>CM055314.2:83101864-87901864 GCA_029255685.2 Silene conica
CCCGTTGCAACATGGACATCCTCATCTGATATCACCAACTTGTGGTCCATCAATGAACAGTCGAAAGGGTTAAAGTTTTCGACAATCCATCTGGCCAAATGGCCATTGATTTCTTCGGACTGAAGTTGCAAAAGACCTCCGAACCCCATACTTTTTATGGCTTCAATTTGCTGTTCAGAGGGGTCCATCTTGAACAGATTAGTGATCAATGAAGGACTCATACGGGTCAGCAGAGGCTTGTACTGATCAGACCTAACCCGCGTTTTGGCAGGAACATAACTGCTGTCGGGAGCCTTCCTCTTGTTCTTGGTAGGTTGACATGGGTGGATTGGGTCTGCTCTTGCTGCTGTTTTACCGCTTCTCATTTGTTTGGCAGCAACATTACTGCTGCTGTCAGGAGCCTTTCGCTTGTTCTTGCTAGGCTGAGGATTTGATATTTGGTCTGCTGCTGCAACTGCTGTACTGCTTGTGCAGGGAGGATTATCTGCATAAGAGATAAGTACAAAATTACTAATGTGATCAAAATTCCATGCACATATGAGTAGCAACCAACAAAAAAAACTGATGAAAAAAGCAGAAAGCATTAGCTTAGTATTAAACCCCAGTTTTAGTTATCACGGCCTAATCTCGCTAAATGCAGTCGGGGTAAAAAGCAATCATACTAAACCCCAAAACTTTTATAACATTAACCCTTTCACCAATCCCTAATTCTTCAACAATTCAATGAACCCTCCTCCCCATTTTCAACGCACCCGTCTCAGCACAAGCCTTCAAAGCTACTACAAAACTAACTGGATCAGAAGAAGTAGAGTTGGGTACTGCACATGAATTGTTTTTTATGCAACTACGAAGCTACTTCATGCATTAGTAAAGGTAAATGCTCACCATTGGTGTCAGTAGAAGGCAGATTTGATGTCATTTCCTTGGTTACTGCTTCTTGGATACGTGGACTTATTCGACGAGGTCTTTGTTCTGGTGTAACACCCTTGGCAGAAGTACCTGTGAAAGTAAATAGTATCCGGGAGGCAGCTTGTTTAATGCATATATAGTGTTAATTGAACATGTCAACATGAAACAATGGAAACTAAATGTTTGATAAAATATGGAAAGGCAACATAGAAAAAAGGTGAAGAAGCTACACAGAGTTTCATACTAAACGTACTTTGATCAACGGCATCATTTATGGTTGGATTTCTTGGTTTTGTTGGGAAATAATCTTTCACCGATCTACCTCCTCGTATTGGTAATTTTTTGACTGGTGATTTTTTCTTCATTGCAACAGTTTTTCGCCTCATATCTGTAAATGCGTTGAGTGATTTTAACACGGCTACAAGTATTAATTTCAGTAAATGCAGAATTTGGCGCATTAAAACCTAAGCCGAATTTATGCTAAGGGAACCTTATTTGATGCACATTGGACCCTATTTGACGCACACTCAACCTTACTCCATGCATGTTCACAGGACGGGTAACGTAAATAAGTACTTGAACAATATAAATTATGAGTTTTGCAATCAGAACAAAAATGCAGAACTAACAAAACTGTAAGCAACATATAAACTATGAATTTCAATGCAAATGAGTTCAATGCATAGTCTTCACTGAGCATCAAAACATTCATCCAGACAGAACCTTATTCCATGCGCACAGAACCTTATTTGATGCAGGCTCAACCTTATTTGATGCTCGCTGAACCTTATTCCATGCATGTTCACAGCACGGATAACCTAAACCCTAAGCCTAATTAACTAAAAATAACTGAGTAAATAAGTTCAATTCATAGTTTTGACTCTTGAACCTAAAACCTAAGCCTAATCTGATGTTACTGCGACACAATCTGATGATCATGATCATGCTAACACATATAACTGAGCAAGAATTGAAACATGTACAAATTTGATTGAAAATTAATTTAATGCGACACAATCTGATGATCATGCTAACACATATCAGAAAAAAAAACCTAAAACTATAACTAACATCCGAAATCATCATCAAATTAGGGTTACAGCGAATTAGGGACAAACTATCACCGATAAAATACATATAACAATGAGTGAAATACATATAAGAAAACAAATAGAGTGAAATCGAAAGTAAATAAAGAAAGAGATTACCTTAATTTGTCACGAAAATGCTGAGGGAGATTATGGCGAAGTAGAGGGAGAAAAGAAGATCAGTGAGAAAGCGAAAAGTTAATTTGTCACGAAAATGCTGAGGGAGATAATGGCGAAGTAGAGGGAGAAAAGAAGATCAGTGAGAAAGCGAAAAGGCGGAAATGAAAGAGATTGTAGGATTTGCAAATGGCGTTCACACTTCAGCGCGGAAAAGTGTAAAACCAATTTCCTTTTTTTTTAAATAAAAAAGAAAGAAAAGCCACTGTGAATCGAACCCAAGATGTCCAGGTTTGAAAGACGAAATTCAAACCAACTGAGATACAAGCTTACTAATGCTACATAAAGAAAAGAATAAATAAGAATGTTTAGTTATTGTATAGTTTTTTTTAGGTGCGGTAATTGTTTTTGGTTTTTCCCGACCTGTGAAAATTGAGGGTTATTTTTGTTGTTTTTCAATATAATTTAGGTTTTTATGCTAACGGGACGGGAAAGGGTTTAGGGTTGGATTAGGAGGATCCGCTACCGCGGATCCCCCTAATCCAACCCTAAACCCTTCCCTTGTTGACGGGACGGGAATGGTTTAGGGTTGGATTAGGGGGATCCGCTACCGCGGATCCCCCTAATCCAACCCTAAACCCTTCCCTTGCTTCAAATACGAACGACAATAAAACAAAACGACACCCTAGATGGGGACGGGTGAACCCTTTTTTGGGGGACAGGTGTAAAACATGGGGCCGGGTATTCCTAAAACGGGACGGGAGAGGGTTTAGGGTTGGATTAGGGGGATCCGCGCTAATCCAACCCTAAACCCTTCCCTTGCTTCAAATACGAACGACAATAAAACAAAAAGACACCCTAGATGGGGACGGGTGAACCCTTTTTTGGGGGACAGGTGTAAAACGTGGGGCCGGGTATTCCTAAAACGGGACGGGAAAGGGTTTAGGGTTGGATTAGGAGGATCCGCTACCGCGGATCCCCCTAATCCAACCCTAAACCCTTCCCTTGTTGACGGGACGGGAATGGTTTATGGTTGGATTAGGGGGATCCGCTACCGCGGATCCCCCTAATCCAACCCTAAACCCTTCCCTTGCTTCAAATACGAACGACAATAAAACAAAAAGACACCCTAGATGGGGACGGGTGAACCCTTTTTGGGGGGACGGGTGAAAAACATGGGGCCGGGTATTCCTAAAACGGGACGGGAAAGGGTTTAGGGTTGGATTAGGACGATCCGCTACCGCGGATCCCCCTAATCCAACCCTAAACCCTTCCATTGTTGACGGGACGGGAATGGTTTAGGGTTGGATTAGGAGGATCCGCTACCGCGGATCCCCCTAATCCAACCCTAAACCCTTCCCTTGCTTCAAATACGAACGACAATAAAACAAAAAAACACCCTAGATGGGGACGGGTGAACCCTTTTTTGGGGGACGGGTGAAAAACATGGGGCCGGGTATTTCTAAAACGGGACGAGAAAGGGTTTAGGGTTGGATTATCATTTTTGTATAATTTTATCCTTTGTGTACATCTATGGTTTTATTTACCTATGAAAGTGAATAGTATTCGGGAGGCAGCTTGTTTAATGCATATGTAGTGTTATTTCATGCACGCCGACATGTTTTTGATGCAAGCAGAAGGCCACTACAATGAAGTGACCGCTTTTTCACCTATTAAACATGTACGTTAACAATTGAACATCTGAACACAAAACAAAGTTCTAAGGGTTTAAACACAACGAGCTACATACATAATTTTTACAACCCAAAACAAATTTGGATGCCTAGTTTGATCAACGTCCAATAAATTTTGATGTGTTAGTGTTGAACCATGTATTCAAATATATATATAATATATATGTTTATGTTTTGATAATGACAAGTCTAGCTATTTATATATTATATACTCGTATGTATAATCGTGTGCTAAGTGTACAGAACATTAGTAACAAGATCTAATCTATCAAGTATAAAAGATTCAAGCACATTAGTCAATGAATTGACTAAGTCGAAGATTGATAGAAGATCACAAGCGCGCATAATGAACTAAAGTTGTATTCGTCAACTATAGCTTTAGTACAAGATGGATTCAAGTTATAGCTCGTAGTTATAACTCTATATCATGAAGAAATGATCAAGACTTATGTGTGTTTTAGTTGAAACAATTGTTTCCTAATTTGTGTCGTGTAGTATTAGTGGTTCAATGGTATTCTATTTTAAATATGGAATTGTTAATCTTAATAGGATTATATAAAATATCTTTTGGTTAAATAAGAAATAAATAAATATCTTATGAGATAATTATTTATTACTAAAATAAACTAAAGATTTTTATATGATTTTAATTGTCAAAAATATATAGTCTAAATATAGTTTGTTTCGATTTTGGAAATCGTGTGATATGCCACATTACCAAATCGTGTAGGACTTGCTTAAATAAATATCATGTATTTATTTAATGTCCTAAATAAACTAAGATTATATTATGGTAATATATTTTATTATCTTTGACATGGTTTAGGAAGTTGATTTAATAAGGATACTAATTGTTTATTATATAAAGATCTTTCCTAAATATGAATTAGGAAATTGATTCCTTATATAATACACATAGTACATTATTATATCTTTCCTAAATATATTAAGATTAGATTTATGGTAGTATTACTAAAAGACTAGTATTCTAGTTTTAAGTAATATTCCTAAATCATCTAGGGTTAGAAATACCTAGATACATATTCTATATAAATAGACTACCTATGACACATTAATTAACACGAAATACACAACACACATACACGCATATCGAGAAAGAGCCGCCGTTCATATTCTTCAAGTTCGAGCTTTTCATTGTCAAATCCGATTCAAGATTCAAGTGCTCAAGCATTGATCTTATTCATTCAAGATTGTGACACCAAGGAAACATTGAAGACTTTATCTTATTTACGTAAGATAGAACGAGTATTTAGCGGTACTCATTGTAAGACAAATATTTAACGGTATTTGTCGTAGCTAGATATTTAACGGTATCTAGATTGAGTTGTGACTAACATCAAAGTCGCACGAGTAGGGTTGATAAAATTGTAATCCAGAGTTGGTACTAATTTTATTAATCGAGAATAGTGGACGTAGGTCTCAGAGTGTGAGACTGAACCACTTCAAAAATATCGTGTCTCTACTTTATTATTGCTCTACTCAACGATCATCATACAACTACATACACATCGAAGAAGATTTTGGAAGAAGGCATACTCAATTCAACCCCCCCTTCTTGAGTATATTATATCAATAGACTCTTCAATTGGTATCAGAGCCTCGTGCTCTTGATCGCCTAGCCGCGTGAGTTTTGATCCTTCTATTGATTCTATATTATATACTCTTTCTTCAATGGATTCCAAGCATCTCAAGTGCCCTATCTTCGATGGCAAAAACTATAGCTTATGGAAAAATATGATGACTCATTACATCAAGGGTTGTGATTGGGAATGTTGGAAGATCATCCAAACTGGACCAAAGAAGATCTTGGTCGCCGCCGCCAATGGAACAACCTATGAAAAGATGGAAAGCGATTATGTGGAAAGTGACTACAAAATTGCAGAGAAAAACTCTAAGGCCATGAGCCTCCTACAGAACGGTATGATAACCTCAGAATTCGATAGATTCTCATCCTGTAGTTCCGCTAAGGAAATATGGGATAGTCTCGAACTTGCTTATGAAGGAACATCCGCAGTCAGGAAACATCGTATAGACTTGCTCGTTCAAAGATATGAACTTTTCAATATGGAAAAGAATGAATCTATTGATAGCATGTCTGCACGATTTTCTTGTATTATTAATGAACTGCGGAACCTTGGCAAAAAGATCGATTCTGAGGATATCATTCGTAAGATTCTTAGGAGTCTCACCAAAAAGTGGCAACCTAAAGTCACGGCCATAGAGGAAGCACGTGATTTATCTAAAATCACTTACCAAGAATTGATTGGATCCTTAATGGCTCACGAGATCATACTAAATAAAAATGATGATGATCCCAAAGGAAAGGGCGTCGCTTTACAAGCCTCCACAGGTGAAGTAAGCGAAGAAGAACTTGAAGATGAAACAGTTCTATTCGCTAGACGATTTAAGAAAGCAGTTTTCAAGGGTAGATACAAAAACCCTAACAACAAAACATTCGACAAAAAGAAAACTGACTCTAAACAAACATTCTTCAAAAGAGGATGTTTCAAGTGTGGACAACAAGATCACATGATCAAAGATTGTCCAAGTTGGGACAAAATCAAAGACAAGTCAAAAAGAGAAAAGACCAAAACAGAATTCAAGAAAGTAATGCTTGCGTCATGCTGGGGAGAATTAGAATCTGAAGATGACGAGGACTCTGAAGAAGAAGAGGTAGCAAACCTATGCCTAAGCAACGTCAGCCTAGATCTAATCTCAAGCGACAATGATGAAGATGACGCATCGAATATGTGTCTCCTTGGAGAATCAGACTCAGACGACGACGACGAAGAGGTAAATTTTCTTCAACTCAAAAGTCAAGTTAAAAACTTATCTAAGGCTATGCTAATTAAATATTTTGAGAAAACCCTAGACCAATGTCATGAACAAAATCTTGAGTTAGATGACTTGAAAGAGCAGATCCTCGATATTGCTGAGGAAAATCAACTTCTGAAAGCCAAAGCTAAGAAACTGAAATCCAAAATAAGCATTGAAGCTAATGCTAAGTTGGAAACAGTTATGTCTGAGAAAAAGGTTCTTGAGTCTAAAGTTATAGCTAATGAAGCTATAACCTCAAAACTAAAACTCAACATTAAAGAGCTTCAATCTAAAGTTATAGCTAATGAAGCTATAACTTCAGAATTGAGAAAGGTTAATGAACGGCTTAAGTCAGAATCTTCGAATATGGTCGAAGATGAGACTCATCAAGAAGAAGTTGAGATTCTCGAAAGCAAAATCATGGATCTAGAATTCAGTATATCTAAAATCAAGAAAGAACATGCCAAAATTGTGTCTGACTTCCATAAAGATATTCAAAACCTAAAAGAGTCTAGCAACACTGACCATAGTGAATGTAAGAAAGAAATAGACTCCTTGAAAGACCTCCTTCTTCATGCTCGGAAAGTTCACGATAAGTGGGAAGGAAGCACTAACGTTCTAAACTTCCTAACTGAACAATCCGACAACAACATGAAGATGGGTTTAGGTCACGAATGTTATGGAAGAAGGGATCACTCAAAGTGTAAACAAAGTCCAACAGATAGAGACTTTAGAAGAAGAAAATATGCCGACCTTCCTGAGTATTTAATATGCACTTATTGTGGCCATACTGGACACCTCCGAGAAAACTGTGTGAAACACGCACAAGATTTTAAAACCGGAGTTAAGTTTGTTAAATCCTTAGGAATTCCAAGCGACACTATTTCTGTCTCTGATAGTGATGGTGACAAAACTGAGGAAAGAAACATTGACCACAGATGGTTCTATGACATGACATTTGACTACGAAGAAAAGAAAAACAGAACCAAACAGACTCCTCAAACATCACACAAAAAATGGTCACCAAGAGTCCAAACTAAAACCTACACAAGAACATCAAAACCAAACCACTACCGATATAGAAAGACCTATGTAAGACAAGTCTGGGTTAAAAAGGAAGATGTATTTGTGATTACTAACAACAAAGGACCCAAGTATGCTTGGGTACCTAAATCCTGTCTTTGAAATTATTTGTGCAGTTTGTCGCCAAGGAAAATAACCTATGGTATCTCGACAGTGGATGCTCAAGACATATGACAGGCGACGTAAACCTATTCCAAACCCTAAAACCTTTTGACGGAGGTAAAGTCACATTCGGTGATAACAAAAAGGGAAAGATCATCGGAATTGGTAAGATAGGTATTTCATCCTCTCATGCTATAAATGATGTATACCTTGTAAATGGTCTCAAACACAATCTTATCAGTATATCTCAATTATGTGACAAAGGAAATAAAGTGGTTTTTCATTCAGATATATGTCGTATAATCTTAGAAGGCACCAGTAAAGTGATACTTGAAGGTCACAGGATAAAAAATGTTTATATGATTGATTTAAATGTTGTACCTACTGATTCTCTATCATGCATGAAAGTTACGTTAGATGATCCATGTCTATGGCACAAGAGATTTGGTCATATCAGCTCACCTATTCTAAGTAAGCTGAAAAGATGGGACTTGGTCGAAGGTCTTCCAAAGATCAAATTTGATCAAGAAAAGATGTGTGACACATGTGCACGATGTAAACACGTCAGATCATCCTTTAAGCCAAAAAGAGTGGTAAGCACAGAACAAGCTCTTGAACTAGTACACATGGATCTATGTGGCCCTATGAAGGTAAGAAGCAGAGGTGGTTCCAGGTACGTTTTCGTTCTAGTTGATGATTACTCTAGATTTGTTTGGCCAATCTTTCTTCACTCTAAAGACGAAACTTTCGATGAATTTGTTAGTCTCATGAAACTTGTCCAAAACAAATATAAATCAAACCTAGTAACAATCCGTACTGATCATGGAACTGAGTTCGACAATCATGCTTTTATTGAGTTCTGTAAAACCAATGGTGTTGGACATAACTTCTCGGCCCCTAGAACCCCACAACAAAATGGAGTCGTAGAACGAATGAACAGAACCCTAGAAGACATGGCTAGAACAATGCTTCTTTGTAGTGGCCTACCTAGAAACTTTTGGGCTGAGGCTATTAGTACAGCTTGCTATATTCATAACCGTGCTATGATTAGACCTATCCTTAAAAAGACTCCTTATGAACTTCTTCGTGGTCGTAAACCAAACATATCTCATTTAAGATGCTTTGGTAGTAAATGCTTTGTTCACAACAATGGTAAAAACAGATTAAGCAAATTTGACCCTAGAAGTGATGAAGCAATCTTTATAGGATATTCAGATCATAGTAAAGCCTACAAAGTTTTTAACAAACGTACTTTATGCATAGAGGAAAGTATTCATGTTATCTTTGATGAGAATAATGTCTTCGATAAGCCATTACAGGATATAGAGGAAAACCTAGATGAACCTGATTTCAGGTTATCAAGGGAAGATCCTCCTGAAATGGAAATTGAAGAAGGAGAACCTCAAGGAATTCATGATGAACTCAACTTGGGAGAAAATGGTACGAGAGATGAAACTACAGTTGATGATACTGTAAATAACTCTCAAACCAATGACTTGGAACCCAGAGTTACAGCTAATGAAGCTGTAACTTTGAATCAAGACCAAAGGGAAGAGGCCAGAGTTATACCTGACCCTACTATAAACCCAGGTTTGGATTCAGGGGGAACAAGTCAAGATCCCGAGTCAAGTTCAGGGAATACAAACGATCAATCAAGGAACTGGAGATATAAAGGCTCTCATCCCTTGGATAATGTCATAGGAAGCCTGACAGATGGAGTTCAAACTCGAAGGAGCTTAAATAACTTTTGCTCATTCTACTCCTTTCTCTCCACCATTGAACCTTCAAATATCAAGGAAGCTCTCGCAGAACCAGACTGGATAGTTGCCATGCAAGAAGAACTCCAGCAATTTGAAAGAAACAAAGTTTGGCATCTTGTTCCTCGACCTAAGGACAGAACTGTCATTGGAACTAGATGGGTATTCAGAAACAAATTGGATGACACTGGAGTTATTATGCGAAATAAGGCCAGATTAGTGGTTCAAGGATACAACCAACAGGAAGGGATCGATTATGACGAAACCTTTGCTCCTGTTGCTCGTCTTGAGGCAATTAGACTACTCATTGCATTTGCAGCACACAAGGGAATGAAGTTGTTTCAGATGGACGTTAAGACTGCATTTCTTAATGGCTATCTCCAAGAGGAAGTATTTGTTGAACAACCTCCTGGATTTCCTGACAGCAAACTCAAGGATCATGTATTCAAATTGGACAAAGCACTATATGGTCTGAAACAAGCACCTAGGGCATGGTACGACAGATTATCAAAGTTCCTATTGGAGAGTGGATTCAAGAGAGGGTCTGTGGATAAAACCCTATTTCTTAAAAGCGAAAACTCAGATCTACTAGTTGTTCAGATCTATGTTGACGATATTATTTTTGGCTCAACTAATAAAAAGTTGTGCAAGTACTTCTCTGAGTTGATGACTTCTGAGTTCGAGATGAGTATGATGGGAGAACTAAAGTTCTTCCTTGGACTTCAAATACAACAAACTGAAGAAGGAATCAAGGTTCATCAACAAAAATACATCAAGGAGTTACTAAAGAAATTTGGAATGGAAACCTCTCATGCAATGCCTACTCCAATGGTCACAGATAAGAAGTTAACCAAAGACGAAGATGGTAAGTCTGTAGATGAAACAACTTACAGAGGTATGATTGGCTCACTTCTTTATCTTACAGCAAGTCGTCCAGATATAATGTTTAGTGTCTGTGTTTGTGCGAGATTCCAATCTGCACCAAAAGAATCACATATGATTGCAGTTAAAAGAATATTAAGATACCTAATCGGAACCTCAAAATTATATCTATGGTATCCTATGGACTGTAACTTTAACCTAGTAGGATATTCAGATGCGGATTATGCAGGATGTTCTTTAGACAGAAAAAGTACCTCCGGACTTGCTACCTTTGTAGGTCCTTGTATTATATCTTGGGGATCCAAGAAACAAAATTTTGTCGCTCTCTCAACTGCTGAAGCAGAATATATTGCAGCCGCACTGGTATGTTCTCAACTTTTATGGTTAAAGCAACAGTTACATGATTATGGTGTTGATGTTGGATGTGTGCCTATATTATGTGATAATACGAGTGCTATAATTATATCTAAAAACCCAGCCCAGCACTCGAGGACCAAACATATTGAAATTAGACACCACTTTCTACGAGACCATGTTGAAAAGAAAAATATAAAATTGGAATTTTGTAGTACGGAAAAACAGTGGGCAGATATCTTCACTAAACCATTGGCTAGAGAACGCTTTGAGACTTTGCGATTGGAAATTGGTTTAATCGGTGGCACCTAATCAAATCTTAAAAGCAAGAAATATCCCAATGATTGACTACGGTTTAGATGAGATTATATGACTGTGTCCGTATACTCCGCTGCATGTGTATGTATATATTTGATGTTAAATTTTGTGATTATAGTTATATTATATGATTTACATATGAATGTGTGCACAATCGATCTCACAATAATATTACGATACATATTATAATTATCCTACAAATACACAGTACAATATATATACAAAATAATAATAAGCAAATATTATAAAAACAAAAATTACTTACCTTATTTAACACACAAACCGTGTGTTCTCACCATCATGTGCCATGTACCTCTCAAACCAGCCCCACAACCTCTTGCCACGTACACCTACCCTAGTCCTAGCCTTTGACCTCTTACCCTCCACTATTATTACATTACACTTACCACATTTAACCCCCTTTACTCCACTATTACCGTCTTCCACCCAAAACTCCATAAAACTCCTAAAAATCCAAACCTCCGTAAAACCTCCGTAAACCACCATCACAAAAACCACCTAATCAAAACCCAACACCACCATTCCAACCAAAAATGCCTCCATCTCGTGCAACCCGATCTCAACAAAAGAAGCCTTCACCCCCTTCACCGACTTCGTCACCCCCACCATCTCCAACACCGATAGCCACCGCCGCACCACCATCTGACAAAGGCAAACGACGAAAACTCAACCGCTCATCTCCTTCCATTCCTGATGACATGCATGAAATGAGTTCTCCCTCTCGACATTCGCGTCCCCTGTTTTCCGAATATTCAATCGAAGCTACTAGGGAGGGTCTTGAGAAAGTGCGTATGACCAAACAAGAAGGTACGTTAATTGATCGAGTTTTACCTTACGCCATTCATGCGGGTCGGTTTTATCCTAAATCGTGGGTCAGTGGGTCAAAATCTTTGCGTTTCTTTAAAGATTTTCTCACGTATCAAGGATGGGAATATATAAGTGAATTCTCGGGTTTGTTGTTTCCTATAGAGTTGGTTCAATTCTTTGCTTCTGTTAAACCTTGTGATGATGGTATTAAGGGTGTTGTGAATGGTCAAGACGTTGTTGTAACTAAGTCGGATATTTGTGAAATCTTTAAGCTTGATCAAGACGGGTTAGTTCTTGACCCAAGAAAGGAATGGAGTGTAGTTACTAAAGATCAAAAATTGGTGATTAAAAAATATTTCGATGACGAAGCTACTGAGGTTTCTCCACTGCTCACTGTCAATTTTAACCCAAAATTGAAGTTCTTCTTGAACTTTTTATGGAATACTGTATTACCTCGTCGGGGTGGTCGGGATAAACTTGCTAGTGTTGAGGCCATAGTATTGTATAGCTGGTTGGAGGGACAGAAAGTTGATTTGGCATCTCTTATTTGCCATAAAATCTGTCAAGTTTCAAATGTTCTTGTTAAAGAGAAATTTTGCTCTACAATCGACATCCCATATGGAATGTGGGTATCCGAATTAATGCTTAAAAAGGGTGTTGTTGATAATGCTAGTTTCGGAATTAAGTCAAAAGATGCTATGGGTGATCGTTTGTTGAAGTTAATGGGTATTTTCTTTGATGGTACCGATCTTTCGTTTGGTAAGGCTGTTGGTCAGGAAGCTGCTTCGACTCCATCCCCTCTCTTTGCCAATCTTGAGGCAAAAATGGATAAGGTCATTGATTTGTGTGAAGGGCAGAAGTGTTCTGGTGAGGCAGGGAGTAATGGTAAGAAGAGAGGACGTGATTTTGAGGATGATGTTCACGAATGGATGAACAAGGTTGATAAACACTTAGTTAAAATTGGTTCAGAGGTGTCAGTTGTGTGCTCGGAATTGCTCAGTATTAGTGATCGACTTTCCTTCATTACGACTCAGGGAGGAGCCATGGTTAGGGATCATGGGTTACTAAGGGAAGACGCATCTCAAGCACTCGAGGCCGTCAAAGCACTATCCCTCAAAGTGCTCAACTTTGAAATTTCACTCAATGCTCAAGGGAGAAACGTATCAAGTTGTTTGGACAGGCTGGAGTCACTTGAGTATCGTACCCGACCCGATTATGTGAATCCCTATGCAAAGAATCCGGGTTCAAGCTCTCGTTCGTGATCAATCCTCTCCGTCTCTGATTGTTCGAAATTTGGTTGGATTGTTGTTATTTTGTTCTAAGTCCGGTGGTGGACTTTTAAACTCTTTTGTCTTGTGGCCCAATCCCTAACCTAGCCCATTAAGGAATCCGAGGCCTTACCGTTTTGTTTTGCCTTCTCTCGGATTTCCTACTCTTACCATGGCCCAACTTGCTAGTTACCTTTTGCAGGCCCATTATGCACTATCCTAGCCAGGCCCCTTTTCCTTCATACTCTATTTTCCACATTCGGCCCATTGGCTTAGTATTTTCGATTGTTGTGTATATTTTTAACATTCCGTATGTGGTTATGTGATATTTTCTATGTTCATATTATTTCGCCTCGTTTATATGCTTGCTTCTGCTTCGTACGTATATTATTCTAGTCGTTTCATGTCTTTGTTCTCATCTTTTCGATGATGTCAAGAGGGGGAAATATGCGACTTAGATTAGAATTTGCCTAAGCTTGCTCCTTGTCGTAATTCATTGTCTCTTAGGGTCCTTAAAGGATATGGGTTAGATAGAAGATAGAAACCCTAAGTGACTCTTTGCTATGAATGACCCTTATTATATTGAGGGGGAACATACACTTAGACACGAAATCTAAGAGAGACTTGCCATCATCAAAAAGGGGGAATTTGTTGAACCATGTATTCAAATATATATATAATATATATGTTTATGTTTTGATAATGACAAGTCTAGCTATTTATATATTATATACTCGTATGTATAATCGTGTGCTAAGTGTACAGAACATTAGTAACAAGATCTAATCTATCAAGTATAAAAGATTCAAGCACATTAGTCAATGAATTGACTAAGTCGAAGATTGATAGAAGATCACAAGCGCGCATAATGAACTAAAGTTGTATTCGTCAACTATAGCTTTAGTACAAGATGGATTCAAGTTATAGCTCGTAGCTATAACTCTATATCATGAAGAAATGATCAAGACTTATGTGTGTTTTAGTTGAAACAATTGTTTCCTAATTTGTGTCGTGTAGTATTAGTGGTTCAATGGTATTCTATTTTAAATATGGAATTGTTAATCTTAATAGGATTATATAAAATATCTTTTGGTTAAATAAGAAATAAATAAATATCTTATGAGATAATTATTTATTACTAAAATAAACTAAAGATTTTTATATGATTTTAATTGTCAAAAATATATAGTCTAAATATAGTTTGTTTCGATTTTGGAAATCGTGTGATATGCCACATTACCAAATCGTGTAGGACTTGCTTAAATAAATATCATGTATTTATTTAATGTCCTAAATAAACTAAGATTATATTATGGTAATATATTTTATTATCTTTGACATGGTTTAGGAAGTTGATTTAATAAGGATACTAATTGTTTATTATATAAAGATCTTTCCTAAATATGAATTAGGAAATTGATTCCTTATATAATACACATAGTACATTATTATATCTTTCCTAAATATATTAAGATTAGATTTATGGTAGTATTACTAAAAGACTAGTATTCTAGTTTTAAGTAATATTCCTAAATCATCTAGGGTTAGAAATACCTAGATACATATTCTATATAAATAGACTACCTATGACACATTAATTAACACGAAATACACAACACACATACACGCATATCGAGAAAGAGCCGCCGTTCATATTCTTCAAGTTCGAGCTTTTCATTGTCAAATCCGATTCAAGATTCAAGTGCTCAAGCATTGATCTTATTCATTCAAGATTGTGACACCAAGGAAACATTGAAGACTTTATCTTATTTACGTAAGATAGAACGAGTATTTAGCGGTACTCATTGTAAGACAAATATTTAACGGTATTTGTCGTAGCTAGATATTTAACGGTATCTAGATTGAGTTGTGACTAACATCAAAGTCGCACGAGTAGGGTTGATAAAATTGTAATCCAGAGTTGGTACTAATTTTATTAATCGAGAATAGTGGACGTAGGTCTCAGAGTGTGAGACTGAACCACTTCAAAAATATCGTGTCTCTACTTTATTATTGCTCTACTCAACGATCATCATACAACTACATACACATCGAAGAAGATTTTGGAAGAAGGCATACGCAATTCAACCCCCCCCCCCCCCCCCCCCCCCCCCCCCCCCCCCCCCCCCTTCTTGAGTATATTATATCAATAGACTCTTCAGTTAGGTTGTTTTTGAGGATGGTACTTCAACATCTTATGCCCTTGCTGGTTCACAAGATAGGGGTAAAATGCTCATTGCTCCCGGAGTAGATGTTTACAAAGGCCAAATTGTTGGCATTCATCAGAGGCCTGCAACAAACGTCCAAATTGGCAAAGAAAGGCAAAGGAAACAACTAGATTCAATAGTGATGTACATGTTCGTTTACATCACATCAAATTTATAGTTTACATCAATACTCCAACTCAGCGAAGTTAGGAGGAAAATATAGTCTTAACCGATATAACGCAATATTTGCTAAGTTATCTAGCATAGCATATCTAGCTGGGTCTTTTCGCAAAGACTGTATGAACTCCTTAACTTGTGTCATTTCATCAGGTTTGAGCTCACGAAGGTGTTCTTGTTGGAACGGATTTTGTAGTTGACGGTAATGTACGAGAGTCTCAGCTTCATCCATTGTACGCTCGAAACACGTGCACCTTTTGTATATGATTCTGCCACCCCTACGAATAATACGGACACCGTTGATGTCGTTTTGGCGCAGGAAAAGACTATATGCCGATTTAAGGAGTGGCGCACGTGGATGGAAAAGAAAATACTGACACCATCTTTTGCAAACCATGACCATCTTTGATTTGTCGCGATTACTAAGTAGCTCAAATATCTTAGTAACTAAGTCTTCATCATTGAAAACACAGTCTTTTGGTCCTTGGTTACGGTAGCTAGTGAACTCGACGTTCGCTAATGGCTGTAACGGGAAACTGATATTCTGTTTGTTGGAATTAATGAAATCCTCGTAATCTGCTGCGACATCATTGACTACCCACCCCTTGCACCAATCGGCGATGATCATTCTGTTTTCGGGCATTAACCTGAAAAAATAAATCAAACAGAAGAGTTTAGTTAATCAACTTTACACATAATTCGTCAATCAAACTCGAAAAGAAACGGTAACCATAGCAACACAGGTCAGCAACCATAGCCAATACCCAACGTGCTTTGACCCTAAATCCTAATTACTCGAGGCACTGGGGAAGGGATCCTCGAACATCACAAATAATATTTAGAGCATTTTATTAATTTTTTTGAGATGTGCTAAAAATACAAAGAGTCTCTTATGACATGATTGAATTTGAGATATATGAGTTGGTGAATTGACTGAAATCACAAATTCCATAAACAAAATGCAGAGTTCACCCCTTCATTAGTTAGCCATGAATCATGATCATGCAAGATAACAGCCAAAAATGTAGTCCATGTTCAGTCTCTATGAAGTTGTTATCTCACAAAATCA
Organism: Silene conica; assembly: GCA_029255685.2. Classification (NCBI taxonomy): domain Eukaryota; kingdom Viridiplantae; phylum Streptophyta; class Magnoliopsida; order Caryophyllales; family Caryophyllaceae; genus Silene; species Silene conica. The sequence continues at coordinate 83,118,556 of CM055314.2, forward strand.
CAGAAACAATAACTGCATGCTAAATAAACACACCTTAGTCATGAAAATAAACACACCCATACAGTCATACACTAAACCAACACCTTCTTCTCTCCTCCTTTATATTCCCTCTAAACATCTTAAACATTCCACAGTTTTATTCAGGAAAAAATCGAGAATTTCAAGGCAAAAATGGTTCATTTCCAAACTGCTGTCATCACTCTAACTCTACTCCTCATATTCCATGTTGGCTTCACTCGCTCACAGACAATTCCCTTTGAAACGCCTCCTCTTATCCCCTCGACTATGGCGCAATGTGGGTCTAGCCTCTTCCCACTCGCCCCATGTGGCCCTTATGTACAAGGCCAGTCTCCGCAAACCAACTTGCAGTGTTGTCAGAACCTTGCGCAGGTATACTATTATAACAAATTTCAAAATCTAAAATATTTGTATAATAGTATATTTATCTGCAACACTGGAAACAATTTTTCCTATATAGATGCATTTGAATTTTCCAAAAAGTTACCCAGTTACCAAATACAACACTCTGATAATAACACACATTAGGATTTAGGAATGACGACATTCATATAGAGTAGTTGATAAATCAAAAATAAACCCTAATCAAACAAATTTATATGATTAAATTCAGAAAATTGAAATTGATAAATTACCCGAATTGAAGAAGATGCAAGGAGCGAAAATGGAGTGAGCGAATTGAAGAAGATGAAAGGAGCGAAAATGGAGTGAGCGAATTGAAGAAGATGAAAGGAGCGAAAATGGAGACCTTTATGGAAGACAGAGGAAGAGTAAGAGAAAGTGAAAGTTGAAAGATTTGAGATTTTAGTTGGATTTCGCGTTTTTGGTTTGGTTGGATTCCAGCGTTCAATTTAATCTCAGCTTTCCAATGTATTATTAGATCTGACGGTTGTGAGTGTGGTTCTCATGGTTCTCATTATCCTAGTGGTTCTCATATGATCCCGAATCTATATATATATATATATATATATATATATATATATATATATATATATATATATATATATATAGACTTGAGATCCGGTGAGAACCACCTTACAATGAGAACTTTGTGAGAACTCTACCTTACGGATTTTTTTAGAAAAAATTAATGACATATTTGGATTCGGCATGACATTTTATAGCTAGAGAACATATTTCTTAGTCTAGAAAATAAATACTAGTGACGGAAATCAATGTGAGATACGTTTTATTTATTTGCATGCACATACTATCTATTTTTTCGTACCTATCATTTTTCCGCCACTAGTATTTATTTTCTAGACCAAGAAATATGTTCTCTGGCCATAAAATTCCATGCCGAATCCAATTATGTCATTAATTTTTTAAAAAAAACTCCGTAAGGAAGAGTTCTCACCGGTTTTCATTGTAAGGTGGTTCTCACCGGATCCCAACCCTATATATATATATATATATATATTTGTATATATATATATATATATTTGTATATATATATATATATATATTTGTATATATATATATATATATATATATATTTGTATATATATATATATATATATATTTGTATATATATATATATATATATATTTGTATATATATATATATATATATATATATTTGTATATATATATATATATATATTTGTATATATATATATATATTTGTATATATATATATATATATTTGTATATATATATATATATATATTTGTATATATATATATATATATTTGTTTATTAGATAAGGTCTTAAGGATTGTTATTATACCAATAAACCAATTGACAAATAACCTTAAATATAACCGCAAATATAACCGTCATGCACAAATTACATGCAAAGTTACGTACTACTTACGTGTAATGTGTATGTCAATCCCGAGCATATAATCCCGATAGGAATATAATATACTACGACAACACTTTAAAAGTGTCCCTTATCTACTTTAACCATGAACTCGATAATTCCGATTATATGAGCGTACCCTCCGTACTCTCCGACTCACATTATATCGATTCCGAGTTCAAACCGATTTTGACTCGAAAACCCGAATACACTTAAATGACCTTGTGATCAAAATCACTAACACTGAGTTATGAGTTTGAAATCGATATTGAGACGAAGTATTGATTCGCAGTTTATTCCGCTAGTTCACTCACCCTTGTCTTTGGTCTTAAGTTCGACGATGATAATACAATACTTGGCTTCTTAGAGTAAGATTTTATGAGATAGAGTAATGGTAAGACGGAGTAATGGCTGAAATTTTATAATGGGGTTACGGGGACGTAACCATGTTTTAAGGAGGATAGGATTGTAAAATCTTATGATTTATGACATGGCTAATTGGTATGTCGTGATTGTTTGAATATACTTGATATTCCTGATTACTTCTGTTATTCTAATTATTTCTTCTATGCACTACATTGTGATTCGTTAAGTGTCATGCTCTCTTTTGGCGATGTGTTAAACTTTGGGGACAAAGTTTCTTAAGGGGATGGAATGTAACATTTCACGTTTTGAAGCTTATATAAGTCCTACTTGTGTTCTTTTGTGCTAGTTGGTGTTTCATTTCTTTACGGGCATCGAACTTCGGGACGAAGTTCATTTTAAGGAGGGAAGACTGTAATACCTCGTATTTTATGATTAAGTTTATTATTATTTTGACGTGTTAGTGGATATTTAGCGTTATACTCGACAATTTATTTATCGGATAAGGGTTATATTTCTTTATATGTTATTAAGTGATGGGTCGAGTATACGAGTTAGTAAATAGATCGTGTTTTGAATAGACACTTGGGCCTCGATATGTGAGCCAACCCAAAACAACCATCTCGACTTTATCCCCCAAACCCATATAACGTGATAAAAAAAACTAAACCCCTCTTGACTGCCACCATATGCAAACTCTCAAAACCCTAACCTAATCTATGTCGACACCTGACTACTCACTCACGCCAGAAGCCGCCACACTAGAGAACACGAAGGGGAGGTTATACGGTGGTTTAAGGGAGCCCAAGGGTGGTCGAACTCGCTATGATGTAAGCCTACTCACCACGTTTTTGGTTATTTCAGTTTCTCTTTCGTTTTAATTCAATAAATTCATTCGTGTAATGGTCGGTTTAAGTTCTGATTTTCAAGCAATATTAATCTAAGATGTATGTTAATTGTTTATAGACCATAGCAGCGTCGTCTTTGACCACCTAGGACCGCTATCTATGGCGTTTTAATCACCTGTTCCCTCACGCGGGATTGTTTTCAGACCAGAGTTTCTTTAACTCGCACGGTTGTGATATAATTCGAAACTTATGCTGTTTGTGTTGTTTATGGGAATTGGGATAGATGAACAAAGGGTAGTCCATAGTTTTGGGTGGTGGTTAGTGCGGTGGTTCGTGGTGCCTCACGGCAGTTCTTTGGGTGGTTTTCGTTAGGGGTGTTATTGGTGTGAAAACAGGGTAATCGTGGGGATGCTGGGTTGTGAGGAGTCGTCTGGTGTTATGGGTGGTTATCGGTGGCCACTGAACTCTCCCCTGGAACCACCACGGCTCAGGGGAGAGCCTGGTGGTGCCACCAGAGGGGGTCAGGGTCTGCAAGTGGCGTTGGGCAGGGTGTTTTACGCGGCAGTCAGGCGAGTTTGGGGGGGGGGGGGGGGGGTGGCTTTAACGGGCTGTGGTGACGGAAGTTGTGGGTTTGTTGTGTTGTTGGTCTTTACGTTGATTAGTGTTGTTAATACTATTATTATTATTATTATTATTATTATTATAATTTTTATTATTATTAATGTTGTTAATATTACTAAAGTTGTGATTAGTGATATTATTATTAGCTAGTGTATATCTATGTTTAGCAATTGTTATGATTAATATACTTGTTAATGAACATTGTTTTATCATTAATTACTCGTATTGTTATTGTTGCTAATTTAGTAATATTTGCTCATTTGAGTTCTTGCTATAATTAGTAAGTCCTTAATTAGTAAAGTTTGTAATTTCTTATGTTGCTTTGTTTATGAGACCTTATGAGTCGGGAAGTCACTATTTTAGAAGTTGTTATTTCGGGAAAGTTTCTATTTTGGGAAACTTTCCAATTTTAGAAAGTTAAGAAATTCGACACATTGTTACGATTTTTCGTATAGGGTTTAGTATGGGTTGTTGATCGTTAAATATTATATGTTTAGGTGACGGTTTCCGCGGGGAACATCTTTCGGAGCTATTGAGTGTCTTTCTGCAAATTGAGGTAGGGGAATAACTGTGCACCCGTTTATGATGTGATACATGCTTATTAATTGTTGTGAATTATATACATCTTATTGAATGAATAATGTTGTAATGTTATTAATTGTCTGTATATTCCTATGATGAGGAAATTGTGATAATGGGTCTTGTGATACGGTGCGGAGTTTATTTGGCGTTGGATCGGTGCGGAGTTTATTTGGTGTTCGATCGGTGCGGAGTTTATTTGACGTTGGATCGGTGCGGAGTTTATTTGGTGTTGGATCGGTGCGGAGTTAAGGGATGATTGATCCCAATATATATTATAAGTTTGTTTATTTATTTTCCTCTACTCAACCTCGTGGTTGACCCTGTGTATTCGTGATCACCTGTGATGAACCAAATTATTGGGGAGCAGATTGACAGGTGGCTGAGACTATGGGAAGCTGTGGGAGGAGAGAGCTTGGATCCGGACCAGACTAGAGTCTAGATCACCATAGTCAGTTTAGCATGAGTTGTACTTACTTTTCATAAGACAGTTTTATTACAGTTGTAAGAACATGTTATGGAGTTTAACTTTTAATTAAAGTACTGTTTATCATTCCTTTGTATCTAGTGCCTCGGGAAACCGAGATGGTAACACCCTTATTTATCTGGGGAGTCCTAGTACAGGCCATTAAATAAATGGGGGTGTTACAATGTCGTTCCACCTCCCGGACACCTAAAGCTTCCACCAACTCTACTCGTACTGATGATCAAACCTTCTTGCTAAGCACAACTTCCGATTTTGAATAGTTAATTTGTTGTCCGGATGCTCTCTCGTAGCTGCTGATGATTTCAGCAATATTAGAGCATTCTCTCACATTTGCCCTAGCAAAAAGGATGCTATCATCCGCAAAAATGAGGTGGAAATTCTAGGTGCTCCTCTACATACACGTGCTCCATGCAACCGATCCCTGTCCACCGCATCCTTGGTAAGGTAGGAGAAAGCGTCCGCACAGAAGAGGAACAAATAGGGCGAAATAGGGTCTCCCTGGCGCAGCCCTCTGCTCGGTCTGACCGTCCCCGAGGATTTCCCATTTATGAGGAATGAATGGGAAACCGTCGTGATACATGTCATAATTTTGTTTCGCCATGACGAAGAAAACCCCATACGCTTCATAACCTCATCCAAAAATACTCTTTCCACTCTATCATATGCCTTGCTCATGTCCAACTTCAGAGCGATATTCCCATGTTTCCCTTCCCCGCCTCTCTCCATAGCATGGAAAGTCTCGAAGGCAATTATCGTATTATCGGTGATGAATCGGCCAGGCATAAAACACTCTGGTTTTCGGATATCACACCATTGAGGATTGGTGAATTTGCCTAGTCTATAACATGGTGAATTTGTGAATATCAAGTTATCAACTACGGAGTATCTTAATTAGTTCACAATCGCCTTTATAAGCCGCCTTACACCCAAACAAAATAATCCCTCATTCAAAGATTATTTTTTTGGATCAAAATCAATGGTTGTTTGACTGTTTCACTAAGACGCTAACCCGGGGAAGATTTACAAAACTAAGAAATGTGTTTAACAAATACACAATCACTTTCCCTTGAGATAAAATCAGTAAATCACCCGGATTCAACCCGCTCGTCATAAAAAAAACACAATTTTTTGTTGAAAACGGACAATATCCGTCACAAGCTGAAAATGGATAGTATCCCTCTTATAATGTGCAAGTTGCAGTATTTGTTTAGCCAAAAAATCCTCATCGCAATGTTGGGCCCATAAGTAGTCTCAGAAGCAGCAGCCCATCACAGAAGCAGACCAGACGCAGGAAAAGAGCTGTTGGAGTAGGAGAATGGGTCAAAACCCTAAAAGAATATCCCCTATATTCACTCCTACATTCCAGGGCCAGAGCAGAATTGGTTGAGCTAAAATCCGCAGCTATAAAAGGAAAGGCTAGGGCATTTTTTATCTAGTCAGTTCATACGTTGTAAAACTTTACTACTTTCGCAAAATACTTGTAATCCGTCTCCAACAGTGAATATCCTCGATCATAGTAAAAATATTGGTGGGATTCCGTTCCCCCCGCGGTTGTTTCCCTCAACGGGTTTTTCCGCGTCACCAAAAATCTCCTGCGTCGTGATTTCATCTCTTTAATTTTCATATTCGTTTTTTACGTAAATCCTCATATTGGTTGACACTTTGACCCGCATCACAAAAACTCGACCCGGTAGAAATTTTACCAAAACAATTTGGCGCCCACCGTGGAGCATAGTCGGTAGCACAAAAAAAATTAATATGGTCGGTAGCACAAAAAAAATTAGGAAAAAATAAAAATACAAGAAGAGACATTATTACTACTGCTGAATTTCTGGGTATTTTGCATCATTTATGTTTCACTTGTCTTGGTTGAGTGTTTCATTTTGCAGGTAATCTGAACATAGATGGTTGTTGGTTGCAATTGGATTTAAGAAGGCAATGTTGCCTTGCTACACATCATGGACAGAAGTCAGACAACCCTACTTGGCGGCTGCAAAAATCACTAATGGGCTCTTTCTTTATCCATCTATAGTGCTGCTACTGGTAGCATTCATGGCTGAGCTTGAAGATACCGTAACGAAGACCTGAAGTATCATGACATGGCTGCTTATAATTGAATCCGCTAAGTACCTCATTCCCTCTTATTTTTATTATAATCTGAGTTATTCGTCTTAATGTCTATTACTGTCGACATCGAGGACGATGTCGAGTTTAAGTGTGGGGGAGAGGCAAGGCCTATAAAAACTCGGTTCACTAAAAATTTTGCTGGAATTTGTGGTTTTTATGTGCTGGAATTGGAGTAGGCGGGTTGCCACCTATATTTTGCTGCGTTTTCAGGTTGTTTAATTTTTGGAAATATCAATTTTTAGGGGAGATGCTGTCCAAATTTGGTCAGAAATTGCTACTCAAAATAATACACCTTGTTTTTATTGGACTAGCTAGACTAGGGAGTCGACGACGAACTCTAATCTAACTGTTTTTAAAAAAAATACTAACTTAAAAATTATTTCACTAATATTTTTAGTAGTACTATAAAAAAAATTGATTTAAAGTCGTGTATACATGAGTTTTTCCTCCATTTTGAACTTGAATTGATTAATTCTTTGACATAATTATTTTAAGTTTCTTTTAAATTAGAATATAAAGCACTTATTTTGGCTATCTTTATTACACTTTTGTTGACTCTAGAGTGTGGGAGTGTAAGCCGGTCTTATTAATCAATTTACTTTCATAGGTGACTCTCGATTTAAGTTCTTGACCTCAATTCTATCCGGTGCCCGAGTAATTAGACCCTTAGGGGAACCTAATCAATGTATTGGGAGAATGCCTAATGACTTGTCCGGATGGGCGGGATCCATTGGTCGAAAGCTCGCTACAAGGGTCACCGGATATATCCATGGTACACAGAACATGTTCGAAATTTAAAAGAAAGAAAGAAGAAAAGAAAGGAAAAGTTGTGAAAAAAAAAAACAGAAAAAAAAAAAAAAACAAGAAAGACAGCAGAGAAAAAGAGAAATTTCAAGAATGAAAAAAATGAGAAATTGAATGAAAGAAAAAAGACGTGGAGAATGTCATGGTGATTGTTTTGTGGTGGTAAGTTAATTGAGGGAAGACGGATATACTTGAATGTTCGGGAAAACGATCCTCGTACTAGGTACAAGAAAGTAAATCCCTTTTTCTAGGACCGTAAACTGCCGAAACCCTTTTCTACGAGTCGATACACTTGCACATGCGCACGAAGATAGTTAGACCGAGTGTATTGCTAATGCATTTATTTATCATTATAATTTAGAAGCGTTTAAAATACTCATGTTGGCTAATTAATTAGTTGTATAGTTTGACTTGGAGGAAAAATTTCGTATATGTTGCTTCCTAATCTAACTTAAAAATATTTTCCGTTAACTTTACTAACTTAAAGGTATTTCTAAAAAAATGTTTTAGTTTGTCGTCGATAACTGTCTTAGTTACGTCTAAGATCTTTGAGGTTGTTTATTTATTTATAGCTCTTGTTTTGTCATTGTCGAGGGCGACAACGAGCTAAGTGTAGGGGAATTTGATAAGACGATATTTTCTTATATATATACCCCTTAACTATCTATTTTTACGTTCGTGTTTTACGTTATTTGAGCTATATTATTATATATTTGTTATATTGGTATTTAATTACTGATATTTTTATTTTAAATACAAATGGGCTTAATTAGTATGTTTTGATATTGCAGATTACAAGACGGAAGAAAATGAACCCAAGGACGCGCTTAATGGATTAATATACAATGGAACGAGTCGCCGTGTACGTGGGCCGAGTAATTAACGAATAAGAAGTGGATACAAACCCGAAACGAAAAGAAGATAGGCCAGAAATTGTGGACCTGGAATATCTACGTGACATGCGTTCAATTAACAAGTAAACAACACAACATTAATTAATTAAAAGAGGGGAATTTGGGAGTTATCAACATTCAGAAGCCCGACAAAGTTCAAGATGGAACTCCATTTCATCTCAAATACAATTCCTTATCATATTTTAATCCCAAATTCTATCCTTTATTGCTCTACGATTGATCCCAAGTGAACCACAAACACTAACCTTGATAAGCTATTAATACTCATGCTTTCGACGAGATTCGGAGCCGAATACCCAAATATTTTCATAGAAATTGAGCGAAAACAGAGTGACGATTTGAGACCTATTGGGTTGTGAGAGCAGTAGGAGACCGTACTTGGGCGAAGTCTTAGCACACGGTCTGAGTAAGGGTGAATTTGAGGCGGTTCCTGAGGTGCGACATCCGAAGTTCCGACTACAAATTCCGGGCAGAAATTAAGTTCTCTCTACCTCTCGTATACTCAATTTATGGTTTATTTTCGTTGATTAATTTTAGTATTGAAAACCGTTGGATGTTTATTGTTAATCTTTTAGTAATTTATATCCAAAACTTTACTCGTTCTTAATTGACGGTTGCGATTTTCAGCGGTAATTTGTTATCTTATTGTGGCTGAGATTGTTTACTCATGCTATTTGTGTAATTCTGGCTTAGTTCGAGTTACATAATCCGGGTAGCAACTAGTTTAAATTAATCTCTGCAAACTTGGGTTATTTATATTAGGAGTAAAATTTGGTCAGTTAATCTTTAGGTAGTGACGATACCGAAGGATTAATTTGGGTTAATAACATCTTCTTGGTTCGATAAAGCTTCTAATCCGGTCTTTAGTAGGGTGTGACAAACTTACATGGGTTGGTTAGTTAAGAATCGGTCTAGGCTTAGTTCAGGTCGATTGTAATCTTAGAGAAGATAGGGAGTTTTTGTTATCTCGAGTTCCGCAATTAACCTATGAATATACTTGAGATTAGACGTAAACAATAAACGGTTGACAAGCTAGAATTACCATAAGGATATGAGCTTAATTGGGTATTTGCTTTCGCATTTAGTCTTAGTTCCAGTAGTCTATCATTTCTATCACAAATCAAACCCCCCTTAATCGTACATAATGTTAATAGCCGTAATTATGTAAATATATGGTATATATGTAAGTTAGTAAATAAAAGTACTCAATAGTTAGTTAGTTTTTCCAGTCTCTCCGTGGGATCGACCCTACTTATCCTTTGCTATGTTGTTATTTTTGAGGTTAAGATAGGTTTTATAAATTGTTAATTTGTATGCGCAAACGACACGTATCACCTATCCGGAGCAGCCCTGCACTGGTTTGTGGGATTGCCCAATCGCAGCATCTCCTCCTTTGCAGATCTGGTTAATGCCTTTAATCAGCAGTTCGCTAGCAGCATGAAACCAGAGAAGCAGACCAGTGATCTATACCGAATTGTTCAAGGATTCGAGGAAACAACTCGAGATTACCTTACCAGATTCAACAAAGAGAAAGTTGCAATTCCGCATTGTGATGTACCCACTGCCATCGAAGCCTTCCGCAGAGGGTTACATCACGATTCAGACCTGTACAAGCAATTAACAATGCACCCGTGCACTGCCTTCGCTGATGTACAGGCCCAGGCAGTCGCAGCCATGAGGCTGGAAGAAGACGCTGCCTCTAGAAGAAGTACCTATGACACAGAACCTGTGTCTAGGAAAACACCAGTAGAGAAGAGGGGCGAAAGACCAAAGCCCTATAGCAAGCCAGTGAGCAAAGTGTCTGAGAGCACTGGTGGTAAAAGCGATGCAGATCCACCTCCGAAGGTCAGCGAGTATGGCTTTACCACCGGGATGGCTGGCCTGCTGAAGGTCCTGAAAGATCTCAAGGGAGTCAGGTGGCCAAAGAAGAAAGAGGAGCGACCCAATGACCGCCGTGATGCTAGCAAAAGATGCGAATTTCATGATGACATAGGTCATACCACCGATGAATGCTACACCCTCAGGAAGGAAGTTCGATTCCAGTATGACCGAGGCAACCTAGACCATCTGCTCCCAGAGAAGTCCACTAGAGTCAATGCAGCAAGCCAGGTGCAGCCTTCACCAGCTCCTCCTTGCAACGGAATTGTAAATGTCATCACTGGAGGATCAGAGCTGTGTGGGCTCACCTACTCAGCGGCCAAGAGACGTGTAACTGCAGCTAAGGGAGACAAGCCAGAATCATCATGCAGAATAGTAAGGCATGACCTCCCAGCAGTGACCTTCGACGAGACAGACGCACAGGCGGTACCAGAGCAGCACCACGATGCCCTGATTATCACATTGAACATTGGTAATTGTGAGGTCAGGAAAGTCATGGTAGACACAGGCAGCTCCGTCAACCTTCTGATGCTGGATGCACTAAAAAGCATGGGATTTGACGAGAAGGACCTGGTAAAGAAAGTTATTCCTCTGGTCGGATTCAGTGGAGAAACAGCGCATACCCTGGGGGAAATCACCATCCCCACCTACGCCGGAGGGCTGAACAAACAGGTAAGGTACTTAGTTATTGATGGTCCATCCACTTACAATGTTATTCTTGGCAGGCCCTGGATCCACGAAATGCGAGCAATCCCGTCAACGTATCACCAGTGCCTGAAATTTCCTACACCATGGGGAGTCCAGGAGATACGGGGAGACCAGGATGAGCAGCACCCAGAAAGGACCGTGTTCGTAGGCTCAGAGTGCTCTGGAGATCTGCGCCAGCAGCTCCTCCAGCTGCTCCGAAAGAACGTGGACTGCTTTGCCTGGTCCCACAAAGATATGATTGGCATAGACCCAGAGATCATAACACACAAGCTCAGCATAGATCCAGGATTCATACCAGTGCAGTAGAGACGCAGGAAATTCGCAGCAGAAAGACACCAGATCATAAACCAGGAGGTGGACAACCTTCTGGAAGCAGGAAAGATCAGGGAAGTCAAGTATCCAGAATGGCTATCCAATGTAGCGGTGGTACCAAAGAAGAACGGCAAGTCGAGGGTCTGCGTGGATTTCACGGACCTGAACAAGGTCTGCCCCAAGGACCCATTCCCCTTGCCACACATAGATGCCATGGTGGACGCCACTACAGGCCACGAAATGTTGACTTTCTAGATGCATGGAGCGGGCACAACCAGATCAAAATGGACCCAGCAGACCAGGAGAAGACAGCATTCAGGTCCGAAAGAGGCATTTACTGCTACAATGTAATGCCCTTTGGCCTTAAGAATGCTGGCTCTACGTATCAGCGGCTCGTCAATATGATGTTTAAAGACCAGATAGGGCAATCGGTAGACCATACCCAGCACTTGGAGGCAACGTTCAACACTCTCCGAAAATACAAGATGAAACTAAATCCAGCTAAGTGTACCTTCGGAGTTTCCAGTGGGAAATTTCTAGGGTACATGGTAACACAGAGGGGAATAGAAGCCAGCACAGAACAAATCAAAGTAGTTCTGCAACTGGAAATACCCAGAAGCCCAAAGATGTGCAGCGTCTGACGGGAAGAGTAGCAGCCCTGAGCAGGTTTATCTCCAGATCCTCAGACCGGTGCAGATTACTCTATAATATTCTTAGAAAAAGCCAGAAGTTTGACTGGACACCAGAGCACGAAAAGGCATTCTAGGAATTGAAGCGGTACCTAAGCAGCCCACCCCTGCTATCCAAACCAGAGCAGGGGGAGGTCCGGCTCTTGTACCTCTCAGTAACCGAAGCAGCAGTAAGTGCAGTTCTGGTCCGACAGCACGAAGGGGCCCAGCACCCGGTGTACTACGTCAGCAAATCATTACTGCCAGCGGAAGCAAGATATACCTCACTTGAGAAACTAGTATTGGCATTGGTCACAACATCCTATAAGCTGCGTCCGTACTTTGAGTCTCATACCATCTCAGTGGTTACCAATCACCCACTCAAGACGGTTATGAGAAAGCCAGAATTATCAGGACGAATGGCAAAGTGGTCTGTGCACCTCAGTGGATATGATCTCCAGTTTGAACCACGCACAGCCATATAATCACAAGCCCTTGCAGACTTTGTCTCCGATTTCAGCCCGGCACTCCAGACCCAAGCAGAGCAGGAAATCCTGCACCTACACCAGGGTGCCAAACCAGGCACCTGGGAGTTACGAGTAGATGGAGCTTCAAACGCCAGAGGGTCCGGAGTTGGGTTGATCCTCCGATCACCAGAAGGAGATCTAATCACCCAAGCAGTCCGATGTGAGTTCAAGACCACAAATAATGTGGCTGAGTATGAAGCCCTAGTCCTGGGACTGCAACTAGCCCTGGACATGGGAATCAACCATGTTAATGTATACAGTGATTCACAACTAATTGTGAACCATGTCAATGGAGCATACGAAGCAAGAGACCCCACAATGGTGGCCTACTTGTGTGTAGCAAAGGAGTTAATCAGCAGATTCGTGGAATTCTGCATCCAGCAAGTACCCAGAGAACAGAACGCAGAAGCAGATGCACTGGCAACCCTAGGCTCAACCTTCAAACCAGCCGACGTAGCCAGTATTCCAATCACCCATGTCCTCAAACCAGCCATTCCTGGACCACATTCGGACCAGGAGGAGCTACCTATCTGCAGCAACAACCCAGACCAGGAGTCAGAGCAGGATTGGCGAAAACCATACCTAGGCTGGTTGCAACATGATATCCAGCCCAGCAGTAAGAAAGAAGCACGCAGTTTCAGGATGAAGGCTTCCAGATTCCTACTGATTGATGGAATCCTGTTCCGGAAATCATTAGCAGGGCCATATCTGCGATGCCTGGACCAGACTGAGGCGCAGACAGTCTTGCATGACCTCCACAGCGGAGACTGTGGAAATCATGCAGGGGGAAGAAGCCTGTCCAATAGAGCCCTCATAATGGGATAATTCTGGCCCACAATGCGCAAGGATGCGAAGGAGTATGCAAGGAAATGTGACGCCTGTCAAAGGCACGCATCTGTCAATCATCAACCAGCAGAACCCCTGCACCCGGTCATCTCCCCCTGGCCTTTTATGAAGTGGGGGATGGATATTGTGGGACCTCTCCCCAGAGCACCAGGAAACAAGCTGTACATGCTAGCAATGACAGACTACTTCTCTAAATGGATCGAAGTAGAGTCATTCACCCAGACCACTGAAGCTCAGGTCATCTCTTTTATTAAACGTAATATATTCACCAGATTTGGCATACCCTCAGAAATAATATGTGATAATGGTTCCCAATTCATTGGGAAGAAAACCGAGGCTTTCTGCGCTGGGTGGAACGTATCACTCCAGAAGTCTACCCCCAGAAACCCCCAGTCCAACGGACAAGCTGAGTCCAGCAATAAGATCATTATTGAAAATATGAAAAAGAAACTACAAGAAATGGGAGGGAAATGGGCAGAAGAGCTTCCTCTGGTCCTATGGGCTGACAGAACTACTCCGAAAGTAGCAACAGGTCAGACCCCCTTCAGCCTTGTCTTCGGAGCAGAAGCGGTAATTCCTTCTGAAGTCAAAATCCCAACCCACCGGTACGGGAGTATAACTGAGGACCAGAACCAAGTAGAAATGACAAGTAGCCTGGACACTGTTGATGAACTCAGGACCAGTGCTTACGTCAGAATGGCCTCATACAAACAGATGGTGGCTCGGAGCTACAACAAAAATGTCAGGATCAGAACCCCGCAAGTAGGAGATATGGTCCTGAGAAAGGTGTTCCAGAACACCAAAAACAGGCAAGCTGGAAAGTTCGCTTACAACTGGGAGGGCCCATACCAGGTTGAGAGCATAGTTGGTAATGGGGCCTACAGGCTAATGACAATGGAAGGGGAAATGATACCCAGATCATGGAATATACTTCACTTAAAAAAGTATATCATCTAGAGGTGCCTCCACCAGATCAGAGCAGCTCCCTTAGACTCAGGTTCTACTCTGTATAAAGTTTACTCTGGTTCAGCTTAAAATTTTGTCTTGCCTTTATATTTTTTAAACCTAAGTTTAGTAATCTAAGCCTTGTAATTTCAAACCTCGGTGCGTTTTCAACTTTTAAGTCTTTTAAAGGGAAAAATTTCATCACTTATTTTCTGGACCAGAATTTACTTATCCTAATGGACTGACCTAAAGAGGAAATCTGCACTGATCGCAGGAGAACCTAAGTCAAGCCTGGCACCCTAGTATAGGGATGAGTATATAAAACACCAGGCCAGCACACCAAAGCAGTGATGGCCAGAATACAAACGAAACATGCATGTACAAAAGAGAAAACGCCAGAAAAACGGCAGAAAACCAACAGATAAAAAGCAAACCCCATACAGCGGGGATCATACGATTAAAAGAAAGGCCACCCAAGGCAGCCTCAAAACAGAATTGTTTTTGCTGGTCCACCCGGACCAGCAGCAAAAGTTACAACCATTAAGCCCACGCAGGGGCACCAAAGTTCACAAAACAAAATATTAACGCCCATAACAGGGCCCAACAGACAAATTTTAAAAACCTACTCATCAGGAGCAGGTCCAGCAGCAGCGGCAGCATCAGCACTGGTGGGGCCAGAGGACACCTCCTCTCCAGCATCTTGGGACCCCACCATACCCTCTTCTTCATCGTCCGAAAGCATATCCATGTTCAGGCCATCAGGGAAGTCTGCAGCAAAGGCCTCCTCCAGAGCAGATAAGTCCCAGGTAGTATGACTACCCTCTTGGAACTCCTTAACACAATTAATCCGGGTCTCGGCAGCAGTATAGGAAACAGCCTCGATCAAAGCTCTCTGCAGACCAGCCTTTTTGTGCTCCAGAGCCTCTACCTTCAGAACCAGATCAGCCTCTGAGGCTAAGGCCCGCTCCAGTTTAGACTGAGCTGCGGCCAACTGATTCTGAGAGGCCTCCTCCTGGGCCTTAAGCTTTTCCTGGCCCATACTGATCTCCCGGCGAAAGCGCTCAACAGCCTGCCTCAGATTCGCCCTCAGGATCTCCTCCGACTTCAGCTTCACCGCTATCTCCTGCATCCTCCCCACAGCATCATCATGAGCCGCCTTCATACGCTGAAAATCCGCCAGCAATGCCTCACTCTGATGATTGGCACACAACGCCAGCTCCAAAGCCTAAAGCACACCAAATCAAGTAAGATTTATATATATATATATATATATATATATATATATATATATATATATATATATATAATAAAACTCCAAAAGGTCTACCTCAATGGAAACCTCAGCAACGTGCTTGGTCAGGTCCTGAAAAGGACGCTTCTTCAGAATAGAGGCAGAGGCAGGGAACAACAAAGAGTTCAGAGTAGGCCAGAGCTTGGTCTTGGACCCTCCAAAACCTCCAGGAATCTCTAGTTGCAGAGGAGAAATGGAGGACTCACCAGAGGATGTCCGAGGCAGTGGCTCCAGGATAGGCTTGAAACCAGGAGTAGGAATGGTAGGAGGGATCTCAAGAGGAGACGGGTCAGTGAAGGGAGTCTCAGGAGCCGATTCCTGGACTGGATCAATAGTATCAACCTCAATCGGGGCAGCCTGGGACCCAGCTCCAGCAGGGCTCCCCTCAACAATCTCAACCTTCTTTTTCTTTGAGGACCCCGCGTCCCCAGGAGTAAATCTTTTTCTGCGCAGTTGCATAACTCTGCTCACATCAACCCTGGCCTTGCCTGGAAAAGCAAACGACGCAAAATCAGAACAGATTAAATACAACCCTACTCAAGAAGATACTCAAGCAGAAAGGACGTCCTACCCTCCTTCTTCGCCGCCGGAACAGCAGAATCCTGGACCAGCTTGGAGAAAGATCTCTCCCCCGCAGGAAGGTCCAGGAGCTTGGCCAGGCTATGCCCTGAAAGATCTCTCCCCCGCAGAAAGATCTCTCCCCCGCAGCAGGAACCGCAGACTCAGGAAGTTTGGCCAGGCTATGCCCTGGAAAAACAAACCAGCTATCAGAGCAAGTACAAAGATCAAAGGAAAGGATAAAATAGGAAATAGACCCAGAGTAGAAACCATACCTTCAATTGGCTGCCATGCAGAAAAAATATAGTCTGGAGAGGAAGGCAACGTGTCAATCTTGACAAAGATGAAACGGGTGAACCATTTACTGTCATCCGGAGTAGTGGGAAAAACGATAGCAGAGGGCATATTATCATGACCACGAATGGTACACTGGAAATGACCCAAAGAGCGTGGGTTAAACCACTGGCCCAGATCCGCCAGCCCGATGTTCAAGCCACGCTCTCGGTTCAGAGCACAAATACTAAGCAGAATACGCCATGCATGAGGAACAACCTGACACATGGTTAGCTTGGTTAATTTTAAGAAATCAACAATGAGATCAGGAAACGGGAACCTTAGACCCAAGCGGAAGGGATATTCATAGAAGCAGGTCCACCCCTCCCTCGCAAAGTCCGCCTTCTCGCCGGCGAGGGGGAAGTGGTAGACAACCCCATCTGGGAAGCCGAACCTGACCTTGATCAAGGCAGCATGGGACTCATCAAAGGCAGAATCGCAGAGATATCGAGGAGCCAGCAAACTCTGCGATGGAAAGGGTCCAGAATAGACCCCCAGAGCAGGGGAAGAACCAGATGAGCAACCAGTGGGAGTAGCAGCGGAAGAGCAGGGAGCAGACATTGTGTAATTTCGAGAGTTGGAGTAAAAAAAATTTTACTGCAAAATAAAGTGAGAACGAGCAAGAAAGAACCGAAAGAAGTAAAAGAAGATGAATTTTGAAGATGGTAAAAGTGAAAAAGTTGGATGAAAGACAATTTATAGAAGAAGTGGACGGTAAAAAGTAAAGAGTAAATTTTGAATTCAAAAGTTGAAAGTAAATGCAAGTGGGAAGTTGAAATAGTTGAGGGGACATCCCATTAGTGGGTGGTTGGAAAAACCGCCTAGTGGGTAGCCTACGTAAGCATCGTCAGCAGCCCTCAAACACTCGTATGAATTCCGGAAGCACACTTGAAAGCAGAGTAAAATTCCAGCCCAATTGAAGCCAAGTTAGGCAGAAATTTGGGGGAAATTGTTTAGCCCAAAAATCCTCATCGCAATGTTGGGCCCATAAGTAGTCTCAGAAGCAGCAGCCTAACACAGAAGCAGACCAGACGCGGGAAAAGAGCTGTTGGAGTAGGAGAATGGGTCAAAACCCTAAAGGAATATCCCCTATATTCACTCCTACATTCCAGGGCCAGAGCAGAATTGGTTGAGCTAAAATCCGCAGCTATAAAAGGAAAGGCTAGGGCATTTTTTATCTAGTCAGTTCATACGTTGTAAAACTTTACTACTTTCGCAAAATACTTGTAATCCGTCTCCAACAGTGAATATCCTCGATCATAGTAAAAATATTGGTGGGATTCCGTTCCCCCCGCGGTTGTTTCCCTCAACGGGTTTTTCCGCGTCACCAAAAATCTCCTGCGTCGTGATTTCATCTCTTTAATTTTCATATTCGTTTTTTTACGTAAATCCTCATATTGGTTGACACTTTGACCCGCATCACAAAAACTCGACCCGGTAGAAATTTTACCAAAACAGTATTCATATGTGCTCCATTTTTTCTCACTTGCTTTATTGTGAGAGGAAAGTATCCGTCTCCAGCTTGTGACGGATACTATCCATCACAAGCAAAACTTTTTGTAAAAAAACACCCAAATTCGAACTGGAGATCGTACAACTTAGTAACGGGTTTCAAACACAAGCCACTAGATTGAAAAGCAAATCATTTACCATTAAACCACATGATATTTATTGTATATTAAGCAGCATTTACCATTAACCCACATGATATTTATTGTATATTTAATGGGATATTATATTTTTTTTTCAAAGATTTATTGGGATATTATTTATTTATTTATGTACTATATATTCAATAATATTTGGAGTAGGAAAAATCGGTCTTCTAAATCAAGTTTTTTTTAAGTTTGGGGTAGCGGCCGCCTCCCCCTACTACTATGTGGTCGCTCCTGCAAGACTAGGTAGCACCAAAACAGATACGGACACGGACACGGACACGCGATACGGCATGCCATGAAATTTAGGACACAAGACACGACATTCAAATTTAATAAAATATACATTTTATAGTTATAGATGTTTGATTTTATTTTTGTAAAGTATTTGATATTAATTTTAAATAAGTGAGAGTAAAGCTTGTCCTTGGTAATAAATTTATTTTCATTCCTCATCCAAATTAATATTCTAATTAATCTCTTTCGATAGCGCATTTCTCGTCTGAAGAACATCATTCACCGCAAGTGATAACCAAATATCGTGGACACGCGACGGACACGGCTCAAATACCATGGACACGCGTCGGACACATGCCCAAATAAATGTAGAAAGTTAGACACGGTTGTTTATGTTGTAACGGAGGCGTCCCGTTACCCAAATAGTTAATTGATAAGGTGATAAGAATAATAAATAACGAATGTAAATAAAATTGACACAAGGAATTACGTGGTTCACCAGTAAAATAACTGGCTACGTCCACCCTTCAAGGAGATCAAACTTCACTATAATGGAGAAAATAGTACAACAGTAGACCGGTACACACGCGCTCAATATGAGCCAAAAGTATACCCTATTCTACCAACAAATATGGTAGTCTCAAAGGGAACAAAAGAGACTACCCAAATAAGACGGAGGACAAATTATCTTGAGGCCAACCAAGATCTAAACAAACTCCCCCAATCTTCAAAGACAGACGAACCTCAATAATAGGGCCTGAGACAAACTGAGTTTTCTTCTCCGGAAGAAACCTCACAAATTGACCCTCTTTATTGTGCTCTCAAATCTCTCTCTTTAATTAACCTAGAATAAAACTTGAGTCTTTATATAGTTATTCTACCCAAGATAAAATATCTAGACTAATAAGGAAACCAAAGACTATTAGGAAACTAATATAATAGTTTCCTAAACTAATTCAAGTTCTCCTACCATAAATAAACTAAGAAGCAAAATCTTAATAAGACACTTAGTTTAATCCGTCTTCAACACAAATTCAAGGCATAAATTCTCAACAATCTCCACCTTGACTTGAATTACCCAAAAAACGAACCCAACATAGAAGAACTAAATCCCAAATCAGCTTCAACGGAATCGATCCTCAAGTCACTATCTGTCCCGATAGTCTCCATTCTGACTTGAACACAACTCCCAAAAATGGACAAACGAACCAAGTGTGCAACAAACGTGACCAATATACGAAGTACCCAATGTAGTAAGCTGAAACTACCAAATGTACTAAGTAACCAATATATCTTCATACCAAAAGGAAGGCCAAACGTAGCAAACTCCAAAGAGACCAAAAGCTACCAAACGCCAACAAAAATATATGAGATACCCAAAGTCACTATGATGGAACGGTGTACCAAAACAACACACACAAGACTCCAAACAAAATCTCCTTCAAATTACGTGGCTAGATGTACCGTCGTACCAAACTGTCCCTAAAGAACACAAACGCCACGAACAAAACAAATGTCTCACTTGAGTATACTAGGTGTCATGACCACCACAAATATGCCTACACCAAGGCAACAAAACTCAAGTCGAAACCAAACATTCTAAGCGAGCACAAATTACCTCCATCAAAGGTACAAACTGTTAGACTAGCAAGTCCAACCCAAAAGCTCCAAAGAATAAACTCCCGTCGAAGTTTCAAATGACCCCTTACGAGATCCCAACGACTCTCTTTCAAGAGTCACAACAGCTCCACCTGGAGCCCCAAACCGCCCCACCTCATGGGGCGCAGACCGCCTCATTGAGGCGACGAGACAAAAGTTGATAGCTTGTCTTGAGAACCTTGTAGTTTGACCTGTACCGGAATAGACTCCACCTTACCGTCAACACCACCATTCTCACTAAAGCTATCCAAATCCAAAATATCCAGAATATCACCAAGTGACCCAAACTGGATGTGCTTCAAAGTATCGTTCACATGTCCAAGATGCATATGCCCCAACTTAGACTCGAGAGAGACAGAAGAACGATTACCTGATGCTCCAACAGTCAGAACAGTGCCTTGAAGGACATAAACAGTTCCTTCCTTAGCACCTCTCCAAGCAACAGAAGAACCCTTACTAACGCACAATGACCCACCATCACCTTGAAAAGTGTAGCCCTGATCAACTAACATCCCAAGTAATACAAGATTTCTCTTTAAACGTGGAACATGCCTAACACCTTCTAGGAAGACAACAACACCATCACGTATCCTAACCCGAATAGTACCAACTCCAAGCACCTCACAAATAGACCCGTCACCCATGGCAACATTATCCCCTTGTGAAGCTTTATAAGAATCAAACCATTCCCTATTAGGACACATATGATAAACGCATCCCGTATCCAAAATCCAACTATCCAAAGAACGTGGAGCAACATCAACAACGAGAGCATAATCTTCCTCAGAATCATATTTGGCAACTTTTTGTGCAACAGCAGAAACACCAGCTTCCTTTAACTTAGGACACTGATTTTTCCAATGACCGGATTCCTTGCAGTAATGGCAGACATTCTTACGGGGACCCTTAGACTTGGCTTTACCCTTACTAGAACCCCCCGAATCAGCAACAAGCCCCATAGGACTACTGTCTGCAACACCACCACCACCTGACGCTACTCGGCGCAAATCCCTAGTGTGAAGCGCTGACCTCACCTCCTCTAGGGTCAAAGAATCTCTACCAACAACAAAAGACTCCACAAAAGTCTCAAACGAATTTGGCAAAGAAACTAACAAAATCAAGGCAGCATCCTCATCATCTACCTTAACATCTAAATTACGCAGGTCAAGTAAGATAGAGTTAAGACTGTCTAGATGGTCCTTGAGAGACGTACCTTCTTGCATACGGAGACCAAACAAACGCTGCTTAAGAAGCAACTTGCTGGTTAGAGTCTTTGTCATATACAAAGATTCTAACTTCAACCACAAACCTGTAGCAGTTTCCTCATCGGCAACCTCAATCATAACATGATCAGATAAACATAACAGAATTAAAGAATGAGCCTTTTCTTCCAAGACTACTTCTGCATCTGTCTTTGCTGTCTTTGCTGCATCAGTCGAACTACCTGCTGACTTTGCCTTTGAGATAACAGACCATACGCCTTGCTGTCTAAGCAAAGCTCTCATCTTTAACTGCCACAACCCAAAACTATTTCTCCCAGTGAACTTTTCAACATTCAAAACATTCGTTCCCGACATCTTTTCACCTGAAAATCAAGAAACCCAAATAACGCCTAAAAAACCAACTAACGCGGAAGCAGATCCCGAATCAGAACCTTAGCTCTGGTGCCAATTGTTGTAACGGAGGCGTCCCGTTACCCAAATAGTTAATTGATAAGGTGATAAGAATAATAAATAACGAATGTAAATAAAGTTGACACAAGGAATTACGTGGTTCACCAGTAAAATAACTGGCTACGTCCACCCTTCAAGGAGATTCACTATAATGGAGAAAATAGTACAACAGTAGACCGGTACACACGCGCTCAATATGAGCCAAAAGTATACCCTATTCTACCAACAAATATGGTAGTCTCAAAGGGAACAAAAGAGACTACCCAAATAAGACGGAGGACAAATTATCTTGAGGCCAACCAAGATCTAAACAAACTCCCCCAATCTTCAAAGACAGACGAACCTCAATAATAGGGCCTGAGACAAACTGAGTTTTCTTCTCCGGAAGAAACCTCACAAATTGACCCTCTTTATTGTGCTCTCAAATCTCTCTCTTTAATTAACCTAGAATAAAACTTGAGTCTTTATATAGTTATTCTACCCAAGATAAAATATCTAGACTAATAAGGAAACCAAAGACTATTAGGAAACTAATATAATAGTTTCCTAAACTAATTCAAGTTCTCCTACCATAAATAAACTAAGAAGCAAAATCTTAATAAGACACTTAGTTTAATCCGTCTTCAACACAAATTCAAGGCATAAATTCTCAACAGTTTAGATGTCGGACACGTTTCGGCGTCTGTCCGTGGAGCGTCGGTGTCGGACACGGTGTGGATACGGTACGGCTCATTACGAGAAGTGTCTTTGCTACCTAACTGCTAGTAGGCCCTAATGTAAGAAGAATGCATTCATGAACAAAGAAGTAAGATCTACCACATTTGACTCGGAAAAACGTACTACTCGTGTAAATAATAAGCGGCCCCAGAACAACGCACGTATACGTACTATCACAATTTACACCCTCGAGCATGGTACTACGAGTTGAGCTTGATGGTCTTGACTCTTGATCCATATTTGGTCGTCAGACTCGTCGTAATGTAATCTCAATTGCGATAGCTGAGATTTAATATATATCATTCTCACTTTGGCAGCAGTGAGCTCACCAAGCTAGCTTCGCCGCGGCCTAGCTATTATCGATCACTTGGGCTGTGGCTTGACACTGTCTGCCAAGGTTATTACCATATTTTAAGTACACGGTAAAGTAAAAGGGAGTCAGACGTGCACAACGTTATCATTGTTTCAGTCATGTGTCCCATAATGAAACTACATCATGAAGTGAATCGAATGACAAAAGAAGTGCATTATCTTTGACCGTTTATGAGTAAGATTGCTTATAGAAGCATATCCGGATCGGATCCGTTCGGAGCGGAGAAGATAAAAGTGTGAATCAAGCAAACCGGCCACCTGCACGCCTCTCGATAAGACTAAACAAGCAAAAACGCTTTATAAGTTTTGTGTATGTATGATAAGTCAGTGTAAACATCTCACTAAGACAGAATGAATACTACGACTGTACAAGAGGAGTATTTACGAGTTTGTGCATATAATTTCTCCGATGACAATGTGACGAACTTATTCATTTTTTATTTTATTTTTATTACGTAATTTATTTTCGTAGTACATCTTTTACTCGTTATAGTACTTTTTACCTACTATTTTCCATTTACATACCCCTCATAGAAAAACATGTACTGCATCCCAAGATGAGAAAAAAACGAATGAAAAGTAACCCATATGAACCACCGTTTGCACCATCATCAAGCCCAACCACCACCACATCCACGCACCCGGCTCCACCGCCAAATCCTCATCGTAATACCAACCAACCACCTATCCCTATGTCGTAATCCTCGCACACGTTTCTTTCTATTTTGTTAATTCTCCCATTTTTGATTGATTTTGGCTGCACTTCGTCAAATTTTGCAAAACAAAATTTCCCAGTACTTCCTAGAAATTGGATTTCTGTTTACAGCTAGGAAGTAAGAATAAATGTGTTGGTAATTGTGTTTTAGGGTTTGTATATTTATTGCTTGTATATATGCAGTAAATGAATGTGCTCTCTGCAATTCTTTTCCATATTTTTCATTTGAGAACAAATTTGTGTCGATTACTTGACTTTGTCAGGGGATTTAGTATAGATGAATTAATTGAGAGGTCAAATTTCTGAAATTTTTGATTGATTGTCGGTGGTATGGCGGTAACTTACGGCGGTGTATATGGACGTGGTTGACTGATGGATGGGAGAAGAATTGAGAGAGAAGAATAAATGAGAGAGAAATGAAAGGTTAAATGAGAGGGGGTAAAATGGTCAAAAACGTACTACAATGAGTAAACTACGTACTACGAAAATCAACACCCTTAAATAAATTGTAAAATTATTAAAATTAATTAACTTTTAAAAATCATTAAATTTAATTAACTCTTATTTTTAAAAAACGAACAAGTAAATAGCCGAGAGAATGCACTGAGATAATGTTACTATTGTTCATCGTATAACGAGTATTATTCACTGTATAATTACCATTTTTTTAATTACATATTTTGCTCTACAACAAAGATAAACAACAAAATAAAAATTTATATAAATAGAGTTGAAAAACGGATAGCAAATTTTCCTAAAGGTATTATATTTTGAACACATACTTTATATCAAACTAAATGAGCCCAATAAATGAAAAAAATACATATATAATATAAAAATAATATTAAAATTATACCTTTTTTTTTAATTTATTCACCTTCTTTATTAATTTTTCAATTTAATAAAATTAAATCCGTGCATTTTTTGTACGGGCATAAAACTAGTTAACTATAAAATCTTATAAAAAAAGAAGTTATCGTGATTCTTGTGAACGAAATGAAATTATGAGGGTAACGTGCGAGAGATCTTTACGGATAGACGAAATCATATTACAGTTACAGCTTGTAGGGAGTATCATATTACAACTTGCATTGAACAATTATATGTGCGCTATGCATTTTACTAAAGAAGTGCCATTTTAGACACACTAGTACTCATATAGTGTCGTAGCCAAGAACCGATATCATGGAAGCAGCCACTGGGAGTGTTCACCGGTCCCAGACCTGTTCAACCAACGGACCAGATAACCACTAATCCTAACATCATGGACCGGACTAGTTTGAAGGGACCGCAGACCGGAATCCTTTAGGTCCGTCTTTTCCAGGTTTGTACTGTACTGGTTTGGTTCTAATTTAGAGGGTACATTGAGGTTTTCTTAAGCGTGGACTAGTTCAGACCGAACCAGAGACCAATCACCCTAATTTGTGGAACCCAGAGATCGGACCAGTGTGCATCCAGTCCAGGCCACTTTTTGAACACCCCTAGCAATCAAATTATAAGGATCCTACTCCATAGTGAAGGGCGTGCCATTTTAGATTGCCCAAGTATGAGAAAGCGGTTCTTACTTCTTAAGCAGAGGGCTGGCTAACCGCTAGTGAATAAAGATGCTTACATACAAGCATGCGATCAGCAAATTTAAACCCACAAACCACGATAGAAGTACATATAGAACCGAACCACTTGACAAATTCATATTGAAAATTATAAGATATTTTAAGATGTGAACAATAATCAGCTATGGAAGTAAAAGCATCACAAGCACATCGCCAAGCATACGCAATTCAATGGGAAATTCAACCCAACCCTTGCACAAAAAACCGAGTTTTACCCAACATTCTAAAGAGTTGGTTGACAACAATAAATCCACAGGCTCAGCAAAAATTTCTTAACTAGTTTATGCAAGTCTTAAAACAAGAAAACAAATTAAAGTAGAATCCCCAACAATCATAGCAAAACAAGGATTCAACAAAATGAAAACGACTTCTGAAGACGAGAGACCACGTTCCAAATGAATTGGAAATAACAAATGTCTATAAGCTTAAACGTCGCGGTTTTTCATTCCAGAAACAATAACTCCTAATAAAAGAAGCCTAAAACTTTGCCTCCAACATTCTTTCTCCTTGCCTCTTCATGATCCATGATGCCAGCGGATGTTGTCAACACAATGTAACCAAACTGAAGTTTTAAGAATTTTTCAAACAGTCAGAAGTAATAAATATACGGCTAGATTGAAGATAAGTAGAATAAAACTACACAAGGATATTATCTGGATATCAAACCTAAGTATTAAAAATGCGAAAGGCGCAAATAAAGCGACAAGACTAAGTAGAATAAGAATACCCAAGGGTATTATTTGGATCAACCCTAAGTATTAAAAATGCAAAAGGCGCAACTAAAGCGACAAGACACAAGGAGATCAGAAGTTACATTATGAAAATAGTGTCACAGTGAGATATTTTTGCATTTCATACCTTTGTTTATGAAATGTAAACAATTTGGCATCTTCAAAGTAAAATAGTGTCACCATGAGATATTTACACATTTCAAAAAGGATTGACATCTAAAGAACTAGCCTAATCCTAAGGGATTATAAGGTACAGAGGTAAGAGGCCAAGGGCAAAACAAACGAGCTAGGAAGTCGAGGATTAAACCAAAACCAACCTGTCTAGAAGGAAGAAGTCTAGCGGTCCACGATTCAATCTCCTTGACACCAACATCAAAACGAGGGCTGATGACACCGCACTTGTTAAGTCTTCCATTCAACTCAACAACAATCTTTCCAGATCGGTGGTCATCGACATACTCGAACTCACCAATGTATCCTGACAGTGTGATCCAAACATAGACAATCAAAGATTGAATTTCAATGAATAAACCACACAAAGAAATCGCTAAGTGCTTCTTTGACGTAGATGGAGAGACATCATAGTTTGAAGATGAGTCAAGCGCAATAAGGCGCTAAAAGACAATGGTGAAAAGCGCTCATACTTTGAAAGTGAGCCACCTTAATTTTCCGGTAACAGTACATTTCTTACGAGTTTTCAGGTTGGCTAACATATAGGGGTAAAGTAACAAATAATGGGGAAAATAAGACGCATAATTTACAAGCTAGATAAAAAAGATATGGAAAGTGCAAGCTAGTGAGTCTTGTGGAGTGACCCTTATCTAAATGGCCCACCTAATATGCACCGAAGCATTTTAGCTAGTGCCTAATAGACGGCACACCATAGGCTCACTTAACAACGTATATTTCCCTCATTAAGGGAAGTGAAAGTTTAAAACAAGGGTAGCTGCAGGAGACCGGCCCTATAACATAGTTCGATGCCCTGGGTCTTGTTGGTATTCTGTTTCGAATGCTTCATGAAGTAGTGAAGAGGGCAGCTTGCTTCTTCTCATGTTACGGGAATATAGAGTACAGCATTTGCTGATTACGAATATTTAGGCGCTAACTTTATCCATTGCAGCTTTTTTACAAGTTATAGGCTCCGCTACCAGGGCAGGGTCACAACTCAAGCTTTATCTACTCCTAAAGGAAGCTGACAGTGACGTTTAACACATGTGAGTTGTGACAGGCGGGTTTCTTTAAAAAAAGGGAGACATGGAGTGCCATGAATTCTAATCACAGTTAACACAACAGATAAGGATTACAGAGGAAATGGACTAGAGCTTCACTTACCATGCCTTTGCATAACCAAAAGAACCTTAATGATCACTTTTGAGGAAGGCCTGATGAGGACCTGACGCTTGCCTCTCTTCTCAGCATTATACATTGTCTTGAGGGCATCATTCAACACACTGATTCTCACCATTGTTGCTCAGAAAGGCTGCCATATGAATTATCATGCAACAGTATCAGTAACAATTTTGCAAGTAACACTACATCAACAGAAACCTTGTGTAAAAGGAAATCAAAGGTGACAACTCCATTGTCTAGCCACTAAGAAAATGAAAGAATCCTTGTTCCCACAACAAAAAATAATTCTCAACCCTTCGCCTCCATCCCTTTCTTTCAGCTATCCTCATGACAAATTGTATCAGATCAAAAGATTAATAAAAGAGCAACCAGATTACCCTTAATCCACAAATATACAACCAGTCCCGACGATTTTAGTATGATACTCTTCTTACACTAAAATCGTCAGAAAAAAAATTGAGTATCATAACTTTAACCAAGTTGTTATTTGTCATCGACGAATTACATTACTTAAAATTATCAACAATGTTATTGAAATTTTCAAGCTGGTACACTGAGACTAAGATAATCATCATCAAAAAAGTTTTAAAACCTTTAAAGTAAATCACAAAAATTGCAGGCACGATCTAAATAAACAAGAAAACAGTGAATCAACAACATACACACTTATAGATTAATCAAAAAGTTGCAAACTTTACAAACAACAACATGAGATTATAATCACAGCATCTAGCATTTTACAGAAAATGTTGATAAGAATAATAACTGATTGCTTAAATAAACAGAAAATGAAATCGAGAGAAGAAATTGTTACCAAGGAATGTGAAAACGGCAGATGAACAAGAGAGAGAAAGAGGAAAACAATGGTGTGATTTGTGAGAGTGAGATTAGGGTTTTAAGAGGGAAACCCTAATATTGTAATTGGTATTGGGTTTCATTTTGTCAGTGGGCTTGTGTTTTGGGCCGATGTGCACTAAAAATAGCTTAGTGCCTACAGGTTCTTACGGATATTTTGCTTTGTCAACTTGTATGTTGGGCCAACCACATTGTCTTGCTGTGTGCTGCGCTCATGGGCTGTGGGCTGCTTTCGGTCTCCACTAGTTTTAACTTTTAAACCCGTGCAAATTGCACGGGTATGATATTTTTTATTGTTATCATAATGATGTGAAAAATATTTATGTGATTAATTTTTATATCAAGTCATATACAAAAAATAAAATATTACTCGTACTAATTATGCATCACAGACTCACAGTCCTTATAAGATGAAATTTTTTATGTCTATGAATACATGCTATATAATAGCTTTAATAATAAAAAAATAGTCGTAAATTTCGATGTTAGTTATTTAGGGGAGAACTAATTAATCTCACATAAGTTGGTTTGTTTGTTTTAATGAACCAATGTCAGCTAAGTTGACATAATTTCAAAATACCAAATTAGTTCCTTTTATCTCAATCATTTGTTTATTTAATTTATTCTATTTTTCGATGTCTTTTTTGTTTGTTTACTTTCTGTAGGAGTAATATTTATCGTAATTGCTCATTCATATACGAGTTTTACTCATTCATACACTAATTAGGTTTGTTATTGTCTTAGAATAATTTGAATTTTTAGGTTTACGTTGATTTTCTCGTAAATTAGATTTTTTATTGTCTTTGAAGGATGGATCGTGGAAGTATTTCGTTTGTTTCTGAGTAAATTATTGTGATTTACGTTGATTTTCTTGTGAATTAGGTTTGTTATTGTCTTAGAATAATTTGAATTTTTAGGTTTACGTTGATTTTCTCGTAAATTAGATTTTTTATTGTCTTTGAAGGATGGATCGTGGAAGTATTTCGTTTGTTTCTGAGTAAATTATTGTGATTTTCGTTGATTTTCTCATGAATTAGGTTTTCTATTGTTGTAGAATGATCATACATTATAGTTTTTTCGATTGTTTTTGAGTAATTTCTGTGAATTCCTCACAAAATTAGGTTTTCTATTGCTGTAGAATGAGTGTTGAATGTAAGGGGTAAAATGGGAAATATGTGTATGAATGAGTAAATCATGTATATGAATGAGCGACACCCATATTTATAAGGGGTTGTTTGATCTTCTACCTCACAAAATGCCATCTTTTCTTTCACTGGTTTCCTGCTAAAAGTAAAGGTAAACAAATGACCGAAATAAGAGTATATAACATGCATAATGTATTCGTAGGCATAAAATAAGTGAATTATTATATTTAATTAATCTCTAAGATGTATAGATATCGTTGTCATTGACACATTTTACCCGCACCCATACCCGTTAAACAAAAGTAATATCCGTACATCGATATGTCGCTTACTACCCACAACAAATGGTTGTTTTTGAAATGTTTTCCTCTAAATGATGTAGTTGAAAATTAGACGTATCACAAGTATTCACTACCTATAATAACAATATTATTATTAAATAATTTTTAAGAAAATTTTGTTTAGGCGGTATCTCAATAAACAATTGTCCCAATTAAAATAATAACCCAGTTGATTCAAAACATACACTTACACTTATGACTTACCTAAATAGACTTAATTTTCTCTATGAATTTTACCTGACCCGTCCACCATCTAACTAACTCATAAACGGCCTCAAGCCCCATTAAATTTTACATCATTTCTTCATTCACAACAATCCCGACTACATAATACCACCGTAAAGGCTCTAACCACCTCCACTCAATCTCACCTCTTTCCCATTTCATCCATACGACTTGACGACACTAATGCAATAGATCATAATACTCATATATTTCAGCTGTTTTTACTCAAAAATTTTAGATGTGTTGGCTAATTTTATTTAAATCTACTTAATTTTGTAAAAGTAATATTTAAAGAATTTTTTTTACAACGGAATTTTTGTTTTTGAGTATATTACTCTTTAACTTTAGAGATATGATGCTTTTATTAGATTAAAGTTATCCTTTTTTTTTTAGGCAAATACTTTTTTTCCAATTTTTTCTCGCGTTTAAATATTTATATTATTATAAAAATGAGTTATTCATAATAATGTTTTCCATTTAAATAATCTCGTAGTTAAATTATATTGTGTGGATGATTTTTTAGTGTTATACTCCATATTAAATTTATAATTTGATGTTTTTCAGTTGTTGGTTTTGTTAATACTTTATATAATGATAAAAGTAACATTAAAAATTAGTAGTATTAATTTTAGTAAATTTAATTAATAAACAATTCACAAAAATCGCAATTTATATATCAACTCATGTATCATATTGTTTGTTGTATATATCAATTCTTTGAATGAGAATTAAATGATAGTGTTGAACATGGTGGGCTATTGAAAATAATAATAATAAATTGTACTTTCAACCACAGAGCGACACATCAGCTCTGTGGTTGTTGCTTTTATAAAAAAGATTCAAAGAATTTAGGTCATAGAATAATACTACTCCATCCGTTCTTTTTTTTTATAACAAAGTAAGAAAATTAGGTTGATCATCAATTTATGTCATTTTTTTGAAGGAGTAAGGTAAATTGAAGCCACCGACTTTCAACCCACCTCATAAGAGTTGGACAAAAATGTCCAATAGAAACCATGAAGTCAGCAACCTTGTTAAATTCACGGAAGCAATGTTTAATTATCACTTCATTAAAAAGATGAAGATCAGGTTTCACATCCTTGAGAATACTAGAGATTTCCCACGGTATCTGCCAAGTGCTACTAGGGCTGTGCATCGGTCCAAAACCGGACCGGACCAGAACCGGAATTAGCAGAAATGATGGACCGGGACCGGACCGGATTATAAAAATTCTGGACCGGAATCGGACCGGTAAATTCCGGTCCAAGACCGGACCGGACTGGTTGGACCGGAATTTGAATATTATGGACCGATAATGTTATGGATTGGTAAAATTATGGACCAAAATTTGAATATTATGGACTGGTTGGACCGGTTAGACTGGTTTGGACCGGATTTTAATATATTTTAAAGGAAAAAAATAGAAAAACATAAAATCCGGTCCAAACCAGTCCGGACCGGAAAAAATCAGTCCCGGACCGGACCGGAACCCGGAATCTTAAAAAATGGTGGACCTGAGATCGGACCGGATTTTTTAATTCCAGTTCCGGTCCGGTAGATTCCGGTCCGGTCTGGTCCATTTTACCGGTCCGGACCGGATTTTGCACACCCCTAAGTGCTACGAAGTGAGTTGATAACACATAAATTATCACTCTCCACAATTAACTCTAAGATTCCTAAGTGTTTAGCGACTACTCCATCCGTTCTTTGTCTTTGCTTATTTGTTTATCTTTATTTTTAGCGCAAATAGCAGGGAGAAATGAATACAGAGTATTATTTACGATTGTCGTTAATAGATGATGAGTGGATAATAATGTCATTACATGATTAACTATTCATAACAAACCTTCTCAATATTAGAAAATAAAAGAATGAGACACGATGAAATAGGTAAATAAATGAGTGAGACCGAAGGAGTGCAAAGTATGTAAAAAAATATTCTTTTATTTTCTTGTTGGCAAAATAAAGGTATTTTAAGGAAGTTTTTTTTTTTTTTTTTTTTGTTTTTTTTGTTTTGCAGCAGTAAAGAAAGGGTTTTTACATAATGTCCACTCGATCCTTCGGATCAGACTTATTTATTACATTTTTATAAAAAGAGATTAAACTACCGACAGGGTTGACACAAATGATAGGCTTCTTTAGGGGACGATCTGATCTCTCCAACTGAGCGAGAACTTCTTTTCTCTTCTTTATCAACTGAGCTTTCGAGGAGTACCTGCAATAAGACACACTTACGCCACGAGGACGTAGAAATTTACTGGAAGAATATCTACTTTTAGAGAAAGTAGATAAATTGTGTCTCGGAGATTCATCTCCTTGGCTATGATTTTTCTTGAAGGTAGAAATTCTTATCCTCTTCGACCTGCTAGGAATATATGAGGTAGGGACGCGCAAGTGTTTTCCAAACAAAGAAATCCTACTCTTCTTAGAACTGGCCGAAAAACAAAAAAACTGGTTAGCTTTTAGTTCAGGATTGTCCAAAGGGTAAGTAGAGATGGTAGGTGTATCCTTCTTCAAAACAAGAGGCTCAGCAACCAAAGGACTCTCTTGGGGCGCTTGAATATTAAGAGAGGAGAAGTTGTCTCCAACGGAGGAGGTGCTCCAGCTAGTATCACCGCTGTGGGATTTCCTTGGACCACCATTATTAGCTATATTGTTGGCTTCTGCAGAAGGAGACATAACATCCTTTTGAACCCCCATTTTACGTTTACGGGGTTTAGAGATCTCCTTCTCTTTTTCTTATCCTTCTTACAAAACTCACTTGTACTTTTTTCCTCTTTCATAGGCTCAATACGACTAATCTGAATTGTTATAGTTGACAGATCGTTGTTGTGGTAATACATCACCTTATTACCTTGGAGAAGCTTTTGATAATCCTGTCCAGAAATCCTCAAACGGGAATGTCCTCCCCCCTTTTTTGAAAATTCAAGAGAAGATTTCTTAGCACCATTCCTCTCCAAACCCGAGTTCTGATTAGTCGTACCACTATTTTTTGCTTCAGCCATCTCCATATACCCCCTCACATTTTCCTTTACAGTCACCTCTGCGTGGGCTTCCGACGCCTCCATGACCACACTCTCACAATCTTCTATATTACTTTCAGGAGCATACACAATATCCGAAGTATGCACCTGCTTCTTATTGTTCACACCCCTTTCATCAGATGAAACGCCTTCCAACACTCTTTTACCATTAGCCTTATTAAGGAGCTGACATTTAGCCACCTCTAATTCCCTCATAACATCTTTATTTTTAGGTTCTACCCCAATGCTTCCAACAGATCCACTTTTGCTTCCAAAAACCTATTCAACTCCATATACGCCATTGCCTTACGAAAACGAGCCTTGACATTTTTTGGAAATGATTCCAAAATCATGGTACACAGATCCAAAGCAGCTCTGAATTCCTCAAGTTTCAGGGCACAAGCCGCCAGATTAGAATTAAGGGAGATTGCTAGGTCAGATAACAGTTGAATATCCTCACTTCCAATACCACCCATGCTAATACCAAAAAGCTTACAAGTCGCATCATAACACGAAGCGGTCTCATCAAAGTGATTTTGCCCAAAAAGGACGTTTCCTCTGTCTTTAAGCACTCTCACCTCAGACAAGGCCAAAGTATATGACCCATTCATTTTCGCAAAATGACCTATCATTCTTTCCCCATCATCATCAATAAACTCATCACTAACATGGGCACAAGCAAAGTTATCCAGAAAATCAAGATATACAGAAGGTAATGCCATACCCACAGACCGAGAACAAAAAACCAAGACACCACACCGTCACACACAACAAACAGGCGAAACTGAACAGTAAAAACCGAAGAAGTGAACAACGATCACACCATGGATATCCCTTCCCTGGTGAGAAACAAAAACAAGTAAAAAAACACAAAAAAAACGAACCTTAAGACGGTGACGAAACTGAAAATCGGAAATGAGAAACAGGAGCAAAGTTGAGAAGCAAGAAAAAGAGATGAGTAGGAGATGTAGCCTCGCCGGCGACCCAAAAGGGCGACTTGAGAAGTCGCCGGCGAGGGAGACGGGATTTAGGGATCTGAAATTAGGGAAATTAATTTTGGGATTTTTTTCTGTTTCTCTCTCCTGTTTCTCTCTCCTTACCCACGTAGTTTTGGGAAGTTAAAGTATAGCATAAGGACCCCAAGTATCAAAGACAATAGCAGTAAGAACCCCAAATACTAAACAAAATTGCTATATCACGCTCCCCGTATTACTTGTTACGCCCCCTACTTTTTAGAAATTTCCCGTTTTGCCCTTTAACTTTTTTTCGAAATCTTTTTTTTTTTCGTTTTTTATTTATGGCATTGATTTTTGAAATCGTATTTTTGTTGTGACGGTTTTTTAGACGGTTTTTGAGATTGTTTTTGTAACGGTTTTTTAAACGGTTTTTGAAACGGTTTTTGAGGTTTTATTTGGCGAATGTTTTCGAGTAGATTTTTTTGTTTATATGTTACACTTTTTTTTGTTGTTGATAATTTTGACTTCTTTTTAGATTGTTTTGAGACGGTTATGTGACACGTTTTTTTAGACGGTTTGTAAGACTGGTTCGTTGACGGATAATATGGTTTTTTTTTACATAAATTTTTTTTGACGGTTTTTGTAATAATAACTTGACATCGATTTTTATTAATAATTAAAAATTTTTAAGACGGTTTTTAAGACGGTTTTTGAGACGGTTTTTGAGTCGGTTTATAAAGTTTTTGTAAGATTCCCTTACTTGTGAGTACTACCTACCACTACCTCTTCCTATTAATTCTACTGCTTAACTACTACCACTCTTCCTATGTACTCTTTCAAATTTAAAAACCAAAAAAAAGCTCTTCATATTACACAAACAAAGTACTATCCATCACTCCTCCTCCAATTTCAATCATTCCTCTTCCATTTAAGGTATGTAATTTAATTAGTTTTGTTATTTTATTAGATTAGATTTATGTTAATTGATTTTTAATTAGTAATTTTAGGTGGAAATTATTTATGTTTGAAGCCAAATTAGGTGTGATAGTAATGCTTTGTTGTTGGATTAGGTAGTTGTGACGGTTTTATTGCGATTTCGTATGAAATTATCGGAACGATTTTGAGTATATGTTGTAGAAAACAAGACCCGACCTAGGCCATGTCGTGTAGAAAACACGACACGACGAAGGCCATGTCGTGTGGACTACACGACACAGCCAAGGCCATGTCGTGTGGTCTACACGACACAGCCTAGGCCATGTCGTGTAGACTACACGACATGGCCTAGGCTG
Source organism: Silene conica (assembly GCA_029255685.2). Taxonomy (NCBI): domain Eukaryota; kingdom Viridiplantae; phylum Streptophyta; class Magnoliopsida; order Caryophyllales; family Caryophyllaceae; genus Silene; species Silene conica. The sequence continues at coordinate 83,153,745 of CM055314.2, forward strand.
TGTCGTGTAGACCACACGACATGGCCTTGGCTATGTCGTGTAGTCCACACGACATGGCCCTGGTCCTGTCGTGTATTCTACACGACAATCCCTTTTTTTTTTTTTTTAAAAAAAAAAATTGTTTTCCTTACGTATCCCTAAACAAACCCTAATTACTAAACCCTAAACCGTAACCCGAAACCCTAAACACGAGCCCGGAAATCCTAAACCCTATACCCTAAACGGAAACCGAAACCCTAAACCCTAAACCATAAACCCGAAAGCCTAAACCGTAAACCGTAAACCCTAAACCCTAAAACCTAAACCGTAAAACCTAAACCCTAAACCGTAAAATACTGTTTATATGACAACCCATCTCCAGTTATTGTGTGTCTTATTTTTTGTAAGTCATTTTTAATTTTATTTAGAGAACAATGTATTTGTTTATTTTCGTTGTATAGTCAATTAAGACAATTGTTTTCAATTTTTGTAGATGTCTAGCAATGACAACTCTCGTCAAACGAAACTTCATGCTTCCTATCGGCGTCAGAAGGTGAATATCAAAGTTGGAACTAGTAGTGTTGGTACTGTGGAGGTGTCTGTGCCTGTTCAGGGGGACTTTTTTGCAGATGAGTTTGCTGAGTACGAGAGGCAGGTACTTGAACAGGAGGATTTGCAATCGGAGGAGGAGCCGGGTGAGGAGGATGAGCCGGAAGAGGAGGCAGTTAGGGAGGAGGAGGCTACTTCTGTTTTAAGAGTTACGAGGGGGAAGGGTGGCAGATTTGAGAGGTATAGCGAGGGTTCAAGCAGTTCTGGAGTTGACCCTAGGAAAAAGATTAGAGCCAGAGGGAAGGATATGAGTTGGTTGTTGACTGGGCCCGTTTCTGGAGGCCCTTTGGTTCATGATGTTATTACGAGCTTTGGTGGACACATATCATATTTGTTGTGGAATAATCCTCAGGCGGAGCGTAAGATCTTAACCAAGTACACTAGGGATCGATCTTGTTTGGAACTCCGTAAGTGGAAGTTGGGTAACACTGCTCGGAGTACAGTTGATGATTCGGGTCTTAGTCACTTGCCCGATGTTATGCACAAGAACTATAACATGCCCCTTTTGTGTGCTTTCATTGAGAGGTGGCAGCCGGATACGAATACTTTCCACATGCCATGGGGTGAGATGACTATCCTGTTACACGACGTTAGAGAGATCCTCGGCATTCCCATTGATGGTCTTCCATGTAACATTCCACCGTCCGATTTGGCGCATCCCGTTATCGGCATGACAGAGATGTTAGGTATGACCGACATGGAGCTTCACGGGAAATATTCAGCAGATAAGGATCACAAAATTCTTAGGGGAAATTCGATACTGAACAAGGCTGTGAAGGAAATGGTGGAAAATGACGGGTTAGGCTCTAGGTCTGAGGCACAGGGTTTTTTGTTGATTCTACTGGGATCTACTTTATTTGTAGATAAGACAAGTGATAGGGTCAGGGCGAACACTTTCGGTATGCTTAGAGATGTGAGTACCATTGGTGGGTACGCTTGGGGTGTGGGTACTCTTGCTTATTTATATAGGCAGTTGGGTATTGCCACGAGGACTGATTGTAGGGGCATTAGTGGTTGTTTGACATTACTGCAGTCATGGATTTATGAGTACTTCCCCCCGTTCCGCCCGACGACCGTGAATGCTTTGGCATCTTTTCCTGGCACAGCTAGGGCTGCCTACTGGAGTACTAGCGCAACTCCGAGGCAAGACCATGTTTCCGCTCTTAAGGCGTATCGGCTTCAGCTTGATAGGATGCCGTTTGACCTAGTCACTTGGACACCATATCGCTTATTCCCAGAGTTGAAGCATCCTCGTACACTATACAGTGGGTTGTTGCGCTTCATCGACATATTGGAGCCTTATCAGCCAGATCGTTGTCTTCGGCAGTTTGGTTACATGCAGCTTGTGCCTTCTCCCATGGCCGTTCCGGATAAGGCATATCGTCCTGTGAAGTCCGCGACTTACGATCTGCAATTCAATGGTGCATTTTGTGACCACACTTGGTGTAACTGGCGGGACCACAAGATTGTACCAGATAGGATGTCACTCCCGGCTCACCTACCTTGTGCTACAGTGGATGGGTACATGGACTGGTGCCAATCTGTGTCACACCCTTTGGTGATGAATGAAGTCCAGTATCACGACGCTGACTTGCCTGCTGCGAGGTCGTACTTCCCGACTACGGTGAGTGTAACTTCACATTTATTTGTTTTAATTTACTAAATGATTAATTTAATTCAATTTATTTTTGTACGTTTTATGTTGTTTCTTTTGTAGATTGGCCAATCCGTTATCACGAGGTTCTCACAATATGAAGATGTAGACGATCTGGCGTGCTATGAAGAGTGGCGACAGTTTATGGGTACATTGCACCCCCAGCTTCGTGCATACTCATACAGTGGTTCGGGCCAGCCCGGTGGTAGCGGAGGAGGAGGTACAAATGTTGACGGTGGCAGAGGCAGAGGAGGTAGAGATGCTGACGGTACTAGAGGCAGAGGAGGTGAAGATGGTGTCGGTGGTAGAGGCAGAGGTAGACGTTCGAGGAGGTCTCGTGACAGCGGGAACTAGGGCGGTGATTTGGATGATGTCGAACTTCTGTTAGTTGCGTTTGTGTTTGCTTTATGTTTGTTGGATTTCTGTTTTATTTCTAGGATGTTGAACTTGTACTAAGACTTTGGTTTCTGCTTGTTGAACTTCTGTTTCACTTGTAGGATTATGAACTTCTTATAATTTGCTATGACATGGTGTGTTTTATTCAGGCATAGAGTAACTTTGGTTATACGTTGCACAATTGCAGGAAGAGTTAGTAAATAGTATAAAGCCGAGTTCAATACTTGAGATTACGTTCTACAATGTACAAGGTTTATCCAAATGCGTAAACATTAAATAAACTATAACATATACAAATGCAGAAGATTAAATAACAAATGGGTCATCCTGGGAGTTGTTATTTCCCCAGTTAAATGTTTGTGGGGTGAAATTGGCATTCACGTAATGCAACCAAAGCATCAACCGTTCAGTGTATATTTCCTCATAGTGTCCTACATTGGAATGACGGTGCCTTTCCCACATGCGGTGTACTGGAGGCATAGGACAATCATGTTGCATACGTAGCCGAAACCAGTGATTACCTGTAAAACCGATCCATAGAATAGCGGAAGGCTTCCTAACACCGGGTCCGACATCTAAAGGAAGGTAAGTGCAACTATTCTCCCATGTAGCTGATCCTGGTGTCTCGAATTGGTCGTACGTTGTACACACTAAACATATTGTCCAGTTAAAAATAGTGGCGAAATTAAACAAATCCCAGTTTTCCATCCAGTATTCCTTCGGACAACCTGTATGTTGCGTCCACTTCAACCGTTTGCAAGTCTTGTTGACGTCACCAAAACAGAAAGGCTGAAATGACGGGTTCCTTACCCCGACAACGGCTTGATATCTCATTTTTACCCAATGTTTTTGTGTACCTGTTTTTGCATGCGACATCACCCGAAATCCGCAATGGCCATCTCCCTCCGGGTCGAAAACACCAATCAGAAAATCAAGGCTCACTAATGGTATGTACTTACCTAAATACGAATCCTGTATATCGGTAATATCGTCCCTGTTAACGTCAAGCGGTGCTCCATAACCTACATAGGAAACAAGGAACGCTTTTCCAATCCCCGTGGGCTACCGATTTACCGAAAACACCATTGTTCAATAAATTTGTTGCATATGCCTCAACAGCGTTGTAAATGTGCCATAAACATAGCAAATGACGAGATTCATTGAACACAAGTGAAATTGCTTTCATTAAACCTCCCTCATGATCAGTTATAATAGCATTTGGTTCAACACCTGGTTCTAACAATGACTTCAAAGTCTCCAGAACCCATGTATACCCAGTATCATCTTCCTTCTTGATTAAGGCATAAGCAATAAGAAAACTGTTACCAACCGGTGTTACTCCGACGCACTCAACCAGTATCAGATCATACTTATTTGTCTTGTACGTAGAATCGATCAAGACAACATAAGGCCACGTTTTAAACATTTTAATGGCCTCAGGATGAGCCATAAATACGTTTGTCAGAGCTTTCGTGTCAGGATGCCTCGTAAATTCACAAAAATAGTTGGCTTGACCTGCGAGATGTAACATGTACTGTATACTGTTACGACCCTCCCTATCCCAGCACTGAAATTTGCATTCTGGTTGTATATTTGTTTAATTACTGGAGCTGGTTGATCTGGATATTTGCGCGTGAATGCATTTTTAACCTTTTCGGGTTTCATTTTAGATTGCCATAAACCCTTCAGAAGACCTTTCTGCTCGTTATTCAGTTTAGCACGCCGTCTATGACCCTCTAAATAGCTTCCCAATTCGTGATTATGCAAACCACACTTCGGTCTTACTACCCAAGAACCCTCAGCAACATTAACCATTCTAAGATCAAATGGACAATTAAACCTCTTTGTCGATGTTTCTCTTTGGGGATTGGCAGGATCCTTAGCCCTACTAGTATATTTTCCGTGACGCTCACATTTGACGACATTATACGGGGGACAGTGCTTTGGTTGATATTTCACTTTTACCAAATGAAAACCCAATTTATATGCAACTTCATTTGAATGATCAAATGCTTCCTCAAATGAGCTAAACGTAGTATTGAATTCAAAGTGTTGACTATAATCTTCACCGTATCCGTCGTGACCTTTATTCGACGCCTAAAAATGAATAGTATCGTAAACTTAAACGAAAATTGAAAAAAAAAACACGTTGTCATGTGGATCACACGACATAGCCACGGCCATGTCGTGTGGTTTACACGACATAGCCTAGGCCATGTCGTGTGGTTCACACGACAGTGCCCTGGCCATGTCGTGTGGTTCACACGACAGAGCCCTGGCCATGTCGTGTGGACCACACGACAAGGCCAGGGCACTGTCGTGTGAACCACACGACATGGCCTAGGCTATGTCGTGTAAACCACACGACATGGCCTTGGCTATGTCGTGTGATCCACATGACAACGTGTTCGTACGTGAAATTGCATGGCAAAGTTTACGGATTAAAAACAACTAGTACACAAATTGTAAGAAATTAAAGTACGTAAGACACACTTACTTCATCCGTTTCATTAGCTTCCGATTCTTCATACCCGTAATCACCCTCTCCGCGATTAACAAAATCACTATCGTGGTTAGTATTTTCGAAAAAACCGCTTTCGGTAAAACCGTAACAACGTTCTTCGTAATAACGATAATGTTGATTTGCATTGAAATCGTTGTTGAATTGAGGTCCTTGGCTGGAGTATTGCTCGTAAAATTGCGATCCTTGACCGTTATCGGAAGCAAAAAATTCATTAAAGAAATCGCTACCGTTGTCGTTACCGGAATTCATAGTTTTAGGTTGTATATACGTATGTTTTTGTATTAGTAAACTGCAATATCTACTCAATAAAATGAAATAATATATGTAATAGATAGGATGGAGTGCAGTAGATAAAATGAAAGAATAGATGGGGTTGCAGTAGATAAGGGGGAGAGGAATAGTCATATCAACATAGCTTGCAGAAGATAACATGACATAGCTTACACATTTCAAAGCTATATGAGTAGTCATATCAACATAGCCGTCTAAGAAACCGGGTCGTAAACCGTCTCGTAAACCGTCTCAAATTTTTTTTAACAAACCGTCTACAAAACAAGTTTCACAAAACCGTCTCAAAAACCGCCCCCAAAACAGTCTCAAAAACCGTCCCAAAATCCGTCTCAAAAACCGTCTCAAAAAAAGTCTCAAAAACCGTCTCAAATTTACAAAACAAAAAAAACATCAACGAACAAAAAACCGAACCTCGAACGAAAAAACTAAACGCAAGACGCAAGGGCAAAACGAGAATAAATTAAAAAATAGGGGGCGTAACAAGTAAAACAGGGGGCGTGATATAGCAAACCCCAAATAAAACGTAGCTTTAATAAGAACCTCACACTGAACCTCTCACAACAATGCAAGTGGGGGGAACAAGTGGAGGAAAATGAAGCATTTTATGGGTCGTATCACTTGCATTTTATTAGAAGGGTACTACCGTTTTCAGCTTCTGACAGATATTATCCGTCTTTTATGAGAGTTTGTGATAAATATAACAATGCATAACGTACAAATGACTATGAGGATCCACCACATTACGCCACTGAATTACACGCCTTATAAAATTGTTGTGGATTGTGATTTAAAAAAGGGAAACATCATGTTGTTGGGAGGAGATGACCAAGAACAATCATCACAAATAATTTTGTAAATCGAGTTCAGTCGAGAAAATACATACGTGGAAGACTTTTCTCACAAAATTTCCGTCTTTGCTTGCGTAGATCTAGTTCAGTCAGTTTTTCTCGGGTTGGGAGAAAAGCAGCAAATTAAAAGCTAAGAAATAGGGTTAAACCCCTTTGTAGGAGCTTGAAAATGGGCAAAAAACGGGAAAATAGGGCTAAACCCCGTGATTTTGAAAATATGGATATTCAGATTTTCGGATTCTGGATTTCTAGATATCCGAATTATTTGGATCCCCAAAATTCAAAAATTTAAAACTGAATATCTGATTCGGTTTTAAAATTTGAATACGGATACTTTTCGTCACAAGCTTAGAACGAACCAATAATAAACTATGTCCTCTAACGTCATCTAACTAAATATTAGCTACATTTTCAAAAATATTAGCTACATTTTCAATTAGTCTCTCCCAAACAGTTTTAATATAAGTGATATGTTAGTTATCTAGCAACTATGCAAAACATGCTATAAAACTACAAAATCGAAGTACAGAAAAAGTTGCTGTATTAATAGTCACCTGCGCATCCAAAACTACTTGAGTAACTTGACCAACCTCAATTACAGGCTTACCGTCATGAGATCATACTTTAAAACCATCACAAACGGTTCGACTCAAGCCGGCAGCTTAAGCTTTGAGTTGGTCTTCCAGCTGCAAAACGAAAAGCATATATATCATCATAGATTCATACAGTTGGAAGCGTAAACTTAAGAAGTGGCCAAGTTTAGCATTCTCACCTGATGAAGTAATAGTAGAAGAAATCTGCATAAAGAGCAGTCTGAACAAGACCAGAAATACTAGCTGGAAAATCAAGCAAGAACACCCAAGTAAAAATCAATTCATAATTTTTATAGTTTGTACTACGATCATCCCATTCATGTCTTCAGACTGGCTTACACTTACCTATCCAGCGACCAAAATGGGGCTCCGTGAGATAGCGATAAATCCAGTTGACGATGTACAATGCCCTATATGCCCTGTAGAAAAACAAAATACGCTTGTAAATAGGTGTCTAGTTCGTTATACTCATAAGCCAAAACTAAACCACAGAGTTCATAGATAAACTTTAGATGCCTAAATAAAGAAAATGCAGCAATTATACAGTTTGGCAGCAAGTAGACCACGTAATCTGGGCACATATTTGATGCAATGACAGGATGTTCAGCTTTAGCTCCAGACCTATATACATCGGATTTTGACAACGGTGACAGGTTGCTCATATTGCTTTTCGTTTTGCCCATCATCAACCAGTTTGCACCGTGGCATTCATCCGACACACTAGCCCAACTAGTCCAGGTGCAACGGCGACCACCAGGTTGCTTTGGGGGTGGTGGTTTGTTACCCATTTCTTGAAATAACTGAATTTTGGGTTATGTGATCAAGTAATTGAAACTTTCCATTTTATTACTTTTTTCATATTATTACTGTATAAATCTTTGGGATTAAGACATTCCAGCAAACTCTAGGATCCTGTTGAGTGACCTCCTTTGTGCTCCCTTGAAAGACCTAACCATCTCATACGGAAGCTAACAAGCAACCACCATGGAACCTCATGGATCACCTCACAATCACATCAACTCTAGCGACTCTTCACCACTATGTTATATTGAATCTTGCTGCCAACAGTACAACTAATCCCATCTGTCAGTACCTCCTCGAAAAACGGGTGACTGCCCAAACAACTTCACACATTTGATGAAGGGTTCTAGCATCTGCTGTCATCAATCACAGTATTACCTACTACCATTATTCAACACCCTACTGAAGGCCACCAAAGATTCATAGTTCATTAGTTCAGGCCACAAAGGGAGTAAGTTCCTAATTGTTTACTAAAAGTACGACCCTAATTGTTTACTCAAAGTGCTAATTCTCCAAATTCCTCAATTATGCTGTATGGAGTTTTACAATATAAATCTTACCTCGCTTTTTACTTCAGAAAATCTAGAAAAAACAATCAACTACAAGAAAATGGGTATGACACCATACATTCAGGATTTCCTCTTTTCCATTCAGAAAAGAACATGCAATGCATTTACAACCTTTTTTTTCTTGATAGGAGTGGCAGCAATAGCAACTCCATATCATCAACTATATATATATTAGTGTTTCTTAATTATTTGACAGCGTTGCCATAACCCATCGATTTCCTACTAACTAAGTTGTTTAGACAAGATAGCATGTACGCAATGTAATTGTTAAATAATCACACAAATCACACTGCGGAACCTTCGCTGTGTTGATACTCACTACTGAAAAGATTTACTGGAAAACGAGAAAGGGTGACAGATAAAATCTAAAGCAACCAAATTGGGTCGTATAGTAAGTATTTCTCAATCAATATGTAAATTTATCACTTTTCTTAACTGTACTTCGCCAGAAATAATCTTGGATCCTGCAACGGGACCATGGCCTCTTATCTACGATTTACTACTAAATTTTCAGTTTAGCAATTCTGTCACAGGTAGTTAAGTTCATACATTTAAAAGTTTACAGGAGCAGTAACTAAGTCTAGAAACAGAAGAGAGTGAAATTAATAAAGCCCGCCTGATGCTTCAAAAGAATGAAGTAACAGACTGGTACTTATATGTCAAAGGTTTGTGATCTAATTTTGATACTTTTACTAAATGACCAGTAGAATGCAGATTCCCTTAGTCTATGTTCTATGGAAGAAATTTTGCATTGATAAACAGATAGCATGAAAGTAAGATGCAATAAAGCTGTACCCCAAAAAGAAAACATATTGAGCCGTCAGATTATCCACATTTCCACTTCTCTGCAGCAGGACAAGTTGGGGGAGAATAGCAACAGCTTCCAGATAAATAGAAAATGCCCAGAAAACCTGGAATAGAGTAAGTGAATTAGTAAATAGGCAATCAACTGAAAAAAAAGTAGAGAAAATCAATAAAAATGAAGAAAGCCTCAGGCCCTCGACCATATTTCTCAGACATAGCTACAACTCAAGTATCCAGCATAAGTACATGTTAGAAGTATGGGACTTGGCCGTTTCTTGAGAAAACATACAATTTGGGCTAAATGAACTATTGAAGTGTCATGGGTGCACACTTATGTGTTATGTCCAAGTGTTAAGTGTGTGCCTCTGTCCAAGTTTTAGAGACTCCAAAATGGGTAATAATGAGAATTCTGAACAATCTAGCTTAACAATAAACATTTTGTGCAAGATCGTGTCAGCAATAGAGTGTCCGTTCATGAAGGCAAATGTCCTAGAATCTTCATATTTGAGGGACTGCATAACTAACTTCAATCAATTTGGGATTCCGAGAATCCAACTCTTTGATTCTGCAGTAATAAAGTTATAAGAAAATGTAATTGAGTAATGCAACACGCAAGATTCCAAAGAAGGGCACTATAGCACCACGCCACCACCACTAACAATGCTATGGTGCCAGAACCCCGCAGATCACTATATCTTAGGTGAATGGAATTCAAAGCCTCATACCAAACATGGAGGCAGAGGCAGAGGCAGATAAACTTCATTAGTAGAGGTAGCTACCGCTACAAGCAGCGCAAGGTTCTCAGCATAGAGGTTTAGAGCTAGGGTGTCAGACAACAATAACCTTGTTTACTAAAACATAACTTTCGAAGCGAAGAGCTATTACCCACTTAGTTTTGATTGTATTTGAAATAAAATAAATGTAAAAACCTAGTTCAGCATCACAACAGCAAAGAGGAAATACACAACTTACTTCTCATGTCATGATCCAGTAACATTACTAGCAAACAACTTCAGAAGGAACCATGAAGACCATGAAGTGAAAATATAGAACATTATATGACACTACCTAAAGATGGTAGCGACGTCAATGTCAAGTTCAGCGCATATGATCTATGGTTTTAGTGTTGTACAACTTGCCTAATGCAGGTAAATAAAGGTCATTAGATAGTATAAAGAGGCAAACACTCACTGTTATTTGATATCCGCAAACGGAGGAATAAAGTAAAATAACTTAATAAACTGCCCAAGTTCCGTGAGATACACGTCGACTGCAAAGTTAGGCACCTTTTTTTGTTAGCGGTTATCCAAAAATGGTCTATTTTGCTATCAACATAGGGGTAAGATTAAGTACATTCAACCCCTTCTACCCCACCAAATACTTCCTAGGGTAATGCTGTTGTCACCGATCCAAGAAACAGTTCCATCACTCCTTGCAGAACTTACAACCAACATGAGTAACAAGTAACAACGGGAGAAGAAAAGATTATAATAATTCTCCACGCATAAGTCACGTGGAAGTACGGACATTAGAAAGACATCAGACCATCTTCAATTTACATCTCGTCCATATAATGAAATCACATCTGTCAACAAAAAGAGATTCCAAAATTTAATTGCGCAAGCATACAAGACACTGAAGCTATTACCTCTTGTATGGTGAACTTCTCCTGGATTAGCAGTGCCAGAACAAAGCATCCAAGAACAAGGAAATAATGGCGAAATGTATCCTGCACTTTGTCATAGGAACGCTTGATAACAGGGTGCATCTTCATACACCAAACAATTGACAATGAACTCACAATGAAGACTATCTTCATTATAGTGTTATAGACAGATATGAAATCTGTAACAAGATCCAGGTAGCGTGCCACAAATACAAGGGCATAAAGCTCTTGAGTCTTCAGCGAGATACCTTCACAATACAGATCTCAGTTATGTTTAAGGGATTTTGTGTCAGATTACTAACCATAAACAGTAGAATATAGCTCCTCTTAGAAAGAGAACATGATCACTTATTGAAAGAGGCCACAATTCAAACCAAGTAGCCACAACAAATGTCTTTGAATAATAGTCTCACACTGTGTTAAGTGTCCATCGATGTCACTCCAGCTAGTCATATTAGCTTGTGTACCCGTGTCATGAGACAATTGTACATTGTGAACCTCGCATACTTCATTTTAAGCCAAGAAACAAGTATATACTTCATTTTAAGCCAAAACACACTATAAAGTAGCTAATCTTAACCATGCGTAACAAGTTCACAAGTATACTACAATTGTGAACCTCGCATACTTCATGTGTCGGATACTTCTAAGTTCAACTTCTGACTCACCATGAGTAACAGTTCTAACGTCTGACTCACCATGAGTATCACACTCGTAAATTAGCTCAGTAGACCACTCCTATTTCGCCTGTCCCATTCAGTTAAAACTTACAACAACACAGCTCAAAAGCAACTTATCACTCCTCCGTGTCCAGATAAATGCCTCATTTTTCACATCACAAGCATCAAATACGTTGCAATGAACACAGAATACCAGCAACATTGGCGAGGAGCAATACTACCGTCTACCTACACTCTACCATTTCAACAAACTAAAATTCGCCTAATGTTCGAACAATTTTGAACAAACCCATGGAAATGACTTGAAATTAGCTGAGTATTACATCTCATTAATTTTCGAGAATAATCTTCCAACACGAAACTACTCAAAACGACAATCGCTACCAAAATTCCAGCACATATACAGATAAATTAACATTACAATATTACATGATCATAACAACTTTAAATTTCGCGGTAATTTTCCGCCATAATCGTATCAGTCCGATTAACACTTCGAAAACAACTCAAACAACCGCGAAAAGTGTAGCGCAACGACTTAGACACAAAATTGATCAATACAAAGCATTAGGTAATTTATTTTTTTCAAAAAAATGTTGAAAAGGTGAAGAAATTAAAGGAGAATAGCAAGAGAAACGAACCAGAGCAGGATTTGGTGGCGTAGATTTTGAGGAGTAAGACGAGAATACTGATCAAATGCGTGATATCACCTGCTAGTCTGAACACATTCATGGCTTCTTTTCTTCTTGTTGCAGAATGTTGAAGAAAGAAACTGTAAGGGGTGTAAATGTAATTAGAACGATTAATTAGAGGTGGCCCGGGTGGGGTTTTGGTTTGGGTTGTGGAATCTTGGTAGCACCAAAACGGACGCGATACAGACACGATACTTTATATGGTACTCCGTATGTTATAAAATTTAGGACACCTGATACGTTAGTTAAATTTAATAAAATATATATTTTCTCCATTCCAATCAATTCTATACATTTCACTTTTTGGACACTATTCATAAGTCGAGTAAATTTTCGACATAACTTCTAGTATATAACATAAAAGATAGTCATGTGAGATCTTATTTAAATTGTCTTACCAAGTACATTATGAATATCAAAGCTTTATAATTTTTATCGATATGTAACTAAAGATATTAACAAAAGAAAACGGGTATTGAAAAACGTGAATAACGTAAATGTATAGAATTGATTGGTATGGAGGAAGTACAATTTATAGTTATAGTGCAAAATTATTTGATATTAATTTTAAATAAGTGATAATAATTTATTTTCATTTCTCATCTGAACCAATATACTAATCAATCTCTTTCGATAGCGCATTTCTCATCTGAAAAACGTCATTTACCCCAAATGACGACTATGTACGACACGCGATGGACACGACTCAAATACCATGGACACGCGCCCAAATAAATGTAGAAAGTTAGACACGACTTTATAGGTATGACACGTTTTGGCGTGTGTCCGTGGATTGTCGTATCGGACGCAGTGTCGGACACGCTACGACCCATTACAAGAAGTGTTCGTGCTAGCTAGTGTGGAATGAAAAAAGTGGTTTAGGGATGGTTCGTTACTCGTTTGGTTCAAAGTATGCGTATTTTATGAGTCTAGCCGAGCCGAGTTCAAGCTTGATTTTGCTCGATTTGTGTTTAGAAATCAAAATTAATAAAACCGTGCATAAATACACAAAAATTACACTAGTTCTCTTTGCAAAGAATAATATGGGAGTTTAATATAGACCATGTTTGGTAAACAACAGATTAATTTTAGTATAAGCAGATTGTAATCGCGGATTATAAATGACAGATTTTAGTAGAAGGTTTGACTAGCATATTATAATTAACAGAATTAATTTGAGTGTTTGGTTGTTGGCAGATTAAGATTAGTAGATTGTTAATTTTCTTAATAAAATGAAGTAAACTTGTCTATTTTATATATGCTAACCAATATGCTGGGGTAAGCAGCATATTGTAATAGCATATTGACTCAAAATATGCTGTTTTAATATGTTGTTTACCAAACACGAAAATTAGCATATTAACTGGTCAAACATGCTAAAACCCTTCGATATGTTAAAAATTGACCAACATGATGTTTACCAAACAATTTGGCTCTGTATATATTTCCATTTAACCGAGACCAAGTCAATTTTTCTAACAATTTGGCTTTTCACTCTTTCATTATATATTTCTTACTTAATTTCTTATTAAACTTTTTTTACATCACAAATTCTTATTTGCAACGGCACTATCCGTCGCAAGCTTGTGACGGATACCGTTTTCTCTCACAAAATAGCCACTTTTTCCCTCTCTCCAACACTATTTATGTGATCCCCTTTCTCCAATAACTCTTTTTCTATCCATTTTACCTCACAAAATATCCGTCACAAATAGTGACCCGTCGCAAGCAAGACTTACTATTTTTACATTGATTAATCGAATATATTTACATATAATAAAATTTTTAAAAACTTATATCGTACTCCGTACATTTTTTACATGGTATAAAATATTAAAAAAAAAAAAAAAAGGTTTCCTTTACCATGTCAATATCTGATATGCTATTCTACCAATAATAGAATGCCACCTAGATCTTACTACGAAGTGGAGTAAGAAAACTACTCGAATTAATTAATTTATTATAAAAAGAAAAATTGCACTCATCGACCTCAACGCATCTCTCCCTTCATCCTTCTCTCTCCTCTTCCCCGTCGTTTTTCTTTCAGATCTGTGAGTTTCTCTTCTCCAGTTCTTATTTTTTATTTATTTTATTAATAATATTATATATTTTTTTATTATGTGTTTGATGTTTTGCTCAGTATTTTTCACAATGTTTAGATCTGTTTTGAAATTAATCCGAATTTTTGTAATTGATTTTATACCAATTACGATGTTGGGTACGATTATTAGATCGATTTGGTAACTGGGTATTGCTCTGAATTTTGAATACATGCAAAAATTTTGATCTTTTTGATGATTTGGGTATTTGAGCTTTCTGGGTTGGTTTGATTTAATTAGGTTTGCATGATCTAATTTGTGTAATTGTTTGTTGTTTGTTGTTTGTATCTAGTATTGTTGGATTGTATCATGTTTTGGGGCAATTTTGATGTTGCATTGTTGTCTGATCTTTGATTAAGGTGATGTTTAGGGTTTTCGATTTGTGACAAGTCATTCTTTCCTCGGATTCTTTGAAATTGCCTCATTTTGAACAAATGGGGGTAATTTCGAAGAATCGGAGGGAGTATGATTTATTCGAGGTCTGAATGTTTGCAGGATGTATGATCAGAATTGATGTGAGTACCGTTTGATCAGGACTCAAGTTTGTGTTTAACATTGTACTCCCTCCGTCCCCGTCGTCATTTGTTGTTTGCATGGTCCAATATATGATTGTAATTGCCGAGTTTCCTTATGGAAATCAGTTTCATCTCTCCCATGCTGAATTTGTTAGGTGCTGGAAAGTATATATGCAGATAAACATTACGACATAAAATCTCTTTTTCTGAAAATTCAAATGGGATGAAGGGAGTAATACATTAGTGTGATTGGATGTGGATGATTTGATGATTTGATATGTGTGAATGTGTGATAACGAGAAGGCGATTGATGTGTGTTGTTGACTTTTTTTTTTACAGGTTGTAGTAATTTGTAGGCATTGTTGACGAGGGCAAAATGGGAGGAGGTTTTAGAGTGTTGCACTTGGTCAGGCCGTTTCTTTCGTTTCTTCCCGAAGTTCAAAGTGCAGACAGGAAAGTGCCCTTTAGAGAAAAGGTCATTTACACCGTCATCTCTTTGTTCGTGTTTTTGGTATGCAGTCAGCTTCCGCTTTATGGAATTCACTCCACTACGGGTGCTGATCCCTTCTACTGGATGCGTGTCATCCTTGCTTCCAACCGTGGAACTGTTATGGAGCTCGGTATCACCCCAATTGTCACTTCTGGGCTTGTGATGCAGCTCTTGGCTGGGTCAAAGATTATTGAAGTTGACAACAATGTTAGAGAGGACCGTGCCCTTTTGTAAGTGCTGGTTCACTTTGCCACGTTGTTCTTATATTGGACCTTTTCTTACCTTTGGGTGATTGTAAAATTTTCACGTGGAAGGGTGCTTGCGGGGTTCTGTAGATTACTTTGTTATGCTTTTGGTCTTTGAGTTAATTGGTAATGACACTATTTTCTTCAAATTGCTTCAGGAATGGTGCACAAAAGTTGTTGGGAATTCTTATTGCTGTTGGTGAAGCTGTAGCGTATGTTCTTTCTGGGATGTATGGCAGTGTTGGTCAACTTGGTGTTGGCAATGCAATTCTTATCATTCTTCAACTTTGCTTTGCCGGTATTATTGTGATATGCCTTGATGAACTTCTTCAAAAGGGATACGGTCTTGGTTCCGGAATTTCACTCTTCATTGCCACCAACATTTGGTAAGATGCTAGTTCTTTTGTCTATTATCAATATTAATCATAGCATAGGTTTACTTTACTGTTGGTTTTTTTAATAACATGATGCCTTACGTTTTCGCTTAATATTTGTCGTGGTTTGCAGTGAAAACATTATCTGGAAAGCATTCAGCCCAACCACTATCAACGCTGGCCGAGGAGCTGAATTTGAGGGTGCAGTCATTGCCTTGTTCCACCTGCTAATTACCAGGAATGACAAAGTGCGAGCTCTCCGGGAGGCATTTTATAGGCAGAACCTTCCAAATGTGACCAATTTGCTTGCCACAGTTTTGATCTTCCTGATTGTTATCTACTTCCAAGGATTCCGTGTTGTTCTGCCAGTCAGATCAAAGAATGCACGTGGTCAACAGGGTTCTTATCCCATCAAGTTATTTTACACTTCCAACATGCCTATCATTCTTCAATCTGCCCTTGTATCCAACCTTTACTTCATCTCTCAGGTACTCAGCTCACGGAGTTCATTATTCATAAATGCAACTGTTTATGTTTATATCTGGACCCTCAAGTTATACCTCTGGTCATTGTGCAGCTGCTATACAGGAAATACAGCACAAATTTCTTCGTCAGTTTGTTGGGAAAATGGAAGGAGTCTGAATACGGTGGTCAATCAATCCCAGTTGGTGGTCTTGCTTACTATGTCACTGCACCTGCTAGGTTTTTACTTCTCTTCTAGCTGATCTGGCATAGATTTTTGTGGTCATATATAAGGTTAGACTGAAATGCTCACAACCTAGTTGTTAAAATGCAGTTTGGCGGACATGGCTGCACATCCCTTCCATGCTCTTTTCTACATAGTTTTCATGCTCTCAGCTTGTGCCTTGTTTTCAAAGACATGGATTGAGGTGTCTGGATCATCAGCTAAGGATGTAGCTAAACAGCTCAAGGTACTGTATACATCGATAATTTTCTAATATTTTTTATGCTTTATTTGTACTTGACGGAAGGGGAGCTTTGACGCACCGGTTAAGGTGTTGCTTTGTGACCGTGAGATCACGGGTTCAAGCCCTGGGAGCGGCCTCTTGCCAAAATGGCAAGGGAAGGCTTGCCCCCATTACACCCTTGTGGTGGGGCCCTTCCCCGGACCCTAGCCTAGCGGGGACGCCATCGTGCACCGGGCTGCCTTTTTTTTTTGTACTTGACGGAAGGCTGTACAAGTGGAAGTCCACACAACTTTGAATTGCTATACCTTAAGGCCTCGCATCCTAGTTGATCGATCGTAAGCTGTGAACCATTTACTCAATAGAACGGTTTTGATTCAACAGGAGCAAGGAATGGTGATGCCAGGGCACCGTGATTCAAACTTACAGAAGGAACTCAACCGTTACATTCCCACTGCAGCTGCCTTCGGAGGAATGTGCATTGGTGCATTGACAGTTTTGGCAGACTTCATGGGTGCTATCGGCTCAGGGACTGGAATTCTACTAGCGGTTACCATCATCTACCAATATTTCGAGACTTTCGAGAAGGAAAGAGCCAGTGAGCTTGGATTCCTTGGGCTTTAAATTAGGGATCAAATGTTAGGATTCCTGTTGTAGACTCCATCTCCACATGATTCTGTACTTTTAGTATTTTTTGTCTTGCTTCTGCCACACAGTTATAGAACAGTAAGTTAGATCTGTACTCTGAGCTAGTAACTTGTTTTTTCAGAACAATTTTTTTCCTTATTCTTCTCTCCTCCCTATAAAAGAAAATCTTGTATGCGCAATAGTTTCAACAATTTGTTTCTTGGGAAGTTCCTACACAAAACATTGCGAGATACCGATATACGGAGTATCAACAAGGAGATTACGATCCAAATAACTGAAGTGGTAACGAAAAGTCCTGTTTTCACTTTTCAGCATGGTTTTTGTGAGGTCTTCACTTCTCTTGTGTTGTTGATTGAACCGACTAGACTACCAAGTTTGCTTGGGCCATAGCCTGGTCGGCGTGTACTGAGCTTCGTCCCCGATTTACACTAGCAGTTGGCTTCATCTTCATTACGATGCACACTTGCATGTCGGTTGTCGCTTTGCCATGTTTGCTAATTGCTAGTACGCCTTCCTCGCTTATGCTGAAGGGAGTATTAATACGTACGTAGGTGGTGGACTGGTAAGATTACTAGGTGTGTATATATGTAGAGTATATGCTATATATGCTGCTCCTACAAACTACGGAGTAGCTCTTTATTAATTGCTTTTACTCCAGAAACTTGAAATCTGTTGCTCTGTACATTTTATAACCAACCACCTCATATGCCTAGCTCACCTCACCGTGACGAGGTGATGCAAATTCATCAATGTGCTGGAAATTCATCATGGTTCCAAAGTGTCACGGTCCCATACTTTGAGGCGGAACCTTTCGCCCATCCTTGTCTATTATCACGACAAGAATGCAAGCAAGAGCGTCAGTGCATTCGTAATCGATCTCGGTATGCGTGAGAAAGCTTTTGGTGGGAAGCAGATTGATTGACTCGTACCTCCATATACACAAATTTGATATTATATTTATGATAGCATGAAACATTGATGTGCAGAATAACGATACATTTTCTAAACGCCTAACAATGTATCTTAAACAAAATAACTAGCTCCAAGATTCGACACGCATGAAGTACTACTTGAATATAAAAACAGAAACGAAAATACATGAAAAGAATAATAAAAATATAAGGGCTCGAAGTGAACGGATTGCTCGCGCAATTTCTTGGCTGATGAGGCTAGAATTACGGCTAAATGCACGACTCCTTACACAAAGTTTACATTACATGGAAGATTAGAAGTGTCAAAGTCCTTTGATATTTGAGGGCAACTGATAAGATTGATACGAGCAAAGTCGGAGTATAACTAAACCGAATGTAGGTATTCACATTCGATATCGGTAAAATATACGAGTAATATATCCTCAATGATGTTCGATCAGACGTATTTGAACGTGGTATGAACTAATCTTACTCTTTCTTTCTCGGCCGCTAATCACGCAGTCGGAAAAAACCATGGCTAGCTGTGTTTAATGTCACTCTTTCACTTTACCTTATACAGAGTTACAGAGCATCATGCAGGAGCATTGCTTTTGTTTCAGTTGCTAATAATACAAGCAAAAAGTTCAGATGCCCTAGCTATTCTAATGTAAGATCATTCCTTCACTTCAGCTTATTTCATGTACGAGTCTTTACTTTTCGATCAAACTTTAAGACATGAAAATACTTTTGTAACACCCAAAGAATGTGAGAGGAAAGTTGTCCCACATCGGTAGAATGTGAGGCTTGTGATAGGTTTATAATAGCTTCCACTCACCACTTAATAACAATGCCTTGTACTTTTAGGCTCAAGTGATGACAAATAATGGGCCCAAAGGCTTATTGGGGGTGTGTTGGGCTTAAGTGAGGACAAATAATGGGCCCAAAGGCTTATTGAGGGTGTGTTATAACCGTGGTGGGTCGTGTTGTTACAACTTTTGAGATTAAAGTGATCGGGAATTCGGGATGCTGGTTCACACGACGGTACCTATATTACGCCTATGTTTAATTATTTACAATGCACCTCATTTACTCATTGTATGCATTGAGCTTATATGAATTTGTAAGCTGAACTGAACTGATAAACTGAAATTAAGTAGAAAAAATACATGGCTGAATCGATTTTCCGACGAGTTTTGGATTTGACACCTGTTTTGGAAATTAAGGATGTGGCCGATCAATTAAGTCCGTGTTCTTTTCGGCTGAAAAGAGTTGAACCGAATTAAACTAAAGTGAAATAAGATAAATTTGTGAAATGATAAATTGAAATTAAGTCCAAAAAAACAAGATGAATTGTCGCTTTAGATCATTGAATAGAAGACCTAATGTGATTAATGTGATTAATGATGCCTCAACTAGCTTCCTACTAATATGTCAATTTTGTTCCCATATTTGAGAAGACTCTATGTTGTAATGCCAACTTCAGAAGTAACAAACTCAAAAGGCAAATGTTTAGAGGCCTATATATGTTTAGATATACATTTATAAAAGTCTATATTTCACCAACCTTATTAACAACATTCATGTAATTTGGTTTGATTAATGCATCCTCCTCCCTCCTTAACTCCCCATTCATACAAATGCATACACCTATTATCCTATTTTAATTATACCTAAACTAGACTATCAAAACAAGATTCCTTTTTGAAGTATTTTGGCCTATTCTTTTGAACTGAAACGGGTCTGATCTGAATGAATTGTATAAGAGTTTAATTCAACTGAGTTTAATTTACAGAATCTGAACATAACTTATATGCGACTTATATTAATCATTATTTTTTATCGTAAGAGATCGGATACGAAATAATCATCTTTAATTAATTGTGTTAGAAGAAGCCCTTGTCAAGTGAGTACTATCAACGAGTATAAACAAGTAAAGACAACAACTCAACAACACCCATGCCTATTATATCATCCCCAAGCAAGGTTAATATATAGGTCGTGACCTTACTTAGGTCATCTTAATCATGGTTAGTGAAAAAATTAGCATGACTACGTCGTGACCAAGACAGATAAAAGGTCGGTTTGGGGCATTTCCTGGTGACCTCAACCTGTTTTATGACCTCCTATGTGTTATTTTTTGGTTGATTACTCAAAAATAAAAGGACACACTTCATTTTTGTCCAAAAAATAAAATGACTGAAATTGTTGGAAAGTGAAAAATGATTAGGTTGGTGACATAGGTCATGACCTCTTTGCTTGGAAAGATTAAAGTTGGTCAAGATAATTAAGGGATAATTAAAAATAAAAATGGATCGGAGTTAATTAGCGCGACCTTTACTTGAAAATGGTCTAAACGGAAGTGTCGAACGTTTTCGTCGTACCATAGTTTTTACTTTTTCGTCGTCATGATTCATGACTCCACCTTACAAATTGCATTATTTTGAAAACACAAGTAAGATGACCGATCAATTAGTAAGTCTTGCTTGCGACGGGTCACCATTTATGACGGATATTTTGTGAGGTGAAATGGATAGAAAATGAGTTAGTGGAGAAAGGGGACCACACGAATAGTGTTGGGGAGAGAGAAAAAGTGGGTATTTTGTGAGAGAAAACGGTAACCGTTACAAGCTTGCGACGGATAGTGTCGTTGCAAATAAGAATTTGTGCCAATCAATATCAAATTACTTGTTTTCATAATAAACATATGGCGGCGGAGCTAGGATTTCCCGTTAAGAAGGGCGAAAAATTTCAGCATGGGTAAATGAGTAATTTTATAAGACAAATATAAAAATTGTTCGACGAAAAATTTCAGCAAAGGTGAACGAGTAACTTTATAAAACAAATATAAAAATTGTTCGAAAATTTAACTACCGACTTCGAATTTTTTCATTTTCAGTAGGGCGAACCAGCGAACGCCCTACTAACCCCTCGCTCCACCACGGTTTATACACTTTCATCTTATCATTACCATAGCAAGTTATCATATTTGCTCATATTTGACTTAATACGGACTGCGAGTATGTTTTCACAATAATAATGTTATTCACGTTCAATTATCCAGCTAGTCTAACTTAAAATGATAATATTCGTTTTATTGAAAACGAATCAAATACTATCACTGTACTTATGATAAATAAGGCAAACTTTTTGGTGTTATCCAAACAACTACCCTTCCGAGTCACATAAATATCACCGTCTTAAACAAAACCCGTTGTTTTATATGATACGGTAACAACCAACGAGGAAGAAAAGAGGAAGATGAGTCTGAGTTATTGAGAAACATCATCACTATTCACTATCACAATGTCACATCCATCACACAAGTAAATAAATACACATACAAAATTAATTACGTCTTGCTGTTTTCAGGTAATATAAGTCAATATTTCCTTCTCGAAATTCAACTATTTTTTCACCTATTTTTGTATCTATTCATTACTCATACTATACAGAGTAATATTCTCACCCAAATGTCAAGCATTCACACTACAAATTAACGTTTTACTCTACGTAAATCGATAATAATAGCAAAGGGCAGCACTCGATACACTCGTCAGAGGCGAATACAGAGGGGTGCAGAGGATACACCCGTACCCTTCTTGTTAATAAGTTAGACGGTGAACTCTTTTTATTCAATGTTTTTTTTAAATATTTGTGTTAGGTACTCCTTCTATTCATATTCAAACTATAATTTTCAATTTGATACATTTTTTTTCTTATGACGAGAGGGTTGATCCCCCGGGCCCATGCATTCTCGTACCACCATATGGACCATGTAAGCCACTCTTTTGGAGGTTGCAGTGGTCAAGTGGTCATCGGCCATCGCCTCAGCTGGGAGTCGAAATCCAGCTACCACTAGACTAACACCACTTGGTTATTTACAAGTAAACGTTCAATTTCGATTTCCGCTTAAGACATAAGTTAAAATATATTCATGTGAGATCTTGTTTGATTCGTCGAGAACATTACAAATATCTAACTTTCAGAATTTTCAAATATAAGTAGCTAATAATATTAACGCGCAAAACATGCATTGACAAATATGAAAAAACAAATGGGTATTTTGGATATGAATGGTGGAAATATATTTTTCCCAAGACAATAAATTATTATGTTAGAACTAATTTTTTTAGTGTTACATAAACATAAAATTCGCAACTACCAAATTTTGTTAATTTTTCGCACTCCGTTATTCATTGACTCCTAGAATTCCTCTAACACTTGCTACCCCAATTCCAGAAAAATATGAGGCTAAGAGGTTTTCGCAAAATTTTGCTACCGACCATTTCATTTCATTCCTGGATACGCCCCTGTCGATAAACTGTCACTAGGTAGTACTCATATACTCATATACTCATATTCAACATCATTCAACATCATTGTCCAGTTGAAGAAAAAATATCGGGTTTTATTACCGTTAAATATCGATTCTAATTTAATAATTACAGAGTGAAAATATAAATATAAGTCGGACGTACCTATGTATAAATTCAATTATCAATTATCAATAAAATCGGACCCAAAAATCCTGGTTCTGCCACTATTACGAGTCAAATACCATACGTAATTTCTTTTCGTTTCTTAACTTTCTTCTGAAAAGAAGAAAAAAGTGAAGAAATGCAACCCCAAACATCAACACAACCAGTGACTTTTCTTGTACACTTATTACCATTTCTTGATTCCAATGCATTCCGTAGTCTACCCATTAACTCGTCTTCAGTAAAAACTCTCCCCGGTGAGCCGATAAACGCGGTGTTACGTCTCACCGGGGGAGACCAAATACCGCTTTTCTCGTAGTCGAAATCGTACTCGAATGTATCGAAGTATTTTTCTAAGAGCCTTTCACTCTTTGATTTTGAAACTAGTAGTACTTTCATTGCATATTGTGTTTTTGGTGGTGGTATTGATGATGATGTTGATGCTTCTTCATACAATAATGTTGACATTATTAATGTTAATGTTAAGTTGTATCATGAAAAAAACAAAATTGGGTAATTTTTTTATTAGTGATCAAGGTATCCAATGGATATTTTTTTCAAGGGAAATGAAATGATTGAGATTCTTAAGATTTAAAAACAGAGAGGCAAATTGGAAGGGTGTGTATGGATATATATGTAATGGTTGGTATGTAATGTACTAATGTGATGGGGAAATTATTTGTTGGTCTTCTATTATTTATATGACTTTTATCCGACTTGGTGAACGGGTTAACCGGGTCGAGTTTAGGTCGTATCATTTCATATATGTGTTATGTTCGGGGTAATTATTTTAAAGTTATTTATTGATAGTAATAAGTGTGGAATAAACGTTCAGATCAGGTTGTACTGGGTTCAATCCATGGGGTGTTGGGCTGGATCATTTTATGAGGTTTTGTTATAGGAAGTGACCTCTCTTTCCTATATCTTTTCTCCAATTTTTTGTCCAATGGAGCAAATTTTTTTACAATAAGTCTCTTTTGTAGCGGGTATATCTGTCACAAGTTTGTGAAGGGTCAATATAACCCACTTGAGACCTATGACCTATAACCTATAAATCTATAATACCCGGGTCTTAACCATCAAAGTAAAACATCTTCGATAATGACTAATTAATATGTAAGTGGACGAATTAATAGTTGTCTGTTAGTTTATAAATGGAGGTCGGTCGCGATTCTCTACTTTATTACTCCTTCCTAGTCGATCATTTTCCCCTTCTTTCCTTATTCATATTAGTCGGATTTCTTCGCTCTTTATTTTTTGGAATGATTTATGTAACCTAAATTTAACTACACGTGAGATAGAGTGTTTTATGATCCAAAATCAATTCCTTATTTGTTGTGTAAAGTGAAAGGAGGGAATAAATGATCGACTAAGAGACGGTATATGATTAAGATGTGTATGGATGGCTAAACACAATTATTGTGAGGATGTGGGTAGCTAAGTTTAGGCATGTTGTACCGTTTGTAAAAGGCATTTGTTTGAGGTTCAAGATTAAGGTTGTGGACAAGTTAGTGGTATTATAGGTTGTCATTGACCCATGACCCATGGGCCATAACACATGTCCATGTTATTAAATCTAGTCCACAACATGGCTTTATAATGGATGGTTATTTTGTTTGAAGGTCGTATGTTTTGTCCCATTTTTACTTGTGTTGTGTAACGTAGGTACGTAGCTGGTTAGGCTCTGTACTTTGTCGATGAACAAGAATTCTTTTAGGTAGTGTTTGAAAACACAGAATTGATTTTATTTTCATAATTTTAATTGTAGAAATTCAAATGTTTGAATTTGATTCCAAATCAAATTCCAAATTGCGTTTGGAAAAACCATGGAATTAAAATTGGAATTAGAATTAGAATTGTGCTTGGGTGAGACGGATATAGGTCGAGTTCATCGGATTTTTATATTTGAAAAATATAAATATTGTCACGGAAAATATTTGCACTCGGAAAAAATATCATAAATAAAATATGCAATGAAATTCATACTACAAAATAAAATGTAACAAGTGATGAAATTGAAATGACTACTATATAGTAGTAGGTATTTGGAATCCCCAAATTTTTACAAGCTTGGAATTGTTAAGGAATTGAGTCAATTTCAATTCCAAATTCTAGTGGTTACCAAGCACTTCAGATATTTGAATTAAGGAATTTAATTCCAATTCAAGGTTCCCAAACATACCAGGTATTTTGGGCTTTGTTTATGCGAATTTTGGAAAAATTTCCAACACGTCACATCTCTTAAGATTACTCAGGCTACTCGCCAATAAGTATGTACCATTGTGAAATTTTTATTATGAATTTCCAGATAAGAAAATGAACTTTGTTAATACGAGTAATATTTTCAATTTTTTTAAGCACGTTGTCCTTAAGCGTTAACAATAGATCTGTTTAATTAATATATACTTCGTATATGTTACTCCACATCTCCACCTAAACAACATGTTCAGTTAGACGGATTATTGCATATAACTTACGGAGTATCTCCTTATCTGTCTTAATTATTTTTGAGATGCAAATTATAAGGTAATATTACTTTGAGATACTTAAAATAAAAATGACTAAAATATTTAAATAAGAAAAACGTAAAAACTACTCGTATTATGAGAGAATGTATACCGCGGTACACTGTACTTTATATTAGTATATGGAGTATTTCATTTCAGAAAGTTTCAAGTGATAAAATAATTAAAATTAGTGAAAAGTTCCTAATAATTGTTGCAAATAATATTGCTTTTAGCCGAGGAATTGTCACATAGATTTGATCATTTATGTGTACCACGTGTGTGGTTAGGCATTTGGACATTGATAGGTCTTGTGTTGCTTAACCGATAACATAGTAAGTCTTGCTTGTAACGGGTCACTATTTATGACGATATTTTGTGAGACAAAATGGATACAAAATAAGTTATTGGAGAAAGGGGACCACATGAATAGTGTTGGAGAGAGAGAAAAAGTGGATAATTTGTGAGAAGAAACGGTATCCGTCACAAGCTTGCGACGGATAGTGTCGTTGCAAATAAGAATTTGCGATAATAGAATGTATTATTTTTTTGTACATTTGTTTTTTTTGGTGGGTTAAAACTTGGGTTCTCAGGAGACCCAAGTTCAAATCTTTCCAAGAACAAAATTTTATGGAGCATTTTTGGTCCGAACTCATGTCTAAATAGATTTCGAGTTTGTTATACTCGGGTGGCTTATCCGGTAAGCGTAGTTTGCAGGCTACCACATATGCCTGAGGGTTTACCCTGTGCGCATCGAAGGTAGCGGCAACGAGTTTCCTTGTCACAAAAAAATTGAAAAAAAAATGTGTTATTATTTATGTTATTTTTTGTTTTTTTTTTTGCAATTTTCCTTTCTAATACCTGATTTAAATAATGTCTTTTACCCATTTACTTGATCTATGCACAAAGAAAATAACTAATATGGAGTATTGTAAAACCAGGTTCACATCATTCAAGTCCATGGTTTGCGTGAGCATAGAGTGGTTCCAGACTTCCAGTCTTTCACCGGATCAATTAAGTCGGCAACTGGAACAAAAGCTTTGACACCGTCGTGTGATAAAGGAAAGAAACGACTCTTACACATCAGCCTCTGTGGCCAACTGGCCACGGGACTGCGAGCTGAAAAGCGTTGCGCCCACAACCCACAAGGACTTTTATGCTCAAGAGCAGTGCGACCTGTATGTCCAACAATGGCACTGAAGGATTCGATAAATCAATACATCCTCTCTTGGTAGCAAAAAGGAGGGGTGTCTCACCCAAATTATTTGGCGTATGATGCAGAGTATTCTCAGTTTTCACCACCCGCTTCAACCAACAAGAATTGAATCATGTAAGACCATACCCATCTTGTTGTTAACCTTGTTCAGCAGCCCAACATTAACAACCTGGACTGCGTAAGAAACTGTTATGCCCTAAAATTACCATTTTATAAGCTAACACGTGGCGTTACGTAATTGGGAGGAAATTGTATATTGGATACCAAAAGTCAATGAGGTAAAGGAGAAAGGAAGTCAGCGCAAGAGGAAGAGTGTAGAAGAAGGAGGAGAGCAGCATGAACAAGGAAAGGGAAAAGGTTAAAGGGAGTAAGGCTCGAGAATTGCCCAAAATGGCCACACAAGCAGAAGAAGTCAGAAAAAGCGCATAGAGGAAGGAAGCCAAAATGGGACAAGAAAGGAAGAAAGGATCCGTTGGATAGGAGCCATATCCAACGGTCCATACATATTGCATTGTATATATATGACAACCTTGTACATAGGCATATTCATTCACCACCCCACTTAGCATACTTAACACTAAGAAAAACCTAAGAAATACTTGTAATCGTACACACACTCTGAAGGAGAATTCTAATGGATCTTGGAGGAAACCTTCCTCCCGCAGTTTTTCCCTAAGGGGTTTCCTGCGTCATCAATCTTTGTGTCTTCCAATCTTCTTCTCTCTACTCTTCTAAATACTTGACATCTTCGACAAACCACATACTTGGCTTGAAATCACTATACCTCATAAAAACTACATTAGGTAAATTTTGACCTAAACAGAAACCCTTGCACAACATCTGTGTATTCAAATCTACCCGCTAAACTTGTCACGACTCTGCAATGACGGAGAATTTTCAAATGTAATACATTTATAGACTCAGGTGGCATGACGAGATAGTGGCCGTGAAGGACATTGTTCCCCTGCAGCTTTCTCATGTTTCTTGTTATTAAGCCACTTAGCCACTGTAATACATCCACATATCCGTTTTCTGCAGCCTTTTAGACATCACGTTCCATCCCGCGTCTAGAATTTAACAACGATTTTATGAGAGGCGTTGCAGCCTCGGAAGAGAATGATGAGCCATCAGTAATAGTTCCTGCTTCTGTACTTCGCTCGTATTTCCTTGATAGAACAGAATCGACAATGCTATGGGACTACTCTCTACAAACTGTTAGAATCTCAAAATAATACAATGATACAATACTGTACTCCGTAAAAGATTGAGATAAAAAACAATACTCGTATAGGAATTTCAATAAAAGAAATGAATTTTATTATATTTATTAACGGGTAGTCAAAATAATTCAATCTAATTACTCCCTTTGTCCCGCTTATATGTTTACACTTTTCTTATTTTATAAGGGGAAATAACGGAAGTATAAATATATGACTGAGACGGAGGGAGTACATCAATTTAATCCATAATCCGTCCTAACTCCTACATTAAATACATTAATAATTGAAATTCACGTGATTAGATATATTATGTAGTACCCCGTATGTTAGCCTCGGTCAACGACAGTCAAACCATGTTTTATACAAGTATTTCAAATGGAATGTTTATAAAGTATTTTGCGTAAAATGTTATTATTTTATAAATCGTATTTCTACGATTATTTCGTATTTCATAAACATTTTATATTTGACGATTATTCATAAAATGATATTTCATTCGTATTTCTTTAATTTTGACAATGTATTTATAATTATATATATTTTATATTTTATATTTATTTCTCGTCTATACTTAATTCCTTTTTACTTATTTAAGTCGTAATCGTATTTAAATTCTATTTTTTATATATTCTTATTAAGTGCTAATATTTTAATATTTCCATAATTCATATTTTATGGACCGAAATTATACCGTACTAATAATTTTATATTCTTGTAATTAATTTAATTAGCATAATTAATTATATGTACTTGTTTATTTTAAGTTAACGAGTGGAGAACGAAAAATAGGTGTTGGAATGTCTCAAGATGCGTGATGAGCCGAGTAATAAGATAGATGGACTCGTATGTTTACCCTAGGCTACACGTTAACCTAACCGACATCGGCCTCCCGGCCTCCTCACTTCTGATTCCCTTACCCACTACTCCATCTCCTGTTTTAACCTACAATCAACACTCACAACACAGAAAAGCCACCTCACGCCTTTATTTCGCTGCCATAAACGACAATCATCGTCTACACTCGGTAAGTACGTTCATACTAATACGTTCATACTCCTTACACCCTGATTCTCGTGTCTTTATGCTAGTATTTTATGATCATACCTAGGGTGACTAGGGGTGGTGGTAGTGGTGGTAATTAGGGTGGTTTCCTCAGGGGATTTGGGGACTGCACGAGTTATCAAAACAGGGACCGTGTCTACACCCTTTCTCGTTGTTTGACCGGACCTAGAGTTGGTGGGTAAGGTTTCTGGTTAGGTGTAGACCACGGTGGTGTTCCGGTGGTTGTCAAGGAGGGGTGTTGCGTGAGCAGAGGCAGGATACCAACGAAAACAGAGCAGACAGGGGAAAACAGGGGTAATGAGTAGTCTGTGTGGTTTAGTTGCGGTGGTTGCGGCCTCTGGGTGGTGGTTTTGGTTGAGGAGGATATAGAAACACCCTAAATCAGTGGTGAATAGGGTCGTGTCCGGGGGTGGTAGCGTGTAGTGGTTAGGAAGTTACGGGTCGATTTAAGAGTCGGGTTCGGGGTACTTTGGTTGCTGCGGGGTCTGAAGATGAAGGTTGTATGGGTGTTTGTTGGGGGCACGGTTGCTGGATCAGAGGCCAAGTGGTGCTAGAAGGGCCACCGTGGTGCAGGGGTCTGCCGCGGTGGAGTGGGTGGCTCTTTAGGTGGTCGCAAAGGTGGGGTACACGGGAGTGAGATGGACGATGTGGTGAGTGTGTTATAACGTAGCTGTTGTGTAGTTTTTTTTTGGTTCTACATGGTCGTAGGATGGTTATGAGCTGTTATGCTATATTAGTAAATGTTATTATTATTATTATCTTTATGGGAAGGATGCGCGCAGCTATCATATAAAAAAGGACAAAATAAGAGTTTACATAAAATTGGTGGGTAGCCGAGATACAATCTGAACTCCCACCCCCTTAGCTACAGCAAAGCTAAGCCTAGTAAAAATGTACGCAGCCATACGCGCCCCTGCATCCTGAGATACCGAGTATTTCTGAATCCGCTTCAGCAAGACAACAACATCCGAACCCATCTCCCCAAGCGAAGAGAAAGAGAAAGGAAGGAAACCATAACCTGCAGCCTCACAGCGATCCTTGTACTTAGCACACTTGCGCTGAGCCGCATCAGCAACAACCCAGACAAGTACAAAATCGGTCATCCCAGTCTGAGTCAGAGGGGAGGACCCAGTCAAATCAATACACACATCACGCCCCCTGTCCCACGAATAAAGAAGCAAATCCGCAGGGCGAAGAGTGCCGCCATGTCCATCAACCAAACCAACGTCAACCTCCTTACCTGCCTAACTGGTTTTATGACCCGTGAAATTCACGGGATGTTTAATTTCTAGTGTGATATTTTAGTGATTTAATATAATAAAATACTAAGATCAACTCAACTTACGGTTTTCATGTTTTAAGAGTTATATAAAATCCATTAGCCTTTTGTACAACAATTTATTAGAAATTAAAGTCATATACAATGGATACTAAAATACCATGCAAAATTAAAGTAACTCAATGCAGACTAAAATAAATTAATAATATAGGTATTCATATAATCATATTATATAAAACTATATTAGCAAACAAAGATCTCAAAGATAGAGCACCCTCACAAATTAGATATTAAAATTTTATCAACAATTCTAAAAATAACATAGAACACACGATTAGAAATATTATGACAAAACTAACATTTTATACGTACTACCCCTAAAATTGAAGCTAATACAACAATAAATTGCGGAATTAAGAATTTTAAAGTAACAACTTTATTTAATCTGTAATCTTATACAAAAATGTGAATAAAATGATTGGAAAGACCAGTGAGAGTTTTTTTTGCTTACAAGTTTTACTTTCTATAAAAAATATATAAACAACTGAGGATGCGTTTTATGGCTATTAAATATTCTTTTATTATTATTATCAAATTTAATATAGGCAAAAATACGGATCAGGATTCAGGGCTTTTGAGCATCTGTTGTTCATTTATGAAGTTTAATATAAATACTAGTTTTGTGAATTGTGAAATTCACAGGATGTTTTGTTTCTAGTGTAATATTTTTAGTGTTTCTTGTAGTTGGATATATAAAATATCAAACACACATTTGATCACCTTGTGAATAATTCATGATAGAACTTGTATTAAAATTATGAATATCGACATGTTAATAATATAAAGACCAAAGTCGGAATAATTAAATAAGTCGGTAGGTGAAGAGTGTATCTTTTCAAAGGCAAAATGATGGGGAAAACAACAAATACCAAAATAAAACATACAAATGAAAAAAAATTTATTAATCATTCATGTTGATGTCGTACGTCTTGTAATTAGTCTATAATAATTTATAATTGTTTAAGCAATTCTAGTATTTCACTTTTCCGTATATCGTGTTTCTCCAATGAATCGTCTCTCTCTATATGTATAAACAAAAAAATTCAATAATTAGTGCAAAATAACCAAGAATAGTGAAATTTGTTTTACGCAATATCATCGTTATCAACGTAACTTCCTTGTAAATAGTGATAGAAATAGGGAATGAGAATCAAGTCATAAAAATGTAAGTATATTTACCTTTAAAGAGTAACATACAAATCTTGATATAACCCCTAAATGAAAACACTACAAATACATACGATCAAGTTGAAATGTGATGAACAAATTAACTCAATGTATGTAAACTATATAAAAAATAAACAAATTAGTTAATAATTTAATACCTTAATACAATTAGCTTGATGTGAATAGAAATATAAGAAAGATTAGTGACGCATATAATTCTAGTAACGAAAAAATAACAAAAAAAATTGGCTTAAAAATTTTGCCTTCCAACAAAAATATATAAATAGTTGAGGATGTGTTTTATGACTTTTGAGCATCCTCTTTTTAAATATTATTAAATTTAATATAGGTATAAATATCAATCAACATTGATGACTTTTGAGCATTATTTTATTATTATTATGAAATTTAATATAGACATGAATATGAGTCAATGAGAAATGGAATGTATAAGGTTTGTTATTTGTTGTTATTATTATTTTTGTTTTTACAAAATCGACTTTATATGAGAATGGTTTAAGATATTATGTTATGAAATTTAAATATAACTTGTGGATAATAATATAGAGTTTGACTTGCTTTTAATTAGATTTATAGATAAGATTATTGTTATTTTTTTAATTCTTTCTACAAATCCACTTTACATGGGATTAATTTAAGATTTTATCTCGTGAAATTAAAATATGACACGTGGGTGTCATGTAGATGATAACAAAAAGTTTGGCTTGCATTTTAATTAGATTTATGAATTTTTTCTCATTATTATGAAATTTAATATAGACATAAATACGCAGTAAGAAGAAATAAAATGTAAAAAGTTTTCTTAATTATTATTACTATTATTTTAGTTCTTTTTCAAAATATATATACTTTGCATGAGAGTGGTTTAAGAAGTTGTCTTATGAAATAAAAAACTAGTTTTGTACCCGCGAATTCGCGGACTTGTTTTATTTGATCCGTGTATTTATTTTTTTGTTGACGTTCATCTTTAACTTATATATAAATTAATATATATTTTTATCGCGAATAAGTTATAAGCAAAACATTTGTAAATGTTTTATTCCTTTTACATTATTTTTCATGATCATAGTAATATAGATATATATAAGTTCTAATTTGAATTTTATGGTCATATATTTTGATAAATGTTAATATTATTCTTGAATATTTTGTAATCAACAATTTAATGTAGCTAATTTTAGAACTATAAATGTTTGTTTATGTTTTTTTTTTCAAATTTGTTATTTTGCTATATTTATGCATCATAAATTAAGTTAAAAACGGCTACGTTGTTAAATCGATAAACAAAGCACTCCAAGATCGCGGTTACATATCTGATAGGCTTTATAAGAAAGTTAATAGATACTTTGTAAGCCGACTAAAAGAGTAAGAATATGTTTTTGTTTTTCACATTTAAATCCAAATATGTAATTTTCTCCTTTTAATAGCCTCCCCCACAATCAATAATATGCAAATTGAGATAATTAAAATTTAAATATAAATAAAATAAAATAAGCATCATCTTAATTACAAAACTAACTATACAACTTATTAAAGGTTAAAAATTTTAAAATCTTAAAAGATAGAAATATAGAGTATCGTTTTAAAAAGACTATGAACGTTTTAATCACATGCACATCGCAAGTGTGCTAATTATAATATTTTAAGATGGCTTTGAAAAAAATCAAAAGTGCCAATATATGAAATTGTGAAGGTTTATAATCCAAATTATTGGATTTTTTCATTTACCATGTATAAGACCTTTTAGCTACTATCTTTATTGTCAATGAGTAATTATGTGGATAGATTTTACAATTTAAATGATGAAAGTAAATTCTTAATTTATTCTTATTTAGTAGATGATCATATGATTTCAACTAAAAAATATTATTAGTAGCTTTATAATTTAAATTATTAGACTTTTTATTAACTCTATGTTGGATCTTTTAAGTTTAACTACTATCTCTACGGTTAATGAAGAGTTAGATGGACAAAATGTACGATTTAAATGATGAGAGTAAAAGCTTAATTTATTTTTATAATGTAAATCATGATCGGTATTATGGTTTCCAACAAAAAATATTAGTAAATCTTAAGGAGAATTTTAATAAATAAGTTTGATGTACCCTTAATATTAACCAATATAAAAATGACATGTGGAATAAAATTAGATATTTTAAGAAGTCTTTTAACTATATTATATAATGTTTTTTTTACAAAGCAGAATAATAAAAAATAAACAATTTACTAAGATCCTCTAATTCAAATTAAAAACTAAAATTATATTTAATATATGAATTTTTCTAAATTGATTAATTGATAAGGATGATGAGATCTCATTCTCTTGAAAACTAATAAATATTTTCCTTCTAATACAATGGAGATCAAAACAACAATTAAAGTAAACGCAATTTGAAAGATTCAAGCTACGAGTAAATGTTTAGCTTTAATATAGAAAATGACAACAACGACTATATAAAAATGTAATTAAAAATTATTAATAGATAATACCTTAAGCTTGTATTTAGCTTTGTTCTATGGACGTCGAAGGATCAAAACCTAAAAGACAAAGAAGTAAAATAGCGAAACATAATTTAAGAAAAAGATATTGTTACAAATAAAAATAAAAAGTAAAATCAAAAGAGCAAATTAACCAAATAAAAAAAAACAAAGGAAGAAAAACATATGGAAAATAAATTAAAACTAAACAATAGAGGATTATGAAAAAATAACAAAATAGATTCTTCTTTCCAATCTTCAAGTTTTGGGCGCGAATAACCTGATAAATAACAAAAAAAAAATAGATTTTAGTGAAAAAATTAACAAATCTGATGAGAATGGAATTTTAGTTCTCATATATATGAGATTAGATAAGCAATTAAATGATAACATTGATATGAGAAAAGATAAAAGGGCATGTAACTCCTAAAGTAAGTAGTATGAAATTAAGTAAATAATTTAATATAGTTATTTAATTCTCATGTTAATTAAGTTGAGAATAAATGAGAATATTTTTAGAGATTTATTTTTAATTATTTTTTTTTGTAAATTATTAAACGTTGATGTGATTTTTTGTAAGTTACATTTTTTTGGGATTTTTTAACTCATCAAATATTTAATGTAGGAGTATATAAATATTTAATTTAAGATTATTGATGTCCTTTAATTTCAATTATTTCTATTTTATTATAAAATGCGCATTAACATTTTTATATGGACTTTTAGCAATCATTAAATATTTTTTTTTTTAAAATAATCTATAATCTATGTCATACTAATTTGTCATGTTACATTAATAGTATGTAAGGTGACATTGAAGTGACACTGTCTATGTGGCATTTAAGGTTTACCCTTTTAATAGTATTTATAGATTTATAGATGAAATGTTTTTGACTTATTTTTTTATTATTTTATTTTATAGATTTATAGATAAATGAATTAAATGAATTTCATATAATAAATTGATAGTCCATGTCACATTAATTCGCCATGTCATATTAAAAATTGTCATGTCACATTAAAACTTTCCATGTCACATTAAAAATTGTCATGTCACAATAAAACTGTCCATGTCACATTATTTAGCTAGCCTTTTAATAAGATTTTATAGATGTAATATGTGAATGATGGTAAATATTTTAACTTGTTTTTTTAAATTATATAGTTATAGAGTCAATTATTATTACATTTATGTTTATTTTTAATTTAATTAAATAATCAAGATAAATGAATATAATAAATTAATGAGGCGTAAAATTGCCATATGAAATAAATGGATAAACTAACCTTTTATTTGAATAGTATAAATAATTAAATTAAATAATCAATTAAAATAAATTAAAATTAATGGGTATGAATTGCCATATGGATAAAATTAAATGTTAAGACATGTGGAATTAAATTAAATGCTTTAGTAATAGTATAATATCCTTTAATATTATGAATGAGTGAGTTAAATTAAGTTAATTAAATTAATTTATAGATAAATAATTTAAATTAAGGTCATTTAATAATAAATTGATAATCCATGCCACATCAATTCGCCACGTCAATTAAAAATATGTCAATTTCACATATAAATATGCCAGATGCCATGTCACATTTAAAATTAGTCATGACACATTATATTAGGTACCTTTTTAGTAAAATTTTATAGTTTGATGGTGAGAAGAGAAATGAATTTGAGGTGTAGTTCTTCACGTGGAGTTTGGAGAGGGAAAGAAGAAACTCTGGTAAAATCTAATTATAAGAATTTGTATTCTAATTGTTGATTGTTGACATGGATGATTGTTGACGTGGATTTTGAAGGGTGCTAGGTGGCTTTTTGGCTATCCTATGTGGCTTTTATTTATTGCTGACGTGCTTTTACTTGGCGTTTTAACTTAGCCTTTTAATAAGGTTTTATAGATAAGTCTAAAATTTTAGATCTTACTACCTAATACGGAGTATAATTAATTTTGCAACTAACTACCTAAAATCACACAATATTAATCAGTTTGCTACTTTTTTGACAGAAACCGAACTTAAGTTAGTTTTAAATGTTCGGGTTAAGTTAAATGACCATCTTACCCTTCCCTTAATAAACCTATTATTCCCTGTTAAAATTTTACCCATCCCTCTCCCTCCCCCGTAAAAGCTCACGGTAAAGTATTAGTTACCTGCCGCCATTTTTATCCATCAAGTTAGCTGCAGGGGTGCAGACAGACGAGAAAACCAAACATAAAAAATACATAGTTATACATAGTTCAACAGTCGTTAAAAGTATCAGAAATAAGCTCTAAGAGATTCGAATCCTTGACTTTGAGTCGGCTAAAATTACTTGTTTATTACTTGTTTTAAATTGCACAACAATAAATTCAAACGTTTATTATTCTGAGTCAGCAAGTTGTGGTTTTACTTTGAGTCTGCTACAACCTACAGCCTACAGCCAAAAGCTAACATCTTTATTACTTGTTTTAAATTGCATTTCGTGATTTTGGATTTGAGTTTGCATTTCGTGATTTTGGATTTGAGGTTTGAGTTTGTATGCAGCGAACACGGGTCTGCAGTCTGTTGTAAGTAGTGTTATAGGTCTGGAAATTGCAGAGCGTGGTTTTGGAATTGAAGTTGTATGGAGCAGTTTTTTTTTTTTTTTTTTTTTTTTTTTCATTGATGCGATTTAAGGCCGGGCTTGGAAGTGGGGCATTGATGGGGAAAATATGGGAAATGAGTTTTTGTTGAAGGAGAAAGGTGTTTTAATGGAGGAAGGAGGGGGAGGGTAATTTAGGTATTAAATTAGGTTTTAAAGTTAAACAGGACAAAATAAACTGATTTCCGTCATTTTTTAGCAATTTCCGTCATTTTGGTAGTAATCATGTCAATTTTTACACTTATTAGGTTGTTATTTGAATAATTGAACATATTAGGTAGTAAGATGTAAAATTTTAAACTTAATAGGTAGTAAGTTGTAAAATTTTAAACATATTAGGTAGTAAGATGTAAAATTATTATTATTATTATTATTATTATTATTATTGTTGTTGTTGTTGTTGTTAATAATTATTAGTATTATTGGTATTGTTAGTATTAGTAGTTATTTATTTTATATTGTATTTGTGACGGTATTTTATCAATCAACTAGTTAAGCTAACTAATTAGTCACAAATAGTATAGTCGTTCTGCGTAACATGTTAATCTAGTTAATCGATATTTTACACCGTGCGTGGTCACGTAATTATGTTAGTTAATAAAAAAGAATGACAATAAGCAATATATGAGTATCGTGAATAATTATAAAAAATCAAGATATGATAAGTGGTAATCGGATATTTTATTATTTGCTAGGTGATGGTTTTGAAGTGGCGAAATTATGTTTACTTATTGGCTGCTATTGGATTATATTGTTATCCAGGTAGGATACACTGCCACTATACTGCTGTTATGTTATGAATGGATCGATATGAGGATGATAGTGGATATGATGAGTTATTATTACTGTTGCATTCATAAATACGATTATTATTATTGTTGCATTCATAAGCATGGCATATGCATTGGATACGGTGAGATGATGATATATTATTGGGCTCAGGCTAGTTCTGCAGGATTAGACCCGGTGACCTCAGTTGTTATGCTGGTGTTCGGTGACGGCCGATTATACTCTACCGGGAGGTTCGGTAAGGGTGGGAGTTATGGGTTGAGATTGAGATTGGGATTGGGATTGGGATTGGGATTGGGATTGGGATTGGGATTGGGATTGAGATTGAGATTGAGATTGAGCATATCATGGCATTGCATATTGTTATCTATTGCATTATTTATTATTGTGTTATCCTACGCAACCGCGAGGTTGACAGTGTATTCGTGTGACACCTACGATGATCCGGAATGGGGAGTAGATTCTACAGGTCAGAGACAGATGGATTAGAAGCTTGGGCATGGAGAGAGACATGACTTTGACCTACTTAGTATTAGATCACATACTTAGATGTTATAAGTTGTACTTTTATTCTATGCGTAGTAATTGTAATATCAAAAGTTTAAATTTAATCAGTTTTAAATAAAGTGCTTTGGTTTGCTTTACTTTGTTATTCACTACCTCGGACCTAATTATTTGAGAATGTCTTGGTAAAGGCTCCTAAATAAATGGGGTGTTACATATTATCATGTTGATTTGTTGCCGCAATATGCCATGGTGACTATATTGCCATAATATATCGTCAAAATATATTTTCCACAATTTACGAAATTTTGCCCCGAATTATTAGTATTTTGCCACGAATATTGTGATGTTTATTATGTTTTGTGACAATTATTGTTATTATTTTTGTTGTTTTTATTTTTTTTGTTAAGTAATTAATTCAATCTAAAAGAAATTTGTCAAAATAAAAAATTTGAAATTTTTATTTGTGAATTATAATTCAAAGTAAATTGAATGATTAACATTGTTTTGAAAAATTATGCTGAGAGTTATAATTTGTGTTGATTATTGTTGTTGTTAGGATTCACCATTGTTGTCGAAGCTTGTTTACGTAATTTATTTCGGATTAGAAATTGGAGTTTATAACTTTTGTGAATTAACTACGGAATTACTTTTTCACATACGAATTTTATTTTTTCACATACATTTTTTCATAAAATTTTCGTATGCTGCCTTTTTTTTTTCCTAAACATACTCTATTTCTTAAACATGAACAAAACAACTATCTCTACTCTAAAATTGAATCAATTACTCTAAAAATTTAAATAATCGATTATAATTCTCCAATTATTGAAATAATATTGTTTATTAACGATTATTAATATGCTTTATTAATTATTAAGTTTATATTTGCGTCCGTCTATTTACTGTTGATTGTTTATTTGGTTGCCGGACGGGTTGATTGGTGATTGTTTGTTGGCGTCCGTCTCGTCTTGTTGTGGCTGCTTGCCTGCTTGTGTCGACTTGCAGTTTCTCTACGCTTTTCCTTTTTTTAATCTTATTTCTTGTTTTTGTTTTTTAGTTTCTCTCCTTTTCTTCCCTGCTTTTTCTTTTTGTTTTAGTTTTTTCTTTTCTAGTTTTTGTTGGCAAAGGAAGGGCGGTGAACGGAGTTGTTGACGGAGGGGCGGTGAACGGAGTTGTGGTTTAAGGGGATGAGTTAAGAGAGAGAAAATCAATTGAATGAATGATAAAAAAAATGACAAGGACAATATGGTAAAAATCGTATGTGAAAGAGTAAAATTCGTATGTGAAAAAGCACGTCCCGTTAATTATGCGAAGGTAATGATGATGTGAATTATATAAAAGTAATAATGTGTGTAATTGTGTAAGATTGTTTGTAAGGAAGAATATGGTAATTTATTTTTAACGGACATATTTTTTGGGTAACTTAATTTGAAATTTAGCGCGTTGTTTAGTTGGTAAATCGGTAAACTTAAGTTCACTTAGCTGAACTTGTGATTTCATCAAACTAGGATTTGTTTGGAAGGGTATGGTAAAATTTTAGTAATTTAAGTGGGTAGATTTTTAGACAAGATTTCACAATAAAAATAGGTACACTTACGATGAAAATATGTGCGAAATATAGAATTACTTTTAGTCACGGTTAGACTCGTCAAATGAGGTTGGACAAGTCAGGTTCCAAGTAAGGTCATCAGGATACGGGGAGGTCAGAAGGATACAAGTCGGGTTGAATACTATTGAGCGAAACGGATTTCGGGTCAGGTAAGGATATTTCTAGTCAATTTCGGTTCATGTTGTAGTTACATTTTGGATTAAGTAGTGATCGACTATGAATTCATTATATATAAGGTCAAGATCCCGTGCGAACTCCCTTACGGTGCGAACCGTACGAACCAACGTAAAAACAAAATTGATTTTTATTAGGGCTAGAAAAGTATTAGAAATTTTGGGTCAATTGAATCCGTTCAAGTACAATTCTAGTGATTATTAAGTGTTTTGATATTATTGATATTAAGGTTTTGTTCTTTTTTGCTGAAACGAGCTGAATTGAATTAATTGGAGTAGAGCTTAAGTGAACTAAATTGAGTGGACCTAAGGTTAATTTTGTAAAGAGATTAATTGAACATAATTGATTGAACATAAATAAAACTTAACGGAATAAAGCTAAACAAAATTGAGCTGAAATTAAGTCAGAAAGAACAGGGCCTAAGACTCGGACTTTCTCGCTAATGGAATTCCCCAATGTTGTCAAAAAATTCGATAAATCTGACTGTGTAATGAACGAATTAGAGGGGGTTATGTTTGTTAGTAAATCATGTCAATTTTGCTGCCGCCGCGGTTCTTTGTTGGAAATTGATGTGTTCGGATATGTGGGTGAGGAAGGAGGAGGGCTGGATTAGTGAAGAGTCTATTGATATGATATACTCAAGAAGGGGGGGTTGAATTGAGTATGCCTTCTTTTTAAATCTTCTTCGATGTGTGTAAGTTTGTATGATGATCGTTGAGTAGAGCAAGTAATAAAGAGAGACACGATATTTTTGAAGTGGTTCAGTCTCACACTTTTGAGACCTACGTCCACTATTCTCGATTAATAAAATTAGTACCAACTCTGGATTACAATTTTATCAACCCTACTCGTGCGACTTTGATGTTAGTCACAACTCTATCTAGATACCGTTAAATATCTAGCTTCGACAAATACCGTTAAATATTTGTCTTACAATGAGTACCGCTAAATACTCGATCTATCTTACGTAAATAAGATAAAGTCTTCAATGTTTCTTGATGTCACAATCTTGAATGAATAAGATCAATGCTTGAGCACTTGAATCTTGAATCGGATATGACAATGATAAGCTCGAATTTGAAGAATATAATCGGCGGTTTCTCTCTTTGATTTGCGTGAATATATGTGTATGTGTTTTTCGCGTGGTTTAATGTATCATGGTAGTCTATTTATATAGAATATGTATCTAGGTAATACAAACCCTAGATGATTTAGGAATATTACTAAAACTAGAATACTAGTCTTTTAGTAATACTACCTTAAATCTAATCTTAATATATTTAGGAAAGATTTAATAATATACTTTAAGTATTATATAAGGAATTAATTTCCTAATTCATATTTAGGAAAGATCTTTATATAATAAACAATTAGTATCCTTATTAAATCAACTTCCTAAACCATGTCAAAGATAATAAAACATATTACCATAATATAATCTTAGTTTGTTTTAGGATATTAAATAAATACATAATATTTACTTAATTTAATCCTACACGAATTATGGTAAACGTGACATATCACACGTTTCCCAAAGTCGAAACAAACTACATTTAGATTATATATATATTTGACAATAAAGATCATATAAAAAATCCTTAGTTTATTTTAGTAATAAATAATTATCTCATAAGACAATTATTTATTCCTTATTTAACTTAAAGATATTTTATATAATCCTATTAAGATTAACAATTCTATTTATTAAAATAGAATATCAATTAAACACTAATTCTACACGACACAGATTTGGAAACAAACGTTTCAACTTAAACACATATATATTCCGATCATTTCTTCATGATATAGAGTTATAGCTACGGGCTATAACTAGAACCAATCTTGTACTAAAGCTATAGTTGATAAGTATAACTTTAGTCTATTATGCGCGCTTGTGATCTTCTATCAATCTTCGACTTAGTCAATTCATTGACTAACATGCTTGAATCTTTTATACTTGATTGATTAGATCTTGTTACTAATGTTCTGTACACTTAGCACACGATTATACATACGAGTATATAATATATAAATAGCTAGACTTGTCATTATCAAAACATAAACATATATACTATATATATATTTGAATATATGGTTCAACAAATTCCCCCTTTTTGATGATGGCAAGTCTTTCTTAGATTTCGTGTCTAAGTGTATGTTCCCCCTCAATATAATAAAGGTTATTCATAGCAAAGATTAACTTAGGGTTTTTATCTTCTATCTATCCCATATCCTTTAAGGACCCTAAGAGACAATGGATTACGACAAGGAGCAAGCTTAGGCAAATTCTAATCTAAGTCGCATATTTCCCCCTCTTGACATCATCGAAAAGATGAGAACAAAGACATGAAACGACTAGAATAATATACGTACGAAACATAAGCAAGCATATAAACGAGTCGAAAAATATGAACATAGAAGATATCACACAAACACATACGTAATGTTAAAATATACACAACCAATCCGAAGATACTAAGCCAATGGGCCGAATACGTAACAATAGTGTTTTTAAGAAAAATGGGCCTGGCTAGGATAGGATAATATGGGCCTGCAAAAGGTAACAAATACGATGGGCCAGAATAAGGAATGTCAAGTTGGGCCGCATCAAAACAATAACAAGGCCGGTTAGGATTAAGAAATCCGAGGGAGGCAAAAAGAAATAGGGCCTCAGATTCCTAATGGGCCAGGGAAGGGAATTGGGCCACAAGGTTAAAGAGTTTATAAGTCCAACCCAGGACTTAAGCAAAATAACAACAAACCAACTTCAATTCTGAAAAACAGAGACGGAGATGACGGATCACGAACGAGAACTTGAGCCCGGTGTCTTTGCATATGGGTTCACGTAATCGGGTCGGGTACGGAATTCTAGGGTCTCCAACATATCTAGGCAGCTATTGACGTTCCTCCCTTGAGCATTGAGCGCAATCTCGAAGTTAAGTATTTTCAATGAAAGCGCCTTAACCGCTTCAAGAGCTTGACTCGCATCTTTGCACAATAACCCGTGATCCCTTACCATAGCACCACCTTGGGACGAGAGGAACGAGAGACGATCACTAATAACAAGCAATTCCGAGCACATGACCGACACTTCCGAACCTATCTTGACCAATTGCTTATCAACTTTCTCCATCCATTCTTGCACCTCAACCTCAAACCCACGGCTACCTCCTGCACGACTTCCCGAAGCACCCAAGTTCTCTTTTTCTTGCTTAACTTGGCACAGTCCAATAATTGTATCCATCTTAGCCTCCAAACCTTCAAACGAGGGAGATGGATTTGGATTAGGACCCTCCTCAACCGACTTTCCGAATGCCAAATCAATTCCATCAACCATAATACCCATCAACTTGAGCAACTTATCACACATGAGATCTCGAGGCGTAACACCATAGCTACAATCATCCACAACACCCTTTTTCAACAAGATTTCGGATACCCACATTCCATAAGGAATATCGAGTGTTGAACTTGGTTTTTCTTTGATTAAAACAGAGGAGGTTTGACAAATTTTCGAACACAACAAGAAGGCAAGATTGATTTTGTTTACTTCTAACCAATGAAATAATACGATAGCTTCAATACTTGACAACTTATCACGACCACCCCTCCGAGGTAAAATAGTGTTCCAAAGAAAATTAACAAAGAGTTTCAACTTTGGCGAGAATGAGTTTGTTAGGAGCGGAGAGATTTCAGTAGCGTTCTCATCAAAGTATTGTTTAATCATCATGTTTTGTTCTCGGGTCACCACCCCCCATTCCTTACGGGTATCAATGTCAAGACCATTTGGTGTAAGATGAAAAATTTCACAAATATCACCCAAGGATACTTCGACATCCCTTCCATTCACCACAACTTTCAACCCAGATTCACATGGTTTTACAGAGGCAAAGAACTGTACCAATTCAATCGGAAATATCAAACCCGAAAAATTGCTAATATACTCCCACCCTTGAAATGCTAA
The DNA here is from genome assembly GCA_029255685.2 of Silene conica. Lineage (NCBI taxonomy): Eukaryota > Viridiplantae > Streptophyta > Magnoliopsida > Caryophyllales > Caryophyllaceae > Silene > Silene conica. Next base: position 83,197,216 of record CM055314.2, read on the forward strand.
AAATTTCTTAAAGAAAAGCAGAGACTTAGACCCGTCTACCCAAGATGTCGGGTAAAACCGACCCGAATGAATGGAATAGGGAAGAAGACGGTCAATGAGCATACCTTCATGTTTTGTCATACGAACTCGCTCGAGTCCTTCCTTGGTGGCTTCGACGGAGTAATCTATAAACAGAGGACGAGGGTTCTTGAGGTTTGATCCCAGATCTTGCATGTCATCGGAAACTGAGGATGTGGCTCGGTTTAGTTTACGACGTTTGCCGGTGTCTGGGTTTGGACTTACGGTGGCAATGGGTGTTGGAGATGGTGGTGGTGACGGAGTAGGTGAGGGTGGAGAGGGTTTCTTTTGTTGAGAACGGGTTGCACGAGATGGAGGCATTATGAGAATGGTGATTTAAGTCGACGGTTGTTGGTGGAGGTTTTGAGGATGTTTTAATGGAGATTTGGGTTTTGTGGAGGTTTGAGAGTATTAATGGGTTTTACAAATTTTATGACGGTAATAATGGAGGAAAGTGAGATAAGTTGAGGGAGTTGGGGTAATAATGGGAAAGGGGTAAAGGTCAAAGGCTAGGATTAGTAGGGGGTACGTGGCAGGTGGTAGTGGGATAGGTTTGGGTGGAGACGTGGCACAGGGGGGACCATCACACACACTTTGTGTGTTTAATTTTGAGGTAAATTTATTTTTGTTTTTGTAATATTTGAATATTATTATTTTGTATATATTGTAATATGTATGTAGGGGGAAAATTATAATATGTGACGTAATATTATTGTGAGATCGATTGTGCACACATTCATATGTAAATCGTATAATATAATTATAATCACATAATTTTTCATCGAGTATACACATACACATGCAGCGGAGTATACGGACACAGTCATATAATCTCATCTAAACCGTAGTCAATCATTGGGTTATTTTTACTTTTAAGATTTGATTAGGTGCCACCGATTAAACCAATTTCCAATCGCAAAGTCTCAAAGCGTTCTCTAGCCAATGGTTTAGTGAAGATATCTGCCCATTGTTTTTCCGTACTACAAAATTCCAATTTTATATTTTTCTTTTCAACATGGTCTCTTAGAAGGTGGTGTCTAATTTCAATATGTTTGGTCCTCGAGTGCTGGGCTGGGTTTTTAGATATAATTATAGCACTCGTATTATCACATAGTATAGGTACACATCCAACATCAACACCATAATCATGTAACTGTTGCTTTAAACATAAAAGTTGAGAACATACCAGTGCGGCTGCAATATATTCTGCTTCAGCAGTTGAGAGAGCGACAGAGTTTTGTTTCTTGGATCCCCAAGATATAATGCAATGACCTACAAAGGTAGCAAGTCCGGAGGTACTTTTTCTGTCTAAGGAACATCCTGCATAGTCCGCATCTGAATATCCTACTAGATTAAAGTTACAGTCCATAGGATACCATAGATATAATTTTGAGGTTCCGATTAGGTATCTTAATATTCTTTTAACTGCAATCATGTGTGATTCTTTTGGTGCAGATTGGAATCTCGCACAAACACAGACACTAAACATTATATCTGGACGACTTGCTGTAAGATAAAGAAGTGAGCCAATCATACCTCGGTAAGTAGTTTCATCTACAGACTTACCATCTTCGTCTTTGGTTAACTTCTTATCTGTGACCATTGGAGTAGGCATTGCATGAGAGGTTTCCATTCCAAATTTATTTAGTAACTCCTTGACGTATTTTTGTTGATGAACTTTGATTCCTTCTTCAGTTTGTTGTATTTGAAGCCCAAGGAAGAACTTTAGTTCTCCCATCATACTCATCTCGAACTCAGAAGTCATCAACTCAGAGAAGTACTTGCACAACTTTTTATTAGTTGAGCCAAAAATAATATCGTTAACATAGATCTGAACAACTAGTAGATCTGAGTTTTCGCTTTTAAGAAATAGGGTTCTATCCACAGACCCTCTCTTGAATCCACTCTCCAATAGGAACTTTGATAATCTGTCGTACCATGCCCTAGGTGCTTGTTTCAGGCCATAGAGAGCTTTGTCCAATTTGAATACATGATCCTTGAGTTTGCTGTCAGGAAATCCAGGAGGTTGTTCAACAAATACTTCCTCTTGGAGATAGCCATTTAGAAATGCAGTCTTAACGTCCATCTGAAAAAGCTTCATTCCCTTGTGTGCTGCAAATGCAATGAGTAGTCTTATTGCCTCAAGACGAGCAACAGGAGCAAAGGTTTCGTCATAATCGATCCCTTCCTGTTGGTTGTATCCTTGAACCACTAGTCTGGCCTTATTTCGCACAATAACTCCAGTGTCATCCAATTTGTTTCTGAATACCCATCTAGTTCCAATGACAGTTCTGTCCTTAGGTCGAGGAACAAGATGCCAAACTTTGTTTCTTTCAAATTGTTGGAGTTCTTCTTGCATGGCAACTATCCAGTCTGGTTCTGCGAGAGCTTCCTTGATATTTGAAGGTTCAATGGTGGAGAGAAAGGAGTAGAATGAGCAAAAGTTATTTAAGCTCCTTCGAGTTTGAACTCCATCTGTCAGGCTTCCTATGACATTATCCAAAGGATGAGAGCCTTTATATCTCCAGTTCCTTGATTGATCATTTGCATTCCCTGAACTTGACTCGGGATCTTGACTTGTTCCCCCTGAATCCAAACCTGGGTTTATAGTAGGGTCTGTGGGGAATATAGCATGTATTCGCCCTAAACTTGCAGGATTATAATGAAATTTACAGTTGTGATTATAGACATAAGTTAATAAAAAGCATGAAAAAGAAATCAACCTTTGGTCCTTGTGCGAAAGGCCTAAGAACAGGAATTAACACAAATTCCCTCCTATAACTTGCACCCAAGACTTAGAATGAGACGTGGCCGCGTGTGCTAGAAATCCTCTCCAACTGCCTTGCAATATTGGGAGAGTTATTTAGGTTTTAGATGTGAGATCTGAGGTTTTGGGAGAAGAATGCTCTCAAAACCCTAATTTTTCCTTGAGATTTGTTTAAACAGTGAAAACCAGAGTCACTGACATAAGGAGAGTCCTCCTCCTTATGTAGCTCTTTTGGCCGAAATTTCCAATAGGGTAGGAGTGGGCTTTCCACTCTTACCTTATTCTAATTTGTGATTCGACCCATTTAGCTAAACTTTATTCGCGGGTTTTGTTTACAAATCGTATGCATGTTATCAGATATTAATGCAGTCGATGTATTAATAATGGTCTGATAAAATTACGATATTGTATAATTACCCAAATTAATATAACTGTTTATATTAATACGCGAATACAATATTTAATTAAATATAACCGTTTATATTTAATTTTACGAATTAATCATGTAATCCGTATTAGCTAAAATTATTTAATCCGTATTAAATAATAATCTCAACATCTTATTGACTAATTTAATAGTCAATACCTCTGACTAACTGTTTAGTCATATCCGGCATAAATGTAAATATAATCGTTTATATTTAATTTTACGAATTAATCATGTAATCCGTATTAGCTAAAATTATTTAATCCGTATTAAATAATAATCTCAACATCTTATTGACTAATTTAATAGTCAATACCTCTGACTAACTGTTTAGTCATATCCGGCATAAATGTGATTGTATTTTCATACCTTCACATCTCTCAAACGTGTCCTATAGGTGTGACGTATAGGGACCAGTTGATCACCGCCATCCGTATGACAATAACGTCAAACTTATCTAGCAAGCCAACCGTTATTGATAAACGTGGATCAACTGGTAATAATACAAAAGTATGCCCTTGTGATCCTTAAAGAGATTTAATAAGTCATTGTACTTAATTGTCAAGGACACCAGCCCCAACAATCTCCCACTTGTCCGTACAAGGGTATGTGCAATGACGTTATCACACTACATGTGGAGGACACAAGCTCCAACAAACTCCCACTTGTCCGTACAAGTGTAGGTGCGATAACCGAATCTCATATCCTTTTAAAATTTCTCCCACTCAATGTAAGACAATTTACAAATCCGCATTCGCAAAGGTCGTATCTCACAAGCGATCTGTATCAAGAGTGGTTTCCCCGACTAGAGAGTAACTTAACTGATAAAACGAATCTGTATTCGAGCATGGCCATGCATTTCAGTTACTACTCCTCGAGTGGCCCTGAGAAATGATAAAATCCTGATAAGGGTTTGGATATTTCCCTCAACTCGAATCCTGCCGATATCGCCCAGCATGAAATAACCCAGAAAAAATCCTCTTGGCCCCTGTTACGGTGACCGTGGGAAAGAAACCAAAGTTACCCAAAATCTGTCTTAATCTCAAGAGACAGTTGAAGGTCAAAAGACTCGACTCTAAGGAACACTATGGAGGTCCTATCCACGACCAGGCACCTAATGTTATAAAACATTTAGGACTCCATAACGTTGTCACGGGGTGTCCTACGAGATATCCGTATAACTCGCCTTTGTGATTGGTCAGTCAGCCGCGTGACTTATGGCTCGTTGAACCCACCATCAACCAACGTCACAAAATGATTACCTGAGTTATCAGCTCAAGTGGGTAATCAAGGACCAAAACGATGTAATGTTAATCAATTCACTTTGTGGTGTTCAAAATTGGCGTACAATTCCACATGAAAAACAAAACATTTTATATCATAACAATAAGGTTGAATAGAGTACACGAGAAAATGAATTATTACATGAATTCATAAAAGAGTACTACAACTTAGGAACACATCTAATTCCCATGGAATGAATGTGTCCTTCATGCTTATCACGTGGTAATGCTTTAGTGAGAGGATCAGCTATGTTGTCATCCGTAGCGATCTTATCAATGAATATCTTCTTTTACGCGGACTCAGTCGTAGAATCTGCTGTAACAATTTGTTTAGAACTTTTCCAGCTGACAGCAGCGCCATTAAGAGTAAAAACGAATCCAGACTGAGATTTCGAGTCATCTCGATCCGTTTGGAAGCTAGCATCTGCGTAACCCGTGGCGCAGAGCGTCGAGTCGCCTCCGTAAGTCAATCCCCAATCTTTAGTCCTCCGTAGGTACTTAAGAATGTTTTTCACGGCCATCCAGTGTTGTTCACCTGGATGAGCTTGGAATCGACTTGTCATACTCAATGCATATGCAACGTCAGGACGTGTGCATATCATGGCATACATGATCGATCCTATTGCCGAAGCATAAGGAATCCGACTCATGCGCTCTTTCTCTTCCAGTGACTTAGCTTCTTGAGTCTTGCTCAAGTGAAGCCCAGGAGTCATAGGAAGGAACCCTTTCTTGGAGTTCGTCATACTGAATCTCTCTAGAATCTTATCTATATAAGACTCCTGACTGAGAGACAACATCCGTCGTGATCTATCCCTGTAGATACGGATGCCCAAAATTCTTTGTGCCTCTCCCAGATCTTTCATCTGGAAGTGGTTTTTCAACCATGCTTTAACCGAAGATAAGAGAGGTATGTCATTCCCAATCAAGAGTATGTCATCGACATACAGTACTAGGAATACAATCTTGCTCCCACTCGACTTGATATAGAGACATGGTTCCTCGACTGATCGAATGAACCCATTCTCTTTTATCACTTGGTCGAAGCGATGATTCCAACTCCGCGATGCTTGCTTAAGTCCATAGATGGAACGCTTAAGCTTGCAAACTTTCTTAGGATGTGCTGGATCGATAAAACCCTCGGGTTGTACCATGTACAACTCTTCCTCCAAATAACCGTTTAAGAAGGCGGTTTTAACGTCCATTTGCCATATTTCATAATCATGAAATGCGGCGATCGCTAAGATAATCCGAATGGAACGTAGCATGACTACGGGTGCAAAGATCTCATCATAGTGCAGGCCTGGCACTTGAGTGAAACCTTTAGCAACTAGTCTAGCCTTGTGGATATCTTGTTGTCCTTCCACGACATGCTTTATCTTGTAAAGCCATTTGCATTGAAGGGGACGTACCTTTGCAGGTAGGTCCACAAGATCCCACACGTTGTTCTCATACATGGAGTCCATATTAGCTAAAATTATTTAACCCGTATTAAATAATAATCTCAACATCTTATTGACTAATTTAATAGTCAATACCTCTGACTAACTGTTTAGTCATATCCGGCATAAATGTGATTGTATTTTCATACTTTCACATCTCTCAAACGTGTCCTATAGGTGTGACGTATAGGGACCAGTTGATCACCGCCATCCGTATGACAATAACGTCAAACTTATCTAGCAAGCCAACCGTTATTGATAAACGTGGATCAACTGGTAATAATACAAAAGTATGCCCTTGTGATCCTTAAAGAGATTTAATAAGTCATTGTACTTAATTGTCAAGGACACCAGCCCCAACAATCTCCCACTTGTCCGTACAAGGGTATGTGCAATGACGTTATCACACTACATGTGGAGGACACAAGCTCCAACAGGGTCAGGTATAACTCTGGCCTCTTCCCTTTGGTTTTGATTCAAAGTTACATCTTCATTAGCTGTAACTCTGGGTTCCAAGTCATTGGTTTGAGAGTTATCTACAGTATCATCAACTGTAGTTTCATCTCTCGCACCATTTTCTCCCAAGTTGAGTTCATCATGAATTCCTTGAGGTTCTCCTTCTTCAATTTCCATTTCAGGAGGACCTTCCCTTGATAACCTGAAATCAGGTTCGTCTAGGTTTTCCTCTATATCCTGTAATGGCTTATCGAAGACATTGTTCTCATCAAAGATAACATGAATACTTTCCTCTATGCATAAAGTACGTTTGTTAAAAACTTTGTAGGCTTTACTATGATCTGAATATCCTATAAAGATTGCTTCATCACTTCTAGGGTCGAATTTGCTTAATTTGTTTTTACCATTGTTGTGAACAAAGCATTTACTGCCAAAACATCTTAAGTGAGATATGTTTGGTTTACGACCTCGAAGAAGTTCATAAGGTGTCTTTTTAAGGATAGGTCTAATCATAGCACGGTTATGAATATAGCAAGCTGTACTTATAGCCTCAGCCCAAAAGTTTCTAGGTAGGCCACTACAAAGAAGCATTGTTCGAGCCATGTCTTCTAGGGTTCTGTTCATTCGTTCTACGACTCCATTTTGTTGTGGGGTTCTAGGGGCCGAGAAGTTATGTCCAACACCATTGGTTTTACAGAACTCAATAAAAGCATGATTGTCGAACTCAGTTCCATGGTCAGTACGGATTGTTACTAGGTTTGATTTATATTTGTTTTGGACAAGTTTCATGAGACTAACAAATTCATCGAATGTTTCGTCTTTAGAATGAAGAAAGATTGGCCAAACAAATCTAGAGTAATCATCAACTAGAACGAAAACGTACCTGGAACCACCTCTGTTTCTTACCTTCATAGGGGCACATAGATCCATGTGTACGAGTTCAAGAGCTTGTTTTGTGCTTACCACTCTTTTTGGCTTGAAGGATGATCTGACGTGTTTACATCGTGCACATGTGTCACACATCTTTTCTTGATCAAATTTGATCTTTGGAAGACCTTCGACCAAGTCCCATCTTTTCAGCTTACTTAGAATAGGTGAGCTAATATGACCAAATCTCTTGTGCCATAGACATGGATCATCTAACGTAACTTTCATGCATGATAGAGAATCAGTAGGTACAACATTTAAATCAATTATATAAACATTTTTCATCCTATGACCTTCAAGTATTACTTTACTGGTGCCTTCTAAAATTATACGACATATATCTGAATGAAAAACCACTTTATTTCCTTTGTCACATAATTGAGATGTACTGATAAGATTGTGTTTGAGACCACTCACAAGGTATACATCATTTATAGCATGAGAGGATGAAATACTTATCTTACCAATTCCGATGATCTTTCCCTTTTTGTTATCACCAAATGTGACTTTACCTCCATCAAAGGGTTTAAGGGTTTGGAATAGATTTACGTCGCCTGTCATATGTCTTGAGCATCCACTGTCGAGATACCATAGGTTATTTTCCTTGGCGACAAACTGCACGAATAATTTCAAAGACAGGATTTAGGTACCCAAGCATACTTGGGTCCTTTGTTGTTAGTAATCACAAATACATCTTCCTTTTTAACCCAGACTTGTCTTACATAGGTCTTTCTATATCGGTAGTAGTTGGGTTTTGATGTTCTTGTGTAAGTCTTAGTTTGGACTCTAGGTGACCAATTTTTGTGTGTAGCTTATTGAGGAGTTTGTTTGGTTCTATTTTTCTTTTCTTCGTAATCAAATATCATGTCATAGAACCATCTGTGGTCAATATTTCTTTCCTCAGTTTTGTTATCATCAACATCAGAGACAGAAATAGTGTCGTTTGGAATTCCTAAGGATTTAACAAACTTAACTCCGGTTTTAAAATCTTGTGCGTGTTTCACACAGTTTTCTCGGAGGTGTCTAGTATGGCCACAATAAGTGCATATTAAATACTCAGGAAGGTCGGCATATTTCCTTCTTCTAAAGTCTCTATCTGTTGGACTTTGTTTACACTTTGAGTGATCCCTTCTTCCATAACATTCGTGACCTAATCCCATCTTCATGTTGTTGTCGGATTGTTCAGTTAGGAAGTTTAGAACGTTAGTGCTTCCTTCCCATTTGTCGTGAACCTTCCGACCATGAAGGAGGAGGTCTTTTAGGGAGTCTATTTCTTTCTTACATTCATTGTGGTCAGTGTTGTTAGACTCTTTTAGGTTTTGAATGTCTTTATGAAAGTCGGACACAATTTTGGCATGTTCCTTCTTGATTTTAGATAGATTGAATTCTAGATCCATAATTTTGCTTTCGAGAATCTCAACTTCTTCCAGATGAGTCTCATCTTCGACCATAATCGAAGATTCTGACTTAAGGCGCTCATTAGCTCTTCTTAATTCTAAAGTTATAGCTTCATTAGCTATAACTTTAGATTGAAGCTCTTTAATGTTGAGTTTTAGTTTTGAGGTTATAGCTTCATTAGCTATAACTTTAGACTCAAGAACCTTTTTCTCAAACATAACTGTTTCCAACTTAGCATTTGCTTCAATGCTTATTTTGGATTTCAGTTTCTTAGCTTTGGCTTTCAGAAGTTGATTTTCCTCAGCAATATCGAGAATCTGTTCTTTCAAGTCATCTAACTCAAGACTCTGTTCATGACATTGGTCTAGGGTTTTCTAAAAATATTTAACTAACATAGCTTTAGATAAATTTTTAACTTGACTTTTGAGTTGAAGAAAATTTACCTCTTCATCGTCGTCTGAGTCGGATTCTCCAAGGAGACACATATGAGATGCATCGTCTTCGTTGTTGTCGTTTGAGATTAGATCTAGGCTGACGTTGCTTAGGCACAGGTTTGCTACCTCATCTTCTTCTGAGTCCTCGTCATCCTCGGATTCTAATTCTCCCCAACACGACGCAAGCATTACTTTCTTGAACTCCGTTTTGGTCTTTTCTCTTTTTGACTTATCTTTGATTTTGTCCAAACTTGGACAGTCTTTGATCATGTGGTCTTGTTGACCACACTTGAAACATCCTCTTTTGAAGAATTTTTGTTTTGTGTCAGTTTTCTTTTTGTCGACTGTTTTGTTGTTAGGGTTTTTGTATCTTCCCTTGAAGACAGCCTTTTTAAAACGTCTTGCGAATAGAACTGTCTAGTCTTCTAGTTCTTCTTCGCACACTTCACTTGTGGAGGCTTGTAAGGCGACTCCCTTTCCTTTGGGATCATCATCGTTTTTATTTAGTATGATCTCATGTGCCATTAAGGATCCAAGCAATTCTTGGTAAGTGATTTTAGATAAATCACGTGCTTCGATGGCCGTGACCTTAGGTTGCCACTTTTTGGTGAGACTCCTAAGAATCTTACGAATGATATCCTCAGAATCGATCTTTTTGCCAAGGTTCCGCAGTTCATTAATAATACAAGAAAATCGTGCAGACATGCTATCAATAGATTCATTCTTTTCCATATTGAAAAGTTCATATCTTTGAATGAGCAAGTCTATACGATGTTTCCTGACTGCGGATGTTCCTTCATAAGCAAGTTCGAGACTATCCCATATTTCCTTAGCGGAACTAAAGGATGAGAATCTATCGAATTCTGAGGTTATCATACCGTTCTGTAGGAGGCTCATGGCCTTAGAGTTTTTCTCTGCAATTTTGTAGTCACTTTCCACATAATCGCTTTCCATCTTTTCATAGGTTGTTCCATTGGCGGCGGCGACCAAGATCTTTTTTGGTCCAGTTTGGATGATCTTCCAACATTCCCAATCACAACCCTTGATGTAATGAGTCATCATATTTTTCCATAAACTATAGTTTTTGCCATCGAAGATAGGGCACTTGAGATGCTTGGAATCCATTGATGAAGGAGTATATAATATAGAATCAATAGAAGGATCAAAACTCACGCGGCTAGGCGATCAAGAGCACGAGGCTCTGATACCAATTGAAGAGTCTATTGATATGATATACTCAAGAAGGGGGGGTTGAATTGAGTATGCCTTCTTTTTAAATCTTCTTCGATGTGTGTAAGTTTGTATGATGATCGTTGAGTAGAGCAAGTAATAAAGAGAGACACGATATTTTTGAAGTAGTTCAGTCTCACACTTTTGAGACCTACGTCCACTATTCTCGATTAATAAAATTAGTACCAACTCTGGATTACAATTTTATCAACCCTACTCGTGCGACTTTGATGTTAGTCACAACTCTATCTAGATACCGTTAAATATCTAGCTTCGACAAATACCGTTAAATATTTGTCTTACAATGAGTACCGCTAAATACTCGATCTATCTTACGTAAATAAGATAAAGTCTTCAATGTTTCTTGATGTCACAATCTTGAATGAATAAGATCAATGCTTGAGCACTTGAATCTTGAATCGGATATGACAATGATAAGCTCGAATTTGAAGAATATAATCGGCGGTTTCTCTCTTTGATTTGCGTGAATATATGTGTATGTGTTTTTCGTGTGGTTTAATGTATCATGGTAGTCTATTTATATAGAATATGTATCTAGGTAATACAAACCCTAGATGATTTAGGAATATTACTAAAACTAGAATACTAGTCTTTTAGTAATACTACCTTAAATCTAATCTTAATATATTTAGGAAAGATTTAATAATATACTTTAAGTATTATATAAGGAATTAATTTCCTAATTCATATTTAGGAAAGATCTTTATATAATAAACTTATTAAATCAACTTCCTAAACCATGTCAAAGATAATAAAACATATTACCATAATATAATCTTAGTTTGTTTTAGGATATTAAATAAATACATAATATTTACTTAATTTAATCCTACACGAATTATGGTAAACGTGACATATCACACGTTTCCCAAAGTCGAAACAAACTACATTTAGATTATATATATATATTTGACAATAAAGATCATATAAAAAATCCTTAGTTTATTTTAGTAATAAATAATTATCTCATAAGACAATTATTTATTCCTTATTTAACTTAAAGATATTTTATATAATCCTATTAAGATTAACAATTCTATTTATTAAAATAGAATATCAATTAAACACTAATTCTACACGACACAGATTTGGAAACAAACGTTTCAACTTAAACACATATATATTCCGATCATTTCTTCATGATATAGAGTTATAGCTACGGGCTATAACTAGAACCAATCTTGTACTAAAGCTATAGTTGATAAGTATAACTTTAGTCTATTATGCGCGCTTGTGATCTTCTATCAATCTTCGACTTAGTCAATTCATTGACTAACATGCTTGAATCTTTTATACTTGATTGATTAGATCTTATTACTAATGTTCTGTACACTTAGCACACGATTATACATACGAGTATATAATATATAAATAGCTAGACTTGTCATTATCAAAACATAAACATATATACTATATATATATTTGAATATATGGTTCAACAATTAGGATATTTCGTGTTAATGAACGGAAAGGATACGAGCTTGTTAGAATATTTAATAATATTCGAATGGCCTATTTGTGTTGGGTTTAAACATAAGTATGAGACTTTAATATAAAAGACGGTATCGTGATGGATCGGTCCCGATTAAAGTAATTAAAGTCCGGGAATTGTTATTCCCTCCTACCTTACCCTAATATATCCCATCTTTCACGAAAAGGTACGATCGATTTCGATTATACGAAAAGGTACGTAGTATATTATTATTATTATTATTATTATATATATATATATATATATATATATATATATATATATATATATATATATATATATATATATATATATATATATATATAATATATATATATATATACTATGAAACAAGATAATAATTAACAATCATTATCCTGACAAAACAAAAAAACAATAAACGTTGAAACAGAAAGAAGTGAAAGACAGTTTCTTTCTCCACCATTAAGAAACAATAAGGAAATGGTCAAGGAGGAGAATCAATTCTTTATACTTCTTTTGTATTGATTGCGTCTGTAAGACATGGACCAAGTTTAGTTCTTTATTCCGTCTTAATTGTATTCAAAGGTTAAATTAATTCAAGTTTATATTGATTCTTGAGACTGATTTCATTATAGAAATCATAAAATTTATCTTACATTTGGTATCAGAGCGATTATAAATTTGATTGATTTACCCAAAACAGTTTTCTGCGACTCGAATTGTTTTTATTCCGTATCCGTTTTGCTTTGTCATTATGACAATGAAAGTTGCATGGAGTCTGCAAAATTCGTTTTCCATTAATTATTACGAGTATTATTTTTTGTCATGATATTCTGTTCACTCGTCATTATTACGACAGTGAAAGAATTTTGTTGATATATGATACCCTGCCCGATCTAGTAAATACAACTATCTCGTCATGTTCATATTCGATATTAAATAGTGGGCAAAAATATAATTCTTGTAATTATAATTACACAAAAACTAGTATAAGATCGTTGCACGTACGACCAGTTAAAAAGTGATCATATTGTGATGTGTAGTGACCACTTTTGAGTAAATAGTGACCACTTTTTTTAAAAAAAAATGACCTATTTTTCAAAAGTGGTCACTTTTTATCAAAAAGTAGTCACATTTTATAAAAAAGTACGGGTAAAACCGTCGTACATGAGAACTACTGTTATAATTAATGCTTCCGCCGCTTAATTATACGACGAAGAGTAGTTTGATTATGGATGTATTTATCATTGTTAAATTAAGCACGATTCTTGTTTCGTAAAAAAAGGGGCTGTAGACAAATGCATTCATGTCATTCTTTATTTTCTTTCATATTTACTGTTTTTATTGTCAATTAATTAAATTAAACATGTATATTATTTCTATAAAAATAGTTCTATTCTCGTTCAAATTGCGCGGATTTATATTTTAAAACATTGATATATCTAAATGTTAAATAAATTCACATATTAAGTTTTATACGAAGTAGTATGTAGTAGTGTTATTTATTTATTGGTTATAAGTTATATGTGTTGCATTATGAAAATGTTGTAAGATGGAATAAAATAACTACTTTTAATATGAATATGTGATACGAATTAATATTACTTGTACTTCACTTATTTGTTATATGTAAAGCTGGACAACAATGTAAGAAGTACACCATCTAACCCAACTTATTTATTTTAGTGTTTTAACTAAGGTTTTATTTGAGTTTTTATATATATTTTTCGTCATATGAAAGTCCGTTATTTTTTGAGATATATACGGTAACATATCGAGTATTCATTTGTACTCCAGTGTACCACATTACCATCTTGAAAGTTTGGTCCAATTTTTACTTTTTACATAAAATTAATTTAAAAACTGTTTTTATTTAAAATATTTTAATGACTAAATTAAATAAGATCAGTTAATTACGTGTTTTTCTTGGTTTTTGAATTCTCACCATAAAAATTGATTTATACAAAATTTTATTTTTATACAGGATATTTTAGATCCATTTTATACTTTTAGTTCATATGAATATGTAGTTATATTTTATTTTTAAAGTAACTAAACATTGATTTTTAAAGAATTTAGACGATCATGTTATCGTTTTTTCCTTTGAATTTGTGTTTTTAACAATATTGTTATTATATTTATTTATAGAACAATTACTTTTTTAAAAAATTATAGAGGTGAAAGTTTTAAAAAAAAAATTAAAGACAGTTAAATGTCGAGGAAGTAATCGTAAAAAAAACTGAATAATATTGTGGGGTTTCAAAGACTGACCCACCAGGGAAAAAATGCAAAAATAAAATAAAAATTGTTGATTAATGGCGTGGCTTAATGTGGATGCATTAAATATTTATGTATTAATAGAGATAAGATGCCTCTCAGATTTGTTTGGGTTTGTAATTGTTGGCCCATAATATTTTTTCGGAGGGTTGAGGTTGCTGGTTGACCCATATTGAAATTCGAAAAGTTGGCCCTTCATTTGACGTCGGAATACTGGCCATTTTTTGAATTGACAATCGATTGAAATGACGAATAGTGTTGCCGTTCTAACGAATTTGTTGTAGCGGAATGTTCCGGTAGCCTATCATTGTCACCTTAGCTTCCCGATGGAATGACGGCTGATAGTTAGTTGCTGAAATGTTTTGCTCCAAATCAATTATCAATGATGATTGGTTATCGTACCAGATCTGAGAGAATTTTTAGAATTTAAATATTTTCGGAAAATAAAGATCAATTTATATTTCGTAATCATTGTCTTTACTGAAACAATTTATAATTAAATACTTTTGTTTCTAATAAAATTATTTAATTATATTTAATAACAATTTGCTTGTATATATATTTTATGCATATAATATATACAACATGCTTTTATGCTTTTATTGATTTTTATGAAGTATATAATTAGTTACATAAAGGAGTTTATAATATTTTTTATATTTGATTTTAAGTATATAACCATTCATCAAAAATCAAATAAGTTTTTAAAATATATATACAAAATTACGCCATTCATGATTTAAATAAAAATGTTCGTAATGTTTCAGAATCTATGATTTTGGGCATTTATTTAGAAAACGTAGTATATTAAGCTGTTATTGTGCAGGAAACTCATCAAATATTATGCGGGATCCACCTGAGTGAATTAAAAAAAAAAATTACGCCATTAACTCATAATCAGATTATAATTTGCGTGGAGGAGTTTAGAATTTTTATTACGCCATTAACTCATAATCAGATTATAATTTGCGTGGAGGAGTTTATAATTTCTTTTTCCTGATTGTATATTAATATTACGTTATTTTAATCTTGTTTAAAATTTTGTATGTTCGGTTTTTTATTGTTGTAAATTGTTATTAATTATAATATTCTAATCATCTAAATAAATCGTGGTCTAATTATCACAATGTCTATTTCTAATTAATTGATTTATATAAAAATGTTCGTAATGTTTGTAATCTACGATTTTAGGCATTTATTTGGAATACGTAGAATATTAGGCGGTTATTGTGCAGGGAAATTATAAAGTATTGTGCGGGACCCACCTGAGTGAATTAAAAAAAAAAAATTAAAACTTGGATAAATGATGTGGCGCAACCACAGCCTGATAAATGTTTCAGAATTTATATAGATAAGATACTCTTATAATGCTTGTGTAATTCAATTTCCTGGATTATTATCGATAAAGACCATGATGTTTTGTGTATTTATGCCTCTAGTAATTGATTCATGATTATAGTATTTGTTATCATTACGGCTTGTAGATAATATGTACGTACGAATTATATTAGAAAGAGTAAACATATTAAAGTAATGGGTAAATTCATGTAAAGTTTAGTGATATATTTACCATTAAGTTTAAATGTTTATTTTATATATCACATGTTAGTCACCAAAGTGGCCTTGTTATATTACATTTAGACATTTAAAATGAAAGTTATTAATTGATCATGATTAAAGAGAGATGTTTAAATGATATTATAGTTCAATTGATCAATTATTATTATTTTGTTATCTATATCACTAGTAGAATTATACCCTACGGTGTCGGTTCTAATAGCTCATTAGTGTCGGTTTTAAAGCGACGTGATTGCTGGGGTCACATAAGGTTTGTGTCGGTTGTAGAACCGCCACCGTAGCTTACCCTACGATGTCGGTTTTGAGTTACAAACCATCACTGTAGCATAACTATGATGTATGTATTATGTCTAAAACCGCCACCATAGGGTAAGCTATGATGTCGGTTGTGAGTCTTAAACCGCCACCGTAGGGGTCTAAAACCGCCACCGTAGGATAAGCTACGGTGTCGGTTTTGAGTGTAAATCCGTCACCATAGGGTAAGCTATGGTGTCGGTTGTGAGCCCCAAACCGCCACCATAATGTAAGCTATGGTGTCGGTTTTGAGTCTAAAACCATCATTTTCTTGTATGCTATGGTGTCGGTTGTGAGTTAAAAAACGTCACCTTATGGTATGCTATGGTGTCGATGATATCTAAAACCGCCTCTATCAGGTTATCCATAGTGTCGGTTTTAAAGTAAAAACCGACACTGATAAGAAAATTATTATGTCGGTTCCTATTTAAGAACCGTCGCCATACATATATATATATTAAATAAAAATTAGTTAGTTAATTTGGATAACACTTCACCTAAATTGATGTTGACCGAATATAAATATTGATGGAAAAATAACTGCAAAGAATTTTAATTAATTACCCAACAAAATAATGCTTCATACAATAGCTTCGTAATAATCATACATCTCATATTTCCATCCAATAATACAATAACACTATTATGTTTCTCAATGACGCATCAATCCGAGAAAACAATAACTATGTATTCTAACAACACATCCAAGCTAAGTATCCTCAGCAATAACCTTAAGCAAACAACAAGTAAAAAGTCCAATAATTTAATCTAAATTACATGTTCTCGAAATATTTTGTACCCCACGCCTCTTTAACCTTATTCATATCTTCAGCTGACATGGTTGAATACTTGAATCTTCAATAATCTACATTTAAGAAAATCAATAATGAGATGCTTTTTTTAAAAAGAAAATAAGTAAACTATAATATTTTTACTTAAAAATAAGAAATACCTGCTCAAATTGTTCATCACTGCCCTTTGAGTAATAAATTTTATGGTATACATCCATTTCATGACATAATAACCACATTCACAAAAGCAGATCCCTTCAAGAATTTTAGGGGACAGATGACAAGGTACACTATTCTATAAAATCTGCAGTAAAGAGAGCACACTGGCTGAATACAGAGAAAACATTGATGTTTATGAGGACTAGAAGATATCAATGATGATTTGAATATGAAACGATATTTACTTCATGCTAGGAGCAGTTTACTTTTAACAACTACAACTTTTTTATCTGTTGACATAAATACTTGACATGATGTACACGAAGAACGGCAACGAGTTTTACAAGTGTTTGATGTTCATAGTTAATTAGTTATATTGTAGCTTTTAGTTTGAGCAATGTGTTGCAAAGAATGACACCAAGAATGACGAGGATAAACATGTCTGCAGGAGAAGTTGGTAAAGAGATAGAGTAAAACATGTTCAGTTTGAAAGTTTGAATGCTTTCTAACACCAAGAATGACGAGGATAAACTAGGCTGTAACTTATATGCCCATGAAACTATACACATCTTAATAGTTTGAATCTCGGATAGATACACTAAGCATCAAAGAACTACAGATAAACTCAACAAGCAAACTCTAGATAGCCTTCAACTACTTTAAGGGCCTTATAACTTTTACTGACCTCGCTCTAACCCGCTTTCTGGTTTGTGGCATTAGGCTGTCAATTGATTGCAAACTAACACCGGAATCTTCGTCAAATTCAAGACCGAGTTATGATGATGATAGAAGTACAGTTTCTCGAGGCTGCCATGTTTCACTAGCAGGAATTCAATCTCATCAATGCACCTACACATCAGGAATTTAATCGTCAAGCTTTATCATATATTAACATATAATGTCAAATCACACTTATCCATATTATATGCTATTGGGGATAAACTTTAAGGAATGGCACAAAGGCAACTTTACCAGTGATTTATATTGTTGCTACACAGAAAGTTTCTCAAAGATACATGAACTTGACCATGCAAAAGGACTGCATACTAGAAATCAATATTGTTTACACACAGTATTACAAAGTTACTTTTGAGCTCCCATATCCAATTACGAATGTTACACTCACAAAACACCCACCTGAAATATAAAATATTATAGATAGAAACATACGCTGTATACTCGGATAAACAGATTCGGGAGTGAACCTTTCTTTTTGAAAAAGAGTTGGTGTACTCGATCATGCTACTAGTTCCGGTGGCCAAGGCAAACCCCAACTGCTTCTTGACCAGGTGTTGAAAAACCCAAGTTTATCTGAATGTTTTATAAGGGAAGAATGAACAAGAGGATCTCCTTTCTATTTTATACCTACTAGTCTTTATGTCTTCGCTCGCCGCTTCCTTAATTTCTTTACTTTTTATATTATCCACTGTAGTTATTCGTGTGAAGAGGAGAATTCTAGCCTCTATAACCATGAATAGCCTCTATAAACGTGAATAGCCAAAATTTATGATTCTTTTACTTTCTTCTCTAAGCTTACCTTCTATTCTTAGATAGACTTGGAATAAGTGGGAGTCAATTTGCAAAAGCAGTAGGGTAAGTAATATAGCGTGAATTCTCCGTACCTAACAAGGTGCATTCCCTTCTTCTCCTTGTACAAAAGCCCTATTAAACTTGTTCAGGTTCACTTCACGATCACACTAAGAAATAAAGATCCGCTCCGGCTATCATATTCTTCTTGTTAAAGGTAAGTGCTTTCTCATAAATTAAAGGAAAATTTAACAAAAATAATCCCAACTATCGCCCTTCTTCTCAAAATAATCCCAACTATGATTATTCCCGCAATAATCCCAACTTTTATACCACCCTTCTCAAAATAATCTCAACTATCACTCTCCTTCTCAAAATAATCCCAACTATTAATATTTCCGCAATAGACATAACCTTTCTTAAGACTTATCGGTCATACTAAACTATTTTGAGAAGGGTGGTATAAAAGTTAGGATTATTGCGGGAATATTGATAGTTGGGATTATTTTGAGAAGAAGAGTGATAGTTGGGATTATATTTGTTAAATTTCCCTAAATTAAAAAACTAAAAACAAAGAAGTGATTGAGACGAAAAGAGTTTTAGAATATACCAAAAAAGTCTTGTATCGCTATCGCTCAGTAGTGCTCGTATAGTCGTACTAGCCAGGGATTGTGCACCAACGCTATTAGCAATGACTATATAGTAGGAATCTGAATCTTGATCATTAACGAATCAACAATGAACACAAATAATATTAGTATGACAAATTGGAAAAATATTATTCTAAATTTCCGATAGGCTTCTTGCACTGGAATGAAAAACCAAAGGCGACTGCTTCTTATTTCATCCTTGAAAGTTTACAAAAGTTTATTCCAGGGTAACACTTGAAATTCACCTAGATATACGTTCATACAGCATACAAGTACGTTTAGAAGAGTTAATCGACAGACGACAAGCGACAAACGACAAACGACAAACGAGACCTCTTTAAATAGGGGAATAATTAAGTACTTACCTGAGCTTGGTGAAAGTACATTCACATGAATAAATTATAGCTATGTCACAAGGAAACTTTCCATCTACTTACGATATTGAGATCATTTCTTCGAAATGAAAATAGGGACTTTAACTACTCGCCACTTAGAAAGAATCAGACCTTTGATTGAGGAGATAACGACTCAAATGAGGGAATTGATTGATCTTGGTTTGGGGAATTACAGTAGGGAATTAAATAAAGGAAGGTCATCCTTCTTCTTTGTTCTATCAATTTTATCAGAAATTGAATTAGGGATTATAAGTAGGGATGTGAAGACTGAAGAGGCGTGCGAATGAACAATGCGTTTCTACTGTGACGGTTTTTAATAGGTAGTTTACATGATGTCAAACACTTTTTTATATGTCTATTATTGTTAAAATCCCCACAGATTTATATCGCGTCGGTTTTTGATAAAAAGTGTTGCTATTTATTATTATCTTTAGTGTCATTTTTTATGTCACTTGTACAAATAACCGTCACAAATGACCTATGGTGACGGTTCTGTCTCAGAACCGCCACAAATAATTTATTTTATCGTGACGGTTCTTTATTAAAACCGTCACAATAGACTCCCTATAGCCTAAAAAATTTGTTCCCGCCAATTTTTTTTGCCTTTTATGTCGTTTTTTATTAGAACCGTCACGATAGCAGTGACACGATAGGGGTTTTTTGTACTAGTGTATTTTGGGAGATCACCCAAAGGTGGGTCATTAAATATAGATGATAATATTAAAAGATTAATTGTTCACATATTGAGTCTAATAGTATGTATATCCAAAGATAGCATTCTTATTTGATTCATGAGTGTTATAATTAATTGTTAAAGTATATTAACATCAATGATGATTACTTGTGTTTAAGTGTTGCCCAAAGGTCATTTGAATACTTGTATGAAAGTTTTATTTAATATTATTTGAATCTGTATGATAGTTTTTTTCAAAGCACTAATGGATAAACATGTATAAATGTTTGCAGCATCTCCAAATATGTTTGCATCTGCTAACTCTTTTGTAAAGTTCAATGGGCTTAATTATATATGATGAGTGGGCATTAAAGATCCAGTACACTCTGGGTATAATGTCATTGGACATTGCCATCCTGACAGATGAGGAACCGATACGATGACCATAACAGATGATAGCTCCGAAGCCGAAAAGTGTCGTTACCAGGCTTGAGAGAAATCTAATAGGTTAAGTTTAAACCTTATGAGGATGACAATGGCTGACTACATTAAGCCCTCCATGCCTAAAACAGAGAAAGCAAGGGAATTCATGCTCAAAGTAAAGGAGTGTTCACAGTCGGATTTAGCTGACAAGTCAATTGTTGGTAGTTTAATGAGTGAGCTGACTACTAAAAGGTTTGACTGGTCTTAACCGATTCATGATCATGTGACACACATGTCTAATCTGGCAGCAAAATTGAAGGCTTTAGGGATGGATGTAAGTGATACTTTCTTGGTACAATTCATCATTAACTCTCTACCTTATGAGTTTGGCCAGTTTCAGGTGAATTATAACACCATTAAAGATAAATGGAACTATCAAGAGTTAAAAGCCATGCTTATACAGGAGGAGGGGAGATTAAAGAAGATGAAAGATCAAGCAGTTCATTTCTTGAGTCATGATGGTGCCAACAGCAGTAAGGCTAAACCGAGTAAGAAGGTTAAGAATGGTAAGAAGGGAAAGTCTTTCTTTAAAGGACCTGAAACTGCGATCCAGAAAGAAAAGAAGTGTCACTTTTGCAAGAAACCTAGACACTTTAAGAAGGATTGTCCTAAAAGGAAGGCATGGTTCGAAAAGAAAGGTAAACATTATAGTTTTGTTTGCTTTGAATCAAATCTTATAGAAGTACCTAATAATACTTGGTGGTTATATTCTGGTGCAACTACTCATATTTCTCACATTAAACAGGGATATCGTATGATCCAGCCCATAAGAGGAGCTGAACAGTTTGTATCCATGGAAAACAGGATGAAGGCACGCATTGAGGGCATTGAGACTTACAGATTAATCTTAGGCACTGGTTGTCATATAGATCTTACAGATTGTCTCTATATGTACCCGATTGTGCTAGAAATCTTGTATCATTAAGTAAATTGGATAATTTAGATTTTAATTTTAAGTTTGGACAGTGTATTTTCTATGTACCGTAATGAATACTTTTATGGTAGTGGTACTTTGATTGATTCACTTTATAGGTTCAATCTTGATGTTAAATTTTCCGATTCCTTGTTTTATGTTGAGAGTCAAGGTATTAAACGTAGTGCATCGAATGAAAAATCAGCTTACTTGTGGCATCAAAGGCTAGGTCACATATCCAAAGAAAGGTTAACGAGGTCGGTAAAAGATGAAATTCTACCTCAATTGGATTTTAGTGACTTAGATGTGTGTGTAGACTGCATTAAAGGTAAGCAGACTAAACATACAGTAAATAAATCAGCTACAAGAAGCTCTCAGCTTTTAGAGATTATACACACTGATATATGTGGACCTTTTGACATTCCGTCATGGAGTGGTGAAAAGTACTTTATCACTTTTATAGATGATTTCTCACGGTATGGTTTTACTTATTTGTTGCGTGAATAGGCTCATTCTGTGGATGTCCTTGAGATATTCATAAATGAGGTGGAAAGACAGCTAGGAAAGAAAGTAAAAATTGTGAGGTCTGATAAAGGTGGTGAATTTTATGGAAGGTTTACTGAAAATGGGCAATGTCCTGGTCCATTTGCAAAGCTACTTGAAAGTAGAGGTATTTGTGCACAATATACAATGTCCGGTACACCTCAGCAAAACGGTGTTGCTGAAAGGCGGAACCGTACTTTAATGGAAATGGTTATGAGCATGTTAAGTAATTGTTCTTTACCTCCTTCATTATGGATTTATGCATTAAAGACAACAACCTATGTTTTAAACCGTGTTCCTAATAAAGTAATTCCTAAGACTCCTTTTGAACTATGGACGGGAAGGAAACCGAGTTTAAGACATCATCGTGTCTGGGGTTGCCCAGCTGAAGTAAGGTTGTATAACCCAAATGAAAAGAAGCTAGATCCTAGGACAGTTAGTGGTTATTTCGTTGGCTATCCCGAAAAATCAA
Source organism: Silene conica (assembly GCA_029255685.2). Taxonomy (NCBI): domain Eukaryota; kingdom Viridiplantae; phylum Streptophyta; class Magnoliopsida; order Caryophyllales; family Caryophyllaceae; genus Silene; species Silene conica. Next base: position 83,219,863 of record CM055314.2, read on the forward strand.
AGGGGTATAGATTTTACTATCGTAGTCACAGTACGAGAATAGTAGAGACTGGAAATGCTAGATTCATTGAGAATGGTCAAACCAGTGGGAGCATTGAATCACGAAAGGTGGACATTAAAGAAATTCGGGTTGAAGTTTCTTCTCCTGAAATTGCACGTGAAATTGTTGTACCAATTATGCCGTTACAGTCAAATGACATAATTGAACAACAAGAAAATGAGGTGCAAGACCCAAAAAATGACAATAACAATGATGAGCAAGTCACAATTCAAGCTAAGGGGAGAATAATATGTCACGTGAACAGTCAAGGCAACCTGTAAGGAGAAGAAGGGTAGTCAATGTTCCAGAGGAACAATTAAGGCGATCTATAAGAGAAAGAAGATCTGTCATTCCAGATGACTACGAGACATATAACGTTGAATGTGACTTGAGCATTAGTGAGGATCCCGTCTCATTCCATAAGGCCATGAAAAGTGATAATTCTGATAATTGGTTAATTGCCATGAAAGAAGAGATGAAATCTATGGATGACAACAAAGTATATAAGACTTAGTAGTGTTACCTGAAGGTTCTAAGGCCGTTGGGTCAAAATGGGTCTATAAGACCAAAAAGGACTCTAAAGGTAACGTTGAAAGATATAAGGCTCGACTTGTTGCCAAAGGTTTCAATCAGAAGGATGGTATTGACTATAAGGAAACTTTCTCTCCAGTGTCAAAGAAATATTCTTTAAGAATTGTTTTGGCTTTGGTAGCTCATTATGATCTAGAGCTTCATCAAATGGATGTCAAGACCGCCTTTCTAAACGGTGAGCTTGAGGAAGATGTATATATGGACCAACCTGAGGGATTTTCATCCCCGGGTAATGAAGATAAAGTGTGTAGGCTGAGAAAGTCAATATATGGACTAAAACAAGCTTCCAGACAATGGTATATAAAGTTCAATGATACCATCACGTCATATGGGTTTGTAGAGATGACTGTTGATCGGTGTATCTACATTAAGATCAGTGGGAGTAGATTTGTTATTTTAGTCTTATATGTTGACGATATTTTACTTGTTGCGAATGATCTAGGCATGTTACATGATGTAAAGAAATATCTGTATAAGAACTTTGAAATGAAAGATATGGGTGAGGCATCCTATGTGATCAGAATTGAAATTTTCCGTGATAATAAGGATTGTTAGGGTTGTCTCAGAAAGCTTACATTGACAAAGTTTTAGAGAGATATATAATGAATGAATGCTCTGCAGGAATAGTTCCTATAAAGAAAGGGGACAAATTTAGTAGAATGCAATGTCCCCGTAATGAATTGGAACGAAAAGAAATGGAGAAAATTTCTTATGTATCGGTGGTTGGGAGTTTAAACTATGTTCAGACATGTACTCGACCCGATATCAGCTTTGCTGATGGAATGCTGAGTCGGTATCAAAGTAATCCCGGGATGGACCACTGGAAGGCTGCAAAGAAGGTCCTTAGGTACTTACAAGGCACTAAGGAGCTTATGCTTACTTATAGGAGATCCGATCATCTTGAGGTGATTGGTATTCAGATTCAGATTATGTCGGGTGTGTTGATAGTAGAAAATCAACATTTGGCTACTTGTTCCTTTTAGCTGGAGGAGCAGTATCATGGAAAAGTGGGAAGCAGTCTGTCATTGCTACTTCTACTATGGAAGCCGAATTTGTGGCATGCTTTGAGGCCACTATTCATGCATTGTGGTTGCGAAACTTTATCTCGGGACTTGGGATCGTCGATAGTATAGCCAAGCCGCTGAGAATTTATTGTGATAATTCTGCAGCGTCTTCTTCTCTAAGAACGATAAATACTCCAAGGGTGCTAAGCACATGGAATTAAAATTCTTATAGGTCAAGGAGGAGGTACAGAAGCAAAGAGTGTCTTTTGAGCATATAAGAACGGATAAGATGGTAGTTGATCCATTAACTAAGGGATTACCACCCAAGGCGTTCATTGGCCATGTAGAATGCATGGGTGTTGTATCAAAGGCCTTGTTATTATAAAGAAGTATGCTTGTTATATATGTGACATCTAAAATTCACTTATAGTATTGTTTCTATTATATAATAGACATGTTAATCATTATAGTATAAGTATACATCACAGTTATTTGATTACCTGTGATTAATTGTGAGAATTAATGTTCTTCTCAAAATTAAAGATAACTTAGATTTGGAATTGATTTGTGATACATGGAAGGAATCATGTCGATATAAATGATGTGTGACCGCCATGATCCAATTAGTTCTAATTCAATTAAGGATATAAAAGTTAATGAGTTTAACATTAAAGTACACATTATTATAGTTATTGAACCATCAAGTTAACACAAAGGCAAAGTGGGAGAATGTTAGAATATTAATATTATTCGAATGGCCTATTTGTGTCCGGTTTAAACATAAGTTAAACTCATATTAAATATTACGAGACTTTAATATAAAAGACGGTATCGTGATGGATCGGTCCCGATTAAAGTAATTAAAGTCCGGGAATTATTTCCCTCTTATCTTACCCTAATATATCCCCTCTTTCACGAAAAGGTACGATCGGGTTTCGATTATTCGAAAAGGTACGTAGTATATATATATATATATATATATATATATATATATATATATATAGAATTTGAATCACGTGAGGCCGCCCTCTTAGCGTGAGGCTGCCGGACCTATTATAAACCGTCAGATCTAAATAATATGGGCGCACCAGATCTTGCCACGTGTTCCTAAACAAAACCCAACCAAACTGTCATTCCAATATTAATTTTGCGCGTAACCTCACTTTCTCTCTCCTTTCTCTTCATTTTCTCTAAACTTTTCTGCACTTTCTCTCTCTTTTGTCAAAGATAAAGATACTTGACAACTACTTCTTCCAGGCTTCATTTTCTCTAAACTTTTCTGCACTTTCGCTAATTAAACATTGATTTCACTAGCAATTCAAAGATCTCGGTCTTCTGGTGATCCTTGTCGGCTTTTCGTCGTCATCCGATGTCGTACCGGTACCGATATCATCATCATTCAAGTCTCAAGTTGCGATAATTGATTTCTGCGATTGTCGCACGTTTGTAATTGCAAAACACGAACTATCTTTAATTTAGCGTTTTATAATTAGAAGTAGATTTGTTCTGAAGTTGTGTGATAATTGATTCGGTGCCGATATTATCATCAATCAAGTCTCAAGTTGCGATAATTGATTTCTGCGCTTGTATGCAAAACATGAACCAACTGAAGTAACTCGCAACATCAGATGCTTAATATGTGAAACTAGATGCTTAACTTGTGGTCCTGTGAAACTGTGAAACTAGAAGCTTAACTTGTGAAACTAGATGCTTAATATGTGAAACTGGAAGCACATGTTGTAAAACTGTGAAACTAGATGCTTAACTTGTGAAACTAGAAGCTTATTCTGTGAAACTAGAAGCTTAACTTGTGAAACTAGATGCTTAAGATGTGAAACTGTAAGCAAATATTGTGAAACTGTGAAACTGTGAAACTAGAAGCTTAATTTGTGAAACTAGATGCTTAACTTGTGAAACTGGAAGCAAATATTGTGAAACTGTGAAACTAGATGCTTAACTTGTGAAACTAGAAGCTTATTCTGTGAAACTAGAAGCTTAACTTGTGAAACTAGATGCTTAAGATATGAAACTGTAAGCAAATATTGTGAATCTGTGAAACTGTGAAACTAGATGCTTAACTTGTGAAACTAGAAGCTTATTTTATTTTGTGAAAATAGAAGCTTAACTTGTGAAACTAGATGCTTAACTTGTGAAACTGGAAGCAAATATTGTGAAACTGTGAAACTGTGAAACTAGAAGCTTAACTTGTGAAACTAGAAGCTTAACTTGTGAAACTAGATGCTTAAGATATGAAACTGTAAGCAAATATTGTGAAACTGTGAAACTGTGAAACTAGATGCTTAACTTGTGAAACTAGAAGCTTATTTTGTGAAAATAGAAGCTTAACTTGTGAAACTAGATGCTTAACTTGTGAAACTGGAAGCAAATATTGTGAAACTGTGAAACTAGAAGCTTAACTTGTGAAGACCCCAAATTTTTCAGCCCAAACATTGAATAATGGAGTGTTAAGTTGGCCCAACAGCTTGAGGGTGAGTGAATTTGGCCCAAACAGCTTGGGGATGCGTGAGGTCCGGCGGCCTCACCGTAATAGGCGGCCTCACGTGATCCGGCCTCTATATATATATATATATATATATATATATATATATATATATATATATATATATATATATATATATATATATATATATAGGGTCGGGATCCGGTGAGAACCACCCTTATAATGAGAACCATGAGAACCCTCACTAAATCTCCACCAAATTTCGCTTCGAAAGTTTCGATGGATCATTTAGCATTAGTTTAACTTATTCAAATACACACTTTAGTATCATTAAAATTTTTTTATTGATTTTATTAACAAAATATATACTTAGTGTACCAAAATACAATAAGGTATACTAAAAGGGCTATAAATGCACGAAAACGACCACTACGTGCATGAAATTTTTTACATGCATGAAAATGACTACTAGGTGCATGAAATAATAGACTCTACGTGCATTAAAACGAGTTTTAGATGTATGAAAAATGATAGATACGTCAAAATCGGTAGTAGGTGCATGAAAATTAATAATACGTATCTCACCTCGATTTCCGTCACTAGAATATATTTTCTGGAGCAAGAAATATGTTCTCTAGCCATAAAATTCCATGCCGAATCCAAATATGTCATTAATTTTTTTTAAAAAAGTTCGTAAGGTAGAGTTCTCATGGTTCTCATTATATTGGTGGTTCTCATAGGATCCCAATTCTATATATATAGATTTAGGATCGGGTGAGAACGATTATACGGTGCATACGGTGAGAACGAGTCACGTCCGTTGGATTAAAACCCAATCAACGGTTAAGAAATACCCACAACCCACATTCTAGATAGATTTTTTTGACGGAATAGATAATTTTTTTTTTACCTTTTTACATAAAATTAGATACATTTTTTTACGGAGTAAATACTTTTTTGTTTTTACCTTTTTACGTAAACCTATATACATTTTTTTGACGGAGTAGATATATTTTTTTTTACTTTTTTACGTAAACCTAGATACATTTTTTGACGGAGTAGATACATTTTTTTTTTACGATTATCTTACATAAACCTAGATACATTTTTTTTGAAGGAGTAGATACATTTTTTTTTTTACTTTTTTTACATAAACCTAGATACATTTTTTGAAAGAGTAGATACATTTTTTTACTTTTTTACGTAAACCTAGATACATTTTTTGACGAAGTAGATACATTTTTTTTACTTTTTTACATAAACCTAGATACATTTTTTGAATGAGTAGATACATTTTTTTTCTCTTTTTACACAAACCTAGATACATTTTTTGAAGGAGTAGATACATTTTTTTTTACTTTTTTACGTAAACCTAGATACATTTTTTGACGGAGTAGATACATTTTTTACTTAAAACCTAGATACATTTTTTGACGAGTAGATACATTTTTTTACTTTTTCTACATAAAGCTAGATACAATTTTTTGACGGGTAGATACATTGCTTAATAATCTTATTTTGAAAAAAAAAATCCAAAACAAAATGCTATTCAGAGGCCATCAGCACCAACAAAGACGGTAACTTGCAACCTTTATCAAGGCACTCTAGGCTCAAACAAGAAAAAAATGCCAATTGAATAAACAACGTCCTTCAAAGCACGAAACTTTGTAGAATGCTTCGACTTTTTCGCAATTTAGTAGCTTTTGAATCCTAAATCTGACACTGAATTTATAACATCAATATGAGTGGTTCAACACAAGTACAGAATTCATGTAATGCTATGATCTGGTATTCTCATTTGTAATTTCACTAACTATACAATGTTTTTTCAAGAAATTTCCGAATACAACAATTTCCTACATCTACTGAAATTTGATGAAGGTAGCAATTGGTAATTCTTTTTACAGGAGAGAACTTTGATGATGAGCAAGCATGAAGAAAGTTTAATTGATAACATTTAATATCAGTCGTTCATTCCTCTTCATCCAAGGGATAAGGGTCGTTCTCACCGTATGCACCGAATGATCGTTCTCACCGGATCTTGCCTCTATGAAACAAAATAATAATTAACAATCATTATCCTGACAAAACAAAAAAACAATAAACTTGAAACAGAAAGAAGTGAAAGACAGTTTCTTTCTCCAAAGGGTCAAGAATCAATTCTTTATACTTCTTTTGTATTGATTGCGTCTGTAAGACATGGACCAAGGTTAGTTCTTTATTCCGTCTTAATTGTATTCAAGGGTTGAATTAATTCAAGTCTATATTGATTCTTGGGACTGATTTCATTATAGAAATCATAAAGTTTATCTTACAGAGCTTCAATGCAGATTAAACCGGTTGTTTACTCGAAAGACGGGGAAGGGTTTTGCTGCTGTTTGTTGGGTTAGTGTTGGTTTGGTATGATTTGGGTAGTTGGGAGACTGAGAAGGTTACCCTCCAAGTGTTGCCATTGAAAGATGGTAAGAATTAAAGTATCGGTACATGGACTTGTCGAAAGTCTTGTTTCCTTATGGACAGTGGAGGAGAAGCCACAAGATAATACCGTGACAAGACAGAAGAAAAACAAGTAATGCTTTTGGGCACGAGTCGCTTTTTAATACAAAAGCATGAATGATGAATTTTTCAAATAATGATAAAAACAAGTGTTTTTTTGTAAATAACCTCCTTTTATGTACGGTTTTTTACAAATAACTCCCTTTTATGTTTACTTTTACAAATAACCCCTTATATATGACTTAATCCTATAAATCAACCCCAAATATCGATTACGCTAACAATTTTTATAAAATACGATCTACGTACGATATTACGACTTAAACTTATGTACTATACCTAAATTACCCCTACCCAAACCCAAACCCAAACCCCCAAATTAAAACATAAACCCTAAATTAAAACCCCCCAAATCAAATGAAAAACTCCCAAATCAATTAATAAGTAATAACCTTGAATTCATAGTTCACTTAGCAAGTTCTACGTTGATTAAAGTGCAATCAAGTAGACTGCTGGGGTTGTTGTTCCATTTTTATTGTTTTTTGAAAGGGGAAATACGTTATATTCATTCAACATCCAAGGCTGCCAAATCCAAAATGATTTCAACATCCAAGGCTGCCAAATCCAAAATGATTTGCGGAAAATTCGAGACAAGTACAAGTTCTTCTCCCTGCATCATACACAACCTAGCTATATGATGAGCAACGATATTACCGTCACGCTTAACATGGGTAACTTTGCTGAAATCAAAAACTGTGAGCTCACAAAGGGTGTCTTCCACAAGCATTCCCCACGGACATCGAGTAGGTCGTTGATGTTGTAAAGCGGATACAAGAGTCTGCGCATCACTTTTTAGCATGACTCTCTGGAAATTTAAAGAGCTAGCAATTCCGATGCCGTATGAAGCAGTAACAACCTCTGATACTATATGTTCCTTGGCGTAATCGATAGAGTACATAAGTTTAAGTCGTAATATCGTAAGGGTAAGGGTAAGCAGTAACAGACTCTCTGGGTTTGGGTAAGGGTAATTTAGGTATAGTACATAAGTTTAAGTCGTAATATCGTACGTAGATCATGTTTTATAAAAATTGTTAGCGTAATCAATATTTGGGGTTGATTTATAAGATTAAGTCATATATAAGGGGTTATTTGTAAAAGTAAATATAAAAGGGGTTATTTGTAAAAAACCGTACATAAAAGGGGTTATTTACAAAAAAACACTAAAAACAAAGAAATAATCACAATGAGTTAATATTGAAACAAAATATCTGAAATAGGTTTAAAAAGGGCTTATTCGTTTCTTTTACGCTTAGCCGCTTCGTACTACAGTACATACTGTACAATGTGAGATCTCATACATCGACCCATTATTGATAACTAGCTTCACAAGTTTTCTAAATCGTCTATTAGTTCAATTTAAGCACACTATTGAAAGAACATTTTGCTAATGATCGTCTTCAATGTCTGTAAACATCCGACTAATAAGGTGGCGTAAAAAAAGAAATAGAACAAAGAGATGGCTATGACGGTGTAAGCGAGACCAGGGGATTCAGATACCACTGTATATACCCCAGTCACAAACGCTATCATCAACGCGCCCATCGAAATTGAGTTCAGAAAATAACCTTGTACTGACAATCTTGCCAGTCTCATGAGGTTATACTGGTTTGCAAGCGAAAAGTAACAGATCACCGCAAGGCTTGACATTGTAAAAGCAACCGTATCTGAAACTAAAAAGGCGATGAATGAAGCCTTTTTTGCAAACACAGCCAGTCCTAGAGTTTTCCCAGGAGATTGATCGAAACCACCAGGCAGCGTGAATCCTGCAGTGAATGATACCGTTGCAATGAGGGCAGCAATAATTAGTCGCGTCTCTCCCTGTCTTTTTATACTATCCATAAATCTCTCTTCCTTTCCTTCTGCTGTGCCTCTCTTTCGTTCTACATTGTTGACCGTCTTTGCTTTTTCAGCACCTTCAGCTTTATTCACAACATTGAGTATACGTCTTCCCTTAGGGAGTACCTTTATTGTACGCTTGGATGCAGCCTACACATGAAAACCAAAGCGCAAAATTATTTTCAAGTACACTAAGGCCCTGTTCTTTCCGGCTGAAACGAGCTGAATTGAATAAATTAGAGTCGAGCTTAATTGAACTAAATTGAGTGAAACTGAGGTGGAGTGAATTTAGTTGAATTAAAAGTTACTTTTGTGATGAGATTAATTAAAAATAATTGATTGAACGTAAATAAAACTTAACGGAATACAACCAACAAAATTGAAAGGAGCTGAAAATTAAGTCAGAAAGAATAAGGCCTAAAAATGTGTGTGGATTGAGAAATTTGGAGAGATTTTTTTGAGGTCGACTAGGTATTTAAAATCACTTGTTTGGATAGCAACTAAGAGTGGACGGAAACGAAAAGGAAAAGTAAAGGAAAAGAAAGAAGGGAAATTATATCGAAAGACCCACCTTCCATTCCTCCTCCCCTTGCCTTCCCTCCCCCATTCTCCTCCCTCCAAACATGAGTTGTAAAAAAATAAAAATATCTTATAAAAAATAAAAAAATATATATATTGCGTGCATTTATTACACGAGAGTTCTAAACTAATGCGTATATTATGTATAATATAAGGTTTAATACTCAATCTGTCTCAGTCATTTGTTTCTCTTTAACTTAAATCTCTCGCTAAAAAAAGTAGAGGGAAACCATTGAGAGGGAATAAAAGTTCATATTTCTGTTTGGCGCTACTGATTAGACAATCACAAAATTTCTTTATTATAACTCTCACAATTAAAACTTAGGTGTCGTTCTTTTCAGCTGAAACGAGCTGAATTGAATTAAATGAAGATGAACTTAATTGAACTAAACTGAATGGAGTTGGGACAAGGTGGATGGAGTTGAAGTAAGAGTTGATTTTGTGAATAAATGAGTTTAATAGAATTGGCCAAAACTGTACAAAACTGAACTAAATAGAGCTTTGCTAAATTGTAACGAGCTGAAATTAAGTTGAAAAGAACAGGGTCTTACAAGACAATAACGCGTGCGCTTGGAAGCAAGAATATCGCCTGCTGTTTGATTCCTGTCGTTGAGTGTCCTCACATCCAGATTTTTGAACCGTTTTAAAAAGAATGGTAGACTAAAGAAACAACCATGTTCGGGGAAAATAGGTTTCTTGGCAACAAGAACGTGTAGAGGGGTATTCCCGTCATTGTCTTTCTCGTTGATGAGCCTGTCACACTTAGGTGCCTTTCTTAGAAACAGTTTCAATGTCTTGAGGCATCCGAAATAAGCTGCAAAATGGACTACATTCTGCCCTTTGTTGTCCACCATCTCGATACAGTCCGGATAAAAACATATCAGCATCTTTGTCCCAGTGAAGTTAAAGTTTAGAGCAGCAATGTGAAGGGGTGTCCGTCCCTCATCGTCTTGGATATATGCCGCTGAGTTGTACTCATCATCGTGGTCTAGAAGAGCTCTCAAAATAGTTCTTTGTTTCTTGACATTCTGAGCAGCACACAAGTGAAGTGGTGTTTGTCCCTGATCGTTCTTAACTCTGATTAGCAAACTACTAGTATCTATTTCCAGAATCCGATTCACAAGATCTGTTACAATTATCAAAGCGGTGTGAGATTTTTTTTTTGGGGTTTCGGAAATGTCATATCTCCCTATAAGACCCTGTTCTTTCTGGCTTAATTTCAGCTCATTTCAATTTTACTAGGCTGTATTTCGTTAAGTTTTATTTAAGTTCAATCAATTATGTTCAATTAATCTCTTCACAAAATTAACTTTTAACTCAATTAAATTCGCTTCACCTCAGTTTCACTCAATTTAGTTCAATTAAGCTCTACTCCAATTAATTCAATTCAGCTCGTTTCAGCCGAAAATAACTGGGCCTAAGTCTCATTTGTCTGTGTTAAAAAAAACTTAACAAATAACCAAAACATAGAGACAACTGACCTTTGTTCCCGTACAGGACTGCGAGGTGAAGAACGGTGTGGCCACAGGGACCTTTATGCGTGAGCGCAGTGGGACCTGTATGTCTAAAAATGGCACTGAAGGATTCGATACATCCTCTTTCGGCAGCAAGAAAGAGGGGAGTCTCACCCAAATTATTTGGCGTATGATGCAGGGCATTCTCACCGCCTGCTTCAACCAGCAACATCACGATACGAGCATGACCTGCCCGAGTAGCATCATGTAAGGCCATATCCTTCTTATTGTTAGCCTTGCTCAGCAGCCCAACATTAACCAATTCAGACTGTGCAAGAAACTCTTGCACAGCTCCTGTGTGCCCAAATCGAGCAGTTAAATGCAAGGGGGTGTCTCCCTTGTCGTTACTCTGCAATAGTGCAGAATTCTCAGATGTTTCATTAACAACATATTGGATGAATGACACACTCACATTTTCAGTAACTACACCTCTACGAATCTCAAGCGGCTTGCCGACGTGGACGTGAAGGACATTGTTTCCCCCTGCAGTTTTCTCATGCTTCCAGTTATTAAGCCACTTTAGTTCATCTACAGACCCGTTTTCTGCAGCCTTGTAGACATCGCGTTTCATCCCGAGTCTTGCATTTGACAGCGATTTCGTGAGAGGCGCTGCAGGCTCGGAAGAGAATGATGAGCCATCAGCCATAGTTCCTGCTTCTCTATATACTTCGCTCGTATTTCCTTGTCAGAGCAAAATCAACAATCCTAGCAGGCTACTCTCTGCGAAGCTGTCAAATATTACTCATTTGATTTTTCAGTCTACGAACCGACAATTTTAAAAATTTGATTAAATATAAATACTTCCTCCATTCATATGGTAAGCGTATGTATGTTTTTTTGCACAAATATTAAAAAAAATGTTTAAAAACTATTAAAAGTACAATTGGAAACCTATAAGATATTTTTTTATTAATTTAAATTTGTTATAGTTGATTAAAGGTGGGACATTCAAAGACACATTTTTGTAAATAAATGATTTTCATAAGAACACTTTAGTCATTTTTTTTTTGCTTTATTTAGAAGGTGGTAAATTGGATATGAATGGATTAAATAGGAAATGTGTAGTTTGGATATGAATTGAGCAAGTATGTTGTATGTACAGTGGGCAACATTTAATAGGTCTGACGTAAAAAGTCAATGGGTGGATTGGATTGGAGGGAATACTTTACGCTTATCTATGCAGAGTGGGTCAGGGTCAAGCGTGAGCCGCTTGATCCATCTCGACTCAACTCTGCAGCCCTATGCAAGCCCGTGATTCTTCACCTTGCAAGGCAGTGGTTGGTTTTCTCATGCCTATAGATGGCAATTTGGGACGGGCCAGGGTGAGCACACGACTTTGGCACGACACGGCCTGGGTGAATTGTACACGGGTACGACACGAACGGGTTGGAGGGCTGGAGTCGGAGTGCGGTTGCAATTTGTGAAAATTCCCATGTCCAGGCACGGGGATAGGCCGCATAGCCTAAGTACAGAGTCTGCAGACGAATCAGGCCCTGGGCTTAGCAGGACACGACCTTGATTTTTGGCCTGTTGATTTGTGACTATTGTAATGTTGTCATTGCAATGTAACCTGTTATAGTGTTGACGTATTGTTACTGCTGTTGAAAGGTAGCCGTTACTTAGACTTTGTTTTATTTTTTATTTTTTTCTCTCCTAATTCTATAAATACCAATCAATTCTATCATTTTTCTCACATCATTCTTCCACACTCATCTTATAATCTTATATTATTACTAAATTATACTCTAGTTATTAAATAAAAATCACTAAAAATAAAACAGTTATAAATCATTTTTTTTTAAAAATAACCAAAAAAAATTAAATTTTATGAGCCAACACACGTACAGGCACGATTAGCCCAAAGACTAAGATCCGATCACAAAAATGGACGTACCAAGAGTGGCCCGCAACGGAGGGTTGGGGTGAGTGGGTCAGGTATGGCAAAACACAATCAGCCTAATATATGTGCCTGGGCCGGGCCAATATTTGGGGAAGGTACAATGGGCCAGCATGTTGGCTGGCCCAATGCCAGCCCAGGTCAAATTATTAGAAAACTGAAAGCAAACCTTACCCGATGACCCGTAACCTAACACTGCCCAAACTCGACCCAATATAAATCCGTTTTAGTATTTACTTGATTAAATTGATGACCCGACGTCATAATTATTGTGGCTCTCAAAATAAAAAGAAAGAAAATAATGAAATGTGCAAAGCTTACGTGATTTGAAGATCTAACGTAGGAGGATCTCAGGGCTGCACGCTCATGCTTCCTCCCTTCCTACAGTAATATTTATTTCTGCTTTTGAGTTTGATGAGAGTGGAAGCAGTCAATCGGTTACGTCCAGCATTCTTTACTAAATGTGTGTGTCTGCTTTTTTTTGGCCTTGGTCATTTAATGGGGTTAATTATAGACCTGGCCACCTGGGTCAAACGGATTAGGTAATTTGTGATAGTCAATAAGTCTTTTTTTTTTTTTTTTTATGACGGATATAACGCATATATTCGTCACAAATTTACTACGGGTTAAATATTACCATGCGAATAGATAAAACAAAATAAATAGATATTTTTGGTAATAAATTCAATAGTTATCCATTTCGTTAATTAATTTGTGAGAATCACCCATTTTGGACAAATATTCTTGATATGCCCTAAGCACTCTCCTTTTGTCTTATCTATCCACATGGATAGTATTTGACCCGTCGTAAGTTTGCGACGAATATATCCGTAACAAATGAGAATTTGTGATAGTGTAATATTCTAGGTAGAAATTTAAGGCAATTTGACAAAGTTTTGAGTTTAGTCCTGAAATTTTTTATCTAAAATTTCATATGGAAAGTGTAGTGGAAAAGTAGAGTTCAAGTTAAGTTTGAGCGTATAACGTATGGACAAGTCAAGTAGGTTTAAACAATAAAATAATAATAAAAATTAGTAAAAAACCAATTTAAAAGAGTTTTAAAACTTTGATGAGTCTAATAAATAATCATAAATTTACCTTTAAAGTTGATAATAGTTCGTATATACAATTGATATGAAAGATAACCCTTCTCATGCTTAACATGGGTAGCATTGTACTAGCATCGTCTTAAGGGAGACTTACTGTAATTATTCAGTAAATTTCCTTTAATACGATATTGTTCATCTTAGTTTAAAACATGTCCAATATAAACCACCTGTGTATATAAATCACTACAAAAAAATACTGACATTGCGACGGATTTTTTGCGACGGACAGGAAATCCGTCGCAAAATTAGTTTTGCGACGGATTTCGCGACGGATTTTTTGTTTGCGACGGAATTTGCGACGGACCTGAATTTCCCAGACCCGCGTAATGAAAGTCAAATGGCGGGAAGGTTTGCGACGGAAATTCCGTCGCAAATATTGACTTTTGCGACGGACTTTCCGTCGCAAACTTATTGACCAGACTTGCCCAAAGGAAGGTCAAGGTCAAATGTTGACCAGATTTGCGACGGAATTTCCGTCGCAGGAGTCAATATTTGCGACGGAAATTCCGTCGCAAATCTGGTCAAGATTTGACCTTGACCAGATTTGCGACGGAAATTCCGTCGCAAAAGTCCGTCGCAAAGTTTTTTAATACAGACCCGCGGATCTCATTTTTCCCCCAAATCAATTTCACAATTAATTAAAAAAACCCTAAGCGATTTATCGGCGATCCCAACCCACCCAACCACCCACCCAACCACCCTACCCTACCTCCCCGCCGGAGCCGCCGTCGCCGGAGATCCCAACCGCCCCTCCTTCTTCCTCTCCTTCTCCTTCTCCTTCCTTCCTTTTCCTTCCTCCTCCGCCCCTCCTTCCTCCTCGCCGCCCCTCCTTCCTCCGGCCAGCCGCCTCTCCTTCCTCCTCCACCTGCCACCTCACCGCCACTTCTTTCTTTCTTATGTATGTATACTAATTTTATTAATATACCGTCTTAATTTTTTTTGTTTAATCCGTCGCAAAATTCCGTCGCAAATTTCGTACTATTGTTTTTTTATTGTTATTAGGAATAGTTAGTTTAGTTTAATTGTTATTTGATTAGTTTAGTTAGTATTGTTAGGTGGTTAGTAATATTAGGTTAGTAGCTAATTTCGTCCCAAATCCGTCGCATATTGTTGTTAAGATGTTTAGGAGGTTTGTTTTTTGATATAAAATTTGCATTGTTGTTGATTGTTAGTGTTGTTTATTTGTTTAGAATATTCTTGAATAGTACCCGTTCAATAATTACACATTAGGTGTAATTGTTGAATAGTCCCCGTTTTGGGACTGTCTTTGAATCTTTCATGCCATTTAGGTAGTAAACATTCTTATATTTTCTTGATTGTAATGAAACAAAAATTGGGCAACACTTCCTTATTGTTCTCCAAATACATTCTATATAATGTATTTGGAGAACAATAGGGAAGTGCTGCCCAATTTTTGTCTCATTACAATTAAGAAAATATAAGAGTGTTTACTAATGGTATGAAAGATTCAAAGATGGGTTTAGGCTGGAGAGATAAGGACCCCAGACCAATATATGTAAATTGTTCTTTTTTGCAGGTTGGTGTTGGTGTTGGTGTTGGTGTTGGTGTTGGTGTTGGTGTTGGTGTTGTTGTTGTTGTTGGTGTTGGTGTTGTTGTTGGTGTTGGTGTTGGTGGTGTTGTTGTTGTTGTTGTTGTTGTTGTTGTTGTTGTTGTTAGTTGTTGTTGTTAGTTGTTGTTATATATGTAGTTGTTATTTAATTGCTGTTGTTAATTAATTGTTATTGTTGTTAATAAGTTGTTAACTAGTTTTTGTTGTTAGTTGTTGTTATATATATATATGTAGTTTTTATTTAATTGTTGTTGTTAATTAGTTGTTGTTATTGTTTGTTAAAATATGTAGATTTACTATGAAGAGATTAGAAAGAAAATGGATGAGAATGAGGATGAAGATGAAGATATTATAGATTCTCTTTGTAAGGATGTAGGAATAAATTGTTCAAGTGGTGATGATGAAGATGATGATTAGGACTACTATCTATTAGATTCGATAATCTTGTATTTGTTGAAATTATTGTAGATGCCGTATGGCTTAATGTCAATGAAATTATCTTATTAATCTTATTATTCAAGTTTTTAATTACGTAAAGCATTTCTTTCTAATTGTTGCTATATTAGTTTGATAATAATATGCCGGGCGGAAGACGACGAGGTGGTGGTAGTCGTCAGCCTGAGGGAGGACGATCGGGAGCTAATCATGATGAGGACGAGATTGTACCTGAGACTCAGCCGCCTACACATCGAATACACCTCGATCCGACTGATTACGAAGGCGCCAAGTGGTAAGTATCTTATTTGTTTACGGTAATTGATTATATATACGTATATATTGATTATAATATGATTACTTGTTGACTATTTTATTTTCACATTTAACTCTTTTTCAGGTTCAGTGACAAAGACGTTTCTACTCTTATAACACAGACCATTATTTGCAACTACAAGGAGTATGCGCCCAACTGGTCAGAAGCGTCGGATTACATTAAGGAAGAGTGGTGGAATTGGTTTGAGGTATTTATTAACTGTTTACTACCTATTTCCGTTTTATTATAATTTATTACCTATTTATTGTTTCATATTTATTTAACTATTTTTTTTCTTGAAACAGAAAAAAGTTACCTTTCACCCTCGTGATAGAGCAGCGGTTAGGTCGGCGTGGGAAGACATGATGAAAGACCGCCTTCGCAAAAGAATCCACTACGCTATGCAGAAACCAGCGGAGAAAAGGCCGCAGTGGATACCGGCGGATATTTTTGAAGAACTGAAGGGTAGAAAGGACAATCCAAAATTCCAAGAGAAATCCGACAAAAACAAGACCAACCGGATGTCGGGAAGTACCGAAAAGGGCAAGGCCTTAGGTACTCACATTATGGGTCGTAAAAACACCCTACAGATGATGGATGAAATGGTAATTGTTTAGTTTTTACTTCACTTTTTCTTGTCTTCAATAATTTTCACCCTTTGATAATCTTGAATGTTTTTTTCAACAACTGTGGTTGGATTTAAATTGCAGGCTGGAGAAGATGGGACTGATGTACCATCGGCCTTGAAGTTGCTTGAGAAGACCAAAAAACATCCTAAAAAGGGTTGGCTATCAACGAAACCCAAAGCACTATTTGTAAGTTAACAGAAACTTTTCTTTATATTTTAGTAGTTTGGTTTACTAATTAATTAACGTATACTAATGACATTTTATTTTTGTTTTGTAGGAAAAAGTTTTTTCAAGAAAGAACAAAATGATAAGTGAAGGGATCCCGGAGCAAGATATCGACGACAACGAGATCTACTTCGAAGAACACGGCGGTTTCAACAAGAAAGGGTTGATACTCGGTATGGGAAATGCAGCCCCAGTCCTTTACGAGCGTCGTCGCCACTCAAGTGCTGGGACCCAGTCACAATACACCCCAGGTTTGTATTTTATAGTTTATTAAAATTTAAAACTAACCAATTATTTAACCGTTTACTAAATGAATATAATATCATGTTTGACTATTCATTGCAGGTTTCCTCGGCAAAATTCTTCGAGAGAATGCTCAGCTAAGACAAAACGATCTCGAGACATCCCAAAGGCTGAAGGCAATTGAAGAATACTTAAGTCAACAGGGGGCGCAGTTCACTACTCAGAGCTGCAACCCGGGAGGCTTTTCTCAGCCGAGACGCGACTTTGACGATGATGGCGGCGACAATGCTAGGGCGGCCAGTCATTTCGCCACCCCACAGCCCACCGACACGACCGTTAGATAGATTTCATTAGGTTGTTTAGTTGATGTACCGCGGACTATGTTTAGTTTTGAGTTGGATTATCATTTGTAAAACTTTCTTATTAGTTATGAAAAGAGATATTAAAAACCCTTGTCTCCGACAAGTTTTTGTTGCTGGGTCGTTTTTCTGAAATTGCAGGTTTACAGATCATGCAAAAGGGAAAAAATGAATCATTTCAATGGAAATGGGGAGCTGGAAAAAGGGCTGAAACCGGAAAATCACACAGGTATTTGCGACGGAAATGTCTCAATTTGCGACGGACATTCCGTCGCAAACCTTGACCAGAAGTCAAGGTCAGTCAAGGTTTGCGACGGAAAATCCGTCGCAAATGGACCTCTTTGCGACGGATTTTCCGTCGCAAACCTTGACTGACTATGACCAGAAGTCAAGGTCAGTCAATATTTGCGACGGAAAATCCGTCGCAAAGAGGCCCATTTGCGACGGATTTTCCGTCGCAAACCTTGACTGACCTTGACTCCTGGTCAAGGTCAATCCGTCGCAAAGAGTGGTCAATCCGTCGCAAAAAAGTTGCGACGGAAAAATCCGTCGCAAATTAACTTTTTGCGACAAAAATATGGGACAGACGCAGTCCGTCGCAAATCCGTCGCAAAAACATCATTTGCGACGGATTTCACCCTTTTTGCGACGGAAAATTCCGTCGCAAACAGAGCATTGTTTTGTAGTGAATATACATTAAAAAATTTAATATATTTGTCTTATATACACAAATTATAATATTCACTTAAAATTTTCACAAATTCTCGTTAGTGACGACATTATTCCGTTATAAGTTTGTGACCTCTCACGAAGGAGCAAATGGGGCGATGACCACTTGGCCACTACAGCCCTCCCGAAAGGGTGATTTACATGGTTTATGTGGTGTTGCAGGAATGCATGGACACGGGATTAAACATCTCGTCACCTAAAAAAGAGCAAGTGAAAGAGCAAGTAAAATGACTAGTGAGTGGGGAATGTAAGACGTCACAAGATGTGACCGTCATAAAGAAGAAGGTTTCTAAATTTTTAACTATGGAGAAGTGGACAACTTGTTCAATAATAAACATGAGAGATGTTAAAATGTCGCTATAATCAAGATCTCAACCATGTTCACGCATTTTTAATTCGATCTAACTCTTCTAGTCTATTGACTCTATGTCTCTATTCCTATTTTATAAAGACCGAATCCGCTGCGAAGACTTATAAGCTCAGATGCCAGGGGGTTGCTTGGCCTCGAATGATTTCAGTGGACGAAACAACGTAGTCCAGTAGTAGTTTAGTTCTAGTAGTTCGTTCTTTCTTTGCTTTACGTACGTTTGTTTTGTTTTTAGTTTCGTTCTGTTAGTGTTTTATTTTTTCTGGGTCGTGCACCCACGTCTTGTTCACCAAAAAAAAAAAAAAATTTTATAAAGACCACAGCAGTTGGTCAATTCTTATAAAACACTTCATGATCCGAACGCTCTTATTTTCAGATTAGAAAATGTAAAATACCTGATGAATACATTCGTCACAAGCTTGCGACGGGTAAAGTATACTCACTTGTTTAGATAAGGCAAAAATAAAAGTGCATAGAAAATCAGAAATGCTTTGTCTTTATCTTCCCAAAGGAGTTTTATTTGACACGTTGTTACAAGTTTGCGACGGATATTGTGTAGAAAATGACACCATTTTTTAACATAATATAATTATTAAACGACTTTAAATTTTATAACTAAATTTGTCATTTTTTATCCTGATTTTTTTTTTCAAAAAATAGTAATATTTCATCGTAAAATAACTACATTTAATCTATCTTATTTCAGACGAAAATAACTTATCTAAAATAAAAATTTGCAAAAAGACAAAACTTAGAGCCACGAAAATCACATGGAGTGAGTAAAACCCCCCAAGATTTTTAAAATTTGCATTTGACTCATTTGGTCGCATGCACTTTTAATTCTTAAACGATAAGCAATGACATAAAAGTAACTACGAATCTATAACCCTTATAAATGTGCATAAAACCTCATAAGGATGAACAGTAGAGCAGTGTTCTCGTGCATCAAGCGTGGTAAATAGTGTGCAGTTTGTCTTCTTCCTTTGTGATTTTCACATAAAGGCACTTCATCCCCTGTTTTACGGCATTTATTTTTCAATTCTGACTTCTGTTTTCTCCTTCTTTTTCGGTTCTTTTTTCTTCTAATCTACTCTATGCCTTTGAATAATGTTGATGAGGTACGATTTCTACAATCTAAGATCGATGAAGTTGTGAACGGTTTCGGTCCTCTGTTTCATCGCTTGATGGTTGTCATGAACAATGATGTTATATGGAGCTTGATTCGTCGGGATGACTTCCGGCTTGTTTCGCTAGAGTTGATGATGGGTCCTCGTTACCGGAATAACCATCGACCAATACCTGATGAGCAGGTGACTGAAGGTGCTGCTGCTATCTTTGATGTACGTTTTTTAATTACGCAAGAAAAAAATACCGGTCTTATTTGATTTTCTCTGTTATAATCAGAATCAGTGGATATTAAACGGAGAGAGCTGACCACTATAGAGGAAAAAGTTATCGAGATTTTCAAACGATGTGAATCAATTGTCCCTCATATGACTATATATCATTTATGTATGGCTACTGGAGAAATTTTCGCCGGTCCCCTTGATGCGCTTGATATATATGAGATATATTACAGTTATCTCGAAGAAGACTTTTTTAGGCCTACTGTCTCCTCCTCTGATGGTTGGTCTACTGATTAGAGTAGATGGAACACTTATGCAGATCGGTTATAGTCTTATAATGTAGTACTGTTTTGCACTTACTGGTGTCCCAGTTTGGTTTCACTGTTTTTCAGGCATTTTGTTACGATTCGCGGATGGTGGATTACATGTACTAATTTGTGGGATAAGCTATCTTTAAATGTTGTTTATTGACTTCTTGGATATGTACTAATGCTTCTATATATTTCGAAATCTTTAGTGTATTACTGTTAATATTGTGTGATCTACCATTCATTTCCTGTGGATCATAAGTTCTTCATTGTTTTTTACTTAGTTATGTTTTAGAGTTAACTATGTTGGGTAGATGCTATTTAATTAGTATATATGTATCGTGTCGTATAGAATGACCTGATATATATGTATGTTTTGGTATTTGTGTTTTACAAATTCATGATTTTGCTTTCTGAGTTTTGTTAGGGTAGATGCTGTTTAAGGAAGAAATATCATTACTACCATGGTTAAAGCTTAGACTAATCCAACATTATATAATAACAAGGGGAGGAGCAGTCTGAGTAAGTTCGTTCTAGGTACTCTTTATCTATTTATGATTTCATTAACATGGATGGACATGTTCCTAAACCTTGTAATTTAGCATTTATCCTAGAGTAATCGAGTACAGTAATCTATTCATGATTTCTGTGGTGGGTGGTAGATGAAAATATTTCGTTTTGATTTTGTGTATTTAGAGTGCATGTTCTTAGCTTCTAGGCATGTGTAGGTAATGTGTAAACAGTATCATTTCAGTTAGCCCATACTGTCAAAGTACTAACTATTATTTTATTTGTGAATTTGCTAAATCATTTAACCCACTTTACAAGCAACCCAAGCTAATATAACTCCTCTTATTGGGTATGTTTACTTTCATTATAACAACACTCTCTCAGGTTTGTATTAGTCTCTGATTTATTTAATTTGTTTGATGCTGAACAATATTCAAAACATTTACTAATTGTAATCATGTGAGTTAACCGCATCTTGTTGTATAGGACATCATGAAACAAGTGTCGCAATGTGCGAGGTCGCTTGCAGGCAGGGATGGCGTATATTCTCTGAGAGTCAGGGTAATAGAGAAGATAAGCATACATGGTTCGTTGACTGCGCATCCTCTCGAATGTGAACTGTTAACATTCGAGGATGAGAAGGTATTGTAGTTTATATGGTCATAATATTTGAATATTTCCTGTTTGAATTGTTTCATAGTATTGTGATTTATATGCTATTGTGAGTGCTGGGGTGGGTAGTTTTGCAGGACCAAATTTATGTTTCGTTTGATTATTAAAGTACTATGTGTAAGGAATTTGAGTTGTATGTAGTCTGCCGGATGTTGGTGTATTTAATTTACGTTATTGTTCTCGTGTGTTTCTGTTGTCTGCGCGCCTGTGGGTAGGCATGGTGTAGTTCTGAGGGGTTGTGTAGTTTTGTAAGTATTTTGCTTTCTTTGTCATTATTACTTGTGGTTTCTTTTTGAATGTTCAAGGGATTGAAAAAAAAAGCAGTATGATTTGAGAACACACGGTATATGTACTTCTTCATTAGCCGTAGATAATTGTTCAGAGTTTTATGTTGCTGTCAACAATTGCGACTTGTGTTTACAGTTTCTCTACATTATGGGAATCTAACGTTTTGGTGACAATTTGATTGGTTCTTTTATGTTTCTAAAGGGTGCGAGGCTAAGAACTGCATTTCATAATGAGGAACTTGAGTTATTTGGCGATGTAATGCATGATCAGGTCGAGTATGAAATTACAAATGCTAGAGTTAGGGTTGTTGGAGGTCAGTGTTGGAGCGATCATGATAGTCAAGTTCATGAACTTATTTTCAATGGCGAAACTGTTGTTCGGCCGGTGTGTGGTAGGCATCTATTTGATCCTGTTCGGTACGTGCCTGTTGCAAGTATACCGAAGAGGCTTTCAGTTGAAGAATGTTATGGTCGGTCACTTTTTTAAAAAGATGTTTACTTGTTCTTTGGATATGTATTACGTGTGCTGGTTTAAACGTGATTTGTGTACAGATGTGATTGGTATTGTTGTGTTCGTTGATCGGATATGTCAAAAACCAAGGCTGGTTGGTAATACTTGTGAGTTGTTTGAGATTTACATTGTTGATACAAGGTATGGTTTTTGAACGCAATATTTATATCTAATCTAGCTGATGTATTATCTGTTTGATTCTTGTGGTTGGCTTGTGTACTGAGATCTTCGAGATTTGTGTATGCAGCTCTGAGCAAATTATGATGATAACTGTTTGGGAAAGACCTGCTGTGCGACAGTGCAGAAACTTGGAACTTAATGGAACATCCTTCCCTGTTATCAGTTTCTCTAATCTGAGAGCATGCAGCCGGAACGGTATTTCATGCTTCTAATCATGCTATATATGACTGCGTACCTTCGCTGAAGGCCTCATCTGATGCTAATGTATGTTGTTGTTGGTTAGGATTTTCTCTTTCTTCTACGAAAGAGACGCTTCTGAACCTCGTCCCAGACGGAAAAGAGGCCGATATGTTGCGTACCTGGTAAGGGTCTGATTTGCTGATGTACATTTATGGTATTATTGAGTACTGTGAGTATTGAGCCATTAATGAGTTGTTGCAGGGGAGATTCCTGCTATGAACTTCTGGCTAATAAACATCGTCAGATTTGTGATGTACGTTGTCCAGCTTCTGAGCGCATAATTACTACGATTGGGTGGCTCCTCCAACAGGATGTATGTGTACATCTTCTAATAGCTGCTTTATGATATTTTGATGTCCTCTTTCGTGTTTGTGTCTTTTGAATTCACAGTGTGTGTCATAGTATGCTGTATTGTCCTAAACCAAAAATTGTAATACTTCTTTATTGTTGGTTATCTGAGTATGATTCTGCACTTTTTGGTCTATCAGGCGAGAGACGTCCGGCAGGAAGAGCGTCATTGGTTATGTGTGCATCTTCTTAGGCTTAATAAGGGAAATATCCAATACTACACCGGGTGTAGTAACTGTGGTACTGGTGGTTATGAAGAATTGGGTGTTTCCTACAATTGTTATGCATGCATACGAGAGAATGTAGTGGCTTCCCCTAGGTAATGGAGTTGTGTTCTGCAGCTTGCGTACGTTATTTACACTGTCCGTACTGACTTTCTGATCATTGCAGGCTAATGGTAGCGCTAGATGTGAAGGATGAAACTGGCGTGTGTAGT
Source organism: Silene conica (assembly GCA_029255685.2). Classification (NCBI taxonomy): domain Eukaryota; kingdom Viridiplantae; phylum Streptophyta; class Magnoliopsida; order Caryophyllales; family Caryophyllaceae; genus Silene; species Silene conica. Next base: position 83,243,160 of record CM055314.2, read on the forward strand.
TTCAATGCGCTGACTGATAATGCAGAGAAGCTTCTTGATGTGGAAGCGGGTGTTCTCTTCTCAATGCTTCCACAGGTAATTGCTGCACTGCTTCTGACACTGTACAGGTGCTTCTTGGTCAGTTAGTCATAATCTGTTTGTTCAGTGAATATTATTTAATTACTATACTAAATCTTCATGTATGTTGCCTTAATGCCTGTGTCAGGAGAAGGAATGTTATCTGTCACAGGTGGAAAACCACTGGAAGAACAGTGAGTTCTATATTCAGGTGAAGCCAGCAAGGTCACTTCTTCTAAGTCGGGAACTGAGATGGGAGTTGGCCCAGATATCGCAGATTTGAAGATGTCCATTGTTTTTGTTAGTGTGTTCTGGCTTGTATGTTTGCCTTTGATTTGGGTAAAACGGGTTTTACAGGTTATTTTGTGTACTGGCGTATGCCTGTTGCCAATATCTACCTATGTTAGAAAGTTCATGTTGTTAGGCTACTGTTATGACAATAGTCTGTTTTTTGTTAACCCCTTGTGGCTGTTGGGTATTGAGGTTGCTTGCAGTCGTACCGTGTTTCCGTTTTTTAACTTTTGTACCTTCACGATTACGTCAATCTATGTGCTGTTTTAGACGGTGTTGTCATATTCATTGAAATAAGAAGTGTTATGTTGCTAACGGAATATTGGTAACTATCGGGGTAGCGGACCGTTAACTACAAACCTGTTGACTTATCGGACATATTAATAGCAATAACATATTGCACTGACCATTATGTACACGCTGCTTGTTTTGGTGATAGTTGTGCCACAAATAAACACTCTTAGGTATATATAGCTTAACTATGTTCAATTATGAACCCTTAAAGCAGTATGTATAATGAAATAGCACCATCAACACCTGCATTTATCCCAATACCTCATACGTCTCCGCCTACAACTGGCAACCAGGACATTCGAGTTGGGGTAGGCTTCATCCTGCAGTAGTTGTTAAGAATCAGTGAATTGGTTGGATAAAGTGTTGCTCATATGTTTACTTTGAAATGTTCGAATCAGAGGAATCAGAGCCTAAGCCTTTGACAGACAACAAACAACAACCGAGAATGCTATAAGAAGAGGCCTTAGTGTATGGTCAGGCATTGATACATAATATTAGGAAGATGCAATAAGCTGTGCAGAAATGATTAATTTCGTTATGTGAACAAAAAACTTGTGAAATTGTGGAACATGATATTGAACAAGACAGAATGAAATATTATACTCGATTAAATCCTAATTACATTATCAGTACACCATTTTTTTTGGTGTTTTTACAAAAAAGATTTGTTAGACTACGATCTGAATTGGGATAGGCCCTATACTTAATTGTCGAGAAAATTGCAAACATCATGCTGTTTGCTAGACAACTACCTATGACATTAACAGTCAGAATCGTAGTATCCTTCGCTTCCCAATTCATCATTGTATTTTTTTTCGGACATTTCCTCCAAATGTGCAGCCTTGCGACTTTTTTCAACCCTTCTATGTATTATCCTCTTCTGCTTCTTGTCCTTGGCATACATGCAGGAACAATACACTGCAACTAAATTGTTGCCTCTTGTTACCCTTATGATGCCATTGTTGTTCTCCTTTGCCAACTGTCGCTGGTAATCATACCCAACCTTTGCCGTATTTGTCCCAACCAAAAACAGACCGGCCCAAGCTTTACATACTTCGGCCATGCTTCGCTTGTCTGTTCTATTGAGCCTGTTAAATACATCGGTTGTAAGTTCAGGCAGGCTCAGGAATGGGTGATGACTTCTGGTGCCAGACGGTGTGTGCTTCTGGACAGTTGTTGTTGTAAACAGAGAGGTTGTTTTGAACTGCTCCTTTTTCCAGTTCACATACCCATTCTTAAAATCTTCCTTATCGTTCTCCTTTGAGTACATCTTTTCCTTGCAGAATTTAGTCATTGTAGATCAAATGGCGTTTGATTTTGCAGGATTTTTAGAAGATGAAAAGGTTTGTCAGTGAAGGGTTAATGTTTACTGTTTTCAATGGCACTTATAGGTGTAAATAGTGAATAATTATGTCTAATCACATCTTTAGAGGGAATGTATGAAGAAGGCAAAGAGTCATGCATGTGTTGGGGGTGGTTATACTGGTACAATGAACTGTGAATTAATTTGTAAAATCACTGCAATTTGTGATGTTCTTAATATACTTGGTATATATTGTACAGTAAATTGCATTTACATTTATATATGATTTAATTGTAATGTGTATAATTATGTTTGTAAAATGCTTTTGTATGTTTATTTTTTTGTTTAACGATTGTAACAATTACGTCTCAATATAATCAATGTAAAGTAACGCCGTATATGTTCTCTGTTCGTATGATATTATTGTAAATGTTGTATTCCGTCAATCAGAGTCATATGTTTACCCTTCGTTTATTTTCCTTTCACAAAATAAATTGAAATATGATTATTAAAGACTATTATTATAGGTCCGAATGAAACCGAAACAACGTAATATATCTATAATATACGAATAAAACGTCTCATTAATGAACAAACATGTAGTTACTTTAGATTAAATGCGATTAAAACATCTCATTAATGAACAAACATGTAGTTACTTAAGATTTAGTTAGAGTTAAAGTGTATTTAAATTTTTTTTAATAAACCCATTTAAAATCCGGAAACTGGTTTTGCATAAATGAGATTCACCACTTCTCCAGTTTCAACCCTACAAATTGCAGTTCGGTTACCAGTTTTATTAAAAATCATAACTGTAGGATTTTTATATTGTGGTTTCGGGATCGGATGTGGTTTAGAAATGTGGACCGTTTTTTAAAAAATTTTGCTCTAATAATGAGTGTATGTTTGTACACCACATTAAGCAAAATATTAACGTAATCAAGTCAACAACGTATTAACACTAATCTTACTTTCTTTACATTGACCCTCTTTTACCATTCCAAGCAGAAAATCGATTTAATCGAGACAATAATTTTATCTTTTTTTAGTTTCCATTTTCTAATTTTTAACCAATGAAAGTTTGCCATATAAGGGGCCAAATTACTCCACCTTAGATCATGAATTGACTCTCAACACCATTATGTCAATTCTAATTTTCATTTAATTGTAATTAACTTGAGCCAAGCAAACAATTGACCTTGCTCGGGGATGGTCTTAGTTATGTAGTTTATGTTTCGACCATATTGTTTAGGTACCGTAGGTTATAACTAGCTAATTAAATAGCCATTGATTTGTAACCAATGAGTACACTAACTTAAGCTGCTCCTATTTACTAAAATGATACACAATGATATAGTTAAATCTAGATAAGTAATTGTATTCACTATTGACCCAATTTTTGTGGCTTTATGTTATTTGATTTGATTAAACTTCTTCTTTGACAAGTAAATGTATATAACTTGCTAATTAAATAGTCATCGACACCAACACGTCATTAATTAATACGTTGTATTCTTTTAATCGGTGAATAAGGCCATATTGTTTAGGTATTGTAGGTTATAACCGATTTGATTGGTTTACGATAGACGGAATGCGAAAATAGATGAGGACGGTGAAGATTAGACGCTCGAACACAAATACGATATCAAGAAGTACAAATTATGTATTGTCGATGCTCTACCTGTATTTTTCCTGTTGTTGTGTAAATACGGATATTAACTCAAACAACCTCTTCATAATCTATCTTTACACACAATGTCATAGTGGAATTGCAATGATTGTTTACACTTACTTTATACATAATTAACTTGCTTATCATATAAGTTACATTGCCTTAGTAGTCATATTCACATCATCATTCATATATTGTAATAGTTATAAAGTACATATTTAACAACTAATTTTTGTACATGAACCGTATCTATCAACCATGCCCATACCCATACTCATACCTAATAGTACTATTCTATAGGTAATGTAGCTATTGTGCTATTGCTTAATTTAAGGGTTTTTAAAATTATATAATATACACCTATGATATACACAATCCCATCTTATGACGATTATTTCACATTGAAATACTCACAGCTAATCAAGATTATTTCTGAAATTCAAGGATATCAATGTAATTGATGCTTAACATACCTCAGTTTCTATATATCTAATAGTCACTTATGAATAAATTATAGCAAAAGTCTTAGTTCTTTGTATATCTCAAGTCTTAAATGACATATTTTTTTGTAGTCTGAACTCTAACTAAGGATAATTCGGTTTACATGCTAATTGTTAATATTATTTGTTTGTTGCTCTGTTTTTACTCCAATGTACGATTAGTGACCACGTTTTTTAAAAAAAAATTACAGATGTTACAAGTTCCTCCAACGCAGATTGCTCTTCCATTTCATCCTCTTCTGAAACAGATCGCGGCTATACTACACTTTCCGGAACCTGTATACCATATGTTAGATATGTCTAAAAACAGCGTGTATGTGGTGGTGAAGACAAATGTTGTAATGTGGACTACTGGATTTATGGAGCTGACTTATGTGGGTGGCTCCGCTGATACAATTGAGGAGTCCTGTGAAGTTGTGGCAAAGGAAGCAGTCAATGATGTTATCAGACGATGGGCTATTGTCGTTCAGGATCTTACTTCTGAACGATGTGTTGATCTAGAGCGTTGTACTGAGCTTTATAATCTGAAGCGGAGAGAGCTGCATAATTTTGTCGGGAGGAGCGCTGAATGTAGTCTAAAGGGAAAAAAATGTAATGATGCTGTGAGCATTACACATGTTTATCTTGATTACATGCCCCTCCTTAGCAAGATTGTCAAGATATATGCAGTCCAGTGTACACCATTGGAATCAATCAGGCATGGTGATGGTCAGTACAGTGCTTGGATCACTATCAGATCGTCATCAAGTTCTGGTTTGAATTTGATATTTATTGGATTATGTTGTGATACACTTGATGGTGCTAAAAACAGCTTGGCTAAGAAAGTTGTTCAGTATTTGATATCAACTTATAATCTTGAGGTTATTGATGTTAATTATCAATCTTTCAAATCAGAGATGGCTGCATTGTTATGCAAATTGGAGATAGAAAGCTACTTAACTGTAAGAGAAAGGGTTTATGAGATTTCCAACGAACCTGAGTTTTCAAACACCCTCATTGAGCGAGATGAAACTGCAGTAGGCTGTGTGTTTGACTATATTCCTACAATTGTTCCAGCTGATCGCACAGAGCATACAAGGAGTGGCCGTTTTGCAAGTCCTGACAATGTCGTCCATTGTTTAGCAGGCCGGATCCCTGTCACATACAAAATTGCACCAAGTCGCAATTCAGATGATTGATTTGGGGAACGATTCAAATTATGACTTTTTGGAGATTAAGAGTTTTTGTGTACTCATTTAGCATTGCCAGATTGGGAATTTGTATTGTGTTTCTGAAGTTGTATCTGCGTGATGGCGAGTACTTTTTTTCTTAATGTATCAGACTCCTGTATTCGGAAGAAGGCCTGAAAAACATAGTGTTGTACGCACTCTGATACTATATTATATATGTTGAATCTCGTTATATCTATTGATTATGATGTTATTTACACTTCAGTCTTTATGTCGAGTTAAGTATTTAGTTCGGTGTATTGTCATAACATCCAGCATTGCGAGCATTGCTGATATAAGATATTGATTATGTAATACCATAAATGAATTATTTTGTATTGTTATTTAGAATAGTGTCTGCCATTAGCATTGTGGATTCAGCCTCAACGAATATATAATTTATGTAGCGATGCTGTATGAATATTGGTATATAGTAATCAACCTAAAAGTTTATGTCCATCCGGAAATTCTGTATAATGATAAGTACAAGACTAAATATGACACGATATGTTATTTGTAACTAATTAGGTGATTACACATATTTAAAAGTTATTGTGGATGTTGTAGTTTCTTATTTTAATAAACAGGAATTCTACACTCCACTTGATAGTACTAAGCAACCATAACTCTATACAGCAAATCACTGTTACAAAGACTGTACTAGATAGGCAGCCGTCTATATGTTAAACTTGGCGCCAATTATAACTGACTTTGTCCTACGCCCATATCTTCTTAACCATACTTGCAACTGATCTCTTATTTGCCTTTTTACATTTTGACTCCCTGCAATCTTATGTCATCAAACCATACCTATTTGACGTCATCTGTGGCAATTATGTTAGTAAATATTATATATATTCCTTCATAGGAAATCATTCTTACATCATTTCTCATTCTGAAATAAGACACTTCTATTAGCATACATTCCATAATATTGAAACTAAAAGGTCTGCATTATTAGATGTTGTTTCCTTTGTTATTTATTTTGGTTGACCTGGTTCTCTAATTGTTTAATGGAAATTAGTCTACTTTTCTTACATGCTGATGCCTTAGTAGAATGACATAATATAATTATATAGGTCAACACTTTAAAGACATTATTTCTGATTTATTGTGTCAATTTACATTACATGTGTCTATCTACGTAGTAAAACTACGATGACATTCATTTGAAAGCATATAAGTTTATATGCACATATGGTGGAAAGTTATATAAGATGAGTGTGGTAGTTGATATGGTAAATAGTTTTATTTGGATGCAATTTTAATTGTTACTGCAGCGATTGTTCTTTAACCTATAGTAATATAGTTTTCAAACTTTTAAAAGTTTATGAAATTTCTATATGTTTATGTATTAAGATTGTATGTATAATTTGGTTTAAGATGCCGTATGTCCAGGAAATGCCGTCGCCAGTTATACAAATATCAATCCCTTTTCGACCCTTGCTCCATAGGATAACCAGTTTGCTGGGGTTTGAGGGACCACGCTATGATCTGTATGGTGGAGGGCAGAACAATGCATCTGTCACTGTAAAATATGATTTGGCTGAAGAGGAATATGTTTACATAGGTGGTGTGTCATCTGTTTTTGAGGTTTCGTGCGAGCAGGCAGCACGATTAGCTGTTACAGACCTGATAGAAAAGTACGATATATATATTGCAGACTTCACAGCTGCGTTAAAACAATTCCATCACAGGTGTGCTAATCTCTGGAGGTTGAAACAGGAAGAATTAAGACGATTAGCAAAGGGATATCCAAAAGTTCCATTGATAGAAGAATTCGATTGTCCTGAGATATTTCATTTCCAAAACCTTTCTTTGGACATGGTGTCCCTTTTGCAGATTGTTGCTGGTAGACTCCCTATACAATGTAGCTCCATAACTACATTCGAGCAAACCCCTTCGTGTTTCACATCATGGTTAACTATAACTCGTGAAGGAGTTGAATGTGGTCCTACTCATATTGTTGGTGAGTTAGCCTCATCGAGATATACATCAGAGCAAACACTTGCTTTTAAAAGTATCCAATATTTGATCCCTATATATAATATTGACTTAATTGATGCGAATTATGCCCCTGAGGAGGTGAAATTAGCTGCCGTGACCTGTGAGTGTGCGAGGAACATGGTCATTAAACTTGAAAAGCATTTGCAAACATCTCAGGGAGCTACTTCAGGGATCCAGGATGGGAATCCAGATGCTTTGACCCTGAATGAAGAGGGTTGTATCACACCAAGGAGCGATCCTTTCTTGATTCCTGTGCAGAAGTGCCCACCACCACCACCCAAAAAAAGGAAAACAAGGTCACAATTACCCGATCTTCATAGCTATATCTCCTCGAATAACAAGAAAGATCCATCTACTAAGTATGTGAACGACCGAAGCGTATTCTACAAACCTGCAAAGTTTCAGTGAAGATGGCATGGAACCTATTGTTTTGGAATATGGATATGTTTTGCAGATTAGTGTTAGGCAGACATAAATAATTACATAACTTCGTATCTATTTAGGAGTGGTTATGTTTGTTGCCTTAGAGCATATGACCTTTTTAATTTGTAAGTTGCTTATCTACTATAGACTTTTGATGTATTAATTGCCATTATGTTTTATGAATGAATGAACATCGAAAACTTTTGCTTATAAGGTGTGTTTGAATCATACAGTACTTGCATAACTTACATTACATCTAATGTAGCATGTCATGTTATATTTTCAAACAATCTATTATTTGCAATATAATATTTACGTCATTGATGTTATTCTGTAATTAGCTAGACAAGTGCGTGAACAGTTTATATGTCACTTTGTGTTTAATTGGTAGTTGATACTTGTCAATGTGATTCTGATGTTTTTGTGGTGTTTGTTAGGCAGAGGCCTGGATATTTCTGGGTTACATTGAGGATTGATTTCTCTACAATTTATTGCTCGATAGGTACGTCGCTATACTATAATGATGTTTGCGAACACTATTATACTAGATGTATATTTAATATGATTATTGACATTGTTGCTTATAGATGACAGCTTCCCGTATTACGCTAATGTACCTGGTTCTGGCAAGACTAAACGCAAGTGTAGGACTCGGATACAAGCAGAACCCAGCGAAGCGAGGTAGTGTAGCAATGCTTGTTACATTAATTAACTTTGTATTATTATATAATGTAAGCACCATATTGTTTTTGTTGTCTAAATTTAGGAGTACGTTAGCAAAATTAGATACGGCTCCACCAAAAAAGCGTTGCAGGAAACCCCGCCCAAGACCACAGCCTGGTAAATGTGTGAATGGTGGTGATATGCATATTATTTTTTTTAGAGTGGTATATAATACTTCGTATCCTGGATATTAGGTCTACCACTTGCTATGATTGGTCAACCATTAGTTGGTTCCCCCTTCAAGTTGCCGGATGTTCCATCATGTGATAAATGCTTTGCAAAGAGAATGATCTATGAATCAAAAACATTTTGTTGTTCAAATGGAGCTATTGTGCTGCCTTCCAGTACATTTCCATCCCTACTAACCAAACTGTACACCTCAGCAGACCCAACAGCAGTGCATTTTCGAAAGTTTGCGCGCTTGTATAATAACTTGTTTGCGTTTACATCCATTGGTGGGAAGTTCGAATCACAGACGATTAAAGGTATTTATGTTTTTAAACTTCATGGTCAAATGTACCACAATGTACCAGACCTACTTCCATGTGGCAGTCGCCCTAAATTCCTACAACTGTACTTTTATGATGGCCTGCACGAAGCTGCAAATCGTGCAGCATGTTTCAAAGAACTCGATGCAGCTGTCATTAATATATTAATGAATGTAACAGAGACAAATCCATATGTTCGCTTCTTCCGATCCTTGAAAGATGTGAATGTTACTTGTAACACCCCGTAATTTATAATAATATTTTATTATAAAAGTATTTCATTTACTTAATTATTTCGAAGTTTATTAATGAGTTTTGGAAATATATATTTATAGCTTCCGTTCTCTATTTAATTATTTCCTCGTTTTGATCTACTTTTGGATGGGTTAAAACGTCCGTGCAATATTTGATTATTTTAATTTAATATTTACTTTTCTATTTCAAGTTCTCCTTGTGTTTTAGTATGGCTCAATCAGATTTGTAATCAGATAATCCATTGTATGAACTAATGGACCAAAGGCCCATTAGTTAATCTTCTTATAAATAGAATTTAACCTAGCAAGCTACTAGGTCAATTCATATGTTTGTGCGTGAGTTTTGGCCGCACGGCCTCTCTCCTCTTGTCTCTCTTTCGTTCTCTTTTCTTCCCTTTGACTTCATTGTCGAATATCTCTTATTCTTCCAAATTCATACATAAATTATATTTTCACAATCCTTGCTCTTACCTCTACAATATAATCTATTCAAAATATTTTATTGGGAATTATTTGTATGGACCTTTAGACCTACGTTTTGGGTCTCTTGTTTTGTGGGTAAAGAAGAAGATGTCTTTCCCTTTGGCGTTTTCGAAAGAGTTATTGTTTCGTACAATTTCTATCACAAGTATTTGGATTTCCGCTTTCCTTAAGTTCGTTTTTGGGGTTATTGACACGTGTTGGAGACAAGGCTTTGTTGGTCATATTCTTTATGAAGAGTTTCATTTAATTGCCAAAGAGGTAACTAGGTGTTTCTCTTTTAATTGTTTTTATGCCAATTGATGTAATTGATATGATTTAATGATTGTTTGTACGATTAGTACATGTTTGATTATTTATTGTCATGGATTAATTATGTCTCATATATTTATGTATGTTTTATTATCGTAATTGTGGATTATAATATGTTAATAAGTCGTTATGGGTGTCGTGCGCACAACTAGGGTTCGCGAGGAAAACCCTAGATGACGACACGGCTAATGGACAAGAGTGTTACTCAAGGTTATAGTGAAGTATGTGTAACCTTGAAAATATGATTCAAGGTTATAGCTGAACTAGTACAACCTTGAGTACGACTCAAAGTTATGGCTGAAGAGGTATAACCTTAAATGCGAGTCAAAGTTATAGCCGATGTTAATATAACTTTGGGTTGCGAGTTAAAGTTATAGCTGAAGCTAATATAACTTTGAATTACGAGTTAAAGTTATAGCTGAGACTAACATAAACCTGAGGTATGACTCAAGGTTATGGTTGGTGCCAGTATAACTTTAGGTTCGTGTCAAGGTTCGGCTAAGGTTACTATAACCTAAAGCCATATGTGGAAGTTATAGTTGAGGTCAGTATAACCTCGCATCCATTACTTATGTTATAGCTAAGTTACTATAACTTTGGTTGTTTATACTTGATTCACATGTTGAGTTTTGTTCAGTGATTTTATAATATTGTGTTTGCATATGTCGTTGGATACTTCTATGCATTTGATATTAGGACAGTCTGTTATGATGTTCTACTGGGTTGAGTCGTGATGGTATTCACGCATGTTAGTACAGTCAGTTATACTGTGCATTGTTGTTTGCTAGTTTGAATAGATGACGGTAGTATCAGTTATATACTATCGGAATGAACTAACGCCACCCATTGATGTGGGATTTATTTTGGTCTATGTTCGGGATTGGTCGGAGGCAGTGGTTATACGCTCCGGTCCCCGTGTGTCGTTCGGTGTACAGTTATTGCATCGAGAGGTCTGGCCAGGTCTTAGACATATAGGCAGTGGTTATACGCTATACATAGTACCGTGGAGGCAGTGGTTATACGCTCCACACCGATGGAGGCAGTGGTTATACGCTCCGTCAGCTAGAGGCAGTGGTTATACGCTCTGGCAAGTTAGAGGCAGTGGTTATACGCTCTAACGGGCGTTCGCTCTATTCGCTATGCTTCGATGATAGCTTTGTGCCTCCTGTTGCGATGGATTGCGTGTCACCAATTTCGCTACGCTTTATTGCTAGCATTGTGCCTTATGTTACTATGAGTCGTGAGTTACTTGAGTTGTAAGTGTTCATGGTCTAGTGGACACATATGGTTTAGGTTCGTTGGTTTCATTTGTCTGGTGCTGAGAATATCATGGTATGGTAAGTTTGCTTTCATGTCATGTCATGTTTATATCCTCACATGATTGTTGTTTTATGTCTTCAAATGATGGTAAGTTTGATTGGACTTTCATGAGTATAGATGATCTCGCATGTTTACTGATTTTACATTTCATTTGTTAATGATTGTTGGTTACATTCATTTGTTGTAAACATGACTGGGAGAGCATCTAGTTACTCCCGACTGATTGTCGACCCCCTTCTCAGGTTGTTCAGGTGGTCGCTGTTTGGTTGATGCTTGCTTGGGGAATGTGCGAAGCGAGCTTAATAAATTGTTAAGGACCTTTGCTTTAAGTTTTTAAGAACCTTTGAATAATATATTAGTTTGGTTTTCGATTTGAGTATCGATCCGGATTTGGGTAAGGTGTTTCCGCCACCTTAACCCAGTTATCATTGAGTTACACTCTGATATTCCTTTATTTTATGTTTTTCCTTTGTTTTATAATCCGGGTTGTTACAGTTGGTATCAGAGCGAACACGCTCCCAACTCTCGCGTAGTTGATGTCTAAAATAAAATTGACTTAGTAAATGAGTGAGAGTAAATGGGGTAGAAACAATTAAGGACTTGTTGTTTACATCTAAATGTTTCATATGATTGTTAATTATAGTACATGTATTGTTCATTTACTTATTTGTTTATGCGTTAATGTTTTGTATAGTTGTTAATTGTTCTACATGTGTGCTCATGTATTTGTTTGTTGTCCTTTATGTTTCATATTGTTACTTGGCGTATTGAATGTATAAATCATCTACTTGTTTGATTATGCGTTAATGTTTCGTATAATTAACAATTGTGTTATTTGCGTTGTTCATGAAATTGTGCATTTATACATTGAAGTTTTGCATCGTTATTAATTGTATTACATATTTTTTTCATATATTTGTTTGTTTATGCCTTAATGTTCATCGTTACTAACTTAATCAAATCTATAGTTTATATATTGTGTTGTTTATGACGTGATGTTACGTTTCGTCATTAATTGTACAAAAACGTGTTGTTCATGTATAACTTTTTCTGAGCATGCTTTATCGATTTTTAAAGATGGTCAATTTTGAAAATGTCTTTGGCATGTTACGTCTTACATGTTGTTTTTGGTTATATGTTGGTCAAAACTTTTTCCTTGATAACCCGAGTTTTACTCTTATCGTACTTTCATCCTTTTGGATCATTTGGTGACATCGTCCTTGTTAGAGGTGATTTCGAGGTTGTTTCCCTTGTGTTTTTGAGTGATCAAGTTAGAATTGTTTGGCAAGTGGGATGTTTTAGTATGAAATGAAATAGTGTTTATTTTATGGGTTTGGTAACGAGAGAGTTAATTTGAGATTTGAGGTTGTTAAGAAAAAGTTTATATTGGGATTAGAGGATTGTTGAGATGAACTTGATTTTGGGAATATCGTGCCTTATGCTCATAATGGTTATAATTTTTGGGATTTTTATCTTGCGTTAAAGGAAACGTTATGCGAGTTATTTATGGATCGAGGATAGAATGCTGGAAACGGTTTGAATGTTATCATAGAGTTTAGATTGAGCAAGTTGGGAATTTTGGAGACTATGCTTGTCTTTAATTGGAATATCATATTTGAGGAATAAGAATCTTTGAGGATTTATAATGAGTTATGAAAGATTTATGATTTATCCTTTGAGGAATATTTAATGATTGTACTTTTTTAAAGGATTGAGTGGAAGAGATGAACTGTAATTTATGGGCTTGTGAGAGGTTAATGGTAAAGAGTTTTATCATTGACTTAGTGAATGATCATGTTAGCGATGTTTATATTGGATCGAGGCGTTCATCTTTTGAGGGTATAGAGATTGCTATGGATTGATCCATTAAGTGTGATGAGATGAAATTCTTGAGAGTGAAAGGACTTGAGAGTTGATGATCATGAGAGTTGGTGACCTTGAGAGTTGATAATTTGAGGAATGTAGTTAGTGATGGTAAAGGGGGCAATTATATGTAGATATTTGTTGGTGTTGAGGTATTATGGAGATATGATGAAAGGATGTTCCGAGACGTTGTGACCTTAAGTGATGATTGTACGAGAATTGTAAGACCCTGATTATCGTGCTTTATTTATCTTGTCTTGAGGTGTCGTCTTGGTGTTTATAAATTTGTTTTGGAGTCGGCTATTCTTGTCATCCTTGCACGTGTCGACCATACCTCTTCTATTTGAGCCTTTAGACCAAAATTTTCTTATTTATCTTTGTCCTCTGTCTATTTTATCTATTGTTACTCTCTATTTGATATTTATTTCAACTCAAGTTCCTTCTTCTTTGAACTTTTGTAATTATCCTCTTTACGTTGATTTTTCATTGAGCTTATATTTCTAAAACGATGTTACATTGATTTCTCATTGCGTTGAGCTTATACTTTCGAAAACTATGTTTTCGTTTGCTTTGTGGTATTGCACGAAAATATTTTGTTTTGGTTTACAAGTTATTTATTCTTTTATGGTAACTTGAAAATGTTTGAAATATCTTTAGAGCTACTTGTGATCATCTCGTAGTGAAAGCTTGAATCCTTTCATGAGGAATGTTAGATCTGTGAGTATGATATTTGGCTATTGGAGATTGAGAGTATAGTAACATTTGTGAATGAGAGTATGAATTTGAATGACATATAGCGTTTTAGAGAAAGAGTATAAAAGGTCTTTTATGAGGTTTGAAAGTTTGAGGATGTTATTAAATTGATGGACATAGCTTTATACAGTGTTTTGGTGGATTCTTAATGTTGAGATGATGTTCATGGATGGTAGGCCGTAACTACGAATTAAGGTTATAAGCTTAGTTTTATATGAGCATGGGTGATGAGATTTATATAGTGATGTTGTTACGCTTTGATGGAAATGCGTTGTTGATGATAAGTGTTCAAAGATAATGATTTGGGATCTTGCAAGTGTGACTGATGCTTAGGTGCTGAGATTGAGGTTTGAGATTGATGACTTTGGAATATATATACCGAGAATTATCGAGAGTTTATATGTAGCCTTTTTGAGGTTAAGAGTTGTATATGAAAGTAAGCACTACCAAGTTTGAGGAAAGTATGGTCGCAATAATTTTTAATGGCACTCGTGAATAGAAGAGTTTGCTTATTTGGAAAAGTTTTATGGCTTTGAGTTTTTCTGTTTGAGGTTTTGGTCAATGTCGGATTTATGTGGTGAATGGTAAACTATAATTGAGGTGTTGGTTGAAAGTTATTTGGACTTGGAGAAATAGTAATAAGTTTATGAGAGGTTATATATGTTGTTTAATGATGGTGGAGTAGTGTTTGGTATACGAGGACTAGAAGTTAGATAGTTCATGAGATGGAATAGTACACATTGATGAGTGTACTACTTAATGGTTTTGAGTGAGCTTGGTGAAAGTGAGGAAACCTTGATGATTTAGTATGTGAGATGTAATGGTGTTTGTGAGTGTTAACCACATGCTTAAAGGTGATGCATGTGTGAAAACATTGTGGTTTTACGATAACTAGATCGTATTGAGATAAATGATTATTTTGGCTTGTGATAGTATGAGTTTGATTTCTTTTGAGGTTCTAGAGTGTGTGAATATGATTATAACTTTGAGGATGTGAGATACCTCTTTATGGTTGAGTGTTGATAAGGATCAGAGTGCGCAACGGTTAGGATTCCGAGATGACTTTCGTTGATGATCACTTGTAATTCTTACCTTGTTTTGATCTTGTTTGAAATTCAAGTTTCGAGGACGAAACTTCTTTTTAGGGGGTAAGATTGTAACACCCCGTAATTTATAATAATATTTTATTATAAAAGTATTTCATTTACTTAATTATTTCGAAGTTTATTAATGAGTTTTGGAAATATATATTTATAGCTTCCGTTCTCTATTTAATTATTTCCTCGTTTTGATCTACTTTTGGATGGGTTAAAACGTCCGTGCAATATTTGATTATTTTAATTTAATATTTACTTTTCTATTTCAAGTTCTCCTTGTGTTTTAGTATGGCTCAATCAGATTTGTAATCAGATAATCCATTGTATGAACTAATGGACCAAAGGCCCATTAGTTAATCTTCTTATAAATAGAATTTAACCTAGCAAGCTACTAGGTCAATTCATATGTTTGTGCGTGAGTTTTGGCCGCACGGCCTCTCTCCTCTTGTCTCTCTTTCGTTCTCTTTTCTTCCCTTTGACTTCATTGTCGAATATCTCTTATTCTTCCAAATTCATACATAAATTATATTTTCACAATCCTTGCTCTTACCTCTACAATATAATCTATTCAAAATATTTTATTGGGAATTATTTGTATGGACCTTTAGACCTACGTTTTGGGTCTCTTGTTTTGTGGGTAAAGAAGAAGATGTCTTTCCCTTTGGCGTTTTCGAAAGAGTTATTGTTTCGTACAATTTCTATCACAAGTATTTGGATTTCCGCTTTCCTTAAGTTCGTTTTTGGGGTTATTGACACGTGTTGGAGACAAGGCTTTGTTGGTCATATTCTTTATGAAGAGTTTCATTTAATTGCCAAAGAGGTAACTAGGTGTTTCTCTTTTAATTGTTTTTATGCCAATTGATGTAATTGATATGATTTAATGATTGTTTGTACGATTAGTACATGTTTGATTATTTATTGTCATGGATTAATTATGTCTCATATATTTATGTATGTTTTATTATCGTAATTGTGGATTATAATATGTTAATAAGTCGTTATGGGTGTCGTGCGCACAACTAGGGTTCGCGAGGAAAACCCTAGATGACGACACGGCTAATGGACAAGAGTGTTACTCAAGGTTATAGTGAAGTATGTGTAACCTTGAAAATATGATTCAAGGTTATAGCTGAACTAGTACAACCTTGAGTACGACTCAAAGTTATGGCTGAAGAGGTATAACCTTAAATGCGAGTCAAAGTTATAGCCGATGTTAATATAACTTTGGGTTGCGAGTTAAAGTTATAGCTGAAGCTAATATAACTTTGAATTACGAGTTAAAGTTATAGCTGAGACTAACATAAACCTGAGGTATGACTCAAGGTTATGGTTGGTGCCAGTATAACTTTAGGTTCGTGTCAAGGTTCGGCTAAGGTTACTATAACCTAAAGCCATATGTGGAAGTTATAGTTGAGGTCAGTATAACCTCGCATCCATTACTTATGTTATAGCTAAGTTACTATAACTTTGGTTGTTTATACTTGATTCACATGTTGAGTTTTGTTCAGTGATTTTATAATATTGTGTTTGCATATGTCGTTGGATACTTCTATGCATTTGATATTAGGACAGTCTGTTATGATGTTCTACTGGGTTGAGTCGTGATGGTATTCACGCATGTTAGTACAGTCAGTTATACTGTGCATTGTTGTTTGCTAGTTTGAATAGATGACGGTAGTATCAGTTATATACTATCGGAATGAACTAACGCCACCCATTGATGTGGGATTTATTTTGGTCTATGTTCGGGATTGGTCGGAGGCAGTGGTTATACGCTCCGGTCCCCGTGTGTCGTTCGGTGTACAGTTATTGCATCGAGAGGTCTGGCCAGGTCTTAGACATATAGGCAGTGGTTATACGCTATACATAGTACCGTGGAGGCAGTGGTTATACGCTCCACACCGATGGAGGCAGTGGTTATACGCTCCGTCAGCTAGAGGCAGTGGTTATACGCTCTGGCAAGTTAGAGGCAGTGGTTATACGCTCTAACGGGCGTTCGCTCTATTCGCTATGCTTCGATGATAGCTTTGTGCCTCCTGTTGCGATGGATTGCGTGTCACCAATTTCGCTACGCTTTATTGCTAGCATTGTGCCTTATGTTACTATGAGTCGTGAGTTACTTGAGTTGTAAGTGTTCATGGTCTAGTGGACACATATGGTTTAGGTTCGTTGGTTTCATTTGTCTGGTGCTGAGAATATCATGGTATGGTAAGTTTGCTTTCATGTCATGTCATGTTTATATCCTCACATGATTGTTGTTTTATGTCTTCAAATGATGGTAAGTTTGATTGGACTTTCATGAGTATAGATGATCTCGCATGTTTACTGATTTTACATTTCATTTGTTAATGATTGTTGGTTACATTCATTTGTTGTAAACATGACTGGGAGAGCATCTAGTTACTCCCGACTGATTGTCGACCCCCTTCTCAGGTTGTTCAGGTGGTCGCTGTTTGGTTGATGCTTGCTTGGGGAATGTGCGAAGCGAGCTTAATAAATTGTTAAGGACCTTTGCTTTAAGTTTTTAAGAACCTTTGAATAATATATTAGTTTGGTTTTCGATTTGAGTATCGATCCGGATTTGGGTAAGGTGTTTCCGCCACCTTAACCCAGTTATCATTGAGTTACACTCTGATATTCCTTTATTTTATGTTTTTCCTTTGTTTTATAATCCGGGTTGTTACATTACTACCAACACTAAGATAGTCATCACAAAAAATCCTAACCAAGACCAGCGTGTAAGCAATGCTCCTACGTCGGACGAGGTTGCTGCAATCTGGCCTGACGATTCTACGTCTGGTGAGACTGATGGACCTCACATATTGGTTACTAGCCATAGTGAGGTTTCGCATCGAGTCATGCATTATTATGGCTGCTATGATCCACTGCAGTACCCGTTGTTGTTTCCCAAAGGGGAATGTGGATGGCGACAAGGGCTCAAGAAGCACGTTGCCAAAAAATAAAACAGAAGAAGCTGTACAGAGTTCAACGCCGCCTCCATCTAGCTTCACAGACGCTGATACTCTTTTGGATGCAGAGGCACAACGTAAGTCATACGTGTATATTCATTAAAGTCTGAATGGTAGTTGCAATAGACTTTTTACTGACTTCATTTTGTGTAATAATACAATAGTAATGAATTTTTCATTATTTCAGAGAGTTTTTGTCGGGAGAATTCAGAAGATCGAAATATTTCATGTCGTGAGTACTATTGTTATAAACTGCAAAATAGACCAGGAAATATGATGTTGAGAGCTGGGAGATGCTTACAGCAATATATCGTTGACATGTATGTGAAGTTAGAAAACACCCGGTTAGATTACCTTAGGCATAATCAAGATACAATCAGATTTGAATTATACCAGGGATTGCTTGACACCATTGATGCTGGTGAACAGTGCGCAACAAATGTAGGGCGGCGCGTCATCCTCCCAGCAACATATATTGGTGGCCCTCGAGACATGAAGAGGAGATACCTAATGCAATGGCTCTTGTTCAGCGATTCGGAAAACCAGATTTTATTATAACTATGACATGCAATTCAAATTGGCCTGAAATAAAAAATGAACTGGCACCTGGAGAAGAGGCTCAAAATCGTCCTGATATCGTTGCTAGAGTATTTCGAGCTAAACTGTTATTGTTAAAAAAAAAGCTGGTTGATGAAATTTTTTTTGGGGAAGTTGCTGCATTTGTATATGTAGTCGAGTTTCAGAAGAGAGGGTTGCCTCATGCCCATTTCTTAGTGATTATGAAAGCTGGTGGCAGGATGAACTGTCCCGCTGATTTCGACAAATTCGTATCTGCTGAAATCCCTTCTCGGTCAAATGCGAATCTGCGTGCAGCTGTGATAAAACACATGATGCACGGTCCATGTGGGAAACTAGATCCTGAGTGTGCGTGCATGAAACATAAAAGCAGTCCGGGCAAGTGCAAGTACTTATATCCGAAACCATACGTATCTGAGACAACCAACAATGATGACGGTTATCCAGTGTACAAACGTATGCCGACGGCTGACGTTGTGCGCGTGAGAGGTGAAATGCTTAACAATCGCTGGGTGATTCCATACAACCCATATTTGCTAGACCTTTTCGATTGCCACATTAATGTGGAGGTCTGCTCAACTATTCAGGCGGTGAAGTACCTGTATAAGTATGTTTATAAGGGGCATGACAGGATATCATTCAACGTAGCGGGGGAAGGGGAGATCAAACTGGTTGATGAAATAGAACAATATCAGTCTGGCCGATGGGTATCTCCTATTGAAGCAATCTGGCGTATCTATGGGTTTGAATTGTTTGAAATGCAACCTGCAGTGATGGTGCTGCCGATTCATTTAGAAGGTATGCAAACAATACAGATGAGGCCTCATGAGAGATTAACCCATGTCGTGTCCAACAAAAAACGTGTCAGGTTTCCGCTGACCGAATTCTTTAGGTTGAATAGTGAGAATGCTGCAGATCCAAATTCGAGACATCTATATGGGAGCTTCGTTGAGCACTACCGATGGGATACATTTCAACGAATATGGTTGAAACGTAAGAGAACAACATTCACAATATCTCGTCTTGTTTTTGTGGCACCCTCTGAAGGAGAGCGCTACTTCTTGCGTTTGTTGTTGACACACGTGTCTGCTCCAAAATCGTATAGAGACTTGAGAACAGTCGATGGTTATGAATGTGCTACGTTCCAGGAAGCTGCGTTGAAACTGCAGCTTACTGAGGATGACAATATGGTAGAACTGTGTCTAGATGAGGCCAAACAAGTAGAAATGCCAGCTGCCTTGCGGCGCCTATTTGCAACTTTGTTAATATTTTGTCAGCCCAAGGATCCAAGAGCATTGTGGGAAAAATATTATAGTTCATTGTCAGAAGACTACAGTCAAGAACATCCAGGCGATTCATACGCAGGTTGAAGCAATGGGCAGGACTCTAAAAAGTTTTGGTTTATCGGAATTGCTAGGTCAACAGGATGCAGAGATCCGAACATCACAGGATACACTTGATGCACTCAATGCACCAATTCCAAATGAATATGTTTTGTGTTGCAAATCATTGAACCAAGAGCAGCAAAGAGCTTTTGACATGATAACTGATTATGCTATGCATAATAAACCTGGAGCTTTTTTCGTAGATGGTCCAGGGGGGACTGGTAAGACATACCTATACAATGCCTTGTATGCAGAAATAAGGCTGATGGGTAAAATTGTCCTTGCTACTGCTTCTTCAGGTATTGCTGCAGCCAATATCCCGTCAGGAAGGACTGCCCACTCACGTTTTAAACTTCCTCTAGATTTGGATGTTTCTTTATCATGCTCTGTGCCCAAGCAAAGTAGTCTTGCTGCTCTTATAAAAGCATCCACTCTAATCATATGGGATGAGGCATCTATGGCAAGAAGGGAAAGTGTTGAGGCATTAGATCAGCTCCTGCGAGATCTGTGCAATCCTGATTTGTTGTTTGGTGGCAAACTTATTGTATTTGGTGGAGATTTCCGCCAGGTTCTACCAGTGGTACAAAAAAAGTCTATTCGTGAGTTGGTTAATTCTACATTAGTTGCTTCTGATATTTGGCCACAGTTTATCAAATTCAGACTAACTGTTAATGTAAGGGCTAAAACTGATCCACGATTTTCGGATTTTTTGCTATCCCTTGGAAACGGTCAACTCCAGACATGCGAGACTGAGATGGTTGAACTGCCTGATGGAATTGTTCTGGATACAACTGAATTAGGTGCAGATCTTGTAAGTATAGTTGTTGATACTGTATATCCAGATGTCGACCTCAACGGTATTGGGGTTGATATATTTATTCATCGTTCCATACTTACACCTATGAATGAGGATGTTGATGATATAAATACATACATGATTAACAAGTTCCCTGGTGAAGCAGTTACGTACAAGGGTTTTGATACAGTGCTTTCCGATAACTGCAACGTATACCCTTCAGAATTTATAAACAAACTCTGTCCTGGTGGCATGAGTCCCTATGAGTTGGTATTGAAGAAGGACGCTCCAGTTATTTTATTAAGAAACCTCCTTCCATCTGCAGGTTTATGCAACGGTACAAGGCTGATATGTGCAGGGTTTACCCCAAATATGGTCGAATGTATTATAACCAGTGGTCATTATAATGGTCAGCATGTCTTCATTCCTCGCATCAAGATGCGCCCATCTAGCTCTTCAAACTACCCATTTCAGTTTCAGCGCAATCAGTTTCCACTCAAGCTTAGTTTCGCAATGACAATCAACAAGTCGCAGGGCCAGATGTTAGACAGGGTTGTTGTCTACCTTCCTAGACACTGCTTTTCACCAGGACAGCTTTATGTCGCACTGTCGCGAGTGAGGGAAGCGATCAAAGTTACTGTCATCACTGCATCTAATAGTTCCGATATGAACAGGAATTGTATCAGAAACATGGTTTCTTTTGAAGTTCTGAGGCTTGCAGGTATTATATAGCATCTAATGGCAGCTGGCCTTGTGTCCGTTCTTCTGTTATTTGGCTACAACATCTCAAACTGTTTACAACATTGGCAGGATATATGTAGTTTAACCGAAGACATTTGTGTTATTACACCAACCTAGCTTGTCATTACATTGTGTGCATCAATGGTTGGATGTACTGTAACGCAAAGGATCATTGTTTTGCTGCTTATAACAACCGATGATGAATATTGTTGACAAATTTTAACAACTAATTATGCATCCGTAAATTGTCATATGCTATAGTGTTCTACAGGGTACTGATATCCAATATGTCGCTAGACGGCCATTTGAAAATCCATTCGTATCAAACGGTCGCTGATTCAGAAATTAAATTCGGAGAATGGTGTCGAATGTAATGTTGAGCGTAGCTCGTGCATTGTAGTCAAGCATTTTCATTTGCACAATTACTATCAAATGTAAGTAGTAACTAAGTAATGATAAATCCATACAAGTATAACTCTTTACTTGCATCTATTTGGTCCACACAACAGCTGATTAACTACTTAATTTTACAATCAGAACTATACAGTAACATCCATAATTCATGTACAGTCATTGCATCTAATGGTAATTGGGAATACACATTGTGTATTACATTCAGACATTCACAACAAACTAATCAAGCCATGGAAAAAAAAAATGACAGCATTGTCCAGTATAAGAAAACATATTATTAACCTCATATTTCCTGTTGCTACGTTATTATTTACAATGATAATACAGATTTGATAAATTTACAATCCCCTAAATCATGCAAAGTTAGTACATACACCATACCCCTATAATGTACCAAGTTAGACAACTTCACGCAAACAACTGTGCATAGTACATATTCTCAACAGCCACCACTGTACATATTTTGGTATGGACCTTCACTAATACTACACTCCAACTTTATTATGTAGAAAAATACACTATTAATAACCATCTGATATTTCACCATACCTTTGCTCAATCTAACATATCTGACTTTCCAACACAGCTTTTCCAGGTATGAATTTCTATCCAAGCATTTCTGAATTTTTGGTGCCATTAGCAACTGAAAAAAACAATAGTGTTAAGGCATCATTTAATTATGCTAATTT
The DNA here is from genome assembly GCA_029255685.2 of Silene conica. Taxonomy (NCBI): domain Eukaryota; kingdom Viridiplantae; phylum Streptophyta; class Magnoliopsida; order Caryophyllales; family Caryophyllaceae; genus Silene; species Silene conica. Next base: position 83,265,775 of record CM055314.2, read on the forward strand.
ATAGATTGTATATCAGTTATAAGTCTATTAGATATTCTTTTAAGAAATTTATTCCATTGTATTTAATAGACACTTATTACTATCTTCCTGCAACAGAATGAAACACCGGAAAGTTTACCTCAATGAGTTAACTGACACTGCCAAGAACTACAAAGTCAATGTGAGAGTGGTTGAGAAGCGTCGTCCGAAGTCATCTCCTGTTAAGGTGCAATATCAAAGCTTGTTATTCGAAGATGATAAGGTAACTGAACTCATTTATGCCAATCCGATAACTTCTCCTTATATATCAAGAACTCATTGCAGACAGCCTCCATGATATGGATGATGTTCTAGACAATTGATAAGGCTTCGTATCAGGACTAATGCATATATAATTACTGCTAATTGATAAATGATTTAGTATACTCCTCTAAAATAGGAGATTTTGACAGTGGTTATATGTCAAGAACCATTCCTATTCTTAACAATTAATAGGATGTTTTGCAACACAGATACATATACTCCAACTATTAGTAGTTGTAACGTTGAGTGAATTTCTTCACATTGTATACTCTTGCATAGTTGCTCATAGACTACTCTTATACAAAGATGCAATCTTCAAAGTGAGTAACATCAATTGATGTCATCCTGTTTAAAAATATAACACAGTAATGGATGTTGTTAAATTTTCAAATACATTATTTTTCATGTGTACTGTCTATTTATAATCCTTTATTGACATTGTTAGTTCTTGGTGCACAAATTGATGTGAAACTGTTGTTATGTTAGCTTCATTGATTACGATTATTGATATACCTATTGAAGAGTCTATTGACCTAGATATACTCAAGAAGGGGGGGGGGGGGGTTGAATTGAGTATGCCAACTTTTTCGATTCTTCTTCGATGTGAGTTGTTGTGACGAAGTAATAGCAAGTAACGAGTAAGAACAATAAAATAAAGGAGACACGATCTTTTGAAGTGGTTCAGTTTCACAAATCGAAACCTACGTCCACTTTTCTCGATTAATAAAATTAGTACCTTCTCCGGATTACAATTTTATCAACCCACTCGTGCGACTTTGATGTTAGTCACAACTCAATCTAGATACCGTTAAATATCTAGCTACGACAAGTACCGTGAAATACTTGTTTACAATGAGTACCGCTAAATACTCGAATCTATCTTAAGTAAGTAAGATAAACTTCTTAACAACTTCTTGTATAGATGATGGTTGAATGAATCAAGAAAAGAATAAATAAACAAAAGAGGCTGGAATGGGTTTGCAAAAAGGAACGGGTTAGAAACCGAGTACCCATGTCGTACCGCACCCAAAACAGAGTTCAGCAACAATTAAACTTTCCCAAAACCCAGCAAAAGTACGAACATCTTAAAACAACATTCAAGCTTCTTTAGGATGGTGAATAATGTGAGGATTATCAAACTCCGGCCTCGTACGATATTCCAATGTCGAGAGGCGATCTAAATAATTACCAATATTCCTTCCATGCGCATCAATGGCTCTTTCAAAGTTAAGAATTTCAAGAGATAGAGCCTTGACGGCTTCTAAACACTACGCACCACATCACGAACTTCCCGGATTATCATGACTTAGGTTTTCAAGAACTCCGTCCACCTTGTTCATTCACTCACGTAAATCCGTTCCCATCTCGGAGTCATGAGCCTGCTCTGCTTTCGGATTTTGTAAACCCGATACTAACACAAACAACTTATCGAATTTCCCTTCCAATCCATCTGCATTATTCTTCCTTCGTCACTACCATTATTTCGCCCAAACAACAATTCACGCTCATCTAACAAGATTCCCATCAATCTTCATTAGTTTATCACACATCCTTCTCCTTTTATCATTCTAGCACAATCAAGACCTTCCTCTTTTATCATTCTGCCATTACCAACTTCCCCTTGTCCACTTTACGACGTTTGCTAGGTTCTGATTTGGGTACAGACATAGACACGGGTTTTGGTGATGGTGGAGGTGAAGGATAGGATGATGGTGGGGGAGGAGATATGTTCTTTTTCCTTAGTAATCGACGAGCGGCCATGGGAGGCTTTGTCGTCAAGGTTGATGGTGTTTCAATGGTGATTTGTTTTCTTGGATTCTTGGTTTTAGAGGGAAACGGTTTATGGTGTGATTTGTATGGTAAAGGGTGAGGTGTCACGTGGAGTAAGTAGGAGGTAAGTAATATTAGGTAAAACCGTAGCTTATTTTGATTTTGTCGGTTACGTAAGTTTGGTAACTTGATTGGTACGGGTTTATTATAAGTTACGTATTTGAGATACGTAACTATGCTTATATATTTATATATATATTATGAATATAATATTGTGGGCATAAATTATTAATATGTGAATATTATTATTTTGACCTGAGAAATTGGTTGTGTACGTTCGTATAACACGTAGCATGAAATAATCAAAATTTGAGCATCTAATAAAAAATAACATACATAGGCATGCAGCGGAATATACGGACACAGTCATATAATTCAGTCTTTTCATAGTCAATCATTGGGTTATTTTCAGCTCTTAAGATTGATTAGGTGCCACCGATTAAACCAATTTCCAATCGTAAAGTCTCAAATCGTTCCCTAGCCAAAGGTTTAGTAAAAATATCCGCCCATTGTTTTTCCGTACTACAAAATTCCAACTTAATGTTTTTCTTTTCTACATGGTCACGTAAGAAGTGATGTCTAATCTCTATGTGTTTTGTTCTCGAGTGCTGAGCCGGGTTTTTAGATATTATAATAGCACTTGTATTGTCACATAATATAGGTATACATCCCACGTCAATACCATAATCAAGTAACTGCTGTTTTAACCATAGTAGTTGGGAACATACCAGTGCGGCTGCAATATATTCTGCTTCTGCGGTTGACAAGGCGACTGAATTTTGTTTCTTGGATGCCCAAGATATAATACATGGTCCAACGAAAGTCGCAAGTCCAGAAGTACTTTTCCTGTCTAAAGAACAGCCTGCATAATCCGCATCTGAGTATCCTAATAAGTTAAAATTACAATCCATAGGATACCATAGATATAATTTTGATGTTCCACTTAGGTATCTTAGAATTCTCTTAACCGCAATCATATGTGATTCTTTTGGCGCAGATTGGAATCGAGCACAGACGCAGACACTAAACATTATGTCTGGACGACTTGCAGTAAGATAAAGAAGTGAGCCAATCATACCTCTATAAGTAGTTTCATCTACTGACTTACCGTCCTCGTCTTTGGTGAGTTTCTTATCTGTTACCATTGGAGTAGGCATAGGATGAGAGGATTCCATTCCGAATTTCTTTATTAATTCTTTGACGTACTTTTGTTGATGAACTTTGATACCCTCGTTCGTCTGTTGAATTTGAAGACCAAGGAAGAATTTTAATTCTCCCATCATACTCATCTCGAACTCGGATGTCATCAACTCTGAGAAGTATTGGCACAACTTTTTGTTGGTTGAGCCAAATATAATATCGTCAACGTAGATCTGTACAACTAGTAGATCGGAATTTTCATTTTTCAGAAATAATGTCTTATCTACTGATCCTCTCTTGAATCCGCTTTCCAATAGAAATTTTGATAGTCTGTCGTACCATGCTCGAGGGGCCTGTTTTAGCCCATATAGAGCTTTATCCAATCTGTATACATGGTCTTTTATTTTGCTGTCAGGAAATCCAGGAGGTTGTTCGACATATACTTCCTCCTGAAGATATCCGTTAAGGAATGCAGTCTTAACATCCATTTGAAATAATTTCATTCCTTTATGTGCAGCAAATGCTATGAGCAAGCGAATTGCTTCAAGCCGAGCAACGGGAGCAAAGGTTTCGTCATAATCGATCCCTTCCTGTTGATTGTATCCTTGAACGACCAATCTTGCTTTATTACGAACGATGACTCCAGAGTCATCTAATTTATTTCTGAATACCCATCTTGTTCCAATTACTGATCTATCTTTAGGACGAGGAACAAGATGCCATACTTTATTTCTTTCGAATTGTTGTAGTTCTTCTTGCATGGCGACTATCCAGTCAGGTTCTGCAAGTGCTTCTTTTATATTTGTAGGTTCAATTGTGGAGAGAAAGGAGTAGAAGGAACAGAAGTTGTTTAAGCTTCTTCGAGTTTGAACTCCTTCTGTAAGGCTTCCTATGATATTATCCAGAGGATGAGAGCCTTTGTATCTCCAGTTTCTTGATTAATTGTTTTCATTGCTACTGCTTGACTCGGGATTTTGACTTGTTCCCCCTGAATCCAAACCAGGGTTTGTAGGAGAGTCAGGTATAACTATGCTCTCTTCCCTTTGGTTTTGATTCAAAGTTGTAGCTTCATTAGCTATAACTCTGGGTTCTAAGTCATTGGTTTGAGAGTTATCTATAGTATCATCAACTGTAGTTTCATCTCTCGCACCATTTCCTTCCAAGTTAAGTTCATCATTGTTTCCTTGAATTTCGCCTTCATCGTTATTTTCTATTTCAGGAGGATCTTCCCTTGACAACCTAAAGTCAGGTTCGTCTAGGTTTTTCTCTTCGTCCTGTAAAGGCTTGTCGAAAGCATTATTCTCATCAAAGATAACATGTATGCTCTCTTCTATGCATAAAGTACGTTTGTTAAAAACTTTATAGGCTTTACTATGATCAGAATATCCTATGAAAATTGCCTCATCACTTCTAGGGTCAAATTTGCTTAAACGATTTTTACCATTGTTATGAACAAAGCATTTACTCCCAAAACATCTTAGATGAGATATATTAGGTTTACGACCACGTAGAAGTTCATAAGGTGTCTTTTTAAGGATAGGTCTAATCATAGCACGATTATGAATATAGCAAGCTGTACTAATAGCCTCTGCCCAAAAGTTTCTAGGTAGGCCACTACAAAGAAGCATTGTTCTAGCCATGTCTTCTAGGGTTCTATTCATGCGTTCTACTACTCCGTTTTGTTGTGGTGTTCTAGGTGCAGAGAAGTTATGTCCAACACCGTTGGATTTACAGAATTCTATAAAAGCATGGTTGTCAAACTCAGTTCCATGGTCAGTTCGAATCGTTACCAGATTAGTTTTTAATTTGTTTTGAACAAGTTTTATAAGACTAACAAATTCATCAAATGTTTCGTCTTTAGAGTGAAGAAAGATAGGCCAAACAAATCTAGAATAATCATCAACAAGAACGAAAACATACCTGGAACCGCCTCTGCTTCTTACCTTCATAGGGCCACAGAGATCCATATGTACTAGATCAAGAGCTTGGTTAGTACTTACTATTCTTTTTGGTTTGAAGGATGATCTGACGTGTTTACATCGTGCACATGTGTCGCACATCTTTTCTTGATCAAATCTGATCTTGGGAAGACCTTCGACCAAGTCCCATCTCTTCAATTTGCTAAGAATAGGAGAACTAATATGTCCAAATCTCTTATGCCAGAGACATGGATCATCTAACGTAACTTTCATACATGAGAGAGAGTCAGTAGGCACGACGTTTAAATCAATCATATAAACATTTTTCTTTCTATGTCCTTCAAGAATAACTTTACTTGTAGCTTCCATAATTATACGACAAATATCTGCATGAAAAACAACTTTGTTTCCTTTGTCGCATAATTGGGATATACTAATTAAGTTATGTTTAAGACCACTTACTAGATATACATCGCTAATAGAGTGAGAAGCTGAGACGCCTATCTTACCGACACCTATTACCTTTCCTTTTTTGTTGTCACCGAAGGTAACTTTTCCTCCGTCGAATGGTTCTAAGGTAGTGAATAGGTTGGCGTCACCTGTCATGTGTCGGGAGCATCCACTGTCGAGGTACCATAGATTATTCTCTTTAGCGATTATCTGCACAAAGTAGTTTAAAGACAGGACTTAGGTACCCAAGCAAACTTGGGTCCTTTTGAGTTAGTGATAATGAAAACATCTTCCTTTTTAACCCAAACTTGTCTCACTATAGGTCTCTTGTAACTGTGGTAGTTAGGTTTTGTTGATTGAGTGTGAGTCTTTGGGTTTTGTTTCTTGTAGGTTGTAGGTTTATGAGTTTGAGTGGTTCTATTTTTCTTTTCTGCGTAATTAAAGGACATGTCATAGAACCATCTATGGTCATTATTTCTTTCCTCAACCCCTTCATTATCTTCCTCACTATCAATGATAGAAATGGAATCATTTGGTATGCCTAGAGATTTAACAAATTTGACTCCAGTTTTGAAGTCAAGTGCGTGTTTTACACAGTTTTCTTTTAGGTGTCCAGTGTGACCACAATAAGTACAAATCAAGTATTCAGGCAAGTCTACATACTTTCTTTTTCTAAAGTCACGTTCATCAGGTTTTTGTTGACATTTAGAATGGTCTCTCCTACCATAGCACTCATGACCTAGCCCCATCTTCATGTTGTTGTCAGATTGTTCAGTTAAGAAGTTTAGTACGTTAGTACTTCCTTCCCATTTTTCGTGAACCTTACGAGCATGAAGAAGAAGGTCTTTTAAGGAATCTATTTCTTTTATGCAGGAGGAATGGTCAACATTGTTATGATCTTTTAAGTCTTGAATGTCTTTATTAAAATTGAACACGATTTGCGCATGTTCCTTTTTAACTTTGGACAAGTTGAGTTCTAGATCCATGATTTTTTGCTCGAGGATTTCAACTTCTTCTAGATGAGTTTCATCTACAACAACTGGTGCAGATTTACTCTTTAGAAGTTTATTAGACCTTTTTAGATCTGAGGTTATAGCTTCATTGGCTATAATCTTAGATTCAAGCTCTTTAATGTTGAGTTTCAATTTTGAGATTACAGCTTCATTGGCTGTAACTTTAGACTCAAGAATTTTCTTCTCAGACATTACTGTTTCCAATTTAACATTTGTATCAATGTTAACCTTGGATTTCAGTTTCTTAGCTTTGGCCTTTAGGAGTTGATTTTCCTCAGCAATGTCAAGAATCTGTTCTTTCAGCTCGTCTATTTCAAGACTTTGTTCATGACATTGATCTAGGGTTTGTTCGAAATAATTAATTAAAGCAGATTTAGATAAATTTTTGACTTGACTCTTAAGCTGCAAAAAATTTACCTCTTGGTCTTCATCCTCTGAATCAGATTCTCCGTAGAGGCAAAATTGTAATGAGTCATGATCGTCGGAGATTAGATCCAAACTGATGTTGCTTAGGCACAGGTTAGCGACTTCCTCTTCTTCTGAGTCTTCGTCATCTTCGGAATCTAATTCTCCCCAACAAGATGCGAGCATAACCTTCTTGAATTCAGTCTTGGTTTTATCTCGTTTGGATTTGTCTTTAATTTTGTCCCAGCTTGGACAGTCCTTGATCATATGCCCTTGATCACCACATTTGAAGCACCCTTGCTTGAAAAAGGTTTGCTTAGAGTCATTCTTTTTCTTATCGTTTGCTTTATTATTGGATTTGGTAAATCTCCCTTTGAAGACTGCCTTTTTAAAGCGTCTTGCGAAGAGAACTGTTTCATCTTCCAGTTCAGGTTCGCATTCTCCACTTGTAGAGGCTTGTAGTGCAACGCTTTTACTTTTAGGATGATCATCGTCATCTCTATTTAGCATGATCTCATGAGCCATTAGAGATCCAATGAGTTCTTGATAAGTTAAGGTCGTGAGATCACGAGCTTCTTCAATTGCGGTGACTTTTGGTTGCCACTTTTTGGTTAGGCTTCTAAGGACCTTTCTGACTATGCCCTCAGAATCATATTTCCTACCAAGGTTCCGTAGTTCATTAAGTATGCAAGAGAATCGCGCAGACATGCTATCAATCGATTCATTCTTTTCCATAGTGAAAAGTTCATATCGTTGAATGAGCAAGTCTATGCGATGCTTCTTGACTACGGAAGTACCTTCGTAGGCAAGTTCTAGGCCATCCCATATTTCTTTAGCTGAGTTACAAGAAGAGAAGCGATCGAATTCAGAAGTAATCATACCGTTTTGGAGTAGACTCATGGCTTTTGAATTTTTCTCAGCAATCTTGTAATCAGCTTCCACATAGTCACTTTCTGGTTTCTCATATGTGGTTCCATTTGCAGATGCAACCAATATCTTTTTTGGTCCGGTTTGAATTATTTTCCAGCATTCCCAGTCACATCCTTTGACGTAGTGGGTCATCATGTTCTTCCACAAGCTATAGTTCTTTCCATCGAAGATAGGACACTTAAGGTGTTTTGAATCCATTGGAAATCAATAGAAGGATCAATCTCAAGCTGTAAGGCTTTCAAGAGCACGAGGCTCTGATACCAATTGAAGAGTCTATTGACCTAGATATACTCAAGAAGGGGGGGTTGAATTGAGTATACCAACTTTTTCGATTCTTCTTCGATGTGAGTTGTTGTGACGAAGTAATAGCAAGTAACGAGTAAGAACAATAAAATAAAGGAGACACGATCTTTTGAAGTGGTTCAGTTTCACAAATCGAAACCTACGTCCACTATTCTCGATTAATAAAATTAGTACCTTCTCCGGATTACAATTTTATCAACCCACTCGTATGACTTTGATGTTAGTCACAACTCAATCTAGATACCGTTAAATATCTAGCTACAACAAATACCGTTAAATATTTGTCTTACAACGAGTACCGCTAAATACTCAAACTATCTTACATAAATAAGATAAAGTTCTTAATAAATAAATGATGGTCGAATGCTTGAAAATCTTCTTCTATGCTTGTAGTCTTGTATACGAAATTTGACAATGTTTGCACGAATATCGAGACGCGTGAGAGACTACGTCCGTTTTTTTCTTCTTGGTTTGCGTGAGGCTGCTTGTATTTCGTTGGCGTCTTAGGCGTGTGACATTGATGTATATATATAGTAATTTAGACCTAGGTTAAATCCTAGATAGTTTAGGAACATTACTTTATCTAGAATACTAATTCTAGGTAATATTTAAAACTTAATCTTATATGAGTTAGGAAAGGACTCTAATAGAATAATATTAATTTAAGACATAAGATAATATTTCCATAATCTTATTTGATTTAGGAAACATCCTTATACCATAAAATATAGAATCCTACTTTGAATCAAATCCTAATTCTTGTCAATAATATAATAAATTATATTTTTAATCAAATCCTAGTTAATCTTTAAGTAGATTAAATAAACAAGTTTATTTATTTAATTAACTGTAAAGATAATATGAAACGTATTAGAAATTGTGTAGGAAAACGTGAGGCACGCTTCCCTATGCACGACTTCCAATGCACGTTTTAAAGATACGTTTCTTCGAGACATTTTTCTCGAAGCACGTTTCCCTAGGAATTTGAATTTTGACAATAACGGTTTAAAATAAAATCCTTAGTATTTTAGAATTAATATTTACCTCATAAGATAAATACTTTAATTCTTGTTAACCAAAGAATATTTTTATTTTAAAACCGTTTATAAGATTACTAAATTAATATATAATAATATATTAATAGCACGCATAAATCTTCACGCTTTGACTTATTTCACGCAAAACTCATTTCTTCAATAGTTATAGGAATGATTTATAACTTAAGAACTCTTGATATTGTAATGAAGCTTTTGTCTTGTAAATCTTCAAAAAGACTTGACACTTGACATGAGCTTGATCGTTCTTGCAATCTTTGATTGAATTATACTTTACTAAACTACGATCTTTGCTCTATAATTAACTGTACACTTAAACGCACGATTACACGTATATGCATATAAACCATAATTATCTTAGACTTGTCATTATTAAAACATAAAACAATATATTACTTATATAGAATATATTACTCAACAAATTCCCCCTTTTTAATGATGGCAAGTCTTTCCTAGAATCGTGTCTAAGTGTAACGTAATAACGTTCCCCCTCAACATAAAATTGGTCTTTTATAATATAGATCAACTAGGGTTTCTATCTTTAAATAAAACCAATTTCTTAAAGAACTATGAGAGACAATACGTTACGACAAGGAGCAATCTTAGGCAAATTCGTAATCTAGGTCGCATTCTTTTCCCCCTCTTGACATCATTGAAAAGACGGAAACAAAGACATAAAACGACTAGAATAATATAATACGAAACAAACCTAAGTATGCAATTCTAAAAGAAATACCCAAACGTAATTAAAACATGAAAACACGAAATACGAACGGGAAAGACGACACACAACCAAGTACTAGAATGCCAAACGGGCCGAATATCCAAAATAAAAGCCATATGGGCCGAATGTGTCGAATGAGAGCCTAATGGGCCGAAAGTTTGTAGGTAGGAAAATCATGCAGGACGTTTTTACCCCACTTCTTGGATTAATGAGACTTCGTCTCTAACATTCTTTAAAGATTTCCTAATTTTTCAAGAATGGCTTTATATTAGCAATTTCTCGGGTCATACTTTTCCTATTGAAGTAATTCAATTTTATGCTACTGTAAAAGCATCTGAAAATGGGGTTAAGGCCGTAATAAATGGGAAGGAAGTCGAGATTTTAATGGAGGATATGTGTCAGATTTTTAAGTTGCCAAATGACGGGTTGGTTCTTGACCCAAGTAAAGAATGGTCAAATGTGTCGAAGGATGAGAAAATGGTCATTAAAAAGTATTTTGATGAAGAAGCTACTGAAGTTAGTCCCCTTTTAACCAATTCGTTTAATCCTAAACTCAAATTCTTCGTAAACTTTCTTTGGAACACGATATTACCTCGTCGTGGTGGACGCGATAAACTGAGTTGTTGTGATGCTATTGTGTTGTATAAGTGGTTAGTCGGAGAAAAGATTAGCTTGGTTCCTTTGGTATTTTCGAAAATTGTGCATGTCTCAAAAGTTCTTGTTAAAGAACGTTTCTGTACAACTTTGGATATTCCCTACGGAATGTGGGTATCCGAGTTGTTGTTTCAGGCTGGAGTTGTTGACATTAGCAGTTACGGTGTAGTTCCTCGTGACCGTATGAGCAACAAAGTTATGAAATTAATGGGGATATTTGGTAAGAATGGAGATCTCTTGTTTGGGCGTGAGAATGAAGATATAAAGGGGAATGGAAACTTGGTTGATTTGGAAAGTAAGGTGAACAAGATTTTCTTGTTGATGTCGGAATTTAAAACTCCTAAGAGTGAATCTGGGCAGAAGGCGGCTAGCAGTGTCGGGTTGGAGGAGTGGATGCAACGGATGGAGGATCATCTTGCTCATATGAGTCGTGAGCTTAAGATAATTAAGGAGGAAGTTGTCATGGTAAGTGACCGTCATCAGTTTCTCACAACTCAAGGCGGGGCTCTTGTTCGTGATACAACGATGCTTCGAGAAGATGGTACCCAATGCCTATCCGCGGTTAAAGCATTGTCCCTCAAGGTCTTGAACTTCGAGCGTGCCCTAGACGGTCAAGGCCGTAATGTTGCTAGTTGCCTTGATCGGTTGGACACCTTGGAGTTTCGTTCTCGTCCTGGTTATGTTAATCCTAATATCGTTCGTCATCCCCGTTAAGCATTAGTCGTCTTTGGTGCCTTGTTTGTCTCGTTTTGCAGGTCAGCGGAATTGGCTTTGGTAATGTTGGTGGATGGTGATTTTCCTAGCTCAAATCCCCTTTCCTAAACCATCTTATATTAGCCTTACTATATTTTGTTGTGGCCCAATTTTCATTCTATCCTATTCGGCCCAGCTGGCTTGTACTAATTTCTAGTGCACTCTTATTACTTTTGGCCCTTTAAATAATTCTCTAACTGATTTCAGCCCAAGTGGCTTATCCTGTAAATTCGGCCCATAGGCTTTCTAGTACTTGGTTGTGTGTCGTATTTCTCGTTCGTATTTCGTGTTTGCTTGATTTTAATTATGTTCGTGTATTTAATTTAGAATCGCATGCTTAGGTTTGTTTCGTATTATATTATTCTAGTCGTTTTATGTCTTTGTTTCCGTCTTTTCAATGATGTCAAGAGGGGGAAAAGAAAGCGACCTAGATTACGAATTTGCCTAAGATTGCTCCTTGTCGTAACGTTTTGTCTCTCAAAGTTCTTTTTTAGTAATTGGTTTAGTCTAAAAATAGAAACCCTAGTTGATCTATATTATAAAAGACCAATATTATGTTAAGGGGGAACGTTATTACGTTACACTTAGACACTATTCTAGGAAAGACTTGCCATCATTAAAAAGGGGGAATTTGTTGAGTAATATATTCTATATAAGTAATATATTGTTTTATGTTTTAATAATGACAAGTCTAAGATAATTATGGTTTATATGCATATACGTGTAATCGTGCGTTTAAGTGTACAGTTAATTATAGAGCAAAGATCGTAGTTTAGTAAAGTATAATTCAATCGAAGATTGCAAGAACGATCAAGCTCATGTCAAGTGTCAAGTCTTTTTGAAGATTTACAAGATAAAAGCTTTATTACAATATCAAGAGTTTTTAAGTTATGGATCATTCCTATAACTATCGAAGAAATGAGATTTGCGTGAAGTAAATCAAAGCGTAAAGATTTATGCGTGCTATTAATATATTATTATATATTAATTTAGTAATCTTATAAACGGTTTTAAAATAGAAATATTCTTTAGTTAACAAGAATTAAAGTATTTATCTTATGAGGTAAATATTAATTCTAAAATGCTAAGGATTTTATTTTAACCGTTATTGTCAAAGTTCAATTCCTAAGAGAAACGCACTTCGAGAAATATGTCTCGAAGAACGTGTTATGTACGTTGGGAATCGTGCATAGAGAGGCGTGCTACACGTTTCTTTTTGTACGAACCCTAATACGTTTCATATTATCTTTAGGACGAGGAACAAGATGCCATACTTTATTCCTTTCGAATTGTTGTAGTTCTTCTTGCATGGCGACTATCCAGTCAGGTTCTGCAAGTGCTTCTTTTATATTTGTAGGTTCAATTGTGGAGAGAAAGGAGTAGAAGGAGCAGAAGTTGTTTAAGCTTCTTCGAGTTTGAACTCCTTCTGTAAGGCTTCCTATGATTTTATCCAGGGGGTGAGAGCCTTTATATCTCCAGTTTCTTGATTGATTGTTTTCATTGCTACTGCTTGACTCGGGATTTTGACTTGTTCCCCCTGAATCCAAACCAGAGTTTGTAGGAGAGTCAGGTATAACTATGCTCTCTTCCCTTTGGTTTTGATTCAAAGTTGTAGCTTCATTAGCTATAACTATGGGTTCTAAGTCATTGGTTTGAGAGTTATCTACAGTATCATCAACTGTAGTTTCATCTCTCGCACCATTTCCTTCCAAGTCAAGTTCATTATTGTTTCCTTGAATTTCGCCTTCATCGTTATTTTCTATTTCAGGAGGATCTTCCCTTGACAACCTAAAGTCAGGTTCGTCTAGGTTTTCCTCTTCGTCCTGTAAAGGCTTGTCGAAGGCATTATTCTCATCAAAGATAACATGTATGCTCTCTTCTATGCATAAAGTGCGTTTGTTAAAAACTTTATAGGCTTTACTATGATCAGAATATCCTATGAAAATAGCCTCATCACTTCTAGGGTCAAATTTGCTTAAACGATTTTTACCATTGTTATGAGCAAAGCATTTACTCCCAAAACATCTTAGATGAGATATATTAGGTTTACGACCACGAAGAAGTTCATAAGGAGTCTTTTTAAGGATAGGTCTAATCATGGCACGGTTATGAATATAGCAAGCTGTACTAATAGCCTCAGCCCAAAAGTTTCTAGGTAGGCCACTACAAAGAAGCATTGTTCTAGCCATGTCTTCTAGGGTTCTGTTCATGCGTTCTACTACTCCGTTTTGTTGTGGTGTTCTAGGTGCAGAGAAGTTATGTCCAACACCGTTGGATTTACAGAATTCTATAAAAGCATGGTTGTCAAACTCAGTTCCATGGTCAGTTCGAATAATTGCTAGATTAGTTTTTAATTTGTTTTGAACAAGTTTCATAAGACTAACAAATTCATCAAATGTTTCGTCTTTAGAGTGAAGAAAGATAGGCCAAACAAATCTAGAATAATCATCAACTAGAACGAAAACATACCTGGAACCGCCTCTGCTTCTTACCTTCATAGGGCCACAGAGATCCATATGTACTAGATCAAGAGCTTGGTTAGTACTTACTATTCTTTTTGGTTTGAAGGATGATCTGACGTGTTTACATCGTGCACATGTGTCGCACATCTTTTCTTGATCAAATCTGATCTTGGGAAGACCTTCGACCAAGTCCCATCTCTTCAATTTGCTAAGAATAGGAGAACTAATATGTCCAAATCTCTTATGCCAGAGACATGGATCATCTAACGTAACTTTCATACATGAGAGAGAGTCAGTAGGCACAACTTTTAAATCAATCATATAAACATTTTTCTTTCTATGACCTTCAAGAATAACTTTACTTGTACCTTCCATAATTATACGACACACATCTGTATGAAAAACAACTTTGTTTCCTTTGTCGCATAATTGGGATATACTAATTAAGTTATGTTTAAGACCACTTACCAAATATACATCGCTAATAGAGTGAGAAGATGAGATGCCTATCTTACCGACACCTATTACCTTTCCCTTTTTGTTGTCACCGAAGGTGACCTTTCCTCCGTCGAATGGTTCCAAGGTGGTGAATAGGTTGGCGTCTCCTGTCATGTGTCGAGAGCATCCACTGTCGAGGTACCATAGATTATTCTCTTTAGCGATTATCTGCACAAAGTAGTTTAAAGACAGGACTTAGGTACCCAAGCAAACTTGGGTCCTTTTGAGTTAGTGATAATGAAAACATCTTCCTTTTTAACCCAAACTTGTCTCACTATAGGTCTCTTGTAACTGTGGTAGTTAGGTTTTGTTGGTTGAGTGTGAGTCTTTGGGTTTTGTTTCTTGTAGGTTGTAGGTTTATGAGTTTGAGTGGTTCTATTCTTCTTTTCTGCGTAATTAAAGGACATGTCATAGAACCATCTATGGTCATTATTTCTTTCCTCAACCCCTTCATTATCTTCCTCACTATCAATGATAGAAATGGAATCATTTGGTATGCCTAGAGATTTAACAAATTCGACTCCAGTTTTGAAGTCAAGTGCGTGTTTTACACAGTTTTCTTTTAGGTGTCCAGTGTGACCACAATAAGTACAAATCAAGTATTCAGGCAAGTCTACATACTTTCTTTTTCAAAAGTCACGTTCATCAGGTTTTTGTTGACATTTAGAATGGTCTCTCCTACCATAGCACTCATGACCTAGCCCCATCTTCATGTTGTTGTCAGATTGTTCAGTTAAGAAGTTTAGTACGTTAGTACTTCCTTCCCATTTTTCGTGAACCTTACGAGCATGAAGAAGAAGGTCTTTTAAGGAATCTATTTCTTTTATGCAGGAGGAATGGTCAACATTGTTATGATCTTTTAAGTCTTGAATGTCTTTATTAAAATTGAACACGATTTGTGCATGTTCCTTTTTAACTTTGGACAAGTTGAGTTCTAGATCCATGATTTTTTGCTCGAGGATTTCAACTTCTTCTAGATGAGTTTCATCTACAACAACTGGTGCAGATTTACTCTTTAGAAGTTCATTAGACCTTTTTAGATCTGAGGTTATAGCTTCATTGGCTATAATCTTAGATTCAAGCTCTTTAATGTTGAGTTTCAATTTTGAGATTACAGCTTCATTGGCTGTAACTTTAGACTCAAGAATTTTCTTCTCAGACATTATTGTTTCCAATTTAACATTTGTATCAATGTTAACCTTGGATTTCAGTTTCTTAGCTTTGGCCTTTAGGAGTTGATTTTCCTCAGCAATGTCAAGAATCTGTTCTTTCAGCTCGTCTATTTCAAGACTTTGTTCATGACATTGATCTAGGGTTTGTTCGAAATAATTAATTAAAGCAGATTTAGATAAATTTTTGACTTGACTCTTAAGCTGCAAAAAATTTACCTCTTGGTCTTCATCCTCTGAATCAGATTCTCCGTAGAGGCAAAATTGTGATGAGTCATGATCGTCGGAGATTAGATCCAAACTGATGTTGCTTAGGCACAGGTTAGCGACTTCCTCTTCTTCTGAGTCTTCGTCATCTTCGGAATCTAATTCTCCCCAACAAGATGCGAGCATAACCTTCTTGAATTCAGTCTTGGTTTTATCTCGTTTGGATTTGTCTTTAATTTTGTCCCAGCTTGGACAGTCCTTGATCATATGCCCTTGATCACCACATTTGAAGCACCCTTGCTTGAAAAAGGTTTGCTTAGAGTCATTCTTTTTCTTATCGTTTGCTTTATTATTGGATTTGGTAAATCTCCCTTTGAAGACTGCTTTTTTAAAGCGTCTTGCGAAGAGAACTGTTTCATCTTCCAGTTCAGGTTCGCATTCTTCACTTGTAGAGGCTTGTAGTGCAACGCTTTTACTTTTAGGATGATCATCGTCATCTCTATTTAGCATGATCTCATGAGCCATTAGAGATCCAATGAGTTCTTGATAAGTCATGGTCGTGAGATCACGAGCTTCTTCAATTGCAGTGACTTTTGGTTGCCACTTTTTGGTAAGGCTTCTAAGGACCTTTCTGACTATGTCCTCAGAATCATACTTCCTACCAAGGTTCCGCAGTTCATTAAGTATGCAGGAGAATCGTGCAGACATGCTATCAATCGATTCATTCTTTTCCATAGTGAAAAGTTCATATCGTTGAATAAGCAAGTCTATACGATGTTTCCTGACTGCGGAGGTACCTTCGTAGGCAAGTTCTAGGCCATCCCATATTTCTTTAGCTGAATTGCAAGAGGAGAAGCGATCAAATTCGGAAGTAATCATACCGTTTTGAAGTAGACTCATGGCTTTTGAATTTTTCTCAGCAATCTTGTAATCAGCTTCCACATAGTCACTTTCTGGTTTCTCATATGTGGTTCCATTTGCAGAGGCAACCAAGATCTTCTTTGGTCCGATTTGTATTATCTTCCAGCATTCCCAATCACATCCTTTGATGTAATGGGTCATCATGTTCTTCCACAAGCTATAGTTCTTTCCATCGAAGATAGGACACTTAAGGTATTTTGAATCCATTGGAAGTCAATAGAAGGATCAATCTCAAGCTGTAAGGCTTTCAAGAGCACGAGGCTCTGATACCAATTGAAGAGTCTATTGACCTAGATATACTCAAGAAGGGGGGGGGTTGAATTGAGTATGCCAACTTTTTCTTTTCTTCTTCGATGATGATTGTCGAGATGAAGTAATAGCAAGTAAAGAGTAAGAGCAATAAAATAAAGGAGACACGATCTTTTGAAGTGGTTCAGTTTCACAAATCGAAACCTACGTCCACTATTCTCGATTAATAAAATTAGTACCTTCTCCGGATTACAATTTTATCAACCCACTCGTGCGACTTTGATGTTAGTCACAACTCAATCTAGATACCGTTAAATATCTAGCTACGACAAGTACCGTTAAATACTTGCTTACAATGAGTACCGCTAAATACTCGAATCTATCTTAAGTAAGTAAGATAAACTTTTAACAACTTCTTATATTTGATGATCTTGAATGTATGAAAATATTCCTCAATGCTTGTAGTCTTGATTATGAGAATTGACAATGATTAGCACGAATATCGAGACGTATGTGAGGTATCGTTCGTTCTTCTTCTTTGAGCGTGAGGCGTGTGATTCGATAGATTAGGCGTGTGATATTGAGAGCTTTATATACTAATTTAGATCTAGGTTAAACCCTAGATAGTTTAGGAATATTACTTTATCTAGAATACTAATTCTAGGTAATATTTAAAACTTAAACTTATATGAATTAGGAAAGGACTCTAATAGAATAATATTAATTTAAGACATAAGATAATATTTCCATAATCTTATTTGATTTAGGAAACATCCTTATACCATAAAATATAGAATCCTACTTTGAATCAAATCCTAATTCTTGTCAATAATATAATAAATTATATTTTTAATCAAATCCTAGTCAATCTTTAAGTAAATTAAATAAACAAGTTTATTTATTTAATTAACCATAAAGATAATATGAAACGTATTAGGGTTCGTACAAAAAGAAACGTGTAGCACGCCTCTCTATGCACGATTCCCAACGTACATAACACGTTCTTCGAGACATATTTCTCGAAGTGCGTTTCTCTTAGGAATTGAACTTTGACAATAACGGTTAAAATAAAATCCTTAGCATTTTAGAATTAATATTTACCTCATAAGATAAATACTTTAATTCTTGTTAACTAAAGAATATTTCTATTTTAAAACCGTTTATAAGATTACTAAATTAATATATAATAATATATTAATAGCACGCATAAATCTTTACGCTTTGATTTACTTCACGCAAATCTCATTTCTTCGATAGTTATAGGAATGATCCATAACTTAAAAACTCTTGATATTGTAATGAAGCTTTTATCTTGTAAATCTTCAAAAAGACTTGACACTTGACATGAGCTTGATCGTTCTTGCAATCTTCGATTGAATTATACTTTACTAAACTACGATCTTTGCTCTATAATTAACTGTACACTTAAACGCACGATTACACGTATATGCATATAAACCATAATTATCTTAGACTTGTCATTATTAAAACATAAAACAATATATTACTTATATAGAATATATTACTCAACACCTATCTGATCTATGAACAAATGAAATACTGTTTTTGATAAGGTAGGTTTCTCGACATGTTTTGAGCAGGGAAACAAAATGCGTGCTGCTCTTTTTGCTGATCAAGTGGATATATATGATGATGCTATAAAGCGCAATCAGAAATATGAAATATCAAATGCTACCATAAGTCCTATAAAACCTGAGTATAAATCACATGAATCTGAGATGGACTATCAGATGTCTTTCAATAAACGTACCATTATCATGCCTGTTGAAGTTGATAGTGGATGTGCTGATATTGATTATCGCCCAATTTCCCAAATACCTCGTGCACCTGATTACAGTGAAATGTTTGGTAAATTTCAAAATCGTGACCTATCTATGTATATTGCATGTGCTAACAATGGGTGCTGTTTATAATCAGCCTCTCACTATCATCCCTCGAATGCCTTGTAGATATAGTAGGTGTTGTTCTCTTTGTAGAAGATCAGCCACGTAAAATTGTCACATCAAAGGGCCGTGAAACAACTGTGCGTGAAATCATAGTAATCGACCATAGGTGATTGTAACCAAATACTTTGAAAAATTATAGTCCATATCTTTCTGCATATTGATGACATCTAATATCGTATTGTTGCTGATACTAATGTTAACGCTCTTGCAGTACTACACAACCTTTGTCCATTTCGGTTTGGGACGATCTCGTGCAGGATGACTGCACTATACTAATACCACAACCTGGTAAATTCAGGGCAGTTGGTATAACTGCCCTCAGAGTATCAATGCACAAAGGTTCTGGTGGTCATGATCAATATTTTTTTACTGCATTCTGTAGATTAATGTTTTGCAAATTCTCATAATACTAGCATAGATTGCATCAGTAAGACATTTAGTGCTATTCTAATACAGTTCAAAATGGAACAGGCTTCTCGATGACCACATCTACTTCTACTGTCTTTGTTCATTCACATGATGGTGATAAAGCTGATGCTCTCAAAGCATGGTACTAAACTAAACTTCACACGAGCAGCGACATACCTTCTAGACAAAATGTATTGTTTCTTACAATTGATCTACATGAGTGTGCAGGATGGCTAGCCATATTATGGCATTGACAAAATTACAAAGCAGAGTTTTAAGTGTGAAGGCGCCCGTGCTAGCTGACATTACAACGACCATTTCAACCCTCCATTCCAAAAAGGTATCCAAAATACTGCATAATTACCTGCGTCATATTCACAACTGAACCATGTCAGCAGTCCTATATTAGTACAGAATGTTGCAAATATCACACAATAGTACCAAGAAAGCATATTCCCTTATGATAAAGCATCTTACACAGTTTCCATGGTACTTTCAATATTTTTTTAAATAACTTTTTAAAACTTGTGCACAAAAGCATATGAACCAAAGAAGTAGTAATTTTTTACCCACAATCTTTGACGTAATAATAATGATTAATCCAAAGTTTCAAAATGAAGAAGTACTATAATAATGGGGCGTACAAAGGAGAAAATAATAGAAAGTGCTCTATTGTTAATCTGAAAAGGTGGTTATACCATCATAATCGAACTTTTGGTCTAATGACAAACATCGAAACCAGCGTAATTACATTAACACAAATTATGGTATTTTACTTTTTAGGAGTGACAAGTTAACAGCTGTTTAATACATAGGCTTATGTGTCTTATATACCATGATCAGGCCAAAACGACTTTGCAAGATGAGCGCCATTGGTTAGAAGTGACAATCCCAGATGTTGATTTTGATAAGATAAATGCATACATGGGATGCTCAAATTGTTCAAAGCGGTCAAGCATACAACCAGGAAATACATACACTTGTGACACCTGCGCTAAACCTAACTGCACCTCCGAACCGAAGTAAGACTCCTGATCATTTGATAGTCATTCTGGACTTTATAATTACACAACACATTTTAACTAGGAATCAGTACAGACTGATACTAACCTCCGTAAAATAGAGAATGAAAATTCCACCACTAATGTTCGCATGAAATGCAGGGTCACGTTCAATTGCGATGTATCAGATGGCACTGGAACACTATCCTTTACCGTGTTTACAGAAACCACTGAACAGCTATTCAGAATGTCGGCGTCTGATATATTTCATATGAAGCACAATGTGAGTGTAACTTTAAGTCAATTAATTTTCAAAGTAATAAAACTCCTAATATTAACTGGTGTATTGCTTGGCAGTCTGACGAGCCAACCTTTTCAACACTCAAACGATTACTTGATACTACGCCTTTCAAAGCCCAAGTAGCTCCAGCCAATACACTGTCAACCAACAATGTGCTACAGTGGACTATGAAGCGTGTCATAGTAAGTCCTGGAAGCATACGTACTGACATCAGTGAGGAGCAGCAGAGTGTGGGGATCACACAGGACAACCAGGATGTTGGGGATGTTAGCATCAAACATCCCAACCCTGCTCATGGCACTGAGCATAGCGACCGTACGTCTACGACAATTGTTGATGAGGGTGATAAAACTGATCAGCCTATGACTCTAAGTAATCTAACAATTGTTGACTCGGAGAAAAATGTGGCAGTAAGCTTGCAACACACAGCACTTCCAAAGAGGAAATGTAAGAAGGATAAGTAAGTATCCCCAACTGCTGTACTGTCTACGCCAACGTGAAAACCAGTGTCTACTCGAAATAATAACTACCATCAATGTGAAGCCTATCTATATAAAGAATATATCTTTTGCTGTTGTAGTGCTTATAATATGCACAATGAAGACTACTTAGTTGACAGGTACATGTCAACATGAACTATTTATATTACATGTTTAACTATGTGTGTTGGCTTAGTAACTTGATGTGATCCACAATTCCTATCTACAATAGTATAATACCATGACTTTGAAACTTAAAGTGATCCACAATTCCTATCTACAATAGTATAAGACCATGAACCCTATACACCTTCTACGGTGTTCAATGATAGTCCCTGGGTTCCTCCCTCAATGAAATCGTACACAATATTGTTGAAATCAAGCCCATCGCTGCATATGTCAATATAGCAGCAACACATAAACTTGATACATCACCCCATCATCACAAGGATGTTGTTGTACATAGAAGATCACCAACGAACCCCAACACCATCGGAGTCTGTACTAATTTATAGAATTGTATACTGGCGAAACTAATAAGAAAACACACATAAGCTATAATCACATGCTCTTCTCAAGCATATTCCAGAGTAGAAATTAAGATACCATAAACACAGAAGAAACATAATAATATACATTACTAGATTCTAATGCCTATATTTATTCATAAAGTTTACGGGAAAGTTTATTACCAGGCTCAGCAATCAGAGTCATAATACCCCTCGCTGGCAGACTTCTCAACATACACATCCTTCGAGCTGCTGCCTCTTCTGTAACATCTCTTCCTCTTCTTAACTTTGGACTTCCTTGGCTTGCATGAACATGTAATCGACACCAGCCTCTGATTTCTGGACACCCATATCTGGTTCCCTCGATTTTCCCTCACAAGTTCATGATCATAATCCAGATGAACTTTACCCGTTTCGGTACCAACAAGATACAACCTTGCCCATGCCTTACATACCACGGCCATGTTCCTTTTCCCCTGTCTATCCAGTCTGTTGAAAACACGATCAGTAAGTTCTGGAAGGCTGAGAAATGGGTGATGAGGCCTGCTGCCAAAGGGTATTTGCTCTTCAACAACTGCTTTTGTAAATAGGGCCGTCGACTGGAACTATTTCTTTTTCCAATCAACATATTCATTAACAAATTCTGGTTTATCATCCTCGTTAAAGTACATTACTTCTCCACAGGAATTTTTCATGGTAAATGTGCAGGAAGTTTTGGTGTGTAGATGATGAAGATTGGAAGGTAAAAGTTAGTGGTAGTAATTATGTAATACAGTTGGGTTAAATCAAAGAGTTTAGGGAAGGGTGAGTGACATGCTAGCCGGCATATTGCTTTAGCTACTTAGTGATTACGTAATACATAATCATTACCCGTATACACGTAATTTCCATATGTTTCGTAACTTCGTATAATAACAGATTAAATTGATACGGTTTTATCCTTCTCACAATATATGTATCATTCAAATTCATTATCTAACTTAACCTACTACACCGTCTAAAGAGACCTTAAATGTGGATTAGTCTATTTTATTATTTTAGTTAACTACACCTCTTCCAATTAACGGTCGTGTGTGAATTTTAAAAAAAAAAAGGTATAAAACTTCACCTACGTAGTACCATACCCGGCACAAACACAAAATCGTAACATAACATCATAATACTTATTTCATGTCAAAAAAAAACAAACGACTAATCAACTTAACCTAACATGCTCAATTAATACAGAGTACATTAACTCCGGCATTCTAAAATGATCTCCTTTCTCCTTTTGACCACATTTAGTGTTGATCCCTCTTACCATTTGGGGATAACTTTGTACTATAATTTTAGTATCGATGAAATCAATATTCAATCTACCGTATTTTGGGACAAAATAGAGGATACCTAACTACAAAACCTAAAGGGTACAACAGTTAGAAATCTTCAAATTATAAGAGTTAATACCTGACAAATACCCTGTATACTTATTAAACATGTTAACAATTTGATATTATTGTTACAAACATAACTCTTTCGTTGCATGAGGTTCCTTCAAATGGGTAATGTTCGATGTTTGTCATTAGACCAAAAGTACGGTTATGATGGTACAACCACCCTTTCAGATTAACAATAGAGCGGTGCTCCATGATCATGCTACTTAAAAAAAAGTTTTATGTTTAACTTTATCTTAATTTTTTTACTTTCTTTTGTTTTCTCCTTTTTACGCCCCATTATTATCGTACTTCCTCATTTTGAAACTTTGAATTAATCATTATTATTACGTCAAAGATTGCGGGTAAGAAATTATTACTCCTGTCGTTCATATTTAAAGTGCATATTAGTATATGCTTTTGTGCACAAGTTTTAAAAAGTTATTAAAAAAATTATTGAAAATACCATTGAAACTGTGTAAGATGCTTTATCATAAAAGAATATGTTTTCTTGGTAGCAGGATGAAACTTCACGCTCTTGACTGCAGAACCTTGATTTAGGTTCGCAACTACGGTCTTGAGTAAATCATCAGAAGAATATAATGTTGGTGTCGTAAAATTTCCATATACTTAATGTGTTTTAAAAATGTTTAATTAGATTTGAGAAATCAAAATACCAATGTTAAATTTACATTAAACTTTCTAAAAATACCCAAATTACCAATGTTAAATTTACATTAGACTTTCTATAAATTACCAAATAATGTATATTGTTCATTGTTTCAAATTGTTGTATATTAAATAAATTAATAAACGTGAAACTTCATTTGTGACGGCAGTATCTGTCACAGGTTTGTGATAGATACCGTCTCATCTCACAAATAACCAGTTTTCCTCTTTCCGACACTATTCAATTTACAAAACCGTAACAGATAATGACCAGTTTCCGGTAAAAATAACTAATTAATAGATAAACTAATAAACGTACGTTTTATACAACCCAAAACCCCATTGTTATACCCTCTTTGCATCTATTCCTCTCTAGAATTTGTTTCCTCCTCAGTTCTCAGTCTAAAAAAACAAACACCCTTGCCAACAACGTCCTTCATCACCATTGGACGAATCCTCGTTCACCTCCAAAACACCGTAACAGTTTTCCTGCATTTATCTGTTCGAATCAAGGTATGCTTTTAGGATTTAAATGTACTTAATCCTAAATAGAGAATTAATTAATTGTACATTGAACTCCAATTGTCATATTGATACGATTATATGTTGACAAACATTATTTGTAGTACAAATTATATATTAGAATAGTTATGTTAAGAAATATTAATTAGCTTGATTAGTTTGATTGATTTTAATGTTCCTTGATTGAGTTGATGTGGTCTGGATTAACTCTTGCACTAAAATTATGTTGATGTTAATAGACACGTTAATTGCTGCAAAAAAAAAGGAGGATTTAATACCTATGTCTGAGATATGAGTGATGATCGGCATTGACAGTAGGAAACAATATAAGCATGTGTATGGCTACTGGATTTGTACTTCTGATTGTGAGTATACAAGGGTTTCTGGGTAATTTGGAAGGGTCAGAGCGAAGAAGTAAGATAGCATGAATTTGGATGTTATTGCATTGCATTGACAATTGTAGGCTCTTATAGAGAAGGGGGTGAGGGTGGTCAGGGGTGAGGACGGAGGAACGGAGGGGTTTTTGTGTTAACAACATTGTAATGCAAAGCTTAAGCAAATCAACAACACCTAACCATTCCAGTTTATGAACAACACAAAAGGTTACTACTAAAATCAATCAAATTGCAGTGACTGATTCCAATATCGAGTCTCAAGCTAAAGTTTAATGACGTGTACCCCTATAGGGGTTCGGATGTATGCAACATCTCCCCTCTGTTTTCAATGGATGGGTTGTTTCCAAATGACTGAAACATGGCATTTAACCAACTTTTCAATTACTCAGAATTGTTATGGCATTTAGTCGCATTGCCTAAGATAATAATGCTGATATAATTGTCATTATGTCCTGAAGATATGTATTGCTTTGAGTTATTTGATTTTTGTTATTAGTAGTTTAGTGCATCATTCGTAGGTCTACTTGACGGGATTTGATTGGAGAGAGTATGACACTCATAGTTGCCAGTTAGTTTATTAAGACCAAAACTCTTAGTTGTACTGCTAATTCATATTTTGGCGTTTTAGTAATCTGGTAGTTTAGTGCCGTGTTGCTGTTGTTGCTACCTTTTTATCAATTTTATTCGAATGTGGTAGTCATAGGCGATTTGGAGTGAATTGCGACCAAATTGCATATTTGTATCACTTATTTGTATTGGTCATGTTAGGAAGATGGTAAGATATGACGCCCTTCATAAACACAGAATTGATCTAAGCTGAATCTCAGTTTATACTCTATAAAGTCTTTAGCTTTAATGTATATTTTCTACAGCTAAATAGGTATGCCGTCCTGTACTGGTGTTCACTACTTTAACAAAGAAGACAAGCATGAGTTTGGGAATGACTACCTACAGTGGAAGAAGGAGCAATTCAGATCTAAATCATTGTTTAAGACACACTATGTGCTAAAAGAGACAACAATAGGCGAACGAGTTAACCATCTATTGTTCAGTTCTGATGAGCTAATGTTAAGCATTTTTGAGAGGCTCAATCATCAGGACAAACGTAGTATGTCTGAAGTGTGCAGAAAGTGGGCTTCTTTATTTGCAGTTGGAAAAGATACATCTAAGATGACGGCTGATTATAAGAGCCAGGTGAAGAAAGAAGAAATAGAGGGGTTAATAGTCAGATCAAGATGGGGTCGCGTGTTTTCGATCCAATGTAAATGTCTTGATTTACCAACAGAAGACGCAAGGTATATCTACCATTGTTGGATGGAGGGAAACAGAGATATCGATGATCCAACTGTCCATGACGATGGCCCCTTTAATATATTGACAGTTGATGACGTGTATTACAAATCAGATTAGTATGCCAAAAGTGGTGGGTTTAATGTAATAATGTTAAATTCTAAGCTGAACTAATATAGTCAAAAACTATTAGTTGAAACTTTATTAGTACAATTCGGTGGCTTCTCCAGGAGGATGTATGTGTACATCTTGTAATAGTTATTTTGTGGTATTGTGATGACCTCTTTTCTGGTTGTGTCTTCCGGTTTCATAGTGTGGGTCATAGTTTGCTGTATAGTTCTGAACCAAACATTGTAGTACTTCTTTACTGCTGGCACCCTTCAGAAACGTAGAGGAACCGATCAAATCGACACCCCAAACGTGAGCTTTCCACAATGTACAAAAGTTGTAAACACAACTTTGCAATTGTTGACGCATATTACAAATCAGATTAGTACGCCAAAAGCAATGAAGTTAATGTAATAATGTTTAATAGTAAGCTGAAATACTGTAGTCAGAAACTATTAGTTGAAACTTTTCTTGCATAACAACGGAGAAGAAATGAGAATAAACATGTTACGTATTATCATATATTAAATTGTAACGCGCTTTGGTAATTTAAATATGCTATACTCGTGTTCAATTTATACTATGCATTTGTACATAAATTCTTGACTTTATCCATATACAAACTGTGTAAGTCTAAAGATGATACCTTTGAAATAATCGACAAATTTGAGTAAGTCCTATTTCAACATCTAACGAATGAGACATCTATTATAAATATGTTTTCATCTAGACTATTCCTACATTACATACATGTCTTAGTTATGTTCACATAATTTACACAAAGTACTATGTTCATAGTAATTGTTAAAAATACAACTTATGTAGGTAGTGTTTATCAATTCACCCAAAAATTATTATACGAATAATTTGGTGGATCATGTGCGCACTGGTCATTTCACAAACGCAAATATCAAATACGTGACAGCATCAATTTTACAATCCACTTCTCATTTTGCTGGGATATGTTAATCATTCAATATATCAAAAACCAAACAAAAAAAAATATGTTGAAACTATGAATATTAACATGATGATGAATCACGTCCCTTGGAATTCCGCGCGCATCGCGCGCGGAATAACAACTAGTGATAGAAAACATGTGTTGTTGACAAAAAGCCGACATAGCTCCGGAGCCACCATCTTTAACCTCAACTTCCTTGAGGGACAAACAAAGTTTGACAAATGACCAGAACGATCTTCACTCATCAGAAACCATGGAAACCAATAAACCCCATGAACCCCAAGATCCAAGAAAAGGGCGCAAAGTGTACTTACGGCACAAGAACGTAGAAAGAAAGAGGGACAAAGACCATGAAAATCTATGCCTAGGGAAGCCAAAACTCTTACCCTTAGGGAACCACCCAGAACAGGCAGGTAAGCCGTAATCCAAAATGACGAGCAAGGGAAGACCTGACACCCAGACAAACCACTTAGACAACTCCACAACCATATCAGGAGGCCACGTAAAGATGAACGCAACACACACCCAATGTAAGGCTGCGAATGTCCTTATTTTTTGGCAGTATAAACAAACCAAACAATAAAAATAAGCCATTAAAGTTTAGAAAGGCAACCACCATCACAGTTAATCCACCAACTACACTACCAAGTAACCCAGCTCCCACCTACCCACCACACGTCAACCAAGAAGGAGCACAACAACACAAGACCAACCTCTCCCCGACCACCCCCACGCCCAACCAACAAACCCTTAATCACCAACGGACACCACAACACAAACCAACAAACCACTAAGACTCCAAATTCCAGATAAACGCCCCAGGACCATCGGTGTACATGCAACAGACCACTACCAAAGGATGACAAAGACCGACACCAAACCAATAGTAGGGTTCGACCAGTGGGGGAAAGGGGAGAGGGGAAGGGGAACCACTGAGTCGTCCCATACCATGATCACATAAGAAAAACAAAAAAACTAAATGAGTGAAACTCATCAAAACAACCGTAACACCTTAGTAAAATTGAAATTGTGCTGAAAATTGATTTAACTGACTGCAGCAATGCAACTTCACCATTACGCATATGCATGCAATTTTAAGTGAAACATGCTGCTCCGTTCAATCGTATTACTAAACCAAAAACCATTAAGTTAGCATCGTCAAAATGCAAGTTAAACCATAAACATTGGAGCAAAAGTATAAAGAATGTCATATTACAACTTCAAATAAAAGCAAAAGCTGATATGTGAATAAATCATACCAAATTGGAGGACATGAATTTACATTTCTGAACTAAGTCCCCGGAGTTAGCGGGGTAAGCTCCAATCCTCAGGTTAAGTCACAACCTCAGCTTAAACCCTTTAGGGAGGAATTTAGTCGAATCATTGCTGAAAAGAAATCAGAGAGCATCAGATTCGCATGTTGGTTAACGGTAACTTACTCGAATCATCGCATTCAACTATACCTATTTCAGCTTCAACAAGGATGCCAACGTACAATTTGGATATCCACTTGAAAACCACGCCGCAAGCATATAAAAGCAACCAAAGATTTAGTTTTCTTCTTGAGCGTCACAATTTCCCGCATTTTCCCCAAGACTAAAAAGCAAGAATAAAGAAACCAAGAACTTCTGGTAATTTATATTACATTAAAAGAGCAAGATATACAACATTCCAACCCTTTATATTGCAGCAAAAGAGCAAGATATACAACATTCCAACTTCAAATAAAACCGAAAACTGATAAATATATAGATGAAATCATGAAAGAACGTTTTATCATAACAATGGGAAGAGTGAAGACATGAATTTCCTAGACAACGCATGAAACTATCAGTGTTGCAGAGTTGCAGATACATATAGAAGTGCTAAGACAACAAATTAAGATTAATCAGTATACAGTTTTAACCAAGTCCCGAGAGCTTACTCGAATTATCACAGAGAAAAAGGTTACAAAGAGTATCAGACTCGGAAGTCAATGTTGAAGGAACCTATTACGGAATAAGCATTCTCCCCAAGAGATTTTCCAAGCTCAGATAGACACCACCTCGACAATTACATTTATTTTACGAACCATTAAATGTCAAGATTTAAAAGGTTGAACTTTTGACTTTTCTGAAAATTATTAATTTAAAACATTAAGATAAAATCATGTAGACCTAATCGGTTACTTCACAATTAAATAACATGAACCAAATTCTTGCAAACCCGAAAATAATCCGATTACCGAGCCAACTTGAGAAATTGAGGGGGTATAAACGAAAGTCGTCCAATGTCAATATTGGAAAGAGTGGACTTTTGCTTCTAACATTTGAGCTCTGAACTTCAACAAAAATGGCGACCCAAACACTACCTCTTGATATTATCTCAGAAATCATCTCTCGATTACCAGTTAAACCACTTATTCGCTTCAAATGCGTCGCTAAATCATGGAATTCTCTAATCAATTCCCCCAAATTCATCAGACACCATCTCAAACAACAATCCCTAATTTCCGATCAATTCCCCCAAATCATCATCAACTCCCACAAATCTCTCTCGGTAACTTTAATGGACAACCAAAACCCTAAAATTCTCCGTTTTTCTGAGCTCAATCACCTCCCTGATCACAACGTCGTTGAAATCGACGGTGTATGCAACGGCGTCGTTTGCATTTCACCGTACAATAAGAAGTCGGTCTGTTTATACAACCCTTCCACCAAAACGCATCGTTTAATCCCACCCTTTGCTCCTTCTAACAAAGTCAAACCCTATTTTCACAAGATCGACCCGAATAATTTCAACCTCGTTGTTTTCGGGTTTGGTTACGATAGCGATAACGATGATTACATGGTGTTGCGAATGATCCAAAATAATGAACACCGTGAATCGAGTGTGTATAGTTTGAAGAACAATTCATGGAATTTTGTAGACGATCATACTTCAATTGAGCATAGAATTCAAATTCTTAAAGGTGTACTTGTTAATGGAACTTTGCATTTTTGCGCAGTTAAAGTTGTGGGTAATTATAAATTGAAGCGAATAATTAAGTGTTTTAATGTCAAGACTCGAACTTTCTCGTTAATGGAAATCCCCAATGTGGTCGAAAAATTCCATAAATTTGACTTTATAATGAGTGAATTAGGTGGGAATTTATGTTTGTTAGTGAATCATGTTAATTTTGATGCTGACGCTGTTCTTGGTCGAAAATTGATGTGTTCTGATATGTGGGTGAAGAAGGAGGAGGGTTGGATTAAGATGTTTAGTGTTGATGACCCGGAATGTATTGGGGCTTCGATGCAGATTAAACCGGTTGTTTACTCGAAAGACGGGAGAAGGGTTTTGCTGCAGTTGGATGGGTTAGTGCTGGTCTGGTATGATTTGGGTAACAGGGAGATTGAGAAGGTTACAATTCAAGGGTTGCCATTGATAGATGGTAAGAATGGAGGTGTGGACGCATGGACTTTTGTCGAAAGTCTTGTTTCCGTAGGGAAGGTTGAGGAGAAGCCACAAGATAAACCCGTGCCAAAACAAAAGATAAACAAGTAAAGTTTTCAGTTGCGATGATTTTATTATCAAGTGTGGTAGTTTACTTGCATTTTTGTGATGATACAGTATTAACTGTGGTGCTTATTTCTTGGTCTCATTTGCGAATAAGATGAGGTTAGCTAGACTTTTTTTAGGATGCGATAGTCAGTAGAGTTGCTTATGTTTTAATCTTCCCAAGTGTGTGTTCAACTGGTCTGCTTTTCTGAAAGAACTTCCATTGTTTTAGGATAGGCTCCTTCGGCCCCCTTCCTGGTTTATTGCCAAAAAATGGGAGTAAGATATCCTTAAAGCGGACAAAGTTACCCTAAACATAATGATCCGACTGTGGACACGGATTAGACAAGAATAATATTGACCCAATTCAACCTCTTCCCTTCCTGAACTTTGATAGACCCACTGTTGACCTGATCCAAAATATTTCGAGCCTAGATGACTTGAGATGAAAATCTGAAATGACTCGAAGTGACAGAAAATTATCTGAAATGACCAATATGCATGCTTCTTTTTTTGATCTTTTGCAAAGATGAGGAAGAATTGTAGCATAGAAGAGGAGAAACCGATTTTAGTTGCTTTTATGTGTGATCTTGTTCTCGTGTGTAGGATTTTAATGATTGTACCTGTTTTAGTCGACAGTCAGATCTTACTCGGTATACTTTACTTTGCATTAGCCATAGCTGTATATGTAATCTTGGAAGGGTTAAAGATGATTGATTTCCAAAATCTGATGCTCTGTGTTTTATTTTCTCAGCAATGATTCGAGTAATTTCCTCTCGAAAGGGTTCAAGCTGAGGTTGTGACTTAACTTGAGAATGCAACTCCCGAGATAGTTCAAAACTGTGTACGGTGTGGTTTTAATTTGCTGTCGTAACACTTCTGTATTTGTGTGAAACTGAGAAGCGAGTACTGGTTCATGGTTTCATGTATTGTTCAGGGAATTCAAGTCTTCCCATTGGTGTGATAAAACGTTCTTTCATCTATATACTTAACAGCTTTCTCTTTTATTTGAAGTTGGAAACTTGGAATGTCGTAAACCTGGCTATTTTACTGCAAGTAAATGGTGTAATTTGCATTCTTGATGGTTTTTTGTTCTGAAATGTTATGGAAGGAAGCAACACGTTTCATTAAACAGCATATGCTTAAAACAGCATTACTAAATCGCAGTTGTCTCTCTCACTTGTAAATGATATTTGATTTGTCCTGAATTAGACAAGAACATTGTCACTTGACTCAACCCGTACGATGATGTATTACGCTGCCATGCTTATTTCTTTGTTCATGTCACTTGTTTGGTTGAATATAAGATGACGTTGGCTTGGTCGTGTTTAGTATGACAATTGCGGAAATAAGTTCTTAGGTTCTTAGTTTGTTTATCGAAAAGGAAAATGTTTTTAAATTTTAGATTTTCAACATGAAATGTTTGTTATATACTGTATATGATTAGAGGTAAAGAGTAAAATTTAAAAACCAAAATGTTCAGCTTACATGACGTAGCGTGGATAGGTCTTAGGTTTTCAATATCAAACGGTTTTACAGGAGACTTTCTCATTTCCTGAATGGTGAAGACCAACAACCGCTGACTTTGACTATCAATTTGCACCAACCATTTTTCAAGGTTAGAAATAGTGCACCAACATGTTCTGGAATAATATATAGCAGGTTGCAGAATGCAGATTTAACCCCAGACATTGTTGAGTTTGTTGTGTCAAGCAAATATAGAATAATGGGTGATGCCTCAATGACTGCCCATGTCCTCACTTCGTCCGCTCCTACGGATGCCGTGTATCTCATGAACTCACTGCCAAATGCAAGAATCGGGATGCACTGTGAGGTGTACCAGGCTGCAGAAAGCGGGTCTGTGGACGTGCTGAGGTGGCTTAGTAATTGGAAGCAGGAGAAAACTGCAAAGGGAAACAATGTCCTCCATGTCCATGTGGGAAAACCGATTAAGATTCATAAAGGTGTCTTAACTGATGCCGTGAGCTTATCTTTCATCCAATATGTTGTTGATGAAACATCTGAGAATTCTGCATTATTGCAGACTAATCACAAGGGGGACACCCCCTTACTTTTAGCTGCTAGGTTTGGGCATACAGGTGCTGTGCAGGAGTTTCTTACACGGTCTGAGGTGGTTAATGCAGGACTGCTGAATATAGCTAACAATAACAAGGATATGGCCTTACACGATGCAACTCGAGCAGGTCATGCTGATATTGTGATGTTGCTGGTTAAAGCTGCTGGTGAGAATGCCCTTCATCATATGCCAAATAATTTAGGCGAGACTCCCCTGCTTCTTGCTGCTGACAGAGGATGTTTTGAATCGTTTACTGCCATTATTGGACATACATGCCTCGTTGACCTTGAGCATAAAGGTCCCTGCGGCCAAACCGCTCTTCACCTTGCAGTCATGTGCGGGAACAAAGGTCAGTTCTTCTCCGTCTGTTTCCTTTTTTTGTTGAGTTTACTTGACACAGAGACGAAGTAGATCAATAGAAATGACATCAATATACGGAACAAGTAGTCATTTAACAAAAACAAAAGCATTATTTAAAACCACTCTAATGGTTACAACTTACAACAGATATTGTTGACCGGATTCTGGAATTCGATACTAGTAGTTCACTAATCAGAGTTAAGAACGATCAAGGACAAACCCCACTTCACTGTTGTGCTGCTTGGAATGTCAAGAAACAACGTAAGATATTGAGATCTCTTCTAGATCACGATGATGAGTACAATTCAGCGGCATACATCCAAGACAACAAGGGTCGAACACCCCTCCACATTGCGACTCTAAACTCAAATTTTAATGGAGCTAAGTTGCTGATACGCTCTTATCCTGACTGTATCGAGATGGCAGACAACAAAGGGCAGAACGTAGTGCATTCTGCTGCTAATCTGGGATGCCTCAATACATTTGAACGGTTTCTAAGAAAGGTGCCTAAGTGTGACAGGCTCATCAACGAGAAAGACAATGATGGGAATACCCCTTTGCATCTTCTAGTTGCCACCACACCCACTCTTCCCATCCATGGTTGTTTCTTTAAGCTAGCATTATTTCTTAAGCGTCACAAAAATCTGGATGTGAGGGTGTTCAACAATAAGAATTTTACTGCAGGCGATACCATTGCTTCTAATGACAAGTGATACGGAAAAACTAGTGGTCGTTATTACACTAATTATCTCGCCAAACAATTTATAAAACCTAAACTAGACTCAACTATACTCGAAATAAAAAGTAGTAAAGTGCAAGTTAAGGGTCGAACCCAAGAGAAAGGAAATAACTAAAAACTTGCTTACACACAACTAAACAAAGATTAGATGAAAACTTAGTGATGATTAGAGACTAAAGATAAAATGACTTATAAACAAACCATGGATATTAACATAAATGAACAACAAGGAGATAACATAAATGCAAAGATAAATGATTGGAAAAGCATTCACAAAGACAACAAAAGAGCAATAAATGAGAAATGATTTTGGGCTAGGCAATACCACAAACAATAAATGTGCACAAATTCAATAAGGGAGAAACTCTTGGTGTAACCTTCTCAAAATACCTCAACAAAGACAAAGTCGACTCTATCACCCCTCCTATTTATCTACCCACTAAGAACATCCTAAGATAGTGAATCCCATGACTAAACCGTACATAGGGTTCCTTCGATTCTAGCCTAAGCCACTAAACCGTAACAAGAGAACTAAAACCAAGCGATTAAAGATTAAGCCAAAGGATGAACAAGGAAACTAATCTACACACATTAAACCATGCTAGTAGAATTAGTCATGTAAACTCTACTCAAAAGGTGTTTCCTTTAAACCAATTCCACACAATTTGAGTTTGCTACTACAAATCCTAAGTAAAAACTAAGCCATTTCCTTAGAACATGCAAAGATTGAACAACTAGAAGCAAGGATGATCAAACCCAACAACTAATTACTCAAAATAAAACATTAAAACAAAGAGAGAACATTAGATAAACTAGAGGGATGAAAAGTGTCTTACAATATCAAAGTTGGATACTTTGATTAGGATTACACCAAGAATGAGAAGATTAGCTTCTCATTTGCATAATTACAAGCTTTAAATTAGGGAAAGATTACAATTAATTTTGAGAGTAAAAATTCTTGTTCTCAAGATAAGATGATCCCTTAAAACATTCTGAAGTTGAGTATTTATACCCCTGCACAAAACCCTAGGATCATTTCATTTTAAAAGCCCAAACACGGATTAGAAAATCCGTGTAAAACAGAGATGCGCAGGGGGCGCAGGCTGCGCAGGACCCCCCTTGCCTGCGCTGGAATTGCGCAGCTGCGCGCGACATTTGCGCAGGCTGCGCAGTGCCTCGCAGCTTGCTTCCCTTTGCTTCATTTCTTCAATTTGCATCAAAACTTCAAATCCTCCCAAGTTCACTTCACAAGCTACTTCCCAAGCAAAATAGATGGACGATGTTGAAACATGCGCGTCATTCTTTAACCGTGGAACGGTTTCCCTTGATCCTTGAATTCCGATTATAAGAATTAACATGGAACAAAGGTAAAAATGATATAAAATCACAACATGACCAAATATCAAAATACTTGACAAGACGACACTAACGACCCGTAATAAAAGACTAGATCGTGATAAAATCACAATCTAAGACCGACACAACTCTCTACTATCAAATACCCCCACACTTAACTTTTGCTAGTCCCGAGCAAAACCCGAGATAAGCTTTTCCGAAAATCAACAAGAACGTGTGGTGCATTGACCTCTCTTCCCTCACAACACCCTTCTTATATCTCCCTCGACATAAAACACCGATTAAAAAGAAAAAGAACAAAAACTAGACTCAAATGTTTAACAAACACTCTTCCCTCACACGCCCTCCTTATACCTCCCTCTACACAAGACTCAACAAGACTCCAACTCCGAAACCGACACTTCCACCCTTCTTATAACTCCCTATCAAGAAATGACCACCTTCACCTCATCCCGAGGTGATAGTGAGGTGGCCTCAACCTCCATCAAGATCAACAAAATTCCCACTTATAACACCCCCTTATCACTCCGTAAGATGTAAACCATGATACTTGGTTGCCCCCAAACACCTAAACATTGACAAGCCAAGTATCACAAGTGAAAACCACCGAAAAAAAAACAAATTTTGTGACACAAAAAAAAATTAAACCTATTTCTAACCTCCTTCCAAAACCCTCCTTATCGCTCCCTTCTTATCCCTCCATTTTTGTTTTGACCTTTTCCATTTTTTTCTCTTTTTTTTTTTTTTTTTTTTTTCTTCTCTCATTTTGCCTAAGGTGCCCTCTCGGGTTTTCACCTTAGCTTTTCCTTTCCTCTCATGGTGGCTCGCAACTCGATTTTTCTTTTTGCCCGGAACGCCCTTTCGGGTTTTCATTCCGTCCTCGGCCACCTTCCCAATTTTGCCTAGGCGCCCACCCTTGTGGGTTTTCACCTAGCCGGGATTTTTTTTTTTTCTTTTTTTTTTTCTTTTTTTTTCGTTTTTTTTTTTTTTTTTTTTTTGAAACAAGAATGAAAATACAAGGAAATTTGCTTTGAAATTACAAAAATACATCCATTTGATAACAACAAGGCTATCTACCTCCCCCACACTTACATTTCACATTGTCCTTAATGTGAAGGAAGTAGTCACTAGCCTTGCTCACTCATGGGAACCCGAGGAACCTCCTTTTTCATAGGTGCCTCGGTTCTTCCTTCTTTCTTCTCTTCTTCTTCTCTCTTGTTGAGCCCGGTTGTAAGTTTCATCAACAAACGTTTGATCCACAAGAGGAGGGGCACTTGGGTTAAGTTGCATCCCAAAGAGGCCCCGAATGATGCCAAGGGAGTCCTCTTGGAGCCGGGAGTACTCCTCATAAGAGTCGTGGAGATACTCTTGATGCCATTGGTTTTGCACCTCAAAGTGATGGCTCATAGAGTTCCTCCAAGTTTCTTGGTCATGCCATCTCTTTAACTCCTCCTCCCGATATTTGCTTTGTTGCTCTCTCCAAAGACGGTCTTCCTCTTGGCGCCTTTGCATATCTTCCATCAACTTTAGTTGGGCCCTCTCGGCCTCCTCATGCAACCGGGCTCTCTCATCTACCGTGGAGCGCCATGTATTAACCTCCCCTTGCCAATTATGGGCGCTCTCTACCCTCCCACCAATGGACTCCAAAGTACTCTTTGTGGAGTCAAAGTAGTCGAAAAGGCGTTGCTTCCAAGGAGCAAGTGGGTTATGAGCACTCCCACCAACATCGGGCATAGGAGTATCATGAAAACCTTGCTCAAAAGACTCACGCTCCCTCTCTTCCACAACTTGAGGGTTGGAGCTTGACTCCACGGCTCTTCTCTTCCTTATCCTTTGTTGCGGGGCTCGGATAACATCTCCCTCACCGGGGCAAAAGAACTCCCGCGCCAAAAAACCACTAGGAAGGGGATCATTACTAGGGAGCCTCATGTAAGAAACACCTCCCTCTCCCAACCACACACAACTCCACGGGACCGTGTCTAAAGCTTGGATCATGTGGGTTTCCACAAGACCCGCTTCATTGTAAAGATTTGTCCCAAACAATTGAGGTTGGTCCTCGGGAATTATGTCCACAAAATGGCGGACGAAAAGGGTGATAAGTCCCCCACAATTGATGCTCCCCTTCTTTCCCTTATGCTTGATCCCATTTGTCACGAACAACCTCGCCCAATCCGGCACTCCTCCTCCCTCGGGAAGCATAGCCCACAAGCACTCTCTCACGCTATCATTTACCTTGGTTGGCTCCCCCATTGAGAAAAAGAATGATGCTATCATCCTAGCAAGAATCCGTAGGGGTGGGTTGGTGATAGCGGAAATTTTATCATTGTTAGTTTGGTGGGTTTTTCCCGTGATCCCACACCACATCTCATTTAGCTTTCCGGGTGGTGGGTTGATGGGGGAAGGAGGTTGGGTAATTCTAAGGATCTCCCTCACCGTCTCAAAGGAAATTGAATGCCACACTGTGTTTAAACGAAAACTCACCGTCTCATTTCCCCTTACTTTCTCGATACTTAGGGTGGCTAGGAACTCCAAGGTGTAAGCGGGGTAGGTGTTACATTGGAGGTTCATGTATCTCTCAAGCCCCACCTTGGTAAGAAATGCCAAGGTTTGATCAAAAATCCCCATATCGTTCAAAGTACTTGGGTGAAGGAATTTTGAGATGTGAAGTGGTTTGTTGTCTAGATTTTTGAAGTGATTTTTGTAAGTGGCATTCAATCCCTCATTTCCCTTAAAAGGCTCGGGTGGGGGTGGTGGTGGTGGAGCATTAGATGACTCTCCTTTCTTACCCTTTCCCTTGGATTTGCCAATACCGAAAACCATCTTGAAAGTGATCCTTGTGATATAAATCAACCAACTTGAAACAACACAAATTTTTGAAAAAACCCCTATTTTAACCAAAAATCTTAGACTTTTCCGGGTTATTCTCAAGATTTGCAAAAGTTTTGAAGGGTGCATAGGAGGTTTCACTTGTTCTCATTCCATTTCATCAAGCATTGAGGAACTCGGGACGGTATAATCTATTAGGCTTTTGTGATGTATTGCCTTGATTTCCACCATTGGGTGGTCTTTGAAAATTTGTGTTTCTTTGAAAGTTTGTTCCTTGTTGATTTTGGCCTTGTTGATTTTGTCCTTGGTCCCTCAAGTGGTTGAATTGTCCATTCACAAAACTCTTTGATTTATCTCCTCCCCAACTAAAGTTTGGGTGATCTCGTGAGCCTATGTTGTAAGTGGCTCCACTTGGGTCATATTTGTAGTATCCACCACCGGAAGGATTCCTTGAGTTGTAGTGTCCTTGCCCCATAGCACTAACATTTTCAACCCCAACATCCTCCACTTGCATGATAGGACAAACCTCTACCGGGTGAGGACCTTGGCAAAAAGAACATTCAACTTGGCCACCTTGGTTTCCACCATCCCCTTGTGAGCCTACCAACATGTTGGCTACAAGAAGCTTGAGTTCTTCCACACTTTTCTCAAGTTTTGAACTTGATGAAGAAGAGGCTCCCATGGCGGAAGTATTCTTTGTAGCTTGACGGGACCTTCCATGCATTCTTGTACTAGCGGCGAGCCTCTCAATGAGCTCATTAGCCTCCACCACCGAGTAATTTTCCAAGCCTCCACCGGTGGTGGAATTGACCATCCGTTGGTCTTGCTCGTTTAGACCATCATAAAAATGAACAAGCAAATCATCTCCACTCAAACCATGGTATGGGCATTGAGCTACAAGCTTCTTAAATCTCTCCCGGTACTCATACATGGTCTCCCCACTCCCTTGCTCAATAGATGTTATTGCCTTCTTGGCATGATTGTGGCGGGAATCCGGATAGTATTTCTCTAAGAAGGCCGCCTTCATATCCGTCCATGTGTTTATGATGCCCGGAGGTAGATAATAAAGCCAATCTTTCGCACCATCGTGAAGAGAAAAAGGAAAAGCCCGCAACTTAAATTGATCCTCGGATACTCCGGTGGGAATGGTGCCTTGGCACATCATGTGAAATTCCGCTAGATGTCGATTTGGATCATTTCCCGCTAAGCCATAGAACTTAGGAAGGTTGTGGATGAAATAACCCTTCAACTCGAAGTTTCCATTGGCCCCCATTGGTGGATAGGTAATGCATGAGGGTTGTTCCTCATAATTCCGGGCTAATAATGGCTAACAAAAAAAAAAAACAAAACACAACTAAAAGTTCAACACAACACAAAACACAAACAAGCTTTAGCTATGTTGCCTTTCCCCGGCAACGGCGCCAAAATTTGATACGGAAAAACTAGTGGTCGTTATTACACTAATTATCTCGCCAAACAATTTATAAAACCTAAACTAGACTCAACTATACTCGAAATAAAAAGTAGTAAAGTGCAAGTTAAGGGTCGAACCCAAGAGAAAGGAAATAACTAAAAACTTGCTTACACACAACTAAACAAAGATTAGATGAAAACTTAGTGATGATTAGAGACTAAAGATAAAATGACTTATAAACAAACCATGGATATTAACATAAATGAACAACAAGGAGATAACATAAATGCAAAGATAAATGATTGGAAAAGCATTCACAAAGACAACAAAAGAGCAATAAATGAGAAATGATTTTGGGCTAGGCAATACCACAAACAATAAATGTGCACAAATTCAATAAGGGAGAAACTCTTGGTGTAACCTTCTCAAAATACCTCAACAAAGACAAAGTCGACTCTATCACCCCTCCTATTTATCTACCCACTAAGAACATCCTAAGATAGTGAATCCCATGACTAAACCGTACATAGGGTTCCTTCGATTCTAGCCTAAGCCACTAAACCGTAACAAGAGAACTAAAACCAAGCGATTAAAGATTAAGCCAAAGGATGAACAAGGAAACTAATCTACACACATTAAACCATGCTAGTAGAATTAGTCATGTAAACTCTACTCAAAAGGTGTTTCCTTTAAACCAATTCCACACAATTTGAGTTTGCTACTACAAATCCTAAGTAAAAACTAAGCCATTTCCTTAGAACATGCAAAGATTGAACAACTAGAAGCAAGGATGATCAAACCCAACAACTAATTACTCAAAATAAAACATTAAAACAAAGAGAGAACATTAGATAAACTAGAGGGATGAAAAGTGTCTTACAATATCAAAGTTGGATACTTTGATTAGGATTACACCAAGAATGAGAAGATTAGCTTCTCATTTGCATAATTACAAGCTTTAAATTAGGGAAAGATTACAATTAATTTTGAGAGTAAAAATTCTTGTTCTCAAGATAAGATGATCCCTTAAAACATTCTGAAGTTGAGTATTTATACCCCTGCACAAAACCCTAGGATCATTTCATTTTAAAAGCCCAAACACGGATTAGAAAATCCGTGTAAAACAGAGATGCGCAGGGGGCGCAGGCTGCGCAGGACCCCCCTTGCCTGCGCTGGAATTGCGCAGCTGCGCGCGACATTTGCGCAGGCTGCGCAGTGCCTCGCAGCTTGCTTCCCTTTGCTTCATTTCTTCAATTTGCATCAAAACTTCAAATCCTCCCAAGTTCACTTCACAAGCTACTTCCCAAGCAAAATAGATGGACGATGTTGAAACATGCGCGTCATTCTTTGACCGTGGAACGGTTTCCCTTGATCCTTGAATTCCGATTATAAGAATTAACATGGAACAAAGGTAAAAATGATATAAAATCACAACATGACCAAATATCAAAATACTTGACAAGACGACACTATCGACCCGTAATAAAAGACTAGATCGTGATAAAATCACAATCTAAGACCGACACAACTCTCTACTATCAACAAGCTTCATCATGTTGTAAGTTTACTTCTAACAATTATAACTCAAGAATAACTTGTACATTTTAAATTTCTTGATAAATTTTTTATTATTGATTCTAATGAATAATTTTGTGTTTTAATATGTAACATTGGTAGGCTGCACCCAGGCGAACGAGCAAAATACTCCCAAAGGGCCGGCGCATACCCAATGCTGAAAGAGTGAAGACAATCTGCAATGTAGAGAAAAACAAAGGCAATCCCGAAAAAATAGAAGAGAGAATGAACCATCTTCGAAAAGCTGGTGAGACTCGGCTGGTTGTTGCCACCCTCATTGCAACAGTATCATTCACTGCTGGATTTACGGTGCCTGGTGGGTTCGATCAATCTCCTGGGAAAACTATAGGATTGGCTGTGCTTGCGAGAAAGGCTTCATTCATCGTGTTTCTGGTTTCAGATATGATAGCTTTTACAATGTCAAGCCTTGCAGTGATATGTTACTTTTCAGTAGCAAGTCAAAAGGATCTGGTGAGAGTAGAATATTTATCAAATCAAGCTCATTTTCTAAACTCAATTTCGTTGGGTGCGTTGATGATAGCGTTTGTGACCGGAGTATATGCAGTGGTATCTCAAGTCCCCGGCCTCGCTTTCACCATCATAGCCATCTCTTTGTTCTACTTCTTTTTCTACCTCTTTCTATTAGTCGGATCTTGGAAGACCATATGGGCGTTCATGACCCGGAATACTGCCATTCATGCCCATGTATTGAAAATTGGCTTTAATCCGTCTAAATATCACATGTAACCACATATGTGTTGGTATCTCATATATTGATTCGAAATAAACATATACACATCGAACATCTTCTTAACAAATTATTGTTGTTTAAGGATGATACCTCTATTTTCGTTGGTGTTTCCATTATGAAATTTTGCAATTGCTCTTTTATAGGCATGTTTTACTTTTTCATGAACTGTTTTCCATATTTTTTTTACATGCCCTTTTTCTGAAAATTAAGGACAAAAATGTTCCCTCTTCTCTTCTTCGTCACCAACAAATTCATTAATTATAAACTTAATTCATATAATGAATAAATAATAATTCTAATTCCATTAACTAATTCATGGCCTAATCTAATTCACCATTTTATTCAAATACTGGAGTCGTTTGGTTCGTCATGAGAATATAAAATTTCCGGGAAGATCAAATTCATATGAACTTGAAAATCACATGAATTGTTTAAATGTTGTTTGGTTGAATGCAGGAAGTTCAATTCATGTTGGAATTCCCACCTACCTAGGAGGTCTAGGTAAGTGTCTTCCTACAATACGTAGGAATTGGAGTTTACATAGGAAGTTGTACTTCCCATGAATTAGGCAACCAAACGACACTCCATTTAGCAACTTCCCATGATTTTCGAATTCACATGATTTTAAAAAACAACCAAACAAGCCCTAGTCAAATCACTTTAATTGAATTCTAATTCTATTGTTTCTCTTTTCTCTTAAAACTAATTAGTGTTATTCATCATCTTCGATTTTCCCTAAATTGTAGCGAAGAAGGACTTGGTCATCAATACTTTTGAGACATACTTTTGACTTTTGAGACATACTTGTAATCGATATTTTTCCCAAATTTAAATGCAAAAATCAAAAGTATGTCTGAAAGCAATGGAAAAAACTAAAGATTGACACAAAACACTCGATTGAAAGTGATTCGAAAGTATGGCTCTTTATTTTTCATACTTTTCAAGAGAAAAAAATTCATAGTACATACATGATACTTTTAGAGGTTCATCTAATGACTTGACTCTTAACTCTTATAACTTTAACAGCATGTAAAGTAACAAAGCAAAGAATAAAAAAAAGACTCACTGAATGCAGTGCTCCTTCCTCTCCTTGAAACCCGGAAGCATGCCGTGCGCAATTGAGTTTGCAATCTTCATCTTCTAAAGTTGACACCTTTGGGGTTTGGCTTATAGATACAAACAGGACAAGGAGTTTGTTAAAGACGGACATTACAAATACAGATTCATCTACAATTCAAGTATGCATTACTTTTTTCTTACTGTCACCATTTTTCTGTATCCCTTTATGCGTTTCTCTTAACTCTTATTGTTGATTATGGTCCAATGTGGCGTCTCACATGAATGCCGTGTCCAATACAGTAATCGGGATGCAGCGTGAGGTGTACAAAGCTGCAGAAAACGGGTATGTTGTCGTACTCCAGCAGCATAATAAATGGAAGCAGGAGAAAACTGCAACAGGAAACAACGTACTCCACGTCTACTTGGGCAAGCCACTTGAGAAGAATAGTAGCGGTGTCACGATTGATCATGTGTGTATGTCCTTCATCCAGTTTGTTGTTAATGAAACAACAATTGAGGATTCACTGTTACTGAAGAGTAATGACAATGGGGACACCCCCTTGCACTTTGCTGCTAGATTTGGACACACAGGTGCTGTGCAGGAGTTTCTTACACAGTCCGAGTTGGTTAGTGCTGGGCTGCTGAACAAAGCTAACAAATGCAAAGATACGGCCTTACATGATGCTGCGCGGGCCGGTCACGCTAGTATTGTGATGATGCTGGTTGAAGCAGGCGGTGAGAATGCCGTGCATTATATGCCAAATAATCTACATGAGACTCCCCTCTTTCTTGCTGCTGAGAGAGGATGTTTCAAATCGTTTAAATCCATTATTGAACATACAGATCCAACTGCCGTTGAGCGTAAAGGTCCCTGTGGCCAAACCGCTCTTCACCTTGCAGTCCTGTGCGGGAAAAAAGGTCAGTCGTTCTCTAATTTTGGTGGAGATTAAGTGAGATATTAAATGTTTGTCATTTTACAAAACAAATGCTCATTTAGGATAAAATTAACATTATCTAACACCACTCTAATGATTGCAACAGATATTGTGGATCGGATTCTGGAAATAGAAACTAGTAGTTTGCTAATCAGAGTTCAGAACGATAAAGGGCAAACGCCACTTCATTCTTGTGCTTCTCAGAATGCTAAGGAACAACTTACGATTATGAAAGCTCTTCTTGATCATGATGAAAAGCACAATTCAGCGGTGTACGTCAAAGACAATGATGGTCGAACACCCCTTCACATTATGGCTCTAAACTTAAACTTTAATGGAGCACAAATGCTAATAGATTCCTATCCAGACTGCATCGAGATGGTGGACAACAAAGGGCGGAATTTGGTTCATTTTGCAGCTAATACGGGATGTATTACGGTACTTGAACAACTTCTAAGAGAGGTGCCAAAGTGTGACAAGCTCCTCAATGAGAAAGACAATGATGGGAATACTCCTCTGCATCTTCTTGTTACCACCTCACCCGCTCTTCCCATAGATAATTTTTTCAATAAGCTACAAAGGTTTGTAGGGCGGAACAAGAATCTGGATGTGAGGGCATTCAATGACAATAATTTAACTGCAGGCAATATCATGGAGAACAAGAATCTGGATGTGAGGGCATTCAATGACAAGAATTTAACTGCGGGCAATATCATGGAGAACAAGAATCTGGATGTGAGGGCATTCAATGACAAGAATTTACCTGCAGGCAATATCACGAAGAACAAGAATCTGGATGCGAGGGCATGCAATAGCAAGAATTTAGCTGCAGGCAATATCATGGAGAACAAGAATTTGGATGTGGGGGCATTCACTGACAAGACTTTAACTGCAGGCAATATCATGGATTCTAATGCCCGTCTTCCTCCAGTAAGTTCAATTTTCTTTCAGAGTAATAACCAAAGACAGAGTTGTTAGATAAGTACTCCCTGCCTTTCTATCACTTGT
Source organism: Silene conica (assembly GCA_029255685.2). Taxonomy (NCBI): domain Eukaryota; kingdom Viridiplantae; phylum Streptophyta; class Magnoliopsida; order Caryophyllales; family Caryophyllaceae; genus Silene; species Silene conica. The sequence continues at coordinate 83,310,380 of CM055314.2, forward strand.
TTAATTGAGACGAAGGGTGGTTTGTTTAATTCATGAATATCGTCTGGAGATTCTAGACGAAGGGTGGTTTGTAAATGTGGGAAATTGTCAAATACCCAGTTTAAAATGGAAACTGTCAAAGTTCAAACTTATGAAAATGTCACACACTCACACCCATAAGTCGGATAGTGAGTCAATTTCTGTTTCTGTTTCTGTTTCTGTTTCGTTTCCCTTTCTGTTTTCTCCATCCCCTCCCTTTTATTTTCCTCCGATAACATGTCTTTACTCTGCCACCTTTGTAGAGTAAACTAAGGAGACTAAGTAAACTATTGCCAAAGGGCAGGCGCATACCCTATGTCGCTGAAGATGCTAAAAGAGTAAATATGATTGGAAGTGTAGAAGATAACGAAGGCAAACCAGAAGATATACCAGATAGAATAATCAACTATATCCAAAAACTAGGAGAAACTCCGCTGCTTTTTGCCACCCTCATCGCAACAATATCCTTCATTACAGGGTTTACGCAGCCGAGTGTCTTTGCTCAGACTATAGGACTGACTTTTCCTGCACAGAAGACATATCTGATTTCAAATACATTAGCCTTTACCCTTTCAACCATTGCGGTGATCTGTTACTTAGTACTTCCAACTCAAACTCGTCTAATGGAAGATAAATCTGCATCCGATTACCCTTATATCCTGAGTACAGTTTCGGTGGGTGCTTTGTTGATAGCGTCTGTGACTGCAGTATATGTCGTGGTATGTCAATCCGTTGTCTTTGGTTTAATCATCATAGCCATCTTCTGTTCCGCTTGTTTTCATACTACTGTATATTACTGTCATCTTTTTGACACGAAGTGGAGCTTCTACAATAAGGAGGTGACAGAAGTAAGGAATAAAAGAAGAGAACTGATTTTCACGATACAGATTTCAGTTCTTCTAGTACTCCTTCTTCTATAATGCCCCCCTCATTTCTCTATCATTGTAATTGCTTCTCCTTTTCCACAATGTTTTGATGATTGTCAAATATTTATATTTAAGTTACCATGAGTTTGGTCGTTCGTCTTTCTTTTAGTTTTACTAGGTTTTAAGCTCGGGAGTCGGAATCAAAGGAGTTTGTAAAGAGCGATTTTCATGAACTCATATTGTACTTATTAATGTAAAGATCGATCTTCAAACTATGCACAAAACACCAGCATTTGAGGTCATTGACCTCAATTTTAGTTCAAAATGCACAAAACACCAGCTTTCTCAAGGGATATTCTACGTGGTATCCCTCAATATTTCGACTTTTTACACGGTACACCTACATGCCCTTTTCAGAAAATCAAGGAAAAAAATGTTTCCTCTGCTCTTCTTCGTCACCAAATTCATTAATTATATGCTTAATTCATATACTGAATAAATAATAATTCTAATTCCATTAACTAATTTCACCTTGACTCTCACTGTTAGCCTCACGTCTCTTTTATGGACTTTTTTCCATGATCTTCATGTTTTTGGCATTATGATTTTTAGGATCTTAATGTTGTTGTTTGATCATGTTATTTAAGAGGAAAAATGGCTCAAGATACCAAAGAAAATTGTGAATTTGTGATTGATGAAAATAGAAGGTAATATATTTAAAGATTTTATTTACTCATATTTCATTCCAAAATTTGTGATACCTCTTAATAATTTACAAAGGATGAATGAACGCACTTATTTAAGACGGCTATTACACGTTTGAACCTTTAGTTTAGGGTTTAAGGATTAATGGAGGGTACCAATGTTTGAACCTTAGCCATTAGTGTTAGAGTGTGGACTCTTAACCACTAAACTCAAGGTACAATTGGTACTCGTTTGAACCTAACGTGGCCATTTTAAGATAAAATATCATCATAATTTTCAGGCTGAAAAATAATAAATTTAGTTAGAATATTTTGTCATCAAATGTTTACATTCTATTAAAAAAAATGGTGACATTTAATCAGTCTTATTTCAGACCATGAAATAGCGGCACGCTTAGAGGACAAGGACATTGATTGAGGAATCACTCATTATTCAGGCTTCTTTACTTGTAACATGTAAGGCCCTGTTCTTTTCGGCTGAATGAGCTGAACTGAATTAATTGGAGTAGGGCTTGATTGAACTAAATTGAGTGGAACTGAGGTGAACTGGATTTAGTTGAATTAAAAGCTAATTTTGTGAAGAGATTAACTGAAAATAATTGATTGAACGTAAATAAAACTTAACGGAATACAACTAAGAAAAACTGAAAGGAGCTGAAATTAAGCCAGAAAGAACAGAGCCTAAGTGTTGAAAATATTAAATGCTCCATATACGTACATACCTTTTAGACATAAAAGTCAAAATTTGTGGAAACCTAAATGCAAAAATCAAAAGTACGTTTCAAAAGTATTGAAAAAAAACTAAAGATGACGTAAAACACTCGATTTAAAGTGATCTGAAATTATATTTTTCTTACTTTTTAAGATATTTGTTGATATATAAAAGTCAAAATTTGTGGAAATTTAAATGCAAAAATCAAAAGTATGTCTGAAAGCAATGGAAAAAACTAAAGATTGACACAAAACACTCGATTGAAAGTGATTCGAAAGTATGGCTCTTTATTTTTCATACTTTTCAAGAGAAAAAAATTCATAAACATACATGATACCTTTAGAGGTTCATCTAATGACTTGACTCTTAACTCTTATAACTTTAACAGCATGTAAAGTAACAAAGCAAAGAATAAAAAAAAGACTCACTGAATGCAGTGCTCCTTCCTCTCCTTCAAACCCGGAAGCATGCCATGCGCATTTGAGTTTGCAATCTTCATCTTCTAAAGTTGACACCTTTGGGGTTTAGCTATAGATACAAACAGGACAAGGAGATCGTTAAAGACGGACATTACAAATACAGATTCATCTACAATTCAAGTATGCATTACTTTTTCCTTACTGTCACCATTTTTCTGTATCCCTTTATGCGATTCTCTTAACTTTTATTGTTGATTATAGTCCAATGTAACTCTTTCATCTACAGATTGAACAAAGCAGCAACAATAATGGGTGACGGCATACCATTATTTCAAACAGGTGTAACGTCTCGTATGAATTCTGTGTCCAATGCAAGAATGGGGATGCCGCGTGAGGTGTACGAAGCTGCAGAAAACGGGTCTGTTGTCGTACTCCAGCAGCACAATAAATGGAAGCAGGAGAAAACTGCAAGGGGAAACAATGTACTCCACGTCCACTTGGGCAAGCCGCTTCAGAAGAATTATAGAGGTGTCGCGATTGATCACGTGTGCATGTCCTTCATCCAGTATGTTGTTAATGAAACAATTAAGGATTCTCTGTTACTGCAGAGTAATGACAATGAGGACACCCCCTTGCACTTTGCTGCTAGATTTGGACACACAGGTGTTGTGAAAGAGTTCCTTAAACGGGCTGAAGTGGTTAGTGCTGGGCTGCTGAACAAAGCTAACAAACGCAAAGATACGGCCTTACATGATGCTGCTCGGGCGGGTCATGCTGATATTGTGATGATGCTGGTTGAAGCAGGCGGTGAGAATGCCCTGCATTATATGCCAAATAATCTACATGAGACTCCCCTCTTTCTTGCTGCTGAGAGAGGATGTTTCAAATCGTTTAAATCAATACATACAGATATCATTGCCCTTGAGCATAAAGGACCCCGTGGCCAAACCGCTCTTCACCTTGCAGTCCTGTGTGGGAACAAAGGTCAGCCGTTCTCTATTTTCGGTTGGAGATTAGTTGAGATATTAAATGTTGTCGTTTTAAAAACAAATGCTCATTTAGGATAAAATTAACATTATCTAACACCATTCCAATGATTGCAACAGATATTGTGGACCGGATTCTGGAAATAGAAACTAGTAGTTTGCTAATCAGAGTTAAGAACGATAAAGGGCAAACACCACTTCACTCTTGTGCTTCTCAGAATGCTAAGGAACAACTTACGATTATGAAAGCTCTTCTTGATCATGATGAAAAGCACAATTCAGCGGTGTACGTCAAAGACAATGATGGTCGAACACCCCTTCACATTATGACTCTAAACTTAAACTTTAATGGAGCACAAATGCTAATAGATTCTTATCCGGACTGCATCGAGATGGTGGACGACAAAGGGTGGAATTTGGTTCATTTTGCAGCTAATACGGGATGTATCACTGCAATTGAACAACTTCTAAGAGAGGTGCCAAAGTGTGACAGGCTCCTCAATGAGAAAGATAATGATGGGAATACTCCTCTGCATCTTGTTGCCACCTCACCCACTCTTCCCATGTATAAGTTTTTCAATAAGCTAGAAAGGTTTGTACGGCGGAACAAGAATCTGGATGTGAGGGCATTCAGTAACAAGAATTTAACTGCTGGCAATATCGTGGATTCTAACTCCGGTCTTCCTCCAGTAAGTTCAACTTTCTTTCAGACTATTAACCAAAGAAAGAATTGTTAGATAAGTACTCCCTCCGTTTCTATCACTTGTTTAATTGAGACGAAGGATGGTTGTTTAATTCATGAATATCGTCTGGAGACTCTAGACGAAGAGTGGTTTGTAAATGTAGGAAATTGTCAAATACCCAGTTTAAAATGGTATCAGGGTCCATGAGCATGACCTATGTATGTTTATGATACCATAACGTCAAAGTTCAAACTCATGAAAATGTCACACACTCACACCCATAACTCGGATAATGAGTCAATTTCGTATGTCATAGATATTAGGAATATTAATAATAGTTGGGCCTCAATCATTACCTTAAAGTTTTGGTTGAGATTGTTCATCTATCATGGTATCAGAGCCAGTGTGACCGAAGGTCACAGGTTCGAATCCTGGCAATCTCAAAAAGTGGAAACCAGCACACGGTATGGGTGGGCCTGTGCAAACTAACCACTCTTCAAGCCCAATGGGTATTTCAGTGAGGGAGTGTATTAGGAATATTAATAATAGTTGGGCCTTAATCATTACCTTAAGGTTTTGGTTGAGATGGTTCATCTATCAATAGACTGGTTTTATACTCCCTACTCATTGCATCTTGCATCACACGTGAGCAAGGAACCAATTCTTAACATAGTTTAACAGAACTGAATGGATATGGATATTTCTATCAGCTATCATTCATTCATACTCATACAAATGGTAGCATAAAATAAGCAACAATTAATCAATTATAATTATATTTGAGAGTTTAGAGTAGCCTAATGACAATCCCTCCAATATAAGATGATTTGGGGAAAAAATTGACGTCATTCATCTCCCCGTTTATTTACTTCCATTTCCCCTTTGTTTCCTTCCCTTTCTGTTTCTGTTTCTGTTTCGTTTCCCTTTCTCTTTTCTCCATCCCCTCCCTTTTATTTTCCTCCTATAACATGTCTTTACTCTGCCACCTTTGTAGAGTAAACTAAGGAGACTAAGTAAACTATTGCCAAAGGGCAGGCGCATACCCTATGTCGCTGAAGATGCTGAAAGAGTAAATATGATTGGAAGTGTAGAAGATAACGAAGGCAAACCAAAAGATATAACAGAGAGAATAATCAACTATATCCAAAAATTAGGAGCAACTCCGCTGGTTATTGCCACCCTCATTGCAACAATATACTTCATTAGAGGGTTTCCGCTTACCCCTGTCCTTGCTTTAATCATCATAGCCATCTTTTTTTACGCTTGTCTTCATGCTATTGTATATTTCTGTGATCTTTTGTTTCCAATTGGAGCTTCTACAAAAAGGAGGGGTCAGAAGAAAAGAATAAAAGAAGAGAACTGATTTTCGCGATACAGATTTGCGTTCTTCTACTAGTCTTTATTCTATAAGCTCTGAGTATGGAGGGGAAGGTGTCTGGTACCCTTCTTATAAGCTCTTAGTATGGATAATATTTTAATTTGGGTTGTGTGGATAACTTTTCTATGTTTTATATGTATGTTTGCCTTTGATGATCATTGTAATTGCTTCTCCTTTTCCACAATGTTTTCGCGATACAGATTTTTGTTCTTCTACGAGAGACGATTTCACATCAATGTTTGTACAATTGAAATTGTGTCGAGAATTGATTTAACTGATGGCAACTTCACCATTGAACCATTAAGTTTAGCATCATCGAGAATGCAAATTTAAACCATTAACATTGCAGCAAAAGAACTAGGAATACAACATAACAAATTCAAATAAAAGAAAAGGGCGATAAGCGCGCAGACATACCAATCGGAGGACATGAATTTCCTGCACAAAGCATGACACCATGGACCATTACTCCCTTCTCTATATTACACAAATATACAGGTTTGAGCTAAGTCCTGGGAGTAAACTCCTGTAGTTAAGTCACAGCCTCAGCTTGAATCCCTTAAAAGAAGAACTTAGTCGAATCATTGCTGAGAAAAGAAAACAGAGAGCATCAGATTTGCAAGTCGATTGACAGTAACTTACTCAAATCATCATATTCAACTATACCTAATGCGGATTCAGTAAGGATGGCAAGGTACAATTTTGATGTCTGCTTGAAAACCACGTAAATCCATTAAAAATCTTACAGACCAGTACTAGACTACTAGAATAGACATTTGAGAAGATGAGAGAGCATCAAAGCAAAGCATATTAAGGCAGCTAAAGACCAGCAACTTCATGGAATTTTACTGTACATATGTTACACCGGCATTTGGGAAGATCAAAAGCAAGAATCTCTATTCTCTACCACTATCGCATCCTAAACAAAACCAAGCTAACAACCATTGTATTGGCAACCAAATAAGATACATGAACAACAAGAATCAAGCAATGCAGCATCCCAGTCCCCAGATAATCAGAAATGTAAAGGCCAGCATAAAAAATCAACCAAAAACATTACTTGTTTTTCTTCTGTTTTGCTAAGGTATTATCTTGTAGGGCTTCTCCTCAACTGTCCCTAAGCAAACAAAACTTCGACAAAAATCCATGTATCCATACTTTGATTCTTACCATCTTTCAATGGCAACCATGAAATGTAACGTTCTCAATCTCCCCACTAACCAAATCCGTCCAACTGCATTAAGACCCTTCTCCGTCTTTCGGGTAAACAACCGGTTTAATCTGCATTGAAGCTCCTATCCTTTGCGGGTCATTGACACTAAATATCCTAATCCAGTACTCCTCCTTCTTCACCCACATATCCGAGCACATCAATTTCAAACAAAGAACCGCGGCAGCATCAAAATTAACATGATTCACTAACAAACATAAATTTCCACCTAATTCGCTCTTTACAAGGTCAGATTTATCGAATTTTTCGACAACATTGGGATTTCCATTAGCGAGAAATTTCGAGTCTGAATATCAAAACACTTTCATTAACAAGTACACCTTTCAGAGTTTGAATTCTATACTTAATTAAAGTATGATCGTTTAAAAAATTCCATGAATTGTTCTTCAAACTATACACATTCGATTCACGTTGTTCATCATTTTGGATCATCTGCAGCACTATGTAATCGTCGTTATCTCTACCGTAACCCAACCCAAAAACAACGACGGTGATATAATCGGGGTCAAAATAGGGTTTGAGTTTGGTGACCGGAGCAAAGGGTGGGATTAAGCGATGCGTTTTGGTAGAGGGGTTGTATAAATAAACCAATTTTTTGTCGTACCGCGAAATGCAAACGACGCCGTAGCATGCACCGTCGATTTCGACGACTCGGTGATAAGGTAGGTGGTTGAGGGGGTGATTGAGCTCAGCAAAATGGAGAATTTTAGGGTTTTGATGGTCGCTTAAAGTTAATAATAGAGATTGGTGGGAATTGATCGGAAATTAGGGTTTGTAGTTTGAGATGGAGATTGATGAATTTGGTGGAATTGATTAGGGAAATCCATGATTTAGCGACGCATTTGAAGCGAAGAAGTGGTTTAACTGGTAATCGAGAATTTGTGTTGCAGAGATAGTGTCAAGAGGTAGTGTTTGTGCCGCCATTTTTGTCGATGTACTCGCTTACAAGTCAGTACCAATTATTGTGCGGAATTCTTTTCGAAAAATACGTACTCTTTTACGTTTGCATCGTCACTAGTCCGTCAGTTTAACTACAGGCTAATATTTTTCTTTTCGGTAAAAAAATGTTTACTGTTGATGTAATGGTTTACTGTTGTCGAAAAAAAAATGTTAAAATATATCAAATTTATCATTTTGCTCGTAAATAAACGTAATTGTCAAAGTGGTGTCGGTCCGATCTTGGAAAATCGCAAACCTAAGTGCTTATTTGGGAGGGAGGTAACGGTTACTCCGTAATCAGTTCCTTCAACATTGATTTCCGAGTCTGATACTCTCTCTAAGGGGTTCAAGCTGAGGCTGTCACTTAACTTGAGGAGTTTCCGGGTCTTAGTCCGAAACTGTATACAGTATTTGTGTAATATAGAGAAGGGATAATGATCCATGGTTCCATGCTTTGTGCAGGAAGTTCATGTCCTCCAATTGGTTTGATAAAACTTCATATCATGAATCAATCATATGGGCACGTGGGACTTCCGGGTTTCTTCACATGGGCAATTATCGACACAAACTCTGGTTTATACGTAATACATTACACATACTTTAGTGTTGAACTCTGTTCTTTGGCATTACAATCAGTATTTGACATAATATTACATGTGATATTCATACGCTCTAATAAAGCCAATATCCACCGATTTTAAATCTGCAGAAGAATTGCAACATTGCTTGGCAAGTTGTGACAGAGAGAAAGGAGTACCAAAAGAAGTAGAACAACGAGATGGCGATGATGGTTAAACCAAGGCCAATGGATTGAGATACCACCGCATATACTCCACTCACAAACGCTATCATCAACGCACCCAGCGAAATTGTACTCAAGAAATTAGCTTCCATTGTTAATGTTTCAGCTTCCACTACACGACTTTGGCTTGCTAGTACAAAGTAACAGATCACCGCAAGGCTTGACATGGTAAAGGCTATTGTATCTGAGATCAGAAATACAATGAACGGAGCCTTTTTCACAAGCACAGCCAATCCTATAGTTTTCCCGGGACTTTGATCGAACCCACCAGGTAGCGTAAACCCTGCAGTGAATGACACTGTTGCAATGAGGGCCGCAACAACCAGACGAGTCTCTCCAACTTTTTGGAGGGACCTGATTTTCTCCATTATTTTTTTCCGACTGCCTTCTTTATCTTCTGCATTATTGCTAGTATTTGCTCTTGCGGGAACTTTAGCTGTATTGGGTATGCGCCTGCCCTTAGGTAATACTTCATTTTGTCTGCTTAGTTTAGTCTACAAATGTGGCAGAGTAAAAATATATTAATGTATAAATTAGTCCAAGGGTGGAATGCAAGCATGCAGCTAGACTCAATTCCACCCGAAAATTGGATGAACCCGGACCGACCTGACCCGTGACCCGATATTTTCTCAACCCGATAGATGTCCTATTAATGAATTATTTTAATAATGGTTTAAATAACACCAAATTCACATTCATCTTAATTATTTTCACTTAAAACCACGATTAATACACCTACCCATTAGTTAAACATAAAATTATGATCTAAAACTAAATATAGAAGATAAAATTTATGCGGATAACTTGACCGGACACCGACTTGTTAATGAACCGAACTGACCCAAACCTGTCACTAACCCACCATAACCCCAACCCGATATGACACGACCCGCTTTAACCCGACACGTAAACGACCCGAATAACCCGATTGCCACCTCTAAGTGCATCTAATTAAAGATGTGGTTTCATTTATATTACTGACTAGCTAGTATTGGTGTCTGCCTCGCCTGGGCTATCTCTACCGCGAAGGGCATAGCCAGGCTTGAGGCCTTGAGGGTGTGATGTATAATAGGAATATTAATAATAGTTGAGTCTCAACCATCACCTTAAGGTTTTGGTTAATACGGTTCATCTATCATGGTATCAGAGCCACTGTGACCAAAGGTCACGGGTTCGAATCCTGGCAACCTCAAAACCCGGTTCATCTATCAGTGTAGAGTCTAGACTCTAGAGTGACTCCCTCTGAGTCTGTCTCATTTTACTTAAAAAAAATGATTGAGATGTAGGGAGTACGTACATATCTAACAATTCCGATCTTTGGTTATTACTCTAAAAATTGAACTTACATAAGCAAGACCGATGTTGGAAGCAAGGATATTCCCTGCAGTTAAATTCTTGTTGTTGAATGCCCTCACATCGAGATTCTTGTGCTGCCGTAAAAAGAATGGTAGAGGAAGGATAAAGTTATTGAAGGGACAAGTGGGTGAAGTCGCAACAAGGAGATGGAGAGGAGTATTCCCGTCATTGTCTTTCTCATTGATTAGCCTACCAAATTTTGGCACCTTTCTTAGAAGAAGTTTAAGTACTTGGAGACATCCCGAGTTAGCTGCCAAATGAACAACATTCCATCCTTTGTTGTCCACCATCTCGATGCAGTCCGGATAGGAGCCTACTAGCATTTGTGCTACGTTCAAGTTTAAGTATAAAATTGCAATGTGAAGAGGTGTTAGACCGTCATTGTCTTTGATGTACACCGCTGAATTGTACTCATCATCGTGATCTAGAAGAGCTCTCATAATCGTAAGTTGTTCCTTAACATTCTGAGCAGCACAACAGTGAAGTGGAGTTTCCCCGTGATTGTTCTTAGCTCTAGTTAGCGAACTACTAGTTTCTATTTCCAGAATCCGATCCACAATATCTGTTCAAATCATTACAGTGGTGTTAGTTAATGTTATTTTTATCCTAAATCAGCATTTGCTTTGTTAAATGACTGACCTTTGTTCCCGCACAGGACTGCAAGGTGAAGAGCGGTTTGGCCACAGGGACCTTTATGCTCAAGGCCAGTGAAATCTGTATGTTCAACAATGGTATTGAACGACTCGAAACATCCTCTCTCAGCAGCAAGAAAGAGGGGAGTCTCATGTAGATTATTTGGCATATAATGCACGGCATTCTCACCGCCTGCTTCAACCAGCATCATCACTATAACCTCCTAAAAGAACATTAGGTAAATTTTGACCTAAACATTTTGGCGCCCACCGTGGGGCTATAGTGATTATTCAACTCAAAAACTTCAAATCCTAAAAACTCTCAAAAATGACAAACCCAACTTCTCAAACAACCTCACAACCCATCCCGGTGGCAACAGAAACCTCTTCCAAATCCACTGCGGTCAGCACTTCCACAGTGGTCAGTGCTCCCGTGGTCAGCGCTCCTACAGTGGTCAGCGCTCCAGTGGTCAGCGCTCCAGTAGTCAGCACCCCCCTCGCTGTTAGCACTCCTCAGGCGCAATCAGGCGTCACCAGCAGCTCAAGCCCGGCGGATGCTCCCACCCCAGCCATGTGGAAAACGATGATGGAAGGGATATTTACCCTCCACCAGGCAGTCGACGGCTTAAGGAAGGACAACCAAGAGCTCAGAAAGTTAGCAACGGCTCAGAATCTACCTCCGCGTGCCAGCAGAAACCCAGGCGCAGAGGCAGAAATCCCAGGACCCCCAGAGAGCAGGGCGATTCCCAGCGAGATAGTCACCAGACTGGACCTCTCCGGAGTCGCACCTCCAGGAAGAATCACTCCGACAGGCTTGGGCTACCTCTCCATCAACCTAGATTCACCGCCACCTCAAACGGGGGCCCCAGGTAACGAATCTGTAAGGCCACCTATTATCACTAACCAACATGGTAATGCAGGACCTTTTTTCACCCCGACCTCAGTCTGGACACAAGGGGAAGGGTCATCAGCAAGGCAACCACCTCCACTGGGGGCTGGCTCATCAGGATATCCCATCCAGCAGACGCCGTCAATAGTGCACACCGTGCCAATGAATCATCAGGCACTCTGCCAGCCCATGGTCAGCCGGACACCGGGAGCACCAGGGTATGCACCACTCACCCATACCACTCCTTGGAATTTTGCTAACCCTCTTGCAGGACCGAATCCATGGGAGCACCAGTACAAAGAGCTGTGGGATTTAGTCAGCCGCATCCCAGGAATGCCAAGGCCCCTGGAAAAAGCGGCCCCAGACAGCTACGCAGACTCGCCATTCACCCACAACATCGTCTCAGTAGATGTGCCCAAAGGGTTCACTCCGCCAAACATGACCAGCTACGACGGAACGGCTGATCCGATAGACCACATCAACCAATACAAGCAGAAAATGATGGTGGTCACAGCCTCAGGCTCTCTGAAAGAGGCGTGCATGTGTAAAGGATTCGGGTCCACTCTCTCAGGAGCCGCCCTTCAATGGTTCGTCACTCTGCCCAACTCCAGCATGTCCAGCTTTGCAGATCTGGTGAACGCATTCAACCAGCAGTTCGCCAGCAGCAGGCGGCCAGAGAAGCAGAGCAGCGACCTCTACGAGATCCAGCAAGGCGATACAGAATCCACCAGAGACTACCTGGCCAGATTCAACAAAGAAATGGTGTCCATTCCCCATTGCGAGGAGAAAGCTGCCATCCACGCCTTTCGCTGGGGGCTACCCCAGGCCTCCGACCTATACAAGGAGCTCACCAAATGGCCATGCACGGCCTATGCTCAGGTTCAGCAAAAGGCGTTGGATGCCATCCGACTGGAAGAGGATGCAGGGCCCAGGAGGATCAGTTGCGGCTCCGCATCTACCAGCAGGAAGGCACCAGCAGCAGACAGGCAGGAGAAATCCAAACCCTACAACAGGCCGGTGCATAAAGTTTCTGGAGGAAAAAACTGGAAGAATGACCCAAATCTGCCGCCAAAGGTACAAGAGTACGGTTTCACTGTTAATCTTGCAGGACTAATCAAAGCGCTAAAGGAGTTGGGAGAAAAGGTGAAGTGGCCCAAGAAGCGGGCAGAAGAAAGAAGCAAGGACGGAAGGGACACCAACCTAAGGTGTGACTTCCACAACGAAGACATCGGGCATACAACTGAAGATTGCATCACCCTCAGAAAAGAAGTCCGGTATCAGTACGAGCAAGGTAATCTGAACCACATCTTGCCAAAGGGAACCAAGGTGAACGCAACTCGCCAGGTAGCACCCTCTAGTCCCCCTCTTTGCACTAGAACTATTAACGTGATAACAGGGGGCTCGGAGCTGTGCGGACTTACCTATTCCGCAGCCAAGAGGCACGCCACCCGAGTTAAAGGAGACAAGCCAGAATCCTCGTGCAGGATCAGCTCCCAGGACCTACCGGTCGTCAGCTTCGATGAAACGGATGCAGAAGAGGGTGCTGAATACCATGATGACGCCCTGATCATCACCCTGTCCATAGGAAACTGCCGGGTAAAGAAGATCCTGGTGGACACGGGGAGTTCAGTCAATATCATCATGTTAGAGACGCTGAAAAGTATGGGATTTGGGGAAGCAGACCTAGTCAGAAAGGCGGTTCCGCTGGTGGGATTCAGCGGGGAAACGAAGCATTCACTCGGAGAAATCATGATCCCGACCTACGCCGGAGGAGTCAACAAGCAGGTGAGGTACCTGGTGATTGACGGTCCCTCCACCTACAACGTCATCCTGGGCAGACCGTGGATACATGATATGAAAGCCATCCCATCATCATACCACCAGTGCCTCAAGTTCCCTACACCGTGGGGAGTCCAGACCATAAGAGGAAACCAGGAAGAAGCCAGGAGCTTTTACAAGGTGGCACTCAAGCCTACAGCCACTCCTCCCCCAGCATAGCAATCACAGGCAAAGCAGGTCAGGGGAACCTACGAGGAACCTCCCCAAGTGGAGGTAGAGGAAATTCCCCTAGACCCGCTGCACCCAGAGAGGAAGGTACTGGTGGGAGCAGAGTGCACAGGTACCGTTCGCTCAGAACTATTAAATTTGTTAAAAGCTAACATCGACTGCTTTGCATGGTCCCATGAGGACATGGTGGGGATAGACCCAAATGTAATTTCACACAGGTTGAGTGTAAGTCCCGGCTACAAGCCGGTCCAGCAAAAGAGAAGAAAGTTTGCCGCAGAAAGAAACCAGGTGATAAACCAGGAGGTGGACGACCTCCTGGCCGCAGGAAAGATAAGGGAAGTAACCTACCCCGAATGGCTATCCAACGTGGTAGTGGTCCCCAAAAAGAACGGAAAATGGAGGGTGTGCGTGGACTTCACCGACCTCAGCAAGGCATGCCCTAAAGACCCGTTCCCTCTGCCGCACATAGATGCAATGGTGGATGCAACCGCAGGCCATGAAATGCTCACATTCCTGGACGCCTGGAGCGGATACAACCAGATCAAAATGCATCCGGAAGACCAAGAAAAAACGGCATTCAGGTCTGAAAGAGGTATCTACTGTTATAACGTTATGTCATTCGGTTTAAAAAATGCAGGATCCACATATCAAAGGCTGGTGAACATGATGTTCAAAGAACAAATTGGCAAAACCATGGAAGTCTACATAGACGACATGGTTGTCAAGTCCAAAGCAGCCAGCCAACACACCCAGCATCTAGAAGAAACCTTCAGCATCCTGAAGAAGTACCTCAGCTCCCCACCACTCCTATCCAAACCAGAGCAGGGGGAGCCGTTGTACTTATACCTATCAGTAACCGAGGTAGCAGTAAGCGCGGTCCTGGTGCGAGAGCACGAAGGGACCCAGCATCCAGTCTACTACATCAGTAAGTCTCTGCTACCTGCAGAGACCAGGTACACCGCTCCTGAAAAACTCGTCCTTGCTTTAGTTACAGCTTCGTACAAACTAAGACCTTGCTTCGAGTCTCACTCTATATCCGTCTTAACTAGCTACCCCCTAAGACCCATATTGAGTAAACCAGAACTTTCTGGAAGAATGTCCAAATGGTCAGTCCACCTGAGCGGCTACGACCTAAAATTTGAAACAAGGACCGCGATAAAATCGCAAGCCCTTGCAGACTTTGTCTCTGATTTCAGCCCAGGTATGGAAAAGGAAGCAGCCAAAGAAATCCTGCCTCCCGAAATGGACTCTGAGGAAAACTGCTGGACGCTGCATGTAGACGGAGCCTCTAACAGCAGAGGAGCGGGGGTAGGAATGGTACTCAGATCCCCTCAGGGAGATATGATCGTGCAGGCAGTACGATGCGAGTTTCCAGCAACCAACAATGTAGCAGAATACGAGGCCTTGATCCAGGGACTCCAACTGGCCCTGGACCTCAAAGTTAGGTACCCGCAGGCGTTCAGTGACTCGCAGCTCATAGTAAATCATATCAACGGTGAGTACGAAGCCAAAGACCCCAGGATGGCAGCATACCTGGAAGTAGTCAAAGACAGACAGGCAAGGTTCATCACCTTCAAAATAGAGCAAATCCCCAGGGAGCAGAACGCAGAAGCAGACGCGCTGGCTAACCTGGGGGCAACATTCAAGCCCGGAGACATCTCCTCAATCCCCATCACCCACGTGCTGGAACCCTCAACTTCCCAGGAAGACCGAGAAGTTGAAAACTCCAGCACCCAGTGGGAAGCAGGATTAGGCGTCCTCAGCAACACCGCGGAGCAGCCAGAGGATTGGAGGTCACCCTACCAGAAATGGCTGACAGACGGAACCCTACCAGCTGACAAAAAAGAGGTAAGGGGATTCAAAATGAAAGCTTCCAGATTCATACTAATAGATGGTGTGCTGTTCAGGAAATCGCTGGCAGGACCCTACCTAAGGTGTCTGGGCGACAAAGAGGCACAGACAGTCTTGCACGATCTCCACAGCGGAGACTGCGGAAATCATGCAGGGGGCAAGAGTTTATCCAACAAAGCAATCAGAATGGGATACTTCTGGCCGACGATACGAAGGGACGCAGTAGAGCTAGCCAAGAAATGTGAAGCCTGCCAGAAACACGCTCCTGTCACGCATCAGCCCGCTGAACCTCTGCATCCAATCATATCGCCCTGGCCCTTCATGAAATGGGGAATGGACATAGTAGGACCGCTGCCCAGAGCACCTGGGAATAGAACCTACATGCTCGCACTAACAGACTACTTCTCCAAGTGGATAGAAGCAGAAGCCTTCCCCCAGGTCACAGAAAATCAGGTGATATCTTTCCTTAAACGAAACATAATCTGCAGATTCGGTATACCCTCTGAAATAGTGTGCGATAACGGCTCACAGTTTATATCTAACAAAACCGAAGCATTCTGTGCTAGTTGGAATATCACCCTACTAAAAGCTGCTCCCAGGTACCCGCAGACGAATGGCCAGGCAGAATCCAGCAACAGGATAGTTATGGACAACATGAAAAGGAGACTGGAGGAAGCTGGAGGAAAATGGGCAGACGAGTTGCCCTTGGTTCTCTGGTCTGACAGAACCACTCCAAAGACAGCAACCGGTCAAACCCCCTTCAGCCTAGTATTCGGAGCAGAAGCCGTCATCCCAGCAGAGGTGAAGGTACCAACACAGAGGTACAGCTGCCTAACAGAAGAGCGCAATCAAGCAGAAATGGCTAGCAGCCTGGACACGATAGATGAGCTCAGAACCAGCGCTGCCATCAGAATGGCCGCCTACAAACAAATGGTGGCACGGAGTTACAACAAGAATGTGAAGATCAGGACCCTCCAGGTAGGAGATCTAGTCCTCAGAAAAGTTTTCCAGAACACAAAGAATACAAGTGCCGGAAAGTTTGCCTACAATTGGGAAGGGCCCTATCAGGTGGAAAGTGCAACGGGAAGCGGTTCCTATAGGCTGATGGATATGGAAGGGAAAATGGTGCCCAGGCCCTGGAATATCCTTCACCTAAAGAAGTATCACGTGTAAGGGAGCATACTGAGATGTTCTTTCAGAGTCCGCGCCCAGGAACGACATCCTAATCCTAGGGTATTTACTTACTTATTCTATGTTTAAACATTTCGTACTTTAAGTCATACACCAATGTATCACCCCCAGGATCCAGCCATCCCGAGGGAATTATTCGAAAAACAAAAAATTTGGTGATCAATGAGAATATATTCGAGGTACTTTTATCATAAATGCTTGCAATATGTTATCACTCAAAAGCTTGAGTCAAGTCACACTCAAAAAAACGAAACGTTGCGTGAGTACGGCGAAGTACAAGCAACTGGGACACTGTCGCCCACGATACCTAGCACTCACGAAAGCCTGGCAGCCTCTGACTGAGATGGGTATACCCTGAAGCCAGCACCCACACATGGCCAAAAAATACACGAGCATGCACAAACAAAAAAATAAAAGAGAAACATGCAGAGCATAAAAAGCGTCCGCAGACGCATACTTAAAAAGGCAGCACAAACGGCTGCCGAAAATCCCTGGGATCACCCAGAAAGGAGTTCAAACGTACTAAAGAAAAGCAAAAACAAATGAAGGCCCGCCACGCAGGGCCCAGGGCACAGAAGTATTCAGGGCACCAGCCCAACCAACAAAACAAGCATAAAATACGGCCAAGTTTAAATGCCACTAAGGGCGCAGAAATTAGACATAAGCGGCTTCCTCCACGATATGCTCATCGCCAGAACGACGAGTAGAAGAGGAGCCGGCCTCCGCAGCAACATCAACAAGCTGACCCTGAGAAACGCCAACTGGAGCAGGAGATCCTGGATGAGCACTCTGGACTTCGGGGGAACCAGGAATCGGAGAGCGGAGGGACCCGTCGGGGTTAAGGTCAGAGAAGTCCGGGAGTACAGGATGAATGGGGAACATTTGCTCCATGAGCTTCCTCTCCTCCTCCAAGCACCACTTGGTGTGCTCCCCGGTCCTGAACTCCTCCATGCAAGCTATCCTGGTCTCCAAAGCAGAGAAGGTAGCCATGTCGTACAACAGCTTGGACAGGCTCTTTTTCTTATTCACCATGGCCCTCAGCTGCACATCCTTCTCAGCCAGAGCCTGATCTTTCTCAGCCAGAGCCTCGTCCCTCTTCCTACCTTGCTCCGCCAAGGCATCCTCCAGCTCCTTCACCCTTGCCTGACAGAACGTCAGCTCCTCAGACTTCCGCGTCCGGATTCCCCTCTCAGCCTCCAGCCCGGCCTGCAGAGTCCTCATCTCCTGGGATATGGCCTCCGCCTTGCTGCACCCCATCAATACCTTTTGAAAGCCCTGGGAGGGAAATTCAGAAGAACGCTTCAATTACTGAAGGGAAAAACACAGGCACCACGGGAGGCAAGAGAAAAAGAAAAGAAGAACTCACCGAAAAAATGTCCTCCGCAGCCTGCCGCCATAACGGCACGGCAGGCTGAATCTCTAGCAGCGCCTTGGAACCAGGGGTCAGCAGACGGCCCATGGCGGGCCAGGGATCCTCCTCCAGTTGACAGCTGAAGCCCTCCGGCAAACGGATGATATCCTCGCTCAAATCTTCAATAACAGGAGCAGCAGACCTGTCGGCCAAGGCAGTGGAAGTGGAAGCTCGATGACGCGTCCTGGAGGAAATTGCCGGAGGAGGAGGGCAAAAGGGGGTAACAGAAGGAGATGACTCAGCAGGCACAGCAGCCCTCTTGGGAGTAGGTAGGGGCTCTCCCGGAGCCAGCTTCCTCTTCGACAAAGGCTTGACAGATGAAACCAGCATCATTTTCCTGCGTTCTGCGAGCAACTCTGCAGCTGTCTTCCTCGTTTGGGTCGAACTGGTAGACATTTCCACGGTCTCCTCCTGGGCAAATAGAGTATTAAAGCAGCGGGAATCGACGTCCAAACCAAAAAGCTTATTGTAGGTCTCGGTGATGTTGGGTGAGGGAATCAGATCTTTCACACCTGCACAGGAAAAAATGTAAGGGCGTGAGCAGTAACGAGAACGAAAGACAGAAGGAAGAAACTACCAGTACCTTTGCTGTCAACGACTGGGTCTTGGAAGATGTAATCAGCCGGCGCAGGGAGCGAGTCCACTCGTACATAAACAAACTGAGTGGACCATCCAGCATCCTTGGCCTTTTTCGGAAGAACGATGGGGAGGTCAATCTTAGAGCGAGCTCGGAGGGTGTACTGAGCGTCACCCAGGCCCCGAATCGCATAGAAATGGGCTAGATCCCCCAGAGAAATGTCGATAGAGTGACGGCCGCTTATCATAGCAAGAGATAAAAGAATCCTCCAAGCATGAGGGTTTATCTGCCAGAGGGGCAGCTTGGAGTGGCGAAGGAATTCTTGCACCAATGAGGGAAACGGGAAAGACAAGCCTAAGGAAAACGGGTATACATAGAAGGTAGTCCATCCTGGACAATGCGCGTCAGGCGCTTGCCCAGGGCGGGGTACGACCATATCGACACTTTCGTCGAATGGAAAGAAGTCCCTGACTACGGACGGTTCTATCAAAGCAAAACATGAATCAACGCGATATTTATTGTGTAACAGGGGGCGTTCGTTGAAGGTGTTTAAAGCCATCGAAAGTACAAAAATAGGAGCGCAAGAAAACCGTACCTCGGCGACGGATGAAGGCTGAAGACGAATGGGCAAGGTCGGAAGTTTGGGAAAGTTGGGAGAGAGAAGGGGAAAAGGTAATTAAAGGGGAAGGTGAAAGGTAAATGGTAAAGGTAAAGGGAGGTTTAAATAGGGGAGGTAAGTTTGAAATTTGAAATTAATAGTGGACAGTTGGCGGGTGGTTAACATGCAATAAAGAGGGCATTTGTTGAAACTGACGCAAGTCACATCAAAGACTCCTCAACTGCTAACCCTGCGCAGCGTTTCTGAAAGAAATCCGCATCGAGATCCTGGATCCGGCATCTGCAGGAGTTCTCGTAGAAATAAATTTCTGCAAGAACTGGGGGCTAATGTTATGCCCTAAAATTACCATTTTGTTAGGCTAACACGTGGCATTGAACAATTGGACGAGAGGAGAACATTGGATGCTAAAAGTCAAATGATATAAAGAAATAAGAAAGTCAAGGTAAAA
The DNA here is from genome assembly GCA_029255685.2 of Silene conica. Taxonomy (NCBI): domain Eukaryota; kingdom Viridiplantae; phylum Streptophyta; class Magnoliopsida; order Caryophyllales; family Caryophyllaceae; genus Silene; species Silene conica. The sequence continues at coordinate 83,330,099 of CM055314.2, forward strand.
AGAAGAGTGCGGAGGAAGGAGGCGCGCAATGTGTTCGAGGAGCAGGATAAAGCCAAAGGAACACTGCTCGAAGATTGCCCCAAATAGCCAAACACTCAGCTTCCATCAGAGAAAGCGAATAAGGAGAAGGCACCCAGAGTGGGCAAAGAAGAAAGAAAAGATCCGTTGGATATGGCCTCCATCCAACGGTCCATAGCCTTTGACTAAGTATATATATGTAAACATTGTACATAGAAAATTCATTCATTATCATACCTAGCATAGGCAACAATCAGAAAACTTAAGCAAATACTTGTAAACACCCACCTACTCTACAAGAGAATTCTAGTGGAACTTGGAAGAATCATTCTTCCCGCAGTTTTTCCCTAAGGGGCTTCCTGCGTCACCAACCTCCTTGTCTCTCATACTTCTTCTCATTGCCCTCTTAAACCATTAACTTGTTCTAAACATAATACTCAATTGGCTTGGAATCACTATAACCTCCTAAAAGAACATTAGGTAAATTTTGACCTAAACAAGCAGCCCAGCACTAACCACCTCGGGCCGTGTAAGGAACTCTTTCACAACATCTGTGTGCCCAAATCTGGCAGCAAAGTGCAAGGGGGTGTCTCCATTGTCATTACTCTGCAGTAACAGAGAATCCTCAGTTGTTTCATCAACAACATACCGGATGAAGGCCATGCACACGTGATCAATCACGACACCTCTACGATTCTTCTCAAGTGGCTTGCCCAAGTGGACGTGGAGTACATTGTTTCCCCTTGCAGTTTTCTCCTGCTTCCAGTTATTACGCTGCTGGAGTACGACAACAGACCCTTTTTCTGCAGCTTCGTACACCTCACGCTGCATCCCGATTCTTGCATTGGACACGGAATTCATACGAGATGTTGAAACTGTGAGAATTAATGGTATACCGTCACCCATTATTGTTGCTGCTTTGTTCTATCTTCAAGGAGAGGAAGGAGCACATCATTGAGGTTATTTAGGGGTGGGACTGTGTCTTTTTTTTATTCTTTGCTTTGTTAAGGGTTAAAGTCATAACTTTGATTTGATTTTGATTGTTGTTGTTTCATCGACAAAACAAAAAGCAACTAATTCGAATATGATTGTCTCTGTAGTGTCTCCCTGTCTTGTGTTGGAAAAATTGGTATAGGGTAATGGCGATAATGATCGTAAACTTGGATATCAACCGAAATACAAAGAGCACGCTTTCTTTAAGAGTATTTTGACACTATTTCATGCCATGGGTTACACTAAATCCCTTGTAGGATAAGACGGTTGATGCCTTTTTTCTTGGCAAAGATAAAGAGACTACCTAATAGAATTTTTTCAAATTTACTTTGTTCGACAAAATCTGAAGATTATGGTTAGAATAATTAACTAACCTCTTCTTATATACATAGTATATATATAATATAAGATAGTCAATACTGATAGGTATGTGCTTGTTAGTTACGTTTCAAACAAGCACACACAAAATAAAACCGCCAAATACATGTATATAACATGAAGAGGCAACACCATAAAAGCCAAGCAAATATCACGCTACTAAGGCCCGGAACAAGTTTGCTCAAATTGCATATGATTCTAAGTGTTGTCATGTACAATCCCGATGGTCTAATCCGATACATCGGTTGCACTTAGAATTTCGCCTTTAATACAGGATAAACATCACTGTATTTATCTTAACCATATCCATTTACTCATGAACTCGACACATCTGATTATATGAGCATATACTCCGTACTCCTCAACTCACATTATATCGTTTCTGAGCACACACCGATTTTGACTTGAAAACCCGAACACACTTAAATGTTTTGTGATCAAAATCACCAACATTCCTCCCCCATTTAAGTGTATCCCTTGTTTCCAACAAAACAAAGCAACAAAAATCTATGGATAAATGAAAGTGTCGCAAGGATTGAACTTCCACATTAGTACATTACACTTTCCAAATATTCGAGAATCAGGGTGCCCCACGGATTGAACCCGTCAACCAAATAACTCCAAAAAGTTTATTCTTGACACTTTTAACAGCCATGTGTCCATATCCATTCATGAGCGCATACAAAGCCAACCCCAAGCTTTAAGAAGCGGCTACACTTCACACTCATATAGGTGGATTCTTCTAATAATGCCCTGCAATAGCATTTTTTCAAAGATCCTACCATTCTTGCAGGTTCAAGCATATGCTATCGGGACATTATAAATTATGTGCTTCAATCTTACATAATAGGTTTTCTACATTGACCTCAACCTCTAAAATGAGTTAGAAGGGAGTTGGGTGTTCTACCACAAAAGATCAATTTAGGCTTTACCATCCCGATATCCGGCTTGTTAACCAAGTCCTAGTTGATACTTTATGCAAAGTGATCCACTAGAAACGTTGAGATCTCACTAAAACAACAACCGAGATCAATCCCCATTTATGCTAGTCCATATAATGCGTTATAGCAAACACACCGGTGCGCACCGTTATTCACTATCAAAAAATCATGGTATACCGTCACCCATTATTGTTGCTGCTGTTTTGGTCAAAAATTACCAAAGTTGGTCGAAAATTACCAAAATTGTTAAGTCGGGTTATAGTGATCTTTGGTTACGATTTCATGTATTTTGGTGTTTAATTTTCGGGTCTAACAAGCTAAAAGGAGATGAAATGAGAAGAGTGATTTTTGTTGACGCGAGAAACCCGTATGGGAAAAACCGCGGGAGAATCGGTATTCCGCCAAATTAACTATGAAAGTCGACTTGAAAATGTCGATATTGCTACAAGATATGTGAGATTACAAGCTTTAGTGAGTTCTTCTCTCTGTGTGGATGGTTTTGCATAATAAATGCAATCCTATATTTATAGTGTACAAATTGTGGGCAATAATCTACCATTGGGTAATATCCAATGGTCTTGGCCCCACCGTTGGGATTTTCTTTAGTTAGCTTCTAACTCCTTTCTTCTCTTTTTGTTGGACTTGTGCAGAGAAGGGATTTGGGCCTTTTGATAGCTTCCTCTACACACTTCATTACCCATCCCACTTGCCAAATGTGCTTTCTCTTGACAAATAGTGTGCGGTCCAGATTATGCCACTTCACTTGATCCATGTGCTTTGAGATGCCCCAATCGCAGACTGCCACATGGCGTTTAATAAAAAGAGTATTTTGAGGCCTAACATTAGCCCCCAATTCTCGTGTAAGTGTGCTTGCACGGGAATTTGATTGCGCCTGGATCCTCCTGCTGACGAGGAGGCTTCCCTTATCAAGTTGTTTGGTCTGGAACCTGCCAAGCGTTCTTACAACGTCCTGCTGGAATACTGCGCTCTGGAGGAGGAGAAAAAGATGTCTTTTGGTACCCCTCTCTTTTCCTGGATCTCTTTTGTTTTCTTCTATGGTTTGTGTTTTCTGACACGATTTTCTGGATGCAGAAACTGCTGGGCCCAGGATGACTACTGCCATGATAATGGCATGGAGGAGGAAGAAGGCTGTTGCAGCTGCATTAAAGGCTTCATCTAAGAGGAGGGCTGATACTGCTAAATCTGAACTTGGTGGTCTACTTCCTGGACCCAGGAATATGCTGAACAAACATTCTGCTGGAGCAGGTGGCTATGCTGGAGGCGAAGGATACTCTGGCAGCAGAAGTGAAGGAGCTAAAGGAGGCAAATGATGCTCTGGCCGCCAAGGTGGATGCTTTCAGGAGGAGGAAAGGTGTACTCTCCATGATTTTATCTGGTGTTGTTTCCTGCACTCATTGGGAAGCTAGAATAGTGTATATGAAAGAGTTTAAGGAGAATAAGCACCTGGAGTGGAGCGTAGAGGAGGAGAGGCCCTGCGCGGAGGCTTTTCCAGTGTGGTCTGGCTTAGTCGTGCTCTATGATTGCGAGGAGGAGGGTGTGCCAGAAGCGATCACCCTGGTCCTAGAGACTTCAGCTCCTGATGGCCAGAATGATGACGATGGTGGACGGACTTCTTGTGGAGCACGTGGTGCTGGAGTACCTTATTTTCCAGTCAGAATTTGATTCTGGGGAACCAGTAAGTTCTGGGGGTTGCATTATGTTTTAAATTAAGTATGCAGTTTTCCTGGGCCCTGTGTGGCGTCAGCAGGAAGTTTCTGGATTATTCTAGGCCCTGTGAGGCGCCAGTTAGAATTTCCTTTATTTTGAATAGTTCTGGGACCTGAGAGGCGCCAGTTGAATTATTTTGGACCCTGAGTGTCAGGGGTTTTGTTGATATTGTAGGCGCTTTGCCTCTGTTTGATTTTTAGGCTCAGCTGTTGTAGGCGGTTTGCCTCTGTTTAATTTTTAGGCTCAGCCGTTGTAGGCGGTTTGCCTCTGTTTGATTTTTAGGCTCAGCCGTTGTAGGCGGTTTGCCTCTGTTTATTGCATGCATGTTTTTGTTTGAGTATGGCCAAGTGTGGGTGCTGGCTTCAGGGTATACCCATCTCAGTCAGAGGATGCCAGGCTTGCGTGGGTGCTTAGTATCGCGGGCGACAGTGTCCCGGTTGCTCGTACCTTGCTACATTCGCACGCTATTTTTGTTTTATACAAATTTCGCCCCTTCTGGTTGCCAGGAACCTGGGGGAAATGTATTTGGCAGCTGAGTGCCCAGTGTGTTCCACCTTTTAAAAGAAGTATTTCTTTAGATGGAGGATGTTTCAGGGTATGGGTCCTCTTGGTCGATCGTGCTGTCGAGGATTCATGTTCCACAACACTAGCCCCCATTTCTGGAGGTAGGATGCCTATTTCAGCCTCCTTCTGGAGTCCTGGACTAAAGTTAGAAACAAAATCTGCAAGAGCTTGTTATTTTATTGCAGTACGAGTTTCAAATTTTAAGTCAAGACCATTTAGGTGTACAAAACACTTAGCCATTCTTACAGGATAATTCATGTTTTCCTAATATTGTCTTTAGAGGATAGCTTATTAAAGCTTAGATTATGTGAGACTCAAAATAAGGTCTTAATTTATAAGAGACGGTAAATAATGCAAAGACAAGTTTTTCATGAGCTGAATACATGGTTTCTGCAGGTAGAGACTTACTGACATAGTGCTGCTGGATGCTGAGAACCTTCATGTTCTGGTACCAGAACTTACATCTGCCTTGGTTACAGATAGGCAGAGGTAGAGGGGTTCCTCCAGGTTGTTCATCCTGAGACTTTGTTGACTGGCCTGCTGTATGGTCCAGGCCTTTCATCCTTTTCTGCTGGAGCCTTTCTGGATGCAGACTCAGCGGTATGGTTGAGCCTTCGGGGTCCAACATCTTCTTCCAGACGTACGACATCCAGAGCCTTCTGCTGCACCTGGGCGAAGCTCGTGCAAGTCCACTTGGTCAGATCCTCGTACAACTCTGAGCCCTCTGGTAGCCCCCAGCGGAAGGCGTGGATGACGGTGTTTACATCACATCTGGGTATCGACACCATTGCCGCGCTGAATCTAGCCAAGTAATCTCTGGTGGACTCTTCTGGACCCTGGATAATGCGGTATAGGTCGTTGGTCTGCTTTTCTGGCTCCCTACTGCTGGCGAACTGCTGGCTGAAGGCGTTCACCAATTCGGCAAAGCTGGAGATGCTCCCGTTTGGCAGATTAACGAGCCATTGCAACGCTGCTCCTGAGAGGGTTGATCCAAATCCCTTGCACATGCATGCTTCCTTCAGGGGCCCTGATGTTGCTACCACCATCATCTTTTGCTTATACTGATTGATGTGGTCAATGGGATCAGTTGTGCCATCGTAGGGCACCATTGTTGGTGGTTTGAATCCCTTTGGCATGCTGACTGAAACAATGTTCCTGGTGAAGGGAGAATCCGCGTAGCAGTCTTGTGCAACCTTTTCCAGGGGCCGAGGTACACCCGGTATTTGGTAGACCAGGTCCCACAACTCTTTGTACTGTTGCTCCCACATGCTGGGTCCTGCAGAAATGTTAGTTGTAACGGGATGAGGAGATAGAGTTCCATACCCATGTGTTCCAGAAACTTGAGCGGCCTGAAAGCTAGTGACTGGGGTCGTGTGGACTATGGATGGGGTTTGCTGGATGCTGCATCCTGCTATCCCTTCTCCTCCAGTAAATTGCGGCCTCATCGAGGATCCTGCTAGCCATTCAGGTGCCTGCTGATGCGAGGGTCCTGCATAGTTATAGAAGTTAGTACTTGGTGACATTCTTACAGATTCATTACCTGGAGCCAGTGTTTGGCGTGAAGGCGACTCATAGGAGAGGAGCCTCAGCCCGCTGGGTGCTGTCACTTCTGGCGGAGCGATTCCTGCTAGATCCAGGCAGGTGACTAGTTCTGCTGGAACTGCTCGTGTTTCTCCTCTGCCTCCAACTATTCTCCTTGGCGGTCTGGTTCCTGCATCTGCTAAGACGTAGGCTAGATCCGTCTGACTTCTGGATGCAGCTTGTTCCCCCAGCTTCTGGGTGTCCTTCCTGAGGTCATCCATTGATTGGCGGAGCGTGTTTATTTCTTCCATCATTATCCGCCACATCTCGAGTGTTGGAGCTAGCTGACTCGAGGGGGGCAGTGCTTGGGTGGTAGTTGGCTTCGAGTTGGTTCCTCTGCCAGCAGCTGGATCCAGAGAGCTGGTGGCCTTGGGGCTGGTTCCTCCAGCAGCTAGATCCAGAGAGCGGATGGTCTTCGTGCTGGTTCCTCCACCAGCAGCTGGACCCAGAGAGCTGGACCCTAACATGACGACGCTTCTACCAACAGCTGGATCCAGAGAGCTGGACCCTGACATGACGATGCTTCTACCAGCAGCTGGATCCAGAGAGCTGGACCCTGACATGACGACGCTTCTACCAGCAACTAGAGTGGTTGGTGTCAGGGAGCTGGTGGCCTTCGGGCTGGACCCTGACATAACGGCGGTTTCTTGTTTGACCGGTTTCGGAGAAGGCGATCACTATAGCCACACGGTGGGCGCCAAAATGTTTTGGTCAAAAATTACCAAAGTTGGTCGAAAATTACCAAAATTGTTAAGTCGGGTTATAGTGATCTTTGGTTACGATTTCATGTATTTTGGTGTTTAATTTTCGGGTCTAACAAGCTAAAAGGAGATGAAATGAGAAGAGTGATTTTTGTTGACGCGAGAAACCCGTATGGGAAAAACCGCGGGAGAATCGGTATTCCGCCAAATTAACTATGAAAGTCGACTTGAAAATGTCGATATTGCTACAAGATATGTGAGATTACAAGCTTTAGTGAGTTCTTCTCTCTGTGTGGATGGTTTTGCATAATAAATGCAATCCTATATTTATAGTGTACAAATTGTGGGCAATAATCTACCATTGGGTAATATCCAATGGTCTTGGCCCCACCGTTGGGATTTTCTTTAGTTAGCTTCTAACTCCTTTCTTCTCTTTTTGTTGGACTTGTGCAGAGAAGGGATTTGGGCCTTTTGATAGCTTCCTCTACACACTTCATTACCCATCCCACTTGCCAAATGTGCTTTCTCTTGACAAATAGTGTGCGGTCCAGATTATGCCACTTCACTTGATCCATGTGCTTTGAGATGCCCCAATCGCAGACTGCCACATGGCGTTTAATAAAAAGAGTATTTTGAGGCCTAACAGCTGCTTTGTTCTATCTTCAAGGAGAGGAAGGAGCATATCATTGAGGTTATTTAGGGGTGGGACTGTCTTTTTTTTGTTCTTTGCTTTGTTAAGGGTTAAAGTCATAACTTTGATTTGATTTTGATTGTTGTTGTTCCATCGAGAAAACAAAAAGCAACTAATTCGAATACAATCGTCTCTGTAGTGTCTTGCATAAGATTATACGCCCCTTTCAGAAAAGACAACGGAGGTTGGATTGCCATTAAACTTGATAAGAATGGAACTTTATTGAGGAAACTTTTAAGCAAATGAGTTTTAATGCTAAGTGGATTTCTTGAATTATCGAAGGTATAAAAACTGTCTCTTTCTCGACTTTAGTGAAGGGAATACCAGGAGACATTTTAAAACCTACTCAAGGTATTGATAGAAAGATCCGCTTTCGCCGCATATATTTATTATGTGTGCCGCGATTTTAGCAACATCTTACGTTTTCGGACGACACTACCATTTTTGCTAAAACCTCTAATCAAATTTGGTGGCGGGTGAGCATTGAGAAGCACGAGTGGTTTGGAGGGGTCGGCTAGATTAGGGATGGTGGCACTCATCCTTGGCACGAAGATAGGGGACGAGTGATGGGCGTTTGAACGAGATTTTTATGGAGTAGGTATAGGATCGTTTCTTACTCTCGATACAATGTAAATGATATAATGTTTATTGATCTTTAGATACAAGAGTTACATCAGTATGTACAGGGGCGAACCCACGTGGCCGTCCCTACCCAAACTTAAAAAAATTGACTCAGAAAACGGATTTTTACTCTTCAATTATACATACATGATTATTTTTAGTTATGCAGGACCGCCCTTCCGGGATTCTCTTCTCCATTTTTTCCATTCTTTCCGGTAACTTCGATCATATAGAACCCCATAGCACGTAGACGATATGATGACGATGATGAAAGTGTGTTAAGATTGTGACTTGTATGCTTATCTTATTACTTAGCCTTCAACTGGCTTATATAGTTATACAGACGGACTCTGATGGTATTGGGCTTATAACATAATACGATACTATAACGATACATATTCCTAATACCCCCCCTCAAGCTGGAGCATGAAGATTAAGAATGCCCAGCTTGTGGATGAGATAAGAAAATTGAGGAAGACCTAAAGCCTTTGTAAAAATATCAGCCAACTGCTCGGAAGTGGAGACATATTCCGGAAGTACAAGACCGTCGATAATAGCATCTCGAATGAAATGACAGTCAATTTCAATGTGCTTGGTCCGCTCATGAAAAACTGGGTTCCGAGCAAGATCCAAGGCAGACTTACTATCGGAGAAAACAGGTATAGGCCCAAGAAGAGGCACGTCAAGGCTGGTCAAAAGACTTCGTAGCCACTTTAATTCGCAGACCAATTGGGCCATTGAGTGATATTCCGCTTCAGTAGAGGAAAGAGAGACCGTCTGTTGTTTTTTAGTCTTCCAAGAAATAGGGGAATCCCCAAGGGTCACAAACCACCCTGTAACCGAGCGCCGTGAGGTAGGACACCCACCCCAGTCAGAATCACACCAACAACGAAGAGAAAGTGCATTATTGGAGCGAAGCAAAATTCCTTGGCCCGGGCTTCCTTTTAGATAACGAACAACCCGGTGAGCGGCTTTCATGTGTTCCTCACGTGGGTTGCTGAGGAAACGAGAGAGGATATGCACTGCATAGGATAAATCAGGGCGAGTGACAGCAAGATAAACAAGACGGCCCACAAGACGTCGATAAGACTCAGCATTAGCGCACAGTGGTCCAGAAGCTAAACCAAGACCGTGATTTTGCTCAAGTGGAGTCGCGGCAGGCTTTGAACCGAGAAGTCCTGTTTCTGCAATAATATCAAGCGCGTATTTTCTCTGATTAAGATAAATACCATCTTTGCTGCGGGACACTTCCAAACCGAGAAAATATTTAAGTTTACCAAGGTCCTTCATATGAAAGCATTGACCCAAGTAAGACTTAAATTTGGCGATTTCAGCGGTATTGTTACCCGCGATGACAAGGTCATCCACATAGATAAGAACAAATAACCTCACACTACCACGAGAAAAAGAGAATAATGAGTAGTCAGAATAGGATTGAACAAACCCAAAATTCTTCAATGACGTGGTTAATTTAGCAAACCAGCACCGTGGTGCTTGACGAAGACCGTAAAGTGATTTTTTTAGTCGACAAACCTTTCCTTCGTGACCTTGATTGAAACCCGGGGGCAACCTCATATAAACTTCCTCATCAAGATCCCCGTGTAAAAACGCGTTATGTACGTCCATCTGATGTAACTCCCAATTGTTGACAGCAGCGACAGATAAGAAAGTTCGCACGGTAACCATTTTTATTACCGGCGCAAAAGTTTCTCCATAATCAAGCCCTTCAACCTGATGATTACCAAAGACGACGAGACGTGCTTTGAGCCGTTCAATAGTACCATTAGACTTGTATTTTATTTTGTACACCCATCTACATCCGAGAGCCTTTTTTCCATGAGGTAGATCAGTGAGCTCCCATGTAGCATTTCGTTCAAGGGCATCAATTTCTGCTTTCATAGCTGCACACCAACTGTTATCACGTATAGCTTCCTTAAAAGAAGGTGGTTCAATCCCAGAAGTTATAGCTGCAATGAAATTACGATGGGACTCCGAGAAAGAATGACAGTCAATGAAATTTGCTAAATTATATGGCGTACCTGAGGACGATGTAGAGGAAGTCGATGAGCGAGAGGATGGATTGGCAGTTTGGAGTACGTAACCTTGAAGACGAGAATTTGGATACTTGATCCTATGACCCTTACCCACTGCAGTCTCGTTATTGGGCCCCTCAGTATTGGACGTTTGAGTAAAAGTATGTGTGGATGTATGTGGCCCCTCGGTATTGGACCCAATACCCCCTGGAATAGTATTAAATTCTTCTATTTCCCTTGGTTCATTATCAACAACAGCCCCTGTGTCCCCCTCGGTACCCGTGTTTGTCTCACCCTCACCCGCGACCTCCTCAGCGGACACCAGCCCCTCGGCACCCCCCCGTGGCTCCTCGGAAGTGGGAATGGAAGAACCATGAAAGGGTTCATCTGTGAATAACGTAGGAGAGGAGGCCTCGGTATTCGGAGGCGTAGCAAAAGGGAAGACCGTCTCATGAAAAATAACATCACGAGAAACGAAATAGGTGAGGGTGGTAATATCGAATAACTTCCAACCTTTTTTATCATTTGGGTACCCAACAAAAATACATTTTCGACTCCGTTTTTCAAACTTATCACCGCGAGTATGTTGATTGTGAGCGAAGGCAAGACAACCAAAAACACGGAGATTGGTGTAGGACGGTTGCACACCATACAAACACTCGAAAGGAGTTTTATTATCAATTAAAGGAGAGGGTGTACGATTAATGAGAAACACAGCGGTAAGGATACTCTCGCCCCAAAAAGATTTGTCTAAGTTGGCTTGAAACAAGAGAGACCGAGCCACATTTAAAATGTGACGGTGTTTGCGCTCAACCCTCCCATTTTGTTGTGGGGTACCTACACACGACTTTTGAAACCGAATACCGTGAGCAAGGAAATAACCAGCCATACAATTAAATTCGGTCCCATTGTCACTTTGGACGACCTTAAGAGATTTTGAAAATTGAGTAGAGACCATGTTAACGAAATTCAGGAACATATCCGTCACTTCTGTCTTATCAATTAACAAATAAACCCAAGTAGCGCGGGAAAAATCATCCACAATCGTCAAAAAATAATGAGCACCACAAGAGGACGGAATACGATAAGGGCCCCATAAATCACAATGAACAAGGTCAAAAATATTCGTGGCACGTTGTTCATTATTCGAAAAACTGTTCCGATGTTGTTTAGCTAAATGACAAACATCACACAACCAAGGTTTATTGAATTGAAAATTCTGAGCAAAAGAAATGGACTTGATAACTTGATCAGAAGGGTGTCCAAGTCTACGGTGCCAAAGGTCACGAGAACCCGGAGCACTTACTTGATAAATTTTCGCTGAATTAGCACAAGCACGTATCCAATACAATCCATCCTGTAACTCACCAACTCCAATCGTCGTCTTCAGGGAACGGTCCTGTATTAAACAAGAGAATTTAGCAAACTCAAAGAATAAATCACGATCGGAAGCAAGTTGGGAGACAGACAGTAAACTACAAGTAAGACTCGGGACATAAAGAACTCGATCAAGAGTAAGGGAAGAATTAATATAAACCGATCCCATAAGAGTGGACTCGACACGTTGGCCATTAGGCAGACCAACAAGTCGCGCAGGAACCGTATAAGAGGCCAGCAAACAAGTTAAATCACCAGTGACATGGTTGGATGCCCCGGTATCAATAATCCAAGTACACATACCACTGAGACGGTCTGAAGTAAGAACGGAATGTGTCGAAACAGCCCCACTTGAAACAGCCCCACGTGAAACATTCCCACTTGAAATCATATTGGCTTGAACCAACCTTTCGTCCCCTGTCCCATTACCATGAGCAGCCCCTGTCCCATTACCTTGAACAGTACCTCCCGTGCCAGCCCCTTGCGCAGACCCCGAGGCCCCAGCAGAGAACCTTCCCGACCCCCGAGAGCCTTTGCTAGGACGAGAGCGCCGCAGGTCAGATAGCGTACGGGGACGGTCCCCCCACCATTCCGGGAACCGCTGTAACTTGATATAACAATTACTAATGTCATGACCTCGGACATCACAAAAATTACAGAACGGAACGCGACGCTCGCCGCGCCAGTCAGTATGGGGTCGTGGAGTGGCAAAGGCAGAAACGTCAGAGGAATCCACAGCAGTCGCAGGAGGAGTACGAAGACGCTCCTCTTGCAACACGGCATGATAAGCGCGAGTCAGAGAGGGCAAGGGGTCCAATTGAAATTGTTGAGACCGAATATTGCCATACAAAGTAGAATCGAGTCCCATAAAAAATTGGTGTAGGCGCTCGTTATCAAGCCGTTTAATTGCGTCGGGTCCGATATTGCAACTACACTTGTTACATTTGCAAGAAAAAGGAGGTTCATGAACAACAAGAGAGTCCCATAGAGATTTAAGTTTACCGTAATAAGTCGTAACATCCATACCTTTGGTTTGAACACAATTTTTGAGTTGCGTTTTCAGATTATGAATGACGGTACCGTCGACGACGGAGAATTGTGCAGCGAGATCAGCCCAGAGAACCGAAGCGTCTTCAACGTATGAAATTGTATCAAGGAGAGACGGATCAATCGTATTACGTATCCATTGGACAAGAGTACAGTGCACGACTTCCCAATTCTCAAGTTCAAATTGGTCTGTCGGTTTTTTAATAGTACCGTCGATGAAACCGAATTTTCGCCGCGATTTCAAAGACATCCGCATAGAGTTTTTCCAGTCGTCGTAATTGTCACGACGAAGGACGACATTCGAGATTTTGGCTTCGGGAACGGCATGAGAACCAAGATAATAGGGAGACGTTGAGTCAATTTTGGGTGGAGGAGGAGGCACGTCGTCATCGCCGGCCATATTGGCAGCCGTGATAATCTTCGTTGCGACGGCTGACGAAGTGTCTGTTTTGTTTTTCTTTTTTTTTAGGGTTTTGAAAGAGATCCTGAACCTGATACCATGTTAAGATTGTGAATTGTATGCTTATCTTATTACTTAGCCTTCAACTGGCTTATATAGTTATACAGACGGACTGATGGTATTGGGCTTATAACATAATATGATACTATAACGATACATATTCCTAATAAAGTGACATAATTAACAAATGAAGATACAACAGGAGATATTCCGATCTGGAATGCGAGCATTAAGAAGGACAATGAAGCCGAGCTTAGAAACTCTGCAATCATTGATAATCTTATAACAGTTGCAGCATCCTTCTCTCCTGCAATTGTGAAGTAACACATTACTGCAAGACTGGACAGCGTAAAGGCTATTACGTCGTATATCATGAACTGAGAGAAGGCCGGCGTTTTACTAAGCACTGCCTTGCCCTTTTCGTCAAGTCCACCTGGCACTGTAAATCCAGCTGCGAACGATACAGTTACTATTAAGGCTGCAACAACCAGTCGAGTTTCCCCTGCTTGTCGGAGATCAGTCACTCTTTCTTCTTCTCCATGTCTATTGATGATTGTCTCTTCACTTTCGCCACGCTGTGTTCTTTCATCTCCATTGTTTGTTCGCCTTCCCCGCGAGAGTGTCTTGTCTAGTTTCGTGAATTGAGTCTAAAAATATAGCAGATAAACGCGAATTAGTTATATGGACTGTCATCACCAGAAACAAGTTTGTTAGAAGAAAACTTACAACATGATGAAACTTGTCATTAGAAGCAAAGATATCTCCAGCGGTTAAATTGTCGTTGTTGAATGCCCCGACGTCCAGTTCATAGTGTCTCTTGATGAAATCTGGTAGCTCGTAGCGCCAATCACAGATGAAAATAGAGGGAGTGGAGGAGGCAAGAATATGCAGAGGAGTATTTCCGTCTTTGTCTTTCTCGTTGATGACCCTGTCACACTTTGGTGCCTTTTTTAGGAACCATTCAAATGTATCGAGACGTCCTGTACTGGCTGCAAGATGCACCACATTCTGCCCATTATTGTCCGCCATTTCAGTGCAGTCGGGATACGACTTTATTAGCATCTTTACGGCTTTATAGTTGAAATTGAGAGTCGCAATGTGGAGGGCAGTTTGCCCTTCATTGTCTTGCATGTATACCGCTGAATTGCACTGATCATCGTGATTTAGTAGGGCGCGGAAAATAGTATGTTGTATTTTGATGTTTCGAGCAGCGCAGCAAGGTGCAGGCCCACCCATACCGTGTGCTGGTGGTTTCCACATCGTGATGTTTTGAGGGGTTTTGAGGTTGTCAGGGTTCGAACCCGTGACCTTTGGTCACACTTGACCTGATACCATGATAGATGAACCATCTCAACCAAAACCTTAAGGTGATGGTTGATGCCCAACTATTATTAATATTCCTAATAATTAATGGAGGTAGATTACATAAATGAATCATTAATAAGTTACCTTTGTTCCCGGACAGGACTGCAGAGTGAAGAGCGGTTTGGCCGCAAGGACCTCTGTGGGCTACGGCAGCAAGATCAGTAAGTCCAACAATGGCGCCAAATGACTTGGTATATCCTCTCTCAGCAGCAAGGAAAAGAGGAGTCTCACCAAACTTATTAGCGATATGGTCGAGCTGAAGCGCAAGTTCAGAAGCTTGTTCAATCAGCATCCTTATGATTATAGCATGACCGACCCTAGATGCATCATGTAAAACCGTGTCCATGTCGAAGTTAGCTTTATTCAGGACCCCAACCACCTCAGCCCGTTTTAGAAACTCTTGAACAGCATTAGTATGCCCAAGCCGAGCAGCTAGATGCAACGGGGTGTCTCCTTTGTCATTTGTCTCCAACAACACTGAACCGTCTACTGTTTCATCCAAAACATATCGGATGAACGGCAGGTTTACGTTCTCTGTTAAACTACCAGTGACGATCACAAGTGGCTTCCCAACATGAACATGGAGGACATTATTTCCAGTTGGAGTTTTCTGATGTTTCCAGTTAAGCCATCGTAATTTCTCGACTTTCCCATCTTCTGCAGCCAGGTACACATCACGCTCCATGCCGCGTCTACCATTATTAGTACTTGCTGCTGATACCAGATGATGTTCATTGTCGTTTCGAGAAGAGGAGGAAGAGAGTTGAATTAAGTTATCAGCCATTATTGTTTGTTTGGTTCACAAATAAATCATAATCTTTAGCGATAGGATATTAAATGAAGAAGACTTGAGTTGAATTGTCTTCGACTCCGTTCGTTCTCTGGTCCACACAAGCTGTGTAGCTCCAAAGCTTAGGATTAGAATTTGGACATTTGCACAGAACTTACAAATATATGGAGTTGTATTTATTCGATTTTCCGCTACCCAAACTCTGATTAACGAAAGAATAATGCTCCATGTGGTCGACATGTCTAGTGTTCAATTGTCATCGTCTTTGATGGATGACCGAGTGTAAAGTACTGAGTCAAAATTATTGTCGAGAATATGGTAAAGATACGTTGTTGAGTTTAGGGGTGTTAACGACCCGAGCCGAGCCCGAGCTTGGCCTTGCTCGGCTTGTGCTCGATTACAAAAGTCCGAGCTCGAGCTCGAGCCGATCTTACCCGAGCTTGAAAAAACGCGTTCGTTACAAAGCTTGCGAGTTTTAACACGAGCTCGAGCCAAATCGAGCCTATATGAAATTGTTTATTTTTTTTTATTTTTTTCCGATATTTTCAATAACAAAGTTCGAAGATTTTATGTAAAAATATTTAGCAAATCAACAAAATATTTGATATATATGCTACAAAAATATAATAATGATAAAATATTTTTATAAAATATAATTAATATCTTATGTAATGTCAAATGTTCGAGCCGCTCACGAGCTTTTCGAATCGAGCCAGCCTTTGCTCGGCTTGACTCGTTAAGCTCTCGAGCCGAGCCCGAGCCGAGCTTTGACCAAGCTTTTACCGAGCCGATCTCGAGTTGCTCGCGAGTTGTCTCGTCTCATTAACAGCCCTAGTTGAATTATAAGGGAAATAAAGTT
This sequence comes from Silene conica, assembly GCA_029255685.2. Classification (NCBI taxonomy): domain Eukaryota; kingdom Viridiplantae; phylum Streptophyta; class Magnoliopsida; order Caryophyllales; family Caryophyllaceae; genus Silene; species Silene conica. The sequence goes on from CM055314.2 coordinate 83,346,246, forward strand.
TGACAAATCATTTTTAAGAAATTCTAAGGGAAATAAATTTTGACAAAATAAGAATCAAAATAAGTTTTAAAAATAAGATTAAGATAAATTTTGAGTTGTAAAATGAGAATTTCTAAGTCATTATATAGCGTCCATTTGATTGTTGATTGTTGATTGTGAGTTGTAAAATGAGAATTTCTAAGTCATTATATATCTTAAATTTCCCGATTTTCAAAATAAACATACGCTTAAAACATACGCTACCACGAACATAATTTTTTCGCTCCACCCCGCCCTCAGATGTTGCCCACAGGCCACAACCACGCAATCAGAAGCTTGAATAATTAGCAAAGTCCAAACAATGTTATTCGAACCTGCTTTGTGGAACTGGCTTAGAGTAACTCCAATGGTTGCATTTAGAGACCTGCTTGCAATTATTATAAATATTTTAGCGATATGCTCATCACCATTAGAGCATCAAGTTACGTCCCTGTATGTAAGCACGTGTAGCTTTGTCAAGCTACATATTTGGAATAAATTACTCCCTCCGTCCCGATCAATTGTTATCTATTGCTTTTGACACAAAGATTAAGAAAACAAGTGTAAATGAATTTGGACCACACAAATTATATGGCCCCATATGTAATCAAATGTCATCCACAAAAAGTTGCCAAAAATGGAAATAGATAACAATTCAATGATACACCCCAAAATGAAAATAGATAACAAATGACCGGGACGGAGGGAGTAATAATTAAGACATAATAAAATAAATTATATTATGATATTTTATTTATTATGTGAGCCTTTTAAGCTACATTTGTTGTAGTTTATCAGCAGAGGACATTGTAATTTAAAACTTTTGCTGCTTCAAAAGACGTTGTGGCAAAACAAGTTACAAAACCTCGTAGTTTGCTATTGGAGTTGCTTTTAGAAACACTAGTTGTTGTACGGCACGCTTCGCGCGCCGTACCCCAAGTTAGTGTCACTCGTCTATTGAAATTAGTATCAGTTCATATATTTCGTATTGTTATCTATTGGCTCTACTTGACTATCTCAACGCCGATAGTTACGAACGTTGTCTATAAATTAAAGAGGCATAAGTTTTACCATTAATGGAAAATAGAGGAAGGCTAAGAAAGTACTACGTATATAGCAATACTTTGACTCTGTTAAAGTTTTTCATTGGGTTAGAAATTAGCTTGTATGTAATATTTGAAGGTCTTCCCTAATAACTCCTTACAAGTGAACTAAGTTTATGACAATTATTTGCAAGCGAGCCATAATATGCGGCGATAGATGTGAATAGTAGACAGAATGTTATTAACGCCTTATTGGTATATTAGTTGAGGAAGAAACTTAAGCTGATGGTTTAACAAAGCAAGCCCGCCCAAACCAATGTAGAACTCTACATGTTAACTCAAATCACTTAATTACCTCCTCTAATTGTAAGATGTAACCATACTTGGTCAGCTGACGTGAATAGTCTTTAAATTCCAAAATTGTTTTTGTCGCAAGTGATCTCAATGCTTAAAAAATATATCACATGTAAGGCATTAGCTACCTTAACGCCATGTTTTTTCTGGCTTATTTTCAGCTCGTTTCGGTTCAACTCTGTTTAATTCAGCTCAGCTCTATTCAGTTCAGTTCAGGTCAGTTCAATTCATATAATTCAGTTCAGTTCAGCCCAGCTCAGTTTTATTAAGTTCAACCCACATAATTATTGTTGTTGTTGTTGTTATTCTTATTTTATATTTATTGATTTTTCTATTTTTTATTAATTATTAATTATTCCCTCCTATTCAACTTAATCTTCTCTCTTTCCTTATCGTGATAATCACATTTTTCTTCCCTCTTTTCTTATTTGGTAAGCTCTTTGTGATCCAAATTCAATTTCATGCGGGGTAGGTTAATTTGTGTGATCCAAATTCATTTTCTTAATCCGTGGTTAAAAAGAAAGGGGAAGAATATGCTGAATAAGAGGGGGTATTATTGTTGTTTTTATTATTATTATTATTGTATATATATATATATATATATATATATATATATATATATATATATATATATATATATATATATATATATATTTAATTATTATTATATTATTATTATTATTGTTGTTATTATTATTATTATTAGTGAAACATGGGAGAGTAGAGAAAAATGTACTTGTGAAGTAAAATTTGATAATATTTAAATAGTAATATTTGTTAACACAATCGAAAATCATAATCTTGAAAATATAGATATCATTAACACGAAACACATTATCTATGTTGCTTCGTTATTGACTTTCATATCATCTTGATGTGTTTCATTATCGTGATCATTATGGATACCAATAGCACCCCCTATTTTTTCGAACTTTGTCCATGAGTTTCATCCATTCTTTATCATCCATGTTTAAATTTGTTTTTCCTTGAGTACTTTAATGTTGTATAATCGGTATACCAAGTATATTCATCCGAATGAAATTACTAATAACTTATTTTATTAATATTATTTTTAAACCGCAAACTTTTATTAACCAAACAAAACTATTATTATTATTATTATTATTATTATTATTATTATTATTATTATTATTGCTAAATAAACGCGTACTATAATTATTATTATTATTATTATTGTTATTATTTACTTAGTTCAATTTTATTAAACTTCATTCAATTTTATTAATTTCAGCTTCATTCAGTTCAATTCAGCTATATTAAACTTAGTTCAGTTTAATTCAGCTTCATTCAGTTCAGTCCAGTCCAGTTTAGTTCAGCTCAGTTCTAAAAAGCCAGAAAGAACATGTCCTAAGTCATTAACTGGAAGGCCCACTAAATTACATTATTATAGGCTAAACTCATTGGTTTTGTAAAATCCTATGTAATCATAGTACACTATACTTTAGTGGACCGCCAAAATTTCAGTGATACAGTCTATTATCAGCAAGAGATCTTTTTCTTTGTTCTTTTTTCCCCTTGAAATCCATACAACTAAGCATGAATTATTTTATAGAAACGATTGTTATTGAGGAATAAGGAGAAGACGTTTGAAGCCAAAACCAGCAAAAAACATCTTTAAAATGACTGGAAGTCGAGATTAAGCAATTACTCACGCTTCATACTCCCAGCTAATATTAGGCAACTTATCCCTACTGAGTTGTGACAAGTAACACTTTAAGAAGAGCCCTCGTTGAGGCATTTCATCGAATACTTTGATGACATTATTAAATTCGTTGAGGCATTTCATTGTACACCCTGATGGAATCATCAAATCCATGTCATTTCATAGTTGAGATGAAGATGGAGAGCCTCGTTCTTAATTATAACTCATTTGAGTCTCAAAGATTGGCTTACGAACAATATACTGGTTATCTTAATCGTAGGCAAAAAATGATGAAACAAACCCCATATCATTCGAAATTTCAGCCGCCATACTATACTGGTCATCCATCACCAATAAGCAATAAGTGATTCTAAGTTTTTACATAGGTACGTAAGCTGATCGTCGACGAATTTGTTACTGACGGATCTAACGGTGTAGTTAAGATTAAGGTTCAGAAAATTTAGAAAAGGGAGATGAAGGGGTATGATATTTCTGAGTTGGGGAAAGTAATCGCCATGGAAGGACGAAGATGGTAGCTTGAGAAGGAAGATATGGAGAAGGAAATTGGGTGTGTGGTTTTGACCCAAAAAAAAAGCAATTTAGTTGATAGCAACCAGTGGTTCTGGGTTAAACTTTGAAACTTGCCAAAGGTAGAAGTTGGGAGGTCTCAGTTTCGAATCATGGGGGTGATGATCACTTGGCCGTTGTGGCCCCCGAAAGGGGTGGCTTACATGGTCTATGTGGTAGCGCGGGAATGTATAGGCCGGCCGGGGGATTCAATCCCCTCGTCGTCAAAAAAAGATAATCTACGCCTATCCATTAGTTATCATTTGTCTAAACTAATGTAAGTGGCAATTTAGTAAATAACAACTTACATAATTTAGGCACATAAATTGTTATTTAATTTAAGTCGAAAGTATCTGTATTAAGTTTAAGACGAGCCAAATAATGACCAATTTGCATAGATATGACAAACTTTTTGTTCTTCCCTAAACCCTTTTAGTTTTGTCTTATTCGTACAAGTGGATATTACTTGACCCGTCTTAACTTAAGACATATATATTTGTCTCAAGGGATACTTATTGATTTACGCGTATCCATGTGTTAACTTTTGGCTAAAGCAGATGTAGGTAGCAATTTAGTTGATAGCAATAACATAATTGGCTAAGTGTCTAAGTGGCTCAAAATATTATTTTGCGAAAAGTAATAGATAATTAGTAATCACGATGGAGTATATTTTGGACAAATATTAAAGTGTCCCGATTCACAATAATGACATTAAAATTACAAAATAATTTTAAAAAGGTAAATTTTGTACAGTCAAAATATTCTCAGTGTTTTATAAAACGAATATATCTATCGTAATAATAAAATTGTTAAATAATATTTTATTTGCATAATAAATGGGAAATGTGACAAACTTTTGCTAATCTCAATATATATATATTCGGTTTTTGTCGTACGTATAATATAATAAGGTTTAAATGACTATGCTTATTTTGTGTAGAAATATGAAGTCGATTAATAATATATGTAGTGGGTGTAAATGCAAATGACCAAAATTCATTGTTTTTTACGGGACGATATATGATTTAAGTTGTTGCTTATTTTGTTAATTGGTTATTGCCTTGATGTTTTATTGCTAGATTAAGAAATAAAGGTGTGCATTGTGATGATCGGATGAATGTTGCATTGTGACGATTAAATAGTGTTGATGATTTATTGTTAGCTAGAAGACAAAATAAAAGTTACTATTCATTATGAATAGTAACATGTCTTACCCACTTTTTAGTAAGGGGTATAGATATCAACTGGGTCCCACTTTATTTACCCTAATGATCTCCTCGTTCCTCAGAAATGATACTTGGTCATCAATGTGCGTGTCTAATTCTCTGGTGGTGAACTTGATCCTCAGTCAAACAGATTGCATCGAGACTGTCACAATACACAAGAGTTCGATCTTGATATATGCCAAATCATTGATCAACCTCTTTAACCAGATTCTCTCTTAAGTTGAGGTTGTTAACATCATCTATTCAGTTTGTGTTGTGCAGAAGTGTGAATACCTTGTGCTGCCACTCTGTTGCACCAGTGTCCACTGTCCATAATAATATGATATTGGATTATTGTCCGCTTTAAGTCAAATGCTCATAGATTTACTCTTACCTTCCTTCTCATAATTACACAAGTGGAAAGACAAATAAGAATTCGTGAAAAACTCTCAACTCCATAAATAAGACCAAAATCAAATTTATTGGAAAATGCTTTTCACAACTAGTCAATGTTATTTACCACACTGACAAATTGTACTAGATCAGGCAGAGTACAGACATGTATGCCTTTTCTTCTGCTTACTTGGCGCGAACGCAACAGACAGACCTCCGACTACCGTCAACATTCTTCAATCACCGTCATTAGTTGCATCATCAAACACCATTTTCATGATGTATTATTAAGCTTCAATGCTTCATTGCCAACAATAACAGGTATGCCCGTATTAAGCATAAATTAAATTGTGTGAATTATTATACCATCACAAACCCTAATTTTCCTTTTTACCTATGCCCAAAATTATACCAATTGTTTAATTTGCTGAACTGTTTAAAGTGCTGTTAATTACACTCTGTATTTAGTTGATTAGATGATGTAATTGTTTACTCTAGAAGTCCAATTTAACAGTTTTTGTTTTTCCCCAATCCTAATTCGAGGTTAAATTTGTTGATTTAAGCTTGTTTAATTGAGTGGAAGTAATTATTGAAGATTTGTTGATTAACCGATTTATCATATTAATTTGAGTGTGAAACGACCCGATTTTCGTTTGATGAGCAAATGTGATGGTTTTTACTTTTTAATGGTGTTCAATCAGTGAGTGCCGAGGGTCAAGGGGTAATAGATGACCAAAACATATCAGTTTAAAATGGTAACAACAAAACCCGTACACTCAAATTCTTGTTCAAGGCGGTGGGGCGGCCTTACATGAGAATAGAATATGCTTTTTGAAAAACTATAGTCGATTTAGCAGGAATTTCAGGTTGATCTTCAAAAACGATAGGAATTTTTAAACAAAGTTTGTAGGGGTTAGAGTACAGAGCGTCTTGCTTGTGACTATCTGCCATAAGCGGAAGACGAATAGTGTCTCTCTCACAACAAAGCAAGTGGTGGGAGGACAAGTGGGGAGCAATGGAGCATACCATGGTAGTGCCACTTGTATTTTGTGAGGGGCACTGTCCGTCTTCAGCTTGTGACAAATAGTGTCCATCTTCAGCTTGTGACAAGCTTGTGACAGATAGTGTCCGTCGTCATTCTTCAATGAGAATTCTTGTTGTTATGGAGGGTAACCAATAAATTGTAACAAGCTTATTTGGACATTAAACTAACCACTAATAATATTACTCGTACATGTTATTGTAACATGTAAATCCGTATGAATTCGAAATTCAGCTTAAATTACAAAGCACTGGTTAATGGTAACTAAAAGATGAATGCTATTAAGAAGATAATCATCATGGCAGTATGAAACTTCCAGAATGTCCGGTAACTTCGGCTAAATATACAAGCGCGGGACCAGGAGAAGATTAAATAGATGGCTGTGATGATAAGTTGAAGGCATACAGATACCACAACACCCACACCAGAATAAAATGCCGCCATCAAAGCTGCCAACGAATATAAGTTTAGATACTTGGCAATCATCGACAATTTATTAACAGCCGCCACATCCTTTTCCCCTGCAATTGCAAAGTGACACATCACGGCTAGACATGACAGCATGAAGGCTATCGTGTCCGTTATCATAAATATGTTGAATTGGATATTGTTGGTAAGCACTGCCAGGCCTATCTTATCTCCGGGAGTCTCCGGGAGTTTGATAAAATCCTCCTGGTAGTGTAAAACCAGCTGTGAAGGATACTGTTACTATCAGGGCCGCTACAACCAGCCGAGTTTCCCCTATTTTTTTCAGATGTTTCATTCTCTCAGCTACCCTTTTTACTCTGCTTTTGTTGTTAATTGCCTCTTCTCTTTCAACATCTTCCCTTATTTCATCGCCATTGTTTACTCGCCTTCCCCGAGGGAGTGCCTTGCTCAGTTTTAATTGAGTCTACAAAGATGACAGGTGAAACAAGTATTGCTGTTATTGCTGAGGTTAATTGAGGATTGTAAATACTTAACGAGACATGGAGATGAAACAATATCCATCCAAAGTGTTGTAAGGTTCATAGTTGTTGATAGATGTAAACTTACTACATTACGAAATTGGTCATTAGAAGCAACGATATCCCCTGCAGTCAAATTGCTGTTGTTGAATGCCTTGACGTCCAGTTTGTGGTATTGCTTGATGAATTTAGGTAGGGAAAAGCGCCAATCTCGGATGAGAAAATGGGGTGCAGAGGCAGCAAGAACATGCAAAGGGGTATTTCCGTCATTGTCTTTCTCATTGGTGTGCCCGTTAAACTTAGCTGCCTTTTTAAGTGACCATTCAAATGTTCGGAGACGTCCCGTATTAGCTGCTAGATGCACCACGTTTTGGCCTTTATTGTCCACCATCTCCATGCAGTCTGGATAGGACCCTATAAGCATCTTTGCTGCTCTCAAGTTGGAGTTGATGGTTGCAATGTGAAGGGCCGTTCTTCCGTGATTGTCTTGGATATATGCCGCTGAATTGTACTGATCGTCATGATTTAGAAAGGCGCGCAAAATAGTATGTTGCTTCTTGACGTTTTGAGCCACGCAACAGTGAAGCGGGGTTTGACCACTGTCGTTCTTAATCCTTAGCAGGGAAGCACTTGTTTCTATTTCAAGTATCTGCTTGACAATATCTGATGCATTCATTCAAAAGGTGTTAGGTATTAACAGCCACATTCAATAGATTATTAATAGAGGTAAATTGCAGTAGAATTCATTGATGACTGTTTTTATTAATATGTTAACTTGTAAATTTCGCTCATCAATATGCTGCACATCTTAAGCAGTTACCTTTGTTTCCGTACAGGACTTGGTTCAAAACTGTATATTTGTGGAATATTGAGAAGGGAGTAATGGTCCATGGTTACATGTCCTCCAACTGGTATGATAAAACTTCCTCTAATGTACTTATCAGCTTTTGCTGCAATGCTAACGGTTTAATTTGCGTTGTTGATGGCGCTAAAACCTAATGGTTTTTGGTTTTGTAATATGATGGAGCAGAGCAACAAGTTTCACTAAAATTGCATATGCTTGCTGCAATCAGTTAAAGCAATTCTCGACACAATTTCAATTGTACAAACTTTTATTATCAAAATCATCTGACAGATTCTCGACACAATTTCAATTGTACATACATGATTATTGAACTGTGTTCTTTGTCATTACTTGATATGCTAATTGTTTAAATACAAATTCTCATTTCAAACCGTCATTATCCGTCTTAAACGTAAGACGGGTCAAATACATACCAAATTACCCCACTTGTCACCTAGAAAATGGCAATTTTTTTGTCTTTATTACCCTCATTTGTTAGTATTTGATCCGTCTTAAGCCAGATTTATTGTTGTTTAAATTGCATTTTATAACTTTCTAGCAATGTTGATTCTGAATGTAATGGAGTTAAGCAACATATTCACTAAGCGCGTTTGTAAACAATTCTTGACACACTTTTTAATTACATAAATTCTTTTATAAAGCTATTTCATGGAAAATCACATGTATAAACAAGAACATGTACAGACTCAATCCCTAGATTCAGGTTTATACTTTAAAGTATAATGAGAGATACATGAGTGTGTTTAGTCATACAGGACTGCGTTTCCGGGATTCTCTTCTCCATTTGTTCCATTCTTTCCGGTAACTTTCGTCATATAGAAGCATATAGTACGAAAGTGATATGATGAAGATGATCCAAGTGACATAATTAACAAATGAAGATACAACAGCAGATATTCCGATCTGGAATGCGACCATCAAGGAGCACAATGAAGCCGAGCTTAGAAACTCTGCAGTCATTGATAATCTTATAACAGTTGCGGCATCCTTCTCTCCGGCAATTGTGAAGTAACACATTACAGCAAGACTGGACAGCACAAAAGCTATTGTGTCGTATATCATAAACTGAGTGAATGTGGGTGTGTTATTAAGCACTGCCTTGCCCATTTGATCAGATCCACCTGGCACTGTAAATCCAGCTGCGAAGGATACAGTTACTATTAAGGCTGCAACAACCAGTCGAGTTTCCCCTGCTTTTCGGAGATGAGTCACTCTTTCTTCTTCTCCTTTTACCCTACTTACATTCTCTTGTCTATTGTTGATTGTGGCTTCACTTTCGCCACACTGTGTTCTTTCATCTCCATTGTTTGTTCGCTTTCCCCGCGGGAGTGTCTTGCTGAGTTTCATGAAAGTAGTCTAAAAATAAAGCAGATAAAGGTGAATTAGTTATATGGACTGTCATAACCAGAAACAAGCACCACTCTTTAATTCCATTTGTTAGAACAAAACTTACAACATGATGAAACTTGTCATTAGAAGCAAAGATATCTCCAGCGGTTAAATTGTCGTTGTTGAATGCCTTGACGTCCAGTTCATAGTGTCTCTTGATGAATTTTGGTAGCTTGTAGCGCCAATCAGCGATGAAAATATAGGGAGTGGAGGAAGCAAGAACATGCAGAGGAGTATTTCCGTCTTTGTCTTTTTCGTTGATGAGCTTGTCACACATTGGTGCCTTTTCGAGGAACCATTCAAAAGTATGGAGACGTCCTGAATTGGCTGCAAGATGCACCACATTCTGCCCTTTATTGTCCACCATCTCAGTGCAGTCAGGATACGAATGTATTAGCATCTTTATGGCTTTATAGTTGAAATTGAGAGTCGCAATGTGGAGGGCTGTTTTCCCTTCATTGTCTTGCATGTATACTGCTGAATTGCACTGATCATCATGATTTAGTAGGGCGCGGAAAATGGTATGTTGTATTTTGATGTTTTGAGCAGCGCAACAGTGAAGTGGGGTTTGACCACGGTCGTTCTGAATCCTGATTAGGGAACCACTAGCGCCCATTTCAAGTATCTGCTTAACAATATCTGATGCATTCATTCAAGAGCTGAGCTGTTAGATATTAACAGCGGCATTTCACAGGTTATTAATGGAGGTAGATTACGTAAATGAATAATAAATGACTGCTTTTATTAACATGTTTGATTAGCAATTTTTTGTAATGTTACTCGGTTACCTTTGTTCCTGTACAGGACTGCAGCGTGAAGAGCAGTTTGACCGCAGGGACCTCTGTGGGCTAGGGCAACAAGATCAGTAAGCCCAACAATGGCGCCAAATGACTTTGTATATCCTCTCTCAGCAGCAAGGTAAAGGGGAGTCTCACCAAACTTATTAGCCTTATGATCGAGTTCAAGCGCAAGTTCAGAAGCTTGTTCAATCAGCATCCTTATGATTATAGCATGACCGACCCTAGCTGCATCATGTAATACTGTGTCCATGTCGTTGTTAGCTTTATTTAGGATCCCAACCACCTCATCCCGTTTTAGAAACTCTTGAACAGCATCAGTATGCCCAAGCCGAACAGCCAAGTGCAGCGGGGTGTCTCCTTTGTCATTTGTCTCCAACAACGCTGAATCGTCTACTGTTTCATCCAAAACATATCGGATGAACCGCAGGTTTACGTTCTCAGTTAAACTATCATTGACGATCGCAAGTCGCTTTCCGACATGAACATGGAGGACATTATTTCCAGTTGGAGTTTTCTGATGTTTCCAGTTAAGCCATCGTAATTTCTCGACTTTCCCATCTTCTGCAGCCAGGTATACATCACGCTCCATGCCGCGTCTATGATTAGTACTTGCTGCTAATATCAGCTGTTCATTGTCATTTGATTGTGGATTGTTTCGAGAAGAGGACGAAGAGAGTTGAATTAAGTTATCAGCCATATTGATAACTCCTCCTGTATTACCGTAATGGCAGGGTCTGGTTTGCAAATATGAAATTTGAGGAGTTCAAGTTCAATTTTGAACTCCTCCTGTATTACCGTTTTAGTGTTGAGCTAATGTTGTGGATTATGCGAGATTCCAGTCATTCAGGAGCGGTTCGGCTTATTTTAGGGGTTTAACTAAAAATTGTGTCCGGGCAGGTTATTTGGTTTTGGGTCATTTTTAAGACGGTTATTATCAAGTTATTTAGGAATAACACTTAAAAACAATAAACGTTCGGATTGGGTCACTTTAGGTTATATCTCAAAACTAATTGGTAAAGCTTATTTTCACACCCCTATCACATGTGAGATCCGTCAGGGGTAAACCGGGGCATTTGCTACCATCAGATTGGACTATATGAATTGCCACTCGCCAGCTGCGAAAATGAAAGGCTCGTTACATTTAATCAAAATCCAGGTCTAAGCTAATGACTTTGATACCCTGTTTTCATCCATGTCAAATCAATTTCAAGAACAGATCTTCAGGTACAAGGTACAAGACTACAAGGTACTAGGTGAGTATAAGGTACTAGCAAGTGTCAAGAACATATCATAGTCAACTCTACAACTCTACTATTATCAATTCCTTATGTTTCTCCAATCAAGCTTGTATAATTGTATTTTAGGTAGTTTGTTTATATGTTCAAATATGTGACTTTGCTTATACATTGATATCTTCCTAGGTGTTCTAATATAGAAGAATTACTATCCATTAAACTTTGACACGTGTCATAGTACTGTTAAATTTTTTTTGCCTAACCCAACCTAAAGATTCATACAAATATTTATTTTTAATATTGTCATTTTAGATTATCACCATTGTTGTTAAAATCGCGATCCGGATCGTAGGATCGTACGATCCTACGATCCAAAAAGTGGAAAACGATTCAAATCGTCGTAGGATCGTTTTGGCGGTACGATCGGTATAGGATCGGTCAGGATCGGTCAGGATCGGTCAGGATCGTACAGGATCGTTCAGGATCGATGGTAGGATCGTTCAGGATCGTAAACTGCTTATTTGTGTTATAAATGTGTGAGTTTGTTGTTCTTCTATACTTACAGCTCTTAATTAAAGGTATATGCAATATGTTGATATGATTATTACAAATTTTATGTCATTAAATTAACTTTTAACATTATACATCACAAATTATAGCAAATTGTGTGCATAAACTTGTTTATCAAAGCTATTTGTAGGATCTTACGATCCTACGATTCGATCCTGCGATCCGATCCTACCACCCCTCTTCGATCCAAACTAGGATCCCGATCCTGACAACATTGATTATCACATTCCTTAAAAAAAGTATCCTATCATTCTTAAAAATTATATTTTCCCAAAATACAATTTTTTTAGCTTCTAATGTCATACTCTCCAACTAGTCATACATGCATTTCTACAATTAATTTTTATATTATAATTGAATTTTGATGTAAATTTTCTACATCACTAAGTTGATTTATATAAATAGTATTCATATATCCTACTATACCTTTTCAAAAAGGTGCAACTTTTTTCAAGTTATTTGTTCATCATAACTTTCATCAACGAATTTAATTAATATCTTTACTTTTATCATTTAGTTTCAGGATAATGTGAATTGTAGGTTTTAGGCCATGTTCTTTCTGGCTTAATTTCAGCTCAAGCTCCTCTCAATTTTACTTGGTTGTAGTCCATTAAGTTTTATTTACGTTCAATCAATCATGTTCAGTTAATCTATTCACAAAATTAACTTTAATTCAACTAAATTCACTTCACATCAGTTCCACTCAATTTAGTTCAAGTAATAAGTTATAATCTAATTAATTCAATTTAGCTCGTTTCAACCGAAGGTAATTAACGTGGTCTTAATATGATTTTGCCACTCTACTTCGGAAAAAAAAAAGAACATACATCAGATTTACTATCTCGGGTCTATATTTAAATTTTTTATTTTTAATTGAGCTCATTTATGGGTATTTTTTATGAGTTTTTTGAAGTTTATAAGTTACATTTTAATTATTTTTCCTCCAAAGTGAAAATTATGGACATGAGTATGCTTATGGTAAATGATGTTTTATAATGTGCTTCGCATGATATATTTGTGTTGGAGCATGTATGGATAATAAGCGGCTGCGAGAACATCTAGTTGAGTATGTTTACCTGTTATATGTTTATTGATAATAAGCGGCTGGGAGAAGCTCTAGTTGCTCCCCACTGACTGTGGCATACATCTTTTCATGTATATAGGTTGGTGCTGATTGCAGGGGATAGACATGAGAGCTAGCAAGCGATGTTATGGCATTGACATGACTTAACTTATTTCGTTTAGCTAGACTCATTTACATTACAGTTTTGGTACCCGTGGGATATGCTATGCCGGGTTGATACATGTCTGTATATAAATTTATAACTTATCTAGTTTTGTTTTCTTCCGCATTTTGATTTATTAATTCACCTCGCATGTTTACTTTCATGTCAAAAAAGTTTTAATTCTGCACATTTTCCGCATATTGTGTGTTTATATTCCCGTTGCCGCGAGAGATTTTACACCATTAGTTAATGTGTTTTGATTAGATATGAGCTATAAAAGGTTTGCAAAGGATTGAAACTCTACATGGAGAAAGCTTGAAAAGTCAATTCAGAACAAGTTCATAAGGTACGACAAAGTTGTTTTCTCGATATTTTCGATAATATCTTTTATGATCAAATTAATCCTGAACATTATTATTCTGATGAATATCCTCCACTATTCACTTTAAAGATTTACTTGAACAACAAAATAGATATATTATTTGACACGAATTTTGCGTGGAAGCGGGTTTATATAGTAAAGAACAACAATAAAGTAAAGGTATTTGCTCCGAAATCTATTAAGAAATCAAATCAATGGGATATTTATTCGATCTAGACTTTAGAACGAATAATGATGAATTATAATCAAGACCTATTGATTATCATTCGTGCTAATGTTCGAAAACGCGTCAAACACTAACGGATTTAGAACGAAACGCATCGCACCGAAACTTACACAAGTGTAAACGAAAACTTGAAAGTTCATTAATAATTCTTGGATGATCTCCCTATTTATACTAATTAGAAAGACTCCTAACTAATTAAGGAAATAAGTTTCTTAACCGATCTCTTAAATCTGCTTGCGTAGATCAAGACTCATATGGTAACTTCTGATAACTTATTACAAGATCCAAATATATAAAATAATTACCTAAATATAACTTATCTAAATTAAACTTTCCTAAAGTCAGCAGAGGAAATAAATAAACTGGTAATTAAATGCTTAGGAAACTTAATAAGAATAGAAAATATATTACAATCATCCTAGTACTTTTCTTTGCACGTTTTCCAGCTGCCTAGTCAACATTTACTTGATGCCAATGCAAATATTAAACTTAGGGATCGTTTGGTTAGAGAAAGGGAAAGGGAAAGGAAATAAGAAAGGGTAAGAGGGGGAAAGGAAAGGGATTACCTAAAACTTAATTGGTTGTTTGGTTACTCTAAGAAACAGAACTAATGGTCCACTCACACTCATTCCTACAACTAACACACACCACCACAAACAACCACTTATCTACTGGCGGCAATGATGGTGGTGGAGCCTAGAGGTGGCATGGTGGCGGTGGTGGTGGTGGTGTCATGGCGGCGGTGGCGGTAGTGGTGGTGGTGGGGTGTCATGGCGGTGTGCGATGGTGGTGGTAGAGATGTCACGGTGGCGGTGGTGGTGACGGTGGCGGTGGTGGTCACGACGGTGATGGTGGTCAGGGTGTCACGGTGGTGGGGGGTGGTGGTGGGGTGTCATGGCGGTGGTGGCAATGGTGGTAGTAGAGATGTGGTGACGGTGGCGGTGGTGGTCACGACGGTAATGGTGATGGAGTGTCATGGTAGTGATGGTGATGGGGGTGTCACGGCGGCGGCAACAGGTGGTGTTATAGGGGTGGTGGCGGTGGTAGTGACAGGGGTGGCGGCGGCGGTGGCGGTGACGTCATGGTGGTTGTTTGGTGGTGGCTATTGTGGTGGTAGTTGTAAGTGTGGTGGTAGGTGAAATAAGTGGTTGAAGGTTAACAAGGGTAATGAAATCTCATACCCTTGGGGGGTGAGGGGTAAGGAGGTAGAGAGATTGAGGGGTAAGGGACTCAAGGGAGGGAGTTCAATTCCCTTTGATTGTGTCAAACAAACACCAACAAAAGGAATGCGTAACTTTCTTTCCCTTTCCCTTTCTAATAGACCCCCAACCAAACGCCCCCTTAGCGTCTAAATAATTATGTGAAACCATTGGTGAACTTGTAGCTGAGTTTGGATTCTGATCGAACACTGAACACTTACTGAGTCTGTTGATTTCGTTGTTGATTGGCATTATTTTCGTATCATTATTAGAATAAGTTAAATATCTTTAAGAAATAAAAATATCTAAGATAAAAGGGGATACTATATTTCAATATCTTTGAATATTTTATCTTTACTTATTTTATGGAGATTATACGAAGTATTAACCAATATCTCTCTTATAAAGAGGTGATTGGTATTAGAATAAACAATCTTTTTCGCTTCACATTTCCACGTTTAAAACATATTTTTTAAAGAGATTTGTGAAATTTATTTGTTTTAATATTTTTACCTTTGCAAAAGCTTTTGTTGTATCTTTGAGAGTTTGTTTCGAATGTTTAAGTCTTCTTATCTCTAGCTATATTTTGTTCTTCATTATTCTAAGTTGTGAATAGGGATGTCATTGGGACGGGACGGTGCTGGATATAGGCTCTTCCGTACCCGTACCCATCAATAAAACCTCATACCCATCCCCGCCCACCACCTATGGCGGGTACAAGTTTCCAAAACCATCTCCGCCCCACCACCCATGGCGGGTACAAGTTTCCAAAACCATCCCCGCTCCACCTACCCATTAACCTGCTATACCATAATTTTTTCCGATCTTTTTCGTACACATTGGTAAACCTGGCAAACAGATCGGGTCGTGTCGGGTTCGGGTTCTTGTCACATGCAAACGGGTCACAAAACCTCCAACCCAAACCCGGCCCAATTAAATTTCGTGTCATATTCGTGTCGACCCACTTAGATAAATGGGTCATCAAGTCTCAAACCTAAACCGTTAATTTCGTGTCGCGTTCGTGTCATGTTTTCGTCTCATGACTATATTTGGAAATTTTAAGTATATCTATGTGATTGAAGATAAAAAAATTAGGATTAATTTAGTAAACAGGTCATTCGTGTCGGGTTCATATTTAAAGAGCTGAACCCAAACCAGACCCAATTAAATATCGTGTTGTGTTCGTGTCGACCCACTTACATAAATAGCTCATTAAGCCTCAACCCAAACCCGCTAATTTCGTATCGAGTTCGTGTAGTGTTTTCGTGTCGTGTCATTATTTGTCAGCTCTACACGTTGGTTTAATCACTATTAATTTCTATTTTCAGGAGTTTGTTTATATAATTTTAGTTGTTGAGTAATATATTAATATATGTTTAACATATGTTTTATGTTTTGATAATGACAATCTAGGCAAAATATATTATATACTCGTGCGTATAATCGTGTGTTAAGTGTACAGTTTATAAGATTGGAAGATCTCGTCAATCAATATAAAGATACAAGAGTTTTCGATATTAGAAGATTCAAGATTGTTAGTCAAGATGTGACTAATCGAAGATTGATGGAAGATCTCAAGCTTCTTTCAAGTCTTTATGAAGATTAGTTAGGATAGCCATTGAGTAACGGAATGTCATTCAGTTGAAACAATATTAACTAAAGTTATACTTCCTCCATTTTTATCCAAATACCCTATTTGCTTTATTCACGTTTGCCAGCGCAAGTTTTGCGTGCTTCATATCTTTAACTACGTATTTGTAAAAATTATAAAAGTTATATATTTTCAATGTACTCGTAAAGACGAATTAAACAATACCCCACATGAATATATTTTTTCTTACGTATTGAGAGAAAATTGAGATTGAAAGTTGATTGGTGAATAGTGTACAAAAAGCAAATATGGTATTTGGATAAAAATGGAGGAAGTAGTTCTTAACTATAACTTTGGAAAGTAATTGTTCAAAGTTATAGCTCGTAGCTATAACTCTATAATAACAACAAGAAATGCATGGATTAGTACATGGCGGTTGAAACGATTTTAAATCTAAAATCGGTGTGAAAATCAATGTGTTATTATCATCCTCTCTTTTTATATTGAATTATTAATCTTAAATGGTTATTATAAATAAAATATCCAAATAGTTAAAAAAGAATAAAATAATTATCTTATGAGTTAATTTCTTTTCCTAATATACTAAGGATTTTATTTTAACCAAAATTGTCAAATATCTAAATCTAGAAAAGCGTGTTGGACGGTTATGGAGACCGTGTATGTCATGCCACACGTTTCCTACTTTCCTTATTGTTGGGATTTATTTAAATGAATATTATGTATTTATTTAAATATTTTAACAAACTAGATTATGGTATAAAATATAACTTATTATATTTTGACAAGATTTAGGAGATTGAATTTAATTAGGATATTATATGTTTTATGGTATAAGATCTTTTCTAAACTAAATATGATTTAGGAAATTAGTTTTATCTAGAATACTTAATATCTTATTAAATCTTTCCTAAATTAATTAAGATTAAATTAGAAAGTATTATCTAAAGACTAAAAGTCTAGATGAGGTAATATTCCTAATCATCTAGGGTTTAGAATACGTAGATATAATTCTATATAAATAGGATGCTTATCTATCTCTATAAAAGGAGTGGATTTTAAGAGTCTCTTATTGATTCCTTAAATAAAGGAAAATATGACCCCACCATCTTTCACACTGATTTAATTTCCCTCCTTCCTATATTCAGAATTAATTCTGTTCCGTAATTAATTCTGATCCGTAATTCCGTATTCTGATCTTTCCTCATTCCTATTTACGTAATCAATTGCAGTAGTACATTTCGATATGATCAAATGATTGTTAACTGAATATTTAAATAACAACATACAACAGTCCAATAAAATACGATATTTAAAGATCCAAAAATTAAATCCAAAAAATAAAAACTTACAAATAGCAAAAATAATTAGTACAAGAATTTAATTACATTATATTTTCCAATCAAATCAAATACAAATTAAAATATCAAACAAGATAAAATACAATAAAATATGATATACAACGATCTGATATATACAAATCTTGTATATTGGAAAAACCAAAATCCTGTATATCAGCACAACAAATAGTCTTTTTGTTGAATTTAAATCTTTTAGTTGAATCTTATATAAATTCAATTAAAAATCTGGAAATATACAGAAAAAACAAAAATCTTGTACAAAAAATCGTTTTTTTGTTGAATTTAAATTAAAATACGATATACAACGCAACGGTCCGATATATATATCAAAATGATCATATTTCGCCAATATCATCATAAAAATAAAACAAAAACCAAGTATATAAGCACAAAAAATAGTATTATTTAAATTCAACAAAAAATCTGGAATTATACAAAAAAACAATAATTCGGTGTCAACACAAAAAAAATATTTTTTGAATAAAATTAAACCCGTGCATTTTTTGCATGGTCGTAAAACTATTATCACTTTAAAGATCATCACATACACACACACAAAAACCGAGACAAACGCCATTAAAGAATCCGTGTACTACTCATGCTTAAACTGTCATATTCCGTTACAAGATTTAAGTGCTAGGCATTGTTCTTACTCGTTCAGTTTGTGAACACGAAGAACCATAGAAGATTTATCTTATTTACGTAAGATAGTTGAGTATTTCACGGTACTCGTTGTATTCAAGTATTTCACGGTACTTGAAGATTAGCTAGATATTTCACGGTATCTAGATTGAGTTACAACTAACATCTAGTTGTACGAGTAGGGTTGATAAATTTGTAATCCGGAGAGATGTACTAATTTTATTAATCGAGAATAGTGGACGTAGGTTTCGATTTGTGAAACAAACACTTCAAAAATATTGTGTCTCCTCTTATTTATCGTTTTAGTTATCTACTCATTAAGGTATCTAGATTGATTTACAACTAACATCTAGTTGTACGAGTAGGGTTGATAAAATTGTAATCCGGAGAGATGTACTAATTTTATTAATCGAGAATAGTGGACGTAAGTTTCGATTTGTGAAACCAAACACTTCAAAAATATTGTGTCTCCTCTTATTTATCCTTTAAGTTATCTACTCATTACACAAACACCTACATCAAAGAAGAAGCGAAAAAGTTGGCATACTCAATTCGACACCCCCCTCCCCCCTCCCCCCCAAAGCTCTACCCATCCCTACCCCAACTGGAGCGGGTGCGGAGCGGTATCCACTTGTATCCGCCACAATGACATCCCTAGTTGTGAACCATGTAAGGAGACAAATAGAATTGTAATTTTCATATTTGTGAGAGGGTGTTTATTTGGGTACAGGGTTATAATCGAATTGCATGATTGAGTTGATCGTGGGGGATTTTCTTTGTAATCGGATTTTGGTTATAAAGGAAATAATAAAAAGAGAGTGTGGATGTAAACCTTTATTTACATAGGTCATGTTCTTTTGGACCTATTTTGTTTAAGTTAAATTTAGCAAAAATAAGTTAAGTTCAGAAAAGTTTAGCAAAAATAAGTTAAGTTCAGCAAAAATAAGCAAAAATAAGTTCGGAAAAGTTAAGCAAAAAAAAGTTCAGAAAAGTTAAGCAAATACTCATACCCTTTTATAGTATCCATATCCATTTTTCCCAAATTTAGGTTCTTTTCACGAGCAAAAAACTAATCTTAATAATTAATCCTATTTTTTAACTAAAAAAATATCTTCTTATTATTATTATTATTATTATTATTATTACTATTATTTCTTACAAGTGTAAATTTTGTTCTGCTTAACTATTAGATTTTCCAAGTGGATATATTATAGCAAGACTTGTTAGGTTAACTATGTCATTTTAACTATTAGAAATTACTAAAAAAATTGGATTTCATCAATTATATCAATATTTTTTAGGAGAAATATGTCATTTTATTAATAATTTAACTTGATTATTAAAAGGAATACAAATTCCCGAGTTTGACAATCTCACAATAGAATTAATGAAAGATCTTTAATATGATAGATTAATCTGAAAAACCTCATAAATTTACATTAAAGCTCATAAATTTTACAATAATAAAGCTCATAAACTATTCATAACACTAATGATTCTACCACTAATAAATGCTCAAATTATCTTTTAAGACGAACTAAATTATAAGTATGAATTGAACTAAACTTTTCTGAATAGACCTTATAGGAGTTAAACTTAATTTATATAAGCTCAATTGAGCTGAACTGGACTAATCTTAAAAGAGCTGAATTATATTGACTTTAACGTATAGAGTTGAACTGAACTTAATGAGTAAGATTTCAAGTATAAAAGAATAAGGTGTAACGAAGTAAAGACAACTGAACATTAACAAAATTATTATTATTATTATTATTATTATTATTATTATTATTATTATTATTATTATTAATTAGTTAGTTAATGAAAATTTCGAGTTCACTTTTGTCTTTAACGTCTTCTGCTTTAAAATTTTGATTTTAATTTAATAATAGTAAAATAACATTTTTTCTTAAATTTGTGCTAAATCAGAAAACTTACCATAAGCAATTAACAAAATATTTAAGGAATTAATAAAAAATATGAGTTGAGTAAACACAAATATCTATTGTCTTTATATTCAGAGTTTTCTATTTAGTTACCACTTCAACATCTACTCTATATTACTCCGTACTACTTTTCTCTTAAAATGTGATTTTATTATGGCCATTTTTCTGCCTCAACTATGAAAACAAGTAGATGGAAAAAGTGCAAGAAATATATATCATGTATTAATATGTGTATCGGAATTACAATTATAATGTGTGCGCTTTGAAAGGGTATGAATTGGATTAGAAATGGCTATGGATCGGGTTTGAAATGGATATGGATCGGGTTATGGATAGGGTTTTGGGTTGGATCATGGACCGGGTATGATATGGATGATTAAAAAAATGGTGGATTGGATATGGATCAATGACTTTTGGATATGGATCGGGTTTGGATATGAATCGGTGATCCACTAAATAAGTGGATCGGGTTTGGATCTCGCAAAACCCGATCCAACCCGATCCATTGTCATCCCTACAGTAAACTTGTTTCTCGCTTTAGATTTTAAAAGGGTACTTAATTTACTTCTTTCCCCTTTCAATTACTAGATCAATAAATTCAACAGAGTATATTATGAAATACGGAGTATGATTAGAGAATCATAAGATAATATATTGTAATTAAGAGATATTATTTATATTAGTTAGAAAATATTATCTTTAGAAATATTAATTATGGACGGTTACAATATATAAGGGACTACCTTGAGGAACAATCTTAAAAATATAACTAAAAATAATGTATTTCCTAACTAATATAAATAATATTGTTTAACCATAATATTATGGCAACTCCAATGTCAACTTGGAGCTTATCCATTCCATTACTTTTAAAAATAACATAGTTTTCAAGCTACATTGTTCTCCAATGATAAATTACAATATATTGCAATTAAAATGCCCCACATGGTAATAAAAGTTATATTTTAAGTTATTTTATTATTTTTTAATTAGTTAACTTTTTTATTAAAATGTCAAGCCATGTAGCTTGGTAGAGCTACAATGGCTTACAAGCAGGATCGTAGCTTTCATCTTCGATGATGCGTATACTGCTTGATAATTTTGAATAATGAGTAATTTCTTAAATATAATTATTGGAGTTGCTCTTACCTAGTGGAGGATAGATAAGACACTTCTTCCATTATGGAAAAACTTAAATTTCATAGAAAGTTCTATTTTCCATAACTATTTTGGCAACCAAACAAGTGCATAATATTGCAATTCATGGAATTTTCACAATTTCATGAATTTAAAAAGTAGTCAAACAAGTCCATTGTCAAGTGATTAATTATACTTGAATACGTATTCGATAGGCTCTAACTCGAGCAAAGAGAAACTCAGATACTTCAAATAAAAATGGTACTCATGAAATAAAAATATGTCTATATCACGATTATGTAAAGATAAAATAGTTAAAATTATTATGAAAATAGATACAAAATCAAATAAAGAGTTGCTTTAAACCATAAAGAGTTGCTTTAAACCATAACTAAGCAACCGTAATGGTTACCAAAAATGCATAACCGTTACTATAACTACGAGTGGGGGCGATGACCACTTAACCACTACAGCCTCCTAAAGGGATGGCTTTCATAATCTATGTAGTGGTGTGAAAATGCATGAGTTCGGGAGAATTTAACCCTCGTCATAAAAAACCATAAAGGGATAAAGAAAAATATGATCTCTCAAAAACGTAATGAGCAAGTTTCTCCAAAATTTTTGTTTTGCCAAAAAGGATTCGAGGGAGCTAACTAAGTAATGAAAGCATCTACACAACCCATCTTATCTATATTAATACTAAAACATTTTGTGTAATTTCGTGCTTTCATGTCGTCACATCCATTTTAGTTTAGTTTTTATTTTTTAATAAATGTTGGACCCACCACAAAAAATATGAAATTAATTTATGAAAAATCAACTTTGTTAATAGAATTTTTCGAATAATCAATACAAAACTTCAATGAAACACCATCCGCAATAGAATTTTCTCAATAGTCCACATAGTCTAATAATGTTTTCAACAAAAAATTCTTAATAAATAATACTGTTTTAATTTTCAATTTTAAAAATGAGGTCTACAAAAAGTTAATAAAATAAATGAACGATAAAACCCTATTAAGTAGATTTTTTAAAATAATATTCTAAAGGATTTCGTTATAGATATTGAGATTATTCACTAAAATGCGTAAATCTAAAGATTTTGTGTTATCATGTTTTAACACTGAATCATGCATTTTTTTCACGGATTTAAAACATGTGTTAACTTCAAATAACTCAGGTATTTTTTGCACGTGTTTTAAACTATTATCATATAATATAGATAGAGTATAAAATAATAAACATGTATTTTGATTTAACATTTTTAAATACTAATTATTATATAAATGTTCTTAAATTATACCCGTAGAATTTTGTACGGGTTAAAAACTAGTTTCATTTTATTTACATGGAAAAATAGGAAAACATTTAAGCAACATCATCACAGATGTAATCTTAATTGCAATTAGTGTATTATGCAACCAATTGTATTTGACACTTTATATCAAATAATTTAAGCTTATATATATATTATGAGATTTATTAAAAAGAATCTGGACGTATAAAATTAATAAGATTTTAATTTTAAAACCAAAAAAAATTAAAATGCAAGTCAAACTTTTTAAAAATTCAAAAAAAATTGTATATAAATTCATTTAGATTTATATTGGATGTATGATACTCATATTAGTCATATATATCTAGATGTATAGCCTATTTCGTATCTCATATGTGATGATTATTGGTTAATTGTTTATGTTTATTTTATTTTCTCTTCAAAAAATAAAGTGGACGTAAATCATTGACCAGGAAAGGAGTATGACTTCAAATCCACAATTCTCAAAATTTGTGTAAATAGAATAAATACAATGAAATATGTAATGCATGCTTACTTGATTAGTTGATTTGTAGATAAATCTCTTTTTCCACTGTTTTTGTAATGTCAAGTTTTAACGATCTCTTACAAATTTCTGTAGCCAAAGAGTCAACTGCAGATCAAAGCTCAGAATTGCATGCTCACGCTTCAAGGTTATTACAGGTTACAGAAGAAATAGGGGTCGGGTCGTGCATGAAAGGTAAGGTTTTTGGGGTTGAAGGACAGGGAGGAACACGGCATTGTTGTTAATGGATGAGGGTGCCCGTTCTTTTCTTTGTTGCGTTATTGTTATTTAATAATGGTGGTAGAGGAATGAATTAGTCATGTACGTACGTGTAAGACACTTTTACATTCTGTTTTTTTAGTACATACGAGGGGAAGCCTCGAGATTAACAAGCTGACATTAGAAATCACCTATCATGTTGACGACTAGTATATGTGAGACCTAGAGATTAGTAGCATAGGTTGAAAGAAACTATAATTAACTTGGATCGAAAGGACTCGTTATACCCTTACGCGACTGTAATATAATTTTACCTAGACCGTCTGTCATCATAGCTATAGTAACCCGAACATTCTAGCATCTCTTTTATCATCTTTATACATCTTAATTTTCAGTTTTATTCTTATTTTCTCATTAGACTTAGTTCGAATCAAAACCAATCAACCAAAACCCCTTTTTTGTTTGATAAAATTGTAAACCTCCATTAATAATGGAACCTTGAGCTTTGCTCTTGAACACAAAGACAAAATTAAATGTTTGTATATTATTGAATGATCATGTAAGATATTTATTTGGTTTGATAATACATGTTCAAGTAATTACTTTGTTTATTTGGTTTAAATGTTTATTTTGAACAAAAAAGCAGTAAAAGACATTATTTGGTTTGATCTTGCGATGTTCCTTTAACGAAAGTTATTGGTGATAATTGGATCACTAATATATGAGCTACTCGTATCTAAGATGTATTCTTGAGTTTATACATGACAAAATGAAATTGATGGAAATGTTCTTACATTTATATATATGATGTTAGTACGTGTTACGAGAGGTATGATATAGCCTATGTCGATATAGGTGATTGGCACCCTAATTTTGGTAAGATAGAAAACAATTATATCTTTGGGAATGCGTTTGGAATTTGATTGAATGTCAAATAATAATGAACTTCATTTGTTGTTGAGATACAATTTTTCATAGTGCTATATCATGTATGTTAACTATTGTAATTATGTTGCTAATATACAATAAGGTGTGAAGTTAATATACAATAAGGTGTGAAGTTATTATGCTAGAATTGACAGGACAAGAAATTGAAAGGTTC
The DNA here is from genome assembly GCA_029255685.2 of Silene conica. NCBI lineage: Eukaryota > Viridiplantae > Streptophyta > Magnoliopsida > Caryophyllales > Caryophyllaceae > Silene > Silene conica. The sequence continues at coordinate 83,371,206 of CM055314.2, forward strand.
GGTGATCTACTAGCATATATTCTTTTGCCGGGAGCTTTGGGCTCCATTGATGGTCATGCGTCGGTAAGAAATTAAAATAAAGTGACTATTGACCAAAACGATGATGGAAAATACGATCAATATCAATGGATTCACAAAGGTTGTGAATTGTAAGTGGATATTGAGATCCCTTACGAAAAATACGTAAATATCAATGGGTTCACAAATATTGTGAATTGTAAGTGGATATTGAGATCCCTTACACAATGTAATATGATGAAGTACGTACGTACGTAAATTATAAAGAGGATATTGAGATCCTCCTACCAATAGCCATGGTAGAAGTTGCTGCTAGTGTGGCAGCACAAGGAAATGGGATTAAAGCTTATTAAGGAGTAAACTGTGATTGATACCCAACTTAGCCTAGCTAAGGTCAAATGCGGTCAAACGAAGTCACAACGAACTCGAGATGAAATGTCAACACCATTTCCTTTCAAATTGTTATATGACATTTCCTTTTTCTATTTTTCCTTTTTCAAGGTACTGTCGTGTGTTTATAAGGTTGAGCCACGGCTCTTAATAAATTCATAGTCCTAACGAATGGTTTGAGACAGTCAGACCTGATGAATTTACCTATGTGAATGTGGGGGCTATTGCTCTAACCCCAAGAGAGTTTTAAGGCTTTAGGCTCTCTAGAGGCATTCACGAGATTACCAGGATTCATGTGGGGAGCACTTGGGAAGTCCAAGTAAAACACTTATTATAATGTTGCGTTCATGATGAGTTCATGGATGGTGCGAACACTAGCCCTGTTTTTGAGATTGGTAAGTGCGCAGCTGATCTTTCACCAACTCCATTCAAAGGTTAAAGGCTTTGATCCACCTCAAATGGCGGTCTAAGGTTATCACAAATTCTCATTTGTGACGGCGATATCCGTCACAAGCTTGTGACGGATACCGTTTCCTCTCACAAAATACCCACTTTCTCTCTCTCTCTCTCCGATACTATTCATGTGGTCCCATTTCTCCACTAACTCATTTTGTATCCATTTTATCTCACAAAACATCCGTCACAAATGATGACCCGTCACAAGCGAGACTTACTATAAGGTTATTGTATGCACTGGGTGTTAGTTAAAGTCCACAAGACTCTAAACATCTAAACTCCAAATCTCCGTTGCCAAACAAATCTTTTTTCTCCTTTTTATTTCTCTATTCTTTTACTCTTCTTTTGAATCATGTGGGGGATTGTTGGATTTGATGCTTCAAAATAAGCAAATATTGAAAATTATCCCACAATAAATTGGAGCATATTTCTACGTTGAATATACATTTTTTTATGATTGACTCGTGTGAGTACCGAGTCGATTCTGCATTCCTCCATACTTGATTTGTGGGAGTTTCCACATTGATTATGTAGTATCCTAAACTTATCTTTTTACGAGACTGATTTACGGTTTTACCATACCTTTTTCACCAATATATAAACCCGCATTCTACCACTCAAAAAATACTCAATCTACTCATCTCATCACTTCTCTTCTCTGCAATCTTTCTCCCTTATTCTTATATTTTTGTCTACTACTTAAATAATGCTAAAGATTCTTTGGCAATGAACTTGGCTGTGTTCAACTGTTTCTCCGCCTACACCAGAGAAACAGCGGTTGTGTAATCCTGGGGGTTGAGTGCTATTGAGGCCGTGTGTAGTAGACGGGGAATAAATCAACTTTAGGACAGTGACGCTTGTCACGCCACAACCTACCATCTCAGATAAGATTTTTACTGTTTTTATTATTTATAGTTTCTACGCTAATATGTACTACCGTGATAACAATTTTCAGTTTTATTCTTATTTTCTCGTTAAACTTAGTTCGAATCAAAACCAATCAACCAAAACCCCTTTTTTGTTTGATAAAATTGTAAACCTCCATTAATGGAACCTTGAGCTTTGCTCTTGAACACAAAGACAAAATTAAATGTTTGTATATTATTGAATAATCATGTAAGATATTTACATCTCTTTATATACAAGAGTTTGTTAGATGAGCCAACTGTCTAACTGATTCTATTAGAGGTGTAACTAATTCTGTTAGTTAGTTATGCTGAGTTGGCAACCTTCCACGCAGCCTATATATCCAACATCTCCCTCTCAAGTGGGACTTGGTGAAGAATCAATTAGGCCCAACTTGGATACAAAGTGAAAATGTTGTTGTTCACCCAAAGCCTTTGTATAGACGTCTGCAATCTGGGATTAGCTGGAAACATGAGTAGTCTTGATCAAGCCTTCTTGAATTCTTTCTCTAATGTAATGACAGTCTAGCTTGAGATGCTTCGTGCGCTCATGGAAGACTGGATTAGCAGCGATGTGCTGGGCAACTTTGTTATCACAGTGCAAAAGAATTGGTAAGGAAACATGAACATGTAATTCTTTGAGAAGTTCATTGATCCATACCAATTCACTAGAGGTTTGGCTCATGCTACGATATTCTGATTCTGCGGAGGACTTGTTAACTGTAGCTTGCTTTTTAGTCTTCCAAGAGATAAGGGAAGTGCCCAGAAAAACACAATAACCAGTCAAAGAACGCCCTGTGTAGGCACATGTGTCCCAATCAGCATCACAGTACCCTGTAACTGTGAGATTTGTTGATGAAGAATAGAATAACCCAAGGTTGATTGTTCCTTTCAAATATCGTATAAGATGAAGTGCTGCTTGAAGATGAGGAACACGGGGTTGAGCCAAGAATTGAATCAATTGCTGTACACTGTAAGACACATCAGGTCTAGTGAGATTGAGATATAACAGCCTGCCAATGATTCTTCTATATACATCAGCTTGTTCCAAGATCTCTCCTTCATCAGTAATAAGTCTTAGACCTCGTGGGAGAGGAAACATAGCAGGTTTACAGTCCTCCATTTGACTGTCTCTTAGGATGTCTAGCATGTATTTGCGTTGGTTGAGCAGAATCCCAGATGAGGATCTAGCAACTTCAATACCCAAAAAATATCTCAATGCACCTAGATCTTTGATTGTAAATACCTTGTCAAGAAGGTGTTTGATGGATGCAATATGAGACTCATTGTTGCCCGTCACCAATAAATCATCTACATAGACAACAATGATGGTGAAATTCCCTTGATCATCACCTTTGGTAAACAAGGAATAGTCAGATTTCGCTTGCATGAACCCTTGTTTGAGCAGAAATTTTGACAATTCAATGTTCCATTGAGGAGAGGCTTGTTTGAGGCCATACAAAGAACGTTTTAATAGACAAACATCTTCCTTGTTACGAACCGTGTAGCCTTCTGGTTTCTGCATATAGACTTCTTCTTCTAAGAAGCCATGAAGGAATGCATTGTTTATATCTAGTTGATGCAATTGCCATCCTCGTGTCGCAGCCAAAACAATTAGCACTCTCACAGTAGTCAGTTTGGCAACAGGGCTGAATGTATGTTTGTAATCTTTGCCTTCAATCTGATTGTAACCCTTGGCTATAAGTCTTGCCTTGTAACGTTCAATAGTGCCATTAGGATTAAATTTTATCTTGAACACCCATTTGGCACCAATTGCCTTCTTTCCAGTAGGTAGAGGAGTAAGCAGCCAGGTTTCGTTCTCGTTTAATGCCAATAGTTCTTTCTTCATGGCATCCTACCAATGAGGGTCTCTGCTTGCTTGAGCATCATTGGAGGGTTCATAGAGAGATAATACATTCTGGAAAGAATGTTGGAAATCCTCTGAATAATCATGAAGATTAATGGCTGTGGCAGTGATATTATCATCAGGAGGATTAGTAGCAGGTGCATCATCTGATGTAACAGTCTGCAGAATAGAAGGAGGCAAGCCTTTGCAGATATACCCTTGCAATCTGGTAGAGAAGGACTTAAGTCTTTGGGACTTTCTTGGAGCATTCTGAGCAATGAAATTCTTAGATTGTTGAACTGTTTCATTAGGAAGATTAGTGTGATGAGTATTATGTGAAATATTATCAGAAGTAGAGGTACTATTTGTGAGAATTGTAGTTGGAGAATGATTACTATGTGGTATAGTATTATTATTATTATCAGGGGAGGTATAAAGGCATTCATCAGTATCTGGATTACCAGTAGTATCAGTACATTGCAGCTTATTTGACTCCTGAATGAACTCTGGTTCCATTGTCTGCTGGTAACCAGGTTTATAAGGGAATATGGTTTCTCGAAAAAGTACATCCCTACTTAGAATGATCTTGTGGTTATCCAAGTCATAGAGTTTATACCCTTTCTGTCCAAAAGGGTATCCCAACATAATACACCTTATAGCCCTTTGATCAGACTTATCAGTCCTTTTATAAGAGGCATAGCATAAGCATCCAATAACCTTCAGGTGATTGTAATCAGGGAGCTTTCCAAACAAAGCCTCATGGGGTGTCTTCCACTTCAAGGTAACAGTGGGCATGGGATTTATAAGATGGGTTGCAGCAAGAATCAATTCTCCCCAAAACTTTTTGGGCAAATGACTTTGTATTCTTAAGGCCCTTGCTATTTCTAGCAAATGACGATGCTTCTTCTCAACCTTCCCATTTTGTTGTGGGTTACCAGGAATGGATCGTTGATGAATAATCCCATGGACAAATAAAAGTTTGTTGCATTCTTGCTGAATTATTTCACTACCATTATCACTTCTAATGTGTTTAATGGTGGTATTAAAATGATTCTTGACATAAGCCATAAAATGAATGAAAGTTTCAGAGAGGTTTTGTTTGTTTTTCAATAGAATAATCCATGTGATTCTAGTAAAATCATCAATAATGGTGAAAAAATAAGAATGACCACGTAATGACTTTTGTCTGTAAGGCCCCCACAAATCTACATGTATCATTTCAAAAGGAGAATGAGTAATAGTGTTGCTAATAGAAAATGGCATTTTATGATGTTTAGCAAGCACACAAGTTTCACAATGAAATTGCTTTTTATTAGAGATAGAACTAGACACGCATTACATGCTGAATAGCATTGAGGGAAGAATGACCTAGTCTACTATGAAATAACAGTACATCATCACAACTCATAGTAGCAGACATAAGAGTACTGTTATATTTATTCGAGACATTAAGTAATGCTCCATGACTTGTATGTAATTGGTATATACCAGTGTTTCTCCATCCAGTACAGAGCACCTCCTCAGTGGAAGGGTCCTGTATGGTACAATCAGTAGGAGTGAAATTAGCGTGAAGATTTTTGGTAGATAAAAGTTTCCCTAATGACAAAAGATTGTGTTTGAAATCAGGAAGATAAAACACATCAGAAATGTTGAGTTTGTCAATCAATTGAATGTCTCCTATGTACTCAACCAATTTCACCTGGCCATCTGGTAGAGTTATTGCAATAGGCCTTTGCAAATGTCTATGACTCAAAAACAGATTGAAATTATAAGTCATATGATTGGAAGCACCTGAATCAATAATCCAGGTATGATCAGATGTATGAGTGGCTTGTAAAACAGTGGATGCTAGAGAGATACCTGCGAAATTAGCTGTATGAGCATCACTGGCATGTTGAGTTTGCATTCTGAGAAGTTCTTTGGCAACAACCTGAACAAAAGAGGGATCAGGAGCTTCCACAATAGAGTTTGCTGTAGGTTGATGTTCAGCAGAAACTTCACAGAGAGTATCATCTTCATACTGAACTTTTTCAACATGTGCAGCATATCCTCTTCCACCACCAGGACCACTAGGACTAGCAGACCGTCCTCTGCCCTTGCCTCGTCCTTGAGAGCCATACCAACAGTAAGCAAGAGTATGACCGTATTTCTGACATCGTTCACAATAGTAAACGACCTTCTGCTTCTTGCCATCCCTACGCCAAACATTTGAAACATCATGTCCTCCTATGTTTGGAGATGAATTTGGAACAATTTTGGAATTATATTGTGTAGCAGCCATTGCTACTCCATCCAAATCAACTTTAGGATACCTCAGTAATTTGCTTTTGCATTTCAACTTGATTCACCTTTGCAAAAGCTTGGTTTACAGAAGGTAAAGGATCCAGAGCAAGAATGTGACTCCTGATTTGATCATACTTGTTGTCAAGTCCCATAAGAAAGTCAATCAAATTATGATGATTGTCTCGTGCTACAATGCGCTTTAATAATTGACAAGTACACGCAGCAATAGCATCACATGTACAGTCAGGCAGAGGATCAATTGAACGAAGATCTTCCCAAACAGACTTCAATTTGGCATAATATTCAGCAACATAATCAGTACCTTGAGAAAGTTGTGTCATCTCTTTGCGAAGCTTATAAAGATGAGGGCCATTTGACTGATTATACCTCTCATTCAATTCCTCCCAAAGTTCACATAATTGAAAGTGCAAGATATTTTCTCACTTAACGAGAATTGAATCCAACGCATGACAGTGTAATCTGTCCTAATCCAATCACCATGAGTAGCATGATTATGAGCTGGTTCTGGAACACGCCATTGATGAAACCGAGCTTATTTTTAGAAATTAGAGCAATCCGTATGTTTTGTGACCAATGCAGGAAATTCTGACCATCGAATACATGAGGAACAATTTTTAGAAGAGATTGATCTCCATTTGTGAGATGTAAAGGATTTTTGTAAACAGAATCAGAACTTGCAGTAGACATTGTGTAAAGAGATGATTAACGCAGCGGAAAATTTGATTTGTGATTTGTTTGTGGAGATGCTGAAAAGAAAGAACAGATCAATATATCTGTTGAAAAGGAATGTAAAAAAAAAGTTCACAGAATCAATGTTCTGGCGGTTCATACCATGATAAAATTGTAAAGCTCTATTAATGGAACCTTGAGCTTTGCTCTTGAACACAAAGACAAAATTAAATGTTTGTATATTATTGAATAATCATGTAAGATATTTACATCTCTTTATATACAAGAGTTTGTTAGATGAGCCAACTGTCTAACTGATTCTGTTAGAGGTGTAACTAATTCTGTTAGTTAGTTATGCTGAGTGGTTAGTTAGTTATGATGAGTTGGAAACCTTCCACGCAGTCTATATACCCAACATTGTTACCTTAAACTTAAGACCTAAAAACAGTTGATATCTCCCAAACCTCCTTGTGGTTCGACCCTGACTATCACTATCTATAGTTTAAGTTTGGACTATAAATTTTATCTTTGACTCCCACAACGACGGGTATCAGTCTCGTCAACAGCTTTAGACGAACTTCGGTTAAGTATAAGAGCAGCTGACAGAAGAGGAAAGCCCCATAATGAAATCGGCACAACTGTGTGACTCACCATGGATCGAACCATATCTAGTAGTGTTCGATTTCTCCGTTCGGACACACCATTTAATAGTGGTGTTCCAGGTAGAGTCAACTATAGTACTATACAGTAATAATTTGAGTGTCACACATCACTCAGTTAACCCGTTTTTATTCACGTATAAAGCATTTTGTCATCGCTTTTCATTTCCTTCCGAGAACACGTCTAAGATAGCACCATTCGTGTCTCGCATGTTTTGGCGTGTTGCCGATGCACTCATTAGCCTTTATGGACCATTTCTTATTCCTATGACGGAGTAAAATAAAGCTATGCTCATGGAGGGAAAGTTGTAAGAGTACTATTCTAGTATTCTAATGCAAATTAACTCAAAGTTAGCTAGGTTGGCAAATCTTAATCATGTATTTGAATTAGACAAAACATAATGAAGATGTCTTAAATAATGGTTACGAAAGTAGGTAATGAATAATAGGTTTCGGGTTTGAAATTTTTTTCTTATTTTTTAGCTTATTTAGGTTATTTTTTGTAGTAAAATGAGTTGAAAAGATACCTGAAACTAAAAAAAGTACCTATAATTTTAAATTAGGAATTAATAAGATGACTAATTATATAAAAAACGGTTTGGTAAACTAACTGTAAATATAGCTTTTTTGGTGAAATGACGTAAAATGATACGTCCTCCTATTCTAAGCTATCTTCCCTATTTCCTTTTGTGTCTATTCAAAATACTTTCTCTATTTCTCTTTTTGATAAGGTTTTATCCATATTTTAATCATCTCATCCCGCAGTAATACCCCACAATACTCATATATTTATCCTTTGTTTGTTAATGCAATCTCCTAATTAGGGTGATCTAATATCATTCATATATATATATATATATAAATATATATATATATATATATATAGAATTGGGATCCTATGAGAACCATCGATATAATGAGAACCGTGAGAACTCTACCTTACGGACTTTTTTAAAAAAAATTAATGACATATTTGGATTCGGCATGAATTTTTAAGGCTAGATAACATATTTCTTGGTCTATAAAATATATACTAGTGGTGGAAATCAAGGTGAGATACGTATTATAAATTTTCATGCACCTACTACCGATTTTTACGTATCGATCATTTTTCATGCACCTAAAATTCGTTTTAATGCACATAGAGCCTATTATTTCATGCACCTAGTAATCATTATCATGCATGTAAAAAATTTCTTGTACGTAGTGGTTGTTTTCGTGCATTTATAGTCGTTTTCGTATGCATAATTGTATTTTGGTACACTAAGTACATATTTTCTTAATAAAATCAATAAATTTTGTTTAATAATACTAAAATGTGTATTTTAATAGGTTAAACTAATGGTAAATGATCCATCAATTCTGTCGAAGTGAGATTTGGTGGAGATTTAGTGTGGGTTCTCATGGTTCTCATTATAGGGGTGGTTCTCACCGGATCCCGACCCTATATATATATATATATATATATATATATATATATATATATATATATATATATATATATATATATATATATATATATATATATGAAATGCAAAGAGATACTATGAAATTAAATACAAAGAGATACAATCTTAAATACAAAGTCAAATATTTACATATTTGCAACTAATACACCCCGCAGTTGGAGTGGGAGGAGACCGGACGCTCAAGCTGGAACGGAACCGATAAAAAAGATAACGTGGCAGCCCTTTCGTAAAAATGTCAGCATATTGATAAGCGGCAGGGACACGTAACACACAAACGGTCCCAATTTGAACTTTTTCACGTACAAAATGAATATCAAGGTCTATATATTTTGTTCGTTGTTGTTGGACGAGGTTGCTAGAGAGGTAGACCGAAGAAATATTATCACCAAAAACAATACTAGCTCGGCGCAGGGGAACGTGAAGTTCAAATAATAAATTCGGAAACCAACTTGTTTTAGCAACGACATTAGCAAATACAAAGACCTACAATGTTAAATACAAACTTAAAAATTTACATATTTACGACAAATATTCTTATTTTAATCATTTCATCTCACAATAAAAAGCCGCAATATCTTTCCTCTCTCCAATTAATCACCCCACAACAATAATTTTTACTTGCCATAATAAAATCCGTAAACTTTGTATTTTCTCTCAATAGGGGAGATTATCAGGAATAGGAAGGAGTATAATATAATCTAAAATCAGATAACTAAAACTTAAGATGCGGCTCTATATAACATTTTACTTTAAGTAGCTTATTTTGGCAAATAAATTATTTGCCAAATACTATCAAAACTAAAAGGATTATTTCATGAGAATAATCCATCTTATAGGTGCCCTGCAAATATCACTTTATCCTATCAATAATTCCAAATTAATCCATCCTATTCACCCTTCTTACCATAACAGTCTAAGGATGAATTAAATCCATCTTATTCACGCTATCAATAATTCCATGAGAAAATCTTAGGTACACCCGGTGTACCACGTCATCGTACACCCTACCCAATGAGAATACTAGAATTCAATAAATTATCTATTAATAATAGAGCATAATCTTTATAAAATAAAAACAAAGGTATCTCATTGGTTAGGGTGTACGATATTCTTGTACACCCGGTGGAACTTAGAATTTTTGTAATTCCAATTAGACCGTTATGGGAAGAATAATGAATAGGATGGATTAATTTGGAATTATTGATAGGATTGAGTGATATTTGCAGGGCACTCATAGGATGAATTATTCTCATGAAATAATCCAAACTAAAAAGAATAAGCTAGGTGGAAATTTTGACAAATTTTTTTTTATATAAACAGTTACCTCAAGATACATGTCAAAGAGAGCCTTAACAACAACAAAAAAATTGGTAAATTTAAATTAATAAAATCAACGGCTGTTTTTTATTGTTTTTAAATTCAGTTACGTTTACTTCACAAACGTTCTTATTTCAAAGTGCGAAAAAGTATAAGAAATAAAAGTCTAATATGATGCGTGGATTGGTATTACTAGCTGTGAGATTAATGGTCAACTAGCTTGTTAAGTTACAACTTGTATGCAAAATGTCTAAATTATTATCATAGACCAAATTATTTGTGAATTTAGCAAATAAAATCAACTACTATTTCTAATATTACTAATCGCAGGCCTGTGAGTATTATGTCTACTAGCTTGTTAATATATTTTTCAATTTAAATGAGAAAAATTCTAGATTACTGTTTTGGTAAAAATTTACCGAGATTGATGTACGTGAGATTGTGAGTCAAATTAGAATCAAAGCACGATAAAGCAATGCACGAAAAACGAAAAAGAGAATAACACGAGATATTTTGGTGACGCAGAAAAATCCATTAAGGGAAACAACCGCGGGGGAAAACAGAATCCCACCAAGTGTTTCACTATAATTTTTTTACAATGATGGATGTAAGTACGAGAGTTAAGAATTTCAATGCTCGGGAATCTCATGCCCTTTGTCTTTCCTGGCTACGCTTTTTATAGGGTTTGGGCCTTCAAGTTTCGAGCGTTGGAGCCGCCTCCACCTTTTGTGGAGTCATTAACCTTTTGCCGGAGCCTCCTTTTGACCTAACTTTTAATGCGACAATTATGTGATATTATACTATAGAATTGGAATATACTTCAGGAAATTAATCGAGAAGAATGTAGAAATACAAATAGGAAACCCTAATTGAAATGTAGGGAATCGAATTAGTATTATTGATAATTGGGGAAAAAGATTACAGAGAGAATTGAGGAAAGTAGAAATGTGATACAGAATGACAGAATGCCCAAAACTTTAGGTAATTACATGTATTTATATCAACTTATTGTAACAACTTTCCTAACTACTTTTCCCGCCATTTTTATTCATAACAACCCAATAACAGAATTGCTGAGCTGTCTTCTTGATTCTGTTATTTCTGTTTGTTTCATATCAATTCATTCCCCTTAATTCAAAGCTTGTCCTCAAGCTTTATCCAAATCAAATTCTGGAAACCTTCTTTTGATGTCATCATAGGCTTCCCACGTCGCGTCTTCCAGATTTGATTTAGCCCACCGAATCAACACATACACCACACCCATATTTCCCTTTTTAGCCAACTTCCTCTCCAACACTTTTACTAGTTCTGCTCTGAGGAGTTGTAATTCATCCACTTCTAGTAATGACCTGGTAAGGGGAATGGGTCCCTCATGTTTCTTCAGTAAAGATATGTGGAAAACAGGGTAAATTTTAGCTTGAGCAGGCAACTCTAGCTTATACGCCACCTGTCCCACCCTTGCACAGATTTTAAAGGGTCCATAAAATTTAGGAGATAGCTTGGCATTAGTCCTTGCAGCCATAGGATGCTGTCTGTAGGATTGTAGTTTAACATACACCCAATCACCCACAGCCCATTCTTTCTCCTTTCTTTTCCCATCAGCTTGTTTCTTCATCCTATCTTGAGCCCTCTTTAAATGGAATTTTAGCAGCTTGATGCACTCCTCCCTTGCAGCCAAACTTCTGTTCACAGCATCCACCCTGCTGTCCCCTAAGACATACGGTATATGTATGACAGGTTTTTGACCATATACAATTTCATAGGGGGTCTTTTGTGCTGCTGAATGAAAAGAGGTGTTGTACCACCACTTAGCCAAGGGAATCAATTTAGCCCACTCCTTAGGATGTTCACTTGTCATGCACCTTAAGTAAGCCTCCAAACATCTATTCACTACCTTTGTTTGCCCATCCGTCTGAGGATGGTGAGCTGTTGACATCAATAAATCCACTTGCTGCAATCTAAACTGCTCTTGCCAGAAATGACTCGGGAATATTTTATCCCTGTCACTCACAATGGATTTTGGCATGCCATGGAGCCTAAATATCTGATCCAGGAATGCTTGTGCTACTGTGGTGGCAGTAAAGGGGTGAGTTAAGAGCACAAAATGGGCATATTTGCTTAATCTGTCCACCACCACCAAGATTGTATCTTTCCCTTGAGATCTTGGTAACCCTTCCACAAAATCCATTGAAATATCTACCCAAATAGCCTCAGGAATGGGTAAAGGTTGCAATAGACCAGCTGGGTGTTGCAGAAGAGGTTTACATTTCTGACAAATTCCACACCTCCTAATGTAATTCCTGACATCCCTCTGTAAATTCTTCCAATAAAATAATTCTTTAATCCTTTTTGTAGTAACCTGGACTCCAGAATGTCCTCCTAGAGGTGTGTCATGTAACAATGAAATGATCTTATTTCTCAACTCTTCATCCTTCCCAACCACCAGTCTGCCTTTCCTCTTTAATTCCTCTTCCTACCAGGTATACTTGGCAGGACCAGCCCCATTCTTGACCTCCTGTATTATCAACTGTACCCCTACATCCACTTCCCAGCTCTTCCTGATTAAGGTCAGTAAATTAGTATCCACATGGGATTGTTGGGGCTGGTGTCCTTGACAATTAAGTACAATGACTTATTAAATCTCTTTAAGGATCACAAGGGCATACTTCAGTATTATTACCAGTTGATCCACGTTTATCAATAACGGTTGGCTTGCTAGATAAGTTTGACGTTATTGTCATACGGATGGCGGTGATCAACTGGTCCCTATACGTCACACCTATAGGACACGTTTGAGAGATGTGAAGGTATGAAAATACAGTCACATTTATGCCGGATACGACTAAACAGTTAGTTAGAGGTATTGACTATTAAATTAGTCAATAAGATGTTGAGATTATCATGTAATACGGATTAAATAAATTTAGCTAATACGGATTACATGATTAATTCGTAAATTAAATATAAACGGTTATATTTAATTAAATATTGTATTCGCGTATTAATATAAACAGTTATATTAATTTGGGTAATTATACAATATCGTAATTTTATCAGACCATTATTAATACATCGACTGCATTAATATCTGATAACACGTGTACGATTTATAAATAAAACCCGCGAATTATATTTTAGCAATTGGGTCGAATCACGCATTGGAATAAGGTAAGAGTGGAAAGCCCACTCCTACCCAATATCCAATTCGGCCGACCAGGGCTACATAAGAAGAGTCCTTCTCCTTATGTCAGCAACTCTTGTTCAACTGATTTTTCACAATCTCAAGAGTTAGGGTTTTGAGAACATTCTTCTCCCAAAACTCAGATCTCACATCTAAAACCTCAAAAAGCTCTCCCCATATTGCAAGGCAATTGGAGAGTATTTTCTAGCACACGCGGCATCATCTCAATCAAAGTCTTGGGTGCAAGTTATAGGAGGGAATTTACTTTAATTCCTGTTCTTAGGCCAATTCAAGCAAGGACCCAATGTTGTATTCTTTTCATGTTTTTATTTATCTTAAGACCATATTCACAACTGTAAATTTCATTATAATCCTTCAAGTTTAGGGCGAATACATGTCATATTCCCCACAAGTGGTATCAGAGCCAAGGCCATGAAATTTTACTTTTGTGTTTTTCATAAGTTTTATTTAAAAATTTTGAAAAATCGTTTCTGTCGCTGTGTCGGTCGGTCGACCCCTAGTTGCGGTCGGTCGACCGCCTCCCGCGTAGGGTTTCTGTTTTTTCCGGCAGTTTATCTTTTTGCAATCGATCTTGTTTTTCGATTCCTGTTTACATATTGTTAATTAATCGATATTCTTGACAATATGTGAACCCTTGTTGATGTTAATTTTGATTTACTCGTTTTAATCAAAGTTTAAAAGGTAAAAACTTGTTTTGATTTCAAAAGGTGCAGCGTTTTGCGTTTTCTGAAACTCGTTTTTACTGGTTGGTGGTCGGTCGACCTAATTGATGGGTCGGTCGACCGATTATACTGTTGCAGAATTTTTTTTTTTTGTCAGGAGGTCGGTCGACCCCGTGTTGAGGTCGGTCGACCTCGCCCCTGTAACAGACGTCGTTTTATTTTCTTTTCGAAAATAACCTGTTTTATTTTCCCACGGCCTTTAGTAATATACTTCCTCCATTCCAATCAATTCTATACATTTCACTTTTTAGACACTATTCATAAGTCGAGTGAATTTTCGACACAACTTCTAATATATAACATAAAAGATAGTCATATGAGATCTTGTTTAAATTGTCTTACCGAGTATATTGTGAATATCAAAGTTTTATAATTTTTATCGATACGTAACTAAAGATATTAACGAAAGAAAACGGGTATTGGCAAACGTGAATAAAGTAAATGTATAGAATTGATTGGAATGGAGGAAGTACTATATAAGGAAATAGTATATTATTAATTTTGTGAAACGGTTCACCCTCGTTTGATACATATTATTTTAAAACGGTTTAAGATAATGGATTATAAATTTATTAAAATTGGGTGATTAAAACGGTATAATCACATAATTTTAATCCCGTAAGGTGGTTTGGTAAAATTTGTTAATCATAATAATAGTATTATGTCATGTATAAATTTTAATTTTAGTTGATGCATTTATTTATCGTCTTGTTGAATGCCTTGTGAATGCTTTCAATAACGTATTTATTTTTGCAAACGGTTGTAACTTAGTGTGGCCTTAGTAGATTGTGTTACCGTAATGATGGGACACGGTCTTGCTTGTAATTTTGAGATCTTGAATCTCCGTTTTGGGTTTTTGCCATGTAATTAATTTTGTATTTAAATTAGAATGTAAATAGGGTTATATTTGTAATTTAAATTAGTAATTTTGTGAAGACCAAAGACGGAGACCGGATGCTCACTCCCGCTGCAAGGACCAAGATGGAACATCAAGATGATTTATTTTATCTCAACATCATGGTCACTCGATACTATCTAGCGACTGAGATGGACTAATAGATAGGATTTACGGAAATCTATCGACCAAGAGTTCCAACGGTGGAATTAGCCAAACTGTGGGCTTATCAATATACGGAAATTGAGTCTTGGGATCGTTTATATATTTCTTGAGGGAGATCAATTATATAAATGCATGAGTCTACAAGTTTAAATTCTATTTAAAATAGACTTAAATCACAACAATGAGTTGCTTATATGGTTTTGTTTTATCTTCTTTTCAGTGTAGAACATGTTCAATTAAACTGTTGTATTACTAATGGCTGGTGAAGACCCAATGCCAAGTGCCAAGCTAGCATGTGAATCCTGGCTAAAAGCCTTCATGGACTCCATGAATCAGTCTACTAGACTGAGGAATGATGGGTCAAACTTCTCTGACTGGGAGGCGGCACTACGGAATGCTGCCATTGCTGACGGAAAGCTTAAGTACTTAACTGAGCCAATTTCGGCACACCCAGGAACTGGAGCTAGAGCTAACGAAGTTCGCGCTCATAGCGACTTCGTCATGGAAGCGGGTGCGATAAAGAACGTACTCATCTATGCAATGAAATCCAATTTGCAAAGACGCTTCATAGCCCATGGTGCAAACAAGATTTTCACCACGCTCACTAACGAATTCTCAAAAGCTCCGAGGATCGTTTCTTATGAGCATACCTGTCGCTTCTTTGAGGCGAAACTCCAAAAGGGCCAAGCAGTTAGCCCACATATTCTTCACATGATTGAGAATATCGAGAAACTGGAGGCCCTAAACTGCAAGATCAGTGAGAACATAATCGTTGATCGAATGCTTCATTCGCTTCATGATGGGTTCGCCCTCTTCAGGGCCAACTATTACATGAACGACATGAAGAAGACTCCTCATGAGCTCCACTCCCTTCTCGTACAGACCGAGAAGGATCTGAAATTAAGTGGGAGCGTGAAGCAAGATGTTCTCATGATCTCCAGTAAGGGTAAGGGTAAGGGTAAAGCTAAAGCTCAGGGCGACCTAACAGTAGGCCAGCCCAAGTTTAAGAAGTCAGGATTTACTAAGAGTGGGTCAGGTGAGTCGAGCAACTCACAGGGCAAGACAAAGAGCAAGGATACTAGCATGGAATGTCACCATTGCCACAAGACTGGGCATTGGAGGCGTTCATGCCCCGTGTATCGAGAGGACATCAAAGCAGGCCGTGTTACTCCTGTTGGTATGTCTTCTTCTTCTTCTTTTATTCACATGATTGAGATTAACCATGCAAGTTACGGAACTTGGGTACTAGATACTGGTTGTGGTTCTCATCTATGTAATCATGTGCAGGGCCTCCGAAATCAAAAACCCCTAATCAAGGGTGAGGTTGACCTGCGTGTCGGGAATGGAGCACGTGTTGCTGCAGTCTCGAGGGGAACATACGTGATCCAGCTTCCAAGTGGATTCGAGTTATCTTTATATAACTGCTATTATGTTCCTTGTTTGTCCAAAAACATTATTTCAGTTTCTGCGCTTGACAAACTTGGTTTTTCATTTGTAATAGAAAATAACAGTTGTGTTTTCTCATTACACAATATGATTTATGGCAAGGCAGTTTCCATGAATGGAATTTATGTTTTAGATCAAACCACCGAAATATTACATGTGAATAACAAGAGATTAAAGGTAGGTGACAAAGATCAAACTTACCTATGGCATTGTCGTATGGGACACATAAATGAGAAACGCGTAAAACAGCTCATACAGAATGGAGCTATCTCGGCCTTTGACTTCGAATCATATGACACGTGTGAATCATGTCTCATCGGTAAGATGACTCGTATTTCCTTCAAAGGTGTTGGAATGCGCGCTGCCGACCTATTAGGACTCATACATACGGACGTATGTGGCCCTATGTCGATCAACGCACGAGAAGGCTATAGGTATTTCATCACTTTCACGGATGATTTGAGTAGATATGGCTATGTCTACTTAATGAAGCATAAAAGTGAATCCTTTGACAAGTTCAAAGAATACCAGAATCGGGTACAGAACCAGCTGGGAAGAAAGATTAAAGCACTACGTTCTGATCGTGGTGGTGAGTATCTTTCACACGAGTTTGATCAACACCTTAAAGACTGTGGCATCATGCTACAGTTGACTCCACCTGGAACACCACAATTAAATGGTGTGTCCGAACGGAGAAATCGAACTCTACTCAATATGGTTCGATCCATGATGAGTCACACCGTTGTGCCTGATTCATTGTGGGGCTATGCTCTTTTGTCAGCCGCTCTAATACTTAAGCGAAGTCCGTCTAAAGCTGTTGACAAGACTCCATACGAATTATGGAAGGGAACGGTCCCTAACTTGTCCTTTATTCGGGTTTGGGGCTGCGAGGCTTATGTCAAATGGAGACACGAGGATA
Source organism: Silene conica (assembly GCA_029255685.2). Lineage (NCBI taxonomy): Eukaryota > Viridiplantae > Streptophyta > Magnoliopsida > Caryophyllales > Caryophyllaceae > Silene > Silene conica. The sequence goes on from CM055314.2 coordinate 83,388,588, forward strand.
AGCTCGGCCCGCGATCGGTCAAGACATACTTTATAGGCTATCCAAAGGGAACTTTCGGTCATTACTTCTACTCGCCAACCGAACAACGTGTTTTTGTTGCGGCTAGTGCGACGTTCTTAGAGAAAGAATTTCTCGAGAACAAGTCGAGTAATAGAACCTTCGATTTATCGGAGGTTCAAGAACCAACTACCGAGCAACCATTGGAGGAAATAGTTCCTTCCACCGAGGCTGCGGTAGATATTCCTGAGGAACCTAGGAGGTCGGGAAGAGTCTCTATTCCTCCGGACATATACATTGGTATGGTCGAGGAACATGACATAGATGACGTCTTACTCCTAGAGGGTAATGAACCCACAACCTATAAAGGTGCCATGACCAGTTCTGACTCAAAGCTATGGCTAGAAGCCATGCAATCCGAGATGGACTCCATGTATGAGAACAACGTGTGGGATCTTGTGGACCTACCTGCAAAGGTACGTCCCCTTCAATGCAAATGGCTTTACAAAATAAAGCATGCCGTGGAAGGTAAACAAGATATCCATAAGGCAAGACTAGTTGCTAAAGGTTTCACCCAAGTGCCAGGCTTGCACTACGATGAGATCTTTGCACCCGTAGTCATGCTACGTTCCATTCGGATTATCTTAGCGATCGCCGCATTTCACGATTATGAAATATGGCAAATGGACGTTAAAACCGCCTTCTTAAACGGTTATTTGGAGGAAGAGTTGTACATGGTACAACCCGAGGGTTTTATTGACCCAGAAAATCCTAAGAAAGTTTGCAAGCTTAAGCGTTCCATCTATGGACTTAAGCAAGCATCGCGGAGTTGGAATCATCGCTTCGACCAAGTGATAAAAGAGAATGGGTTCATTCGATCAGTCGAGGAACCATGTCTCTATATCAAGTCGAGTGGGAGCAAGATTGTATTCCTAGTACTGTATGTCGACGACATACTCTTGATTGGGAATGACATACCTCTCCTTTCTTCGGTTAAAGCATGGTTGAAAAACCATTTCCAGATGAAAGATCTGGGAGAGGCACAAAGAATTTTGGGCATCCGTATCTACAGGGATAGATCACGACGGATGTTGTCTCTCAGTCAGGAGTCTTACATAGATAAGATTCTAGAGAGATTCAGCATGACGAACTCCAAGAAGGGGTTCCTTCCTATGACTACTGGGCTTCACTTGAGCAAGACTCAAGAAGCTAAGACATTGGAAGAGAAGGAGCGGATGAGTCAGATTCCTTATGCTTCGGCAATAGGATCGATCATGTATGCCATGATATGCACACGTCCAGACGTTGCATATGCATTGAGTATGACAAGTCGATTTCAAGCTCATCCAGGTGAACAACACTGGATGGCCGTAAAAAACATTCTTAAGTACCTACGGAGGACTAAAGATTGGGGATTGCCTTACGGAGGCGACTCGACGCTCTGCGCCACGGGTTACGCAGATGCTAGCTTCCAAACGGATCGAGACGACTCGAAATCTCAGTCTGGATTCGTTTTTACTCTTAATGGCGCTGCTGTCAGCTGGAAAAGTTCTAAACAGAGTGTTACAGCAGATTCTACTACTGAGTCCGAGTACTATGCCGCCTCGGAAGCAGCTATGGAAGCGATATGGATGCGTCAATTCTTACAAGGACTCTCAGTAGTGCCAAGTTCGAATGACCCAATCACCGTTTATTGTGACAATAAAGGTGTCATCTTCCAAGCTAAGGAGCATAAGTCTAGCAACAAGGCTAGACATGTACAACGGAAAGCTCATCTAATCAGAGATTACGTGGAGCAAAAGGAGATTTTCATTGATAAGATCGCTACGGATGACAACATAGCTGATCCTCTCACTAAAGCATTACCACGTGATAAGCATGAAGGGCACATTCATTCCTTGGGAATTAAATGTGTTCCTAAGTTGTAGTACTCTTTTATGAATTCATGTAATAATTCATTTTTTCGTGTACTCTATTCAACCTCATTGTTATGATATATAATGTTTTGTTTTTCATGTGGAACTGTACGCCAATTTTGAACACCACAAAGTGAACTGAATTACATTACATCGTTTTAGTCCTTGATTACCCAATTGAGCTGATAACTCAGGTAATCATTTTGTGACGTTGGTTGATGGTGGGTTCAACGAGCCATAAGTCACACGCATGACTGACCAATCACAAAGGCGAGTTATACGGATATCTCGTAGGACACCCCGTGACAACGTTATGGAGTCCTAAATGTTTTATAACATTGGGTGCCAGGTCGTGGATAGGACCTCCATAGTGTTCCTTAGAGTCGAGTCTTTTGACTTTCAACTGTCTCTTGAGATTAAGGCAGATTTTGGGTAACTTTGGTTTCTTTCCCACGGTCATCGTAACAGGGGCCAAGAGGATTTTTTCTGGGTTATTTCATGCTGCGCGATATCGGCAGGATTCGAGTTGAGGGAAATATGCAAACCCTTATCAGGATTTTATCATTTCTCAGGGCCACTCGAGGAGTAGTAACTGAAATGCATGTCCATGCTCGAATACAGATTCGTTTTATCAGTTAAGTTACTCTCTAGTCGGGGAAACCACTCTTGATACAGATCGCTTGTGAGATACGACCTTTGTGAATGCGGATTTGCAAATTGTCTTACATTGAGTGGGAGAAATTTTAAAAGGGCATACTTCAGTATTATCGCACCTACACTTGTACGGACAAGTGGGAGTTTGTTGGAGCTTGTGTCCTCCACATGTAGTGTGATAACGTCATTGCACATACCCTTGTACGGACAAGTGGGAGATTGTTGGGGCTGGTGTCCTTGACAATTAAGTACAATGACTTATTAAATCTCTTTAAGGATCACAAGGGCATACTTCAGTATTATTACCAGTTGATCCACGTTTATCAATAACGGTTGGCTTGCTAGATAAGTTTGACGTTATTGTCATACGGATGGCGGTGATCAACTGGTCCCTATACGTCACACCTATAGGACACGTTTGAGAGATGTGAAGGTATGAAAATACAGTCACATTTATGCCGGATACGACTAAACAGTTAGTTAGAGGTATTGACTATTAAATTAGTCAATAAGATGTTGAGATTATCATTTAATACGGATTAAATAAATTTAGCTAATACGGATTACATGATTAATTCGTAAATTAAATATAAACGGTTATATTTAATTAAATATTGTATTCGCGTATTAATATAAACAGTTATATTAATTTGGGTAATTATACAATATTGTAATTTTATCAGACCATTATTAATACATCGACTGCATTAATATCTGATAACACGTGTACGATTTATAAATAAAACCCGCGAATTATATTTTAGCAATTGGGTCGAATCACGCATTGGAATAAGGTAAGAGTGGAAAGCCCACTCCTACCCAATATCCAATTCGGCCGACCAGGGCTACATAATGAGAGTCCTTCTCCTTATGTCAGCAACTCTTGTTCAACTGATTTTCACAATCTCAAGAATTAGGGTTTTGAGAACATTCTTCTCCCAAAACTCAGATCTCACATCTAAAACCTCAAAAAGCTCTCCCCATATTGCAAGGCAATTGGAGAGTATTTTCTAGCACACACGGCATCATCTCAATCAAAGTCTTGGGTGCAAGTTATAGGAGGGAATTTACTTTAATTCCTGTTCTTAGGCCAATTCAAGCAAGGACCCAAGGTTGTATTATTTTCATGTTTTTATTTATCTTATGACCATATTCACAACTGTAAATTTCATTATAATCCTTCAAGTTTAGGGTGAATACATGCCATATTCCCCACAGGGATACCATCATAGCCATTAATTCAGAGCCTGTGATCCTAGACAGTGCATCAGCTGCCTTATTCTCCTCTCCCTTCCTATACCTGATTTCATAAACCATTCCCAATAATTTTGGAAGACACTTGCTTTGGAAAGGAGATGAAATCTTTTTCTCCATTAAGTACTTCAGACTGAAGTGGTATGTTTTCACCACAAAGTGTCTGCCAATAAGATAGGGTCTCCACTTTTCCACTGCAAACACAACCGCCATTAACTCTTTCTCATAAGTAGACAAAGATTTAGACTTTTCTGAAAAAGCTTTACTAATGAAAGCAATGGGATGGCCTTCTTGAGATAGCACAGCCCCCATTCCCACATCAGAAGCATCCGTTTCCACTACAAAATCTTTGTCAAAATTTGACAAAGCCAGTACTGGTGCAACAGTCATTGACTGTTTCAAGGTCTGAAAGGCTTTTTCAGCTTCTGGACCCCAGCAAAAAGCATTTTTCTTGAGAAGATTTGTGAGTGGCTTACTCAGGATTCCATACCACCTAATAAATTTCGTGTAGTACCCTGTCAAACCCAAGAATCCCCTCAATTCCTTGACAGTAGTTGGTTCAGGGCATGTAACCATTGCAGCAATTTTTGAAGGGTCTGTGGCTACCCCTTTTTCAGAAATCAGATGGCCCAAGTATTCTACCTCAGATGTACCAAAAGTACATTTGGACATTTTTGCAAAAAGTTGTGCTCCCTTAAAATTCCCAAAGCCATCTCCAAATGTTTCAAGTGTTCCTCAAAAGTCTTACTATAAATCAGGATGTCATCGAAAAATACTAAAATGAATTTCCTGAGATAAGATTTAAAGATGGTATTCATTAGATGTTGAAAAGTTGATGGGGCATTAGTAAGGCCAAAGGGCATTACTAGGAACTCATAATGACCTTCATGAGTCCTAAAAGCAGTTTTTTCAATATAAAAAAAGGGTGCATCCGGTAGCCAGATCTCAAGTCAATTGATGCCCGTCGTTGAGGGTACCAAAGATAAATTTATAATTCCTAAACTTAAACTATAGATAGTGAAAGTCAGGGTCGAACCACAGAGAGGTGGGGAATGTTTATTGTTTGAATGTTAATGTTTAAAGATAACAAATTTGGGGGTTGATTGTGTTGATTACTATACCTAAGGCAAAGATTAAAATAAACAAATAATAAAAGATGAGAATAAAATATAATAAAAAGGGATGCTAGGATGTTTGGGGTAATAAATAGCTAAGGTAATATAAATCCTAAGGTCAACATGTATTGCAGTCACGTAAGGAGATGTAACATATCTTTTTAGGTCTATGCTACCTAATAGCTCCTTTCGGCCTATGCTATTAGTTCCTAGGTCTCACAATTATTGGGTGTCAACAATAAGGGTGATTCCTAAATCCTAGGTCACATACCTTTCAGTCTTGAGTAACCTAGCCGTCTTAAGGTGTAAACCAATGCCCTTCCCGTATCTCTCAATCTTGGGTAGGTCATTACTAACATCTTACAAGTCTCCTTTCAGTTTCATTGTAGGGTATTATAGTCAACAAAGGAAGACGAAACAGGATACAAACGCGAGTGGTCGACCGACCGGCTATTCCAGTCGGCTGACCACAGCCTCGGTCGACCGACCAGCTATTCCAGTCGGCCGACCGCGGCTCTGCTACAAGTCGGTTTCGGAATTTATTCTACCTATGCATATTATCCCCTACATCCTAACATATGAAATTTAGCTACTCATGGTTGTTAAGACGATTATGAAAACGAGATTAAACATGCATGGTAAACATAGTAAATAATCTAAACATGCAAGAATTAATAAAGCTTGAGATTCTGACTTAAACGAATGTAATAAAAATAAGAACAATAATAAAGCTAATATTAAAAGAGTAATTACCACAATCGGAATTAGGGCAGAAAGGAACAAACTTTATTGAATGCTTGGGAATTGTCGAAAGATTACAAATAAACTAAAGAACTGAATAAAAACTGGATGATTGAATCTATCAAAACTGAGTATTTTCAAGATCTCTCTCTCGAACTTAATATTAATCGATGCAAAACCCTAACTACAAGATTAACTTATATAGGGCAAGAGATTGGAGTTTCCTAAAAGACTTCTACTTCTAATTTATTTCCGAAAACTCGTTTCTGGGCTTCGCTGAGGTCGGTCGACCACTCTGGTGGGTCGGTCGACCGCCTTTACGGACTTAGTTGAATTCTTGGGCTTTCTTCAGATTTGGACTTTTATGAAGATCAGGCCTGGTCGGCCGACCCGTTTAGCTGGTCGGTCGACCGCTTCCGCAAAGAATTCTTCGGTTTTCTTCTTGTTTTGACTTTTGGTACTTAGATAAAGACTCCAGTTGACCTTTCGTTATTCCTTAATTATGCAAAAGACTTGAGGATAAAGATTTGGTGCTAAATCGTCCCTTTTCCGCATAAATCTGCAAAAGTGCATAAAAATACGAAAGTACACGATTGTTGGGAAATAAAGGCTAAAACATAGTAAATGAGCGACCAAATGCGTGTAAAAATAGATGAAAAACATCATAAAATAGACACGCATCATCAATCTTTGAGAATACTGTTGCTCCATGAAGCTCATCAAGTAACTCCTCAATTACTGGAATAGGGAACTTATCTTTGACAATATTTGCATTTAGTTCCCTATAATCCACACATAACCTCCATGTGTTATCCTTCTTCTTAACTAGCACAATGGGTGATGAGTAAGGGCTTTGGCTAGGCTGACTACCCCATTCTCCAACATTTCCTTGACAATCTTCTCAATGGCATCCTTTTGTACTACAGGATACCTATATAGTCTTACATTTATGGGAGACACTCCCTTCTTTAGAAAAATTTTATGGTCATGGTCCCTGTGTGGAGGCAAATCAACTGGTTCCTCAAACACATCACTGAACTTGTCTAGAATGCCTCGAAGTTCAGGGACAATTGACTGACTTCCCCGTTCAGGCAACAATTCTGCCACAGAATATGCCTTGATAGCAAAGCACTGTGCTGACTGACTACATGCGGTCATCTTCAGTAAGGTACTCTGCATCTGCCTCCCTTCCAGCCACTGCAGTGTAGTAGCTGGTTTTGCACCCCTCAAAACATGTCTTCTACCATTGAAGGTAAACTCCATTTTTAACTGATAAAAGTCCCACAACACCGGGCCTAATGCACTCAACCATTGAATACCCAACACCATTTCACACCCTCCTAAAGGTACTAACATCACATCAGTATGGAACTCAACACCCTGCAACTTCCACCCAAAATGAGAACACATGGAGTTACTAATAAGGGTATCCCCATTGGCCACAGATACTGCCAGTGGAGAGGTTGAGCTCACCTTACAGCCCAACTTTTTTGCAGTGTTAATATCTAGAAAATCATGGGTGCTACCTGAGTCAATCAAAATGTGCAGAGGATTATCCCTCGCCTTTCCAGTTACCCTCATGGTCTGGTAGGTTGTATTTCCTGTCCGAGCATTCAGAGATATGAGGGGTGGTAACTCATCCTCTCCTCCTTCCTGACTTTGCTCCCTCTCCCCTTGCTCCCCTCCATTCTCTTCTTCTATCCATGTAACAAACTCAATGCTATGCAACTGAGCCTTACAGTTATGAGCGGGAGACCACTTCTCATTACAAGTAAAACATAGCTTTTTGGCTCTCCTTTCTGCAATTTCTTTCTCACTCAACCTAGTAGTGGCCATTCTGGTGTTTGGATTAGTAAATGGCATAGAACTGGTGTTTATAGTGGTTGATTTTTGTGAGTAAGGCTGATTAAAAGGGGTTTTGAAACTGGGTTTTTCTAACAAGGGTTTAGCCTTCATTAAAGAATTAAGGGTGGCTTCCTGCAATCGAGCTAATGCAAATGCATCCATCAAAGTTTGAGGCTTATGCATTCTAACAGTATTCTGAATATCAGTATCTAAACCCTTCAAGAAACAACTTAAGGCTTGCTTTTCATTTAAATCAGTCCTATTTAATAACCCATCAAACAACTCTTGGTACTGTTCTACAGTTCCTTTTTGCTTTAAATTCATAATTTCTGACATGGGGTCATCAAAAGAATTTGTGCTAAACCTAGCTATTGCAGCTGCCTTATACTCATCCCAATTTGGCCAATTCCCAAATTCTCTAGTTTTCATTAATGATTGATGCCATAATAAAGCTTTTCCTTCAAGATGTATTGCTACTAATTTGACCTTAATGTTGTTAGAGGTGGAATCAACTTCAAAGAATTGGTCACATCTATAAACCCACCCCAAAACATTTTCACCATTGAATTTAGGGAAATCAACTTTGGAAAATCTACCAAAATTAGATTGAGAATTTTGCAAGAAATTACCATTATTAGGGATATTTCGCTGATTTTGTGTAGAATTTACCCTCTCTTTTTCCAAACCAGCAACCCGTGTGTTCACTGCTACCAATTGACCCAATATCTGCTCTATTCGTGTATTTAATTGCTCAAATTTGTTACCCAATTCCTGCTGCTGAACTTGAATTGTAGTTTGTAATTCCGCCTTATCTTGATTATGAAGTCTGATAAACTCGCCCAAATTAGCTTCAATGTTGATCATAGATTCTCCCAGACCTTTAACCTTGTCTTCCAGGGCTTCCACGGCCCTAAAACCTTCGTCACTAACAGTGTCTGTATTTTTTGTGTTTTTTGGAGGCATTTTTGTGATCCCAGAAAGGAATCTCTGATACCACTGATATTATACTATAGAATTGGAATATACTGTTGGGAAATGTGTCCTCAACAATAGTGCGATCACGTCAGTAAATATAAATTACTGATAAATCTACAATAAGAATACTCATGGGATGATTCTTTTCATACAGTCGACTGATCAACATTAATCGGTAATGATTGGCTTACTAGAGTTTGACATTACTGTCGTGTGACGGTGGTGATCAGTCGATCCCTTTAGGCCACACCTATAGGGCAATTCTATTAATAAGAAAACGATATGGTCATATATGATGTGAGTTATATCAATCCTAGTTATATTACGAGTTTGGAGTATGTTTATAATGCGATTATAAAATGTAACATTTTAGTGAATGATCTGTCATTACTAAAATTAATATGTTTATGAAACATTAATTGAGAATGAATTTATTTATATTAGAAATGTTTTAATATAAAATCTAGTAATAATAATGGGATTATTATTTCATGATAATTAAGTTTAAATTAGTTAAACTTATAATGTCCATTTTAAAGGTGATAAAATGAACATAATTGAATGGGTTGGACCGTGTGATATTTGATCACACTACCATTTGCATTTTGTTTTATGATAAATTTTATATGATAAAATTTAATTAAAATATTTATTAAGATAAATTGTGACATGTGGTGGTTTGGTGCCCATGCATAGGGCTACCAAAACCAACCGTCCAAAATGCAAAAAGAAGAGGGAGAGAGTGCTTAATACTCAATTGATTCCCATTCATATTTTCATTCTACATGCAAAACTTTAGAGAGAGTTAGAGAGACAATTTTTCTCACCTTTCTCTTTGGGTTTTTCGGCCGTGTACTCCTCACACTCAAGAACAATCTACATTGTTTCATTCTCTATATTATTACAAGATAATAATAATAATAACTAGGTTATTTGTGTGATATTCTAGTAAAATCAAACATAAATATTATTAGAGTGTGTCTTGGTGTTAACTCATTTGAGGTCTTCTAATTTGGAGACTAGGAGGATCATCCCTTGATATAAGCTCAAGAACAATCAAAGAAGGAGTCTTTGATTGTGTCCATTTAGCCGAAATTTTAACAATGTAAGGATTAATTCTTCTTCTTGTGTTTCGGTCATGATTTAGTTATGCATGCAATAAGATCTTAAGATTATGAGATGAATTAGTATGACTAAAATTAATTAGAGTTTAAAGAAACCCAACATATACTTCAGGAAATTAATCGAGAAGAATGTAGAAATACAAATAGGAAACCCTAATTGAAATGGAGGGAATCGAACTAGTATTATTGATAATTGGGGAAAAAGATTACAGAGAGAATTGAGGAAAGTAGAACTGTGATACAGAATGACAAAATGCCCAAAACTTTATGTAATTACATGTATTTATATCAACTTATTGTAACAACTTTCCTAACTACTTTTCCCGCCATTTTTATTCATAACAACCCAATAACAGAATTGCCGAGCTGTCTTCTTGATTCTGTTATTTTTATTTGTTTCATATCATTATGTTGGGATTGAATCTGGCTTCCTGATCCAACATCCCTCATTTAATCCTGTCATTAATCTTCTTTGCTTAATTTCTTGCACTCAATCCTTGCCACGTGTCTAATACAGAAATAGGTGGAATTTTTCCTTAACAATTGCCCCCAAATTCCCGAATAAGTATGCTTGAACGGGAATTTTTGGTTACCTGTATGCAACAAGTAGGTAAATAGGTTATGCAGTAATTGTGAGGTGGGCTTTTGGCATCCTACTGATGTCAATATGCAATACACGCGTCCCACTAACTTTTCAACTTCCCCGTCGCTTCACATTTAACCACCCACCTTCTTTACTTTCACTTCCTCTCTCCTTTTTTTACTTTTATGTCTCTTTTCACTTAATTTACTCTAAAACCTCCGCCCCTTTTCATTCTCTAGCTTTTCACTACCAACGTAGGTAATTTTCTCCATCTTTCTTTCCTCTTTCTTCTTTCTTTCACTTTTTATGCCTCGGTTGAGTAGGTCTTCGTCTGCTTCCGCCGAGCTTTTTCCTTCTGTCGGCATCTTGTCACCGATTCATGCTTGCGACTCCAGCTTTGTCTACGTAGATCTCCCTAAAATTCGGGAGTTGTTCAGGTTATCCGAGGATTTAATGGTGCAAGTCCCCAGGTGGACCTGCCTGTATCTATACCCTTTTGGGTTGGGTTTCAGGTTCCCATTCCCTCCTCTGATCCAAGATTTTCTCCGGTTGAACAGTCTTGCTATCTGCCAGGTGACTCCATACGCCTGGGGAACTCAGGGGCAGTTTTAGTTGTTAATGCTAAAAGGGTTGGAGCTCGGAAGAAAAAGGCTAAGGCTAAGAGTCCGGACACCAATACTGCTAGTAGTTCTGTTATCTGTTTTCTATGTAAAGAACCCGGGCATAAAAGACTTAGTTGTCCTAAGTTGAAAGCTAAGTCTAATGCGGCTGTAGTCCAAAGTAAGAATTTGGAGTATGATTTTGAGGTGGATTATGCACTTGCAGTTGATTGTGTTTGTCCTATAGATCGTTGGATTCTAGATTCTGGGTGTTCTTATCAAATGTGTCCACACAAACAGTGGTTTAGTACTTATGAGTCTTTTAATGAGGGTGACGTTGTTGTTGATAACAATGCTACTTGTGAGGTAGTGGGTATTGGGTCGATTATATGAAGACTACTGAGAGTAAGAAGTGTACTTTGACTAATGTGAGACATGTTCCAACCTTGTGGAAAAATCTTATTTCACTTGGTTCATTAAGTGATTTAGGATATGAGTTTCGGGGTAAGGGGAATATTTTGTTCGTCATGAAGGGTTCTCGTTTGGTGCTGAAAGGTGTCAAACAAAATACCTTGTATGTGTATCAAGGTGAAACACTGACTAGTTCTACAGTTTGTGCTTCTGTAAATCACAGAGAGATGACTAAGCTTTGGCATAAGAGACTTGGTCATATGGGTGAGAGAAGGATGCAACTACTGTATAAGAGATATCTTGTTAACGGTGTTAAGGTGAAGAAAGTGAGAACAACTGATAATCCTACAGATTGCTTTACTAAGCCAGTTCCATTCAGCAAGTTCAAACATTGCTTGGACTTGATGAATATAGACAGTTATGTCTAGACCCTTCGGGATGCTGAGCTCGAGGTGGAGCCTTGAGCGGCCCGGTCCAGGGCTAAATGGACGCATGCCTTTTTCCAAGGCTAATTGGATGGCAAACCCAGTCCAAGGTATATTGGATGATTATAGACTCAAGGTGGAGTTTATGGTGTTCTAGCGTAAGCGCTTATTTGCTGGAACATGGCAGATACAAGGTTACTTGTGAGTGACTTGTATATTTGGATGAGTGGTTTGGAAGTCGTTTGCTAAATACAACTGTCCGAGTCAAGGTGGAGAATTGTTAAAATGTGACTCACTTATCGCATTAATATGTCGGAGTTTTATTACGGTGAACAATAAACTAAGAAGGGATAAAAGGGAAACTCGGAAATAAATGGGGAACAGTGAAGTTGCACGTCCAGTTGTACGCTGGTACTAGCATTGATAATGTCAGCATGACATCTTGGTTTATGCTTTATACATCCATGTTTGATTAACTTTTGGAAATTAAAGTTTCCAATTGTCAATTAGTTTATTTGTTTAAGATAAGTTTGTTTAGGAATATGTTTCCTAATTAGATTAGTCTTTGTCAGGATAGTTTACTATATAAACACTACTCCATTTTAGCTATTCTTTAAGGAGAGATTTGTGAGGCAAACACTTTGAGAGTTTTAAGAGGCGGATCTAGAAAAACTTTGTGCTCATCTTTTGTAATTTGTAATTCTCCCGACATAGTGAAATATTTTCCCTCGCCCTGGTGGATGTAGCTATCACATTGATAGTGAACCACGTAAATCTTGTGTGTGTTTTATATTTTGCATCTACTCCGTATCGCTTCCGCACAACATGTTCCATGAGTACTTAGACAAGTTTGTGGTCGTGTACATCGGTGATATTGTGCTGTATAGTCGCTCCTTGACGGAACATGTAGAACACTTAAGGCTTGTGTTCGCGAGACTCTGGGACGGCCACTTATTTGTAAAAAGAGAGAAATTTGAGTTTGCCCAACCCAAAGTCAATTTTTTCGGTCACATTATCGGGAAATGGAGACTTAAGATGGATCCAAAGAAGGTCGTAGTGATCAAGGACTGGGGCACCCCCAAGAAACGTGTCCGAGCTTTGCTTTTTTTGCTAGTGAACTATTATCGAAGATTCATATGAGAGTACTCAAAAATTAGCCTCACCACTAACTATAATTAGCCACACCGCTAACCGTTTTACTGAAGAAAGATATTAAGTGGGAGTGATCCAGTGACAGGAGAAGGGCCTTTGAAAGGCTCAAGGAAGTGATGGTACAAGAACCGATCTTAGCGCTACGGATATCAGGAAGCTAACTTTTTGAAGTCGAGACTGATGTTTCTGACTATGCCCTTGGAGGGGTGCTCCTTCAAGAAGGTCACTCTGTGCCCTTCGAACGCAAAAAACTGACTCGGTATGCGGTCTAAGAACAAGAGCTCCTAATTATTGTTCATTGCTTGCAGGAATGGAGACATTATCGATCCATTGGGGTCGAAGTTTGAAGACACTGAAAACACCACACCATCGCACTTCTTACCTAACTAAACTGAACAGCCGACAAGCTAGCCGGCAGGAACTGTTGACGGAATTCGATGTAGAATTCATTTATCGACCAGGAGCGGTAAATAGGGACGCGGATACCCTAAGCAGGAGATGTGATTTGTCCACGCTATATATGATTGCTCACTTATCCTCCACCACTTCGACCACAGATATTCGAGCTAAGGCAAAAGAGCACCTCGACAAAGACCCAACGGGAAAGAATTGAAACAACTTGCCATTGAAGGAAAGAGTCGCAAGTTCTGGATGAATTATGGCCTATTTACGAATGGACATTGAATTTTTGTTCCGAAAGCGGCGCGGAAGATTCTCCTACAAGAGTGTCGTGATACCTTGTGGGGGGGGGGTCACTCAAGATGGAAGAGAACGTTATGACTATTGAAGAGGAGCTACAATTTGCCACAAATGAATGATGATATGATAGAATACACAAAAATTTGCCTCATTTTCCAGCATGATAAAGGAGAGAATCAAAAGTCAAAGGGTTGAAGGGTTGTTGAGTCCGCTATCGGTACTGACACGACCATGGGTGAGCATTTCAATAGACTTTATATGTGGGTTATCGAAGGGCGGGGAACTAAGTGGAATCCATGTCATCGTGGATTGATTCTCGAAGTATGTCACTTTCATTCCATTATCTAAGGCTTGTAGCGACGAAGAAGTAGCTACAAAGTTCTTCAAACATGCTGTGAAATATTAGGGACTACCTCAATGTATAATCAATACTCGTTTCACAGGATTATTTTGGGGAGAGTTGTTCAAGTTACTTGGGTCCAATCTTCGGATATCCTCCAGGAATCAACCCCGAAACGGATGGCCAGACAAAACGCTTCAATAGTATCTTTGAAGAATACATGCGACACTTTGTGGGTGCAACTAACATGAAGTGGGTCAGATGAAGTGGGTGAGACTCCTTACATTACCCAATTTTGTTTTAATGTTCAAACGAGCTCCTCAGCCAACAAGAACATGTTTGAGCTTGTTACAGTCGGATGTCGTTGCTGCCTCCCACTGTTGTTGATACTTATGCGGGCCAGACAAAGAAAGCACATGAATTTGCCAGAGAATAGAACGTAAATGCTGAGATTGTCTGGGCTTACTTGGTGAAAGCATTCCGCCGCATAAAAAAGTGGGCAGATAAGAACTGGAGACCCCGGGAGTTTAATGTCGGTGGCATTGTCATGATGAAGTTGAACAGTCTCTACTTAATAGTTACCCTTGCTCGGAGTAGAAATATATTGTTTGCTAAATGATGTAGATGTTGTGCTAGTGTGCCTAGAGTTTGCTGCTTAGTTAGTTGTGTGCTTTTAATAGCTTTAATTGATGCATTTAGTAATATTTATCTTGCATTTCTCCTGGTTATTACACTATATGGCTTTCGTTAGACATTGTTATGATCTTGGAAGTCGATGCTTCTGCATACATTCATCCCCTAAATATTGTCCTTTTTTACCTCAGGAATGATTTTCTGTGTTCGGAATTCAAGCTTAAGCTGTGACAGCTAAAGGAGCTTCAGAACTATGTAAGGTAATTGGCAATATACTCCGCATTTCGTGATGAGAAACAAATCATCTAAGGGAGTATAAGAGCATTGTCTCTCATATTGTACCTGCATACTTGTTATGCCCCAAAATCGACTATTTTGTGTGTCGACATGTGGCGTCGTATAATTGGGCCGAGACTATATTATACAAAGGAGACTAAGTCAACAAGGAAGAAGAGTATGGAAGAAGGGAGAAGGGCAGCAAGAACGAGGAGGAAGAAAAGGCTGTGGGAGCAAGGCTCGATACTTCCCCAAAATGGCCACACACCCAGACCTGTCTAGAAAAAGGAGTAAGAAGAAAGAAGCTAAAAGAGGATGAAAGAAGGAGCAAAGGAGCCGTTGGATAACAGCTTGATCCAACGGTCCATGGTAGAATATGGCTATAAATATGTAAAAGGTGTACATTGTAGATTCATTCACACACCAAGCACACGAAGCACTTAGCAGAAAACCCTAGAAATACTTGTAATACGAAACACATTCTGCAAGAGCATTCTAGTAGAAACTTGGAGGATACTACCTTCCCGCGGTTTTTCCCTAAGGGGTTTCCGCTTCATCATCTCCTTTGCACCCTCATTTGTCTTAACCGTATTCCTTGAGCAATAAGCTAATCCCAATCCACACACATTTAAACTCAGAATCACTATAACCTCGAAACTAAATATTAGGTGAATTTTTACCTAAACATTTTGGCGCCCACCGTGGGGCTATAGTGATTATTCAACCCAAGAAGTGTGAAAAACTTAAACTCGTTGTAAATCTCTCAAAAATGACAAACACGAACCCACAAACAACCTCACAACCCATTTCCTCGGTGGTAGGCACCACCTCCACCTCAATGGGGGCTATGGAAACTCCATCAGCGGCGACAATGACGCCCCTCAGCGGTTGCACTCCCCAGGCGCAGTCAGGCACTACCACTAGTGGCACAGTGGCCAACTCAAGTGACACCGGTGGGGAAGCTCCAACTCCAGCTATGTGGAAAACCATGATGGAGGGAATTTTCGCCCTCCACCAAGCGGTAGATGGTCTGAAGAAGGACAATCAGGAGCTGAGGAAGTTAGCCACGACGCAAAACCAGCCTCCGCATGCCAGTGGGGCACCAGATGCGGGAATCAGGAACCCAAGGCCTCCAGAAAGCAGGAACGAGACGAGGACTATCCCCAACGAGCTAGTCACCAGGCTAGACCTCGCAGGAGTAACTCCACCAGAAAGAGTCACACCAACAGGGCTAGGATATCTTTCCTTCGACCTAGACTCGCCTCCGCCGCAAACAGAAGCCCCAGGTAACGGACTTGTGAGATTACCCGTTAATACTTACCATCATGGTAATGCAGGATTTTCATCCACGCCGACCCCGGGCTGGACGCAAGGGGAAGGGTCGTCGGCAAGGCATCCACTCCTGCTGGGGGCTGGACCATCAGGGTGCACTGCCCAGCAGACGCCATCGATAGTCCACACCACCCCGCTCAGTCAGCCCATACTCGGTCAGCCCATGGTCAGTCAGACCCCTAGAGCACAAGGGTATGCACCTTTCATCCATGGTACCTCTTGGAATCTTGTTAACCCTGTTGCAGGACCAGACCCTTAGGAGCATCGATACAAGGAGCAGTGGGATATGGTTAGCCGCATACCAGGAGTACCGAGACCCATGGAAAAGGCGGCCCCAGACAGCTATGCAGATTCGCCATTCACCCACAACATAGTCTCGGTAGACGTGCCCAAAGGTTTCACTCCCCCAAACATGACGAACTACGATGGAACGGCCGACCCGATAGATCATGTCAACCAGTACAAGCAGAAAATGATGGTGATAACGGCCTCTGGGCCCATGAAGGAAGCATGCATGTGCAAAGGGTTCGGATCCACTCTCTCAGGAGCCGCCCTCCAGTGGTTCGTCAGCTTGCCAAACTCCAGCATCTCCAGCTTTGCAGGACTGGTGAACGCGTTCAATCAGCAGTTTGCCAGCAGCAGGAGACCAGAAAAACAAACCAGCGACCTCTACCAAATCCAGCAGGGTGATGAGGAATCCACCAGGGACTACCTGGCCAGATTCTGTTGGGAAATGTGTCCTCAACAATTGTGCGATCACGACAGTGATAAAAATCATTGTCATAAATCTTATGAAATGAATATGCAAGGGACGATCCGATATTTGATATAGTCAACTGACCAACATTAATCGATAATGATTGGCTGACTAGAGTTTGACATTACTGTAGTATGACGGTGGTGGTCAGTTGATCCCTTTAGGTCACACCTATAGGACAGACCCCTTAAATAATATATCGATTAATTGTATAGAATACAGATTGATCGATATTCTTAAAATCGTATATTGAGAAATTAGAGGTTGAATCTTAAAGGTAAGATTTATATTTGAAATTGAAATGTGTCAATTGTCAAATATTAATCGATATTTATGAAATGTCGAAATTGGTATAATGAATGGTTCATGGTTATAACAAACGTTGTTTATATATCGTATCAACGATTATTACGATAACCATATGTTGGGATAGTAATTTCGAATTACTAAACAATTTGTTAAATAAGATTTAATTAATTTATAAATATTATTTATATGATAAAAATATATTTTGAATTAATACAATTATTATGTCACAGGAGATGTTACATGATTGTACAAATTATAAAACGCAAAATGAAAGTTCATTTTACGTATATAAGTGCCGGTTTATTGATGATGTTTTATGGGTTTAAAATGTAAAATTAATACCCAAAAACATAATGATTAAATAGCCATCATACGTACGTATGGTTATGGGTAAGCCAAAATTGGCTCTTACTCTACCCTAGGCCTTGTCTTACACGGCACACCCAAACCCCATGCATCACTCTATTTATATGTGATCATTCACATATACAATAACTAATCTAAAGTTAGCATTTTTATAGTGTAAGAAAAATAGCTACAACCTCTAAATATTATTTACATAATATCATCTAGCATACTAATAAAAGTATTAGTGCACGGTTTTTGAGATTACCGATTCCCTCACCTAGCTCGTGTTCGTGCATCGGTGTTTAAGGGTAGGTCTTGGGTAGGTCTTGGGTGCATCGTAAAGGAGGCAAGCTATCTTGGTTGCTCCGTGGAGGATCGTCCTAGCACTCATTCGGACCGATTGTAAGACCATTTCCGTTGTTGTTCCGCATTTAGTTTTGCATGCATAAGATCGACTAAACTAATATGAGATTGATTAGTAAAATTAGTAAGACTATATAAATTGGTAAACTAGTATGGATCTCGTTTTTCCTTCAAGTGGTATCAGAGCATTAGGTTGCTTGAATGCAACGTTTTTGCGAGAAAATGCGATTTTAATTAAAAACGAAAATGATTAGTACATATAGGATATGCACGAAAATCATATTACATGTATGCTTTCTGGTCTTAAAATAGTTTTAAGTCACTTTGATAATTTATGGAATAATATTGTTCATCATTGTAATTAAAATGTTTAATTTGTGCCTTAAATCGGTTAAAAATGTTTTTATTTGGGAAAAATAGCTAAATAATGTTTCTGGCCGTGAATTTTAAATGTTCTCACATGCATTTAACATATTATGAATATATATAATTTTCGAAATTATTGAGTTTTATGCATGGTTTATGATTTTTAATGGTTAAATAGTCATAAAATGAGTTAAATATGGGTTAAATAGTTATATTATTAACTATAAAATTTTTCGTAGATGTCACATGCAATATATAAAATATATGATGAATTTTCCAGAAATTTTTCTTTAATATTGCAAGAATATTGATTTTTATCGTAAAAATCGTAATATTAATGACATATTTTAGCTTAAATAATTTAAGTTCGAATTTGACTATAAAATTTTTATATAGTGTCATATATATTATTTCTAGCATGCATGTGAATTTTGAGTTTTTAATCTCGAATTTTGCATGAGAAATGATTTTAATCGGTAAAATCGCGTAATATATGACACGAAATTAAAAATAGTAAAAGTTACTTAAATGGTCCGAAAAATTCACCCATATTATTAATATTATATATGATCATCAACATATTTTTATTTAGTGCCAAAAGTTTCTGAAATTTTAATTTTAATTTTAAAAGGTTAAAATTGGAGATTGAGTGTTGGAAGAGTCATAATCACTCTTCAATCCTAAAACAGTGTGCATCTGATTTTTCTTGCATTTTTCAGATACTTTGAGTTTCTAGGAAGATGTAAAAATTATATTAGTATTTTACTACATAATTTTTGAAGTAATTTCGAATTTTTCGATTAATTATGCATGTACACGACTATTTTACGAAATAAAAGGGTATATTTCGAAAATATTTAAATTTTAAGGATCTGAAATTTTGAAAATTTTCAGTATGTTCAAAATTTTGAATTTTGAATTTTCGAAATTTTTATGACTCGTTTGATTATTTTAATGCTATTTCCCGTAAAACCGATTAAAACCGAACAATATTAAAAATAATAGGTTAAGTTAATTTTCGAAAGTTGAGTAAGACTAAATTTTGAATCCTAAAATGTGTTAGGAAACTTAACTAAATCATGAATAGTGATTCATAGAATGATTAGTGATTTTAAAATTGTTTAAATAACGTTATTCCATAAAACCGTGTTATTACGAATAACGATATTTAAAATTTGTTTAAATAGAACGATTTGGCTTAGGTTTTGCATTTTACATAAGCATTGCATATTTAATTATTATTTATGAATGTCATAATTTATTTACGTAATTTTGAATTATGTAATTTACTTAGTATGGCCTTAGATTTTAATCGATATTTCCCGTAATGTAAGGGTTTATCGATTCGGTTGTAATTTAATGTGATCTCATATCACTTTATTTTATTGTTTTATTTTATTTTATAATGTATAAAATAGATAGAAAATTTGTAATTATTTTTAATTCCGGAGATCCTTGAAGACGGTGCCATTTCGGAAAGGAGTTCCGACCAAGACGGAGTTTGCCTTGGGATGCGTGCCGCGTGTGAAGTTCAAGGGACCAAAGGAGTTGGTTTCCGAATTTGTAATTTACTTTATTTTATTTTTAGGAAAGGCCATACTAGGATTTATTTATGCTTTTAAAGTTTTATGCTTTTATTTATGCTTATCTTGCTTGCATGCATAGCCAAATCGTCATTCATATCATGCATTTCATCGATTTTATCGACCGTGTCAATCAATTTATCGATAATTCACCGACTTAGTTCACTTAAAGGAGATAGATAATAAATTGACAAGATCTCTTACATTATTTAAAAATCGAGACATAGCCTTACCAAAAAGTAAAGAACCCGCGAAGGATCTTCTTCATAAGGGAGTAGGCTCGGCTAAACCGGGGTGCAAACCTTATTACGTTGGTGAAGTGGGGTAATATGATTACGTTCTCGAAATTTGGTTGATCTCGACGAAGGTATTCGAGCCACCGTAGTGGTAATAAGTTCGGGCTAGCTAAGATAAAAATTAGTGTAATTTTATCGACCGAGAGTTCTAAAAGTAGAATCGATTAAGGGGTTAATCTACCGAGTCATATTAATGAGGGATGTATCGGCTAAACCGTGCCCGAGTTAGTGTGTATTTGGGTCTCGGGATCATTTACTTAATTGGGTAAGAGATCATTAAGTAGATGCTTAACTTGTTTAATATTTACAAGTTTATTTATTAAAACGATAATTGTGTTTTAATTCCTTAATTTTCATTTGTAGTTCATTTTCGACTATCTATCAATGGCAAATAACGCTCCACCACTCCCACATCACGTTTCATGGCTCCAATCTTTCATGAATCGTTGCAAGCTTAGGAAGCAAGGCACTAATTTTAAAGATTGGGAAACTCAATTACTTATAGCTGCGGAAGGTGACAATAAGATTCGTTACCTTGCCGAAGCCGCTCCTCCTGTTCCCACTGCTCATTCCACGATAGAAACTCGTGAGGCCTATGAGGCCTATATGAAGGAGTCAAACATTCTTAGGGACATACTCATTTTCTCTTTGGAGCCGGATCTCCAAGAAAGATTGATTATGCTTAGCACGACAAATGAGATTTACACTAAGCTTAAGAATATGTTTTCTCAAACTCCTAGGACGTTGCTTCATGAAGTAATTTCTGCATCTTTTGACCCAAACTCGTATAAAGGTAAAATTACGAGTTCTTCGGTGGTTAAGTCGGTTGTACCATCTGAAATCTTGCAAGATCAAAGGATGGAAGCTCCTGACTATCTCATAATAGATCAAATTCTTTGCTTTCTTGATATGCCTTCACAAGCTGAAAGGGAGTTTGGACTTATTCGAAGTACCAAGAAGGATATGCTTAATCTTGAGAAAAAGGGCAAAAGGAAGTATAAAAGGAGAAATCGAAAAGGCAAAGCTAAAATGGCATCCATGACCGCATCATCTTCAAGAGTTGATGATAAGTGCCATTATTGCACGAAGATGGGGCATTGGAAACGTGAATGCCCGATGTACTTGGCCGACCTAAAGCTTGAAAGGTTCACACTTTTGGTAATAATTCTTATTTAAACTCGTGTTATAAAATTAACTTTTGTATAATGATACAAGTTGTTAATAACCCTTTTTTAATTGTTTTAAAGGGACTCCTTCCAGGAACTGGAGCAAGGAGAAAGGAAAGGAGAACTTGAAGTTCCCTTTCATGGATGACTATGGTAGCATCTGAGATTGTAGACATGAAGAGCATGGCTCCAAATTTTCATTTTGATGTCTTCTTTCATTTTGCATTTTAATTTAAGAACTTTGTATTTCTTGTACGACAAGAATCTTGTTGAAACAATGGTTGTAATAGTGATGACTTATGTTTTCAACCCAAGTCATCCTTTTGTTCTTAATCAAACATGTTTGGTTGTGTTTTAAAATGCTTTTATGATACATAACATGAGTTGATACGATTTTCATAGATCGTAATAAAGTACCTTGAATAGTTCACCGTACGCTAGACATGATAGGATCATTATTAAAGTAATACGACTTACTTAAAACCGAGAATTATATCACGTGAAATACTTCAAATTCAAGCATAAGAACATTAGTTCGTTATAAGATGATCACCTTAAACGAATGAGAATACTAATGTCTCACTACTCATCTAAATTCTTTATCCAATACATTGTTGACGGGCGAAAATGATATCCTTCTTAAATAACGGTTATTTTAAAGGATAGAGTGGGAGAAATTCTACGCCCGCAAACCAATGAAATAAACATAGGATCTTAGAGAAGAATCCTATAAGGAGTCCTTGAGAAGAATAACTCTAAGAGATTGGATAGAAGAAACTACGAGAGGACACAGAATAAACTACGCGAGGACACAAAAGGAAATGTTCCATATGTTGTCATTAGTTCCTAGAGAGGACAAAAGGAACCGCGAGTGTTAACGGAAGGAAATCGTTTCCATGATGTTAATGTTTCTGTTTTATAAAGATAATAGAGGAGAAATCATCTCCCGTTCTCGTGATAATAAGAGATTCTTTCCGTGGGAAGGAAAATGAAAAATGAAATGTTCATAGCGAGTTGAGAAGATGTTTGAAGTAAATCAAAATGAAATGTTCATTATGAGTTGAGAAAATGTTTGAAGATGTTACCAAAACACTATGAAGATAGTGGGAGTTATTAAACTATAAGATATTAATATGGAATTCAGTGGGAGAAAAGTTATTAAGGAAGCGGAACCTTCATTAAAAGAATGGTGATTCTTTAAGGGTTAAAGAATATAAGGTTTTCAATTCTAGATGAATGTATGTTAAGAACATAGATCATAAGTGAGTTTATTATATGATAATGAAACGTCACCGATCAGTTAACAAGGTTTGGATTTGAATCCAAGATATGAAAATGTTAAATTCATATAACCTTGATTAAAATGCCAAAGGTTGAAACAAAACCATATTTCGATATAAGTTTCTCGAGGAGAACTATTGGATCGAATCTAAGTCAACTACGATATGAATTCTAGTACGATATGACTGTGTTCATAAAGATGACATGTCATAAGTTTTAAGAAAACAGTGGGAGCTTCCTTAAAGTAAGGAGACTCGAGTCGAGTATAAAAGACTTGAAGTGTACTTGAATAAAGATCATATTATACGAGATAATATGAGTCATAAGGAAACCGGAATTTGTAGGTTTAAAAGATGTGAAGATAGGGTATATTCACATAACAAACCGTTAATACAAATTGATGTATGAGCATCAAAGATTGTTTATGTGGAGCAGCAATATCGTATTGATTGTTCGCACATAACAATCAGTTTTATCGTTTGAGTTATTATTATTATTAACTCATAATTTATACTTGGTGAAATCCAAATGGGTTGTAAGAGACAATTTGAACCCCATAAGTGAACTGGATTAAATTAGTATAGCCCATAGTCGTTTGTATGAGGTGACGTCTCGAAGCGACTAGAATGTGAGGCGATTGATGACAAGTTCAAATGTCATAGAGTCATATGGGATGACTAGTCGATCACATAGGCAGACTGTGTAACATTTTGTCGGGCATTCAGTGACCGCTTATAGAGTTCTGGAAATTTTATAATTAGCCTGGTCGTGGCGAGAGCTACTATATTATTCACATAAGTCGATTCTTTGACTTGAGACTGTTCGCTCAAGGTGATGCAGCCTCAGATTGACTTTGATTTTAGCTCTACGATCAACCGTTAAAGGGGGTCAAATGGGCTTCTTTTGGGTCATGATGGACTGTGTTAGTCGAAGGGAACAGTAGGATAGGAATTGTCCAACCCCTTGTCAGGGTTGTCTTAAATCTCAAGGCCACTCGAGGAGAAGTTTAACTGGAAATGCGTGGCCACGCTCGGAAGGTATCTATGGTAGATAATTCTGGTCAAAGCAGTTAAATCTCCAGATCGAGAAAAACCGCTCAAGATATGATCAAATGCAAGTACGACCTGGAAGACACCTTGCATTGAATGGGAGATGACGTAATAGGACAAGAGAATTGGTGACGCACACTTGTCGAGTACAAGTGGGAGATTGTTGGGAAATGTGTCCTCAACAATTGTGCGATCACGACAGTGATAAAAATCATTGTCATAAATCTTATGAAATGAATATGCAAGGGACGATCCGATATTTGATATAGTCAACTGACCAACATTAATCGGTAATGATTGGCTGACTAGAGTTTGACATTACTGTCGTATGACGGTGGTGGTCAGTTGATCCCTTTAGGTCACACCTATAGGACAGACCCCTTAAATAATATATCGATTAATTGTATAGGATACAGATTGATCGATATTCTTAAAACCGTATATTGAGAAATTAGAGGTTGAATCTTAAAGGTAAGATTTATATTTGAAATTGAAATGTGTCAATTGTCAAATATTAATCGATATTTATGAAATGTCGAAATTAGTATAATGAATGGTTCATGGATATAACAAACGTTGTTTATATATCGTATCGACGATTATTACGATAACCATATGTTGGGATAGTAATTTCGAATTACTAAACAATTTGTTAAATATGATTTAATTAATTTATAAATATTATTTATATGATAAAAATATATTTTGAATTAATACAATTATTATGTCACATGAGATGTTACATGATTGTACAAATTATAAAACGCAAAATGAAAGTTCATTTTACGTATATAAGTGCCGGTTTATTGATGATGTTTTATGGGTTTAAAATGTAAAATTAATACCCAAAAACATAATGATTAAATAGCCATCATACGTATGGTTATGGGTAAGCCAAAATTGGCTCTTACTCTACCCTAGGCCTTGTCTTACACGGCACACCCAAACCCCATGCATCACTCTATTTATATGTGATCATTCACATATACAATAACTAATCTAAAGTTAGCATTTTTCTAGTGTAAGAAAAATAGTTACAACCTCTAAATATTATTTACATAATATCATCTAGCATACTAATAAAAGTATTAGTGCACGGTTATTGAGATTACCGATTCCGTCACCTAGCTCGTGTTCGTGCTTCGGTGTTTACGGGTAGGTCTTGGGTGCATCGTAAAGGAGGCAAGCTATCTTGGTTGCTCTGTGGAGGATCGTCCTAGCACTCATTCGGACCGATTGTAAGACCCTTTCCGTTGTTGTTCCGCATTTAGTTTTGCATGCATAAGATCGACTAAACTAATATGAGATTGATTAGTAAAATTAGTAAGACTATATAAATTGGTAAACTAGTATGGATCTCGTTTTTCCTTCAGATTCAACAAGGAGATGGTATCCATACCTCACTGCGAGGAGAAGACTGACATCCACGCCTTCCGCTGGGGGCTACCACAGGCCTCGGACCTATACAAAGAGCTAACCAAATGGTCGTGCACGGCATATGCTCAGGTGTAGCAGAAGGCGTTGGATGCCATTCGACTGGAGGAGGATGCAGGGCCGACAAGGATCAGCTGCAGCACCGCATCCACCAGCAGGAAAGTACCAGCAGACAGGCAGGAAAGATCGAAACCCTACAGCAGACCGGTGCATAAATTTTCTGGAGGAAAAAGCTGGAAGAACGACCCAAACCTGCCACCAAAGGTACAAGAGTATGGTTTTACTGTCAACCTTGCAAGATTAATCAAGGCCCTGAAGGAGCTGGGAGAGAAAGTCATTTGGCCCAAGAAGAGGGCAGAAGAAAGGAGCAAGGACGGAAGGGACACCAGCCTGAGGTGCGACTTCCATAACGAGGACGTCGGGCATACAACGGAGGACTGCATCACCCTCGGAAAGGAGGTCCGGTACCAATATGAGCAGGGCAACCTGAACCATATCCTGCCGAAGGGGACCAAGGTAAACGCGGCCCGTCAGGTAGCACCCTCTAGCCCTCCTGTTTGTACTAGAACCATTAACGTGATAACAGGGGGTTCGGAATTATGTGGGCTTATATACTCTGCCGCCAAGAGGCATACGACTAAAACCAAGGGAGACAAACCAGAATTCTCGTGCAGGATCAGCGCCTAGGATCTGCCAGCCGTCAGCTTCGACGAAACAGATGTTGAAGAAGGCAGAGAGTACCATGATGATGCCCTGATCATCACCTTGTCCATAGGGAACTGCAGGGTAAAGAAAATCCTGGTGGACACTTCCACGGGAAGCTCGGTCAACATCATCATGCTGGAGACCCTGAAAAGCATGAGATTTAGAGAAGCAGACCTGACCAAGAAGACGGTAACGCTGGTGGGATTCAGCGGAGAGACCAAGCACTCCCTCGGAGAAATCCTTATCCCGACAATGCCGGTGGAATCAACAAGCAGGTGAGGTACTTAGTAATTGATGGACCTTCCACCTACAACGTTATCCTTGGCAGGCCATGGATACACGACATGAAAGCCATCCCGTTCTCATACCACCAGTGCCTCAAGTTTCCCACACCATGGGGAGTTCAGACAATAAGAGGAAACCAAGAAGAAGCGAGGAGTTGCTACAAGGTGGCACTCAAACCCACAGCCATTCCTCCCCCTGCATAGCAATCACAGGAAAGGCAGTTCAGGGGAACCTATGAAGAACCCCCTCAGGTAGAGGTGGAAGAAATCCCCCTGGACCCACTGCATCCAGAAAAGGAAGGTGCTGATAGGAGCAGAATGTACAGGTATCGTTCGGTCAGAATTGTTAAAGTTATTAAAAGCTAACATTGATTGTTTTGCGTGGTCCCATGAGGACATGGTGGGAATAGACCCAAACATAATCTCGCACAAGTTAAGTTTGAACCCCGGCTATAAGTCGGTCCAACAAAAAAGAAGGAAGTTTGCTGCAGAGAGAAATCAAGTGATAAACCAGGAGGTAGACGACCTCCTGGCTGCAGGAAAAATCAGGGAGGTAAAGTATCCAGAGTGGCTATCAAACGTGGTGGTGGTCCCCAAGAAGAATGAGAAGTGGAGAGTATGCGTAGACTTCACCAACTTGAACAAAGCATGCCCCAAAGACCCGTTCCCCCTGCCGCACATAGACGCTATGGTGGACGCAACAGCAGGCCACGAGATGCTTACGTTCCTGGACGCGTGGAGTGGATACAACCAGATAAAGATGCATCCAGAGGACCAGGAAAAAACTGCCTTCAGGTCTGAACGAGGTATCTACTGCTATAACGTTATGCCATTTGGGTTGAAAAATGCAGGATCCACCTACCAAAGACTGGTGAACATGATGTTCAAAGATCAAATAGGCAAAACCATGGAAGTCTACATAGACGACATGGTAGTTAAGTCCAAAGCAGCCAGTCAACATATCCAGCATCTAGAAGAAACCTTCAGCATACTGAGGAAGTACCAAATGAAGCTGAATCCCTCCAAGTGCACGTTCGGGGTGTCCAGCGGAAAGTTCCTGTGATATATGGTAACACAGAGGGGGATCGAAGCAAGTACCGAGCAGATCAAGGCACTCCTTCAGCTAGAATCCCCACAGAAACCCAATGATGTGCAGAAGCTAACCGGCAGAGTGGCCGCCCTCAATAGGTTCATATCCAGGTCTTCCGACAGATGCATGCTATTCTACGACATATTGCGAAAGAGCCAAAGATTTGAGTCGACGGAGGAGCACGAAAAAGCATCTGCAGAACTAAAGCGATACCTCAGCACTCCTCCACTCCTGTCCAAACTAGAACCCGGGGAGCCATTGTACTTGTATCTCTCAGTAACGGAAGTAGCAGTTAGCGCGGTCCTGGTACGGGAGCACGAGGGGGTCCAGCACCCAGTTTGTTACACCAGTAAGTCTCTGCTTCCTGCAGAGACCAGGTACACAGCCCCTAAAAAGCTAGTTCTTGCTTTAGTTACGGCTTCATATAAACTGAGACCTTACTTTGAATCTCACTCCATATCGGTCCTAACTAGCTACCCCATGAGACCCATATTGAGTTAACCAGAACTGTCTGGGAGAATGTCCAAATGGTTCGTCCACTTAAGTGGCTACGACCTAAAATTTGAGACTAGAACTGCGATAAAATCACAAGCCCTTGCAGATTTTGTCTCTGATTTTAGCCCAGGATTGGAGAAAGAGGCAGCCAGAGAAATCCTACCTCCAGAAATGGACTCTGAAGAAAATTGTTGGACGTTGTACGTGGATGGAGCCTCTAACAGTCGAGGAGCAGGAGTAGGAATGGTGCTTAGATCTCCTCAAGGGGACATGATCGTCCAGGCAGTGCGGTGCGAATTCCAAGCAACCAACAACGTGGCAGAATACGACGCCCTGATACAGGGACTCCAACTAGCCCTGGACCTCAAAGTCAGATACCTCCGGGCATTCAGTGACTTGCAGCTAGTAGTGAACCACGTCAATGGCGAATACGAGGCCAAAGACCCCGGAATGATAGCCTACCTGAAAGTGGTCAGAGACAGGAAAACTAGGTTCATCACCTTCAAGATAGAGCAGATACCCAGGGAGCAGAATGTAGAGGCATACGCGTTGGCTAATCTGGGAGCAACATTCAAACCGGGGGACATCTCCTCGATCCCAATCACCCACGTGCTAGAACCGTCAACTTCTCAGGAAGACCGGGAAGTTGAAAACTCCAGCACTCAATGGGAAGCAGGATTAGGCGTCCTCAGCAACACCGCAGAACAACAAGAGCCAGACGACTGGAGGACACCCTACCAAAACTGGCTGCGGGATGGAACTCTCCCGGCAGACAAAAAAGAGGTAAGAGGATTCAAAATTAAAGCCTCCAGATTCGTACTAATAGATGGTGTGTTGTTCAGGAAATCGCTCGCAGGACCCTACCTGAGATGCCTGGGTGAAAAGGAAGGACAGACGGTCTTGCATGTGTTGGGAAATGTGTCCTCAACAATAGTGCGATCACGACAGTGATAAAAATCATTGTCATAAATCTTATGAAATGAATATGCAAGGGACGATCCAATATTGATTTAGTCAACTGACCAACATTAATCGGTAATGATTGGCTGACTAGAGTTTAACATTACTGTCGTATGACGGTGGTGGTCAGTTGATCCCTTTAGGTCACACCTATAGGACAGACCCCTTAAATTATATATTAATCAATTGTATATGATACGGATTGATTGATCTTCTTAAAACCGTATATCGAGAAGTCAGAGGTTGAATCTTAAAGTAAGATTTATATTTGAAATTGAAATGTGTCAATTGTCAAGTATTAAACGATGTTTTTGAAATATCGAAATTAGTATTATGAATGGTTCATGGTTATAACAAACGTTGTTAATATATCGTACTGACGATTATTACGATAACCATACGTTGGGACAGTAATTTCGAATTACTTATTAATTTGTTAAATGTGATTTAATTAATTTAAAATGTTATTTATATGTGATAAATTTATTTTAAATTAATACACTTATTATATCACATAAGATGTTACATAATTGTGCAAATTATAAATCGAAAAATGAAAGTACATTTTACGATTATGGATGCCGGTTTAGTGATAATGTTTTATGGGTTGAAATGTAAAATTAATACCCTAAAAATATATTGATTAAATAGCCTTAATGCCTATGGTCATGGGTAAGACAAAATTGGCTCTTTCACTACCCTAGACCTTGTGTCTCACGGCTAAAACCAACCCCAACCATCCCACTCTATATATATGTGGTAATACACATATTCTAAGGCTAATGCTTAAGCTAGCTTCTTTCTAGTGTAAGAAAGAATACTACAACCTCTAAAATATTATCTACATAATATTATTCATAATACTAATAGGAGTATTAGTACACGGTTTTAACATTACCAATTCCGTCACCTAGCTCGTGCTCGTGTCTTGGTGTTTAAGGGTAGGTCTTGGGTGCAACGTAAAGGAGGCAAGCTATTTTGGTTGCTCCGTGGAGGATCGTCCTAAGCACATTCTTGGACCGGTTGTAAGAACTCGTTTCTTTAACTTTTCCGCGTGGTAATTTTGCATGCATAAGATTAAGATCGGTTAACTAAATTAATATCAGAATAATTAGTTAAATTAGTAAGACTAATAATATGAACTTGTTAGTAAAGACTACCCGAGTTCCCAACAATTGGTATCAGAGCACTAGGTTGCTTGCATGCAACTCGATTTTATACGTTTTTGCGAGAAAATACGATTTTAATTAAAAACGAAAATGAGTAGTACATATAGGATATGCACGAAAATCATATTGCATGTATACTTTATGGTCTTAAAATAGTTTTAAGTCATTTTGATGATTTATGGAATATTATTGTTCATCATTGTAATTAAATTGGTTAATTCATGTTATAAATCGGTTAAAAATGTTTTTATTTGGGAAAAATAGCTAAATAATGTTTCTGGCCATGAATTTTAAATATGTTCTCACATGCATTTAACATATTATGAATATATATTTTTCGAAATTATTGAAGGTTTTATGCATGGTTTATGATTTTTAATGGTTAAATAGTCATAAAATGAGTTAAATATGGGATAAATAGTTATATTATGAATTTAACTATCAAATTTTTTGTACATGTCACATGCAATATTTAAAATATATGATGAATTTTCCAGAAATTTTTTCGTTAATATTGCATGAATATTGATTTTATCGTAAAAATCGTAATATTAGTGACATATTTTAGCTTAAATAGTTTAAGTTCGAATTTGACCATAAAAATTTAATATAGTGTCACATATATTATTTCTAGCATGCATGTGAATTTTGAGCTTTTAATCTCGAATATTGCATGAGAAATGATTTTAATCGGTAAAATCGCGTAATATATGACACGAATTATTAAAAATAGTAAATGTTGCTAAAATGGTCCGAACAATTCACCCATATTAGTCATATTACATATGATCATCAACATATTTTTATTTAGTGCCAAAAGTTTCTGAAACTTTAATTTTAATTTTAAAGAGTTAAAGTTGATATTGAGTGTTTAAGGAGTCATAATCATTACTTTTCTGCCCTAAATCAGTGTGCAACTGTTTTTCCAGCAATTTTCAATCACTTTGAGTGTCTAGGAAGATGTAAAAATTATATAGGTATTTTATTTCATAATTTTTGAAGTAATTTTGAATTTTTTCCGATTAATTTGCATGTACACGGCTTATTTTACGATATAAAAGGGCATATTTCGAAAATATTTAAATTTTAAGGATCTGAAATTTTAGAAAATTTTCAGTATGTTCAAAATTTTGAATTTTGAATTTTCGAAATTTTTATGACTCGTTTGATTATTTTAATGCTATTTCCCGTAAAACCGATTAAAACCGAACAATATTAAAAATAATAGGTTAAGTTAATTTTCGAAAGTTGAGTAAGACTAAATTTTGAATCCTAAAATGTGTTAGGAAACTTAACTAAATCATGAATAGTGATTCATAGAGTGATTAGTGATTTTAAAATTGTTTAAATCACGTTATTCCATAAAACCGTGTTATTATGAATAACGATATTTAAAACGTGTTTAAATAAGACGATTTGGCTTAGGTTTTGCATTTTACATAAGCATTGCATATTTAATTATTATTTATGAATGTCATATTTTATTTACGTAATTTTGGAATTATGTAATTTACTTAGTATGGCCTTAGATTTTAATCGATATTTCCCGTAATGTAAGGGTTTATCGATTCGGTTGTAATTTAATGTGATCTCGTATCACTTTATTTTATTGTTTTATTTTATTTTATAATGTATAAAATAGATAGAAAATTTGTAATTATTTGTAATTCCGGAGATCCTTGAAGACGGTGCCATTTCGGAAAGGAGTTCCGACCAAGACGGAGTTTGCCTTGGGATGCGTGCCGCGTGTGAAGTTCAAGGGACCAAAGGAGTTGGTTTCCGAATTTGTAATTTACTTTATTTTCTATTTTAGGAAAGGCCATACTAGGGTTTTATATGTGTTTTATTATTTATGCTTTTATTTATGTTTATCATGTTTGCATGCATAGCCAAATCGTCATCCAAACTCATGCTTTTCATCGATTTTATCGACCGTGTCAATTAAATTATCGATAATTCACCGACTTAGTTCACTTAAAGGAGATAGATAATAAATTGACAAGATCTCTTACGTTATTTAAAAATCGAGACATAGCCTTACCAAAAAGTAAAGGACCCGCGAAGGATCTTCTTCATAAGGGAGTAGGCTCGGCTAAACCGGGGTGCAAACCTTATTACGTTGGTGAAGTGGGGTAATATGATTACTTATTCTTGAAATTTGGTTGATCTCGAAGAAGGTATTCGAGCCACCGTAGTGGTAATAAGTTCGGGCTAAGATCGAATTAGTTTAATTTTATCGACCGAGAGTTCTAAAAGTAGAATCGATTAAGGAGTTAATCTACCGAGTCATATTAATGAGGGATGTATCGGCTAAACCGTGCCCGAGTTAGTATGTATTTGGGTCTCGGGATCATTTACTTAATTGGGTAAGAGATCATTAAGTAGATGCTTAACTTGTTTAAAATTTACAAGTTTATTTATTAAAACGATAATTGTGTTTTAATTCCTTTATTTTATTTGTAGTTCATATTTCGACTTTCAATCATCAAATGACAAATATCGCTCCACCTCTCCCACAACACGTTTCATGGCTCCAATCTTTCATGAATCGTTGCAAGCTTAGGAAGCAAGGCACCAATTTCAAAGATTGGGAATCCCAATTACTTTTAGCTGCGGAAGGTGACAATAAGATTCGTTTCCTTACAAAAGCTGCTCCTCCTGTTCCTACTGCTCATTCCACGATTGAGACTCGTGAGGCCTATGAGGCCTATATGAAGGAGTCAAATATTCTTAGGGACATACTCATTTTCTCTTTGGAGCCGGATCTCCAAGAAAGGATGATTATGTTTAGCACGGCAAATGAGATTTACACCAAGCTTAAGAATATGTTTTATCAAACTCCTAAGACTTTGCTTCATGAAGTAATTTCTGCATGGTTTGACCCAAATTCATATAAGGATCAATCTATGAGTTCTCATGTGATTAAGTCGGTTGTTCCATCTGAAATCTTGCAAATTCAAAAGGTGCAAGCTCCTGACTATGTCATAATAGATAGAATTCTTCGCTTCCTTGATATGCCTTTACGGGCAGAGAAGGAGTTTGGACTTGTTCGAAGTACCGAGAAGAATACACTTAATCTTGAGAATAGGAGCAATAGGAAGCATGAAAGGAGAAATGGTAAAGGAAAAGGGAAAATGTCATCCATGACCACATCATCTTCAAAGGTTGAAAATAAATGCCATTATTGTATGAAGATAGGGCATTGGAAACGGAATTGTCCAATGTATTTGGCCGACCTAAAGCTTGAAAAGTTCACTCTTTTGGTAATAATTCTTGTTTAAACTCATGTTATAAGATTAACCTTTGTATAATGATACAAGTTGTTAATATTAACCCTTTTTAATTGTTTTAAAGGGACTCCTTCCAAGATCTAGGGCAAGGAGAAAGGAAAGGAGAGCTTGAAGCTCATTCCATGGATGGCTATGGTAGCATCCGAGATTGAAGACATGAAGAGCATGGCTCTATTTTTATTTTGATGTCTTCTTTCTTTTGCATTTTAATTTAAGAACTTTGTATTTCTTGTACGACAAGAATCTTGTTGAAACAATGGTTGTATTAGTGGTGACTTGGTTTTCAACCCAAGTCATCCTTTTGTTCTTAATCAAACATGTTTGGTTGTTTTAAAATGCTTTCATATGGTAAATAACATGAGTAATATGATAGGATCATTATAAAAGTAATACGACTTACTTAAAAACGTGAATTGCATCCCGTGAAATACTTCAAATTCAA
This sequence comes from Silene conica, assembly GCA_029255685.2. Taxonomy (NCBI): domain Eukaryota; kingdom Viridiplantae; phylum Streptophyta; class Magnoliopsida; order Caryophyllales; family Caryophyllaceae; genus Silene; species Silene conica. The sequence goes on from CM055314.2 coordinate 83,422,046, forward strand.
ACATAAGAACATCAGTTCGTTATAAGATGATTACCTTAAAACGAATGAGAGCACTAAAGTCTCACAACTCACATAATTCTTTATCCAATACATTGTTGACGAGCGAAAATGCTATCCTTCTTAAATAACGGTTATTTTAAAGGATAGAGTGGGAGAAATTCTACGCCCGTAAACCAATGATATAAACATAGGATCCTTGAGAAGAGTCCTATGAGGAGTCCTTGAGAAGAACTCTAAAAGATTGGATAAGAGAAACAACGAGAGAACACAGAAGAAACTATGCGAGGACACAAACAGGAAATGTTCCATATGTTGTCATTAGTTCCTAGAGAGGACAAAGGGAACCGCGAGTGTTAACGGAAGGAAATCGTTTCCATGATGTTAATGTTTCTGTTTTATAAAGATAATAGAGGAGAAATCATCTCCCGTTCTCATGGGAAAGAAAATGAAAAATGAAATGTTCATAGCGAGTTGAGAAAATGTTTGAAGTAAATTAAAATGAAATGTTCATTATGAGTTGAGAAAATGTTTGAAGATATTACCTAATCAGTGGGAGTTATTAACTATAAAGATAGTAATATGAAATTCAGTGGGAGAAAAGTTATTAAGGAAACGAAACCTACCATTTAGAGAGAATGGTGATTCTTTAAAAGTAAAGAATATGAGGTTTTCAATTCTAGATGAATGTATGTTGAAGAACATAAATTGTAAGTGAGTTTATTATGTGATAATGAAACGTCACTGATTAGTTCACAAGGTTTGGATTTGAATCCGAGATATGAAAATGTTAATTCATATAACCTTGATCAAAATGCCATAAGTTGAAATAAAGCCCTATTTCGATATAAGTTTCTCGAGGAGAACTATTGAATCGAATCTAGGTTAACTACAATATGAATTCTAGTACAATATGACTAATGTTCATGAGGATAACATGTCATGAGTTTTAAGAAAACAGTGGGAGCTTCCTTAAAGTAAGGAAACTCGAGTCGAGTATAAGAGACTTGAAGTGTACTTGAATTAGATCATATTATACAAGATAATATGAGTCAAAAGGAAACCGAAATTTGTAGGTTTAAAAGATGTGAAGATAGGGTATATTCACATAACAAACCATTAATACAAATTGATGTATGATCATCAAAGATTGTTTATGTGGAGCAACAATATCGTATTGATTGTTCGCACATAACAATCACTCTTATCGTTTGAGTTATTATTATTAATATTAACTCACAATTTATACTTTGTGAAATCCAAATGGGTTGTAAGAGACAATTTGAACCCCATAAGTGAACTGGATTAACTTAGTATAGCCCATAGTCGCTTGTATGAGGTGACGTCTCGAAGCGACTACAATGTGAGGCGATTGATGGCAAGTTCAAAAGTCATAGAGTCATATGGGATGACTAGTCGATCACATCGGCAGACTGTGTAACACTCTGTTGGGCATTTAGTGACCGCTTATAGATTTCTGGAAATTTTATAATTAGCCTGGTCGTGGCGAGAGCTACTATATTATTCACATAAGTCGATTCTTTGACTTGAGACTGTTCGCCCAAGGTGACACAACCTCAGATTGGCTTTGATTTTAGCTCTACGATCAACCGTTAAAGGGGGTCAAATGGGCTTTTTTTGGGGTCATGATGGACTCTGTTAGTCGAAGGGAACAGTAGGATAGGAATTGTCCAGTCCCTCGTCGGGGTTGTCTTAAATCTCAGGGCCACTCGAGGAGAAGTTTAACTGAAAATGCGTGGCCACGCTCGGAAGGTATCTATGGTAGATAATTCCGGTCAAAGCAGTTAAATCTCCAGATCGAGAAAACCGCTCAAGATATGATCAAATGCAAGTACGACCTGGAAGACACCTTGCATTGAGTGGGAGATGACGTAATAGGACAAGAGAATTGGTGACGCACACTTGTCGAGGACAAGTGGGAGATTGTTGGGAAATGTGTCCTCAACAATAGTGCGATCACGACAGTGATAAAAATCATTGTCATAAATCTTATGAAATGAATATGCAAGGGACGATCCAATATTGATTTAGTCAACTGACCAACATTAATCGGTAATGATTGGCTGACTAGAGTTTAACATTACTGTCGTATGACGGTGGTGGTCAGTTGATCCCTTTAGGTCACACCTATAGGACAGACCCCTTAAATTATATATTAATCAATTGTATATGATACGGATTGATTGATCTTCTTAAAACCGTATATCGAGAAGTCAGAGGTTGAATCTTAAAGTAAGATTTATATTTGAAATTGAAATGTGTCAATTGTCAAGTATTAAACGATGTTTTTGAAATATCGAAATTAGTATTATGAATGGTTCATGGTTGTAACAAACGTTGTTAATATATCGTATTGACGATTATTACGATAACCATACGTTGGGACAGTAATTTCGAATTACTTATTAATTTGTTAAATGTGATTTAATTAATTTAAAATGTTATTTATATGTGATAAATTTATTTTAAATTAATACACTTATTATGTCACATAAGATGTTACATAATTGTGCAAATTATAAATCGAAAAATGAAAGTACATTTTACGATTATGGATGCCGGTTTAGTGATAATGTTTTATGGGTTGAAATGTAAAATTAATACCCTAAAAACATATTGATTAAATAGCCTTAATGCCTATGGTCATGGGTAAGACAAAAATTGGCTCTTTCACTACCCTAGACCTTGTGTCTCACGGCTAAAACCAACCCCAACCATCCCACTCTATATATATGTGGTAATACACATATTCTAAGGCTAATGCTTAAGCTAGCTTCTTTCTAGTGTAAGAAAGAATACTACAACCTCTAAAATATTATCTACATAATATTATTCATAATACTAATAGGAGTATTAGTACACGGTTTTAACATTACCAATTCCGTCACCTAGCTCGTGCTCGTGTCTTGGTGTTTAAGGGTAGGTCTTGGGTGCAACGTAAAAGAGGCAAGCTATTTTGGTTGCTCCGTGGAGGATCGTCCTAAGCACATTCTTGGACCGGTTGTAAGAACTCGTTTCTTTAACTTTTCCGCATGGTAATTTTGCATGCATAAGATTAAGATCGGTTAACTAAATTAATATGAGATTAATTAGTTAAATTAGTAAGACTAATAATATGAACTTGTTAGTAAAGACTACCCGAGTTCCCAACAGCATGACCTCCACAGTGGAGACTGCGGAAATCATGCAGGGGGCAGGAGCCTGTCCAATAAAGCAATCAGGATGGGGTACTTCTGGCCAACAGTACGAAGAGACGCAGTAGAGCTCGCCAAGAAATGCGAAGCCTGCCAAAAGCACGCACCTGTCATACACCAGCCCGCCGAGCCCCTGCATCCAGTCATATCGCCTTGGCCCTTCATGAAATGGGGAATGGACATCGTAGGACCACTGCCCAGAGCACCTGGGAACAGAACCTACATGCTCGCATTAACGGACTACTTCTCCAAATGGATAGAGGTAGAAGCCTTCCCCCAGGTTACAGAAAATCAGGTGATATCTTTCCTCAAGCATAACATAATCTGCAGGTTCGGTATACCTTCTGAAATAGTGTGTGATAATGGCTCACAATTTATATCTAACAAAACAGAAGCATTTTGAGCGAGTTGGAATATCACCCTACTAAAAGTTGCTCCCAGGTACCCGCAAACGAATGGCCAGGCCGAATCCAGCAATAGGCAAGTGGGCAGACGAGCTACCTCTAGTCCTGTGGTCTAACAGAACCACACCAAAAACAGCAACAGGCCAAACCCCTTTCAGCCTGGTGTTTGGAGCAGAAGCGGTCATCCCAGCAGAGGTGAAGGTGCCAACCCAAAGATACGGTTGTCTGACAGAAGATCGCAACCAAACAGAAATGGCCAGCAGCCTAGACACAGTTGACAAACTCAGAACCAGCGCCGCCATCAGGATGGCAGCCTACAAGCAAATGGTGGCCCGAAGCTACAACAAGAACGTGAAGGTCAGGACCCTCCAAGTAGGAGACCTAGTCCTCAGGAAAGTGTTCCAGAACACGAAGAACCAGAAAGCTGGGAAATTCGCCTACAACTGGGAAGGACCCTATCACGTGGAAAGTACAACAGGAAGTGGATCCTACAGATTGATGGACATGGAGGGAAACATGGTACCCAGACCCTGGAATATCCTCCATCTAAAAAAATATCATATCTGAAGGAAGAACACCTCAGAGCATCCTCAGAACCTGCGTCCAACACCTGCGTCCAGATTCTGGGGTATCTCCTTGTTTTAGCATTTTTTGTTTTAACTATCTAAAATGTACCACCCTCGGGATCCAGCCATCCTGACCGAGTTATTTGGAAATTCGACCTACTTGTTGCTAATGAAAATCTACTTGAAATTGTTCCTACTACGAATACTTGCAACATGTCGCCTTTTCTGAAAACGAACACGAGTTGAATCACACACAGTTTTCCACACTGCGTGGGCATAGCGAAGTACAAGCAATTGGGACACTGTCGCCCACGATACCTAGCACCCACGAAAGCCTGTCAGCCTCTGACTGAGTTGGGTGTACCCTGAAACCAGCACCCACACATGGCCAAACGTACACAATCATGCATGAACAAACAAAACAAAACAGAAACGCACAGCATACACAAAGTTGTCCATAAAACACATACTTAAGCAGCACGAAAAGCTGCTAGAAATTCCTGGGCAGTACCCAGTGCAGTTCAAAGGAAACAAAAGGAAAACGAAGCCCGCCACGCAGAGCCCAGGGCACAACAAAACGTTAAGGGCACTAGCCCAGCCAAACAGCAAAACAAAAAAACAGAGTTTAAATGCCACTAAGGGCGCAGGAAACTAACTATCAGCAACATCTTCCACCACCGCCTCACCACCAGAGCGCTTAGTGGAGGAAGAACCCTCTTCAGCAGGGACATCAACAACCTGATCCTGGACGACGCCAACGGGAGAAGGAGGAACGGGAGCAGCACTCTGGACCTCTGGGGAACCAGGAATTGGCGACCAGATAGAACCATCCAGATTAATATCTGAAAGCTCATGGACCACGGGAGTAACGGGGAACAAGGTCGCCATGAAACGCTCCTCCGCCTCCAAGTCCCATTTCACATGCTCTCCCTCCTTGTATTCCCGAAGGCAAGCTATCCTTCCCTCCAAAGAAGAGTAAGGAGCAATGTCGTGCAACACCTTCGCCAGCGTCTTCTTCTTGGCCACCACGGCTTTCAGTTCTGCATCCTTCTCAGCTAACTGGGCGTCCTTCTCGGCCAACTGGGCGTCCTTCTCCTCGCGCAACTTGGCAAGGGCCTCCTCCAGCTCATCCACCCTAGCCTGGGAGAACATCAACTCTTCCGCCTTTCTTGCACGAAGGTCTCGCTCAACATTCAACCCAGTTTTAAAGGAATGCACCACTTGGGACAGGACTTTAGTTTTGCGGCACCCCATCAACATCTTTTGAAACCCCTGAGGAAAGGTTCAGTTCACCGGCGGTCAGTTAAAACAAACAAACATATGGGCACTGCAAGAAAAGAAAGGTGGTGAAAGTAAAGCTCACTGAGAAAATATCCTCTGTGGCCTGACGCCACAACGACATGATAGGTTGGTCTTTCAGTAATACTTCAGAACCAGAAGTCAGCAGACGGTCGAGGACCGGCCAAGGATCTGCCTCCAGAGCACAACCAAAGCCCTCCGGCAGGTAGATTACGTCCTGACAAAGGTCCTCCACCACGTGGGAGGAAGACTTCCTAGCAAGAGCAGTAGAGGCAGAAGCCTTATTGCGAGTCCTGGAGGAAATAGCAAGAGGTGTAAGGCAGAAAGGGCCAGCTGATGGGGCTGAATCTGAAGGAGCAGGCAGGGCAGCTTTCTTGGGGACAGGCAGGGGTTCGCCTGGCTCCAGCTTTCTTTTTGCAAGAGACTTCACTGCGGAAACAATAGCCCTCTTCTTGCGGTCAGCAAGCATCTCTGCGGGAGTCATGTTCGTCCTGGACGAGCTAGTCGACATCTCCTCCTGGTCGTCTTGAGCGAATAGATTGTTGAAATGGCGGTGTTCTGGATCTAATCCAAACAGCTTGCTGTAGGACTGTGTAGCGTTAACTGAAGGAACTAAGTCTTTTACACATGCGCAAAGAAAACAGTAAGAACGTAAGCGATAACGAGAAAGAAAGCAAAAAGGAGGAGCTACGAGTACCTTTAGGCCCCACAGGATCTACATAGATATAATCAGCGGGCAGAGGGAGTCCCCCCGCACAAAAACGAACTGCGTAGGCCACCCTGCATCCTTAGGCTTAGGCGGGAGGATAATGGGAAGATCCAACTTGGACTTAGCACGCAGGGTATATTGTGCACCACCAAGACCCCAAACCATGTAGATATGGGCGAGATCCCCCAGGGTGATGTCAAGGGAGTGGCGTTTGTTCAGCAGAGAAAGAGAGAGCAGAATCCTCCACGCGTGGGGATTAATTTGCCAAAGTGGGAGCTTGGAATGATGAAGAAACTGCTGCACGAGTGCAGGAAAGGGAAAAGACAGCCCTAAAGAGAATGGGTACAAGTAAAAAGTGGTCCAACCGGGGCGACAGGCGTCGGCCATTTGACCCGGCTTAGGAACAACAAAGTCGACACCTTCGTCAAAGTGAAAAAAATCCCTAACCGTGGAAAGATCAACAAAAGAGAAACAAGAGTCGACTAGGTACTCGTTCTTTAACAAAGAGCGAGAAGGAAACAAATTAGGAGCCATCTAAATGAAAGCAAGGAGAAAATCGCAAAAGGAGCGGTTACCTTAACTGGGAAGATGAACGGAGAAAGAGAGCGGTTGAGGAAGATGGAAGAGAGAGAAGTGAAAGGGATAAAAAGTAAAGAGTAAAAGGTAAAAAGTGGGTAGGTTAATAAATAGGGAAGTAAGTTTTTGAAATTCGAAATTCTGGGATGGGGGACAGCTGGAAAGTGGTTGGGAAGCATTAAAAGGAAGTTCCGGTAAAAACCGCTACACGTCCCATCCATGTCCCTTGCCTGGAAATTCTGCCCGAAGTCTCTACCCGGATCCCATGTCTAGATCCTGGGTCCAGAAGCTGTGGGAGTTCTCGCATAAACACATTTATGCAAAAACTGGGGGCTAATGTTATGCCCCAAAATCGACTATTTTGTGTGTCGACATGTGGCGTCGTATAATTGGGCCGAGACTATATTATACAAAGGAGACTAAGTCAACAAGGAAGAAGAGTATGGAAGAAGGGAGAAGCGCAGCAAGAACGAAGAGGAAGAAAAGGTTGTGGGAGCAAGGCTCGAAACTTCCCCAAAATGGCCACACACCCAGACCTGTCTAGAAAAAGGAGTAAGAAGAAAGAAGCTAAAAGAGGATGAAAGAAGGAGCAAAGGAGCCGTTGGATAACAGCTTGATCTAACGGTCCATGGTAGAATATGGCTATAAATATGTAAAAGGTGTACATTGTAGATTCATTCACACACCAAGCACACGAAACACTTAGCAGAAAACCCTAGAAATACTTGTAATACGAAACACATTCTGCAAGAGCATTCTAGTAGAAACTTGGAGGATACTACCTTCCCGCGGTTTTTCCCTAAGGGGTTTCCGCGTCATCATCTCCTTTGCACCCTCATTTGTCTTAACCGTATTCCTTGAGCAATAAGCTAATCCCAATCCACACACATTTAAACTCAAAATCACTATAACCTCGAAACTAAATACTAGGTGAATTTTTACCTAAACAATACTGAATATTATTTCGTGATAATCTTGCCTAATGTCACAGGATTGAAATAAACTAATTGATTTTAGCCCATCGTTTGTAATCTGCAGGACTTTTGAGGTAACTACTCTATTTTCTAGGAGTCGCGACTGATTGAGCTTGTAATAACTAAGACAGTTAGTCTTGCTTGTGACGGGTCGGGTGGAGAGACGGATAATGACACTCACAAAATGAATAGGGGGACAAGGTGGGGCACCCCCATGTGTTTTCCTCTCTCCTCTAAATGGCATTTTGTGAGACAAAAGGGTATCCGTCTTCTCCTTGTGACGGATACCCTCCGTCTACAATGAGAATTTGTGTAACTAAGAACACCCTCCGTCTACAATGAGAATTTGTGTAACTAAGAACAGTGCTATGTACACTTATTAGCGGGCGATTTCACTTGGGCTACAGCGGGGCTACATCGTGTGCAATGTTAGGTACTCCGTACTAATTTTATTTCGTCGCCTTTTGTTTTGCAAGAACTCTTGGTAGAGATTTGTTTTCCGATAAATACTAATATCAGTTGTAACATCCCAAGTTGGGTTCACACTTTTGGGTCCATTATTTGTCCTCACTTAAGCCCAAAAGCACAAGGCTTCATTACCAGACGGTGGGTGGAACGAAACTATTATAATCATATCACAAACCTCACATTCTACTGATGTGGGACAACTTTCCTCTTATATTCTACCGTAGCCAAACCCAAAATCCTCCCCCGCTAGGTGGGTGACCCAGATACTCCTGACCACAGGTTCACCACACGGTCGCAAACCCAATAAGATGGGTTCACACTTTTGGGCGCATTATTTGTCCTCACTTAAATCCAAAAGCACAAGGCCAACGATGTGGAACAACTTTGCTCTCATATTCTTGGGATGTTACATCAGTGGACATAGCTTGTACTCCGTAACTCTTGGCAAAGAAAACTTGTTGTGACAACACTAATTAGTAATTACAAGTTTTCAGTAGGATTAACCGGCTTATTCGCCGTGTTATGTACAAAATTTCCAAGATCAATTGTTCTTGTTTAAGACAATCGTATATAGTTGTGCCAAACAATGATGAATTGCCGTTGTCTGCCCACCCCGCACGACCCTTTTCAATGGCAAATGCACTTGGCCTGACTCATGCCTTGGTATTGTATCTAAAACTCAAATTTCCGCATGAGGTATCGACCTCAGAAATAGACTCGAAACAAGCACATTCTCTAGGACCTTAGCGTGCACGCAGCAAGTAGAAAATGTGCCATCAGTATAAATGCACCAGATAAAAATGTGCCATCAGTATATCCTAATAAAGGGAAAAGTTCCTAGATTTTGTTCCTTTTTTTTGTGAAAAAAGATTTTACTCACTTTTGTTCAACTATGTCTAGAGTAAATTGCCGTTGACTCGAGTGTTGTGGAATATGTTTTTTTTCTCATGGATATGCTAATTTTAGTACTCTTTTTTTTCGACTGCATGTATAAATACAGAGACAAGTTTATTCACAAAGTCATGGTTAAATGCATGGATGCATAACTGGGTAGAATCACCTTTGGCATGCAACTAATAAACTCTAAGTGATATATTTGTCACATTGTAGAATATGAGGTCTATGCCAAAGGAGATTTGCCCGGTAATTCTACCACGCAAAACTTAGTTACATCGGTGCATGTCATGGAGTTAGTCGCATTGTCATTTGTTTTTTCTTGGTGGTGTAAATCGGGTGTTCATCGTTGAAAACGAGTGTATAATCTTCGTGATGCAGGTGCTTTCACGAGAAGGTAAACGATTGTTTAAGAAGTTGCATTATCATCTGTTAGGAATACAAGTCTTTGCTTTCTGCATTATATGACTTGTCTTTACTGCCGTACAGTTTTCTCTTCTTTTGTATATGAGACGGTCGCATTATATAAGATCGACTTAGTAGAATAGTAGTTTAACATGCAAGTAAAATAAATTTGGACATGTAATTTTGGATTGACAATTTGATTTTTCATATGGAAGGTCGTCATAATTGAGATGAGAGTTGCTCAATCAATATATGTTTATGGTTATTATAAGATATTAGTGTAACACCGTAAAAAATTACGGGGTTATGTATTATATAATCAAAATTGTTCATAGGTACACCTGGAAGTTTTCTTTTATAAGGATCGTTTAATATTTTGTAAGTGTCTTAAAGTTGTTAAACTTATTGAAAAAATAATGGTGAGTTAAGGTCAGTGTTGATATTTCAAATTCTGTAAAATGATGGACATTAAAATACGTTCTTACAACCAATACAGTCTTGTCAAATGTATGACCAAATCGATAGTTACGTGTAATGGAGCGTCCCCTTTGTCGTTCGTCTCCAATAACACCGGATCATTTACACCGTTGCATGTTGAGTTTGACACAGTTGATAGAGCTAATCAATCAAGGAAGTAATTTAATTATCCTGAACTCCGAATTGACCCGATAGCTCGAGATTTGTTGGACCTGTGGTGCATACTGGTCTGAATTTTAACCGTTTATTTTTCGGATACGTACAACTGTACAAGTACTTCAGTTGCTTTAATTTTTATCCAATTTTGTGCTTTTGCAATTTTGCATGTACATGATGCTTTCATTCATGGAAATGAGTTAAATTAACATGGTGGATTAGTGGTGGTCTTGACTCTCGACAACGTGGTGATACGGCGGTGGAATGAGGTGGCGGTTTTGCAACGGAGACGGTGAAGTTGGTCTCTAGTGAGTTGTGCCATTGGGGTAACACAAATGGTAGCGATACTGAAAGCTTTTTTTTTTTTTTTTGACAGCTGTAAAATGAGAACCTAAAAAACCTAAGATAACCTCGCACTTTGAGCAAGATTGATATGAATATTTTTTTTGTTTTCTGAAACGTGAAACAATACTGTAGTATTTTTTCCAGTTTGATTAAGTAAGTTTTGCTTAAGACGGGTGTTCTTAAGCTTAAGACGGGTTAAATACTATCAAGTAGGGGTAAGTAAAACAAAAGAAATTGCTGTTTAGGCGACAATTGGAGTGATTTGGTATGTATTTGACCCGTCTTACGTTTAAGACAGATAGTGACGGTCTGAAATGAGAATTTGTGTTGATTTTATTTTGAAGTAAAAGTGAATGCATAACAGGTTTAAACTCGGTAAATGGGTTAACACTTAACAGGTTGTTAGGTCGGTCGGAAGTATTCTGGTCCAGTCAAATCATTTTGGGGTTCGAACTCAGATTAAACAATATATGTTGCAAGCTTGTGACGGGTCAAGTAAAACTTATTTGAGAAGATAAAGACAAATTATTTATGGTTATTGTGAACTTTTATTTTTATCTTATCTAAATAAATACTGTACTTGGTAGTAAGCTTGTGACTATATACGTCGTATTAGGCTAAATTTAGGCCCTGTTCTTTCTGGCTTATTTTCAGCTCGTTTCAGTTCAGCTCAGCTCTATTCAGTTCAGTTCAGCTCAGCTCTATTCAGTTCAGTTCAGCTCAATTCAGTTCAGCTCAGCTCAATTCAGTTCAGTTCAGTTCATTTCAGATCAGCTCAGATTCATTTAATTCATTTTCACTTCAGTTCAACTCGACTTTATTGAGTAAATCCCACATTATTATTCACATTATTATTATTGTTGTTGTTGTTGTTGTTGTTGTTTTTGTTATTATTATTATATTTATTTATTTATTATTATATTTATTATTATTAATTAATAATTCTTATTATGATTGTTATTGTTATCATCTTAATGTGTTTCATCTTCAAGATCATTATGGACACCAATATCGCACCTTTTTCTTTCAATTTCTTTTCGAACTTTGTCCTTGAATTTCTTCCGTTCTTTATCATCCATGTTTGAATCTGTTCTTCCTTGAATACTTTGATGTTGTATAACTGGGATGCCCAAGTTTATGCATCCGAATGAAATTATGAAGTGTAAAAGCGGATACGATAATTGACATTTGATATTTCGTTGTGGTTTTGTGGCATGTTTTTTAACACCTTCCACCTTCTCTTCAGCTGACCAAACGCCATTTCAACCGTCATCCTCAAAGATGAATGTCGATAATTAAAATTTTTAAATATTCCGCTAGGAGGTGCATGCTTATATTCAGACACATGGTTTCTCACGTTTGGATGGCTAATAGGAGACAAATACACAAGTGTATTCGGGTATCCCGAATCCACCAAATAATATTTACCTATAATTCTATAAATGTTTATATATAAAAATAATTAATGTTTAGATAATTAAAAAAATAAAATACATGTCACATTTACCACATTTAAACGTATAAAATTTAGATAATAAAAAAAATAATTAATATTAATTGGACGTAAAATATTCAAATGTTGCTTTTGTTAATTTTAGAACACAACAAAAGAAAAAAGCAAAGTCCATTAGAGTTTACTACAAAAAAATATACTTAAAAATTAATATTTTTTTAATATAATTGTTTTTTAAAAAATCGCAAATTTGTATTAATCAAACATTTTTTTTATATTATTATTATTAGTTAGTATACTTTAATTAAACTTAAGTTATTTCTATTAATTTCAGTTTCATTCAGCTCAGTTCAGTTCAGTTCAGCTCGATTAAATTCAATTCAGTTCAGTTCAGCTCTGCTCGATTCAGTTCAGCTCAGCTCAGTTCAGTTCAGTTCAGTTCAGCTCAGTTCAGTTCAGTTCAGTTCAGCTCAGCCCCATTCAGCTCAGTTCAGTTCAGTTCAGCTCTAAAAAGCCAGAAAGAACATGGCCTTAGTCTAGGATAATGAGTAGTTTTGACAAATTTGACATTTTGACGTGCGATGATGGAATAGTGAAAGCTTAGGTTTTAGGCTTTTAGGCTATGAGCTACTGCCTAGTGCCTACTAGCTAGAATATTTGTCATCTCAAGTAATTCCAGATTTCCAGGCCACTTCATTGTAGGGTGTTGATCATCACAAATTCGACGGTAATATTCGTCGTAAACTAATACAGTAACGTGTTAAATAAAATTTATCCTTTTACTATAAAAGGAGTAGAAAATAAAGGCTTCTTATTGATTGTTGATTTTAGAGTTGAAAAAATAACCTTTTTTTGTAGGTCCCCCATGTTCCATCACTCCTTTTTTTTTTTTTCTTTTTTTTTTATAATGTTTTGTAACTACTTAAATTATGATTCCAAATTTAATAACACAAACTATACAACATCATACATTATACATTTGTTATTATTAATACAATACAATATAAACTTTCAAAAATTACAAATTAAATAATTACAAATACCAATTGACTATAATAAACAAAATTCACTGAAAAAGTTAAAATGTTTTCTATGATATTACCAATATAATATAAAAAAAATTACAACCTGATATTACAAAATATTACGGAGTACATTATTTGATCGAACCGTGTTATTTCAGGTTTGAGTTATATTTGAGTCAATTAATATTAAGTTATTTTATTTTATTCAAATCATCTTTTAAAAAATCTCAAATGCCGAAATCGTTTTAAACATATTCTTCCCAAATAAAAAAATTACTCAAAAACAATAATAATTACTAGAAAATTCGTAATCAATTTTATAGAAAGGTAATATAATCACCAATATTTTTTTGCACGGATTTAAAAGTCACCCGTGCATTATTTGCACGAGATTAAAACTAGTTTGAGGTGATAAAGATAAATCATTTGTAATTTTCTATACACTTTTATTTTTATTTTATCTAAAACAAGTGAGTATAGTTAACCCGTCACAAGAGATACCTATCGATGTTCATTTGACCACACACCTAAAATCGACCTGAACATAAAATATCTAGCGGAAGTTTTTGCAAACCCAAAATGAGTTCGACACGTTTAGTAGGTCTAAGGCCCTGTTCTTTTGGACTGAAACTTAACTGAACTGAACTGAACTGAACTTATAGGATCTGAACTGAACTGAACTGAACTTATAGGAACTGAACTGAACTTATAGGAACTGAACTTAACTGAACTTATAGGAACTGAACTGAACTGAACTTATAGGAACTGAACTGAACTTATAGGAACTGAACTGAACTGAACTGAACTTATAGGAACTGAACTGAACTTATAGGATCTGAATTGAACTTAACTTATAGGATCTGAACTGAACTTATAAAATCCGAACTTAATTAACTTTATTTTAATTTAAGTTAACTATTATTATTATTATTGTTATTGTTATTATTGTTGTTATTATTATTATTATTATTGTTATTATTTTTTTTTTTTTTTAAAAGTATTGTTATTATTGTATTTTTTTTTATCCAATAGATGACATTGATAAAAAATTAGTGTAAAACACAAGGTAGTTTAAAATATTTTCAACTTTATATATAATGGTTTGTTCATAGTTCATACATTATTATACTACAATTACATTATGATAAAAATAATTCACTATTACAATTTTCTCTAACCATTTATTTTCTCTAACAATGGTGATGAAGAAACTGATTAATGGGAGAGGGACAATTGGTGAGGGAGAGGGCGTCGTATGATGAGTTGTTGTTTTTTGGCATAAATGAGGATGATAGTTTGACATTAATTAGAGAGTAAAAGACGGGTAAATTATTAATGAGTTGTTTTTTTATAGATGACGTGTATTGAATAATTAAAGCGAAATGTTTGTATCGGTTGTTAAAAATAATATTCCGTATATAACTTTTCTTACTTGAGTTTATATGAACTGAACTGAACTGAACTTATAGGAACTGAACTTAACTGAACTGAACTTATAAGAACTGAACTGAACTGAACTGAACTTATAAGAACTGAACTGAACTGAACTGAACTTATAGGAACTGAACTGAACTTATAGGAACTGAACTGAACTGAACTTATAGGATCTGAACTGAACTGAACTTATAGGAACTGAACTGAACTTATAGGAACTGAACTTATAGGAACTGAACTGAACTTATAGGATCTGAAGTGAACTTAAGTTAAGTGACTTGAAGTCCAAAAGAACAGGGCCTAACACAAAGTAATAACGGGTCAGATAAATTCCAGTTTGGGTTATTTCGGGATGAATCGGATTAGTCGTTTTTGGGTTAATTATTAGAAAGTTACTAATTGATAATAATTAGTTAATTTGTAACAATAAATATTTAAGTTTGGTTATACTGAATCGGTCAATCGGGTCAATTCGAATTCGGCTTTTGAGTTCGAGTTCAGGTCGAGTTCTTTGGGCGGGTCGATTTATCATTGTCCGCTCCTAAACATTTCCAAGTTCCAACTTCCAACTCTCAATCGAAATTGAAATAACAGTCTGAAGAAACTCAAAAACACCAAAAATGGCGGCATCTCACTCTCTACCATTAGAACTCATCACAGAAATACTCACAAAACTCCCTGTAAAATCCCTTCATCGTTTCAAATGTGTCTCAAAAACATGGAACTCCATAATTACTTCCTCAAAGTTCATCAAACAACATCTCCGTCAAACCCTAATCTCTAAAACCAACTTCAACAACATCATCATCTCTAACAACAACTCCCTCCTCTCCTCCGCCATTTCCACTGTCAAACTCCGCTTCGATACTCTAAACCACCCTCTAAATAACCTCCCTCAGCGTCCCGCTGTTGATATCATCGAAAGCGTGCATGGTCTCCTCCTCATTGCGGACTACCCTAAGAAAACTTTGTGTTTATTCAACCCATCAAACAAAACGCAACGTTTAGTCCCTCCTGCTCCGTCTCGTAAACCGGCTTTTGGTTTTGGACTTGTGGAAGTATTCGGGTTTGGGTATGATGATGTTACGGATGATTATAAGATTGTTAGGTTGGTTCAGTGGTTTGACGTGTCTTCGGGTTCGGGTTCGGGTTTGTGTCGGGAATCGTCTGTTTATAGTATGCGGGATGACTTGTGGAAATCGATTAATGATGAGATCGTTTCATATTCTCTTCAGCAGATCAATGCTATCACCGCCGAAGAGAAATTATCTTTTGTCGCGATTTCGACGGATTCTAAGCCGGTGTTGAAATGTTTTGATCTTAGGACTGGTACGTTTTCGATTTTGAATCATCCCGAGTTGGATAGCTATGACGTTGGTTCGATGACGATGAGTTTGAGGAATTTGCGCGGGTGTTTGTGCTTGCTTATGAATTACCAAACCCATAAGATTGACCCGGTTAAGGCCAAGGGCGACCCGTTATATAACCGTCTGCTTTTATACGCCGATGTGTGGGAATTGAATGATTCTAATTGGGTTAAGTTGTTTCGGATTGAAAAGCCTGGAATTCACAAGCATTGTATGTATCTTAGGCTTGTTACTTACTCGAAAGATGAGAAGAGTGTGTTGGTTGAGGTTGATGGTATCTGGTTCGGATGGTATGATTTGGTGACGAAAAGGATTGCGAGAGTTCCGTTTCAAGGGTTGCGTGTTGAGGATTCGCCTTATCTGGCTTCTACCTATGTGCAGAGCCTTGTTTCGGTTGTGAATAACAAGGTGGTGTCGAAGAAGAAGGAAGGAACTAGGCCTAAGAAGATCATTAAGAAGTAAAAACTATATTTCTGACTATTATGTTTCGTTTTGTGTTTCTATGAATTGCAGGAGTCTTATGTGTGTTTGTTGTGGTTCTAGTCATACTAATACTTTGGAATATGATCGAGTAGAATGGAAATTAGGTTAAAATCTTTACGCGGTATCAAAGAGTAGCAGATTGTCGATGCATTTGAACATGTTTCGTTATGGATTCATGGATCATTTGGAAACCGTCTCTACTTGCTTTTCACATAGGATTAATGCTGCATATATTTGACCCCAACCTCGTCCTAGGTAGGAGCATTGAGGCACTGAGATAATACTCCGCGTACAATGTTTAGCTTCTTGTGTTGCTAGAGTTTGCTGCTTAGTTGGCTGTGTATTTGTAACAGCGTTGATAATGCATTTCGTAATATTTACCTTGCATTTCTCCTGGTTACGACACTATATGGACTGTTATTCGACATTTCTATGATCTTGGAAGTCATTGCTTATTCACATTCATACCCTAAATCTCGTCCTTTATTTCCTCAGGAACGATTTTCTGTCTTCAGGGTTCAAGCTTAAGCTGTGACAACAAGGAACTTGTGAACTATGTTAGGTAATCAGCAATATCGTTTTTTCTTCCATCTTTTCAGCATTGTCCCTTGTATTGTACCAACGGCTCTGGCCTCTGGGTACTGCAGATTAGTTGAGACAGTAGTAGATTTGAGCTTAATATTCATCGCGTCTTCCTGTGAATCTTATCAACATAGCTGAGTTTGAACCTCACAATCTTGCCTAAATGTCATTGAATGAAAACAAACTTACTGGTTTTAGACCGTCGTCTGTATTCTGCAGGACTTTTGATGTAACTACGCTGTTTTCTAGGATTCACGACTGATGGAACTGGTAAGAACAGTGCTGCATACACATACTAACGGGCGACGGCACTTGGGCTACGGTGGCTACATCGTGTGCTACACCAGGTGTCAATTTTGTTTCGTCGCTTTTTTTGGAAGAACTCTCAGTAGAGATTTGTTTTCTAACAAGTACTCTCTTTAGACTTTAATTAGTACTCCGCAACCTGTAATTCATTTAGCTTTATTGCCGAATGGCGCAGTAGTGCAGTACCATCTTGTTGGTAGGCAATTAGACATATGAATCGACGGATATCTATGATTCTGGCTGTTTATTATGCTTGGAAGGAGTATTTGTTTTGACAGCACTACTTACCAGTTTTCAGTAGCATTAAACCGGCTTATGCACCCCCTTTTGCGTTGCATAATTGATATCAACATGATGAGGTCAATTGGAAGACAGTGTCATGTACAAGCTTTCCTAGATCAGTTTGTCTAAACACCAAGGTACTAAATGATGTGCTGTGTTACTGACTCGGTTGAAAGGGTCGGACACGAGTGCGTACCCAAGTGTCGAGCTCATCTATGGCATGCAGCTACTAAACATTCTAAATGCAAATTTTAATTACATTGGTGCTGCATGCACTTATGGAGTTATTTGCATTGTCATTTGGTTAGGAATGTAAGTCTTTGTGTCTGCATTATTATATATCGGCGTAAAATTATTACCTATATGAGACGGCATTGGTCCTATTTCAATTTTCAACAACGCGCGGGTGCATTTGTTTCACGCGCCTCTAACACTGCTCCACGGGTTATTTCCCAATCGATTTCTCGGTTGTTTCCAGTTAAGCCAGTGTAATTTGGTGGCATTCCTGTTTAATGCAGCCAGTTATACATCGCTGCATGTTGCGTTTACCATCTGCAGCAACCAGCTGTTCAATACCGTTTAGTAGTTACTCACTTGGAGAAGAGGGGCGTGAGAGATGAATGGAGTTATCAGTCACTGTTTGCTTGTAGCTCGCGCGTGCCTTGTGCCAGCCAACCGCACCTGGAGGAGAAAAATGGCCCACAACTTGTCGTGTCATGTCGTGATGTGTTTAGGCTTGCCCATGCAATTTCTCCACTCCATTGTAGCCTTATTTTTCTGTATTTTGGGCGTGTCATGTATAGGCTAGACACAATCTTCATTCTCAACCTTTGGGCTACGCACGTCCCATGGTATGTCATGATGTCCTTGGCAAAGCCTATCGTGTGTCGTGCTAAAATGGCCCATAGGCCATGCAGAAGCGTGTCCATTTCTGTCTCTAGTCAAGGTGTTGTTTGACTCGAACTACATATTTTCTTCGTCATTGTTAAAGGATACAATTCAAAGCCGTCAAGAGTTGGATTTTCCTTGGATCAAGTCTGGTTCTTCTCTTTGCACACAAGCTGAGCCATACTCGAATTATGATAGTACTATTGTTTTTTTTTTCACAACCGTAAAAGAAATTACAACAAAGCTAATTGAGCCACTCTATGTGCTCGTTTATTAAGACTACGTGGAATGAAACTAATACTTAAACAGTGGAATAAATCTACCAATGACCAGATGTCCGCAATAATCCCACGTATGAGATGATGATGACCATCAAGACTGCAATCTGTCGAATAACCTGTAAGCAATCAGAATGAATACAAAGATGCAACAAACCATTTCTCACTGCCCGTAAACATTAGAGTTTTTAGGAAGTTTTGATTTGTATATCGCCAAAAAATATGGCAACCTCACAAATCTGATTTTATTTTACAACCACGTGAATTTTTTAAATTCCTGTGTTTTTCAAGCGGTAACCAAACAACTTTAAATTAAATATTATGTTTCATGAGGTGTAAATATGATCACCTCTCATGACTTTCCCTAGTAATCTCAATTCCTAACCCCGAAGGCAAGCCATGAGGCCATAAATCTATACCCCCTACTAAAAAGTGGGTAAGACATGTTACTATTCATAATGAATAGTAACTTTTATTTTGTCTTCTAGCTAACAATAAATCATCAACACTATTTAATCGTCACAATGCAACATTCATCCGATCATCACAATGCACACCTTGATTTCTTAATCTAGCAATAAAACATCAAGGCAATAACCAATTAACAAAATAAGCAACAACTTAAATCATATATCGTCCCGTAAAAAACAATGAATTTTGGTCATTTGCATTTACACCCACTACATGTATTATTAATCGACTTCATATTTCTACACAAAATAAGCATAGTCATTTAAACCTTATTATATTATACGTACGACAAAAACCGAATATATATATATATTGAGATTAGCAAAAGTTTGTCACATTTCCCATTTATTATGCAAATAAAATATTATTTAACAATTTTATTATTACGATAGATATATTCGTTTTATAAAACACTGAGAATATTTTGACTGTACAAAATTTACCTTTTTAAAATTATTTTGTAATTTTAATGTAATTATTGTAAATCGGGACACTTTAATATTTGTCCAAAATATACTTCATCGTGATTACTAATTATCTATTACTTTTCGCAAAATAATATTTTGAGCCACTTAGCCAATTATGTTATTGCTATCAACTAAATTGCTACCTACATCTGCTTTAGCCAAAGGTTAACACATGGATACGCGTAAATCAATAAGTATCCCTTGAGACAAATATATATGTCTTAAGTTAAGACGGGTCAAGTAATATCCACTTGTACGAATAAGACAAAACTAAAAGGGTTTAGGGAAGAACAAAAAGTTTGTCATATCTATGCAAATTGGTCATTATTTGGCTCGTCTTAAACTTAATACAGATACTTTCGACTTAAATTAAATAACAATTTATGTGCCTAAATTATGTAAGTTGTTATTTACTAAATTGCCACTTACATTAGTTTAGACAAATGATAACTAATGGATAGGCGTAGATTATCTTTTTTTGACGACGAGGGGATTGAATCCCCCGGCCGGCCTATACATTCCCGCGCTACCACATAGACCATGTAAGCCACCCATTTCGGGGGCCACAACGGCCAAGTGATCATCACCCCCATGATTCGAAACTGAGACCTCCCAACTCCTGCCTTTGGCAAGTTTCAAAGTTTAACCCAGAACCACTGATTGCTATCAACTAAATTGTTTTTTTTTTGGGCCAAAACCACACACCCAATTTCCTTCTCCATATCTTCCTTCTTAAGCTATCATCTTCGTCCTTCCATGGCAATTACTTTCCCCAACTCAGAAATATCATACCCCTTCATCTCCCTTTTCTAAATTTTCTGAACCTTAATCTTAACTACACTGTTAGATCCGTCAGTAACAAATTCGTCGACGATCAGCTTACGTACCTATGTAAAAACTTAGAATCACTTATTGCTTATTGGTGATGGATGACCAGTATAGTATGGCGGCTGAAATTTCGAATGATATGGGGTTTGTTTCATCATTTTAAGCCTACGATTAAGATAACCAGTATATTGTTCGTAAGCCAATCTTTGAGACTCAAATGAGTTATAATTAAGAACGAGGCTCTCCATCTTCATCTCAACTATGAAATGACATGGATTTGATGATTCCATCAGGGTGTACAATGAAATGCCTCAACGAATTTAATAATGTCATCAAAGTATTCGATGAAATGCCTCAACGAGGGCTCTTCTTAAAGTGTTACTTGTCACAACTCAGTAGGGATAAGTTGCCTAATATTAGCTGGGAGTATGAAGCGTAGTAATTGCTTAATCTCGACTTCCAGTCATTTTAAAGATGTTTTTTGCTGGTTTTGGCTTCAAACGTCTTCTCCTTATTCCTCAATAACAATCGTTTCTATAAAATAATTCATGCTTAGTTGTATGGATTTCAAGGGGAAAAAAGTACAAAGAAAAAGATCTCTTGCTGATAATAGACTGTATCACTGAAATTTTGGCGGTCCACTAAAGTATAGTGTACTATGATTACATAGGATTTTACAAAACCAATGAGTTTAGCCTATAATAATGTAATTTAGTGGGCCTTCCAGTTAATGACTTAGGACATGTTCTTTCTGGCTTTTTAGAACTGAGCTGAACTGAACTGGACTGGACTGAACTGAATGAAGCTGAATTAAACTGAGCTAAGTTTAATATAGCTGAATTGAACTGAATGAAACTGAAATTAATAAAAGTGAATGAAGTTTAATAAAATTGAACTAAGTAAATAATAAAAATAATAATAATAATAATTATAGTACGCGTTTATTTAGCAATAATAATAATAATAATAATAATAATAATAATAATAATAATAATATTAATAATAATAATAGTTTTGTTTGGTTAATAAAAGTTTGCGGTTTAAAAATAATATTAATAAAATAAGTTATTAGTAATTTCATTCGGATGAATATACTTGGTATACCGATTATACAACATTAAAGTACTCAAGGAAAAACAAATTTAAACATGGATGATAAAGAATGGATGAAACTCATGGACAAAGTTCGAAAAAAATAGGGCGTGTTATTGGTGTCCATAATGATCACGATAATGAAACACATCAAGATGATATGAAAGTCAATAACGAAGCAACATAGATAATGTGTTTCGTGTTAATGATATCTATATTTTCAAGATTATGATTTTCGACTGTGTTAACAAATATTACTATTTAAATATTATCAAATTTTACTTCACAAGTACATTTTTCTCTACTCTCCCATGTTTCACTAATAATAATAATAATAACAACAATAATAATAATAATATAATAATAATTAAATATATATATATATATACAATAATAATAATAATAATAATAAAAACAACAATAATACCCCCTCTTATTCAGCATATTCTTCCCCTTTCTTTTTAACCACAGATTAAGAAAATGAATTTGGATCACACAAATTAACCTACCCCACATGAAATTGAATTTGGATCACAAAGAGCTTACCAAATAAGAAAAGAGGGAAGAAAAATGTGATTATCACGATAAGGAAAGAGAGAAGATTAAGTTGAATAGGAGGGAATAATTAATAATTAATAAAAAATAGAAAAATCAATAAATATAAAATAAGAATAACAACAACAACAACAATAATTATGTGGGTTGAACTTAATAAAACTGAGCTGGGCTGAACTGAACTGAATTATATGAATTGAACTGACCTGAACTGAATTGAATAGAGCTGAGCTGAATTAAACAGAGTTGAACCGAAACGAGCTGAAAATAAGCCAGAAAAAACATGGCGTTAAGGTAGCTAATGCCTTACATGTAGACCTGTCAAAACCTGACCCGACCCGAAAACCGACCATAACTCGACCCGTAAATAACCCGTAAATGACCCGGTTTTTTCAACCCGAACCCGAAAGATACCCGAACCCGTTTTGACCCGTAAACAGCGGGTCAAAACCCGACCCGCAGCGGGTTGACCGTTGGGTCAAGACAATATATCGTTTTTAAAATATACAATGTCAAATAAGTATTGATCACTTATAAATTTTTGAGGAGAAATGTGTATATATATGCGTTATGTCACGTCATCACCTCAAACAACATGCCACGTCATCACCTCAAACAACATGCCACGTCATCACCTCAAAGTGTGTGTCACACCGTCACTTTCACCGTAATACGTCGAATTACATTCCACGTCAGCAGCGCCAACTCATCACCTCGAACCACATGACATGTCATCACATCGAAGTGTGTGTCACGTTGTCACTTTTAGTGTAGTACGTCAAGTTACATTCCACGTTAGCTCTGTCACCTCATTATTTCGACGGACCACATGTCATGTCATTACATCGAAATATGTGCCACACTATCACTTACACCTCATTCCACATAATTGCCTAGGACCACATGCCATATCATCACCTCTAAATATGTGTCATACCATCACTTTCACCGTATTACGTCGAACTGAACCGTACTTCGTGTCAACACTTCCACCTCATCACCTCAGATCACATGTCACGTCATCATTGTTATCTTATTTGAGTCTCATTATTGTACTTAGCGAGTTACTAAGGATGATGATGATGATAACGAGGGTGATGTTGGTGGTGAGGGCAAAAATGGTGGCAATTCAGTTAACTAAGACGAGCAAGAGGATAAAAAACGTATAAAGGGTAGGAATTACGATATAAAATAAGTTTTAAAAAATGCGAGGAAAAGATGTTGATTGACCCGTATTTTTACCCGAACCCGACCCGGAACCCGTATAGACTTGACCCGTATTTTACCCGACCCGAAGTACACCCGACCCGTATTTTACCCGAACCCGTATCTACCCGACCCGCAACCCGCCCGTTCGACCTGTTTGACAGGTACATGTGATATATTTTTTAAGCATTGAGATCACTTGCAACAAAAACAATTTTGGAATTTAAAGACTAATCACGTCAGCTGACCAAGTATGGTTACATCTTACAATTAGAGGAGGTAATTAAGTGATTTGAGTTAATATGTAGAGTTCTACATTGGTTTGGGCGGGCTTGCTTTGTTAAACCATCAGCTTAAGTTTCTTCCTCAACTAATATACCAATAAGGCGTTAATAACATTCTGTCTACTATTCACATCTATCGCCGCATATTATGGCTCGCTTGCAAATAATTGTCATAAACTTAGTTCACTTGTAAGGAGTTATTAGGGAAGACCTTCAAATATTACATACAAGCTAATTTCTAACCAAATGAAAAACTTTAACAGAGCCAAAGTATTGCTATATACGTAGTACTTTCTTAGCCTTCCTCTATTTTCCATTAATGGTAAAACTTATGCCTCTTTAATGTTATAGACAACGTTCGTAATTATCGGCGTTGAGATAGTCAAGTAGAGCCAATAGACAACAATACGAAATATATGAACTGATACTAATTTCAATAGACGAGTGACACTAACTTGGGGTACGGCGCGCGAAGCGTGCCGTACAACAACTAGTAGATGTTAAAAGCCCCATGGAGAGTCGAGCCAAATCACAATCTCGTTTTTCGGAATAAAACCCAACAGTTATTCAAGACGTAAGTCCTTACCGTAAAGGAAAAAACCAATTAACTTAACCATGAGTACCGAGTTGAATAACCCGATTCAAGCTTGACCTACATCAGAATTGACCCGATCTATGCAACCCAACCCAATCCGACATAATACGACTCCGATTGACCCCATTTGCAAGGTCTACCCTAAACCCTAAGGTGATACCTTATCAATGTCCGATCGATCGATCATAAACCCTCCCATTTCCAATTGAAATTCAAAGCAACATTAAAAATGGCGGCATTTCTACCATTAGAGCTCATCACAGAAATCCTCACAAAACTCCCTGTAAAATCCCTTCATCGTTTCAAATGTGTTTCAAAAACATGGAATTCCATAATCACTTCCTCACAGTTCATCAAACACCATCTTCATCAAACCCTAATCTCGAACACCAACACCAACATCATCATCTCTACAAACTCCATCGCCACTGCCGCCATATCCACTGTCAAACTCCGCTTCGACATCGTAAACCATCCTCTAACTAACCTCCCTTACTCCCCCCCAGTCAACATAACCGGAAGCGTCCATGGTGTCTTCCTGCTTGTTGACTCCTCTAAGCAAACTGTATGTTTATTCAACCCATCCAACAAAACACAACGTTTACTCCCTCCTGCTCCGTCTCGTAAGCCGGCTGGTGATGATTTTGACATTGCCGAGGTTTTCGGGTTTGGATACGATAGTGTTACGGATGATTATAAGGTTGTTAGGTTAGCTCAGTGGGAAAATCCCGATAGGTCGGGTTTTTTTATGGAATCGTCTGTTTATAGTATGCGGAATGACTTGTGGAAATCGGTTTGTGATAAAACCCTTGAAATCGGGTTATACCCGCTTCAGGAGACCAATGCTATTGCTGTTGAACAGTTATTGTGGTTTGTGATGATTTCGTGGGATTCTGAGACAGTGTTGAGATGTTTTGATCTTAGGACTAGTACATTTTCGCTTGTCGATTATCCCAAGTTGGATACGGATAGTGGTAGGATGTTTATGAGTTTGAGAAGTTTACGCGGCTGTTTGTGCTTGCTTGTGAGTTACCGTAAGAATGAACCTGAGTTTTTATACGCGGATGTGTGGGAAATGAATGAGTCTAAGTGGGTTAAGCTGTTTAGGATTCGAAAGAATGAGATTGATAAGGGTTGTATGTATCTTAGGCTTGTTACTTACTCGAAAGATATGAAGAGTGTGTTGGTTGAGGTTAATTGTAAATGGTATGGTTGGTATGATTTGGTTACTAAAAAGTTTAAGAGAGTTCCGGTTCAAGGGCTTGGAGCTGTGGATTCGCCGTCTGTGGCTTATCCCTATGTGGAGACCCTTGTTTCGGTTGTGAATAACAAGGTGGTGTCGAAGAAGAAGGAAGGAACTAGACCTAAGAAGATCATTAAGAAGTAAAAACTATATTTCTGGCTATTATGTTTCGTTTTGAAGTTTTGTGTTTTTATGAATTGCAGGAGTCTTATGTTTGTGTAGATCAAATAGTTGGCCTACTACTACCTTGGAAAGTTGGAATGGAATAGGATAGAATACGATAGGTTATACTGTTTGTGCTTCCGATATCATAGAGTATATATATACATTGTTGATGCATTTTAACATGTTTCGTCATGGATCTTTTGAAAAAATGTCGACTTGGTTTTGATATTGGGTTAAAGCTATATACACTCGACCCCCAACATCGCCATAGGTAGGAGCATCGAAGCACTGAGATAATACCCTTACTCGGAGTAGAAATATATTGTTTGCTGAATGTAGATCTTGTGTTACTAGAGTTTGCTGCTGAATTGGCTGTGTAATTGTAGTAGCATTAACCCATACATTTTGTAATTCATTTACCTTGCATTTTTCCTGGTTTTTACGCTATATGGCTTGTTATTAGACGTTGCTATGATCTTGGAAGTCCATGGTTATGCACATTCATCCACCTTATTTTGCCCTTTACTTGCTCAGGAACGATTTTCTGTCTTCGGGATTCAAGCTTAAGCTCTGACAAGTGAAGGAAATTAAGAACTATGTTGGGTAATCAGCAATATCCTCTTTTCCTCCATATTTTATCAGTATTTTATACTTATCACTTAATGGGTAATCAGCAACAGCTCTGGCCTCTGCCTACTGCAGATTAGTCGAGACACTATTAGATTTGAGTGTAATATTCGTCAAAAATCATGTGTTGTTATCAAGTTAAGTGTGTTTGAACTTCATAATCTTGCCTAAATGTCAATGCGTTAAAAGTCTTAAAACAAACTTACTGATTTTAGCCCCGGGTCGTTTGTAATCTGCAGGACTTGAGAGGTTTAACTACCCTGTTTTCTAGGAGTCACAGCTGATAGAGCTGATAAGAACAGTGCTGCATAGACTAATTAGCGGGCGATTGCACTTGGGCTACGATGGCTACATCATCTGATGCACCAGGTGTCAATTCTAGTTCGTTGCTTTTGTTTTTTGGAAGAACTCTCGGTAAAGATTTGTTTTCTGATAACTACTCTCTGTAGACGTAACTAGTACTCCGTAACTTGTATTCATTTAGCTGCATTCCCTAATGGCGTAGTACTGATAGTACGATCTTGTTCGTAGAACACTAGACATCTGAATCCGTAGATTTCTATGGGTAGTACTGACAGCACTAAATACATGTTTTCATGAGTATTAACCGGCTTATGCACCTTCATTTTTGCTTTGCATAATTGATGTGAACACGATGATAATTTACCCAATTCTACCTCATTCCTAAAGGTATGTTGCGCCCAGATTAATTTCGAGGTTTTCTCTATGACATAGCGGCCTCAGAAATAGACTCTAAACAAGCACATTCTCTAAGACCTTAGTATACAAGAAGCAAGTGGAGAATGTGCCATCAGTATATCCTAATAAATGGAAAAGTTCCTAGATTTTGTTCCATATATTTTTTTTAAAAGATTTTACTCACTTTTGCTCAACTATGTCTAGTGTAAATTGGTGTTGACTCAAATGTTGTGGAATATGTTATTTTTGTAAGGATATGCTAATTTTAGTACTCTGTTTTTTTTCTTTTCTGATTGCATGTATAAATACATAGACGAGTTTATTCACAAAATCATGGTGAAATGCATGGAAGCATAACTGGGTAGAGTCACCTTTGGCATGCAACTAATAAACTGTAAGTGATATATATTTGTCACATTGCAGAAAATGAGGTCTATGCCAAAGGAGATTTGCCCGGTAATTCCGCCATGCAAAGTTGCAAACTTATGTTACATTCTAGTTAATTGTTCCACTCTTCAAATGCAAATTTTAGTTGTATTGCTGCAATGGTGCATGCACTCATGGGATAGTTGCTTTGTCAATTGTTTTTTCTTGGTGGTGTAAATCTGGGTGCTCACCGTTGTAAACGAGTAGTGTTTATCTCCGTTCTGTGAGTCAGGAAAAGGTAAACGGCTGGTCAAGAAGCTGCATTATCATCTGTTAGGACTTAGGAATATAAGTCTTTGCTTCTGTATCATTATTACTATAAAAGAAGAATGTAAAACTACATACGTGGCGCGCTAATATTCCACCGTTCACTCTTTCGCTCACTCACATTCACTCTCACAGAAATCAGTTTCGTAGACCAATGAGAACCCTCAATTTATGCCAAGTCATGTATTTTTATGTATTATAATATTATATTATTATTATTATTATTATTATTATTATTATTATTATTATTCCAAGATTCCCTAAATATTATACCGAGATTCCCTAAATATTATAAATATTATAATATTATTATTTATTTATTAATACTTAGTTTGGCATAGGTTAAGTATTATCCATAATTAAGATTCTCCTATATACTTTAATTATCCTTTATTCTTTCTCTTTCCAAGATTTTATTTTATCTTACTAATAATTTTCACTCCCTCTATCTCTCGGTGCATAATTTCAATAACCTTACATAGCTGACTTTTTTATTTTTACAATCCCACCAATTTCCGTCACCTTACATAGTTTGACGTTTATTAAAACAATCCCACAACCAATTCTTATTTGCCGAATACAATCACTTAAATCATATTAATGAAATTTAAACCAATTCAAATAACTTTAAAATAAATGTTAAGATACAAAAAATGGTATTTAAGTCTTCTCGTGTTTGCACACCTTTTTTTTCCTTTTTTACACAACAATAACGGGGTCGATATTATCCGAATGTATTGCACTTATGTATACCAAACCACTTAAGCAAATAGCTAAATGGCATAAAAAAAAAACTTGATCCACGAAACTAACAAAAATGTATTGCACTACACAATTCAGTCCACTTACTGATTATTCATCTACATGGTTATTAGCATAATACCATAATCCCAGTTCATGTTTAGCAATTTAGTATAACTCAAGACAATTATTTTTGGTATTCAAGGAAGAACACAACGATTTTGATCAAAATATGAGTAATTAACAAATTATTTACCCTACAAATCAATGCGTCAAGAAGACCACATCCAGTCATACCTTATAGGAATAGATTTTGTTGCACCATAATCAATTAAATTGCTCATCATTGATTTAGGATAGATGAAAAATTGATTTATAAATATTAGATTTATTGATGACAAAGTTCTATAGCAAAGACATTATAATACTAGGAGAAGAAATATTAGAGGATAAAATAATATCTAGGAGAGAGAAGAATAAAAGATATTAAGGTAAATAAGAAAATCTTAATTATTATGGATAATACTTAACCTATGCCTATCTAATATTAATGTGTGCCCTATAGGCACGCATTAGAAAAACCGTTATTATAAACAACATTCATATTGCTTGAACCGTGTAAGCATAAAAATGAGTTGCTAATATTGAATATTGACTAATATTGATTGATAGTAAAAGATTGTAATCTCGGAATTTTTCATAAAAAATTAGTTGCTAATATTCAGTGTATAATCTTTGGCTAATAATGATTACACGTATATTATCATTATTACTATAAAAGAAGAATGTAATTCCGCTGACGTGGCGCAATCAGGTTTCAGCGTTTAGTGTTTCGAGCTCTCACATTCACCCTCAGAAATTTCAGTTTTGTAGACCAATCAGAATTACTCATTTATGCCACATTATAATAATTTAATAATTTAATAATAATTTAATATTAAAATATTAATATTCTTTAATATTCTATTCTATTATATATTATATTATATATATGCCATAAAAAACGTCAAACCAAAATCATGCACGGATATTCTACACGGATATTTTAGGAATTAATATAATAAATATATAATATATAATATTTTATTCTATGCCATAAAAATCGTCAAACCAAAATCAACTAAACTGAAATTAGGAATATTGTGAAGATTTATTAGGAATATTCTACACGGATATTAGGAATTAATATTCTACACCCCGTTAAGATTTCTTACTGCTATTAACATATTTTAGGAATTTGCTGATATTACGTCAATTATTATACAAAGAGTCCAACTAAATTAAGAAGCTTGAGATACACCTTTTAAAAACGTGAGATATCTCATACAATAATGTGAAATATCTGTGAGATAATAATTTAATAATTATCAGCTATTACGTTGACTGCTAAATATTTATCAACTAATATTCTATTATAGTCTTTTTGTTTCCACACGTATACAAAATATTTCAAAGAAGTCCAATATTCTCTAAATCTTTATGAATATTGTATTTTACCTAAATACAGAGTCCTAAATACAGAGTTGTAGGGGTGTTACCAAATCATATTCCATATTAATATTACATATAAACAGAGTTTTACCTCCTACAGAGTTCCACTTGATAAGAACTATCCCCGAATTATAAATAGAGACTTCAAGCCGTGTAATACAAAGTACATGCATCGACAATTTATTTTTCAGCCGTAATACACACTACCTGCTATCATACCTCAACAAATATTCATATCAAATGGGTTTGTTAAATAATCCAAGTATGCAATAAGTCACATTATTCAACATTCTTTACATTAATGTGTCCTCAAAAAAGTAAATTAAAAAATCAGGGTACTTATAACCTTATAACACAAGTCTATTATAATTCTACAATTTCAACTACTTTATAAATATTATATGAATATGGTATTTTTTCCATTTTGAATATCAAAATGACATGGATTTTAAACGTTATCGACAAAGAGTCTACGAATGTTAAATATTATATCAATAATCAAAAGATGATGGTTACAATGATCATGATAAATCGGGTAAAAATGGAAAATTTAGAGGTTTTAGAGGTTGAAAATAAAGAGGGGGTTTTGTTGGTATTTCAGAAATGGAGTGGTAGGTGGGGGAAATGTTATTTTTTTTAAAAAAAATTAATTTATTATATTCAATAATTAATTAAAGTGCGATTTTTTAATGTTGATGTATTTCAAAATACCGTATTTAGTTTTCTTAATTTTATTAATTTAATTAGTTTTCCGTTCATAAGTTCTGTAAAACCATTTATTTCACATTTTTAACTCAAACCTATTTTATTGGAAAACAATAGTTGCCCATTTTTTATATATATATGTTAAACGTTTTCAAGTTAAATGTCAAACGTTTAATGTTGAGTGATTTTAAAAATAAACCACGTGTTCCTGTGTCATATTACCGCTCTTTTTACTTTCGAACAATAATTCAATTTTATATTACTGCTTGACACTCAATCAATGACAGACATTTTCTAAAAAAACAAGTTTCTAAATAATGCATAATTTTAAATAGACCATTTTCGCTGTTTTTTCTTTTAATTTTTCAACTTTTTTGTAATAAAAGTTCTTACATATTTTATTATATATTTACTTTTTCATTTAATTTTATTAAAGTTTTTCATATACATCAAATATGTTATTAAATTATCTACCAAATTTGATTGATCCTTTTCTTTAAAAGTAAAAAATAAACAGCCCCGTGATTTTTCACGGGTGTTAGACTAGTTATACTATTATACGACTTGTTTTTATTTTCCATTTTATTGTTAGTTTTATTCAGGGGCCTGACCACCTCAACCTGTTTTATAAACTCTTGAACAGCATTGGTGACTTGGTGTGACCAAACCGTAGAGCTAGGTGTAATGTAGTATTATCTCCTTTGTCGTTCGTCTCCATTAAAACTGAATCATTTACGGTTCCATCTATTGGACAAATTGTAGTTTAACATTGTCTGTTAAATTACCTTTGATTGTCTTAATTGGCTTCCCAACATGAACATGGACATAGATTCAGCAGTTTCTCGACTTTCCCGTTTTCTGCAGCCAGGTATGTTCCATGCTGTGTCTACCATTCGTACTAGCTGGTGCCACCAGCTGTTCATTACCATTTGATATACTGATATACTCCGTAACTAATTAGGTGCGACCAATTTGGTCAGGCGTTCATCGTATGGTGCATACTGGGTACTGGATTGAGCTATACAGAGTACTTGTTTTTTTTTTTGGATACGCAAAAGTATCAACATTTTTAAAATTTATGTTTTCGCTTTTGTCCTTGTGTATTTGGGAATCGATTGCTATATGATGCTTTCATTCATGGTAACACAAATGGTAATACTGAAAGTTGTCTGATGTTTAAGTCTCATCTGTATATTTTTTTCCACCACTAAAGATTTCAATTCGAAATGATCGTCCGTCACACCGGAACTGACCAACCAGAGTAAGAATGAGCTGGGCCTAGCCCAACTAACCTGTTCGCGCTGTCCTTAATTCGCTAGTGCGTGTATTGTGAAAACATCTTTTTTTTGGTTTAAATGAACGTAGTATATCGCGAGTTAGATTTGAATTCTCAATTTCTCGCGAGTTAGATTTGAATTCTCAATTTCATTGTTGGAGTAGAAGAGTTCCTACTTCTTAGTTCCTACCACTTAGAGCTACTATTGAAAACCTTGTTTCACTAACAACCATTGACGATATCCCCAATTTTTTGCTTAGGATAAAATAGTGTGGGTTTCAAACTATTTATCAAAAATCGGTCCACGTCATTATTTCTAATTTTTTTTTTTGGGAAATTTAGAACTAATCGCGGTTCAGAACAGCGACAAGTTATTTGCATAAAAAACACTTGACAAGCTAATTCGTTGTTTTCGTTCTCCTTGCTTAAATCACCAAATAACGTAAAAGTACCATCATTATCCTCTCCTCACTTCCGTTTATCGGATACGCATTTTTGTTTGCATTATTAGCTCCATTATTTGTATAAAAATACACCCGCAATATCGTCGCACACTAACAATTTTATCAGTATATTATCAATGCTTGTTAGTAAACGGCGATATTGCGGGTCGTTTTTTGCATAAATTATGAAGCTAGTAATGCAAACAAAAATGTGTACATGATAAAGGGAATTGAGAAAAAGATAATGAAGGTGGTATTACGTTATTCGGTGGTTGGAGCAAGGAAATGAAGATGACGAAAGTAGCTTGTCAAGTGATTTTATGCAAACAACTAGTTCTAAATTTCCAAAAAAAAAAAAGAATGATAGACATGGATCCATTTTTAGTAAATAGTTCGCAACCCGTTCTTTTTATGTTAAATAGTTTGGATTTGAGCACCACTTGAGCAAAAAAAATCTATGTTTATAGTTTTCAGAATGACTCTTGAGAGTCGGTTTGTGATGAGACCGTCTTATATTCTCTTCAGCAGACCAATGCCGTTGCTGTTGATCAGACATTGTGTTTTGTCGTGATTTCGAGGGATTCTAACTGCTGTTGAAATGCTTTGATATTAGGAGTTAGGATTAGTACGTTTACCCTTGTCGATCAACCTGATTTGGATAGTTATAATATGGTAAGACGACGATGAATATGAGAAATTTACGTGGGTGTTTCATGTTTGTGCCTGGTTGTGAGTTACCAGAAGCATAAGGTAGACCCGAGTAAGTTCATGGGCAACCCGCTTTACAACCGTCAGTTTTTATACGCGGATGTTTGGGAATTGAAAGAGCGTGGGAAGAAAGAGTCGTGGGTTAAGTTGTTTAGGATTCGAAAAAATGAGATTCATAACTCGAAAGATGAGAAGAGTGTGTTGGTTAAGGTTGATGGTGTTTGGTTTGGATGGTATGATTTGGTGACTAAAAAGATGACGAGAAAATAAGTATTTTAATCAAAGGTAAACAAATGATTAGAACGGGTATTTACAGATGTAGACACATTTTGGTTGTTCAGTTTGCGACTTGCGTAGATCAGATAATTGGCTTACTACCCTCGAACTATGTCACAGAGTAGCACATTGTCGAAGCATTTTATTACATTTAGTCATGGATCATTTGGAAACCGTCTCCACTCGAGTCTAGCACCCCAACACGCCATAGGCAGGAGCATTGACGCACTGAGATAACACAAAACTTGTGTAGCTTCGTCACACAGTGGACAGCTGATTACTTGTTATTTCCCTTGCTCTGAGAGTTGGAGTAAAACTATATCGTTTGGTGGATGTAGATCTTGTGTGCTGCTGAATCGGCTGTGTTATTACACTAAATCGCTTGTTTTTAGACATTGCTATGATCTTGGTACTCCATGCTTATGCAAACATTCATCGCCTATATCTCGTCCTTTATTTCCTCTGGGACGATTTTCTGTCCTCGGATTCAAGATTAAGCTCTGATGACAGAAGGAACTTAAAAACTATGTACTCGTTTCCTCCATCTTTTCTCAGTATTTCGTGATGAAAAAACAAATTATCTAGGCCTCTAGGGGAATATAAGAGCATTATCACTCGTATTGTACCTGTATACTGCATATTATCTCGTGACAATCTTGCCTAAATATAATGTCAAGTAGTTAAGACAAACTTGTTGGTTTTAGCCCTTCGATTGTAATCCTCAAGACTTGCGAGGTAACTACTCTGTTTTCTAGAAGTTGCGACTGATGGAGCTGGTAGGAACAGTGCTGCATACACTTATTAGCGGACGATTGCACTTGGGCTACGGTGGCTACTCTGTGTGCGCGCTAGTCGCTACACCAGGCTACTCTGTGGTTTCTGGTTGCTTATTGTTATAGTGCAAATTCATGTGCCACATCGGTTGAATATTGATAGAAGATCATTTTTATAAGTGTCTACAAATATAATAGGTTGAGGCCTTTTTGGGAAGGACCCAAGAGTAAATCCTTGAGAATTGACCTAAAACGGACAATATCGTACTATTATATACAATGGAGACGGCGCAGCTATATATATATATATATATATATATGCACCGTCTCTTTTGCTTTGCATATAATTGATGTCAACATCATGAGGTCAATCTAAGCTATATGCTTTGCAAGATTGATGTCAACATGATGAGGTCGATCAATTCTCTAAGACCGGTTGTTTTTGGTTTAGGGCCGTTATAACTAGACGATATTTGTGATTCGCAATTTGATTGTATGTCATACAATGTCTAAATCGAGTTTGTAGTCTAAGAAATGAGTGTGCCACAGAATTAGAGTCTAAACCAGCAGTAAGAATTAAGATATTATTAGTGTTCCAAGATACAGCATAATGTGATATTCTACGTACAAACTTGTTTGACTCCTTTTTTCTCCGTTCTCTCTCTTCCCTCAAAAAATAACCAAAACCCCTTTTCTTACTCCTTGCTCCACCGCCTTCACCACCCACAATCTGCCCAACTTTTGTCCCCTATCAGATCGCCGGAGACTGGTCTATCTTTAGACCATCTCCGGCGATCATCCACATCTCCGGTATCTTTCTACCCGTCTTTCTAACTTCTTTTCTGCTCATCTCCTTCTCGGTGGTTTTGTGTTTGCATTCTGAATGTGGGTCGGTTGTTAGACGGTCACTGTTTTAATCATGAGGTTCCTGCACATCCGATTTCTTGTCCTGTCACTGAATCTCTTGCATGCAGCCCAGGGGTGATCCCCTCATATCCCCCACCCCTGGTAAGTTTCGGCAGGGCCGTCTCGGCTATTTAGGTGGCCCTGTGCGAAATGCTAAAATGGGGCCCTCATTATGTTATACAAAAGGAATTTATTACAAAACACATTATATATGTTAAGAATATAAGAAACAACTTATTTGAGGATTGAACCGTAATTTTATAAATAATTGTTCCAATTTAATTTCTATTTCTGCAAAAAAAAAAACACAAACAAAATTAGTTGACGTCTAATTGTATACACAAATAATTAAAAAAAACACAGTCCATCTCACCTGAATGAATCCAAGAAACTCTGCCGAGATTACTAAAAGAGGATGCCCAACTAGCAAAAGACTTTCTTAATCCATGGAATACCACAATTAAAGTTATTTTAAGCTTCCTTAATCAATGGAATAACACAATTAAAGTCTTGGCAAATAAAAGTGAGTTCTCCTTTGTTACTACAATCTATAACAGTTTACAAAAGATCAAAACTCAGCCGAAGTTCTCCACATAAATCAAACTATAACAAGAAATGAAGAATATTAAATTTTTCAGAAGTTTGATAAGGAAAAAATTACCTTAAATTCCAACAGTAGATGAGTATAATTGAGTTTAAAAATGAAAATTATTGATATTATATACACAAGAATCGCACCTTTAGAATGATAAAAATTGAAAGATTTGAAAGAAAATATTTTAAGGATATTAACTGCCTGATTTCTAGGGAAAGAAAAATGCATTAAAATAGGAAGTTGAAAGGGATTAAATGAGGAAATAAAGCAGCGTATTTACAACTACTCAATTTTTTTTTAATCAATTATCCGACTTTGCCTTTGACTATTTTGGGCCCAAAATTTTGGGGCCCTGTGCAACCGCACGGGCTGCACAGGCCCAAAGACGGCCCTGAGTTTCGGTTACGGTTGTAAGCCGGTCTCTGTTTTGTTTTTCGGGTCTTTTTATTTCCTAAACTCTTTTTATAAGATGCTGTTCTTGAGAAAATTTTACAGCTTTATGAACTGAGAAAAGGAATATTTGGATATGTATGGCTTCCAGCCTTGTTTTTTTATCTCAGAAACAATGCTACAGTGTTGAATTTATTCATCGTCTTCTGACCAAAGAGGTCATAACTATCCTATTCAACCTCCTACATATAAGCTTACAAAAAGAGAGAAAATTTACAGTTTAACACCCTAACAAAGTTGCAGGTGTCTTTTGTCTAAGTTTTGTGTTTTCAATCCGTCTTTTCTTCTGCTTTGTTGCATGTCCAAGAAAGTATTCTTTTTCTGACCGATTGATGATCCCCCCATTTCCCCCACTAATCGGTCCTTCGTTCTGTGTTGGGATAGTCTCCTCTTTTTGGGTGTTGTTTTTTGTCAGGATAGTCTTTGTACCGATGGGTGATCCCCCCTTTTCCCCCACCTATTGGTCCTCTGACATGTGGGTCTCTCTTGTCATGTCTTTTCGTTGGTCTTTTTGCATGTAAGGCGGTGGTCCTGGGAGGAATCGGTTGTTGAAATAGGTCCTGAGTTGGTTTCCAGTGCTGTGTAAACTCCTACCACATTCAGCTTCTTTTATTTTTTCATCGTAGTAAGGAGGTGTGTGGTAATGATTTTGGGCTTCTGGTATCTGAGATGTGTTTGGTAGGTGATGATTTGTGAATTTGGCAGTGTTGTTGGTTGGATTGAATGCGGTGGTTTTGCTACCTTTACATGTCATTTTTATCTTACTTGGTTTTAACAATAAAATTTTTATCTATCTTTATTTTCCTAGCTGCTATGGTCCCTTTGTGCTCGCTATATGTCGGGTTTATTAGTGGTTTTATAAAGACACGAGTAGCCTTTCATTCGGTGTGTGTTGTCACCTGTACTGTTCTTATGGGTTGGGTTTGGGTGCTGAACAAGAGGATGTTACTCACTTTTCTTGGCTATGAGTTCCATGTCCATTGGGTCTGTTTTCTAAAGTGTAGGAGTTTCATCTCCTCTAGAGGTAGCCTTTCAAGGTCTACTTTTTCTCATTTCTTTCTACGTCCTTGTGGCGTAAGTACACTTTTCTCTCTCTCAATGGGTCATGGGTCTTGTTGGTTTCCAGATATGGTGTATCAAAGTCTAGGGGATGTATCTCCGAAACACTTTTTAGTGTCTTGTTGCAGGTATTTCTTTGAAGCTCTGCTCATTAATATGAGTAACGATATGTTCGATCATTTGGCCACTTTTGATCGTCTCCTCAAGAATGAAGTTAATGTTGAAGAAACTTCACGCGGTCACCATCAACACACTTTTGTCACCCTATGTAGTTACTTTGTTGTCTTAGTTTATGCTTTTGATAAAATAAGTGTATTTGACCAAATGAGTCAAATGCCAACTGTATAACTACTTTTGTAGTGTATCCATCTGTCAAAAAAAAAAAATAAAATAAAAAATAATAATAATAATGTGATATTCTCCTACCAAGTCCTTACAATCTTGTTCAGTAATCGAATGCATAATTTACCCAATTCATCAACCTCGGTCCTAAAGGTGTCGCGCCTGTATTTAATATCAAGGTTTTGCAGCATGTCATATCGGCCTCAGAATCGATTCTAAATGAGCACATTTTCTAAGACCTTATCATAATCAGAATCGAGTCGAAATGAGCACATTTTCTAAGACCTTAGCATACAAGAAGCAAGTAGAGAATGTGCCATCAGGAAAAATGTGCTATCAGTATATCCTAATACTAAATGGAAAAGATTTTGCTTATTTTTGTTCAAGGATGTCCAGGGTAAATTGTTGGTGACTCGAGTGTCGTGGAATATGTGTTTTTTCAAGGATATGCTAATTTTAGTACTCGTTTTTTTTCCCGATTGCATGTATAAATACCGAGCCAAGTTTATTCACAAAATCATAGTTAAAAATGCATGGATGCATAACTGGGTAGAATCACCTTTGGCATGCAACTAATAAACTGTAAGTGATATATTTGTCACAATACAGAAAATAAGATCTATGCCAAAGGAGATTTGCCCCGTAATTCCGCCATGCAAAACTTTTGTATTTACACTCTAATTAGTTGTTACAATCTTCAAATGCAATTTTTTGTTACATTGGTGCATGCACTCGTGGAGGTAGTTGCATTGTCATTTGTTGTGAATGTAAGTATTTTGTTTTTCCATTATGTCTTGTTTTTATCATCGTAAATTATTTCGCTTTGTGTAGTAGACGATCTCATTAAAAATAGAGTAGTTCAACATGTACATAATTGGTGTTTTTGTTGAATGTAATTTTGGAAGGACAATTTGATATTCATAATGGGGGATGGATTGATGATTTTAATTGGGATGAGAGTTGCTCACCTAAACATATTATGACTTGTGAGTTGTGATCATTATAGTATTAATTTGTCATAATACATTATATTATATGTTATACTGAGATTCTCATTTGTGACAGGCTGACAACACTATTCCGTTTCATATTGAGCTTTTAATCTCTTATAAAAAGCAAATGAGAAAGTAACTGTTGAGACGGTGTGGATGAAATTCTTGCTAGGTATGACCGTATGAGAGACCTAATTGATAGCCAAAAAAACTTGCATTTTATGATGTTCAATTATATGCTTATACAAGCTATGAAGTCAAACATAAAGAAATCCATAAATACTCAATTTATTTCATAATTACAAAATATTAGGTTTCGAATAAAATAACGAGTACTTGTTTAATGAAGCATGTTGTTACGGACTTACATACGGAGTAATATATTATTACTCATGTTGATATGTTACTTATTTTGTTGGTATCAGGATTGGTTAAGTAACACTTGTCAGAGATATTATTTATTATATTATTACACCACTATCACCTTTATATTTATGATTTCTTCCTAGTTTTCAAATTTTCCTTCACTTAATTTGAAATGTGAGCCAAAATTAAAATATGGACGGGTCGAGACGTTTAAGTCTCTAAGTATGTCGTGACTCATGATATTGGCCATGGCCATATAATTATAAGTAGATTTGGTAAAATTGACTCGATCTGAATGACTCGACTTGTATTTTAAAGTTGGCCTAAAATTGACGATTGTTAAGCTAAAAATAACTCAAATCTGAAACCAATTTCTAAAACCGACTCAATTAACTCGTTTATCAGACCTGCATATAACCTCCAATCAACAAATCCAACAAAAACTAATAATTAGAGGATCTAATGAAAGTGATGAAGCACCATCTATCAACAAAAGGCAAGGGTAAGAAGAGCATAAAGGTAAGAGAATCAATCAATTTGAATTAATTAACTTCAAAGCAACTCTAACATCCAAATAGGCATGATTAAGATATGGGCACATAGCATAGTGCCATAGTATGTGATAGTCTCACATTAAATAGAATCAATAATTAGTTGTTGCCCCATCAGCTTTGATTGTGACTTCCCCATTTTTGCAACTAATTTCCCCTATTTAATATTTTTGCTTCTACATTTAATTTCCACTCATATTTTAGTGACCATAATGCACTTCTGAGACATCATCAACATCAACCATTTTTTTATTTTTTTTAATAATTTAATTTGACTGATATAACATTATACTCCCTCCATTCTTTTTATATCACCTCATTCCCCTTTTGGACACTATTCACAATCTAGTATTCAACGTCATTTTTCTCTCATTCCGTTCACGGAAATATATTCATGTGAGATCTTTTTTTAATTTGTCCTGATAGGAGGATTAAGAATATCAAAATTTTATAATTTTTAATAGTACGTAGCTAAAGATATAATCGAAACAAAATGAGTATTGGCAAACGTGTATAAAGAAATGGGGTGATATAAAAAGAATGGAGGGAGTAATAAGTAAGAGCTTTCATCTCTTAAATAATTTGTCAGAGATTTGATTTCTGCTTCTTGCGAACGAAAGAGTCAAAGTTGAAAGGGATCGGTCGATGAAATTACTTTCTGTACCCCAAATAAGATTGTCTCAACTATCGATATTTGATACTCCTAATCAACACCCGAAAAAAAAAAAAAATAACATATATACATTACAAATGACAATGCTTAATAATTGCTCAAAATCTGAAATTATTCAATCAATATATGTTTAGATTGCTAGATAGAACCATTTTTCTTTTGTTGCACTATCAGATTCACGCCTTTTTTCGAATGATAATAAACCTGTAACAACTATTTTTTATTTGCATTAGGTAAATTCCCAAGATACTCATATACTAGTAGCTTGCAAAGCATGTATTATGTATAGCAAGTTAAGTGGTCGTCAATCACTCTTGTTTTTAAAGGTGACACCGTTATACACTCGAAGTATCAAATGCATAGATTGATCAGTCCTTTTTATTTTGCCCTTTTTCGCATAAAAAATCATAATTTGATTTATTCATTTGTAAGTTTATAACTTTCTGTAAAAGCTTTAGCAATAAAGAAACAAATATAAAGTATTTGTAAGGCTTGTCACCTTTTAGTTCCAGTCATTATTATTTTTGTGCGTACTAGTTTTACATCCAGCCATTCTCCACACTCGTTAATTATCTCTTAATATATATCTCTACTTATATTAATTTTTAGTAACTTTTATCATGTTAAACCGTTAAATGAAGTGAAAATCTAGTTGTAACACAAAGATCAATACTTATCTGTACTACAAAAAAAAGATAAAAACAAACCAACCTCGTTCAATCATCTCAGTTGTCTGTATTAAGATGGTAAGTTCAGTCACGTGATATACTGTGTAATTATTGAACTCGTAACAACAAAACTTCAATCTTTTCAACTGTCTGTATTTACGTTTTAATTTCCATCAAGGTACTCGCAACCAACAAAAGTTCATGTTTCTATTTTCTTCACTCACTTACCTAACCTAAGAACCAAACACCAATAATATAATTAGGCAAATAATGCATTCACATTTTACGTGTTTTAACAAAGACCTAACATAACAAAAAATGCTCTAACTCATATTTAACTCGTGCTCAATCGTAGTAATTCACATTCCCCGACCGTGTGGAGATGGTGATGGCCTAAGACTATACAAATTACCAAAATACCCTTTACTCTTCTCCGATACATTTGACCTTCAAAAATTATTATTTTAAAAAATTAAATAAATACTAATCACACTAGTGGAAACGTGTAATCAACTATATGTAATTAGACTACTAATCAAAAGTTGACCTTTGGAAGTTTTTTTGTAAATTATCAATAAAACAAAGGGTAATTTCGTCATAAAAAAACTAATATAAATACTTAAATCCCGTTGCCTAAGCTCTTAATTAAGAACATCTTATTCTAAACATTATTATTTCTTTTCTTTCTTCAAAAATTAAACTCCATCAATGGAAGCTGAAAATGTGTTAAATCTCTTTGATTCATATTGGTATGATCTCAATTTCTTTAAACGATCAAAACCCGAAAAAATTAACGAAATTACGGAAGTACCCTCGTCAAATATGAATGATTTGGAACATGATATTTCAAATCTTCCTACAATTTATACCAAATTCTCATCTCTTGATAATATTAGCTTCATCACAAAGCTTCATGAATTTTCTGCATCTCCGAACTCTGTTCTTCAATCCCCGAAACTTCAAACAATATTTTCTGGGAAAGAAACAAATGAATTTGATAATTCAAAGTTAGAAACTTCAAATTCAGCTCCAGAACATGAATCCTCGAAGGGTAGTATAGGAATTTCAAGTATGCGGAAGAAGAAGAAGGGTTTAAGCAAGAGTTTATCGGACCTTGAGTTCGAAGAACTCAAAGGGTTTATGGATTTAGGGTTTGTTTTCTCTGAAGAAGATAAAGATTCAACGTTGGCTTCGATCATTCCCGGGTTACAGAGACTCGGAAATAATACTAATACTAATACGGATACTGATACGAATGTCGTTGATATGAGCAGTAATAGCATTGTTTGTAACAATGTTTCAAGGCCTTACCTTTCGGAAGCATGGGAAGTAGAGAAGAGAAAGAAGAAGAACAAAGAAAATTTAATGTTGAATTGGAAAGTTCCTGCTTCTACTAATCAAATTGATATGAAGGATTATCTTAAATCTTGGGCACATAACGTAGCTTCTACAGTTAAACTGTAATAATCAAAGGATTTCGGAGCGATATCTGTTACTCAAACTCGTTTAAAAGTATTCGATATCAGTGCATGCATGTTCAAGTGCCCGACTCTGCTAATTTTATGAAAAATCCGTATTTGTTGCTTCAAATGAAGTGTACAAGTATCATATCATTGTATCATAGTCATATCCATGTTCGAGTATTGAATGTTGGGCACAGATATCGAGATACACAAGGAAATAAGAAGAGTTGGAATGATAATGTAGGAGTAATGATTAATGAGTAATGAGTACATTTTTTATTTTTCAAACTTTATTTTCTTTTTGATCTTGTCATTAAAGTTTTTTATCGGCAATTATTTGCTGTTTTTGTCACAATTTTTCTTTCAAATTCTTGAAAAGTTGAAAGTGTCTAGAGGTTTACATGTACTGTATTGTACTGTGATTAAGATTAAGATGTGTAAAGGTATAAAACAATTTTGTATGGTTTACTTGCTCTAATTGTTCATTAATTACCCTGTTTCAAGAGATAAGCATTGTGGTTAAAGTTGTAATTAAGATACTTTTTTATAGAAAAATATACAATCAGCAATAATTTTGTTAAATATGTTTATTTTATAACAAATTGAGAAGCATCTTAAATTTGTAAAGTTTTTTTTATCAACTTGACATCGAAAAGAGGTGGATTGAATGTAATAAATATACAGTCAGTATAATCCCGTTAATTATGTGTTTGGTCCTACTTTTTAAGGTGTTTTTGGATTTAAAAACATTTTTTGACCAAACACATCATTTATTTAAAAGTTCAAAAAAAATTCTCAAAAACTCAAATACCTTCTTTTTCCCCATAAAATAGAAGCATCAATTTTGTGTTTCTGATTTTTGAAAATTACTTTTAAAAAATTAAGTTTTAAAACCAAAAACTCATTTTTAACAATTTAGGCCAAATATACTCTATATCGTTTAATTTTATAACAAATTGAGAAGTTGATCTCCTTCATCTTAGATTTGTAAAGTTTTTTATCAACTTGGCATCGAAAAGAGGTGAATTGAATGTAAAAAATATACAGTCAGCATAATCCCGTTGAATATCGTTTAATTTTATAACAAATTGAAAAGTTTATCTCCTTCATCTTAAATTTGTGAAGTTTTTTTCTATCAACTCGACATTGGAAAGAAGTGGATTGAATGTGATAAATATACAATCAGCATAATCAAAGTTAAATGTCGTTTAAATTTAATTATAACAAATTGAGAAGTTTATCTCCTTCATCTTAAATTTGTAATTTTTTTATCAATCAACTTGACATCGGAAAGAAGTGGATTAAATGAAGATAAATAAATATACAGTCAGCATAACCTCGTTAAATATCGTTAATTCATACAATTACATACAAAACTTATATCCTCCAAAACCTATCGTTTATGTATGAACATTTTTATCATTGAACGATACCTAATAATATTATCGTGTTAGTTTATTTCCATTTCATTTTTTCTTATTTACTTCAATCGCAAAAAATAATGAAAAAAGGTCTTGTTTCACAAATTCTATTTTTGTTTACAGAAGTAACAACGTTAATTTTAAAACGGATTAAAAATCATAGTTAAGATAAAAGTAAAATGTCTAAATTTTAACAGAACTTATTTATTTATACAAATGGTATTCTGTTTGACCTATTTTAATCTTAAAACGATATATTTCCTTCTAAAAAAGACAAATTGATCCAGTTTTGTTGCATTATTTTGGAGGGTTCGAGAGTTTGTAAACTGCAAAAGATGATTGGTCAAGAATGGTGCTAGATATCACGTAGAAGAAGACACTTTCAAATGCGTTGGTTTGACCATGAGACCTGACCTAACTGCCATCATACTAATAATACTATTATAGTATTACATTATTACTCGTATACTCGTGAATAATGCAACATTCAGCTACGTAACGCATTATTATTCTTCCTTTCGTAACTAAATAACGTATTATGAGCTCACTATCTACGTGGTGCTCGTGATTTCTAGTTCTTTATTGGTAAGACTTGAGAATAGTTGTGACTCGGTCCTTATTGAATGTTACAATTATACTTGATCATAAATTTTAATTTAAAACGAGAATACCTGTTTTATCGTTAAAAAAATATCATTATTATCTAATTTATAGTGTTGAATACAAAATGCTATATGTCTCGCCTATTTATACAACTTAGTCATTATTTAGTCATTTTAGATATAAAACGGATATTTTTATTTTAGGGGAGGGAAAAAAATTGATACTCGTATTTATATTTTATAAAATTGTTCTTAAAATGGAATTGTAAATAATTTTGAGACTTTGAGTTGACGTTACTTGGTCTATGTGGAATCACATATTAATATTGGGTTTTTCTCGTTTATTCTGTTGAAATCGATAGCAAAAACGCTTTAATTTCTCAAAGGAAAAACCTTAATACCGAGTTACCGACGAAAGTATTCTCCTAACTCAGAAACATTAAATACAACTGCTATAAACAGTTTTAAATTTACTGGAAAACGAAACATTTACATTGTGAATCATTCTAATTGAAGGATACATTTATACTCTTACTTACATTTTATAAACGTGTTCTTGAAATTGGAATGTACCTTTTAGGTCATTCTCGAGATGTCCGCTTCATAAACATAATATTTAGGTTATGAACGTAGAGACGTCAATTGTATAACTGTTATTTAATGTTGGCGTTATGGCTTGAAATTTATGTTTCTCTAATTTTATTAGTTGTCCCACATGGAACAAATTACTACCTCTGGGTTTGGTGAGATATAGCGAGTCGGGTCGAGCACAGACAAAGCATTTGCGATGCGGGCTTGCCCGCCTCTTTGACTACGATTTTTTCTCCTTTGTGTTCATGTTTGTCCAAATTCATTATTTGTTACTTTGTTTATCTTCTATATTTATGTTTTTTTTTAATTATCTC
Source organism: Silene conica (assembly GCA_029255685.2). Lineage (NCBI taxonomy): Eukaryota > Viridiplantae > Streptophyta > Magnoliopsida > Caryophyllales > Caryophyllaceae > Silene > Silene conica. The sequence continues at coordinate 83,466,960 of CM055314.2, forward strand.
GAATCTCAATATACTTATCATCAATTTTTTTATCTTGCGATTTCGGAGTGTAACCTGCATTTTTTACCATTTTACAGATAAAAAAGGAAATTAGTCCCTTCCCTCTCACGATAATATTTGTATATATGTTCCTAGAATTGTAACTTGTAAGTGTGCTTCGTTCTAAAGTTCTCTGTCACGAGTGGACGTGTATACAAGAGACCCCCCGCGGAGGGCTATAGACATAAACGTTTATCATTGGTGAGATTATCGTAAATAACTTGGTCGATATTGAATACCAGGATACAACCTTGACACTCTGATAAACAGTTTTTATTTTGCTATGGTTATTTACATTTAGTTTGTTATGATGCTTATCGATCGGAAAGTTATTTTTGCTAAATTTAAGTTAATTTATTTTTGCTGAACTTAAGTTAACTTTACCGAACTTTTCTGAACTTAACTTATTTTTGCTGAAGAGAGCCTTCATGAAGCAACTGACCGTTAGATCGTCATGGCACCATCTCTCGATCGTTAAAAAGAAAACCGGTTACGAAACGTCGTCGACGTTTTATAACAAATCGTCGACGTTTTTCATAAAAATTACCAACTTACCCTTCCTCTCTCATTCATTCATTCAAACCAAATTAAATCAAAAATTCACCCTCTCCCTCACCACACCACCACGACCAACACCACACCACCACCGCCACCACACCACACGACCACCACTGCTCCACCACGCGACCACCATTGTTCCGGTAAACTTTGTTTTTGTTGTTTTTTTTTAATTAATTTTGTTAAAGTTGTATAATTTGTTATTATTTTGTTGTTGTTGTTAATTAGGCTAGTAATTCGAATTGTTATTGTTATTTTTGTTAATCTTTTCAATTTTCCTCTTTAATTTGTGTTTTCTTATTGTTGTTAGTTAGTGTTGTTTGTAGTTGTTATTGTTGTTAGTATTGTTGTTAGTGTTTGCATAGATTGAAGGAATGAGAAATTGAAAATGGGATTGATGGGTGGGGGTAGGACGTGAAACACGCACGTCGGGTTGGGGGTAGGACGTAAAACACGGACGTCCCTCATGGTGAGGGACGTGTGGACTCAAAGTCCCCCACGGGGGAACGTGTGGATTCAAAGTCCCCCATGGGGGAGGACGTGCAAAATTGACGTCCCTCATGGTGAGGGAGGTGGGGATCGGATTCAAAGTCCCTCATGGTGAGGGACGTGCGGATTCAAAGTCCCCCATGGGGTGGGACGTGCGGATTCAAAGTCCCCCATTGGGGAGGACGTGGGGAATGGACGTCCCTCATGGTGAGGGATGTGGGGATTCCAAGTCCCTCATGATGAGAGATGTGGGGATTCAAAGTCCCTTATGGTGAGGGATGTGGGGATTCAAAATCCCTCGATGACCATGATTCAGACTTTTTTATTTCGTTTTAACCGTATATTTTCAATTTTAATAGTTAAAAGCTTAGTTATTTTTTCTGGGTTATTCTACAGGGTAAGCCTGTATTTTTTCAAATTCCACATGATAACCCTATTTTTTAAAGAACACACATGGTAACCCTTAACTTTATTAATAAGCATCGCCGTAACCCATAACTTTTTTCTCCGTTAATTTTGGTCGTTAAGTATGGCCTATTGAATTTTGACATTTTCTACAAAATAACCTTATACTTTTAAAAATTCTAAAATATAATCTTACTATTTCTACAAACCACACATGTATAAAATTACTCTCTCAATTAATTTTTCTTTTTAAAATTTCACTCGATTACACCCAAATTGTTAAATCTACCCTCGTTACCCTTCAATTAATCAAGTTTTGAAATAAAAATCAATACAAATTTTTTTCGACATCAAAAACTTGTCAATAAGATATTAAAATATCAAATTAAAAGTACTCTCTAGAGAACATTATAATAATCAATCCCAAATTTGTTTCATAGGATTAATTTAATTAAAAAACTTTTGTTTTTAAAACATAAACAAATACCCGAAAATTGGAAGTGTTGTAAACACAATAATGACTTACTTTAATTGTTCGACAAATTGACACAATAAAATTGGGTACGATGGAGGAATGAAGACCTCAACATTTGCAAACATTGGGGCTTAATAGTGGGTTTATTTGTTAACTATTGAATCCGATTTATGGAGATTTGTGATAGTGATACCTTAAAGAAAAGATGATATTGAAAGTTGACATTTTCATGAGTAATCGAGTGAAAAACATGCTAAGAATGATAAATTGAGGAACTAAAGGAGTATTTTTAAGAATTCTTCATTTGTAAAAAAATCAAATTGTGCTATTTTGTAGCATTTAAAAAAAATATAGGGTTACCTTGTAGAATATCTCAGATTTTAATTGGTCACTCACATACTTAACGGCCAAATTTAACGGAAAAAAAGTTAAGGGTTACGACAAAAGAGTTAAGGGTTACGGCGATGCGTATTAATAAAATTAAGGGTTACCATGTAGAATTTGAAAAAATACAAGGTTACCATGTAAAGTAACCCTATTTTTTTTATAAAAAGTTGTTAATTTTGTATTTAAATGGGTAGTTTATATTATTTAAGTTGTTAATTTTGTGTAATTTTGAATTTATTTTGTATTTTATTAGTTTTTTTTATGAAAAGTTGTTTAATTTTATTTATGTAACGTTTTAATCTCGTAAATGCAGATGTCGCACAGCGAAGATTGTTGGTTGCTCGACATTGAAACCGTGAGAAATCGAGTTTTTTGAAGTGTTGTTGTTTGGGAGAGTTTGGGAGAGATAAGTTAGATAGATGAAGAAAAAGGACAATGAATGTAATTTTTTATAAATAACGTCGACGATTTGTTATAAAATATCGACGACGTTTTATAACCCCAAAAGAAACGAAACGTGCTTTTTCACATACGATTTTTACCACATTACCTTGTCATTTTTTCATCATTCACCTCCCCATTAATTTTAATTTTCTCCCTTCCTTGAGTTCCTTCATCCCAAAACCAACTACTCCGTTCGCCGTCCCTCGGTCCACCGCCGTCATCTCACGACCGTCCAAACCGCCGACCCCTCCACTGCGCCGACGTCGAGCCGTCGCCCCCTCCCACCCCCTACAAAAAAAAACCAAAAACCAAAAACCAAAAAACAAAAATATTCAAAAAGAAAAAAAAAGAAAAATAATACAGCAATAGCAAACCAGCGACACACAATTGCAATTGCAGGAACCCAACAAGAGAAATTCAAGAAAGAAATAATAAAAAGTGAACACGGTAATGAGGGATATATTAAACAATTAACAATCAAGCCGATAAATAAGCAATTAATAATAAAAAACGGATGATTTCAGTAAAATATGAACTTAATATTTTTAATAAAACGTATTTATAATCGGTAATAAACAATATTACCTCAATACTTGGAGAATTATAATCCATTGATTCAATTGTAGGGTAAAAACTCGTACATATAAGTTGTTTTATTTAGGTTTAGGAGGGAGAGTTTATGTTTAGGGAAAAAGGTAGAAGATGGAAATTTCATGAAAGTGTATGTGAAATAGTAAAATGCATATGTGAAAAAGTAATTCCGATTAATATTATCTGTTCTCTGGTTATAATCAAGTCGATATGGGCTTTTTAAAGGCCCAAACTGCACACCAACGATAATACTTGGGAGAATTTACAGGACTGTCAAAAGAGGGAAAAACATCACACAGTTTTACAACTTTACGCCCTTAAACCCAAAATCACCATTGTTGTAGTCAAGTAAAGGAAGAAGCTTTAACAATGGCGTCTGAAACCGCAGAACAGAAACCGAGAAGATTGAAAGGACACACATCTACAGCTACTTGCTGCATCTCTTCCCGTGACCGCCATGGCTTCATTGCCACAGCTGGCGAGGTACTCTTCTTTCTTCATTATTTAGACTTAATTCTGTTACTTTGTTAATTAGTTGATTATTGAAGCTTGTTAATTTGTTTGGGTAAATACTAAAATTGTTTAAATTAGATTGAAATTATTAAGGGTTAGTAGTTCATGGAGATGATATGGTTTCAGCCTTTTATGGGGAGCTACTCGAATACTTGTGTAAAACCGTCTCACAGTAACGCTTGTTTAGATAGCGGAATTTAGAGGGAAGTAGTTTCAGACGGGCAGGAAAATGAATCCCTCAATTTTCCGCCTACAAGTCAAATTATTGTACCTTTAACAAAGGAAGGATTCCGAGCCGTTCCCCTCCCCTCCCTTTATCCTGCACATTTTGTTATCGAACTAAAAATTGATGCCACCCCTTTTATATTATCAGTGACCTAGGTTCCTATTACTGACGATCATTTTACCGTGAAAGTGTCATTGTTACTAAGTAGTATGTAACGTGGTCTATATCATTAGTGATCATTTCATATTTACGGCGTGTTTGGGAAGGGGTAGAAGTGTAGAACCATAGATATTAGAAGGGTAATGAAGCTGAAAATATGAGGAAAGTGAAGGACATCGGTGGTAGGTGGTGGAATTGGAAGGTGGAAAGAGGAGGTTGGGAGGAACTATTGCTCCCATATGGAGTAATACATTACTCTAGGAAGGAAAGAGGGTGACTGTTTCCTTTTTCATTGGGTAATACATTACTCTAGGAAGGAAAGAGGGTGACTGTTTCCTTTTTCATGGGGTAACTATTGCGCCCATATGGGGTAATACATTACTCTAGGAAGGAAAGAGGGTAAGTTTTTCCCTCTTTCACGGGGTAACTATTGCTCTCTATTTCTCAATCCACCTTCCACCTCCATCACTACCACCACTTTCTTCCGTTTTCTTTTTACTTTGAGCTCTAATACTCTCATTACAATTGCTCCGGCTCCAAATAAGTCCTAGAGGTAACACAGAGGATTACTTTTGGGGGTGCTATTACCCATTTACCCCTACTCCCTCTCTTGGCTCGACTCCTCCTCGACCTCTTTCAGCAAATGACTCGATAAGGTGTAATTGCTGTTTATATTCTTGTAAGAATATTAGAATATATGTATTGCAAATGCGGTGATATTTTTTTTTCCTCGAAATGGTTTGCTGTTGGTAAAATCCATGCTACTGTTGTTTAACATCATCAGGATGGCTGTGTCTGCTTGTTTGATTTACGATGCAAAAATGTGCAACATGTCTTGAAGCTGGCTGATGATGCTATTTCATCAATATGCTTTAAACAAGGTGTGCTTTTCTGATCATGTCAGAAGTTTCTAAAAGACTCTTCATTGATTTACTTTATTAAGATTTTTGTATTTGCACTGAAATTATCGTATACCATCATGTTTGTATTTGCCTTGCTACTAGAACGGATTTGGCGTGCAATTTTCATGTTTAACTTTATTTGCTGTGTTGTTCTGTTAAATTTTGATGAGCCTATCCTTTCTTCGCTGCCTCTCTGTTCGATATAAGGATTGTCACTTGTGTTCATTGATTGTTTCAGGCAATGAAAATATCATTTACTTATCGTCTGGGACAGAAGTCAGATGTTTTGATGTTCGAATGGTACTAATCTTGCCTTTTGTTGCTTGTTGGAATTTGGAATCTTAATTTCTGATCGCTTTTTGTACATTCCATATATATTAGCTAATGTGAGGTGTTGATCTTGTAGGCTACTCCGGAAAACCCCTTGGAAAGCTACAACTATAACAAAGATGAAATAAACCAGGTAAAAGAATGTCTTATTTTATTGTTTGGGATTTCTTTCTACTGAAATGTGCTGAAATTGAGGCTGTCATACACCGCTAAGAAGTCCTGAACTTGGTTAACTGCTGATAAATTTTTTATTGAAGGTGTTTGTTTAAATCTTCTTTGTCACGGACTCACGGGTAGGTTAAGAGATAAGATTCTCTGCAGAAGGTCTGACCTAACTCTGGTCCGAAATGCATGAGGTCTTATTTGACATTTCTCCCCTCCAACCCTAAAAGAAGAAAACTGATAATCAATTCCTCTTTCTACATATCTTAATAGCAGTTGCATTTAATATCGCATTTCTCATTGTTGACGGTAAGTGTTGTTCGTCATCCTTCATCTGCTTTCTTGGTTACCTGTGCTTGCTTCTAGCTACAAATAAAAAGAGAGAACCTTGGGCCAGTGCTCTAAATTTCTACACTATATACTACACGAGTTTTATTAGAAAAAACTGCCTTACTACATGTCTAGTTGCATATTTAATTCAACAGTCATTATAAAATTTATCGTTCAATCAGATGTGATTATCACTATCATCAAGAAGCAATTGTATAAGCTGCTAAAGAATGGAGGAAGTGCAAGCAAAGTAGTGAACTCTGATTCAATCATTCCGCTTACCATGTTAGACTATAATCATCCATGGCTTATTGTTACTCCATATCTGTAAAGATCTACACTAACATCTAACCTACCTGTTCATTCATGTGCAGATATCATGCAACTTGAAGTCATCCTTTCTCGCTGCAGCAGATGATAGTGGTGATGTGAAGGTACGAATGTCTTCTTTATTTAAGCATGCCCGGGCCCCATAATGTGTGTGTGTGTTTCGGGGGGGGGGGGGGGGGGGGGGTATCGTGCAATTTCTCTCACGTACGAAATGGCATTTTTAAATATTTCCATTGACTGAGTAGTCCTCAAACCATGCTCTTTAACATGCCTTAGACTGTTCTAACGTAATATATTTGTATCTCTTAAGGGCATTTACTTCTGGTTTCTTAGAATTTGCAGTGGTACAGTTGACTATGGTATACTGTGTTTTTGTAATTCCCCTTTGCTCTCTGTTTGCTTGCTGGTATTGAGAATTATGTTGTAATTTCTTTCCAAGTATTCTCTTGGTGTGTGAACAGGTGTAAGTATAAAGATATATAGTCATGGAGCATTTTTAAGTGGATGGTCACCTTAGCTCTCTGTTAATAAAATGTTGACTGTTATCAAAGTCATAAATGAGATGGCAAAAAACAAGAAAAGAGGATGTTTCCTTTTTTTTCACTACCAAGTTTTTCTGCTCAAAATTGATTTAAGAAATTAGTGATCCCTTGAAAATTTTAGCTAGCCAAATCATTTATTTTGTTGGATACATATTTATTTTACGTTTCTTCGGAAGCATTTGGCTGTATTGTAAACTAGAATTCAGAATTTTTGCTTCTCTGATTATTGATTAAGCTTCTTGCTATGGCATCATCATTACAGATAATTGACATCCATCAACGACGGCCTTTCAAAACATTGAGAAATGGTCATGATAGTGTATCCTTTCTATTATATCTACTTTTTTGGCTTTGTATACGCTTGATAATGCCACAGTTAATCGGTTTGGCGCGAGTTCAATCGATAAGCTTGTCCCAAAATTGACAAATTTCAGTTTTTCTGTTGAGCTTCAGCGCTTAGTTTGTACCTATTTTGTTTTTATGCTTCTTTTCAATAAGTTATATTTGTAAATAAAAATTCCTGGGTTTAAAATATTTATCTCAAATAAGAATTGTGATTGCGTGTGGCCTTGACCCTACATATCTAGATATGTAGCAGTGTGCAATTTGTTCCTTGGAAACCTTGGGAAGGTAAATGCTATGTTAATCTGCAATCTTTGGGTTTGGTAATTTTAATTCGGGTGGCCCAATTGATAATCACAGTATAATCTGTTGTTGAGATTTTATGAAGTTGGTAATCAAAAGGCTCGTATTTCCTGACTCAGTTCAATTATGAGGTGTAGTTGATGAAATATATATATTAGAGATTTGAGCAGATTTGCCAAGTACCTCAATGGCTCAACCCACTGATGGTGGCACATCAAGTTTAATGAAATATTATCTCTAGGATTGGTGAGTCATAACTTCCCCGACTCTTTCATTACCCAGGTATAATATCGCCAGTCAATTGAAATACTGATGTGAGTAAGTGCTGTCAGTGATGATGTGTCCATTGGGATTTTAGATATTGATGGTATATTAGCAATTCAGTTTTGTATCTATCTATTCTTAAGCGGTTATAAAATAGTTGGTCATGAGTCTCATGACTAGCAACACACTAACACAAAACTAGAATATGCGTTTGTTTCTAATTTATACTCCCTCCGTCCCCGTCAATTGTTGTCCTTTGGTTTTGGTATAAAGACCAAGGAAAGAGGCGGGTGCTGATTACTCTATGACAAGTGGACCAACTTGAGTGTGAATGATTAAATTGTTCATCAAGTTCATTCTTAAAATAGAAAGGACAATAATTGACAGAGACACCCAAAAAAGGAATAGGACAACAAATGACCGCGACAGAGAGAGTATCAAATATCGCTATGCCAAAAATTGCGCTGAAAAGTTTTGTTGTTGCTTGACAGTTATTACTGGTGGTTTGGATTCTAAGATGATTATGTGGGATTTTTCCAAGGGGCGTCCATTCCTTGTTGTGGACTTTGGTATGTACGAAGTAATATCTCTGCAAACCAGTATATTACTCGCTTGCTTCTTATTTTCCGTTCAGTAACAGAACTTTTTTCCTGCTGAGTTTCAGAATCACTATGCTTTAATCTATTCATTGTTTTTATCTCAAGAAACTCACTTTCTGTGTTATCTGGTGGCAATAAGGTAATTTTGTGACAGTTGTAATGTTCTTTGATGATCTAGGAGTGACTATGTCTTTTTTTTTTAAAAAAAATTTCTCATATGTTATACGGAGTATGCTTCAACAGAGATGCCAGTTTTTCTACCAGAATTTTTTAGTTTCTTTTCTGCCGTGTGACATGTGCCATGCTAGGGTGGTCTTGAAATGCTTCTATTTGGCTTTACTCAATGATTATCTAAATGATTTTGAATAGACTCCTGATTGTTGAGCTATGCTGGTGTTTCTCTTGGAATCTTTACTGACCATAATCGTTAAAAAGGTCTTGTTGCACCAAGAAAATTATATTGGACTTGCAATGTGTATCTTGCTTGCTGAAGAATATAATGTAAACTTATTATCTTCTACTTTTCAGGAAAAATAGACCATAAAAATGGAAATGAAGGACAATTTTGTAACCCACCATTTATTCATTCAATCGCCGTTCCTGAAACCGATATGTTGGAGAGATCAGGAAAGATATGTGCTGTTGCAAGAGGAGATGGAGCCGTTAGCATTATCAATATTGAATCAGAGCTTGCTGTTGCCAAATCAAAAGGAAACACAAAATCCAAAAATAGTTCTCATGGCAGCTCAAGTACGTCTAACTCAGTAGGCACTGAGAGCCAGAATGACTGGAAAAGATTGCATTTGGAATACTCGCATGGAGGTCACTCAGCTTCCGCTTCATGCGTGTAAGTTCTTATTCACCATATATTTGGGTAGTTGCCTAATTGGGTTCCATCTGCTCACGTTGTGGGGTTCGGGTCAGTTTTCTCAGAGTAGTTGTTAACTTTTGTCAGGTCTAATTTAACAACCTCTGTTACTATTTACACCCTCTGTTTTGCAAATTTCTACCAATCTCACTTAATCGGTCAAAGTCTCAAAACTTTGACCTTAAACATGTTAAGATTATACTCGGTAATATGATACCAAAGCAATGACGTTTATTATCATAAAATCTTTCACAAAAATGTTATTTCCGACATATACTATGGTCTAAGTTTACTCTTGGTATAGTCAAATGAGAAGATCATTGTGTTATGGAGGGGTATAAGTTACATCATGCTATGTTTGCTGTTTCTGTTGAATTTTCAGAACATTTTCATCTTTCGGGGAGAAAGGGAAGCTTTTAATTTCCGGAGGAAATGACAAGTCAGTGAAGATTTGGGATTGGTCCCGCTATCTTGACGAGACTACAACTTGCGCAAGCACAAATGTTGCCGTTAGCATAAATTTGCAGAAAAAAGTAAATATCTTCCTCTGGTTGCCTTCTTTTTGTCAGATTTTTTTCCTACTCTGATGTTGCTGTGACATGTTTGCCTTATGTGAGATGCTCTATTCTTTTTTTAAAATTTCTTTACCCTTTTTTTTTCTTATTTGAATGTCTTTTTATCTCAATTACAACAGGTTTCAACATTTTGATGTCTTCCCATTTTCTTCTGTTCACTTTTTTCTTGTTTGGTTAGTCCATCATAATGTTGATTTGCGTCGGGTTGAACCATAGAGTGTCAAGGCCTTCCCTTCCTGAGTTTGGATTCGTAAATCAAATACATCCACATCAACTATAGTTCATGTTATCTGATCAAAACTCTTCTTTTGCATTTCAAGGCTTTGTTGTTTTTGCTGTTTTGTATTCTCAAGTCAATGTTTTTGTCAGGTAAACTGGCTTTGCACCACCCCGGCCGATTCAGAAAATCTTGTTGTTTGTGACACATCCAAAGTTGTAAAGGTGTATACTGTCTCGTAAGTTTTATGCAATTATATAATTGCATTCGAAAAATTCATGGCGTTACATCTCATACCCACAAAAGCACATTTATATATCCAAAGCCCGTCATGTACGTACTGTAAGTTTGGTTTTCTAAAGCTTTTTGTTATTGGAGTTTGGGACTTGTCTGATGTCTCTCCGGCTCAAAGGAAAAATTAAATTTGTTTGTAAAGGCAAGGTTGACTTGACCAAATACAAAGAAGCTTTTGTAGTACCGAGGAAGGGTTTATGGCGTCTGTGGTTTAACTTTGAGTAAACATTTACTCTTAGCTTAGGGTTCATCTCAGACTGCAGAGTTAAGGACTAGAAGCAACCATGTCACCTGTTGTATGCATGGCGATTAAGTTATCAAGGTTTGAAGTTTATAGATACCGCGGTTCAAGGTAACAACTGTATGTGTAGTGCAACAATTTTAGGTCGTTTCCGTATGATCAGCTAGCTTAATACCATGGTGGTATGTAGTAGTAGTCTTTTCTGGAATAAAGGCAGGCACGAGGACAACTTTGAGGCTGACTGAACCCGATCTTACGTCCTAAATAATCCGAGCTTACATGTATGTAAATGTTTTTCTTTTGCTGAGAAAGAAGCTTGTTTTATGTTAGATGGGATATATATTTCCTTGAATGGTGCTGTGCTTTTGATACAGACCAGCAACACTTTTGCTACACTTGCACAGTTGCACTTCATTCATTAGGTTTCGCATTTCTGTTGGCCAAGATCGGAATGACTTGTTGGACTGTTCACGTCTTTTTTTTTTTTTGCTCAAAGCGGGAGACTACTCGTATATGTACGGCCACCCCGATGGGAGTTCATCAGAGACACGTCACGATGGGGTGGGTGGTTGTGTTATTATGTAATGTAATTATGTAAAGCTATGTGACACCAATTGTGATGAACGATGGTTCACTTTCTTCTGTCTTCCTCAGATTGAGAAAGATAATTAAGAGATGCGACATCTAAACTTACCTTGTTACCTTGTAATGTGAAGTTCTAACTTCATTTACTACATCAGATGCTACGTCAATTTACGAGTGATGTATGCTTCGCTTGCTTTTACGTCTCTTACCCGAGAAATGATATTTGACTGCAAGATCGAGTATTAATTTACCGACTTGGAGATTTTACTTGAGAATGAAGAACAACTTTGGACCGGTCTCATCACTTCTCACCATGGTTCATTTACGGTGGCCTAAACTTGAAAGATCGGGTCTTTTGCACTCTCCAAGTGCGTATTTTTCTTATGTGTTTCGAGTGTTGGACCTTCAGTAAGTATAGTACCAAAAGTGTATGGTTCGACAGTTCGACACAAGGTATGCAACCAAAGCGTAATACTCCGTATCATAGTAATATAGATCGGTGTTTGTTTGTTTGAGTACGTTCGGGTGAACGTAACCTGTTTAAAATCCCTCTGAAGAGTCTCAACTCTCAGCCGATAAAATTAATTGGGTAATTGGTGGTCAAGTGAAACTATTTGGGTTTCTAGTGTCAATGTGGACACTTTTGTGTTTTTTGCAGATTTTAAGCAAAAACTGACTGTCTAGTTTTTTTTAATGAAATCTTTTGCAGAACGTTCTTATGTGATTTGCGGAATTTCAATGAAGCCGCTTAGAACATTGGCGGCTTAGTCTAAAAATTCTTATTTTGCAGAAAACAGAAACTTTTGGATTGGAATTTCTGGGTAAGCTTCACCAAAGCCGCTAAGAACTTGAGCGGCTTTGGCTGCTCTCGTTTTCTGCCTCAACTCCAAAACCTTCTGGAAAAGGTTTTATTAAAAAAAAATCACCAAACGAAGCCGCTATGAACCTTAGCAGCTTCATCGAGAAACTGCAAAAAACACAAAAGTGTCCACGTGGACACTATAACCCCAAATAAATTCATTTTAACACCAATTACCCAATTAATCGGGTAAATAACACCAATTAACCAAAAAATTCTATTACACGGTATTATTTTTAAAAAGTCTCTTATGTTAAAATGTTGGTATTTCCGTATGAATTTAAAAACATAACGTAATTACAATTTAATAAAATATATAGTTAGGCAGTAGGTTTTCAAAAAATGGTTGATTAGTTATAAGATGTAGCTCTTCCAACAGAAAAAAAGTCTTCCTTAAAACTCCCGCAATTTTTAAAAATTCATATATACGTTGCTTCTCTTCTTTCTTTGCAGTATTAGTCACACCAAATAACAACACCAACTTACTCTCCTACCAAATTTCTATGTATTACATAATACATCCATTTCCATTACTTGTCTACCTCACTCACATTGCACTCTTTCCTTCCTCTTCACATGAAACTTTAAAGGGTTAGTGTCGGAAAACGAGGTTTACGTAGTCGAGGATGATGGCGTCTGATGTTCCGAGGTGTAATACTTGTGGTGAGGAAGTCGGGTTTGATGGAAATGGAAATGGAAATGTGTTTGTAGCTTGCCATGAATGTAATTTCCCGGTTTGTAAGGCTTGTGTTGATTATGAGATTAAAGAGGGTAAGAAGGCTTGCTTTCGTTGCGCTGCTCCTTATGAAGGTAAATCGTCTTTCTATGAGCTCGAGCTTGAAATGTACTCCCTTGGTTTTCCAAATATCTTATGTATCGGTCTTAAATTCTTAATGGCATGGGCGAAATCTCTTGCAGATGCTTCAACTTATGATGAGGCTGCTACTGAGGGATCCGGTGGTCGTAACACAATGACTACCTATATCAACAATGAGCAGGTATGAATGCTAAATGCACGTGATTTGTAGTTACTGTCATCTAGGTAGCACAGACACTTCTCTTAATTAGTCGTTCCGTGTCCGATACTTGGACACCCAACACTCGTTGAACACATGGCTAAACACTTCTCTTAATAAAATTTTAAAAAATATCGATTAGAAGATGAGTTTGGGTGGAAAAATGAAAATTAGTTATAGTAAAGGTCCAATTGTACCTTTACTTGTTTAGATTTAGCTTCAAATACATAATAAAAAATAAAATTATACGTTATTTATAACCATAAAATATACTCCCTCCTATTCGTAATAACTGTCCCATTGTCGGTTTGGCACAAGAATTAAGGAATTCATTTGTTTATTGTAAAGTAATGTGTGGTGTAAGAAGATTGGAGAGAGGTAAGATATTATTGATTATTATTGTGAGTAGAGGTGATTAAAATAAGTATTGTTGTGAATTAAAATGATTAAAATAAGTATAAACATTAACAAAAATAGACAATGGGACATTTTGGTGAATAGACGAAAATGGACAATGTGACAATTATTACGAATAGGAGGGAGTATATTTTATTATATTTAAATGACGTGTCCCGTGTCCTAAATTTCATGGTATGCCGTGTCCCGTGTCCGTGTCCGTTTTGGTGCTACCTAGACTGTCATCTGCAAACAGTTTATATGCCGTGTTACTCTGAATTTTCATATGACCTCTGGCACCCATCTCGGCTTTATCTCTTAGATACGTTCTGGTTGGATACTTTTAACCGAGTTTGAGTAACATAGCATATCTGTCAAATCCACGTAGGAGTAGGGATACGGATATTAGACCCTGAATGTTGTTGTTGTTGCACACAATCATGTAAACTTTACAGAAGTTAAGCTTACATGTGGTTGATTAAAACAGAACCAGAATGATGGAGTACATGCAAGACATATCAGCAGTGTATCAACAGTGGATAGTGGTAAGCGAATCTACCTCGTCCTTCCTACGTCTTTGTTTTCGTTCAATGCGTTCCTAAGACTTGCTTATGTTTGCAGAAGCATATAGTGAAAGTGGAAGTTCATTATGGAAGAATCGTGTCGAGAGTTGGAGGGAGAGAAAGGCCGATAAGAAGAAAAAACTTCCTACTAAAGTTGCAAAGGAAAGTAATCAAGTTCCACAAGAGCAAGTTATGGAAGAAAAGCCGTAAGTTTGAGAAACATAGATCCTTTATTATTGAGTAAACATAATTGAAACATTCGCTGATTGCCGTATGTTCTGGTAATTAGGAACGGAGAGATTTTATTACCGCTTTCAAGAGTGGTTCCAATACCGAGAACCAAGCTGACAGCATACCGAATAATGATCATCACAAGATTGGTTATTCTAGTTCTGTTCTTCCACTACAGAATAACCAACCCGGTTGACAGCGCCTTTGGCCTCTGGCTTACTTCTGTCATCTGCGAGATTTGGTTTGCTATATCCTGGGTCTTGGATCAGTTTCCTAAGTGGTCTCCTATCAATAGGGAAGCTTTCACTGATCAACTCTCTCTAAGGTATACCGACTATTTCCCGGATATTTAGGGTATCATGTTAGACTATAAGCCTCTGACTATACCGTGAAGGCGTGAATAATGATCCCTGTAACCCTGTTTTGTTTTCCTGTTTCCCGATATATCTGCATATTATCACTATATAGGTTCAGAAGAAATGTTCTGTTAGAATATAAAACGAATCAAGGAACTCCAACCATCCGCTTAAGCTTTTGGTTGAGTTGGTTTCTTAACATGGTATCAGAGCCATGTGACCAAAGGTCACGGGTTCGAATCCCACCCCCTCTATTCTAAAGTGGATAATCAGAACAGGCCAGGGAATCCCGCCTGCACTCACACTTCACGGGCCTTCTTCTTTGAGAACACCTCTGATGTCTGCTTAAGAAAGTCTAAAATACGAATTATCTGATATTCTGTTGAAACGGAGGGAGTATAAAACTAATCGTTTTATAGTAAACTTGACCTGTTTTCAGAGTAAAACCTCGCAGAGCGACTGTAATTTCACGTGGTCAGATTTTCCTATACGATGTTATTGTGTTCTAGACCTCTAAATAGTCATGAAATATGGACAGGTTTGAAAGAGAAGGAGAAGTTTCGCAGCTAGCTGCTGTCGACTTCTTTGTGAGTACAGTGGATCCGTTGAAAGAACCGCCTCTAATTACAGCAAACACTGTCCTCTCAATTCTAGCTGTGGACTATCCAGTCGATAAAGTATCCTGCTATGTCTCTGATGACGGTGCCGCTATGCTCACCTTTGAATCACTTGCCGAGACTGCTGAGTTCGCCAGGAAGTGGGTCCCTTTCTGTAAGAAGTATGAAATTGAGCCACGAGCACCTGAGTTTTACTTCTCACAGAAAATTGACTACCTTAAGGACAAAGTCCAGCCCTCTTTTGTCAAGGAACGCAGATCAATGAAAGTACGTCTTCCATTTTAATTTTTTTAGTAGTTTATATAGGAATATTAATAATAGTTGGGCCTCAACCATCACCTTAAGGTTTTGGTTGAGATGGTTCATCTATCATGGTATCGCCAGTGTGACCGAAGGTCACGGGTTCAAATCCTGACAACCTCAAAACCCCTCGAAAACTCACGAAGTGGAAACCCAGCACACGGTATGGGGGGCCTGTGCAAACTAACCACTCTTCAAGCCCAATGGGCATTCGAGTGAGGAAGCGTATAGGAATATTAATAATGGTTTGGTTGAGATGGTTCATCTATCAGTTTAAACACCGATTTCAGGTATAATCTTCGTTTTAAGGTAGTGATCTCATAATGTGCGCTATGTTCACAGAGAGATTACGAGGAATTCAAAGTACGAGTTAATGGCTTAGTTGCTAAGGCACAGAAAACTCCTGAAGATGGCTGGACAATGGCTGACGGAACACCTTGGCCCGGGAATAATACTCGTGATCACCCAGGAATGATTCAGGTATGCCAAGTATACTCGGTTTTAGCTTTTTGGTTATACACGTAAATGGTCTCTGAAATGTTTGATTGTTTGTCATTGTTCCAGGTATTCTTAGGTAATACCGGTGCACATGACATGGAAGGTAATGAACTTCCTAGGCTTGTATATGTCTCGAGAGAAAAACGGCCTGGATATCCACATCATAAGAAGGCTGGTGCTGAGAATGCTCTGGTATTTTCCCTGAACCATTCAATTTCCCAATATTGTAGAATCAAAAACCGTCTTTTAATCGTTGCACGTGTTTTAATGCTATCGGTTGCCTTTCACAGGTCAGAGTGTCTGCAATCCTGACAAATGCTCCCTACATTCTCAATCTTGATTGTGATCACTATGTTAACAACAGCAAGGCCGTCCGGGAAGCAATGTGCTTTTTGATGGATCCTGTTGTCGGCTGTAATGTCTGTTATGTGCAGTTCCCTCAAAGATTCGATGGTATTGACAAAAGTGATCGTTATGCCAATCGAAACATTGTCTTCTTTGATGTAAGATCCTTTAACATACCCTCAATAAGTCAAAACCCGTCTGCTTGATCTAAAGGGTGGCTAATATAGAATACACTGTTTGTGACGTAGGTTAATATGAAAGGGCTTGACGGGATTCAAGGACCGGTTTATGTGGGTACAGGATGTGTATTCAACAGGCAAGCTTTGTATGGCTATGGACCGCCATCCTCACCTCGTATAGAACCAAAAACCTCTTCATCTTCCTGTTGTTGCTGTCCTTCAAGTAAAAAGAAAGAAAAAGACATCTCAGAGATTAAACGCGAAGACTTAGATGCTGCCATTTTCAACCTTAAGGAGCTCAATGGTATGTTTACTCCTAGTTCTGTGCTAATCTCAACATATCAGATGGAAATGAATGATTAATAATGTGAAATGCAGATTACGATGAATATGAAAGGTCGATGCTGATATCTCAAACAAGCTTTGAGAAGACATTCGGATTATCTTCTGTGCTTATCGAGTCTACAATGATGGAAAACGGTGGCATTCCTGATTCTGCTAACCCTTCCTCGCTGATTAATGAAGCTATACATGTCATTAGCTGCGGGTATGAAGAGAAGACCGCCTGGGGAAAAGAGGTAAACTTTATTCCCCTCCAACTAAATCTCGACCTGAATGGAATTGTTTCATATCCGAAATGGCCATAGCATACCCAAATGACCCATTTGCCAAACGTAGTTAGTATGAGAACCAGTGTGACCGAAGGTCACGGGTTCAAATCCTGGCAACCTCAAAACCCCTCAAAAACCACGAAGTGGAAACCAACACACGGTATGGGTGGGCCTGTGCAAACTAACCACTCTTCAAGCATTTGAGTGAGGGAGCATTAAGAATATTAATAATAGTCGAGCTTCAACCATCACCTTAAGGTTTTGGTTGAGATGGTTCATCTAACAGTTAGTAGTCCATGGAGTTCACTAGTTTCACCATCTACATTTATTTTGGCAGATTGGATGGATATATGGTTCGGTAACAGAAGATATCCTGACGGGATTCAAGATGCATTGCCGTGGTTGGAGATCAATATACTGCGTGCCCTTAAGACCGGCATTCAAAGGGTCTGCACCCCTCAATTTGTCAGACAGACTTCATCAAGTTCTTCGTTGGGCCCTTGGATCCATCGAGATTTTCATGAGTAGACATTGTCCTCTTTGGTACGGTTTTGGAGGCGGTCGCCTTAAGTGGCTTCAGAGATTGGCATACACTAATACCATTATTTACCCCTTCACTTCCCTTCCTCTTATTGCTTACTGTACCTTGCCTGCTATCTGCCTCCTCACCGGGAAGTTCATTATACCAGTGGTATGTTTCCTTTACATCTTACCAACTTATACCTTCTATTCCGTAACAGTTTTTATGAGACTATAACAACTCGACCCACCACCGTCGTAACACAAACCCAATAAGATGGGAGGTATGCCTTTGGACCCATTATTTGTCCTCACTTAAGCCCAAAAGCACAAGGCCTTGTTACTAAGTGGTGCGTGGAAGCTATTATAAACATATCACAAGCCTCACATTCTACCGATGTGGGACAATTTTTCTCTCATACTTTTGGGGTGTTGCAGAGACGGTCTGAAAAGAGCTTATCCTCGAATGTTAAAACGTTTTGACGAGACTGACACAATAATTTTGAATTTTTGATGTATGTATCAGCTGTCAAACCTAGCAAGCATGCTTTTCCTAGGGCTATTCATGTCAATCATAACAGTGAGTGTACTAGAGCTACGTTGGAGCGGAGTAAGCATCGAAGACTGGTGGCGTAACGAGCAGTTTTGGGTGATCGGTGGAGTCTCAGCCCATCTCTTCGCCGTCTTCCAAGGCTTCCTAAAGGTAATAGGTGGTGTCGACACCAACTTCACAGTCACAGCCAAGTCCTCAGAAGACGGCGAGTTTGGAGAACTCTACGCTTTCAAATGGACAACCTTACTCATCCCACCCACCTCCCTAATCATCATCAACATTGTCGGGGTAGTAGCCGGGTTCTCAGACGCCTTAAACAGCGGATACGAGGCATGGGGTCCGCTCTTCGGGAAAGTGTTTTTCGCGATGTGGGTCATCCTTCACTTGTACCCCTTCCTAAAGGGTCTCATGGGAAGGCAAAACAGGACACCAACTATAGTTATATTGTGGTCTGTTTTATTGGCTTCTGTTTTCTCACTTGTTTGGGTTAAAATTGATCCTTTTGTGAGTAAGGATGATAGTAAAACCTTGGCTCAAAGTTGCATTTCTATTGATTGTTAAGACGGTTATAGGAGGGAGCGGGATTCAAATCCATGACCTATTGTAATGATACATCGGTTTTAACTACTGGGTTAAGACTTAAGACTCTTCGATTATGAATATTTTTGATAAATGAGACAATATGGAGTTTTTGTGTATTTTTAGTTTATTTTGGAATTTTTTTTGAGATTGTTGGAGTAAATTCCAAGCAAAAATTATTATAGCAATACTTGAATTCTCAATTTGCTGATTGTTTTGCACTTATTTTCAAACTTACTCCAACTTTTCATTTTGGATCTTGTACCGACGTACACACATAAATACATAATTATTGGATATACACTGTATAATCGTATATAACAGAAATTTGAATGGTTTTTGTATTATGACCGAGTTTGACGCTTAAATATAGACTTGTACTGAATTTTTAAATAAGTTTTGTGTAATATATCTCCTTTGTAGCGCGTTGCTCATAATCAGTTTTAGATGTAAAAACAACGTACTTTATATACTCTGTATTTGAGATGCCTTTATTAAGTTAACAAATTAATAATATGAAAATTTTAGATATTTATTAATTATTTCCCTTTTTAACAAACCAAATTCAACATTTTAGAAGAAAGATTCGAATCTTTGCTCGATTTTACGATCATTTTCCATGGTATTAACGCATACTTTATAATTAAAATTATGATTTAAGTAAATGTCTACAAAAATCACAACCACCTAAGTCCTCGACATCAAACATTAATAATTTCATCCCCCAACTTGGTACAAATTTGTACAAAAGGACCAAAGTGGATAAATTAAAAGCAAAGACGTATGGAAGGATTTTTTTCCCTAAAAATATAGCATGCACTTTTGTTGGTTTCACCATAAACTTGGTCCGTTTATTATGTCATTTTTTTGGTTTATTCGGTTCAATTCAGCTCAATTTAGTTCAATTCAGTCAGTTCAGATCGGCTCATCTCTTCACAAATTAATTGTTGTTTCTGTTAGATTTAATCATCTGTCTAAAGGCCAATAACTTCATACTAAATTATTCGGTAAATACTAGATGCGGAAGCGTACCTGATTACATGACAAAAGGTTGAGATGAACCGTCTGAAGGGACGGTCTTCGGATTAGGTCTTCTAGTAGACACACATACCGACAGGATCTCTCTACTGATGGTATGCGGGGAGACTAGGTTATTGTGTGCTACTAGGGACCATAACCCTAGGTGTCTCCTTAGTCTAATGCGCCCATCATGCATTAGAAATCTAATGGGTATCTACACTTAGATAATAGTCAGGCTCATACTTTTAAGACGTAAATGAGCCCGTATTTAATACACCGTAGTAGATCACTTTATATTTGGTCTTAACTTAATTGATAGCTTATAAATACAATTACTATCTGATAAATAATTTGTCCACATATATTATCGTATTAGGCCCATAATTCTTACAATCTCCCACTTGGGCCAAATACATTCATATATGTGTAACACCTGATAATTGTATTTACAATAACCTTATGAGCTCAAAAATGCTATCACAATCTAACCGTCTTAAGCAATTCGGTCCATCAATCATACCATCATAGGATCAAAACGGCCTTTGCTACAATTTGTCGTAACAAGACCCTCAATGGTCACACATGACAATATAATCAACGACATGAATCGAGCATGAGAGTGCAGCATGAAAATAGCATCCGAATGTGATCCAAATATGCATATTTCCAACTGGTCCACCTTAGTGAGATCAACCAAATAAAACAGAGTGAAACCATAAAACGAAAACTTTATTTCTGCAGAACTTAATAACCGTAAACTTTAATGTGTCTAACATGACAAACTCCCACTTAAACTGAATTTCCTTTAAACCAAAACACCCATTTGAGCAATGAGCTCAAGACAGAACGTGGGTGGTAATTACTGAATAAGCGGATCCGCAAAAATGGAGTTTGTATCAACATGTATAATTGACACCTTTTCACTCTGAAATGTTTCTTAAACAATACAAGTTGTATTGTTAATTTGAAACTATAATAATTGTCACATTTGTCACAAAATAACTTAAGTGGTCTTTCAATACCAAACCGAATTTGCAACCTTAAGACAAATGCACATAACCATCTAGGAGTCGAAATACCGAAGGATCTCAACCTGAATCGATCTCCTATGGGTAATGTTTTGTTCTAAATGTAAATGACAAACAATATATTTGGCTGCACTTAGTGGATCCAAGATCCTAATCTGTAGCAACTTAATATCTGTCAAATAAACTTTAGAATGTACGCAATATCTGAACGCATACAGACTAAATATATATACCATAATGCTTAAACACACAAAATATTTTCTGAAACATATGAATTGAGCATTATTGTATTTTCCGAATAAATATTTCCTTTAGGGCATTCGAGACTAATTTGTCTCCTTTACTGAAAGGATATAAAACCGGAATATTTTCATACTCCCACTGAATCCCGAGTATCTACAACATTCATCTAATATCAAATAAGATGATAGCAAAGCAGATTTGTAGTCTTTATGACGGAAAACCTTACTTAAAACTTTATAGGATGAATTACCTCAATTTGCAAAATATTTACTTTGAATCTATTGAATCAAAGTTATAGCTTTTTGCACTGAATAATTTCACCAATGTCATAATTGAGAAACAAATCTGAACATTCATCCAATATAACCGAAAAATGAATATGCCAAAATTTCCTTATAGTCAAGATCGTCAAAATGAAATTCATTGTCACATTACCTTTTGAGCCTTCTTGGTAACAAATAAATATTTGAAACCAATATATTTCATAACTTTAGGTAATTTAACAATGTCCAAATATCATCGTCAATCAAATGACTTACTTTCTTTACGGCATCGATCCACCTATATGAATTAGAACCTTCAACGGTTTGTTAAATGGTGACTAGACCACCTTCTAACATTCCATCATCTAACTCTTATTGCAACTTGTTAGTCCATCATTACAATGTTATCCATTTTATCCATATAGTAAAACAATGTAATTAATTTAGTTGCATTTACTTTATTAAGTAGATCGTCTAATGAATTGGTTATTGAGATAGTTGAGTTTGTTTCTACTGAATTGATCTTATGATCCTGTATAAGGAGACTTAAAACACTGTCAATTACCTTTTCTCCCACTCAAACTCAATAATCTCAATGAACCCCTCAATTTCCGTCTTAAACAACTTGATTTGGGATCATTAATCATTAACTTATTACCCTTTAAACTTTAAGTATTATCCAACAAACTACTCATTGACTGTTCATAAGTCCAACTATTAACCTTATGACTTTTAAGTCTCATCCTTAATTGGTAGGACATGCCAAATGTGTAAATGAGTTACACTATGATTAAGTAGTCAATGCCATTGTTGGAACTTTATCAAAGACAGCTGCAAACTTTAAGAACTTATTACTAGAGACATTTGGAAAAAAACAAGTATAACAATTAATCATACCCCTTATCCAACCATTATGCTACACCATCCATACAAAAAAACATAATATGGTATAACATCAAACACAAGATCAAACACCTCTAGCAATTTTCCAAAAATAACCTTGACGTTATAATAAATATCCACATTTATGATAAATGACATAATTAATTCTTTATTGAGTAAAACAGCTTAGTCATATATCACAAAGAGATGTCAAAAACTTAAAACTTCTCACAAATGAGATTTAGATAACCATGTCTATATTTTATCTACATAATGAATTAAACCACTAATACTGAGAGTATAAAATGGTTCACCTGCTCGCATATGTTAATAAAAAAAAACATCAAAAAATAACTTTGATATCTAATCTCCCTTATATTTGTCTTTACACCCTTAAAAATGAATATTTGAAGTAAGGGGACAACAATTTCATTTCGACACAAAACTTTAGTTTCCTTTTAATGTGTCATACCAAAAAGAAATTGTTATTTCTTAATTGTTCTTTATATCCACCGAACTTTAATGCAAGCTTGCTTGAAAGAGATTACAATCAAAACTATAAACAGTTATCAAAATTGATGGATTCACCATTATTTGAATTAGGAAAACACAAAATTTATTATTTCTCAATGAACAATGAACCAAATTTGCCATACGAAAAATAATTGTTCCACCTAAATGGTGATACCAAAGTGTTTTCCAGATCCAAACAAAAGGACAAATCATTAATGATAACAAAAATAGTTGACTGTTTCAAACTCAGATGATGACTTGCCCCAAATAGATGAATCTTTCATCATCAATTGGCTCTTACATCTTAGTTATACTTGCATCAATATACTTATATGGGCGAAAAACCAAATCTACCCATCAAATTAAACATGATTGGATGTAAAAAAAAAAATAATAACTTGAGACAAACCCAATGAGAAGCCTAACTTAACCGACACGACAAAAGTTAAGAAAAAAAATAAATGCTAGATTTAACTTATGTGTCAAAACTCTTAACAAACCAACACCAAAAAAATCTAACCTTGTGTTTGTCTTGAGTTTGACTTTTGCAGCTTCTTAATTAACTGAATTAAAAATGCCCTTGAATATTTCCTTAATTTCTTGTTAGATAATTATTAAACATGCATTTTGAATGTACTACTATTCAAATCACGTGAATCCACACGAGACTTTAATCCTTATGAGTAGAAATTACACATTCTCAAAACAATGTTATGATTATCGCAACCCGAAATAAATCTCCACATTCCTTTACCATTCATTCAATAAATGGTTTCATCCGAATCAAGAATGTAACCGAATATAACAGATATATAACCATAAATGTCAAATTGAATGAACAAAACAATATCCTTATATATATTTTGAATAAATTCAAATAATTAAAGTGTCTTTGCAAAATTAATATTTAGTTGTTAAACATAAATATTATCTAAGCACAAACACTACTCTTTGAATAATTGTAATCAAATATTGACAATAAACTCACGTCGAATACTAAGCCTTCCTTTGGGCCGACTTAGTACACACATGCAAACACCTAATAATTGTCACATATTTATTACCCAACGTGTACATGCAATTCGGCCAAATAATAGCCTTCCTTTGGGCCGACCATTATTCGCATGAATTACACACACTAAATCAAAGAATTGAATTTATTCACCGTAAAAGCTTTAAGGGCATCCTTATGAGTGTCACAAACATAAAGACACTCCCGTAACTTGATTCTCGGATTCAATATTGGCATCCCCATCATCACAAGACACCTAGCACAACATTAACTTTAGTCTTTGGACATAAAACTAACTTGTAAGTGGTCATCTTGGTGTAGTGATCAAATATTAACATTAAACTTCTGTCAAACATTAAGCCTTCCTTTGGGCCGACTCAATATTTACATGGAAACCTTATAATTGTTACATATTTACCACCACAAGCATGACTGAATTTCGGCCAAATAATAGCCTTCCTTTGGGCCGACCATTATCCGCATGAAACTCAGTCACACATCGTAGTCATAATATCTAAATTATTCAACTTACACAATAGAGGTTACTTTGGCAACTTATTGTGTCGATTAAACAACCTAAAATATTAGACCCGTTATTATAAATCCATATGGCCAATTATTAATAATCTGAGAACAAGTTTATAATTGACAAATCATTATTTCTTACCTGTCATAACCACAATCCTTAACCAAAATATATTCCCATGATCATTAACAATTAATTATTATGTCAAAAAATTATCGCCAAAAAGGAAACCTTGATATCGACACAAATATTGTGAACCTTAAGCGACTAAGTAAGTCTTGCAAACATTAATTCACCAGATATGATGCATATGGCTATACCAAAATAAATCAGAAATCAAACGCACTTGAATTCAAAGTCGGAGTTCTTAATTAAATGCTACAAGTATGCATCTATAATAATCATTAACCAAATACACCGTAATGAAACAACTAATAACCTTTACAATGGCTTTAACCAAACAATAATCATCATCACTGTTTAGGTCGAAATTTACCTAAGGTAGTTTTTATGAGGTTATAGTGATTTCAAGCCAAGGATACGAGTTAATGGATGCACTAAGTATTGTAGCGGTTCAAAGAGAAGAAGTGTGGAAGAGAAGAAGATTGATGACGCAGAAATCCCTTAGGAAAAATTGCGGGAGGGATGTTTCCTCCAATTTCTACTAGAATTATCCTTCAGGATGTGTATGCGATTACAAGTATTTCTTAGGGTTTTTCTTAGTGTTTTTGTGTGCTAAGTGTGTAATGAATGTCCCTTACATGTACAATGTTTGCATATATATAAAGGCTTAATTCTATGGACCGTTGGATTGGACTCTAATCCAACGGATCTCTTCTCTCTCTTTTATCCGTTTTGGGTGCCTTCTTCCTGCTTGCTTTTTATGACGGAGACCTGGTGTGTGGCCATTTAAGGCAATCTCGAGTCTTGCTCCTTTTAACCTTTTCCTCTTCCTCGTTTGTGCCGTTCTTTTCCTTCCTCTACAATCTTCTTTTTGTATTGACTTCCTATTTCCTTTATCTCATTGACTTTGGTATCCAATGTACACTTTGCTCCCAATCACGTAATGCCACGTGTTAGCCTATAAAATGATAATTTTGGGGCATAACATTAGCCCCCAGTTCTTGCAGAAATATGTTTGTGTAAGAACTCCTGCAGATATCGGGTCCAGGCCTTTGACGCAGGCTTCTTGCAGAAACGCCGGGTAGGGTTGGCAGTTGATGAGACATTGATGTGACGTGTTTCGGTCTTGGTGAACACTTCCTTTAATACGCGCCAACCGCTTGCCAACTGTCCCCCACTCCATTCAAAATTCGAATTTACCTTTCTATTTAATCCCCCTTCACCCCTCTTTACCGTTCACCTTTTCACCTTCCCTACTTTCACCCTTTCTCTTTCTTTTTACGATTTCTTCAACTTCCGATCTCGCCAACCGTTTTCTGCCTTCTTTCCTCGTCAAGGTACGACCCTTTCGTGAATCTCTTTTCAGCATTATTAATGGCTTCGAACACATTTTCTGAACGCCCCTTACTGCATAGTAAATACCGCGTCGACTCTTATTTTGCCCCGATACATCCGTCTGTGGTCAGGGGTTTCTTTCCTTTTGACGAAAAGGTTGAGATGATTGTCCCACGTCCTGGGCAAGCGCCTGATGC
The DNA here is from genome assembly GCA_029255685.2 of Silene conica. Classification (NCBI taxonomy): domain Eukaryota; kingdom Viridiplantae; phylum Streptophyta; class Magnoliopsida; order Caryophyllales; family Caryophyllaceae; genus Silene; species Silene conica. Next base: position 83,492,894 of record CM055314.2, read on the forward strand.
GCACTGCCCGGGGTGGACCACCATTTACCTGTACCCATTCTCCTTAGGGTTATCCTTCCCGTTCCCTACATTAGTGCAACAATTCCTTCACCATTCAAAACTTCCCCTCTGGCAAATAAATCCTCACGCATGGAGGATCCTTCTTTCTCTCTCCTAGCTGAGCAACCGCCATTCCCTCGATATTTCTTTAGGGGATTTGGCCCACTTTTATATGGTCAGGGGTCTGGGTGATGCCCAGTACACTCTTCGGGCTCGTTCCAAGATCGACCTTCCCATCATCCTTCCTAAAAAGGCCAAGGATGCCGGGTGGTCCACTCAGTTCGTCTATATACGAGTGGATTCATTACCTGCACCTGCTGACTATATCTACTAGGACCCCGTTACGGATAGCAAAGGTACTGGCAGTGTAACAACTCGACCCACCACGGTCGTAACACAAACCCAATAAGATGGGTGTGCACTTTTGGGCCCGTTAATTGTCCTCACTTAAGCCCAAAAGCACAAGGCCTTGTTACTAAGTGGTGGGTGAAAGCTATTATAAACATATCACAAGCCTCACATTCTACCGATGTGGGACAACATTCCTCTCATACTCTTGGGGTGTTACAAACTCCCCCACTTAAAGAACACAACGTCCTCGTTGTGCCTCAAACTTGACCACAACCAGGGCCAGAATCCTCCCCCGCTAGGTGTGTGACCCGGGTACTCCTGACCACAGGCTCACCACACGGTCGCAGGGTCGCTCTGATACCATTTGTAACAACCCGACCCACCACGGTCATAACACACCCCCAATAAGATGGGAGGTAAGCCTTTGGGCCCATTATTTGTCCGCACTTAAGCCCAAAAGCACAAAGCCTTGTTACTAAGTGGTGGGTGGAAGTTATTATAAACATATCACAAGTCTCACATTCTACCGATGTGGGACAACTTTCCCCTCACACTCTTGGGGTGTTACAAACTCCCCCACTTAAAGAACACAAAGTCCTCGTTGTGCCTCAAACTTGACCATAGCCAAGGCCAGAATCCTCCCCTGCTAGGTGTGTGACCCGGGTACTCCCGACCACAGGCTCACCACACGGTCGCAGGGTCGCTCTGATACCATTTGTAACAACTCGACCCACCACGGTCGTAACACAAACCCAATAAGATGGGTGTGCACTTTTGGGCCCGTTAATTGTCCTCACTTAAGCCCAAAAGCACAAGGCCTTGTTACTAAGTGGTGGGTGAAAGCTATTATAAACATATCACAAGCCTCACATTCTACCGATGTGGGACAACATTCCTCTCATACTCTTGGGGTGTTACAGGCAGTTTCTTCCTTCTGTCTTTCGTTCTCGTTACTGTTCACGCCCTTACACTTTTTCTTGCGTAGGTGTAAAAGACTTGGTCCCCTCAGCTGATATCAACGAGACCTATAACAAGTTATTTGGGCTGGACGCTGACGCCCGTTGCTTCAACACCTTATTTGCCCAAGAGGAGCCCGAAGAGATGTCTACCAGCTCCACCCAGACAAAGAAGACGCCGACGGAGTTGCTTGCTGAGCGCCGAAAGATGATTATGGTTTCATCGGTGAAACCTTTGTCGAAAAGGAAGCTGGAGTCTGGGGAACCGCTGCCTGCTCCTAAGAAAGTCGCTCTGCCTGCTCCTGCTGAGTCGTCTCCCTCTGTCACCCCCTTTTGCCCTCCTCCTCCTGCAATTTCTTCCAGGACCCGCAACAAAGCTTCTACTTCCACCGCCCTGGCCAAGAAGTCTGCTGCTCCCATTATAGAGGACCTAAGCGAGGATGTCATTCGCGTACCAGAGGGTTTCAGCTGTGCTCTGGAGGAGGACCCATGGCCTGCTATGAGCCGCCTTCTGACTCCTGGTTCTAAGGCTCTGTTGAAGGGTCAGCCGGTGATGCCGATGTGGCGCCAGGCTGCAGAGGACGTCTTCTCGGTGAGTTTTCCCCCTCCATTTTTCCCTTGTGCTTACTTGTGTCTTCGCTTTGGTCGACTGATATCGCCTCCGTGTCCCTTTTTTCAGGGTTTCCAGAAGATGCTAATGGGGTGCAGCGAGGCGGAGACTGCGTTTCAGGAGGCCCAGACCGGGTTGGACGCCGAGAGAGGTCTCAGGGCGAGAAAGTCGGAGGAGCTGGCCCGCTGCCAGGTGAGGGTGAAGGAGCTGGAGGACGCCCTTGCGGAGCAGGGCAGGAAGAGGGACGAGGCCCTTGCTGAGCTGTGTAGAGAGAAGGACCAGGCCCTAGCTGAGCAGCGCAGGGAGCAGGATGCGTGGCTGAGGGCCGTGGTGACCAAGAAGAAGAACCTGTCCAAGTTGTTGTACGACATGGCTACTTTCTCCTCCCTGGAGGCAAGAATAGCCTGTATGGAAGAATTCAGGGCAGGGGAGCATACTAAGTGGAGCTTGGAGGATGAGAGGAAGCTTATGGAGCAGATGTTCCCTGTTCATCCCGTGCTTCCGGACTTTTCTGATCTTAATCCTGATGGGTCCCTCCGCTCCCCGATTCCTGGCTCCCCTGAGGTACAGAGCACTCCTCCAGGGTCTCCTGCTCCAGCCAGCGTCTTCCAGGACCAGCTTATTGATACTGCTGCCGAGGCGGGTTCCTCTTCTACTCGTCATTCTGGCGGTGAGCAGGCTGTGGAGGAAGCCGTTGATGTTTAACTCCTGCGCCCTTAGTGGCATTCAGATTTAGTTGTTTTCACGCTTGTTTTGTTGGCTGGGCTAGTGCCCTTGATACTTCTATGCCCTGGGCCCTGCGTGGCGGGCTTTTATCTTGTTTCTGTTTTTTGTTGGTTTGTCTGAACTCCTGCTGGGTGGTTCCCAGGAATTTTCAGCAGTTGTTATGCTGCTTTCTTAAGTATGCGTTTGTGGACGCTTTTTATACCTTGTGTGTTTTGTTTTTTTTTTTTGTTTGTGCATGCTTGTGTATTTTTGGCCATGTGTGGGTGCTGGCTTCAGGGTATACCCATCTCAGTCAGAGGCTACCAGGCTTTCGTGAGTGCTAAGTATCGTGGGCGACAGTGTCCCAGTTGCTTGTACTTCGTCATACTCACGCAATGTGGAGGTTTTGAGTGTGATTCGACTCATGCTCACTTTCTATAGGGATGACGTATTGCAAGTATTTATGATAAAAAATACCTCAAATAGATTTTCATTGATCATCAAATTAGTTTTTTCAAATAACTCCCTCAGGATAGCTGGATCCTGGGGGTGATACACTTGAGAGTAGCTAAGGTATGAAATGTTTAAACATATAATAAGTAAGTAAATACCCTAGAATTAGGACGCAGATCCTGGGCGTAGATTCTGGGAGTATCCCGGTATGCTTCCTTATATGTGATACTTTTTTAGATGGAGGATATTCCAGGGTCTGGGCACCATGTTTCCTTCCATGTCCATCAGTCTGTAGGACCCGCTTCCCGTTGTGCTTTCCACCTGATAGGGCCCCTCCCAATTGTAGGCGAATTTTCTAGCACTCGTATTCTTCGTATTCTGGAACAATTTCCTGAGGACTAGGTCCCCTACCTGGAGGGTTCTGATCTTCACGTTCTTTTTGTAACTCCGGGCCACCATTTGCTTATAAGCGGCCATTCTGATGGCGGCGCTGGTTCTGAGCTCATCTATCGTGTCCAGGCTGCTGGCCATTTCTGTTTGATTGCGTTCTTCCGTTAGGCAGCCGTATCTCTGTGTTGGCACCTTTACCTCTGCTGGAATGACAGCTTCTGCTCCAAACACCAGGCTGAAGGGGGTTTGGCCTGTTGCTGTTTTTGGTGTAGTCCTGTCAGACCATAGAACCAAAGGCAGCTCGTCTGCCCACTTGCCCCCAGCTTCTTCCAGTCTTCTTTTCATGTTGTCCATGACTATCCTGTTGCTGGATTCTGCCTGGCCATTCGTTTGTGGGTACCTGGGAGCAGCTTTTAGTAGGGTGATGTTCCAACTAGCACAAAATGCTTCGGTTTTGTTAGATATGAACTGTGAGCCGTTGTCACACACTATTTCAGAAGGTATACCGAATCTGCAGATTATGTTTCGTTTAAGGAAGGATATCACCTGATTTTCTGTAACCTGGGGGAAGGCCTCTGCTTCTATCCACTTGGAGAAGTAGTCTGTTAGTGCGAGCATATAGGTTCTGTTCCCGGGTGCTCTGAGCAGCGGTCCTACTATGTCCATCCCCCATTTCATGAAGGGCCAGGGTGATATGATTGGATGCAGGGGTTCGGCGGGTTGATGCGTGACAGGGGCGTGTTTCTGGCAGGCTTCGCACTTCTTGGCCAGCTCCACTGCTTCTCTTCGTATCGTCGGCCAGAAGTATCCCATTCTGATTGCCTTGTTGGATAAGCTCTTGCCCCCTGCATGATTTCCGCAGTCTCCGCTGTGAAGATCGTGCAAGACTGTCTGCGCCTCTCCGTCGCCCAGGCATCTCAGGTAAGGTCCTGCGAGTGATTTTCTGAACAACACGCCGTCTATTAGTATGAATCTGGAAGCTTTCATTTTGAATCCCCTTACCTCTTTTTTGTCTGCTGGTAGGGTTCCGTCCCTCAGCCATCTTTGGTAAGCTGACCTCCAATCCTCTTGTTCTGGTTGCTCCGTGGTGTTGCTGAGGACGCCTAGTCCGGCCTCCCACTGGGTGTTGGAGTTTTCAACTTCTCGGTCTTCCTGGGAAGTTGAGGGTTCCAGCACGTGGGTGATGGGGATTGAGGAGACGTCCCCTGGTTTGAATGTTGCCCCCAGGTTAGCCAGTGCGTCTGCTTCCGCGTTCTGCTCCCTGGGGATTTGCTCTATTCGGAAGGTGATGAATCTTGCCGTCCTGTCTCTGACCACCTCCAGGTAGGCCGCCATCCTGGGGTCCTTAGCTTCATATTCTCCGTTGATGTGATTCACTATGAGCTGCGAGTCGCTGAACGCCTGTAGGTATCTGACCTTGAGGTCCAGAGCCAGCTGGAGTCCCTGGATCAAGGCCTCATATTCTGCTACATTGTTGGTTGCTTGGAACTCGCACCGCACTGCCTGCACGATCATATCTCCCTCAGGGGATCTGAGCACCATTCCTACCCCTGCTCCTCGGCTGTTAGAGGCTCCATCTACGTGCAGCGTCCAGCAGTTTTCCTCAGAGTCTATCTCTGGGGGTAGGATTTCTTTGGCTGCTTCCTTTTCCATTCCTGGACTAAAATCAGAGACAAAGTCTGCAAGGGCTTGCGATTTTATCGCGGTCCTTGTTTCAAATTTCAGGTCATAGCCACTCGGGTGGACTGACCATTTGGACATTCTTCAAGAAAGTTCTGGCTTACTTAATATGGGTCTTAGGGGGTAGCTAGTCAGGACTGATATGGAGTGAGACTCAAAGTAAGGTCTCAGTTTGTACGAAGCTGTAACTAAAGCAAGAACGAGTTTTTCAGGAGCAGTGTACCTGGTCTCTGCAGGTAGCAGAGACTTACTGATGTAGTAGACTGGATGCTGGGTTCCTTCGTGCTCCCGTACCAGCACTGCGCTTACCGCCACCTCGGTTACTGAGAGGTATAAGTATAACGGCTCCCCCTGCTCCGGTTTGGACAGGAGCGGTGGGGTGCTGAGGTACTTCTTCAGTTCTGTGAACGCCTTTTCGTACTCTTCCGTCCACTCGAATCTTTTGCTTTTTCGTAGTATGTCATAAAACAGTCGGCATCTGTCGGAGGATCTGGAGATAAACCTATTCAGAGCTGTCACCCTGCCAGTCAGTTTCTGCACGTCTTTCGGCTTTTGGGGGGATTCCAGTTGCAGGAGCGCTTTGATCTGCTCGCTACTTGCCTCAATTCCCCTTTGCGTGACCATGTACCCCAGGAACTTCCCACTGGAGACTCCGAACGTGCATTTGGAGGGATTCAACTTCATTTGGTATCTCCTCAAGATGCTGAAGGTTTCTTCCAGGTGCTGGGTGTGTTGGCTGGCTTCTTTGGATTTGACAACCATGTCGTCTATGTAGACTTCCATGGTTTTGCCAATCTGGTCTTTGAACATCATGTTCACCAGCCTTTGATACGTGGATCCTGCATTTTTTAAACCGAATGGCATAACGTTATAGCAGTAGATACCTCTTTCAGACCTGAATGCCGTTTTTTCCTGGTCTTCCGGATGCATTTTGATCTGGTTGTATCCGCTCCAGGCGTCCAGGAATGTGAGCATCTCATGGCCTGCTGTTGCGTCCACCATTGCATCTATGTGTGGCAGAGGGAATGAATCTTTAGGGCACGCCTTGTTGAGGTCGGTGAAGTCTACACACACCCTTCACTTCCCGTTCTTTTTGGGGACTACCACCACGTTGGATAGCCATTCTGGGTAGGTTACTTCTCTGATCTTCCCTGCGGCCAGGAGGTCGTCCACCTCCTGGTTTATCACCTGGTTTCTCTCCGCGGCAAACTTTCTTCTCTTTTGTTGGACCGGCTTGTAGCCGGGGCTTACACTCAACCTGTGCGAAATTATGTTTGGGTCTATCCCCACCATGTCTTCGTGGGACCACGCAAAGCAGTCAATGTTAGCTTTTAACAAATTTAGCAGTTCTGAACGAACGGTACCTGTATACTCTGCTCCCACCAGTACCTTCCTCTCGGGGTGCAGCGGGTCCAGGAGAATTTCCTCTACCTCTACTTGGGGAGGTTCCTCATAGGTTCCCCTGACCTACCTTGCTTGTGATTGCTATGCTGGAGGAGGAGTGGCTGTGGGTTTGAGTGCCATCTTGTAACAGCTCCTTGCTTCTTCCTGGTTTCCTTTTATAGTCTGGACTCCCCACGGCGTAGGGAACTTGAGGCACTGGTGGTATGAGGACGGAATGGCTTTCATATCATGTATCCACGGCCTGCCCAGGATGACGTTGTAGGTGGAGGGACCGTCGATCACCAGGTACCTCACCTGCTTGTTGATTCCTCCGGCGTAGGTCGGGATCATGATTTCTCCGAGTGAGTGCTTCGTTTCTCCGCTGAATCCCACCAGTGGGACCGCCTTTTTGGTTAGGTCTGCCTCCCCAAATCCCATGATCTTCAGTGTTTCCAACATAATGATATTGACTGAGCTTCCCGTATCTACCAGGATCTTCTTCACCCTGCAATTCCCTATGGATAGGGTGATGATCAGGGCGTCGTCATGGTACTCAGCACCTTCTTCTACATCTGTCTCATCGAAGCTGACGATTGGCAGATCCTGGGCGCTGATCCTGCACGAGGATTCTGGCTTGTCTCTTTTAACTCGGGTAGCGTGCCTCTTGGCTGCGGAATAGGTGAGTCCGCACAGCTCCGAGCCCCATGTTATCACGTTAATAGTTCTAGTGCAGAGAGGAGGGCTAGAGGGTGCTACCTGGCGAGTTGCGTTCACCTTGGTTCCTTTTGGCAAGATGTGATTCAGGTTGCCCTGCTCGTACTGATACCACCAGACTTCTTTTCTGAGGGTGATGCAGTCTTCGGTTGTGTGCCCGATGTCTTCATTATGGAAGTCGCACCTCAGGTTGGTGTCTCTTCCGTCTTTACTTCTTTCCTCTGCCCGCTTCTTGGGCCACTTCACTTTTTCCCCCAACTCTTTCAGTGTCTTGATTAATCCTGCAAGATTGACAGTGAAACCATACTCCTGTACCTTTGGCGGCAGATTTGGATCATTCTTCCAGCTTTTTCCCCCAGAGACCTTATGCACCGGCCTGTTGTAGGGCTTTGATCTCTCCTGCCTGTCTGCTGCTGGCGCCTTCCTGCTGGTGGAGGCAGAGCCACAACTGATCCTCCTAGGTCCTGCGTCCTCTTCCAGTCGGATGGCGTCCAACGCCTTTTGCTGCACCTGAGCGTAAGCCGTGCATGGCCATTTGGTTAGCTCTTTGTATAGGTCGGAGGCCTGTGGTAGCCCCCAGCGAAAGGCGTGGATGGCAGCCTTCTCCTCGCAATGGGGTATGGACAATATCTCCTTGTTGAATCTGGCCAGGTAGTCTCTGGTGGATTCTCCATCACCTTGCTGGATCTCGTAGAGATCGCTGCTCTGTTTTTCTGGCCGCCTACTGCTGGCGAACTGCTGGTTGAACGCGTTCACCAGGTCTGCAAAGCTGGATATGCTGGAGTTGGGTAGAGTGACGAACCATTGAAGGGCGGCTCCTGAGATAGTGGACCCGAATCCTTTACACATACATGCCTCCTTCAGGGAGCCCGAGGCCGTGATCACCATCATTTTCTGCTTGTATTGGTTGATGTGGTCTATCGGATCGGCTGTTCCATCATAGCTGGTCATATTCGGGGGAGTGAATCCCTTAGGCACATCCACCGAGACGATGTTGTGGGTGAATGGCGAGTCCGCGTAGCTGTCTGGGGCCGCTTTCTCCAGGGGCCTTGGCATTCCTGGTATGCGGCTGACTAGGTCCCACAGCTCTTTGTACTGGTGTTCCCATGGATTCGGTCCTGCAAGAGGGTTAGCAAAATTCCAAGGGGTAGCATGAGTGAGAGGTGCATACCCTGGTGCTCCTGGGGTCTGACTGACCGTGGGCTGACCGAGCGTCTGATGACCCATCGGTACAGTGTGTACTATTGATGGCGTCTGTTGAGCGGGGTATCCTGATGAGCCAGCCCCCAGCGGAAGGGGTTGCCTTGCCGACGATCCCTCTCCTTGCGTCCAGACCGAGGTTGGGGTGAAAAAAGGTCCTGCATTACCATGTTGGTTAGTGCTAGTGGGTAACCTTACAGATCCGTTACCTGGGGCCCCCGTTTGCAGTGGCGGTGAATCTAGGTTGATGGAAAGGTAGCCCAATCCTGTCGGAGTGATTCTTCCTGGAGGAGCTAGCCCTGTGAGGTCCAGCCTGGTGACTATCTCGTTGGGAATGGTTCTGGCCTCGCTTCTGCTCCCGGGAGGCCTTGGGACTCCTGCTTCTGTGCCCGGATTTCCGCCGACGCGCGGAGGCTGATTCTGAGCCGTGGCTAACTTTCTGAGCTCCTGGTTGTCCTTCTTCAAGCCGTCGACTGCTTGATGGAGGGCAAAGATTCCTTCCATCATCGTCTTCCACATGGCTGGGGTGGGAGTGTCTGCTGAGCCTGAGCTGGCTGCTGCGCCGCCGCTGGTGACGCCTGATTGCGTCTGGGGAGTGCTGGCAACAAGGGGAGCGGTCACTGCCGGAGTCGGGATTTCCCGAGCCTCCACGGAGATGGGAGAAGTTTCTGTTACCACTGGAATGGGTTGTGAGGTTGTTTGAGAAGCCGGGTTTGTCATTTTGAGAGATTTCTGAGGGATTTTAGGATTTTACGTTTTTGGGTTGAATAATCACTACAGCCCCACGGTGGGCGCCAAAATATTTAGGTCGAAATTTACCTAAGGTAGTTTTTATGAGGTTATAGTGATTTCAAGCCAAGGATACGAGTTAATGGATGCACTAAGTATTGTAGCGGTTCAAAGAGAAGAATTGTGGAAGAGAAGAAGATTGATGACGCAGAAATCCCTTAGGAAAAACTGTGAGAGGGATGTTTCCTCCAATTTCTACTAGAATTATCCTTCAGGATGTGTATGCGATTACAAGTATTTCTTAGGGTTTTTCTTAGTGTTTTTGTGTGCTAAGTGTGTAATGAATGTCCCTTACATGTACAATGTTTGCATATATATAAAGGCTTAATTCTATGGACCGTTGGATTGGACTCTAATCCAACGGATCTCTTCTCTCTCTTTTATCCGTTTTGGGTGCCTTCTTCCTGCTTGCTTTTTCTGACGGAGACCTGGTGTGTGGCCATTTAAGGCAATCTCGAGTCTTGCTCCTTTTAACCTTTTCCTCTTCCTCGTTTGTGCCGTTCTTTTCCTTCCTCTACAATCTTCTTTTTGTATTGACTTCCTATTTCCTTTATCTCATTGACTTTGGTATCCAATGTACACTTTGCTCCCAATCACGTAATGCCACGTGTTAGCCTATAAAATGATAATTTTGGGGCATAACAATCACGTAGATCTAAACTAATCCAAATATTTTGACCGTAAGATAACAATCTGAACTAATTTAAGCATGACTACGCAACTTCATTATCCAAAAAAAAAAAACCAATTCAAAACCTCATGCTAACCAGAAACAAATTTTCAAGATTCTATCAGCAATAAAAAATTGGCTACACTATATTATTGTATTACCTAAATATAAGAGATATATATTCATGGATATTGGAGACCAAACTGACCCTAACATATTAACAATATCAGCACATGGATTATTACTTCTTAATACATGCGGCACTCTATGGCCCTTTGTAGTCAACGGGGGATTGCCGAAACTAATGATGCGAAAAACAGTAAAATACTTGAACGCCAAATTCACAGAGGCACACAAAATATATGCCGACTTATACCATACAATTCACAAAGGTGTACCAAATTACTCGAAACATTAAACGTGACTTAATTAATCCAAATCATTCCCAAATAATTTAATATGAAGGAGTCTCTGATACAACTTGTTAGATTTAATCATCTGTCTAAAGGCCAATAACTTCATACTAAATTATTCGGTAAATACTAGATGCGGAAGCGTACCTGATTACATGACAAAAGGTTGAGATGAACCGTCTGAAGGGACGGTCTTCGGATTAGGTCTTCTAGTAGACACACATACCGACAGGATCTCTCTCTACTGATGGTATGCGGGGAGATTAGGTTATTGTGTGCTACTAGGGACCATAACCCTAGGTGTCTCCTTAGACTATCTAATGGGTATTTACACTTAGATAATAGTCAGGCTCATACTTTTAAGACGTAAATAAGCCCGTATTTAATACACCGTAGTAGATCACTTTATATTTGGGCTTAACTTAATTGATAGCGTATAAATACAATTACTATCTGATAAATAATTTGTCCACATATATTATCGTATTAGGCCCATAATTCTTACAGTTTCATCTCCAGTTAGGTTAGCTCGATCAACTCGATTCAGTGTAGATCAATTCAGCTCAACTTCATTTAGTTCAGTTAAACCGAAACGAATGGAAAGTCATCAATGCAATTAATTCAGCTCAATTAATAGTAATTGACATTGACATAGCATCCGAAAGTAATTACTAGTATTGATCACGCTTTAATTATATAAATAGAACAAACTAAGTTTACGACCAATCTAGAGACTGAATTGAATTGAATGATCAAGACGTGAACTACAAATACTTTGAATATGATCGTGTATGTGACGGAAGATTGTTAGTTAGATTAGATTTTCAAAAGTTTAAAGTCTATGTTAATATGATTTGGACACTCAAATGCATATTTGCAGGAATTGCATAATTAAATTGAAAAATACTTGGATACACCGAGTGTTTAAGATTATCGTACATCCTAACTAATAATAAGCCTTTAATCATATTTCATATAGATTTTGCTTTATATATATAGAGTGGATAATTCTAATATTTTTATTGAGTAGAATGTACGATGACATGATATATCGTTAAATATACAAATGTGTAAAGTGTAATGTATAAGTTGATAGATAGTATGATAATGACCTAATGGTCATCTTATCATGCGAAATTTACGTCTTTAAATTTTTATGGATACTTACTCGTCCTGCAATTTTGATAGAATAAATTATCACAAATTTTCATTCGAGAAAACACTATTCGTTACAAGTTGAAAATGAATAGCGCCCATCTCACATAATGCAAGTGTCTTTCTTTACTTGTCTTCCCAAATCCCACTTATATTGTTGTGAGAGGATTAGGGCTGTTAATGAGACGAGACAGCTCGCGAGCAACTCGAGCTCGGCTCGGTCAAAGCTCGGTCAAAGCTCGGCTCGTGTGAGCTCGACTCGAGCTCGGGATCGGCTCGAGAGATTAACGAGTCAAGCCGAGCAAAGGCTGACTCGACTCGAAAAGCTCGCGAGCGGCTCGAACATTTGAGATTACATATTATATTAATCATATTTTATAAAAATATACTCATATTTATAAAATTATTTTATCATTATTATATCTTTGTATCATATATATCAAATATCTTGTTGTTGATTTGCTAAATATTTTTACATATAATCTTCGAACGTTGTTATTCAAAATATCGGAAAAAAAAAATTAAAAAATAAACAATTTTATATAGGCTCGATTTGGCTCGAGTTAGGCTCGAGCTCGTATTAAAGCTCGCAAGCTTTGTAACGAGCGCATTTTTTTCAAGCTCGGGTAAGATCGGCTCGAGCTCGAGCTCGAGTTTTGGTAATCGAGCACAAGCCGAGCAAGGCCCAGCTCGGGCTCGGCTCGGCTCGTTAACACCCCTAGAGAGGATATTATCTGTCTTCAGCTTGTGACAAATAGTATCGGCCGTCTTCAGCTTATGACGGATAATATTCGTATTCAATGAGAATATGTATAAAACAAAGCATTTGTCGTTCTCCATTCACTTTTATTTTTGTTTTATCTAAACAAGTGAGTATATTTGACCCATCGCAAACTTGTGACGTATATTAGGGTTGAGAAAAAAATCCGATTATCCGAATTGATCTGGCATCCGATCTGAAATAATGGATATCCGATCCGAAAAGTGGTTTGGTTCGGTTCGGATACTCAGATCTGAAATTTTCGGATATCGGATCAGATATGGATATCAGGTTTAAAAAATCGGATATCCGATAACCGAAAGTTATCGGATCGAATATCAAATATCGGATCGGATACTCGATATCCGTTTAGTATCCGATCCGTATCCAATATTTGGCGGACTATTATGCTCGGAAGGTTATGTATATAGATATTTATCTTTGTATTTGGCGAACTATTACTCTAGTTTTCTTTGTTATGTAGCAGGGTTATGTTTTGTAATGTATTTCGAATGGAATTAATATTATGTGAAATGTGTGAAATGTGAATTGGCTTAGAAGCCAAAGTTTAAAAATTGTCTTTTTTATTACAATTTTGACAATATATCTAAATGGATCAGATCTCGGATATTGGATAATTGATTGGAAATTTTCAGATAATTTCGGATAGTAAATTTCGGATATCCGATCAGTTCGGATCAGATCATGAATAATGAAATTTTGGAATTTCGGATCGAATATTCAAATCCAAATATAATTTCGAATCAGGTATCTAATCCGTACTCTACCCTAACGAGTTGACCAGTCACATGAGTGGCCTATTCATTATTCAATAAACAAAGAGCTACCTTCCTGATAAATGTTCGTGTTAAATCCACTATTATCAACTAACTTTTTGACAAATCGTTGGAGATTAGTTAATTACAAAATTAATCACCGCCAAATAAATCTAACGAAGTATGGCGGAATATGATTGGCTAACAAACTTGTATTTCCTTGCACTTTGTGTGACAGGTACAATTATGTGGATAACTTGATACTCACCTTTGACTTATTAGCAATTTAGCATAATTGATTGTGCTCTTCTACTTCAACGAGCTGTGTGGTCTCAATTCACCTGATTGGCAAGCATATTCACGTATTGATAAAAATAGTCGTGTTTTTCGGGAGGACGTTCTCCTTACATTAAAGGAAGAACGAGTATTCTTTTCGATTCTATTGTAATTCTTTTTTCTAGTGTAAACATGACATTCTCTCGGAAGATAGAAATATTCTCCCATATTGACATAAGTTAGTCCTCTTTAAGACCAGATATCAGTCTTAATAATAAAATGTGAAATTTTTGGTTTCTTTTCAATGTATATTATTTTGTCTTAACTTTTTATGTGAATATATTTAACATGTTTTAAAGTTAAAATCGTATACACGCTTTTTAATTGACAAATTTGCCATTGACTACTTGTGTACAATTGCAATATTAATTTTAGAGGCATTAGCTTGTGGTTAGAGACTTAGGGTTGACAAATTAAATCCAAGACTAGACATTTAGTGGTTGTTTAGTTGCCTTTCAAAATCACGGGAATTGGAAAATCATGGAAAGTGGGAAAATGAAGTCTTGTTTGGTTGCCTAATTCATGGGAATTAGAACTTCCTAGTAAACTCTAATTCCTACCTAATGTAGGAAGTCACTTACCTAGCCCTCTAGGTAAGTGCAAGTTCCCGCATGAATTAAAGTTCCTACATCCAATCAAACAACAATTACATAATTCACGTGATTTTCAAGTTCATATAAATTTAATCTTTCCATGCTGAACCAAACGACTCGTTAGTGGTTAGTGGTTAATCTTTCATTTTCACATTACACTACTTTTCTTATGACTTTAATTGATTTCAATATTGTAATTAGGTAAGTACAATATACACTCTTTATTTATTACTATCACTAAAGAAGGAGTAAAAAAATATTGTAAAATGGTTAAATATCGCACCACAAATCCACGATCTTACAAATAGGAAGTGATAATTTTTTAATTTATTTTGCAAAAGGAAATAACGGTTACATTACATTCTTCTAACCTTTTTCGCTAAGTTACGAGTAACAGTGTCTATGAATCTAAGAATAAACTTAATGGAGAAACATTAGCTTCAACGTCTTGATTCAAGAATCAACTCAAGAAATTGCGAGATAACTGTAAATAAATTATAATGCAGTTAAGGAAAATCTTAATATCAAAAGACATAAATTCATAATTTGTCTTTGGTTTACACTCTATAATAAACCATGATGGCAAATTTATTATTAATGGAATTTGAAGTTAAATCACACATAGACACTGTTTGGTAAACATCGGATTAATATTGGCAGAAGTAGATTTAGAAAGCAGATTTGACTAGCAGAATGATTTAGTAGAATTATTTTAGAGGTGTTTGGTAATTGGCAGTTTAGATTAACAGATTGTATGGTATCTTTGTAAAATGACATATAAGGGTATGAATAAATTATTTATTAAATATATAAAAGGAAGGTTAGTATTTTATAAGAGGATAAATAAGACAATTTTTTTCTTTCTAATATGCTAATCCAATATGCTGGTAGGAGCAGCATATTGTAAAATAGCATATTAGACCCCAATATACTATTTCAATATGTCATTAACCAAACACTCTAAATAGCATATTGATAAGTCAAACATGCTAAATCTCTCCAATATGCTGAAATTTGGCCAATATGCGGTTTACCAAACATGGCCATAATACTATTTTAGATATCATTCCTTTAAAACTTTAGTAGTTATAAGAGGTTAACATCTAATATCCAAAGCTTCCAAATTACCACACTCTCCATAGTCCCTACTTCATTTACAAACTTCAACATGCTAAAATAATCAATGTATCCCAAAATAACATATTATATGCAAATTCTCCAACGGATAAATTCTGTCACAAGCTTATGACGTGAGATAAAAAATAAGTAAGAGAGGTAAGTAGGAGGGCAAATAAAAAGGAATTATGAAAGGCCATTTATAACCATCACAAGCAAGACGAGCTCCACAGACCGCATCAATAAGCATCATACCTCCATAGAGCATCCCAAAATTCATTTATACTTTCATTCACACATGACACAACTACACTAGCACATGAGCAAATGTGCTACTCCCCCTAAATCCACTCTTATCATGTTTAATTGCTAATCTAAGAAGCTAGATACCCTCAAAACTCACAATAACTTCTACGCATACCAAACTCCCTTAACTCCCAAGTACCCCCAACTTGGCACACACTCTCCCAAAACACACAACCCCATCCCTTCCATTCTTCCCCAAACCACCACCACCACCACATTACTCCCCACACCAATGGGCACACCACCTCTCCTCCATATCATCCTAACCCTAACCCTAACCCTAACCCTAACCCTCCTCATCCACCAAACCCTAGCCCTAACCACCCCAACTCCAACCCCAACCCACCCACCCACACCCCAACCCAAACCAACCACCACACCAACAACCCTAGACCCAAAACAACTAAGAGCCCTCCAATCCCTAAACCTCCCAACAACAAAAGACCCATGTTCCCCAACCCAAAACTCCACCACAACATGTGACACATCCAAACCCTTCCGTCACCTCACTACCCTAACCCTAACCAACTGTTCCGACACTCTTTCACTCTCCACAACCGCTCTCAAATCCCTCTCAACCCTCACATCCCTCTCATTCCTCAATTGCCCTGCCGCCACCTCCCGCTTTCCAACCGAGTTATCAACCAATCTACACTCATTTACTTGCATCAACAGCCTCAACAAGATCACCGGAGTGTTCCTTGGCCGCCTCATTAACGTCACCGATCTCGTTGTTCAATCCGTGCCCGTTAAAGCTAGCGGCCCTTATGTTATTCTTGGGAATTTGAAAATTCTTCGAACACTCACCATTTCTCATGCCAATCTTACTGGGTCACTCCCCAAATCATGGCATTCTACCATGAGTTACATTGACTTGTCGTATAATCAGCTCAAGGGTAAGATCCCAACCTCCATTACCGAGTTGGAAAACCTAACATATCTTGATTTATCCGGCAATTCGTTATCCGGAGAGATACCCGATTCAATCGGGGACCTTATCGGGTTAAGGAATTTGTCGCTCGCCACAAATTCCTTATCCGGGTCAATTCCCGACTCACTGTCCTCAATGCCGGATCTTGAACACATTGATTTCAGCTCAAATCAATTCAATGGAACAATACCTAAATTCTTGAGTGAATTAAAAGGGTTGAAGTATTTGAATCTAGAAAGAAATAATTTCCAAGGTGTAATGCCATTCAATGGTTCATTCATCAAGAAATTAAAATTATTCAAAATCAGTGAAAATGCCAATTTGTGTTATAACCACACAACTATATCTTCAAAAGTGAAACTTGGGATATCTCCTTGTGATAAGAATGGACTGCCAATGTCGCCCCCAGCAAGTCCGAGTCCGAGTAGCGATGATGACGGTGGTGACAATGCTAGTGATGAAGACGATAGTAGCTCGCAAGACGAGACTAGCGGAAAGAGTAGTGGTGGTCATGGACCTAATAAGGTTGTTCTTGGTATTGCTATTGCTCTTTCTTCAATTGTATTTTTGATTATTTTTCTTATTTGTCTTTCTAGGAGGTGTGTTTAATTCATTTTATTTTATTTTTTTTAATGTTTTTTTTATTAGGTTTAGTTTTTTTAGGATGAATATTTGTTAATTTGGAAAAAAAAAAATTATTATCATTATTATTATTATTGTAGAAGTATAGATTGCAATTTGCAAAGAGTTGTGAAGATTGAAATTTGAGGCGGGAGGTATTTAATTTTTAATATTTTCGTCGCATTTTTGTGATTATTTTGTTGCTTAATTTACGGCTTTGTAATCTTAACGCTCCGTCGAATGTTGTTATTTTGGTTGTATAATTACAACAGAAAATAAGAAAAGAAATTCTATCAAATTTGATAATTTGACGGTTTTAGTTTGTTTTTGTTATTCACTTTCATTCCGTTCAGGTACTTTCGTTATTAATTAATTGTGTTAAATGTATAAATAGTAGGTCCTGTGACGGTTTTAGTTTGTTTGTGAATGTCGTGTTAAGTGAAGACGGTGTCAAGTAAGTAAGAATGAATTTGTGGTAAATGTATTATTTAGGTGTCTGGCAATATTCTTGTTTTCTTTATTGCAAAGTATGCCTGACAAAGTAATTCAAAGAAATGAAGAATAACATATTCTAGAGACCAAATGCAGATCTATCAGGTACATGTTTATGCAATTGGTCCTTGCATTAAGTAAAGAGCAAGTGTTCTGAGTTACAGGCATTCCGTCACAAATTTACGACGGGTTAATTACAACCTACGTAAAGAAATACTTAACTTGTCACAAGTTTGCGATATATTGTAAAAATATGTGTTAAGCAAAAAGGCTGAAAAAGCCAAATTTTAAACATACTTAATATTTGATCACCACTTTTTATCCAAAACGTGTAGATTATGATTTGTGTTTTGTTCCGGTCGATGCCCCATTTACTTTCTGCTGCTGCTTTCTATTTTTGCTGACATTAATTGTTTAATTGAAAATGTAAGCGGTTTTCTTGAGATTTGACATATTTTTTGAAATATTCAATATTTTGGTTTAGAAAGTTTTAGTATGTCATAACTTATATTTACGAGTTTAAAGAGTGATAATTATTTTTTATCAAATCGATCCTCCTTCCGAAACTACAGTTTGAAAAGAAGATTGTCGTACTTGAATCCGTGGTTAGAAGTTTTTGTATGTGATTTTTTTTTTTACTGAACAAACTTTGAGTAACCATATCTCTTGCTCACGAATTCCACACACCACAATTTTTTTTCAAGTCGGAGTTCTTAAAAAAATGATCAATTTGGAAAAAAAAAACCGTCACTTTCTAAGATAGTAAGCATGGTTATGAGTTATGGCCTCTCAAAATTTTCCGGGTATTGAGTATTTCAGACAAAATATCAAATTTCAAAGGTACCATGTTCATAAGCGTTAACACGATTTTTTACTTATAACCGTAGCAAACTTGCGATGTCTCACAACCCTGTTAAATAAAAAAAAGTTTATAAAACATTACAAAATTATTTTAATAATAGTAATAATAATGTAAGAAGAGCAGCTAATTTAGTAAGTCATTTATTATTATACATTTAAGTAATCATAGGACTAACAATTTTACTTTTTTTTCAAACTGAGATCCATCATAATGAATCGGGGAAGACTGGAACTCTGGAAGAATAGGCTGTCAGTTGATAATTTTGCATGTGATCCACAGACAAACTATTTGGCATAATCAATTATTTTGCGTGCATTATCCTCAACCTAAAAAAAATTCTCGTCACAACCGTCCCACGCTTCGACGATAAAAAAGTGATCATTTTATAATAATAAAAATAGTTATTTTTTATCGTAAAATGGACAGATGGTTGTTATCTTTTCTCAGTTATATCATCCTACGGTTGCAGACGGGACCGACTGGTACAATCGAAGCATTTACAATAAGATGGATCAATCACTCAATCAGTACAATGTACAGTCAATTGATTAATGTTGATTGTTGATCCTGCCATCAAAGCCAGGCTACCTGTGTCAGCTTAAATAAATAAAAAATT
This sequence comes from Silene conica, assembly GCA_029255685.2. NCBI lineage: Eukaryota > Viridiplantae > Streptophyta > Magnoliopsida > Caryophyllales > Caryophyllaceae > Silene > Silene conica. The sequence continues at coordinate 83,511,811 of CM055314.2, forward strand.
ATTACAACTGAGAGAGTCAACTGAATCTTCTACTTCAACTACTCTGCAAGCATGTACAGCAGTACAGTTAACAGAAACCTGGGATTTGGTAAAAGTCCGAATCACTTATCGCTGTAGGGTGTGAAAAATCTACGGACTGTCTTATCTACGACTTGGGTAAAACCTCTGTGGTGTTACTGTATTAACCTCTGCAAGAACAGGCTCCATACTTAAAATGGTGAAACCGGTAGGAATCTCTCAAAACAATATCCCTGTGATAAGTCTTTGAGATTAACTTTGCAGTCTCATGGCATTCATGGCATACCCTTGCATTCTTTGTGACACGTATGACTGTGCCAGGCGCCGAGAACAAGACTCCATAGGCAATAGCCGATGCTTCACTGTGCCCGCAAAGAGCTATTTCTTTTTTCATTTTTTCGGAAGTGTACTTTGACTTCATCGAAATATTACCAAGCTTTGCCTCAGCTTTCAGTTTCTTTAGTAATGCATCTGTGCTCTTGTACTCCGGGTGCACAGCTACATTCCCTGCCATAAAGATTTGAACTTTGTCCATAACTTCTATCCAACTGCAAGTCGGATTCTTCTTTAGTCCAAGATGACTAATCCTACCCTTTAACCATTCAACTTTCTCCCTCGTTTTGGCCTCGGAATATATATTTTCGAGAAGTATATGGCACTGCTTATTGTCTGGTTCAAGCTTCAAAATTTGAGCCACAACCTGCTCTGCTAGTTTGACATCATTATGCACTCGGCAACCATGAAGCAAAGCAACCCAAACTAGTGCATCTGGATTTAATGGCATACTTTCGAAAAAATTGTAGGCTTCCTTCAACTTTCCACCATTAGAGAGGAGACTAACCATGCAGGTGTAGTGCTCCAACTTGAGCTCAAATTTACAGTCCTTTTCCATCATGGTAAAGAACGTCTTCCCTTCTTTTAGTAATCCAGAGTGAACACAAGCATAAAGTATAGATGTATAGGAGTTTCTATCTGGTATAATGCCTTCCTTTCTCATGCCATCAAAAGTAGTTTGAGCTTCAGTTCCTAATCCATGGATGCAATAACCAGCAACCATTATCGTCCATGAGACCAAATCCTTGCTGACAATCATGTCAAACGCTAAACGAGCTAAACCTAGTGCTCCACATTTCACATACATGTCTACAAGTGCATTAGCAACATAAGGGTCAGAAAAAAGCCCGCTTCTGAGAATGTGGGTGTGGATTTCTTTGCCAGTCTTTAGAGAAGCTAAGCTAACGCAAGCTGGCAACAAACTCGAGAAGGTCACACCATCCGGCTTACATTCATCTTGCATTTTTAGAAATAGATTCAGTGCTTCATAGGGAAGACAGTACTTTGAGAAACCACCAATCATTATATTCCAAGAGATTATGTCTCTCACACGCATCTGACTAAAAACTAATTCCGCATCAATAATGCTTCCACATTTGAAATACATATCCATAAGAGCATTAGATACCCATAAATCGGACACCATGTTGTGTTTCTTAACATAATCATGCACCTCCTTGCCATGTTCCAGCAAGCCACTAGAAGCACAAGCATTTAATACAGTTGTAACAGCATAAGTTTCAGGTTCGATACCCTTATCTTTCATTTCATAGAACAATCTCACAGCATCACCTGATAGGCCTTCTCGTGCATATGCAGCTAGCATCGTTGTCCATGACACGATACTCCTATCATCCATATTCTTAGAAACACGAATCACACAATCTAAATCTCCACATTTCGAATACATATCAAGTAGTGTATTGCTACATCTTAAATCTTGACTAAACCCTCTTTTAACTGCATAACCATGAAGCATTTTACCAGAATTACGGTCACCAATATCAGCACATGCTGCAAGAACACAAACCATAGTCGTCAAGTCAGGCACAACACCAGCAAAAACCATCTGTTCGAAAACACTGAGCCCTTCCTCAGGCAAACCATTTGATGCATACCCACTTACCATTGAATTCCAAGATATAACGTCTCGATCAAGCATTCCATCAAACAACTTCCGCGCACTCTCAACCCTCCTGAATCTAAAGTAAAAACCAATGAGCGAGTTCACAACCGCGGTTTTGTCACCAAGATGCAATTTTAACAAACACCCATGAATCTTTTCACCTTCCTTGACAAACCCTAATCCTGAAAACCACTTTAACACACAAGAAAAAGTATATTCATTCGGAACAACACCAAAATCCCTCATTTGACCATACAAATAAACACCTTCCTTAAAATCACCAACTTTTGCATATTCATTGATCAAAATATTCCACAAATAAACCTTCTCATTTTTAATCAAATCAAATACCTTCCTACCCTCTACCAAATCCCCACAATTCACATACATAAACACTAATTTAACCCCCAAAACAGTGTCCACCCGTAAGCTGTTCGATGAAATGACTGAATGAACTTTCCGACCGTCGCGTAATGATTTCTTAATTGCACAAAGTTGTAACACTGAACAATAAGTACCCAATTCAAGTTCTGATTTTGATGATTTACACAGTAATTCTACTGCTTCTCTCAACTTACCCACCTCACAAAAATGTCTAATTTTATCATTACAGTCTGTAATTACTGGATTAATTGTTTGATTTAGCAAAGCTAAAGTTTTCGAAAATGGTGAATTTGTTGAATTTGAGGGATTTTCAGGATTTTTTGAAGTGGGTTTTAGGGATTTTGAAGGATTATGATGGTGATTAAGGAAATTTAGAGCTGGGATTTGATAGGGTTTGAATGTATGTAGATTGTTAGCGATGATTGCCATGACAACAATGGCTGACAAAAGTAATGTAGTTCGTTTTAGTCAGTTATATCTGGGATAAATTTACAAATAACCACCACGTATTTACGTATTTTTACAAATAACCACCACGTATTTCTATTTTTACAAATAACCCCCAAGTTTTTGTGTATACTCCCCAATCACCACCGTATATTTGACCCGAAACTCGTTTTTCATATTTTTCGACTCATTAATTAACGATTTACCTGAAATACCCATATTAGCCTTGTCCAATTATACAATCCAAAATTACCAAAAAAATTCACTCTTTCTCAATTTCCCCTGAATGCCCAAATCAATATTGAATAAGTCATGACAATTCTAAACCCCCAAATTATTGATTTATCTTGAAAACTTAAATCTCCAAAATCCTCTAACATTTCACTAGCACTCATCTGCACCATGCCGAATTCAAGTGCAGCAACAATCGGATTCCGCGCTCAATTGAGCAACCAACACGGCATTACCACACACCACCATTTGAATCATCGTATTTGAAGTCGGAACCGGAAATTGATTTAAAAGTTTGACAAGTTGAACTAATTGAGCACAAATGAACCACAAGTCCAACAGCCCAGACTAATTAAGGCTAGTTCGTCTCAGTTCCGATGCACCATTCCGTCGCATAATCTAGTGCATCCCAGAATAAGACCATCATGACTCACCCCCTCCTCCATACTGCTCATGAATCTCAACCCAGAAAACTGACTACTGAGTCCTAACTAGTCCTCATTATCTGCTCCGCACTCACGAATAACAATCAAGTACCACCGGTCAACCACCATGCCGTACTTATGCTCTATTCGAACCCGTCAATTCAGACCACCGTATATGCAGCACTCACGAATAACAATTCAGTATCATCGTTCAACCACCATGTCACGCTTCAGAACCTATCAATTCAGACCACCATTTATGCCGTCGAATTGACGATGAATACTTCTCAAGTTGTTGTACGCATGGATTAGTTTTACGAAATAAGTCTTATGAGTATGAGTTGAACCCAAATTCATGTGAATGAGTTTAAGAAGTATGAAAAATCATAAAGAGGGGGTCATTTCTGATGAAATTTAGAGTAAAATTGTAAACCGATCAATTGTTTTGGGGATTTAGGGTTTCAATATGGATTACGGAGTAATTGATTTGGGTATTTCAGAGGAAATCCAAAAAGATAGGATTGTTATGTTAATTTGGGATTGTGTAAGTCGATAAGGGTAATATGGGTATTTCAGGTAAATCGTTAACTAATGAGTCGGAAAATATTATAAACAAGTTTCGGGTCAAATATACGGTGGTGATTGGGGAATATACACGAAAGTTTGGGGGTTATTTATAAAATTAGAAATACGTGGTGGTTATATGTAAAAATACGTAAATAAGTGGTGGTTATTTATAATTTTTCCTTATATCTATGAGAATGTGTTTATATTATGAGAATATACTCCCTCCGTCTCACCGGATTCTTTACGTTTACTTTTTCACATTTGTCGAGGTGCGCACCATCAATATCTTTCATTTTGCATTTATAAAAATTCTAAAAATTTGATATTCTTAATCTATTCCCAAAGACGAATCAAACAAGATCCCACATGACTATGTTTCTTCTTATAGATTGTCGAGAATATTATAGATTCTCTTGACTTGTGAATAGTGTCAAAAAATAAATGTAAAGAATCTGCTGAAACGGAGGGAGTACATTTTGTGAGGTACATACAAGCTATATATATATATATATATACTCCGTATATACTAGTTAAAGTAGACTAGGTTAGTATATATAGGACTCTACTTGACTATATTTACATTGAAAGTAGGAGATATATAAAGACTAGAGGTATGGGATTGTTGGACTGTGGGGGACGTGTGAGGTGAGGAGTTTGAGGGAGAGTTGGAGTGTGATTCTGAATGTGGGTTGATACGCCAAGTCTTGAAAGCGAAGTTTGTGCAGAGGCTTTGTGAGAGCATCGGTAAGTTGATCATTGCCGGCAAGATGTTGAATACGAATGTGGCCATGTTGAAGTTGTTCACGTACAAAGTGAAATGATAGTGCCATGTGCTTCATTCTTGAGTGAAAGACTAGATTTTTGGCGTATAGAGTGGCGGACATTTTGTCACAATAGATGGCAGGTGGTTTGGTGAGGTTGGTGCCGAGTTCAGTAAGGAGATTTCGGAGCCAGAGTGTTTCTGTTGTGACAGCAGCGACAGCGCGAAATTCAGCTTCAGTTGTGGATAATGCAAGGCCACGTTGCTTTTTAGAGGACCAGGAGATAGGATTGTGGCCTAGGTAGATGAGGTAGCTCGTGGTAAAGACATAGATTGTCACCTGCAAAATCAGCATCGCAAAATGCATGAAGACAGAGAGATGAGTAGCGGTGTAGTTGAATACCATAATTCTGAGTGCCTTGGAGGTAGCGAAGTAGGCGTTTGAGTGCAATCCAGTGTGGCGAGGTGGGGTGATGTAGGAATTGAGCGAGACGGTTAACGGTAAATGCTATATCTGGTCTAATGAGGGATAGGTACTGTAGACTCCCTACTATGGCGCGATAGTCCGCGTGGTTTTGTATGGGTTTGTGGTCTTCACGGATGAGAGGGATATCAGTGGCGATGAGGGTGTTGATAGGTTTGGCATTAGCCATATTGTGTTTGGTAAGAAGGTCATTGACATATTTAGATTGGTTGAGATGTAAACCAAGGTTGTTAGGTGTGACTTCGACACCTAAGAAGTAGGAGAGGGGGCCGAGATCTTTAATGGAGAAGCGAGTGGCAAGGTTTGTTATGAAGTGTCGTGTATGCATTTCATTTGGTCCTGTGATGATAATGTCGTCAACATAGACAAGCATATACAAACAGGTGGTTGGTGTTTTGAGGAGAAGAGTGATGAATCGGATATCGATTGTTTGAAACCATAAGTGATTAGGTAGGTTTTGAGCTCGGTGTACTATGCTCGAGGAGCTTGTTTGAGGCCGTATATGTGGCCTTGTTGAACTTGAAAACATGGTTAGGTTGTGTGCTATCAACGAATCCTTGTGGTTGAGCCATGAACACGTTATCAGTAAGTGTGCCTTGTAAGAAGGCGTTGTTAACATCGAGTTGTCTTAGAGTCCATTGTTGGGTGACTGCGAGTGATAGGATGTGTCGAAAAGTGGTGGGTTTGATAACAGGGTTGGAGGTTTCACCATAGTCGATGTCAGGGCGTTGATGGAAGCCCTTCGCAACGAGTCGAGCTTTGTATTATTTGAGGGTACCATCGGGGTTTTACTTAACACGATAGACCCATTTGCAGCCTATAACGTGGTGTGAGGGTTGACGTGAACAAGTGTCCATGTCTTGTTGCGCACCAATGCATCGAATTCAGCTTGCATAGCGTGACGCCATTGAGAGATGATGAGAGCACGTTTAATGGTGGTAGGAAGGGCGTGGTCAACGGTGGTGGCAAGAGTTAGATTTGCATATTTAGGATTGGGCTTTCTTATGTTATTAGTGAGTCGTGTGATAGCGTGGGAGGGGGTGGTTGTGTGGAGGCAGTGGGTTCGGTTGAAGGGATGGGGTCTGAGATGTCGGGTTCAGATTGTGGTGGTGAAGGGGAGGGGTCAAGGGAGGTGTCAGGGGAGGGTTGCTGGGGTGGCTGGTGGTGAGGGAATATTGTGCGTGGGTGTAGGTGAGGATGGCGGTGTAACAAAGGGTGTGATAGGGTCTGGTTGTTGTGGTGGCTTAGGGCGTCTTTTGTAGACTTAGAGTGGGGTTTCGATTGAGGCTGGTGGAGGCTGTGGGTGCAGGGAGGTGTTTGAGGGAGAGTTGGAGTGTGATTCTGAATGTGGGTTGATAATATCTACATCAAATGTGTTTAACAACTAAAACGGATTAATATTCGGAACTCGGAAGGGCCGATATTTTTTTGTTTGTTTTGGGGTAAATTTGTTCGGGATAATATTAGTGTGAAATAATTTTACATAAAGTTAACGAGAGAATTTTTTTCTCCTCGAAAAACCATTTAGGGTTGATAAGTAGATAACTCATGAAGCGTTTTTTTAGTAAGAAATGGTTTTATAATGAGATAACTCGACATTTTATGTTCATGAGCTCTCTTCTGATGACCTACATTATACAACAATTCGCTTTTAATGGATGAGTTTCGTATTATTTTTGAGAAATCCTTACAATTACTATTTGAATACGAAAAGTAAATCGAAATTGGACTTATCGTTAATTATTGATCGATGGTAGACCCGAATATGATCGATAGAGGCTAAGAATTTTGTATGTTTATGGGTTTGGACTACTCATTTTTCCTTCTATTGTAGTATGTGGTTGACAACAATCCCACCTTTGAATATCAAGTTATTTGCTTGAAGATTGAAAATTTGGAATGGATGCAACTTGTCTCTCTTCCCTTTGTCATCTCAATCTCCACAATCCCAGTTCTTCATTGTTTACAGGTATCCATTCCTCTTTAATTATCTGTTATTAACTTAGCTCTGAGTTGTGAAACTGTTCCTGTTCCGACGGTTGGCTTCTGATCCTGCCTGAGCTCCCTCAGACATTGATACGATCAGTTGCAGGTCCGAAATGGGTTCATATAATCATCTTTGTCTGCACGCCTTACTGGCTTTTGCTTTCTGCTTATGTCTTACATGCAAGGATAGAGGCTGTATAACTATTTGGTTGACATAGAAATTGAGACTGATGCAGCTTATATTTGGCAGAAAATGTGGTCTGTTCCACATCTTTTGCCAACCGCAATATGCTGTCATTTCAATCGACTGGCACGGGCATAAGAGTAATCAGGAGCGGTAACTCTCCTGACAGTCGGATTCTGAGCCGAGATAGACTGATGGCATTGTTCAAACGTATCCAGGATTCCATATCTGAAGAAAAATCCGGGATCAGGACCAGTCTGAGGTCTAAACAACCAAGTGATGATTTTGCAGTTGAAACTCCAGTTTCAGAGTTTCCTCACCAATCTAGCTCGAAACAAGGTGAGATATTGGGCGTGATTGTCACCAAAAAGGTTGTATAGAGGCTGTCGTCGTTATTGTGAATGTTTTGCAGTAAGTCTTGCTTATGACGGATTCTTTTTTCCGAGCATGAAATGTGAAATTTTACTCTTTTCACAGTGAACTTACAGCAAAGTATACCGTCAACTAGAAAAGGAAGGAAACCAAAGGAGAAACCGCTACCCAAACCGAAAAAATTATCCAATAACAAGCTAACTCGCCTGCCATCCAACTTCGCGAAGAAATCTCCGATCCCATCACTAACACCATTAAGAAGTAACGCGCACAGCGTGCTGGATGAAACGGAGAAACTGTTACCCGATCCACAACTCTCATCCAACAAGAAGCTAACTCGCCTGCCATCTAACTTCGTGAAGAAATCTCCAATCCCATCACTCACACCATTGAGAAGCAACGAGCACAATGTGGCAAATGATACGGGGTTAAGCTCAGAAGATCGTAGCGATCCCCAAAAGCTTGAAGAAATGAAGCTCAGTGAGCTCAAAAGAGTAGCCAAAGTAAGAGGAATCAGAGGTTATTCCAAATTAAAGAAGAGTGAGGTTTTAGAATTGTTGAGGCTTCAGATAAAGGGCTAAGTTCATCACAGGAGTTCATTTCGTAGCGTTTCACAGTTCCGCTTTTGAAAATTTCAACCAACAGAAGAGCACAAAGAAAATATCATGTTATAGTACATCACTCTCGTCGTGTGCAGTCGTCTGAAAGTCATTCTTGTAAATTGAAATCCTCAAAATGTTATGGCCGTCCCATGGTACGACGACAAAAAAAAAATGATCATTTTATGATAATAAAAATAGTTATTTTTTATCGTAAAAGGGACAGATGGTTATTTTTTCTGAGTTATATCATCTGACGGTTGCACACGGGACCGACTAGTACAATCGAAGCATTTACAATAAGATGGATGAATCACTCAATCAGTACAATGTACAGTCAATTGATTACAGCTGAGAGAGTCAACTGAATCTTCTACTTTAACTACTCTGCTCATTAACAAACTCTCAAGGAAGATAATGCCAAATTGCCAAGCATGTACAGCAGTACAGTTAACAGAAACCTGGGATTTGGTAAAAGTCCGAATCACTTATCGCTGTAGGGTGTGAAAAATCTACGGACTGTCTTATCTACGACTTGGGTAAAACCTCTGCGGTATTACTGTATTAGCCTCTGCAAGAACAGGCTCCATACTTAAAATGGTGAAACCGGTAGGAATCTCTCAAAACGATATCCCTGTGATAAGTTTTTGAGATTAACTTTGCAGTCTCATGGCATTCATGGCATACTCTTGCATTCTTTGTGACATGTATGACTGTGCCAGGCGCCGAGAACAACACTCCAAAGGCAATAGCCGATGCTTCACTGTGCCCGCAAAGAGCTATTTCCTTTTTCATTTTTTCGGAACTAATTAAGGTGTACTTTGACTTCATCGAAATATTTCCAAGCTTCGTCTTAGCTTTCAGTTTCTTTAGCAATGCATCTGTGCTCTTGTACTCCGGGTGCAAAGCTACATTCCCTGCCATAAAGATTTGAACTTTGTCCTTAACTTCTATCCAACTGCAAGTCGGATTCTTCTTTAGTCCAAGATGACTAATCCTACCCTTTAACCATTCAACTTTCTCCCTTGTTTTGGCCTCGGAATATATATTTTCGAGAAGTATATGGCACAGCTTATTGTCTGGTTCAAGCTTCAAAATTTGATCCACAACCTGCTCTGCTAGTTTAACATCATTATGGACTCGGCAACCATGAAGCAAAGCATCCCAAACTAGAGCATCTGGTTTTAATGGCATACTTTCGACAAAATTGTACGCTTCCTTCAACATTCCACCATTAGAGAGGAGACTAACCATGCAGGTGTAGTGCTCCAACTTGAGCTCAAATTTACGGTCCTTTTCCATCATGGTGAAGAACGTCTTCCCTTCTTTTAGTAATCCAGAGTGAACACAAGCATAAAGTATAGATGTATAGGAGTTTCTATCTGGTATAATGCCTTCCTTTCTCATGCCATCAAAAGTAGTTTGAGCTTCAGTTCCAAATCCATGGATGCAAAAACCAGCAACCATTATCGTCCATGAGATCAAATCCTTGCTGACAATCATGTCAAACGCTAAACGGGCTAAACCTAGTGCTCCACATTTCACATACATGTCTACAAGTGCATTAGCAACATAAGGGTCAGAAAAAAGCCCGCTTCTGAGAATGTGGGTGTGGATTTCTTTGCCAGCCTTTAGAGAAGGTAAGCTAGCGCAAGCTGGCAACAAACTCGAGAAGGTCACACCATCCGGCTTACATTCATCTTGCATTTCTAGAAATAGATTCAGTGCTTCATAGGGAAGACAGTACTTTGAGAAACCACCAATCATTATATTCCAAGAGATTATGTCTCTCACACGCATCTGACTAAAAACTAATTCCGCATCAATAATGCTTCCACATTTGAAATACATATCCATAAGAGCATTACACATGGATAAATCGAACACCATGTTGTGTTTCTTAACATAATCATGCGCCTCCTTGCCATGTTCCAGCAAGCCACTAGAAGCACAAACATTTAACAAAGTTGTAACAGCATAAGCGTCAGGTTCGATACCCTTATCTTTCATTTCATAGAACAATCTCACAGCATCACCTGATAGGCCTTCTCGTGCATATGTAGCTAGCATCGTTGTCCATGACACGATACTCCTATCATCCATATTCTCAGAAACACGAATCACACAGTCTAAATCTCCACATTTCGAGTACATATCAAGTAGTGTATTGCTACATGTTAAATCTTGACTAAACCCTCTTTTAACTGCATAACCATGAAGCATTTTACCAGAATTACGGTCACCAATATCAGCACTTGCTGCAAGAACACAAACCATAGTCGTCAAGTCAGGCACAACACCAGCAAAAACCATCTGTTCGAAAACACTGAGCCCTTCCTCAGGCAAACCATTTGATGCATACCCACTTACCATTGAATTCCAAGATATAACGTCTCGATCAAGCATTCCATCAAACAACTTACGCGCACTCTCAACCCTCCTGAATCTAAAGTAAAAAACAATGAGCGAGTTCACAACCGCGGTTTTATCACTAAGATGCAATTTTAACAAACACCCATGAATCTTTTCACCTTCCTTTACAAACCCTAATCCTGAAAAACACTTTAACACACAAGAAAAAGTATATTCATTCGGAACAACACCAAAATCCCTCATTTCACCATACAAATAAACACCTTCCCTAAAATCACCAACTTTTGCATATTCATTAATCAAAATATTCCACAAATAAACCTTCTCATTTTTAATCAAATCAAATACCTTCCTACCCTCTACCAAATCCCCACAATTCACATACATAAACACTAATTTAACCCCCAAAACAGTGTCCACCCGTAAGCTGTTCGATGAAATGACTGAATGAACCTTCCGACCGTCGCCTAACGATTTCTTAATCGCACAAAGTTGTAACACTGAACAATAAGTACCCAATTCAAGTTCTGATTTTGATGATTTACACAGTAATTCTACTGCTTCTCTTAACTTACCCACCTCACAAAAATGTCTAATTTTATCATTACAGTCTGAAATTACTGGATTAATTGTTTGATTTAGCAAAGCTAAGGTTTTCGAAAATGGTGAATTTGTTGAATTTGAGGGAATTTTAGGGTTTTTTGAAGTGGGTTTTAGGGATTTTGAAGGATTATGATTGTGATTAAGGATATTTAGAGTTGGGATTTGATAGGGCTTGAATGTACGTAGATTGCTAGTGATGATTGTCATGACAATACAGGCTGGCAAAAGTAATGTAGTTCGTTTTAGTTAGTTATATCTACATCAAACGGGGTTAACTAAAACGGACTAATATTCGGAACTCGGAAGGGTCGATACCATTTTGTTTGTTTTGGGGTAAATTTGCTCGGGATAATATTAGGTTTTGTTTGGTAAACAGCACTAAATTTCAACATATTTGAGATATTTAACATGTTGGACTCACCAATATGCTATTTAGACCATCCCAAGCAAGGTGGATGAAGGGGTCAATAGCTAATTGAGTCAAGTTAATTAAGTATTACTAATTTAATTAACATGACCCATTACAAAATAGGGTCAATTGGTGACCTCCTTTCTTATTATTGACCCATTTATTGACCTACTAGTTGTTTGATTGTCATTGACTCAGAAATGTGAAGAGTTTAAAATGTACTTCCTCCATTCCAATCAATTCTATACATTTCACTTTTCGGATACTATTCATAAGTCGAGTGAATTTTCGACACAACTTCTAATATATAACATAAAAGATAGTCATGTGAGATCTTGTTTAAATTGTCTTACCGAGTATATTGTGAATATCAAATTTTTAAAATTTTTATCTATACGTAACTAAAGATATTAACAAAAGAAAACGGGTATTGGCAAACGTGAATAAAGTAAATGTATAGAATTGATTGGAATGGAGGAAGTAGTAAATAATAATAGATAAATTAGGAGAGATGAGACTTTTAGTTGGGTAAAAAATGTGGGAAATAATAAAAAATGTGGGAAAGTGAAAAATGTTGGTTTGATGACCTAGGTAGTGACCTTCTGCTTTGGAGGATGAAAATGGGTCAAGATAAATAAGGGAGTTAAGGGTAAGATTAGTATCCGAACTTTGCTTTTTTTTTACAGTTAAGTGACTGAACTTTCTAAGTTTACGGTTGAGTGACTCAAACTTAACACTGTTAACTTTTTGACTTAAAATCTAATTAGAACTCACAAAACAGATGTTATATCAAAATACTTTAATAAAACACAATTCACTCTATCGGTAATTAATAACCATCGTTAATTTAACGAAACAACATATTATTCCCAAAAAATTATATCTTCCGAGGGCAGTTGCAACTTCAATGTGTAGCGTCCATGCTATCTTTTTTGCTTACTTCCGGCCATTCAAAGACATGTCTATAAGTTTCCACCCGAATTCTGAAAACAAAAAATTTAGCATAACACATAAGTGAAAAAAATCATCGTAAAATTACCTCCGAAATATGAATTACAACCCCTTGCAGCAATTTTTGCTTTTTCTAATTGTTCTTGAGCTCTAGGACAAATGACTAAGTTTTTTGAATGAATGAATTCTCTCTTTTTATGCAACCTTTCCATAATAGACTCCCGAAAATCCTCGAGCATGGTTATTATAGGTTTGTGCCTTGAATTTAGAATGTAAGCATTGAAGACTTCACTCATATTGTTATCCACGGCATCACATTGACATTGTGGGGTATAAAATGCTCTACACCATCTTTCATAATTTCTTCCCATCAAATCAGCAGCAGCTTCTGAACAAATTGCATTCAAGTGATCAATATTTTCTTTGAACTCATTCGGGGTAGTGCTTTTGGCAATTCTCCAAAAATGCATTCTATACTCTTGTCCTCCGCCAAATACTTGTCTAAAATTCATATAGACATGTCTAGCACACACTCTTTGTTCAACTTGTGGCAAAATATCACTCACGGCCCTTAAGAGCCCCTTTTGTTGGTCAGACATTATAGTGTGCCCAGCTCCATCATTTGTCCTTAAATCTTCGGCTAACAACATTAGAAACCAACTCCAAGACTCGGTATTCTCCACATCCACCACTGCCCAAGCAATAGGAAACATTTGGTTATTCCCGTCCCTCCCAACAGCCACCAATAATTGTCCTCCATAAGGACCTTTAAGCCAACAACCATCTATTGAAATAAATGGTCTGCACCCCGCAAGGAAACCTTCCCTAACTGCAGCAAAACAAATGTACATTCTTCGAAAAACACTATTTTCAAGCTGAAACTTTACAATATTATTTTGATCAGATCTCAAAATCTCAGCACTGTAATTGTTCAATAAAGCATATTGTTGCTCATACTCCCCAACAATTAGATTTAGAGCACACTTTTTAGCTCTAAATGCCATATGCAACGACACTTGAAGCCCAAGCTCGGTCCATACAGAATCAATTATCTCTTGAAGTTTCAAATAAGGATTTGATTTGAACTTCTTCAAATAATGTTTAGCTACCCACTTATAAGTAACTTTCTTCACTTTCTTCTTTCTTCCACAAGAATGAACTTCATTGTAGGTCTTTACTTTCAAATGCTTTTTATTTTTCTTCATCGAAGCCCATATTTTCCACTCACAATTCTCTTCTTTGCACTTAACCCCAATCTTATCCCTAGTATTTCTGGTGTATACAGTATCCACCCCATTTTTTGCACAATAATTAATCATTTCTTTCCTAAATTCAACCGCATTTTCGAATATTTGTCCAAGAAAAAAGGTTTTGTCATTCCAATTGAAACGATCCACATTTGCTCTTTGAATTGTTTGTTTAGTTCGCTTGGCAGCTGGTGCACTCAAGTAACCATATTCATCTTCTTCCGACGACTCTACAGGGCTTTCAAGAGTCGACTCGTCATCATAATCACTATCTATGTCATATGCCAATTTTTTAGTTTGAAGTTGATCTCCTAACTTAGCAAGTTCGGCATGAAATTCATTCTCTATTGTCTTGGCCTCTCTATGTTTACTCCTAGCACCTAAAATCTCATCATCATCCATATCAGTACCATTCTCATCATAATCAATTTCTATTGGAGATAACTCGTGCGTCTCTACTGGTTCGTTCATAGAATAACCATCTACACCAAATGCATTCTCAGTATTCTCATAATCATCCATATGTTCCCCGTTTAACAACTCGGAAAAAGACATATTTCTTTCCAACTCACTTAAACCAAGATCAATTTCTTTGTCAATCATAATATGTAAATAGCCACGACAATATAGATTAAGTTACGTACATAAGACAAAGGGTTATGATAACCAGTTTCCACTTAAACAATCCCTTTTTCGCAAGCCAAAATACGGATGGGGTACCAGCATATAATCATATTGACATTAGGAACTATGAACATAATTGTGTAATTGCGTAATCATATTGACATTAGAACACCATGAATATAATTGCCTCTGAGAAACTAATGCAATTTGCTCTCAATATAATTGCGTGTGTTGTTTTATTAGTTGATTAACCTCAGAGACGGTTTCAATCAAGTATTCATTCTCATATCCAACTAACAGATGAACCATGAATAAAGTGGTCTCATAAGTAAACGAAGAGATTAAAAATATCAAAAATTTACAAAAAACTTACCACTTGTTCTTGTATTGATCTTGTTTTGATGAATTTTGCGACATGTACAGAGCTTTGCTTTCCTCTCTGTGTTTTCAATTCTTTGGTTTGCTTTCAATTCCTTGGGTTTTCAATTGTTTAGACGGAAATCTGGAAAATAAAGGGGTTTCTTTTTTTTAGCTAGGATTTTAGGTTTTGGTGGTTTATTGTTCGATTTTACACGCGCACGACTATCGGTATTCTCCCGTCTTTTTTTTTAATGATATGTTGGGTCCGATTTATTTTTTGTGAAGATTATTTAACGGTGTTAAGTTTGAGTCACTTAACCATAAACTTAGAAAGTTCAGTCACTTAACTGTAAAAAAAAAAAAGCAAAGTTCGGGTACTAATGTTACCCTTAACTCATAAATAAGATGTAATTAAGAATAAAAATATGTATTGACCTACTTAAGGTGACACTTGCTTGGGTATGGTCTTAGAGTATTTGGTTAATGGCATATTAAAATAGTATATTGGGGTACAATATGCTACTTCCTCCATTCCAATCAATTCTATACATTTCACCTTTTGCCCACTATTTCTAAGTCGGGTTAATCTTCGACACAACTTCTAATATGTAACATAAAATATAGTCATGTGAGATCTTGTTTAAATTGTCTTACCGAGTACATTGTGAATATCAAAGTTTTATAATTTTTATCGATATGTAACTAAAGATATTAAGAAAAGAAAATCAGTATTGGCAAACGTGAATAAAGTAACGTATAGAATTGATTGGAATGGAGGAAGTATTTTACAATGGCCCTGTTTGGTAAACAACAGATTAATATTGGCAGAAGCAGATTTAAAAAGCAGATTTGATTAGCAGAATGATTTAGCGATATGACTAGCATATTTACTAAGCAGAATTATTTTAGAGGTGTTTGGTAATTGATAGTTTAGATTAGCACTAGAATCTTTGTAGCATTTCACAATTCCGCTTTTGAAAATTTCAACCAACAGAAGAGCACAAAGAAACTATCATGTTATAGTACATCACTCTCGTCGTGTGCAGTCGTCTGAAAGTCATTCTTGTAAATTGAAATCCTCAAAATGTCAGCAATGTTTTCACAGGAAGACATTTTGCTGTCTAAGAACTCCACTGTTTCGCATTGTTAGTTTATAAACGCGACATCTTGTATCACCTTTTACTTCTACTTTTGTTACGAGTACAACAATCAAGCTTACAATCCCTCGAGACTTCAGCCATAATTGCAGTACTGAGTGTCTAGAAAGGTAAAAACTTAGGTAAGACGGTCTTGCAACTGACAGTCAGGCGTATCAAGGTTATAACTGTTTGGAGCGATATTTCAACACGGGACTCTGTAAGCTCGCCACAAAATCTTGAAAATTCACTCCATACCGTAATTTACTGTAAGACGGGCTTACCTGAACTAGTGAACTCAAACAAATTTACCTTCTGCAAAACTGATGAAAAGAAGCACTTTCATTAAGAACTGATGCATTACCTGTAGATATATACAGAGGCAATTGAGATTCAGAAACAAATTTCATCTCAGCCAAGTTTTATTTGAAGATGGCAAGGAGCATGCTTCGGCAAATTAGTCTTATGATCCTTGGTAATATGTACAGCCATAATCTACCAAAAATTGATACGAAAAAACCATGGAACGACAAAGGCGATCACTAAGCATGCTGTAAGGAAGTTACATAATGGTTGGCCATGCCAGCAAGCTTCTTCTGCACTCCTATCTGATGAGTTGGCTGTGTTATCATTTGATGTACTCTCTTTCCATTCCTCCATGAAGCCTTCGTTTCCAACGCCTTTTACGTTCGTTGCTGTCTCCCCACATATTTCGCACATCCTGCAGCAGTCAGAATGATTTATCGAAGATCAGTCTTATAAGGTCCCGACTCCCGATGCTTGGATTTTTGTTGCAGAGTTGTTAGAATGAGAATTAGCATGATGATTTACTAATCCCGAATTCTCGGGAAAAGAAACAAGGCTAAGGTACAACGTACAAGTACTTAGCAATTGATCATAATCATAAGAAGATATAGTGTCTGTGTAATTAGGTATATCCAACATAAAATGTAGATCTCTATGGAAACGTTATTCGGACTACAATGAAGGCCTAACATCAAATGAGTGCACCGGGATTAATCCATCTTGTTTTAACCAAGATACGGGTTCAAATCCTGGCGACCTCAAAACCCCTCAAAAACCACGAAGTGAAAATCAGCACATGGTATGGGTGGGCCTGTGCAAACTAACCACTCTTCAAGCCCAATGGACATTTGAGTGAGAGAGCGTATTAGGAATATTAATAATAGTTGCGCCTCAACCATTACCTTAAGGTTTTGGTTGAGATGATTCATCTATCAGGATGTTAGGTTTGCGACCAAATCATGACATTGAACTACCATCGCTTAAGTTATACGGACGGATAAAGCTCGTATGTAAGAATAGAGAATGCAGCTTTGTCGATGAGTGCAAACACATAGGAATGAAAATTGCATTTTTAGAGTAATCACGAGATTGGAACAGACGGGCGAACAAACATTGTCTTGTTATTACTTTCGTGACATCCTTAGATAACCACTCATTCTCTTGTTATAAGGGGAAATGAGAAATATGGGAAACAAATGTTGTCCTACGCAACCCACATTCTTTGACACGGAAACAATTATCTACAATATTCCGTTGCTAGTACCCTCTGTGGACCGAACATGCAAAGAAGAGTACGAACTACAAACGTTCACCTTTGGCTATCCTATTGACAAAAGGGCTTCGACCTTCTAGTTTTAGAAAAAAATTGTTGGCAACTCCACTATGTTTCAATATTCAAATTTCGGCTAATCATGGAAATACGAGCAAAAATGGTAAGGAGCTATGACTTATGAGTTCCAAATAAATACAGAATTTTGGCAAGGCTAACAAAAGTTGGTTCAGCTAACAAATTAACACGCCTATTATCTAGTCATTTTTTCTATGTATGCAAATCCGAATCACTACGCTCTTTTGCTAAATACCACCGTAGTTTATTTTATGAAATACAGCCTTCCAAAAGATAGAGTAGCCGAACAATTACTGCTCGTTCATCCAATGGAACCAAAGACTAACTCCGTATCTTCTTTCAAATAATGATACTACGGACTACATCAAGATTAGTCTTAAGTCGTATACACTTCTTAAATCATGAAATACCATTTGACAATCGTGTTTTGAATCAAGACCCACTTGCAAATAACTTCTTCCTTTACTCCAGACAAAAGATTTCAAATGTTCGTGTGAATCGTGTCCCTAGCTCCCTACCCAACTTCAGACTACAAGAGGTCTTACATGTAAAAACAGCACATTAACTCATTAACCCTAGAACTAAACGAGGAATACATAACCATAAGGGTTCGTCTCACATGTAAATCCGTCTCATGCAATCCTCACTACTACGTATTTTGTAACATAACCCTCTCCATAGACATTAGGGCAATGATGATCAACAGCAATGCAAATATAACAGTAAGTGTTAAAATATAAAACGAATCAGGTAACTTCAACCATCGGCTTAAGCTTTAGCTTTTGGTTGAGTTGGTTTCTTGACATGGTATCAGAGCCATGTGACCAAAGGTCACGGGTTCGAATCTCATTCCCCCTCCATTCTAATCTGGATAATCAGAACAGGCACGAGAATCCCGCAAACGAATCAAGGAATCTCAACTACTGACTATTGACTAATACGCTTACTAACCGGGAATATGAGTTGTTTTTGATCCGTTTCACTCCTACAACCGTCTTAAATACAAAACTTACATTCAAACAAACAACAATAAACAAACTTTCAAAACCCTAAAGAGAAGAAATTAACCTGTTTCCCTTAACCTTGAACCAAGCCTCAGCGCAATGCGAATGCGCAACGCTAAGCTCACCCTTGCAACCACATCCAAGCATCACAGGATCCGTTTTCTCCCTCAAAGAACCCGATTTCGATTCCTGCTCAGAATTCAAATGACAAATCCTGCAAACTTTTTCCCCTTCAAAAACATCACTATCTTCTTCACATTTCACATCAATAACACAAGATTCCTTCTCTTCCTTTTTTTCCACCATCTTCTTCAAACCCTCATTTTCAATTACACAATTATTCTCTCCTAAATCACTTGATTTATTCCCAGAATTCCTCTCAATATCAGTAACTTCAACTACACAGTTACTTTTACCACTAAAATCAGGTAACTTTTCTGAACTACTTGCATCATTATTTCCACAATTAAAATTTAACCCATTAACTATTCTTTCACCCATTTTTACTATTTTTTGTTCTTTTCCTGATCAAACAAGGCGCAAGGTCAGTACAATATATTGTCGCGACTCACGATACCTCCGTCAAAAACCTATTTATTTTTTTCACCCAATTATATAAAGATCAAAACTTTCACGAAAATTTTTACCTCAATCTAAGAAAACCCATGAAGGTAAAACTCAAATCAACCTAAACCCATATTAAAAATCAATAATTTGGATAAAATTATCTATAAAATCCAGTGTTTTACTCTGTTCTTTCTACTGTAATTCTGTTTATAGTTTCATAACATGCATAAGAAACTGTGTACTTTATTGAGTTAAAGGAAAGTTTTTATGATTGAATTTACCTCAGATACATGAAATTACAGTATGAATATCTCAAATATCTGAGCATTCCTCTGATTTTATCTGTTTTATTTCCCCTGTTTTTGTGATTTTTTGGTAGGGATTTTTTGTTGAAAAAGATAAGGAGTTGTGTAAGACAATTAAAGGCAAATAAAGAAATAAAGTGTCTATTTATATAAGGAAGTGTATTTATCTAAGGACCACCTTGTTGCATAATAATCGGTCCGACTTAATATATTCTTTACGTTTTTATTCTACGGGTAAAAGCGCAAATTGATCGATAATTAAATTGGTTCTTTTAATATCACTCGATTTAGTGTTCATCTTTGTAGAGTTGAGTTATTTCAAGTCAATAGGCAAATCCGGTGAAATCGTTTATAAATTGTTATTCGATTGAATGTGAAAAGTGTTAAAAGATAAAATAATTATGAAATAATATATCTTTATGTAATTATTCAAGAAACAATTTATTTCTCACATCAAATATCAAATATCAAATATCAAATCAAGAACTAGTGCGATTTAATTTCGGTTGTTGGTATTCGAAATTTATATTATCGAGACGAGAATAGGTAAATGAAAAGAACATGAACATGAGCTTTAGAGATCACTAAGCATTTGTCACAACTACTTAACTACCAACATTTTCAGCTTGTTGCCCTTCATCCCAATCAAAATACTACTCGCAAAAAGAAAGAAAAAAAAAAGGAATCGAGAAAATAACACTTATACAATTACGTTTTAGCATTAATATTACATGTTGCACCGAAATTGTTTTAAAATTTTGAATTTATGCATGCCAGAAAAAGACACATACAAAATTTACATACAAAAAATTCCAAACTTATGAAATAATATTACTCAATAACTTTGACACATAAGATGACCTTTACATTTTCATACAAGTAAAATAACATATCATTGACTTCTACAATTTGCATACATAAGATTCAATCACAAGCTTAATAGTTACTTAATTTATATATTTTATGATGTAGCAAGGTCGTCAAAGAGATCCCGACCTTGTTGGGTCATCCTAATTACGTAATTAAGATACTAATTTTGATGACTTTGTATTAAATTTGGTGACCTTGAAGTTTTCGCCCTCAACTTGTGACTCCGAAATGAGTTGGTGACCTTTTTTGTGATCTTTGGGGTGTCAAAGTGTTATTGGCTTATTATATTATTTGATGGGGTAGAGAATGTAGTTAATGATCGAAAATGCTGGAAAATGAGTGGAAAATGATTGGATTGATGTCTCTAGATCGTAACCTTCTGCTTGGGAGCGCGAAAGTGAGTTAAAAGTGGGTCAATATAATTAAAGTAAGATTAAGAGCTAACGTTGGCGACTCAGTTAGCGTAATCTTTTACTTGAAGATGGTCTTATGCATTAAGATGTGAAATAGCAGAAAAAAAAAAGTAATTTAGGTACAATAATTGAACAAATGTGGATCAAGTGAGATGTTACATCAATGAAAAGGGTGTTAGTGTTCCTAGTCAATCAATTTAAAACATGAAGTAACAGTTTATGGATAGATCTCCTAAAAATAAGTGATTAGAAATATATTGGGGTATGAAATGTTGTACGACATGTATGTGCAAAAAATAGATTTAAAAGAGGTGGGTCAAGCATAAGTGCATAAGGTCGCACAAGTTATAACTTTCAAATTATCATATATGTTTTAAGTGTAAATCGGGTTAACTTTTACTTTATATAGATAGATTATTATGATATATGGTTTTTGGCATTCTGCTCCCGAAACAAAGAGCAATTTGCATAGACGTTTTCTACAGCCTCATTAATTAATAATCAGTACCAAAAAATTAAATTTTTTCCATAATATAATCAATAATTACTAATCACTAATCAATGCCAAAATAATTGAGAAAAAGAAACATACATCGGACGTGGTACCTTTAACTTTTTATTTTTTGAACATATATGTATTTTTTTTTAGCTTATTGCCTCAAACATTATTTGTTTTTGAGCAAATGTGTTTTTGTTTTTAGCATAATAAAGTTTATAAGTTAAATTTTAGTATTTTCTATCATAACTCAAATTCAACTAAACTTATATGTAATATTTTTTAGTTTAATTGTGATTTTTTAGAGTTTAATATTTAAATAAATAAAGACAGAAATTTTATAGAAAAACTCATAATTTCTAAAATAAAAACTCAAAAACTTTATTATAATGCTCAAAAACTATAAAATTGGAGGTAATATATCGGAAGTACCATCCTGTTACTGAAAATAATTGTGCTGGTATTGATCGTGAAGAAGAGTCCTTATACTGAAACTGTTTATGAATTAACGGTTTCGTATTTGTCTTAGAGACAATACTCTATAAACTTTACAAGTCTAACCAAATGTGTTTGGTGTGGACGTGTGCTGGTTACCCACCTCATCTCTTACCCCTGAGATTAGAAGTTCGATCTTGTCAATGGGAATGGAGCAAACTCCACATCACTTGTGGTTGTGATAACATTCTCAATCTAAAATTTATAATCTACTCAATATCAATAGAATTCTCCTCCCTTTTTTTGGCATATGGACGTAACTAATACATCGTTAATGAACTATAATTGTAGCTAACAGTCTAGCACATTGTTACTAAACCACGCAAATTGAAGTATTATTTTTTTATCGTTTTCTGTTTATCTTTTATCGTTTATCTTTATATTACAGAGATCTCCTAAAAATAAGTGAATAGAAATAAATTGGGGCATGGAATGTTGTACAATAATCAATTGGATGTGCAAAAAGTAAATGAAATAGAAAGGTGGGGTAAGCATGTGGACAAGTTCCCGTGTTCGAAACGGTCATCATGTTGTAGTAATAATCATTCATTCATGTCCACAACTAAGTTGGTGTGTCTTTTCCACCAAAAAAAAAAAAAAAAAAAACTAAGTTGGTGTGTCTTTCAGGCCTCAGTCGGCACTTGTCTACACCTCTTTATTGCACATATTTTGTCCCTTGACGGTGCGATATATCGTATTTTAGGGAAGAAGTAACGTCACTCAAAAATAAACACGCATTTTAACGTTTATATCATTTGATTTCAGACTATTTAAGAATAACAAAACGAGATTTTAATATTAGTTTACAGTCAAATGTGATCATTTTTTGTAAGCTATACTATACAGGGATGCAGAATTTTGACATAGGGTGGACACTATGTTTTCTCGAAAAATTCTTCAATTTATAACGCAATTTTTTGTTTTCAATTTTATTCTAGAATATTATGGCATAATGTTAAAAATAAAACGAAAAAATTTATTCTCAATGAATGTTTTTTTCTCAAGAATAAAGAGTTTCATGTATTATTAAGAGTAACAATATTCATTGATACAAATGTTTCGATCTCAGCGGGGACTCTTCCATCCATATTCTATCACCAATAATATACCGTTTCAGTTTCGTCAAGTTATGAACTACTACCGCTTGGGCAGTTGGGCTACAGAGATAATTTGATATTTATTAAAGCTTGTATATACTTATTTTTTAAAACTAAAGGGAGGGTACGTGTCCACCAATTCCTTCCCAGACCCGCCAGTGCTTATACCACCAGTTAAACATTACATTTCACTATAAAATTACAATAGTCACAAAATTTCGTTTTTTAGGGATCATTTAACCTACAAATAGGAAACGAAATTGAGTATTACTATATTAGGATCTGATTGATCAGGTAATGTGTAAGTGTCATATACGCATGTAATTATCTTGTTTTTGTAATAGAAAACTGTGCTGTCATTAAAAGAAAGAAAAACAGAAAAAAAAACTGTATTATTGCTAATCAAGGCATGAGCTGGTCCATCTGATAGTCTGATCTGTCATTAATTTGCTGGATTTTTTAGTATTAATATTTCTGCAATCAAATCTGTTCAATCTCAAATTTCTAAATAATTTAATGAAGCTCAAGAGATATGTTCAAACGCGCATCGTCTTAGTTAGAGCGGTTCATGAGTCAACCCGTCTATTTAAGTATTTAACCTTTCTGTAAAAAAATAAGGCTCGCTCATCTCAAACCCGCTAGCCTGCTTGTTTGTAGGCCGTGAAAAACCAAGTTCGGGCATATGATTACCTCTATTCCCGAGTGGATGAATAAAAGAACCAACCGGGACAGTAAATAAGATTTAAACAGGCATCTGATCGACAACTTTCCCGTTTCTGGAAGAAGTAATTACAGGATTTTTTAGACAGGAAATGGGTAGTTACAGTTCCAAAGTCGAGTCATCTTGGTCCAGATAACTCGATGTCTTCAAACACAAACGAATGTTGTTCATGCAGATCTGTGTAGTGCCTATTCATACTAATACAAGTTCTTTCCTCGGCTAGTGAATTACATGCTTGCAAACCTTCACCATGACCTGTTTCACCGGTTATTTTTTCTAAGACCTTCAATGCTTCTGACATCTTCGGTCTCATGCTGGGATTAGGCAGAGTACATTTTAGTGCTAATTCTACCGTCTTCTCCAGATCTTCTGCACTATAACAGCCGTTTAGATCCCTATCCGCTAGCATGTCCAACTTCTTTTCTTCATGAAGCTTCTTAACCTGTAAACGAGCATGGAGCATTCTATCGATTAGAAAACACGTTAAATTCAGAGATGTAGATGCTGATAGATGAACCGTCTCAACCAAACCTTAAGATGATGGTTGAGGCCCAACTATTATTAATATTCCTAATACGCTTCCTCACTCAAACGCCCATTGGGCTTGAAGAGTGGTTAGTTTGCACAGGCCCACCCATACCGTGTGCTGGTTTCCACTTCGTGGTTTTTGAGGTTGTCAGGATTCGAACCCGTGACCTTCGGTCACACTGGCTCTGATACCATGATAGATGAACCGTCTCAACCAAAACCTTAAGATGATGGTTGAGGCCCAACTATTATTAATATTCCTAATAGATGCCATTCAGATTAAGCCAGCATGAGTATTGAGTCGAGTTGGATAGTCGCATGCTTACCCAATCAAGCATCATACCCTTCTGAACGTGACCTTTACCAGCATCTATCGTCTTCTGCCCAGTGATAAGTTCCAAAAGTAGAATGCCATACCCAAAAACATCAGTCTTTT
Source organism: Silene conica (assembly GCA_029255685.2). Taxonomy (NCBI): domain Eukaryota; kingdom Viridiplantae; phylum Streptophyta; class Magnoliopsida; order Caryophyllales; family Caryophyllaceae; genus Silene; species Silene conica. The sequence goes on from CM055314.2 coordinate 83,536,517, forward strand.
CAGATGATTGACCAGTAGAGAGATACTCGGGGGCAATGTGACCAATGGTACCACGGACAGCGGTGGTAACATGTGAATCCTTTCTATCCAAGAGCTTTGCGAGACCAAAATCACCGACCACAGCTTCAAAACTCTCATCAAGCAAGATATTAGCAGCTTTTACATCCCGGTGGATAATTTTGGGATTACACTGCTCATGCAGATACAAGAGACCACGGCCTGCCCCTAGAGCAATGTGCATGCGCATGCTCCAGTCTAAGGTAGGCTTTTCGTGACAAGGGTCTGCAATCAAAGAAAATGGTGTCAAGATAATGAGCATGAGGCACAGGCTGTGCGTTAAAATCTAGAACTCCGTTTAGGAAGAACCGATACAAGCGTTACCAAAAGCAGAATTATGAGGATGGATACATCAGCAACATATCTCTTGATCATTGAACTCACGGCAAAGTTAAATAAGCATGATGGACTCGATAATAACTGACCAAATCAGCATAAGATATCATAGTTACTTACAATACAGAAGTCGGGAAGGCAAGTACAAACCTCTCAATCGATCTGCCACGCTCCCATTCGGCATGTAAGGATACACAAGCAGTCTCTCGTTAGGTGTCATACAAAAGCCGTACAAGCGTAGAAGATTTCTGTGCAGAGCCAATCCGATCATCTCAACTTCTGTTTGGAACTGCACTTCACCCGTGATGTCAGGGTCTCTCAGCCTTTTAACTGCTATCATTGTCTTATTTGGTAAACATCCTTTATATACAACTCCAAACCCACCCTGCCCTAGTATGTTTTTGGGGTTAAAGCTGCTTGTAGCTACTTGAAGTTCACGAAATGAGAACCTTTTAAGATGACCAATATCAAACTCATAGTCTTGCTGCACTGCACATTAAAAAGAAGCAGCGGTCATGAAAACATATACGCCTTTCACAGGAGATTTGGCAATCGGGTTTAGGGTTTAGGGTTTCACGCCATCGTTTTTTCAAGTTTTTGTCGTCTGTTATGCAGATAAATCTGATCATTTTCAGGTTGGGTCAATTTGGATTGAGTTGTTGGTTATTCTTTTGGGTCAATTGGGTTGCATACTTGCATTTGTATTACCGGGTCTAATTAACATAGAATTAAAAGGCAACAGGACATACCATACGACGTCATGAAAAGATGAGACCTGCAGTAGTGAACCCATCCAGCTACGAGCAATACGGAAACCACAAATATGCAGCTAACTCCAACAGCCACAGGCCTTTTCCACTGATATTGGTGATTTGTCTTGGGAAGAGCACTTGTGTCTGAAAGGGAATCTATGAAGAGCATTAATAAATTTGTAACACAACAGATTCACGAGCCAATGCAGAAGCACATTACATATACAGAGAGAGTTTGGCAGAAAGCATACTATTTACTAAAGGCTTTGTTTCATCCAAGCAAACTTGTGGAGATGATGAAGAGCATAGGAACCTATTCCCTGTTAAACTGAAATCACGGATGTAGTTTGTCACTCAATACCCATATAAAACTAAGAAACCGTGCCAGAATTGGAAATCAAAAAAATAGATCAGTTGAATAAAAAATTCATCTATCGACCAATCGGTAACAAGCAAAAAACAATAAAGGTGGTAAGAGATCATTCAATTAGATTTGCTAAATAAGACGACCTTGAAGCCGTCCTTGCAAGTAACGCGTACTCTCGTAGAGCTTTCAATTAATTTTTACATGGCATATTACGCAAAGACATGAATTCACCTCCTAATCTTTTCTTACTGAATTTGTAATCGTGACATATGCATATTTCTTGATTTCATCCCCGTGATATATACTCTCTCAGCAGAATGAATTTGTTTCTTGGTCTCTTTAGCAAGCAGAAAAACTCCGTAGTATATAATTTGTTACTTTGTATCATTAATGGCTTAATGCATATGTTAATGAATTTTGAAACATTATGGTGCTGCAGAACACAGATAAGCCTTTGAATTTTTTTCGAAAAATTGACATGAAAGTATCAATTCACATCGGAACATTAAAAATATATGATTCTGCAGAAAAAAGTCAATACCTGTATGCTTTTGCTAGTATTCTCGGAGTAGGGCCGGTAAGGTTGTTGAATGACACATCCCTGGGAATGTTCGGAAAAGGTGTTTTTATTTCCTTGCCTAAGCAGTGAGGTACATGAATTAACAAAGAAATAAGTGAAGGGAAACATACAAGAATGAAAGACCTGTAAGATTTGCAACCCGTTCAGGAATCTGTCCAGACAAATTATTCCTACTTAGCTTCCTACACGAGTGAGAAAACGCATAATGCATGACTTATCATAGCCTTCACGGGTAATAATGTACAAACAGTGTTTAGAGACAAAATTTTCAGGGTGTACTTACAAGTAACTGAGATGGCCGAGGTAACCGATGGAGTCAGGAATCTCGCCAGTAAGCTGGTTACCGGAAAGATCAAGAGTTTGAAGCATTTGCAACATCCCAATCTCAATTGGAATTGACCCGGATAACTGATTGTTCTGAAATGACCTGCATAACCATTATGAAATAAGATCACTTCGTACACGGAGCTATCATATCTGACCCCTCACACCCTTACAGCCTTACCCCACTGTTTGCTGGAGCCCATGAGGCAAAAATTATAAGAAACACAAGAAAATGATCTGTCGGTCTAGGACCATAGAACCATACAATCATCTCCTCTCAAGGTAGCATTATAAGACAGTATACTAGAGAAGTACGAAGCTCACATTGATTTAAGATGAGTCAAGTTTCCGATACTGGGTGATAGTGTTCCTGACAGTCCCATACTAGCCATATCACTGCAAAGCAAACAAATAGCAGAAACTGAAAGCATGAACTTCACAATCAACATCCCAATGGGTATGCACTACAGCCATTACACAAAACCTTAGAACATGTACAATAGAAAATAAAGACACCACTTGTTTTGCTCAACCATTTACCCCTTCTCTTTGGAAGGCGTTGAGCAATTTTACGTCCACAATAGCATTATTCTCCTACACGCTCTTTTAAAGCTTATTTTACTTCCTAAGATTTTGATCTCTATAAGACTATTCTTCCCTAGTTATGAACAATGGGGAAACAAGGATTTTCAATTAGGGGGCTAACAAGTTCCAAGGGCAAAGAATGAGTAAATGAGTAATGTCATAGGGTAAACTCGGAATTTTTTTCAAAATTGAACTAAGAATTTCGAATTTTTCATTGTCGGGTGCAACTAGCACCCTTGTTAGCCCTCGGTCCCTAGTACCGCCATGAACCTGTAACTATTGAGATGAATCAGAGACATGATTTTAGGGAAATGAAGGTGACTTACAGTGAAGTAACAAAACCCTCAGCAGAACAAGCAACTCTATTCCAAGTACAAGGATCAACTGAATTAATATCCCAACCATCAAAAACATTCTGCTCATCATCTTCCATTTCCTTCTTCACTGACATCAATGCAGCCACTATATACACCATCCCAAATCCAATAACCATCAACACATAATACCATTATATTACAACATCACCAACATTACCCTAGTGCCTCAATGGAGCCGCAAATCGGAAAATAAGGGGGTAAGATGTACGAAGCCTTACCTTATGTTAGCAATACAAAGAGGCTGTTTCCTAACAACCCAACACAATAATATCAAAAATAAACACAAACCCACAAATTATTCAATAAAAAGGTGGTAACTTGATACAAGATATACGCAAAATTATCCTTGTGTTAGCAACACAAATAGGCTATTTCCGAATAACCCAACACAAGAATATCAAAAACAAACACAAACCCACTAATTATTCGACAAAAAGGTCGTAACTTGATACACAAAACCACATTTTAGACCACCTTAACCTTCAGACCACATTTTAGACCACATTTGTTGTAAACTTAAACGGTTTTAAACAAGACTAATTGAACTTGATAATGGGTTTAAGAAGCTGACCTTCATAGTTGACACCTTTAGGAGAAAGAAGACTATCTGCAGCTACAGCAACATCAATGCACAGAAAAAACATAACCAAAAAGATAACCATAACTAAAGATAGTTACTTTACAACAACAAACATATTAAGATCTTTGAAACTTTTTGATAGATTTTTTTAAGTCAGAAACATAAAGAGATTGGAGTACTTCCATTAAAAGCAAGATTTATGGAAGGTTTTATTAAAATGGTACTTTAAACTTTTAAGATAAGTAAGATTTTAGTAGCACTTTGTTTTTTACTTGGGTGAGACTGAGACGAGAATGGTTAGGATTTGAACTCGTGATTTATTATTAATGTACTAGTATAATCGTTTTAATTAATAGATGTAAGATATTTTGCGCATTAAGTAGCAATTTTGTGAAGATTTATAATATTGTGGAAAGCAAATTCTCGTTTTAGATAACTATTTTTCGTTTAAAACTTCAAACGGGCTTATGGTTATATGTAATTATAACGGTACGGTTAGTATTACGGTTTATGATAACTTGTTTTTCAATAGTAGCAATTATATTGAGAGTAAAAATGAGTTCGAATAGTAAGAATTTTCTTATTCCAGTCATGAAATTGGGGTTCAATTCGAAATAATAACAATTGAATTTGGAAAATGTTGCATTCATATGTTTAATGTTTTGCCTTAATATTAGGGCATATAGTAGAATTAATAGTGGGGAGTGGAGCCAAGGAACGAAACATATGGGAGTCGTTGGTTTTGGTGTTTTGAACATGTAGCACGAAAATAGAGGCTCTAGTCTCGAGATCTTTACTCCCCAATTTTCTCTAAGATTCTCTTCAATGTTGATAATGTACTTATTTTATTTTATTTTTTCTGCAAAAATTTAGGTTAAATGTAAGTTTTATTCATTTTAAAGTCCATGTATATTACATAGGATTTGAAGCTGGGTTTACAGCTCATTTACCAACCTGGCTATATTTTAACGCAATAAGAATTGAACCCTTGCTTTCATGATCAGAAGGTATGTAGACTCTTTATCATTGGGGCTGACCATGCTGATTACTTACTTTAAGTTGTAATGGTGGCGAATTTGTGACATTTTGCAATTTCCGTCACACTGTTCAAATTGATTGTCAGCACCATTTCGAGCAAATTTGATAGCGTTTCGGACGAACCATAGACTACTCACCTAAATTTGTGGAACTGTGGATCCAGTGACAGGTTGGAAGATATTTAACCTGCAGTGGTATAATTTACCGATTCGAATTACATTTTGAACAATCGTTGAGATGATCATGAAATCACATGATCATAAGTAATGTAAGACTACTAGGGGCGGATCCAGGATTTAGAAGTGGGGTGGGCTAGGCTCATGTCCGCGATGGTTAGTCATACGAAACTATCAAAACGTTTAATTGAGGTCGCACATATGTGAAAGATGTTAGTCATTTGGGGTTGCTCCCTTTGTCACTAACTTACGGTCATTTGGGCAAATTTTCATTATTTATAAATGATATTTTATTGATAGGCAAACAAATAATAAAGAGAAAAGGATATCTTATAAAAATATACAATATGATTGAATATTAAAAATGTATACATCTCAACTTTGTTAAAACTAAGAATTATTATTCTAACAATTAACATTAAGCTAAATAACATAGGGTATAAACTACTTTAGTTATAGGGAAAACAATAATAGCAATTTTTGATTAATATTTCTAGGATTTATGATAAAATGCTAAAGAGCTTATTAGGGTAGTAAATAAAAAAAAATGCTACTAACGAGATTCGAACCCCTACTGTCAAGTAGAAACAAAACATTTTACTTCTACTCTTACCAACTGAGCCCCTATACGACACTGAATGTATATAGATGTATATTTATTTTATTCCTGAAAACAGGTTGGGCTGAAGCCCACCCAGCCCACAAGGTAGATCCGCCCAGTGTAATTAAGTGAAGTTAGCAAAGCTCAAACTCATCCATCTTCGAGCTCGACTCATATTGTAATAATCAAGTCTGAGCTTGAACTATTAAAACCAAAGATTAAGTTTGTCTTATATGTTACTTTAAAATTCTCCACATATTTTTCTCAAATAGTATCCTAATCCTGATGTTACTCTTAAGTTCATGATTTGAATTAAAATCAACACAAACTAGCTTAATACAATACCTTTTTTTTAACTAATATTTTAATTAATTTATTATAGAGAAATTAAGTAAATATTGTTGGAAGTCAGCACTTTTGGGAGAATCGGTTGTCTCATCGGTGGGCAACAACTAATTTATTAACCTTCCTTCCTCTTGTATGGTTAAGAGAATGGAGCAACGTGGGTTTTGTGTGTGTTTGTTGGGCCAATGGGTTTGGGTCCATCACACGTGCGTCGGCCCGGCTCGGGCTTGGGCTCGGGTAGAGCCCCGGAGGGGCGGGCCAAAGGCCCTCTTTTACCCTTGGATCCGTTTTCTTACCATACAAGAGAAAGGAAGTTTAATAAACTCAGAACATGCAATCTTTCATCATCTTTGTCCTCTGATCACTGATCGTCGACAACTTCCCACAGCAGATCACATAGGAAGGTTGAAAGATTGAATGGTGATATTTTTGCAAAGGTCTGCAAAAACGGAGAGCTATGAAGAAGCATGATTAATAAAGCACAATGTATTTAATACAAATTTAGCTGTTTCAAATGTGAACCTTTTCTTTTGCTTTGTTTCTAGGTGTTTTAACTCAAATTGAAGAGTGTTTGGTTATCAAATGTGAATGCTTTGTTTCTAGGTATTTTATGAATGGATAGGAATTGCTCATGTCTACAACTTGCCCAGAAAACTTGAATGTTACAATAGATATGGAGTAATAATAAACTTGATTGGGGATTTTTGAATTTTGGGTTCATGATGATTTGGGGGGTTTGACCGTGAATGGCTTTGTTTGTTGCTTAATGTTATGATTATGATTGGGCAAGGGTAATTTAGGTATATTAAAGAACTTTAAGTTGTAATATCGTATATAGTTCGTATTTTATAAAAATCGTTAGCGTAACAAATATTAGGGGTTAATTTTAGGAATATATGATATTTAAGGCGGTAATTTGTAAAAACAAACATAAAAGGGGTTATTTGTAAAAACTCGTACATATAAGGGGGTTATATACAAAAAACACTAAACTAAATGAATTAGTTGTTGACTTCCAACAACACCACGCTTGTACCGGAAATATAGTTTTCAAGGCAATGGTTATTCACCACGTCACTACCTTTTCTCGCTTCGGTATTTCTAATCTTCTGTTTTCGTTACTACAATTATTTTGTTCCATAGAATTACAATTTTTTCCGAATTCTGTAATTTTTGTCCAACAAATATCATCTATATAAAAGTTGAGTTGTAATTTAAAAACGACTTTTCAAACCGAATTTTAGTTTACTCGTTTGGGCTAGGGTGCTCAACTTAGTTCGAGTCCCAGCTCAAATTCACCGAGTCTGTTACTTGTCGAGTTCGTCAACCATCCTAAATCACAAGTTTCCTTATCCAACCCTGAAATTGGGAATGCGATTTTCACCGTGACATACCCAGAAAAATAAGTTCGGGTTCCATCCATAGCGACGCAGTGACCCTATATCCATCTATATCCATCCCTCCTCTCTTTAGAAAATTCTAGCTTGATCCTCCAATGTCCGACCACTGCGACGGCGATGACGACACAAAAGCCTCCATGTGAAGATGAAACGCTCGGGAATTGAGCTCAAACGACACCGCTTTAACAACTATCTATCAATTATTACCTGAGGTAATTATTTTTTACTTCAATTTTGCTGGAATTTTAATTACCTTTCATTTTGATTTGAGTATTTGACGGAGTATTATTATTGTATTTTGTGGTTTACTCATGAATTTCTAGGTTTTGCTTCAGTTTGTTCGCGTTTTGTTTCGGAATCCTCACAGTTAGCTTGATGTAACTATGAATGAAGACGATTTGAGAGAAAAATGTTATTACCTGGTTTCACCTGTACATTTCGCAGTGGAATTTGCGGAAATTGAAAATACGCATTGTTTGATTATGAATTCGTAAAGTTAGCTATGCTATAATTGTGAATAAAGACGATTAGATGAAAAAAAATTGTTATTACCTGATTTCTCTTGTGCTTTTGGTAGTCTAAGTTGAAAATCAAAGAAACACATTGTTAGATTATGAATTCGTAAAGTTAGCTATTGTATGATCGTGAATGAAGACGATTAGAGAAAAGAAAATTGTTATTACCTGAGTTCTCTTGTGCTTTTGGTAGTCTACGTTGAGAATCAAAGAAACACATTGTTCGATTATGAATTTGTACAGTTAGTTGTGCTATAATTGCGAATGTGGATACACATTTGGTATCTTGCTGTTTTTTTTCTTTTTAATGTTTTTGGTTATATTGTTTAACAATTCAAATATAAAACACTGATGAAGGAGTATCTTAACGGCGTGCTCCTCTTAGTTTAAAAGGTGTGCCTCGAGTGCGTCTAAGGCGTACCTTGGATGAGGCACTAGCTAGAATGCCTAACGCCTCTGTGCATTCTAGGCGTGACTTTCGGACAAGGCTCACTTAACAAAAGCCACTAGTGCACACTTTCCATATCTGTTTATCATTATTCCCAGCTTTTGGTCCTTTAGGGCTTTTGATTTAATTGCAACTTGTAATCTGAATATATTTGTCATCTTGAAAAGAAAAGATGTACCTGGTTTTGACGGTTGTGGTTGGTTAAAAGATTTTTGTTGAAGAACTTGGGGATGTGAAAGGTTTGCATGGTAATGTGTTCCCTTTCTTAGACGCCCTACACAAGTGTAATTTACAGTGATATTTGGAGCTTTGTTTCAATGTGTACCGTTGCGTCTTGTTTGGTGATAACTTAAATTAATAAGATCATGAATTGCAATGTCACAAAATGTTTAAAGATCGTTGTTTTGGTTGTTTTTACAAGGCAATTATGTCACCTTTAATCATGATGAATCCTTATGTTTAAGATGTGCGGCATTTTTTCTTCTTCTCCTGTAGTAATAGGTACCATTGACAATGAAACAAAAAATAAATTTGAATTTGAAAGGCATTCACAGAGGAAGTTTGTTGCAAAAGATTATTCGGAAGTGATGTACCCCCTCTATTCCCGTGGGTCAGTGTAGACCACGGGGGCTATATAGTTTAGCAAAAAACTGAAATATATAGGAGAGTGGTAGAAGAGAGGCCAAAGGTTCAGACTAGCCTCTCCAAGTTTCTTTCGTAGGTTTAATGCTATGTACTTTTTTTATTCTTTGTAGCTTGATTGTACTGTAACTAGATTGAGTTACAAGTTTATAACAAAATTTAGCCAATTATTGGATTCATGTCACTAATTTCAGTTAATCACATTTCTACTCTCTTTTCCTTCTGGTCTTTCTAAAGGCAACGACGGCGTCATTTAATAATTTTGAAAATTGTAATTATACGCCGGGCGCCAAATTTTGTGTCTGCCACGACGCATTTCAAAATTTAGAGCATAAGTCTTGAACTCTATTAGATGGCCTGGTAGTCAGATTAAGTGATGTGCTTCTCCGACGTTATTTTTTGTTATTGTAGCTACTATGTACAACAGGAGGACTACTCTTCTGATTAATATTTTGTCAATTTTTTTAGGAAATTTGTCTTAGCTATAATTCTGTATTTATTTTGCTTTGATAATATATGACTAGGTTTGGAGAAGAGAATTTTTGTTGCTACCAAACAGAGAGGATAAATTTTGGTGATTGTTAGTTGATTTTGTGGTTTATTGGTATTTGAAGAACAAAACCGTACCAATTTAATCATGAGAACTGCAATGAGGAAGCCCATAAGGCCTCAGCTCAAGGAGCCTCGACAAATGCCACCTTTAGGGATTGCTCCAGCTTTGACCCCAATGCTTGAAGCTTTCCCCACCCCACTGCCCACAGTATCTCTCGTTGCATCAACAACGCAACCCCAGCTTTTAGCCTTCCTTACGACACACCTACGTCCACCAATCACACCTCAAACGCTGCTGCATTTTCTCAAGAACAAGCTCCATTACCATCCAAAGTTTACGCCTCTTAACTTCCACATTTTTCAATGGGCGAGTACCATTGATTCTTATCGCCATGACCACAATATTTATGAATGGATGGTTAGGACCCTAGCCATTTCAGATCGCTTTGACGCTCTTCGGGTTGTTCTACTAGAAAGTATGCCCTCTAAGCCATGCCCCTGCTCCGACGGGATATTTTGTTGTCCTAGAATTGAAGCCATCTTTCGGTTTGCCATCAATGCTTTCTGCAGAGTTGGGAAATTGGATGATGCAGTGGTAGCATTTGATACTATGAGAAAACTGATTGATGGGAGGGCTAATGTTGTTATCTATAATATTTTGATTCATGGATTTGTGAAGAATGGCCAACTTGATAAGGCATTAAGCTTGTATGATAGGCTTATATATGATAGAATAATGCCAGATGCTTTTACTTTCAATATACTGATTAGTGGATATTGTAAGAGTTTGATGTTTGGTTCGGCTTTGGCATTGTTTAAAGAGATGAGAGCTAAGGGATGCGAGCCTAATGTAGTTACTTTCAATACTTTGATAAGAGGGTTCTTTATGGGCAAGAAGTTTGAGGAAGGGGTTGCTATGGCATATGAAATGATTGATTTGGGGTGCGAGATCTCAAGTGTTACTTGCGAGATTTTGGTGAATGGTCTGTGTCAGGTAGAAAAGACATCGATGGCATGTGATCTGCTGATCGACTTTGCGAAGAAAGGGGTTTTGCCTGACGGGTTTGATAGCTCTGATTTAATTGAGAGGCTTTGTTGTGAATCCAATGTGGGCAGAGCACTAGAGATCTTCAATGAGATGTGGAAGAAAGAAAAAGCTCCTAGCTTCATTGCCTGTAGCACTTTAATAGAAGGTTTGAGGAAATTTCAGAGGATAGAAGAGGCGCTGACATTGACTGAGAAGATGCTAAAAGAGGGCATTCTTTTGGATAGTGTGACATTTAACTGTCTTCTTCAAGATGCCTGTCGTCTAGGAAAAACTGCTGAAGGTGACAGATTGAGGTTGCTGGCTTCCAGAAAGGGTTTAGCTGCCGATGCAATGACATTTAAGATATTAGTTTCTGGTTACACAATGGAAGGTAAAATAAAAGAGGGTGAGCGCCTGGTTGACGAGATGCTGGATAGAGAATACCTTCCTGATATTGCCTCCTATAACAGATTGATGGATGGCCTGCACAGTAAAAAAAATCGAGCTAGATCTCGATAAATTTTTTTGAAGTATGTAATTAAGCAGTGTTTCCATTCTATCTTTATCCGTTAAGCTTAATGTCTTTATTTTGTAGTGGCCATGATTAACATAAAATTGATACTTGAGCAAAAAGAGGGACACCCATTCTTTCGAAATTTTTTCATGTGTTAGAGAAGTTTCGCTTCCCCGTTGCATTGTGGGTGCAATAGTGATTTTGTTGTCTTAGATTTGAACTTAAAAAAATTCACTAGAAAGCACTTTATCTTTCAAAATTTAATCTGTTGATAATATATTTATCATCTTACAGCTGATAACTCATCAATGGAATCAATGGAGGCTGGAGTGGTGCAGCACTGACACATGGATAATATGAACTGCCGGAGCATATATTCCAACCATGACAGATTATTTATAAGCCAGTCTCAACTGGACATTGCCAGTGGAGTTCTCGCAGCAGGACAACCTTTATTATGAAATGGTAATTCTCATTTCCATCATGTCTTTGGTTGAATTATTTCATGTTTTCTTGGTTAAATAATGACATGTGATTGACAGGATTTGGTAGTAAGTGCACAATACGATACAATAATTTTGGAAATTGCAAACTTCTTTGCTGGTTGTAGTTTTTCATTTCTAATAGTTGTTTGAGGATGTGTGTGAGCATTTAAGTACACAACATAAGCAAGTCCACTAGTATATGCATCATGCATCAGACGTGCATGTAAAAGTTGAAGGAGCTTACATTAATTATTATGCTTGGCAGACATTTATGTAACTTTTATGTAAATGATAGTTGCGTTGTTATCAATCATATTTAGCATGTAACTAGAGATATGTATAGAAAATGAAGGTCCAGTAAAGGAGTAACATTTAGGGAAGTCGTGTTGAATACACCACTCACAAGTTTCCAGTTACGCAGTGACGGTTTGGAACGGCAGGGGTGGCCAGGTGGGAGGTGGGCGCCGCGGCGGTGTGTGGTGCGTAGTTTATAATTTGGAATGTGTGGGTGTATTTTCTTTTTAGTATTCGTAAATGATATAGGAGGGAGGCTGTGCATTTCAGTATTGATGAAAAAAATTTACCAACTGAATTAAAATCGACGGGTAAAACTCAAATTCCGGCAGGTAAGTTCCGACAGTACACCATTTACCGACCGATACCGTTAACACATTTTACCGACCAAATTTTTGATTGGTCGGTAATATCAATCGCCAAATTCAGTTATTCTTGTAGTGTTGGGCTATTAGCCATGACGCCTGGCTCGCCTACAACGTCGTGACATGGCCATACGGGTATCTTGTGTGTCACAACTCACGGCCGCTATTTCAGCTTGTGTAGGCCATCATTTTCCATCATTGGATTTTTGGCTTGCAAAGTTTTGAACCGTAGTTTGAAACTTTGGTCTAGAAACTCTAGGTATTTAGAATCTTTGTAGCATATTGAATTAGAAATGTTCTATAATTTATAACCGGGTTATGATTCTATTAGAATTTCGTGCTACAGTTTTCCTTTGTTCTTGTTCCGTGTCAGCGGTGGATAGCACAGTTACTCTGTTAAGTTAGTAGATGAAGTGAAGTCTATAATGCTTCGTTTGATCATACGTCCAAGCTATTGATTTCTAGGGTTTTCATATCATTATTTGGAGTAAGCTTTTGGTAAGATCATCCCATGCTAAGTTATGCAAAGATACTGTGAAGTTGAAGATTTGGGGTGAGTTTCATAGCTTCCATTACTGTAGGATGCCCTTACCATCGTGTGTTAGTGTCCGGTTGTAGGTTAAATTTTTGGTGCATTTATATATATATCTTGATGAGATGCGCTACAATATTAGGTCACTGCGAATGGGGTTCAGGAATTAGGATGATCGATATGAAGAATATATACAGGCATACAGCCCTCGCGGAGAGGAGGAAGGGGATAGTAGGGGTTTTAAGCTCCCTACTTAATTTTATACTATATTTGTTTGTTTTCTTAAGATGATAATGTTTATGAGTTTAAACGTGGCAGTTTGCGGGTTTTACACTAATCCATGCGTTTTGCTGTTTCCCCCTTCAGCCTCTCTTATAAACCCCATTTTTGTTCCGTGGCATCCTGATTCTGTCTCCATCACTCATCACTGTATATCAGCCATATTTTTTAAAAGCTTAGCTGAAAGTTATATTGGCCTCTGGTCTGTAAATGAATACTCTTTGCGTTATGAAATTTCAGGCAGCAAAAGCGGAGTGAAGCGGCGAGATGATCAAGTGATAGAAAGGCTGAGAAGAAATCATGATTAAATATAGTGATACTGGCAAAGTGACAAGAAACTATTTCTGTCCAGTGGAGTGGAGCATTGACTCATCTCCTCATTTCTAATTCTTCACCAATGTCGTGGAATTTACTTGGACCGTGTGAAGAATTGATTAACCTTCCAAAACGAGGTGTGCAGAAGTATAATATTTCTCTTAAGTTTACCTATCTCTCTTCTAGGTGATCTAGCATTCTAGCGTACGTAAACCACTGGTTGCTATGGTGAGCGCATGTGCAACCTGTAAAATATACATCACGAAAGTATACTGTCCTGTTGGTCTAGTGTTTCTGGACAGAAGCGATTAGGAAGTAGCAAGTACTAAGATGGCCCATGTGCAGTGGGCGATAAGCCTAGTATGCTAAACCGCTTCTATTCAGAAATGAGAAATCTCGATATTGTTTTTTAAGAAAATAGTACTTTGTCCTGTTGAATCATATACATGTTTCCTATTTTCTCACATTTTCTGAAAAATACATACAATTTAATGAAACGGAGGAAGTAGCCGCGTTCTGTATTTAAACTGATTTAGGTGATAACATTGGTGCGGGAATATACTCCGTAAAAGACTATGTTGTGTGTTCTTTCGGTTTTGTTGACAGGTGAGCTTGCTAGAGGTGATTTGCGTTTTTTTCAGCTCTTTGTACATGTACCTGCATTAGGAAGGTATTGATGTAAGGTTCGATTTTGTGAATCTTTTTTTTTTTTTCAGTGCTCGTTATAATTGCACCACCATTTTTGGATAAGGTAAAGGCTTCATGAAGGAGCAAAAAATTTGATAGATTAACGAGCTTAATCACTTGAAACTAGGTAAATAAGAGGCTGAGTGTATTTAATCATACCCTTTTAACCAAACAGGTGTGGCATTTATTGACTACACCTGATTCACTTGCGGATCGGATTCTGAAAGCAAAGTAAAAATTGCTTGGTCCTTGATGCTCGACTTGGGTACGACTCTAGATATACATGGTGTAGCATATGGGAAGAGATGACTCTTCGGAGGAATTGAAGATTAGAGAGGGAATTGGGCATAACCTAAATGTGTGGACTACTGTGGCGTGATACGTGGCTCCCTGGGAGAGCTTCTGGGCATATCCAGTTGCCCAATCCCGGGTCAGATTTGAATATACATGTGGCAGACCTGGTAAACCCAATAACAAAAATTGGTGTAGACTGGTTCTTGAGCTGCTGTTGAGGGGTCGACTTCCTGCGAGTAGCTGGTACTGCCGTACTGGAGGCCTAATTGCTCATGTTGCCAGAATGTGTGCCGGTATGGCGTAGGGGCTGATATTGTAATGGACTAATGGCTCTAGTTTCCGGCTTGCCATACCAGCTATGGATGGCGGAGCTTGATTTTGAAATAAAAACTCCCTTCTCCCGCGCTAAAGGCTAATAAGACTCTGCTAAAAATGTTATAAAGCTCCCTACTGGTGCAACCCCTGTGCGAAGAAGTTAATGACAATCTTAATTAAGAGTTTGAAGGACTCGGTTGGGTGCATTTCTGGCTTGGTTAGCTAACTAACCCGCGTGAATGTTCACATTTCATCCTTGAACTTAATTCGATGGTACAATCATTTGTTTATATATTTGAGGAGATTGTAAAGCTTGTAGACACTAGACAGACTCTCGGGCAAGGAGTATTGTATCCTATCCCCATCCGTTGTAAATATTTCAGGTTCGAGAGTCGAGACCTTGTGAATCTACTCTCGTTTAAACTTACAACGAAGAGTTTTGTCGCCTTTATGGCCCATGAACGGTGAATCTACTTGACTCGGATTCAGGTTACCAGACTGTAAAAGAAAAGGCGGTACTCCCACCCGTCCAGACCATACCACCGTTAATCACAACTACGTAATTTCGAGTTTGAAAAATGGGTAATTTGGTCTGGATGGAAGCGAATCGCTATCGAAATGTGAAATGAGTGACTGGTGTAAAACTGTAAACATGTAGCTATCAATTTAATTGATTGAATCAGGCGCACTGAAAAAATTCATTCGACAAAGTACATGGCAACAATTTTATTAGTTGGAAAATTCAGAGTTAGAATATTTTAAATCAAATGCATACCATATACATATTGACAACTTTAGGAATGGAGGTGTGCAGTTTGTCTCCTACACTTCAGACTGTTGCATTCCAATTCAAAACAAGTCATGGGGATAAAATCAATATGGTCCGTTCTGTAATACTCCTTTTAATTTCCTATGATGTTCCTCTTTTTATTTTGGTCTAATTACATAATATTCTTTCTTTCCTCTTTTGCACAACTTTATATGGTCCAAAATCAATTTCATGTGGGGTCTTGTGTATTGTGTGGTCTAAATTGATTTTCTTATTTCTTGGGTTAAAATCAAAAGGGAACAACACAAGACATCGGATGAAATACTTTTTTTTCATTTCGGTCAATTATTGTTTTAAAGGAGAAAGTTAATTATTAGATGATAAGTTGATTAAATTGAGTGTAAATGATCAAATTGATCATTAAATATATTACAAAAATAGAAATAAAAACAATTGACTAACACACCCAAAATAAAATAGGATAATAAATGACGGGATGAATCTGTTCCGATGAATTATGATTGAACACAGACAAATCTATTATAGAAATAAAATAGGTTAAATAGATTTATGAGAGAAAAAGCAGACAGTTAGTCTTGCTTGTGACGGGTCGGGTGGAGAGACGGATAATGACACTCACAAAACGAATAGGGGGACAAGGTGGGGCACCCCCATGTGCTTTCCTCTCTCCTCTAAATGGGTATTTTGTGAGACAAAATGGTATCCGTAATCTCCTTGCGACGGATACCCTTCGTCTACAATGATAATTTGTGAAAAGCAAAAGGTCTATGAAATGATAAATTTTTGTCCCATCCTTCTATATATATGAGGTAGTATTTGACTTAGTTACAGATATGGTCGTCTTTTAGAGACAATTTTTATTTTATTTCTCTATAATAAAAAAAAGGAAAAAGGATCTAAAGTGGGCACTTTAGAATGAAGACTAATGCACTAAAACATACTCCATTAGTCATTTTAAAAGAAAGACCCTGATCCAAATCTAAAATGTTTGATTTAATTAAATAAAACATAAAAGATCGTTGAAAACGGATATTAGCCGTCATAAATTAACAACGGATAATATCTCCTTCCTTACAATATGCAAGTGATAATACCTATGGGTTGTAACATTTCCTCCACATGTCCTCCCACTCGTCTTATTGTGAAAGAGACACTATCCGTCATCAGTTTCTGACGGATAGTGTCCATCACAAGTATAGACGCTTTATAAATAAAATTGTAAAATAAAAAAGAAATGAACTCAATTTGCCTACCTCGTTATGTTTGGTTTCCTAATGATTTGATTTTATGCCCCACGTGTTTTACTCATTATGATCACAAATAAGTGAGATTTCCTTTTTACAAAGGTTTTTCTGCTACCAAATATGATCCTTGTACGATTTTTTTATGTTTTATTTGTTCATTCTTTTTAAATAACTTCAATATGTGTGTTACATACTTTAGAAAAATCGCAACAATAATAATAAAAAAAACTTAATACTAGCTTTTGAATGAGACCATTTTACAATATATTTTTCTTACTTTTAATAGCGCGCTTTTAATAATGTTTGTGACACTTTTTTTTGTAATGTAAATACCTATATTATCATACTTGTTATGTTTTCTATTTTATACATCGCCGTGTATCTTTTTATACAGGTACGAAATATTAATTTCATAATAGTTACTCCCTCCTAGTCTCAATAAATGTCCCCTATAAGAATTAAGAAATTCATTTGTTTAATGTAACTAATGTGTGGGTAGGAAGATTGGAGAGAGGAAATATATTATTGATCATTATTGTGGGTAGAGTGATTAAAATAAGTAGTGTTGTGGAGTAAGGTGAGGTATTGTTGTGAGTTAAAGTGAAAATAAGTATAAAAATTTATTAAAAATGGACAGTAAGACAGTTATTCAGAACAGGGGAAATATTTATTTATACTTTGATTTAAAGGCTATCATGATTTCAAACATGTAACTATAATTATGAAAATTAAGTTTAGATTGATTGAATATAACTGCGTAGCTTAATCATAATCATCGTAATTTTGACGATATGACTAACATTAAATTATTGTTATGGGTAAAGACTTGAGTTAAATTCCGTTCACAAGTGTAATGATCTAAAGTCAACATTAAAGAATTTTTATGGGTAAAAATTGACATTCAAGGGTTCATCTCTCTACGTCTCTCCCAAGTTTCATCCACTTTAGTCAAGTTAATGATTTTTTTTTGTAAGTAATAACTTTTATTTATTTAATTTTTACTCTGTATTATTTATGATAAACTTTATTCACTCTGTGAAAAATAAACTCTAAAAATCTCTCTATTCTTTTTGTCTTTATTTTAGTTCATTTCAGTTTAACTTTTCACAAATTAAATCATATTTCAGCTTCATTCAGCTCAGTTCAACTCCTACCAGTCGAAAAGAAGGGGCTTAGTAACTTATAACCGAACTCCATGGCTTTATCGGCATTTGTGGCAGATCTAGAAAATGAGAAGTTAGATTGAAAAAAATGAAGTACTAGTATGACGGATTTAAAAAAGTATATATTAATATACTTAAAATATTGAATTAGTAATTATCTAAAATATTTACTCTTATTTAAGTAGGATCTAGAAAAGACTAATCTAACCTTATTAATTCAAGATAGAACACAAATATCACCAATTTACATCTGCAAGGTGTCACAAGCATGTATTATTTCACGGCCGTATAAAAAATGTGATAATGAACCAAATTGAACAGAAGCAAGAATAGTTTTCGAGAAATACTCCCTCCATTCATTTTCACTTGGTACATTTGCTTTATGCACGGGTTTTTACGCATTGTTAAAATATTAAAAAAGTACAACAAATAGGTGTAAAGTGTAGTATTGTGTTGAAAAAGTGGGCCTTAATAGTGTTTTTATAGTATTATAGTATTAAAAGTACAACCAAATAAGGAAAGGTGCAAAGTGGATTCGAATGGACCGAAATGGAATAGGTGCAAAGTGGATATGAATGGAGGGAGTACGTAATTATAACTTAAAAGTGTAAAACTTGTCTAGTACTCGATCTCATTAGATGGCTGCCATGTGAATAGAATTTTGTTTAAGAATAAATTGAACAAAATTAAACAAATGAAGAGTGGAAAACAGAACATTCTTTCTTTGTGTTAAACCTTTGTTTAATCCCAAGATGAACTCATATCTTATTATACTCATCACCAATATTATAATAAGTATATATTAAATTAACACCAAAAAAACAAATATTATATTATTGGTATAAAGTGAAAGAATAAAAGAATTTAATTATTACTTTGCTAAAGAAAAGGAAAAGCTATGAATGATTCCATGGATAAAAGTATAAATAATTGGAATCAAGAAAGACAAAAAGGCAAAAGTTGTACAAATTTAAAGGAGAATAAATAAAAATAATAATTCATTAACTCTTAATTTAAGATCTGATTCGTACTTGTCTAAATTTAAAACGAGCAAAATAATATGAATAAGATAAAAAAACGAATAATTATAATATAGAACAGAAAACTTATGATTCATATATTATTTGAAAATGAGATGTTCTCTAACCCGCATTAATTTGATTAAATCCGACTTAAAAGAGAATTTATATATCATTGAATAATAGAGAGTAATCCCTTTACTATAAAAGGAGTAGAAAATGAAGGCCTCCTATTGGTTCTTCATTTTAAAGTTAAAAAAATAACTTTTTTTTGTGGGGCCCTCCATGTTTTACATTCAATTTAATTTTTTTTTTTTTATGTTTTATAACTATTTAAATTATGATTCCAAATTTAATAATACAAAATATGCAACATCATACATTATACATTTGTTATTACTAATACAATATAATATAAACATTCAAAAATTACAAATTAAATAATTAAAAATACCAATTAACTATAAAAAAAAAATCTTCACTAAAAAAATTAAAATGTTTTCTATGATATTAACAATATAATATAAAAAAAATTACAACCTAGATATTACAAAATATTACTGGAGTACATTATTTATTATAAAAAAAATTCGATTGCTTTCAGTCTTCAAGGTACAAAAATAATTCATATACACGGATGAGTTATTGATAATAAGAAAAGAAATTAAATGGTTGAGTGAGATTGATTATATGAAAAAATGAATGGGTTATCGATAATGTAATAACTACGATTAACATTGGGGTACGGGCAAGTAGAGATTGATAGTATCATAACTTTTACTACTAATTGAGTAATTTCAGGTAAAATAGTAACGTAAAAACAAAATTGTTGAACCTCCTCCCAAGACCTGGTAAAATGGACAATCAAGCCGGTTTATTTGATCTAAGCGGGTTATTTCGGGTTTGAGTTATTTTTTAGTCAATTATTATCAAGTTATTTTATGTCATTTAAATCATCTTTTAAAAAATCTCAAATGCCGAAATCGTTTTAAACAATTTTTTCTCAAATAAAGAAATTACTCAAAACAACAATAATTACTAGAAAATTCATAATCAATAATATTTTTATAAAAAGATAACCGTAATCACCAATATTTTTTTGTATGAATTTAAAAATCATCCGTACATTATTTGCACGAGATTAAAACTAGTTTTCTCTACAAATCACAAGAGACAAATAATTAGTGGGATTCCTCATCCAAAATTTTTCCAACATCACCACATTCTTCCCTCGTATTACGGTCTTGCCCCCACTTCTTTTTGTCCCCATTTCTCCATTTTTTGTACTATAAATAATACAAATAATATGCTTTAAAAAAAGTATACAATTTTTTTTAAAAAAATTATTTGAATAATATTTCAAATAAATCGCCAAATAATTGTTCTCTTATAAGACTATTTAATATCGTACAATGACTTCTTAATAGCACACATCATATAGAAATTAAACTTATTCAAAGTTAAGCAGTCGGCAACCAATAAAATGTAGTACTTCGTACAAGTTATTTTGAATCCTTATACACATTTAAAGGTCGTTCCTTAAAAACGTAAAATTTATTGTAAATTCGTATATTCTTCTAGAAATGACCGTTATATTCATATGGGGTCTTGTTTGATTCGTCTTTACGAGTACATTGAAAATATACTTTTAATTTTTTTGGAAATACGTAGCTAAAGATGTTCAACACGTAAAACGTGCGTTGACAAACGTGACAAAACAAACATATTATTTGGATAAAAATTGAAGGGAGTATTAGATTAGAGTGTGGTATGAATTACCCCATATACTATACTAAAAACTTGATTAAAAACTAATAAAACAATAAAATATTCAAAATTACAAAGGTAAACACAAGATCAATAAATACGCTTATCATGTAAGCGAACTCACCATTAACATTATCGAGAAACCGTGTTACGTGAAAACGAAAAATAGGAGCGCGGGAAAAAGTCACCTGAGACTTGTACGCCTTGTTTTAAGATGACGTGTGGGGTAAAAAAGTAAATCTCTTTCGGGACCGTAAATAAAAGATGCAAGAACTCGAGGAGAGTACTTTCCTCTTTTAACTCTCTTACGCACTTTCAAAGGAGCGTGAACTCAAACAATTAATGTACCTATACAAATTACATGACCATTCCTACTTGTCTAGCTAGTTTAACTAAGGGTGTATGTCCTTGAGTAAACCAAGCACTTGTTGCATTGTAGGCCTCTTGCTAGTGTTCTCGGCCGTGCACAGGTAGCCGACTCGGAGGCACTCAACCGCGGCACTGGTGGTTGAGTCCACGTCGAGCTTAAGTCGATGATCTAGCATTTTTTCCCCGTGATTGTCCCTGACAGATCTTCTGATTTGACCTAGTATGTTCTCTGAAGCAATGGGTTGACCAGTTAGTAGCTCGATTATGATCAGTCCAAACCCGTACACGTCATCCTCAGCTGATCCCACATTGCCATCTAAAGACATCCCGAAGTCCGCAATTCTAGGCTCGAGGTCATCGGAAAGGAGGATATTCGAGGAAACGAGATGACCGTGGACAACCGGCTTTGACCGAGCGTGGTGGAGGTAGGCTAGTCCACGTGCCACTCCGAGCGCAATGCGGTGGCGCGTGATCCAATTGAGTTTATCGGGTGAAGTGGCAATGTGGTTCGTGAGAGTGGATTCGGGGTCGGCTTGATAGTCCCACGTGTCGGTACTCCAATCGTCCACGTTAGGTCTACCCGCGGGTAGCTCATGTAGCCATGAGTGTAGGTCACCATTGGACATGAACTCGTACAATACTAGCTTCTCTTTTCCTGACAAATTAAATGATGGGTGGTAAGAAAAACTATATTCAAAATAAATATGAAGTAGTACATTAAATTGATGAGCATACAATAATGCATTGAAAAAGAAGGTCCATTTCATAAATGAAATAATTGCTATGTCTCCTAACATCAATTTTCTTACTCCATATGTAACATCAAAATTAAAATTATAATTTAATTTTATTATGAGTGGTGGTTGTTGGTTGGTTGCTCAAACTAAATATATCTAATTATGTTTTTGTTTTATGAAGTATTTATGTTGGATTATTAATTTTAAAATAGTCATTTAAATCTTTAATTACCATATGGTTTTACTATTATGAAATGCATATATTGTTAATGTTCTGTTCAGTGTTCTATGTGACTTAATTTCAGTTTGTTTCATTTATGCTTAGCGTTATTCAGTATAGTCCAATTTAGTTTTATTCAGTTTAATTCAAGTAATCTATTCACAAACTAACTCTTACTTTAACTCTATTCAATTTACTTCACTTCAGCTCAACTGCATTAACTGAGCTTATTTCAACCAAAAAGAACATAACTTTACTAGAATATGGTTTTATATATGATAGGAGTATTAGTAGTGTAAACACTATAATTAAATAAATTAGTAACATTAACATTTGACACCGTTATCTAATTTTCCAGTCTAAAACAATAAGCATTAGTCCCAAAATCAACCGAGGCAGTGACTAATAATAGAGTAAATAATAAGGGGGTCGATGTTTAAACTATTAACACCGTATGTGAATATTTACGACTCAATCGTTGAGCCAAGAAAACCAGATAATAATTTTACACTGAAATAAGAAAATTAACGGGGATAAACCTCCTCTCGACATAACTAAAATCCTCTACTAAATGACATTCTAGTAGTTGTGTTCTTGACTAGATAGGTAGTTGCTATTGATTATTAATATATGACTTGTTTTAGAAATTAGTTTAGATGTGGCTATTCCAAACCTAACACGAATACATCTTGTTTAGGGATTTTCTTAACTATTTCAACTAATGCACATTTCTTACACTTATAACACAAAAATAGATTAAAAACAAATAAAAGTAGTTATGTTATGTATGTATGTAGATTTGTTTAGAGAAAGTGACTATCTTTATTATTCTAGATTCCAAATCAACTTCCTTGACAATAACACCACTCTACTGCTACTCTTTCTAGCACTTCTCCCAAAAATTTCACCAACTTAAAAGCATAATAATTAACTTTATCAAAATACAAAAACATATTCTCTATTGTTTTTTTTCTTTTATTTATGTCCCATTTTCGTAATTTAAGTCATTGATCACTTTTTTTACTTCGGTATCTCTCAAACGTATATAAGACCATCCTCAAGCAAAATGACGATTTAATCGAGTCAATAACATATTAATCTTTAATCTCACCTTATTGACATTGACCCTCTTTTACCCTCCCAATCAAAAGGTGGATTTAATCGAGTCAATAACATAGTTTTTTTTTTTTTTTTTAGTTTGTAACCAATGAGAGTTTGACACATAAGAGGTCAATAGGTGAGTCAATTTGCTCCACCTTAGGTCACAAATTGACCCTCAACATCCTTGGGTCAATCATAATTTTCTACTAATTATAATTAACTTGACCCTAGCAAGCAATTGACCTAGCAATTGGCCTTGCTTGGGGATGGCCTAAATATTATGAGGGCGTTTAAACAAGAAATTTTACTATATAATTCTAAATATTTTAAAACAAATGTCTAATATTTTAGTAAAAGTTGAAGTTAAATATTCAAGTTAAAAAACGAAAAAGTCATAGTATACATAAAGACATGGATGGTAATTATTTTTGAGAGTATAAAATGTACGAGTATATTTATGTGCTTATTTTTTCCTTATTTTTTTTTTTTTATCTTATTGATCTTAAAAATATCGGTTTTTTTAACGTGTGCCTTTAAGACACCCATCACTAGCTTAAATGTGGTTGGATTTATAAGAGATTCTCACTAATTATGGTAACTGTATAAGTTTATACTTAACTTGAATATCTAATGATAATATTGTAAATATTTCTACATTTAGGTTATTAATTTGTACCCTTATAACATATGCTAGAAAAACCGTAAAAACAAACATACGAGTTACATTAAAAAGTAGGTCTTGGTTAATGACATCTTAAATTAAAACATTTTACAAATTATAATAATCATGTCTTAACTTGAAACGATTTTAACCAAGTTTTATTTATCTAGTCTATGCCCCCACACGGCTACACCTTATCTCATGCCTTGACATTTGAAACTTTGTTTACATTATCGCACCCAATATACAAACAAAAAAACCCATAAATGCCGCAATATCTGAGCAATATATATGTATCAGACAACTTCAAAAAAAAACAATTTGAATTTTATGAATATTTGTATTGTACGTAATAATCATGAATGCACGGACCAAAGTCACCAATCAGTCTACGAGATAAAACAAAATTTTGAACGGTCTATGTTTCTTGTGACAGATTTTATCCGTTATAATTGAGAACTCGTGAATTTTAAATTACCAAAGTGGTGAAAATTTTGAATGAAAAAAACCAGAAATTTCCAAAAAAAAATAATGATGGAAGACTGCATGTTTCACTGGCCTTACGTTTACGTGACCTCTTCCATGCAATAAATATGATGAGTACGAAGAGGTGCCTTAAATCTTTCCGTGAGCCCTATTTATTGCATGGTTGGTATGTAGGTCCATTTTTTTCCTAACTTCTTTATATTTCAACCATATCAATATTTCAATTTAGGTCAACTATTTACTAAAATAACATTCAGTTATCGGTTATTGGTTCTTATTCATCTCACTTATGACGGATATTTATTTCGATAAACAGAATAATAAGCTTTTTTTTACTATTCTCTAGACCTTAGTTTGTATCGTATTTCAATTCACTTGTTTTAAGTAGAAGACGAATATTATTTCTGTTTTAAAACAAAAATTTGTATTCGGTTAATTATTAATCTATTCAATATATTTTTTAAATTTTTTTTTGAAAAATACCTCCTAATATTCGGAGGTATTTTTAAACAACTAGTCTTTTTCACCGCGTTTATGTTGTACCAAATACATATATAATCGAGAAATTAGGACCGAAGGAACTAATTGGTCATACGTCCCAAAAAAAAATTAAATTTGGGAACTTGGAAAATATTTTAAACATTTAGACATCTCACACAATGTTGATAAACTGAACGTCACAAATTTTGCATAATACAATTTTTTTAATTAGATAGACATAGGCAGTGGCAGATCCAGAAATTAGCATTAAGAGACACGATTTTTTTGACATATTATTATAGCACGTCTAAAACAATACTCCCTCCATTTTTATCCAAGTGATACATAAGGTTGTTGTACACTATTCACAAGTTAACCTTCAATTTCAATTTTCTCTCAATACGTAAGAAAAAACATATTCATGTGGGATCTTGTTTAATTCGTCTTTACGAGTACATTGAAAATATATAATTTTTATAATTTTTACAAATACGTAGCTAAAGATATTAAGCACGTAAAACGTGCGTTGACAAACATGCAAAAAGAAATGTATCACTTGGATAAAAATGGAGGGAGTATATATTTGGAGTATTTTTTTCCAAAATTAGTCATTATATAAGTAAAATAATGAAAATATAATTGGTCTAAAAGATACGAGTATTTTTTTTCAAAAATTAATATTTTCCCTCTAAATTAATTTAAATTATAAATATATATAAAAATAATATAATATGATTAAAGGTTACGAGATCAAATCTCATACGGAGTATTAAACAATTTTTCAATAGATATTTAAAATATTCAACAAATTACAGGACTTCGAAGAAAGCAAAAAAAAACACAAAAACTTCAGAGGCGTTGATGGGTGTGGAAGACACTGAAATTTTTATTTAACTATTATGTCTTCCATTAAATCAAAAATTAGTAAAAGACAGTCTCTCGGGAGAATTATTGTAAGATACTCTAGTTCTCTAATCCATATACTCCGTATTTGACTAGGGCTAGGATTGAAGATTTAGTACCATTATCCAGACTTCCAGAGTTACCTTTTTGCCAATTTGTACTTCTATCTCAAACATTATGAGGGTAAATATAGTAATAAAAACAACACAAAAAAGTCAAAAGTAAAAAAAGTAAATTTTAAATTTACCTGCAATGCAGTAACCAGAAATAGGCAACAAGTTAGGATGTCTAAGCTTAGACATATCTTCAAACATTGCTATTATTTGTTCATTGTCAACTCCTCTTGCATTTTCCAAAACCTTAATTGCCACGTGGAGCTCTCCATGTAGGACTGCCCTATATAGGGGCCCACATCTCCCTTCTGCCAGCTGTGACTCCCTTCCAAAGTGACACGTGGCAGCTATCAAGTCTTTGAAAGTCAAACTCATCAATGGCTTCTCAAACATCACTACTGGTGCTGATGTTGCTTCTCTTATCTCGACTGTCCATGATGTTCCTAAATAATAAGATAACGTAAATAATTCAACGGATTCTTTACATTTTAAACAATTTTAGTAGTTTATTTTATTCAAAACGTAGGTAAACAAATAACCGTGGTTATTTATTTACGTGATCTTATTATTACCTGATTCAGTCTCGAACTCAAACGGTCCGGATTTGTCCATCTTGTAAGGAACTTGTATAGGCTTTGAAATGACCCATTTCTTTTTACTGTTCCTCAACTTAGTTCTATGAATAATGTACAACATAGAAAACACCAAAACGACAACCCCAAGTGAACCAAACGACAATGCTAGTATCAACTTAAATTTATTGTTTTTTAATTTAGGTACTCTGTTTTTACTCTGTTTTTTACTGGGATTGTGTTTTTTTGTGAGTTTATGAGATGGGATTTTTGAATTTGTTGTAATAACATTAGAAACAGTAAAATCCCCAGCTTTTAGAAATGCAGATTTACCAAATTTTTGGTAATATTTTGGTAAAAAATTACCAGTAAATTTATTAAATGAAATATTGAGAAAATTAAGATTTTGCAATGGAGGGAAATCAATTGGGAATTTACCCAATAAATTATTATTTGAAACATCTAAATATTTCAAAGATTTAAACTTTTTAATGGGATTTAAATTACCAGATAAATTACAATTTGAAATATCTAAATAATTTAATTTAGTAAGATTATTAAAAAACCCAGATGATAAAATATTCAAATTATTATGAGAAACATCAAGGTAACTCAAATTAGAAAACCCAGAAAAGTTACCCAATCTAGTAAACCTATTATTAGAAAGATCAATATTTTTCACATTAGAGAAATGAATTTCAGGTGAAATACCCAAATTACCCCCAAAATAGTTGTTAGAAATATTGACTTTTTGGAGTGAATTAAGTGACCAAAGCCAACTAGGGATAGACCCTTTAAGGGTATTATGGGAAAGATCAATGGATTTTAAATGTGAAAGATTTCTTAAGAAATTCCATGAAATAGTACCACTTAAATTATGAAATGAGAGATTAATTTCATTAATTTGAGAAGAACAATTTTTAGGAAAATGTTGGAAAATAGTGGATGAGTTTAAGGGTGAAGAAGTAGAATTGAATGCTTTAAGAATAAGGTGAAAATCTGAGGGTTTAGTGCATTTTGAGTCAACAAAGGTTAGAAATAATAGTGTGAATAGAATGAAGAGTTTTGTGTGATTATTAAATGTCATTTTTTTTGAAAGTGTGAAGAAATGAATGAAGGAAGGAATTGTGTGTGTGAGTGTTGGGATGGTGAAAAGTGAGGATGAAGAGAATGTTGAAATGGAAGAGATTGAGATTTGTTTGGTTGGAAAATGAAGTGGGGTAGTTACTAAGTGTGGGTAGGTTGTTGGTGTTTTGGTTTTGGTGTTTGTTTATGTGGTTTTGTTTGTTTTTTTAGTTTAGTTTAGTTGTTGTTATTGTTATTGTTATGGTAGGAAAGTAAGAAATGGATGAGGGATAAGTCTTTAATCCAACTAAAATATCAATTTTTTCATGTTTAAATAGGTTTTGAGCCTGTCACTCTTTGGTGGTTTGTCTGGTGTATATGGTTTGCAGACAATCATATAAATTTGGGATTTATCCAGTGTACACCGAAGGTAGCGGCTGCGGCTTCCCTCGTCAAAAAAAAAAACAATTTCTTGTTAGGCTCTTGGGTTGGGTTGAGACTTGAGAAGGTTTATGTGGGTAGGTTGGGCTTGTATAGAGGTGGTTATTTGTTCGTTCAAGTTGATTATGGGTTGGGTGACTCGGGTTAGAGTAGATCAGGTTGTGTTGTGTGGGATAAATGACGGGTTTTAATTGGTAACAATTTATGTCGTGTCATCATTAGGTGTAGAGTCGAGTCGGCTTCGATTTGGATGACTAACAGTCAACATATATGTTTACCCTATATAATCAGACGTTGGATGGTTAATTTCATGTTAAAACAATCGATGAGTAACGTTTTAAGTGTGAACAACCAAGTTTAAATTTAAATTGATCTTATTTATATTATTATTAAGTTAATTTGTTATCGGGTCATCCATAAGGTTGGGTCAGTATTAATTCACGAGTTAGTCTAGGTAGATTAAGGCCAAGTTCAGATTGACACAAATAAGGTTCCTATCGGTTATCGGTTTAGGATTGATTTGTATTGGTTCACCTAATTTTCGAGTCTTGAATCGCGTAAGCTTTTGTCAGCTATAAGCTTGTACCATAAATCTCATTTAACCACATTTATCCTTTCTTCTTAATCACTAAAACTTCATAAAAACGGTCTCTTAATGACGTTAATAAGAAACATCTCACATAATGGGGTGATGATCCCACTGAAATATTTGTTTTCTTATTATGCCTCTCACTAAACTAGTGAGAGGCGGTCTCTCACGAGATCTACTGCTTCTTAATAGTTTATATTTTATATACTAAAGTGATTTAACGATTTTAATTTTATATTATAAAATAATTGTTGGAAAGTAAGAAAAAGAAGAGGGAAATTTTCTTAATTAATTCACCTAAAAAATCATATTCATGATGTGTTTGGTTGGTTGGGTTGGGTTGGGTTGGGTTGGGTTGATGGTTGGAGTGGATTGGGTTGAGAAGTTTATGTGGGTGGGTTGGGCTTGTATTATGAAATAGACTTGAAGTGCATACACCGGTGTTGTAGTGTCCATGGAATTACACAATGGCATAATGACTACGGAGTAATAGATTAATACATTTTCGGTATCATTATTACTATAAAGAAAAATGTAATTTTGTCTACGTGACGCAATATCGTTTCAGCATTCACCTTTTCAAGCCCTCGCATTCACCCGCACAAAAAAATTTTTGTCAACCAATCAAAAGTTTTGAAACTTGCTAACTCAGATTTTTATAAAATTTTATTCTAAATTTTATTTTGCACGGTTACATTGGTGGTTAACAAGTTTCACAATTTTCATAAAATTTTATGAAAATCTGAGTTAGCAAGTTTAAAACCTTATATTATATAATAGTAAATTAGTATAAAATAAAATAAAAAATAATAAAAGGGTAGTGATTAAATTTGAATTTAAAAAGGTGAAAATTGTGAAGATGAGGAGGTGAAAAGGAGGACGGGTGTGGGTAACTGGGTTGGAGCCGGAGGAATACAAAAAGAGTGGAAGACTAGGAATTGCAGTAATTTTTACAACTTACTACCTAATACGTTTAGAATTTTACATCTTACTACCTATTATGTTCAATTTTTCAAATAACAACCTAATAAGTATAAAAACTAACACGATTACTACCAAAATGACGGAAATCAGTTTATTTCGTCCCGTTTAACTTTAAAACCTAATTTAATACCTAAATTACCCTCCCCTCCTATTTTCATTAAATCATAAGTTTGGCTTCTCTCCTATTTACAAAGGTGTAGGGAGGTCAGCGGTTTTCAAAACCCGTAGCCTCTTAACAGTTGATACAAACATCCTGCATAAAAACAAAGTACTTTACATCACATTTCGACTTATTTGTATTGCTCACTCATAATTGACAAACGACGATTATTCTACTAATCAAAACTAATGGAACAAACAAGTCATTGCTACAAAATTAAGATACTGTTAAGCTACTAAACAAAAACACAACTCTCTGCAATTGTCAAAGTTTTTGCTTTAAATTCGTATTGCTCACTCATAATTAAAGGCTCTCTGCAATTGTCAAAGTTTTTGCTTTAAATTGTCAAAATCGATTAGGTTAAACAAAAACACATCTCCAACTAACATCCTGTCTCCTTCATTGTCCTCACAAACGAGAGTATATTGCTGGCTGTACAGAGATAAGAGTATAAGACCTAGTGAATGGGTTAACCGAGTTGGGTTCAGTAGGGTCGAATGAGGTCACTTTCGGGTTTGTAAGCATTCGAGTTTCGATACAAGTGTTTTTCATCGTCAACAAAAACGATTACAATCATCTCCGAGTTTCATCAATGATGTGAACAGGTGAAGTACACTGAAAAGTTCAGTTTAGTTCAGGAATCAATCAACTGTCAGGCATGCAGTAGAAGAATGGCAGCGCTGTGAGGTCCAGGTACATTGTTCAACATTGCCTGCTGTAGACAATGATGTAGAAGCATACAGTAAATCCGAAGTATAAAATTGACTGCAGAAAAAACCGACAGTAAAAAAAAAATTGCATTGCATTGCATTCAGATGAAAACATGTCAGACCGTCTCATAAAAGACTTACTGAATTGATGATTTCTTTAGCGAAGATACCTGAAGTTCGAGAGTTATTACCTTACAGGGCATATGTTCTTCACGTCTTTTAATGGGGCTCGAAGTCCACTGGCACGAGAACCGGATGCTGCAAATCTAAACGATGAAATAACAGACACAAATTTATCCATGGACTTCTAATCCACTCCATCTGTGTTAGTATGGTACTGATTACACAAACAGAAATTTATAAACCTCTTTTCACTGATGAACACATTCTGAATGACACAAATTCTGTGCATGGTACTGATTACACAAACAGACACAAATTTATCCATTAGAGCATGATACTGATTACACAAACAAAAATTTATAAACCTCTTTTCACTGATGAGCACATTCTGAATGACACAAATTCTGTGCCTCACCAGCATTCCTGTCATTCCCAACTGAACACAATCAGCCAGAGAACCAGACCCCTGACCAAGTCAGCATCAATTCAGCCCCAATTCTACTACTCTACTTATTCAAACCTGCTGCACTACTGCTGCTATTTCCAGCATTACCACTACGCTGCAGCAGCCCACCAGACTTCTGCTACAGCGCTAATATCCTTCATTTATATTTGCTTATCAGAGCATGAGCTCTTTTTAGCCCCATACCAGGTAGTGACAGCAAATAGTCACAGCCACTCAATATACACATTTCTAGTAACATGTCATTAGAAAATCCAACTCAATACAGCCATCTGCAGACCGAAACGTACTCTGCCATGCTCGTTCCCTGCAACAGGCCAGAACACGCTGCAGCTGCCCACCAATTCACTACTCTACTGTTCTGCCTTACAGCCATCTGCAGACCCAAACGTACTCTGCCATGCTCGTCTGCCAGCCATTCCTAGACATTCATAGCTCCTGTACAAACATTTACGCACCCATGGTGAACAACTGCAGCTGGTATTGAGGGCATTCCAACAACTACAGACTGCTATTCTGCCCCATCCCAACAACAGAAACCTGACTCAGTAGCATTCAGAAAGACCTGGTACCACAGTTTTGCGCCTTAAACCCATCAAGTTCAATAATTTCAACTTATAATGCCCAAAACACTTATAAGTAAAGATAACTTTCAAAACAAGTCAAATCCCGGTCTTCCCACTTCCTCTCTCGAGGACCGCTTTCTAACCGAATACCAAGGGTACCCAACCCCAAATTCCCCCTCTCGGGTTCAATCTAGGTCGATAACTAGCCTAACTAGGGTGGTCAACTTCTAACCTAATCGATTCTCATCGATGGTCAAGGGTTAAAAGTGTCCCGATTCAAAAACCCCAAGTCCAACATTAAACAAGTCAAACCCCTTGATAAACCTCAACACCTTTACCTTTTACAACCCAACATAATACCCATTTTAAGAAGTCAACATGCTTTAAGGTCAAATCACCCCCTAGAAGAGGGTCTACTCACTAATCATGTTTAGGGTTTCGAGACTAATAAATAAATGCGATCTAATGATGACAAACATGGTTTTGATGATTATGGATGCGAAAAACATACGATCAAGCAACAATAACTACGTTATAAGAACAACTAACAAAAGAAGATGTGATATGAGAAGAACAAAAAAAAATGAATTAAAACAACTAAATAGATTGAAAGAAAGATCAAGGAAAATATTATAATACCAAAAGATCAAGAACAAGGATAATCTGAAAACGGATGAACAATTTCCTTAAGAAACCCAAACCCTAGAAACTTGCTTCTACTTAAAAATTCTAAGGTAAAATGAAAGAGATCTTCTAAGCTTCAAGTGTGTTGTGTATGATACAAAATATCTGAAAAATAGAGTATATATACAAAGGCTTAAGTGGGGGTGAAAGCCCACTTAAGAAAGACGAAATAAACCAAAAACAGGGCCCATCCGGTGTAGCGAACACCGGCCGCCTCTTAGTTACACCGGATGGGAGGGAGTTACACCTGGCTTCCTTATTTTGTCTTGTTCTTCGTTCCTCTTGGGTGTAGCTTGGACAAGTTAGGTGTTGGAACACCTGACTGCCTGAGTTACGCCTGACTTTGATTTTTTGGTGGGTATAGGAACACCCCACTGCCCGAGTTACACCCGACTTTGGGCTAGGAACACCCAGAAAGGTTTAAAACTCGGTTTCTCGACTTGTAGGCTTCCCGACACTTCCGTAAAGACCCCGAAACACCTATAACAACGCAACGATGCTACAAAAACATAGAATTCGCATGAAAATAGCATGTAACGATATTTAAGGGATAAAAAGGGATAAATACGGGAGAAACGATATGAAAACTAGACAAAGTAGAGGGAAATAGCTATGAGAAATAGGTCGATAACGTAGTTATCATTTATAAAACAACCAATTTGTTTGGCTGTTATCATTTTCTCAGATCTCTAAGGACGATCAAGAATCTATTATTTTGTTTTATTGTTTTATTTACATATTCTTTATGAAAAGATTTGTTAGAATCGATTTTTATATTATTTTCATTGTTTGTAATATATAAAACTTAATTATCTTAGTTTTGGGTTTTTCATATAATTTAAATATCTTAAATTACTTAAATTTATACTCCCTCCTACTCACAAATATTGTCCCATTGTGAAGAAAGTACCAAATTTATGAGATATCCTACCCACAAATATTGTCCCATTGTGAAGAAAGTACCAAATTTATGAGATATTAGTTGTTTAATATTTTGGTTGGGTAGGGGCATGTAGATTGGAGAGAGTGTTATGTTATTGGGTAATGAGTGGGTGGGTGGGTAATAAATGGAATTTGGTAAGGGTAGAATGGTAAAAAACAAGTAAAAAAGTTACTAAATATGGACAATGGGACACTTTGCTGAATAAACGGAAATGGACAATGGAACATTATTTGTGGGTAGGAGGGAGTATGTTATAATTTCATTTTTTAATTATGTCTTAATTGTTTCATTTTTAACATGTCTTACAATTGTTACTCTTATTAACATTATTATGTGTACTTACATAACTTAAAATTCTCAAACTTGAATATTATAATTTCCGTATATATATTTTAATATATACAATGATATTATATTATCTCTTTTTTATTTTTATATATGTCATCTTTAAAAATAAGTGTACGCAACCCCGTAATTTTTCACGGGTGTTACACTAGTTATTTTATAACTAAATATTACCATTTCTTAACATTTTACATAGAACTATTAGTGAAATTTTATAAGTTTATAACCTATGACTCTATGAGTACAAAGAAACGAATAACAATTACTTTAAATCGACTTCACCCTCTAACATTTCTGGTTCCGCGCACTATATATAGAGAACTGATCTTTTTCTATAATCAATTGAATTGACCTTCAATCACTCGCTCATTCCTTACAAAAAAACACTTGTAAAAAACTTATAATAACACAAGGATGAACCAAAAGGTTATACACATAAGAGTTCATACAAATCAACAACTAATATATTTCTCTCTTTCATTTCATTTCAACAAGATATATAACAAACGAAATTGAATCAAAGGAAGGATTACAATGGTATTTAATTAATTAGTCTCAATTAACAGTTCACGTTTACTTTATTTTCCTAAATAAAGTAAATGTAAACTATTGACCATGAACGAGGAAGTAATAATGCTTCAAAACAATTAGTTAATTTGTCTAGAACTTGTAATGTGTATAGGATGATGTAAAAAGACTAAATCAATAGTCTAAAAAAAACATCTCCTACACAATAACTTGTCCATGAGGTTGATTAATTGTTGCATTTCCCGGCCAAACAATATCCCTCAATGCCGGTCTCAAATCGCGATCACAAAAATCGTTATACTCGATTGTGTCACCGGACGATTTCTTGACCTCAATTACATGTAATGTAGGTGTTACTTCAAATATTTCAGCATCAATTTTAAGTAGTCCTTTCCTTCCTTCTTTGCTACTTTGTAATTTGACTATACCACCTTTCTTATGTATCTTGAACTTTTTGTTACATTTTGCTATTTGCTCGAATTTCGACATAATAGTCGACGGGGGCTTGGCCGTGGTAAATCGGTTTCTAGGTTTGGTCGCCACGCCTGCTTTATCAAATAGACCCGAGAGATCAAACCCTGGTGAAAGGGAGATAATGTCAAAAGCATTCATACTAGTGGGTTTCATTGGACTCGAATCACGACTACTCCCCGATGGGCCACATTCAAAATCAATATCATTGAAGGCTGCCCGAACATCCCTAGGGGTGCTCGGGGAGCCTTCAACAAATTCATCCTTATTACTATTGGGTCTTTCAACAAGTTTAAACCCAACTTGAAACCATTGGTTATCCATCAATTTTGTCACAGTTATCCTGGAAAATGGGCTCGGGTCAAGGATCTTACATAAGAGTTTTCGGACCTCCGATGGGAACCAAGATGGACACCTAAAATCCCCTCTACTAATTTTCCTATACAATTCCATCAAATTTGTATCATGAAATGGTAAAAACCCGGCTAATAAAACATATAACACGACCCCACATGACCATATATCAGCCTTAGCACCATCATAGCCACGTTTATTAATAACCTCGGGCGCTACATAGGCCGGGGTACCACACGTTGTATGAAGAAGCCCGTCTTGTCTCGTTGAATCATGTAACGCACTTAATCCAAAATCCGACACTTTAAGGTTACCATATTCGTCTAGGAGTAAATTTTCGGGTTTAAGGTCACGATGGTATACGCCACGACTATGACAAAAATCAATTGCACTAATTAATTGTTGAAAATATTTCCTAGCTTGATCTTCTTTTAATTTCCCTTTAGAAACCTTATTAAAAAGTTCACCACCCTTAACATATTCCATGGCAAAATATATCTTCGTCTTGCTTGCCATAACCTCGTAAAGTTGGACGATATTAGGATGTTTTACGAGTCGCATAACAGAGATTTCTCGTTTAATTTGGTTAATTAACCCGACCTTTAATATCTTCTCTTTATCGACCATTTTGATTGCAACACTTTGGCCCGTAACTATGTGTCTCCCATAATATACCTTGGCAAATGTACCTTGCCCTAATAAGCGCCCTAACTCGTATTTTTGCATCAAAATAACGCCTTTCTTCTCCATTTTACGCGGTGGTTGGAGACGGGTTTTAATGTAACAAGGGGAGATTTGGTATTGTTGGATATTGTAGGGTAGTCATCATTCTTTATTCATGATGAATTTTGATGGGAAATGGAGATTAATTAGAGGAGAGAATAAGAATTTTTGACCTAGCCCTACAAGAGAGGGCAAGGTGAAGAAGGAGATTGTATGTTCAATTTTAATTTGGATTTGTTATTACAAAAGAATTTAGAAAATCAATGGATGGAAATGAAGGATAAAATAGGGATTATTGCACTTGTCATTTTGATGGTGATCATGTTTGGGAGTAGTACTATTAATTTAGAGGTATTATAAAGGATAAATTGGTGGTTGTTTATAGTTGTAATTATGACATCTTCTTTCACATTTTGTTGTCCTTTGATTTGGCATCAGAATCTACCATTCATTCGTACGGGGTAGGTATTTTTATATATTCAATAAGCGGATTATACCACCAGAGTTATATAATTTTCTGTACATATTTTAAGTTTTTTAATAGAAAATTCGAGCTTTATTAGAAAGAATATGAGCTATATGGTGAATTTTGTGAACTCCTTGGGAAAATATTGAGAATTGACAATTATTATACAACTAAAACACAATACAAATAAGTTGAAGTATATTTTAATTTTTTTCAAAAAAATTAAAATATAACTCAAAATAGTTTAAAAGCTCAACAAATATACATATAAGCTCAATAAAATACGCCATGGTTGTACGATTCTATTATACATCTGGTTGTATAATCCATTTTGTGGTATTTTTATGATTTATATTTCGTATATGTGTATTAATAAAAGAACAGTTTAATAAAAAAGTTAATCTAATAATGTATCACCGGGATTAGTGAAATAATAACACTTGTAAATGTTTCTTTAATTAGCTTTTTATCACATGACCTCCGGCGTTAAAAAAACCAAAAAGTGAATTTTATTTGATTTTCTATAAAATTTCGAACTTTATATACTGTATTATTTAAGGGGTTTATAGTTTATACACTACTCTCTTAGAATGGAACTTAAGTTTTTGTGAATTTCGAATTGGTTTGTAGTTTTTGTCAACCAAATAAGATACTATGTTAAACAAATATTTAATACTCGCTATGTATTTTTATGATATTTCTATTTCATTAAAATATTTCTCATATATATTCAAGAATGAAAACATGATTAGAAAACAGAGGGAGTATTTTAACTTTAATTTTATATGTAGAACGATTTATTCGAAAATCTCGAATTATCCCATATCTTTCATACAAAATATAACTTAAACTCTTCAAAATTTAAAAGATTATGGTCTTGTTTTTTTGTATTAAAACTGTTTTAAATTTTTAATTGAACTAAACTTAATAGAGGTAAACTCAATTTAATGAAACTTAATTGAATTAAACTTAATTAAAATAAGAGTTAATTTGTGAAAAAAAAATAAACTGAATTGAAATGAGCTGAAATTTAACCTAGATCTGTTTTAAGAGATTTCAAGTTATTAAATTGAAAATAAAAGCGAATTCATTGATTTGTTGATATATAATACTTATACAAAAGTTTAATTTTATCTATTCCGACTATTTATTTTATTATCTGTAACAAATTTAAACGAGTCTAATATACGAGTAGAGTTTACGTGATGAATTAAAAATGCAAACCAGGTCAGTCTACGTGTGGTGCATGACGGTATGGTGCCACTTGCCACCATGCACGGGTATTTTGTAGGCTTAGCTCAAGGCCATGGTGTTTGACTGTTCAGTAGATAATAATGGTGCCCAATAACGTTTCTTTGTGTAACTACTTGGTACAATGCTACGTGCGCACATTGTTCTACTTGTTACTTAGACTTTATCAAACTTTGGATTAGCAAGTCCTCTTTAAGCGGATATTAAACGTCTACAGATTGCGATTGGTCAAATACATATTATATACTTAATATATATAAAAATGCTTATATGGGGTGGAAATTCTAAAGATTGAATTAAGGCTTGATGCAAATTATACTCTGCAACTGTTCCTTAGTACAATCGAGAACAAATGATTATTTTATAGTCCCTTCTAATTATTAGAGTATTGGTTCCCTTTCTAATGCGTACCAAAATTAAGGAAATATTTTTGGACTTGTTTGGTAAACGACATATTGATCAATTTATAGCATATTCAAGGATTTTAGCATGTTTAACTAGTCAATATGCTAATTTGAGTGTTTGGTAAACAACGTATTGAAACAGCATATTTGAGGTCAATATGTTGTTTTATAATATGCTCCTTACCCAACATATTGGTTAGCATATTCTAAATTAGGAAATTTTCTACTTTTTACAAATAAAACTAACAATCTACTAATCGTAATCTGCTAGTTACCAAACACTCAAATTAATTCTGCGTATTATAATATGCTAGTCAAACCTTCTGTTTAAATTTGTCGTTTATAATCCGCCATTACAATCTGCTTATGCTAAAATTAATCCGCTATTTACCAAACAGAGCCAAAAAAAGAAAGAAAACCAACAGTCAACTAACATTAAAACGAAAAGAGTGTTCTAACACCTTGATTAAAAGGGAGTATTAAAAAACTGTGGTTTTTTTATTTTAAAATTTGGTTCACTTTTTAATATAAAACAATGATCGGTGTTTTTTACATTACACAAAACACTTGATCATACAAAAGACCTATTGAACATTTGTACATTAAACCATGAAAATTTGTGTTTTGGGTCTTGTACAGAGTAGGTGGATTACACATCTGATGTACTACCACCTGCTTTGTAGTTGCTGAACATTATAACCTGTTTCCTATTACAAGAATAAGAACTGGAATATTATTAGGGCGTTCTCAAAACAGGTATATGATAAGTATATTTCAAAACAGAAACATAACGGTTCGTTTTGAGAGGCGCTCGCTATTGTGATGTATACAAAACCCTTATTGCACCAGTTATTTATACAATATAGAACGCTGAGCTAAAGAACGGTCCTAAGGCGTTCTCTATAGCCTATTTGATAGTTCTTTTAGTCACCTTTTGTAGTAGTGACCCACCAGTAACGTTGTAACGGAGGCGTCCTGTTACCCAATAGTTAATTGATAAGGCGATAAGAACAATAAATAACGAATTTAAATAAAGTTGACACAAGGAATTACGTGGTTCACCAGTAAGATAACTGGTTACGTCCACCCTGCACGGAGATCAAACTTCACTATAATGGAGAAAATAGCACAACAATAGACCGGTATACCGTACATAATCTCAATATGAGCCAAAAGTATAATAGAGATCTGAGACAAACTGAGTTTTCTTCCTCAGAAGGAAACTCACAAATTAACC
The DNA here is from genome assembly GCA_029255685.2 of Silene conica. Lineage (NCBI taxonomy): Eukaryota > Viridiplantae > Streptophyta > Magnoliopsida > Caryophyllales > Caryophyllaceae > Silene > Silene conica. The sequence continues at coordinate 83,575,431 of CM055314.2, forward strand.
CTCTTTATTCCATCCAAGATAAAATATCTAACCTAATTAGAAACCAAAGACTATTAGGAAACTAATACTCTTCGACACAAATTCAAGGCATAAAATTCACAACAGGTAAGAAAGTGGAAGCGGTTTTAAGAGTCCTCAAGAAAGAGGCTGATATCGTGTTATGAATTGGGTATAAACCGCATGTTTTTCTATTATGATTGATCAACTTATATAGAATACAAGTGCCTCATATTCAGGAGGACTCAATCAAAGAGAATATCTTACTTAACCAACATAGCCTAACATTACAATACTAGAGTCATATTATGATATGATACGATATTCTTTCCTAATAAAAGGTATTCTTTCCTAATAAAAGTTATTAACAGTAAAGAGTTGTAAAGAGTTCGAGGCATCGTCACAAGACAATCCGAGGATTTGGGCTTGTGAATGTTGTGATGATGGTACAAGGTCTTCACAAATCTAAAAAATTAGGTCTTAAACGATGTTTTAATTAAAATTATTAAGTCGTCGACTAATTAGCCATTACATTAAATCCAAACCCTTCTATATCTTACAATTTCTATTTCTACGTGCTTGAGAGAAGACGATCTCTTAATATCTCGTTCGACTCAAATTGGATCAACTCGTATGATACAAATTGTCTTTAACAATTGAAAACATGCCAACAATGATCCATCAAATTACTCGAGCACAACAACGGTAAGCTCATCAATCCCGGAACCTTTACAAACAAGAAGGTATAAACTATAAAGTGGATCAAGCTAATCAATCAACCACAAATCCACAATTACAAACGTCTTTTAAAGATATTTTATAAATGATAAATGTATGAGTTAATGTATCAATATATTGTTGGCATGATTTAAGAGTAATTACCGATTCATTTGGCGTATTTAAGATTTGGTTCTAGATGGATAATTTTAAGTAATATAATACGAGTTTGGGAACATTTGCATAATTATTTACAGGATTACGGTATAGTTTTCTTTCGAATTACTATGACGGGGGCTCGTTGCTTGGTCAGTGATAGATGAACCATCTCAACCAAAACCTTAAGGTTATGGTTGAGGCCAAACTATAATTAATATTTCTATTAGTCCGCGAGTCTTGTTTAAGGGTTCTCGCTATTAATTAACGCATGTTTTAATTAATTCTAATCGAAATTTCTGAAGAGTAACAACCCTTTAGAAATAAAACTCTCTTGTTTACCTGTTTCCCAAATCCTTTTCTATATAAATAGATAAAGGATGAGAAGAACATAATATAGAAAAAACATTTATTTCTTCTACATCAAAGAACAAATAACATTCAACACAATTTTTTTTGAATTACTTCATCGGAGGATCACCGTCTTATCTCAATATCAATTAGTAAATTCGGATTAACCCATACGCTATTAAGGGTTGAATTATTCTATTAGAAAAGCGAAGTCGAGTCGGTGTGGTTTTATTATTGTCAATTCCTGTTGGCGAGATTCAATTACAAAGGAATAGGATGAATGAGGACCGAGGCAACCTTGTGTTGTATGGTTTTGTTGACAAGAGTGTATCCTTCTGTTCTTCCTTTGTACATGACTTCCGGAACTCGAGCAAAGTTAAGAGTTCGATCCAATAATGGCTTCGGAATTGGATACGGTTTAAGCATACCTTCGTTTACGTCTTTCCATGCTTCCTTCACTTGTCGTTCTAACTCTTTATAAACTTGTTCCTCATTTGAAACGTTATGTTGCTTCTTGTAGCATTCTATTGAAGATGCAACATGCTCTCTATCTTGCTCAAACTACAAAATTAAACACGGTTATTTTGTTTGATTAAATTTACGTATCATTGTCATGAGATACTCTCGTCTTAAGAGAGACGTACTTGCTGAATTACAGGCAATAATATACGTATCACAACTTGACATGCATATATGAGTTCAGTTCAGATCAGTTTATTAGTTTAGTTTAGTTCGTCTCTTCACATATTAACTTGACTTTAATTAGTCCAGTTCAATTCATTTCAGCTTTATTTAGTTTCGTTCGGTGTAGCTCCTTTCCGCGGGGAAGAATAGGGTCTAACTCTCAATATAGAGTAGAAGCTATCAGTTTGTTCCGGTCAATTGATAGACTTGTGTAAATCGGTTCTATATAAACTCTATTGTAAAACCGTTTTTCTTATAATATTGTTATAAAAGCTATGGATAGTTTTATTTTTTTTGCCCGGTTTGGTAAATGACATATGACCGAAATTCAGCCTAGTGGAGAGATTTAACATGTTTGACTTATGAATATACTATTTAGAGCGTTTGGTTAATAACATATTGTATATTGGAATCCAATATACTATTTTACAATATGCTGCTCCTACCAGCATATTTGATTAATTGATTAGAAATAAACAAATTGTCTTATTTACCCTCCTAAAAAAATAATAACGTTCTTTTATATATTTGATAAATAATTTGTTCATGTCATATGTGTCATTTTACAAAGATGTTAAACAATATGTTACTTTAAATTGTCAATTACCAAACGCCTCAAAACCAATTCTGCTAAATACTCTACTAGTCAAATTGTTAAATCATTCTGCTAGTCAAATCAGCTTTATAAATCTACTTACGCCAATATTAATTTGTCGTTTATCAAACAGGGCATTTACTTGTTTTGATAGATAAAAGATTGATATTACCATAATAATTGTAAACTTTGAGGGATTTCGCAAGTACCTTGTGTCCTCCGATGTCGTTCATGAGCCTAAGGATAACGTCAGAAGCTCTTACAATCTTAGGCATCGGGTTTCGTGCCGACCATTCAAAACTCTCCCTGGTTGCAATCTCACCCATGCCAAGATATGCAGTCGCAATTCCCGTTATATGGCCTACGGAAATAAGAGCAACTTTCATGTACTCATCATATGTAGGAATGTATTTCCGGTTGCACCATTTCGCTTCTTCAAACCATGCCTCGCAATTTAGCTTCATCTATCATATTCAACACAGAAACATTAGAGAGACGATCTTTCAATAACGTCATTTAATTTCAACATATATCAGTTCAACTTCTATTTATGATCACATATTTATTGCCTCGAAGATCGACCTGCTCTTTGGCATAATGTATACAAAATGATCGTCCTTCATTAGCCAGAATTTGCTCAGCTTCATCAAATGTTTCGAGTAATGCTTTGTAACAATCGCTAAAATATTTGGGTAATCGAGTCACATAGCTATAATCCCATCTGTACTCAATTCGTAAGATAACAGTTAAAACGTTAAAAGGTAACCCGTAACTCGCTAAAAAGTAAAATGTACAGAATTGTTTACTATGTGGATATTTACTAACCTTTTGACAGCTTCGGTAAGAAATTGTTTATGTTCTATAGTACCAAAAGAATCATAAATATCGTCGAGAACTTGCTGAATCATGAACATTCTGGTGAATATTTTACGGGCTATCGAATATTGTGGTTCATAATAACATCCCAACGCCCAAAAATAACCTTCCACGGATCTGTCTCGCGTAAATGGCAGCTTTGCGTGCAGTTCTTTCCACCACCTAGTTAGTTTTATCGGGTTAATATTAATAATAGTTGGGCTTCAAACATAGTTAAAATGGTTCATTTTATCATAGATTCATGGTATCGGAGCCAGTGTGATTAAAGGTGACGAGTTCGAATACTGACAACCTCAAAACCCCTTAAAAACTCACGAAAGGAGAACTCAGCACACGGTATGGGAGAGCCTGTGCAAACTAAACAGTTTTCAAGCCCAATGGGCATTTAAGTAGGGATGTCAATGGATCGGGTTCGGGTCGGGTGAAGCCTCATCCGTCATCCGTCCGTCCCTTTAAAATCTCATCCAACCCGTCCGTCATCCGTCGTCCGTCCATCCATCATCCATGGATGAAACGGGTGGAACGGGTGATAACGGGTGTTGTGTACTTACATGTTTCAAGTTATAAAAAGTGAAGAATTTTTATTCTATACAAAAATAATGTTGGATAATTATTTTAAATGAACTTTTAATGGGTAGTTTAACAAAAAAAAATATTTAGAGAGTAGAAATATTTGAATATTTTATATGAATTATATCTTAATAATGTATCATATGGTTAAAAAAATTAAATAAAAAGTAATTAAATCGGGTGATGGATGGATGGCGGGTGAAATTTCTTCATCCAACCCCTCCGTCATCCGTCGTCCGTTTCATCCGTTATCCATCCATCATCCATTTAAGTCGGGTTTTCATCCGTCTTTTAAAATCGGGTGGATTGGTTTTTAATCGGGTGCGAGTGAAATTGACATCCCTAAATTTGAGTGACAGAGCGTAATAAGAATATTATTAAGGATTTGAAGCTAGCTAGACGACTTACAAAGCGAGCTCCCTCAGTTCCATCTGGTGTAAAGACTGAAGTAAATTAAAATCCAATTTAGCAAGTCGCAAAAGAGTTGCATTATGCAAAGGATTGAGTTCATAAAACGAAATATATTGCTTTGATTCGACCCGAATAATTCCTTTGTGTAGTGGTTGATGCAGTGCATGTTCAACTTTTCGGGCCATGGGCGACCCGAGTTTATGGACCGTTGAGCTAAGAAAAGTCGTCGTAAAATCTAGGCCTTCCTCTAATATATCATCGTCACGTAGCCTAACATGGCAAGCCTCGTACATGCTTAGTATTCCCTCCACATCGTTGGTTATGTTACCTTGAAAGCCTTTCTTACACATAAATCTTTCGAAAACAGCTGCGTAATGTGCACATAAGAGAACAAGTGCGTTAGGTTTTTACTTCATTTACGTATTTATTAGTTTTACACGAAAACAGTTTAAAATTAGCTCCAATTCAAGGTACTTGACCAGTTGACGGGCTTACCGGGTGAGGCTTTGATACCATGTTGTCTAAAAATACGGAATCCGATAGAGACATGATGGAGTTTGTATGTATGTTTTTCCTTGAGATGAATCGGGTAGCGTTTATCTAAAGCTTCTTCAATATCGTCCACAAAATGATAACCGACTCCTAAACGTTCAATAGCGTCGATAAATTCCAATTGTTCTGTTGGTTTGTTAAATGTAGAACGAAGATCTTTCTTCACTTCTTTTTTGAGATCTCCAATTTCTTTCTGCATTTGTTGCTTATTTACCTTCAAAATATAATGAAAATTATTAACACTGGGAAAACTAAGCAACCAGTGCGTTAGTCTAGTAGTAGTTGCGTTAAGTCTTGAAACTTGCAGAATGTCGGACTCGAGAGATTTTCAGGTTTGACTACCAGATGCGGTGAGGACCACTAGGCCACTACAGCCCCCGAAAGGGTGGCTTACCTCATCCATGTGATAGTACGGAAATGCATGAGCCTAGAAAATATTACCCACTTGCGTAGGAAAAGACAAGACATTTGAGATTTTCAATGTCTTGTCTTATATACACAAGTGGAGAACTTGACCCGTTACAAGCCCAAGCTTGCGACGAATATATCCGTCGCAAGGGAAACTTGCTGAATTTTATTTGACAAAGACCACAACTTCTATTTCTTCCAAAATGGGTCACTTTTAACTTAGACCCTTGTCATTTTACCAAGCAAATATCCTTTGAGCCGGCCTGTTCACGTCGATAAGTGGTCACAAAATCCGTCGCAAATCCAATTTGGTGTCGGATTTGTTAGTAATTGTGGCTTATTTTTCCGTCGGAAACACCGTGTTGTTTAATATTGTAAGGGAGAAGCCGAGCAGTAATGTTGAACCACCCATTAGAGCATTTAGCAGATATTCACGTTGTAAAACACGTATCGATCATGAAATCACGTACCTCATCAAGAGTCGCGACATTAATAAAGCAGTCGCCCCATAAACTAGGTTGAAAATTGGCAGAGAGATGGGGAACAGAGTCAGAGCTCATGGTTTTTGAAATTTTTTGTGTGTATTATATTGCCTTTATTCATCAGCTGGATTTTGTTTTATTTATAGGACATTCAAGTAACCCATTATTACGGATTAAGGTCCTGTTCTTTTCGATTCAAATGAACTGAATTATTGAATTAATTGGACTAGAGTTTAATAAAACTAAATTGAGTGAAAATGGAGTGAAAGTGAATTTAATTGAATTAAAAATTAATTCTGTGAATAGATTAATTGAACATAATTGATTGAACGTAAATAAAATTTAACGAAATACACACAAACAAAATTGTAAGGAGCTGAAATTAAGCCAGAAATAACAGATCCTGAGTACACGCATTTAAGTAGATAATATTTTAGATCATTTCTTTATTTATTTAAATAAGTTTTATTGACCCGTTATAAACTTGTGACGATATTATTCACCACAAACCAGAATTTGTGTTATGAGCTAGGTAGCACCAAAACGGACACGAACACGGAACACGACATCCCATGAAATTTAGGACACAGCCGTGGACACGACATTTAAATAAAATATATATTTTATAGTTATAAATAACGTATAATTTTATTTTTATCATGTATTTGAAGCTAAATCTAAATAAGTTAAGGTACAATTCGACCTTTATTATAACTAATTCTCATTTTCCAACCAAAATCATCTTCGATCTTTTTTAAAATTTTATTCCCCGTCCAAACTATAATATATTTAGCCATGTGTCCAACTAGTAACAGGTGTCCGAATGTCGGACACGGCACGACTAATTAAGAGAAGTGTCTGTGCTACCTAGGTTATGAGACATGCTATTTAGACCATCCCCAAGCAAAGTCACCAAGGAGGTCACGACCTTGTTGGGTCACCGTAATTACGTAATTAAGACACTAATTTTGGTGACCTTATATTAATTTTGGTGACCTTGAAGTTTTCAAAGTCAAATTGTGACCCTGAAATCGGTTGGTGATCTTCTTGGTGACTTTTGACGTGTTAAAGTGTTATTGACTTATTATATTATTTGGTGGAGGTATAGAATGTATTTAATGATTGAAAATGTTGGAAAATGATATTAGTGGAAAATAATTGGGTTGATGGCTCTAGGTCGTGACCTTCTGCTTGGAAGGATGAGAGTGAGTTGAAAGTGGATCAAAATAATTAAAATAAAATTAAAAGTAAAAATGTTGATAACCCGATTAATACGACCTTCTGATTGGGGATGGTCTTTGGGCTCGTGGGAAGTCACAAATGTAGAAATATGTCCTTTTCTTTATCAGGGAAAGAAAATCAACGTGCAAACTGTAAAGTCTAATCTAACCCAAAAGAGTCAACAATTTGAGACAATTAACACGATTTTAATTACCCAAATTATCATTTGTAATGTCTATTTCAACAAATTACACGAATTTTGATTTATGACGACAAATTTGTGACGTGTCGAATAAAATTTAACTGAGAAGATAAAGACAAACTATATGTGATTCTCTATACATTTTTATTTTTGTCCTATCTAAAGAAATGTGTATATTAAATCCGTTGCAAATTTATAACGGATATAGTCGTTACAAGAAAAACAAATGGTTTAACTTATGACGTATTCCAAGCCAGCTAGGTTATTGGAGGGACTATGGTCTTTTTAGGTTATAAAAGTGCACAAATTCTTATTTGCAACGGCACTATCCGTCGCAAACTTGTGACGGATACCGTTTTCTCTCACAAAATACCCACTTTTTCTCTCTCTCCAATACTATTCTGTGGTCCCCTTTCTCCACTAACTCATTTTATATCCATTTTATCTCACAAAATATTCGTCACAAATAGCGACCCGTCGCAAGCAAGACTTACTAATAAAAGTGTGATATAATAATAGTAGATGTTTTTGGGTCATACACGTGTTACAATGATGTATATAACGAGTCCGAAACCTTGATCGTTAGGCACTTAGGCTCGGTGATCGTTGAAATTTCATTGTAATGGGAATAGACCCTTGCCGTTATTTAATCATTGAGCTACAAAATAATGAATTTTTTATATGGAATTGGTTTTTATAATATGGATCGAGTTTCTTATATGAAAAAAAAATGGCCTGCAAATAAAGTATGGAACTTTTACCAATAATGAGAAATAAACATTTTCATATCGACGATTTTCCTTTATGATGAAAATTTCACTTACAAACATTTAAAATATTCTTCTTAAATAAGACAAACAAATACCTATTCCCTACTAATAATGCTCAAACAGTGCTCGCGCTAACTAGGTCACGACTCGATTATACTGTTAATCACGCCTTAACTATCTTAACCTACTTTCACCCTCATAAGCAAAATGTCACTACCTAGGCAGCAACCCAATCATTTTCCACCTTACAACATTCACAATCATTTCCCACATTTTCTACCCAACTTTTTTCTCTCACACTTTTACAATTATTTTCCTAACAGTTTATAAATTTAGTTTTTTTTTTTCAATTATGTTAAATATCTCAAAAAAATTAAAAAAACTACCCAAATATTTTACAGTTATATTAATCTTATGATGTAATTTTCAGGAAAAAGAATTAAATAACTTTTCTATAATTTGAAAAAGTAAAAAGGCAATTTTATTAAAAAATAAGAAAAATTACTAAAAACATGATTCGACATAAACTAATGTCCTTACATAAAAATAAAAATTGCATTTATTTGTGCAATTGAAAAATACTCAAATAGTAGTAGAGAATTAAAGTAGTGGAAAATATGTAATTTTTTAATTATATATATTTGTACAACCAATCAAAAATTGACATATATTAGGTTAATTGGTCGGTCAATTTGACATCACCAAGTTCACAAAATAACCTTTTGTTAATTTTGGTCATAAATTAACCATCAAAGGTTACAACTTAATCACACTACTGTATCATTCACCATGACCTTGCTTGGAAATAGAGTCTTTGCATCGCTCATACCGTGATCTAATTTTAGTTTATACCTCACCCGTTCCATCGATTCCTTGTATCAGCTTTATACACGTTTATTGATAATCGCTTTATTTTGTTCAAATATTAGTCATTTTATATTGCTTAAAATTATAAAAAAGTTTGATATTTATAATGCACTTAAAATATTGTGCGGAAACGATTTTGGAGTAGATGCAAAAACTAAATATACAAACTTTTTCATGGTTAATTATCTATGCGATAGCTACGGCGACAGAAATCATTGAAAAATTCTCTCACTGTACTAATGAGCAATGTTTAAGAATAAAAGTGCTAAAGTTCAAGCAAAGTAAATAAATAATGAATACTAAATTTGTTTTTTCGACGGTTATAATCGTCACAAGTTTATATAATCGTCACAAGTTTATAATAGGTCAAATAATATCACTCACTTGAGTAAATAAGACAAACGTAAAAGAATCTAGGAAATTACAAATGACTTGTCTTTATCTACCTAAATGAGTTTCATTTAGCTTATCATAATCTTGTGACGGATATTATCCGCAGTGACTGGATTATATCATCAGTTATATACAATTGATTGTACCCATTTTAAACTTTTTAATGCAAATTTCAAGTTTTAATGGAAAGAAAATGAGTTATATTGTAAAAGTTATGAACCCCCTTTACAAAATATTGAGTTTAAAAATTTATTATGCAACAAAAACAAAATGCATATAAGTTCAACTTTATTTTAATTTTTTAAAAAATAAGAAAAAAATTAAAATATAAAAGCTCAAAACATATATATACATATCATCAATTAAATGCATCATGGTTATACAACCATCTTATACATCTGGTTATATAGAATACTTTTTGTATATTGCCGGTCATAAATCAGAATTTGTTATAAATAGTTGCAATAACTCTCTCTTGACTCTCGTGACGATTATATCCGTCACAAGTTTGCGACGTGTCAAGTATAACCAGGTTAGAAGATAAAATAAAAATATTAAGCTTAGAAATTAAGACATGGCTGGATTAGTGGGGTACTACGTGGCCTATACAAGTATCAGAAGCAAGCAACAAGTTACATACAGGCAAGATAATTTAATAGATTCTGGATTTCTGTCACTAGATCTCGTCCGGCCTATTTAAAACGGAAATTAAGCTGCCGCCTCCTTTTAAATTTTACACAAATTCTTATTTACAACGGCACTATCCGTCGCAAGCTTGTGACGGATACCGTTCTTTTTCACAAAATACCCACTTTTTCTCTCTCCAACACTACTCATGTGGTCCCCTTTCTCCACTAACTCATTTTGTATCCATTTTATCTCACAAAATATCCGTCACAAATGACGACCCGTCGCAAGCAAGACTTGTTATAAATTTTAATAACTGAAGTCATAGTAGATCTTATTTGTGACGAATTATTTGTCAGAAGCTTGTGATGGGTTAAATATCACTTATGAAAATAAATAAGATAAAAAGTAGGGTACATGCGAATCTCAAATGGTTTGTCCTTATCTTTCTTGTGGATTTTATTTAACTCGTCACATACCTGTAACGAGTATCGACCGTCACAAACGAGAATTTGTGCTTTAAAAATACTCCTCCACTCACGTCATTGCTGACATAGAAGTTGGTCCCTCCCAATCACCTCACTGTTCTCCCATATTTTTTCTCGACTAGTAAACGCAGATGATTAGTAAAAGTAATCAACACTTTTCATTAAAATTACGTTCGTTGTCCTTGTTGGTAAAATGTTGTAACTATTGAAGATATCAAATCTTCATAGTATATATTGTTATACGAAGTATATTGTTATGATATTTGTATTTATCCTTTCCTTATATTTAGATAGTATAGGATCTTTTAGTTACCTTGTTTATAGGTCTTGAGTCTTGTATATATCCTAGAAGTTATGTTAATAATAATTATCTTTGCCAATATCAAACTCTATATGGTATAAGTGCAATAAAAGATTCTGGCTTCCTCCTCCAAAAACTCTCAATAAAAAAACCTTCCTTTTTCTCGACATCCTCCAATGGCTGCTCACGCCTCCACCATTCCCAATACTGCCGAGCCTGATGTCCCCTTTGTCGCCATCAGCGTCATCAATGTCACCCAACTCACTCCCTCCAATTACCGGGCCTGGTCACGACAAATCGAAGACCTTCTCTTCGGTTATGACCTAGCAAAATTCTTGGATGGCTCCCATCCATGTCCTCCCTCTACAATTGAGGATGACAAAAAGGCTTCTCAACCCAAGCCCTCCTATGCAACGTGGCTTCGTCAAGACCGCTTGCTTAGTGGCGCGCTGCGTGGAACGATTCACTCCACCATCACGCCTCTTCTCCTTAACGCAACAACTACCCATGAAATATGGACCCGTCTCAAGTCGACATACGCTAGTTCGTCTCGGGGCCATATCCTTCAATTGAAGGAACGTCTTCAATCCATCACCAAAGGAACTACTTCCGCAACTGACTATATGCAGGCCCTTCGTTCCTGCATCGATGAATTGGCACATATGGGAAAGCCAATGGATGACGAAGATATCATAGCTAAAGTGTTGAACGGTCTAGATGCAGAAATTTATCGCTCTCTCATTGACGCTATTAAACATCGGGACACCCTTATCTCCTTTGATGCCCTCCATGAGCGCCTACTCCAATTCGACCTCTCCCTTAAACACTCACCCGCCCCTGTTTCAGCCTCCCTCCCTGCCTCTGCCTTCGCCGCCTATACCAAAAATAGCTATTCTCGCCATCAACAACCCTCCCGCACCTCCGCTGGTATTCTCCCAACTCCCTCCAACCCACCCTCCTCTAATAATCCTTTCAAAGGCAAATGCCAGTGGTGTCATACCACTGGACATTACCTCCAATTGTGCCCTGATTTTCGTGCCAAACATGCCTTCATCACTGTTCCACCACGCCAAACACTCGCTGCCTCCTCGAAACAAACCCAACCCCGCGCAAATAATGCTGCCCTCACTCATACCGTACCCGAAAATTGGGTTATTGACAGTGGCGCTACTCACCACATTACCCATGACCTACAAAACCTTGCCCTTCATGCCCCGTATGACGGAAATGACGAGCTTCTGATAGGTGACGGGTCGCCTCTCTCAATCACAAACATTGGTTCTTTTACCATTCCTTTCTCTCCTACTTCTATTCAATTTTTAGATGTTTTACATGCTCCTTCAATTTCAAAAAATATAATTTCTATTTCAAAGTTTTGTACCGATAACAATGCCATTGCTAAATTCTCCTCCGACTCGTGTATTTTGCAGGACCGGCTGACGGGCAGAGTGCTAATTAGAGGACACCTCAACTCCGGGCTTTATGAGTGGCGTCCACCAGTTCTTGGCTCGGTTCTTCTTGTTCACGACTCAACTAAGTCATGGCATCATAAACTCGGTCACCCTTCCCTTTCTATTTTAAGTACTATGTCTAGGCAGTGTGGTTTTTCTATTTCCAATAATTCCGACTCTCATTGTAATGCTTGCTCAGTCAATAAGAGTCATAAACTTGTTTTTGCTGAATCCTCTCTACATTCTAATCACCCTCTTGAATTGGTGTTTTCGGATGTATGGACCTCTCCTCTTTATTCTATTGATCATTATAAGTACTATGTCGTATTTGTTGAGCATTTTACTCGATATACGTGGTTTTATCCCCTCAAAAACAAGTCTGATACCGCCTCTGTCTTTACTCGCTTCCGCGCCCTTGTCGAAAAACACTTTAATCGACCCATCAAACGACTTTTTTCCGACAATGGTGGAGAATATATCAAATTAACTCCCTCCATTACCTCGGAAGGTATCACTCACTTGACCTCCCCACCTCACACTCCCGAACACAATGGTATTGCTGAGCGACGTCACCGTCACATTGTTGAAACCGGTCTCTCATTGCTCACCCATGCCTCCCTTCCCCCTACTTACTGGTCTTTTGCTTTTGTTACTGCTGTGTATCTCATTAATCGCATGCCCACTCCCGTTCTTCAAAATGTTTCCCCCTACTATAAACTTTTTGGAGTCTCCCCTAACTACACCAAACTTCGTAATTTTGGCTGCCTTTGCTACCCTTGGTTACGACCCTATGTCCAACATAAACTCGATCTTAAGTCTACCCAATGTATTTTTGTAGGATACTCATCCACCCAAAGTGCCTACTATTGCCTCAATCCCACCACTCAACGTATCTATACCTCTCGTCACGTTCATTTATTGAACACAAATTCCCCTACCCGGACCTCTCCACACACTTGCAACCCTCTACTACCTTTGTCCCGGACACCTGGTGTACCCTTTCCCTCCCTGTCCTCCCACCGAGTACCTCCCCCACTCCGGTCCCTCCCACACCAGACACCCCTGCTCCCCCTGATGCTACTGTCGGCTCCCCCCCACCCACGAATTCTGCTGCTCCCTCTCCCGCAACTACAACCCCTCCCAGTCCCCATTCTCCTGCCCCTGCCTCCCCCCTTAACTCTGGCCAAAATACTCCAGCCACCTCTTCCTCAACCCCCCCTCCCCCTCCCCCTCCTCCCCCACGTGTTACCACCCGACTTCAAAACAATATTCGCTGTCCGAATCCCAAATACACCAAAACAGCCCACCTCTCCTCTATTTCACCTCCTAATTCAGCCCCTGTCACCCTCAAAAATGCCCTCTCCCATCCCAAATGGCAAGCGGCTATGGAGGCCAAACCACTGCGCTTCTCACTAATAAAACATGGACACTTGTTCCCCCCGATCCCTCCCTCAATGTCATTGGCTGCAAATGGGTTTTTCGTATTAAATATAATCCCGATAACACCATCAACAAATACAAAGCCCGTTTAGTTGTCAAAGGTTTTCACCAACGCCCCGGTGTTGACTATTCTGAAACATTCAGTCCCGTTGTCAAGCCGGTGACCGTCCGTCTCATACTCTCTTTAGCACTCTCCCGTGGTTGGTCCCTCAAGCAACTCGACGTCAATAATGCCTTCCTTCAAGGTACGTTAACTGAAACCGTTTACATGTCCCAACCCCCTGGTTTTATTAATTCTCAATTTCCTTCTCACATTTTCAAATTATCCAAAGCAATCTATGGTCTAAAACAAGCCCCTCGCGCTTGGTACATTGAGCTCACCTCCTATCTCACTTCATATGGCTTCACACAATCTCTTTCTGACCCATCTCTCTTTCTCTACAACAAAAATTTCACCCTTATCTACCTCCTTGTATACGTAGACGATATCATTGTTGTTGGTCCGTCCACCCCTTCCCTTACCACATTTTTTACTTCCTTTGAAACTCGCTTCTCCTTAAAGGATCTAGGCTTTCCGTCATACTTCCTTGGTATCGAAGTCACCCCAAACACCCATGGACTTCGCCTCACCAAAACCAAATACATACATGACCTCCTTACTCGCTCCAAAATGCTTGACTGTAAACCCACCACCACCCCCATGAGCACCTACCCTCCCCTTACCCTTACGACCGGACACCCATTAACCGACTCCACCACCTACCGCGCCCTTGTTGGGATCCTCCTCTACCTTTCCCTCACCCGTCCTGATATTGCATACAGCGTCAACAAGCTAGCACAATTTCTGCATTCACCACGGGATACACATTGGCTTGCTCTCAAACGCCTATTGCGCTACTTAAAGGGAACTATGCACACAGGCATTCAACTTTACCGTGACACTCCCCTGTCACTGCATTCTTTTTGTGATGCAAACTGGGCCCGTGATACCGATGATTACGTTTCTACAATGGGTTTCATTATATACCTCGGACGAAATCTCATATCTTGGTCCTCTCGCAAGCAACATACTCTAGCCCTCTCTACCACCGAGGCAGAGTTTCGAGCCGTCGCCACAGCCACTTCTGAAATTATGTGGATCCGTTCCTTACTCGCTGAACTTGACTTTCGTGTCCTAGCTCCTCCGGTCATTTATTGCGACAACCTTGGGGCTACTCAATATTTCACTAACCCCGTATTTCATTCCCGGATGAAGCATGTAGCCATAGCTTTTCATTTTGTGCGACAACAAGTTAACAAAGGGCTACTCCGAGTACAACACATTAGTGCAGATGATCAACTCGCAGATGCACTCACCAAGCCTCTCCCAAGATCACGACTTGAACCTATACTATCCAAGATCGGACTTTCACTTGAGCAATCCGACTTGCGGGAGCATATTGAAGATATCAAATCTTCATAGTATATATTGTTATATATTGTTATGATATTTGTATTTATCCTTTCCTTATATTTAGATAGTATAGGATCTTTTAGTTACCTTGTTTATAGGTCTTGAGTCTTGTATATAACCTAGAAGTTTTGTTAATAATAATTATCTTTGCCAATATCAAACTCTATAGTAACAACAATAAACAGAGATCGTAAAACGAGAGGAGAAGAAGACAGAACCTAAAAAATGTAGCGCCGTGGTTGGAGACCACTGCCTTGAAAACTATTTTTTTGTTACGACCGTGGTGGCTATCAGCTGGTGCCGGTAGTTCCCCAAGGTTAACACTACAGTCTCCACGCAGCTCCGCTCACTCGGAACTGTGAGACTTGGAACGATTATAAGCAATTACCCAGAATTTAGAGATATGAAGAAGAGAGAATTGAGAGTGGAGATGAGAGTGTTGTGTATTTCTGAGTTCCCAGAGGTGGGTTTATATAGACTGGAATAGAAACCCTAAAGCATGAAGCAACCTCCTCGAAAGCAGCAGTCAAGGGGCTGGAAGTGGGGAGAGAATATCTCACCCACTAACAGTCAGTTGACTGACTGTTTCAACCTCAGAATGAACCTAGACGGTTTTCATATTATACAGCAAAAACAAATCCGCGACCCAAAAAGATAGGCACAGCCCGCCGCAGGCGAATCCCGAATCCCGAATCCCGTATCCCGAATCCCGAATCCGGGACGGGCCGGGCCCGGGCACGGCACGCGCGCGTGTGCGAGCTGAATTAAGCACCTCGCAAAGCCTCTACAAAAGGCTCCCTTGACCAACTAGTGATAGGTGTAGTAATAGAAGGATATAAAAACACAAGCAAACTTCTATAACTCTCCTATGTGGGACAAATGTTAGAAAATGACTCCCCTTAACAAGCCTTTATTTCCAACAGTGTAACAACCCGACCCACCACTGTCGTAACACAAACCCAATAAGATGGGTGCACACTTTTGGGCCCATTATTTGTCCTCACTTAAGACCAAAAGCACAAGGCCTTGTTACTAAGTGGTGGGTGGAAGTTATTATAAGCATATCACAAGCCTCACATTCTACCGATGTGGGACAACTTTCCTCTCGTACTCTTGGGGTGTTACAAACAGCCCTTGTCCTCTCTCTCATACGTTACTCTCTTTTCTAATTTCATACGTAAACAACAACAACACAATCAACATTCATCCTTCACTACCACCGACACCATCACCTTCACCACCACCGTACCCACACCGTACGCTATCACTATGCCGCACCACCACACAGTTTAAGACAAAATAATAAATTACGTAAACCGATGAAAATAAACGATTTTTTTTAAAAAAAAATTTAAGTGTCTCAATGGAGAAGATGATGAATGTCTCCATCTGCACCATGAACAGACTATGAATGTCTTCGTATTGTCAATGGTGGGGATGAAGATATTAATCATCCAGTCATGATGGATGATGAATGTCATCATCCCATCATGGATAGGACAAAGACATTTATAGTCTGTCCATGGAGGGATGATGAATGTCTTCGTCTCCACCATAGACAGACTATGAATATCTTCGTCCCGTTCATGGTGGGGTTGAAGACATTCATGATCCCTCCATTGTAAAACCCCTTGCGGCACCGGAAATATAAACACACAAAATGCATGAAAAATGCATGGATTTAAAACTTTAGAGAGATAAATAAAACATGCGAGGTGTTTTAACAAATCTAAACATGCGGAAGATAAAACATAAATAAGTATTTAAGTACAATACAAAAGCAGCCCGGGATAGCATATCCCTACAGGCACAAAATACAGAAATCATAAGTTTAAAGTCTAGCTAACGAATGGGTAAAATCATGACGATGAAGGATCATCGCTCGCTAGCCTCAACGTAACTCCCTGCAAACAGCCTCATGTACCTACACACATACAGCATGTCCGCCACAGTCAGTGGGGAGTGACTAGAGCTCTCATAGCCACATATTGTCATACAACACAAAACATATAAATACAAGCATCATACTCCAACATAAACAGTCATGTGAAATACTCCATCACTAACTCTTCTTAACATACTCATGTAAATAGATATCAAACCGCAACTCAGGTATATCTAAACACATTGAAACACGTATCAGCGGTATATAACACTGTACCCCAACTCAGGCAAGTATATACAAATCAGCAATATCTAAGTATAACCCCAACTCAGGCAACTTAGATACAACAATCAGCAATATCAATCCATGACCCAAACTCAGGCATGGAAGGATACAAACAAACACAACATGGGAGGATTCATATGACGACTCCATTATATACAACAACAGCAAGCCTAATTAGCCTCAGCGAATACAATCCCCTGGTAGAACGATCGAAACGATATACGGTCCTAGTCTAAATCTGGCCAGACTCTCGAGGTATATATAATTCTTCCTCGATTCGACAAGTATCCCCAACTCAGGATACCCCCAAGACTCGAACTAGCTAGGAACGAGATACCCCCAACTCAGGGCGGACAATCTGAAAAGCCTGACCGTCAACGCGCAGGAGACGGTCATACCAAGACGCAACTCAGTCTTGGTGAGACAAGAGTCATATAACAGCTCATAGTATTACATCCACATGCATAAACATCACATCACCCAAAGGCATACTAAAACTGTGACCTACTCCAAATCAACAGTTCTACTAACCCATTTCTAAGACTCACTCAACTCCTAACCAACTTCGGAAACTATTTGAGGTGAGAGTCGGTCTCCCTTCCGGTTGCCCGGCCGGGGGGTCTTTCCCCTCAAACACATTTCCGAACCTAGTGTAAGAGCCATCCAATTTCTTGGACTATACCGGACTCATTTGCTAAACAACATACATATGATAAATGCCCAAATCAACACTTAATTAACCCCAGGAATTAAGCCGAGGGAGAGTCGGTTTCCCTTTCGGTTGCCCGACCAGGGGGTCTCTATCCTCACTCTATTCCCGAACCCAATATAGTGCCGCCCGAGTCTCGGGGACTCCAAACATGCATACAAAGCATACGGAAAAAGAATCAACGGAAACCGACTTAAGAAACGGAAGTTACAAAGCAAACATAGCTGACAAGGGCTCTCAGCCGGTCGGCCATAGGCGGCCGGTCGGCCGACTGAGAGTCTCATCCTCTCACGCCAATAACACGCAAAAACAACACAAAGGGCCTCCCAGCCGGCCGGCCGGCTGCCGGGTCACCGGCTGGGGACCCCTTCCTCTCTTCTCGCGAAAACAACAACAAGAACAACAAAAGGGACTCCCAGGCCGGCCGGCCGGCTGCCGGTCCACCGGCTGGGGACCCTATTACTCAATTCTTACGATATTGCAACAATTCAAGATGAGACTCTGAGCCGGCTGGTCGGGCGCCGGTCGGTCGACTAGCTCAGAGCCTCTGTTCGCGCATTTTGCAAAATCCGACATTCTCAATCTGTTCAATATTTTACCAATCCGTCTTAAGCATGATCTTACGCAACAACATAACATTTCCAGCTTGTATACGACATCAAATAAACACAAGGACATGTATACAAACATTCATTTCATGAATTAACAACAAAATCCCAAATTTAACCGGTCTTACCATGTATATTCCTTAATCGATAAGCACACCAAATTCATCCTATATTCTTCATAAAAATCAGTTTGTATGACTCAATAAGAACATTAAGAAACCTAAACTATACTAACTTTCATCAAAACACACCAATTTCACATAATATGCTAATTTAGACAAAAAGGCCGAGTTACTCGTAATAGTCACCTTTACTCCGCGAGTTCACCGGGTTCCTCTTCAATAATCACTAGCTCTTCCTCCGGGTTACCACAAGTACCACCTAGAAGCACAAAAACACGGATTAAGAGGGTAAAATGTGATTTAGGGCAAAACAACGTCTTTTTCGAGTTTGATAAAACTGAAATTGAAAGAGATAGAAAGCTTGCAAATCTCGCGAGGATTCCGAAAATGTAAGACTTACCGCGATTCGAGTTCGGGAAGAGATCGAGATGATGATTTTAAGCTTTGAAAATGAAGAACAATGGAGTTGGGAAGAGTTACTGTAAAAATGAAATGTGAGGAGTGAAGTGTCGATGAAAGGTTTATGTTAGGGTTTAAGTATATATTGTCCTTTCACTTACTTGAGTCGGGTTACTTGTTTTGTGAAACGGATTTAAGTCGGGATGTTACTAAATGAACAAGGCATCTTAAGATTATAAGATTTTAAGACGAAACTTTAACGAAATCTTAAAATATAAATTACGAACTATTATTAAATATTATTAAATTCCGGAAATTACTTTAAATTATTAAAATATTCCTTTACGAAAATGCGAGATGTTACATCCATGGTTGGATGTTGAATGTTTTCATCCCCACAATGGACACGACGAAGGCATTCATAGTTTGTCCATGGTGGCGATGAAGACATTCATCATCCTTCCATTAACAGACTATGAATGTCTTCGTCCTGCCCATGGTGGGGATGAAGACAGTCATCATCCATTCATGGTTTGATGATGAATGTTTTTATCCTTCCGCAATGCATTAAAATTATCGAAATCTACCACTAAATTATCCCGAAACTATAAATTAGACACAAATTAATTAACTAACGATGTTAAGAAGTTGATATTTATCTGAAAAATGTGTTGAATTTGATTCCGGCATGAAAATTACCGAGTTTAGATGATTTTTGTGGTTTTTATTTTTTCGGCTTTCTAATGAATTTCAGAGAAAATTTCTAGAGAGATAAAGTGTTCAAAAAATGTCCAAGGGCATTTTCGTCTTTTTTATGAAAAACGCCGACTACGTTTATTAACCTCCTATTTTTTGTATGCACATATTCTCATTTGTGACGGTATATCCGTCGCAAACTTGCAACGGGTCAAATATTACTTATTTGAGTAGGAAAAGACAAGCCTTTTGAAACTCCTTGTACTTGTCTTAACTAAACAAGTTGGAAAACTTGACTCGTTAGAAACTTGCGACGAACTGTCGCAAGGGAGATTTACTGTTTTGTATATTAGTCGGCTTTTATTCTTTCTATCATTTCTAGTTTTATACCCGTGCAAAAAAATGTACGGTTTGAGATATATTAATTGATACGACATTGAACTGATGAAATTTAATTAACCGAGCTGTAGCATGTCGTAAAAAAAATAAGAAAATTAGTAATAAGAACATACAAAACTGATGACAATTATGTTTTTTATTGACCCGTTCCAAATGCAATATACGGAGTAAAATATGAATGTTTTCTCCGTTTCACTTGGATACATATGTTTTATTAAAATAAACCTCATATATATTAAACAAACGCATGGAATGCAAATGAAAAGGGAATTATTAATTTATACTCCCTCCTATTCTATATATTGTTCTCTATTTCCTTATTCGGTTATTCGGGTTTTTTTTCCCTATTTCCTTTTTAGGAAGGATTTGTGTGGTCCAAATTTAATGGTAGGTGGGGTATTGTGTTTTGTGTGGTCCAAATCCTATTCCTTATTTTTGGGCAAAAAGGAAAGGGGAAGAATATATAGAATAGGAGGGAGTATGACATAAAATTAATATGAGATTTATAACTATATTTTTATGATTTGTGAGCAATGTATATTTTTAAGCTACGTATAATTTATAAGTCTATTGTATGTGTTTTTATATAATTGTCTAATTTATACAATTTTAGAAAGCGAAATATAAGAAAATTTCCGAATTCAAGTGTCGGAAAGGAGATCATTAATGGAAGAAGAAAGAATAATTAAATATTTATACACAAAGTGGGGAGTCCCACATAAACTAATTTTTTTTCCACTACTAAATTTTTTTCTTCCACCAAAGGAAACCAATAAATTTTATCGCTTTTTATAGTAAAAGGATTTAAAAACATTTGTATGGGCCAAATTTAATTTCATAACATAGTTTTTCGAATGAAATTCATTTCTTTAATCGTAGTTTTAAAAATAAAGGAGAACTAAATGTTGACCAGAAGGGAGTAGTAAAGAGTAGCGGTGTAACCAAGCCAATTTGAGTTCGAGCTCTAGCTCGGGTGGGTTTGAAATCGGCTCGGAAACTTGAGCTTGAGCGGGAAATCGGCTCAGAATTATCCGATCTTAAAAATCAAAGTTTGGAATCAGTTCAGATTACGCTCGAACTCTATTCGACTTCAGTTAAATCTTTATTTTATTTACTTTATTGAACTTTTAAATCAAATTAAAAATAAATATATTTAAGAAAATGCAAATATAAGAAACATATGATTATAACTGCTAAAATGACATTTTATAGGAACAAAAACAATTACAATATGACAAAATAACTAAAAATAATAGATATAACGAGCCTAAACGAACTTCTGATTCCGAGCTCAACTAAACTCGGAATTAGCTTGGATTTGGACCACTCCGGCTCGAAATCGGCTCGAAATTAATTTTGACCGATTTCGAGCCGAGTTTTTACCAAGTTGATTTTGAAAGCTTTACTAGCCGGCTCACATAACTTACAACCCTAGTAAAGAGTGTGAACTTGTGTCACTTGCCTAAATTTGAAAACAATTCTACGTAAATTCTGACGGAACGAACCAAAATCAAAGAAATAAACTAACAATAGTCCCAAATTAATAGCCTTGACGCCTTGAGGGCCTGAGGCCGAAATAAAATGAGATTCATTACCCGCTTCGTCCACGACTTCACATGTAATATTTTCCGAAACGTACGTTTTTATAGCATAATAAAAATAAGAGTAACACATCTACAATCGACATCATTGACATACGAGTAATACAAAAGACAACAATACGTACAGCGGTACAGTCAATTTTCTGCTCAATCGACCTAAAACGTAACAAAAACATTAGTTTCGTTAAAACGATAATAATATAAATTATAGAGGAATAGGGTGAACAAGAATTGAAGCAACTTTTTGTTGAATAGTTTCGTTAGCAAAAGTGTATCCTTCCGTTCTTCCTTTGTACACGATATCAGGTACACGAGCAAGGAACAGAATCCGATCCAATAACGGCTTCGGAATTGGATACGGTTTAAGCATACCTTCATTTATATCCTTCCAAGCATCCTTCACTTTATTTTCTAACTCTTCATAAACTCGTACTTCATCTGAAATCCCTTATCCCGTGTTGCTTCATGTAGCATTCAACGGAGGATGCAACGTGTTCTCGGTTCTGCTCAAACTAGACAATAATAATGATCTTAGAAATTAATATATACTCCGTTCGTCCCAATTATTACTTAGAGATTAGACGGGTCGTACCTTGTGTCCTCCAATATCGTTCATGAGCCTGAGGATAGCGCTACAAGATCTTAACAGTTTCGGAACAGGATTATTCTGAAACGCCCATTCATACGCGTCCTTAGTTCCGACTTCAATCATACCAAGGTAAGCTGTGAGTATTGCTGTCGTCTGACCAACTGATATAAGAGCAACTTCAATATACTCATCATAGGTAGGAATGTAGCCACTTTTGCACCATTTTGCTTCTTGAAACCATGCCTCGCAGCTTAGCTTAATCTAACAACTCAAACTTCACAAAATCAGAATGAACTAAATTGAGTAAACTGAGATGAAGTGAATTTAGTTGAATTAAAAGTCAATTCTGTGAAGAGTTTAATTGAACATAATTGATTAAACGTAAATAAAAGTTAACGGAATACCAAAATTAAAAGGAGCTGAAATTAAGCCAGAAAAAACAGGTAGAGACGAAGCTCAGCACGGGCCCAAGGGCCTATAGCCGGGGTTGCATTTTTGGGATATATGTTGGAACATTTTAAGTTGATGATGACAAGTCCTTGTTAATATTAATTGTTTGTTCTTAAGTAGAATCAAGGCTAAGCAAATGGATTGAAGAACAAAGGCAACAAAGAGATCATCCATTATGTTTCAAACATGATCAAGAAGAACAACACAAGTCAAGAACATCCCCTTGTAACCTAAGTCACAAATGTAAGAGTAAGTGGAACATCCTCGTTAAAATCAAGTGTTAGCTTTGTCATGCAACAGTCCATCAGACTGTTGCGTCTGTACCGCATGGAGTTTTTTAGTACGAGAAAAATGTTTTCAAGTAATGTGCAAAACAGTCATTTTAGTTTTCTGAAAATAATTGTCAAAATCTATTTTCTTGTAAAATCATCTTCTCTTTTGGCACGCACGAATGGAAGCGTAAAACCCGTCTTATTCGTAGTGTACCGCATTTCGTAAAATAATAAGAACTTATGAATTGTTTACATTTGAAATGTAAATAGTACTAAGCATCTTATTAGAAGATATTTTACTAGACAAATCTGAAATGCTTTTTCAAGAGCCAATGAAAACTAAACAACAACTTGTACTTGTCAAGTGGACTAGCTATTATCCAATGGGTAAAAGTACAAAGGAAGTACACATTGGGTAATACCCACATTTGAAGTACTATAAAAGAAACCCCTTAGCCTCATTCAATGCTAAGGCTTTTACAATATTTATTGAAGTTTTCTGCAAAACTCTTAAGCATTCAAAGTTCTTTCTTTAAGTTTTGCAAAACCATTTTAAGTTTAAAAGTCTTCAAACGTTTTTCTCAAACTCGGTCTGAAAATCTCCATGCATCAGTAAGCTACACCGTGACATAATGAGTTTGTTCCATGATTCTCGTGTTTAGATCTTAAATGTAAATCTCCACGTTCTTAAGTGAACATCTGAGATTCTGATCCTGTAAACCAGAGATAGAACGTCCTAAAACTCTTGAAGCGGAGTAGCTTTAAGTTTGAGTCAAGTCTTGAAGCGGAGTAGCTTCGAGCAAATGCAACCGGAGTAGGTTGGCGAGTTATTTTACTTGTATTCGTTTAGTTGTTGGAGTAAATTTCTAAACAATCAATAAAATAACGGTTGGACGTAGGTCTCGGAGTAGAGACTGAACCAATTTTTTAACTTTGGTTGTTTGTTTATTTACTTACATACTCTTCGCTTTATTCTCGCTTACTTGAACGATTCCAAGTTTCTGTGTAACAGTCAATCATACTGTTGCATAGAACACTTTGCTCATCTTGTGAACTTACTCGTTATTAAGTCTCTCAAGTGTAGTTGTCGTTAAAATTTTAAAAAAGGTCACACCTAATTCACCCCCTCCCCCTCTTAGGTGTTTATTCGTTCTTAACTCTTCAATATATACAATAGTATTAGTAATTTTTATATTGAAGAAAAAGTGGCATAGTTGGCAATAGTATAGTTATCACTCAACCCATGAGATCTGAGGTTCAAGCCCTATAACATATTGTACCCGACACGAAATTAACGGATTAGGGAGATCTGAGGTTTAAGTCCTATAACATATTGTATACCCAATCTGTTTAACAAGTCTAATTTGAAGGATGGATACAGAAATACAGACCTGTTCTTTACAATAATGTATGCCAAATGACGATCCTCCTTGTTTTTCAATGTCTTGCTCAGCTTCATCAAAAGTATCAAGAAGTGTTTTATAACACTCGTTAAAATATTTGGGCAGTTGATCCACATAGCTATAATCCCACCTGTAAATTTGTCTGTTTAATACTCTGTAATTTGTAATTTGTAGTGAATTGTCTTTACTAATTACTTCGTATAATTCTACAATAATAATTTTGTGAGACGGTTTCATGCACACAGCAAGAAGGTTTCATTAAAAATAAGTAAAAAGTTTTTAAATAAAATGAACTATCTCATAGTGTAAATCCGTCTTATGTAGTGTGTAATTAAGGTCAAAAGTTTTTAAATAAAATGAACTATCTCACTTGATAATGATTGTACGTATCGGGTTATTGAAATTCGTATTATTAAATATCGGGTTATAAAATTGATTTGATTCATCTAAATCGAGCGAGTTTTATGAGGTATACATTCACTCAATTATCGTACCTAATTAACTTAAATAATTTGCCATACTCTCCTACTCCCACTTACTCCTAGATTATTACCCACTTACTCCTAGATGTCTACATTAATATATCGGTTTTACTGACGTGTGCTTTATAAACACACATTAGTAAACCGAATATGGAAAAATTCGTAAGATATTCTCATGATAAATTTAAGTATAAACTATAATTAGTGAGAACATCTTATAAATCTTTCCATATTTGATTTATTAACGTGTGCCCTCATGACACACGTTAGAAAAACCGTTAATATATACTTCGTACATTGTTATAGATGCCAAAATCATTTATATCATATGACGTTTTTGTTGAATTTCTTTCGAATATGTGTGTGGAGTTTATTATTTCATAACGCCATATCGACAGAAAAAAATACTGAAGGATTAGTTTATAAATAACCGAGTTACCATTTTATTACAATTTGATTTTAGGATGGAATTCCACTTATTTGTGGATCAATCTCGTATACTTATATTTATAAGCCGACTGCGACCAACTCAACAATTTATTTTAAAAGAAAAAGCAGAAAGTGAGAATCATTTAATATATTAAAGCAACAGCCGGTAACCGCTATTAGGTGACGTGTCGCGCTCATATCGATCGACCGTATAAAATACAGATTATGTACACAATAAATACGTAAAACAAAAACTAACCACTCATCGGGGGATTCGATCCTGCGACAACAATAGGTCCGTCTTAACCACTAGACTAAGACATCTTCAATATCATCCTCTCTAATTTGTAAAAGTTATTCTGTCCACGTACACTATTTTCCATTTGTCTCGATCTTTTCGTCATCTTAATTTCTTGAATTTTTCCTAAACTGTAAAAATAGTACTCTGTACTTTTTATCAACTTATACTTTTAATTTCCTCATAAATACCAGATTTTTGCAAAACATTTAATATCCAACCATATTTTTTAGTAATTATCATATACGGAGTAATAGTTTTTTTAACAATTATTAATCACGGCATGTTTTTAGACATGATCGATTTTATGAAACTATTTTCTGGGTCACGGGTACGAAGGGTCCGGAAATTTAAGGTGAAAGAAAACAATTTGATAAATGTAATATAACTATTAATGTAGTGGAAGAAAATATTCAATATTTGTAATGTTTTTTAGCATATATGAGATATTATAAATTGCTTCAACACTATAGTACACAAAACAAGGGTCAATATGATAGAAATGTCCGTCGAAAACGTCATTTGCTTTTGTTGCAAAAGTAACGTTGGCCTTAAACATCCGTCGCAAGAGGTAAATTGAGACGAAATATTTCCTCCCAGAACAAAGATGACGCTGTCTCAACTCTCAATTGTCATATAAGAGTCAACATTATTAGGTGTTGTCGACTTTATGTTACTATTGAAACATGACCGACTTTATATTACTACTTCGTATTTTTTAGGTTACCCGTAATAATGGTTTGAAAATTTTATATTGGAGAAATACAAACTAATAAATGTAATATATTAACAAATGTAGTTTCTAAAGACATTTTTCTATATTTGTAATGTTGTTGGCTATTGGCAAAACATTATAAATATTTTACACAAGTTATATGTGGCCCGTCACAATTTTGTATTATTTACAAACAATTTAATTACTTTTGAACATCATTTATTAAAAGAGGATTTTTGAAAATAATTAATTTTTGTTATATTTAGCCATCTCTACGAAATATCGAATGATTTGTGATAATTTTCATATTATTTCTACTATAGTCTTTTAATTACCCGGTAATTCTTTTTTTTTCTGTCATTTTTCTTCGTCGGAGTCGTTTTAGGTTATACGTTGTTTTTGTAGTTGTGATCTAATTTGGGGGATTAACTTAACTTACTTAGTTTGACGATGCCCGGTTCGATTAATGGTAAACGACTTAATTTGCGAAAATGATTTGGGTGTTTAGCGTGAAAAAAGGCTCAATTATTTTTTGTTGGCTCAACGAAGCACGCACCTGGTCGCATTACAATAGAGGAGAGGGGGAATCGAATCTAGGACCTATTGTCCAGGATAGCTCCGTCTTCACCACTGAACAAAGACATCAAAAAGACTCAATCAATTATTAGACTATGCAATTCTCCAAATTAACTAATTAAGAAATAAACTTGATTAATGGTGGCAGGTCTATCTCCAAAGAAAATCAAGATGACAGCATTATTTGGTATTGTTTCTTATTTCGGTTGTGTTTGCTTATGATTTAAGGTGAAATCTAAAGATGTTTAACTTAGTTGATTATGTAATGACTGAATATCGAAACTTAGGGGTCGTTGTTTGATTTTTAATCCAAAAATTATAGTCGGAGTGATCCGAGATTAATGGTTGTAGAGGAGTTAAACGATTCTATGCACAAGTTCGATTAGTGCAATACCATCTCTTTTTGATGTCTTAACATTTTTTTTTATCTTCTTTGACATTTAGTTTTTTAGTTGTTGAATTTGTAGTGTTCAATTGTTCATATTCAGTTATACCAACATTTGACCCTCTTATAAGGTCATTATTACAGTTAGTTTCACCTTGCATAAATAGATCATCTAATAGACCCTACAACTCTACCAACATCTTCTAATAAGTTAGCTCCAAACTACTAAGCTTTAGAGGAAGGAGTTGAGAGTTTTCACAATTTTTAGTTTGCTTAGTAGTAGCCGCTAACAGCTTTAACAGAATAAAGCCTTAACAAAATAAATAAAGTTGGCTATTGAAGTCTTGAAGAGGACGATAATGAAAATTTTAGGTAGGTAACTAGGGTTAGACCGTTCTTATAGATGAATACGAAGTAAGTGATTTGTGTATTCTACACGAATACGTGTCCAGGTGTCGGATTTGACTATTATATGAAAAAATATCATATTTTTGGTATAAAATTCAGTATCCAAGTGTCATACCTATGTCCGAGTGTCCAGTGTGCGATTGTCTGCGCAATATAGCTATAAGTATTGGTTGTAAAATTATGGTTATGTTACTATCAATTATACGACTACCAAATTAGGAAATGATCATTTTTAATTTGATTTAATCATTGTGAGACTACTATTTTAAGGCATACACCCTCCGACTCTAAATCATTCCATTTTTTAAAATTCCTGATGTGGGTTTTGAACAAATAGGTCAATTCAAAGGAATTAGACGAAATAATATGTACTAAATTTTATTACTCCGTATATTTTAATTTGTTTCACCTTACCAAATTAGCTAATACATATTGGAGGGCTCAAATTTTGTATACTCCGTTTTAGTTTGTAAAGGCGCGCCTCGAGTGCGCCTAAGATACTCCATGGATGAGACACTAACCAAATCTCGCCTTGGTGCAACTTAGATTTCCAAGGACACATTAAATGAGACTTAACAGATTGTTTGAAATCTAATAAACCCTAGAACTTTCCAGAATATGCTACTGCATAAGCACTGCTGAAAATGCAAATTATCTCACAATTAGAAAGTATGAATGTTACACTATATTGACATTTGGTGTTTGCATTCCAGGGAAACAACGAAGGGTGTCAAAATTCAATTTCAATTTGAAGGCACAAATGCAAGGAGATTGAATATGGCGTGATTAAAATGAGCTCTTTAATTCTTTGATTTTAGTACTCGGTGTGGGCCTGTATCATACAACCTTTACAACATTCCGTTGGTATTTATATTTAGAATTGCACTAATATGTTTGATATTGTTGTACTTGATGGAGTCAGTCTCATTAATTCTTTGATTTTGTACGGAATATAGAAAAATGACTATTTTAAACGAGATTTTTCTTACGATGAAGGAATAATGATTTGAATCATCTCTGTTTTTATTTCCGGATTATCATTCGGAAACAATCTCTATGTTTTGTTAATGCAACTGTAAAATTGAGTATCTCCGACCTCTTACATCATGGTTTATGGGAGTCATTCAGATATAACATAATATTGTACCTTTTCACATTAACGATGAGATTACCCGTGTCGTCTTCCTCCTTTGATTTCCCTAAGGATTTTTATTATCTTTACTTTTGTTTTATCTTCAATCAATATTTAAGGTGTAAGAATGGATATCTATTTTTAAACTATTTATTGAGTTTATACATATATATTCACTTATTTAAACATTTCCATATTTATACAAAATATTTATATTTTTGAGTTAAAACTGCCACCTACATAATTTTTTTATATTTAGATTCATATTATACCCGTACATTTATGCACGGATTATACACTAGTTACGAACCTATGAACTGCCTGAACAAGGAGTTGCTTTTCTTGAATAGTGCCATACGAATCAAAAATATCGTCAAAAATTTGTATGACCATGAACATTTTGCCGAATATATTTCTAGCAAGTGCATATTGAGGTTCATAATAACAACCCAATACCCAAAATTGGCATTCCACCGATCTGTCTCTTGTAAATGGTAGCTTTGCATGTATGTCTTTCCACCAACTATATTATTTACATGTAAACACGATTAATAGTTTAACAATTGAATAAAGGTCGATCATTATTGTGGAACACAACAACTTTAGGGAGACGGTCTTCCGATAATATTAGCAAAAAGCTCTCACATGTTAAAGACAATATACTATTTTCCTTTCCTTTTTATAATATGTCTCCTCACTATCCTAGCGTAAGACGGTCTCTCGAAAGACTTACTGTTTATGGAATGATATAGGCAAGTTATAAAATAAATTCATTAACATTGTTATAAAAAAATGATTCATGACATACTCAGTTTTTTATTAGTTTTGTACTTGAATAAGAAATAAACTACCCCTCCGATTTTCTTTGTTGCTCTCTTTTCATTTTGGTCTAATAACATTGATGTTCCCTCTTTCCTCTTTTGGATAACATTGTGTGGTATCAATTTTATGTGGGGTCATATGTATTGTGTGATCCAAATTGATTCTCTTATTTCTTGTGTCAAAATAAAAAGGGAATAACTCAAAAAATCGGAAGGAGTAAAAAATAAAAATTTTATAAATACTGCGTATTTATTGTGAATGATCTATAACAGCTAGTCTCTTATTAGGGTAAGATTATTGGCGGATTTTGAGACAAAAGCGAGTGACCGTCATTTTTTTGTAGACAATTACATTACCCAAAAAGAATAATAGTAATTAGCAGCTAATCACCCTTTATTAGGAGGTATAAGCAGTTTTATCACTAGTCTAAAGTATTTTTTTTTTTCCTTTTAAAGAAATACTTTATTGGTTAATTGACTAATTTACCCCTCTAATCTCATGAGAGGCCCTACCCAAATCTCACTCAATCCTTTATTCTTATCTCCTCCCAATCACCCGGGCCCGTCCCATGCACTAGACTAGGCTATTCGGACGAGCTGGCCCGCCCCGGTGTGACGTAGGTCAACTTCCAAATCTACATGTCAGCTCCCCAGCCCGGCATGGAACCACACTCGACATGGTTAATGGACCTACTTGCCCAACTCGGCCGCCCTGGCCCACTAAATAGTAAAAACAAAACACGTATGGTTAGCTTTCAGGTAAATTTTCAAAGTAAACAATTTCAACGAATTCATTTCAGACTGTTTAGGTTGAGCCAATCATGAGCCGGTTCCTAGGTAACCTCCTCTTATGGGAATTTCGGGCCAGGTGAGCTAAGCCCAGCCCAACATCATGTACCCCGACCCATGAGACCATGACTAGGTCAATAGCTAATCTAAGAGTAATAATAAAAATAAAAGAAACTACACAAAAAAGTATAAAACGAAAGGAAAATGAGTTAGGGTCCCTCATTTACTGATGGCATCGAGATTGGGTGTCACCCGATGACGCCGTATCATTATCTAGAATGAAAATGCCGGACTTACATCTGCAAGTCTCTGAGTTCCATCTGGTGGCAAGATTGGAGTAGATTGAAGTCTAACTTAGCAAGTCGCAAAAGGGTTTTATTATGCGAAGGATTTTGTTGATAAAAAGAAATGAAGTGCTTGGATTCGAGTCGGATCATTCCTTTGTGGAGTGGCTGATGAAGGGCATGTTCAATTTGATCCGCCATGGGAGACTTTACTTGATCGACCAAAGATCTAAGAAGAGTAGTCGTAACCCCAAGGGCTTCTTCTAATATATCATCTTCGCGAATCTCAACATGACAAGCCTCGTACATGCTTAGTATGCCCTCGAAATCAGTGGATATGTCATCTTTCAAGCCTTTTGGAGACATGAATCTTTTGAAAACATCTGTTCAAAGAGAGAGTCTCATGTAAAACCGTTTTACGCATAAAATCAACAAGTAGCACGGTTACTTTAAGTAGTTGTTAAGTTATGTTAGGAATATAGAATTTTTTGGTTAATTAGTGTTAATTAACAAAATAATTAGGTAATTAGCGTTCATTTGAAATTATTTGGTCATCACTTCTTATTTTTGTCCGATTTTTACATGAAACCTCTAAAAAACTTAGTGGCTTTACCAAAATGTCATCGTCCAAATATTTGTATCTGTTTTATTTAAAAAAACAAGAAAAAAGAGAGAGTGTGTGTGAAGCCGCTGAGAATCTCAGCGACTTCCACAAATTTTCCAACAATATGCATGATTGCATGCATGGTACAATATAATATGCATGGCCGGGTACACTATAATATGGTAAGCCGCTAAGATTATTAGCGGTTTTGTCTTTTAAACATATAAAAAAAAAAACTGAAGCCGCTAGGTTTCTTAATTAGCGGTTTCATATAAAATATCGGGTAAAAATCCTATATATAAAAGCAACAACCACAGTGCTTAGGTGTCGCACTGTGGTTAAAAGTTCATTTTTTATTTCATATTTAAAAAGTGGCCCACCATATTCTACATTTTCTTTTATTTCTTACGCAAGCGATTTTATTTCAATCTACAACAATAAATATGACAAATTACTCATATATATGGATTGCCTATTAAATAACTAGATTAAAAAAAATCATTAATAACTTTTATAGTTAAATTAATTATGGTATAAATAGGAAAATTATTCAACATTTTTATTAAAACACCTATTATTATAGGGAAAA
Organism: Silene conica; assembly: GCA_029255685.2. Taxonomy (NCBI): domain Eukaryota; kingdom Viridiplantae; phylum Streptophyta; class Magnoliopsida; order Caryophyllales; family Caryophyllaceae; genus Silene; species Silene conica. Next base: position 83,607,373 of record CM055314.2, read on the forward strand.
AATACTGAAAAATAAGTCAAATAAAGAGAAAACGAAAATTGTTATAAAAAAATATTAGATAGGGTGCTGCATTAACATGAAAAATATTCACATATGACATTAAAATTAAATAAGTCGCTATATCTATGGTGTTCAATTGCTAATGGGTATGATTCACATAAATTATCACATAAGATGAACTTCGTATGAAATATGGAAATAACTAAGAACGATGGATAAATTTAATTAAATCCAAAAAAATCAGAAATACTTTGATAGAAGTAAAAAAAAAAACATAATAATATTCAGACCTGAAAATATGGACAAAAAAAATATTCATATGCAGAAATTTTTTTTATTGTAATCTGAAAAATACGGCAAAAAAAATACTTTGTATGAAGTATTGCAACGAGAGAGAGGAATTAGAACATTGTGAGTTCAAATAATCTTGAAATGGCGAGTGTAACAGATTTGGTGAGACGGAAATCAAATGAGAAGGCGGCAAGATGGAAGGTACAAAATACGGAGTAGTATGTTATGGAAAGGTAGTTAGATTTAGGGTGAGAGATGAGAGAGCACAAAGTTGTATATGTGGCTATGGTGGGTTGATATATGGCCATTAATATACTCTCTTTGGACTTGGTCTGTTTGGGTAAACTCGCTCAAAGTAAGTTTAATTTTCGACCCTTTGTTTCACAAAAACTAACATAATTATAAATGGTCTTACGGGTTATAGTTTTATATATTTTCTTATCTCATTCATTTATTTACTTCAATTAAATATGTTCAGAAAAAAAAATTAAAGACATGCGACAAATAAGTCTATATTTATTAAAAATTAAAAGTACGTTTTTCCAAATTCGCGGGTCTGTGTAAATTGGAACAATCATAAAAAAAATTTGCACGAGATTGTCTCCCATTAAAACAACCGAAAAAACCATAAGCGGTAATTTAAGCGTTCTGGTGCAATTTGCAAGGTTTTGTTTTACACATGTTTACGTATTATAGTTCTAATACACGGGCCCGTATTTCAAATTCACTCATAAACGTATAATATGTGTAAATTCCATATTTCAAATTTCACAATGTGGGTGTTTACACGGGTTCAGATTACAAATTATCGATCAATCACGCGCTTTACACATTAAGTTTAATACATAGGTCCTAATTAACAGCAAACATGTGAAAACATTCATGTGCTTATAGGACACTATTAATACACGGACGCTAATTAACATTCAATACATGTAAAACAATTACATGGGTTTATATTGTCTTATGTTGACATTTTTGTAATTCACATAGAATAGTGTATTCCATTTCAATTTACTTAATATCTTCCTAAGTCAGTGTTTACACACGGTCAGCTCCATGTGGCCATTTCGAGAGTCACAAGCAAAAAGGGCTAAAGATTCTTATTTGCGATGATGAAAAACGTGCTTCCAATTTCGAGAAATCATAGTACCATTGTAATTATGATTGTAAACTATTACTGCTCATTGTGTTATTTTTCTTGTTTTTAAATTTTTCTACTTTTGTTATGCTATAATATATGACTAAAAACAATTGTTTTTTATACTACCCTATTTTAAAAACCATCTCCATATATTGAACCACCCTAAGTAACTAAAATTTGACATTATTATAAAAAAACAACTTATATTAACGACAATTTTTTACAATATTCTAAGTCCAAACCCGTGCAATTTGCACGGGCATAAGACTAGTATAAAGTGAAACGTGAAAACCATAAATCCAAATAGTTTTAAATGAATGCTAATTTATTATTTTGCTAGTTAACGCTAATTAACAAAAAACTCAGGAATATAAGAAAAAAATTTCATGAGCTTTATATCGTCCTCACGTTTTTGTGCAAGGACGACCACGACAAAAGCTACTAATATTGAATTTTTTCCAATTATAATTGAGTAAGCAGCCTTGTTAGAACTCAAAGGCCTTACTATCCGTCCCATTTTTTCCAGGTTTCAGTTTTATTTAGACGGATAGTAAGGCCTTTGAGGGAGTTCCAATTGCACAGTAAAACCATGTTGTATAAAAATATAAAATACAAACTAAAATCGATCATAATCTTACCGCATGACACATGAAAACCATGTTGTCTAAAAATACGAAATCCCAGGGAAACATGATATAGATTATACTTTGTACATTCCTTGAGATATATAGGGTAGAATTGATCCAAAATTGCTTCAATTTCCGTCTCGAAATGGTACGCCACACCAAGACGTTCGATAGCATCGACAAGGTCCAATTGCTTTGTTGGTTCGACAACCGTTGCCAATAGTTGTTTCCTGACTTCCTCTTTCAAATTTCGGACTTCTTGCTCCATTTCTTGCTTAGTTACCTACCAATATCGAAAATTATTTTACGAGAAATCTTGCATAATTAATTTAAATATGGCGTTGTTTGGTAAACAACATATTGAAAGAAATTAGTAGATTCCGGCATAATTAGTAGGTTGACCAATTAATCTACTATTTTCACGTGTTTGGTAAAGAACATATTCTATAGCATATTTGTCGGAATCTACTCTTTTTGAATATGCTGCTAATAGCAGCATATTGTATTAACATATTCAGTTTATATATGAAACCGTTCTAATTATCATGTAATCTGCTATTTACCAAACACCATATTTTAATCTGCTAATTTAATTTAATAGTCAAACCTGCTACTCGTATTAAAATCTACTAACCGTATTATGCTAACATTATCTGCTATTATGAATATGCTTATGCCGTTTGTCAAATAGGGCATATATTAATTTAGGCATGTAAAAAAACGAAATGACGAAGGAACCTGATCAAGGGGAGTGACATGAAGAAAGTAATCACCCCAACAACTCGGCTCGAAATCGACTGAAGCTTGACAAACATTGCTTATTGTTGTTGTAGTAGACATGTTTATCTATGTATGTGTGTTCGATTGTTGAGGTTATATCAGGTTATGCAGACGTATTTATAATAGAGAAAAAGTCTGATTTAAACCAGATTTTGCAACTGTTCTTGTGTTTATTTAACTCTATCAATTTGTAATTTTGTAGGGTTGAATGGAGTATTACACTACAACTAAAGACTTAACGAGTCAAGTCGAGCAAAGGTTAGCTCGACTCGAAAAGTTTGTAAGCGCGCGGTTTAAACCTTTGAGATCACCTGAGATATTACTCACATTTTATTAAAATATGCTCATATTTTACAAAATTATTTTATCATTATTATATGTTTGTATTATACACATAAAATATCTTGTTGATTTATTAAATATTTTTGCATAAAACTTATGAGCCTTGTTATTGAAAATATCGGATGAAAAAATTTGAAAAATAAATAATTTTATATAAGCTTGATTTGGGTTCAAGTTTGGCTCGAGCTCTATTAAAACTCGCAAATCTTATAACAGGTAAATTTTTATCAAATTCGGATAAGTTCGAGATCGGCTTAAACTCGAGTTATGTTTATTAATCATAAGTCGAGCAATGACAAATTTGAACTCGGCTCGGCCCCCTTAAGACACCTAGTCACTACTATGCTATCTAGTCAGTGATAAACTTTTGTGATGAAGACATACGGAAAAAGGCAAGTTGGATAGCGATATAAGACACATATATAACGTGTCGAGAGAACCCTAATTTCCACTACGCCTTCAATTACTACAGTATATGTTAATGTAAATTGTAGTGGCTAGTGGGGATATTAATATCAAAAAATAAAGACGAATATTATAAGAGCGGTACTATCAAGTGACAAATCAAATGGAATTAAATGGTGCGCTTCACTATAAAAACGCACATATTCTCATTTCAGGCCGTTACTATCCGTATTAAGCAAGACTTACAGATAAAAGGATAATATCCGTCTTTAATTTATAGAGTAACAAATAATACTGTACTAGTTTTCTTACCCGTACATTGCACGGTTATTGAAATAAGTTGCAATTATTTTGTCTTGTATTCCTTATTTTAGTGGTAAAACATTAACAGTACGTTTAATGTTTGATATACTATTTTTTAAAATTGCAGTCACTTAATAGTTTAACGTCGTGTCAATATTGGAAATAAGTAGAGAATTCCCTATTTAGTTGGCAAATGAGATATGAGAAAAATAGTGAAAGAATGAAATGTTCCAACATTCCATTTGTGTACAATTATTTTATCATTAAAAAAAATAACTCAATTAAAAGTTAACTAGTGTAACACCCGTGAAAAATCACGGGGTTGTGTACACCTATTTTTAAAAACGACAAAGGTAAATTCATTTCAATATATAGCAATTCTATTTATTCAAATAAATTGATTTTTAACGGGGATGTTTGCATATAAGATATGTTCAGTCAAAAGGTGAATTTCTTGGTGCACTAATTTTCAAATAGCTGTTAGTAATGATGATAATATTTGGATTACTTATGATAACATTAATGAATAAGGTATATAAGAAAAAACAATAGATTATAAGAAATGTAAATAATATAACAATCGATTTAAATAAATATTTTAATAATGAAATTATAAATAAAACAATAAAACAAAATAATAGGTTCTTGATCGTCCTTAGATGTCCGAGAAACTGATAACGTCCTAAAAAATTATTATTATTATCTAAAAAAATAGGCTGCCGAACCCATCATTATACAATTATCATAAATTATTTATGGATCATGAACCAATTTAAACAATTGATTTGTTTTAAAAAAAATTCATCCCAAAAGCCCAAATAGATGGAATAGAATTACCATGACTTCTTTATAAATCATCAACCCATTTGTACAAAGAATAATGATATAGCGACACCGGCTGTTACTCAAATTGAACGACACCGGGGATATCCCTTTACTATAAAAGGGGTAGAATTTAAAGAGCTCTCATTGGTTCCTCATTTTTAGGGGATGAAAAAACAAAAAAAAAAACTTATACCCACGTTCTATGGTATTTGATTCTTTGATTTAATTCTTCCCATAACACATATGACATATCCTACCCTTATAATTAATACTATACTCATATAATATACATTTCCTAAATATTATCAACACAATATAAACATACAAAAAAAATTACAAATAGAATAATTACAAAGAAATAAAAAATTACAAATCGAATATAATTACAAAAATCAATAAAAACCTCATTCGTTAGTCATTACTGCTATTTAAAAAAAATAATGCGGTAGATTTGAAAATATATATATATATATATATATATATATATATATATATATATATATATATATATATATATATATATATATATATATATATACTCCCAACAAATTCTAAATCTAAAATTTTTCTTTTACAAAAACTAAATAAAAATACAAAACAAAAATATGATCATTTTACCTAACAATATTCATAAATCTCAACATAGTAAAAAAATATTTTAAGATAAGTACGGAGGAATACTTTATAGATATTAACAGAAACTAACTTAAACTTTGGGGAAAATTAAGTTAAAATAGAGTTAAAGGAATAGATAATATAAACCCAAACAATAATTAGAGTGAATTTTTTTTTTTGAATTTCATCGAATCAATTTGGCGAGAGTAAGTGAGTTTAGGAAGCTGAGAGGCTGAGTGAAAAAGACTTTTACCTCATTGAGGGACTGTCGTGGTTATTTATAAGATAGGTAAATAAATAAGGTTTCAATGCCTTAAGAGATTGTCGATTTGGATCGTTTGGCCTAAACTTTAATTATTAACTAATTACGTGACGCATCAAACTTAATGATCCCGTTTTTCTACATTAAAGATTTTGGGACGACTTCTTAGTGAACACAATTTTTTAATTAAAACGAGCGCATATATCTTAAATTTAAGACAAGTTAAATAATTAGAGTAAAACAAAAGCATAAGACATGTAAAAATGCAAATGTTTGTCTTATATGGTCAAGTGATATAATATTTGACACGCTTTAATATTAAAACGAAATACATCGGTGTTAATGAAAACTAACCGATCGATGAATTATTAAGAGTCAATTTTCTTCATACTGATTTAGACCTTGAAAAATATTGCTAGCGAATAACTTACTATAAATTTACATAAATTAAATTGAAAGCCCTTTTTTAAAAAACAAAAATTATTCCGGATTAGGCATACATTAAGATCTCTCATAAATCATATTTGAGTTAAATAAAAGTTGAAAACTAATGAAATTTGTGAGTATTTTGCACATCATACGAAATAATTTAAAAAATCAACATGTGCATTTTCGAGTATCTGTTAGCTTTTAGATTAGTTATACACTTTGTAAGATACTCTGCATTAAATGATAATGATTAACAAGTTAAATTATATGTACGTCGAATCTCCCGTTAATCGATTTATTTATATTTATATTATCACAACATTGAACATTTAATTACACTTCTTTATATGTTTATGTATTTAATGATAAATCTTTTATTACGACCCGTGCATTTTTTGCACGAGTTTAAAACTAGTTATAGTAATTTACTTACATATTTTGTGTTCCCTCCATCAACATTCAAATTTTAAACTTATTGGTGGTCAAGGGTAGTTTAGGAAACTAATATTACTTAATTAGTTTTACGGTTTTAAATCATAGTCAAAGGCGGTCACCACCGGCTAACACCGTCAACACCGGTGGGCCGTAGTGGTTGGCGGTCAGTGGTTGAATGTAAAACCCCTCGCGAAAGCGGAAATATAAACACATAAAAGTACCAAAATTGCAGCGGAATTAAAACTTTTTAGCCAACTAAACTAACATGCGAGAAGCTTTAAACTGAAACTGGAAACAGAACTGATAAAAAGAACTATAGATAAGTAGCAGTTCTAAGTATCAAACTGAAACATAAAATAAATACATCAGCCGGGGATGGAACATCCCTACCGGCACCAAAACAACTGTAACAAACTACGAGTCCAGCTAAACGACATAAGGTAAGTCATGATGAACGGATCATCGCTCGCTAGCTCTCGTGAACCCCTGCTCCAACCAGCATGTACCTACATACATGAAAACATGTACGCCACAATCAGTGGGGAGTGACTAGAGTTCTCCTAGCCACCTTTTGTGACAACACGTAACATATAAACAATACAGAATACTCCAGCATATAACAACATGCGAAGTATAAACAACTCATCATCTGATCTCTTACTAACATGCGAATACCATGCACGGCTCTCAACTAACTTCATAAACAAATAGGAGGGAGAGCCGGTTTCCCTACTGGTAACCCAGTCGGGGGGTCTTTCAATCCAATTATTTATGAAACCGAACTAAGAGTCATCCAATGCCTTGGATGATTTAACCACAACTCACATAACAACAATAACATACTATGCATATCTGACACTGTACCATCATCAAGGCAAGCAGATATAAAACAGCAAGTACAAAGGTTCAGAGGCGACATCTTAACGCATAACCTAGGTACTAAATAATTCAGCAAGTATAAAGGTTCAGAGGCGACATCTTAACGCATAACCTAGATACCAAGTTCACAATATCAAGCAAGGACTCAGAGGCGAAAACTCAACGCATGGACCGGCTATCACTGAACATTAGACTCAGAGGCGAAAACTCAACGCATGGACTAACATTCAATTCACTATCACAAGTAAGGAACTCAGAGGCGAAAACTCAACGCATGTTCCCCTACCACATTACAAGATACTAGACTCAGAGGCGAAAACTCAACGCATGTTCTAGCACTAAACACCTGCACTCCGGGTAAGGTATGACAACCTGACTGCCCCGTCGTGCAGTTGCTCTACTCGTCAGACTCAGAGGCCAGCTTAAGGCATGTCCTGACGCGATCACACATACATGTCTGGACTCAGAGGCGAAAACTCAACGCATGTCCCAGACACGACAAACAGACATGTATGGAACTCAGAGGCGAAAACTCAACGCATGTTCCCATACACGACAAACAGTTCACGTATTAAGTTCAGAGGCCAGCTTAAGGCATAACTTAATACGCATCAAAACAATATCATTCAAGTCTATGAACTACTCTATAGTTCTACCTTTAACTTCTAATCAACACTTAATTGACCTCGAGAACTAAGATGAGGGAGAGCCGGTTTCCCTTTCGGTTGCCCGACCGGGGGGTCTCTATCCTTACCCTATTCCCGAACCCAATATAATGTTGCCCATCCTCCGGGGACCTCAAATACATGTCAAAGGTACACAAAACAAGTTTCAAGTAAAACCGATTAACCGTTTGAAAGTTACAATCAAATTACGAAAAACCTCAAAATAGCCTACAGGGGTCCCCAGCCGGTCGGCAGGCAGCCGGTCGGCCGGCTGGTGACCACCTCAGCCTTCCTTCTTTCTTTTCGAAAACGAGACAACACAAAGGGACTCCCAGCCGGTCGGCAGGCAGCCGGTCGGCCGGCTGGGACTCCATTCCCTTAGCTTTACAAACTCGCAAACCCACCTCAAATGTACTCCCAGCCGGCTGGCAGGCGGCCGGTCTGCCGGCTGGGCTCCCTTTCTTTCCTAAGTTCGCGCAAACGACACAAACACATCATAAGTGACCACCAGCCGGTCGGCCGGCTGGCAGTCCCAAGCCAAGTTTCTACGAAATACGAAAAACACCAAGACACGCTCCCAGCCGGTCGACCGGCGGCCGGTCGGTCGACCGGCTCAGAGAGCCTGACAAATCGGGATTTTCAGCTTAAACGGAAACATCACAAATCGACTCCAAAACTTCAATGATTGCTACAATATGATTTGCCCAACATTTCTAATCATTCAACATTACTTTCTACCAGCATCAAATCCCATAACAATCCTCAAATGATAAAATCAATGTATCCGTCTGAACTTTGAGAAAAACTGAAATCAAGCTTAAGAACACATATCAACCAACCCAAGCATAAATTCATCAACATAATCTCATCCTAAACATGTTACTAAGTCTAGAAATCATAAACTCAAACATAAATCAGAAACCATGACAAGATTAACAACAAAAGTGCTTATATTCACAAATAGGCCGAGTTTCTCATTATCGTCACCTTTCAAGCTTTCCGGCTAAAGATCTTCCTCCACAATGTAGCTATCGATGTCCGGGTTGTCCAATCCTTCACCTACAACATGGAAAACGGGTTTAAGAACACAAAAACGGAATTTGTGTAAAACAGGCCAATTTTCGAAATGGAGGGTTTGAGAAACGGAAGTGATAGATGGATTGGAAATTGAACAAGGATTCCGGAAATGTTATCGTTACCTCGATTCGATCGACGGATGATGAAGAATTCCTCAAAAAGAGATGAATAAAATGGAGGTTTTGTGATGAACTTGTTTTACAGTGAAATTGATTTCTTGGAAAATAAGATGTCGACATAAGGTTTATAGAGAGGACAAGTGAGTTGTCCTTTCCGAGTAAGTAAAATGGAGCGGATATTTACACGGATACTTGAGTCGGATATGAAATGAATATTTAAGTCGGGAATATAACTTTGCCAAGTTGTATTCGTCTTAAGGACTTAAGGTTCTTAAGACGGATCCTATTAACTATTAAAATATTTTACGATACTTAAATAAATTATTTCCGTTGAGTCATTAAAATATTATTTATTACTTAAAATACTTAAAAATGTTTGAATTAGATTTTACGAAAATACGGGATGTTACAATCACCCCAACTTCAAAAAGTTTCGTCCTCGAAACTCGAACGGATATAAATCTATATACTATACCTCAATCGAAAAGAGAAGGATGCGCGATACGCATCGATGCCTCAGTCTCCCACGTCTGCTCCTCAACATCACCGCAACGCCAAAGGATCTTCACTAGCGGCACCACCTTGCTCCTAAGCTTCCTATCCTGACGGTCTAGGATCTTCACAGGACGCTCCTCGAAAGCAAGACTCGGCTCCAAGTTCTCGATCTCACTAGGCAAAACATGACTCGGGTCACTAATGTATCTGCGGAGCTGGGAAACATGAAAAACGCTATGAACCTTGCCCAAACTAGGAGGCAAGTCCAATCGGTAAGCAGCAGCACCAATCCTCTTCACGATCTCAAAAGGGCCAATATACTTAGGGCTCAACTTGCCCTTAACTCCGAACCTCTTAACACCTTTCATCGGAGAAACCCTCAAGAAGACTCGGTCACCCACCTCAAACTCTAAGGGTCTACGACGAACATCAGCATAGGATTTCTGCCGGTCCTGTGCGGCCTTCATCCTACCTCTGATAAGTTGAACCTGATCGATAGTAACAGCTAACTGGTCCGGTCCTAGGTCACGAACATCACTAGCCTGATCCCAACAAATCGGGCTACGGCACTTCCTACCATAAAGAGCCTCGTACGGAGCCATACCAATGGAAGCATGATAACTGTTGTTGTAAGAAAACTCTACCAACGGCAAACACTGCTCCCAAGAACTCTGAAAATCAAGGGCACAAGCACGGAGCAAATCCTCTAATGTCTGTATGGTCCTCTCGGACTGACCATCGGTCGCGGCATGAAATGCGGTGCTCATCAACAAACGGCTACCCATAGCCTCCTGCAAGGCCTTCCAGAACCTGGAATAAAACCTCGGATCACGATCTGAGACTATCTCCCTCGGGACACCATGATATCGGACTATCTCAGCAATATAAGCCCTAGCTAAACGATCCATATCCCATGTCTCTCTGATCGGCACGAATCTGGCACACTTAGTTAGGCGATCAACAATAACCCAAATCGCATCCTTGCCTCCAACTGTCTTAGGCAATGCTGTAACGAAGTCCATAGATATACACTCCCACTTCCACTGAGGAACGGGAAGCGGCTGTAACAAACCACCAGGTCTCTTATGCTCTATCTTGACTTGTTGACAAGTCAAGCACCTACTAACATAATCCAAGATCTCCTTCTTCATACCAGGCCACCAAAACATAAGTCTCAAATCCTTGTGCATCTTCTCTCCTCCTGGGTGAACGGAATACGGTGACAAATGAGCCTCATCAAGAATCTTCTTCCTCAAATCTGGCACATCAGGAACATACATCCTACCACGGAACCTAAGGAACCCATCAGCATCAATCACCAACTCAGGTGCAACACCACTCGAAATCTTAGCCTCGAACTTCTTGAAATCGGCATCTGAAGGCAAACTCTGGCGAATCTCCCAATATAAAGACGGCTCGGCAGTCATAGCAGCTAACCAATCGAAACCACTACCCACCATCTCTAATCTCAGCTTCCGGAACTCGGAACACAACTCATCGGGCAATACTCTCATGGCACTCATCGAGTGAGAAGTCTTGCGGCTAAGCGCATCTGCAACTACATTGGCTTTTCCCTCATGATATAACAACTCAATGTCGTAATCTTTCACCAACTCTAGCCAACGTCTCTGTCTCATGTTAAGGTCTTTCTGAGTAAAAATGTACTTAAGACTCTTGTGATCTGTGAAAATACGGCAATGGGATCCAATCAGGTAATGACGCCACATCTTCAAAGCATGAACGACTGCGGCCAACTCCAAATCATGTGTCGGATAGTTCACCTCATGAACTCTCAACTGTCTAGAGGAGTAGGCTATCACCTTACCACTCTGCATCAGCACACATCCAAGTCCTAACATCGAAGCATCACAATACACATCAAAGTCCACTCCGATCTCTGGCAAAGCTAACACGGGGGCGGAAGTCAATCTGGTCTTCAACTCCTGGAAAGAACTCTCACACTTGTCGGTCCACACAAATTTGGCTTCTTTCTTCAGCAACTGAGTCATCGGGCGAGCTAATCTAGAGAAATCCTCAACGAATCTACGATAATAACCAGCCAAACCCAAAAAGCTACGGATCTCTCCAACATCCTTGGGACTCTCCCAATCAACCACAGCCTCTATCTTCGCGGGATCTACCATCACACCCTCGCTGGATATCACATGACCTAAAAAGGCGACCTTCGAGAGCCAAAATTCACACTTCGAAAACTTTGCGAACCATTTCTGTCTGCGCAGAATCCCTAGAATCAATCGAAGATGCTCAGCATGTTCCTCATCGGTCTTCGAATATATCAAGATGTCATCGATAAACACCACAACACAAGTGTCAAGATACTCACTGAAGGTACGGTTCATCTGATCCATAAAAATAGCCGGTGAATTAGTCAACCCAAATGGCATAACTACAAACTCAAAATGCCCATATCTGGTACGAAAAGCAGTCTTCGCAATATCAGCCTCTCTCACTGGAATCTGATGATAACCCGATCGAAGATCAATCTTGGAAAACCTAGAAGCACCTCTCAACTGATCAAATAAGTCATCTATCCTAGGCAAAGGATATCTGTTCTTCACGGTCACTCGGTTCAACTCTCTATAGTCGATACACAGTCTCATGGAACCATCTTTCTTCTTAACGAACAAAACGGGAGCACCCCACGGAGAAGCACTAGGTCTAATGAAACCTTTCTCGATCATCTCTTCCAATTGCTGCTTCAACTCTTTCAACTCTGGCGGAGCCATACGGTAAGGAGCTTTGGAAATCGGTCCGGTACCTGGAACAAGCTCAATAGTAAACTCCACATCTCTCTCTGGCGGTATCCCTGGCAAGTCATCTGGGAACACATCTGGATACTCACGAACAATGGCTACATCTTCAAGCTTCGGTAGCAATGGTTTAGCAGCTGTAACAACACACAAGAAGGCTTGGCAACCCTTCCTAAGAAGATGAGAAGCTTTCATCGAAGAGATAACACGAACACCCCTTTGAGGGCGGGTTCCCCTATAGGAAACACGAACTCCTGAAGAACTCCTCAAGCAGATTTTCTGGTCGCGACACTCGAAGCGAGCATGGTATCGCGATAACCAATCCATACCGAGGATAATGTCAAACTCCTCGAGAGGAAATCTTAGTAAGTCCGCTGGAAATGTGGCTTGACCAATAATAATAGGAACATCCCTATGGGACGAAGAGCAGGAAAACACGTCTCCAGAAGGTAAGGAAATGGAAGTCTCCTCAACCAATGAAGACTCAAGAGCTAGACGGTCGGCGAACTGAGTCGATATAAATGACAAAGAAGCTCCAGTATCGAATAAAATAAGGCACTCAGCGCCAAGAACAGAAAATATACCGGCAACAATGTCTGGATGAGCCTCTGCCTCAGCCCTAGTCATCACAAAAATCTTCCCTTTCGGCTTTCCTCCCTTAGTTGCTGCAGCAGCAGTGGCAGCCTTGCCAAGTGCGGTGTTCTTCTCAGGACACTCATAAGACTTGTGCCCAAATCCATTGCAAGTATAGCACTTGAAAGCATTCTTGAAACAATCAAAACCCGGATGAGAAGGTTTACCACAACGGTGGCAAACACTAGGAGATGTGTCGGTGTGAACGAAGGTCTTAGCAACCGGAGCAGAGAACCTCTCGAAACGCTTCTTCTGAGAAGAAGGCGAAGAAGTAGAAGGAACAAATGGTCTCTTCCCCTGGTACACGGATCTCTGGTGAGAAGTCACACTAGAAGTAGCGGCACGAGTCTCAGCATCAATGGCACGAATAGAACTCTCGGCCCAAATAGCATCATCATACACCTCGACAAAAGAGGTCGAGTCACGACGGACCATACTCTAAATCCTCGGCCCTAGCTTCCCTCGGTAGAAATACACTCTCTCAGCCTCATCACGAACAAATCTCGATGCAAAGTGAGCTAACTGGTTGAACTTGTCCGTAAACTCCTGAACGGTCATCTTGCCTTGCTTCAAATCCATAAATTCTTTCAACCTCTGCGATCTCAACTCTTTGGGGTAGAACCTCGCCTCGAGCCTGTCTTTGAAAGCCTCCCAATCGAACATCGGGTCAAGAATAGCGGTAGGTCCAGTCAATGCCCACCAACGGTCAGCCTCCAATGTCAGGAAGTGAGCGGCTAAACGCACTCTATCCTCCCTAACGACTGAGTACAAGGTGAAGCTCTTTTCCATCTCTCTGAACCACTCTGTGAGGGCTACTGGGTCAGCCTCGCCTCCATAGGTCCTAACATGGCTTCTGGACATCTGAGAGGCAATCCAGGAAAAGCTACCCGGACGATTAGTCTCGCCACCCGGCGGTGGAGGAGGTGGAACATTCTCTGCTTGCTGTCTCTGAGTTTCAAGCAAATGCTGAATTGCTTGCAGTACGATGTTATCAGCAGTTCTAGGTCTCACCATCCTTCAAAAGAGAAAACAAGGGTTAGCTTAGCAATTAGCAATCACAAATAGACTACAAAATAAGTCCTTAGGTCTACCCATCTCTCATTCATTATTTGTTGATTTGGTCAAGTTAAGTTTGGGGGTCACATGAGTGCGTCGGGAGCAATAATGCTCTGATACCAACTGTAAAACCCCTCGCGAAAGCGGAAATATAAACACATAAAAGTACCAAAATTGCAGCGGAATTAAAACTTTTTAGCCAACTAAACTAACATGCGAGAAGCTTTAAACTGAAACTGGAAACAGAACTGATAAAAAGAACTATAGATAAGTAGCAGTTCTAAGTATCAAACTGAAACATAAAATAAATACATCAGCCGGGGATGGAACATCCCTACCGGCACCAAAACAACTGTAACAAACTACGAGTCCAGCTAAACGACATAAGGTAAGTCATGATGAACGGATCATCGCTCGCTAGCTCTCGTGAACCCCTGCTCCAACCAGCATGTACCTACATACATGAAAACATGTACGCCACAATCAGTGGGGAGTGACTAGAGTTCTCCTAGCCACCTTTTGTGACAACACGTAACATATAAACAATACAGAATACTCCAGCATATAACAACATGCGAAGTATAAACAACTCATCATCTGATCTCTTACTAACATGCGAATACCATGCACGGCTCTCAACTAACTTCATAAACAAATAGGAGGGAGAGCCGGTTTCCCTACTGGTTACCCAGTCGGGGGGTCTTTCAATCCAATTATTTATGAAACCGAACTAAGAGTCATCCAATGCCTTGGATGATTTAACCACAACTCACATAACAACAATAACATACTATGCATATCTGACACTGTACCATCATCAAGGCAAGCAGATATAAAACAGCAAGTACAAAGGTTCAGAGGCGACATCTTAACGCATAACCTAGGTACTAAATAATTCAGCAAGTATAAAGGTTCAGAGGCGACATCTTAACGCATAACCTAGATACCAAGTTCACAATATCAAGCAAGGACTCAGAGGCGAAAACTCAACGCATGGACCGGCTATCACTGAACATTAGACTCAGAGGCGAAAACTCAACGCATGGACTAACATTCAATTCACTATCACAAGTAAGGAACTCAGAGGCGAAAACTCAACGCATGTTCCCCTACCACATTACAAGATACTAGACTCAGAGGCGAAAACTCAACGCATGTTCTAGCACCAAACACCTGCACTCCGGGTAAGGTATGACAACCTGACTGCCCCGTCGTGCAGTTGCTCTACTCGTCAGACTCAGAGGCCAGCTTAAGGCATGTCCTGACGCGATCACACATACATGTCTGGACTCAGAGGCGAAAACTCAACGCATGTCCCAGACACGACAAACAGACATGTATGGAACTCAGAGGCGAAAACTCAACGCATGTTCCCATACACGACAAACAGTTCACGTATTAAGTTCAGAGGCCAGCTTAAGGCATAACTTAATACGCATCAAAACAATATCATTCAAGTCTATGAACTACTCTATAGTTCTACCTTTAACTTCTAATCAACACTTAATTGACCTCGAGAACTAAGATGAGGGAGAGCCGGTTTCCCTTTCGGTTGCCCGACCGGGGGGTCTCTATCCTTACCCTATTCCCGAACCCAATATAATGTTGCCCATCCTCCGGGGACCTCAAATACATGTCAAAGGTACACAAAACAAGTTTCAAGTAAAACCGATTAACCGTTTGAAAGTTACAATCAAATTACGAAAAACCTCAAAATAGCCTACAGGGGTCCCCAGCCGGTCGGCAGGCAGCCGGTCGGCCGGCTGGTGACCACCTCAGCCTTCCTTCTTTCTTTTCGAAAACGAGACAACACAAAGGGACTCCCAGCCGGTCGGCAGGCAGCCGGTCGGCCGGCTGGGACTCCATTCCCTTAGCTTTACAAACTCGCAAACCCACCTCAAATGTACTCCCAGCCGGCTGGCAGGCGGCCGGTCTGCCGGCTGGGCTCCCTTTCTTTCCTAAGTTCGCGCAAACGACACAAACACATCATAAGTGACCACCAGCCGGTCGGCAGGCAGCCGGTCGGCCGGCTGGCAGTCCCAAGCCAATTTTCTACGAAATACGAAAAACACCAAGACACGCTCCCAGCCGGTCGACCGGCGGCCGGTCGGTCGACCGGCTCAGAGAGCCTGATACGCAAAATCGGGATTTTCAGCTTAAACGGAAACATCACAAATCGACTCCAAAACTTCAATGATTGCTACAATATGATTTGCCCAACATTTCTAATCATTCAACATTACTTTCTACCAGCATCAAATCCCATAACAATCCTCAAATGATAAAATCAATGTATCCGTCTGAACTTTGAGAAAAACTGAAATCAAGCTTAAGAACACATATCAACCAACCCAAGCATAAATTCATCAACATAATCTCATCCTAAACATGTTACTAAGTCTAGAAATCATAAACTCAAACATAAATCAGAAACCATGACAAGATTAACAACAAAAGTGCTTATATTCACAAATAGGCCGAGTTTCTCATTATCGTCACCTTTCAAGCTTTCCGGCTAAAGATCTTCCTCCACAATGTAGCTATCGATGTCCGGGTTGTCCAATCCTTCACCTACAACATGGAAAACGGGTTTAAGAACACAAAAACGGAATTTGTGTAAAACAGGCCAATTTTCGAAATGGAGGGTTTGAGAAACGGAAGTGATAGATGGATTGGAAATTGAACAAGGATTCCGGAAATGTTATCGTTACCTCGATTCGATCGACGGATGATGAAGAATTCCTCAAAAAGAGATGAATAAAATGGAGGTTTTGTGATGAACTTGTTTTACAGTGAAATTGATTTCTTGGAAAATAAGATGTCGACATAAGGTTTATAGAGAGGACAAGTGAGTTGTCCTTTCCGAGTAAGTAAAATGGAGCGGATATTTACACGGATACTTGAGTCGGATATGAAATGAATATTTAAGTCGGGAATATAACTTTGCCAAGTTGTATTCGTCTTAAGGACTTAAGGTTCTTAAGGCGGATCCTATTAACTATTAAAATATTTTACGATACTTAAATAAATTATTTCCGTTGAGTCATTAAAATATTATTTATTACTTAAAATACTTAAAAATGTTTGAATTAGATTTTACGAAAATACGGGATGTTACATTGAAGATGATAAAACGTCAAAAATGTAGTTAGCAAGGTAGTTAACAAGGCTTGATCCCATGACCTCTTGGATGAAATGCACTTGCTATGCCACTCTGACACAAGCATCTTCTTGTTCTTTTGATATCTCTTTTGTTATATATATGACAGCTAAATTTTGAGTTAAATTAATATGTACACATAATAATTTTCAAATGTAATTCTAACTTATATTTAATGTACCCATCATAAAATCAATATAATGCTCATTTAGTTAAATGTATTTGATAAAAAATTGAACAATATATTTTTTGTACTTATAGTTTACATAATTATATTACGAAATTACACTTAGTATAGGTCATCTTATTATAACAAAAAAATTTATGTATGTACAATATATTTATGACAAAGGTATATCTAAAAATTACAACGAAATAAATTATGAGACAAATTCACTACTCCTACTATTAATATTTTACTTAAATCGATTGCTAGCTAATTTTTCATATATACTTTATTTTGTTCTTAGAATAGTTACTTTTATTACATTCGTTATTACTATTGTTACTTTCATTACACCCGATGTAATTACTGTTACTGAGCTACTTTTATTTACCATTTAAATTTTACTAAATTGTTACTTTTATTACATTATTATTTTTTATGAAATATGATTCGCTAAATTTGGTTAATATATATATTTACAATTTATATATTGAAATTATGATGAGAACGAAGTAAAATTAATCAACAAATTATGAGACACGTTCACCTATCATCTTCTTAATATTAGTACTTTCATTACATCCCTTGTTAATACTATTATGTTCACTACTTTTTCGGTTACTGTTGTTTGTATAACTACTCGTGCTATTTTTACGGTTAACTCGTTAGTTCTATCAAACTTATGTAATTAAAAAAACTAATATTTTTTTAAAATTGAATTGTTAATTAATTTTTTATGCTCTCTCCGTTGTTCTTATTGTTACTTTCGTTATGTGTTATCACTAATACTCACTATTATTACTAAGGGTGTTCATTCGCAGTTCGGCTCACCGAACCGTATATTTAATTCAGTTCGCACACGGTTCGGTTAGCTTAGGCAAAACAACGAACCTAAACCGCGTCGTTCCTAACGTTATAAACGGCTCGGTTAACCTCTTTAACGGTTATTTGCGGTTCGGTAACCGATTAACCTATAAACGTGCTAAATACTTTTTCTTTATTTAGATTTAGTGAATTTTATCTATTGGTTTAATTAAAATTTTATTATATATTATAGTCAACGATAAAGTTAATTAGTGAAATTTAATATTAATCAATTTAACAATTTTAGAATTTGAGAACACTTAAAAAATTAAACGAAAAAGCACTTTATATAATATTTTAATTTTTTGCTTACTTTTTTGTGAAACGGTTCGGTTCGGTTAACCTCTTTTCTAAAATTGTGAGCTTTAACCGAACCGTGTATATGATACATTTAACGGTTCGGTTCACCGAATCGCTTTGGCATTACGATTCGCTTAATCAAGCCTAAAAAATGTACGATTTTTTGATTTTTCGGTTCGGTTATTGCGGTTCGGTTTATTCTGAACACCCCTAACTATTACTTTCACTTCTCCCATTGTCATTATTTTTTCTCTCACTACCCCTGCATTTATTATTGTTAATTTTACTACCCGTTGCTGCTAGTATGACTTTCACTACTCGAGTTGTTATTATTGTTATTTTTACTACTTACATAGGTGGCTAATATCATAGTAGTTGATGACCTAATTGTATTAGAGTTATATATTTAAATAAATCTGAAATATTAGATTATAATATTATTTAAGAGTAATCATAATTATTTCATTAATTAAATTACAAATTTAATGAATTATGGAATATTTTATTTTTTTGGAAATTTTAACTGATTTATTTACTTTTAATAGTTTTGAAAATATAACATATACTTATTTATACTTTAAGAAAACTCACAAAAAAGAACTTCATACTTGAAAGATATCGCTCATTACCAAGTTTCACAAAATCACCTTCAAGGTTTACAAAGCAAGGCGCAATATTCACAAAATCACCCAATTAAAAGAGTATTACTTTTGCTAAAACAAAATCAACATCTAACAAAATGCTTATGTTTAAAAACAAATAAATCAAACATAGAAGAAAATAAAAAAAAATGTTAAATAAAACATTGAAATATCTATATAAAATAATAAAACACAAACCACTACCATGCTATTTTTCCCGCCTATTTATCCACCTTCCAACCTTAATCCACTAAAAATATTATTATAATTATTTAAAAATTTTTATTCTAACTTATCTTCCTATAATATAGATAGACTATTATCTATTATTCACTATTCATATTATAATTATTTAGAAAATCTTATTCTAACTTATCTTCCTAGAATATAGATATTCTATTATCTATTATTCACTATTCATAAAAGCACTATTCATATTATAATTATTTACAAAATCTTATTCTAACTTATCTTCCTAGAATATAGATAGTCTATTATCTATTATCTATTATTCGCTATTCATAAAAGTAAAAAGTTATACACTAGAAATCGAGCCCAAGACCAATGGGTAAGAATTTAACACTTTTACCACTAAACCACTAGATTTGTATTGTACATCCATTAGGATAACATATATTTATCATGTGATTATAATATATCTCCTTTTCATATACGTATAAATTTAACTAAAAAATTATATTATAGAAGCATTGGATAAATGTCTTTAGAGACGATTTCACATAATTTATTATCAAATTATTTAATATTATAATTCCAAACGGATAATAAAATACGTGAAAGCACGGTTAAAAATAAAATGAGTACACTTATTATGTATGTATAAGTATAATAAAAGAACAACTAAAAGACGAAAAGACGGAAAATTGTACATATTTTTAACAAGGGATAGGTTTTATAGTAATTGTGAAATTAAGGTGGTACATAATTACATATTACATAATATTAACCTTTTGATTCATCATAAAAAAAGACTTATGATGAATTATATTGATTTTATAATGAAGGTACATTGATTATAAGTTATAAGTACATGTAATAATTATTATAGGTATATTGTAGAGGTGGCCGTTTGCGGGCTTGGGTCGGACACGGGCCGGGCCAACCTTAAGAAAAAGTGTCCGGCAGGCCAATTTTTTTTATGTCCGTGTCCGCTAAAACGAATTTGTTGAAATTGTCCGTACCCGTCCGTTATAAGTTGGCGGGCCTGCCCATGAGTCGCCGGGCTTTTAAACATAAGAGTCACAAACTTAAAAGTGATATATAAATATTTCAAAAATCTCAGTATAGAAAATATTTATGCAACAAGAAAGTGTGTTATACTGATATTGATCTCATAAGCATAACAAAGAAGGCAAAAAAAGTCAAAAACAAGTTTATGGGTGGATTTTTCTTTTCATTATTATTTTCCGTTATTAATTTATTTGAGTATGTGATTACTACATCGACTTAATAGTTAATTAGTTTAGTAAATAATATATAGAGAGTAAAAATTACATTATGAGCTTTAGCGGGCCTAGCAGGTTGTCCACGAACATTTTTATTTAGTCCATACCCGCCCATTAATCTAGCGGGCCGAGAATTCCTTGTCCATTAACCATTTATTTTAATATTTTTCGTGACCAAGTCCGCTCAAATAGCGGGCCAGACGGGCCGGGCTGGACGGCCTAGCCCGAAAATGATCAGCTCTAGTATATTGTTTTAACTCAAGTTTTAACATACGTATATATACCAAAAAAGATACAAATTTATCAGAAAGATCTATGTGGTATATTGGTATTATCATTATATTTCAACCTAAAGGTCATGTGTTCAAGCCCCACTAAGAACATTTTTGAGGTTTCATTTGATGGTTGATTATCTTATGGCAACCGCCTTTGACCGGCGGCTTTCACGACCAACCACCGTCCCGCCTTTGACCGGCGGCGTTCACGACCAACCACCGTCGGCTCCCCTTGATCAACCACCTTATTGTCTAGTTTTATTTATTATTATCATTCATATTTTATTTATTAATATGATGAATATGTGAATTACGGTTCTATCCTTTCGAAATTGGCGCAAATACGAAAATTTATTTTTTTATTTTCTATTTTTTTATTTTTTTATTAGGGTGTTACCGACATCAGTAACACCCGGTGTCGCCCTAGCACTACCCTACAGTATTTATTTTATAAGATATGCAGCCCAATGGCCCAATATAATCCCATAACCCAATTTGTTGATCAGAAAATATGAATATTGAAATGCCAAACATTATTCGTGCTCCTACCTAACCCTCCTAAGTCCTACCCAATCACATTTTATCGAAATGAATTGCAAACCTCATGATTCTTCCTACACATATACTCTTCTGAAATTAATCCACACTGTAACATCCCAATATTTCGGGACTTAGAAGTTTAATGATTTTAAGTCCAAGTTCGAGAAATAATTTATATTTCGTAATTTTTGGAATTTCTTTTAAATAACTGACTAACTTATGTGAGAATATTTAAAAGGATTTAAATAAGATTTCATTTAATTGCGTAATTTACGTCTTAGCAATTTAATTTCATAGCCCGGAAATATTTATATCGTCTTAAGTTTATAGTTACCTTAAGTCGGTGTTTTTAGTTTAAACCGTCTTAAAACTTGTCTTATGGGCCTAACTTGTTAATGGACTCATTTCCCCTCTTTTTCCTCACAAAACCCTAACCCCACCATCTTCTACCTCCCTCTTCCAATTCAGTTTTCAGATTTAATCAAAACACCATTTTTGGTTTCCTCATCCTTCAATCTTAAAACTCTCATAGAATCTTCTTTTCTTATCCGATTGAGGCGATTTTCGCGGGCACGGATTCCTCTTCTCGCCCTCCATCTTTCTAGGTGAGAATTTCTCCAAAATAATTCCGTCTTATATTCTGACCGTGACCCTAAGGTCACGTTTTTCGAGGTTTACGGATGTTTGTTGTGTTTCTAGCGCGGACTTGGGCAAAAGGAGTAGCTTGGAGTCGGATTCATGTTGGTTTAAGAAGTTATAAGGTGACGATTACGAGTAACTCGGCCTTTTTGTTAAAGTAGCCAGTTTTGTTGTGTTCTTGTTGTTATTTCTGATTTTTGTTTAAGGTTGATGACTAATGGACTTAGTAACATGTTAGGAATGACCTTACTTGAGGATTATATGCTTACTTGATGTTATACATGCCTCATTGTTCAAATTCAGAAATTGCATGCTTAAGACGGATACAAGTGATTATTTTATTGAGGCTTGTTTGTGGAGTTGGATGATTGTAATTGGTGTAATTAATGTTTATGTATGCTGGGAATTGTATGCTGATAGAGATTATAGAAGTTTAGAATCGTTTGGATCGAATTGTGAAAGCCACTGTAAATGCGTTTTTCGTGCTCAGGCCTTCTGAGCCGGTCGACCGACCGGCCGCCGGTCGACCGGCTGGGAGTGCTTCTTGTTGTTTTTGCGATTTTTGAGAAATGTAGGTTTTGGGGTGCCAACCGGCCTGCCGGCTGCCTGCCAACCGGCTGGGAGCCTCATTTGGGATTTTAGCGTAAAATTGGTAGGTAGGAATTGGTTCCCCAGCCGGTTGGCCGGCTGCCTGCCGACCGGCTGGGAACCCGTTTGCTTGTTTTTAGCATATTGAAAGAGGAAAACTTGGATGGGTGTCCAGCCGGTAGGCCGGCTGCCTGCCAACCGGCTGGGGACCCCTGATGTTTGTTTTTATTTTAAAATCGTAAATTGTTTGTAACTTTTAAACGGTTGATCGGTTTTGATTGAAATTCGTTCCGTGTACCTTTGATGTGTGTTTGAGGTCCCCGGAGGATGGGCGACACTATATTGGGTTCGGGAATGGAGAGAGGATAGAGACCCCCCGGTCGGGTAAACGAAAGGGAAACCGGCTCTCCCTCAACTTAGTTCCCGGGGTCAATTAAGTGTTGATTAGAAATGTAAAAGTTTAGAACTATAGATTAGTCTCTAGATTTGGATGATATTGTTTGATGCGTATTAAGGTATGCCTTAAGCTGGCCTCTGAGCTTAATACGTGAGCTTGTTGTCATATATGGGGATATGCCTTAAGCTGGCCTCTGAGCCCTATATGTGTATGGTTGTCGTGTCTGGGATATGCCTTAAGCTGGCCTCTGAGCCCTATATGTGTATGGTTGTCGTGTCTGGGATATGCCTTAAGCTGGCCTCTGAGCCCAGACATGTTTGTTGTGATCGCGTTGGAACATGCCTTAAGTTGGCCTCTGAGTCTGACGAGTAGAGCAGATGCACAACGGGGCATTTAGGTCGTAACACCTAACCCGGAGTGCAGATGTTTGATGCTAGAACATGCCTTAAGCTGGCCTCTGAGTCCTTTACTTTTGGATGCTAGTCTATGCCTTAAGTTGGCTTCTGAGTCTAGTGTCTTGCTGATTGGCAGGTCCATGCCTTAAGTTGGCCTCTGAGTCCTTGCTTGCTGAATGATTGGTATTTAGGTTATGTCTTAAGTTGACCGCTGAACCTTTATACTTGCTGAATGATTGGTATTTAGGTTATGTCTTAAGTTGACCGCTGAACCTTTATACTTGCTGAATGATTGGTATGTAGGTTATGTCTTAAGTTGACCGCTGAACCTTATATTTGCTGAGTCTTATCTGCTTGCCTTGAGTTGGTACAGTGTCAGATGTAGATGTTGATATTGATGATATAGATGTGGATAATGATGAATATGTTGCTTTGACTTTGTTGTTGTTCATCCAAGGCATTGGATGACTCTTTGATCGGTTTCATAAATAGTTGGACTGAAAGACCCCCCGACTGGGTAACCAGTAGGGAAACTGGCTCTCCTTCCCAACGGTTTATGAAGTTGGTTGAGAGCCGTGCATTAGAGTTTGCATGATAGTATGAGATCAGTTATTGAGATATTGATATGCTTCACATGTTTATATATGTTGGAGTGTTCTGTTTGCTTTACTTGTTACGTGTCGTTACAAAAGGTGGCTAGGAGAACTCTAGTCACTCCCCACTGATTGTGGCGTACATGTTTACATGTATGTAGGTACATGTCAGGTGGTTGGCAGAGGGTTGCATGGAGCTAGCGAGCGATGATCCTTCATCGATTGACTTACACTTCTACGTTAGCTAGACTTTAGATTTACATTTCAGTTCTTGAGTGCCTGTAGGGATGTGCCATCTCGGGCTGCTTTTATATTATACTTATGTACTTATTTATGTTTCAGTTTTGTAGTAAGACACCTCGCACGTTTAGTTATGTTAAAAAGTTTTAATTCCGCTGCATTTTTAGTACTTTGTATGTTTATTATTTCCGCTTTCGCGAGGGGTTTTACACACACATCACAAACTCCATCCAAAACTATGGATGAATAGCGGAATGAATTTAACTAAAAGTGTTCACAATCCAAATCAAAATCCCCCTAATTGATTCATTTACGGTATATCCATGCTCAACATCCAAATCAAATTGAGGTAATTATTGTTGATTCATTTACGGTATATGAGGAAATGTTAATTATTGTTGATTGATTTGGTTGAATGTTTGTTTGTGCTTATTTTTGGGGCCGTGATTTTATGAGTTGTTGATTTTGTTAATGTAAACCCTAATTTGCTATTGTTTACAACAAATGTGCGAATCCGCCTAACCCTAATTATTGTTGATTGATTTGGCTGAATGTTTGTTTGTGCTTAATTTTGGGGACGTGATTTTGTGAATTGTTGATTTTGTTAATGTAAACCCTAACCTGATGTTGTTTACAGGTTGCTGATTGGAATGGGTATGAATTATTAGCCATTATATGATCTGGGTTGTTCTTGTTTTGCTCTTTACTCGTTGAATTAAATATTGGGTCTGAAAATTCACAAACTTTTACCATAAAGTTGGTTCATTTAGCTTTATACTCCGTACTTGGTAACGTAATTATTGCGTGAGACGGTCTTTAATTTATGATTTATTACTCTGTAAAAGTTGAGATCTTTTGCTTTCTGACATTGTTTATTGATTTCTTTTAGGAAGTAATATTGTAAAAGATTAAACAATGGAATCAAGTGCTGCAGGCCTGCAGCTTTAAACCCTAATGCTGGTATAAGAGAATTAGAAAAGAAGAGTTTTTTAGGGGAGAAAATTAGGCAAAGTTTGAAAAGCAAAGATCTAAAAGCTTTATTTCCCAAGAATTTGAGGTTTTCTGAGAATAATGGAAGAAAGATCAATAAACCTGGGGTTGCTTCTGTTCTTACCTCGGATTTTAAACAAAATGTTAAAGAGTCTATGGTAAGTTTTAATGCATATGTGAATCATATTAGAATCTCGGTTTTAATCAAAATGTTAAAGAGTCTATGGTAACCCTAATTTGATATTGTTTACTACAAATGTGCGAATCCGTCTAACCCAAATTTTAAATTGTCGGATAGCTTCTGCTACTATTGATTTATGTTGACTGGTTGTTTATATATCATTAAGTTAATGTTTGGGGTTAGTGTTAGGGTAAAAGAGGGGAATGAATAGGGGAGTGATATGTAAGGTGTGTTATTCATATTTTGTTTATGTTAGAATTGACCATGTAAAGCTTTAGAAACAAACTCCCTACAAAGAAGTTTTAGTTATCTTTTCTACAAATCCCTATTTTATTCCTATTGATTTACTGTCCATGTTATTTTCTCTAATGAGTCGATTTTTTCCCCATTATAGGTTGCTGATTGGAATGGAACTGCATATCCTGCAAACTAAAATTGTGGTCATGACATCGTCCCTGCTAAGTGCTGAGTTTCGCTACACATTACGCTGCCTGACTGTGCACCCTAGTGTTCAATGTTGCACATTTTTACTTCTATTTCAGAGGTGAATTTCTTGTGCTTTTTAAGTTCATTTCTACTGCCCAACCATTTATGTGACCTCTTTATGCATTGCTGTTTCGGTATTAGATACTGTAGTAAAAGTTTCAATGCCAGCTATGGTTAAAACATTTTGGGTGCTAATGCAGCTAGAAATACAAAATTGAACAATCAGATGTTGAATGTGTCTTTCATGTAAACGTTAAATAAATTTAGTATTATGAACTCTTCCACACCCCGTATTAGGAATTATGATTAGTATCAGACTCAATGTCTCATGGATATTGCATGCATTTATGCTTTCTCATTAGACCGTATTTGGAATTAAGATTAAGTTACTCGGATATGGCTCATATATTAGTTGCTCAGAATATATTATGTTTTAATTGTTTGAATAACATGGATGGTGACTTGTCAAGTATAAATTGTTGGAGCCTTGTGTCCTCCACATGCAGTGTGATAACGTCATTGCACATACCCTTGTACGGACAAGTGGGAGATTGTTGGGGCTGGTGTCCTTGACAATTAAGTACAATGACTTATTAAATCTCTTTAAGGATCACAAGGGCATACTTCAGTATTATTATCAGTTGATCCACGTTTATCAATAACGGTTGGCTTGCTAGATAAGTTTGACGTTATAGTCATACGGATGACGGTGATCAACTGGTCCCTATACGTCACACCTATAGGACACGTTTGAGAGATGTGAAGGTATGAAAATACGTACAGTCACATTTATGCTGGATACGACTAAACAGTTAGTCAGAGTTATTGACTATTAAATTAGTCAATAAGATGTTGAGATTATTATTTAATACGGATTAAATAATTTTAGCTAATACGGATTACATGATTAATTCGTAAATTAAATATAAACGGTTATATTTAATTAAATATTGTATTCGCGTATTAATATAAACAGTTATATTAATTTGGGTAATTATACAATATCGTAATTTTATCAGACCATTATTAATACATCGACTGCATTAATATCTGGTAACATGTATGCGATTTATAATTAAGAACCCGCGAATTGTATTTTAGCAAATCGGGTCGAATCACGAATTAGAATAAGGTAAGAGTGAAAAGCCCACTCTCACCCTACTCTAATATTTCGGCCAAGTAGTACATAAGGAGCAGAACTCTCCTTTTGTCAGACTACTGAAATTATTGAATCATAATTCTCACAATTAGGGTTTTGAGAGCATTCTTCTCCCAAAAACTCAGATCTCACATCTAAAACCTCAATAACTCTCCCCATATTGCAAGGCAATTGGAGAGTACTTACTAGCACACGCGACATCATCTCAAACAAAGTCTTGGGTGCAAGTTATAGGAGGGAATTTACTTTAATTCTTGTTCTTAGTCCTATTCAAGCAAGGACCCAAGGTTGTATTCTTTTTATGTTTTTATTTATCTTATGACTATAATCACAACTGTAATTTTCATTATAATCCTGCAAGTTTAGGGCGAATACATGCTTTATTCCCCACAAGTGGTATCAGAGCCAAGGCCATGAAATTTTTACTTTTGTGTTTTTCATAAGTTTTTATTTAAAAATTTTGGAAAAGCGTGTTCTGTCGCTGTGTCGGTCGGTCGACCCCTAGTTGCGGTCGACCGACCGCCTCCCGCGTAGGTTTTCTGTTTTTGACAGTTTCCTTTTGTGAGATATCGATCTTGTTTTTCGATTCTTGTTTACATATTGTTAATTAATCGATATTCTTGACAATATGTGAACCCTTGTTGATGTTTATTTTGATTTACTCGTTTTAATCAAAGTTTATAAAAAGGTAAAAACTTTGTTGAGTTTATCAATCCGGTACTTAAGAGGGGGATGGGGTGAATTAAGTACCCTTTTTAAAATTAAAGCGGAAATAGTGTTCACGATTTATGCTGAAGCAGTACACAGGCAAATTGAACAGTCAAGAAGTCTGTTCAAACAATTAAAATTGTGTTGTACTGTTCTGAATGCTTGCGTGAAAAGAATACTATGAACGAGAATGAAAGTAAAACAAATAAAATGAAAGAAAACGCGAGACACAAGATTTTTAACGTGGTTCGACCTACTCTCTAAAGGTCTACGTCCACCCTCTTTCTCTTATTAAAAATCTCCTTATAACCAAACCCGATTACAAAGAAATATCCCCACGATCAACCCGATCGTGCAACTCGAGTACAACCCGTACTCCAATGAAAGTTTTATCAAAAACAAAAAGTTACAACTCAAATGTCTTCTTAGATGGTTTAATCAATTTGAACAATGAAGGACAATTGTTTTCCACTATGAATATAAGAACTTGTATACTCAAAAACAATCTTAAAACAACGGCTAGAAAAATGTTTTGCAAAAACAGATTTTGTGAAATGGACTGAACTCAAACGTTGCAAAACTTAGAGAAGCTTTTAAAGTTGATTTGAATTGTTGCTCAAAAGCTTTCTCTAATTTTTTCTTTCAAAAACCGTACCACAATGCAAAGCAAGTACTCTTCTTAAATAAGATGAGTTGACTTGAAAGATTCCTTACAAATCAATTACTTAAAATTGGCAACCATATTTTCGTGAGAAACATTTGCCAATTATTAAGCAAATCAAATCTTTTTCAAATATATCCTAACCAAATTAGATGATAAGATATGACATAAGTTAGGAAGTTTCAAAAATATATTTTACTAGAAAAAAATATTTCAAAGATTTTATACTAGTAAAAATATTTAGCCGTGATTTATGAAATTGAATGATAGAGTAATTACGAGTCTTATATTCTTACAGAATTACTAGACACGGACCGAGACGAATCCTCATGCTATATCCAATTTTCGAGCAAGCTAAAAGTCTTTGTTAACCTGTCAAAACACGTCTAGCAAAACCATTAATTAAGAGGGGACGGAAAGAAGGAGGACTTGTCATCATCAACACAATAAGTCCAACAAATTCCCCCTTTGATGATGGCAAGTCCCAATAAATATATTCCACCTCAATGAAGCAACAACTGAGAAAATTAGATAGAACAGAATGTGTCGAAATCGAGAACATTAATATTAATTGAGATCAGAGTTCAAATTACCATCCGCCATGAAAACTCAAAGAGAAAAACGTCATAGTCATAGTTCTAGTAAAATAGTAGCTATTAAGAGTCACGAGTCCTAAAATTTTTCCCCCTCTTGACATCATCAAAAGGAGAAAGACGTGCAAAATATGGTACCGTAGTGCATCATAATCAGTTCAGAGACAATGTAATTGCCGGACACAGTCAAAAGACATCATAGCATAAAAGTCAGACAAGAGCAAAAGATTAGCAAATAGACACGAGCATGTAAAAGATAAGGCAAATGCAGGGAGGGGTCATGGTGTTGGGGGGGTGAAGGTTCATGAGCTGGTCAGGAATGGTTTGTATATGGGGCAAGGGCTTAAGGGCATCTTTAAGGTCAACCAGTTCATTTCCAATTTTTCGAGGCCGCAAATCGTGAGATCAGATAGGTTTACCAACTGAGCAATTACGCTACGCAGATTCCCCGAACTTGAGTCAGCGCCAGCGTACCCATTTCCCTTCAAACCAACCAACCTGTTATTAACAATGCGCATCTGACCCAAAATTTCATCTGTCATACAATCCATATCAGAACACAATATTCATCCTTAGAATTGAGCACATTTTATTGCCCCACCAAAATTTCTAAAATTGATACTTTAATTCCAGGAAATAAAAA
Source organism: Silene conica (assembly GCA_029255685.2). Taxonomy (NCBI): domain Eukaryota; kingdom Viridiplantae; phylum Streptophyta; class Magnoliopsida; order Caryophyllales; family Caryophyllaceae; genus Silene; species Silene conica. The sequence goes on from CM055314.2 coordinate 83,637,210, forward strand.
AGTCCTCAATCCATATATACAAATAGCAATGTTATTTCAGGCCTACTATTTCCAATTCAAACATGTCGTGCTGCCAAATTGTTTCCAGCTGGACAATTTTTCTTTTTCTTTTTTCTTTTTCCATTTTTCCTTTTTTTTCTTTTTTTTTTTTTTTTTTACCAGCATTTGGGATAGAAGAATGTATGGCCTCACGTTGCACATCGGCAATGACTTCACGAATATTAGAAAACAACAAAGATACCAGATTCACAAGTTTACCCGTCATAAGATGGAAAGTAAGAGCAGGTACGGAAGCTTTAATAATTGGAGCATCAGTAACTTTGTCATCTCCTCTTCCACAGATTGCCTTCGCTTCATAAAAGTCGTTTTTCCATTTGATAATACTTTGATAGTTTTCAGACTTTCAATAAGAGCATCATCCCAATCATCAACAACTTCATCAACTACCAACTTCCCTTTCCATTTCCCAAAAACTACATCCGTCGGATTTTAAGGGGGTTCAATTTCAATGGGTTCATTGATATGCACACCTCTAGTTTACGCCGGCGAAGAGCTCTAGAAGGGTTCACTGTTGCAGCGGTTTTGGGCTCAGTTCCTGGTAATCCTTCATCAGGCACGGACGGTAGGGGACACGTCATTAGATAAACACAATGATCTGGACCGGGTGTAAGGTTGAGTTTTGGTGGTTTTTGGGATGGGGAAGATAAATTGATTTGGAACAAAGGGTAGAACGGGGGGTCGGGTGTGTTGATGAGGGTTTGTGGAAAGGGTTACGGGTTTAGGGGAGATGAAAGGTGGGTTGGGTATTTTGATTTGGCTTTATTTGGGTTACGTTTGGGTTTTTTTTTTTTTTTTTTATGAATTGGGTGGGTGTATGTGGTATAAGATGGAAGGGGGAATTATATTTGCCAGAAAAATCATGCAACGAGTATACAAGATAAACATTTTACGCAAAGAACGACTCAATGCTAGTCTTTGAACAACAACCGACTAGAGTAAGCAATTTACATTGAAACTGAAATCATGTGAGACACGTAGAAAACACATATGCACACCTCTTCCAAATTAGTCAGTCATGGGAGGAGAATAATTAGGACACATACGCTAAGAACTACTATTTAGAAGACCTAATTCTAATCGGCTTTTCTCAAATTGTTCTCTTGCTAATGGTTTAGTAAAAAATGTCAGACAATTGATCTTCAATTTTGCAAAACTTCAAACATGTGTTCCCTTTTTCGACATTATCACGCAAAAAATCAAGTAAGTGTTTAAGACCTTTTACCATCATCACATCATCCATAAAATGTGAAAGAGACTTACCGTTTTTGCGAATACCAACTATCTCACCTTTTTCGTTGTCTCTGAATGTCACATTTCCACCATTGTAAGCCCTTAACGAGAGGAATTGGTTCTTATTACCTGTCATAAGTCATGAATATCCACTAACAAGATACCAATGGTGGCCTCCTCTCATATGGCCCTGAAATAAGATTAGTTAGATGATCTAGGAACCCAAACAAGTTTGGGTCCCTTCTTATGACGAACAGTATCAAGAATATCTTTTCTAATCCACATTTTCTTAACGACTTTTATGTTATTATCCAAATGTCTCAGTCGTTTGACACAAGCATTAAATACGTGACCTGTTTTTCCACAAAATTTATAAATGATATATTCAGGTAATCCAACATATTTATGCTTGCGAAAGTCTCTATCATTGGGTTCAGATTTCTTAGCATAAATGAAGTCACGCTGTTTTGAACAGACTGAAGGATTGTTTAATTTGTGTTCAGAAAGCCGGACAGTACGATATTGAGGATCGTTTTGTCTGACATCAGAACTAGAATCATGCACATTTGAACAGTCTGGAGGAGTGTTTAATTTCTGTTCAGGAACCCAGACAGCACAATATTGAGGATCGTTTAGTCTTACGTCAGAACTAGAATCATGCACATTTGAAAGACTTACCTCATCTTCGGATTCATTGTCTGATTCACTATATGAGCCGTCTGAGTGAGCCATAAGACATCTGATTGTATCCTTATCCCTTTTTCGTTGAGATCTTGGTTTGTAGATTGATCTCAGACACAACTTCTCATTTTTTCCGTCATTAGAGGGTTCATCGTCTTCTGAATTAGACTCACCCCAAACTGCAGCCATCATTACACGTTTGTACTCTTGCTTAGATTTTTCACGTTTGTCCTTAGATTTTTCTTATTCCCACATAGGACAATTTCTGATTAGATGATCACGTTCCCCACACTTGAAACAGCCTATTCGAGATGTAGAACGTGATGAAGATGATGAAAAATCTTTTGATTTGTAACTATCAAACTTTCCTTCATTCTGTTTTCTAATGATTTTAGCAATTCGTTTAGATAACAGAGCCACTTCCTCCTCAAGACATTTTCATTTTCACTTGACAAGGCGTTTAAGGCTAGTCCCTTAGCTTTGGGCTTCTCAACATCATTATCGAGAACTAACTCGTGTGCCATGAGAGATCCCATTAAAGCTTCATAGGTAAGAGTTGTTAAATCTCTAGCCTCTTCGATGGCGGTGACTTTAGCCTGCCATTTCTTAGTTAAACTTCTTAAAATTTTGCGGACAATGTCATCGGTTTCAAAAGTTTTACCAAGATTGGAAAGTTCGTTAGTTAGGTTGGAAAAACGTGAAGACATGCTTTTAATTGATTCATCTTGTTGCATTTTAAAGGACTCGTATTGTTGCATTAAAATGTCAATACGTTGTTTCTTTACTTGCATTGTTCCCTCATGGGCTAGTTCTAGACTATCCCATATTTGTTTGGCCGTTTTACATCCTGCAATACGACTTGTTTCGGATTCGCCAATCCCAGATTGCAGGAGTGATATGGCGCCAGCATTCTTCTCCGCCTTTTTGTAATCATTAGATGTGTAGTCCTTTGGTGCCTTTTCACTCACAACACCATTATCATCGGTGGAGGTGATGGCAAGGGGACCATTTTGAATGATTACCCAACATTCGTAATCTGTTCCTTGTATAAAATGCATTATACGATTTTTCCACCAGCCATAGTCCGTGCCATCAAAGACAGGACATTTGACAATTTTGGAATTCATTGAAAAACAAAAAACGGATAAATAAACTCAGAAAGGATCAAACTCTTTGCGGTAAAGCAATCAAGAGCACGAGGCTCTGATACCAATTGTTGAGTTTATCAATCCGGTACTTAAGAGGGGGAGGGGGTGAATTAAGTACCCTTTTTAAAATTAAAGCGGAAATAGTGTTCACGATTTATGCTGAAGCAGTACACAGGCAAATTGAACAGTCAAGAAGTCTGTTCAAACAATTAAAATTGTGTTGTACTGTTCTGAATGCTTGCGTGAAAAGAATACTATGAACGAGAATGAAAGTAAAACAAATAAAATGAAAGAAAGCGCGAGACACAAGATTTTTAACGTGGTTCGACCTACTCTCTAAAGGTCTACGTCCACCCTCTTTCTCTTATTAAAAATCTCCTTATAACCAAACCCGATTAGAAAGAAATATCCCCACGATCAACCCGATCGTGTAACTCGAGTACAACCCGTACTCCAATGAAAGTTTTATCAAAAACAAAAAGTTACAACTCAAATGTCTTCTTAGATGGTTCAATCAATTTGAACAATGAAGGACAATTGTTTTTCACTATGAATATAAGAACTTGTATACTCAAAAACAATCTTAAAACAACGGCTAGAAAAATGTTTTGCAAAAACAGATTTTGTGAAATGGACTGAACTCAAACAATGCAAAACTTAGAGAAGCTTTTAAAGTTGATTTGAATTGTTGCTCAAAAGCTTTCTCTAATTTTTTCTTTCAAAAACCGTACCACAATGCAAAGCAAGTACTCTTCTTAAATAAGATGAGTTGACTTGAAAGATTCCTTACAAATCAATTACTTAAAATTGGCAACCATATTTTCGTGAGAAACATTTGCCAATTATTAAGCAAATCAAATCTTTTTCAAATATATCCTAACCAAATTAGATGATAAGATATGACATAAGTTAGGAAGTTTCAAAAATATATTTTACTAGAAAAAAATATTTCAAAGATTTTATACTAGTAAAAATATTTAGCCGTGATTTATGAAATTGAATGATAGAGTAATTACGAGTCTTATATTCTTACAGAATTACTAGACACGGACCGAGACGAATCCTCATGCTATATCCAATTTTCGAGCAAGCTAAAAGTCTTTGTTAACCTGTCAAAACACGTCTAGCAAAACCATTAATTAAGAGGGGACGGAAAGAAGGAGGACTTGTCATCATCAACACAATAAGTCCAACTGTCTCTTAAGATGAAGGTCGTGAATTATGGAGTCCTAAATGTTTTATAACATTGGGTGCCAGGTCGTGAATAGGACCTCCATAGTGTTCCTTAGAGTCGAGTCTTTTGACTTTCAACTGTCTCTTAAGATGAAGGCAGATTTTGGGTAACTTTGGTTTCTTTCCCACGGTCATCGTAACAGGGGCCAAGAGGATTTTTTTCTGGGTTATTTCATGCTGCGCGATATCGGCAGGATTCGAGTTGAGGGAAATATCCAAACCCTTATCAGGATTTTATCATTTCTCAGGGCCACTCGAGGAGTAGTAACTGAAATGCATGGCCATGCTTGAATACAGATTCGTTTTATCAGTTTAGTTACTCTCTAGTCGGGGAAACCACTCTTGATACAAATCGCTTGTGAGATACGACCTTTGCGAATGCGGATTTGCAAATTGTCTTACATTGAGTGGGAGAAATTTTAAAAGGATATGAGAATCGGTTATCACACCTACACTTGTACGGACAAGTGGGAGGTTGTTGGAGCCTTGTGTCCTCCACATGTAGTGTGATAACGTCACTGCACATACCCTTGTACGGACAAGTGGGAGATTGTTGGGGCTGGTGTCCTTGACAATTAAGTACAATGACTTATTAAATCTCTTTAAGGATCACAAGGGCATACTTCAGTATTATTATCAGTTGATCCACGTTTATCAATAACGGTTGGCTTGCTATATAAGTTTGACGTTATTGTCATACGGATGACAGTGATCAACTGGTCCCTATACGTCACACCTATAGGACACGTTTGAGAGATGTGAAGATATGAAAATACAGTCACATTTATGCTTGATACTACTAAACAGTTAGTCAGAGTTATTGACTATTAAATTAGTCAATAAGATGTTGAGATTATTATTTAATACGGATTAAATAATTTTAGCTAATACGGATTACATGATTAATTCGTAAATTAAATATAAACGGTTATATTTAATTAAATATTGTATTCGCGTATTAATATAAACAGTTATATTAATTTGGGTAATTATACAATATCGTAATTTTATCAGACCATTATTAATACATCGACTGCATTAATATCTGGTAACATGTATGCGATTTATAATTAAGAACCCGCGAATTGTATTTTAGCAAATCGGGTCGAATCACGAATTAGAATAAGGTAAGAGTGGAAATCCCACTCTCACCCTACTCTAATATTTCGGCCAAGTAGTACATAAGGAGGAGAACTCTCCTTTTGTCAGACTACTGAAATTATTGAATCATAATTCTCACAATTAGGGTTTTGAGAGCATTCTTCTCCCAAAAACTCAGATCTCACATCTAAAACCTCAATAACTCTCCCCATATTGCAAGGCAATTGGAGAGTACTTACTAGCACACGCGACATCATCTCAAACAAAGTCTTGGGTGCAAGTTATAGGAGGGAATTTACTTTAATTCTTGTTCTTAGGCCTATTCAAGCAAGGACCCAAAGGTTGTATTCTTTTTATGTTTTTATTTATCTTATGACTATAATCACAACTGTAATTTTCATTATAATCCCGCAAGTTTAGGGCGAATACATGCTTTATTCCCCACAAGTGGTATCAGAGCCAAGGCCATGAAATTTTTACTTTTGTGTTTTTCATAAGTTTTTATTTAAAAATTTTGGAAAAGCGTGTTCTGTCGCTGTGTCGGTCGGTCGACCCCTAGTTGCGGTCGACCGACCGCCTCCCGCGTAGGTTTTCTGTTTTTGACAGTTTCCTTTTGTGAGATATCGATCTTGTTTTTCGATTCTTGTTTACATATTGTTAATTAATCGATATTCTTGACAATATGTGAACCCTTGTTGATGTTTATTTTGATTTACTCGTTTTAATCAAAGTTTATAAAAAGGTAAAAACTTGTTTTGATTTCAAAAGATGCAGCGTTTTGCGTTTTCTGAAACTCGTTTTTTTTACTGTATGGTGGTCGGTCGACCTGACTGATAGGTCGGTCGACCGATTATGCTGTTGCAAAATTTCCTGTTTCTCGTCTAGAGGTCGGTCGACCCCATGTTGTGGTCGGTCGACCTCCCCCCCTGTAACAGGCGTCGTTTTTTTTTTCCTTTTCGAAAATAACCTGTTTTATTTTCCCATGGCCCTTAGTAATATCTTATATACGGAAATAGTATATTATTAATTTTGTGAAACGATTCACACTCGTTTGATACATATTATTTTAAAACGGTTTAAGATAATGGATTATAAATTTATTAAAATTGGGTGATTAAAACGGTATAATCACATAATTTTAATCCCGTAAGGTGGTTTGGTAAAATTTGTTAATCATAATAACAGTATTATGTCATGTATGAATTTTATTTAGTTGATGCATTTTATTTATCGTCTTGTTGAATGCCTTGTGAATGCTTTCAATAACGTATTTATTTTTGCAAACGGTTGTAACTTAGTGTGGCCTTAGTAGATTGTGTTACCGTAATGATGGAACACAGTCTTGCTTGTAATTTTGAGATCTTGTATCTCCGTTTTGGGTTTTTGCCATGTAATTACTTTTGTATTTAAATTAGAATGTAAATAGGGTTATATTTGTAATTTAAATTAGTAATTTTGTGAAGACCAAAGACGGAGACCGGATGCTCACTCCCGCTGCAAGGACCAAGATGGAACATCAAGACAAGCTTCTAGGGTCCAACGGTGGATTCCAAGTTGTTTTATGTTTATTTTGGTTGGATAGGCCACACTAGGACTTTTATTTACGTTTATTGCATTTATTTTAGGGTTATTTAACGAGAATACTCTGAACTATTACCCATCTTCTCAAAATACTCTATTCTTTCATTTAACTACAAATAATATAAACTAATGTACCCCTTCCCATAGAATAGAATCGCTCTCTTTATGACCTGGTGTAGCAGGTTAATTGTTTGGTAGGGCTCATCGTTTTCATTTATGATCTTCATCTTCTTCCCCCTTCCACTTGCAACGATTTTGCAAACAAATATTTTTCTTCCATATCTCACTTTCTCCTCTATACTTTTAATTTTGAACCTCTCATAATCTCATTTAAAATCTTCATTTTCCTCCCCCTTCCATTCACACCTTTTTTTTTCCTTTATTCCTTTTCATTTTACATCTTCATCTTTTTTCATCTTTTTTAATCTTTCCCCGTCTTCTTTGTCCCCCCTTCCATTCACACCTTTTTTAATCTTTTTTCATTTTTTTTAATCTGTCCCCGTCTTCTTTGTTCTCCATTTAACATATGTTTTTCGCTCGCGAATTCAGCAACAAAATTATACTCCGTATATGGTAGCGAAGGCTCCACCAGTATGAAGATTGAAAAGATAGGTACTGTTATATCGCTTAGGAAATAGAGGCGATTAAAATTGAAGAAATAATTCATCGCCATGGTATTTCAAGCACATTTATATATCAGATTTGGAGGCAACGATTTCAATGTTCGCAGATGGCTAAGAAAGATGAAATATATAGAATAATTGAAGAAATAAAAATAACTTATGACGGATACCGCCGTTAAATGAGAATTTGTGTAAGGATACTATGTAATTTGATAAAAATGACAGTAAGAAATAGTTGAGGAAATAATTTGTTACTTTATTTTCTCATTTGCATACTATAACAAATAATTAGTGATGGGTTTAATGGTGTTGAAGAAGTTTAATAGACAACAGAAAAAAGAAGAGAGTTATTTACTTGCTTAGACAAATGAAGAAGTTTTTTACTTGCTTAACGGGTTGCCGGTCACCATAGTGTAATAAAAGCGAAGAGAGTTATTAGTTTGTAGTATTGGTAGTTAAACAAAAGTTTGGAGTATTTTGAGAAGAACATCTATAGTTTAGAGTATTGTTATTAAATAACCCTTTATTTTATGCTTTCATCGATAATAGCTTGCATCATATTCCGCCTAAAACCAAACCACCTATAACATGCCTGAAAACTGACTCATGTAGAGGTTACGCGTTAGTTTTCTGTGACAATACAGATGTCACATGTTAATTGCAAAGCCATCACTTTATTTCATTCATTCACGCATATGCTAGATATTAGTTCACTTAAAATGGATAAATATAAGTTGATGGGGTCTTCCTCGTATAACCAAAAATTGAGACTAGTCTTTATAAATCAGACTCCCATGAATCCCTTCTTCGTCGGTAGGCATAATATGACCCCTTCTACGTCGGGTAAGTGGGAACAGATGATTTATTTTATCTCAACATCATGGTCACTCGATACTATCTAGCGACTGAGTTGGACTAATAGATAGGATTTACGGAAATCTATCGACCAAGAGTTCCAACGGTGGAATTAGCCAAGCTGTGGGCTTATCAATATACGGAAATTGAGTCTTGGGATCATTTATATAATTCTTGAGGGAGATCAATTATATAAATGCATGAGTCTACGAGTTTAAATTCATTTTAATATAGACTTAAATCACAACAATGAGTTGCTTATATGGTTCTGTTTTATCTTTTTTTCAGTGTAGAACACGTTCAATTAAACTGATGTATAACTAATGGCTGGTGAAGACTCAATGCCAAGTGCCAAGCTAGCACGTGAATCCTGGCTTAAAGCCTTCATGGACTCCATGAATCAGTCTACTAGACTGAGGAATGATGGGTCAAACTTCTCTGACTGGGAGGCAGCACTACGGAATGCTGCCATTGCTGACGGAAAGCTTAAGTACTTAACTGAGCCAATTCCGGCACACCCAGGAACTGGAGCTAGAGCTAACGAAGTTCGCGCTCATAGCGACTTCGTCATGGAAGCGGGTGCGATAAAGAACGTACTCATCTATGCAATGGAATCCAATTTGCAAAGACGCTTCATAGCCCATGGTGCAAACAAGATTTTCACCACGCTCACTAACGAATTCTCAAAGGCTCCGAGGATCGTTTCTTATGAGCATACCTGTCGCTTCTTTGAGGCGAAACTCCAGAAGGGCCAAGCTGTTAGCCCGCATATTCTTCACATGATTGAGAATATCGAAAAACTGGAGGCCCTAAACTGCAAGATCAGTGAGAACATAATCGTTGATCGAATGCTTCATTCGCTTCATGATGGGTTCGCCCTCTTCAGGGCCAACTATTACATGAACGACATGAAGAAGACTCCTCATGAGCTCCACTCCCTTCTCGTACAGACTGAGAAGGATCTGAAATTAAGTGGGAGCGTGAAGCAAGATGTTCTCATGATTTCCAGTAAGGGTAAAGCTAAAGCTCAGGGCGACCTAACAGTAGGCAAGCCCAAGTTTAAGAAGTCAGGATTTACTAAGAGTAGGAGAAGTAAGCAGCCTACCGTGAGTCCCATGAATAGAGTTTATAAAGACTAAAGATGATTACTCCCCCGGTCCTCGACACAATCTAATATTAATATAGTAGAGTAGTAGAATGGCAAAGAAAAAGCTTGCATTTAGTAATTTAAATACTTTAAATCAATACCTGATGTAGGACGATAATTTGGTGCTTTACTGTTTTGTGACTGTAAATTATCAGTTCTCTGCCGATGTGTGTTTGTTATTTCACGTAGGGCAGAAACTGTATTTTCTGAAAGATGTAAAAAGTAATTCAGAAAAGGATAAAAAGGAACAACAATTGAAAGTCAATCACAATTATAAAATAAATAAACTAACCTTTATCACGTTCATTTCTTTTTCTTTTACTGTTCTTTGATACTGGTTGAGAATGATTTCCTGCCATGGGGATTCTGGGGAGGTTTTTAATAATATTTAGTTTTCAGAGAAGTGAATAAAACACATTATGCAGTGGTATTTATCCTAGTTCGGCAGACGTGAAACTCTGTAGCAGCTACAACTCTGTATTTAGGTAATATTTATTATTGACCGAGAATATTGCCCCATATTTAGCATGATTCTTGGAAAATTCTTTTTATATGGGACATGATTCTTGGAAAATTCTTTTTATATGTTGCTAGAGTTAACTCTATATTTAGCATGATTCTTGGAAAATTCTGAGAATACAATATTGACCGGGAATATTGCCTTACGTCAAAAGTAACCGTCTTCACAATATTACATTCAAAATTTTTCTTAATTTAGTTATTGAATAGAATATTAGTTGATAAAGATAACAATCAGACTCTTTATACGATATGCTTGATATTTTCTGATTTTTCTTAATTTAGTTAATATGCTTGATATTTTCTGATTTTTATCTTCACACGTTTTTTTATGGCATAGAATATAATATTTTGTATTTAATTATTAAATTATTATCTTTGAAATAGCCTATTTTCACACGTTGCCCAATAATAGAATATAATATTTTGGATGTGATAATTAAGAAAAATTCCATAACTAAAATATTATCTTTGAAATAGCCTATCTTTTGGTTGCCCAATAACAATCAGACTCTTTATACGATATGCTTGATATTTTCTGATTTTTCTTAATTTAGTTAATATGCTTGATATTTTCTGATTTTTATTTTCACACTTTTTTTATGGCATAGAATATAATATTTTGTATTTTATTATTAAATTATTATTAAATTATTATGATGTGGCATAAATGGGAAATGCTGATTGGTCTACAAAACAGAAATTTCTGAGGGTGAATGTGAGAGCTCGAAACACTAAACGCTGAAACCTTACTGCGCCACGTCAGCTGAAAAACATTCTTCTTTTATAGTAATAATGATGATATCATATTGACATAGCATATACTCTCTTCATTCTTATCCAATGTTCCAACATTGCATTTGTATACAATGTTTTTATCCAATGTTTTTCTTTCATACTTGATAAAATAATTGACATAAATATCTTCTTTTATTTCTTATATTTACAATGATATAATTGCAACAAAAATTCCACATTATAACATATTTTTACACACACCCATAAATATTTCCAAGAACACCGACACAAAATACACTATAAAGTCATTCCACATTAAAATTTATTCCCCACTAAGGGCGTATTCGATTGGATTGATGAAGGTAGTCTAATATTTGATTGTTTAGTTTTGTATCTAACAAAGAAATAAAATTGAGTTTATACAAATGATATTTTAAACGTTTTTAGCTTATGTTTATACTATTTGTTGATTATTATTTTCATATTATACACTTTTTCAAATAAAATTTATTTATTTACCTTCTTCAATCAATCAATATCTCACATCATCCATCTTTTTCCATATTCAACCATTTCAACCCTACTAATCAACCAAACCCATCATAACCAACCTTAATCATATTCATATCCCTAACTAACTCATCCCCACATATAATATTTTTTTATCTCCTAAATCACACTGTAAACGACATGGAGCTACCCGTCGAGTACTATTCTCACCCACCTAATCAACTTAACCATCAAAATCAATTGTAAAATGTATTCTAAAAATCGCCAGCCAGCCGACAATTACTTGTATTACTAAAATTACGCTCTTCGACATAAGGGAGTAACCCTATCCTCCAAGAAACCTACCTCCTCCCTCCAAACCTATTTACCCCTACTCATAAAAAAATAGACACGCCTAATTTAAAGTCAACCCTAACCCTATAACAGCCAAAACTTAGTATATATACATGTTACCTAATAGATTTTTAACCTATTTTCACTACATTTATATCTATGTTATTTTCACAAAAATAGAAATTTGAAATAAAATTTATTTACCTATTTCTCAGTTTTTCTAATCATTGCCATATTACATACATATCCTTTTTCCACGCCATTTAGATATTAGCCGTATTCTTCTCAACTAACTACCCAACTTACCAACTTGACCAACATAATCAACTGTATTTATGAACAACCCTAACCTGTAGACATTTTCATGCACAATTCAAATGACACTCTTAACCGTCGAGAGGAACCTTATCGTCGAAGATACTTACCTACTCCCTCAAGACGTATCTATCCTCATCCCAAAACAAATGACACATCCAATGTAAAATCAACCTCTACCCTATAAGACAATGCCCCATTGTAAAGAATAAGTTGAAAATATAGAGGAAAAAAAGGAATATGAAACCAATTGGTGTTAATCTAGTGGTAGCTGGGTTAAACCTTGAAACTTGTAGAAATGAAGGAGTTGAGAAGTCACAGGTTCGACTATCAGGTGGGGCGACAACCACTTGGACACTACAACCTTCAAAAGGAGTGGCTTACATGGTCCATGTGGTGGTGCGGGAATGCATGAGCCCAAGGGGATTCAACCCCCTCGTCCTATACTAATTAAAAAATTATTTTGATCTTTTTACGACTTACTTTATCCGTCTCGAAAACATCACTTATTTGTCATTACTTTGTTGTTCATGAATATTTTATAATACCCACTTACATTTCATCTCATCACCATAATTATTCTGCTTAACTCGCCTACATCATTTTGGTCTTTATTATTTTTATTTCTATTTATACACCTTAAATTATAATATGATAACACAACTAACCAACTTCATCAGAATCATCAACTGTATACCTGAACAACCCTAACCTATTTGCTTGTACTACTCAAATCACACTCTTAAACGTCGAAGAGTAACCCTACCCATGAAGACACTTATCTCCTTTCTCAAAACCTATCTACCCTGAATCCCGTAAAAAATATGTCTGTCTATAACACAATGTCTCATCGGTAAAGAATGAGGTGAAAATATCTCGGAACAAATATTTTCGTGTTTATGAAATATATTTCAATACTTATTTAGAATACATGTCATCCACGCAATTATTCCACCTACCTATCTACGTCATACTGGTCTTTAATATTTATATTTATATTCCTTAAATTAAAATTTGATATTTTTTTATTTTTCTAAAGTATAATATATTTGAAATTTATCCTATTTTCTTTTTACTTAATATAATTATATAAATGATCTCACTTCTTTCGCATAATTAAGTAAGAAAGTGTATAATATTCACTTGAATAGTAATGCTACTCTTGTACAAAAAAATAGTAGTGTTGCGGCCCTTAATTTGGTTGAGGGTGTGATTGATCGCAAACGTTCCTTTGAAGTAAAAATTTGTATATAGTTAAATACTTATTTAATTACTTTCATTTTAATTTCACACATTCTGAATCTAGTTGTAGGTACATTTTAAGTTTGAAGGATCAAGTATTATAGAAAAGGTAAGAACATAATACATTCATTCTTTCTTTCGCTTTTCCATTTACATTTTTGATAGAATGTAGAATAAAGATAATAACCTAAAATAGTAAGTATATAAATATTAAAGATTAATATTCTAAGTCTAATAAGAAAATTGAAAATAATCAATTATATTCTAATTCATTTCCCATTTTTCATTTTTAATAAAAACGTTGAATAAAGTTAATAACCTTAAATAGTAAACATACAAATCTTAAAGAATAATAATGCTCTAAATCTAACAGGAAAGTTGTAAATAATTAACTATTTTTTAATTTTTCCAATTCTAATAAAACAAAATTGTAAATAATTTATTATTATTTTCTTAATTTCTAATTCTAATAGAAAAATTATCTATTTTCTAATTCTAATAGAAAAATAATTATTTAATTATCTATTTTCTAATTTCCTAATTTTAATTGAAAAATTGTAAATAATTAAATTATTTCCTAATTTTAGTAGGAAAGTTGTAAATAAATCATTATTTATTAATAATTGTGTTTTGTAAAAGTTGGAGACTATCACGCAGTGGCGGATCTAGGATTTCGGGTTTGGGGGGGCAAAAATTTTTTCTTTCCGTAATTAGTAGAAAAAAAAAGGTGAAGTTTGATGAAATAAAACAAATTTTTTTAAAAAAAAATCCTCTAGTGAGATTTGAACCTCTAACATCACCAAACTTCTAACACATAACCACTTTTAACCACTAAGCCCAACACATTTTTGTGAAATTTATATACAATAATTACTCTTATTTTTATGTTGGGGGGTGGCACTTGCCTACCCTATCCACCCCAAATCCGCCCCTACTATCACGCGCTTGGAAAAAAAGTCTCTTTTAATTATATATATTGATTTAATGAGACAAACTCTTGTAATTAAGATATGGCCAGATGGGTAAGGTACTCATATCAATGCATGTAAGATAATCTACTAAGGAGGTGTTTGGTTGGGAGGTATGGAATGGAATGGAATGGAATGGAATGGATATTACACATTCAAGTGTTTGGTTGGGTGCTTTTGGAATGGATTTAGAAACCCAATGGATTCTAAATCCACCCCAACCCCTTGGAATCTCATACTCTAGTCTTTCCCCAAGTTTCTAAATCCAATCCCCCTGGATACAAACCCTAAAATTAAGAAAGAAAGAAAAAACCCCCAAATTGCTAATGTTCATGTAATTCTTCATCTCCTACTTTTTTTTCATTATAATTTTTTTGCTTTTATAAGATAAATTACTTGTAATTGTTTCATGGATATATATATATGATTAGTTTCAATAATACATGTACGTTATTGTCTTTTTCTTTAATATAAAGGCTTATAGCAATTTACTAAACAAATTAAAACGTGTAATATATAGTTGATTTGGATTCATTGTGAGGTTGAGACGGATACTTTCGTCTTAAGTGAATTTATGGTACTTGATTAATTAAAACGTGTACAAAATTTTAAAAAAATTGTGAGGTTGAAATTATTAGTGAATTGGAGATTGAATCCATTACAAAATCAAACCAAACAAGTATTAAAAGGTATGGGGTTCTAACTCCATTCCACCTTGGATTCTCATCACAATTCATTCCATTCCCAAACTTTGAACCAAACGACCCCTAAATTCTGTCACTAGATCTCGTCCAGCCTATTTAAAAGGGAAATTAAGCTGCCGCCTCCTTTTTAATAACTTTAAAAATAACAAGTAGGCTGATTTAATATTAATCACGTAAGAAGTCAGGGCAGATGCAACACTTTTGCTTTGGGAGGGCATAATTTTTTTCTCGTAAATTGTGTGAATAAAGATGTTATTACGGTTGTGAATGTCGAACCTCCAACCTGCCAGAATTTCTAACATATTGGCACGTTTAACCACCAAGTCCAACACATTTTTGTGAAATATATGTTCGAAATTTATTCTTATTTTTATGTTGCGGGATGATATTTGGTTACCCTATCCACCCCTCGATCCGCCAATGATAGAAGTTGTTGAGTAAGAGAGTTCTATGTCCTCAAAATTCTTTTTTTAAACCTGTGTGTCAAAAATAAAGGAGAATTATACGTTGACTTGGAGGGAGTAGTAAAGAGGAAGTTTTTGCTTAAATAGGGTCGTAATCTAAAGTAATTAACAAAATAGCGTTGGTTTGAAACTATTTATCAAAAATGGTTCCACGTCATCATCTTTCGAATTTTCTTTTTTTTTATAACAAATTTGAAACTAGTGTACCCCAAAATTCACAACACAAATGGAAGGAATTATTTCATTTTTTGTATCTTCTCGCTGTGTGGGACAGCGAGAAGTTACTTGTGCCAATATCTGCCCACACTCCATACTCTTGCCATATTAATCAACTTGTCGAGCTACTTTCGTCTTCACCGTTCTCCTCACTCCGATCACCAAATAACAAAATATCGCTACCATTCTCTTCCTTTCACTTCCCTTATTATATTCACATCTTTGTTTGAACTATTAACTCAATGATTTGGGCAAACAATGACCCGCAATATTGCCGTTTACTAACGATTTCGGTTTCGTAACAATTCATTTATAAATTATTTTAATGATGGATTATATGTATCGTATGAACTCTTTTTGTATGAAAACGAATTCTAGATTGACTTATAATTATCAAACGCAATTACTCCAAATGAAAAATCCACATACGGTGGCACTATTAAAAGACGATGTATCCAACTTCTACCATTGTTGAATTGCCATATGGGAATCTAGGATCTCAATGACTTAAGAGCATAGAGAAAGTAAAATGGCATCTGTTATTCGTGTTTTTAATGTGGCTAGTCTTTTGAGACTTAAGTACAGATCAAACATGGGATTTACAGAGTTTAATAAGACTCCATTTGTGGCAACGCTGAGTTGCAGGGGTAAGAGAAGGTTGTGTAGCAGGTTGCTTGACGGTCTTACTGTTCGATCAGTGTTTTATCGTCGTATTTCATAGCCGTATACACTGATGATTATAAATCAATCCAGAATTCTGTTTCATACAAAAAGAGTTCATACTATAAAGATAATTATCAGTAATATGATTTATAAATGGATTGTTTCGAAACCGAAATCGTTAGTAAACGTCAATATTGCGGGTCATTGTTTGCCCAAATCATTGAGTTAATAGTTCAAACAAAGATGTGAATATAATAAGGGAAGTGAAAGGAAGAGAATGGTAGCGATATTTTGTTATTTGGTGATCGGAGTGAGGAGAACGGTGAAGACGAAAGTAGCTCGACAAGTTGATTAATATGGCAAGAGTATGGAGTGTGGGCAGATATTGGCACAAGTAACTTCTCGCTGTCCCACACAGCGAGAAGATACAAAAAATGAAATAATTCCTTCCATTTGTGTTGTGAATTTTGGGGTACACTAGTTTCGAATTTATTATAATTTATTATAAAAAAAAAAAGAAAATTCGAAAGATAATGACGTGGAACCATTTTTGATAAATAGTTTCAAACCAACGCTATTTTGTTAATTACTTTAGATTACGACCCCATTTAAGCAAAAACTTCAGTAAAGAGCTTGAACTTATGTCAAGCGCCTAAATTTGGAAAAAAAAAATTGTACGTAATTTTTGACGGAATGGAGTACCAAAATCGAAGAAATAAACTAACGTATATTATTACCGCCTACCGAAACTTATGTTGTAATACCAAAGAAATAAACTAACGTGTAATATTTATTTGGTTCGAATTCTCTCAGTTCTGGTAACTTCAGATCGACGTTGAAAACAGCGGCATTGAATGTTGTCTCGACACGCCAAGAACCTAAAACATTAATTATAAGAGGTTAATTATAAATTCGTAATTTAATAGTAAGTATTTTGATCATCTTAATATAATAGTAAATATATTTTGATCATATTACGTATGAATTTTACTACCTTCAAATTTTTTGGTCTGAACACATTGGATCACAATGACTTTTGACTGGTCTGGATTGGGAAGTTTGGATATCAGCTCGGGTACTTGAACCGTGAAAGGTTCTCATAATCACTACAACGAAAATTGAATCGGGCGACAAATATTGGCGACGGAAATCCGTCGCAAAACACCTAATGGCGACGGACAACAGTCGCCAAAATTTTGTCGCTGACTTTTGTCGCCAAAAAAATTCGGGCGACTGAAATCCGTCGCCAAATTTGGCGACAGCAGGGGTAGTCGCCATATATGCAATTTGGCGACAGAACGGGCAGTCGCTAAATTGGCGACAGAAACGAGGCAGTCGCCAATTTGGCGACAGACTGTCCGTCGCCAAAGCTGGATTTTCCGTCGCCAATGCACTTTCCAGGGGCTTTGCTTTTTGGTGCTCTGTTTTGGCGACTGAAATCAGTCGCCATTACATCATTTCAGTCGCCAAAATTCCTGGGCATTTTTCATGAAAATCATTTTTTTCTGCCAAATCCAATACGAAATAATTTCAGTACACCTGCAGACAGAAAGTAACCAGCAATTGGTGACGAACACCTTTTGAAACAACAACCAAATCTCCTTTTATAGAAAAAGAGAATCGTTATCAAATTACAAGAACACGTTAACTAAACTAATAAATCTCCACGTTCGACAATTTTTCCTAAGTTACTAAACTAATTAACTGCTTGAAATCCCATGCTAGCTCCACTACCGTCGCCTCCCTTTCCTCTTGGATCATTAGGATCTTCATTAAATGGTTGTGAACCGGGGTTGCAAGAGTAGAAATACGTCTCCATGGCCTTAAGACGTTCTCTCATCAACCGCATTTCCTCATCTCTTTCCGCTCTTTCTCGGTCAAGTTGTGATTGCAATTTACTTACAAGAGACGGCTCGTAGGTTTGGCGCGGCTCATATGAGGACCTTCTAGCCGGTTCCTTGTAAAACACCCCATGAGCTTGTCCGGCCCCATATACCATACCCTTCTTGTAACCATCCACCAATTTGAACCAAATTTCATTATCATCCCGCTCAGGGTGGGCCTCTTTCTCTGCCTCATATGCCTCCTATAACATTAAGAAAATTATTATTAGTTAAGCAAAAACAATCATTGTCGAAGTTAACAAAAAAAACATCATTAGTTGAGAGAAACTATCTTACATATAACTCTTTGTCCTTAGCCTTAATCCAGATTCTTCTCTGCGTCTTTTCGTTGACCTTGGAATGCGTGTCAAGGAAAAGTTCGGGCATCGTCATCATCGGCTTCTTGCCGCCGTCTTTGTTGCCGCCGTCGTCGTTGTTGCTGCTATCCTTCTTCTTCTTCCCTCCCTAAATAGGGAAAATTGTTAATATAAGAAGTATAGTATATTCATTCAAAAAAGAGGTATTCATTCAAGACTTACACTAAAAATACGCGTCAAAAATGATCGTGATCCCCCGTGATGGGTAGGCTCGACCTCCGCATCTTTCTTCCCTCTTCTCTTGTTGATCTTCTTTTGAGCGGACACGGCTTGGAACTCGGGAGTCTCGCGTTGCTTTAGGAGATCTTGATATTTCTCACCTACAATTAAAAAGTATGTTAGTAGTATTAAGATATTTTCATTAATTCTTGTATTTACAAGTGACAAAACTTATAGATGCTCCGGTTCCTTCTTTCTTTTAACAATCTTGTAGATATAGTCTCTATATCTTGCTTTACCAATTTCATGGTACCTATCAAGGACGGATTGTTCATGTTCAGGAGCCCAATAAAAAGATTGCTACACAAAAGAAAAAAACATTAAATGTAATTAGTAGTTAGCTTAATGAGTTAAAAAAACAACTATAATTAATGCAATTACCCGATACGCATTGAACCAAGCTTCTTTTTGAGCCTTGCTAGCTTTCCCCCAAGAAGTAGGCACAGGTCCTAACAAGTTCTCCTTTGTGCTAGCAACGACCCCTCGACGAGGAGTCTGATGTCTAAACCTGTAACAGAAATTGTTAATTATAACAAATCATTTTATTACTTTAAAAATTGAATAATACACATTTAATAAACTAACTAACTCTTACCATAGTCCCGCCGGATCAAGTATAATCCGGTTATCCTGGGTGTACTGGAACTGTATACCATCGTCCGAGTCCTCATCCACTTGAGGCTCGATCTGTACCTCTTCTTCTACTGGTTCCTCTTCTTCTTGCACGGATGAAATATTAGCGCGATTACTGCCACCGCCTCGCACTCTACCTCGACCTCCTGCCATCTACAATCACATAAATGAAAATATTAGTAGGTGAAAAAAAAACATAAAATAAACCTAACAAGCATGAATTTAAACAAAAAAACCCAAAAAACAATTTTCAACACTAAAATTACATATATCTAAATTAAAATTACACTCACTTAATTGAAAAACAACCTCAATCACATAATAATAACAATTTATTAACAACAAGTTCCAATTATACAATTAACCACAAACTTATAAGCTAATTTAAGACGGTCTTAATAAGCTAGTATAATCTAACTAACATCCTAATAAGCTATTAAACATCCTAATCGACTACTTTAATCTAATTAACCAACATCAATAAGGCTAACAACATCGTCTTATACAAACTTCTTATAAACCCTAACCCACAATTATCTTATTAATATGCTAATTGGCTTCTAATACCTAATTAATCACAACCTAATAAGCTAAGACGGTCTTAATAACCTACTACAATCACTAAATGCACAAAATAAACCAACAATCAATCAAAAAATTGAAATTGAAATTGAACTAAAAGAGAGTATACAAACCTTAAATGGGTTGAATGAAGGTAAGAACAAGTATGGTGGTGGTGGTGGTGGCCGGAATCCGGTGACAGTGGCGTTGAGGGTGGCCGGAACACGTAGGGTAGGGTGGTGGTGGTGGTGGTTTTCGCCGTTTGTGTGTTTGAGTGTTTGTGTGTTGTGTGTTTGCGAATAATGAAAGGGGAACGAATTGCTGCTGTTTGTATACGGTAATTTGGCGACGGACTCACCAAATTGGCGACTGAAAGTTTCTGTCGCCAAATTTGGCGACTACTTTTCTGTCGCCAAATTCACCATTCAGTCGCCCGATTGTGTCGGTGGTTGGAAGTTTGGGGAAAGGGTTCTGTCGCCAAATTGGCGACTGATTTCCGTCGCCCGAATTTTTGTCCTGTCGCCAAATTGGCGACTGCCCTATGCGGTCGCCAAAAAATGTCGCCCGATCAAGTTTTTCTTGTAGTGAATGTGCATGAAAGATTTGTTCTCCTAAACAAAAAATCATACTTTTTTAATAAATAACGTGCAATTTAAGTTTATTCGAAATGACCCAAAGTGTACAGTAGTAATGAAGTAACTGGTATTCTTCAAGCTTTATTGTGCGACATATATACTTGTTTTGAGTTTTTGTTATAAGACCAATCTCATATAGCTTTCCTATAACATCTGCAAAGTCAAATAGTGAAACAAATAAAAAAAACCATGCATAGTTGAAAATTAATAAAATATCGTAAATGAATATTATAATTGAAGAGTCACTCTTTCAAGCCCTCACATTCACCCTCACAAATTAAATTTTCGTCAACCAATCAAAAGCTTTTAAACTTGCCAAGTCAAATTTAAGATAACTAAATATTCTACAATTAAATACCGTGAATCATGCAAATCTCACAATTATTCCTTTTGGCTAAATATTCTACAATTAGTAATATTTGATTCTATATTTAATCAAAACCGTGAAATTATGTAACAATATGAATTTACATTATGAATTTAGTATGTTCATTAAATTTTGTTTACATATTAGGTATTGTTGTTGGTATGTACTGAAATTATTTGTGTACGATTTTTGGATGTTCGTCAAATTTAATCCTAATATTTAGCGTTGTTGGTATGTACAGATTTGACACATATTAGCAGCATAATCAACACGTACAGCAATAGAATCTCATCATCAACACCATGTTAGAAACCTAGAGACAATAATCTAACACAATAATTTAACCCTAATATGTTAATCTAACCCTAATATGTTAAAAATTCAGAGACGATAATCTAACACATCATCAACATCATTTCTGCTTAAAGAAAGACATGCAAACATAGACCTTGAAAGCAAAGATCAAAATTCAATCGTGATAGATAATACTAACAAGGTATTATTAATACATGGTATAGATGGTTGATATTGATGGCGACGACAATAGAAGAATATTCAGAGTAAAATACATTACCAAATTGACTATTTACTAATATACATAAAAATAAAAAATGATAACTATTAATTAGAAGAAAATGACAAAATGATAATTATTGATCGGAACGGATTTTGTAGCAATATTTTACCGAAACGGTAAGAGTAACTCCAATGGTGTAATTTACGGAGTGCTTGCAATTAATTTAAATTATCTAGCTACTATCTTACCATTGGGGTTGAGAAAATAGAGTATGCTTGAAAGTAGTACAGTATTTGTTTTCCAAGCATATAACTAGAATTGATGATATAAATGTAATTATTGAATAAAAATTAAAGTTGAAATATTAATTTGACATGTGAGACCCATACGAGATACAAAGTATTGTAGTTAGGGATGACAATAAATCCTGGATCCCGTCCAGATCCGTAAAATCCGATCCTCATGGACCGGATCTGGATCCTATTTTTTCAGACCCGTTGGATCCCGGTCGGATCTGGATCCACTACTTTTAAAACGGATCTGGATCTGGATCCTTCTACGCAAACCCTGAAGGATCCAGATCCGACCCTGGACCCGTTTTCATAGTAAAAACATGAAGTTTTACGTCTTAGTTATCTTGTTTCTTGATTTGTGTTTCGATTATTTGGTCATAATAATTACTACTTGTAATATTTGATTGAACATAATTGTTACGCTACTAGCTATTTTTCCATTTTATTATATTTCGGAAAATGAATATCAATAGTGTTATGACTCATGAGTTTTTTTATAATGTGAGACTAAAAACTTGGACCCGTAACGGACCTGTTCCGGATCTCACATATTTGGACCTGTTGGATCTGGATGGATCTGGATCTAGGGTATATAGTGCGAATCTGGATCTGGATCGTACTGGACCCGGTCCAAATCCAAACCGTTATCATCCCTAATTGTAGTTCATCATCAGACGACTTTATAACCGAAAAGCAAGGTTGATTAAAATGGTGAGTTGGAAATTCAAACTAACAAAGAATTCTGTATGTCCATTAAAGTTATTCTAAGAGACGAGATCCAAACTCCAAAGTATAGAGTTTAATTGATAGCCTGCATAATGCACGTCATCAGCTTGCCATTTGCTTGAACATTCAACAAGTAGATTTAATCAGTCAATAATAATTTAATACTCCGTATTATGCAAATGGGGGTTATTTGCCCTTAATTGTTACCGACGATGAAACATAATGACAAAAATACACAAGATCCAAACAATAGTTTGAATGATACTCATACTTGCTACGAGTAATTTTTAATTATGTTAAGCTCGCAATCTGCTTAAATTGTAGATTTAATCAGTCCATATTAATTTAAACTTTCAGTTCCTCAATATATATAATTATGCAAACACAAATTCTCATACGTGACGATCGATATTTGTCACAAGTAAGACCTATTATTATGCAAATGGATATTGTTTACATTTGATTGTTGAAAGAAAAACATAGTAAATAATTAGTTATAACAAAGCATCTCGTTTGTGACGGAAACTCTTCGTCATAAGCTGAAAACGGATAGTATATATTCTTTCACGAGAGTCACAACAATGCAAGGGGAAGGACAAACGGGAAAAGGAGCATCTTATGGTTAGTGTCATTTACAATTTTACATTTTGTGAAATCAATATTATTCGTTTTCAACTTCTGACAAATAGTGTCCGTAATGAGAATTTGTGTAGTTATAATTAGTTGTACTCATATAATACTGTTTTTTTTATAGATTATAGTTTAGATAAGTTTTGAAAACTTACACCAAGTGAATTTTTCGGTAAGAAAAATTGAAAATTTGTTTTTTCATTACACCCCGTAGTCAAATTACTTAGACTTTGATCACATGATAACATTCATGTTCAAACCCGGAAAAAACAGGGGTCGTTTACTTTGCTCATGTTAGTGATCGGTTTATATTGATGATGATGGGAAAGAATGATAGGTCATTTTGCGATAATGAAGGGGTCGTTTACTTTGACCTTGTCTGAGGTGAAAGTGCTTAAAGACAGAGGAAATGTCCTTTTTAGGCAAAATCACTTTAATGAGGCTGCTTCGTGTTATGATGCGGCTTACTGTAAGCTTTTTAGTATGAGCATGAGTGGTATTGGAAGTGAGGATATTCAACTGCTATCTGACCTTGCAATCTCCCTTAATTCTAATTTGGCGGCTTGTGCCCGGAAACTTGAGAAATTCAGAGGTGTTTTGGATCTGTGTACCATGATTTTGGAATCATTTCCAAAAAATGTCGAGGCTCGTTTACGTACGACAATGGCATATATGGAGTTGAATAGGTTTTTGGAAGCAAAAGTGGATCTGGTGGAAGCATTGGGGGTAGAACCTAAAAATAAGGATGTTATGAGGGAATTAGAGGTGGTTAAATGTCACCTCCTTATTAAGGCTAATGGTAAAAGAGTGTTGGAGGGTGTTTCGTCTGATGAAAGGGGTGTGAATAATAAGAAGCAGGTGCATAATTCGGATATTGTGTATGCTCCTGAAAGTAATATAGAAGATTGTGAAAGTGTTGTCATGGAGCCGTCGGAGGCCCATGAAGAGGTGAGTGTAAAGGAAAATGTGAGTGGGTATATGGAGATGGCTGAGACTAAAAATAGTGGTACGGCTAATCAGAACTCGGGTTTGGAGATGAATGATCCTAACAAATCTTCTCTTAAATTTTCAAAAAAGGGGGGAGGACATTCCCGTCTGAGGATTTCTGGACAGGATTATCAAAAGCTTCTCCAAGGTAATAAGGTGATGTATTACCACAAAAACGATCTGTCAACTATAACAATTCGGATTAGTCGTATTGAGCCTATGAAGGAGGAAAAAAGTACAAGTGTGTTTTGTTAGGAGGATAAGAAGAAGAGAAGGAGATTCTCTAAATCCCAAAAACGTAAAATAGGGGTTCAAAAAAGATGTTATGTCTCATTTTGCAGAAGCCAACAATATAGCTAATGATGGTGGTCCAAGGAAATCTCACAGCTGTGATACTAGCTTGAGCACCTCCTCCTTTGGAGAAACTTCTCCTCTCTTAGTATTCAAGCTCCCCAAGAGAGTCCTTTGGTTGCTGAGCCTCTTGTTTTGAAGAAGGATACACCTACCATCTCTACTTACCCTTTGGCCCATCCTGAACTAAAAGCTAACCAGTTTTTTTGTTTTTCGGTCAGTTCTAAGAAGAGCAAGATTTTTTTGTTTGGAAAACTCTTGCGCGTCCCTACCTCATATATCCCTTGCAGGTCGAAGATGATGAGAATTTCTACCTTCAAGAAAAATCATAGCCAAGGGGATGAATCTCCGAGACACAATTTATCTACTTTTTCTACAAGTAGATATCCCTCCAGTAAATTTCTACGTCCTCATGGCGTAAGTGTGTCTTGTTGCAGGTACTCCTCGAAAGCTCAGTTGATAAAGAAGAGAAAAGAAGTTCTCGTTCAGTTAAAGAGATCAGATCGTCCCCTAAAGAGGCCTATCATTTGTGTCAGCCCTGTCGGTAGTTTAATCTCTTTTTCTAAAAATGTAATAAATAAGTCTGATCCGGAGGATCGGGTGGACATTAGGTAAGAACCATTTCTTTACTGCTGCCAAAAAAAAAACTTGTGTAATCAGTAGTGCTATTTATAGTAGAAAGTCTCCTATAAAAAAACGAATTTGCAATTAATTACCACATACATAGGCACATACAACTTGTTACTTGTATGGTCAAAGTAGTTTATTTTCCAAAATAAAATAAGGTATTTTGATTGGTTGCCTTTTAAAATTACGCGAATTGGAGAATTATGGGAAGTGGAAAAATTGAGTCTTGTTTGGTTGCCTAATTCATGGGAATTAGAACTTTCTAGGGAACTTTAATTCCTACATAATGTAGGAAGTCACTTACCTAACCCCTTATACATAAGTGGAAGTTCCCGCATGAATTGAAGTTTCTACATTTAACCAAACAACATTTACATATTTCACGTGATTTTCAAGTTCATATGATTTTAATCTTCCCAGAAATTTTAACTTCCCATGCTTGCAAACCAAACGACCCCTTAAATTTCTTAACCCAAGCAAGTTGTTGGTTAAATACTTAAATATGTTTTTTTTTGCGGGAAAAATACTTAAATATGTTATTTACACATAAATTGTTCAAATAAGAAGAAAGTATATAGTTTAGGAGACGTGTTTTCTAACGTGTGTTCATTGGACATTTCATTAGTAATTAAACTTTAGTGGAACTCCAAATCGATAATAGGGGTAAGATGTCACTTGCAGCGTAGCTAGACCTGTCAAAACCTGACCCGACCTGAAAACCGACCGTAACCCGACCCGTACATAACCCGTAAATGACCCGGTTTTTTCAACCCGAACCCGAAAGATACCCGAACCCGTTTTGACCCGTAAACAGCGGGTCAAAACCCGACCCGCAGCGGGTTGACCGTTGGGTCAAGACAATATATCATTTTTAAAATATACAATGTCAAATAAGTATTTATTTTTTTTAAAATTTTTGAGAAGAAATATGTATATATATGCGGTATGTCACGTCATCACCTCAAACAACATGCCACGTCATCACCTCAAAGTGTGTGTCACACTGTCACTTTCACCGTAGTACGTCGAATTGCATTCCACGTCAGCAGCGCCAACTCATTACCTCGAACCACATGCCACGTCATCACATCGAAGTGTGTGACACGTCGTCACTTTTAGTGTAGTACGTCAAGTTACATTCCACGTTAGCACTGTCACTTCATTATTTCGACGGGCCACATGTCACGTCATTACATCGAAATGTGTGTCACACTATCACTTACACCTCATTCCACATAATTGTCTAGGACCACATGCCATATCATCACCTCAAAATATGTGTCATACCGTCACTTTCACCGTATTACGTCGAACTCAACCGCACTTCGCGTCAACACTTCCACCTCATCACCTCAGCTCACATGTCACGTCATCATTGTTATCTTATTTAAGTCGCATTATCATTTACCAAAAAAACCCTAGTAACGGCTGCATGAAGGCGATTTTCATACGATCATCTTCATCTCCCTAGGGCATATTCTTGCTCTTCAATCATGGCTCGTTCACGTTCATCATCACCACCAACTCACACTCCTAGCAATAACAGAAATAAACGTAGTCTTGGCAAGGGTAAACAACAGGGGCCTGGAGAAGAGGATGTATTACGTACTAAAGCAATGCATGAAGTCAATCCTATACCTGGTCTGTCATTCACTGATGAAGAGAACCCTGAGGAAAATTTTACGCTAGTAACGAACAGGAGGAAGAAAAGAACTGAGATTGTTAACATATCTGAATCTGAGAAGGAACCAGACACTGAACAAGAGGCAGAGTTATTTCAATTTACGGCAGAGGACACCAAAGAGGAAATTGAGTATTGGAGTCAGGCTGTTTATTGTTTTGTGATTGGTGCTAATCCTCCTTGGGAGGTTTTAAATGGATTTGTGCATAGGATATGGGGCAAACATGGTATAGACAAGGTCTCGTTTCTTCCTAATGGGATATTCATGGTGAGATTTAAGGATATGAAGGGGAAAGAAACTGTTCTTAATGCAGGATACCACATGTTTGACAATAAACCTTTAATTGTGAAGGAATGGCAGGAGAACATAGATTTGCTAAAGGAAGAAATCAAAGTGGTACCATCATGGGTACGTCTGCATAATTTACCCCTTAAATTCTGGGGAAAGTGCCTCCCTACAATAGCAAATATGGTTGGATCCTATGTGAAGTCTGATGTAGCAACTGAATCTAAAACCAGATTGGGATTTGCGAGAACTATGCTTGAATTGAAAGTAGGGCAAGCATTTCCTAATACAGTCAAATTTAAAGATGAGCATGGAATGATTATAGTGGTAAAAATTGAGTATGAATGGAAACCCTTACAATGTGACCACTGTAAAGGTCTTGGCCATGAAGGGAAGAATTGTAGGAGAATGCAGAGTACGAAGAATAACTATGCTTCAAAGAAAGTGTGGAAACCAATTCAAAAACCTCCATCAGTGTTATCAGAGCAGGAATTCCCTGCTCTCTCTCGAGGCACAGTATCACAGACTCCACCAGCAGTTTTGCAAGCAGCTCAAACTGGACTACCTGATAGACAACAGGCAAATGCACCAGATGAAGGGCCATCAGGGATTCCTCTCTCACCAGTGCAGGCTACTTGGGACATGAATGTTGATAATGGTAACCCTACACATTCCATATCTCATGAATAATCTAGGCTTCTGGAATGTAAGGGGCCTAAACAATGTAAATAAGCAAAATTTAGTTAAAAGTTTTATTAATAATAATGAGGCCAAGTTGTTTGGTCTCTTAGAAACTAAGATCCATGGAGGAAATGTGAGTAATATTTCTCAAAAAATGTTGGAAGGATGGTGTGTGACTACTAATAGTAGCTTACACAAAGGAGGTAGGGTGTGGGTCTTATGGCAGCCAACTAGCTTTGATGTTACTGTCTTGATGTACGACCCCCAATTCATTCATACCAGAGTCATTTGCAAGGTTACACATAAGGAATTTATGTACACTGTTGTCTATGCTTTCAATGAAGGGAAAGATAGGCTTGATCTTTGGCAGAATTTGAGTACTTTAGCTGCCTCTAATGATTTGCCATGGGCTGTGGTTGGAGATTTCAATACTGTCATTTCTCCAGATGAGAGGCTTAGGGGCACAACTAAAGAAGAGGATATGGAGGCCTTTATTGATTGCCTCTCCACCTGTGGATTGGTAGATATTACTGCTACAGGGGCTTTTTTCACTTGGAATAACAAGCAGGAAGAACACTCAAGGAAATACAGCAGGCTAGATAGGTTTCTAATTAACTCTCTTTGGTCTGCAAACTTTCCAGATATGCATGCCCATTTTCACCCTGAAGGACTCTTGGATCATAGTCCTTGTATAGTAAGGAATATCAAGCTTGATGGTCAAAGGAATGCTAGCTTTAAATATTATAATATGTGGGGGACTGCTCCTGATTTTCTCCCAATCATTCAAGAGGTATGGCATCAAAGCGTTAATGGTACACCTATGTTTAAGGTGGTGAAAAAACTAAAGGCACTTAAACCTCTGCTTAAAGAGCTAAATAAAACTTGTTATGCTGATGTTGAAGTTACTGCTGCTAGACTGGAGTTCCAGCTTGAGGATTTGCAGGCCCAATTGCAACAGAACCCTTCCAATGAGGTTCTGATATCCCAGGAAATGAGTATCATGAAGGATTTAAGACACTGGTCTACTGCTAGGACTAGTTTCCTCAAACAAAAAGCAAAGGAGAAATGGGTGGATGATGGAGATGCCAATACAGCTATGTTCCATAGAGCTATTAAGAGCAGGTGCATCAAAAATAGAGTTATTCAGATAGAAAACAAACATGGTACTCTATGCTCTGATACTGCTAGCATTCAGGAAGCTTTCCTTGATTTCTATACTGATCTGTTGGGCAAGAGGAATACCACTGAAGCAGTTAGATCTGATGTTCTTCAGACTGGCAAATTATGTACTGAGGAGCACTGTAATATTCTTCAAAGACAGGTAACTAAAGAGGAAGTTAAGGAGATTCTCTTTTCTATTCCCATAGATAAAGCCCCAGGGCCAGATGGCTTCACCAGTGGATTCTTTAAGGATTCATGGGAGATCACTGGGGAGGAAATATGTACTGCAGTTATGGATTTCTTTTCTAATGGCCAGTTGCTCACACAGATCAATGCTACCAATCTCACTCTCATCCCAAAGTGTGAAATGCCATCCTCTGTCACTCAGTACAGGCCCATTGCATGCTGTAATGTGGTGTACAAAGTGATCTCCAAGCTGCTATGCAATAGATTATCACTAGTCTTACCTGAGTTGGTGCATGAGAATCAAGGAGCATTCATCAAGGGTAGGTCTATTATGGAAAATGTGCTTATCTGTCAAGATATTATTCACCTCTATGAGAGGAAAGCTGCATCTCCAAGGTGTTTATTCAAAATAGACCTACAAAAAGCATATGATACAGTTGAGTGGAACTTTCTTGAGCAAATCCTTACAGGTCTCCAGTTTCCTGCCAAGTTCATACATCTAGTTATGCAATGTGTATCTACTCCCTCCTTCACCTTATCTTTGAATGGCACAAACTTTGGCTATTTTAAGGGGCAAAGGGGCTTAAGACAAGGAGACCCTATCTCCCCATTACTGTTCACTCTTTGCATGGACTATTTGTCCAGATTGATTACTTATGCCACTTCCAAATGGGCCTTTCAGTATCACCCCTTATGCAAGGATCTCAAGCTCACCCATCTCATGTTTGCAGACGATCTGTTGATGTTTTGCAAAGGCACCCCTGCATCTATATGGCTACTCATGAGGGCTTTCTCCTCATTCTCAAAAGCTACAGGGCTGGCAATGAATAGTTCTAAATCAGAAATCTTCTTCAATGGGATGCCAGAGGATCTAAAGGATGATATAAAACATGTAACTGGTTTTAAGGAAGGTACTTTTCCCTTCAAATACCTGGGGGTTCCAATCAAACCAGGGAAACTGTCCAGACAAGAGTGCTCTTCTTTAACTGAAAAACTGGTGAAAAGGATAAGAGGACTGGGAGCTAAGAAATTGTCATATGCAGGGCGAATTACCTTGATTAATTCTGTGCTAAATACATTCCATAACTATTGGGCACAAATGTTTCTGATTCCTAAGAGTGTCATTAGAAGAATAGTGGCCATTTGTAGGAATTTTCTATGGGATGGTTCCACTGAGTATCACAGAGTGCCTCTGGTTGCTTGGGATAAGATGTCAAAAGCAGAAGGAGGATTGGGCATAAAGCATGCTGAAACATGGAACCTTGCTACTGTGGGGAAGCTGGTGAGTTGGATTTACTGTCAAGCTGACAGACTATGGATAAAATGGGTGAGTGCAGTATACCTTAAGCATCAGGAATGGCATAACTATTCTTGTCCTCATGATGCTCCTTGGGGCTGGAAGGCTATTTGTAAGGTGAAAGATAAGTTTAAAGAAGGGTATGAAGACAATACATGGACTGCCAATACTACTGGATACTCTATCAGGAATGGCTATGAGTGGTTAAGACCTCCCCAACCACAACCAGAATGGACTCATATAGTGTGGAACTCTTGGAATATTCCCAAGCACTCAATTATCACTTGGCTTCGTTTTCAGGCAGGGATGAATGTTAAGAGCAAGCTCTATAGATTGGGGTGTTGCACTGATGACCTTTGTAACATTTGTCAAAGGGAAGAAGAAACAATTGCTCATCTCTTTGAGCATTGCCAGTACGCAACTATTGTTCAGGAACAGCTACAGAAGTGGTATGGAGGGCAGTTCCCTACTGTTCAGACCCTTACTGCAGGAAATAGGAAGGACAGCCAGTGGAAGATACGGGTAGCTATTTACAATGCCTATCAGTATCATATCTGGAATCAACGAAATAAAGCAAGGATGGATGAATGCCTACTCAGACCTCAAATCATAGCAACTCAGATTGAAATGGATGTTCAAAATAGAATGAAAAGTAGATTGCAGGCAGAGAAGGAACAACTCACTTTGAGTTGGTTCAATCTCAGATTTTAATGATGGCTTGATTTTGCTTGTACGAGGGCTCGAACCCTCCACCTCCTTGTATTTTATACCTCTTTGATATATATTATACTCACATTTCACCAAAAAAAAAAAAAAAAAAAAAAAAAAAAAAAGGATGATGATGATGATAACTATGGTGATGTTGGTGGTGAGGGCAAAAATGATGACAATTAAGTTAACTAAGACGAGCAAGAGGATAAAAAACGTATAAAGAGTAGGAATTACGATATAAGATAAGTTTTACAAAATTCGAGGAAAAGATGTTGATTGACCCGTATTTTTACCCGAACCCGACCCGGAACCCGTATAGACTTGACCCGTATTTTACCCGACCCGAAATACACCCGACCCGTATTTTACCCGAACCCGTATCTACCCGACCCGCAACCCGCCCGTTCGACCTGTTTGACAGGTCTAAGCGTAGCTGATTCTTCTCGTAATTCATTGGGGCGCAAAGGCGGAACAATTGAATGGACATCTTGAGATAAAGCATTGTTTCGGAATGAGCCACGAAAGCATAATCAAACCCGGGCAAACCCTAATAAAACCTCAAAACAACAAGGGCAAAGGTCGAGCAGTAAAATGATATGGTTCATGTGCAACATACATGAAGTTGTCATCACCATTTGTTCATTGCCTCCAAAAAGGCTCGCACCCAACCTAGTCTTCCACTTTTGGGCTTGAACCTCTTTTATGGCCCGAAAAGGCCATGGACTGGCCAAACCGCCAAAAGTATTTTTGAGTTGAATTTGGGCCAAGCTTTCGGCTCAAAATTTTCCGGCATGGATCATATTTTTTTGGTTTACATGACCACATTAAGTCACGCATAAGAATACAACTCTCAATTTTATGGTTGTTCCACCTGCACTTGGTAATGTAGTTGTTCCTTCGCCAGAATCTGTTTATTTTTATTTGTCTGCTTGCAGGATTGGACGCTCGACAGCTTTCGTCATTGCTCTCTTAGATTCTGCTACTGGCGTGTCTACAAGCGATCGAATCAGAGCGCCTTCGTTTTTCGCTGATCATTCTTTCACCCTTTACAAGACAATGTGTACTATGCCTCAACGTAGTTCTGACTTTTGCGTCTTTGTCACTCCTTCAAAAAAGTTATCTTCAGTTCTGGCAAAAGAGTTGCCAGTACCAATTGTGGTACGGAATTCCCTTATGGGGATTCGTTCCCTTCTAAGTTCTAACCGTCATTGGTCTGTAAGCCTTGCCACGAGCTAGTCTAAGTGACATCCTGTTTTCTGTTTTATTTTTATTTATATAAGTCTACTTTTGTCAAAAAAAATAAAAAAGTAAGAAAACTCCTATAACATGAGCTAACTATCGCCGTTACATGAATTTTTTGTCATCACCATATTTCATTGCCTCCAAAAAGGCAAAAAGCCTACCACTCCAATAGTTATGACTTATGACAGTCGGATATACGCAATCTTTTCCTTGTGTTAACGAGAAGACACTGAAGACGTTATTTCATTACGGTGAACAAAAACTGACAAGACAATGTGATCGATCTTACCTTCAGACGGCAGAACAAAGAGTGTAAATCAATTCTGTACAAACACCCTTAATTCCGTTTTCACATCATTCCGCTCCTATTCTTCATCGTTCATCTCAACATAAATTTCAAGTACAATTATATGACACTAACAATGCAATTCTCGGATCTCATTTCGAGTTTATTTGCCAGCGCAAACATCAGCGCATTGCCGCCTTTCTCCACTGCAAGGGCTCGTAACTCATTTCCGTAAGTTCATTGTTTCTCCAAGGTAACTTGAGTTTTGCCAGATTCTTTTTTCTTGCCGGCACACCAAGGTAGTCTCTTGATTTCTACAAAACATGGCGATTTATCAGAATATCAGCACGTAAGGAAATGAGTGTTGAATCGGAAACTAGATGAAAACAATAATGCTAAATGAGTACCTTTAGACATAAATCTTCATCATGGTCGCAAATAGGATAGTCTCGAGGACAGCAGTAGTCAGTTCCCGAACAGCACACACCATCAACGTAGTCACAGCAACCATGTATCATGCAATACCCGGAAAACTCATAAAGACAACAACACGTCTGCCATTGGGAACAGTAAGAGTAATCACCACAGTGGTGAGACAAGGGAGGAGGTGGAGACG
The DNA here is from genome assembly GCA_029255685.2 of Silene conica. Lineage (NCBI taxonomy): Eukaryota > Viridiplantae > Streptophyta > Magnoliopsida > Caryophyllales > Caryophyllaceae > Silene > Silene conica. Next base: position 83,670,494 of record CM055314.2, read on the forward strand.
GAGGATGATATGGCGGCGGTGGTGGTGGAGACAAAGAAGGTGGCGGTGGTGGTGGAGACAAAGAAGGGGACGGTGGTGGAGGAGGAGACAGAATAGGCGGTGGTGGTGGAGATAGAATAGGCGGTGGAGGAGAAGATAGAGGAGGAGGAGGTGGCGGTGATGGTGATGGAAGTGGAGGAGCGGAAGACGGAGATAGATTAAGAGACACAACCGAAGACGTCTGCGATGGATAAGAAGCTTGGGCATTGATTGCACAAAGACCAAGCGGTAAGTTGGTGTTCCTTCGTATGTACATGTAGCCATCTATCCCCCAATCTGAGCCCCACGAGTTTTTTACTATCCAGTAATCTTTGCCGCGTTCAGAGTTGTAGCCGACAATAATTACTGAATGGTCAATGTTATCTGGATTGCTCGAGCATTCACCGTCATATACTCCCTAAGACAAACATGTCAAACGCGCGTTCAGTATGCTATTAATAGGTCCTGGATTAGACATGAAAAGTACGATCCAACAAGGGAAGAAGACGTGAAAACGTGAGACTGTTGCTTTTTCATGTACGGTTTTTACTCATAAATTACTGATAAACAAAGTAACGACAAAAGGCATATACTCACCCCGGTATATAGCTGAAAATCATTAGATGATCCATGAACACCGACTCTAATGGGTTGGTTAACAATCGCACACAGTAGAGCTTTCTCCGATTGTTCAAGATTTTGAAATGCGTACTCGTTGTAACCGCCGTCACAGCCATTGTTAGTCTTGTCACAGTCTTCTAGTGCTTGCTTTGAAAGGCTGACGTGTTCTCTGTTGTTGATCTCGTTTATTTCTTCAATGTCTGCGACTGAAGAGAATGCCCAAGAATTAAATGGATCAATGAGTAGCTAGTTGTAAATAGAACTGCCAGAATGCCAGATATTTAACATGATGCAGAAGAAATGATCAGAAAAACTACGGACTATCAGTATGCCATGCTCAGACGTTGATGCACGACTCAGTCACTATAGCATGGCATATTAGGAGTATTAATACAGGATGACACGAAAGACGTATCAACATTTAAAAACACGCGTTGATGGTCCAAGGAAACCTATAGAACTACTTAGTTCAGACTGTTAAGTGGGCACTATCAAGGCGCTATGATTTATTGTCTGGTTGATCTGGAATGATGACAGCGTATTGCTGAACGAACTATTTGCCAATTTCAGTCGGTCAAATTTATCAAATTTGTTAATCTGATATCTGTTGCATCTCGAAATCTGATATTCGTCTTGAGATCACTGAACAGTGCATCATGGTTTAAAAGATGCAAGTCTGCAACATCAAAATGTGACCGATTTATAAACATTTTGAAGATGGTAACTGCATTTTACTGTATTTTACTCTGCAACTGATACAGAGACCTTGCCCGGAAATTTTACGACACTTATACATCTAATACCAACATATACTGAACTGATTAAAACATCAAATAAACTGTGAAATCTGGCCTAGAATGAATTTGTACAAGATTACAGTTGATGGTACTATTGGATAATCTCATACTGGATATATCCGTCACAAGCTTGCGACGAGTTTCTGAGGGTCATAAATGGCAATGTTAGCAAATGCAAAAAAGCAATAAACTTTCTAAGTAAGTCCGGTCCTGAGTTTCTTTGGCTGAAACTATCCGCGGTTAGAGAATCTGAACTGAACTCGTAAAACCTGAACTAGATTGAATTTAACTGAACCACCACTAAATTTAATTCAGGCTAAAACGAACCATAAGACTAAACGAAACTAAAATTAGCTACACAAATTCTTATTGAAGACGGACAAACTGAGGACGGATAGTGTATATTGTGAGAATGACACAATTCATATTCAGTTTATTACGGATAATGTCGTTTTAATCAGACAACCTAAATTACCTAAAACTTAATTGAATCGAGCTGAAATTAACCAAATACTTATGTTGACAAAGTACAACTAGTAATTTTTTTTTTTTTTTCAACAAAGCGCGCAACTTTGTCGCATTACAGAGGAGGCGATTCGATCGGGGACCTATTATCCACAAACCTCCGTTTTGACCAATAGACTAAGACATTTTCGGTAAAAAAAAATAACAAATAAGTTGAATATGTGAAATTACCATTAACCCCTTGATCCTTGACCGGAATTCCCCTACGCTTCTCCCTCCAATCAACGTACAAGGGTGCGTTACACGTTCCGACTAAACCACGTAGTTGACTCAACCGAACCGGCCTCTCCACACCCCCAAAATACCTTTCCCTAAACTCCTCATTACTCAAATCCGCAAACCGGTTCAACCCCACCGAAAACCCCCGGCCCAACTTACTTTCCGCTACATACCTCAAATTCCTCTTAAAACTCTCGAACCGTTTCCCGGTTTCATCATCATCCGTGTAAATTATACCATGGGTTTCCCTCCATTTCCCGAAAAGCTCGCTGACCCGGTTCTCAGATCGCATAAACCCCGGTTCATTTCCGGTCCAGGAAATCGCTGTTCCAATGTTGAGTGTACAAATCAAGATGATTATAGGGAAAATATTGGCGGGTTTTCGGGTATCCATTTGAGGATAATTAAATGGGTTATGGGTATTTGTTGATTATATTGATTGATTAGCGTTGATTTGGTTCATTTTTGTTGGTTTTTATTAGTGTATAGAACGGTTCAATATATTTTAAATAGTGTAAATATGAAATACGGGACATTTTTATTTTAATGTTGTTTAAGTTTTCAGATTGATGTACTGCACTACAGGTAGGCGTAATTTGGAACGAGTTTAGTTTTTAATTAATCGTCACTACTATTTGGATCTAAATTGTTGTTTCTAGTGGATACATCTCATCAAGTGATCACGTTCTAGTGATAGTGATAGACGATAGTGATGTTTTGAATGTTCGATTCACAATTCACATCTTGTTGGGGTGGATTTGAGTCCTATATTCGAACCCGATGTTGGTCGAATGGTCGTTGGATCGAGTTTGGTTGACAAATTTTGTATCGGGTATGGTTTAAAGTCTTATACTCCTTATTTTGGTTGACAAAATGACAACTGTCGGATATAGGGGTGGTCAATAGTGCGGGTCGGCCGGGTCCGGGACGGTTCGAGGGGCGATGCGGGTTCAAGGTATGGCGACCCGGACACGGCCCGGGGTTAGGACGGGTCCGGGACGGGTTGGGTCCGGTTCTTGGGAAGTGTAACCCGGACCCGGCCCGGGACGGGTCTGAGGGCGGGTTGGAGGCGGGTTAGGGGCGGGTTAAGGCGGTTCTTGGGCGGGTCTACGGGTCAGCTTCCGGGCCGGGCTCCAGAAATTGGACCCGGATCCGGGCCCTTCAACCATCCGGGCCGGGCCGGGTTTGGACCCGGGCGAGGCGTGCCGGGTCAAACACGGGTCCAGTGACGGATCGGGTCCGGGTTGCCAATACCGACCCGCACTCTTGACCAGCACTAGTCGGATAGAGATATCATGATGACGTTTCAATAAAAAAAGCGTAGCTATGAGAATTCAAAAAAATTAGCTTTAATCCGTGTAAAATTGATTTTGTATGGTAAAGACTGATTAACTAATCTAGTCATACTACACTCAAATTCTGCTATAAATACTTTTAAGTTTAATTTCTTTTTAATTACATTGACCGGAAATCCGAAATAATACGTACTTTATACCTTGGGTAGTCGATAAATAATTAGACAAAGAAAGTAACTTATGTGAATATGTGATTGTTGTATTATTTTATAATTTGCGATGATCATCTCATAAATCATAATCGTGAGTGATAACTTACAACTAAGATAGTTCGACATTGCTAAAGACCTTTACATTGTTAAAGAAAATATATTTTCCAATCAACAAAACCAATATGGAAAAAGTCAACTCCATAATATCATACTCCATTCGATCTACACAAAAGGTAACAGTTGTTTTTTGGTATTATTTATGATCGTAGAAAATCTTTGATATTATCGTTAATCTATAAGACAAAATATTGTCAAGTGAGATCTTATTTGATTTATCGTTATGAATTTATATCAAATTTTAATAATTTTTAACAATGTGTAACTAAAGATATTCACGTTGCAAAACGCGCCTCGACAACTGTGATAAAACGGTAATCGTTACCTTTTAATCTTTTATTTAGATTGGAGTGAGTATATAATACTCCCTCTTACCCAAAATAAGTGTCCCGTTTGGCCTTGAGTCAAGGATTTATGGTTTGTGTATTTTGGTGTATCTATCTCTATAAAAGGGATAGATTTCAAGGCTCTTTCATTGGTTCCTTGAAATAAGGAATTTATGGGCCCACCAATTTTGACACTATTTAATTTCCCTCTCTGATCTTACTCATCCCAAATTACGTATTCTGATATTTTCTCATCCATAATTACGTAATCGATTGCAGTATTACTTTTATCATTGTTATAATAAAATATGAAATGATCAAATTATTGTTAATCGAATATTTAAATAACAATATACAACAGCCCAATAAAATACGATATTTAACGTCCAAAAATTAAATCCGAAAAACGAAAAATTACAAACAACAAAAATAATTAGTCCAAGAATTAAATTAAATTATATTTTCCAATCAAATCAAATACAAATTAAGATACCAAACAAGATAAAATACGATAAAATACGATATACGACGGTCTGATATTATATCAAAATGATTATATTTGGTCAATGTCGTCGTAATAATACTGTAAATTGGAAAAAAACAAAAATCATGTATATCAACACAAAAAATAATCTTTTTGTTGAATTTAAATCTTTTAGTTGAATTTTATTTAAATTCAACTAAAAATCTGTACGTAAAAAACAAAAATCCTGTATATCAGCATAAAGAATAGTCTTTTAGTTGAATTTAAATCTTTTAGTTGAATTTGAATTAAAATACGATATAAACGGTCCGATATATATCAAAATGATCATATTTCGCCAATGTCGTAGAAGGTTTTGGGTAGTTAGAGGGTCGAACTAAAGAAAATTTGGGTTGATTACGATGGTTCGGAACTTAGGACTAAATCCGTAAGCATAATTTTAAAATATATACTTATATATTTATCGGCTACTATCCGTCTTAAGTTTAAAACGAGTCAGTATCGCTCCTTATGAATTATAGGACACATTTTATTTTCGTCATGCATAATGTTTTTTTGTATTATTCATTCTACATAGAAATATATTTGACCAGTCTTAAACTTAAACCGATAAGTCATCCTAAATAAGATTTGTGTACTTTTATAATGTTAAGCATATGCATTAATTTTAATTGCATCAAAGTCAAATATATAAATTCTCTTTACTTTTACATTAATATTAGTCCGATACTAAAATCGAACTTTTGTTAAATATATTTACTTTCGTATTACCGATTTTTTTTAATTTAATAATATTAGACCCGTGCATGTTTTGCACGGGCATAAAACTAGTTTTGGGTAGTGTAGGGGTATTTAGATTGGAGAGAGAAAATATGATTTGTAAGAAATAATGATATGATTAAAGCCATAATGACTCCCTCCCTTTTATAATCTCATTCTGTTTCCCCCCCTTTACTAATACACATACAGCACTTCAAAGAGAGTTGTAACAACAATAAACGGTTTTTTTACAGACTTCCGTGTTAAATTAAATTAACGACTTTAAATAACAATACATAAAATTAACTTACATAGATTACATTAAATTACATAAATTACAATACATTAAATAAATTACGTTTACATTAAAATAAATACAGTACTTAAATTTAAAAAAAAATAAAAGATGGACTTCAGATTAGCGTCGATTTCCGTCATCTAATGTCGATCGTCCCAAAACAGGTGTTCCATCAGCCAAGCTAACTCAAATGTCAGTCCAATAACATTCACATCCAATGTCATCTAAGTTTGAAATTGGCACCAAATTTAAATAATGGAGCCAAATTACAAGAAGATGAAATTTTCAGGCGCCAAAATGAAAAAAACAATCACAGTGCAAAGTTCCAGTCACTGTCTATAAATAGATTTTCTATTCATGGGAGGTTCATTCAATAGCAAACAGCCAAAATAGCACTTTCACATAAAGTACTCCCAAACCAAAATCTGAAAACAACATTCAATGAAGAGGAATCTAACAAACCTTGAAAGATCAAAAATAAATGAAATATTGGTGAGTAAAAGCAACAACCGCAGGCCCTCTCATGGTGTCATAAATGAAGTGGCAGAAAGGTTCATGGTGACAAGAAGGACAGTTAGCAGAATATGGAAGCTTGCACAATCACAGAGATCAACAAACACAATAGTGGATGTGGGCAACCGGAAAAAAAGATCCAAGAAGAGGGGTAAGGCTGCCTTAGACGAGGAGAAGATCAAAGCAACTAATCTACTTAAAAGGACTACACAACAAGACTTAGCAGACAGCATAGGAGTCAGCCAGTCCACGGTTTCGAGATGGGTTAAGTCAAAGCAGATACGGGCACACACAAACGCACTCAAGCCAGGTTTGAATGACAACAACAAACTTGCTAGACTACTATTCTGTTTACAACACTTAGAGTATCATGCATTAACCAAAACAGTTGTGTTTAAAGATGACAGTCATATCGTACACATTGATGAGAAATGGTTTGCAAAAACTAAACCTTCTAAACGTTTTTACATGGGAAAAGGGGAAAAAAATCCACATAGGTGTGTACAGTCAAAAAATTTCATAGAGAAAGTCATGTTCATGTGTGCCGCAGCAAAGCCAATGTATGGGTCAGATGGGGAAATGATTTTTGATGGGAAGATAGGAATCTGGCCATTTGTTGTCCAAGTTCCAGCGAAAAGAAATTCCAAAAACAGAGTGGCAGGGACATTAGAAACAAAATGCATTGACTCAATAAATAAACAAGTAACAAAGGACATGATTTTAAACTGTGTACTGCCAGCAATTAAGGCTAAATGGCCTGCTGATAGGCCTAAACGTGTGGTTATACAACAAGATAACGCTCGTTCTCATTTTTCAAATGATGACCCTGATTTGAAAACAATGGCTACAGCAGATGGATGGAGTATTGAATTGGCCTATCAAACTCCCAACTCACCATACTTGAATGTCTTAGACTTGGGGTTTTTTAGGTCAATACAATCTCTTCAACAAAAGAAAAAGGCAATGATATTAGATGAATTAATACACAACACAGTCACTGCCTATGAAGAACAAGAAGCTCTCAAACTCAAGTACGTGTGGTTAACATTACAGGCATGTATGCTTGAAGTAATGAAAAGGAAATGAGGCATAGATTATGCTGTGCCACATATGCACAAAAACGTACTAGCTTTTACTAGTTTACTTCCTAATTACCTTACTGCTGACATGGATTTGGTTAAGGAATGCATTAGGTATATACAGAATGTTGGGGATCCTAGCAGTATAAATGAGTTAATAAATGCAGTGACATTATCAGAGAACCAGGCAAGTACCAGTGGCACTAGTAATGAACCAACAGGTGATATTGAACCTGTTGGCACCATTACTGAAGCACCACTTGTGTCAAACAGCAGTGTAAGTGAGGAGTCAAGCAGCAGTGTAAGTGAGGATGAGATGCCCCCAATTGGTCAAATTAGTGAATGGTTACAACAAATTTGTGCTGACGAGTAAAGAATGTAGGAAGACTAACATTTTGCAGGTGAAGTATGACCGAAGACAACGAAGCAGTCACAAGAAGTACCACCAGAAGACAACATTTTGGGCACATACAATTATTTTGAAGACAGCAGAAGTACCAGCAGACAGCAACAATATTTTGCACAGCAGAACTAAAATTGCAGACAACACATTCAAGGTTTTGCAGAAGATGACTAGAACTTTGCAACTATTTTTGTAAAATTTCAAATTATGGCAGACAAGGATATTTTGTTTTGGTAGCATTTCAGATTAACTAGCTAATGTAAACAACCTACACAACAATGTTGATCATATACAGCCTCATCACCAGAAAAAGTGGTGGCATTGTATACGACCAACAATGTTGTTGGCAATCAACAGCCCTCACATTAGAGATCACTGGGTTTTTCGTTAAGATGAAGCGGAAATTACAAAATTAACAAATACAGAGTACACTATCATCATTAGTCCATTGAAATTAAAAAAAAAGTTAACAAACTAAGAGATGTAGAATATACCTTTGAAGATCCGGCCTCAATAATTTAAAGACAGAAGGATACATCTTCCTCTGTCCCATTAAGACCAGGCCAATATTTCCCAACTTCTTTCATAAACCAACTTTGTATAGTTGGATTATTTAGTATCTCATCAAAATCTAACTCTGGTTCTGAACAACAAACAACCTCAGGCAGACATGCAACCTCAGACATACTCTCTTTTTTAGCCAACTCTACTTCATACTCCAATGAAATACCAAAACGAGGCCAATATTTAACCAGATACTCCATAACGGTCAAACGTTTCTCCGGTTTCTTAGGTTTTGCTATCCAAAGCTCACCCTTCACCTGATCGCTTTCTTCCTTGCTTATCTTTTCCCTACCTTTAACAACGACCTCATCCTGACTCTCTGTCTCACCATCCATCCCCTCATCCCCAGAATCATAATCCTCATATAGCTTCTCCATAGCTTTCAAATCAATCTGGCCACCAAGCATCACGTAATTTTCCATTTATTTTCCCCTAAAATCACAATTTAAACCCAGATCTTTCGATGGTAATACGAATTACGGAGTTTTTTACTCAGAAATTTGACGAAAAAAGAAGAAGAAAGAGTATGAGATGAGAGGAGATGTGAGGAGGAGATGAGAGGAGGTGACTGAGGAAAGAGAAAGGAGATTAGGGTTTGGGGTAGAAGAGATATGACGGAGAAGAAAGTTGCGGATGAAGTGAGGGAGCAATTAGGGTTTTGAGGTTATTAAATGGCGGGAGCAATTAGGGATTTGGGGTTGTAATGGGTTGGGTTATGTAAATAATTGGACTGGGTTAGTGGGTATATGGGGTTAGTGGGTTGGGTTAATTAATTAATTATATTGGGTAAGGGGTGGGTGATGGGCAGGGCCGGCTATGGGCCGGTGCAGGCTGAACCCAAGAACCGGGCCTCCAATTTTTGGGGCCTCATTTATCAGGGCCTAAAGAATATACACTGTTGATGTTATTAATGTTATCACTAATAGAATGTGGTCTAGTGGTTCATTGGTAATTGTTTAGACAAAACTTGTAGTTGCAATCCACACAAGTTCAAATCCCTCTAGATGCTATTTCAAATTTTTCACTTTTTTTGTGTTATTTTCTTTACGTTATATATACTAGATTTCAAGCCCGGGCGTTGCCCGGGTAATATCTTGACATGGATTCAAAAGTAATTATCGTAACAGTTAATCTTCTAAAAATACTTAGTATAATAGGCATATATAGAGAATAATTTAAGTATGATTATTTTTTATGGCTAATAAAATATCAGATGTATCATCATCGGAACAACATGAAACGTTGAGAGTGCATCAAACTCCAATAGAAACAGAAACATGTAGCTCTAATTCAATGGTCTTGGAAAGACACTTACATATTACACATCACTGTTAAAATAATATTTTAAGCACATATATTTTTATAATAACTTCTATACTTTTCATTTGTTTCCCAATATTTCTAATATATGAAGATAGTTGGAGCTCGTATTCTTTTAATATTAACTCGTATTTGTTTTACAATATATCATATTCTTTTTACTTTATCTCATATTCTTATCTTAATAGCTCGTATTATTATCTTATTAACCCGTATACTTTTTACATTACCTCGTATTCTTATCTTAATAGCTCGTATTCTTATCTTATTAGCCCGTATTCTTCTTACATTGGCTCATATTATTTTTACATTAACCTGTATTCTTATATGCTCATATTAGTAAGTTCTTGATCCTCTAATATGCTCGTATGTTTTTTACATTAGCTCGTATTCTTATCTTAATAGCTCGTATTTTTTACATTAGCTCGTATTCTTAGCTTAATAACTCTATTAGCACGCATTCTAACATTAATAGCTCGCCTTCTTATATGCCCGTATTTTTAGTTCCTGATTCTCTTAAGTTCTTATTCTTTTAACATTAGCTCGAATTTCTTATATATTCGTATTTTGTAGCTCGTATTCTTTTAATTATAACTCGTAATCTTAAGTGCCTATTATATCATGAAATTTAACGTATTGCAAATATGGGTCTATTTTTTATTTTAGCTCGAGAAGTGTTTCAATTAGCTTGTTTTTATATTTTGTTTATATTAGCTCGTATTATTCTTTTATCTTATAATTCTAACCAGTTGTAAATTCTATCTATTAGCTACTTATTTTATTATTATAGTACTTAATTACTTAATTAATTTATGGTTGGTCAATTCTCAAATTTTAATCATCTAAGATAATAGTCAATTAAATAAATAGATTTTAATCATCTAAGATAATAGTCAATTAAATAAATAGTTTTCCATATCTAAGTACTTAATTACTTAATTAATTTATGGTTGGTCAATTCTCAAATTTTAATCATCTAAGATAATAGTCAATTAAATAAATAGTTTTCCAATTCTCATTTCTGATTCTCTTAAAATCGTATTCTTTTTACATTAGCTAATATTCTTATGTGTTTGCATTCTGTAGCTCGTATTTGTCAAAACAAAATTCCATTGACAAAAATACGAAGCTAATGTTTTACTCCAAATGGAATAATCCTGTTATAAAATTAATTTTGTTTTATTAAAAAAGGTACTATATTATATCAAAAATGGCTAGCTCATATCTCAAAGTCTCCTTAATCCCTATAACTCTACGGTAGCCAAAACTCTTAGTTTAAAATCAATTATTTTATTAATTAATTCAATAGTTTACAGTCAATTTATATTAACTAATTCAATAATTACCCAACTGATATTTTATTACTATTTAATTATTTTTTTATTTATATACTTAATTTATTTAAGCAAAGTAATAGTTGAAGTAATCGCTCTAAAAACAATAATTATCCAACTGATTTTAATTATCATTTAATTATCTTTTTATTTATATACTTAATTTATTTAATTAAAGTAATAGCCAATGAAATTATTGCTCTAAAACAATAGCTAATGAGCTCAATTATTTTATTAATTAATTCAATTATTATCCAAATGATATTTTATTACTATTTTATTATTTAACTGATATTTGATTACTATATATTTAATTATCTTTTTATTTATATACATAATTTATTGGTATGGCTAAAGATCCTCCTCGAGTATGAAGCTATCAACGTCCGGGTTGACAAGTCCTTCACCTACAACACGGAAAAATCAGTTTAGGAGCATAAAAAACGGAATTATGCAAAACAGGCCGGATTTTCGAAGTGAAGAAATTGAGAAACCGAAGTGACGGATGACTTGGAAATTGCGCGAGGATTCCGAAAATGTACTTACTTTTGTGATTTGAAGGACGGATGATGAAAAATTTCACAAAAGAAAGGGAGGTTTTATGGAGGTTTATGAAGATGTTATGTTTGCAGTGAAATGAAATGGTTGAAGGAGATGAATGTCGACATATTTGGTATGGCTCCGTACGAGGCTCTTTATGGCAGGAAGTGCCGTAGCCCGATTTGTTGGGATCAGGCTAGTGATGTTCGTGACCTTGGACCTGATCAGCTAGCTGAGACCATTGACCGTGTACAGCTCATTAGGAATAGGATGAAAGCCGCTCAGGACCGGCAGAAGTCCTATGCAGATGTCCGTCGTCGACCCTTAGAGTTCGAGGAGGGTGACAGTGTCTTTTTGAGGGTGTCTCCGATGAAAGGCGTCAAAAGGTTTGGAGTTAAGGGCAAGCTGAGCCCTAAGTACATTGGACCTTTCGTGATCGCGAAGAAGATTGGCGCCGTAGCTTATCGTTTGGACTTGCCTCCTAGTTTGGGCAAGGTTCATAACGTTTTTCACGTTTCCCAGCTCCGCAGATACATTAGCGACCCGAGTCATGTTTTGCCTAGGGAGATTGAGAACCTGGAGCCGAGTCTTGCTTTCGAGGAGCGTCCAGTGAAGATCCTTGACCGTCAGGAGAGGAGGCTTAGGAGCAAGGTGGTGCCCTTGGTGAAGATCCTATGGCGTTGCGGTGACGTCGAGGAGCAGACTTGGGAGACTGAGACATCGATGCGTGCTGCGCATCCCTTCTTATTCGATTGAGGTATAGTAAACGGATTTATATCCGTTCGAGTTTCGAGGACGAAACTTTTTGAAGTTGGGGTGATTGTAACATCCCGTATTTTCGTAAAATCTAATTTAAGCGTTTTAATTATTTTATATAATAAAATAATAATTTAGTAACTTATTTCGAAAGACTTTAATTTATTTAGTGAGATCCGTCTTAAGAACCTTAAGTCCTTAAGACGAATACAACTTGGCATCATTTAATATCCGACTCAAATAACCGTGTAAATATCCAACCCATCTTATTTACTCGGAAAGGACAGTCTTTAAAACCCCTAAACCCCAATATGTGGACATTCATCTCCTTCAACCATTTCATTTCACTGCAAACATAACATCTTCATAAACCTCCATAAAACCTCCCTTTCTTTTGTGAAATTCTTCATCATCCGTCTTTCAAATCACAAAAGTAAGTACATTTTCGGAATCCTCGCGCAATTTCCAAGTCATCCGTCACTTCGGTTTCTCAATTTCTTCACTTCGAAAATCCGGCCTGTTTTGCATAATTCCGTTTTTTATGCTCCTAAACTGATTTTTCCGTGTTGTAGGTGAAGGACTTGACAACCCGGACGTTGATAGCTTCATACTCGAGGAGGATCTTTAGCCGGATAAGCTTGTGAGGTGACGATAATGAGTAACTCGGCCTTATTGTTTATATTAGCACAATATGTGGTTTTTTTTATGTTATGTTTCACATGTGTCATGAACTTGGATGATGTTAGGACTTAGTAACATGATGAGTTATTGTTTATATGTTCAATGTATGTTAATTTTTATGAATATGTGTGGTTGGTTAATAAAAAAAATTGGGGAATAGATATCAGTCCCCAAGACTAATCTGATGCTACGTTTGAGATACATAGGATTCACTGGTTATTCTATTGTTGCTACCATTATATCTTAGCCATTCTTCATTGCTACAACTCTACTTCTATTATGCTGCGTACTGTGGTGCTGAACATACTGCAACTGCACTATGCTAGTCTGGTCTGACTATAGGTATTGTTTACATTCAATCTGATACTACTGCACATCAGAATTTCCGTGAGGCTCAGTCATTGGTCTACTGTGTTAAACACTACTAGAGATTTAGCTTGTTTAGATTCAGTCTATTCAACCTTACCATTACTATCTTCACTATGAAAAACACACAAGTCAAATATGAAAAACGCTGTCCATTTCATGTTCGTAGCTTTGGTCTGTTCGGGTCGGTTATGCGTCTATTGCAGGTCCGTTTTCTGGTCAGTTTCCACGTCATTTTACGGGTCTGTTCAGGTCTGATATGGGCTATTTTCTGGACTGTTTCTGGTCTGTTCTACAGGCCTGTTCCGCACGTTTTTCTGGTCAGTTTATGCGTCTATTGCAGGTCCGTTTCTGGTCAGTTTTTCTGGTCTGTTGCAGTCTGTTTTGGGTCTGTTGGTACTCGTCTTTCAGGTCTGATTTTAGCGTCTGTTCAGCCTTTGTTCGGGTCTGTCCTATGGTCTGATTTTGGCGTCTATTTTAGCCTTTGTTCGGGTCTGTCCTATGGCCTGATACGCGTCTGTTCCTGCCCGCGTGTATGCTGGTCTGCTACGGCACAACACTCCCCTTCCCATTCCCACTTCACGCTGTACATTCATTCTTTATTGTTGTTGATGCGTGTTCTTGCTGTGGGTGTTGTGTACACCATGGTTACTGTCACTACTTCTTACTACTATTTTCATGCTATTACACTTACTGCTTTCACTACTTCCTATGCTACTCAATACTGTACTTACCAATCTCCAATACCGTGTTCTCTTAGCCTTGACTGAAATTCCTGCACGCTGCTATTAATATACTAGTACTACATATTATTCTACCTAGTTGCTATTACTACATTACTATACTATAATGTACTGCCCCTGACAATTTTATTATTTATATTATTATTATATTATTATTTTATTATTTTATTATTTTATTATTTTATTATTATATTATTATTTTACGTACGTGCTTGCTAGCCTGCTTGAATTAATTAGTTTACGTACGTGCTTGCTAGCTTGTTTACGTTTAAATTTTATACGTTAGAAATCGTTACGAATTAGTAATGGGTTACGGTCTTATTAGAAGCATGTCGAAATAATTTATTTAGTTAGTCGATTTTTCCCGTATAAAATATAGGTAATATAATGTGAAGTTTAATTTAATTTAAATCGTGTTTATTTCCTTTATCTGTTGAACCGGTTAATTATAACGTAATCAAATACTTAGTAAAATATATTTTAGCTAAGTAAGATTTAGTAAGTAATTAGGGACTTGTCTAAAATTAGTTAGTTCTTAAGTGTCCGTTAATATTTCTCATCGGACTAAGTTATTTTAATATATAGTAGTTGTTTGGAAATAACTTAATCGAAAGTGGCCTTTCTCTTATACTTGTATGTGTGTTTGAGGTCCCCGAGGTTCGGGCGACACTATATTGGGTTCGGGAATGGAGTGAGGATAGAGACCCCCCGGCCGGGCAACCGGAAGGGAGACCGGCTCTCCCTCAACTTAGTTCCCGGGATCAATTAAGTGTTGATTAGAGGATAAGAAAAGTAGAACTATAGATTAGTTCATAGACTTTGTTTGATATTGTATTGATGCGTATTAAGTTATGCCTTAAGCTGGCCTCTGAACTTAATACGTGAGTTGTTTGTCATATATGGGGATATGCCTTAAGCTGGCCTCTGAGCCCTATATGTGTATGTTTGTCGTGTCTGGAACATGCCTTAAGTTGGCCTCTGAGTTCAGACATGTGTGATAGTGATCGCGTTGGAACATGCCTTAAGTTGGCCTCTGAGTCTGACGAGTAGAGCAGCTGCACAACGGGGTAGCTAAGGTATTGGCACCTTGCCCGGAGTGCGGTTGTTTGGTGCTAGGACATGCCTTAAGTTGGCCTCTGAGTCTAGTACCTTGTGATGTGGTGAAGGGACATGCCTTAAGTTGGCCTCTGAGTCCTTTGCTTTTGGATGCTAGTCTATGCCTTAAGTTGGCCGCTGAGTCTAGTGTCTTGCTGATTGGCAGGTCCATGCCTTAAGTTGGCCTCTGAGTCCTTGCTTGCTGAATGATTTGGTGTTTAGGTTATGTCTTAAGTTGACCGCTGAACCTTTGCACTTGCTGAACGATTTGGTATTAGGTTATGTCTTAAGTTGACCGCTGAACCTTTTTCTTGTTGATTTTATCTGCTTGCCTTGAGTTGGTACGTGTCAGATATAGATATGGTTAATGATGAGTAAATGTATATCTGTTTAAGTTGTGGTTTAATCATCCAAGGCATTGGATGACTCTTAGTTCGGTTTCATAAATAATTGGATTGAAAGACCCCCCGACTGGGTAACCAGTAGGGAAACCGGCTCTCCTTCCTATCTGTTTATGAAGTTGGTTGAGAGCCGTGCATGTTAATTGCATGATAGTAAGAGATCAGATGATGAGTTGTTTATGCTTCACATGTTGTTACGTGTTGGAGTATTCTGTATTGTTTATATGTTACGTGTTGTTACAAAAGGTGGCTAGGAGAACTCTAGTCACTCCCCACTGATTGTGGCGTACATGTTTTCATGTATGTAGGTACATGCTGGTTGGAGCAGGGGTTCACGAGAGCTAGCGAGCGATGATCCGTTCATCATGACTTACCTTATGTCGTTTAGCTGGACTCGTAGTTGTTACAGATGTTTTGGGTGCCGGTAGGGATGTTCCATCCCCGGCTGATGTATTTATTTTATGTTTCAGTTTGATACTTAGAACTGCAACTTATCTATCGATGTTTATATCAGTTCTGTTTCCAGTTTCAGTTTAAAGCTTCTCGCATGTTAGTTTAGTCTGCTAAAAAGTTTTAATTCCGCTGCAAATTTTGGTACTTTTATGTGTTTATATTTCCGCTTTCGCGAGGGGTTTTACAGTTGGTATCCCGGGCGTTGCCCGGGTAATATCTTGACATGATTTCAAAGTAATTATCGTAACAGTTAATATTATAAAAATGCTTAGTATAATAGACATATATAGAGAATAATTCAGGTATGATTGTTTTTTATGGCTAAGAGCATCTCCAATAGACAGCTACAACACGTTGTAGCTTGATTTATCAATACGGTTTTTTAAGCTATTTTGCCCTCTTCGACTATATATCGCTCCAATGGTTGGATACAATATTTTCTAATATTATGGGTCCCATAATTAATAAGATTTCCTCCAATCATAAACTTTATCTTTTATTTTATTTTTATTTTTTTAAAGCTGCTACATGCTTGGTAGAGCTACAATGCTCATAAGCTACATGAATATTTCCTTACCCCAATTGTAAGCTACTTGCTTGCTATTTTATAAATATTGCAAGCAAGTCCTTAAAGCAAACCATTGGAGGTGCTCTAATAAAACATGAGATGTATCAGACTCGTATTCTTTTCTTATTAGCCCTTATTATTCTTCTTACATTAGCTCGTATTCTTTTTATATTAGCCCGTATTCATACATGCTCTTATTTGTAAGTTCGTGATCCTCTTATACGTTCGTATTCTTATTTTAATAGTTCGTATTTTTTTTACATTGACTCGTATTCTTAGCTTAATAGCTTTATTAGCTTGCATTCTTACGTTAATAGCTAGCGTTCTTGTGTGCTCGTATTTTTTAGTTCCCGATTCTATTAATTTTTTATTCATTTTACATTAGCTCGAATTTCTTATATATTCGTAATTTGTAGCTTGTATTCTTTTAATTATACCTCATAATCTTAAGTGCTTATTATATCATGAAATTTGACGTCTTTCAAATCTGATTCTATTTTTTTAGTTCGAGAAGTATTTCAGTTAGCTCATGTTTTTGTATTCTGTTTACATTAGCTCATAATCTCATCTTAATATGTAGTGTTCTTATTGTGCTCGAATATTTAAGTTCGTGATCCTTTTAATCTCGTATTCGTATTCATTTGTGCTCATATTTTGAAGCTCGTCTTATCTATATATAGCTCGTATTGTTTTTACATTAGCTATTATTCATAGCTTAATAGTTCGTATTCTTTTTATATTAGCTCGTATTTTTAGGTTAATAACTCGCATTTTTCTGTGCTCGTATTTTTTGTCCGTGATTCCCTTAAACTCTTATTCTTTTTACATTAGCTCATATTTTTATGTGTTTGTATTCTGCAACTTGTATTTTTTTTAATTATACCTTGTAAACTTAAGTGTTTAATATATTCATCAATTACATCTTTTTTTTGCTTTTAAGGGAAAAAACAAATTATACCATAACTTTATGGTAGCCAAAATTCTTAGTTATCAATTATTTTATTAACTAATTGTAATTATCCAACTGATATTTTATTACTATTTAATTATATTTTTATTTATATACTAATTTATTTAACCAAAGTAATAGTCAATGTAATCACTCTAAAAACAATATTTATCAAACTGATATTTTATTGCTATTTAATTATCTTTTTATCTTTTTATTTATATACTTGATTTATTTAACCAAAATAATAACCAATGAAATTGCTCTAAATAATAGCCAATGAAATAAATTATTTTATTAACTAATTATTCAATAATTATCCGACTGATATTCTATTACTATTTAATTATATAATCAAAGTAATGGCCAATGTAATCACTCTAACAACAATAGTTATCCAACTGATATTTTATTACTATTTAATTATCTTTTTAATTATATACTTAATTTATTTTACAAAAGTAATAACCAATGAAATAGCTCTAAAACAATAGCCAGTAAAATCGCTCGAAAAGTTCCTCCTTTAAGTATATACTAGATTTCATGCACGGGCGTTGCCCGGGTAATATCTTGACATGGATTCAAAAGTAATTATCGTAACAGTTAATCTTCTAAAAATACTTAGTATAATAGGCATATATAGAGAATAATTTAAGTATGATTATTTTTTATGGCTAATAAAATATCAGATGTATCATCATCGGAACAACATGGAACGTTGAGAGTGCATCAAACTCCAATAGAAACGGAAACATGTACGTCTAATTCAATGGTTTTGGAAAGACACTTGCATATTATGCATCACTGTCAAAATAATATTTTAAGCATATATATTCTTATAATAACTTCTATACATTTCAATTGAACATCATCTTGAAGAATTTTTTTATACTTGCTGACCCATTGCTCTGCCAAAAGCAGCCATAGCCATCTACTCTACTGCTCTGCCTTACCCCCTACACTCTACTTTTCTTGTGATAAACGACTTTAAAGTCCCCCACATTATTCCAGATTCCTGCCTTTCCTGTACTACGCAGGTCTGATTATCTGCTGGATAGTTTTTTAGTAGTGATCAGATGAGGAGTTAAGTAGTAGAGGGTGTTGCAGGTGTGCACAGAAGGGGTCTGTTCTGGATGGGCAGTGTCAGTTGGTGTTGCGTAGTCCAGGAAAGGCAGGGATCTGGAATGTGCGGGACTTTGAAGTCGTTTATCACAAGGAAAGTAGAGTGCAGAGGGTAAGACAGAGCAGTAGAGTAGATGGCTATGGCTGCTTTTGGCAGAGCAATGGGTCAGCAAGTCTGGCAGACGCAGGAATGCAATTCAGATGAATGGGGTCTATTTGTTAGTTCTAAAATAAGGTCAGAATGTTTATGGCAGTGCATGAGTGTAGTAATGGCTGTTTTGAAATAAGCTAGGTGCTGCAAATTAGTTGCTTCTTGAAAGCAGTTCTTCACAAGGTCGAGCTATAGGATTCTTATATCATATTGTAATTTTGACTTTTGTCTTATATATACTACTTACCTTTCACAAAAAAAAAGAGAATAATTTAAGTACGATTGTTTTTTATGGCTAATGAAATATCAAATGTATCATCATCGGAACAACATGGAACGTTGAAAGTGCATGAAACTCCAATAGAAACGCAAACATGTATTTTCAATTCAATGGTCTTGGGAAGACACTTACATATTACACATCACTGTTAAAATAATATTTTAAGCACATATATTTTTATAATAACTTCTATACTTTTCATTTGAGCATCATCTTGATTCTTGAAGATAATTGCTAATGAAATCAATTATTTGTTAACTAATTCAATTATTATCCAACCGATTTTATTACTATTTAATTTAATTATCTCTTTTTTTATATAATTAATTTATTTTACAAAGTAATATCCAAGATAATCGCTCTAAAAACAATAATTATCCAACTAATTTTTTATTACTATATATTTAATTATATTTTTATTAATATACTTAAGTTCACGCCCGGCCGATGGCCAGGTAATATTTTCTTGTATTTATCTTAATCGAGATGGTTGCCTTGAAAACATTTAATTATAACGAATATGTAACCATATTTTGCTCAATCTATGTGAGAACGATTACTTTCCAAAGAATATTCATGGTATGGGTATACCGTTCTACATAATGTGTGACATCTGACAACACCTCAGATCGTTATTGGTGCTGATTTCTTATAGTTGATTTGGATCAATATTTTAATTACATTATAACATCTTGTAAAACAGACATTGTAAAAAAACTGTAAATATTGGAGAAATACTTTTTTCTTAAATATATAGGAATAATATAATAACAAACACAATATTGTGAGAGTCTTTACATATATAATTAGACTTTGTATAATTGCGCAATAACAAACACAATATTGTATAATTGCGCAGCTAGAATTCTAATACATTCAAAATTATATTTTTCAATAGTATCGGCGGACGAATTAAAGGTCTTGAGGAAGAAATCCGTCCCCCACTTAATAGTTTCCTTAACATGAGCTCACCAGCGGCCTCATACTTGGCACTGTACTCGATCACACTCCAACTCAACATGGTCATGGCAAAAGAGGTAGGGAAATTGAACTTAATCGCATCCCCAGCATCATAGAACCCACCCTTCAGATCCTTGAAAATAGTATCAGTATCAGATTTGCCGTCATTCATACATGAATCACCCCTCCATGAAACATTGTTGTGTTTCGGTAATTTACCCACTAAAACAACAAATTCAACCTCGTCAGCAACAAATTCTACTAACATATTAACGTGATTACATAATCAACATTTTTAGACAATTTCCAAACATCGTTTGCCTGATCTGTTCGAACCAATCAATTAGTCTAAATTTCACCCTGAACTATGGATATCCTTAACTATAGTAAGAAGAAAAGTTGAATATGTTTAAAATTTATACTTTAAAATTACTTTCACAATGAAAATCACGAGTAAGCTACGATTCAAATCTTAATAAAATCAACAAACATCAAATTCACCAATTTCCTTCGCAATTGAATCACTCCAAACAACAATTCACCAGATCAAAGCTAACAAGTAGCTCCTGATCAATCAATTTCCTATTTTCATCAATATGTTCGCAATTGAATTACTCTAACAACAATAATTCACCAGATCAAAGATTCAAAGGTACGGTAATTTTCAAGACTATAATAAGTCTAGTAGCTAGGCTTCTTATAGTCATTTCAAGCGTGCCGAATTGGCGACCGTTGTCCTGAAAAAAAATTCCGTAGCAAAAACATACAGTAGTTAGTATACATATGTGTAAAAATGATAAAGAAAACAAATGTATAAGATGGAAACAATATAAAGAAATTAAAATCAAAGCAAAAACATTGGAAAGACGAATAAATACTGATGCAAATATATATAATTGGTGACGTGTTTGAGTCGCACATGTCTTCTTTTATTTTATAATTCTAACCAGTTGTAAATTCTATCTATTAGCTACTTATTTTATTATTATTAGTGGTAAAGTATATCTAAGTACTTAATTACTTAATTAATTTATGGTTGGTCAATTCTCAAATTTTAATCATCTAAGATAATAGTCAATTAAATAAATAGTTTTCCAATTCTCATAATTATAACTTAAATAATTCACAAAACTTGAACCAATCACATCGCTCGAAAAGTTCCTCTTTTAAGTATATATATTGATTGATTGATTGTCATGCTATTTTCGCCTTTTTATAATTTTTCTTTATTACCCTATTACTCTCTTTAACGATTTTCATATATAAATATTAGTTAAGAAAATATTATTTGATTATTTGTATAAAAAAATTTCTTAAAAAAGATGAGCGTTATCATAAATTGTTAAAATTGTGTTTTACCGTGTATCGTTTTAGATTTACACATATTACGAGATTTAAAACTTTTGGACAAGAAAATATTACGAGTATTTACTTACTTTTCTAAAAAAATCTTTCTTAAAAGAGACGAGTGTTGTCATAAATCGCAAAATCGTTAAAATTGTGCTTTACCGGGTATCGTTAGAGTTATACATATTATGAGATTCAAAACTTTTAGACGTAATGGATAGAGAGCGGTAAATCCAACATTCATCTATCGTTAAAAATGACTGCAAGAACAACATACTTGTATATGAAAATTATGACCCACATAGACTATCTTGCACAGGGCCTCCCAAACGTTTGAGACGCCCCTGGTGATGGGTAATAAATGTAAATAGGGAAGGGTAAAAACGTAATAAAACCGTACAAATACCACCAAACGGGACACTTTGACGAATAAAAAAAAAGGGTAAACGGGACACTTATTTTGGATAGGAGAGAGTATTTACTAGTTGTAACAGAAGAAGGTTAAAAAGTAGAAAAGAAAAAGTCGATAACAATTTTCGCAACGAAAAGTTGGTCATGCATTGCATCACGGATACGTAGCTACTATACACAATTCCTAGAAGATAGTATTACTCTAATTCTACGTACAAAACACAAGAGTACTAACCACTAGGCACTAACCACTCACCGTATTTTATTTGATCTATTTTAGTCTTAAAACGGATAAAACCGTCTCAAAAAAAAAACTTACTACTAATACTACAACTAGTAATAATAATGAATCATACGTTGATACTCATGCTCTCGGCAAGACGTGCCAAAGACTTAAGATTAAGACCAACAATAGTATCTACAAAAACACGTACATCATCCACGTCATCATCTTCCGCCACGTCAACCGTATACTTCTCACGTACAATTGTCTTCTTCTTCGTAATCGTATTATTATACCCATCTTCATGTACCGAAATAACACCTTGATAATTCACAAGTCTATGACTTTGATCACCACCAACAAGGCTAAACACCATAACATGCATCTCATCGTCTAGCAAATCTAGCCTCTCCACGCTCGTCTTCGCCGAAAACCCCGAAACATGGGATATTTTACGGTATAGTCCGCCATCGGACGCCGATGTGGACGACGAACATGACCTAATGAAAAATCTGTAGGATTTAGGGTTATTGAATTGACGTACTATTGACCATACTGTATCTAAGGGTGCGTTTATTGTTTGTTCTAGGGTATAGCTACACTTTTGTGAAGTTCCGGTTTTGTTCATTTTATTGTGCATGTTGTTTTTTTTGGCTTTTAATGAGATTGTAATTCGTTTGAATTTACGGTTTTGGGAAGATATTTTGTTTTGTTTTTGTTTTTGTTGAATTTAAGTTACGAGGTAACGATGGAGATTGTTTATTTATAGCCGTATGAAAGTGGTAGGCCAGCAGGGGCGAACCCGAGATAAAAGTTTAGGGTAGTGAGATTGAAGACAAGTTGAAAATAAATAGTATTATTTTTATATTATGTAAGTGATACTATCTACATTCTACAGTATGAGGTGATTCATTTTCATCCACCCGTCCTTTCATTCAGGGACGAAACTAGAGTAAGATAATAACTCGGGCCGCTTTTTATTTTGCTTTTATATTCATTTATTAAAGACTTTGCATTATTATTTTAGCCTTTTTCAATATTAACTAAGATTTTTAAATTAGGTTATATGT
Source organism: Silene conica (assembly GCA_029255685.2). NCBI lineage: Eukaryota > Viridiplantae > Streptophyta > Magnoliopsida > Caryophyllales > Caryophyllaceae > Silene > Silene conica. Next base: position 83,693,494 of record CM055314.2, read on the forward strand.
ATGAAACATACAAATTAATTTTTTATTATACATCGATTTATTTAATAAATCCATAATTTATAGAGTATTCATATTTATAAGATGAAATAAATGATGATAAACGGTTCTATTATAAACTACGGTGCGTTTAAAAACGTAAAAAATCACTATAATACAGAGTATTTTTTACTAGATAAAAACCATTTCCCTTCCTAGTCTAAAAGGGTGACTTCCGCGAGTCGAACACATGACCTGCTTTAATGAGATTTAAATATTTACCACTTCAACAATTATACTAATTAATACTCCCTCCTATTCCCAATAACTGTCACATTTCGGGTTTGGTACGGGAATTAAGGAATTCATTTGTTTAATGTAAAGTAATGTGTGGGGTGGGAAGATTGGAGAGAGGGAATGTATTATTGATTATTATTGTGAGTAGAGGTGATTAAAATAAGTAGTGTTGTGGGGTAAGGTGGGGTATTATTGTGGGTTAGAGTGAATAAAATAAGTACTCCGTATAAACAATGTCCCAAAATGGAATATGTGACAATTAGGTGAATAGACGAAAATGGCAAATGTGACATTTATTCGGAATAGGAGGGAGTACCACTATTTAATTTTAGTAAGTCTTGCTTGCGACGGGTCGTTATTTGTAACGGATATTTTGTGAGATAAAATGGGTAGAAAATGAGTTAGTGGAGAAAGGGGACCACATGAATAGTGTTGGAGAGAGAGAAAAAATGGATATTTTGTGAGAGAAAACGGTATCCGTCACAAGCTTGCGACGGATAGTGCCGTTGCAAATGAGAATTTGTGATTTAATATACTTGACATTGAAATTCTTACCCGGGATAGAATTTTCTAATGGTTATTTTGGTATTACTATGATTATTTTTACTTTTTTATCCAATAATGAGACTTTACTTGAATTTGTTTTACAATTATATTAGCGTAAAACAACCTCGCAGAAAAACATTAGTCTCTTAACCTGTATATATACAAGTATTTTTCACAATTAATAATCAATTTTTGACACGTGTTCTAAATATACTAGTATTATTTGTGGAATTAAACTCGATTTGGTCCCTTTTTCATGTAAATAAAAAGTTATCAGCGAAACATTTATATATATACTCATTGTTTATGTACAACAGTACAAGTGCTTCACCCCTTAACTTTGTCTCTGTGAGTAAAATAAGTGAAAATTATTGATTAAGATTTAAGACGGAATCTATATTATACTTACAAAAATACAAAAGAGTACATGATACTCGTATCACATAATTTATGAATGGATGATGGTGAAAACTTAAAATACAAGTTTGCAATTTTAAATTTGTAAAAATTTAATGGTTACAAGGTGAACAACAAACTTTTATAAGAGTAACGGCCACGTAATGATTGTTTTTTTCTGCCCTACTTCCACGATGCATTCCTTGTCCTCGTACGTATTCCTATGAGGAAAAATACTTGACGTCATCATCTCGTTACCCAGATTCTCAATGAAGACGACAATATTCGTACTCTCTTATACAATCCAAGTAACATGAAAAATAAAATAATCCATTTTTCACATTTATCCTTCTATTTGCCTTGTTACGAGAGCATTACTGTCTGTCATAAGCAAGACTCCTTTTTTCATGTTAAGACGCCTTTTTGCAAGGAAAATGAGTACGGAGTATTATTTTACTTTTCGTTAGTAAGGAAATGGTTGTTTGAGGTTTAATTTTAAGTTAAAATGATTTTAATAAACGAGATTTACCGTTATATATAATAGCCTAAAAGTTAGTGGCATCCCATACTTAAAACTCTTTATTAGCTAATGCTACAATTAAATAATCATTTTCATTGAGTTATACATTTTTTATTAAGATTGTCTTATGGTTAAAACGAAAGTATCGTCTAAAATAATAATTTGTGTGTATTCCGCACAAAACAATGTATTGTTCTCATGCGTATCGGAGTTCACTTAACAAAGCTAACTTATGCTTGATGTTAAGACTGTCTTATGTTAGGCTATGTTCTTTCTAACTTAATTTCAGTTTCTTTCAATTTTGCTTAGCTATATTTCATTAAGTTTTATTTATGTTCATTTAATTATGTTCAGTTAACATCTTCATAAAATTAACTTTTAATTCAACAAAATTCACTTCACCTCAATTTCACTCAATTTTGTTCAATTAAACTCTACTCCAATTAATTCAATTCAGCTCATTTCAGCCGAAAAGAACAGGGTCTATATTCATATCCCCAACTAAAAATAGTTTTTAAGTAGATCTGGTAAAATTGACGCGATTCGAACTTGACTAGACACCCAAACTTCTGATCCAAATCCGAATAATTCGCCTTGATTTCTTATTGTTGCAAACTAATTAATTATTATCCAAAAAAACCCGATAATAGTTGACCCAAACTCAAATAATTCGATCCAATTCAAACCTACAAAATCAATATAACTCAACTCAAAATAACTCAATCCAAAACCGCCTGATCAACCCATTTACTAGGTCTAATTTTAAAATCTACAGAGTAATTTTTTTATAATTTATACTCGGTCTAAACTCTATGCTAAGACTATGTGAAAAATCTCTCGAACATATGAGATTACAACTTCTCACACACGTTTTACGATTCATAAATTTTAAATTATTCTAAAAACTTCTACTCCGTCCAATTACAACTTCTCACACACGTTTTACGATTCATAAATTTTAAATTATTATAAAAACTTCTACTCCCTTGGGCAGCCCGGTGCACGATGGCATCCCCGCTAGGCGAGGGTCCGCGGAAGGGCCCTACCACAACGGTGTAATAGGGGCAAGCCTTCCCTTGCCATTTTGGCAAGAGGCCGCTCCCAGGGCTTGAACCCGTGACCACACGGTCACAAAACAACACCTTAACCGGTGCGCCAAGGCTCCCCTTCAATTTGCTCTCAATACATAAGAAAAAATATATTCATGTGGGTCTTGTTTAATTCGTCTTTATGACTACATTGAAAATATATAACTTTTATAATTTTTACAAATCCGTATCCAAAGATATTAAGTACATAAAACGTGCGTTTATAAACGTGAAAAAACAATTGTATTGAATGAAAAAAAAAATGGAGGGGCTACTAATCAACTTAAATTTCACAAATTCTTATTTAATGTTGATATATTTAGGCATTATGTATGATGAGATCTCGCATATATTTAATCAACTTTTATTTAATGTTGATATATTTAGGCATTCTTATTTAATGTTGATATATTTAGGCATTACTAACAAATAAGATCTCGCAATTGTGTGATGTTTGTGTTTTAATGTTGATATATTTAGGCATTATGTATGATGACTACAATGTTCTTTATTTTGCCGACATATATTTTTTTTTTTGTTAAGTAGATATGTTCTATTCTTTAACTGTTATGTTGTATACGTTACATAATGTTATATATTACGTACACATGGTTATGCTGCTTTGTTGTTACCTTTTGTCATTATGTTAACCCTCAGTAGTGTTGACATTATGGTTTAGTTAGTTAACATACGAAAATTTATGCTGTGTAATTAGATGTTGATATACTTATGTATTATGTACATATATATTACACATGTTGTTAGACTGATTTGTAGTTGTCATTTGTAATTATGTTTCCCTTCGATTGTGTTAACATTATGCTTAAGTTTGTTAACATTATGCTTAAGTTTGTTAACATGTTGTCTATGTTTTGTTCTTTAACTGTTATGTACTGTACATTCCATCCATCAGCCACAAGTGGTATATATTCGACCCATTTAACCGATATTTGGCCCGTCGCAAGCTTGCGACGGGTATATTCGTCTTAAAAAAACGGACACCTTAAATTTAGGGATAAAGTCACTTAACAGCCGCAGAAGTAACGCACTATCTTACGTTAAGATGCACACAAAATGACAAGAAATAATATGCTCTCCCGTCTTTGTCTCGGTTAGTTGTTGTCGTATTTGGGTGTTTTATTTAATTATCAATAAATTTTGCTTAAAACGAATATTATCGGTCTTATGTTGAAGATGACCAATATTATTAAATGGTAGTAATAAAGACAAAATTTTGACATTTTTAGGACAATAAGTGGGGTGATTTAGTATGTATTTGACCTGTTCCAAAATTAAGACGAATACCCGACTTAAATGAAAATGTGTGCTTAATTATTGTTGTTATTATCTTAGAACTTACATTTGATGAATAATTTCGTCTTCTGTGTTTGCTTGTGATGAATACTATCCGTCACAAGCTAAAAATGGATACTTCTTACTCCCAAGAAAGCAAGTGGGAGGATAAGTGGCTGGAAAATGGAGCACCCATGAATGTTGCAATTGTACACCGTGAGAGGACATTATCCGTCCTCAGCTTGTGACGGATATTTCCCGTCTTCAATGAGAATTCGTGTTTCATCTTTTACAGCCAATTTAGTCCACTTATCATCTACGAGTAGTAAGTAGCAATTGGCTTCTTCATTTTTTTTAGGTTTTTGTGCTGAAATTAAAAGATAACAGTTAATCGAGGAGGGAATAAAAAAATTTACTTTACTTAAAACTTAAAAGTATATAAAATTAAATAATGTTTGGACACAAATTATACACCAAACTTCTACAAAAGATGAGGCAAGAAAATTGGCCACGAGGCCCTAAAATTAAAGGAAATTGTGATATATGCAAGGTATTGAGTTCGATCACCATGACGATATACATGCAACCTTGCAACGATGCAACCCAGTCAACCATGCAAATAGCCTCATTATTTAATTATAGTTCGCTTAGCTTCATGCAGTGGTGAAGTCGGGATTTAATGTTATCTGGGGTGGAAAATTTAAGTGCAGGTGAAAAAGTAATAGTACAAGATATCACAAATTCTTGTTTCAGCCGTCACTTTTGGTCTGTAATAATAAGACAGGATTTTGTAATCATTTTACAACCAAATGTAATCACGATAGTATGGTCAATGTTACAGCTTATGATAACTTGTTTGTAAATAACGGTTACATTTGGCTGTAAATAGTTAGAAAATCCCGTCTTATTATTTCAGACCAAAATGGTGGTCTGAAGCAAGACCCACTGATAAGATATTTGATAATTATTGCAAAATAATTCGAAAGTTTTAACTAAAAATTTCGTAAATTTTTAAACGTCAGCGAAATGGCCCACTCCCTCGCTTCACCACTGACTCTATCACTATGAGTGGAGTTCAAATTTACGCAAATTCTCATTTGTGACGATATCGTCGTAAGCTTGCGACGGGTCAAATAATATTCATATGAAAAGAAAAGACAAAAGTAGTATACCTTGATAGTAGCAAATTGTTTTGTCTTTTCCACCCACGTGGACAGTATTTGACCCGTCGCAAACTTATGACGAATATACACGTCATAAGAGAGACTTGCTTATTTAATGCATAACAATCTCTTTATGTTGGCACATGACACGTACATTTAGAGTTCCATGCAAGTAGAAATACTCCATCCGTCTCAGTTAATTGTTATTCTTTGATTTTGTCACAAAGACTAAGGAGTCGTTTGGTTGATCAATGAACTTAATTTGCCTAGGAACTTCAATTTCATAGGAATTAAGTTCCAGCATCCAATTCGGGTGAATTCGACAAAGGTGTTTGGTTGCCCATGTAGGAATTAAATTCCATGGGAATTTTCAATGACCAAGGGAGGGGTAGGTAAGCCAATTCCTACATCATGTAGGCATTGGAAGTTCCTAGGAACATCTAATTCCTCCATTTTCCAAAAAATATGTCAACCAAACAATACATATTTTTGTAAATCATGTGATTTTGCAATTCATGTATTTTTAAGGTGTTAACCAAACAACCCCTAAGAAAAGAGTCGGGAGGGTCATTTACTAAATAACAAGTGGAACAAATTGAGTATAAATAAATAAATTGTTCATCAAATTCATTCTTAAAATAAAAAGAATAACAATTGATTGAAACACCTTAAAACAAAATAGGAGAACAAATAACCGAGATAGAAGGAATAATATTATGATATACGTCGTCTCTTCTCTCGTCTACAAGGAGACGAATAGGTAATTTAGTTATCTAATACTCCATCCTATTCATAATAACCTTCCCTATTTCATTTTTCATCAATTCACAATATATTCCCTATTTCCTTTTTTGGTAAAGTTTTATATATATTTTAATCCTTCACCCCACCCCAATACCCCACAATACTCATATTTTATCCTTATTTCAATCACTTTATCTCATAACAATACCCCAGAATATCTTATCTCTCTCCAATCACCTAAGACCATCCCTAAGCAAGGTCATGAGGGTGGTCATGACCTTGTTTGGTCATGGTTAGTGGGATAATTAAGCTAACTAATTGGTGACCATTTTGCTAATTTGTGACCATATGATCAACCCAAGGTCAATTTGTGACCATTGTTGAACTTTTGTGACCATATTTGTGACCACCATGTGGACAATTTTAATTGGTTCAAGAATAAAAATACAATAAAATGATTGGTAAAAGAGATATTTTGGTGGGTAGAAAATGTGATAAAAGATTGGAAATGTTGGAAAGTGGAAAAATGATTGGGTTGATGACCTAAATCGTGACCTTTTCTGCTTGGGAGGATAAAAGTAGGTCAAGGTAAATAAGGTGAGATTAAGAGTGATATCGGGTCGCGACCTAATTATCGCGACCACTGCTTGGGGATGGTCTAACCCCACTACTATACTTTCCTCTTATTTAATTCATTTCCTTATTTTTGATCCATTTCCTCAATAGGGAAGGTTATGTTGAAAAGGAGGTAGTACTATATATAATCAGTAAATCAAAATTTTTAAATATTGAGATAAATATAGAGGGAAAATTGTTAATTACAGCCTTTTAAAAACTACATTTTGAAAATTACAGTCTTATAATTTTTTTTTTTTGAAAATTACATCCATAATATCACTTTTCTTTGAAAATTGCACCACGATGACGATTTCGGCCAATTTTTGACAAAATTGACCGATATACCCTTGCCTATTTCTTTACTTACCAAGATTTTCTTCATTTTACCTCTTTCATCTTCCTCTAACATTTTCCCCAAATTTTTCCCAAATTTTCCGCAACTCGTACATTTTATTTTCTCTTAAATTTATGTTTATTTTGTTGTTGTTGGTAATGTTAATGCAAATCTGATATCGTCACAATTTTTCGTTTTTCAATTGATTTAATCGAATTCTAGTGTTTCAATTTGGCGAAAATTGAAAACCCTAATTATTTTCAATTTGGGGAAAATTGAAGAACCCTAATGATTTTTAATTTGGGCAAAATTAATGATGAAGAACATTAATTATTTTAAGATATAATGGAAATTAATTTTTTGTTTTTCAATTGATTAAATCGAATTTTTAAGTTGGAGAAAATTGAAGAACCCTAATTGTTTTTGAATTTGGGGAATATTGATGATGAATAACACTAAATAAGTTTAAGATACAATGGAAATAATAGAATTACAATTAAATTAAATTGAATAAGGTAGAATTAGACTAGGTGAAATTGTTGAAGAAATGAAGAATTAGTGAAAAATAGAGTTGCAAAATCTGATTTGGGATGAACATAAGAGAATAGACAAGATGAAGGCAAGGGTATTTTGGTCATAAAAAATAAAATTAAGTCCCAAAAATTCAAATTGGTATTAATTTTCTGTCGGAATTAATATTTTGACTAATTTATAATCAGAAGTAATATTGTAGGCGTAATTTACAAAAAAAAAAAAAAATTATAAGGCTGCAATTTTCAAAAAGTGACTTTTATAAGGTTGTAATTAACAATTTTCTCATAAATATATAAAGATTCATAATACTATAGACCTGTAATACTCCCTCTGATTTTCTGTGTTGTTCCTCTTTCCATTTTGGTCTAATAACAGGATGTTCTCTCTTTCCTCTTTTGAACAACATTGTATGGTCCAAAGTCAATTTCATGTGGAGTCATATGTATTGTGTGGTCTAAATTAATTCCCTTATTTCTTGTGTCAAAATGAAAAGGGAACAACACAGAAAATCAGAGAGAGTATGATTACATTAATGTGATTACAATATGATTTAATTATTTATCGATTTAAAAACTATTGTAGTTTAAGTGCATGCGTGAGTAAGGAAAGTAACAATGGTAGCAGCGCGAGTATCGACAGTAATATCACTTGTCACTGATCCGTTAATTATTCGTTTATCGGAAATTCGTTCAAAAGCTAGTGGTAGCGTTCCGACTACGACTGCAGTTGGTCATTTCTGGCCAACTGATCCATTAGTAGATTTCGTGGGAAAGAAGATCAAGAAGCAACATTTTACTCAGCAACAACAATATGACCATCGAGTTCAAGCTCGGGTAATATAAACGGAAAGGTACAACTGCATCTAGATAGCGAGAAGGTTGGATCCGACTACCAACATGCAACGGAATTCCTGTATACAGCCTCGACAGTTTTTCCGTGCAGTTTTCTCGTACCAAGGAGACTTACTTTAGTAGGGTTCAAGAACCTTGAAATCTCCCAAATAGGCTAATTTCTACCACCTAAATTATACGATAAATAGGAAGCGTCTAGAAACGGAAATGAAAGGAACAAAGATATTTTGGCCTAATACAAAATCGAAATTACTAATTACAATTTTCCCACGACAACGACAGGGAGAAGTCGTTTTTTTCTGCCCGAAGGAGGTTCCAAATGTTGGTTGGGTCCTCCTATCCTCGTTTCCTCCGTTGTATTTATATTCTTCCACTCAGACTTTTTTGGAGGGTTAGATGCTTGTTCCGCCTCGCGCGAAATCAGAGGAAACTGCCATGTAATGAGACAATTGTAATTGTATGAGAAGAGACAAACTGTGCCGTACTATGCCATATAAACCCAAAACGCATAACGTAACACCCATTCACTGATCCCACTCTATATCCAAGAACTGGACAATTCGCATAAGGACGTCTTCTCGACATTTTCTAAAAAAGTAGAAGATCGAGTTCATGAGTCGTGACTCATACATAAGTCATAAGCATATATCTTAACATGACAATAACAGATAAGGAGAGCGGAAAACAGAATAAATTCATTTGATATCAAGTTGGTTGTTAGTAAGTTCATTCCCACCAAGAACCTCCCCAAGTCCACAACATGGCCTTGTCGATGGCAAAAGAAAGGTTGGAGTGAGTCGAGTGAGTCGAGTGACCCGTATCCTACCTGACCTGAATGTATAATAAGTTCATTCCCGCCAAGAACCGCCCCAAGTACTGGGACAAAACGTACCAATATCGTACCTAAATTTCAGTCACGTGATATAGGACAAAGGAGAACCCACCCCAAAAGCTAACTCAAAGGGTGGTAGAGCCCTTGTCCTATATAAACCCCACATCAACCCCCCCCCCCCCCCCCCCCCATTTGATCGATGTGGGACTCATGTCCCATACCATGCAATAGGATCAGTCCGTAACATCACGTCACTCAAAACTGAACAAACTAAATTTCTAAAATACAAATAGCATTTCCGTCACAAACCTGTTTGACATAGAGGGAAAAAAATTAAGAAGATTGAAAATTTACCCGTCATTGCTGGCTTGATTTGCTGTAGCCTGACGCCTGTAGGTGAGTTTTTGAAAAAAAACAAGTGCAATCACATCAAAAATCCCAAACATCAATAATAACCAGCCGTTAGGATTTTATATATTTTTCAAAATCTACTTATTATTTACCTATAGTATTTCAAAGTTCAAGATGTTCGGCAATAACTAAAAAAAAACCAAACTTAGTGTTCTACACCGGTAGGTGGGATCATACATCTCTACCACCAATTTTATAGTTTTTGAGCATTATAATAATGTTTTTGAGCTTTTTTTAAATAATTATGAGTATTGTTATAAAATTTCTGAGTTCATTTATTAAAACATTAAACTCAAAAAAATTACTCCCTCCTATTCATAATAACCTTCCTATTTCCTTTTTCGTCAATTCACAATACCTTCCCTATTTCCTTTTCTGGTAAAGTTTTTATACATATTTTAATCACCTCACCCCACCATAATACCCCACCATATTCATACTTTATACTTATTTTAATCACCTTACTCACAACAATTACCCCACAATACATACTTTCTCTCCAATTACCCAACCCCACACCAATACTTTCCCATATAATAATCCCCTCCTTATTCTTTGTGCCTTCCCCAAATAGGGAAGATTATGTTGAATAGGAGGGAGTAAAATAAAACTCAAAAATATTAAACATAAACTTAGTTAAATTTTAGTTTTGACGGAAAAAAAAATTAAAATCTAACTTATAAATTTTAATAAGCTAAGAAAAAATACAGATATACTCAAAAACGAATAAAGTGTAAGGTAATAAGCTCAAAAAAAACTACTCATATACTCGAAACAAGTAAAGTCTGAGATAATACATCCGATGTATGTTTCTTTTTCTCGTTCTAGACGAGTATATGTGATCTTATGATTTTGTACATGTTCGTTCATGTTTCATATTAATAGGATTTCTTCATCACTTATAGATTCAATTTCTTGATCCATGAAATATCGAAGTAACATTTGGAATAAAAAGATAAACGAACTAGATCTCATACCCCGACACAGTGACAGTGACAGTATCGTACATAATTTAACATAATTTAAAGTAAAAACACCTTCCATAGGAATCCAAAACATAGTTTTGGAAGGGGTAAACCAAATTAGATCTAATAAGTACCTAATTTATAGGTATACGAGTGACCTTAACCCATCTTGTAAAGATCATCTACGAAAGCCTCCATTTGTGCAACCTGACCAACAAAGGGCGAAAACATAAAAAAAAAGAAAAAAAAGATCGATGAAATAATTGAAGTGAGCCCAAACGCAGCGTTTTTTTAGGAAAAAGAAGTAAAGTGATGTTCTTTACTATAGTTCATTTGAACAGTAACAAGCCTTACTCACGTTTTCGTAAGCTTTTTTGTAAGGTGTAAAGATAGCAAACATATTTATATAATTCTATATATGTATGTCATCATTAATAAAGTACCATGTTATCAAAATAAAAATGCCATGTTATAATTCATGTGTTCTCCAGCTGCAGTGTCAGTCTAATAAATAAGACCGTCTTCTACAACCATCGTAGAACAATAAAGATGATGCAGCAATGAAGACAAGGTAACAAAAATTAAGGCAAAAATCAGAGTTACCAGGATGATGCAGCTTTTGTTTTGCTAAGCTGCTGGTGACATCCAATCTCCTCTGATTGATCCTTGGAATATACTAGCCGTTGAAACTTTTCCGACAATTGCTGATAAGGCTGAATCTCAGATGGGCGCACATGTAGAATGGCACGCTTCAAGTGTTCCATATTTATCTCCGAAGCATCAAGATTTTCCTGATAGGAAGACTATTAGAGCACTTCCAGAAGAAATGATAAAACCATACATGATGTAAAACTAATAGCAACATACTTCAATGGCTGAGATGGCTGCTTCCCTACAAACCAATGATATATCAGCACCTGTACAGCCTTTAGTGAGACGAGCTAGCTCTCTTAAGTCAACATCAGAACAGCAAGGCATTTTACTCAAATGAATGTTGAAGACATCGATTCTGTCTTTTTCATTAGGGGGTCCCACATACAACAGTCTATCAAACCGCCCTGCCAAATAATGACGTTCAATATTCAAAGTTTGCGGAGAAGAAACTAAAATAGCATCAAGCATATATGAATCCTGCATGGTGTGTCACCGAAAAGGCCCCGTTAGATTACCTGGTCTAAGAAGAGCAGGATCAATCTTGTCCGGACGATTTGTAGCGGCTATCACAGTGACATTAACTCTTTCTTGCAAACCTAGAAGGAAAAGAGATTTTCTGAACGTTATACTTCCAACTCTTCCAATTTTTCCAATAGCTGACTGATGACGTTAGGAAGTAAACCCAAAAAAGGTCGTCTTACCATCCAGCTCTACCAGAAGTTGACTCATGACCCGATCTGAAACCGACACTCCATCACTTTCCCTTCCACGGATAACAGCAAGACTGTCTATTTCATCAAAAAATATTATAGAAGGAGCATTAGATCTTGCTTTAGCAAATAGAGACCTAACAGCCTTCTCAGATTCTCCGACCCACTTGCTGAATAGTTCCGGACCCTTAACGGCAAGAAAGTTAAGTCCTGCTTCAGAAGCAACAGCGCGAGCCATTAAAGTTTTACTGCATCCTGGAGGACCAAACATCAGTACTCCTGTTGGTGGCCGAGTTCCTATTCGTTTGAATGCATCCTGGTGCTTTTGAGGCCATTCAACTGCTTCCATCAACTGTGCCTTTACCTCCACCTGGCCACCAATATCTTTCCACTTAACCTTAGGAACCTCGAGAACAACCTGCACAAGAAAAAGGTTAAAGAATAAGCAGATAATCAATGCATTCTAAGGAGGTTACCATCTTTCTAGCTGCCATTTGGCTTCGTAACATGATGGGAAAAATTAAAATCATTTGTGAAACTGAATGAGTTTCTTGTATTGCGGGGCAGCAACCAGATGATCGAATTTTTCAATGCAATTATCGTAATGGGTCATTCAGAAACACTCTTTAACTTTTTTAACATAGAGGTAAGGTTGCATACACTCGACTTAGTCACAGATGATAATCAACCAATAAAAAATTAGTCAGTTTACTGGTTCACCAACTTAATTATTATAAAAAAATCCTGCTCGGGAGGCTGTAAGCTAAGCTGCAAAATTAAAATCATAACCATATGAAATGAATAAAGATGATCTGTAAAATATATAGTGTACCTCTCGCATTGCACTTGGACGTATTTTCATTCTTGCCCTCTCAAAATCCTCAAAGGTAATTGTCAGTTGATGCTCTTGTGTTACTGAAGATTGTTCAGCATTTTCTACAACTTTCTGGTTGTTACGTGAGAGAGTAGCTTCACCAGAGGTAGGATGTACAACAGAATCACTCAAAACAGTCGACTCCATATTAGTCAATGATGCAGAATCTAGATCATCTTCAAAAGCCACGTCATTACTCCGGTCAGAGGAACTGTCTACCAACGAATCAGAAGCATATCTAACATCTGTATTTTTGTCAGACATAATACATCGTCTTAAACAAACCATAGCAGCCTCATTTGAGAGGGCAGCTAGATCAGCTCCAACAAAACCATGCGACACACCAGCGATTTCCTGGATATGGGAAAATGAAAGTGAATGTTCCATTCTACCCAGAAGAGTAGTCAATATATCAAGTCGTTGTTCACCGGTTGGTACACCTGCATAAGCAATTTTTTTAGTGCAAGTAAAACAAAGATAACATGCAGTTGAACTTTTGTTACAGAGTAGCAACAGTATTTAATCTAGTTATCCAATTTATGACTGTTGTGTCCCACGTATTCCAATAGTCCAACAGTATTCAATCTAGTTATCCAATTTAATACTCATATAACATTTTGGTATGTACCCATGTATAGTTTACGTTTAACATTTAGGCATGTTTTCTATGACGGAGAATGCATGAGACTCCCTCCTATCCCACTTCCAGGTGCTTACATAAATAACTGATCCAAATGCATACGTCTATTTGTTGGGATATAGGTAGTAGTTTAGTGATTTAGTCTTGACACACTTTACTATGAAATTTTGGTACAGTGACGCACAAGATGACATGAAGCCTTACGGAATAACTGTACCTATTTCAATTTCTCTATCTAATCTTCCCGGCCGTCTAAGTGCAGGTTCAATACACTCTACTCTGTTGGTAGCTGCAATTATAAGGAGACCCTCCGTTCTGCTTATTCCATCCATTGAATTCAGTAGTGTCGCAACCATCCTTTGAGACAACTCATCACCACCTTCTTTCCTGGCTGGCGCAATGGCATCTAACTCATCGATGAAAATCTAAGCAAATAATTCCTTATCAGCAATCTTAAATATAAAGGAATGGGAACTAGCTCTGCTACCCACTTATTCTACACGATATGTTAGTAATAAAAGAGACCAAGATGGTAATGCCAATGGAGACATTCATTCAGATCAATACGGAAAAAAAACTCCCTCCATCCCGTCTATTTTGTCTTCGTTTGTGTATTTAAGAAAAGGTGATGAAATGAGGATAGTATAAATCAGGAGGAATAAGGGCTAGCTTATTAACTCGGATTTGTGATGTTAACTATTTCATTTTACAGCATGGAGAAAGGGATTAATATTTTGGGACAACCAGAAAGAAAAAATCGGGGCAATAAACTTGGGACGGAGAGAGTACACACTTGGTGATTGGAAGCGGTAACATGAAAATCTCATGTAACTTAAGTTTAATCTCAGGTAAAATGATCTCACCACAGCAGGTGCAGCTTCGCTAGCTGACTTGAAGACATCATGAAGTGCCTGCTCACTCTCCCCGTGATATTGACTGATGACTTCAGGCCCATTCACTTTAAAGAAGCTAACTCCAGCATCATGGGCACATAACTGAGCCAAAGATGTCTTCCCTGTGCCTGGTGGGCCGTAAAGCAACACTCCCTTTGTAGTTCGTAAACCTAAACTAAAATAGTTAATGCTCATCAAGATACGATGACAATTATTTCACAGAAAACAAACCAAGGAATCATAACTCAAGAAAATATGAACATATTAACTAGTATACCGGGAAAAAAACACAATATTTTTTCAAAAAGAATAAAACTGATAGGTAAATCACATCCATTAATTATATTTCTATGCAATTTCATTCTCGTTTCTGCAAATGTTATAGCATTTCGCAAGATCTAAGAAAAGTCTATCTATATTTTATACACTTTTATCCATAATGTATACACAAATCAGTGAACCAGGTTAATATGGTTAGAACAAAATACACGCCATCCAGAACTAACCTTGACAATTCATTCTTCATTGATGAGGAAATAATATCGCGCAGAAGTCTGTATTCCTTGCCTAGTCCACCCAACTGCATAACTTCATCTCCCATATTAACATATGTCTTATCAGGTTTTGATACACTTCCGTCTGGAGCTTCAGTTGACAAATCCGACTCTAAGCAAATATTAATCTTTGTAGCAGTATTGATTATATATGCATCATCACTACGCTGGATTAATCGAGAAGTATTGGTAATGGCCTCATTATCTCCATTAGCTGATGAGCTTTTCATAACCACCACTTCAAAGAGGCATAGCCTTGAGAGCACAGGAATAGTCACAAGATTTCCGCAAAGCAAAGTGCGAGAATGTAACCAGGAAGCTGCGGTATGTTCCAGAAGTTTCTTTGCATGTTTGTCACCCAATACTTCTTGTATCTCAACTGAATCAAAATAAGATCTCTTAGTCTCCCTCAAACGAGATACTGAACTTTCCAATGAGAATAAACTTGACTTGCTAGGACTTGGAGAGCATGGCCTCGAGCGTTCTAATGATGGTGTTCGGGGGGAAGAAATATCACCATTTTCATACCCATCTTTGGGTTTGTCTGACAATTTCTTCAATGGGGAAGACGCCTCTATATCCATTGAGCAACTTTTAGAAGGTATCGACCTTATATATAGCTCCTCGCAGACCAAAGAATGATCCAAATGAGAGCCACGACACTCTCCGTTGCTATGAGCAAAGCTACTTAATGGTCCACCTCGAATACAGTGCACAAAGACAGTTCTTCCAGTAGTAGGACAGCCTAGTGAGTATGAGAGGTTTGAAGAGATTCTGACTTGATTCTTTACAAGCTGTAGAAATCAGGAAGGAAGATATAAGTTACTAGCCTGATTTATTTAAAAGTCGACGTGGCTACAGTGAGAGTTCTAGCAAAAAGCTTATGTCGTTGCCATCTCATCCATCAGTCATTAGCAGGGTTTCAAAGCAGAATTGAAGCAGCATACTGAGTTCAACGCAAAACTAAACGGGCAGACAATAATTAAGAATGTCATTCCCATGACGAAAAATAGTATTGATGGTCACACTCCCTATATCTAGATTAAAACCTTTGAGCTTACTCTGATCTCTATGAATATGTTCTATATAGGAGGACAATAAATGATCATTGATCACACAATTACCACTGAAGGTATACCCTGCTCAAAAACCATATATACCCAGAAAACATAGTTTTGCCTAAATCGTCAGTAACGCCACGAATTTCATAGTTTGGTGTGCAAACAAGTATTATCATGCACATTATTAACTCTCTCTGAAGTCTCAACTTATCATTTCTCTAATATATATTGGATAAATATATCAAAGAAACATAATTTTGTGATACTGACCTTAGTAGAAGGCAATGCAGTAGCAAGAACAAAAAAGTTTCCAGCTTTACCATCCACTTTCCCTTCCCAATCAACTCCAAGTTGTTGACTACATTCGGCCGCTAAAGAGCTGAGAAACAAACCTTTCCGAAGAGGAAGGGACACCTGTGACATCATACAAAACATCTTCCAATTTTAATCATTAACTTAAACATACAAAAAACTACTCCTACATTCTAATTTATTTTAACTAAGTCACCACCGAAACAATCCAGGGTTCAAACACGAGACCTCTAGTGTGCTCATGGGTCCAAGGATTAGCATTTTGATATGTGGATTTATAGGTGGCCTATTGTGATGAGGACGATCATGGTAGTTTGAACTTTACGCGTTTCATAATATGGTATTATATCTCAATGTGAAACTAGGTTATAAAAATCGATTTCAGCAATTTAGTCTTAATAGTAAGCTTCAAAAACAACTAATATCACTTTCTGCGGTTTACAATATTACCCATCTTGCTCACAGATTCATAATGCCGGATCACAATAATGTTTTGACTTCGAAATTGAGGATGTCAAAAAGCAATGACATACAGATAACGAAGCCGAACACCATTGATGAACCCCGTGAGTTTCACGGGCAATTAAACTAGTTTATTATAACTAAGTCTAACATCAAAATAATGCAATTGTTAAAACCTTAAAATTAAAACAAACAGAATGCAGCTTACAACTAATTTCCCAGAAAAATGAATTGGTATGACAAGTACTAAGCAAAAGAATGGAACTTTATACCCATCCGCTCCGTCCCAATCATTTGTTTACCTTTGATTAAAATACGTCTCACAATGAATATTAAAGTTAAACAAGTGACTGAGACGGAAAGAGTATAATTAAAAAATAAAGATATTCAATACATACAGAGACAAGGGAGCCAGGAGAGATGGAAAAGGAAGTGATAGAAGCATGAGAAAGCCAAATAACGGAACCCTTTTGATTGGAAGACGTGTCGAAGTCGGAAACAAGAGCAATGAGTGATGATTTAGAGATGAAAGATGGGAATTTTGAGGAAGCTTCTTCAAGGGTTTGTTGAAGAAACTCGTCATCTTCTTCTTCTTTGATTGGAGTTTGTTGATGGGATGGAGAATGATTGTTGTTGTTGTTGTTGGGGTTGTTGTATGATTGAAGAAGCTTTGAAGAAGATGAAGATGAGGATGAAGATGGAGATGGTGGTTTTGAATGCTTCTTTGATTTTGCTGCCATTTTTTCAGTCTGCTCAAAGCCTCAAACTGCTAAAACCCTTACACAATGGAGAACCCTTTTCTTTTTCCCCCAAATTCAACCTTGAAGACTACGGCGTGTTAACGAGTCGAGCCGAGCCGAGCCGAACCGTTCCGGTTCCGAACTTGGTCTCGTGTGGTTTGTCTAAGAATCAAAAATTAAGTTTAAGTCCATCTCAAGTTTTTCCGAGCTTGAATGTGCTTATTATAAAGTTTGTCGTTAAGCAAACTTAGCTTAAATTGAGCCTCTATAATTGTTAAATATTTGTATTTTGTTTTCTTCCGAAATTTTTAGTAACAAGGCTCGAAAGTTATAGGTAAAAATTTTGGCAAATCAGTGACACATTTGTGGGTGATACAAAATACAACCATTATAAAATATTTTATAAAATATGAAAAATATCTTATCTAATCACACTAGTTTGAGTCTTTTGCAAGGTTTTCGAGCCGAGCTTAAACCCGAGCCTAAGATGAACTCACACGAGCCGAGTTTTAACCGAGATGCTTGAGTTACTCGCAAACAGTCTCATCTCATTGACACCCCTACTTAAAACGAACTAGTTGCTTCCCATGGTTGGTTCGTGTATCCATTGTTTTTTTGTTTGTAAATTCTTAACCCAAATAAAATTAGTAAAACGCTTTGGATAATCCATTTTCCCGGATTAATTTCAACTTCTATAAGCTTAGTGATTGTTTGGCTACATAAATTTAATTTGAAATGTGTCATTTGAAATATAGCAAAGTAAAATAATGATTTGGAAATGAGGGGGTTGGAGGGTGGATTTCAAATGTGGTTATTTTAGGCTTACTTGGATTTGGTTGGATTTCCAAATTCAAATCTAGTAAGTTTGCCAAACAAGTAAATTGATCCAAATCAAAATTTGAAAATACAATTTTGGTTCCCAAACCCACCATAAGTTTATTTTTATTTAACTTCATTCGGTTCAGTTTAATTCAGCTCAACTCAGTTCATTTTATTTTAGTTCGGTTAAACTTTAAAATTCAATATTAACCTATTTAGCTTACCCCTCTAGTTAAGTTCAACTCAACATCAACCGGACGAAAACACAAATCCTAAACAAATCACGTTTAGTCCGTCTTAACCTTAAACCCGAATCGACTCGGCAACTGATTGTGTATCTTTTTGGACTCCTTTATCAAAATCCCAAAATGAGAATGACTTGATTGGTGTTACTTTTCCAGGCATTAATAGCAGTATATGATGCTCCGTATCAGATATCCTGTAACATTGAATACAGTATATCAACAGTTGTTTCAAAACGCACGAAATTACAAACTCAAAAAGGCATGAATACCTTGTAGAGTTGGCAATGAAAGATGTCCTCTTCTTCATCCTACTTTCAAATTCTCCTGACTTGTTAGTTGTTCACCTGCTCCTGTCTTACCTACCCCTCTCCCCTTTCTTTATTTATACAATATCACCATTTTCGAGTTCGTTTTAATTCCGAACTACTCGTATTAGGTAAGACTGCGCACACCCGACCCACTTGTTATTACTCTAAATTTGCAGTCTTTTTATATTGCATTCTTATTAAATGTACCTCTGAAAACAAACCCATTATGCCATTATCATTTACTATCATATAAATTCCGTTATTCGAGGTTATTGAAACTCGAGTAATAAGGGTAAGGCTGCGCACATTCGACACTGTCATATTAAAGTTGCAATCTTTAATTGTATTGGGTCAATTTGAAAGATGCCTATAGAGAGGTTTGGTGTGAGGAATGAGTATAGTTTGGGAGGGAAGAAGTTGTACAAAGATGGAGTTGAGTCTGAAGATTCCAAAGTTATATTTGATGGTGTTGCTGTTGCTGGTCTTGTTGGTCTTCTTCGCCAATTAGGTGATCTTTCACAGTATGTTCTTCTTCCTTCTCTTTATTTCTCACTCTCATGTTTTGTGTTCTTCTATATCCGTCTTAAGATTCAAACGGTCACATAGCACCCCGCTTGTATAGACGAGACAAACTTTTTGCTAGCCTTTATCTCATTTATATTATTTGACCCGTTTTGAATTTAAACAAGAATTTGTTTTTTGTTTTTGTTTCTCTTGCCTATATTTGAGTTGGGTTTTTCTGGGTTTTTCATATTGTCTTAAGTGGCTCTATTAAGGTATGTTGCTCTGACTCGGCTGCAAGTGTTGGACACAACACGGTGTTGGAGTGTTGGATACGGTTATATTGTGCAAAGTTTTCACCTTTTTGGTCTAAAATGAAGTGTTGTGTCGTGTTGAGTGATGCACATGCTACATGCAACAAAAGTGAAGTGAAGTGAAGTGAAGTGCGGGAGTAACATAGCTATTAACCTCGGAGTATTGTGTTTTTCTTCTTTCAATTAGATTTCTTATATCTGTGTATCTGTAAGCCAAGGATTGAAAAATAATGTTCAAATTACTGGAATGCTGGATTTTGGTTCTCAGCATGATCATTCAGGAATTAATTTGAGGTTAGTTATCTCGAATTGAATGATTCGGGTTTATATGCTTTTGTGTAGTTATTGCTTTTGGCCTTTTTCTTCAATTGGGTGAGGTGTGGTTGGTAAGGTGATTGGGGGTTTGTTTAATGAGTTTATGCAGAAGCATTAATAGTTGCAATCATGGCTGTGTAAAAATTCAATGCTGCAGTGAGAGTGATGAAGCTTGGTGGTCCTCTTTGTTTACGGTAAATGGATTATCGAAACAGCGCATTTGTGGGGTCGATAGCAGTTTTCTTCTAAAGACCAACATGTACCCGAAGTGTTATTTTTGGAAGTGAGGAAAAGGATAGTTTTGTGATTGTGAACTGTGATCAGTCTTGTGGAATAGTTTCTGTTGTGAGGCCAGTAGTATGTGTACAGTCTTATTAGAATGCTAGAAAACACTGCCACTTTGAGGTTCAAGACGGTGCTGTTGTGTGAACGGGTACCAACCCTTAGTGACGAGCGTTATAATATTGTTGCTTGCTCGAGCTTGGAGCATCCATTTGTTGTATGGAGTCATACTTTGTGGTTTCTGGCTAATTCCTTATAGTCTTCGTTGCCTTTTATGCTCTAATTAAACACAATTCCCTCATCAGCTGTTTATGGAGTTTGGAATCATGATAATTTGATGGTATCCTGGTTGCGTGGTGGAATTCATACGTGTGTCATTGACTCTAGTACCTTTAGCCGTGCAGTTTTTCATATTTATTTTTGTCCAGGAGGAAAGGAGGTACAAGGCTAGTACAAAAAAACTACGACGACATTAGTAGCAAAGTTCTTCATGTTTGTAGGTTTCATGTTGCAGTGTATTTTTTAGTTAGCATCCACCAACTGACTTCGATCTGACTAGTACGTACCACATTGAGGGCTTATTCAAGAAATGAGGTGTGTAGCGTGCACCTTATCACAATCATCTGGTTGCTATTCCTGTGCTTCGTGATGCAGGAGACATCTACTCCAAGCTTTCAAATTTTGATTCTCATTCTTTCATTCAATTGTCATAATGGGAAATGATATGTGCTCTCTTTCTTGCAATACTATGTTGCACTGCTCCTCGTCTCATGCTTCTTGTATAAAATTGTAGCAACCGATGATTTGCTCTATAATTACTGCGTTGGACTGTCTACATTGTGTATTCAAATAGAGTAACTTTCTCCTGCAACCATGTGTTTGTACTTGTAGATTTGCAGCCGAGGTATTCCATGGCTTGCAAGAGCAGGTGGGTTCTACTGCTTCCAGAAGTCGCAAGTTGGTCACTCGGATCCAACATATTGAAGCTATTTTGCCTTCCCTTGAAAAGGCCATGTTGACTCAAACTAGCCACATACATTTTGCCTATACACCTGGTATGTTCATCTCATGCTGTTCTAGGTTGACGGTGGCCTTCTATGTGACTGTAATGCGTGCATGGCATATGTTAATAAAAGTTTATATTCACGCGCTTGCTAGTTTGTTATCGATGTAACCTGGTATGTAATAGGAATATTAATAATAGTTGGGCCTCAACCATTACCTTAAGGTTTTGGTTAGGATGGTTCATCTATCATGGTATCAGAGCCAGTGGTCGGGTTCGAATCCTGGCAACCTCAAAAACCCTCAAAAACCCACGAAGTGGAAACCCCGCACACGGTATGGGGGAGCCTGTGCGTAATAGGACTATTAATAGTAGTTGAGCCTCAACCCTCACCTTAAGGTTTTGGTTAAGATGGTTCATCTATCAGTATGAACATTGTTAGTTTCAGCCTTCGGGGAATAACCTCTTCTTTCAGCAGACATAGCTTCTACCCTCTAAGGCGATGCTTAGTTCCTTGTAATGACAACTACCTTGTAGCGGGATCCATTTTGTTGAGATTAATTTAGTAAACAAGTCTGAAAGTATGCATGTTCCAGTTGTAGAGTTTGTATTGGCGACTAACCGTTGATAAATGAGCAACCTTTTAAGATTTTCTTTGCTCAAGAACAGCAGTTTTGCAGGCTCCGAGTGGCATCCTCGTATTAAGGCTCAGCAAAATCATTTTGTCTACTCTGACCTGCCACATTTTATCATGGATTCATATGAAGAGTGTCGTGGGCCTCCTCGACTTCAGTTGCTTGATAGGTGAGTTACCTTCTTGAACTGCTGGGCTAGGTAGCACGGACACTTCTCCTAATGAGCCGTACCGTGTCCGACACCGTGTCGGACACCGACACTTCACGGACACACGCCGAAACGTGTCCAACGCCTAAACAGCCGTGTCTAACTTTCTACATTTATTTGGGCACGTGTCCGACGCGTGTCCATGGTATTTGAGCCGTGTCGGTCGCGTGTCCACGATATTTGGTTATCATTTGCGGTGAATGATGTTCTTGAGATGAGAAATGCGTTATCGAAAGAGATCAATTAGAATATTGATCCGGATGAGGAATGAAAATAAATTTATTATCAAGCGCAAGTTTTACATTCACTTATTTAAAATTAATATCAAATACTTTTACAAAAATAAAATCAAAAATTTAACACTATAAAATGTATATTTTATTAAATTTAAATGCCGTGTCCCGTGTCCTTGTCGTGTCCGTGTCCGTGTCCGTTTTGGTGCTACCTAGCTGCTGGGTAATCCTTGTTTGCTTGTTAACAGCTTCTTCACACTCATCCTATTGCATCTAGGTTTGACACAAGTGGGCGTGGATCGTGTTTAAAACGATATTCCGATCCAACATTCTTTAGGAGGGCATCTGCCGGTTCGGCACGTAACAGGGATAAAGCTCAACGAGAAAGGAAGGCTCGGAAAAAGGTCATGTTTTGAGAACTACTTACTGTTTTACTTCGCTGTGGCACCGTAAATATCAAATGATGACTTCTCTGCTTTTGGCACAATATTGAATATGTTGCTGTATGCTCTTATTCTTTTGTTGTTATGGCTGCTGGCATGTTCATTTGTTTGTATCTTTGCCTTGCTCTGTTTATTTTCAAACATTCAATATACAAGTCGTTGATACATGATACGGAACCTGACTTTAATTTCAGAAGAGGTTATCGCAGCGTAGTGGAAAACTCCCAAATTCTGTAGCTACTATGGACAATAACCGGAGGTATTAATGTGTTACAGTTCGCGTGTTTATATATAAAATCCCGTTGAACAATCCTCCACTGTCAAATAGTTGCATTTTTCTGTTTTCTAAGATGAATTATCATCCTCGGTGGTTGCAGAGAGCAGATATCTTCTCAAACAGGTCGAGGAGGGTCTTCTGTATCACATACAGGCTCCACTTTTGATCGGACTCCCAGATCTGATTCCCTTATTTCAAAAGAGGGCATGGGTTTTGTTGAGTCACTTTCTCAACCAGGTATTTCTATACAGGCCGACAAAACAAAGAGGGAAGTTTTCTGTAACATAAATAAAAATGTGGAGGAGACCAGTAATGCCGTGACTGGTAAAGGTATTCAAGATGGCTTGTCAACCGATACTACTGCCCCTCGTTCTTCTAATGTCACGTGGGATGAGAAGCTGGAAATTATGGAACATATGGGTTTAAATCACGGGATTGAGGATGATGTCCAAGCTGGGTCCGAGAAGAACGATTATTTACATGAGCAGGACTTTAAACCCGTTAGTTTCAAAATTATGAATCGAGTGCAGGACTTATCTGAACATGAAAGCATCTCAAATTCCGGCATTGATCAACAGTCTACAGAAGCTACTATGAATGTGAAGTCAAATGAGCCGACTGGAGTGAACTATCTTCATGATCAGGACGTGAAGCTTGTTGATGAAATCGATTCTCTTGAAGATGACTTGTCAAAAGTTGTAAGCGGCCCAAATTTAAACGCAGATGCTCCTCCTGTAATTTCAGAATCTTTCCCTCAAGTGACGAGATTCACTATTGCTACTGACAACGTTGTAAATGATCCTTTTGACAACAAGTGGAGCAAAAGTGACATTGACTTGAGAAGTGACAATAACGAGGCTGTAGAAACAATTGATGCGAACCATCCTGGTGAAAACACTCGTGGATCAATTGCCGCTGACAACTTTATGAGCGATCAATCAAACAGTACGGTGGGAATAAGTGATGTTCAGTACCTACAGGAGACTATTCTTGGCAATACTAAGATGAAATCAGAGATAACCAGTGATAAATGTGATGGTCATGTGGATAATTTTACTGAAGGTGTAATCCATCACGAAAGTATAGACAGTGAAACTGACAACTTTGTTGATGCACGCAATGCAATTGATTCGGAATCTGAAAGTGATACGCAGAAAGAAGTAAATTTGACTTCTATATGTAAACTACCCGAAGATGCGTCAACTGACCTGATGGTGAAACATGAATCCCGATCTAAATCCTACAACTGTGGGGACGGAGTTTGTGATGGTGCAGAGAAGCCAATTGCCTCATTTGTTTCCAAAGAAACCCAAGGGATCGAAGGTGATGATATAGATCTGCAACTTGCTGTCCACAAACCTGTAGAATCCAGTTCGCAGGCTCCCCGTGATGATGAGACTGGATCGACCAGTTCCTATCCACATGCTCTCTGGACCAATGGGACCCTTTTAGGGCTACAACCGTCAAAACCTAATGTTTTCAGTATGTCTCCACCTGCAGATCCTACCCCTGTGACTGCTGTGAGTAGTGGTAATGGTCTTAGTATTGATCAATGCACTCCAGAGGTCAACCGTCCTGCAGGAACTATGTCTTCATCAGTGATAAACCACGACCATGGCGGTACTTTTGACAGTGATAGTCGAGATTTTGGTTCCTTGAAGTGCCATTCCCAAGATGGTAAAAGTAACATAAAAAATGATACATTTACCGCTGATCTAGGTAATGATCATGTCACGAGCTGCGAAAGTAAAGTGCTAGCAAGTATTGATTTGAAAAATGCAGTTTCTGAAGCCCCTAATACAAGTGAAGATAAACCATCCTTATTATCGTTGCTCAGTCGTAATTTACTGAAAAAGGGTCCTGGAATGAGCGAATCATTGAGCTATGAGGAAAAGAACATATCTGCCAAGTTTGATGGAAAGTTGAAGTCTTCCGTAAATTCACCGTCAGAATCACCGCCATTAGAGCATATGAAGATATCCTTTCGACCTATTGACGGTCTTGAAAATTCCAGACTAAAGCTTAAATACCCAGAGGGGGTGGTCCACCATGAAATGACAGTAGAAACCTTCCCTTCCTTTCAGTTGGTTCCAGGTTCCACTGGTGTACATCATGATGTGGGTTCGGATTCTGATGATGATACGTTCTGCCGATCATATCCATGCGTATCGGATGAGTCTGCTGGCCATCTTTCTGATTCTGATTCAGAACAGTGGGAATCGGGAGATTCTTCAGAAAGTAATGATCATGCAATAGATGATGAATCACGTGGAATCTCTTCTATTGGTTCTTCCGATCTTCAGTGCCACGCGGCTCAGCCACCTCCTCTTCCTCCATTGCAGTGGTGTGTATCAAGGCCAGTTTTACTTGGAGTGGAAGATACGCCAAAACTAGGATCTGACAGCGTAAATCAATCTTTTGTTTCTCACCCCGTTGAAGATGACTCCGCTAAAACACAAAGTGCGATGCAGGAAACAGATAGAACCGTGATGCAAAAAAAGGAGATAGAGGTATATCTCTTTGTGCTGTACTACCTATTAGGAATATTAACAGTAGTTGGGCCTCAACCATCACCTTAAGGTTTTGGTTGAGATGGTTCATCTATCATGGTATCAGAGCCAGTGTGACCAAAGGTCACGGGTTCGAATCCTGGCAACCTCGAAACCCCTCAAAAACACGAAGTGGAAACCCAGCACACGGTATGGGGCAGCCTGTGCAAACTAACCACTCTTCAAGCCCAACGGGCATTTGAGTGAGGGAGAGTATTAGGAATATTAACAGTAGTTGGGCCTCAACAATCACCTTAAGGTTTTGGTTGAGATGGTTCATCTATCACTACCATCATCAGAAATTTATCATGCCTCTATTTGACTTCTGTTGTAAGCTAATATCAACTTTGATGACCATTAATTTTTCCAAATATATGTACGAGATTATGATGTAAAATGTGTCATGCATTGATCTTTCAAAAATTCAAAATTACTATTTTCATATGATCATTGTTAAAAAGCTGTAACTAGGGTGAATTCTGATAAAATATCAAGCAAAATCTTGTTTTACGACAAAATTACTATGGAGACTATATAAATAAAATGTAGAGTACTCATCTGATACGAATTTTTGCTTTGATAATCATTTCTTACCGGGTATTTGTAGCAGGTGGCTGTACCAAATGTGGATGGCCAAAAAGAAGAACGGGGGGATTTTCTACATCAAATCCGGGCTAAAGTAAGTTCTGAAGTTTCTGCTAGGTTTCCTTGCATTGAACGATCCTCGTTAGTGGAAACGCCTCAGAATTATCTTCAGTTTCTGTACGAAACTACTCCGAGTATACTTGTTTACTGCAACTTATACTCGATGTTTTCCATGTGGTTTAGATTACGAACTAAGAAGCCTTATGCTAAGATCGTAATGAAGCTTTTAGCATCTAAATATGTGTTATATCAACTATCGTCTATCTCAAACATTGACTGACTACTTTATTCGTACTTTGTCAGTCCTTCAATCTTAAACGTACTGAAGCGGCTCGAGCAGTTTCTACGCCTAGCCTTTCTACCAGCAATAAAATGACAGCAATCCTGCAGAAGGCAAGTGCAATTCGCCAGGTAAACTATTTAGTTTGTAGCATCCTGTACGTCCTGGCTAGCGAGTTTAGACCAAATATGGAAGCATCTCTGTTACTCAGTCTCCATATGACGACCTCATGCACCTGTCTTGAACCTTGTTACTGCGACACTTCGATCATATTTGCCAAACACGAGCATTTATCATATTTAGTCAGCGATGTACGAGTGTATGACACTGTATTACATATGCAACCAACCCGCTTACTCCCATATTTATATTAATACGAGTAATATGCAATGCTATGGGGTCTCGTACAAGGCTCACCGCTGATTTACTTCATATATGCTCATTTCCAGGTGGTGGGGAGCGATGGGGAGGATGATAGTTGGAGCGACACGTGATCTATTCAATGTCAGACGTATTCTCTAAGGAATTAGTTAGACGTGCTGTTTGATGTTAAGCCACTTGAAGCGGACCATGTCCACTGTGCATAATGGCTTACCGGTAAAGGCTAACTTAGTTACTGTCTTACTGACCGCGATTGTTTCTGTAATGGAACGCCAGAGAGCCGGGAATTTTCTGGGTGAACTTCTTTTTGTTTAGGCTGCCAAGTAGTTTGTACACAGCCACTGTCTCTTCCCAGTTAAAGCTGTTCTTTCTAACTTACAGGTTACAATGTGTATTTTTCCTTGGACAAAATTACGGCACCACGAGTTTTTTGTTTACGTTTTTATTACCCACGCGACACACAGAGACCCGGTGTGAAAATAAAATTGGCCTTTTTTTGTTTAGTTCCTCACTTCCTCAATAATATTGGAAGTTTTTCATCACATCTTATGGCGCATCACCATTTTTAAATAATAAAAAGTGATGATGTCTTGTCGGGATAAGAGATGAGACACAGAATGAGACAGAGGGTTGCCATTGCTCCTCTCCTTTGTAGTTTTCTTAGGTTGGAGGGATTGACTTCTGTTGCAGGTCAAGGAGTTTAAGTGTTGAACTAACTAAGCTTTTTTTTTTCTTCATTCAAATAGTCTTTATGAGTTACTTTTGTGGGTAATTATGACTTTTTTCAATTATAGTTTGAGTCGTTACATTATTGGATATTCGTCAATCAAACCTCTCTTCGTCCTTAGATCCTTTTATTTTGAATCCTATTATAGGTAATGATAATCACCGTTTTCTCGACTTTATGTTATACATCCATCTGTTATAATTCTAAATTAATTTCTGTTTCGAATTCTATAATATTACCTCTCAGATATAATTTCATGACATTTTTCAAATCATATAAACTCGATACTCCAAATATAGCTTGAGTCGTTACATCATTGGATATTCGTCAATCAAACCTCTCTTCGTCCATAGGTCCTTCTACGTCGAATCCTTTCATAATTAATAATGATCGTCCTCTCAGCTTCATGTTATTCATGTATCTATTATAATTTAAAATTAATTCTTATTCTTTATCAAATTCTGTCATATTTCTTCTCGGATAAAATTTCATAATATTTCTTAAATCGTGTCAACTTCGCTACGTCAAATATAGATAACCTCCAACCCTCATACCTAAACCACAAACCTTGATACATCCTTAATCAAGACATAACTTTAATGATTTGGCTTTATCTCTTTAATAATCCACCATTTCCTACTAACACTACATAGACTTTTGTAGTTTGGTAACTTTGAAAGCTATCTATCTGTCTATGATTCTTACGATACCCATCTTTCCTTGATTTCCCATTAAACAAATCAACATTAAACAAAACCCAAATCCTTTTTTCAAACGACTATATTCATCTTAAACCTAAAACAGATCAAATTATAATATATATAAAACAAAAGCAGAATATATAGGAAAAAAACACAAAATTCATCTTAATTGCTCATATAAAATGAATAATATTTAACAAATAAACGCGTTTAAAGTTAATACGGATATCGACGTCACAAGCGAGACTGAAAAAGATAGAGATTAGAGAAAAAACAGCAGATTCCATGGAGTAATGATGTGGACAAAAAGCTCATCATTACCTTTTTTTCAACAAGATCCCTCAAACTTTTATGCTCTTCACTTTTCTTCAACAAATCTTCTTTATTTTATTCACTAAAACTTTCTTTTTCTTTTTTTCTTGCTTTTTTTCAGGACTTTTCACTAACTTTTCTTAGTCAATTCCCCCTTTTTTTGTCCCATATTTTTCCCATCACACGTATATAAAACACACCCTTATTGTCCATTTGTTCCTCACTTCACACACAATTGAAAACTCATTTTAATATTCTACAAAATACCCATTTCTCCTCTCAAAAAACCCAAAAAAACCCATATCCCACATTTTTCCAATTTTTTTATTGTTTTTATTTCAAATTAATAACCCTTTTCACATTTTATATTTTTTACATGGGTGAGATCAAGCTATTTGGTCAAAAAATTGTCCTACAACCAAAAGAAGAACTCAACAAAAACAACCAAACTAAGGAAAATCAAGATCAAGAAGAAGAAGAAGAAAATGCAACAATCAACAAAAGACCTGAAAAAATAATCCCATGTCCAAGGTGCAAAAGCATGGACACTAAATTTTGTTACTTTAATAACTACAATGTTAACCAACCAAGACATTACTGCAAGGGCTGCCAGCGGTACTGGACCGCTGGTGGAGCCCTTCGCAATGTCCCAGTTGGGGCAGGTCGCCGAAAAGCGAAACCACCTTGTTTGTTTGATGGACTCAACAACATGGGCATGAGTCACTTTGACTTGAATGGTATGGTTGTTGATGAATGGGAGCTCGCTGCGGCCGTCGCAGCGAGCGCTGGTGCTGGTTTTGGACATGATTTTCAGGTTAAAAGAAGAAAAAGTGAGTCTACTAGTTAAACATGTTGATCAACTTTTTTTTTCCTTCAATTTTAAGTATTATTGTATGTAGATCAATAAAGTATTAAAATTGTAAGTAGTAGTATAACTTCAAAAGTGAAAAAAAAAATTAGTCAAATGA
Source organism: Silene conica (assembly GCA_029255685.2). Lineage (NCBI taxonomy): Eukaryota > Viridiplantae > Streptophyta > Magnoliopsida > Caryophyllales > Caryophyllaceae > Silene > Silene conica. The sequence goes on from CM055314.2 coordinate 83,723,108, forward strand.
ATTTTTGGTGTACAAATATGAGTCTAACCTTTGAGGAATTGTTGTGTTTGAAGCAATGTGTTTGAAGTTTACTTGTATTTGTTAGATCGGTTTTTCTAACGTGTGCACTTAGGGTACACATTAATAATTTAAATGCGGAAATATTCACGTCTTTTCATTAATTATGGTAAAAATGGGTTACTACCAAAAAATTAAATAAAAATATGTTGTAAATGTTTCCGTATTTAAATTATTAATGTGTATCCTAAGAGCATACGTTAGAAGAACTGTTGTTAAATGGTTAAATCCAAAATTGGTGCAATTTATTACAAGAGAACACTTAATGGATCATTCAACTATTTTTTTTTAAACTTTTTAATATTCTTTTGATAGAATTTAAAAAATAAAATTTCCCGTGTTAATCAATTGTTTACTAGTTTTATTTACGTGGGATTTTATTATTATTGCTTTACGTTTTAATCTTGTTAATAGTTTTAAGGGGAGTTTTGTTATAATTAGGGCTTGTTTGGTTACCCATTAAAATCATGGGCATGCTAAACATGTAGAATTATGATGTTGTTTGGTTGCCAAAATCATGGGAAATAGAACTCACACATGAATTTACTTCCTCCATTATGTGGGGAGTCACTCACCAAGTCCCCTTGGTCATTGAAACTTCCAGCATGAATTAACTTCCCATATGCGAACCAAACACTTTTTGCGACATGAATTGAAAATTCATGTGATCTTGAAGTTCCCGGAAACTTAATTCTCTTTTGTCAACCAAACAAGCCTTTAGTTATCTGAAACGTAAAAATAAGTAAATAAACCGAGACAGTAACATGTTTTTATTCAAACTCGTACTTCTTGGACTTTTTTTTTTTGCTATATTTATATGTAATAATAACTAATAATGTTGTGTAAGAAACGTGGTTCATAATTGAAATTTGTCCATGTAAATTGTAAAGGTCGTTGAGTGTAAAGTTGGGGTACAATTAAGAGATAATTAAGACTTAATTAAATTAAATAGGTACGCCATGCATGACTTTATTGTCTAAGGAATGAAGATAATTAATGAAGCTAGTTAACAATTGGATTATAGAGAATATATGACAGATAAGTTCCCTACGCTTAAGATATATATGCATCTATTATTATATATCATCTTTCAATTATTCCTCTATCTTTCTTTACTAATTATTTGCATGTGACCTAAACGAGTTTAAACTAGTGGGATTTTATTCAAATTCTCGCTCATGAAAAAATTCGCAAGTTTTAGTTAAAATCTTGAAGATTTATTCAATTTTTCCTATGCCTAGGTGAGTTGTGTTGTGTCTGCGCTTCCTAACCCAGGCAATTGATGACGTGGCGTATCGTGTTCGGTCGTGTCAATCCACGTTGTTCTAAAATGGTCGTCAATCACGTAGAGACGTGTCAATCCAACAATCCCCTGGTGATCACTTCCATCTCTACTTCTATATAAAATGATCAACTTATTCTATTGAGTATAGACGATCAAACACTACAAGAAAAAGTCCGTTTAGCAACCAACCTTTAATTTGCAATTAATCACTTATTAGTTGCTACATAGCGACCAATTATAAATTAGTCGCTAAGTAGCAACTATTTTAACATTGGTTGCAAACATGAGATGCTAATTAACAACTAATAAAAAAATAGTCCCTAATTAGCAACCACTTAACATTGGTTGCAGAAATTTAAATTGTAGGTGGATTATTTAACATCTAATTCAACTATTCTTATTTTATGATTTTTTTTTCACGATTTTTAATAAGCTTTATATTTATTTATTAAAATCTCTATTTCATGTAACTGTTTTTCTAACGTGTTTTCAATTGTACAAGCATCCGAAAACAATTTTTTCGACTAGTTTTCTCACGAGAAATTAAAGTGTTTTTTAACTAATTTATTTTGGAATTTATTTTTTTCACGTATATAGATTTTTAATTGATTCAAGTCCAAGGTTATACGTTAGAAAAGTACTCTTTCATAAAGAAATCGAAAATACAAGATTATCTATTAAGTTTAGATCATATTTGTTTAGTTTATTATTTTGTTCTAAGAAAAAGTGAGTGAAATAATAGTACTTTATTTCGTCAAGTACGCATCGAATTCTTAACTTTGTTTTCATTAGAATAGAATAGTATCCACCGCATTCCACGATACATGGATTATTCCTTTATGATTTTGAAAATGTAACGTCACATCTAAATGTTACCGACCTCATTCTTAAAATTATGAGAGTTATCGAGATATGTTTTGTAACATAATATCTTTAGTTACACATTATTGAAAAATATAATTTATATTTTTATATTAATTATGACGATAAATCAAATAAAATCTCACGTGATTATATTTTATCTTATAAATTAAGAGTAATTAGACCTGGCAAAAGTATACCGAGCCCGAAAAATAAATTGAAAATAACTGAATTGACACCTGACCGTACATCCGAAAGGTATAACTGAACTCAATGATTCCCTACGACCATAAATAGTACCAAAAAGCAAGTATTACAATTTATTTGACTCAAAGGGGTATATAAGAAGATTCATATGAAAATGCTATTAATTTTTTTTGCGAAGATTGTCGAGTTTAGCTCTATATTATACGTAATACGTGTCGACTCCGTAGAGTGATATTAACTTAATACAAAGTGAATTTTTCAAAAAAACAAGTTGTATGCCAGTATATGAAGCCATATAAGTATTTGAGTTATATGTGTATTTTTTCTAAGCTAATTTAAAGTTTATAATTTTAATGTATAAATTGATGAGATAAAATACTTTATAATAAAACTTATATTTATAAATAAAACTCAGATTCTTTATTACAAGTTAAAGCTCAGATTAATTTTACACCGTACAACTAGCACAACTGGTAGTATAGACGTATAGTCCATGGATTAATGATCCGTACAATAATATCAAACTATCACACATCGACGACATATTCTGAAAGCATACAAATCATTTTACTCCAAATATTTATTACAATTTATACTTTTAAACGTAATTAGAGTATTATTAGATGTACCATTATTTATTTAATTTTTACTCCATATTATTCAATCAATGTAAGACAAAGCAACAAAGGTGAATATTTTAATGAGTTGATGAAAAATTAAAGGAAATATGGATTTTTGGTTCTATTGAAAGATGATACACTATTAATAAACAGTCGTGAAACCAATATTTAAATTTACCGAGGTAAAAAATCTTATTAACTAGCAGAAACGAGTGTCTCAGCTAACTCCCTCTTTTCCCACCGCTAATAATCAATTAGCTCCTTTAAAGTTAGCTTACTTTTCTTTTCTAAAGGATGAAATACTTTGAAAAAAAAAATTAAAATTTGGTGTGCTTTTGCTTTACAACCTTTGGTTGTTGCTTTTGTTGCATTGTCATAAAGTATAATCTCCAACTCATAGAGATAATTATCAAAGAAAAACGACAATTTCTTTAAAACTATTTTTACTGTATTCGGATCGACAAGCATACAAATTTTCCATTCATGACTCAAAATGGCATTAATATTATTTTTACTTTTTAAAAGTTTTAGGATCATGTGTGGTTATTGTACATTCAATAACTTGTATATATATAATTATATATTCAAGCTTGCTTTTCAACGAATTTTTATGTTTATGCATGTATGATCTTAAGAGGGTTTTAAATGAACGTGAATAGTAATTCTTATCTGAAACGGTTTTACAATAATCTATGTATGTAAAATTATTTCTCATATAGTAGTATTTACCATTTTAATTAAGATTCAAATATTTAAGTTAATAACATGAAGACTTTTTCATGAAGACCCTTGCATTTCTTGGTTTTTGCCTTTTCAAACTTGAAATTTTAGTTCCATCAGTAACCATGGGTTAAAATTATTCATTTTTATCTCGGTTAATAGTTATTACGAGTATTACTTTTGAAAAAAAAGTTTATAAAAATCCCCTTTTTAACGAAAGAAACAACATTTCAATGCTTTTTATTGGCTATTGGAAATGAGAGAGAGGGACCCACATTTTACTCAACATACTGTATTTAATTACTTTTTCTCCCCCATCTTAACATTTAATTTCCCTCTCATTTATTTCATCATTTAAGCATATTTTAAAATTTATTTTCGTATATTATATGTTTATATGATTATGTTATGCTTGTGCTTATATGTGCTTATATTATAAGTTAGAATGATGATGATTTTAATAATGTAAAAGAAGCCCAAATATTCAAATTCGGAATTTTATCTGCAAAAAATTTAATAGTCATCAAAACAGAAACATAAATTAAAAAAATCATGATTTCAATTATTTATCATAAATAGAATAAAAAGTTAACAATAATAATAACACCAAATTCATGAAATTCACTACAAACCCATAATTTCAAATTACCAAATCTATATACATTTTTAACAAACGGAAAGATGAACACATTATTTTGTAAAAATTAAAAAGAAGAATAATAATTAACTTTACATGAATTCGTATAGAAAAATACTGTTTTGGGGATTTTAAAAATAAAAAGTAAAAATAAAACAACAATTATCTGAGCGAATTATTTAAGAATTATACCGAATTGATACTAAAGTGAATTGCGAATTTGTTCGCTTGAACCAATTCGGAATTCGGAGTGGGTGTGTGAATTTGGTATCCCTATCAATAACTATATCATGTTATTAGTGTAGTTATTATCTCATATTTTTCGTCTTTTAAGATTTTTTATTACGATCCGTGTAGTTTTTATATGGAAATAAAACTAGTGATGGAATGAAAGGGTGAACTAGTTTCATTATTTATTCATTTCCCATAGTTTCACCAACAAATTTTCTTTTCCAACCGATTTTAGAATTTGATAACTATTAACCGATACTCCTTACTACTTAAATAGAAATAAATAACAATTCATACATCGAAATAGTGGATGTAATGTGTTATAACTTAGCAAATGTTTAATAAATAACAAATTAATTTCAGCATAAGCAGGTTACAACGACAGATTATAAATACAGATCTTAATAGAAGATTTGACTAGCATATTATAATTAACATAATTAATTCGAGTGTTTAGTAACTAGCAAATTGAGATTAATATATGCTAACCAATATGCCGGGTATGTAAACAACATATTGTAAATAACATATTGACCCCAAATACGTTATTTCAATATGCTATTTACCAAACAATAAAATTAACTTACTATAAAACTCTTAAATATGCTAAAAATTGGCTAATAGCGGTTTGCCAAAAACCCCATTAGAGTGAGAAAGCAAAAGGCAAATAAACACCCTAATTCCCAAGATCCCAATTTTTATTTATTTTAAATTAGAGAAATGGTTCTCTTTTCCTCTTATTTGATGGATTAAAGATTCGAACACACCCAAATGGAGTAGTTGATAAGCTGAATTCAATAAAAGTATTTATTATAAATAATAAATAGATGCCAAAATGCCACACAAGTGCATGCACGCATTTCCCTTCAACGTGGAAGGAATCATATGCATTATACTCCGTATATAATACTTATACACTAGCTAATTAAAGCTATTTTCCGATATGGGAATTTCCATTCCTTAAGAAGTTACTTTGCCTTTTTTTGTTGCTTTTTTTCAAGCCAAGAACCCGGACGTTGGATATAGCCATGAACGAAGGTGGTTGTGTAAAAATTTTAACAAAAAAAGTATCGATTTAATGACAAAATGTATATATGGAATATGGTGATCAGAGATGAAGCTATGATAAGATTATAGGAGGGGCCGTTTTAGAATTCTCCATCTACACTTAATTTATTATAAATATCACATTGTTACTTTAGTATTAAAGGTAGTATTTATTACTCGGTCTCGAACCTGCAACCACATGAAGACTTTTGATTACAAATGGTAAACAAACCACTAGACCACCTACAGATGAATGTTAGAATTCTTACTATTTATTACTTATTCTTGAAATTCCACCCGGGCCCTAGCCCATACAACCCAGGCGTAGATTCGCCTTTGATGGTGATACAAGTCATACAACATTAAATAAAAATTCTCAATACAAAAATTGAACCTATGACCTCTAACTAAAAGTTAACGATAATGTACTCCTTTACTCAACAAAAGGGTAATTATTTTTGGGGAAAAAAGGGTATAGATGCATTCACTATATCCCAGCAAGAAACGCCTCTGAGATTCATGTACTCCGGATTTTAATTGTTTAATTCTTTTGGGTATATATTATTCGGTTTAATTCAGGTTTGGGCTAGATAAGATCACTAAAGCGGCAAAGTTTCCCTGAAAAGTTTAACACTGATGCACTCACAAGGCTCGAACCTAATACTACCTCATTAAGTTAAAACAACTTATTGCGAGTTCATTTAAATGCTCCGTATGTCGGCCTTTATTTATGAAATAAAGCTATTCTTTCTATAAATTATTCCAAAGACACTTGTCTTCCGCAATACGATTATTTTGTGACCTCAAAAATGGTATCACTTAAACTAATTACTTCAAAAGAATACCCAACCAAAAACCAAAAGTTGATGAAAGAAAAATAGAATATAGATAATGTTAGTGCATTTTTAACAACTAAAACAGTGTAAGAATATTATCTTGAATCAATCTATGCACTTGTATGTCTTAGTAAAAAAAAAGTTGAAAATCGAATTAATGCTGTAAAATTAAAGTATAGATTCCTTTGATGTCTCTGAATAAATTGAAATAATATATACACCCAAATATAGTTTTGTTATTTAGTTAAAACCGGTGTTAAAATTTGAGGTGATCAATTGCACGGGTCAGCCCGGCTCGATCCACTTCTTGGTTTATCAAAAACAAAACTTGGTTGGCATGCTACTTTGCTAGAGACTCGGCGTGATCTGTCAAAACGTATGCACTAATTTAGGGTACAATACAAATTTAGCTGAATTCTGTCGTAACTTGATCCGTTAAGAAAATGAAAATTGAATCAGACACGTGACCTAAACCACCCAAGGACCAGTTTAGGGTCGGCTATTATCCCTGAAACCAGCCCGACCAGCTCGCCTCAGCCCCAAGGGCCGGTTCCGGTTCAGGTCAAATAGGCTCCCCCGACCGTCCCTAGACCCGCTCGTGACCACTTATAATAATACCACATAGTTCATGATGCTGAATTTAAGCATCGCTATGGATCATATTTACATAGAAAAATAATATAATCATATAATAAAAAATACTCCACTGCAATATAAAGGTTTTTAACTCGAGATTATCGGGTGAGGGCATGAGGCTTTCTAATTTTTTTATATTAATTTCTTAAAGTAAACAAATTATCATTACGGTATATCCCACGTTTTAGCCAGAATAATGAGGTGTTTTAAGTTAATAATAATTTTTCTACGAAATCTTAAATAAGAGAAGGTGGATAACAATCATTTCGTATAATTAATTAAATATATAAAATTTTCAAACCAGAAATTTAAGTATTAATAGTCAAAACAATTGTGAAAGTATTATGCTTATGCTTATTCAAATACTACATCCAAATAAAGAACCATACAAATTAGTCGGATATCGACTCAAATAGTCGAACTCAAACCATAGGCTTCTTGGTAACAGGATCAATGTCCAACTCCTTGAGGACCTCAGGGCACTCAGGGAGAGGGTCCTTCCTCATGAACCCGAGTGGGTTGGCGTTCCTGACAGGGGTGGCTTCACCATTGTTGTTAGTTAGAGAGACCTTAGCGGCTTGTTGCGAGTACATGTCGGTTGGGATCTCGGAACATTCCTTTGAGGGACTCTTCACTAAGCTTATTTGACAGATATCATCTTCATGGTCTCCATCTACTGGAATGCTGTATAGGCCTAATCTGTCTGTCACTGTATCTTTCAGGAATGTTAGTTCTTCTGTTGTTATGTTCTTGCATTCCAACTGCACTGTTGCACCTGTTGTTTCATCCACCATTTCAATTGTTAATAGTAAGTCTTCTGAGAGACGCTCTCACGCTTACATTTCAGGAAGCGGGTTATATAAATTACTCTGTATCAGGAAGTCGCATAATCTTAATCACTAAACTAAGACATCTGTATGTAATGAAACGGAAGTTAGTTACATACCTTCAAGCATATGACTAACACGAGTCATGAATTGGATCTGGCATGTATCACAGAACACCATACCCTGAACAAAGAAACGATTGTCAGCCTCGGCATTTGCAACACCGGCCATGGAGAGGACGCAGAGGGCGGCCGCCAAGACGAGAATGGATTGAGACTTAGCCATTGTTTTTGTGTGACAAATTTTGTTGTGTAGGAGATTTGATTCAAGTTCTATGACTTAGCTGATGATATTGTAAAGGGAATGTTTATGGTTTATAAAGAAGAAAATTATGTCCTAATTATTCTATTTTTGTCATCTCAAATTATAATTAGCTACAAATAAGGGCATCCAATTTTATTTTGTGGCTTGAAATGTATACTAATTTTAATCATTTGGTGGTTATTTTTGAAACAATGAAATAGACTTGTTTATGACGGAGTTAAAAAATCGGAAAATCTTAAAATTATTAGGAGTATACTATCTATTTTTAGAATATACTAGTTTTACTCTCGTGCAAAAAAATGCACGACCGGGTTTACAACTATGATATACTGAGCTTATAACATAATTTTCATTTTATCGGCAATTAAATTAAAAATATATATATGAGCTAAAATTAAATTAGAGTACCGACTTTGAAGTAAATTAAAATGTAATAATAATGAATTAAAAATATTTTGTTGTGTAGTTTTATTAAATTTAGAACTACCTATTTAATGGGAAGAAGGGTAATTAAATCAATAAGGAGGAAGGTGGAGGTCCTACACAAAAGAAAAAAAAAACTATTTTTTTCATTTTAATAAATTAAGAACCAATCAAATCTCTTTAAATTCTATTTCTTTTATATTATAGAGATTTAGCCTATGAGGATTAAAATTTCGAATTTGTAAATCAAGTCCGAAAATGTAAAAGTGGTTATTATCGTGATATTGATGGTATATCATGGTATATCGATATCATTGGCAATAGTAATAGCATTAAACGGGTTGATATGGAATTAGAACCTCATACTACCGTGGTTTCTCATTCCAATCCATTTCATTCCTACGTACTGAACCAGATGACCCCTTAATTGTCGGTAAGAGTGAAAGACAAGCTACAAATTTACACAGGGTGCAAATGACGGACAAACGCCGATGATTTCAATGTAAATCACTGGTAAGTTAAATCGAGTTTGCAAAGCCTGATCAGTCGGAAAAACCGATACTGTAGCACTTACAAGTTACAACGCAACCTAGTAGATCTGAAAATACGGTGATAAAACGATCAAACGATTCAAGCTTCCTATAAACAAATTATATTTGATTGAGAGGGTTATCCACTGCATGTTATACTAAACTACCGTGTTAGTCTGCAACTGACTAACTTCATATTCGACATTCATCAACACGGCACTTCTGAATCTGGAATGCAGGTCTAACCCAAGCTCCACAGCTACATTGAATGCCGACCCACGAGAAAAAACCTAATTTAGCATTGCATCCTATGCAATAAAGCTTCTCCGATAAATATCCATCTTGAACTGATAACATTTCAGAGGGAAAACATGGTCAGCAACATTATAAAGTTCTGCAGTTTGTCGAAAGAAACAAAAAGAACAACACTGAAGATTATATAGTTTTGGTTCTCACCTGGTGCCATCCATTTCAAAGGCTCTACAAAAATAGCAGTGCATTCAGGGGTATTTGGGTTAACGCTCTTCTTTCTTCCTCTAAAGCTTGCCTCTCCGTCTCCTTGCTCGTGAGAGACGAGAGTTTCATCGGATGCAACAATTTGACGGCATTTCTTGCAACGGTATATCAGTTTACCTTTCATATCAGGAATAATATCAGAGCTACTGTTGGTTTCTGGTACTTGGACTTCCGGGTTATTGCCAGATTCTGACATTCGGCCATTCTGGTCAAGAACCTCAACGTTTTTAGTTCCCTGCATCGGGACTCTCAGGTCAGGAGACTCAGGACACATGTCGGAGCAACTGGATTCGAATTCCTGTACTTGCTGCCCGAGACTCTGATCAAAGCTGATTGCCTCTGTCATTTTCTACACCGCAGCTTATTTCTTGATCTCTGAATGGAGGAAAAGGATGAGTAAAAAAAGATGAAATCTGTATATGCTGAACTTTTTTTGTTCTAATTCAGGTTGGGATCATCTTTGGTCGAACTGCAAAGCGAATAATACAGTGATCGCTGAATGAAGCAGCAATTTCAGTGCTATTAACTGAGGAGGTATCTTTCAGTGAAGCTGAACCAGACTTGGAAAAAAAATGTACATGGAATTTTTTTTTTCAACTCCATGTCGATGATTACTTATTTTAGAACATTAAAAAACCGTTCAAAGGAAGCACGATATATCTTCAGCTCCAATGTCATACCACCTAATAAGTTTTGGTAGCATAGATTAATTACTCGAACAAAACGCTAAGCATATCAGATCAAATCAGAAACTAACAGCACTAGAAATATAACGAAACTGGCATGTGAAACTACACCATAACTTTATAACAGTAAGCGAAAATTCAGTAATCGTCATCAACACCTGGTGTAAGAGGTTTCTCAATCCTCCACTCCGCTCCCAGTCATTCTCAGTCCCATAATTCTCATTCTCAAGAATTTCATACTCACCAATAGTTGACAGAATGTCACTTCTAAACCATAAAAACAAGCTCCTACAACTCGTTCTATGTTGTTAACATCCTGTCATTCGCAATATGCCTCAACAGTAGTGGAGCGAGGGGGCCTAGCAGGGGCGATCACCCCGCTGGGGTTTGAAAATTTCGAAACTTTCAGTTAGAATATTCAATTTTTTCGAGATTCCTTTATAATATTACCCTTTCACTCCTGCTGACTCAAAATCCTGGCTCCGCAACTGTCCAACAAAGAGTATTGCTTACACTATAAATTACTACTCTACGTCTCAATCATTTGTTTAACGGTCATTGTGAGAGTAAACCCTAAACCCTAAACGTAAACAAATGACTCCGACAAAAAGAGTACCATTCTACCAACAGTAAAAATTTGACAATGCTCAAAAATACCAAGAAAACATCTGAATTTCTAATCGAGTTAAAAACCCTAACCAAGGAGCTCGGCTATATCCCAAAATTGGAAGTTTTAAATAATAAACTATTGCCAAAATTATTCACAATAATAGGGAAATTCCGAATAACGTATACAATTGAATGGAACGGAAAAATAACGAATTAAGTTTACTAATTAACATAATCCACCATAAAGTCGAACCAAACATACACTGATACACACAACCCCCAAACATAAACAGAGTCTTAATTTAGTAATTAAATAGTAGTTCCTCTCAATTATTTGTTTATCTTTAATTAATAATGATCGTAATTAGAGAGTAAAGGGGATTATTACCGGTGGTGTGACGAGTTGTTGCCAAATGAAGCTCTTCGTAAAATGATTATGCAGAATTTTGATGCTGAATTTTGTTTGACTATATAAAGCTTCGTGGGCTTACCCGTATAACAACTGGGCTTGCCATGGACTTGGTGAAACAAACAAGATTGAATTACCCGATCCGAATTGACTATGTTAAAAGCTTCCCTTTACAAAAAGCTCTCTTTTGTGACGGGTATATTGTCACAAGTTTGCAACAGGTAAGTACAATCACTTGTTTAGATAGTTAAAAATAAAAGTGCATAGAGAATCACAAATAATTTGTCTTTATCTCTTCAAATGAGTACTAGTTTTATTCTCGTGCAAAAAATGCACGGATCCTAATAAAAAACGCTTAAAAGACGAAAAATGTGAGACAATAACTACACAAATTACATGATATAGTTATTGATAGGGATACCAAATTCACTCACCCCTCCGAATTCTGAATTGATTCAAACGAACAAATTCGCAATTCACTTTTGTATCAATTCGGTATAATTCTTTAATAATTCGCTCAGATAATTGTTGTTTTATTTTTATTTTTTATTTTTTATTTTTAAAATCCCCGAAACAATATTTTTCTATACGAATTCATGTAAAGTTAATTATTATTCTTCCTTTTTATTTTTACAAAAGAATGTGTTCATCTTTCCGTTTGTTAAAAATGTCTATAGATTTGGTAATTTGAATTTATGGGTTTGTAGTGAATTTCATGAATTTGTTGTTATTATTATTGTTAACTTTTTATTCTATTTATGATAAATAATTGAAATCGTGATTTTTTTTAATTTCTGTTTCTGTTTTGACGACTATTAAATTTGTTTGCAGATAAAATTCTGAATTTGAATATTTGGGCTTCTTTTACCTTGTTAAAATCATCGTCATTGTAATTTATAATATACTCACATATAAGAACAAGCATAACATAATCATATAAACATATAATATACGAAAATAAATTTTGAAATATGCTTAAATGATGAAATAAATGAGAGGTAAATTAAATGTTAATAAGATGACGAGAGAGTAATTAAATATTTTGAGTAAAATGTGGGCCCCTCTCTCACATCTACAATAGCCAATAGGAAGCCTTGAAATGTTGTTTCTTGTATAGAAAGGAGATTATTTGACCGTCATAAGCTTGCGACGATTATTTGTGTTCTCTTTAAGGCCATGTTCTTTTGGACTGAAACTTAAGTTAACTGAACTGAACTGAACTTATAGGATCTGAACTGAACTTATATGAACTGAACTGAACTAAACTTATAGGAACTGAACTGAAATGAACTGAACTGAACTTATAGGAACTGAACTGAACTGAACTTATAGGATCTGAACTGAACTGAACTGAACTTATAGGATCTGAACTGAACTGAACTGAACTTATAAGATATGAACTGAACTGAACTTATAGGATCTGAACTGAACTGAACTGAACTTATAGGATCTGAACTGAACTGAACTGAACTTATAAGATATGAACTGAACTGAACTGAACTTATAAGATTCGAACTTAATTAACTTAATTTAATTTAAGTTAACTATTATTATTATTATTATTATTATTATTTTTTTTTTATTTGCACGTATTATTATTATTATTATTATTATTATTATTTTTTTTTTTAGGGACTTTTATTAAAAACAAAGGTGAAATTACATGAAGTTGGTGGGCACCCGAGAAACTAGCTGGGCGCCCACTCCCTTAGCAATAGCAAAACTAAGGCGAGAAAAAATAAAAGCAGCGTTCCTCGATCCGGCATCCTGGGACACAAAAAACTTCTGAATCCGCTTGAGCAAGGAAACAGCATCTTCCCCTAATTCCCCCAAAGAAGAGAAGGAGAAAGGCAAGAAGCCATAACCATGCCCCGCGCACAAGTCTCTGTACTTGGCGCTCTTCCTCCTAGCAGCATCAACCACCACCCCTCCTGGCACAAAATCAGCCATGCCCGACTGAGTCAAAGGAGAGGACCCAACCAAATCCACACAAACATCGCGCCCCCTGTCCCAAGAGTAGAGCAGCTAATCAGCGGGTCGCAAAGAACCCCCCGCAGCATCGAGCAACCCAATATCCACCTCGCGACCAGCAGAGATCCCAGACCGGTAGCAAATATCCAAAAGAGTGTCACGAACAAGGTTATGCCGATGTTTGACACCAACAGCACTAACGCAAGAGACAGCGTGATCCCCGAAGATTTCACCATCAAAAACCCGGGAGCAAGCCGAACAAGGCAAGGACACCGGAAACAGCGGAACCCCCAAACGATAGCTGAGCACGCACCGGTAAGTCCGACTGTTCATAGTCTGCCCCAACCCAGAAATAGGGGCAACCCTCAACCAATCAGACGAGCAACCACCCAGCCGGGACTTCCATAGCACAACCTGACGAGGGGTCAAAGAGAAACCGACTCACCCGAAGCAACAACCTTCGCGAAATAAACATCTGCCAATTTCTTCATTAGTTTGGTGGCAGCGATCTCACAAGGGTTGCGCAGAAAGTCAGATTCCGAAACCGTAGCAAAAGCATCCAAAGCTGACTGAAACGAAGGTCCGGGGTCATGGACGCCCGAAACCTGAAGAAGCCGATCTTGCAAAGCCACAGACTGCAACCGAGAAGCTAGAAAAGCATAGTGAATGAAGTCTCCCGCCGCATACACACCAAGCCCTCCAAAGGAGAAGGGGAGAGTGGCAAGCCGCCATTGCCAGTCACCGAAACCCGGCCCAGAAGCAGTGACAATACGCTCTAGATGAGAGCGTAGAGCCGCGTCAAAAACAGGCGCAACGGCCCCAAAAGCAATAGGGGAACAAGTACGCAACGCAAAGTAAAGCTTCGAAATACCTGTGCAGGCCCGCAGCAAAAGAAGCTCACACTGCGGATCATCAATCAGAGAGACAGAGTCCATGAGGCCAATGGTCCGAGTCACTCTACCCATCACCACCTCACTACAAAAATCCGGGCACACACTCACAGGGCCACCAAGGACAGTGACACCATGCTGCGGCCGCGCAATACCAGAGGGAAAAACACCCAAATCGCGGCTCCTGGGATCGTCTGAAGGCCAAAAAACCTCGGTCTTGCCAATATTAAGATGTAGACCCAAACGCGGCCCGTCCTCCAAAATCATCTCCAAAATCTTCCCCACAACAACGGTGTCCCCGACAATAGAACCATCATCCAAATACCACGCCTGAAAACTCAAGTCGAACGAATCACGGATCTTACAAATCAAGGGGTGTAAGACCAGAGAAAAGAGCAAGGGGCCCAAAGGATCACCCTGTTGAACACCCTGACAGGACCACAAACTATGCTCACCATAATATAATCGAGCGGGGCGAGAATAGCACAACTCAACCCACCCAGAAAGCGCTGGGCAATGACTACTCACCTCTCGCAACATGACCTCCCTATCGACCATGTTGAAAGCGTTCTGGAAATCAACCAACAACATAGAAAGACCCACCTCATCACCCCGACTCTCAACCAACCGGTTCAACGCATGCAGGATAGCCTCACCTCCACCAGAAACCCCCACCCAAAACTGAAGCCCATCAAAATAACCACTCAAAGATGGACCAATCAAAAAAGCACTAACCTTGGATACAAGGTGCCTCCAAATCGTACCCACGGCAAAAGGGCGGATACCGGCCACCATCCGGCTTAACAAGCGGGGTCAACGGTGCACTCGCGATATACTCACTAAGAACCAGCGGACACCGATCCTCAAGAAAGAGGTTAACCACCCCAGTGATAGAAGCAAGTAACTCGTCAGAAACGGCAGCCGCAACACCACTCAAACAATCCAGAAGATGTTGAGCCCGTAAACCATCCCTTCCACAAGAAGTACCACGCGGAAACCCATGAATCATACCCAGGATAGCTGAGACAGAGGCAACAAGAGGAGGATGACCCGCAGACCGAGAAGGCAAAACAGGAGCAGGGACGATTGGGTGTTTATCTGCCAAAGCCGCGAGAGTAGCCGTATTGTAGGGGGCAACTCCAGAAGATGATAGCACACGAACATCTGCGGAATAATGACCATCACTAATCTTCCTCCTACACTGCTTAACATTAGCCTCACCTAGCTCAAGTTCCTCATCAAAACGAAAAGAAGGGGAAGACGCAGCTAGAGTATCCCTTAAGACCTACAACATGCCACCAGGCACACCCCAAGAACAAATAGCGCTGGAAATGCTCTCCTCCTGCCGCTGACGCCGGACAGCGGCCCGACACTCACGACTACTCCGCGGAGAGAAAGTCTTGAGAATACAAAGGGGTAAAACAAGCAGAGCAACCCAAGAAGAGAGATCAGATGGTGAACGGATCACAGCATCAAGGGCCCCTTTAAGAACCCGAGAGAAACCAAGACGACACCGAAGGGGGATGGACTTCACGGTTCTCAACCCCTTAGACAACAACCGATCAAGAGAAGTAACAATGAACCCACCCCCAACCTCAGGACCAACACTATCAGAAAGCAAAAGTGGTTCGGGATCAGACGGCCTAGGGAAATCATAGAGAATGAAAGAGACAACCCCATCACCCGAGTCTGGCGCCTCAACAGTGGACCCATCCCCATGCAGACAACGCTTACTATGAGCATGCGTTCTAAAACAGACCCCACATAACCAAATGCCCATACGACTAAAAGTAGTCTCAGCCTCGACAAAAATAGACATAGAAGTAAGAGATGTAAGGTTCATATACCTATTTAGTCATACTATTTTATTTATCTTTATAAATAGAAGATCTTATGCATGCTTAACGAAATTGTGTCGAGATATAAGAGAAATATTAGCTCCCTTACATTGATAATCTCGGCTATTTTAGGGCACAAGTGAAGTCACCTTCTTCACTTGTTCTTGAGCTTAACCCACGGATGATCCTCCTTGAACCTTCAAAGAGATGATGGTCTCCAAAAGATGAACACCAAGACACACTAACTCTCAATGTTTGTATGTTATTGTGCTAGAATCAACAAACAAACTCACTAGATTATGCAAGGAGGTGCACGGTTTTAGGGTTAGAAAATAAGAGCTTATTTTCTCTCTTTTTGTTCTCTCTCTAAGACAAAAACCCTAACTTGATAAGTGAATGAATGTTGTATGCAAAAATGAGGAACAAAACCTCTTTTGTTCTCTCTTGGGTTCGGCCGAAATGCCAAGGGAAGGATGCCCAATCAAATGGCTCTCAATCCTCTCAAATGTCCCAAGCATGCACTCAAGTCTTAAATGCTTTGTCCTTATAATGTTCCTATTACATATAATGTAATGTTGTAAATGTGTGTGTGTGTGTGTGTGACATATCACACGGTCCACACCACCAAAACGGATCCAATCCGTAACATTAGTTAGGATAATATTATTTGCGTAGTTTAACACTTTAAACTCTTTATCGCAAATTAGTAATTTAAATAATTACATATATTTATTTAATCGCATTTCATAACTACAACGATTGTAGTTCATTCGACTCATTCATTTATTATCATGTTTCATAAACATATAAATAATAGTGATGACATTTCGATCACTAAAATAATTTATAATCCTATTATAAATTATCTCCTTATTTTTATTCATAATCTAGAAATGAATCAACTCGTATCAATATACAGTTGTTACATTTATTATTGAGGTAGTTGTCCTAAAGGTGTGACCTAAAGGGATCAACTGGTCACCACCGTCTTTACGACAGTAATGTCAAACTCTAGCAAGCCAATCATTACCGATTAATGTTGACCAGTTGACTTATGATAAGAATCATCCCATGAATATTCTTTTATAGAGATTTGTCAATTTAATTAATATAATTGACGTGATCACATTATTGTCGAGGACACTTACTCCAACAATCTCCCACTTGTCCTCACAAGTGTGGATCACCGATTCTCTTGTTCTATTACATTATCTCCCACTCAATGCAAGGTGTCTTGCAGGTCGTACTTGCACGTGATCAAATCAATAGTGGTTTTTCTCGATATGGAGTGTAACTGACAGACCGGAATTATCTACCATAGATAGTCTCCGAGCGTGGCCACGCATTTCCAGTTTACTACTCCTCGAGTGGCCTTGAGATATAAGATAACCCTGACAAGGGGCAGAACAATTCCTTTCCAACTGTTCTCCTTGGCCAACATCATCCATTGTGACCCAAAATATATCCATTTGACCCCTTTTACGGAAGATCGTAGAATATAAATCAAAGTCATTCTGAATAATGTCACCTCTAGAGCAACCAGTCTCTAGTCTAAGAATCGACTCATAAGAATATATATAGCAGCTCTTGCCACGACCAGGCTCCATTGAATTCTAAAGAACTCTATAAGCGGTCACTGCCCGACACAAGTGTACTTTACAGTTTGTCTATATGATCGACTAGTCATCCCTTATGACTCTATGGTGTAAGAACTCACCATCAGTCGCATCATAATCTAGTCACTTCGAGACGTCACCTCATATAAGTGACTAGGGGCGATACTAAGTTAATCCAGTTCACTTGAACAGGGTTCAACAATTGTCCTACAATCCTGTTGGATTTAACAAAGTATATATAAAATAAACAAGTTGTATAAAACTTTAAATGATGAACGAGATTATCTTATATGAACGTAAAAACAACATTTTTCATTTCATATCGTATAATCGGTTACACATTGGGTAAACTCTTAAGACCCATAGAACGAGCATGAGAATCATGCTTAGCTTGCGACAAGGGTTTGGTTAAAGGATCAGCCACATTATCGTCTGTCCCAACCTTACATATCGCTATTTCCTTCCTATCAATGAAATCCCGTATTACATGATATTTTCTTGGTACATGTCTAGACTTATTACTAGACTTAGGCTCCTTAGCCTGAAAGACAGCACCACTGTTATCACAGTACAGGGTGATAGGATCTTCAGCATTTGGAACTACCCTTAGTCCCTCGATAAATTGCCTTATCCATACTGCCTCCTTAGCAGCCTCTGACGCTGCAATGTACTCTGCTTCCGTTGTAGAATCCGCAACGACTGGTTCTTTGAAGCTCTTCCAACTAATGGCACCACCATTCAAGATAAAGACAAATCCAGCCTGGGATTTAAAATCGTCTTTATCTGTTTGGAAGCTTGCATCTGTGTAACCCTTTACACACAAATCTTCTTCCCCTCCAAACACTAAATATGAATCCTTAGTTCTTCTCAAGTACTTAAGGATGTTCTTGACTGCAATCCAGTGACTTTCACCTGGATTTGCTTGATATCTACTAGTCATGCTCAAAGCATACGAGACATCAGGACGAGTGCATATCATGGCGTACATGATAGATCCCACGGCGGAAGCATAAGGGATCATTTTCATGCGTTCAACATCCTTGGGCTCTGTGGGTGATTGATACTTTCTCAATATAATGCCACTTCCCATGGGGATAAACCCTCTCTTGGAATTTCCCATGCTGAACCGTCGAAGAATCTTATCGATATAAGGTTCTTGACTTAGTGCCAATATCCTCTTGGATCTATCTCTATAGATCCGGATACCTAATATGCATTGTGCATTTCCTAGATCTTTCATCTGAAAATGGTTACCTAACCATCCTGTCACTGATGAAAGCATTGGAACATCATTTCCAATGAGTAGTATGTCATCCACATACAAGATTAGGAATACAACATTGCTCCCACTGAATTTCATGTATAGACAAGGTTCCTCGACACTTCGAGTGAAACCATTTTCTTTTATGACTTCATTGAAGCGATGATTCCAACTCCTCGATGCTTGCTTGAGACCATAGATGGATCTCTTAAGCTTGCATACCTTGTTAGGATTTTTAGGATCTTCAAAACCCTCAGGTTGTATCATATACACATCCTCCTTTAAATGCCCATTTAAGAAGGCGGTTTTGACATCCATTTGCCACACTTCATAGTCATGAAATGCGGCAATCGCTAACATTATCCTAATGGATCTTAGCATGGCTACCGGAGCAAAGGTTTCATCATAATGAAGACCTTGGACTTGGGAAAAACCCTTAGCTACTAGCCTAGCTTTATAGACATCATTATGTCCTTCTATGCCATTCTTCACCTTGAAGATCCACTTGCATTGGAGAGGTCTCATCTCCTTAGTCAAGTCTACCAAGTCCCATACTTGGTTTTGATGCATAGAATCCATCTCGGATACCATGGCCTCATGCCATTTGATGGAGTCGGGACTAGAGATTGCAGCTTTGTAAGTGGTAGGCTCGTCACTTTCCAAAAGTAAAACGTCCAGGCTACCATCTTCCTCAATTAGTCCAACATACCTATCAGGTTGATGTGGGACCCTACTCGACCTCCTGGGTGGAATAGGTACCGAAGTGGATGAAGAAGGAACATCTTCTTCTGTTTCAGCTTCAGTTTGTGGCTCTTGAACTTCTCGAACTTCATTAAGTTCAAAATTTCTCCCACTCTGTCTCTTAGAAATAAACTCCTTTTCTAAGAAGACAGCCTCAGAAGACACAAACACTTTGTTTTCTTGAGGTTTGTAGAAGTGGTAGCCACGTGAGGTGGTTGGATAACCAACAAATATGCATTTTTCGGATCTTGGTGCGAGTTTGTCATCATTTTTAGATTTGACATAAGCATCGCACCCCCATATCTTCATATAGGATAAGTTAGGAACCTTTCATTTCCACATCTCATATGGAGTCTTATCGGTCGCTTTTGTTGGACTATTGTTCAACGATTTGATGGCTGTGAGGATCGCAAATCCCCAAAATGAATTGGGTAAATCAGTTTGGCTCATCAATGATCGGACCATATCCAATAAGGTTCGATTCCTCCTTTCTGCCACACCATTAAGTTGTGGTGTTCCTGGAGGTGAAAGTTGTGACACAATGCCACACTCCTTTAGATGTGAATCAAATTCATTGCTAAGATATTCTCCACCACGATCGGATCGTAATGTTTTAATCTTCCTGTCGAGTTGGTTCTCTACTTCATTCTGAAATTCTTTAAATTTCGTAAAAGCTTCACTCTTATGCTTCATTAAGTAGATATACCCATACCTACTTAAATCATCGGTGAAGGTGATGAAATAGTCATAATTGCCTCTAGCGGTGATTGATAGTGGTCCGCATACATCCGTATGTATTAGTCCCAATAACTCACTGGCTCGTGTCCCTTTACCACTAAAGGGGTTACGAGTCATCTTTCCTAGAAGGCAAGCTTCGCATGTACCATAAGATTCATATTCGAATGGTTTAATTATGTTGGTCTTTACCAATCTTTTAATGCGATTTTCATTTATGTGACCAAGTCGACAATGCCAAACATATGATTCATTTGGATCACTTGTTTTAATCCTTTTGTTATTGACGTTGTAGACATTATTAGATGAGTCGGAAGTTTCCAAATCATAGATTCCATTAATAGAATTGGCACGGCCAACTACCATGTCATTCTTAGAAATTACACAACAATTGTCTTTAATGGAAAAATTATATCCCTCAATGTCTAACATTGCAACAGAAATAATGTTTTTGGAAAGAGACGGTACAAAATAACAATTATTAAGTTTTAGCTCATATCCACTCGTTAAGGCAAGAGTGCAAGTTCCTTTAGAAGTGGCTGCTACCCGAGCTCCATTTCCAAGTCGGAGATCCATATCACCCTTGTCCACCTTCTCCACTTCTCTTAAACCCTGCAAACGATTACAAAGGTGAGAACCACATCCGGTATCCAATACCCATGATGTGTTGGATGTAAAATTTATGTCAATAACAAAAATTTCAGATTTGGAATTACCTAACGGAATCACAAGACCTTCTTGGATATGACGTAAGTACTTGGGGCAATTCCTCCTCCAATGGCCCATGACACTACAATAGTGGCATCGCCCTTTCTCTAACTTTCTCTTCTTCTTCTTATTCTTTGCAAGACATTTCTTGCTAGAACTCCCACTGGCTTCATCATAAGCCCTTTCTTTCAAGTATAAGGCGTCCAATTCTTCATTTAGCTCATCTATATAAGCCGTGTCAAGAAATGGACCTTTGGGAGGTGGGAGAAAAGAAATGAAGTTAATACTGCCATCCGGACCTGTTCCGAAATGAACTTCTCTAGTAGTATCAATGTTGTTTTGGTTGCAAATATCGTCGAAAACATTATGACAAGAATCAATAGTGATAGGGTTGAATGAATCCATTGCGATAAAACAACTACAAAAACGGAAACGAAGGAAAAATTAACGTTCATCATTTTAATACTTGTTAAACATTTTAAACAAGTTAAGTATTTACTTAACGATCTCTTACACAATTAAGTAAATAATCCCGAGACCCAAACCCATACTAATCCGGGCACGGTGTAGCCGATTCAACCCGTATAAGTATAATTTGGTGGATTAACCCTTTAATCGGTTCTACTCTTAGAACACTCGGTCGACAATTTTCTTAAAATTATCTTTAGCCCGAACTTATTGCAACTACGGTTACGAATACTTTCGTTGAGATCGACCAAATTTCAAGGTGTAATCGTCATTATCCCACTTACCCAACGTGACAATTTTAGTACCCCGGTTTAGCCGAGCCTACATATTTGTGAAGAAGGGATTCATGGGTCCATACTCTTTGGTAAGGCTATGTCTCAATATTTTAAACGTAAGAGATCTTATCAATTATTATCTATCTCCTTTTAAGTGAACTAATTAGGTGAATTATCGATAATAAAATGATACGTTGAAGACCCAATACTCGATATGCATGACATGTTAATGGCGATTTGGCTATGCATGCAACATATTAAAACAAAATAAAGCAAACGATAAATTCCTAGTATGGCCTTATCCTAGAAAAGAAATAACAAGAGTACAATTCGGAAACCAACTCCTTTGGTCCCTTGAACTTGACGCGGCACGCAAATCGAGGCAAACACCGTCTTGATCGGAACTCCTTTCCGAATGACACCGTCTTCAAGGTTCTCCGGAAATTACAAATATTACAACTTTTCTAGTCTAATTTATACATTATAAAATAGAAATAAATTACAATTGGGTGATACGAGATCACAAAATTACAACCGAATTGGTAACCCCTTACATTACGGGAAATACCAATTTAAAACTAAGGCCATACTAGAATAATTACATGATTCAAAATAATGCAATATAATATGACATTCATAAGAAAAACGCAGCAATATAATATGTTATAAATATGTTCATTTTAATGCCAAATCCCCCTAATAACTTATTATGTCGAAATTAACCCGGTTTTATGAAATTTTAGCATTTTTAACTCCTTTAAAATGCATAAATTAAAACATAAACAACTTATGTTCTAAATAATATCCTAACACATTTTAGGATACAAAATTAGTCATAAATAATTTTGATAATAATTAACACTTTAATTATATTAACATTGTTCATTTTGCCTTAAAATTCATAACATTTACGAATTAAATCCAAACAAATATAAAAATTCGAAATTTTGGATTTTCATTTTCACTAACATTCTGAAAATACTACTTTAATATTTATAATGTAAAAATTTTGGTCATATAAATCGAAATTTAACTCGAAATATCACATATTAATGGCCAAAATTACCTCTTTATACGGTTTTAACAATAAAATCGTAAAACATGCTATACAAGATCATATTGTACCAAATTTTACATACATTAAGTAAAATAAGCATGTGAGGTCGTGTGAAAATTACAAGGCTAGAAACATTTTCTTTCTTATTTAATCATTTAACTCGATTTTATCATAAAAATA
The DNA here is from genome assembly GCA_029255685.2 of Silene conica. NCBI lineage: Eukaryota > Viridiplantae > Streptophyta > Magnoliopsida > Caryophyllales > Caryophyllaceae > Silene > Silene conica. The sequence goes on from CM055314.2 coordinate 83,746,309, forward strand.
CATATTAAACGATTAAATCTCTATAATGAACAATATATTAAATCTCATAAATTATCAATATAACCTAAAAACATTTTAGGACCAGATTTAACATTCATGCCAAAAAGTCGAGTGAAAAAATATGAGTCTTTAAATATATAGTTTTGTTTTTAAGTCTCATAACTCGGAAAAACTAGAAACCGATTAAGCATGCAACAACGAAAGCTCTGATACCAATTGTAAGGTTCATATAACTATTTAGTCATACTATTTTATTTATCTTTATAAATAGAAGATCTTATGCATGCTTAACGAAATTGTGTCGAGATATAAGAGAAATATTAGCTCCCTTACATTGATAATCTCGGCTATTTTAGGGCACAAGTGAAGTCACCTTCTTCACTTGTTCTTGAGCTTAACCCACGGATGATCCTCCTTGAACCTTCAAAGAGATGATGGTCTCCAAAAGATGAACACCAAGACACACTAACTCTCAATGTTTGTATGTTATTGTGCTAGAATCAACAAACAAACTCACTAGATTATGCAAGGAGGTGCACGGTTTTAGGGTTAGAAAATAAGAGCTTATTTTCTCTCTTTTTGTTCTCTCTCTAAGACAAAAACCCTAACTTGATAAGTGAATGAATGTTGTATGCAAAAATGAGGAACAAAACCTCTTTTGTTCTCTCTTGGGTTCGGCCGAAATGCCAAGGGAAGGATGCCCAATCAAATGGCTCTCAATCCTCTCAAATGTCCCAAGCATGCACTCAAGTCTTAAATGCTTTGTCCTTATAATGTTCCTATTACATATAATGTAATGTTGTAAATGTGTGTGTGTGTGTGTGTGACATATCACACGGTCCACACCACCAAAACGGATCCAATCCGTAACATTAGTTAGGATAATATTATTTGCGTAATTTAACACTTTAAACTCTTTATCGCAAATTAGTAATTTAAATAATTACATATATTTATTTAATCGCATTTCATAACTACAACGATTGTAGTTCATTCGACTCATTCATTTATTATCATGTTTCATAAACATATAAATAATAGTGATGACATTTCGATCACTAAAATAATTTATAATCCTATTATAAATTATCTCCTTATTTTTATTCATAATCTAGAAATGAATCAACTCGTATCAATATACAGTTGTTACATTTATTATTGAGGTAGTTGTCCTAAAGGTGTGACCTAAAGGGATCAACTGGTCACCACCGTCTTTACGACAATAATGTCAAACTCTAGCAAGCCAATCATTACCGATTAATGTTGACCAGTTGACTTATGATAAGAATCATCCCATGAATATTCTTTTATAGAGATTTGTCAATTTAATTAATATAATTGACGTGATCACATTATTGTCGAGGACACTTACTCCAACAAGAGATTGTCGAGTGATGACCTGAGCATCACCGGTACAGTGCCGATCCCGGAGATGAGTAATCATCGGGGCTTTTTTAAGACCATTGCCACGACCATCCTGACAACCCGATAGTCCCACAAATGGACAGTGGTACCGAACAATGTCAGTCATGACCTCAACGAACCATAAACCAACCGTCACAAACAGCCCCACACGCACTATTAACGCACTGACCAAACCCACAAACCACGCTGATATCACAAAACCACAAAACCCAAAAGAACATGCCCCACCGTATACCCCGCGTACCACGGCAGCAGCAAAACAACAAAGACCAAACGAAGCGCCGGCGTCGACCGGCCACCCACAAACCACCGGTAACACAAACCCCACTGAAAAACCACCGGCAACAGGCGCCTAAGACTGGCGACGGCGATGAAACACCGTACGGTTGGCGAGGGAAGCGACAGCAGAGGCAAGCCGGAGGTTGCAATCGAGTAAACCCTAAAATGGTTATATAGAATATTTTCTACTTTATATAAATTGGTTTGTTCATAATTCATACATTATACTACGATTACATTACGATAAAAAATAATCCACATATTACAATTTTTTCTACTATTTATTTCAATATTATCACAATCCTCATCTACTTCATCTTCATTATCAATATCACCGTCGACAAAAAATCCATAGCCTCGCCAAATATTTTTGACTAAGTTGCTTCGTACCTTATACACGGCCGTCTTCCGCTTTTATCAAACATGCCCGAATCTAATGTTCCTTAAATGTTCACATCATGTTGCATAATTCCAAGAGCGTGCATTCTTATAAAATTATGGAGAGTGAGTGTAAAAACAATGATCGATATTTGATACTTACGAAGTATATGATATTTGGGGCATGATTTTTAACACCTTCCACCTTTTTATTTAATTGATCAAACGTCATTTCAACTTTCATTCTCGATGATGAATGTCAATAGTTGAAGTATTCTACCATTCCTTCAGGCGGTCTATGCTTGTATTCGGGCATATGGCATTAGGGTGAGTATATGTAAGATCGTTTGATATTAATGAGATAGTAAAAACGGTACAATTATTAATAATTTGTTGTTTTTTTTTAAATAAACAATGTGTATCGAATAATTAAAGCGAAATGTTTTTTTATAGGTTGTTAAAATAATACTTCGTATATAGTTTTTAACAATACTTCGTATATGGTTTTTTGAATTTAGTTTATATGAGCTGAATTGAACTGAACTGAACTTATAGGAACTGAACTTAACTGAACTGAACTTATAGGAACTGAACTGAACTTATAGGAACTGAACTGAACTGAACTTATAGGATCTGAACTGAACTGAACTTATAGGAACTGAACTGAACTTATAGGAATTGAACTGAACTGAACTGAACTTATAGGATCTGAAATAAACTTAAATTAAGTGACTTGAAATTCAAAAGAACAGGGCCTAAGTCTAGAGTCCTCTAGACGGTTATTCTAGGCTATAAAATCGAGTTGGATATTGGACGTATTGACCCAATGTCGCTGATTAAATATTTACAACCAACTTAGGCAAAATTTTCCTCATAAAATTGCATTGACTCATTATAAGTACGACGTCAAATACTTATTTTGAAGCCTAAGCGATTATTCTAGACTATAAAATCGAGATGGACGTTGGGCGTGCCGACTCAATGTCGTATGTTAAGGATTTATGAACAATTTAGGCAGAAATTTAGAAAATTTGCGTTGAAAAACCTTTCCAAAAATTCATTAACTCACCATAAGTACCATGATAGGGATTTAAATTAGCCGTTGTTATATATGCTAATTATCCTACCTAACAAACAATTTAGGGTACCCAACAATTTATACCTAGTAGTAAAGGGTCGAACCCAAGAGAAAGGATGAAACTAAAACTTGTTTAAAACAACTCAACAAAAACTAATTATGCGACTAAATACGATTATAACTTAATGACTACTAATTATCACAAACTATGGTTATCAACAATGAGCAACAAGGATGACATAAATGAGAAAGTAATAATTGGCAAGCATTTAATGAAGAACAATGAGTGAAAGTTGGGTTTGGCATAAACACAAACAATAAATAGATACAAAATGAGAATATAATGATTGTCAAGTTTTTTTTTTTCTTTGTTCCTCTCGCCTTTTTGTTTTCTTCTCTCTTCTTTTTCCTTGTTCTTTGTTTTGCGTGTTTGTTATGGCGGCGGATCATTCTCCCCACGATTTTAATCTCAATGGGGAGGGCAACGATGTGGCGGTCGATTGGCTCGTCGATGGTGATGAGGAGATGGATTTAGAGACAGGTTTCGTGGTAGGGAGGCTATGGACCAAGCGTACAGTCAATCTTAATGCCCTAATAGAGAATATGATTAGGGCTTGGAAGACGAAAGGGAGAGTAGTAGGGGAAATTGTGGATAAGCAAAGGAAGACAGTTTCGTTCGAATTTACGAACGTTTTGTACAAGCGAAGAATACTAGCTGAGCAACCATGACATTTTGAGAGACACCTTTTGATTCTGACCGATCTTCAAGGGGATGTGATCCCCTCCAAGGTATAGTACCTCTATTTTTTACGCCTACTTGGGTTCGTATTTATGACCTTCCGGTGATAGGACGACAAAATAGAGAAAATGCGATAAACATTGCCAATGTGATAGGGACTTTTGTGGAAATTGATAACTTTGTTAATCCCTCTATCAATAGATCGATGCGTTTACGAGTTGTTTTGGATGTTCGAAAACACCTGGTCTCGTCGATCACTATGAAAGGGAAGGGGGGGTGGGTGCGGATAAGTTATGAGAACTTACAACTGTTTTGCTACGTGTGTGGAGATAGAACGTGATAGATAGGCGAGAACCGTAAGTACGGGGATTGGTTAAAAGCATCACCTTTGCGGGTGGTGGCGAAAAAAGAGGATGCGGAGGGAAGGGGATTCAGAGGCAGGAAGCTTGTCTTTCAGAGGGAAGAGGATTCAGTAGCCGCGTGGTGGAGCTTCTTCGAGGTGTGTCGATTTCCCTAGAGGGGTTGAAGGGGAAATCGAAGTCGGAGGGAAGCCAAGGAAATATGAGAGCTACAGAGGGCGACTCATCTAATGCTTCATGGGATGCAAACTGAGAGAGCAATAATGAGGGTCATTCAGCTGAGTCAGTAGGGGAGGCAAATACCATGTCCAAGCATGGCATGCGTAAGGTGAGGATCCGCAAAAGGGAGAAGCAACAAACTGGGACTCTAGGGAAGGAGGCATCAATGACCGTGGAGCCAGGAGGTAAAAGGAAGAGGGGGATATTGGACTGGGAGATGGAGTGGAAGATGATAGGATGCGTGATGGAGTAAAAAGATTATGTGTTGTCGAGACCAATATGGCCACACTTATGGAAGTAGCGGTGGCTGGCGCGGCTCAGCACCACGAACAACAATGAAAATAATGAGTTGGAACTGTCAAGGGTTAGGGAATCCCTTGACAGTGGGGACCCTCCGCGACTGGCGTAGGAGGGAGGGTCCGAATATTGTCTTCATTATGGAGACAAAGATGAATGCGAGAGAGCTGGAGAAGGTTCGTAACAAGTGCAGTTTCAATTCGGGTGAATTAGGTGTACCCTTTAAAATTTTTGAAGTACAATACTTGAGAGACTAAATAAAGTGTAAGTTTACAAGATAAAACAACAGTATATTATGCCACAGTATTGTGAACTGTGACACAAAGCTGATGATAGTAGATAGGAAAGAGCAAAATAAGTGTACGTAAAAGTAAGTAGACAAAACACCGATATTTAAAAAATTGGTTTAGCTTCTACTCCGAGACCTACGTCCAACTGTTATTTTATTACTTGTTTAAAAATTATTCAAACAATAAACCCTCACAATAAAAATAACTCGTCAATTTAATTAGTCCGATTGCACTTAACCTTAAAGCTACTCTGCGTCAAGAGTCTATTCAAACTAAAAGCTACTTCGTTTCAAGAGTTTATGAAGTTCTATCTCTTTGGTTTATACGATCAGAATCTCAAAGGTTCACTTAAGAATATGGAGAATACAATTAAGATCTAAACACGAGAACCATGGAACAAACTCATTATGTCACCGTGCAACTTACTGTTACATGGAGATTTTACAACTTGAAAAAACACGTTGACGACTTTAAAACAGAAAACGATTTTGCAAACAACTCAAAAGATGAACTTTAAATGTGTAAATGATTTGCATAAATTATCAATAAATATTTTGGAAAGTCTTAGCAATAAATGTGAAATAATAGGTCTATTTATAGTGGAAGAATTGTGTAAAAGGTTTACCATTCAAAGCAACCTCTAAATTTTTGAAAGGCAACAAATGACGTTTAAGGTTGCCAATATGCAATAAACTAGTCTCGGACGTAAATTGGATTCTCGTTAAAAATGATTTGATACTTGTTATTTGGGGTTCGAATTGAAAAGGAGAACGCCTGAACCAACCCTAGACTAATGGTTGAAAAATTGAGAGAAAAAAAAACACGTCCTGATAGGGCCCTAAAATGCTTTAAAACAGAGTGTATAATACACGGGTTTTGGGATTTCAAGGTCTTGAAGTAAAAAATGTCCACAAATCCCACAGATGTTTTCTCGGGTCCGACAAAGCAACCTCTAATCTTTTGAGGGGCAACCGATGACATTTGAGGTTTCCGATGCGCGATAACTAGTCTCGGACAAAAATCAAATACGCGTTGATATTGGTTTAATACTTGTTATTTGGTGGTAATATTGAATTGCAAGTATGTAAAATTCTAATGCACTCAATGACACATAATAGGAGATATTAAGTTTTCATAAATCATAACTTGATAGTTATGACAAAAAATACTTTAAATAAGAAGTCCGGGGTTTGTATTTTTAACCGCGCTCGATTTGGTTTTTTATTACATATTTGACACCAAAAATATTATTTTAGTTTTATAAATAATATGTTTAATGATATGGTATCTGATGTATTGAGTATATTTCTTATATAAAAATTGTAATTATAAGTAAGATATCAAAAGCAAAATTTAAATTTATTAGCCACACACATGTAAAATCTATAATTTATAATATTTTCTTCTATATTTTGTTATCATAGTTATTATCTTACGTAAATATACACACCCGTTAAAAAATTGTTGTAACATATGATCCTTATAATTTTGGGATATAATAACTGCGTTTAAAAACTCTTTATCATCAAGGAAACAAGTAATGACGATGAATAAATTGGCCGTCACATTTTTATTATCAGTTATACAAATAAAAAAGAGACGATGAGTATTTCAGTACAGAGGTGTAATAAATCAATAATCACCCACATATGTTGAACTCAAAGGTCGAAAACTAAAAAAAAAAGGAATTACGGCCAAACACTATATAATACTTTTTTTTTATACTGGGACTGAAGCATTGTTCTCGTCACTTGTCACCTGCATATGTTTCAAAAACTTGTTAGTGTAAGTATGAGATTAAACATTATAAATTATTGTGAAAATAGCATCAGAAATAAAGTTTAGTGTAAAGAATTATTTTAAACTATAATACGACATAAATGGAAAATGAGATGGTGTTACGAGGACCGACCCTCTAGCATACAATACATATATATAGCCTATTAAATAATTGACCCACATAAGGTTTATCATAGGATGATATCAAATCTCGATAACACTTTGTGATTAGGTTATTTTGACCAATTAGACAATTAATACGTAATTATATATAAATATTTGTGTAAACTATCTTTAAATGGGTTGTGATGCTACCTGACAGGGAGGAAAAGTGATGAGAATCAAAATGGTTGGGTTCGAGTTGTCAAGTGCGGAAGAGGTAACCATTTTGAAGAACAAGTTGATTATATGATATATTACAATAAAATTATATAAATGCTAGTTTTGTTTGGTAGTAATGAGCCTAATACATGAGACATATTTATATAGGCTACACTTCCACTAATATAGTATCTAATCGGTATTAGAATAATATCATATATCGGAATGCATGATATTATCCATGATTCATGAATCATCAAAAATCAATGAATGTTACTGTAATCGGATAATATTATAAAATATATATCTCTTTAATAAACTATAAAATCGATTAACTTGCCAATTGGGATATTGCATTCTATTTTGATTTTAAAATATAAGGAGAAGCATTTTGTCCAATACCTTTTGCTACCCATTTTTGCAATTAGGGGATGAATTGAATAATATATGTCCATTTTTGGGTGCGTGTGTTACAATAATTAAGGAGGATATTTTTTTAATAAGTAAAATCATTTTATAACAACAAAAATCTTTTGTTTATGGAATAAATAATCCTAAAAGTTATTGATGATTTAAACCTTGGCCGAATTACATAAACTAGATACGTACAAATTTCACCCCATATATACTAATCTAAAGTCTCTCAACCTAAAGTCTTAAATCATACAATTTCACCCTAATAAATATAAAAACCTCAATACTCTGTATATATCATCGTCTAATCACAATGCTCTGTCTCACTGAAGATTACCCCTCATGGATGAAGGTTGTATGTAGGGATGGCAATGGGTAGGCTCTGGGTAGGGTCCGTCAAGACCCGACCCGACCCGAAGTAAAAAATCTTAGACCCATACCCGACCCAGACCCTAAAGGGTATGAAATTAATGGACCCATACCCGACCCTAAGGGGTTGGGTCCGGGTAGAGTCTACCATAGGATCCAATTTTTTCTTAACGAGTCATTCAATAGAATGTACCAAATTTCGAATTAAATTACAAAGTTTTGATTAAAGTATTACAAAGTCTTGGTTATTTGGATCATTACCCGTACCCGACCCCAAATTATATCATTTACCGTACCCAAACAAATCATTTTCATCAATTTCCTTGTTATTCTTAATGATTATTTGGATATGCGTATAGTATATTAATGATAACTAATAAGAGTCATCTATTTGTGTGTATTATTTGGGTTATTGACATTCGTACGTGTGTTTTTTGTTTTTTTTTTCTTTTTTTTTAAATAAATATAAGGGTCTAACGGTCGGGTAGGGTCCCAAGACCAAGACCCGGACCCGACCCGAAGCTTTTTATATAAGACCCATACCCGACCCATACCGAGTGAGTTTCAATAATTCAGACCCATACCCGACCCGTTAGGGTCCGAACCTAAGGGTCTGGGTTGGGTACCCGACCCACAGCCATCCCTAATTGTATGACAAAGTAACAGTGAAGTCACCGGGATGAACGGATAATAGATAATATAGGTTAACCATAAAAAAATTCAAAAAATTTAACAAAAAATATCAAAGTTTTTATACACCAAATGGGAGAAATATCCCTCTACTAACTTCGTGTGTGAATATTAAAAAGAGTCGAGTTTTGAACTATTAACTCAATATATGAATATTTAAGACTATTCAATCATTAAGCCGGGGAGGTTAAAAGATAATCATAAAATAAAATAACTGACTAAATTACATCAATACTAAAAAATGTCTTGGACTATCTTACAAATAAAAAACCAATAAAAGAGTATTAAATAGCTCGATAATCTTATTAATAATTAAACTGTCAACAATTAAGTGATAAAACTAGTGATCGCTAGCTAAAACTCGGTCCATCCATGCATGCTCGCCACACCCCATGCCCGCTTCCAGCTCATACAATATTGCCTATTTTGTGTATGTTACTGCTCCCCATTTGGACAGAAATAATAAAAATGGATCATAACAGGTTAGCAAGTTGAATTTTTTTGTGAAGAGTTACGAACGATTAACACCTAAAAGGGAGAGGGGTGAATTATGTGTGCCCTTTAAAAATTTTGAAGTACAATACTTGAGAGACTAAATGAAGTTTAAGTTTACAAGATAAAACAATAGTTTTATGCCACAATATTGTAAACTGATGATAGTCGATAGGAAATAGCAAAATAAGTGTACGTAAAAGTAAATAGACAAAGAAACGATATTTAAAAAATTGGTTTAGCCTCTACTCCGTCCGAGACCTACGTCCAACTGCTATTTTATTACTTGTTTAAAAATTACTCAAACAATAAACCCTCACTATAAAAATAACTCGTCAATTTAATTACTCTGATTGCACTCAACCTTAAAGCTACTCTGCGTCAAGAGTCTACTAAAACTTAAAGCTATTTCGCTTCAAGAGTTTATAAAGTTCTATCTCTTTGGTTTACACGATCAGAATCTCAAGGGTTCACTTAAGAACATGGAGAATACAATTAAGATCTAAACACGAGAATCATGGAACAAACTCATTATGTCACAGTGCAGCTTACTGTTACATGGAGATTTTACAACTTGAAAAGACACGTTGAAGACTTTAAAACAGAAAACGATTTTGCAAACAACTCAAAAGATGAACTTTAAATGCGTAAGTGATTTGCATAAATTCTCAATAAATATTTTGGAAAGTCTTAGCAATAAATGTAAAATAATAAGTCTATTTATAGTGGAAGAATTGTGTAAAAGGTTTACCATACAAAGCAACCTCTAAATTTTTGAAGGGCAACAAATGACTTTTAAGATTGCAAATATGCAATAAACTAGTCTCGGACGTAAATTGGATTCTCGTTAAAAATGATTTGATACTTGCTATTTGGGTTTGGAATTGAAAAGGATAACGCTTGAACCAACCCTAGACTCATGGTTATAAATTTAGAGAAAAAGAAACACGTCCTGATAGGGCCCCCGAATGCTTTAAAATAGAGTGTATAATATACGGTTTTTGGGATTTCAAGGTCTTGAAGTAAAATATGTCCGTAAATCACACATATGTTTTCCCGGGTCCGACAAAGCAACCTCTAATCTTTTGAGGGGCCACTGATGACATTTGAGGTTTCCGATGCGCGATAACTAGTCTCGGGAAAAAATCAAATACGCGTTGATCTTGGTTTAATACTTGTTATTTGGTGGTAAAATTGAATTGCAAGTATGTAAAATTCTAATGCACTCAATAACACATAATAGGAGATATTAAGTATTCATAAATCATAACTTGATAGTTACGACAAAAAATACTTTAAATAAGAAGTTCGGGGCATGTATTTTTAACCCCGCTCGATTTGTTTTTTATTACATATTTGACACCAAAAATATTATTTTAGTTTTATAAATAATATGTTTAATGTTATGGAATATGATGTATTGAGTATATTTCTTATATAAAAATTGTAATTATTAGTAAGATATCAAAAGCAAAATTTAAATTTATTAGCCACATACATGTAAAATCTATAATTCATAATATTTTCTTCTATATTTTGTTATCATAGATATTATCTTACGTAAATATATACACCCGTTAAAAAATTGTTGTAACATATGATCCTTATAATTTTGGGATATAATAACGGCGTTTAGAAACTCTTTATCATCAAGGAAACAAGTAATGACGATGAATAAATTGGCCGTCACATTTTTATTATCAGTTATACAAATAAAAAAGAGACGATGAGTATTTCAGTACAGAGGTGTAATAAATCAATAATCACCCACATATGTTGAACTCAAAGGTCGAAAACTAAAAAAAAAGGAATTACGGCCAAACACTATATAATACTTTTTTTTTTATACTGGGACTGAAGCATTGTTCTCCTCACTTGTCACCTGCATATGTTTCAAAAACTTGCTAGTGTAAGTATGAGATTAAACATTATAAATTATTGTGAAAATAGCATCAGAAATAAAGTTTAGTGTAATGAATTATTTTAAACTATAATACGACATAAATGGAAAATGAGATGGTGTTACGAGGACCGACCTCTAGCATACAATACATATATAGCCTATTAAATAATTGACCCACATAAGGTTTATCATAGGATGATATCAAATCTCGATAACACTTTGTGATTAGGTTATTTTGACCAATTAGACAATTAATACGTAATTATATATAAATATTTGTGTAAACTATCTTTAGATTGGTTGTGATGCTACCTGACAGGGAGGAAAAGTGATGAGAATCAAAATGGTTGGGTTCGAGTTGTCGAGTGAGGAAGAGGTAACCATTTTGAAGAACAAGTTGAGTATATGATATATTACAAGAAAATTGTATAAATGCTAGTTTTGTTTGGTAGTAATGAGCCTAATACATGAGACATATTTATATAGCCTACACTTCCATTAATATAGTATCTAATTGGTATTAGAATAATATCATATATTCGGAATGCATGATATTATCCATGATTCATGAATCATCAAAAAATAATGAATGTTACTATAATCGGATAATATTATAAAATATATATCTATTTAATAAACTATAAAATCGATTAACTTGCCAATTGGGATATTGCATTCTATTTTGATTTTAAAATATAAGGAGAAGCATTTTGTCCAATTTCTTTTGCTACCCATTTTTGCAATCAGGGGATGAATTAAATAATATATGTCCATTTTTGTGTGCGTGCGTTACAATAAGGAGGATATTTTTTTAATAAGTAAAATCATTTTATAACAACAAAAATCTTTTGTTTATCGAATAAAAAATCCTAAAAGTTATTGATGATTTAAACCTTGGCCGAATTACATAAACTAGATACGTACAAATTTCACCCCATATATACTAATCTAAAGTCTCTCAACCTAAAGTCTTAAATCATACAATTTCACCCTAATAAATATAAAAACCTCAATACTTTGTATATATCATCGTCTAATCACAATGCTCTGTCTCACTGAAGATTACCCCTCATGGATGAAGGTTGTATGACAAAGTAACAGTGAAGTCACCGGGATGAACGGATAATAGATAATATAGGTTAACCATAAAAAATTCAAAAAATTTAACTAAAAATCTCAAAGTTTTTATACACCAAATGGGAGAAAATCTCTCTACTAAATTCGTTTGTGAATATTAAAAAGAGTCGAGTTTTGAACTATTAACTCGGTATATGAATATTTAAGACTATTCAATCATTAAGCTGGGGAGGTTAAAAGATAATCATAAAATAAAATAACTGACTAAATTACATCAATACTAAAAACTTTCTTGAGTATCTTACAAATAAAAAACCAATAAAAGAGTATTAAATAGCTCGATAATCTTATTAATAATTAAACTGTCAACAATTAAGTGATAAAACTAGTGATCGCTAGCTAAAACTCGGTCCATCAATGCATGCTCGCCACACCCCATGCCCGCTTCCGGCTCATACAATATTACCTATTTTGTGTATGTTACTGCTCCCCATTTGGACAGAAATAATAAAAAATGGATCATAACAGGTTAGCAAGTTGAAATGTGAAGAGTTACGAACGATAAACACCTAAGATCGAGGGAGAGGGGTGAATTAGATGTGCCCTTTAAAATTTTTGAAGTACAATACTTGAGAGACTAAATGAAGTGTAAGTTTACAAGATAAAACAACAGTTTTATGCCACAGTATTGTAAACTGTGACACAAAGCTGATGATAGTAGTAGGAAAGAGCAAAATAAGTGTACCTAAAAGTAAATAGACAAACAAACGATATTTAAAAAATTGGTTTAGCCTCTACTCTGTCCGAGACCTACGTCCAACTGTTATTTTATTACTTGTTTAAAAATTACTCAAACAATAAACCCTCACTATAAAAATAACTCGTCAATTTAATTACTCCGATTGCACTCAATCTTAAAGCTACTCTGCGTCAAGAGTCTACAAAAACTTAAAGCTACTTCGCTTCAAGAGTTTATGAAGTTCTATCTCTTTGGTTTACACGATCAAAATCTCAAGGGTTCACTTAAGAACATGGAGATTACAATTAAGATCTAAACACGAGAATCATGGAACAAACTCATTATGTCACAGTGTCGTTTACTGTTACATGGAGATTTTACAGCTTGAAAAGACACGTTGAAGACTTTAAAACAGAAAACGATTTTGCAAACAACTCAAAAGATGAACTTTAAATGCGTAAGTGATTTGCATAAATTCTCAATAAATATTTTGGAAAGTCTTAGCAATAAATGTGAAATAAGAGGTCTATTTATAGTGGAAGAATTGTGTAAAAGGTTTACCCTAAACAACTACTTTACTTTACTTTACTTTATTGTTCAAGAGTTGTTAATTATCTCATTTTACAATGCTGAAATGTGTACTTAGGAGTCGTTTGGTTGCATGTAGGAATTCGTATTGCTTAGGAAGTCGGAAAACACAGGATTTTAAAATTCATGTGAATTAGAAAATGTTGTTTGGTTGCTATGTAGGAAATGCAATTCATGTAAGCATTCCCACTTACCTAGGGGGCCTAGGTAAGCCAATTCCTCCATTGTGGAGGAATTGCAAATTCATGGGAAGTACAAATTCACGTGAATTGGGGTAACCAAACAAGAGGTCAATTTAGCAATTCATGTGAATTTAAATTCCTACGTTTTTTAATGGGTAACCAAACGACCCCTTAGTTTTTGTATGTTCAATGCTAAAAAATCTGTTTTAAAGCAAATAGTAAATTACACACTTTGCATAAGAACTCACATTTCTTCCACAAATAGAAAAAGTAAAAGACCTATTTTGGAAACTAGAATAACTTATAAGAATGAAATTAGTATCTTTTATAGAAGTGTTGCAACTTGTATTGTATGCATATTTCTTTTGTTCTTCTAAATTGTAAAAGGTATCCTTTTTTAAAACAAGAAAAGCCTTTACCATTTTTCCGCAATTATTTTCATTTTAGTCCACTTGTTTTGCTTCAATCACTAACTGTTTAAAGCAAACAATCAAATAACAAATAAATTTATTATCATTAACCCAAGTGTTCTAATAGTTTGGGTGACGACACTCATAGGTCAACAAAAGGTTGAGTAACGACAAACATTACATCATTTAACATAACTAAACAATCTTAACATGTGACCACAATATCTATAATTAAAGGCAAACAAATAATTGAGACAAAGGAAGTTGAAATTATTCACGGCCAAACACTCAGACTTTTCAATTCACTACAAGGGTGAAATAAAAAAAGGAATGAATATATATTGGCCATTACATTGCCAAGGTGCATATGATACAACTGCAGAAAGAAATAGTGCTGAATCCTCAGAACCAGACTCTGATTGAATCTGAAATGGCAGCTCAAGCAACATACAAGAGCCTCAATAAAGCTTGTGTAAGTTATCTTCGCCAAAAAGCCAAGGCCCACTGGTTGAAAGAGGGGGACAGTAATACTGCTTTCTTACATGGCTCACTTAAAGCCAGAAGGATTCAGAACCAAATTAGACAGATAAAGGATGCAAAAGGCAAGTCCTGCTCCAATCCAGCAGACATCCAAGCAGCTTTCCTGGATTACTACAAAACATTGCTAGGCAGCAGTAAACAAACTACCAATGTGTCTGGCATGGTTATGCGAAAGGGTCCTGTGTGCACCACTGAACACAAAAAATTCTTCTGACCCCAATCACAAATGAGGAGATTAAACAGGTAATGTTCAGCATTCCTAATGACAAAGCCCCGGGTCCGGATGGATACTCCAGTAAATTCTTTAAAGACAGCTGACATATTGTAGGAGAAGAGGTGTGTCAAGCAGTCCAGGACTTCTTCCAGACTGGTAAAATGCTAAAACAGATCAATTAACACAACTGCAATTACTCTGATCCCTAAGCAAGAGAGACCTGTATCTATCACTCATTTTAGACCCATAGCATGTTGCAACACGATTTACAAATCAAAGCTGATTTGCAAGACTGTCTCAAGTCCTTCCTGATATCATCTCTCCTGTCCAGGAAGGTTTTATAAAAGGACGGAGCATTATAGAGAACATACTGATCTGTCAAGACCTCATGAGACAGTATACCAGGAAAATTGTCACTCCTCGATGTATGATCAAAATGGATATGCAGAAGGCATATGATACAGTTGAATGGTCATTCTTGCAACAAATGCTCAAACAATTACACATTCCAGAACACTTCTGCACTTTGATTATGCAAAGTGTAACCACAGCCTCGTACTCTTTGACCCTCAATGGTGATTCTTTTGGCTTCTTCTTGGGACAAATGGGCTTAAGACAGGGTGACCCACTGTCCCCCCCTTTGTTTACCATATGTATGGAGTATTTAACGCGCTTACTGGGTCATACTACATTCTCTCAGGAGTTCAGGTTCCACCCTCTCTGCAAAAACATGAAACTGGAAAATTTGATGTTTGCTGATGACCTGTTCCTCTTTAGTAAAGGGGATACTCAGTCAATAATGGTTCTACTCCGTACCTTTGCCACTTTCTCTGCTGCCTCAGGCTTATCATTAAGCAAAGGGAAATCAAACATGTATTTCAATGGAGTTAGACATGCTCTGAAGTAGGAAATCCTTTATGTAGCAGGTTGCAAGGAAGGGTCTATTCCTTTCAGTTATCTAGGGGCGCCCATCAAATCATCTAGACTAACGGTGGCTGACTGTCTTCCCCTAGTGCATAAGGTGACTGATAGAATCATCTAGACTAACGGGAGGCTGACCCTTGTCAAAACTGTTCTAGGGACCCTTCATAATTATTGGGCCTCCATATTCATACTACCAGCAGCTATCATGAAACAGATTGATAATATCTGCAGGAACTTTCTTTGGGAAGGGACATCTACATATTCCAAAACGCCAGTGGTAGCATGGGCAAAGGTCTGCACTCCAACAACAGAAGGTGGACTGAATCTCATTCAGAACAGTAGATGGAATAGAGCTGCTATAGGGAAGTTGGCATGGTGGATTTATACTCAACCAAATATACTGTGGGTTAAGTGGATTAGCTCTGTCTACTTGAAGGGGAAAAACTGGAAAGAGTACAAGCCTCCGCTTGACTCTAGCTGGGGATGGAGAAAGATTTGCAAAGTTAAAGACCAGATGCAACACGGTTTTGACAATGAAGAGTGGACGGGCAGCAATGGATACACAATTGCTAAAGGCTATTCCTGGTGCAGAGAAAAGCTGGAAGAAGTCTCATGGAGCCAGTTGGTTTGGAATAGGTGGACAATCCCAAAGCATAGGTTCACAGCCTAGTTACATCAACACAAAGCTATGAAAACCAAGGATAAGTTGTTGCAATTTGGACTTGTGCAGGATTATTTATGCTGTATTTGCCATTACAGTACAGAGAGTATGGAGCACCTGTTCTGCTACTACCCATATAGCAAACAGGTCATTGATGCAGTATGGAGATGGCTTGGCTACAATATGGAATATACCATAGCTAACCAATGGAGACTGAATATCAGGGGATCCAAAATGAAGCGAGCTGATCAATGGAGCTATCAATGCCATCGTATACAACATCTGGAAACAACGGAATAAAAGCAGAATAGAAAAAGTTTTAGAGCATCCGAGGGCTGTTAGCAAGCAGATTATCATAGATTTACAAATGTATTACCAGGGGTTGGACAAAGGGAAACTTAGAAGGAGGGATGAGATGTTACTAGCTAGACTCAAAGCATAATGTACATGTTTTTGTTTTGATCTATATATAATACTTACCTTTTACCAAAAAAAAGAATAATACAAAAAAGATGACGAGTAATTCATTATAAGGGTAAATACATCAATAAACGCCCACATATATTGAATTCAAAAGATAAAACCTAAGTTAAAAGAAAAGATGGCCAATCACTTTATAAAACTTCATTTTAAATCGGGCCGAAGCATTATGCTCATTGCTTGTGATCTGCATATATATGGCTCAAATGGTTAGTCTAAGTATTTAATATACATCAGACATTATGAAAAATAATTATGGCCAATTACCTAATTTTAGCGATTTTTTTTTTTTTTTTTTACATCAAGATATAAGGAAGAAAAACGACAAGAATTAATAAATTGTCAAGTAATACGCAAAAAATGTAACAATCTGTAAATACCATGTATTTATAACACGAGGTTTATACTAGTATAGTAACAACAAAAATAATTTTATGTATCAAACTAATCAAATGGTATTCCAACAATATTTTTCACAAAATATTTATAATATGAAGAACTAAAACAAATTAATAAATTCTAAGATGATACTGTATATTCTCAGACAAAGGTTTTATCATAAATTAAGAATAGTGGTGGAGCTAGAATATGAAGTTAATGAAAACGAACGTATAAAAATGACAACCTAATCCAAGCGTCTAAGTTTTTGAATATTTAAATTTTTATTCTCACTTAAGTATATAGTTAATCACTACGGAATCGTACATAAATAGCCTTACAAATATGACAACCTAATCCAAGCGTCTAAGTTTAATCACAACGTAGAATAGATCAATGAGAATTAACAAAGATGAATGAACGCACTCACAAGCGGGATACAATTTGATTCATACAAGTATTATCATTCTATAAATCAACAACGATGAAACGACGTAAGAATTGTTGAAATATAGTTGATACGAAATACCTAGGTGAATGCACAATCTGATTCGATTAGAGCATCTCCAATGGACAACTACAACACGTTGTAGCTTGATTTATTAATACAGTTTTTTAAGCTATTTTGCTCTTCGACTATATATCGCTCCAATGGTGGGATACAACATTTTCTAATATTATGGGTCCCACAATAAGATATTCCTCCAATCATAAACTTACCTTTTATTTTATTTTTATTTTTTTAAAACCTAGCTACATGCTTGGTAGAGCTACCATGCTTATAAGCTACATGAATATTTCTTTACTCCAATGGTAAGCTACTTGCTTGCTATTTTATAAATATTGCAAGCAAGTCCCTAAAACAAACCATTGGAGATGCTCTTACCCAAATCAACAATTGATTTTTAATTAAAACAACTAGGTGATCAAACTAAAAGTAAATTAACAATCAAACATTAAAACAAAGCAATATTTGATATTTAAATGACAGAGTAAAAAATTAGAGTCTTACATAATAATAGCTTGAAGGTTTCAATCTTTTGTTGCAAGATTTAAGAACTTAGCCTTCAATACAAATAAAACCAACTAAAATAAACTAGAAATTGGAAATAGTTTATGTATTTTAATGATTAAAATGGTAGAGTAGTACGTAAAAATATATGAAAGTACCCTCTTAAAAATGTCAACAACACATTTTTATATATGTTTTCAAAGGAAATCTCTTTAATGTCGCATAAAGTATGAGTATTATTGTCAATATAAAGGAGAGTTAATGAGTTGTTGAATCCATTAAATCCAATAATGTGTCCAAAAAATAGAATTCAATGTTGTGCCATAAAAATGAGTTGAATTCATGGAATCTAATGTTCATCCTTGATGTTTAATTGCTTTGACTATAGAGAATTGGACCTTGACTTGCTCTAAAACAACATTTCATAACATCTTTCGTCCAACATCAATTCTAAAGAAGCATTTTCCATTCATATTAATAAATCAATCCAATTATCCCATAAAAACATGCAAGTCCATTACCAACCCAACACCAAATATATATGTAAATCCAATAAAATGTTTCTCAACCCATTAGTTAACCATCAAAATAACAATTATTATTAACATCTACTAAACAACACTAATCAGTACTAGTATAGTACCAACAAAAAATTACTTATGTATCGAACTAATCACATGGTATTCAAACAATATTTTTCACAAAATATTTATAATATAAAGAATTAGAACAAATCCAAAAATTCTAAGACGATAATGTAAAATCTCACCAAAAGGTTTTATGATAAAGTAAGAATAGTAGTAGAGCTAAAATATGAAGTTAATGAAAGTGAACGGATAATAGATCACATAGGGTACTCACAAAAAAAATCTTATAAATTTGCATACACTAGTGAGGTTGAGCGTCCCTACTATTTACTTTGTTAAGAGTGGCTGAATTTGAACTATTAAAAACATGTACAAATATTTAAACTACTCAATCATTAAGCCAAGGAGGTTAGATGATAATCATACAATAAAATATATAAATTTGCATTGCCAGGTTGAACTTCTATCTACCAACATATTATTATCATGTTCGCCTACTTTCGTTTTTGTTACACTTAGTGGTACATGTTCGTCGACAATAATATATCCTCCTCTTCGTCGGAGTTGTTGTCAATTGCGGAATCTTGGTATAGCGTAACTTGGACTATCAAATATCACTCAATAGTCACATTTGCTTCCACCATTGCGACGTCATAATATATATTTGGATGACGGGTAAAATTCGGTAGCTATCTATCAAGTTCGGTTTGTAATAGATGGAGGATTTGCTCTTGAATAGTAGTTTCTCGAATTTTATGAACCATAGACAACGCGACACGTACATAAAACTGTTGTTACCATTATCAACTATGTCTCGAGGATGTAATTGAAATATCATTGGTTGAGGGTGATTATCGAATTTATGATATTGCCATCCGGAATTATTTTTGTGTCCATGAGTATTAAAACCTTTAACTCAATATTCAAAAGGAATAGCGGACAATTATACCACCATAATGATACGTCGAATAATATGAATTTTTATACCAACATCAATATCCATGATTGCTTGAATGTGAGAATTATAATTATAATTATGCAAGCCATCTGAAAAAAAAAAGAAAAACTTTAATTATTATATCAACTTCTCATACGTATCTTCGTGATCACAAACATGCACGACGTGGGAATCTCTCACTATTGCTGACGATGGACACCCCAAGTCACACACAAATAAGACTTCTTGTATGTTTGATTTGAGAATTATAATGATGTTGGTGAATTGATTTTTTCTCTTTTTATATATATAAAAAATTAGATTTATATTTGAAGTAGGAAAACTTCCAATGCACTCAATTGCACTATTATGACACATTAAGTTTCCATAAATCATAACATGATGGTTATGACAAAAAATAATTTAAACAAGAAGTTTGGGGCTTGAGTTTTTCACCCCTCGATTTGTTACTTTTTATTACCAAGGAAACAAGTAATGGCGATTAATAAATTGGCCGTCACATTTTTATTATCAGTTATACAAATAAAAATTACGATGACTATTTCAGTACAGGGGTGTAATAAATCAATAAGCACCAACACATCAGAACTCAAAGTCAAAAACTAAAAAAAATGGAATTACGGCCAATCACTATATAATACTTTATTTTATACTGGGACTGAAGTATTGTTCTCATCACTTGTCACCTGCATATGTTTCAAACGTTGCTAGAGTAAGTATTAGATTAAACATTATAAATTATAGTGAAAATAACCTCAGAAATAAAGTTTAGTGAAAAGAATTATTTTAAAACTATAATACGACATAAATGAAAAATGAGATGGTGTTACCAGGACCGATCCTCTAACATACAATACATATATATAGCCTATTAAAATAATTGACCCACATAAGGTTTATCACAGGATGATATTAAATCTCGATAACACTTTGTAATTAGGTTATTTTGACCAATTAGACAATTAATACGTAATTATATATAAATATTTGTGTAAACTATATCTAGATAGTTGTCGTCTTACATGAGAGGGAGGAAAAGTGATGAGAATCAAAATGGTTGGGTTCGAGTTGTCGAGTGAGGAAGAGGTAGCCATTTTGCAGAACAAATATGATATATCACAAGAAAGTTATATAACTGCTAGTTTTGATTGGTAGTAATGAGTCTAATACATGAGACATATTTATATAGGCTACACTTCTACTAATATAGTATGCAATTAGTATTAGAATAATATCATGTATTCAGAATGCATGATATTATCCATGATTCATGAATCGTGAAAAATTAATGAATTTTACAATAATAGGATAATATTTTAAAATATATATCGCATTAATCCATTTACTATAAAAGGGAAAGAAAATTGAGGCTTCCTATTTGTCCTTGATTTTAAGGTAGAAAAGTAATTTTTTTAGGCCCCCTATTTTTCATGACTCAATAATTATTTTTTATGTTTTGTAACTACTTAAATTATGATTTCAAATTTAATAACACAAATTATGCAACATCATACATTATACATTTGTTATTACTAATACAATATAATATAAACATTCAAAAATTACAGATTAAATAATTACAAATACCAAATGACTTTTATAAAAAAAATCACTGAAAAAGTTAAAAACGTTTTCTATGACATTACCAATATATAATCTAAACAAAAAAAATAGAAACTAAATATTACAAAATATTACGGAGTACATTATTTATTATAAAAAAAATGTGATTCAGTCTTCAAGGTACCAAAATAATTCAGATACACGGATGAGTTACTGATAATATGAATAAAAAATGGTTGAATGAGTTTGATTATATTTATGAAAAAAATGGATGGGTTATTGATAATGTGATAAGTACGATTATCATTGGGGTACGGGCAAGTGGACATTGGTAGCATCATTACTTTTATTACTAATTTTAGGCAAAATAGTAACGTAAAATCAAAATTTTTATATAAGAAATATACTCAATACATCAGATGCGATATCTTTAAACATATTGTTTATTGAGCTAAAATATATACTTTTGGTGTCAAACCCTAAACAAATTGATGAAAATATAGACAGTTTTTCAAGAAGGTCTGCATACAGTTTTGTGTTTGCAGATTGATTGAACGGCTGAACTGGTTTGATGATGGGAACGTGCAGAGCAGAGGGTCTGGATGTTTGAATAAGGAGATGTAGCAGGTCTGATAAACGACCTATTATTTATTAGAAAATATGATATGAATATTGTAATAAGATAGAGATAGAGGGGTCTGTGGGGATGATGAATTCTGTGAGTCCAGAAGTGAAACAGGAATATAGATGAATTGAAATGTATTGTATCTTATGAATGCTTCCGTTTTCTGTTTTCCCTTTTCTTCTCTTTTTCTAGCTTACATTGCCTGTATCCAGAATCTGAAAGATGAAACTCAGAGTAAAGGCGAGTCTTAGATGAAACTCAGAGTATAAAGGTACTAAAGGCCTACTACATGACGTGCTTAAGTGCCCCACTTCTTTTTTCTTATATGACAGAAAGCTTCCTGCCTACTACCACGACAGCACCCCTGGCTTGCTTCTTAATCCGCAGCTAGTTGAACCGATGCTTCCTTTTCGAACTGGCAGAATTTACATGTATTTTACTCTATTAGATAGGGCTTATACCTCTATTCATATTTAAATGCGCATGAGACATATAATCAAGATCCTAGATATCTAGCAAGCTTTTAGGTTACTTGAGTTAGAGAATATAGAGCTTTATAGTCCGCGCCTAGGTCTAGTGACGTATCGTGCAGTTTTCCATAGACTGAGTCTTCTACCATAGCTGCCCTTAATTTGTGCGCTTTTTCAAAGATGCCCGCCATCAAGTGAGTCACTCTCTGCTCAAGCAAAGGAAGCTTAGACCAATCCAGTTCTCGTCTATCGGAAGATCCCTCTGGTTCTCCATCAGTAAAAGTTATTGCATAAACTTTATATTTAGCAAACATGTTTGGTTGCAAAGATCGATTACAAAGATTTAGCACATGCTGTTATATTTTTTAACCAGCCTGCCGTGTTCCCTTTTAAATCTTAAATTGTTTTCTTTGCGTTGAATTGTAGGGTATGGATTTCACCACTGACAAGCTCAGGTCATTGGTTCGCAAGTGGCAAACTCTCATTGAGGCTCATGTTGATGTCAAGACAACTGATAACTTCACCTTGAGGTTGTTCTGCATTGCCTTCACGAAGAGACGCCCCAACCAAGTGAAGAGGGCCACCTATGCTCAGTCTAGCCAGATCCGTCAGGTTTGCAATATATTCGAACACCATCCCTTTGCACAAGTTTCCAACCCTTTTTACGAGCAGTAATTATATATACTGAGAATAAACTAACTAACATGTTCATTTTGAAACTTAATTCGCTACTTATCCATTTCTCTATTTACTTTATGTGCATATGTAAAACTGAGAGTAAAACTGCCAGTGACGATTTATATTGAGTTCTAGGATAAAACTGACTACTTCTTCGCAAAGTATTTGTCATCTTGAAAGACGCTGCATTCACTTCTTACCCGTTCCTTTTTCACCGCTTCAGGATATGAACTGCATTTAGTGCCTGATTAACAACATTGTTAAGTTACGACTCTCCCAAAATTATTTATAAACTATTGTCACAATAATCATCATATATGGCAGCTTAGATTTGTAGCAAATCTGATGTAGCATCCAGGAGAATTTAACAAAAAAAAAGAGTGAAAACTATCATCGACTGTTTAATTGTTTATATTGAATTCTAGGATATAACAGACGACTTCTTTGCAAACTATCCATCATCTCAGAAAACGCTACATTAGCTTCTTCGTTCCTTTTCCTTTACTGCCCCTTTTCCGGAATAATGTTCAGTTACGAGTTTCCAAAAATCATCGCTGAAGAGGGTCAACAGGCAGCGACCGTAGAGGTATTGATTCCACATCACATAGCTTTATTTTTGCAAGTTTTTGCATTATTAATTAGCGTATCTTTTCCTTACGACTTAGTGGCGGAAAAATGATAGATACGAAAAAAAAGATAGTAGGTGCATGCAAATAAATAAAACGTATCTCACCTTGATTTCCGTCACTAGTATTTAATTTCTAGACCAAGAAATATGTTCTCTATCTATAAAATGTCATGCCGAATCCAATTATGTTATTAATTTTTTTTTAAAAAGTCCGTAAGGTAGAGTTCTCACAAGGTTCTCATTGTAAGGTGGTTCTCACCGGATCCCAAGTCTATATATATATATATATATGTATATATATATAGAAATCGAATCACGTGAGGCACCCCTCTTAGGGTGAGGCCGCTGGACCCTTTCTCAGCCGTTGGATCTAATACTTGTAGACTCATTAGATTATGCCACTTGTCCTATATTATTGTTACTCTTTTCCATCACCCTACAAGACGGTCTGTTAATACAGAGTCTCAACTATCATTCATCACTGCCAATAAATCTAGTCACAATTTACCATTTAAATAAGTCACCAACTTATATTTCTAATTCATTCTCTCCTCTCTCTATCTATCTTCCCCATTTTTGATCCACCCTTCAGCATTCCATTACAACATCGTCATTTCATTATTTTCCCAATTAATTTGTGTATTATTTCTAAATCATGATATAATCTCTTCTTAATCCGCTTTTAATTTATTATTATTGGTCAACAACTGAGAAAATCACTATGAAAAATGCCGGGATTACAAGAAATGAAGACCATTAGTAAGAGTGAATTCCTGAACCGGAAAAATCTAGATCAACCGCTCTAATGTTCGAACCGGTTCCCCCTCCGTGGGCTTTAAACGACGATATTGAAGGCATAGTGTTAATGACGAGGGAAAAAATGGAAAAGAGAAGGGGATTGTGTTGGGAAGGAAGATGTATTCTACCTGCCTTGATATCACCGACCCGTAACTATCTAGACAAGGTTACTGGCGATCTTTGATTGAACGTATCAAGCACCATTTAGATACGTCACCCGATCCTTTTATATATAAAAACACTCGACATGTGTAGATTGTAATATTGTATTACGCTATAATTATTATCTCCATCTTAATCATTTTTATCTTTTTATTATTATTTGCTAGCGGTAGTTTAATCAAAGGAATTGAGACAAAGTGATTATTAGTCATTATTTTCAATCTCGTTCAAGAAAAAGCAAAAAGATAATTAAATATTTTGTAGGTAAACAAACATTTTTAGTCCAAGTTTCACGAAATAAGGTTCCGGTTTCACAAATTAAGGTCCAAGATTCACAAAATAAGAAATTAAACATTTTGTGAGTAAACAAACATTTTAAGTCCAAGTTTCACGGAATAAGGTCCCAGTTTCACAAATTAAGGTCCAAGATTCACGAAATAAGAAATTATACATTTCGAGCGTAAACAACCATTTTAAGTCCAAGTTTCACGAAATAAGGTCCCGGTTTCACAAATTAAGGTCCAGGATTCACAAAATAAGAAATTAAACATTTCGTGAGTGAACAAAACATTTTAATTTCAGGTTTCACGAAATAAGGTTTCGGTTTCACAAATTAAGGTCCAAGATTCACAAAATAAGAAATTAAACATTTTGTTAGTAAACAAACATTTTATGTCCAAGTTTCACGAAATAAGGTGCCGGTTTCACAAATAAAGGTCTAAGATTCTCGAAATAAGAAACTATACATTTCGTGCGTAAACAAACATTTTAAGTCCAAGTTTCACGAAATAAGATTCCAGTTTCACAAATTAAGATTCAAGATTCACGAAATAAGAAATTAAACATCTTGTGAGTAAATAAACATTTTAAGTCCAAGTTTCACGAAATAAGGTCCCGGTTTTACAAGTTAAGGTCCAAGATTCACGAAATAAGAAATTAAACATTTTGTGAGTAAACAAACATTTTAAGTCAAAGTTTCACGAAATAAGGTCACGGTTTCACATATTAAGGTCCAAGATTCACGAAATAAGAAATTATACATTTTGTGAGTAAACAAATATTTTTAAGACCAAGTTTCACGAAATAAGGTCCCGGTTTCACAAATTAAGGTCCAAGATTCATGAAATAAAAAATTAAACATTTTGTGAGTGAATAAACATTTTAAGTCCACGTTTCACGAAATAAGGTCCCGGTTTCACAAGTTAAGGTCCAAGATTCACAAAATAAGAAATTAAACATATTATGAGTAAAAAAACATTTTATGAGTAAAAAAACATTTTAAGTCTAAGTTTCACGAAATAAGTTCCCGGTTTCACAAATTAATGTCCAAGATTCACAAAATAAGAAATTAATCATTTTGTGAGTAACAAACATTTTAAATCCAAGTTTCACGAAATAAGGTTCCGGTTTCACAAATTAAGGTCCAAGATTTACGAAATAAAAAATTAAAAATTTCGTGAGTAAACAAATATTTTAAGTCCATGTTTCACGAAATAAGGTTCCGGTTTCACAAATTAAGGTCCAAAATTCACGAAGTAAGAAATTAAACAATTCGTGAGTAAACAAACATTTTAAATCCGGATCTCAAGTCTATATATATATTGTAAAACCCCTCGCGAAAGCGGAAATATAAACACATAAAAGTACTAAAAATGCAGCGGAATTAAAACTTTTTGGCAAACTAAACCACATGCGAGAAGCTTTAAACTGAAACTGGAAACAGAACTGATATAAACAACACTAGATGAGTAGCAGTTCTAAGTATCAACCAAACATAAATACAAAGCCTGGGATGGTACATCTCTACAGGCACCAAAACAAAGTAACAACTAAGAGTCCAGCTAAACGTTATAAGGGTAAGTCAAGATGATAGGATCATCGCTCGCTAGCTCTCGTGAACCCCTGCTCCAACCAACATGTACCTACATACATGAAAACATGTACGCCACAATCAGTGGGGAGTTACTAGAGTTCTCCTAGCCACCTTTTGTGACAACACGTAACAAGTAAAGCAATACAAAACGCTCCAACATATATAAACATGTGAAGCATAAACATCTCATCATCTGATATCATACTATCATACGATTACTAATGCACGACTCTCAACCAACTTCATAAACTGTTAGGAAGGAGAGCCGGTTTCCCTACTGGTTGCCCAGTCGGGGGGTCTTTCAGTCCAACTATTTATGAAACCGAACTAAGAGTCATCCAATGCCTTGGATGATTAAACAATAACTCAAATAAACATCATTAACTCATCATGCATATCTGACACTGCACCATCATCAAGGCAAGCAGATAAAACATTCATATCACTAGCAATGGGTCCAGATGTGAGCTTAACACATATCCCATTACTACATAATGTCGGGTCCAGAGGTGAGCTTAACACATATCCCTAAACTTACACAACATGAAAAGGGTCCAGAGGTGAGCTTAACACATATCCCTAATCATCCAAAAGCAACGGGTCCAGAGGTGAGCTTAACACATATCCCGATGCTACAAACAAGTATTGGGTCCAGAGGTGAGCTTAACACATATCTCAATACACAGCTACCGCACAACGGGTCCAGAGGTGAGCTTAACACATATCCCAATACACAGCTACCGCACAACGGGTCCAGAGGTGAGCTTAACACATATCCCGTGTACGACAACCGATCACGTGTCAGGTCCAGAGGTGAGCTTAACACATATCCTGACACGCCCAAGCAAAACACGTAACGGGTCCAGAGGTGAGCTTAACACAAATCCCGTCACGCGACATATAAAACACATGGTGGGTCCAGAGGTGAGCTTAACACATATCCCACCACGTGACAAACAATGTGACCACTAACATCCAAGGTAGAAACCAACCTCTAGCTCTAACTTCTTAAACCACTAGTCAACACTTAATTGATTCCGGGAACTAAGACGAGGGAGAGCCGGTTTCTCTTTCGGTTACCCGACCGGGGGGTCTCTATCCTTACTCCATTCCCGAACCCAATATAGTGTTGCCTATCCTCTGGGGACCTCAAATATATATCACGGGTATACAAAACGAGTTTCAATCAAAACCGATCAACCGTTTAAAAGTTACGCGCGAGAACAACCCAAAACAGCCATCAGGGATCCCCAGCCGGTCGGCAGGCAGCCGGTCGGCCGGCTGGGAACCCATTCTCTAGCTTTACAAAACTCGTAACCCATTTCCAAAAGCACTCCCAGCCGGCTGGCAGGCGGCCGGTCTGCCGGCTGGGCTCCCATCTTTCCTATGTTCTTCGCTAAACACAACATACAACAAGTGACCACCAGCCGGTCGGCAGGCAGCCGGTCGGCCGGCTGGCAGCCTCAAGTCATTTTTACTCAGAAATCGCAAAATACAAAGAAGCGCTCCCAGCCGGTCGACCGGCGGCCGGTCGGTCGACCGGCTCAGAGAGCCTGATACGAAAAACGTGATTTTCAGCTTATTGCAAACATCACAAATCGACATACAAACTTCAAGAATCGCTACATATGATATTTACTCAACATTATGAATCATCCAATACAACTTATCTAACAGCAAACAAGTCCCATAACAATCCTCAAGCGATAATATCAAGTATCCGTCTCAACTTGTGAAAAACTGAAAATGAACTTAAGAACATATAACAACATCTTAAAGCATGAATTCTTCACATATTAAACATCCTAAACATGTTACTAAGTCCTTTGAACAATGAACATTAACAAAAATCAGAAACTAACACAAGAACACAACAAACTTGCTAATATACACATAAAGGCCGAGTTATCTCATTATCGTCACCTTTTTAGCGTTTAAGCTCCAATCCCTTCTTCAATCTTGCCACTAGCTTCTTTAGGATCGTCTAAGTCTTCTCCTACGACAAAGAAAACGGGTTTAAGGACTGAAAAACGGAGTTTATGCAAAACAGCCCCATTTTCGAAATCGACGAAACACAAAAAGAAAGTGATGGATGGCTTGGAAATTAAATGAGGATTCCGAAAATGATATTTTTACCTTCAATCGGAGAACGGATGATGAAGAAAAGATCCAAAGAAGAAGAATAAAGATGGAGGTTTGGGAGAGTTTTGTGTTACTGTAAAAAGAGTTCTTGAGCAAAAAGAAATGTCGACATAAGGTTTATGAAGGGTACAAGTGAGTTGTCCTTTCCGGATTAAAAGGACGGGTTAGGATATTAGAACAAATATTTAAGTCGGGAACTTAACCTTGCCAAGTTTGCATTCGTCTTAAGGACTTGAGGTTCTTAAGACGAATCTTACTAATTAAATTAAAATCTTTCACAATAAATTATTAAAGTATTATTTTATTACTTAAAATAATTTAAAACGCTTAAATTAGATTTTACGAAAATACGGGCTGTTACAATCACCCAATCTTCAAAAAGTTTCGTCCTCGAAACTCGAAGGTAAAAGTAGGTACGAAAACAACTCTAACGTTCAAAATTTATCAAGCGGTTTATGATAATCCAAAACTTTATCTCGCAAAAAGGTTTCAAGAGGGAAAGATTTAAAGGCACAAGTCTTCGTCAATGGATAATGGGATCCTCGTTACGTATTCAAGAGTCCGACATTCCAAATCTGAGACAAGTCCTGAAACTAAATCAGTGAAAATCCAAAATTTAGGTCGATTCGGTGTTGATAAACACAGCACGGGTTATTAGACGTCTCCAATAACACGTTCTAGTGGCAATCAACGCTGAAGTCGGTCAAAATTGTAAAACGTTCTGTTCTTCAAAATCAAGTTTCCTTCCAAATTAACCTTTATTTTTTTCCAAATTCTTGAAAAAGTTAAGGGTAGCAATGACCCAAAGTCACTTCTGGCGGGAAGGATGCGGTTTAAATTTCTCAAAAATAAACAAGCTTTTTCCAAAAACAGCAAGTTAAGGTTAACCAAAATGGGAACAAATTTCAAAGGCGGATGTTCGAGAACGAGGAAACAGTCTTAGAGATTGGTTTCAACACGAAGGGTAGAAGTTTCAAGCCTCGCGGCGGTCAGAACATAAAAAGGAGGGTCGAAGGAACGAAACAACCAAGTCGAAGGTTAAAGAAGACGGTAACCTTTGCTAAACATGGGTAAGCTATTCATTCAATCCAAATCGAAACATCCCTTCTACGATCCCTAGCATATCCCAATGAGACATTTCCATTTACCTCAATACTCAAGATGGTCTCACGGTCCCTCTTAACTCTATCTCATCCACAAAACAAGGCATTCCTCACAAGAAGGTTTCCAAAACTCTCACTCCGTTCACATTAAAATCGGTTCCATTAAGGCTAAGGATCTCTCACTCCGGGTGGAAGCCTAAAATACAAGCCTCAAACCAAGGTTCACGCACTTATAAATTCATAAATCTGACTTCTATCGCCATAACTCTTCCCAATTAGTCGGGCCGTAGTCAAAATCACCTATATCCTTTAATCCTACGCAATCCAATTCCATCAAATTTATTCTGTGGGAGAACTTCGAAACCCTATCCTTCCTCAAGATTGTCTATTACCATAAAGCGAACATCTCAAGGTAAGGTCTCTTTAGGGTAACAACTTCCAAGTCCAGCAAGTGTATGATTGGTTCTCATGACCCGTTCCTCAAAATGATCCAGATCTCCAAGTTCCTCAAAATTTAAAGTGGTATCGTCCTTCCAAGTACCTATTTTCCAAAAGTCTAGCTGTCTCATCTCAGATAATTCCTCAATGATGGTTCAACCAACTCTCAGGCTATTAAACTCATAAGATATATCTACTATACTTGCATTACGGTCCACAAAACATCTATACTTAAAACAATGCGTTTCCAACCTCGTATCTCTAATAAATCGTTCTATTCTATTCTCAATCGGGTGATGCACTCTCAAATTTTCTCTTAGATCCATTATATGAAAAATTGCTAAAATCCATTAAGTAGTTTAAGCTCGGACATTCCGTAAATTTCACATGTCCCTGTACATGCTTCAACACTCTCACACATTCACCAATAACTCTCGTTCCTCAAGTATAAACAACGATAGCTTACTTCATCTACTTATATGTCAACAGCAATACCTCAACCATATTCCTCGAAGTCACTTACTACTCTAAGTATTTTTAAGTCCTCAAATGGATATTTCCCAAACTTACGATTGCTCATTACCCAGAGGGTTCTTACGCTTAAGTTTCATATATATAGCACTGTAGGCCACTCTATTTAGTACGATTACACCGTAGTTCACCTTTATTCCTCAAACGGATGACATATAGACACTGAGATCAACAAAACACATTCCGTCAGCTCCTTAGGTTTTTCCTTAAGTAACAACACTCTCCAATCACAGTCTATAGCTAACCTCGAGGGATTCCCAAGCTTGTCTATGGTAGGTTACCGCACAAGGTGTTTCAGGATAAACAAGCCGTTAGGTTAAGTCGAGGGAACATGAAGATAGCTCTCAAGGAAGGTCAAGAAAAGTCTAAGGAAGGAGATTAAGATCTTAACGGTTATAAGTACATCAAACCATAAATGAGGCGGTAGGCATGAACATACCAGTAGGTGGGTCAGGGTGAACTCCCGTCTCAGCTCGACTCTGAACGGCTCTGGCTCCGCTGGTCTCAGCCTCTAGGTCAGTAGTGATGGCTCTGCCGATGGGGGTCTTCCTCTCGGGGCACTCGAAGAATTTGTGTCCAGGCTTCTTGCAGGTATAACATAAGTACGGATCACCGTCACAGGTAACTCTAGGATGAAGATCCTTGCGGCACTTGAAACACTTCAGGGGTGCTTCAGTCGAGGGTTCCATGTCACGATCCTGGGAGGCCTCAGCTCCGTTGGGTTCTCCCTTTCCTTGGGGGCACTGATTAGAGAGGTGTCCTCGCTCTCTGCAACGGTAGAAAACGCGTGGTCTACCACGGCGGTTATTGTCTGGCCCAACTGTAGTAGGTTGCACAAGGAACTGTGGGTGCTTTCCTCTTCCAGGAGGAGAGGAGGAGGAAGGAGGACTAAGAGGTCTCTTGCTTCGACAGCTATGTAAGGGCGGTGAAGGAGGAGGGAAAACTCTAGCTCTCTCACAATAGATCTCGTAAGGGTCCTCTGCTCGCAAGACACTGTAGTAACTCTGGAAGTAAGAAGTCGGGTCACCACTAGCCACACTCCTAGTCTCAGCATTAAGCTTGCTCCGAAACAGATAGGCCTTGTCTTCTTCTCTCTCAACTAGCTGTGGGACAAAGTGAATCAGCTCCTCAAATCGATTGGTGAAGGCTTGAACAGAGAGGGTTCCTTGGCGAAGGTTCATGAACTCTGTTATCTTGTCGTGGCGAATGTCCCTGTGGTAAAACCTCAAGCCAAGAAGAGTCTTGAAACGACTCCAAGTGAAAGTAGGGTCACGAGTAGCAGGAGCACTGATAGTCAACCACCAACTTCTAGCCTCGCGAACTAAAAACTGAGATGCTACTCGGGTCTGATCCTCAGGGCGAACACCATAAATCATGAAGTTCCTTTCCATATCAAAGAACCAAGCGGTGAGGGTCGCAGCACTGGTCTCTCCGTCGAATGTCTTAGCTGCATTCCTCCACATCTGTGTGACAATCCAAGCAATTCCTCCAGGTGGGTTACTCCTCGTGGTTTGAAGTGAAGAAGAAGGCATAGATGACCTAGCTATGCAATCCTGGAGGGTTTGAATGAGGGCTTGCGTCTGAGCACTTTCTTCATTGGTTGGCTCTGTCATTCTTCATTCATAAGAGAGTAAACTGTTAGACGTATTCCTAACAAGGTACAAACAGACTACAATATAAGTCCTTAAATCTACCCCATCTCTCATTCATTATTTGTTTATTTGGTCAAGTTAAGGTTGGGGTCACATGAGTGCGTCGGGAGCAATAATGCTCTGATACCAACTGTAAAACCCCTCGCGAAAGCGGAAATATACACACATAAAAGTACTAAAAATACAGCGGAATTAAAACTTTTTGGCAAACTAAACCACATGCGAGAAGCTTTAAACTGAAACTGGAAACAGAACTGATATAAACAACACTAGAAGAGTAGCAGTTCTAAGTATCAACCAAACATAAATACAAAGCCTGGGATGGTACATCCCTACAGGCACCAAAACAAAGTAACAACTAAGAGTCCAGCTAAACGTTATAAGGGTAAGTCAAGATGATAGGATCATCGCTCGCTAGCTCTCGTGAACCCCTGCTCCAACCAACATGTACCTACATACATGAAAACATGTACGCCACAATCAGTGGGGAGTGACTAGAGTTCTCCTAGCCACCTTTTGTGACAACACGTAACAAGTAAAGCAATACAAAACGCTCCAACATATATAAACATGTGAAGCATAAACATCTCATCATCTGATATCATACTATCATACGATTACTAATGCACGACTCTCAACCAACTTCATAAACTGTTAGGAAGGAGAGCCGGTTTCCCTACTGGTTGCCCAGTCGGGGGGTCTTTCAGTCCAACTATTTATGAAACCGAACTAAGAGTCATCCAATGCCTTGGATGATTAAACAATAACTCAAATAAACATCATTAACTCATCATGCATATCTGACACTGTACCATCATCAAGGCAAGCAGATAAAACATTCATATCACTAGCAATGGGTCCAGAGGTGAGCTTAACACATATCCCATTACTACATAATGTCGGGTCCAGAGGTGAGCTTAACACATATCCCTAAACTTACACAACATGAAAAGGGTCCAGAGGTGAGCTTAACACATATCCCTAATCATCCAAAAGCAACGGGTCCAGAGGTGAGCTTAACACATATCCCGATGCTACAAACAAGTATTGGGTCCAGAGGTGAGCTTAACACATATCCCAATACACAGCTACCGCACAACGGGTCCAGAGGTGAGCTTAACACATATCCCGTGTACGACAACCGATCACGTGTCAGGTCCAGAGGTGAGCTTAACACATATCCTGACACGCCCAAGCAAAACACGTAACGGGTCCAGAGGTGAGCTTAACACATATCCCGTCACGCGACATATAAAACACATGGTGGGTCCAGAGGTGAGCTTAACACATATCCCACCACGTGACAAACAATGTGACCACTAACATCCAAGGTAGAAACCAACCTCTAGCTCTAACTTCTTAAACCACTAGTCAACACTTAATTGATTCCGGGAACTAAGACGAGGGAGAGCCGGTTTCCCTTTCGGTTACCCGACCGGGGGGTCTCTATCCTTACTCCATTCCCGAACCCAATATAGTGTTGCCTATCCTCTGGGGACCTCAAATATATATCACGGGTATACAAAACGAGTTTCAATCAAAATCGATCAACCGTTTAAAAGTTACGCGCGAGAACAACCCAAAATAGCCATCAGGGATCCCCAGCCGGTAGGCAGGCAGCCGGTCGGCCGGCTGGTGATTCTCTCAGCCTACAACTTTGATGAAAACAACCAAAACACCAAGGACTCCCAGCCGGTCGGCAGGCAACCGGTCGGCCGGCTGGGAACCCATTCTCTAACTTTACAAAATTCGTAACCCATTCCCAAAAGCACTCCCAGCCGGCTGGCAGGCGGCCGGTCTGCCGGCTGGGCTCCCATCTTTCCTATGTTCTTCGCAAAACACAACATACAACAAGTGACCACCGGCCGGTCGGCAGGCAGCCGGTCGGCCGGCTGGCAGCCTCAAGTCATTTTTCCTCAGAAATCACAAAATACAAAGAAGCGCTCCCAGCCGGTCGACCGGCGGCCGGTCGGTCGACCGGCGGCCGGTCGGTCGACCGGCTCAGAGAGCCTGATACGAAAAACGTGATTTTCAGCTTATTGCAAACATCACAAATCGACATACAAACTTCAAGAATCACTACATATGATATTTACCCAACATTATGAATCATCCAATACAACTTATCTAACAGCAAACAAGTCCCATAACAATCCTCAAGCGATAATATCAAGTATCCGTCTCAACTTGTGAAAAACTGAAAATGAACTTAAGAACATATAACAACATCTTAAAGCATGAATTCTTCACATATTAAACATCCTAAACATGTTACTAAGTCCTTTGAACAATGAACATTAACAAAAATCAGAAACTAACACAAGAACACAACAAACTTGCTAATATACACATAAAGGCCGAGTTATCTCATTATCGTCACCTTTTTAGCGTTTAAGCTCCAATCCCTTCTTCAATCTTGCCACTAGCTTCTTTAGGATCGTCTAAGTCTTCTCCTACGACAAAGAAAACGGGTTTAAGGACTGAAAAACGGAGTTTATACAAAACAGCCCCATTTTCGAAATCGACGAAACACAAAAAGAAAGTGATGGATGGCTTGGAAATTAAATGAGGATTCCGAAAATGATATTTTTACCTTCAATCGGAGAACGGATGATGAAGAAAAGATCCAAAGAAGAAGAATAAAGATGGAGGTTTGGGAGAGTTTTGTGTTACTGTAAAAAGAGTTCTTGAGCAAAAAGAAATGTCGACATAAGGTTTATGAAGGGTGCAAGTGAGTTGTCCTTTCCGGATTAAAAGGACGGGTTAGGATATTAGAACAGATATTTAAGTCGGGAACTTAACCTTGCCAAGTTTGCATTCGTCTTAAGGACTTGAGGTTCTTAAGACGGATCTTACTAATTAAATTAAAATCTTTCACAATAAATTATTAAAGTATTATTTTATTATTTAAAATAATTTAAAACGCTTAAATTAGATTTTACGAAAATACGGGCTGTTACATATATATATATATATATATATATATATATATATATATATATATATATATATATATATATATATATATATATATATATATATATATATATATATATATATATATATATAGGAAAATTTAACAAATATAATCCAAACTATCACTCTTCTTCTCAAAATAATCTCAACTATCAATATTCTCGCAATAATCCCAACTTTCGTACCACCCTTCTTAAAATAGTTTAGTGTCACTGCTAAGTCTTAAAAAAAGGTTATGATTTATTAATAGTTGGATTATTTTGAGAAGACGAGTGATAGTTGGGATTATTTTGAGAAGGGTGGTAAGAAAGTTGGGATTATTGCGGGAATATTGATGGTTGAGATTATTTTGAGAAGAAGAGTGATAGTTGGGATTATATTTGTTAAATTACCCATATATATATATATATATATATAATTGGATTTTTATTTGAAGTAGGAAAACATCTAATGCACTCAATTGCACTATTAGGAGACATTAAATTTACATAAATCATAACTTGATGGTTATGACAAAAAATAATTTAAATAAGAAGTTTGGGGCTTGAATTTTACACCCCGTTCGATTTGTTACTTTTTATTATCAAGGAAACAAGTAATGACAATGAATAAAGTGGCCGCCACATTTTTATTATCAGTTATACAAATAAAAAATATACGAGGAGTATTTCAGTACAAGGGTGTAATAAATCAATAATCACCCACATATGTTGAACTCAAAGTTAAAAACTAAAATAATGGAATTACGGCCAATCACTATATAATACTTTATTTTATACTGGGACTGAAGCATTGTTCTCATCACTTGTCACCTGCATATGTTTCAAAAACTTACTAGAGTAAATATTAAATTAAACATTACAAATTACTGTGAAAATAGCATCAGAAATAAAATTTAGTGCAAAGAATTATTTTAAAACTATAACAAGACATAAGTAAGAAATAAGACGGTGTTACCAGGACCGATCCTCTAACATACAATACATATAGCCTATCAAAACAATTGACCCATATAACGTTTATCATAGGATGATATCAAATCCCGATAAAACTTTGTGATTAGGTTATTTGACCAATTAGACAATTAATACGTAATTATATGTAAATATCAGTGTAAACTATCTCTAGATAGTTGTCATGTTACCTGAGAGGGAGGAAAAGTGATGAGAATCAAAATGGTTGGGTTCGAGTTGTCGAGTGAGAAAGAAGTGGCCATTTTGCAGAACAAATTGAGTATATGATATATCACAAAAAAATTATATATATGCTAGTTTTGATTGGTAGTAATGAGCCTAATACATGAGACATATTTATATAGGCGACACTTCCACTAATATAGTATGCAATTAGTATTTGAATAATATCATGTATTCGAAATCCATGATATTAACCATGATTCATGAATCATGAAAAATCAATGAATACAATAATAGGATAATATTTTAAAATATATATCTCATTAATTATCTATATAAGCCAAAGCATTTAGAATTTTGACACTTCTTATTGGCTGCTTGATTTAGGGTAGATGCTCATCATTATTTCCTTCTTTTTTAATTAGTCTCTCTCCTCTAATTTTGTTTCCTTTTTATTTTACAACCTTTAGATTTAAAAATATTCATTTTCATATGTTAAGTTTATGATACAAAGAATATTTACATAAAATTCTATGCAAAACAAAAAAAATACAAAAATAAAAATGAAAACTGCATAGAAATTAATATATTTAACGATTACAAATTAATGAATTTCAAACTAATAAATTAAAAAATAGCAACCCGAACAAATAATAACAAATAAAATGTAGACAGACAAATTCATATTATACACCAAATTTAACACAGAGATCCAAATATAATATCTTGATGAAAAGAACTAAACAAAGATCAATTAATAGTAATTACTGGAAACCCAAATCATGGAATAATCATTTTGTATGTAGAAAAAAATCAAGTCATATACGCTAAGAGTTATTTTTGGGTAGTTAGAGAGACGAAATTTATATTATATGGTCGTTTTTTGAAAGTTAGAGTGAGTTAATTAAGATATTTAGAAACTTAGGTTTAGACGTAAATATAATTTTCAGATCTATACGTAATTTTATTGGCTATTATCAGTTTTAAGTTTAAAACGGGTCAAACCCTTGGGCATATAAGACAAATATTTTACTTTTCCTATGCATAATGTTATTATTTTGTCTTATTCATCTTACAGATATATATTAGAGTCGTCTTAAATAAGAATTGTTTATTTTTATATTGTCGAACTAATTGTTTTGTTTGTACTCACATTTAAGTTAAACATATAAATTATTTATAAAATTTATATTGGTATAATTGTTATACTAAAATCATACATTTTTTTTGAAAAAAATAAAAATAAAAAATCATACTTTTTTAAAAATATATTCATCTTCTTATTGATTTTTTCGATTTAATAAAATTAAGCTCGTGCATTTCTTGCACGAGAGTAAAACTAGTATACTATAAAATAGATTAACTTGCGAATTGAGATATTTTATTCTATTTTAATTATTAAAATATAATGAGAAACATATTGTTGAATACCTTTTACTACCGATTTCTGCAATAAGGGATGAATGAGTTAATATATGTCCTTTATTGTTGCGTGTGTTAGAATAAGGAGGATACTTTTTTTTATTTTTTTTATAAGTAAAATCATTTTCTTGTTAATAACAATACAAGTCTTTAATTTATTTTATAAAAAATCCTAAAAATTATCGATGATTTGAATCCTAGTCTGATTAGATAAGCTAGATACGTAAAAATTTCACCCCAAATATACCAACTAATTAAAGTCTCTCAGCCTAAAGTCCTAAATCGTACAAATTTTACCCCAGTGAATATACAAACCTAAATACTTTGTGTGTGTGTGTATATATATATATATATATATATATATATATATATATATATATATATATATATATATATATATATATATATATATATATATATATATATATATATATATATATATATATATATATATATATATATATATATATATTGTGCGGAAGCGATACGGAGTAGATGCAAAAAATAAAAGACACACAAGATTTACGTGGTTCACTATCAATGCGATAGCTACATCCACCAGGGCGAGGGAAAATATTTCACTATGTCGGGAGAATTACAACTTACAAAAGATGAGCACAGAGTTTTTCTAGATCTGCCTCTTAAAACTCTCAAAGTGTTTGCCTCCCAAATCTCTCCTTAAAAAAATAACTAAGACGGAGTAGTGTTTATATAGTAAACTACCCTGACAAAGACTAATCTAATTAGGAAACTAGTTCCTAAACAAACTTAACTTAAACTAATAAACTTAAGAAGATAATTAAAAGAAGTACGTACGTACATGGACTCATGTACCATGTACGCACAAAACAACAAGAATCCAATCATATATTTATCTAATGCAGAAGCCAAGCTGCTGACGTGGCATCACTAGAAAAAAGCTTTGTCCTACGTGTCGCGTTGTAAAGCATCCTAGAGCTATTGTCCAATTAGATTCATCCTAGAGCTATTATCCAATAACATTCAAGATATGGTATAATGGTATAATAACTATTCCAAGATTTCACGGACTAAATATATGGAATCACAAGATTTCATTCCATATATTGAAACAATAAATAATGACAGTTTTGGCTGAAGATTAATTCCGTAGCACGGCCTAAATTCTAGAGTTACCAATCCATAATCACCGAACAAAAAAATACCTACAAGTATTTTTTAGACTACATTTTCGATTTACATATGGGTCGGAATAATTACGGGTCGGAATACCTACAAGAATTTTTTAGACTACATTTCTTTTTGGTTTAATCGTTATTAAATATGGGTCGGAATAATTACTCTTCATCGGTATATACACTTATGTGAGCGTCGTGATTTATTAGACTACATTTTCGATTTATTGTAAGACATCTGAATATTCACGTGAATGCGAAACATTTTAACAACTACGGAGTATTTATTTAATATAGTAAATAGTAAATGAGTGGTCATTTAATAATTTTGGAATGTCTTCGTGTAAGATGTCGCGCGCAATAACTGTTATTTATTATATGAACATCTTTAATAAATATAATTAAAAATACGTTTTTTAACCCAACTATACATTTACTACTCACGTCTCATCAGATTATTTATGTTTTGCTTTTATTGTACGATATGTAATATAAAACTTTATTTTATATATGGGTTACATATTTTAAAAATGGTGCAATGAGTAATTAAAAGTATACAAATTCTATTGTAAGTCTTGATCATCTTAATGAACAACTATATGATAGCTCATGTATACCGTCATACCGACATGTGTCATAAATAATTCAAAATTTATTTATATGTATATAATTAATCAGCTTTCTTTGATATTATTAATTACGGTATTCATCTAAAGTTAAAAACAGGCCACAGTAAATAATTAATTTGCTTATCTCCAATATTATTAACTATATTCATCTAAAGTTTAAAAAACAGACCCGTGAATTTCACGGGTTACAACCTAGTTAGTAATTGAAAACTTAGTTTCCAAAAGTCAACATGAATATAGCAACAACTATGTACGTCGTATACTAGTTGTTTGAGATGACCCCTCCTTTCTTCTTAGT
This sequence comes from Silene conica, assembly GCA_029255685.2. Taxonomy (NCBI): domain Eukaryota; kingdom Viridiplantae; phylum Streptophyta; class Magnoliopsida; order Caryophyllales; family Caryophyllaceae; genus Silene; species Silene conica. Next base: position 83,786,369 of record CM055314.2, read on the forward strand.
TTATTGCTCATCGTAATAAAACTCCGACATATTAACGCGACAAACGAGTCACATTTTAACAATTCTCCACCTTGACTCGGACAGTCGCATTTAGCAAACGACTTCCAAACCACTCATCCAAAATATACAAGTCACTCCCAAGTAACCTTGTATCTGCCATGTTCCAGCAATAAGCGCGCATACTGGAACACCATAAACTCCACCTTGAGTCTATAACCATCCAATATACCCTGGACTGGGTCTGCCATCCAATTAGCCCTGGACAAAGGCATGCGTCCATTTAGCCCTGGACCGGGCCGCTCAAGGCTCCACCTCGAGCTCAGCACCCCGAAGGGTCTAGACATAACTGTCTATATTCAACAAGTCCAAGCAATGTTTGAACTTGCTGAATGGAACCGGCTTAGTAAAGCAATCTGCAGGATTATCAGCTGTTCCCACTTTCTTCACCTTAATTCGTTTCTCGTTCCTCAGAAAATGATATCGAACATCTATATGTTTGGTTCTATCATGATGCACTTGATCTTTCGCGAAACAAATAGCACTTAAGTTATCACAATATAACGAAGCGATCTCTTGATGTAGACCAAGCTTACTTACGAGCCCCTTTAACCATATAGCCTCCTTAGCAGCCGCTGTCAAAACCATATACTCTGCCTCCGTGGTTGACAAAGTCACAGAAGATTGTAATGTTGACTTCCAACTAACAACAGAACCACCAAGAGTAAAAACATACCCGGTTACGGACCTCCTGCTGTCTATATCTGCAGCATAATCGGAATCAGAATATCCAACAACCAAACACTCATCATCATTCCCGTAAACAAGACCAACATCCGCCGTTCCTCTCATGTAGCGGAAAATTCTCTTTACCGCAAGCCAGTGTTCTTTGCCAGGTTGAGCCATAAACCTGCTAACAACACTAACAGCATGTGCAATATCCGGCCTAGTGCAAACCATAGCATACATTAAACTGCCAACTGCACTAGCATAGGGAACCGTTGACATATAAGACTTCTCAGCTTCAGTTTCAGGCGCAGAAGATATAGTTAGCTTACCGACAGCATAAGGAGTATTTAAAGGTTTAGCATTAGTCATACCAAAACGACCAAGTATCTTCTCAATGTAGCTTTTCTGAGATAAGAAAAGCTTCGTTTTAGAACGATCCCTGTAAATCTCCATCCCTAATATCTTCTTTGCGGACCCCAAATCCTTCATATCAAACTCTGAACTGAGTAGCTTCTTCAAATTGTCAACATCTGACATTTTCTTAGCAGCAACAAGCATGTCATCGACATATAAGAGTAAATAAATCAAAGACCCATCTTCTAGCTTGTTATGATAAACACAACAATCATATGGATTTCTCTCATAACCCTGTTCTACCATAAAAGTGTCAAACCTCTTGTACCACTGCCTTGGAGATTGCTTAAGCCCATACAAAGACTTCTTTAAATGACAGGCAAGATGCTCTTTCCCTGGAATTTCGAACCCCTCTGGCTGCTTCATTAGTATATCTTCCTCCAACTCACCGTGCAGAAAGGCAGTCTTGACATCAAGTTGCTCAAGCTCATAATCATAATGTGCCACTATAGCTAGTAACACACGAATAGAAGTGTGTCTCACAACAGGAGAAAAAATCTCCACATAATCAACTCCCTCTACCTGACTAAACCCCTTAGCAACAAGTCTAGCTTTGTATCTAACTGTCTCAGCCTCTGAAGTTCCCTCCTTTTTCTTGAACACCCATTTACACCCTATCAATTTCCTCCCTTTTGGTGGTGGCACAAGTTCCCAAATATTATTCTTGTGAAGAGACTCCATTTCTTCACCATAGCAGCAAGCCATTGCACTGACTCACTACTAACAATTGCTTCTTTATAAGATGATGGTTCTTCAGACTCAATATCATCAGCTACCTGTAATGCATAACCAACCATCTCCTCAACATAGCAATTATTGCCGCAAACTTTGCGACCCTCAATCTCCTCAATTAACCTACTAGTCTTCTTACTTACACGTTTAGGCAAGTTAGTAAGATCAGTTGGTTGACTAGAAGACTCACCCTGATGACTTTCCTCATTAATTGGAGTATGAGTAGTCACAGGACTAGAAGTAGTAACTGGTTCGGCATCCTCCTCGATCACAACCCGTGGTAACATAGATAAAGTGGCAGAAGCCACCTCAAACTCCACCCCTTTCTTGGCACTATTATCCTTTTCAACACCCTCAGACACCTCCTTAGAAATAAACATGGAATTTTCATCAAAGGTAACATCCCTGCTAATAATAACACGACCCTCTGACGGAGACCAAATCTTGAACCCCTTAACTCCATCTCCATATCCTAGAAAGCACCCTTTCCTTGCCCTCGGATCTAACTTACCCTCTTTTATATGATAATAAGCTACACATCCAAAGACTCTCAGTGTAGAATAATTCGGTACATTGCCGCTCCATAACTCATAAGGAATCTTGCAGTCTATTCCCGTATGAGGCCCACGATTGATCAAGTAACAAGCTGTAAGAACAGCTTCACTCCAGTACCTTCTAGCAAGACCTGCATTTGAGAGCATGCATCGAACTCTCTCTAACAGTGTCTGGTTCATTCGTTCTGCTACACCGTTCTGCTGTGGTGTACCCCTGATGGTATGATGCCTTCCTATACCCTCATTCTTACAGAACTCATCGAATTCTCCTGAACAGAATTCCAAACCATTGTCCGTTCGTAGCTTCTTGATCTTCTTACCTTTCTGATTTTCCACCAAAGTCTTCCATTGCACAAAGACTTTGAAAGCCTCACTCTTATGCTTCAGTAACCTAAGCCAATTATATCTGGAATAGTCATCAATAAATGTAACAAAATAATAATAACCTCCCAAACCTTCAACACGAGCAGGCCCCCAACAATCTGAATGGATATAATCAAAGACTTCTTTTGTTGTATGAACACCCTTGCTAAATTTAGATCTGTGCTTTTTACCAAACACACAATGTTCACAAAACTCAAGGTTCCCCACCTTGACACCATTAAGAAGATCTCTCTTGGACAATAGTTGCATCCCTCTCTCACCCATATGACCAAGCCTCTTATGCCAAAGCTTAGTCATCTCTCCGTGATTTACGGATGCACAAACTGCAGAACTAGTCAGTGTTTCACCTTGAAATACATACAAGGTATTTTGTTTGACACCTTTCAGCACCAAACGAGAACCCTTTGTGACGAACAAAATATTCCCTTTACCCCGAAACTCATATCCTAAGTCACTTAATGAACCAAGTGACATAAGATTTTTCCCCAAGGCTGGAACATGTCTCACATTAGTCAAAGTACACTTCTTACCCTCAGCAGTCTTCACATTAATCGACCCAATACCCACTACCTCACAAGTAGCATTGTTACCAACAACAACGTGACCCCCATTAAAGGACTCATAAGTACTAAACCAATGTTTGTGTGGACACATGTGATAAGAACACCCAGAATCTAGAATCCAACGATCTATAGGACGGACACAATCAACTGCAAGTGCGTAATCCGCCTCAGAATCGTACTCCACATTCTTACTTTGTACTACTGCCGCATTAGACTTAGCTTTCAACTTAGGACAACTAGGTCTTTTATGCCCGGGTTCTTTACATAGAAAACAGATAACATAACTACTAGCAGTATTGGTGTCCGGACTCTTAGCCTTAGCCTTTTTCTTCCGAGCTCCACCCTTTTTAGCATTAACAACTAAACCTGCCCCTGATCCGTCTCCTAAGTCAACAGTTGCCTTTTGTCGCAACTCCCTAGTGCAAAGTGCTGACTTCACTTCCTCTAGGGTCAATGCTTCTTTACCAAGAACAAAAGAATCCACAAAATTCTCATACGACGCAGGTAAAGAAACCAGCAGAATTAAAGCAGCATCTTCATCCTCAATCTTAACATCTATATTACGCAGATCTAGTAATATAGTATTATATTTGTCCAGATGATCACGAAGTGACATACTTACTTGCATCTTGAAAGAGAATAGACGTTGTTTCAACAACAACTTATTGGTGAGCGACTTTGTCATGTACAAACTCTCCAATTTCAGCCATAACCCCACTGCAGTCGACTCGTCGGCTACCTCAGTTAGGACATCGTTTGACAAACTTAACAAGATCGATGAATGAGCCCTCTCCTCCATTGTTATCAAGGCAGGATCTTCCGTCTCAGTCACCTTAGGTTGAGCATCCGCAGCCGAAGCTTCAGTCTTCGTCACCTTCGTGGAGAAACCCGGCGTCAAGGGTTTCCAGATGCACCGCTCCTTTAGCAAAGCCTTCATCTTCAATTGCCATAGTGCAAAACTATTCCTCCCATCGAACTTCTCAATCCTTATAGTGTCACCTGCCATCTTCTCCTCCCTGGATCCAAAAAACTCAAAGCTCTGGTGCCAATTGTTGTGCGAAAGCGATACGGAGTAGATGCAAAAAATAAAAGACACACAAGATTTACGTGGTTCACTATCAATGCGATAGCTACATCCACCAGGGCGAGGGAAAATATTTCACTATGTCGGGAGAATTACAACTTACAAAAGATGAGCACAGAGTTTTTCTAGATCTGCCTCTTAAAACTCTTAAAGTGTTTGCTTCCCAAATCTCTCCTTAAAAAAATAGTTAAGAGGGAGTAGTGTTTATATAATAAACTACCCTGACAAAGACTAATCTAATTAGGAAACTAATTCCTAAACAAACTTAACTTAAACTAATAAACTAAAGAAGATAATTAAAAGAAGTACGTACGTACATGGACTCATGTACCATGTACGCACAAAACAACAAGAATCCAATTAGTAATTGAAAACTTAGTTTCCAAAAGTCAACATGAATATAGCAACAACTATGTACGTCGTATACTAGTTGTTTGAGATGACCCCTCCTTTCTTCTTAGTTTATTGCTCATCGTAATAAAACTCCGACATATTAACGCGACAAACGAGTCACATTTTAACAATATATATATATATATATATATATATATATATATATATATATATATATATATATATATATATATATATATATATATATATATATATAGACTTGGGATCCGGTGAGAATCACCTTACAATGAGAACCTTGTGAGAACTCTACCTTACGGACTTTTTTTAAAAAAATTAATGACATAATTGGATTCGGCATGTCATTTTATAGCTAGAGAACATATTTATTGGTCTAGAAAATAAATACTAGTGACGGAAATCAAGGTGAGATACGTTTTATTTATTTGCATGCACCTACTATCTATTTTTTCGTATCTATCATTTTTCCGCCACTAGTATTTATTTTCTAGACCAAGAAATATGTTCTCTGGCCATAAAATTCCATGCCGAATCCAATTATGTCATTAATTTTTAAAAAAAAACTCCATAAGGAGGAGTTCTCACCGGTTTTCATCGTAAGGTGGTTCTCACCGGATCCTATATATATATATATATGTACATATATATATAGGGTTGGGATCCGGTGAGAACCACCTTACGATGAAAACCGGTGAGAACTCCTCCTTACGAAGTTTTTTTTTAAAAAATAATGACATAATTGGATTCGGCATGGAATTTTATGGCCAGAGAACATATTTCTTGGTCTAGAAAATAAATACTAGTAGCGGAAAAATGATAGATACGAAAAAATAGATAGTAGGTGCATGCAAATAAATAAAACGTCTCTCACCTTGATTTCCGTCACTAGTATTTATTTTCTAGACCAAGAAATATGTTCTCTAGCTATAAAATGTCATGCCGAATCCAAATATGTCATTAATTTTTTTTTAAAAAATCTGTAAGGTAGAGTTCTCACAAAGTTCTCATTGTAAGGTGGTTCTCACCGGATCTCAAGTCTATATATATATATATATATATATATATATATATATATATATATATATATATATATATATATATGTACATATATATATATATATATATATATATATGTACATATATATATATATATATATATATATGTACATATATATATATATATATATATATATATGTACATATATATATATATATATATATATATGTACATATATATATATATATATATATATATATATATATATATATAGATTTAGGATCGGGTGAGAACGATTATACGGTGCATACGGTGAGAACGAGTCACATCCATTAGATTAAAACACAATCAATGGTTAAGAAATACCCACAACCCACATTCTAGATAGATTTTTTGGCGGGGTAGATAATTTTTTTTTTTACCTTTTTATACAAACTTAGATACATTTTTTTACGGAGTAAATACTTTTTTTTTTTTACCTTTTTACGTAAACCTATATACATTTTTTTGACGGAGTAGATACATTTTTTTACTTTTTACGTAAACCTAGATATATTTTTTGACGGAGTAGATACATTTTTTTTTTTTACTTTTTTTACATAAACCTAGATACATTTTTTGAAGGAGTAGATACATTTTTTTTACTTTTTTTACATAAACGTAATACATTTTTTGAAGTAGTAGATACAATTTTTTTTTTCTTTTTTACGTAAACCTAGATACATTTTTTGACGAATTAGATACATTTTTTTTTTTATCTTTTTACGTAAACCTAGATACATTTTTTGAAGGAGTAGATACATTTTTTTTTATTTTTTTTACATAAACCTAGATACATTTTTTAAAAGAGTAGATACATTTTTTTTTTTATCTTTTTACGTAAACCTAGATACTTTTTTTTGACGGAGTAGATACCATTTTTTTTACCTAAACCTAGATACATTTTTTGAAAGAATACATACATTTTTTTTTTACTTTTTTTACATAAACCTAGATACATTTTTTGACGGAATAGATACATTTTTTTTTTTAATTTTTTACGTAGACCTAGATACATTTTTTGACGGAGTAGATACATTTTTTTATTTTTTACGTAAACTTAGATTTTTACGGAGTAAATACATTTTTTTAAAGTTTTTTTCATAAACCTAGATACACTTTTTGACGGAATAGATAAATTTTTTTTTTACTTTTTTTAGTAAACCTATATACATTTTTTGACGGAGTAGATACATTTTCTTTACTTTTTTACATAAATATAGATACATTTTTTTGACAGAGTTGAAATATTTTTTTTACTTTTTTACATAAACCTAGATATATCTTTTGAAGGAGTAGATACATTTTTTTACTTTATTGCATAAAACTAGATACATTTTTTGACGAAGTAGATATATTTTTTATATTTTTTACATAAACCTAAATACATTTTTTGACGGAGTAGATAAATTTTTTTTACTTAAACCTAAATACATTTTTTGACGGACTAAATATATTTTTTTACATAAACCTAGATATATTTTTTTACGGAGTAGATACATTTTTTTTACTTAAAACTAAATACATTTTTTGACGGTGTACATACATTTTTTTTTTTACTTTTTTTACATCAACTTAAATACATTTTTTGACGGAGTAGATACATTTTTTTTACTTAAACCTAGATACATTTTTTGACGGAGTAGATATATTTCTTTTTTTTACATAAACCTAGATACATTTTTTTACTTAAACGTAGATACATTTTTTACTTAAACGTAGATACATTTTTTACTTAAACGTAGATACTTTTTTTTACATAAACCTAGTTACATTTTTTGACGGAGTAGATACTTTTTTTTACTTAAACCTCGATACGTTTTTTGACGGAGTAAATACATTTTTTTACTATTCTACAGGAACTTAGATATATTTTTTGACGGAGTAGATACTTTTTATACTTAAATCTAGATACTCTTTTTAACGGAGTGGATATTAAAGAAATATGACGAACAATCGACGATGAGAACGAGAACGATGTTAATAACAATGGAATAAAATGAATTCACTGGCCCGCCCAATAATAACCCAAACATAAACCATGAGAATTTGTGAACATAAACAATCCACGTATCATCCCTTTTGGGTTTTGTCACTTGTCATTTATGACCAAAGTTGGTAATAAAGATAATATTAAAACTAATAATAATGTTAGCTAATAATAATGCTATTAACGCTATGAATGCTATTACACCATTATCGACGCTACCATTACCACCATTATCAAACGCCAACGGCCACCAGCACGCAGACACCGGAGCCGACCACCTTCATCACTGTCACTGCCGACGCTCGACGCTGCGGAATTTGGGGTACTGATTGTCGGATCGGTCAGAGCGATGGTGGCGACAGGGGTGGTGACGGCACGGTGCAAGCCTTTGGACAGCGACGGTGGTGCTTCTGGTGGCTGCCAGTGAAGGAGCTGGTCATGGGGTTGTCGGGCGAGAGTTGTAAATGGAGTCAAGAGATGAGAGTGCAATTTGGGCTGGTAGTGTGTGTCGTTGGTTTATTATCAGCCGTACATTTACTTTAATCTAATGGTTGGTATTCGTTCTCACCGTTCTCACCGAGTGTTCGTTCTCACCGGATCTTGCCTCTATATATATATATATATATATATATATATATATATATGTACATACATATATATATATATATATATATACATACATACATATGTATATATATATATATATATATACATACATACATATGTATATATATATATATATGTTATATGATTTAGGATCGGGTGAGAACGATTATACGGTGCATACGGTGAGAACGACCTATAACCATTGGATTAAAACACAATCAACACATGAGAAATACTCACAACCCACATATGTTTTACGATAAAACATTGTTATGCTCCAATCTCTTTCTTTCTCCTCTCATTATTTTTGCCCATTGTACATTTATTTATCCCTAATACAATTCCCAATTAATTTTTTCTACAATAAAAAATTCCCTAATTTATTTTCCCAATTAATTTTTTCTACGATAAAACATTTTTTTTACTTTTTTTACGTAAACCTAGATACATTTTTTGACGGAGTAGATACATTTTTTTTTTTTACTTTTTTTACATAAACCTAGATACATTTTTTGAAGGAGTAGATACATTTTTTTATTTTTTTACATAAACCTCGATACATTTTTTGAAGTAGTAGATACATTTTTTTTTTCTTTTTTACGTAAACCTAGATACATTTTTTGACGAAGTAGATACATTTTTTTTTACTTTTTTACATAAAGCTAGATACATTTTTTGAATGAGTAGATACATTTTTTTTTTTTTTTACTTTTTTTAAATAAACCTAGATACATTTTTTGAATGAGTAGATACATTTTTTGAAGGAGTAGATACATTTTTTGAATGAATAGATATATTTTTTTTTTTTTACTTTTTTTACATAAACCTAGATACATTTTTTGAAGGAGTAGATACATTTTTTTACTTTTTTACGTAAACCTAGATACATTTTTCTTACTTTTTTTTACATAAAACTAAATACATTTTTTGAAGGGGTAGATTTTTTGACGGGGTAGATACATTTTTTTTTTACTTTTTTACGTAAACCTAGATACATTTTTTGACGGAGTGGATACATTTTTTTTTTACTTTTTTTACATAAATCTTATCTTAAGCTTGGTTAGTTGGTTGAACAATTATATTATATTATATCGCGTGCATGCATGACTTGGCTTCATGCTTTTACGTTTCTAATTTAATGCACTCTTTTCCGACTTCTTCTCTTCTTCTTCCTCCTCTACTTAATTAATAATTGGTTATCTCGATGTTACGAGTGGTTGGAAAGGGCAGACCTACAGTGTTGGTGCTTCTTCGGAGATGTTGAGTATATTCAGGCTCCAAGCTCAACATTGAATTAATCATGAGTTTACATTCTGCAACTTCCGTTTGTTTAGATGTCGATAAAGCGTTCGGTATTCACCACAAAACTGAGGAATCAATCATGAGTTAATCATGAGTTTACTTTCTGCAACTTTGAATTTGGTTTTCGAATAAACCAAGGAATCACGGTGAAGTAATTGATGATTTGGTGTATTTAATTAAAAATTGAGTTTGATGAAAATACTCTATGAGCCGTTCATTCCAATACAATCTAAGGGATGAAGGTTGTTCTCACCGTATGCACCGAATGATCGTTCTCACCGGATCTTGCCTCTATGTTATATATATATATATATATATATATATATATATACATATATATATACTTGGGATCCGGTGAGAACCATCTTACAATGAGAACCTTGTGAGGACTCTACCTTACGGACTTTTTTTAAAAAAAATAATGACATAATTGGATTCGGCATGACATTTTATAGCTAGAGAACATATTTCTTAGTCTAGAAAATAAATACTAGTGACGAAAATCAAGGTGAGATACGTTTTATTTATTTGCATGCACCTACTATCTATTTTTTCGTATCTATCATTTTTCTGCCACTAGTATTTATTTTTTAGACCAAGAAATATGTTCTCTGGCCATAAAATTCCATGCCGAATCCAATTATGTCATTAATTTTTTTAAAAAAACTCCGTAAGGAAGAGTTCTCACCGGTTCTCATTGTAAGGTGCTTCTCACTGGATCTCAGCATATATATATATATATATATATATATATATATATATATATATATATATATATACACTCAATAGGTCTCACTTATAACGGATATATTCGTCGCAAGTTTGTGATGGGTCAAGTATTAAGCACATGGTTAGATAAGAGTCATAAAACTAAAATGAATGCATGCATAAGGATTAATAAATAGTTGTCTACTATATACATATGTGAAGTATGGAACTTAATTTGCAAATAGTTTTCAAAAATTAGTAAATTTCTCATTTGAGCCAATTATGGTTGATTTTTCCGCCTTGGCTCAATTAGGGCACCCGACACATAAATCTCCGGTCTTCAAATTACTTTTTTTTTTATTTTTTTATGTTTCTTATGTATGAAAAAATGAAAAATAAAAATAAAAATTATTGCATTTTGTTAACGTGTGTTCAGGTTACCTTAAGGCACACGTAAACCGAATTCATTTTGCAGAAATTAGTCCATGAGAAGTTTTAATTTGTGTAGTCAATCAACCGTAACAAATTACCATGTTTCAATCACATCAAAATAAAAAACAACTAGTTTTTAACCCGTGGAAAATTGCACAGGTATAGTGTAACACCCCAAAGAGTATGAGACGAAAGTTGTCCCACATTGGTAGAATGTGAGGCTTGTGATATGTTTATAATAACTTCCACCCACCACTTAGTAACAAGGCCTTGCGCTTTTGGGCTTAAGTGAGGACAAATAATGGGCCCAAAGGCTTACCTCCCATCTTATTGGGGGTGTGTTACGACCGTGGTGGGTCGGATTGTTACAAATGGTATCAGAGCGACCCTGCGACCGTGTGGTGAGCCTGTGGTCGGGAGTACCGGGCCACCCACCTAGCGGGGAGGATTCTGGCCTAGGTTGCGGTCAAGTTTGAGACACAACGAGGACGTAGTGTTCTTTAAGCGGGGGAGTTTGTAACACCCCAAAGAGTATGAGACGAAAGTTGTCCCACATCGGTAGAATGTGAGGCTTGTGATATGTTTATAATAGTTTCCACCCACCACTTAGTAACAAAGCCTTGCGCTTTTGGGCTTAAGTGAGGACAAATAATGGGCCCAAAGGCTTACCTCCCATCTTATTGGGGGTGTGTTACGACCGTGGTGGGTCGGGTTGTTACATATAGTTTTAAGAACATCGATATAATGATATTTAAAAATGCTAAACCAAAATTCATGTATATTTTAGATTCTATTTGCACATGTTTTAAATCCGAGAAAAAATGCACAAATTTCGTTAAAACATGAAAACAAAATTTTTAGATCTACTCATTTTAGTGGATACACTCAATATCTATAACGAATTACTTTAGAGTATTATTTTAACAGAATGCTCTAAAATTTACTTAACAAAGTTTTATAATTCATTTATTTTGTTAATAACTTTTTGTTGATCTCAATTTTTTAATTGAAAATTAAAATAGTACTATACTTTAACAAATATAATCTCAACTATCACTCTTCGTCTCAAAATAATCCCAACTATCAATATTCTCGCAATAATCTCAACTTTCATATATCACCCTTCTCAAAATAATCCCAACTATCACTCTTCTTCTCAAAATAATCCCAACTATTAAACTCTCGCAATATTAATAACCTTCCTTAAGACTTACCAATCACACTTAACTATTTTGAGAACGGTGGTATGAAAGTTGGGATTATTGCGGAAATATTGATAGTTGTGATTATTTTGAGAAGAAGAGTGATAGTTGGGATTATATTTGTTAAATTTTCCATTTATTAACAGTTTTTTGTTGAAAACTATATATTATTCATAAAAATTACTTAAATTTAGTAATATCTAAAAAATTTGTTGTTATGATGTTCAAAATGTGAGAGTTAAAAGCTTATAAAATAATATAACAACGTTATTTGTTTCACCATTTTTTATCATTTATATTTTCATTGTCTAATAATGTTTTTTGTTCATCTTTTTCTTATTAATATTGATAGATTATGTGGGCTATTGGGAATTCTGCATTTTCATATTGTCTTATTTATGCAACGTAAATAGAATTGATGATGGTGGTTTATTAAAGTTTTGTCTTGATTATTCGATGAAATATTATTGACAAAGTTGGTTTTTCTTAAATTAATTGAATATTTTTTGTGGTGGGTCTTACATTTATTTAAAAATAAAAAATAAAAGAAAATGGACGTGATGATGCGGACGCATGCAATTGCACAAAATGTTCTTGTATTAATATAGATAAGATTTTGAATAGTAGTTTCTCAAATTTTATAAACCATGGACAACGCGACACGTACTATAAGACTGTTGTTATCATTATTAATTATGTCTCCGAAGTGTAATTGAAATGTCATTGGTTTAGGGTGATTATCAAATTCATGATATTGTCATCCGAAATTATTTTTGTGTCTATGAGTATTAAGTCCTTTAACTCAATATATTCAAAAGGAATCGGGGGACAATTATACCACCGTGGTGATCGTTAACTCGAATAATATGAATTTTTATACCAACATTATCTATATCCATGATTGCTTGAATGTGAGAATTATAATTATAATTATGCAAGCAATTTGAAAAAAAGAGACAACTTTAATTATTATATATATAAACTTCTCATACGTATCTTCGTGATCACAAACACGAACAACGTGGGAATCTCTCACTATTGCTGAAGATGGACACCCCAAGTCACACACAAATAAGACTTCTTGTATGTTATGATAATGATGTTGGTGAATTGAATTTTTTTTATGTATATATAAAAAATTGGATTTATATTTGAAGTAGGAAAACATCTAATGCACTCAATTGCACTATTAGGCAGGAGACATTAAGTTTCCATAAATCATAATTTGATGGTTATGACAAAAAATAATTTAAATAAGGAGTTTGGGGCTTGAATTTTTCACCCTGTTCGATTTGTTACTTTTTATAATCAAGGAAACAAGTAATGACAATGAATAAATTGGCCGCCACATTTTTATTATCAGTTATACAAATAAAATATATACGATGAGTATTTCAGTACAAGGGTGTAATAAATCAATAATCACCCACATATGTTGAACTCTAAGTTAAAAACTAAAAAAAATGGAATTACGGTCAATCACTATATAATACTTTATTTTATACTGGGACTGAAGCATTGTTCTCATCACTTGTCACCTGCATATGTTTCAAAAACTTACTAGAGTAAATATTAAATTAAATATTACAAATTATTGTGAAAATAGCATCATAAATAAAGTTTAGTGCAAAGAATTATTTTAAAACTATAATAAGACATAAGTAAGAAATGAGATGGTGTTACCAGGACCGATCCTCTAACATACAGTACATATAGCCTATTAAAACAATTGACCCATATAACGTTTATCATAGGATGATATCAAATCTCGATAAAACCTTGTGATTAGGTTAGTTTTTACCAATTAGACAATTAATACGTAATCATATGTAAATATCAGTGTAAACTATCTCGAGATAGTTGTCATGTTACCTGAGAGGGAGGAAAAGTGATGAGAATCAAAATGGTTGGGTTCGAGTTGTCGAGTGAGAAAGAAGTGGCCATTTTGCAGAACAAATTGAGTATATGATATATCACAAGAAAATTATATATACGCTAGTTTTGATTGGTAGTAATGAGCCTAATACATGAGACATATTTATATAGGCTACACTTCCACTAATATAGTATGCAATTAGTATTAGAATAATATCATGTATTCGAAATTCATGATATTAACCATGATTCATGAATCATGAAAAATCAATGAATTTTCCAATAATAGGATAATATTATAAAATATATCTCATTAATCTATCTATATAAGCCAAAGCATTTAGAATTTTGATACTTCTTATTGGCTGCTTGATTTAGGGTAGATGCGCATCATCATTTTCTTCTTTTTAATTAGTCTCTCTCCTCTAATTTTGTTTCCCTTTTATTTTACAAACTTTCGATTTTAAAATATTCATTTTCATATGTTAAATTTATGATACAAAGATTATTTACATAAAATTCTATGCAAAACAAAAAAAATACAAAAAAATGAATGAAAATTTATAGAAATTAATATATTTAACGATTACAAATGAGTGAATTTCAAACTAATAAATTAAAAAATAGCAACCCGGACGAATAATAACAAATAAAATGTACACAGACAAATTCATATTATACACCAAATTTAACACGGAGATCCAAATATAATATATTGATGAAAAGAACTAAACAAAGATCAATTAATATTAATTACTGGAAACCAAAAACATTGAATAATCATTTTATATGTAGAAAAAAATCAACGTCATATACGGTTAGCGTTATTTTTGAATAGTTAGAGAGACGAAATTTATATTATATGGTCGTTTTTCGATAGTTAGAGTGGGTTAATTAAGATATTTAGAAACATAGGTTTAGACCGTAAATATAATTTTCAGATCTATACGTAATTTGATTGGCTATTATCAGTTTTAATTTTAAAACGGGTCAAACCCTTGGGCATATAAGACAAATATTTTACTGTTCCTATGCATAATGTTAGTATTTTGTCTTATTCATCTTACAGATGCATGTTTGAGTCGTCTTAAATAAGAATTGTTTATTTTTATATTGTCGAACTAATTGTTTTGTTTGTACTCACATTTAGGTTAAACATATAAATTATTTATACAGTTTATATTGGTATAATTGTTATAGTATAAAATCATACATTTTTTTTGAAAAAAATAAAATAAAAAATCATACTTTTTTAAAATTATATTCATCTTTTTATTGATTTTTTCGATTTAATAAAATTAAGGTCGTGCATTTCTTGCACGAGAGTAAAACTAGTATACTATAAAATAGATTAACTTGCGAATTGGAATATTTTATTCGTTTTTAATTATTAAAATATAATGAGAAACATATTATTCAATACCTTTTCTTGCCGATTTCTGCAATAAGGGATGAATGAGTTAATATATGTCCTTTACTGTTGTGTGTGTTAGAATAAGGAGAATTCTTTTTTTTTTTCATAAGTAAAAATCATTTTCTAGTTAATAACAACACAAGTCTTTAATTTATTTAATAAAAAATCCTAAAAATTATCGATGATTTGAAACCTAGTCTGATTAGATAAGCTAGATACGTAAAAATTTCACCCCAAATATACAAACTAATTAAAGTCTCTCAGCCTAAAGTCCTAAATCGTACAAATTTTACCCCAGTGAATATACAAACCTAAATACTTTGTATATATATATATATTATATATATATACATATATTATATATATATATATACTCAATAGGTCTCACTTATAACGGATATATTCGTCGCAAGTTTGTGATGGGTCAAGTATTATGCACATGGTTAGATAAGAGTCATAAAACTAAGAGTAGAATGCATAAGGATTAGTAAATAGTTGTCTACTATATACATATGTGAAGTATGGAACTTAATTTGGAAATAATTTTCAAAAATTAGTAAATTTCTCATTTGAGCCAATTATGGTTGATTTTTCGGCCTTGACTTAATTAGGGCACCCGACACATCAAGCTCCGGTCTTCAAATTACTTTTTTTTTATGTTTCTTATGTATGAAAAAATGAAAAATAAAAATAAAAATTATTGCATTTTATTAACGTGTGTCCAGGTTACCTTAAGGCACACGTAAACCGAATTCATTTTGCAGAAATTAGTCCATGAGAAGTTTTAATTGGTGTAGTCAATCAACCGTAACAAATTACCATATTTCCATCACATCGAAATTAATAACAACTAGTTTTTAACCCGTGGAAAATTGCACAGGTATAGTTTTAAGAACATCGAAATAATGATGTCCCTTCGGGGACATCTGATAAAATTGGAACGATACAGAGAAGATTAGCATGGCCCATGTGTAATACTCCGATTTTAGTTACGATTTTATTTGCATCGTATAAGTGTTACATGTCTAAGTGATGCGTTTTTAGCGTTGGTTTTATAATTCGAGGCACTAGTTTGCTTGTACTCGTTTTGTGAGGGGTGTCTTGGTCGTCTGTGGGGCTCGAATGGAGGATCTATCCACCTTAGCGTAATGTTGGTAGTAGGTTGTTCATGTGGATCGAACCCTGGACCTAGTGTAGCACGGCCTTGGGCCTCGATATTCGTGTAAACAGCCCATGCTTACGTTTTAAACACAAACAGACCTCGCTACCCTAGTCCCTCTGCCGCCTTATAAGAAGGGAGTTGACTCACTTCTGACTCACCTCAAAACCCTAACTCTACCCTAGTCTACTCAGCCGACACCATACTCCAAGGAAGTCAGATCCCCACGGTGGTTAGAGCCTGCCTAAACCCTTCGAATTAGGTCGGAAAACAGGTATGCGCAATCAGTGTTAAATCATTTGTAATTCTGTTCTAAAGTGTCTATGTTTTGTTAGTTTTTCGATGAAGGTTGAGTGTCGGGTTTGGGTCAGTTTCATGTTTTTATGTTGCCAGTGGCTGGGGCTTGGTCAGGGAGTTAGTCACAGTGGAGGTAGTGTCGTGGGCTGGTGTCGACAGGGGTGTTTATCACCCCTGGTTACAACCGTTACGGTTTTGGGATGTCGGGTTTGTGGGTTGTGTTGTCTTTTGTGCCTCTGTGGTGTTACAAGAAGTGGTTGTGGGTGGTGGTTCACGTCAAGGGTGAGTCAGGGGGTGGACTAGGAGTGGTTGTGGTGATAAGGAGTGTGTCGTTTAGCGGTCAAGGGGGTTGTTGTCATGGTGGTTTTGGGGAGAACAAGGGAGCGAAGTGTTGGTGGTCGTTTGGGTTTTGTTTAGATTAGTTTGGGGGTGGTACCACCGATGACTAGGGGGAGGTCGGTGCGGTGGTACCACCACGGTCAGGTGGTTCAGGTATAGGGGTGTTTTGGGTGGCGGTCACGGTGGTGCTGGTGGCGTGTAGGAATGTCGAACAGGGTTTGTTTCAGGGGTTTCTGGGAACGGTGGTTGCAGGTCAGGCCGGTGTTATGGGGCAGGTCTGACTCACCGGCGGTCGGGGATGGAGTTTCTGGTGTCGTGGGGTTTGAGTGCAACCAGTGGTGTCGGGTAGTGGTGGTGGTTGGTGTTCGAGATGGCTGGGGTGGTCGTGCGAAGGGCTGGAAGTCACGGGTTGGCAGTGGTGTTCGTGTTTGGCTGGTTGTTTCTTTGTCCTTATTGTTTTATTTTTACTTATTATTATTATTTTTATTGTTACTATTATTATTAGAGATATTACTATTTTTTTTATGATTTTGTTATTTGTGGTAGGTATGTTTTCTTTAGTAAAAGATTTTATTTTAATAAGGAAATTATTGTGGGAGTTATTTATGGGAAAACTTAAATATGGTTAGTAAAGTACAATTTGAATTTCAAGTATAAGTTGTTATATTTAGATGTTGCTATATCGGGAAGTTTCTATTTATGGAAACTTTCCACTTCTGGAAGTTTGCTATTTAGAGTAAGAATGACCGTTAAGGGGTTTGGGGAAAGTTTTAATTCGTTACATATACATGTTTAGGTAGTAAGTTTCGTGTGGAACACTTCTAACGAGCCCGGACGCATCTGCATTACTTGCTATTCCAGGTAGGGAAAACTACTAATGTTTGATGATGTGTAACCGTCCATAATCGATATCAAACATGTTGTTTTACATTACCATGTGATCTTTATATTGTACATTCATATAATACTGTGTTAACAATGAGGCGGTGAGATGATGGGTCTTGTGATTGGTGCGGAGATAATGGGTCTTGTGATTGGTGTGGAGATAATGGGTCTTGTGATTGGTGTGGAGATAATGGGTCTTGTGATTGGTGCGGAGATATTGGGTCTTGTGATTCGGAGTGGAGATGATCGACTTTCTATTTTTAGTAATATGGTTTGTTTACAGTTTTACTCTACTCAACCTCGTGGTTGACCCTGTGTATTCGTGATCACCTGTGATGAACCAATTATTGGGGAGCAGACTGACAGGTATAAGTGTGGGGAATAAAACGCGTATTCACCCCAAAATTACAGGATTATAATGAAATATGCAATTGTGAATATCGTCATAAGATTAAAAACATGAGAAAAGAAGTACAACCTTTAGTCCTCGCGCAAAAAGGCCTAAGAACAGGAATTAATGCAAATTCCCTCCTATAACTTGCACCCAAGACTTAGTCTGAGACGTGGCCGCGTGTGCTAGAAATCCTCTCCAATTGCCTTGCAATATAGGGAGAGCCCTTGAGGTTTTAGATGTGAGATCTGAGGTTTTGGGAGAAGAATGCTCTCAAAAACCCTAATTTTACTTGAGAGTTATGTTACAGTGCAACAAGTGTAACTGATATAAGGAGAGTCCTCCTCCTTATATAGTTATTTCGGCCGAAATTAGAGTTTGGGTAGGAGTGGGCTTTCCACTCTTACCTTATTCTAATTCGTGATTCGACCCAATTAGTTTTAATATATTTCGCGGGTTTATGTTTATAAATCGTAACATGTTATCAGATATTAATACAGTCGATATATTAATAATAGTCTGACAAAATACGATATTGTATAATTACCCAAATTAATATAACTGTTTATATTAATACGCGAATATAATATTTAATTAAATATAACCGTTTATATTTAATTTACGAATTAATCTTGTAATCCGTATTAGCTAAAATTATTTAATCCGTATTAAATAGTAATTCTCAACATCTTATTGACTAATTTAATAGTCAATACCTCTGACTAACCGTTTAGTCATATCCGGCAAAATGTGACTGTATTTTCATACCTTCACATCTCTCAAACGTGTCCTATAGGTGTGACGTATAGGGACCAGTTGACCACCGCCATCCGTATGACAATAACGTCAAACTTATCTAGCAAGCCAACCGTTATTGATAAACGTGGATCAACTGGTAATAATACAGAAGTATGCCCTTGTGATCCTTAAAGAGATTTAATAAGTCATTGTACTTAATTGTCAAGGACACCAGCCCCAACAATCTCCCACTTGTCCGTACAAGGGTATGTTCAATGACGTTATCACACTACATGTGGAGGACACAATCTCCAACAATAAGACAATGGGAGCATCTGGGAAGGGAGAAGCATGGACCCGGACCTGTTAGAGTCTAGACCACTTGATAGGAGTTCATGAGTTGTACTTTTACTTTTGTCAGAACAGTTTTCTATTTGGTTTTGTAAGAACATGTTTTGAGTTTACATTGAATATAAAGTACTGTTTATCTTCCTTTGTATCTACTGCCTCGGGAAACCGAGATGGTAACACCTTTGTTTATCTGAGGAGTCCTAGTTCAGGCCCTTAAATAAATGGGGGTGTTACACCATGCGCAAGGATGACACGCATAAATCGAGAAATGGTCCAAATTTGTATGTTAAAAGAGGCTTGCACTAGGTTAATCGTTGCTCTCTATGTGAAGATGCAGAGGAGTCTCACCAACATCTTTGGTTCTGCTGTAAAGTAGCCTCTGATATTTGGTTTCAAATCCAGACTGCCTACTCTTTCTTTACTGGTGCAACTACTTTAGACGAAGCCCTGAGTTGGTATATTGCTCACAATAGGGGACAGAGTTGGATTAAAAAGAGGAGACGATGTGCTCTTTTGTGCACCATTTATCAGATTTGGCAGGAACGCAATCGAAGAGTCTTCAATGGGATTAGCAGGCCTAGTAGTTGCATCATTCAGCAAATTCAGGTCTAGGTCAATACCAGGATGTTTCATTGTTCTCTAGGGCTGGATGAAAAGAGCATTATGAGTTAATTTGTTTAGCTGGAGTCTAAGGTTTTTCCTGGTCTCTTACCAGTTTTTTTACATTGCAAAATACACTATTTTGCTATGTTTTTCTGGTTGTCATGGCAGTTTGCATACTGTCTAGTTTATTTTTTCCCTACTAAGGGTTTATTTTAGGAGGGGGACTACTCTGATCTCCTTTGTAGTTTTGTCTTGGGGTCTTGTATTGTCACTCTTATTTTATGATATAAGATTCTTTGCTTTTCTGCAAAAAAACATCGATATAATGATTAATATTTAAAAATGTTAAACCAAAATTCATGTATATTTTATATTCTATTTCACATGTTATAAATCTGTGAAAAAATGCAAAAATTCCGTTAAAACATGATAACAAAAATTTTAGATCTACTCATTTTAGTGGATAAGCTCAATATCTATAACGAATTTCTTTAGAGTATTATTTTAACGGAATGCTCTAAAATTTACATAGCAGAGTTTTATAATTCATTTATTTTGTTAAAAACTTTTTGTTGGTCTCAATTTTTTCATTGAAAATTAAAATAGTACTATAATTTAACAAATATAATCTCAACTATTACTCTTCTTCTCAATATAATCCCAACTATCAATATTCCGGCAATAATCTCAACTTTCACATCACCCTTCTCAAAATAATCCCAACTATCACTCTTCTTCTCAAAATAATCTCAACTATTAAAATTCCCGCAATATTCACAACCTTTCTTAAGACTTACCAATCACACTAAACTATTTTGAGAACGGTGGTATGAAAGTTGGGATTATTGCGGAAATATTGATAGTCGTGATTATTTTGAGAAGAAGAGTGATAGTTGGGATTATATTTGTTAAATTTTCCATTTATTAACAGTTTTTTGTTGAAAACTATATATTATTCATAAAAATTACTTAAATTTAGTAATATCTAGAAAATTTGTTGTTATGATGTTCAAAATGTGAGAGTTAAAAGCTTGTAAAATAATATAACAACGTTATTTGTTTCACCATTTTTTATCATTTATATTTTCATTGTCTAATAATGTTTTTTGTTCATCTTTTTCTTATTAATATTGATAGATTATGTGGGCTATTGGGAATTCTGCATTTTCATATTGTCTTATTTATGCAACGTAAATAGAATTGATGATGGTGGTTTATTAAAGTTTTGTCTTGATTATTCGATGAAATATTATTAACAAAGTTGGTTTTTCTTAAATTAATTGAATATTTTTTGTGGTGGGTCCTACATTTATTTAAAAATAAAAAATAAAAGAAAATGGACGTGATGATGCGGACGCATGCAATTGCACAAAATGTTCTTGTATTAATATAGATAAGATTTTGAATAGTAGTTTCTCAAATTTTATAAACCATGGACAACGCGACACGTACTATAAGACTGTTGTTATCATTATTAATTATGTCTCCGAAGTGTAATTGAAATGTCATTGGTTTAGGGTGATTATCAAATTCATGATATTGTCATCCGAAATTATTTTTGTGTCTATGAGTATTAAGTCCTTTAACTCAATATATTCAAAAGGAATCGGGGGACAATTATGTTAGATTTAATCATCCGTCTAAAGGCCAATTACTCCATACTAAATTATTCGGTAATACTAGATGCGGAAGCGTACCTGATTACATGACGAAAGGTTGGGATGAACCGTCTAAAGGCACGGTGGATTAGGTCTTCTAGTAGACACACATACCAAAGCGATCACCAAAGGGATCTCTCTACTGATGGGATGCGGGGAGATTAGTTTATTGTGTGCTACTAGGGACCATAACCCTAGGAGACACATATATAGTCTCCTTAGTATAATGCGCCCATCATGCATTATAAACCTAATGGGTATCTACACTTAGATAATAGTTAGGCCCATACTTTTTAAGACGTATATAAGCCCGTAATTAATACACCGTAGTGGATCACTTTATATTTGGGTTTAACTTAATTGATAGCGCATAAATACAATTACTACCGAATAAATAATTTGTCCACGTATATTATTGTATTAGGCCCATAATTCTTACACTCTCCCACTTGGGCCAAATACATTCATATATGTGTAACACCTAATAATTGTACTTATCATAACCTTATGAGCTCAAAAATGCTATCACAATCTAACCGTCTTAAGCAATTCGGTCCATCAATCATATCAACATAGGATCAAAGCGGCCTTTGCTACAATTTGTCGTAACAAGACCCTCAATGGTCACATATGACAATATAACCAACGACATGAATCGAGCATGAGAGTGCAGCATGAAAATAGCATCCGAATGTGATCCAAATATGCATATTTCCAACTGGTCCACCTTAGTGAGATCAACCAAATAAAACAGAGTGAAACCATAAACTGAAAACTTTATTTCTGCAGAACTTAATAGCCGTAAACATTAATGTGTCTAACATGACAAACTCCCACTTAAACTGAATTTCCTTAAAACCGAAACACCCATTTGAGCAATGAGCTCAAGAAAAACCGTGGGTGGTAATTACCTAATAAGCGGATCCGCAAAATGGAGTTTGTATCAACATGTATAATTGACACCTTTTCACTCTGAAATGTTTCTTAAACAATACATCACTTGTATTGTTAATTTGAAACTATAATAACTCACATTTGTCACAAAATAACTTAAGTGGTATTTCAATACCAAATCAAATTTGCAGCCTTAAGACAAATGCACATAACCGTCTAAGAGTCGAAATACTGAACGATCTCAACTTGAATCGATCTTCTATGGGTAATGTTTTGTTCTAAATGTAAATGACAAATAATATATTTGCCTGCCCTTAGTGGATCCAAGATCCTAATCTGTAGCAACTTAATATCTGTCAAATAAACTTTAGAATGTACGCAATATCTAAACGCATACAAACTAAATATATATCATAATGCTTAAACACATAAAATATTTTCTGAAACATATGAATTAAGCATTATTGTATTTTCCGAATAAATATTTCCTTTTAGGGCATTTGAGACTAATTTGTCTCCTTTACTGAAAGGATATAAAACCGGAATATTTTCATACTCCCACTGAATCCCGAGTATCTACAATCATCTACAACATTCATCTAATATCAAATAAGATGATAGCAATGCAGATTTGTAGTCTTTATGACGGAAAAACTTACTTAAAACTCTATTGGATGAATTACCTCAATTTGCAAAACATTTACTTTGAATCTATTGAATCAAAGTTATAGCTTTTTGCATTAAATAGTTTCATCAATGTCATAATTGAGAAACAAATCTGAACATTCATCCGATATAACCAAAAATGAATAAGCCAAAATGTCCTTATAGTCAAGATCGTCAAAATGAAATTCATTGTCACATTACCTTTTGAACTTGCTTGGTAACAAATAAATATTTGAAACCAATATATTTCATAACTTTAGGTAATTGAATAATGTCCAAATATCATCGTCAATCAAATGACTTACTTTCTTTACGGCATCGATCCACCTATATGAATTAGAACCTTCAACGGTTTGTTAAATGGTGACTAGATCACCTTCTAACATTCCATCATCTAACTCTTATTGCAACTTGTTAGTCCATCATTACAATGTTATCCATTTTATCCATATAGGAAAACAATGTAATTAATTTAGTTGCATTTACTTTATTAAGTAGATCGTCTAATGAATTGGTTATTGAGATAGTTGAGTTTGTTTCTACTGAATTGATCTTATGATCCTGTATAGGGAGATTTAAAACAATGTCAATTACCTTTTCTCCCACTCAAACTCAATGTTCTCAATAAACCCCTTAATTTCGTCTTGAACAACTTGATTTTGGGATCATTACCTTATTACCCTTAAAACTTTTAAAGATTATCCAACAAAATACTCATTGACCATCCTTAAGTCCAACTATTATCCTTATAACTTTTAAGTCTCATACTTAATTAGTTGGACATGACAAAAGTGTAAATGAGTTACACTTATGATTAAATAGTAAATGTCATTGTTAGAACTTTATCAAAGACAGCTGCAAACTTTAAAAACTTATTACTAGAGACATCTAGAAAAGAGCAAGTATAGAAATTAATCATACTCCTTATCCAGGCTTAAGATTATGCTACACCATTCATACCAAAAAAAACATCGTATGGTATAACATCAAACACAAGATCGAACATCTCTAACAATTTTCTAAAAATAACCTTGACGTTGTTAATATGCACATTTATGATAAATGACATAATTAATTCTTTATTGAGTAAAACAGCTTAATCAAATATCACAAAGAGATGTCAAGAACTTAAAACTTCTCACAAATGAGATTTAGATATCCATGCCTATATTTTATCTACATAACGAATTAAACCACTAATACTGAGAGTATAAAATGGTTCACCTGCTCGCATATGTTAGTAAAAAAGACACCGAAAAAATAACTTTGAGATCTAATCTCCCTTATATTTGTCTTTACACCTTAAAAAATGAATATCTGAAGTAAGGGGACAACAATTTCATTTTGACACAAAACTTTAGTTCTCCATTTAATGTGTCATACCGAAAAGAAATTGTCATTCTTTATATCCATTGAACATTAATGCAAACTTACTTGAAAGAGATTACAATCTAAACTATAAATAGTTATCCAAATTGATGGATTCACTATTATTTGAATCAGGAAAACACAAACAATTGATTATATCTCAATGAACACAGAACCAAATTTGTTCATATGGAAAATAATCTCTTTTCACCTAAAGGGTGATACAAAAGTGTTTTCCAAATTCAAATAAAAGAACAAGTCAATAATGATAACTAAAATAGTTGACTGTCTCAAACTTAGATGATGATTTTCCCCAAATAGATGAATCTTTCATCATCAATTGACTCTTACATCTTAGTTATACTTGCATCAATATACTTATGTGGGCGAAAAATCCAAATTCACCCATCGAACATGATTGGATATAAAAAAATAAAAATAACCTTAGACAAATCCAATGAGAAGCCTAACTTAACCGACACGCCAAGAGTTAACAAAAAATTGCTAGATTTACCTTATGTGTCAAAACTCTTAACAACCTAACATTAAAAGGTCTAACCTTATATTTGTCTCGAGTTTGACTTTTGCAGCTTCTTAAATAACTGAACAATGCCCTTGAATACTTCCTTAATTTCGCCTTAGATAATCACTAAACATGCATTTTAAATGTACTACTGCTCAAATCACGTGAATCCACACGAGACTTTAGTCCTTATGAGTAGCAATTACACATTTCAAAACAATGTTGTGATTATCGCAACCAGAAAAAAATATTTACATTCTTTACCATTCATTTAATAAATGGTTTCAGCCGAATCAAGAATGCAACTGAACATGACAGATATAATAACCATAAATGTCAAACTGAATGAACAAAACAATATTCTTCTATTTTGAATAAATTCAAATAATTAAAGTGTCGTTACAAAATTAATATTTAGTTATTAAACATAAATATTATTTAGACACAAACAATACTCTTTGAATAATTGTAATCAAATATTGACAATAAACTCACGTCGAATACTAAGCCTTCCTTTGGGCCGACTTAGTACACACATGCAAATACCGAATAATCGTCACATATTTATTACCCAAAGTGTACATGCAATTCGGCCAAATAATAGTCTTCCTTTGGGCCGACCATTATTCGCATGAATTACACACACTAAACCAAAGAATTGAATTTATTTATCGGAAAAGCTTTATGGGCATTCTTATGAGCGTCACAAACATAAAGACACTCCCTTAACTTGATTCTCAGATTCAATATTGGCATTCCCATCATCACAAGGCACCTAGCACAACATTAACTTTAGTCTTTGGACATAAAATTAACTTGTAAGTGGTCATCTTGGTGTAGTGATCAAATATTAACAATAAACTCCTGTCAAACATTAAGCCTTCCTTTGGGCCGACTCAATATTCACATGGAAACTTTATAATTGTTACATATTTACCACCACAAGCATGACTGAATTTCGGCCAAATAATAGCCTTCCTTTGAGCCGACCATTATCCGCATGAAACCCAGTCACACACTGTAGTCATAATATCTAAATTATTCAACTTACACTATAGAGGTTACTTTGGCAACTTATTGTGTAGATCAAACAACCCAAAATATTAGACCCGTTATTATAAATCCATATAGCCAATTATTAATAATCTGAAAACAAGTTTATAATTGAAAAATTATTATTCTTTATTTGTCATAACCACAATCCTTAACCAAAATATATTCCCATGATCATTAACAATTTATTAGCATGACAAAAAAAATTATCGCCCTGACTTATCTCTTATATCCATAGCCAGACCAGAATAAAAAACGATAACATAATAATTTGCCGACCAAAATCATTACCAAAAAATTTGTCAAAGTCATACACGTAAATATTATACGATATAATTGTCAGGTCCAGATATGCAAACTATAATGAACAAGGGATGAAAATATCGTGGCGTACTATGATATTCAAGTCACATTTGAGTTCCAAATCAAAAGACTAAATCCAAATCCTTATAAATACCAAATCAACAATAAACCGGAATCAGCCAAATTAGCTGTCATGAATGCACCCAAAGACGTCTAAAATCCATTTTACCTTAGTCGCTTAACACAAACATGTATCATCATTCCACATTGAATTATATCCCGATTTTCAATCAACATGATAGAAACATTATCATACTTAAATGTTTATACAATATTGCATTATATAATTAACTAACTAATTAATGGGCTACACCATATATATTACTCGTATTACCGAAGCATAAGGGATGCCATGGAGACCAAACTGACCGTACACTTTAACATATTCACAATATATTTATATATGTTAGCATATGGATTCATACGAGAACCAAATTCACAATGACATCACAAGGATTCTAAAGCAATTATCAATTTATCATAGTGAAACAACTTGTCTGCCACTATTAAATTATACCAAGGCTTTAAAAAAAAATTACATATCCTCGCAAAACATCAGTATGTTCATCAATTACGTATAGAACAACGACAATCAATATGATACAATATTAATCTGAATCAAACGGTATTCATCCAAAAAGATTGATAACAACGACTAAATCAATTTATGAATTCACACAGTAGTATACTAAGTATGAATACTGGATAGACCGTAAAAAACCATCCCAAATAATTTACTATGAAGGTGGCTCTGATACCACTTGTTAGATTTAATCATCCGTCTAAAGGCCAATTACTCCATACTAAATTATTCGGTAATACTAGATGCGGAAGCGTACCTGATTACATGACGAAAGGTTGGGATGAACCGTTTAAAGGCATGGTGGATTAGGTCTTCTAGTAGACACACATACCAAAGCGATCACCAAAGGGATCTCTCTACTGATGGGATGTGGGGAGATTAGTTTATTGTGTGCTACTAGGGACCATAACCCTAGGAGACACATATATAGTCTCCTTAGTATAATGCGCCCATCATGCATTATAAACTTAATGGGTATCTACACTTAGATAATAGTCAGGCCCATACCTTTTAAGACGTAAATAAGCCCGTAATTAATACACCGTAGTGGATCACTTTATATTTGGGTTTAACTTAATTGATAGCGCATAAATACAATTACTACCGAATAAATAATTTGTCCACGTATATTATTGTATTAGGCCCATAATTCTTACAAATTATACCACCGTGGTGATCGTTAACTCGAATAATTTAAATTTTTATACCAACATTATCTATATCCATGATTGCTTGAATGTGAGAATTATAATTATAATTATGCAAGCAATTTGAAAAAAAGAGACAACTTTAATTATTATATATATAAACTTCTCATACGTATCTTCGTGATCACAAACACGAACAACGTGGGAATCTCTTACTATTGCTGAAGATGGACACCCCAAGTTACACACAAATAAGACTTCTTGTATGTTATGATAATGATGTTGGTGAATTGAATTTTTTTTATGTATATATAAAAAATTGGATTTATATTTGAAGTAGGAAAACATCTAATGCACTCAATTGCACTATTAGGCAGGAGACATTAAGTTTCCATAAATCATAATTTGATGGTTATGACAAAAAATAATTTAAATAAGGAGTTTGGGGCTTGAATTTTTCACCCTGTTCGATTTGTTACTTTTTATAATCAAGGAAACAAGTAATGACAATGAATAAATTGGCCGCCACATTTTTATTATCAGTTATACAAATAAAATATATACGATGAGTATTTCAGTACAAGGGTGTAATAAATCAATAATCACCCACATATGTTGAACTCTAAGTTAAAAACTAAAAAAAATGGAATTACGGTCAATCACTATATAATACTTTATTTTATACTGGGACTGAAGCATTGTTCTCATCACTTGTCACCTGCATATGTTTCAAAAACTTACTAGAGTAAATATTAAATTAAATATTACAAATTATTGTGAAAATAGCATCATAAATAAAGTTTAGTGCAAAGAATTATTTTAAAACTATAATAAGACATAAGTAAGAAATGAGATGGTGTTACCAGGACCGATCCTCTAACATACAGTACATATAGCCTATTAAAACAATTGACCCATATAACGTTTATCATAGGATGATATCAAATCTCGATAAAACCTTGTGATTAAGTTAGTTTTTACCAATTAGACAATTAATACGTAATCATATGTAAATATCAGTGTAAACTATCTCGAGATAGTTGTCATGTTACCTGAGAGGGAGGAAAATTGATGAGAATCAAAATGGTTGGGTTCGAGTTGTCGAGTGAGAAAGAAGTGGCCATTTTGCAGAACAAATTGAGTATATGATATATCACAAGAAAATTATATATACGCTAGTTTTGATTGGTAGTAATGAGCCTAATACATGAGACATATTTATATAGGCTACACTTCCACTAATATAGTATGCAATTAGTATTAGAATAATATCATGTATTCGAAATTCATGATATTAACCATGATTCATGAATCATGAAAAATCAATGAATTTTCCAATAATAGGATAATATTATAAAATATATCTCATTAATCTATCTATATAAGCCAAAGCATCTAGAATTTTGATACTTCTTATTGGCTGCTTGATTTAGGGTAGATGCGCATCATCATTTTCTTCTTTTTAATTAGTCTCTCTCCTCTAATTTTGTTTCCCTTTTATTTTACAAACTTTCGATTTCAAAATATTCATTTTCATATGTTAAATTTATGATACAAAGATTATTTACATAAAATTCTATGCAAAACAAAAAAAATGAATGAAAATTTATAGAAATTAATATATTTAACGATTCCAAATTAGTGAATTTCAAACTAATAAATTAAAAAATAGCAACCCGGACGAATAATAACAAATAAAATGTACACAGACAAATTCATATTATACACCAAATTTAACACGGAGATCCAAATATAATATATTGATGAAAAGAACTAAACAAAAGATCAATTAATATTAATTACTGGAAACCAAAATCATTGAATAATCATTTTATATGTAGAAAAAAATCAACGTCATATACGGTTAGAGTTATTTTTGGGTAGTTAAAGAGACGCAATTTATATTATATGGTCGTCTTTCAATAGTTAGAGTGGGTTAATTAAGATATTTAGAAACATAGGTTTAGACCGTAAATATAATTTTCAGATCTATACGTAATTTGATTGGCTATTATCAGTTTTAATTTTAAAACGGGTCAAACCCTTGGGCATATAAGACAAATATTTTACTGTTCCTATGCATAATGTTAGTATTTTGTCTTATTCATCTTACAGATGCATGTTTGAGTCGTCTTAAATAAGAATTGTTTATTTTTATATTGTCGAACTAATTGTTTTGTTTGTACTCACATTTAGGTTAAACATATAAATTATTTATACAGTTTATATTGGTATAATTGTTATACTATAAAATCATACATTTTTTTTTGAAAAAAAATAAAATAAAAAATCATACTTTTTTAAAATTATATTCATCTTTTTATTGATTTTTTCGATTTAATAAAATTAAGGTCGTGCATTTCTTGCACGAGAGTAAAACTAGTATACTATAAAATAGATTAACTTGCGAATTGGAATATTTTATTCTATTTTAATTATTAAAATAAAATGAGAAACATATTGTTCAATACCTTTTCTTGCCGATTTCTGCAATAAGGGATGAATGAGTTAATATATGTCCTTTACTGTTGTGTGTGTTAGAATAAGGAGAATTCTTTTTTTTTATTTTTTTCATAAGTAAAAATCATTTTCTAGTTAATAACAACACAAGTCTTTAATTTATTTAATAAAAAATCCTAAAAATTATCGATGATTTGAAACCTAGTCTGATTAGATAAGCTAGATACGTAAAAATTTCACCCCAAATATACAAACTAATTAAAGTCTCTCAGCCTAAAGTCCTAAATCGTACAAATTTTACACCAGTAAATATACAAACCTAAATACTTTGTATATATATATATATATATATATATATATATATATATATATATATATATATATATATATATATATATATATATATATATATACTCAATAGGTCTCACTTATAACGGATATATGCGTCGCAAGTTTGTGATGGGTCAAGTATTATGCACATGGTTAGATAAGAGTCATAAAACTAAAAGTAGAATGCATAAGGATTAGTAAATAGTTGTCTACTATATACATATGTGAAGTATGGAACTTAATTTGGAAGTAATTTTCAAAAATTAGTAAATTTCTCATTTGAGCCAATTATGGTTGATTTTTCGGCCTTGGCTTAATTAGGGCACCCGACACATCAAGCTTCGGTCTTCAAATTACTTTTTTTTATGTTTCTTATGTATGAAAAAATGAAAAATAAAAATAAAAATTATTGCATTTTATTAACGTGTGTCCAGGTTACCTTAAGGCCGGCACACGTAAACCGAATTCATTTTGCAGAAATTAGTCCATGAGAAGTTTTAATTGGTGTAGTCAATCAACCGTAACAAATTACCATGTTTCCATCACATCAAAATTAAAAACAACTAGTTTTTAACCCGTGGAAAATTGCACAGATATAGTTTTAAGAACATCGAAATAATGATGTCCCTTCGGGGACATCTGATAAAATTGGAACGATACAGAGAAGATTAGCATGGCCCCTGCGCAAGGATGACACGCATAAATCGAGAAATGGTCCAAATTTGTATGTTAAAAGAGGCTTGCACTAGGTTAATCGTTGCTCTCTATGTGAAGAGGCAGAGGAGTCTCACCAACATCTTTGGTTCTGCTGTAAAGTAGCCTCTGATATTTGGTTTCAAATCTCTTTCTTTACTGGTGCAACTACTTTAGACGAAGCCCTGAGTTGGTATATTGCTCACAATAGGGGACAAAGTTGGATTAAAAAGAGGAGACGATGTGCTCTTTTGTGCACCATTTATCAGATTTGGCAGGAACGCAATCGAAGAGTGTTCAATGGGATTAGCAGGCCTAGTAGTTGCATCATTCAGCAAATTCAGGTCTAGGTCAATACCAGGATGTTTCATTGTTCTCTAGGGTTGGATGAAAAGAGCATTATGAGTTAATTTGTTTAGCTGGAGTCTAAGGTTTTTCCTGGTCTCTTACCAGTTTTTTTACATTGCAAAATACACTATTTTGCTATGTTTTTCTGGTTGTCATGGCAGTTTGCATACTGTCTAGTTTATTTTTTCCCTACTAAGGGTTTTTTTTAGGAGGGGGACTACTCTGATCTCCTTTGTAGTTTTGTCTTGGGGTCTTGTATTGTCACTCTTATTTTATGATATAAGATTCTTTGCTTTTCTGCAAAAAAACATCGATATAATGATTAATATTTAAAAATGTTAAACCAAAATTCATGTATATTTTATATTCTATTTCACATGTTATAAATCTGTGAAAAAATGCAAATATTCCGTTAAAACATGATAACAAAAATTTTAGATCTACTCATTTTAGTGGATAAGCTCAATATATATAACGAATTTCTTTAGAGTATTATTTTAACGGAATGCTCTAAAATTTACATAGCAGAGTTTTATAATTCATTTATTTTGTTAAAAACTTTTTGTTGGTCTCAATTTTTTCATTGAAAATTAAAATAGTACTATAATTTAACAAATATAATCTCAACTATTACTCTTCTTCTCAATATAATCCCAACTATCAATATTCCGGCAATAATCTCAACTTTCATCTCACCTTTCTCAAAATAATGCTAACTATCACTCTTCTTCTCAAAATAATCTCAACTATTAAAATTCCCGCAATATTCACAACCTTTCTTAAGACTTACCAATCACACTAAACTATTGTGAGAACGGTGGTATGAAAGTTGGGATTATTGCGGAAATATTGATAGATAGTTGTGATTATTTTGAGAAGAAGAGTGATAGTTGAGATTATATTTGTTAAATTTTCCATTTATTAAAAGTTTTTTGTTGAAAACTATATATTATTCATAAAAATTACTTAAATTTAGTAATATCTAGAAAATTTGTTGTTATGATGTTCAAAATGTGAGAGTTAAAAGCTTGTAAAATAATATAACAACGTTATTTGTTTCACCATTTTTTACCATTTATATTTTCATTGTCTAATAATGTTTTTTGTTCATCTTTTTCGTTTTAATATTGATAGATTATGTGGGCTATTGGGAATTCTGCATTTTCATATTGTCATTTATGCAACGTAAATAGAATTGATGATGGTGGTTTATTAAAGTTTTGTCTTGATTATTCGATGAAATATTATTAACAAAGTTGGTTTTTCTTAAATTAATTGAATATTTTTTGTGGTGGGTCCTACATTTATTTAAAAATAAAAAATAAAAGAAAATGGACGTGACGATGCGGACGCATGCAATTGCACAAAATGTTCTTGTATTAATATAGATAAGATTTTGAATAGTAGTTTCTCAAATTTTATAAACCATGGACAACGCGACACGTACTATAAGACTGTTGTTATCATTATTAATTATGTCTCCGAAGTGTAATTGAAATGTCATTGGTCTAGGGTGATTATCAAATTCATGATATTGTCATCCGAAATTATTTTTGTGTCTATGAGTATTAAGTCCTTTAACTCAATATATTCAAAAGGAATCGGGGGACAATTATACCACCGTGGTGATCGTTAACTCGAATAATATGAATTTTTATACCAACATCTATATCCATGATTGCTTGAATGTGAGAATTATAATTATAATTATGCAAGCAATTTGAAAAAAAGATTCAACTTTAATTAGTATATATATAAACTTCTCATACGTATCTTCGTGATCACAAACACGAACAACGTGGGAACCTCTCACTATTGCTGAAGATGGACACCCCAAGTCACACACAAATAAGACTTCTTGTATGTTATGATAATGATGTTGGTGAATTGAATTTTTTTTATGTATATATAAAAAATTGGATTTATATTTGAAGTAGGAAAACCTCTAATGCACTCAATTGCACTATTAGGCAGGAGACATTAAGTTTCCATAAATCATAACTTGATGGTTATGACAAAAAATAATTTAAAAAAGAAGTTTGGGGCTTGAATTTTTCACCCTGTTCGATTTGTTACT
This sequence comes from Silene conica, assembly GCA_029255685.2. Classification (NCBI taxonomy): domain Eukaryota; kingdom Viridiplantae; phylum Streptophyta; class Magnoliopsida; order Caryophyllales; family Caryophyllaceae; genus Silene; species Silene conica. Next base: position 83,820,189 of record CM055314.2, read on the forward strand.
TTTTACAATCAAGGAAACAAGTAATGACAATGAATAAATTGGCCGCCACATTTTTATTATCAGTTATACGAATAAAAAATATACGATGAGTATTACAGTACAAGGGTGTAATAAATCAATAATCACCCACATATGTTGAACTCAAAGTTAAAAACTAAAAAAAATGGAATTACGGCCAATCACTATATAAAACTTTATTTTATACTGGGACTGAAGCATTGTTCTCATCACTTGTCACCTGCATATGTTTCAAAAACTTACTAGAGTAAATATTAAATTAAACATTATAAATTATTGTGAAAATAGCATCATAAATAAAGTTTAGTGCAAAGAATTATTTTAAAACTATAATAAGACATAAGTCAGAAATGAGATGGTGTTACCAGGACCGATCCACTAACATACAATACATATAGCCTATTAAAACAATTGACCCATATAACGTTTATCATAGGATGATATCAAATCTCGATAAAACCTTGTGATTAGGTTAGTTTTTACCAATTAGACAATTAATACGTAATCATATGTAAATATCAGTGTAAACTATCTCTAGATAGTTGTCATGTTACCTGAGAGGGAGGAAAAGTGATGAGAATCAAAATGGTTGGGTTCGAGTTGTCGAGTGAGAAAGAAGTGGCCATTTTGCAGAACAAATTGAGTATATGATATATCACAAGAAAATTATATATACGCTAGTTTTGATTGGTAGTAATGAGCCTAATACATGAGACATATTTATATAGGCTACACTTCCACTAATATAGTATGCAATTAGTATTAGAATAATATCATGTATTCGAAATTCATGATATTAACCATGATTCATGAATCATGAAAAATCAATGAATTTTACAATAATAGGATAATATTATAAAATATATCTCATTAATCTATCTATATAAGCCAAAGCATTTAGAATTTTGATACCTCTTATTGGCTGCTTGATTTAGGGTAGATGCGCATCATCATTTTCTTCGTTTTAATTAGTCTCTCTCCTCTAATTTTGTTTCCTTTTTATTTTACAAACTTTCGATTTCAAAATATTCATTTTCATATGTTAAGTTTATGATACAAAGATTATTTACATAAAATTCTATGCTAAACAAAAAAATACAAAAATATGAATGAAAATTGTATAGAAATTAATATATTTAACGATTACAAATTAATGAATTTCAAACTAGTAAATTAAAAAATAGCAACCCGGACGAATAATAACAAATAAAATGTACACAGACAAATTCATATTATACACCAAATTTAACACGGAGATCCAAATATAATATATTGATGAAAAGAACTAAACAAAAGATCAATTAATATTAATTACTGGAAACCAAAATCATTGAATAATCATTTTATATGTAGAAAAAAATCAACGTCATATACGGTTAGAGTTATTTTTGGGTAGTTAAAGAGACGCAATTTATATTATATGGTCGTCTTTCAATAGTTAGAGTGGGTTAATTAAGATATTTAGAAACATAGGTTTAGACCGTAAATATAATTTTCAGATCTATACGTAATTTGATTGGCTATTATCAGTTTTAATTTTAAAACGGGTCAAACCCTTGGGCATATAAGACAAATATTTTACTGTTCCTATGCATAATGTTAGTATTTTGTCTTATTCATGTTACAGATGCATATTTGAGTCGTCTTAAATAAGAATTGTTTATTTTTATATTGTCGAACTAATTGTTTTGTTTGTACTCACATTTAAGTTAAACATATAAATTATTTATACAGTTTATATTGGTATAATTGTTATACTATAAAATCATACATTTTTTTTGAAAAAAAATAAAATAAAAAATCATACTTTTTTAAAATTATATTCATTTTTTATTGATTTTTTCGATTTAATAAAATTAAGGTCGTGCATTTCTTGCACGAGAGTAAAACTAGTATACTATAAAATAGATTTACTTGCAAATTGGAATATTTTATTCTATTTTAATTATTAAAATATAATGAGAAACATATTGTTCAATACCTTTTCTTGCCGATTTCTGCAATAAGGGATGAATGAGTTAATATATGTCCTTTATTGTTGTGTGTGTTAGAATAAGGAGAATTCTTTTATTTTTTATTTTTTTCATAAGTAAAAATCATTTTCTAGTTAATAACAACACAAGTCTTTAATTTATTTAATAAAAAATCCTAAAAATTATCGATGATTTAAAACCTAGTCTGATTAGATAAGCTAGATACGTAAAAGTTCACCCCAAATATACAAACTAATTAAAGTCTCTCAGCCTAAAGTCCTAAATCGTACAAATTTTACCCTAGTGAATATACAAACCTAATAAATACTTTGTATATATACATATATTATATATATATATATATACATATATTATATATATATATATATACTCAATAGGTCTCACTTATAACGGATATATTCGTCGCAAGTTTGTGATGGGTCAAGTATTATGCACATGGTTAGATAAGAGTCATAAAACTAAAAGTAGAATGCATAAGGATTAGTAAATAGTTGTCTACTATATACATATGTGAAGTATGGAACTTAATTTGCAAATAGTTTTCAAAAATTAGTAAATTTCTCATTTGAGCCAATTATGGTTGATTTTTCGGCCTTGGCTTAATTAGGGCACCCGACACATCAAGCTCCGGTCTTCAAATTACTTTTTTTTTTATGTTTCTTATGTATGAAAAAATGAAAAATAAAAATAAAAATTATTGCATTTTATTAACGTGTGTCCAGGTTACCTTAAGGCACACGTAAACCGAATTCATTTTGCAGAAATTAGTCCATGAGAAGTTTTAATTGGTGTAGTCAATCAACCGTAACAAATTACCATGTTTCCATCACATCAAAATTAAAAACAACTAGTTTTTAACCCGTGGAAAATTGCACAGATATAGTGATGTAAAATAACCACACGTTCTACCAAATTGATGTAAAACTTATAGTAACTTTGCAGCGGAAATAAAGTATTGTTATTTTTTTGTGTTTTTGTAAGTAAATAAAATAAAAATAGTAAAAGATATGAATTAGTTATGAAAATCCCGTAAGACCCTTAATAAAACTAAGATATGACGTGAACAACTCTCCTCCCTCGCAAGGAACTCGAAACTGAACACGAATGACACTCAACCTCGCAAGGAAGAATGTGAATTATCTCACCCTCGCAAGAACGAAATAATAAATCTAATAACTCGCAAGCAATTAGAAAACAAGAAACTCTTGTATTAATCTCTCAAACTTGAATTAATAAAAACTGAAAACATAAGTCCCTATTTATAGTAGAATAGGGGACACAAGACTTCCTGAAAACATGTGATCCTTTCCATAAGTGGAGAAGGAAAACTTTCCTAAAATCAACTATTACCTTAAAACTACCTGGCTTGTTTTTAAAACTGAAATTAGGAAATAAGCAATAAGGAAACAAATAAAACTACCTTATTCTTACTAGCTAACTTATGAAAACTAAAAATAAGGTAACTATAATATCCTATGACAAAACACTTATCCATCCTACATCATTCTCCCTTTCTTCAAAAAGAATCGTCCCGATTCTTGAACCAACGTCCTCCCGGATCAAAAACAAATCTAATGAGTTTAAATAAGAACGAAGTGAATATCATGCTTGAATTTGTTTTCGACGCCTTTTTCAGCTCATCATCTTCAATATAATCATAAAACTTGCTGTCATCGATGCACTTAAGCTTGACTCCTTTCTTCGTTCTTAACTTTTGTGTGTACCAACCCCCCTTTGACGTTCTATTATTGTGCCTTCCACGTTGCACAAGTGTAGTATAATCAAAACCATACTTGTTTGGAATAACAAGATTACCTTGAACTTCTATAGAAATCGAATCCAAGAAACAAATTTGGTAGTTTCTTCCATAAAGTTTCTGATCAATAGAAATATCAAGTGGCGACTTATACGGTTCCTTGAATTGAAAAGTCGAATAAGTAGTACCTTGCAATAATTCTTTTTTCAACATTGGTAACAAACAAGAATCGTCGGAATCACCATTCTGAAAGTCTGGAATTTCTTTGCTATCACCTTTATCTGGATCAACAATACTTGTGTTCAACTCGTCTTCCCTTTTAGACTCACTACCCTTAATCGGACAGTCCTCTAAATTGTCTGTTTGGAGAAGATAAGGCATCTCCGTAATTTGACAGTCGCCTGAACCTGGCATCTCTCCATGATTTTCTGCATTTTCTTTGTGAACGCCTTTGAACGACTCAACTTGTTCTTCTTCAAGCTTGATTTTCACAGGCTTTTCTTCATCATTATCAACATCGAAAGACTCAATTTTTTCTTCTATGAACAGACCAACTTCATTGCCAACTTCTGCAAATTCTTTATCAAAAATAATTGGCAACGTAGGATCAAATAATGACGGATCTTCTATATCAGATTCATCATCACTTATTGGCTCAACTATGATAATCTGGTCTTCTTCTTTTGGTTCATCATCCTGAATATGGGAGTCTTCTTTCTGACAGTTTTTTGGGTTGTTCATTCCTGAAATATCAGGCATCTCTACAATCTGAAACTCGTCTAGTCTATTTGGTGGCTTATCTACACACCTTACTGCTTCTTCTTCGTGAGCATCTTTAGAAGAGGCAATCTTTATTTCTTCTATACTCCGACCAGCCTTCTTTTCGTCTTGTTTTTTTGCTGTGCAAGATTGACTACGTTCACGCTCCCGCTCCCACCTTTCGCATGTGGACGAAAGTTCATCAATCCTCCGTGTTATATCCTCCCAAAACAAATCTCGCTCATATTCTTCTAATGCCTTCAATATTCGTTTGCGTGTCCTTCGAGACATTGCAGCACCATGAACGAATTAAAACCGTATGTAGGATCGTCTTAGATTTAAGGAAATCAAGAGCCGAAGCTCTGATACCAATTTGATGTAAAATAACCACACGTTCTACCAAATTGATGTAAAACTTATAGTAACTTTGCAGCGGAAATAAAGTATTGTTATTTTTTTGTGTTTTTGTAAGTAAATAGAATAAAAATAGTAAAAGATATGAATTAGTTATAAAAACCTCGTAAGACCCTTAATAAAACTAAGATATGACGTGAACAACTCTCCTCCCTCGCAAGGAACTCGAAACTGAACACGAATGACACTCAACCTCGCAAGGAAGAATGTGAATTATCTCACCCTCGCAAGAACGAAATAATAAATCTAATAACTCGCAAGCAATTAGAAAACAAGAAACTCTTGTATTAATCTCTCAAACTTGAATTAATAAAAACTGAAAACATAAGTCCCTATTTATAGTAGAATGGGGGACACAAGACTTCCTAAAAACATGTGATCCTTTCCATAAGTGGAGAAGGAAAACTTTCCTAAAATCAACTATTACCTTAAAACTACCTGGCTTGTTCTTAAAACTGAAATTAGGAAATAAGCAATAAGGAAACAAATAAAACTACCTTATTCTTACTAGCTAACTTATGAAAACTAAAAATAAGGTAACTATAATATCCTATGACAAAACACTTATCCATCCTACATCATTTAGTTTTAAGAACATCGAAATAATGATGTCTCTTCGGGGACATCTGATAAAATTGGAACGATACAGAGAAGATTAGCATGGCCCCTGCGCAAGGATGACACGCATAAATCGAGAAATGGTCCAAATTTGTATGTTAAAAGAGGCTTGCACTAGGTTAATCGTTGCTCTCTATGTGAAGAGGCAGAGGAGTCTCACCAACATCTTTGGTTCTGCTGTAAAGTAGCCTCTGATATTTGGTTTCAAATCCAGACTGCCTACTCTTTCTTTACTGGTGCAACTACTTTAGACGAAGCCCTGAGTTGGTATATTGCTCACAATAGGGGACAGAGTTGGATTAAAAAGAGGAGACGATGTGCTCTTTTGTGCACCATTTATCAGATTTGGCAGGAACGCAATCGAAGAGTGTTCAATGGGATTAGCAGGCCTAGTAGTTGCATCATTCAGCAAATTCAGGTCTAGGTCAATACCAGGATGTTTCATTGTTCTCTAAGGCTGGATGAAAAGAGCATTATGAGTTAATTTGTTTAGCTGGAGTCTAAGGTTTTTCCTGGTCTCTTACCAGTTTTTTTACATTGCAAAATACACTATTTTGCTATGTTTTTCTGGTTGTCATGGCAGTTTGCATACTGTCTAGTTTATTTATTCCCTACTAAGAGTTTTTTTAGGAGGGGGACTACTATGATCTCCTTTGTAGTTTTGTCTTGGGGTCTTGTATTGTCACTCTTATTTTATGATATAAGATTCTTTGCTTTTCTGCAAAAAAACATCGATATAATGATTAATATTTAAAAATGTTAAACCAAACTTCATGTATATTTTATATTCTATTTCACATGTTATAAATCTATGAAAAAATGCAAAAATTCCGCTAAAACATGATAACAAAAAATTTAGATCTACTCATTTTAGTGGATAAGCTCAATATCTATAACGAATTTCTTTAGAGTATTATTTTAACGGAATGCTCTAAAATTTACATAGCAGAGTTTTATAATTCATTTATTTTGTTAATAACTTTTTGTTGGTCTCAATTTTTTCATTGAAAATTAAAATAGTACTTTAATTTAACAAATATAATCTCAACTATTACTCTTCTTCTCAATATAATCCCAACTATCAATATTCCGGCAATAATCTCAACTTTCATATCACCCTTCTCAAAATAATCCCAACTATCACTATTCTTCTCAAAATAATCCCAACTATTAAAATTCCCGCAATATTCATAACCTTTCTTAAGACTTACCAATCATACTAAACTATTTTGAGAACGGTGGTATGAAAGTTGGGATTATTGCGGAAATATTGATAGTTGTGATTATTTTGAGAAGAAGAGTGATAGTTGGGATTATATTTGTTAAATTTTCCATTTATTAACAGTTTTTTGTTGAAAACTATATATTATTCATAAAAATTACTTAAATTTAGTAATATCTAGAAAATTTGTTGTTATGATGTTCAAAATGTGAGAGTTAAAAGCTTGTAAAATAATATAACAACGTTATTTGTTTCACCATTTTTTATCATTTATATTTTCATTGTCTAATAATGTTTTTTGTTCATCTTCTTTTTATTAATATTGATAGATTATGTGGACTATTGGGAATTCTGCATTTTCATATTGTATTATTTATGCAACGTAAATAGAATTGATGATGGTGGTTTATTAAAGTTTTGTCTTGATTATTCGATGAAATTTTATTAACAAAGTTGGTTTTTCTTAAATTAATTGAATATTTTTTGTGGTGGGTCCTACATTTATTTAGAAATAAAAAATAAAAGAAAATGAACGTGATGATGCGGACGCATGCAATTGCACAAAATGTTCATTTATTAATATAGATAAGATTTTGAATAGTAGTTTCTCAAATTTTATAAACCATGGACAACGCGACACGTACTATAAGACTGTTGTTATCATTATTAATTATGTCTCCGAACTGTAATTGAAATGTCATTGGTTTAGGGTGATTATCGAATTCATGATATTGTCATCCGAAATTATTTTTGTGTCTATGAGTATTAAGTCCTTTAACTCAATATATTCAAAAGGAATCGGGGGACAATTATACCACCGTGGTGATCGTTAACTCGAATAATATGAATTTTTATACCAACATCTATATCCATGATTGCTTGAATGTGAGAATTATAATTATAATTATGCAAGCAATTTGAAAAAAAGAGACAACTTTAATTATTATACATATAAACTTCTCATACGTATCTTCGTGATCACAAACACGAACAACGGGGGAATCTCTCACTATTGCTGAAGATGGACACCCCAAGTCACACACGAATAAGACTTCTTGTATGTTATGATAATGATGTTGGTGAATTGAATTTTTTTCATGTATATATAAAAAATTGGATTTATATTTGAAGTAGGAAAACATCTAATGCACTCAATTGCACTATTAGAAAGGAGACATTAAGTTTCCATAAATCATAACTTGATGGTTATGACAAAAAATAATTTAAATAAGAAGTTTGGGGCTTGAATTTTTCACCCTGTTCGATTTGTTACTTTTTTTAATCAAGGAAACAAGTAATGACAATGAATAAATTGGCCGCCACATTTTTATTATCAGTTATACAAATAAAAAATATACGATGAGTATTTCAGTACAAGGGTGTAATAAATCAATAATCACCCACGCACATATGTTGAACTCAAAGTTAAAAACTAAAAAAAAATGGAATTACGGCCAATCACTATATAATACTTTATTTTATACTGGGACTGAAGCATTGTTCTCATCACTTGTCACCTGCATATGTTTTAAAAACTTACTAGAGTAAATATTAAATTAAACATTAAAAAATTATTGTGAAAATAGCATCAGAAATAAAGTTTAGTGCAAAGAATTATTTTAAAACTATAATAAGACATAATATAGAAATGAGATGGGGTTACCAGGACCGATCCTCTAACATTCAATACATATAGCCTATTAAAACAATTGACCCCTATAAGGTTTATCATAGGATGATATCAAATCTCGATAAAACTTTGTGATTAGGTTATTTTGACCAATTAGACAATTAATACGTAATTATATGTAAATATCAGTGTATACTATCTCTAGATAGTTGTCATGTTACCTGAGAGGGAGGGAAAGTGATGAGAATCAAAATGGTTGGGTTCGAGTTGTCGAGTGAGAAAGAAGTGGCCATTTTTTAGAACAAATTGAGTATATGATATATCACAAGAAAATTATATATATGCTAGTTTTGATTGGTAGTAATGAGCCTAATACATGAGACATATTTATATAGGCTACACTTCCACTAATATAGTAAGCAATTAGTATTAGAATAATATCATGTATTCGAAATCCATGATATTAACCATGATTCATGAATCATGAAAAATCAATGAATTTTACAATAATAGGATAATATTTTAAAATATATATCTCATTAATCTATCTATATAAGCCAAAGCATTTAGAATTTAGATACTCTTATTGGCTGCTTGATTTAGGGTAGATGATCATCATCATTTTCTTCTTTTTAATTAGTCTCTCTCTTCTAATTTTGTTTCCTTTTTATTTTACAAACTTTCGATTTCAAAATATTCATTTTCATATGTTAAGTTTATGATACAAAGATTATTTACATAAAATTCTATGCAAAACGAAAAAAATACAAAAATTGTAATGAAAATTGTAATGTTTAACGATTACAAATTAAAGAATTTCAAACTAATAAATTAAAAAATAGCAACCCGAACAAATAATAACAAATAAAATATAGACAGATAAATTCGTATTATACACCAAATTTAACACGGAGATCCAAATATAATATCTTGATGAAAAGAACTAAAAAAGATCAATTAATAATATTAATTACTGGAAACCAAAATCATTGAATAATCATTTTGTACGTAGAAAACAACGTCATATGCGGTAAGAGTTATTTTTGGGTAGTTAGAGAGACGAAATTTATAATATATGGTCGTTTTTTGATAGTTAGATTGGGTTAATTAAGATATTTAGAAACTTAGGTTTAAACCATAAATATAATTTTCAGATCTATACATAATTTTATTGGCTATTATCAGTTTTAAGTTTAAAACGGGTCAAATCCTTGGGCATACAAGACAAATATTTACTTTTCATATGCATGGTGTTATTATTTTGTCTCATTCATCTTGCAAATATATATTTGAGTCGTCTTAAATAAAGATTGTTTATTTTTATATTGTCAAACACTCAAACTAATTGCTTTGTTTGTACTTAATTTAAGTTAAGCATATACATTATTTATACAATTTATATTGGTATAATTGTAATACTAAAATAATACTTTTTTTAAAAATATATTCATCGTCTTATTGATTTTTTCAATTTAATAAAATTAAACCCGTGCATTTTTTGCACGAGAGTAAAACTAGTATACTATAAAATCGATTAAATTTCGAATTGATATATTTTATTCTATCTATTTTGATTATTAATATATAATGAGAAACATATTGTTCAATACCTTTTGCTACCCATTTTTGCAATGAGGGGGATAAATGGGATAATATATGTCCTTTATTTTGTACGTGTGTTACAATAAGGAGGAGAATTTTTTATTTTTTTATAAGTAAAATCATTTCCTAATTAATAACAACAAAAGTCTTTAATTTATTGAATAAAAAATCCTAAAAATTACCGATGATTTGAACTCTAATTTGATTACATAAGCTAGATACATACAAATTTCACACCAAATATACAAACTTAAAGTCTCTCAACCTAAAGTCCTAAATCGTACAAATTTTCCCCAGTAAATATACAAATCTAAATATTTTGTATATTTTCAATAAGTCTCACTTATGACGGTTACGTCCGTCGCAAGCTTGTGACTGACAAGTATCATCTACATTGTTAGATAAAACTAAAAGTAGAATGCATAGAGAATTAGTAAAAACGGAGTAGTTGTCTAATATATAGATATGTGAAGTATGGAACTTAATTTGCAAATAGTTGTCAAAAGTTAGTAAAATTTTCTTTTGAGCCAATTATGGTTGATTTTTCGGCTTTGGCTCAGTTAGGGCACCCGACACATAAATCTTCAGTCTCCAAGTTACTTTTTGTGTTTATTATGTATGAAAAAAATTAGTAATTTATGAACGTGTGTCTAGTTACCTTCAGGCACACTTTAGTTCATTTTGTGGAAATTAGTCCATGAGAAATTTTAATTGGTGCATTTAATCATCCATACAAATTACCATGTCTCCATCACATCAAAATTAAAAACAATTTTTTCGAAAGGCTAATAATGTTCCACATCTTCTCAAATCTTTAAGCATCTTATTAATGAATTAATTATAAGATGTACAATATACCAATTAAATACTTTATTATCCAATTAAAATGGTAGGATTGTATAACACTTTTGTAGAAACTTATGGTGCAAGTTGAACATAAATATACAATTAAATTGATTTTATTTACTTTGAATAATTCATGCATCAATTGAAAACACCTGCCTCTATTCATTTGGTGGCTTATTGTGTTTCCTCTTGCATTCACATGATTTATGTTAACCCACTAAACGTGAATTTGTGATTTAATTATAAATACGTAAACATTTATTTTATGAGAAGTTCTATGTTTTAGTCCAAATAAAGCATACTCTATATATATTAATGTTCGTTGTACCAAATATTCTATCTAAATATAGGTCATGTGATCAAATTTATAATAGCAGATAACGTTAGCAGATTTTAGTAGCAGATTTGACTATCAAGTCAAATTAACAGATTAAAAAACGGTATTTGGCAATTTACAATTATAAGATAATTATAATGATTTCATGAATAAACTCAATATGCTATTAGAATACGCCGTTTACCAAACAGTGATATACTAATAAGTCAGCTTACTAATTAGGCCAAAATCTACTAATTTCACTCAATATAAGGCCTACTCGTGTACTATAATACTTGTAGTATAACCGAATTAATAATTTTTTCCATAACTATAAAACCTAGCTACACGTATAGTCGTATTATATATCTATAAGGGATGATGGATAAAATTCTTTATTTTTTTTTATAAATTTTAATAAAAGTTAGTTTTGTGAATCTTTTTTGGAATCCCTACTTCTCCTACGGCTACACATTACCACCTTATGTCACCAACACTATTATTATTTTAGTGTATTTAGCTGCCAAAAAAATGATGATGCAAGTAGTGCTTCCCTATCAGTTTTTTCCTTAGTAGTCCCCCCATATTATTTGTCTTTATTATTAACTAAAAATACTTTAATCTAATTGTATATCCACCTAATCTACGGTATCATCAGTTTCATCGGTTTTTCTAACGTATGTCCTAAGAATATATACACTAATAACCCATAGGCGTTTCTAAGAGTCATTGGAAGGGGTGCGAAAAATTAACAAAATTACGAAAATTGCAGAATTATGTTTATATAATAAAAATTTGGTTCTAACAAAATAGTTTATTGTGTGATTGGAAAAAATATAAATAAAACAGATGGTAAAAAAATATAAAACAAAAATTGTTTACGAGAAATATTGGACCCTTGACCTTAGACCAAAAAAACCTACACCTAACCACTTAATCAACATAGTTAATATGTCTATTAATTACACAATATTATACTTATCTTTTAACAAAGGGGTGCAGGTGCATCCCCTGCACCCCTCCATATACGCCATTGTAATAAACTAAATATGAGAAGACTCGAAACCTATTTTTTAAATCTCTTTATATATTCAATTTCGTACTGCATGATCTTATGACAGACGTAAGAAACCCGATTATGAATTATTATAATCTAACCAACCTCAATAATGGACATCAACTACTAATTTTCAGTACAATTATATTAATTAAGCACTTGCAACTCTTAATAAGCTTTTCATCCTATCATAATTACAAGAGCTATAATCTTATTTGTCTCCATTTCTTAAACATATTTATTTAAGAATTTTTCAACTCATTTTTTACATTCATTGAATCCAATCAATAAAACAAAACACAAAACAATATTTTACAATTAAAGATTCTAGAATCCATGACCAAATAAAACATAAATTTTAATTTGATTTCCTCTTCATAAAACCTAATACTCCACACTCCTAGCTAATATAAATATATACATAAAAACTGTTTTGTTTTGCTGCATATTTTTTCCTAATCTTTTCTTAAACATATCCACCATTTTTCTATTAAATAAACCCGAGTCTAAGTGAGTTTGATGGATATGAGTTTCGATGTACAAACACAAGGGTTGTTCGATTTCAATTTCAATTTCAATTTCGACTCGTTTATACCCGAACCCACAGAGGTGTTTTGGAAACCAAAGGAAGTAGGAACAGGGGAAGCTCTGGCATTGAAGGGTAAGGATTTAGGTAAGAAGAAAGTAACAGAGACGAAGAATGTGGCTGCTTTGAAAAGCCATTGCGAGGCCGAAAGACGGCGACGAGAGAGGATCAATGGTCATCTTGCTAATCTCCGCACCTTTGTTCCCTCCACTGATAAGGTATGGCATTAATGAAGAACTTAATTTTCATTTTCGACATTGTAAGAAGTCATATATTTAGCCCTTTTATCCATATATTCTCATGTCTATTAATTATGTGCAAAACCCGAGTCATAAACTTATATGAAACCGTCTTATATCCGCTTTTGAAGTCAAATTGGCATGTTGCTTGTTAGGGGTAAGATCATTTTTGAGTTCATGTAGGATATGTTTTGTGAAAATTTGCTATCTATCTTTGAGCAAATCAACTTTTTTGATATAATACATTTATTTTAATAATGTGATTAGTATAGGCTTTGATGCTCGATTTAAGCTGGATAAAACAACTATCTCAACTAAAAGTTTAATACGATAGTTCAGATCCATTTAACGATTAATATCCATCAACCCTATAGGTAAAAGTCTTCAAAACACTATTTAAGGTCTTAGGTCCTGTTTTTTTCAGCTGAAACGAGCTGAATAAAATGAATTGGAATAGAGCTTAATTGAACCAAATTGGGTGGAACTGAGGTGAAGTAAATTTAGTTGAATTAAAAGTTAATTTTGTGTAGAGATCATTAACTGAACATAATTGATTAAACGTAAATAAAACTTAACGGAATACAGCCAAGCAAAATGAAAATGAGCTGAAATTAAGCCAAAAAGAACATGGCCTTAATACCATAATTCCGAATCATGAATCATCCTCGATGTTTTTTAGTCGACAATTAGTGAACGAATAGACTTCTGAAACCATAGGCAGAAGTCTTCAAAACACTATTTTATCATAATTCCGAATCATGAATCAGTTTCGATGTTTTCTAGTGGACAATGAGTGAACGAATAGCTTTAGATTACGTTTGATCTCTTCTAAAACCCTTGATTAATTTTACCAAATTTATTATATAAATATAATCAAGTTGTCAATAAAATCCAAGAAATAAAATAATAAGAATGAAAATGATGTAACCTTTTGGTAATGGAAGTGGCAATGAAATTGAGACTTTATGGCTTTAGGCTGTAGCAAAAAGAAACAGCTGATTGTGATTCTTTGGACGGTTTCTTGTATGAACAATTTTTTGTTGACTTTTTTGGGTCACATCTTAATGATGTCATTGCTTCACATTAATGTTTAATGATTAGTTGGATTAATATATTTTAATACGGATACAGATATTTTTATAAGACGGTTTTACATGAGTACATATTGTCAAAGAAAAATGATTAATTAGAGGTTTTGTGTTCGAGCCATGATTCAAAATCTCGGCCGAGTTGTATCGGATTTTCAATCTACTGATACGAGAAATCACCGAGATTCATTGTAATCTGTCTGCAGTGGCTGATTAAGTCCGGTTATATATATTGTTACCGTGTCTATGACCAATACCGCGATTTAAACCGTTACTACTTCGAGCCTTGGAATGCAAACGTGTTAAAACTCATGAGGGAGAGTTTTATCGCCCTAGTGATCCTACCCGACTCGATCCATACTAAACCAGGTAGTCTAGCCAAGAAAATACTTACTTTTACTCTTATATGAGTCCTGGTTTTCTCGTAATTTTGATCTGTTTCTCGCAGATTTGTGTAAGGCGATCTTATACAAGACTAATCGATATTTAATTAAGGTGACTAATTTCATTAGATTAGTGTACTTTTTGTGTGGTGTATGTGTACCTGTCTGCTGCTGATGTATTAGTTTTCTAAAGTTAAGAAAATATTTTAATTAATTAATAGACTTGGCAAATCAAAAATTAATCTTATTGAAAAGATTCGTTTGTGTGATTGTATAGATGATGTCACTTATTGTTATGTTTTTCCTTTGTAGGAAGCATAACTTGAGCTTGATTAGGTCTTCACTAAATTATGATTAATTATTTAGAAGAAGACGGTTTTACATTACTTAATTTTCATATAATATGCTAATTCCGCAAAATTGGTTAGATTATAGTTTTATGCGCCGTAAGTCTAATTTTCAATATGTTTCGAAATAAAGAACTTGCATGCAAATTTAAAAAATCACAAAGTATTGAAACCTGATAAAATAAAACTAGCGGTATAATTTACGTTATAATTAACTAGCTGACTTGATCGAGCTTGGTACAAGTACGATTATTTTTAAATAATCGTACAATATTCTTCAATGACTTTGAAATACATTTTTTCAATAACTCAATTCTTGACTTTTCAGATGGACAAAGCAACATTACTAGGAGAAGTAATAAGGCAAGTCAAGGAACTAAAGTCTCAAGCCTTAGAGGCTACCAAAGGGGTACTAGTACCAACCGATATCGATGAGGTTGTCGTCCTACCCAACAACGACCATGATGGACTTGACGGTGTTTGGCAGTTCAAGGTATTCGTATGCTCGGATTACAAGCCAGAGATTATCCCAAACTTAAGACAATCAATCAACGACCTTAAACTAACCATAGTTAAGGCAGAGATATCTACATTAGGAAGCAGGGTAAAAAATGTTTTTACCGTGAGTGGTAAAAAGGAAGACCTAAGGTATTCCAAAAAAGAGAAATTTGTTAAGTGTATACATAAATCTCTGTCTTCTGTACTAGAGAAAATTTCGGCATTAGAAGAGTATTCACCCATGACGGTTTACCCTAGTAAAAGACGGCGAGTTTCTCACTTAGAAGCATCTACTTCGAGCCCATCATTGTGAGTTTGTTCGTGATGATGGATGAAATTCTAGGCATATATAGTCTATTTCGATTTTTGAGTAGTTTTTTTGTTTACTTTATCGGATTTTTGGATTAGAGTCGGAGAAGATCACATGGAGAAAAAAATCTTTTCTCGCTTGTTATAATATATTACGGGGATTGTAGTCATTGTACTAGAGAACTCGATAAACATATAGAAAGATCAATTAGAGTATATTATAAGATGATCTTTTAATGGTTTCGAGTTTATATTTCATTAGCTTATGTATGTTATATATAGTAATGTAATGTTCTTCCTGCTAAAATTTTGATGGTATTTGTTCACAATTCCACACCCGACTCGCACTCAACAAGTCGCGACAATAAAAAACTTATTATTCACAATTATAAAATCATACGATGCAATGTAATAGATCACCTTAACTGCCTTATTTACACTTTATCAATCCCCTTCTATACTCTCAAAAATGTGATACTCCGTTAATTCAGACGAGCCATATACTATATTTAACTAGGTGCGGATTCAGGCGATAACATGGCACACAGTCACACACAACTTACTAATAGACCTAGCAAAGCAGACTCGATCGTTTCGAGTAGGGATGGCAGTGGGTCGGGTCCCCGACCTAGACCCTTAAGGTTTGATCCTAACGGGTCGGGTATGGGTTTGAATTTTAGAGACCCGTCCGGATATGGGTCGAGTAGGGTCTTACATAAATACTTCGGGTCCGGGTCTTGGTGTTGGGACCCTACCCGACCCTAGACCCTTATATCTATTAAAAAAGAAAAAAAAACACATACGAACGTCAATAACCCAAATAATACACACATACATGCGATATTTATTAGTTATCAGTTATCACTAATATCTATATGCATATCTAAATACCCATCAAGAATAATGAGGAAATTGATGAAAATTATTAGTTTGGGTACTAGATAAATCATACCCCGTATAATTTAGGGAAAAATTTGTTTAGTCAAAGAAAAAAGCATATTCTAGGGTAGCGGACCCTCTGGGATGGGTATGGGTCCATTAATTTCAGACCCATTAGGGTTTGGGTCGAATATGGGTCCAAGGTATGTGACTCAGGGTCGGGTTCTGATTTTGTTGACCCTTACCAAACCCTACCCATTGCCAACCCTAGCTCGATCATGCCCAATGAGATGATCTCCTAGTTCCGAGTGATCATACCCAATAAGATGATCTGAGACTTGAAAATGATCGAAATATTGAGACCCAAACTTGATCTGATAGACCCGATTTCGAAAGTTATCCAAAGTAACCAACAAACCTAAAAACCCGGAAATATATTGACCCGAAAAGAAGTCGACCCGTACTCCAAGATAAACGCAAGTACGGAGTATAACGAATTAACGACACGAAATCTCAAAGTCCATAGATACTCAAACTACTCAACCTTCCCAAACTTGACAATCATCAAATTTGAGTCAACGAACACACAAAATTGAACAATTTCCAACAAAAAAGAGATACGACGATGAACAAAATTGGATCAAAATTGGAATTTGCACCTCTACAAAGTTTACTTGATGAGGGTTTTTGGCATAAATTGACAAACTTAAAGCTCAATTCTTGGGGTCTTGATGAATCTGCTGTTCCTCTTACTGGTACCTTAATTTCTCATCTTTTAAATTAATTTTATCTGCTTTTGTGAATTGGGTTTTTGATACTGAATTCTGGGTTTTTGTTGATCAAGTTCTTGGAAAGATCATTATTGCCCAAATGCAGAAATTTGGTGATTACGGTCAATTAATGTCAATCATCACTATGTGGGTGTTAATTAATTCTTAAGCGATACCAATGTGATAAATTAGAACAATATTTCTAGGTAGATGATGGATAGGAATTTGCATTTTGTAATGTAGTGATTGATCAAATTGTTCCCATTTCCAATTGATCAACTTAGTTCTGGGTTACAATGGAATAAGCGAAATGGGTCACTAGAAGTTCGGTGTAGTTCTTGATGCAATTTTCATCTTGGGTCATTCGGAAACCGCTTCTTTGTGTTGCTAACACAAGGGTACCTCGCAATTTGCGGGAGCCATTGAGGCGTTGGGGTAATGTTGTTGTAAAGTAGTGATTGATCAAGTATGTTACAAGGATTAATATCGAAAGTATGAGTCTTTTGTGAATGCAGTGATTAGTTAAAACAAAAGTTGATCTACCAGTGACTATTTTAAAGAAAAATCCGCAAATTTTGGCTTTAATGAGGTGTCCAACTGTCATATCCATGCCCGAGTGTCAGTTGGACTTGAGTTGGACTTGGGTACGCGAGGGAATAAGAAGAGTCTGAGTAACATGGTAATGTAGTCTGATTTTAGGTATTACGAAGCAAATTTAGCTTCTTTGCTAGTTTGCTGTGTTTATGTGCCCTCTCAAGTAATTTCAGAACTAGGTATGGTGTAGCCGAAACTGAAAGAATGAAAGTTATGATCTTTGTTGGCGGAGTTGTATGATTTTTGTATAACCATTTTGGCAGGTTTTTTTGCACCATGTTCACATCCTCAATTATCGAACCACTTGACTCTTCTTTTGGAATCTTTGCCATCTGAATCTAGTGAGATTCCGTCATCAAGTTCCATTCACACGAATAGAAATAGGTGTCCTGTTCCAGGCACACTCTACAATGTGAATACGATGGAGGGTTTTAATGATCTTGACGAAGAAAAACTATTGAAGGAGGAAGCTGAGAAGGTGTGTCTTACCCTCCTTACATGACTTTGCTGCTTAGATTTAGTTGTTATATCATATCTATATTGCAATTGTTTAATCACTTGATTGAATAATGTCTGTCTGTTGGTCCGGCAGATTTGGATTGATATTCATAATGGAAACATTGAGAAAGATTGTTCAAGATTGTTAAGGTTTCTTATTATTTCATTTGCCGACCTCAAGAAATGGGAGTTCTATTATAGAGTTGCATTTCCTGCGATAATGCTTAATCCTCCTGCAACTTTGGTCGATCTGAAGCCTGCATCACAGTGGTTGAGCTTAGAAGAGGTTTCGAGATCTTGGAAATCATTGTAATTTGGTCATGTGCTTCCAGTACTTTTTTTTTTATTTCTGCTTGATTTCAATGTAACTCTTATTGTAGGCCAAGTCCCTGTCAACTGCTTGCAATGAGTGGCGTAGCTCAACCACTACTACAGGTAAACCCTCTAATGACAATAACAACAACAAAAGCTTCATCTCAAATTGATTTGAGATCGGCTAACATGAATCATCTTTTGAAACCGTTAATGACAGGTAAAAATTGATTGAATAATGGATTAAAAAAAAAAGGTTAACACCATAAAATCAACATACAAATAAAGCTAACCCTCCCTGAAAATTTAATTAATCATTGTTGTTGGTTCTAGTAAATTCTCGATTATTAGCCGTGTTTTTGTCCTCCGTATATAAATAACCATTTGACATAGCTAATGTAAATGTATGTAGGTGTCCCCTTCTTTCTTGTTACAATTGCTTCAAATTCCCATGCTACACTAAGGCATCTTAACGAGTGGGAGTCATGCAGGCAAGACAATGAGAAGGTTTGAATATCGGGTGCAAATTTTTTCTAGATTTTTACTTTTCCGCTCGAAGAGAAAGTGTCTCTATATTCCTTCTCGTACTGCAGCTTGGATGCTTACCCTGTCTAAATTGCAGATTTTATTTGGTTTTTATGACCCATGCCATTCTCCAAAATACCCTGGTTGGCCTCTTTGCAACTTTCTTGCCTTCCTGTACTCAAGATGGAACCTGGAAACTGTCCACGTCTTTTGCTATCGAGAGAGTCGTGGTTTTGCAGATATGAAATCATCCCTTGTCGTGGAGGCTCGGATATCTCCACAAGGTACAGTGATAAACGCATTTCTAACTGGATCCTTGTCGACTCTCTCTGTACTGTTTCTATATCTGATTGAGCCCAAAGGTTCACGATTCTTCGGTTCCTGATCATGATGGGAATTGGGATAATGCAATATGGTTCTCTACACTAGCAACACTTCTTTTTATTTCAAATTAGCAATAATTTAATGCAAATTTCAATGCAATTTTTATTATGGGTCACTGTAAACAATCTCTTTCTGTTGTTAATACATGGTAAGGCTTCATGCATCGGAACCGCTTACCCCCTCTCTTTGCATTATTATCCCTTGAGGCACGGAGTTAATTTTGTCGCTGCTGCTGGTGGTGTTGACCTTGTTGAGTCACTCCTAATCTGGTTTTTAATTGTAAACTATTCTTTACTCAGACTGGAAAGACCAGACTCATGTACCTCATGATATTGGATGGGAACTTTATAAAAGGCAAAAGAAAACGAGATCAATCAACCTTGCTACATCATTGGATCCTACTAGGTACAAAGTTCATTATCACTTTGCTCTCCTAGTTTTCTCTTTTAATCATATCGCTGCCACTGTTTCTTTCCTTAACCTGTTTTTTCTGGTACCTTGTTTTACAGGTTGGCTGAATCTGCTGCTGATCTGAATTTGAAATTGATGAGATGGAGGGCATTACCTTCGTTGAATATAGATCTTTTATCTGAAACTAGGTGTCTTCTCATCGGAGCTGGCACTCTAGGATGTCAGGTTGCTCGGACATTAATGGTAAGTAGTCATGATAATTTTGATCAGGCTGATTTGCCTTTACGTCATGTTTTTATGTAGAACCTCATTTAATTACTTTTTCAGGCTTGGGGAGTGAGGAAGATTACCCTCCTAGACAGTGGTAAGGTGGCCATATCTAATCCACTGAGGCAATCTTTGTATACACTGAAGGACTGTGGTCAAGATAAAGCCACCGCAGCAGAGAACAGTCTAAAGAGTATATACCCTTCTGTGGTAAATGATATTCCTCCATTTTTTTGGAAAACACTGGTTAATGATCTTACGATTTCTTTGGTTACATTTTACATCTTCATTGATTCCTTAAGCCATGAGCAGTCAGTCGAGTAATACCTGTTTCCATGAACAAACTTCTTGGTTTAAGTTGTCCGTGAATAAAGTTCCTACTCAACTTTTCCTTTTTCGAATGTTATTTGTTGTCATTTTGGTTTGTGACCTAACATCTTTCATCAACTTGCATCTCCATCTGCATAGGATCTTACGATGTTCCTCTAGTGTAAAATGAACTAGAAAGTTTATTCATGGACGGAGGAAGTAAGATTTTGTTCATATTGGCTTCATAATTGTGTATCTTTCCTTGTGATTTGTCCAGACCATGATGACACCCTCTTTGTATGAACCAGGATGCAAAAGGTGTTGTGATGTCGATTCCAATGCCCGGGCATCCAGTTTCAATTCAAGAAGAGAAAAAGATTATGGATGATTGTGCACAACTGGAGGAGTTGGTAAATTCCCATGATGTGGTATTCTTGCTGACTGATACAAGAGAAAGTCGATGGCTTCCAACACTACTGTGTGCCACTGCTAACAAGGTTGTTTTCTGAAATTATACCATTAGTTTGTCCATGTATCTCAGCCAGTAGTTCACGTTTTCTTTTGGATCGGTTTTTATGTCCGCATTGCATGTGGGATAGGAAGATCCACTTTCATTCTCCACCAGAACAAAAAACATGCATAAATATAAAACATAAACCATTAGCTAGTATGTGTTTGTAGTTTCTTGAAATGATATGTTGACGACTTGTCTCGTGTTTTAACTATCCATAATATAAGTTTTTGTGTCTCAGTTACGGGGTCATTAAAACCTCAATGTGAATATCGCACTATCGTTTTGAATTCTTTCTGATACTTGTTTGATACTATATTTCCCCTTGTAGATTACTATCAATGCTGCTTTAGGATTTGAGAGCTACTTGGTTATGCGCCATGGTACTGGTCCCGTAACTTCATCTCCTGAAGCGACTAATGAACTATCGTCAAGCTTGGACAACTTGTCTATAGGTGACAAAACTGGTGGACAAAGACTCGGCTGCTACTTCTGCAATGATGTGGTTGCTCCTGTGGATGTAATTCTCTCTCTTTATATGATGTATTCTGCACTTATATCCATTGACGAATGTCGGATCCATGTTATAGTAGTACGTGAGATCTCCTGACAATGAAAAGAATATTATTTTTAAAATATGTAGCTTAAGACGTGAAACAAAATTGTTTGATCTGCCACCACGTGTTTATTAACTGTATATGATACTTCTGCCATCATTTCTGTCTATTTTGCAGTCAACTGCTAATCGCACGTTAGACCAGCAATGCACAGTCACACGCCCAGGTGTTGCTCCTATTGCGTCCGCTCTTGCAGTTGAGCTTTTAGTAGGAGTTCTACATCACCCTCTCGGGTAATTTTTTTTCTTTTTTTAACCATTTTATCTTGATGAGCCGACACAGATGCGAAGTGTTTACGGCAGTATCGCTTGCATTTGCTTTCTGAAAAACCGATTAAAAAGAAACATAAACAAACGGATGACGTAGATGGAGTGTATTTTTATCTTCTGTTTGTGGTCAGGATGTATGCACCTGCTGAAATTTCGGGATCAGAGAGTCTAAGCGGTGATCTTCCTCTTGGAATACTACCGCATCAGATTAGAGGCTCCATTTCTCAGTTTTCTCAGATGACCCTTGTTGGCCATGCTTCAAACTGTTGCACAGCTTGTAGCGATATTGTAAGTTTCTGACAATCTGACAATTACATTTTTTTCTCGTGGTTCCTCTATGCTTCATTCTTTTCATACTTGGTCGTCTATGAAAACCGAACAATTTAATTCATGTTGTGTATGCTGCTGCTATCCTTGGACGGTTCCTTAATGACTTGTTAGATGGGTTTTTACTTTACCGAGGGCATGAGCCTTTGATTCAACTCGTATCCACGTTACCAAGCATATACAGCAAAGCATGTATTTGATACCTTGAATTGTGGTGTATTTTGCTTCTTTTCATGTCACTATGAGTTGGGTTAGGGTTGATGCATGTAACCCGTTTATCTAATTGGGTCGGGTTAGGGTTGAGGGGGTCATGACCCATTTAATGCTGACACGACCCGATCTGTTTGCCAGGTCTAACTATGACACTATCTTCAATCTTGCGTCATCCAACTATCTCCGAAGCCATATCATTGTCATAACTCGTCTAAATCTTGTACTACGTGAATTGAAAATTTTCAGGTAGTCTCTGAATTTCAGAAAAACGGAATTGATTTTTTAATGAAGGCAATTAACCACCCTACTTATTTGGAGGATCTCACCGGGCTGACAGAGTTGAAGAAGTCAGCTAACTTATTTGAACCAGATTGGGATTATGAAGACGAACTGGAGAATGACGAATGCGTGGAAATATGAAGCTGAGCTTTTCATTTAGTTTTTGGATGTGTTTCCACGAATGGACTTGTACACCATGGAAAATGTAAATACAGAAACCATGTCTGCATCTGCTCGTGTTGTAGGAATGTCAAACATGTAGCATGACCATTAGCGACCAAGAGGGGTGTGCGTAAAGAATTCAGTGCACCGAGCAGCTAATTTGGGTCCATCGAAACGATCATTGAAAATGGAACCGGTTAAAGCAGTTGTAATGTTTCAGTTTAACCGTTTAAGCCGCCGATTCATTCCTTTAATCAGCTTATTTTCTGTAAGAAAATTCGACCATATGCTTCGTTTCTTGTACCATTCTTCATTCCAGCTTACAGTTTATTTTAGTTAACCACTTCGCTAAAACTACAAGCTTGAACAAACCATTTGCATGCCAAAGCTCATGGTTCGGTGCACTAAACCGCTTACTCAAAGCTAGTATGCATCCTGCATATGTATGCGGTATTTATAATTTTTTGGTTTATAATCTATATTTATAGATTTAAAATTGACATGATTAATTTTTCATATTTTAGTACGAGGATAAAGAAATTGAAATGAAAAACTAATTAAAAAAATTGAGTAAAATCATAAAATGTGTATTTTAAATGACTTTTTTTACCGCAACACTAATGACTTATAATTTTTCGCAAATAGTTTAAAAGATTTTTTTGATCACGAAATTAATGTCGGTTGGCGATTTTTTTAAATGATGAACTAAGTAGGTGGTAATTCTTTTTTTATACGCAACTGATAATATCAATTTATAGGTTTTCTATAGACGATGTTTTAATTTGTAACAGTTTCTGTTTTATACGGAGTATTAATTAAAAGATTATAATGATTAATTATTATATCTTAGATAAAAGACATTAATTTAATAAACATGGAGGTTATTTCCTTATTTAACCAGATTTCTTTTGGTAGGAAAGCTACTGAGAATAATTCTCGGTAATAAAGTCGATAGACATTAATTAATCAGACGAAAATGCATTAATTAAACAAAATTTCTTAATTTCTTTAATTTAACATGTATTACAGTATCATCCTTCACTTCACTACGCCAAAAATCCCACATTAAATCTGGGCAAATACACGCACTCTACAAACTACAAACTACAAATATTTCACAAAATCTCACTGATGACAGAAACGTCCCTCTCACAATATACAAGTGGTACTAACCATGGGCGCTCCATTTCCTCCCCGCTTGCCCTCCCAGTTGCCTTATTGTGAGGACACTATCCGTCTCCAGTTTGCAAATATTTATGTACAATCTAGCACACGAGCACATCTATAGGAAATAACTCAACATCTTAAGCTTCTAGTTCACACCGGGCTGGTAGCGAAAAATTTAATGATTTATTCTCCATAATTTCTAAGAATATCACCAAAAGTTTTTCACAGGCATGGAGCTCCTCCATTCTATCCGAATCAGTCTCTGTTTGGTCATCCGATGTTGGCTGGAATGACCTATATAATAAACTTAATTGTCAAAACACTCGATAGAAGAGTTTCGTGCGACAAGTGATTACAATAACAGTTTGCAGGAACAGCAAAAGGCCGGGAAATCGGGAATCAGGATATCAGCAACGTTACAAATATAGAGAAGGACGCGAGGAGTATTACCATTTCCAGGTAGGATTAGCTTCTTGAGGATAGCTTATCTTCGACATTAATAAATTGATGTGTGAGAGATTGTCTGACTCGCCTTCTACACACAAATTGAAACAAACAAGAATCGGGCTTGTTATCAAAGAAAAACATGGAAGAATAGAGGAAAGAGTAACATTCAAATGTCTCAACGTATAAAACTCGCACACATCCAGTACAGTTATGCAGGGATCAAAGAGGTTTAGTTTAGTAGTAGTAGAATCTTTTAGCCACCTCATATTTCCTTTATTTATTCTCTTTCAAATTAGTAAAAAAAAAATATTATAAAAAGTTGTACTCCGATTTTACAATTCACTTTCTTATGGAAATGGGGTAGGGGATATATAAATATTTTAGCGCTCTCGACGATACTAATAGCATTCACCAAATCAATAATACACATTACACAGACCTCAATTTACTTGATGGTAGCTCATATCATTGCTTTTATTTCCAACAAAACCTTTTGGTTCCAGATTATGATGAAAGTAAAATAAGTCTCACTCGAGTGATTGAGAATATATTTATTAAGAAGTAGCAAACTAGCAATCATTTAATGCTAATCTCGGTTAAAAAAAATAAAAAAATAAAATTAAGTCTGGGGGGCATTTTTACACATTCGATTGCTAGTAAATGTAGCAAAACTACACTAACAATGTTAGGACTCTGTGACCATACCTGAAATAAACCGATCAGAAAGTAGGATAAAGAGTGCAGCAATAGCAGAAGGCAGCACTCTGTAGTTCATGCCAAGACGCTGTAGCAAATGTAAAATATTAGCAGCTAAAATTTCTCTGCTGCCCGAATAAAGGTTGCTTTCTCCATCTCCGCTCTTTAAATGTTCCATAAATGACAGCAAAGTTACTCCTTTTCCACCTTTCTGGAAAAATCTAGCTCCTGAGTCACCAAGACTGACCGAAACTCTCTGCAGGATTACCGAGGCAATAAGCCAACGCAAAAGTGTCAAACTTATAGCGTCTTCCAGCATGGGTTTCTCAACACCCATAGTAAAGTATGAAGACTCTATCTGCCGCTTGGCCTGCTTAGAATCTAAGAGCAAAGCTGTAGAAACTGCCCAGATCAGAAATTTTGACAGCTCTTCCATGCCCTGGATAAAAGAGAGAAAGCACACCATTTATAGGTCAACAAAAAAAACACGACAAAGCATACAATGCAAGAATCTCAACTTGTGGATTACATCAAAATTTTGAACCCAAGTATTTTGTACCACGATAACAGTCTAAATAGGGGTAAGGCTGCAAACATTTGAGCCCCTGTCCACTACAAGCAAAAGTCCTTAAGAAATCAAGGCATGGTTTTTTGGTATTTAACGCCGACTGGTTTTCAGTTCTCCTGCTTGCTGTGACTAAATTTTCCGAGATATAGAAGGCCTTTCAAAAATAGCCAGTGTTTCACTGATACTTGGTTGACATTTGACTGACACGGCTAATCTATATCCTATAGTCCTATACATAACCGATTGTACCAATATGACAAATACAATCAAACCGCGATTAACCGTGCCACAGTCAGCATCACGCCATAAGCCCATAAACCATGATACATCACCTTGATTTGCACTATTTGTATTATGTAACTTTAGATCAGGTGATATAACAGATATAATTGGAGCTCAAATTTATCATTCTACGAAGTAGAGTCTAAATGCACAAGATTAGAAATAATCAAGACACAAAAGAGAAATAAATATATATAAAACTTAAAAGTTACACGAGAGATGTTGCTTCATGCAATGAGTACAAATAAGTGAAGAACCAGAACAATGAGTTACAATGTCTGATTGTGTCATCACTCATCATGATGAATTTTTACCATTTATAAATTATAACCAAGATGGTGATGCAAATGGTTCACCAAGCTCGTGTTCGGTAATAGCATGGATAAACAGCAAATATGGAAAAAGGACAGAACGTGCTAAGAGAATGAAATACCATGTCAAAGTTTGTAGGGGGTGTGCTCATAAGTATTGCTTTCAGTCCACATTCAGCACACCGCTCTAAATTTTCACTATTTACTGCATCAACAGCTTCATATAGTTGATATAAAGACCGTAAAGATGGAGTAAAATGAGGTAGGTCAATATTCCTTTTCTGTGAAACCTCTAAAGTTGACCCAATCACTTTCAGCATGATAACTTGCGACGACCTATCCTTCAGAAACAACTTAGACCTTGTAACCAATAGATTCAGGAGATGATATGAAAGATCAGAAAGCTGCTCAAGGGTATGCTTTTGAAACCATTCCATGGTGCTTGCTGATAAAACAATCTCCTGGGCTATCTGAGGTCAGAAAAATAAAAATAAAAATAAAAATTAAACACCTGAAACTGAAGCAATATTTAAAGCCATCTAAACTGTTATAAACTTTGATGACATCATGTACTATGACATTCATGAGGCATATGCTAAGAACGGGGAAATTTCATACATGAAGGGTTCCCTGTTTCTGAAAGCATGTGAAAGAAACAATTGCTTAAAAAAGTAAACCAGCCTTACAGCAATAATAAGACAGATTCGTGCAAATTTTACAAGCATAAAGCTAGCATAAGTAGCATTACAAGTTTACAACAGGCGGCTAAACAGCTGGAAGCTCGGATACATTGTGAACAACATTACAAATTTCAAGTGTGACATTGAGATTTGAGGGAAATAGTATTATGCCACAATTACGCAACATTAAAGCGATTGTCATAAAACTTTTAATCTCCATGTTTTTCTTTCTGATTACTTCTTTTTCTAATAAGACTTGACAATAAATTCAGATTATCCATAATCACAGACCTCCAATGAAAATCCAAAGTTTTTGTTACACTACTATATGATGTTTAAAGGCTATTCTTAAATATGCAAACAAACTCAAAAAGTCACTATGCTAACCATGCCACTCACCTTATATAATTCTACAAAACCAACTTAGGCTGAATAAGAAACACGAGAGCAGAAAACTATCCTATCGGCTATGATATGAGAAAGCAGTATGTATTACTTATTAGCATGTTTAGTACCTCCAGCACCACTATGATGTTTCTGGATGCAAACAAATTAGCATCATCAGTAGCACTCATTGACAAGGCCAGAACTGAAGATAACCATGAGATTAAACAGCAGTTCTCAATGAGGTAACGTGCCATCGTCTGTTCTTTAACACATTTCTTCATTATCTGCATATTATACAAATATTTCCATAAAGTATAAACAAATGGAAGACCAAAAAGCCATATGCTATAGTAATCAGAATGTTGAAAGTACATAAAACTTAGTTAAAAAATGACTTCGGAGTAGCACATTCAGAAATGTCAAATTAACAGTGATGGTTATAAAGCCAGGTTAGTAGGTAGCAGTGTACTCCCCCTGTTTTCTTTTATATGATATTTCATTTTTCGAGATGAGCTTTGACTTTAATTTTTACAAACTTTTTTGTCCAAAATTCGTATAAATTATACCTTTAATTCCTTATGGAAAGAGCTTTCGTATGAGCATACATTTTATAATATATACTTATGTAATTTGAGAGATAATAGCAAAGAAAAGTGAGTGTCTCAAAAAGTGAGAATGACATTAAAAAAAAAAAGAGGTAGTAACATACAAGACATGCAATAGAACAAACAAACCCTTTCACCCATTTGTAACTCTTGCCATGCAATGAGCACTACGAGGTTGCGGCATTATCACAGTGCATCTAGGATGCTATAAAAAGAATTGTGAATCATGTCTTGGCGGGAGTTTGGGACACATGCCAACATCAACTGCCATTTCACTGAATACATAACACATCCAAATTTTAAACATGTATTGGTTTTGGCCTCATTTCATCCAGACGCTCCACAGGTCTATGAGTCTTTGAATCCATCACAATACTTCAGAACATGATAAAAAAAATTCCGAATTCTGAAGTCACTGATGTTGTGAGGGAGAAACCTCTTTAAGTTGGGCTATAATAAGCTAACTGGCTAAGGACATGCTAGCATATACCGATGGCACTCTAATAATGGTTAGTGTACGACTGTAGTCATATAAAAACTGTAACTTTCTAGTAAGTACCACAGAAGGATTCAGAACTATACAACAGTTAGTATTCAGCAATACTAAGAAGGAAAGAAGATTAAGCAATGTTGACAGTGTAGAGTAAAAAACAGGTAATTTAAGAACTACAAATTTTTCAGTATCTGGCGACTATAGCGTGAGATGAGCTGAGAATGGCGAACCCCGGTGGATGCATTGCAGTTGTAAATGTTGTTCTTGTGAAATCCGAACTATTGACTTGCAAGTTTAAGGTAATAGCCAATGATCACAAGTGCTCAGTTTAACAAAACAAGTTCACAGTCACAGAAATACCAACGGTTACAGCATAAACACAGGAAATACTGAAGTCAAGATTACAAAGGAATATAATCAAATCAAATCAAATGATTCACACTTTGGTAGTAGTTTGGCAACTCGTTACCTGAAGAATCAACTCCTTTGATTCAATATCCGAAGTAGAAGAGGTATAATCACTCAGTAAAATCTCAGGAACTGCATTTCTTATGAAGATTAGAGCATCATCTTCACAATTAATCCCCGCATACAACAGCCTAAGCATCCACAGTCTATCAGTTCGGTAATTCACAGAGACAGTCCCGAAAGCATCACGAAAAAAAGGAATTTTCTGCAAAAATAACAAATAATGAGTAATGGGCTAAATGGCATTATATCACTGCATAAATAGCAGAATACGCACAAGAAAACAATGGAAAGAGGACTATGAACAAATCTTAGTTTTGCCAGGAAAACCTTCAAATCAATCCGAGAAGTCTGAGAGAAGAATTTGCTTATAGCTAGAAAGTGTTCATTTGAAGGATCAAGCAACACAACAGAAGCTTCAGCAACAAACACAGCAGAGATGGTGGGGATTCTTTGCCATGCCTCTTCAACCCCATTCTGTAAGTATGTCAGCAAAAGCTTCAACCTTGTCACTTCCCTTTTCTTTTGAGAACTCTGCCATCACCAACAATAGTCACTTTCAAAATTTGAAACACACACACAACAAAAAGGTAGAAATAAATTCTACTCTAGCTAGATAACTACAATAATGAAGTCACGCTATCAGGAACCATCCGGCGAACCAATTTTATCACCAACAGCATCAAGAATGCCTTCGAATTCAAAGTTCGCACAAATATACGCCTACTTCCTTTCAACTATTTTCTCACTAAAATTACAAGAAAAAATGAAGAATCACAAGATGCCAAATCGGAAAAGAAAACACGATGCCTTTCTTTGTAAATATATACATTTTTTCCCAGGGAGAGGAACAGATATGAAATAGCAATGCTACCTTCAATGCCTCATTGAATCTCCCAAGAACCTCATAACCCAACTTTCTTATCCCATCTTCAACTGAGGCTATGCTCACTACGGCAACAGCAAGCAAACCCAAACCAGCAAACTCTATGGGGTCCAAGTAGCCCATTGACAAGCTATGAATTGAGAGAGACAAAACAAACACGGGATCATAAAACTCAAATCTTCTTATACTCGTGTTCCCCTGCATTGAATCCAACAAAGAATTAGACTCGGAACATCAACAAGTAAACCCATAACCAAATTTATACAGCCGTGAAATAAGAGTGAATATCTAATACCTTTGCATCATACTTTACATAATCACAGAGAGCATTGTCCACGAACTTAGTCTTATCACTCGTAGTCTTGTTATACGGAAAATAGATTATTGTCTCAACTAATAACTTGGTGTCAATTGGGATATTATCCCTAAACTGACTCCGCCTGCGCTCTAATTCCACATCTCCCAAATCATTATTTAACAAATTTTTACCCATGTGGCTTTCTCGCCTAAGAGAGAGGGAACTTCCCCACAGGTAATCCAGCTCTGCAATTTTTTTGTGACCCATCGACTCAATCTCGGAAAGAACGCTGTGAATCTCCATATCAATCTCACCAAGGGTGGCACTATACGAGGACAGAAGCAGCAAAACCAAATCACTCAAGTTTACACCCAAGTCATCTTCAGAAAGTGAACCATCCTGACGAGCTCTTAATTGAAATAGTTGCCTCAGTAATTTGATAACTTCCAGCACACTCTTGTATCTTTCAGGTTCTTTAGGGACCTTCTCAGTGGGAATTACAAATGATCTTAAAAAGCTAGATATGGGCTTCACAGCTATCCCAGACACAACAAACTCAGGTGAGCTACTAACACATGTGAGAGCCGAGGACAGCTGAGAATGCCCAAGAAGCAGCTGAAGAATTAGAACAACAGGCAAATCCCCATCAGATAGAGAAAGTAAAATGAATCGAAGAGTTTCTAGCGTTGTGGAATCCCAAAACCTATGAAGCAGAGCAGCCTTTGTGATTTCTATGACATAGGGAAGTGGGCGCATCTGAATCAAGACATTCTGCATCTTCAATGTCAATGTAGATATGCATCTTAATGCAAAGACTTCAAGAGATCTTAACAGCAAAAAGATGGGAGCCTCTTGGTCCCGGCTTTTAAGGGTGAATGGAAATTTCTTTACAAGTTGTTGCCAAACACGAACTAACATGTCAAGAAACCTCACTCTTGGAGAATTTTCATTGCTCTGACTCGAAACAGATTCCTTTTCAACACTTGTCTCGCTTGATGGATGCTGTTCACAATCCTCTGGGAACAAAACCATCAGACACAGAGATATTTTGGCCACTGCTCTATTAGTTAAGCCCAATAGTTCTTCAACTGAATCAATATTCCCCATATCAAAATCCAAGAAACTTTCCAAAGCACCAGAACAAGGGCAAACTGAACTAAACAGCTCATCACTCTGGTTACTACTACCCTCTATTGAAGTGAAGTATGACTGTAGCATATTAACTGCTTTTCCGAGGAGACTACTACTATAAAGATCATGAATATCCGCAACTGAAGAAGTGGAGAAGTCACGATACTCCACCTTAAATATAGCTTTAGAAACAAAGTCGTTCCAATTAATAAAACCATTAATGAGAAGCCTTGAGTAAAAAGCAGAAATCACTTCAGTATCCCTGGAGGATTGTGCATTGAGCTTCGTCCTCGAAGAGTTAATGTATGAAATTGCAGCAGGCAATAGCATCACATACACATCATCTGAAATAACCCTACTAATGCATTCTGGGCCTGAATTTACCATCTGGAGATTACATTTGCTCAAAGTTTCAGAAAGCAAGCAACCAAAAATTGAAGAATGTAATGGACTCAACTCAATCAAGAGATATAATAACTTTGCCTTGGTACTATTAATCCCATCGACACAATGTGATACTATATTGGTGGGAGTACAAGATATTACTCGAGTAATATCCATACTAAATGGAAGGAGTTCTTGCCTATCAAGCAAGCTCTGAGCAACATTGAGAGCTTTAACCAAGCATATTTCCGCTATGTCAGCTTTGCATATTGTTGCAGAATGAAACGCCTTAAGATAAATGCTTTGGAATAAAGAGGCATCAAGACCTTTCATTCTTATTGCCCAGAATAGGTTACTAACCAGCACCTTCGTATCTGGAGATTCTACAAACTGAGAAACCATGTCAAAAGCTGCACAGCCCAAAGAAAATGCCAAACATACAGGAGAAAGATTGGAGGTCCCAAAACCCACGGAATCAGAACGTTCTACACTAGTAATGATCCAATTTGCTAATTCAAGGATATCAATTGGGGATATGAAGCGCATCAAAGCAACAACCACATATAAGATTGGCAACAAGGTCATCTTTTGGGAATTATAGCACAGACAAAACCTGTTTTTGAATATGGAAAATAGCCACTGCACAAAGTTCTTAAAAGATTTCGCGGTATTTTCCTTGCAATCAGTATACAGGGAAGACGAATTTACCCTGCTATACATAGCTAACAGGTGTTCACAAGTTGTGGTCAACAAGATGACAGCATGAAGCTCTGTTTTACAAAGTTTTTCTACAAAACTGTGTAGAAGCCCTTCTGAGCAATCCTTTATGATTTCTTCAGTGAGCTCGTAACTACTTTTAAAAGGATATGATAAAGCTGATGTCACTGCAGGGTGAACGAAAATCAGTTTCGCTACCTCTTGACCTACTTTAAGAGAAGACATTAGCCCCAAAATGTGCTCCACCAGTTTATAACATACTTCGGAACGCCATTCATGCTGTACAGATGGACATTTTCTATAAGAGAAATGTATCTGATTAAACCAAAAGAGCACCAGTCGCAGTGAAGAAATGAATTGTTCAGTTGTTAGGTTAGACGCCTTAGCTATAAGAAATTCCTCAATTTCCAAACAGCTTTCCTGGCCACAGAAGAGTAATGCTGGGAATAGTATATGAAAAGGTGCTTCTATCAGAAAGGAACCAAGAACATGTGAACCATATTCTATTGTTTCAACATTTGCTCCCGTCGGCCAATATGAAGACGGTTTCCCTTTAATTTCTGACACCTCAACAGATGATACTAGACTCTTTTTAAGTGCAGAACGGAACATGTCAGGCCATAACTCAGAAATTCGTGTCATAACACCGTGATCAAAACCCAAGTAGTTCATGACATAGTGATGAAACCCGGGTATTTTTCCAGAAAGTATCATAACTTGCGGAAAATATTGCAGCAAGTCATCAGGAGAAGAGCATATTATGGTGAAGTAAGCTGCTTTAAGCATTTCAGAACCTTTACTCCCTGCACTCAAGAGGATGTTCACTTCAGCAAGTGTATCAGCAAAAGATTGATCACCCTTTTGAGAAACTATCGCAGTAGAACAACTATTTAAAGTTTCCTGGCACTGGATACTCTGTGAAAATAACATTAAATCAATCAACGGCTTCCATTCACAAAAGCGACTTTCTGCATCAGCAACTGTAGAGTTAAGATCCTCAAGTTTCTCTGATAATAACTGATGAATGATAGCAGCTAAGCTTCCAGCTTCAACCTGAAAATTCAAGTGTCACAAGCTAATTTACAAATGCAAAGAGCTGAGGCCAAAGTTATTATGTTTACCTGGGTTTGCAACAGATACCTTAATGTATTACAGACATACACAGATATCGATGATTTTTCAGGCAAAGTGAATGTTCCCGAACCTGAGCCAAGCAGCCTCAGACACTTCTCAAGAATGCAGACAATGAGTGGACTAACATCAACATTCTTCTCTATCAAGGAACAAAGGATGGGATATTAGAAAAATGCTCATATTAACAACTCATTTTAACCATGAAATATTAAAAAGCGTCTTAAACTCTTAACCAATTGGAATGTCAAAACAAAAGGTCACGGTAGCTTAAGGCAGGGAGTAAGAATCATGGCTCCACCCACAAGTGAAGGAAGATCGGTTTAAGAAACTGAGACTACATTTTCGATCAGCCTACTTCTAATCCATTTCAGAAAAATTGGTTACACCACCAATCCGTTTTTATACACCTTTTCCTCTCTTTAAGACACAGTTACGCACTTACGCCAGCACCATTGAAAAGAATCACAGATTCACATATAAAATCGAATCACCCCACGCTTGTTCTTGCTAAACAAATATCACGGTCATCCCACGTAAATATCCGTATACATAGGTCAGAAATGATATTGAAATCTAAATTTCCATTTCACAAAAGCGTACTTTTTTCAAGCGTACATGTTGGATGCCTACACGTACCATGACATAGCCCCAGCTGATTAATCAAAGAGTAAGTGTGGCATTAAGAAAACATATATATACACATAGATGTCTAACCGTGACAGTCCCTATTGGTGTGTACAGAATATTAGCAGCTAAGTAAGTAACAAGGCACAAATTATCTTTGAATTAATACCTTTTCCGGTGTCCACAATTGAGTGTTGACGCTTCAAAATATCCCAATATTTTACCAAGTTATTGCCCACAGTAGATACAGCATCACATAGGAAGTTAACAATTGGTGTAGACAAGGACTGAAGTGATTTACTCTCTGTGTATCTACAACAATCATCAGGCCCAATATTTCCAGGTAAAAACAAAAACCATGTACCGGTTTCCCATGAGTTGTTGTCAAAGGCACCAGTGCTCATCATTGCTGCTTTTGCCAAAATATATGCTTGTTGTCTTATGTCTTTGATCGGTGAATGTAAGAACAAAACAAGCAAAGACTGCAGATGCTTATAGATAGGCGGCAGCATAGTACATGAAAGATCCAGCTCAGAGGAACAACCAAAGTGTTCTATCAGCATGGTCAACAAAGATTGTTGAAGAATACTTGGCAACTCTAATGGATCACTTGGAAGGATTTTCAGAACATCATAAGACACTTCCAAAACATCAATCAAATTCCGCTGCGTTGAGAGTAGAAATTATAAATCAGTCCATGTCATCAACACAGATAATTCTCAAATAACCATTTGAACTTCATTACGAGTTTAGAACTTCCAGTTAAAAAGTGAAAAGGTACAAAGGACATGCAGCAATCAGGGATATTGAGAAAACAAAAAACTGCCAATCCACCTTTTACCCTTCTCTTTTATTTGACCAAAATTTTTACGTGTTTTTCAAATATACTAAAAAAACGAAACAATAAACCATGGACAAATCATCATGACCAACACAATATCTTTGTACAGGGAGAAACTTACATGATAGATCTTGAGAGCCTCAAACACCTTACAATGGAAAAATACATCGCTCCTATTTACCAAATCTAGTGTGAGAAAGTTTTTGTCTGAATCCCAAATTTCCGACAGAACGCTGTCATCAGTTTCATTACGTGATGCAAACAAGGTAACTGCCTCCTCTATTTTTTTACTATCATCCAACAAAATACTATCAGCAGCAGAATGTAACCCACCCACACAAATATCAACATCATCATGGTTAGTATCAGTTTTCCGTCTCTTTTTCGCAATGGCTTTCTGTGCAGATATGTCGTCAGAATATGCTCTTTTCCGAGATGCAAAGTTTTGGTAAATAGAACTAACTGAACTGATCAGTGTAAACAAAACTTGGGAGTCGGGGAGAGAAATTCGAACTTCGTCCTTTAATTTCTGCTTGAGAGACGACAATCCGTTAAGACTTACTGCATCCATGAAGGAGCTGAACAATGTCAGAACCTCCAAAAGAAGCCTTAAAGTACCATGCTTGATCAAAGGATCAGAATGAAGCAGCCCCTTATTGACTACTAGACGACTGAATGAACGAAGGCATACACAATTATAGACATTCTGAACATCTGTATTCTCAAAAGTTAACAACTCGACAGTTTGCTCGGCAAGGAAATCCCACACAATCCCCTCTCTTACAGATGAAACCACCTTTGCAGCCAGAGTAACAGCCGATAGCCTGAAAACCAAAAAAAACATTACAGACCACACTGGGTGAAGACAATGACTTAGTTTTAGAAGGCAAAAGGCACCAATACAACAAAGGTCTTGGCCAGAAGGCGCAAGGTGAAAGTATACAGCTCAGTCACACAACACACAAGGCACACTACCTTTACAATGAAATTTGTATTGTTATAATAAGACTGTCTTCTACCCTGTATTGCGTTTAATGAGAGTTACCTAAATAAAAGCTACGGATTATGTATAAAGGGTCAACGGGAAGGGCATAATAAAAGAACTAGAAGAAATCTAAGGCGTTTTGGGTACTACCCCAATGATTCTTGTGCTCAAGTATGCCCAAAGGCCAGGATGCATAATTAAAAACTAAAAGCAATAGCAAAATATATCATCAAACAAATAAGCAGTAAGTATGATTAACAACAAAAGAGAAGTCTCACCACATAGGCGACATATGATCCTCAAGATTAAAAGGAAATTGATCCAAGTAAGATGACGCAAGTAATGCTCTCCCATCTACGATTGCCAAAAGCAGCCTCTTGTGATACTCAACATCTGTTGCTCTAAGCTTCTTCATAAGATCAACAAGCCGCTTGTGGTTTCCCTTCAATGGAACCGGTTTTCTTTTCGGGTCAGGCATAAGCCCATTAGAAGGATCAATGCACACCCTATAAAGAACCTCATACGCCACTTTAGCAGCCAGCACATCTTCCCCCCTTGCCGAAATATCCACCAATTGTTCCAAAGTAACACTCCCAAACAAAACACTCCTAAGAGGCGGTGGAATCCCCGACTCACTTGTCAAAACCCTATCACGCAATGTCGACAAAATATACACGGCGGTCACATCATCATCATTCCCAAGCCCTCTCAAAATCCCTGAAAAGACCTCCCTTTGTTGCAAAATCGACTTCATTAAGCCCGGTTTCCCCACCTCCAAAAACGACATAGCAAACTCAACAAAAGCCCCCCTTGTCGACCCCTTCCTCTTCACCACCGCCTTCTTCTTATACTCCGCCAACTTCCTAACCACCAGCATTTTAAAATCAAACTTCTTCGCCACCTCATTTGCCAACAACGACCCACGCCTCACCACACTAGCCAACAACAACAACGCCGCCTTTTGCCTCTTCCCTTCCTTACTATTAATCTCCAAATACAAATCCTCCATCTTCTCCTCAACTATCAACCTACAAAACTTATCCAAAACTCGACTAATTGAAACCCTAACACTATCATGATTCCCCTTATCATACCTCCCGGCAGGATGATTCAAAATCAAACTAATTAACGACAACAAATTCGAACTTCCAGCCTTACCACGCCGTCTATTCCAAGCTTCTAGAAGCTCCGTAAACTTAGAAGATAGCTTAACATACTCACATAACAACTCGCCACCATTACTCCCTCGTAAAAGCTTCTTGAACTCCTTACATCCGTCAGTACACAACTGAAGCTCAGCCGAGTTAATGTTACGTAGTAATTGTAATATTTTCGCCGTATAGGACGGCTTCGACTCAAAATTAGGTATTGTTTCTTCATCTGAGGGATAAAATTGACAAAATCACAATCATAGAATGGGGAAACATAAAGAATAAAGGTAAACAAATGATCGGGACGGAGAGAGTGAAATTTTAGTTACACTAGTAATAATAATAATAAGTACAGCTAAAAATACGGGAAAATATACGTGTTTCGAAGCGAATAGTGAAAAATGAAAGGTTTTTCCGAGACGGAGGGAGAAATAAATTACCGTTGGAGTTGGCGCCATGGATGATGGAGGTGAGAGTGAAGGAGTTATCGTCGACGGCCATGGAGGAGGAAGTGAAGGTAACCAGGGAGGTTGGAGACGGAGGGAAAATGGGGAAAGAGGGGTTTTGAGAGGGTTTAAACATGGTAATGGTAATTAGTTAATCATGGTTTATTGGGCTGGACATTTTAGCCCATTTCCCATCAGGTTTCATGCTTTGATAGGTAAAAATTGACGGGTTTTTTAACGTGTACATTTTTTTTTGGAAAAGTGCGCTCAGATTCTTTTTGGTTTTTTTGTTGGTACAAAAGAGGGGATATTCATAAACTAAGGTATAGCTACTACACGCTACTACACGGTATAGTAACTCTGAAATTATCATCACGAAAAATGCTCCTAAGCTCACTAAATGGATAATTCAAATAAGTAGGAATTGTGCTTGCATTAGTTCCTCGATTAGTTAATAAGTTTGCGGCCCTTTTTGCCTCTCAGTAAGTGTGTTCCAACTTGATAGTCCAATAATCGTTTTAGATTAGATTAGTTCCGGCATTGTTCTACAATAAATTTCAAGTTATTGTTGATTGGTTATTTAATCGGTATTGATAATGTTGACGCTAGACAAATTATCCATGTGGATAAGAAGTTTCGAAATACGCATAGATTTAGCTTTCTCTAATTCATATAGGAGGGAAAGTAGTTCCGCCTTCGTGGAAGTACTTAAGTAGGCCAAAATGAAGTTTCTTGTTTCGTCAAGAAAAATTCTTGCTCCTCCTGTTTGATCTAGATTTCCCTTAAAAGCTCCGTCGGTATTATTTAATTGGTACCAACATGAGGTGGAGGAAGTCATCTTATAAAAATCTATAAGTTTGGGTCTCGTAGTTTCGGGACAAAGATGTCAAACCTATCAAAAGCCTTTTTTGTGTTTTCGAATTGATTCGCGGGGATCATTCGAAGTTTTATTGTCACGGCCAAAGACTATGTTGTTTCTCCATCTCAAATCCACCAACATGTACCGCGAAGTAAATAGGCAAATCTCCTACCGTGGAATTAACCTCGTTACCAGCACTCTTGGTGAGCCAATCAAGAAATGAAGTATTATAAAAACGGGTGTTAGATAGAGGGGTCGATGCCTACCAAATCCCATATCTGTCGTGAAATAGGGCAGTATCTGAGGAGATGTCTGGTTGATTCATCCGATTCTTCACAGCAAGGACAAAGAGGATTGTCGCTCATATATCGCCTAACTCGATTAACATTCACCATAATTCTCTCATGAGTTGTTAACAAAAGAAACATTTGAATTCTTTGTTGAATGGGTAGGCGCCAAAGAGGAGTTTCAGGGATGACCGATAAATCCGTTGATTTAAAAGTAAATTTGCTTGATGGCGTACCTTGCCAATATAACGAATCTTGTAGGTTGATCTGGATCATGAATAAGGGATATAGAGGCGATTCGTTGTAGTATTGGATATGGTAAAAAATCCGCAAAGAGTTCCCAATTCCATCCATAATTTTCACTGTGACTGTTGCACCAAGTAAGCTTTTTGAGATAGATGTAATACTATTATCCGAAAGGCATTCGTCATCCACCCAAGCATGATCACAAAACAGAGTTTCCCTACCGCTGCCAACGGTAGTTGCTGTATGTGCCTCTAACTATATTTTTTTGCTTGCGACGACAAAAACAAAAAAAAGTCTCCTCCACGAGTCGAACCTCAGGCTACCTATACCAAAGCTAAAACCAACCACAATTGTCATCTTTATCAAGTTACTTTGTCTTGGCTATTTATTTACCTTCGATTTCGACAAAAACTTCAAGAACATAAGAGAGAGCCAACTATCAAAAATTTGATTTTGTATTCAAAGTATGATTTTTTAAGAGTAATTTGATCCGCCACAAATCCTCTTGCCCACTTATCAGTTATCACTCAACAACAATTAACAACATCCATAAATGTTCCTCTTCCCTTTTTTTTATCTTTGTTTAAAAAACCATCTGACCAAAACGTATGGAGTACTTCCTAATCGACATCTTAAGCTAAATTATCGTAATTAAATAAGAAGTAACTTAAAACAACCTAAAAATTGTAGACGAAAAAGAAGCAGGAATGTGAGACTATATTACATATGAAAATCGAGTACTGATATCGCCCTCTTATATTTTATATTTGAGTAGTTAGAAGATGGCATAATCGCATGATGGGACTCGCTATTTTCCTGCACAAATTCTAATTTGAGATGGACAAAATATGTTACGAATTGATAACGTGAAACAAAGAGCCAAGTAAAAGGACAAGTGGAAAAGAGATGTGAAACGTCACAAGCTTGTAACCGTCACAAGCAAAACAAGACCGACTACCATGTGCCCTATGGTTAGCATGGTACCCCATATCATTATTATATCCTTGTGTTTTAGTGAGCTTATTCACAAAAGGAAAAGTCATACAAAAGCCATCAATCAAAACAAATAAACATCAATACATCATGATGAATAATGTTTATGATTTTGCATGATAATTTGAAGTAGGTTTAGTGATCTATCAAAGAGCTATACCATAAAACTTGAAACTCCTTTGTTTAGCAACATCAACACTATCCCTACATACAAGTAATGTGTATAATAAGTTCAAAAGTTGTCCTTTGAAAAAGATATGTCGTCAGGCCAACTTGTTCTCGTTGTTGCTGTTGTATGTACTGTGTTATGAATTAAAGCCATGCAAGTGTACACGATTTGCCTACAATTTGGATAGACATTTAACCAATCAAACTTGCACTTCCACCTTAGTTTGCTTCCTTTGATAACAATTGTGTATAGTAAGATCAAGACGTGATAATGATCACAAATACTCAATTGTGTATAGTAAGATCAAGACGTGATAATGATCACAAATACTCGTTCGTTACAAGCTTCTGACGTGAAATATAGATGGGTAAGTGACAGGGACAAATGGAAGGGCAAGTGGAGAGGATTGTAAGAGGCGACAAATTTATGACCGTTACAAGTAAAACGAGTTGGATAAATAGATAATAATAGTCTGAAAAGAATGGTAGATTTGCAATATAAAATTATCGTGCCACTCCAATCCATTATATATATGGAGTATTTAATTGTTGGTTAATAAGAAAAAATCTCCTTTCTATAAAAGGAATAACATTAAATGCATTTTTATTGGCTGATTTTTTTAAGGGAATGAATTTTTTTAATTTGTGTAGGAACCCCACTTTATATGAGGTATTTAATTAACCTCTTCCATCTTATCATTTTTAATTATTCTCTCTCCCATTCAATTTAAATAAAACTTTATTGAATATTAAAATTTACAAATAATTATTACAAATAAAATATGAATAATAAAAAGTTAGATATTAAAAACACAAGTACGAGTCAAAAAAAATTAGGATAAAAAATTCACAATTAAAAAAATACATAAGTATATAGAAATACGGGATCAATATTTCTAATAAAAAACATGTTAATTCTAAAACCATGACAAATAAAATTTATCTTTGTTGGGAAAGTAACCCCAACATTATAAGTAATGAGCTAGTAACATATGAGTCTTTATGTTTAAGTTATGTTTACGTTACTGTTTAGGTCAAAATTTACCTAATGTTGTTTTTA
Organism: Silene conica; assembly: GCA_029255685.2. Lineage (NCBI taxonomy): Eukaryota > Viridiplantae > Streptophyta > Magnoliopsida > Caryophyllales > Caryophyllaceae > Silene > Silene conica. The sequence continues at coordinate 83,861,512 of CM055314.2, forward strand.
GGAGGTTATAGTGATTTCAAGCCTAGTTTGCGATGTATTTAAGTGAGTTAAGTGTTTAGAAGAGTAGAGAGAAAGATATAGAAGACACAAGGGATGATGACGCAGGAAACCCCTTAGGGAAAAACTGCGGGAGGAAGGTTTCCTCCAAGTTCTACTAGAATTCTCCTTCAGAGTATGTGTGGGATTACAAGTATTTCTTAGGTTTTCTTAGTGCTATGTATGCTAAGTATGATAATGAATGCTCTCTAATGTACAATATTCACTTATATATAAGGACTTGATGTAATGGACCGTTGGATTTGGTCCCTATCCAACGGATCTCTTCTTCCTCTTTTATCCATTTCTGGCGTCTTCTTCCTGCTTGCTTTTTTCTAACGGAGCCTGGGTGTGTGGCCATTTAAGGTAATCTCGAGCCTTGTTCCTTTAGCCTTTTCCCCCTCCTCGTCTTTACCGCTCACTTCCTTCCTGTGCAATCTTCCTCTACCGTGGACTTTCTTCTTTTCCTTTTCCTTGACTTTGGGTGCCACATGTACACTTTCCTTCCAATTACGTAGTGCCACGTGTTAGCCTAATAATGTCAATTTTAGGGCATAACATTAGCCCCCAGTTCTTGCATAAATGTATTTATGCGAGAACTCCTGCAGCTTCTGGGCTCAGAATCGGGATGCAATTTTCTTTGTAGAAGTGCCGGACAGGATCGTTAGTTGAGGAGTCACTGATGTGACGTATGCCAGTTGTGCCAGAAACCCATTTAATGCCCTCCAACCGTTGCCAACTGTCCACCATTTACTTTAAACTTCAAAAATTTTTACTTCTCTATTTATTCTCTTTTACCCTTTTTCATTTCTTACTTTCCATTTTCACTTTTTCAACTTCTCTCTCTGCTTTCTAAACTTTCTCTCTTCAACTTCCCAACTTCCGCCTCCTTCAACCGCTCTTTCGTTCTTTCTTCCAACCGAGGTACGACTCCTTTGCGATTCCTTTTATTACGCTTCCAATGGCTTCAAACATGTTTTCTCCGCGTCCTTTATTGCACAATAAGTATCGTGTCGATTCGTGCTTTACCCTGATGGCCCCATCGGTGGTTAGGGATTTTTTCCCTTTCGACGAAACCGTTGAAATGATTGTCCCTTGCCCTGGACAAGCGCCTGATGCGCACTGCCCGGGATGGACCACATTTTACCTGTATCCATTCTCCTTGGGACTATCCTTCCCATTCCCTGCACTCGTGCAACAATTTCTCCATCATTCCAAACTCCCGCTTTGGCAGATAAACCCACATGCATGGCGGATACTCCTTTCTCTTTCTTTGCTGAGTGAACGCTATTCCCTTGATATCTCTCTGGGGGATCTTGCCCATTTTTATACGGTTAGGGGCCTTGGTGATGCCCAGTATACCCTCCGGGCTAACTCCAAGGTGGACCTCCCCGTTATTCTCCCAAAAAAGGCTAAGGACTCTGGGTGGTCCACACAGTTTATCTTCGTGAGGGTGGATTCACTTCCTTCGCCTGCCGACTACATCTACCTGGACCCTATTACTGGGAGTAAAGGTATCTACAGACCCTTCCTCTTGCCCTTTGTTCTTGTTACTGCTCACGACCTTACTGTTTTTTCTGCGCAGGTGTGAAGGATTTGGTTCTTTCGCCCGATATTAACAAGACTTACAGCAAGTTGTTTGGACCGGACATCGACGCTCGTCGCTTCAACAATCTGTTTGCTCAGGAGGAGCCGGAGGAGATGTCCACTAGCTCCACCCAGACGAAAAAGACCCCTGCGGAGATGTTGGCTGAGCGCAGGAAGATGATCATGGTTTCGGCAGTGAAGCCCTTAGCAAAGAGGAAACTGAAGCCTGGTGAGCCATTGCCTTCTTCCAAGAGGGCGGCCCTGCCTGCTCCCTCAGAATCAGCTCCTTCTGTTGGACCCTTCTGTCCTCCTCCTGCTATCTCTTCCAGGACTCGTAACAAGGCTTCCACTTCGACTGCCCTGGCTAAGAGGCCTGCTGCCCCTGTTATAGAGGACCTTAGTGAGGACATCATCCGCCTGCCGGAGGGCTTCAGTTGTGCTCTGGATGAGGATCCTTGGCCTGTTATGGGTCGTCTGCTGACCCCCGGCTCTGAGGCGCTGCTGAAGGATCAGCCTGCTGTGCCGCTGTGGCGTCAGGCTACGGAGGACGTTTTCTCGGTGAGCTTTCCTTCATCCTTTTTTCCTTGTAGTACTTGTGTTTTTGCTTTGGCTGACTGATATCGCCCCCCGAATTTTTCCTTCAGGGCTTTCAGAAGATGCTGATGGGGTGCAGCAAGGCTGAGGCCATATTCCAGGAGGCGCAGTCCTTGCAGACCGGGTTGGATGCTGAGAGGGGGGCTTCGGGCAAGGAAGTCAGAGGAGCTGATACGCTGCCAGGCTAGAGTGAAGGAGCTGGAAGATGCCCTTGCTGAGCAGCGCATGGAGAAGGATGAGGCCCTCGTCGAGCTGCGCAGGGAAAAGGAGGAGCAGGATGCACGGCTGAAGGTCGTGGTAGCTAAAAAGAAGACTTTGGAGAAGGTGTTGTACGATATGGCTCATTTTTCCTCCCTTTAGGCGAGGATAGCCTGCATGAAGGAGTTCAAGGCGGGAGAGCATGAAAAGTGGGATCTGGAGGACGAGGAGAAGCTTATGAGGGACCTGTTCCCTGTCCATCCCGTGCTCCCTGACCTTTCCGACCTTAACCCTGATGGGTCCCTTCGTTCACCGCTTCCAGGTTCTCCAGAGATTCAGAGTGCTCCTCCAGGTTCTCCTGCTCCAGTTGGCATCTTTCAAGACCAGGTTATTGAGACTCCTGCCGAAGAAGGCTCTTCCTCTACCCGGCATTCAGGTGGTGAGCAGGTGGTGGAGGAAGCTGTTGGCAATTAATTTCTGCGCCCTTGGTGGCATTAAGATTCTGTTGTTTTCTTTTTCGTTGTTGTTGGATGGGCTAGTGCCCGTGAAATTTTCCGTGCCCTGGGCCCTGCGTGGCGGGCTTTTTATCTTGTTTCTTTGTTTTTCTTGAACTTATGTTGGGCGTTGCCCAGAAACTTCTAGCAGCCTTTGTGTTGCCTTAATTATACGTCTGCGGACGTCTTTTTATATCTTGTGTCTTTTGTTTTTGTTTGCGCATGCTTGTGTGTGTATTTGGCCATGTGTGGGTGCCGGCTTCAGGGTATACCCATCTCAGTCAGAGGCTGCCAGGCTTTCGTGAGTGCTAAGTATCGTGGGCGACGGTGTCCCAGTTGCTTGTACCTCGCCATACTCACGCAGTGTAGAAAATTGAGTGTGATTAAACTCGTGTTTGTTTTTTATAGAGACGACGTATTGCAAGTACTCATGATAGGAAATACTTCAAGTAGATTTTCATTTATAAGCAAATTAGTTTTTCAAATAACTCCCTCAGGATAGTTGGATCCTGGGGGTGATACATTTGTAAGTAGCTAAGATATGAAATGTTAAACACAAAATAAATGAGTAAGTACCCTAGAATTCGGACGCAGGTCCTGGGCGCAGGTTCTGGGAGTATCCCGGGATGTCTCCTTATATGTGATATTTTTTTAGATGGAGGATATTCCAGGGTCTGGGTACCATGTTTCCCTTCATGTCCATTAATCTGTAGGATCCGCTTCCCGTGGTGCTCTCCACCTGATAGGGTCCCTCCCAATTGTAGGCGAATTTCCCAGCGCTTGTATTCTTCGTATTCTGGAACACTTTTATGAGGACTAGGTCTCCCACCTGGAGGGTTCTGATCTTCACGTTTTTGTTGTAACTCCGGGCCACCATTTGCTTGTAAGCGGCCATTCTGATGGCGGCGCTGGTTCTGAGCTCGTCGATCGTGTCCAGGCTGCTGGCCATTTCTGTTTGATTGCGTTCTTTCGTTAGGCAACCGTATCTCTGGGTCGACACCTTTACTTCTGCTGGAATGACGGCTTCTGCTCCAAACACTAGGCTGAAGGGGGTTTGGCCTGTTGCTGTCTTAGGTGTGGTTCTGTCAGACCACGGGACCAAAGGCAACTCGTCCGCCCACTTGCCCCCAGCTTCTTCCAGTCTCCTCTTCATGTTGTCCATGACAATTCTGTTGCTGGATTCTGCCTGACCGTTTGTTTGTGGGTACCTGGGAGCAGCTTTTAGTAGGGTGATATTCCAACTAGCACAAAATGATTCGGTTTTATTAGATATGAATTGTGAGCCATTGTCGCACACTATTTCAGAAGGTATACCGAATCTGCAGATTATGTTTCGTTTAAGGAAGGATATCACCTGATTTTCTGTAACCTGGGGGAAATCTTCTACTTCTATCCACTTGGAGAAGTAGTCCGTTAGTGCGAGCATGTAGGTTCTGTTTCCGGGTGCTCTGGGTAGCGGTCCTACAATGTCCATCCCTCATTTCATGAAGGGCCAGGGCGATATGATTGGATGCAGGGGTTCGGCGGGCTGGTGCGTGACAGGGGCGTGTTTCTGGCAGGCTTCGCATTTCTTGGCCAGCTCCACTGCATCTCTCCGTATTGTTGGCCAGAAGTATCCCATTCTGATTGCCTTGTTGGATAGGCTCTTGCCCCCTGCATGATTTCCGCAGTCTCCGCTGTGGAGATCGTGTAAGACTGTTTGTGCCTCTTCGTCGCCCATACATCTCAGGTAGGGTCCTGCGAGTGATTTCCTGAACAACACACCGTCTATTAGTACGAATCTGGAAGCTTTCATTTTGAATCCCCTTACCTCTTTCTTGTCTGCTGGTAGAGTTCCATCTTTCAGCCATTTTTGGTAAGGTGACCTTCAATCCTCTCGCTCTGGTTGCTCCGTGGTGTTGCTGAGGACGCCTAATCCGGCTTCCCACTGGGTGCTGAAGTTTTCAACTTCCCGGTCTTCCTGGAAAGTTGATGGTTCCAGCACGTGGGTAATGGGGATTGAGGAGATGTCTCCTGGCTTGAATGTTGCCCCCAGGTTAGCCAGCGCGTCTGCTTCTGCGTTCTGCTCCCTGGGGATTTGCTCTATTTTGAAGGTGATGAACCTTGCCTTCTTGTCTTTGACTACCTCCAGGTAGGCTGCCATCCTGGGGTCTTTAGCCTCATACTCGCCATTGATGTGATTTACTATGAGCTGCGAGTCGCTGAATGCCTGGAGGTATCTGACCTTGAGGTCCAGGGCTAGTTGGAGCCCTTGGATCAAGGCCTCATACTCTGCTACGTTGTTGGTTGCTTGGAACTCGCACCGTACCGCCTGTACGATCATGTCTCCTTGAGGGGATCTGAGCACCATTCCTACCCCTGCTCCGCGGCTGTTGGAGGCTCCATCTACGTACAGCGTCCATCAACTTCCTTCAGAGTCCATTTCTGGGGGTAGGATTTCTTTGGCTGCTTCTTTTTCCATTCCTGGGCTAAAATCAGAGACAAAATCTGCAAGGGCTTGTGATTTTATCGCAGTTCTTGTTTCAAATTTTAGGTCGTAGCCACTCAGGTGGACTGACATTTGGACATTCTCCCAGAGAGTTCTGGCTTACTCAATATGGGTCTTAAGGGATAGCTAGTTAAGACTGATATGGAGTGAGACTCAAAGTAAGGTCCCAGCTTGTATGAGGCTGTAACCAAAGCAAGAACTAGTTTTTCAGGAGCTGTGTACCTGGTCTCTGCAGGAAGCAGAGACTTACTGATGTAGTAGACTGGATGCTGGGTTCCCTCATGTTCCCGCACCAGGACTGCACTTACCGCCACCTCTGTTACCGACAAGTATAGGTATAACGGCTCTCCCTGCTCCGTTTTGGACAGGAGCGGAGGGGTGCTGAGGTACTTCTTCAATTCTGTGAACGCCTTTTCGTGCTCTTCCGTCCACTCGAATCTCTTGCTCTTTCGTAGTATGTCATAAAATAGCCGGCATCTGTCGGAGGATGTGGAGATAAACCTGTTGAGGGCTGCCACCCTGCCAGTCAGTTTCTGCACGTCTTTCGGCTTTTGGGGAGATTCCAGTTGAAGGAGTTCCTTGATCTGCTCGTTGCTTGCCTAAATCCCTCTCTGTGTGACCATGTACCCCAGGAGCTCCCCACTGGAGACTCCGAATGTGCATTTGGAGGGATTCAGCTTCATTTGGTATTTCCTCAAGATGCTGAAGGTTTCTTCCAGGTGCTGGGTGTGTTGGCTGGCTGCTTTGGATTTGAAAACCATATCGTCTATGTAGACTTCCATGGTTTTACCTATCTGATCCTTGAACATCATGTTCACCAGCCTTTGGTAGGTGGACCCTGCATTTTTCAACCCGAATGGCATAACGTTATAGCAGTAGATACCTCTTTCAGACCTGAATGTCGTCTTTTCCTGGTCTTCTGGGTGCATTTTGATCTGGTTGTATCCGCTCCAGGCGTCCAGGAACGTGAGCATCTCGTGGCCTGCTGTCGCATCCACCATTGCGTTTATGTGCGGCAGAGGGAACGGGTCTTTAGGACACGCCTTGTTCAGATCGGTGAAGTCTACGCATACTCTCCACTTCCCGTTCTTCTTGGGGACCACCACCACGTTTGATAGCCATTCTGGATATGTTACTTCTCCGATTTTTCCTGCGGCCAGGAGGTCGTCCACTTCCTGGTTTATCACCTGGTTCCTTTCTGCGGCAAATTTCCTCCTTTTTTGTTGGACCGGCTTGTAGCCGGGGCTTACACTCAACCTGTGCGAGATTATGTTTGGGTCTATTCCCACCATGTCTTCGTGGGACCACGCAAAGCAATCGATGTTAGTTTTTAACAAATTTAACAGCTCTGAACGAACAATACCTGTGCATTCTGCTCCCACCAGCACCTTCCTCTCCGGATGCAGCGGGTCTAGGGGAATTTCCTCTACCTCCACTTGGGGAGGTTCCTCATAGGCTCCCCTGACCTGCCTCGCATGTGATTGCTATGCTGGAGGAGGGGTGGCTGTGGGCTTGAGTGCCACTTTGTAGCAGCTTCTTGCTTCTTCCTGATTTCCTCTTATGGTCTGGACTCCCCACGGTGTAGGGAACTTGAGACACCGGTGGTATGAAGATGGAATGGCCTTCATGTCATGTATCCACGGCCTGCCAAGGATGACGTTGTAGGTGGAGGGACCGTCAATTACCAGGTACCTCACCTGCTTGTTGATTCCTCCGGCGTAGGTCGGGATCAGGATTTCTCCAAGTGAGTGCTTGGTTTCTCCGCTGAATCCCACCAGCGGAACCGCCTTTTTGGTCAAGTCTGCCTCTCCAAATCCCATGCTCTTCAGTGTTTCCAACATGATGATATTGACTGAGCTCCCCGTATCCACCAGGATCTTTTTCACCCTGCAGTTTCCTATGGATAGGGTGATGATCAGGGCGTCATCATGGTACTCAGCGCCTTCCTCCACGTCCGTTTCATCGAAGCTGACGACTGGCAGATCCTGGGCGCTGATCCTGCATGAGGATTCTGGCTTGTCTCCTTTGACTCTGGTAGCGTGCCTCTTGGCTGCGGAGTAGGTGAGTCCGCACAGTTCCGAGCCCCCTGTTATCACGTTAATAGTTCTAATGCAGACAGGAGGGCTAGAGGGTGCTACCTGACGAGTTGCGTTCACCTTGGTCCCTTTTGGCAGGATGTGATTCAGGTTACCCTGCTCGTACTGATACCGAACCTCCTTTCTGAGGGTGATACAGTGATAAGGCTAAAGTCGTATCACCTTAATCAAAGTAAAAATATCTCAATACTAACAGAATAGCTAGTGGTAAGACAGGTATCGAATCCACAGGGAGGCGGTAATAAAAGGTTTGCTAATGGTAATTAAGTCTAAAAGTAACAGTTTTATGGGGGTTTTGGTTTGTTTGTTTTGACTAATAACTAAAAACAATTGAAATAAAGGATGTGTAACAGAGATATTAAAAGTCTAGGAATTCCGGGTCACCAAGTATATTTTATTGGGATACTTAATTAATCACTAGTTCAATCGGATTATTCAAGGTCACAAGATTGGTCAATACTATTGTGTTCTTTAGGTCAAAAACTAACATGCGATCGCTATTATTAGAATCAACCTATTTGATTATCGCAGCCTATATCAATTCTAACCCGATCGGTGAAAGAACTAATTTGCTACACTAATTATCAATTCAGGCCTAAATCAATTAATTTGAATAAGAACAATAATCAAACAACAATCTTTGCGATTTTACTAGCAATCAATTAACATTCCCTTTTTAATATACTTGGATCCCCTTCATCCTAGATTAAGAAATTAGCTACACATATTGAATCTAATAACAATAACAATAAAGAGGATTGAAAACATGATTGAAGATGATAAATAACAACAAGGAATAAAAAGCATAAAAACTTGAATGAATTAAATTGAACAAGAAATAGTAATACCGTAGTAATTAGCAAGGAAAGATTAAGAACAAAGTATGAATTAATCCGGAAAATGATGATGAGAAAAGCTAGATCTAAAGTAGTGTGTAAAATCAAAGGGTAATAAAAACTAGGTTATCGAACTCCTATTTATAAAAAATAAAGAAAGTCGAAATAAGGAAAAAGCGGAAATAAATCCTGCGACGGGTTCCTCGATCGAGGACATCACTCCCTCGATCGAGGGTCTTCATCAAATGGCCTTATTCAGCTCTTTTCTTCCTCGATTCTTCTCCAAACTTCCTAGAATCTCTTGGGATCCTCTTGTACTCCGCCTTGTCGACTCTCGCGATGCCTTAGTACACCAACTTGTCCCGCAAATGCACTCATCCTGCATTAAAACATAAAAGGCGGAAGTATCGACAATCTCACTGAAACGGCATATAAAATGTCATATAATATCACAAACCGTTTCAAAAACATCTGAGGGGAAGCATAAAAGTGTATGTAAAAAATGACTCATCAAACTCCCCCAAACCGACTCTTTGCTTGTCCTCAAGCAAAGCAAACTAAAAGAAGACCCATAAAAAAAAGACGGTGAATAGCTAACTCAGAGCCAATGCTAATGAAATAAATCCCAAGCTATGAATGTAACTAAGTGATGACTAAAAAGAGAAAACTCAGCTCATATTCCAAGATGACAACGATGTAGACAAGCCAATTGCCTTTCAATTTTGCAAGACAAATTAGTCGGATTCTCACAGATTCGCTCAAGCACTCATAAGGGGTGAAAAATATGTGAGATAGAAAGAAATAAGACACTCACTCAACTTATGAAACATGCATGCAACCTAGTGTGATAGAGAATCCCCAACTAATATGCAATCATAATGCAGACAAAAGTACATGTATCAAGGACAATAAGGATGACAAGTGGGCAAAGGTATAGAAATGGTTTGTGCCAAAGCACGTTATGGATATGTGAGGCTAAGACGGTAGTCGCAGCATTAAACCAAAACCAATTCTATGCTAGTATCACAATTCATCCCAATCTAGAGAAATTATCTCAAAATTACAAGATATGAGAGTCAACAAACTACTCTCCAAAGATACATTAAACTCTAGTAATCATCCTTTCGATCTCTTAACATAATCAAATGAAGCGTATATTTTCTTTCTTTTTTTTTTTTCTTTTTTTTTTTTTTTTCTTTTTCTTCTTTTTTTTTCTCTTTTTCTTTTTTTTTCTTTTTCATTTTCTGCTTCATACATTTTTCTTCTTTTCCAATCATAAGAGATACAACACAATTGCTCAAAATATTTCTACTACACCCACAAGTGACAAAATAAGTCCTTATCCCAACCATAGTAGTAAGAATAAACATGGTAAACAAGCAACTGCGACTGTCCCGATAAGGTAGGCAAATTCTGGATTGTAGCTATTAGATGAGATATGAAATGGCCACAAGGTTCAAACGGGCTAACAAAAGGGTAATCTGTAAGGCTTATTTGAACGGTAAGAACCGCCTATCCACATGTACTTAGTCATATGAAAGCAATAAAAGTATCAAGAAATCAATTTCACACTTATGCAGTTTGATATTACACATTCCATGAGGAGAACTACACTCAAGCCTAAAAAACAATGAGACCGGTTTATTAATGTTCCCGGCCTAGGAAGCTCTAAAGACCTCAGAAATTAAGTAGCTTACCAACAAAATTTGTCAAATCTAATCAGCAAAAGGCAAGTCAACAACGGTGAAGGCTTGGACTATGAGCTTTGTATTCACTAATGCAAGTCAAAACATAGTACATGACCGCTAATTGGGATTTAAAAACAGAAACAAGGGCAAATTATCATCATAGCTAGCTAAAATCACCAAGACTCGACCTAAAAGAAACACTTTTTTTTTAACAAGAAATAAAACACACAACTGAAAATAAAAAACACTCCCCCAAACCTATATGTCACAGTGTCCTCAATGTGACCCTACAGCAAAAAGATCACAATAAACCGCAGCAACCTAGAGAGGACACTACTAAAAAAAACATGGAAGAGAGCAAAGAAAATCAACAATAAAAGAAATAAAATAATAGAAAAACAAGGAAAGATGCTACCGTCAGTGAGGTAGCGACTCCCCCAAACCAGCTGTGAAGGGGGTAGTGACCAGCTGTCACTACTGCTCATCATCATCTACATAATCATCAATTTCTTTAAATTGTGCCTCCAAGTTTGAATCGACCTCTCTGCTGCTACCGGCTACATCCTGGTGACTGCCACGTCCCCTACCACCACCATGAGAAGGGTCGGCCCCAAACTGACCACCAAATCCCCCGACTGGCTCATCTGGGTGAATGGGAGTATAGAAAGGTCTCCCAAGGGCACCGTAGTCGCGACTAAACTGGGTGGTAAACTCCTCTGAGGTCACACCGTACAAGTGAAATACCTGACTGTCGTCGCCAGGAATAGGTGTGTAGTAGCTAGGAGCAACACCCCTATATGGACGGTTCTCAGCAAGGCTAGTCGCCTCCATCTGCTCCCACAGTCTCCTCTGAACCAAGGCATTATTAATGCCTTCATGTAGCCGAACCTCCCTCTCAACAACAGGATCGAAAGAATAAGAAGGTGCAAATGATGGAGATGCAAATGGTGGAGGTGTAAATGGCTGGAATGGTGCTGCAGGGCGAAAAATAGGGGTCGTAGGGTTGACAGCCTTCCTACGAGGCTGGCGTGTCAGGGGAACCTGGTAAGTGAGCTCATCTGGAATCAAGTAAGAGACAGGCAGGGGACGGAGCTCTGACTCGTCCTCCTCAAGATGGTCCGTCTCAGGAAGTCGATCACATGGTAAATCCATCCACAAGGTACCCCGTACCTTCCACCTATATCTCCTCGCAATACAATCTATCCAACCGAGCCCATGACGCAGGTACTCCTCATCTACCGTGGGTGCCACAATATTGGTCATAGGTAAGTAAGGTGGAAGACCCTAAAAACCAGCTACTCGCCTAGCAAGGCGAGTCACTATAGCCCCACAATCTAAAGATGAGAACTTCCCTCTCATCTTATCTAGAGCCCCACAAACGACTCCCGGAGCGCTGAAAGTGAAGACCTCCTCCCGAAAAGGGTTTAGGCAGGAGGCTAAAAGCAGAACCTCCATGGTCACCAGTTTACTTATGTCCTTCCTACCATAAAGAAGACAGGAAAGTAGGCGCAGGAAAATCCTAAGAGTAGGATGTTGTACATCGTTGACAGCCATAGCTCCCACTTCCACGGAATGACCTGAAAAGAGTGAAAAATACCGAGTCGCACGGAGCCAATTTGGAACCCCCAGCAAATCCTCCGGTTCCCCGACATCTAAACCAAGGTGCTCAGCCACTTGGTCATATGAAAGAGCATAATCGACATTAAGGAGTCGAAACTGAATCCTCCTACCCGGTATATCATGAACCAAGGAGCTTAGGAACTCAAGTGTCAGGGGACGATAAGATGATTCACACAAGGAGTACAAACCACCCAACCCCAACTGGTCAAACATGCCAAAGATGCTATCATTAAGGCCCAAGTTACCAGGTATGGTACTGTTCACGCACCTAGTAGGGTTCATTGGCCTAGCCATGAGGCGAACAAACTCGTTCCTTTGCTCAAGTGTGGCGAAGATTACCATGGGAAAATCGTCAACTGGTGGAATGCGAGGTTGACGTGGTGCCCTTTGTCGTCTTGCTCCTTGTCTATCCATCCTACAAAATTAGCATACAAAGAATTACAAACCCAATGGCAATCAAAACAAACCTGAAATTACCCAATCCCTAATCCCTAATTCGAAATTTTCGAATTTGTGACTAAAATTAGGTAAATCAAGTTGTAAATGACTATGAATTTAAATAATAAGTAGCTAATAGAAGGATTAAAGCAAGAAATAACAAACAAATAACTACAATTCCTTAATTCGAAATTTTCGACCAAACCCTAACCCCTAATTCGAAATTTTCGAAATTTTGACTAGAATTTGATGAATGAAGGTGTTATCGACTAGGAATTGTAATTATAAGTAAGTATAAGAGTGATTTGTAGCAAGAAACAACAATTTAAGGCATCAAATTAGCATAAACACACCAAACCCTAACTTTTCTTAAGATGAATAAAATCTGAAAATTAGAGTGAAAAAAGAGAAATTACCTCCAAGAAAGTTGTTAGAATCTAGCAAAGATGTGATGTTGATGATGAATTAGTGAACAGTGAAGCACAAAGGGGATTTGGGGATAAGAAAATTGAAGAGAAAGGGGAAGGGGTGCGAAAAAGATGAAGGAAATTTGAAGAATGAACAAATTTTGGGGAAACAAAGCTGAAGAAGGCGAAAAACCGGTCTGAACCGCCCGCCTCGATCGAGGGTAGGCGGTCCTCGATCGAGGGACCTTGATTTTTTTTCTACTCCAGTTACGTCCTAAAATAAATATAAATTTCCTTCATAACTCCTCGATCGGGGACGTTACTCCCTCGATCGAGGAACCTCAATTTTTTTCCTCTTCACTTACGCTTTAACGGGATTGATTTTTGCCAAGGGTTCCTCGACCTAGGCCACTTATACCTCGATCTAGGGACCCTTAACAGTACTTAACCCATTATTCTTCAAATTCATGACTCCAAAAGGCCGCATCCTGCAACATAAGCTTGACAAAAGCATTAATCATAATCTAAAACTGAAATCAAAGAAACTAACACTAAACGAAGAAAACTTGAAAAAAAAAACGCGGGCTGCCTCCCGATAGCGCTGGTTTAAGCGGTCCCGCACGACCGTATTACCTCTAATCAAAGTTATTTTCAAAAGTGAATAGGGCAACGATTTCTACTATCCCAATGAAGGCACCTTCATGGTATAGTTTCAAGCGTTGACCATTCACTTTAAAATACTCACCCTTGTCAGTTTGCAGTGTAACTGACCCAAATTTGTTCACTTCAACAACAGTGAACGGTCCAGACCATCTACTCTTTAGTTTTCCTGGAAACAAACGCAAACGAGAATTGAAAAGTAAAAATTTCTCACCAACATGAAATTCTCGTTGCAAAATGTGCTTGTCATGCCACTTTTTGGTTCGTTCTTTGTAGACTTGAGCACTATCGTAGGCATGCAATCGGAACTCATCAAGCTCGTTCAGCTTCATCAATCTCTTTTCACCCGCCAGTGAAAGGTCCATATTTAGCTCCTTTATGGCCCACATAGCTTTGTACTCCAACTCCACAGGTAAGTGGCATGATTTACCGTAGACTAGTCGGTATGGGGATGCTCCAATAGGTGTCTTGTAGGCAGTGCGGTATGCCCACAAGGTGTCATCAAGCTTCCGACTCCAATCTTTCCTGTTCTTGCTCACCACTTTCTCCAAAATCTGCTTCAACTCTCGGTTAGAAACCTCCACCTGCCCACTGGTTTGAGGATGATATGTTAATCCTCGTCGGTGTGTAACTCCATATTTCTTCAACAAGGAGTTACGATGATGCTCTTTGAAATGCGTTCCACCATCACTGATCACCGCCCGTGGCACTCCAAATCGTGGGAAGATGATTTTCTGAAACAACTTAATAACAGATTTAGCATCACAAGTGGGGGTGGCAATTGCCTCCACCCATTTAGAAACATAATCTACGACTACTAAGATGTAATGGTTTCCATGAGAAGAAGGAAACGGACCTTGGTAATCAATGCCCCAAACATCAAAAATCTCCACCTCGGAGATTCCAGTTTGAGGCATCTCATGCCTTTGCGAAATATTACATGTTCTTTGGCATGCATCACAAGAACGAACAAAACTAGTAGCATCTTTCAAGATAGTGGGCCAAAAGAAACCCGATTGCATTACATTAGCGAAGGTCCTAGAGGGACCATGATGACCACCATAAGAAGATGAATGACAATGAGAAAGGATAGCATGTACCTCACTTTCCGGGATACACCTCCTGTAAATGCCATCAGCGCATTCTCGGAACAAGTATGGATCGTCCCAGAAATAGCGCTTCACATCGTGCATAAACTTCTTCTTTTGTTGATAGGACAAATCAGGAGGCAAAATCCCTCCCACCAAGAAGTTAGCAAAATCGGCGAACCAAGGTGTGTCGATAGTGATAGCAAGGAGATGGTCATCCGGGAAAGAATCATCAATGGGTGTTGGATCTCCCTCTTCAAATCTCAAACGTGACAAGTGGTCAGCTACCACATTCTCTGCTCCTGGCTTATCTCGAATCTCCAAGTCAAACTCTTGCAGAAGCAAGATCCATCGAATTAGTCTCGGCTTGGCCTCCTTCTTGGCCAACAAGTATCTCAACGCGGCGTGATCGGTATAAATTATAACCTTAGAACCAACCAAGTAGGCTCTAAACTTATCCAATGAGTAAACTACCGCAAGCAACTCCTTTTCAGTGGTGGCATAGTTGATCTGTGCATTATCCAAAGTCTTACTGGCATAATATATGGCATTTAAGGCTTTGTCTTTTCTTTGCCCCAAGACCGCTCCGATGGCATAGTCACTTGCATCACACATAACTTCGAAGGGTAAGGTCCAATCGGGAGATTGGATCACCGGTGCTGAAATAAGAGCTTGCTTGATCCTGTCAAAAGATTTAATACACGCATCAGTAAACTCAAAAGGAGCATCCTTGTGAAGAAGCTGAGTAAGAGGTTGAGCAAGTTTAGAAAAATCTTTTATAAAACGACGATAGAATCCCGCGTGACCGAGGAAACTTCGAACGCCTTTGATATTAACCGGATACGGTAGTTTCTTAACCACCTCAACTTTTGCCTTATCCACTTGGATGCCTTTTCCAGATACCAAGTGACCAAGTACCACCCCTTCAGTAACCATGAAGTGGCACTTCTCCCAATTAAGCACAAGATGACTTTTCTCACAACGCTGCAAAACTTTGGACAAGTTTCTCAAACAAACATCAAAATCAGTACCATAAACACTGAAATCATCCATAAAGACTTCCATAATAGACTCTATGTATTCAGAAAATATGGCCATCATACAACGCTGAAAGGTAGCAGGGGCGTTGCATAAACCAAAGGGCATTCTCCTATAAGCAAATACACCATAAGGGCATGTGAAGGTAGTCTTCTCCTGATCATCAGGATGAATGGGTATTTGGAAGAAACCTGAGTAGCCATCTAAGTAACAAAAATAACTATGACGTGCTAGTCTCTCTAACATCTGATCAATGTAGGGTAAGGGGAAGTGATCTTTCTTGGTAGCAACGTTAAGCTTTCTATAATCAATACACATTCTCCAACCTGTGACAAGTCTAGTAGCAATTAACTCATTTTTGTCATTTGCAACTACTGTTGTACCTCCTTTCTTAGGTACGACTTGGACAGGACTGACCCATTTTGAATCAGAAATAGAAAAGATAATACCTGCGTCAAGCAATTTCTGAACTTCTTTTCTCACAACCTCTTGCATAGGAGGGTTCAATCGTCTCTGACCTTGCGCACTTGGTTTGTGACCTTCTTCCAGATGAATGCGGTGCATACAAAAATCCGGACTAATACCTTGTAAATCGTCAATGCTATACCCAATGGCTTTTTTGTGTAATTTCAAGACGGTCAACAAAGGAGAAAGTTGACCTTCAGTGAGGTTAGCATTGACAATTACAGGATTCATCTCCTTATCGTCAAGAAAAACATACTTAAGATGAGAAGGAAGAGGTTTAAGATCAGGTTTCTTTACCTCAGAAACTTTGGATGAGTTACCTAAACTTAGAACCTGTGGGTTCTTACATTCTTCTCCCGTTAGTAGCTTCTCGACCTCAACAACCTCCCGATTCCATGAGCCTCTTTCTTCAGCTGAGGTTGTGGTTAGAACAATCTCCAGAGGGTCCCTGTTCAAACATAGTGCAAAACAATCACTAGTAGTAAGATCAACTACATCAATGCTATGACATGTCTCCTCTAGCATGGGGCGCTTTAAAGCATTATGCAAGTTGAAAGTGATCTTATCATCCCCCACAGTTAGTGTTAAACTCCCCCGTTTAACATCTATGATCGCCCCTGCAGTATGAAGGAAGGGTCTACCTAAAATAATAGGCACATGGGCATCCTCAGCTATATCAAGTACAACAAAGTCAACGGGAATGAAAAACTTCCCAACTCTAACCGGTACATCTTCTAAGACACCTATGGGGTGCTTAACAGATCTATCGGCCATTTGTAAGGTCATGTTTGTGACACTCAATTGACCCATATTTAACTTTTGACAAATGAAATATGGCATAACGCTAACACTGGCCCCTAAATCGCAAAGGGCTTTATCAATTGACAAACGACCTATATGACAAGGGATAGAAAAACTCCCTGGATCCTTAAGCTTAGGAGGTGATTGACTTTGTAAAACGGTGCTGCATTCTCCAGTAAAGGCAACTGTTTCGGCTTCATTGAATGACCGCTTCCTAGTCAAAATATCCTTCATGAACTTTGCATAAGCTGGAACTTGAGTAATCAACTCCGTAAAAGGTACATTCACTTGCAAATTCTTCACGACTTCCATAAATCGACCAAATTGTTGGTCCAATTTGGTCTTATGTTGTCTATGAGGAAAGGGAAGTGAAATAGGAATGGGTTCGGGAGCTTTGGGTTTTGGGTTATCATTTTTTCCAATTGCACCGGAGGGGGACGCTCCTCGATCGAGGGCCTGGTCTCCTCGATCGAGGGCTTCACCTCCTCGATCGAGGGACCTCTTAGAGCGTAGCTGTGCATTTTTTTCTTTGGTTCCTCGATCTAGGACAGCAGTTCCTCGATCTAGGACCTTGGAATTTGGTCGAGAGACCACTTTCTCATGTTTTTCTTGGCTTTCCTCCGTCCCATGGGACACATCACCCTCATCATCACTTAAGGCTAAGTTACCCCAAGCTTTGGGATGCATGTAGGGTATCTCTGGTTTCTCAAGCGGCGTTTCCGGGCCCGGATATGATGTACCACTCCTCAAATGAATTGCATGGGCTTGCTCATGAGGTTGCTTTCCTTGGGGAGGAAGTTGACCCGGTTGTTTAGAGGGATTTTGTCCCGCTAATTGAGCAACTTGAGTATCTAGCATCTTGTTATGGGCTATGAGCTCGGAAATCTGAGTAGTTTGCTTTTGTTGAATTTGCAAACTTTGCTGCAACATAGCTTTCATTTCAGCTAAATCATTGTTTGGAGCTTGTGGAGGAGCTTGCGGTGATTGAAATTGTTGTTGACGTTGATTGCTATACTGATTTCCTCCTTGAGGTTGTCTATTGTAACCCCCTTGTTGATTCCCCCGATTTTGAGGAATAACATAGTTTGAACTCGATGGTTGTTGAGACTGTGGATTCTGCACATTCTGATTACCCCATTGAAAGAACGGATGTTCCTTGGTCCTCTCATTGTAAAAGTTAGAATAAGGATTGCCTTGCCTATAAGACTGGAAGACATTCACTTGTTCCAAGGTGCTCAAACACTCAGCCGCACCATGACCCTCAAGTCCAAAACGAGCACAAAGTTCCTCTTGCTGATACATAGCATTAACCGTCTGCTTATTTCCCAAAGATTGTGTTGTTTGCATCTCAGCAATCTTAGCAGTAAGGGCTTCTAACTGAGCTGCAACTGCACTATCTGAGCCACTTCCTCTAGTAGCTCCCCTCGGGTTTCCATACTCGGTAGTGTGAGTAGCCATCTCCTCAATAAGCTTCCACGCGGCATCATCATTCGTGTTGTTCTGAAACCTCCCATTAGCAGAAGAATCTAGGAGGGCTCTATGATCATCAAACAACCCGTTGTAAAACTGGTTGCAAAGGAACCACTTCTCAAAGCCATGATGGGGAACAGATCTAATCAACTTCTTGAATCGCACAAATGCCTCGTTCAAGTCCTCGGTAGGAGACTGCTTGAAACTTGTGATCTGGCTTCTCAAGTTATTGATTTTCTGTGGAGGGAAGTATCTCTTGTAGAATACAAGAGCCAAGGAGTTCCAATCAGTGATATCAGTCATATCCAACTCTCTCAGCCATTCCGCTGCATCATCTTTCAGGAAGAAAGGAAACAAAGTTTGTTTCACCTGATCTTGAGTTACTCCTGTAATCAAAGGGATAGAACAACAGTAAGTAACAAATTTTTCCATGTGATGAGCAGGATCCTCACCCGGTTTTCCTCCAAAGAGATTTCGCTCCACTAGATTGATGTAGGATGGTTTGATTTCAAATGTTCCTTCATCAGTACTAGAGAGCTTAAACCCCTTTGGAATAGAATCCAAGGTGGGTTCTGAATGACTTGCTAAAGTAGGCATTTTAAGAGTTGAGTAATTTGTTCTGTTTCAAAAAATAAGGTGTCCTCGTCAAAGGACAGATTTTCTGAAGTATTTGAGTGCTCTGCGTCTCCGTCAAGTATACTCAAGCCTTCTACTTGACCAACTTCTCTGTTATGCTTTCGTCTATTCCGAAATCTCCTCTCAGGTTCTGAATTTGGTGTAAGGAGTTCAGACCTGTTCGACCTGGGCATACACGAAACTAACAAGAAAAGAATGAGAGCGGTCTCAAGGAACGGAAGTCCCTTGAGACAAAAGACAAAATTAACAAAAAACAAACAGAAAATTGTTGCCTCCCCGGCAACGGCGCCAAAATTGATAAGGCTAAAGTCGTATCACCTTAATCAAAGTAAAACTATCTCAATACTAACAGAATAGCTAGTGGTAAGACAGGTATCGAATCCACAGGGAGGCGGTAATAAACGGTTTGCTAATGGTAATTAAGTCTAAAAGTAACAGTTTTATGGGGGTTTTGGTTTGTTTGTTTTGACTAATAACTAAAAACAATTGAAATAAAGGATGTGTAACAGAGATATTAAAAGTCTAGGAATTCCGGGTCACCAAGTATATTTTATTGGGATACTTAATTAATCACTAGTTCAATCGGATTATTCAAGGTCACAAGATTGGTCAATACTATTGTGTTCTTTAGGTCAAAAACTAACATGCGATCGCTATTATTAGAATCAACCTATTTGATTATCGCAGCCTATATCAATTCTAACCCGATCGGTGAAAGAACTAATTTGCTACACTAATTATCAATTCAGGCCTAAATCAATTAATTTGAATAAGAACAATAATCAAACAACAATCTTTGCGATTTTACTAGCAATCAATTAACATTCCCTTTTTAATATACTTGGATCCCCTTCATCCTAGATTAAGAAATTAGCTACACATATTGAATCTAATAACAATAACAATAAAGAGGATTGAAAACATGATTGAAGATGATAAATAACAACAAGGAATAAAAAGCATAAAAACTTGAATGAATTAAATTGAACAAGAAATAGTAATACCGTAGTAATTAGCAAGGAAAGATTAAGAACAAAGTATGAATTAATCCGGAAAATGATGATGAGAAAAGCTAGATCTAAAGTAGTGTGTAAAATCAAAGGGTAATAAAAACTAGGTTATCGAACTCCTATTTATAAAAAATAAAGAAAGTCGAAATAAGGAAAAAGCGGAAATAAATCCTGCGACGGGTTCCTCGATCGAGGACGTCACTCCCTCGATCGAGGATCCCCCCTCGATCGAGGACATCACTCCCTCGATCGAGGGTCTTCATCAAATGGCCTTATTCAGCTCTTTTCTTCCTCGATTCTTCTCCAAACTTCCTAGAATCTCTTGGGATCCTCTTGTACTCCGCCTTGTCGACTCTCGCGATGCCTTAGTACACCAACTTGTCCCGCAAATGCACTCATCCTGCATTAAAACATAAAAAGGCGGAAGTATCGACAATCTCACTGAAACGGCATATAAAATGTCATATAATATCACAAACCGTTTCAAAAACATCTGAGGGGAAGCATAAAAGTGTATGTAAAAAATGACTCATCATACAGTCCTCGGTTGTGTGCCCGATGTCTTCGTTATGGAAGTCACACCTCAGGTTGGTGTCCCTTCCGTCTTTGCTCCTTTCTTCTGCCCTTTTCTTGGGCCACTTGACTTTTTCTCCCAATTCTTTCAGTGTTTTGATTAGTCCTGCAAGATTGACAGTAAAACCATACTCTTGTACCTTTGGCGGCAGGTTTGGATCATTCTTCCAGCTTTTTCCCCCAGAGACCTTATGCACTAGCCTGTTGTAGGGTTTTGACCTCTCCTGCCTGTCTGCTGCTGGTGCCTTCCTACTGGTGGAGGCGGAGCTGCAGCTGATCCTCCTGGGTCCTGGGTCCTGCGTCCTCGTCCAGTCGGATGGCGTCCAACGCCGTTTGCTGAACCTGAGCATATGCCGTGCATGGCCATTTGGTCAGCTCTTTGTATAGGTCGGAGGCCTGTGGTAGCCCCCAGCGAAAGGCGTGGATGGCAGCCTTCTCCTCGCAATGGGGTATGGAAACCATCTCCTTGTTGAATCTGGCCAGGTAGTCTCTGGTGGACTCCTCATCACCTTGTTGGATCTGGTAGAGATCGCTGCTCTGCTTTTCTGGCCGCCTGCTGCTGGCGAACTGTTGGTTGAACGCGTTCACCAGGCCTGCAAAGCTGGAGATGCTGGAGTTGGGCAGGTTGACGAACCATTGGAGGGCGGCTCCTGAGAGAGTGGACCTGAACCCTTTACACATACACGCCTCTTTCAGGGAACCAGAGGCCGTTATCACCATCATCTTTTGCTTGTACTGGTTGATGTGGTCTATCGGGTCGGCCGTTCCGTCATAGCTCGTCATGTTTGGGGGGGTGAACCCTTTTGGCACGTCTACCGAGACTATGTTGTGGGTGAACGGGGAATATGCGTAGCTGTCTGCGGCCGCCTTCTCCAGGGGTCTAGGCATTTATGGTATGCGGCTGACTAAGTCCCACAGCTCTTTGTATTGGTGCTCCCAAGGATTTGGTCCTGCAAGAGGGTTAGCGAAATTCCAAGGGGTATTGTGAATGAGGGGTGCATACCCTGGCGCTCCTGGGGTTTGACCGACCGTGGGTTGGCTGAGTGCCTGTTGACTCATCGGTACGGTGTGGACTATTGACGGCGCCTGTTGGGCAGAGTATCCTGGCGGTCCAACTCCCAGCATAAGTGGTTGCCTTGCCGACGATCCTTCTCCTTGCGTCCAGCCCGAGGTTGGGGTGGAAAAAGGTCTTGCATTACCATGACGGTTAGTACTAATGGGTAATCTTACAGATCCGTTACCTGGAGCCCCTGTTTGCGGTGGGGGTGAGTCTAGGTCGACGGAAAGGTAGCCCAGTCCTGTAGGAGCGATTCTTTCTGATGGAGTTATTCCCGGGAGGTCTAGTCTGGTGACTATTTCGTTGGGGATGGTTCTAGCCTCACTTCTGCTTCCGGGAGGCCTTGGGATTCCGGCTTCTGTGCCTGGCCCTCCGCTGACGCGTGGAGGCTGATTCTGCGCGGTGGCCAACTTTCTCAGCTCCTGGTTGTCCTTCTTCAAGCCGTCGACCGCTTGGTGGAGGGCAAAGATTCCTTCCATCATGGTCTTCCACATGGCTGGGGTGGGAGTGTCTCCACTGGTATCACCTGAGCTGGCCACCGTGCCGCCGCTAGTGATGCCTGACTGCATCTGGGGGGTGCTGACGCTGAGGGGAGCCGCCACTGCTGGAGCTGGAGTTTCCTGAGCCCCCACAGAGGTGGAAGTGGCTCCTATCACTGCGGAAATGGGTTGCGAGGTTGTTTGAGAGGTTGTGTTTGTCATTTTGAGAGGTTTTTCGAAGAGTTTTGGGATTTTTAATTTGCACTTTTGGGTTGAATAATCACTACAGCCCCACGGTGGGCGCCAAAATGTTTAGGTCAAAATTTACCTAATGTTGTTTTTAGGAGGTTATAGTGATTTCAAGCCTAGTTTGCGATGTATTTAAGTGAGTTAAGTGTTTAGAAGAGTAGAGAGAAAGATATAGAAGACACAAGGGATGATGACGCAGGAAACCCCTTAGGGAAAAACTGCGGGAAGAAGGTTTCCTCCAAGTTCTACTAGAATTCTCCTTCAGAGTATGTGTGCGATTACAAGTATTTCTTAGGTTTTCTTAGTGCTATGTATGCTAAGTATGATAATGAATGCTCTCTAATGTACAATATTCACTTATATATAAGGACTTGATGTTATGGACCGTTGGATTTGGTCCCTATCCAACGGATCTCTTCTTCCTCTTTTATCCATTTCTGACGTCTTCTTCCTGCTTGCTTTTTCTGACGGAGCATGGGTGTGTGGCCATTTAAGGTAATCTCGAGCCTTGTTCCTTGATGAGTCATATTTATATATACTTTAATGCCTCCTCTTAGCATCTTTTGTTACGGTTCTGTGATTAGAATTGATATTTATATGTCACTTTTAGTAAATATCGATACTTCTGTATTTTTGTGTTTAAATGCAGAATTGATGCATTTGTGGAACATAAGAGTGATATATAGCTCCATGGAATCAACAAGACAAAGTACAAGAAGATATCCAAGAACTAAGGAAGAATAAAGGATAAGAATTGAAGCTAGGCGAGCGAAAGAACAACTCCATATAACTAGTATCTAGTTATAAGGGCCATATCTCAAGATATAAAATTGATAATCAAGTGATTCCAATTGGAGGTGAAAGCTATTCCTTTTAGCTTTCCAACGCCGCAAAAATCACTTGATTCTGACAAGTAACGAAGAAATGGCGAACGTTTGAACTTCAGTGCGCAAAGCAGGAATTACGCGCTGAGAGGTCCCTCGATCGAGGACAACTCAATCGAGGACAACTCATCCTCGATCGAGGAACCTTTTCTCAGGAATGCGTAGCTACGGCATTAGGTCCCTCGATCGAGTACATCTTGTCCTCGATCGAGGAACCCTTCAGCGACGGGTTTCTTTCCGGAAACCTTTCAAAGTCATTCCTTATGTTTTATTATATAAGGAGTCGTGCCCTTTGAGTCTTTTATGCTTCTTCCGACCCTAATTTCAGTCCTCTTTCTTTCTTTTACCCTAGTTTTGTTACTTTTCTTTCTTCTACGTACAATTCGCTCAATAAAATCTAGTTTTAGTTTAGATCTAGCTTTTAATTTATGCATTGCAATTCCGGATCTCACTTTCTTTACGGTATTCTTCAATCTTTCTTTTAATTAAATTTCAATTATTGTTTTGTATTCCTTAATCATGTTATCAATCGTTTTCCATCTTGATTTCGTTATTGTTGTTAGACTCAATATGTGTAACTAAATTCTTAATCTAGGATGAAGGGGATCCAAGTATACTAGAAAGGGAATGTTAATTGATTGTTAGTAAAATCACAAGGATTGTTGTTTGATTATTGTTCTTATTCTAATTAATTGATTTAGGCCTGAATTGATAATTAGTGTAGCGAATTAGTTCTTTCACCGATCGGGTTAGAATAGATATAGGCTGCGATAATCAAATAGGTTGATTCTAATAATAGCGACCGCATGTTAGCTTTTAACCTAAAGAACACAATAGTATTGACCAATCTTGTGACCTTGAATAATCCGATTGAACTAGTGATTAATTAAGAATCCCAATAAAATATACTTGGTGACCCGGAATTCCTAGACTTTTAATATCTCTGTTACACATCCTTTATTTAAATTGTTTTTAGTTATTAGTCAAAACAAACAAACCAAAACCCCCATAAAACTGTTACTTTTAGACTTAATTAACTTTAGCAAACTGTTTATTACCGCCTCCCTGTGGATTCGATACCTATCTTACCACTAGCTATTTTGTTAGTTTTGAGATAGTTTTACTTTGATTAAGGTGATATGACTTTAGCCTTATCATTCCTTTAGCCTTTTCCCCCTCCTCGTCTTTACCGCTCACTTCCTTCCTATGCAATCTTCCTCTACCATGGACTTTCTTCTTTTCCTTTTCCTTGACTTTGGGTGCCACATGTACACTTTCCTTCCAATTACGTAGTGCCACGTGTTAGCCTAATAATGTCAATTTTAGGGCATAACAGTTACTAACTTACTATTGTTTATGTTTTGTATGTTAGATGTTCTTAGTAGTAAATAATTAGGAGTTGGATTTGAATGAAATAAAGACTCTTTATGTACTAGGTAAGTTAGGACTTAGGACCTTATATAAATAAGAGTCACTAGTCATGTTGAAAAGTAAGAGTGTGTGCTTAATAACCCGAGTTAAGCATAGTTTGAAATCTTAGCTAGTAGCTAAGTGTTGGAGGCCATGATTGATCGTATTATTGTTAGTGTTTGAATAATAATACAAGTTGGGTTCTGGTTAATTCCATAACAAAATATTCTGTCTTTGCATCCTTATATTATTTGTACCAAAAACCCCAACAATCTTTTATATTAGTAATGAAATAGATTGGATTTTATAGCAGCAAAAATGGCCTATTTTAATAATTAATAATTTAAAATAATTTATAAATTTCTCATTTAATTGTTATATTGAATTATATTTGTATTAATTAGTCAAACATATTTATGAATAATCAAATATTTAAAAATAGACCTGTATATTTATTGTACAATATAAAAGTAGTATCTTGTAAAACACAATTTTTTGTATAAGATTGTCTAACACAATAATTTCCTTAAAGCGAGTTTAACAGTATTTTTTTTTTAGAGATTCCGCAACAAAACAAAGTCTCATCAAGCTTTTGAGACAGTAACTCTACATTAATTTCGTCTAATAATTTGTGTAATAAAGCGTAAGATCGACTTACAAAAGATCAATTACTCATATAAACTGTTATGTCCACTAAAATCATAAAGCTCATGGAACAATTTTCCACTACTTTAATTTGACCCACATGCATGTCATTCACAATTACAAGGCCAAACATTAGAGCTTTCACCAACCATGAAGCATCCGGCCAATAATACATAGCAGTTTTTAAGACGTAACAAGCATGTGATCGTCACAAAACGATTTATTGATCTAGTTAAGAGACGGGACAAGGACGAGGACGACTACTAATTATGGTAGCAAGTCTATTACTAAACTTAAAAAATGGCTAAACCTATTTCCCTATTTGGAATAACTAACTCACCATTGGGCGGAGCCAGCCTTTTGGCTATATTGGCTATAGCCTTATAAGAGTTTAAAAATAAATAAAAGTTGTTAATATAAGCATATTATTATAGTAGCACATTTGGTTTTGGGGACTGCAATAACTAATTTGTATGTCATGTACTCGAGTCCTACATTTAGCAATTTTTATTTTTTTATCAAACAATAAGTGTGTTATATCGTCACTTACGTATTTCATGTTGATAAAAATTTAAAATAGTCCTTTCCTATTTTCATATATGACGTCTTTCTTTTCGAGATAAATATATATTTGACTTTAATTATACAGAAATATATAAGTCGGTAAATTATATAATTATATAAGGAAATTCGGTTACAACAAGCGATCTTACAAAAGCATATAATTTTTTTTTTTTATGAAAGAGATGAGGATTTTTTCACAATTTCAAAATACTAGATATCATGCCCGGGCGTTGCCCGGGTAATATCTTGACGTAGTTTCAAAGTAATTATCGTAACAGTTAATCTTCAAAAAATACTTAGTATAATAGCCATATATAAAGAATAATTCAGGTATGAATGTTTTTGATGGCTAATAAAACATTAGATGTATCAGGCTCGTATTATTTTCTTATTAGCCCGTATTCTTCTTACATTAGCTCGTATTCTTTATATTATCCCGTATTCTTACATGCTCATATTTGTAAGTTCGTGATCCTTTTATACGCTCGTATTCGTATTTTTGACAATAGCTCGTATTTTTTACATTAGCTCGTATTTTTAGCTTAATAGCTTTATTAAATCGCATTCTTACGTTAATAGCTCGCGTTCTTGTGTGCTCGTATTTTTTAGTTCCCGATTCTCTTAATTTCTTATTCAATTTACATTAGCTCGTATTTCTTATGTATTTGTAATTTGTAGCTCGTATTCTTTTAATTATACCTCGTAATCTTAAGTGTTTATTATATCATGAAATTTGACGTCTTTCAAATCTGATTCTACTTTTTTAGTTCGAGAAGTGTTTCAATTAGCTCATGTTTTCGTATTCTGTTTACATTAGCTCATATTCTCATCTTAATAGGCCGTATTGTTATGTGCTCGTATATTTAAGTTCGTGATCCTTTTAATCTCGTATTCGTATTCATTTGTGCTCATATTTTGAAGCTCGTCTTATCTTAATAACTCGTATTGTTTTTTCATTAGCTTGTATTCATTTGTCATTTGTGCTCGTATTTTAAAACTCGTCTTATCTTAATAGCTCGTATTATTTTTATATTAGCTCTTATTCTTAGCCCAATAGCTCGGATCGTATTCTTTTTATATTAGCCAGTATTATAAGGTCAATAGCTCGCATTCCCTTAAACTCTTAATTTTTTTACATTAGCCCATATTCTTATGTGTTCGTATTCCGTAGTGTGCATTTTTTAATTATACCTCGTAAACTTAAGTGCTTAATATATATATTCATCCATACATCTATTTATGCTATTAACTAAATAAAAGAAGGGAAACAACAAATTCTTCCATAACTTTACGGTAGCCAAAATTCTTAGTTATCAATTATTTTATTAACTAATCAATAATTATCCAACCGATATTTTATTACTATTTAATTATCTTTTTATTTATATACTTAATTTATTTAACCAAAGTAATAGCCAATCTAATCACTCTAAAAATAATAATTATCCAACTGATATTTTATTATTATTTAATTATCTTTTTATCTTTTTATTTATATACTTTGTTTATTTAATGAAATTAATAGCCAGTGTAATCGCTCTAAAAACAATAATTATCCAACTGATATTTTATTACTATTTAATTATCTTTTTATTTATATACTACGTACTTAATTTATTTAACCAAAGTAATAGCCAATGAAATTGCTCTAAACAATAACCAATGAAATCAATTATTTTATTAAATAATTCAATAATTATCCAACTGATATTTTATTATTATTTAATTATCTTTTTATCTTTTTAATTATATACTTGACTTGATTTATTTTACGAAAGTAATAGCCAATGTAATCGCTCTAAAAACAATAATTATCCAACTGATATTTTATTACTATTTAATTATCTTTTTATTTATATATTTAATTTATTTAATCAAAGTAATAGCCAATGAAATCGCTCTAAACAATAACCAATGAAATCAATTATTTTATTAACTAATTCAATAATTATCTAACTGATACTTTATTACTATTTTATTATATTTTTATTTATATACTTAATTTATTTAACCAAAGTAATGACCAATGTAATCGCTTTAAAAACAATAATTATCCAATTGATATTTTATTACTATTTAATTATCTTTTTATTTATATACTTAATTTATTTAACAAAAGTAATAGCCAATGAAATTGCTCTAAAATAATAGCCAATAAAATCGCTCGAAAAGTTCCTCTTTTAAGTATATATATTGATTTAGTAATTAAAATATCTTTTAATTTGGGAAATGTGTTAGATTTTATTTTGTAAAAGTACTCCTATTAATTATATTAATTTTTTGTTGCATATATTAATGGATGGTTCAACCTAACAAGAGATTATTGTCAATCGGGAGTAATTCTATTCAAATAAATAAATATTTTACTCGTAGAAGGAATTGAATACATTATCATTTTGACCATTAATATAGCTCAAATACCGGTTCCATAAAATTTTGTACCAAAAAAAATATGTTTATATATTAGTTAAATTTAGCCCTATATAATCTCGAATCCTGACTCCGCACTACTCACACATCAATATCTTATTAGGTATATTAACACGTCTGAGAAAGGGGAAATGGATAAGCAATGAGCTAGCTTGAGTACATGCTACACCAACTCATATTATCCTTACATGTTAAGTATATTAATTAGTTAGTGGAAATGTTTGATACTCTTAAGTAATGTTAATCTATTTTTAGCATAATTATATTTTTTCGGTTAGTTTAAATTCAAGTCAAGTTGAGTGTGTGTACGAGTGTATTACGTAAATCAAGATATGTAATTATCAAAAAAAAAATCTAGGGTCATAATAAGTGAACTAAAAATCTCAAAATTTGTTGTCGGGTGTAATCCCTGGTTGCGCACCGCCACTATATATATAAAGACAATTTATAAAAACATTTTTCAAAGTTCTAAATTTACAAAAATCTGGTTCTTAACTTAAATTATATCGCTATATTAAATTGGATCACTCTGCCGGTAATGCTAGTGTATGTTAAAAATTAAGTATCCATCTTACTTATGGCTATGGCTGCTAGGCGATGTCCCGGACAACGACACTCCATATATTTTAAAACAAAATACCCGCCTTAATAATTTGGATGTAATTAAGCATCATTTATGCACAAATAATTCTTAGAAAATACTCATTATATTAAGAAAGGGACATTATATTAATAAATGTGTTGTACCACCAATAAACAATGCTATCCTTGGTACTTGGTTAACCACATTTGAAAAACACAAAAGAAGCACATGCTTTAGTGCTATCTAGGTCCCAATTCAAGCATATATACTTGTTTGAGTAACCAAAGATGCTCTTATCAATTTATTATGATATCAATTAGAAAAATTCAACCAATTATAGTAGAGATAATATAAAATTTTTAAAAATATTAATTCCGTTTCGATCAATTATGATTATAATTAGCAAATCAACCAATTCGGGGCAGTTTTAAAGGGGTGTAGGGGATGCACTCATGCACCATCACCCCTTTGTTAACATATAAGTATAATTTTATTTTATTAAATGAGAAGTAATATTTATGTTGGTCTAGTTGTTGTGTGTTATTTTTCTTTGTTTAAAGTCACGAGATTAATACATTTTGGTCATGTTTGGTAAACAACATATTGAAAGAAATTAGTAGATTCTGGCATAATTAATAGGTTGGTTAATCAATCTACTATTTTTATATGTTTGGTAAATAACATATTCTGATAGCATATTAATCGAAATCTACTATTTTTGAATATGCTGCTAATAGCAGCATAATGTATTAACATATTCAATTTACACATGAAATCATTCTAATTATCCTATAATTTGCTAATTAACAAACATCCTTTCTTAATCTGATAATTTAATTTAATAGTCAAACCTGCTACTAAAATCTACTAACCGTATTTTACTAATTTTATCTGCTATTATGAATCTGTTTCTACTGTTTGCCAAACGTCTTTGTGAACAATTTTTATTCAACATTTTTTTTTACTATTTGTGTTATTATGTTAAAACGAGGTTTCTCATTATAAAACACACAAATCCAAAACTTTCGTAATTTCGTTAATTTTTTTAATCTCATCCGAAATCGCTTCTGCAACCCAATTATGGAGGAAATAAATATAAAAATACAAATAAAAAATAAAAAATAAAGTAAAAAGAATTGGAATTTTTATTGTGACGGCTTACCAACCTCTAAGAAGTGTCCAAAATTAATAAAAACTAAAGTTACATCGTCCAAAGTAAGAAGAATTGGTAAGAATCTTGATGCATGTACGTGTCCTCGTCTTTCAACGTTGAAGATGCATTATTTGATTAACTCATGCTATAACAAAAACATATGCAATATGCCAAAATTGTCACTACTTGAGGGAACTTATAGATGCTATATCTTTTTCTCATCATTCATATCACTACTTGTTTAATTTCGCCATAGAAATTATTTATTATTGGAGGAGTTAGGATCGAAATTAAATTTAATAGATAATAGTTAAAGGAGAGTTCATTAAAAATGGAAAATTTTTAACTAAAAACATCCAATTTGTATCTACTAGCAGGGATGAGCGTTCTTGCTGAGCGTTCCTGCTGGTTCATAATTATTAGCTAGTTCCATCATTGTATTTAGTGAAGGTCGATACTACATGTTTAATTTCAGCATAATGACGAGTTAATCAATGTTAATGGGTGTGAATGACAAGTATTTTATAATTCGGTTTTTTTAACATGGGTTTTAGAACACATATTAATAATCTAAATACGGAAATATTTACAACATATTCTCATCTGATTCTTAGATAAAAAGTCATTTTTCATAATTAACGAAAATATGGTTTAATCTTTCCGCATTTAAATTATTAACATGTGACTTTAGAGCACACGTTAGAAAAATCGTTTATATATATCTTTAATAAGTAATTAAGGATTTGTTTTCTGACTTTTGTTAATGAATGTTGAGTACTTTAGTTCGAGGCTTTTCCTCTATATATATTTCGTATCGTTATTAATCTCAATTTTAGTTCGTTCATCAATTACGCAAGTCACTTTTAGATATTTAAATATAGTTAAGATAATTTTAGTCTTTTACCACAGATCCGTCGACTTTGTATAACAAGCAATTCTCCTTTGTTAATTTATAATACACATTGTAAATCCTACTAAATAAATGGATTAATATAATACCAATGACATATAGCACACATTCTCAATTTCTCAAAAATAATCAAATTTGTCGTATTAACGTTTGTGTATTAAATACGAACATAGATATAATTTCTTTAACCCAATATTCAACCTATATTTTATTTCAATTTACCAATAATTCACCGCGAGTCAGCTTAATTATTTAGTTAAACACTAAATAAATTAACTTTGAACAATAACCACGATAAATGTTTTTTTTTTAAATGAGCGCATTATATCGCGAGTAAGAATAACTACGTCAAATATTGATAATGCATTATGCATGCATGCTAATATTAACATCAAAAAATCTCAATCACAATAAGTAGATGCAATAAATTCATAAAAGAATCTTCAAAATCACTCTTAATATAAGAAGCAAGTAGCATGATAACAACATGATATAATGCAATATTTGACTAAGTAAAGGCTAAAGCAATGATTTTGACCCAAGTGGACTATGTAGTCTGCTGCCTTAATAGTATAGTATGTAGTATTTCGCCTGGGGAATACGGGAATACAGCAACGTTAAAACTTACGATAAAATTTACAATTTTCACAAACCGAAAATCATCCCTATCTTGGTTACTAACGAAAGGGACTATTATAGGGTTAGGACGCCACTCCGTATATGAGAATTAGTACTAAATTTACGACTATTCATCAACAACGGTAGTCGCACTTGCTATACAGGGTGCTATCCGCCTTGTATACGTATGAGAATCTGATCGATTCATATAGTACGTACTAAACTTAACACTATTTGATAAGGGCATCTCTTTTTTTGACAAAAGAACGTTAAACCGAGATACGGTAAGAAAACAGAGTACATAATGATAGGTGTAAAACAGAAGCAAAGACGGACCGGCCCCTTGTAAACCAAACCAATTGGGGAAGGAACAAAGCAACCCCAACCCCCACATTACCACTCTTATATTACAACCCCACCAGTCACCCACCCACCCTAACCTTTAAACATTTCACAGCTCACACCTCCCTCTTTTACTATACAATTGTCCTCACCACAAACATGTTAATTGGTTAACAATAACTAGTGGCGTAACCAGAATTATAATAAAGGCGGCACAAAAATTATCATAAATAGCAAACAAGTAAGGTAATGACTAGAAAATCATTTCCAAAACTTTACCTAAAACTCTCAAATATTCATCGTTCAACACAATCGAGAGTCTCTAATACCTCTATTAGGCCCTGTTCTTTTTGGTGGAAAAAGCTAAATTGAATTGAAGAAAATGAAACTAAGATGAGCTCAACTGCATGAAGTTGAAGTACGTAAGAGTTGATTGAATAAAACCAAGTCGAGAAGAACTAAACTGTTTGCATTGTCCGGAAAAACAGAGCTCTAAGGCCATGTTCTTTCCGACCTACGATCAATTTTGCTTGACTGTATTCCATTAAGTTTTATTTACGTTCAATCAATTATGTTCAGTTAATCTCTTCACAAAATTAACTTTTAATTCAACTAAATTCACTTCACCTCAGTTCCACTCAATTTAGTTCAATTAAGCTTTACTCTAGCTAATTCAATTCAACTCGTTTCAGCCGAAAAACAAGGCCTAATTCTGCATTTCTGCAATAATCCACGATTCTAAAAATACAATTACGTACCAATAACTCTCACGGATCGCTTTTATATTTATTAATGTGAAAAATTAAGTACTCCCTCTATCTGAAATTTAAATCATTGGTTAATCTTTTACTAAAAAACGTTATAAAAAGATAAAAAAGATAAATAATTGATTGAAACAGGACCGTGACGACCCCTCATTATCCAAACCCACCAACTAGTAGTCTAGTACATGTAAATGAGTGAAATAAACAAAATCCTCCAAACATCTTGCTTCATAATACATCTATATAAACCTCCAAAAACAAACCTTTATATCATTAGTTCTGACACAAAATGAGTGCTAAGTTTAATCCTCTGTTTTTCTTCCTTCTCTTTTTCTCTGTTTTACCAGAAACTTTAGGTTCTTTACACTTACACTTACACAATCATCACCACCATAAACTCAATAACAATGGCAGCAGTCTCATTAATGGCAGAAAGGGTATGTGTAATTTGTTCCAAGGAAGATGGGTCTATAATGTTCGGGTTAACCCGTTGTATGAGTTCTTAAATTGCCCGTTTATCGACCCGGAATTTGATTGTCTTAAGTATGGTAGACCTGATAAACAGTATCTTAAGTACTCTTGGGTTCCTGATAATTGTGTTCTTCCCAGGTAAACGGCTGAATTATTCCGTCATTCGTTTTGTATAAGACCGTTTTATAACATAAGTATCGTAATTATTATTGTTATTGTTAAATGAGGTGTGCATTA
Source organism: Silene conica (assembly GCA_029255685.2). Classification (NCBI taxonomy): domain Eukaryota; kingdom Viridiplantae; phylum Streptophyta; class Magnoliopsida; order Caryophyllales; family Caryophyllaceae; genus Silene; species Silene conica. The sequence goes on from CM055314.2 coordinate 83,894,531, forward strand.
CATGGGACGTGAATGTTTTGTACCGAACAAGTTGTATAACGGTCTTATTTGAGTTTTTGAATCTCGTAATATAAATAAAGTTTCCTAAATTTAATCATATTTTCTTCTATTTCCTCAATTTCAAGTCTTATTTGATTTGTATAAGACCGTTATATAATACAAGTATAAGTTATCGTAATTATTATTGTTATCGTTAAATGAGAGGTGTATTACAATTTATAAGGGACGTGAAATTTTTGTACAAAACAAATTGTATTGTACTACAGTCTTATTTGAGTTTCTGAATATCGTAATATAGAGTTCTGTAAATTTAATCATATTTTCTTTTATTTTCTCTACTTTGAATCTTATTTGAATTTGTGATCCTGTCATTAGTTTTGTATAATAAGACCGTTATATAATATAAGTTACCGTAATTATTATTGTTATTGTTAAATGAGAGGTGCATTACAAGGGACGTGAGTGTTTTGTACCGAACAAGTTATACAACAGTCTTATTTGAGTTTGTGAATCGTAATATAAAATTCCTTAAATTTAATCATATCTTCGAGTCTTATTTGAATTAGTGAACCGTAACATAAAATTTTCATTTTATCTCAAGTATTGTATAGTAATTGAGACCTTTTTTTTAAAAAAAAAATTATAGTAGGTTTTACCGACTAATAACTTATTGAGACGGTAAATAAACCTGTTCAACTTTAAAACTCTCTGTTTTTTTAATATAATTATGTATATTACATATATTTCATTCTTAAAAATTTGAAAATCAATATACATTCGAGTGAGAGTATTGAAATTTAATACAACTTGACGGCGGCTAATTAATTTAACTTTTTTCACTTTCACTTATTATAAAATGGAATTTAACAACTTTTTAGTACTAGTGGTAGGATTATGTTATTTATGTAGGTAATATTTTTCTTTCATATTAATTACATTTATGACCCGAAAAAATTACCTAAATGATAGAGACGTGACTCGAACCTTAAATTCGCGTACATTTTTATTATGGATATTATTATTATTATTGTATTAAATTGTGTGTTATTTTTGGTGGGCATGCAAGAGTGGTAGTTGAATTTGTTAGGACATAAATATATAGCGTAAATTATAATAAATGGTGGATGAAATTGTGTTTGGTTTGACAATACAAGCGGCGGATTTAAGGGGTTAGCAGGAACACTTGTAATTTTAAGTTAAAAGTTTCGAAAACTTATCTTAATTATCGTACTATATGTTACTGTTTATTGAGTTTTGTAACCCTAATCGTAAATTCTGACTCCGTCACTGGTTGACAGATTTAACGGAATTCAATTTTTACAAAGATTTAGAGGACAAAGGATAATGTTTGTTGGTGACTCACTGAGTTTAAATCAATGGAACTCGTTAACATGTATGATTCATGCGTCGGCACCTCAAGTTAAGTACACTCTTGCAAGAGGTGGTCTCCTTTCTTCTGTCACTTTTCAGGTAACCATCTGACTTGCACTTCTATCTCGATTATTTATTTATCTTTCTACTTTTTATAAACGTTATTTTAGTTGCATATAAATAAATAACTGAGAGAAAAAAGTATCATTATTGTCATTTATTTCCGTGGTTTGTACTTTAGAGTGATTGAAACTCGAGTGGAGTGAAAAGTCGTTTTCCATGAGTACTACTTATTCACTCAATCACATGAGTAAAAAGTCGTTTTAACATTTCCCTAAAAAAAATTATTTGCTTACATAATTATAATTAATGATTTATGATGGTGTTAAATTGTTTATGTAAACAATTCTTACTTTATTACTGAGTCTCGTATAAGAGAAAATTATAAACTCACTGAAATTCAGCTTAATTATCGGAAATGTTTCAAAAATACAAAAAATCATATTGATAAAGTTATCATAAAAAATCGAATGCGTGATTTACAATCCGATTTCTTTTCTTACTGTGAAACTCATCGATCTACTTCGTAATATATAGTGATAGTATAATACTCGTAATTATTAGTTATTTTGTAATATTATTATTTATAAAATTAAGTGTAAGGTGTTAGTTTAGTGGGAGTTTGGTTAAGTCTTGAAACTTGCAGAAATGCAGAAGTGGAGAGTTCATAGGTTCAACTATCAGCTGAGGCGATGCGTCGATGACCACTTGGCCACCGTAGTGTAGCCCCCGAAAGGGGTGGGCTTACATGGTACACGAGGTAGTGCGGGAATGCATGGGGCCGAAGGGATTCATCCCCTCGTCATAAAAAAAAATCACAAAACTTAGAGACACGATCTCAATAATATTAACGAGATAACTCTCAAATGTTAAAGTTAATATTCATTTTTTCCTTTTTTTTATACTATATATCCAACTAACTTAACAAAAGACGGACTCTCCAAAAACTTTCCGCTATAAAATACTCCCTCCGAGTCTGTGTGATTGTTCCTTTTGCTTTATGCACAAGATATAAGAAAATGATTCTAAACCACACAAAACACCCTACCCCACACTGAATTGATTTTAGACCACAAAAAAATTACTAAAAAAGGAAATAAGAACAATCATAAAACTCGCATGAAAAAGGAAACAGGAACAATCATACAGACTCAGAGGGAGTATGTCATACTATACAAGTAGTATTCAATTCCATGATGTCCAAAGGCATATATGAGATGGTAAAATGGTAAATTTACTCCTATACTAAGTTTGCATGAATTTCACTTTTGTCTTTTGTCGGAAATTTCCCATGCTTTTCTATCTCGTCCATAATAGCACAAGGGCTAAAAAGTAAAGGTCTACGATTACAAATACAATTTTTTCTTAATATAGGAGTAACTTTTTAGCATGCATTCCAAAAATACACGTTAAAAAAATCCGATAATAAACATCCACTTCCTTAATATTTATTCCCATCACGGATAGCGAGTAAATTAAAGTAATCCAGCATGCCTTTCCTAATTAAAAAATCAAAAAATCTACGGTATATTTTCTCAAATTTTTACCATATACTCTATTTTTAAGAAACATCTAATAGACTAATATACACCTAAATTCTATATAATTAGTACTTTTAATACCCTAAGTACATAGCCAAATTTGAGTTTTTTAATAATTACGAAGAAACTGTACATTGATAAGAAAATACGTGTTCTATTGACGTAAATTTTTAACATTCAGGATATTTCTCAACTTTTTTTTTAACTCCGCCACTGTCATTCACGATAACCACCCATGGTTTTGCATCTTTTACCTAAAGCTTTAATGCGGAGTACAACAGAATAATAAGGCCAACCGACACTGGAAAAAATTGTGTCAAAGAATACGACAAGTAAACTTGTAAGCTTGTGTTGGTCAGAAACTGATAACCAAGTAAATACAACAGGCTTACGTCCAAAGTCCTAAAATCTTGTCCCTAGGAGTTACTCCCTTCATTTTTTTATATATCACCCCATTTTTTATACATATTTGCCGATTTTTATTTTATTTTGATTATAATTAGCTACGTACTATTAAAATTATAAAAGTTTAATATTCTTAATTCTCTCATCAAGACAATCCAAAAAAGATCTCATGAATATATTTCCGTGAACGGATTGAGAGAAAAATCGACGTTGAATACTCGATTGTGAATAATGTCAAAAGAGAAATTGGGTGATATACAAAATGGAGGGAGTACTATCTTTATATTAGGTATATTAATAATAGTGAACCTCAACCATTATCTTAGAACTTTGGTTGAAATAGTTCATCTATTATTATAGGCCCGTTTTCTTGGGTGTAAGATTTTTTTTTTTTTAATTACGTTTAACTTTTATAAGTTTAGGTTAATTTTGTTCGTAAGTAATGTTCTTTTGGAATGAAATTGTTTGAACTAAATATATTGGAACGGAACGAAACTGGATTGAATTGAAGACACACTTCTTTTGAACTGAAACTGTATAATCTGTAGTGAATTGAATTGAAGTAAGAGTTAATTTGTGAATAGAATAGCTGAACTGAACTGAATAAATCTGAAATTAAGTTAAAAAAAAACAGAGGCGAAGTAAAAGTTAATTTGTGTAAATAAAAACTGAATTAAACTTAATGAACAGAATATTAAGTTCAAAAGAACATGACCTTATAAGTTCAGTTTAGTATTTCAGTTTAATTCATATAAATTCAATTCAATTCAGCTTTTAAAAGTCGAAAACAACATGAAGTTAATTAATACTACCTTTGATTGTTTCATCACAAATTCTTATTGGAGACGGGTCAATTCAATCTTTTTAAAAAAACGGGTCAAATGTTACCATTTTAAAGACAAATGTTACCATGTGAAAAAAACAACTTGTTAACTTAGAAAATTATACTGATTACACTTGAATATTTGACGTTTGATGCACTTGCGTTCAACTCTTTCGGTTCTCAACGATTGTCTTTCCTTGAGATAAAGTTGGTCACTTTTCGCTTTATATTTTAGAAAAGTACTTATACTAATTAAGATTCAACAAAACAATTCAAATATCAACACTTTTATATACAATATATTTCGTGAAATTAGTAGATTATGGCTTAAATTATAAAATAATCAGTTTATTTACTAATTTTATTTGTTTCGTAAACTACATGTTCTCATGAAATATTTGTCAAAATATACTACTCATTATATTCACACTAAAACTTGAGAATACGGTCTTTCAATAAATTATTAAGAGACTATTATTTTGTACCTTTTATTTGTATTTCGTGACCCTTTTGATTCTACTACTTTAATAACATCTTATTCTATTCATACAAGAAAACATTCTAAGACCATCCCAAACAGAAGGTCGCCTTAATCAGGTCACCAACATATTAACGCTTAATCTCATCTTATTGATCTCCACTCACTTATACCCTCCCAAGCAGAAAGTTACGACCTAAGTCACCAACCCAATTATTTTTCCACTTTCCTACATTCTCTGCCCCCACCATAACCTCTGTTACGTATTACGGAGTATTATTTACTATTTTTTTTAAATGTGTAAACCAATTGTGTATTGAACGTGGAAGGTCACCATTGAGTGACCTCTTCTTATTCAGGGTCGGCAATTGACGCTGACTTATTCAAGGTCGAGCTAATTATCGTCGAAGGTCTTGTTAATTAGGTAATTAAGGAGACCTAACAAGGTCGCCACCTTGCTTGGGATGGTCTAACAATCCTATAAATGCTAATTACTTATGCGACATTAATTTTATCGTCAAACTATCAATCGTATTATACCACTGTTATTCGCTATTATATATAAATCTGCTTCCACCATTTATCAAACCTTAACCTAGTTTGTATAATGCATGATGCAGGAATTTGGAGTAAGTGTGCAATTATACCATACAACATATTTAGTAGACATAGTTAGGAGACCAATTGGAAGAGTTTTAGATTTAAACTCGATAATGGGTGGTAAAGTATGGCAAAACATGAATGTTCTTATCTTCAATTCTTGGCATTGGTGGACCCACACTGGCCAATCACAACCGTATGTTCTTTTTCTCTACTTTTCCTTTATTTATTCCGCAAATTTTTATTTCAGACGGCCCATTTTTGTCTGAAGTTTTAGACTATTTTATGTGACTATTTTATGTTTAAATGTAATTACAAGGGGATAATCACAGTTAGACTTCGTTCTTTTGGACTAAATTTCATCTCATTTCAGTTTAGTTTAACACGATCCAGTTCAGTTTAGTGCAACACCTTCATTCAGCTGGTTGAAATCCGTTCAAATCTTCATTTCACATATTAACTCTTACTCTAGTTCAGTTCAGCTCCAATAAGTTCAGTTTAGTTCACTTCCGCTCCATTAAGTTCAATTCAGATCAAACAGTTTCAGTTCAAAAAAACAAGACGTTCCAGCTTATGATAACTTGTTTTTCAATAATGGTCATATCTCCTATAAAATAATTTTAAAATTTCGCCTTATTGCTTTAAATAAAAATGGCCCCTTTAGAGCAAAACCAACTGCATTAATTCGCACCATCTACTTTTTTTGGTATCAAATGTGATTAATTGAGTTTCCAATTTGTGAGCACATGATGTTAGTAGTTCAATTAATACCTTTTAAGTAGGGCAAGGTTTTCAATGAATAATAATTATCGGATAAGAGTATAATATACTCCTTTTTGTCCCGTTTAATTGTTTATCTTTTTTTTTTAAAAAGTATTTTAATCAAAGGTAAACAAATGATTGAGACGAATATAATAACGATAACAATTCTTTTGTATGTTATAATCGATAAGTACTTTACAAATAAAGAGTCGTTTTACATGTAAAATCGTTAAACTATCTTACTCTATCGTTCCTATTCCTTCGATAATTTTGTAACCTAATTGCACCGAGTAAAGAATGAGGGTAGCAATTAGTCGATACAATATTCAGACATATTATGGATCATATAATCTCATAATATTTCGAAACGGAAATAAAGGTAGGTAAAAACCAACGTCTTCTTTGTTCAGTCATCGACGGGGCAGTCGATGCACCGAGGCTGTGTTTATTACGGGATACTAATTTACAATGGACTATTCATGCAGATGGGACTATATACAAGATGGGCCTAGAGTATACAAGGACATGAACCGACTCACAGCCTATTACAAAGGTTTGCAAACATGGGCCCGATGGGTCGATGACAACGTCGATCCCTTCAAAACCCGAGTATTCTTCCAAGGGATATCACCCACCCACTATGAGTAAGCTATCATTGCCTATACTATGGCTTACCCTCGACTCGACACTTAGACATGGTTATGTATTTCTACGCTTCAAACCCAAAACTATAGCATTTCACAAAACAACCTTTGATCGTAAAACAACCAAGTTTGTTAAACTTAGAACACAGATTGACGCACCCATGTCAAATATTTCCGAGTCAAATTAGATCATTCCCCTTTTTTTCTTTACCTATCCGCAGTTAATTGTATCACTCTTGCCCTCTAATGATGCAGCAGGACCATTTCAGTGACCTAGACCTGTATTTATTACTATAAAAAAAAAACTTCACAAATAATACTATAAGACCGTTGTATGGTATGACCACATAAAAAGTGATCATTTACTATTTATCATAAAATGGTCACTTTTTATCCGTCACAGCATACGACAATCGCAATGTTTCTAAATCACATAGTAACAAACTAACAACGAAAGTGTTGAACATATGACAGTCCAAAGGAATGGAGAGGAGCATCAAAGAGCTGCACAGGGGAGGCATTACCGCTGTCAGGGTCAACATACCCTGCAGGTTTGCCTCCCGCAGCAGAAATAGTAAGAAAGACATTGAGCACAATGAAGAAGCCAGTTTACCTGCTTGATATCACAACGCTGTCACAACTACGGAAAGACGCGCATCCTGAGACATACAGCGGTGTAGGCTCGGGTGTTGACTGCAGCCACTGGTGTCTTCCTGGATTGCCTGATACCTGGAACCAACTTCTCTATGCCGCTCTTTTGAACATGTGATTTTACCAAGTTTTTTGAACAAAATCTTATGCTTCTTTGTATGATTTCATCAAGATGGTGAAAACGAAGAAAAGGGTCTAAGTTTCTCAACAAGGAGTCTTAGATCTATTGTAACTTGTAAGTAACTCATATTCCTAGCTTAAAGAGTCACTCTCACAAGACGAGTGTGACACATTATGTTCATACTGGATTGATATACGCTGTATGTTCCAAATTGGAATACAGAGAACCTTGACTTCCGATTTGCATTCAATATAGGTAATCTATTCTAAATTCAGGTTCCTTTCCATGTATTTGCCATGAACTCCTGCCTACATCTGGCAAACAACGCATTTTTCCGAGCGCTATCATTGGGCATTGTGCCAATGCTTCGAGAATGAAAGCACTGTGATTAAATGCTAGAAACACTTACAGACTGAAGAAAGAAAGAAAAAAAAAGAGCATACAGGTATCGTGTCAATGCTTCTAGAAGGAAAGCACATTTATCACTTAAACTTCCGCAATGTTTATGGAAAAGGTCCATTGTGGTGTCTCGAGGTGTGGTCAGTTACACATTGGTGGCCGGATATTACAATTCTCTGTACTTTGGAGACAACTTTGCATGGGTTTCAACCGAATTATAATTCATCCAGACAAAGTGAACCATCTTTAGGGAGAGTAAAAACATGTTTGGCAAGTTTCATCAAGGAGAAGAACGATCATGGACATAATGTGCAGAATATAAACAATTCAGAAACAAGTAAAATAGCTCAATTTGTGACATTTCGACATACAGTTGAACAGTTCCCATTCTTCAATAATGAACTGTTAAAGTTCGAAAGCTTTGCCCCGAGGGTGCTTGAGCCGCATCCAAAACCTAGGAACAGTAACAAAAAAACATGCTATTATGAATCAGAAAGCAAGGATGGCCTATGTTAAAATGGAGAGGTCAACTCCCAAAGACAATTTGACTTTGGAAATGGGATTGAACCAGTTATTAAGAACTGGATTGTTATTTTGAGCTGTATGGTGTATCATTTAACGGGACTTGTAGAATGTTTCACCGTTTGGTGTAACTTACCCCAGAGTTTCTGAATGCTATCTAGGAAGATGTGATCAGTAGCCAACATAAACGGCCGCATTAACAATGTAACAGTCATCATTCTTGTCTCCCATTTCTTCTACATGAACTCCACTTGAGCATATTAGTCCGCCGTCAACAACTTCAACATTAAGAATCTTTCCACTGAAGTTAAACGAAACAACCAGAATGTGAATAATCATAAAATGAGAGTTGGTTTATAACATGTGCATATTCCATAAATGACAATAAACAAGGTCAAAAGCAAATATATTACTCGGAACTATTGAATGCTAGCTTTGATCTCATTTAGTATATGTTTAACCAGACAAAATGCCTCCAGCAACAAAACTACAAACTTGGCCAAACTCCAGCTTTTTTAGAAGTTTAAAAAATGTTTTCGAAAATCCCAAAAGCCAACTATTGACCCCATCGCGCTTCCAACATAGACGCAACAATTTGGTGCTTTTCTCATTGTTTCTTGCAAAACAATTCATTGATGAAATATTTTATGATTGTATTTCTATCGCATGTATATATAGTAGCCAATTTGCTGCAATTCTAATCCACTTACATAATAAATATCCATCTATCATCACCCAATAAATCATTTCTCTGGCCTTTCCTAGCCTAGATTATTCTATACTTGCGGAAACTTGACCAATACCTTTCCTAGTCCAAGATACTCCCTCCATTCAAATCCACACTACAAGTTTGTTTTTCAGGTTTGTCAACGCAAGTTTTACGGGATAAATATCTTTAGCTACGTATTCGCAGAAATTATAAAAGTTATATATTTTCAATGTACTCGTAAAGACGAATCAAACAAGATCCCACATAAATATATTTTTTCTTACGTATTAAGAGAAAATTGAAATTGAATATTCACCTCTGAATAGTGTACAAAAGAGAAACTTGTAGTGTGGATTTGAATAGAGGGAGTAGTTGATTGCAGTAGGAACATTGTGATTTATTCTTGTTCAAGATGTGTATTTATCAACAAAACTTGCAGCAAAATTTATATGTTCAATGCTTTGATAAGAAAAAGAATAGCAGCTCTCACTTGTGATGGATATATATCCGTCACAAGTTTGTGACAGGTCAAATATCACCCATAAGGGTAGAGAAGACAAAAAGTAGAATGCACATGGAATCACAAATGACTTGACTTTATCCGTGGGTTTTATTTGACCCATCAGAAGTTTGTGACGGATATCGTCTGTCACAAATGAGAATTTGTGGAAAAAGAAAGGTTGAACAAAATGAAACAAAGAGGAATAAATGTAATCATAAAATATGATTAGAACAAGTCAGGGCAGACAATTCAAAATTATCAAATATACCTACTGTAATCTTTGGCTAAGCTCTCACCAACACAAGAAATCAGTTTTATAGCAAAACTCATCTTGAAAGAAAAAGTCTATAACGTTAGGCGTAAGATGCGCTTACTATATTATACAAGAGGTCCTAGTCATATGATTTTCTGTAAAATACAGTCCCCAACTTAACCTCCCACCAAAGTCAAAACACCAAGCTTAGATGGCAATAACTTCCAACATGAAGAGAATATAAAGCCACTCTGGTCTTGCAATAAAGTGAATAAACGGACAACCATTAGCGATTTTGACACAAAAAAAGGTGGAAATGTATGCTCGTATATTTGATAACCATGTCAAGTTCATTAAATGCTTAAAGCCTTTGCGTCAAAAGGGAAATTCCACTGCTTATCAATCATGTCATAACAGTATGAAGTTCAGTACGAGTATTACAGAAAGCAAGAGGTCAATTTACACATCAACACTTACTATGGGAACACAGATTTGACCTTCTCAATATCCAAAGACTCTTGTAGAGAATGGGGAACTCCAAGCTTAATTTGGAGTTTCATCTGCTCAAACGAAACACCGGGTATGGACCCTGCAAGCGACACGGTAAATTAAGTTTGAAGAATCTAACAACTATAACCTTTATACCACATCTAAGCTCTTCAAAGTTCAAAGGTATCTCAAGCTAATATCACCCTACACTAAGGGTGTGTTTGGATAGCAAAAGTGGAGGGAAAGGGAGGGGAGGGGGAAGGAGGGAAGGGAAAAGAAGAGAAGAGAAGGAGAGTGGAGTGTGGTTGTTTGGATACAGTTTCCCTCCAAATCTTGCCTATTGTGAGATTTTGATTAGGCTTTGAGGAGGGAAAATGGATCCCTCCAAATCTCTCCCCCTCCATTTCCCACTATCCAGATTTGCTACCCAAACGAATGATTTTAAATCACCTACTCCCCCTCCCTTTCTTTTCTCTCCAAATCTCTGAATCCAAACACACCCTAAGAGAAAATCAACTAATAATTTCTTACAAGACGGACTACAACTTTCCTAATCAGTTCCCTTCTTTCCCTAGAGCTAAATATAACCCAAAGCTAAGAGGAAGACCAAAATAGCATACACAGCAACATTGCCACAAACTCGCAATCTCAAAGTTCGCAACTAGTGGGCGCGCAGTTACACAACATGGCCTATGTTAATTGCACAAAACTAGACTATGAAGATTGACCCTTTACATCAACAACCTAAATAGCCGGGCTTCAAAAAACTTTAGGACTCAAAAGTCGAAACCAGATACCTTTGGGACCAAACCATAGGATCACCGCAAAAAGCGAAAAAATACTCCTAAATAATAACACCAGCTACACTAGCACACATTCAGAATTCAGCACTGTCATTGCTGCTAATAAGCTATCAGCAGTCTTGAAATCCACAAAAACCCAACAACTCCAAGCAATTTCATTAAAAAAGAAGATACCATGCTTAGGGAGATTTACCTCTGCGAAAAGCAGGGATAGAGTTGGAAGAAATAGCATCTCGACAGGCTCGCATTGCTGCAGAAGTGATATTCTGCCTGCATTAACCAAACACAATCGAACTCAGCTCCAAATTAACATCAACATCATTAACAAAATTGCAAATTTCAGCATTAATTTTGTACGAGACAATTGTACATCAACTCTTACACTCTCTACCTCATTTCCATCTTCCACCGGCCTCGCTCTCCTCCGTTTTCTAGTTCATTTAAGCTCTATTACTCTAGTAACAATTACCGTCAACCTAAGCAAACCCTAATCGATTATTTACCTTTGATTAAAATACTCCTTTAGCATAAAATCATGTCATTACACGCTATACAAATACAACGGTCTTATTTAAGTTTTCGTGCGCCGGTAAATGAAAAACCACATCGCCCCCTAATTTTTGAATTCACAAATTACCCAATAATTCGAGGAATTGATGACAATTGACAAAAGCTGAAAAGTGTAAAAAATCAAAGAAATAAAAATACGAACCCGTGTTGATCGTATCCAACACCCATCTCAACAAATAGCAGATTATTCATTTTGTTGGTTTGATCAGATGCTTCACTCGTCGCCATGGATGCAACTGCTGCTGTAATTATGCTGCGATTTGGGAGTGATAATCGAGAAGATTTGGTGTTATTGTGGGGATTTAGAAGATGGGTTTTGGAGATTAATTGAGGTTTTGTTAAAGGATTTAATGGTGGAAATGGTGATCTGATTATTTTGTAAGAAGGATTAGTGAGTGATGATGAGGTTGATGTCATTTTCTTTCAAGAAAAAAAAAAACTCCCTCTCAGTGGACTTACCAATTGAGGGAGACTAAACACAAAAACTCACTCTCACATAAGTCACATTAACATGTTAGTCTCGAAACACGAACCCGATCCGGTTTCATCGGTTTAGGGTTATGCTCTAATGTTTAAGTTAACCTTGTTTGATTAGGGATCAGAATAGATCGGGTTCGAGTTGACTAAAGTCTTAACATCATTTATCCATCGTTTAAAATCTCATCTACCTTATCTGTTATGATAAAACTTATCGTCCATCATCCATCCATCCGTCATTCGTGGATGAAGTGTATGAATCGGGTGATAACATGTGATCAACCTATTTAAATATGTCGGTTCCAATAATACAATATCAAATTATCAAATTAAATTAAAATAAAAAAGCTATTAGACACACCATCCTCCAGCAAACTATCACCAAAGTTACACCACCAATAGTACGATATTGTCCGTTTTAGGTCAAGCCTTCACGTATTTCTCTTGGGCTCTTTCCCAAAAGACTTCTTGCTGTTATATTTTGTGGACACTTATAGAGATGACCTCCACCTTTACACCACCGAAGTGGCACATAAATTTGCATCATAATAATCCTTCCCTCTAACCAAGAATCATTTTCTTCACTTAGACTCTTAACCTCTACGGAGAACTTCTACACCTCGTATACACCAGGTCTTGATAACCCAAAGTGTTCACCAGGTCTTGATAACCTCTCCTTAACCGACACACCATGCTACCGAACTATGTTTGTATCACATATCACCGCTTTATCAAGTAGTGCTCTCACATAATCCTTGTCCTGTATGTACATGTCCATGTGACATTAGGTACTATGCTACATATGCATATCGAACTCTTCTACCTCTAATATATCCGGTATTGGACCCGTCACTTCAAAAATGCTAAAACACAACCACTTTTGACATCCCAAAAAGGACCGACCAAACATGTGACACCCAACCTGATAACTCACAGAGGCGGATCTTTCCTTTGCTGGGCCTGGGCTCAACCCACCCTAGCAAAAAGAAGCCTTCTTACTAAATTGCCTAATTCGTATTTGTTTTGTGCTTTGGGCCGACATCAAATGCGAATATTACAAGTAGTATGGTGTACACATTTAATGTCTTTGGCCTAATGTTTTTTTAATTATTTTTCAGTCTTTAGTTCCTTACATATTCTTCAATTAGTCGACTTTAAAATACTAATATAATTTTTTCCTCAGTTCATTATATTAAGTTAGTTTTTTTAAAAAACGTGTAAAAGTTAAATAAAAAGAACGAATATTAGATAAAATCAAAACGATAATACTTTCAATTCAAAAAATGACACTTTATAGTTTATTTAAATTAAATTGGCTCACCTTGAATACACATATGGTCTTCATACCACAAGACCTATGACATCTTTCATCTATTTAGCCATATATCGGGCTTTTTAAAGAACCCTACCTTGAGCTAGAAAGTCCATGCCTTACGTTGTATGTGTCATCTTACAGTCTTAACTCGATGCTTCACCAACGTACCACACAACCACCCATGAACTTGAGATTTGCAAACATTTTTAACCCTCTACGATCCATAATAGTACGATAGTATCCACTTTAAGACAAATCCTCACAAATTTACTTCTAGGTTTTGATAACCTTCCATTAACCGCCAAACCATGCTACCGCGCCATGTCTGCAACACATGTTACCGTTTGATCAAGTGAGTACTCTCACATTCTTGTTATCTGGTCCTCCATGTCCATGTGCCCTAATAGGGACTATACTACATTACAACACATGCATATCGAATTCATCCTTTGTCTCTAATAATATCCCTTGGGTTGGGTCTTTCACTTCAAAAAACTTAATTATAGTACAACAGTCTTTGGCATCCAACTTAGAAATGACCCACCAGACTTATGACACTCAATTGTATAAGGGCCTACCTGATAACAATTATGGTACACAAATGATCTTTGTGCCACAAGACCTATGACGTACACCTTTCATCCATTTAGCCCGAATCGGGTTTGTTCAAGGATCCACCTCGAGTTAGGAGTTTGATGCCTTACAGTGTACATCACCTTTAAGTCTTGACTCATTGTTTCACCAACGTACCACCCATGGATTTGATTCGACTAGCTAGCCCACGCGTCCATGACCCGGAAATGCTATCTGTTCCGCTCTCTTAGCTCCATTATTTTTATGTTGTAAGGCCTAGGCCCAAGTCTAACTTTGGACGATTCTAATATCATTTATTGTGCGGAAGCGTGAATACGTCTTATGTTTAACCTCTGCGATGTCGGTGTCTACGATCCATTATAGTATAATATTGTCCGCTTTGAGTCAAGTTCTCATAAATTTACTCTTAAATTATTTTTTCAAAAAACCTCTTATTATAGCGATATGGAACATAGATTTGAACCCTAACATGGTTAATCGTCATGAATTATTCATCATTGCCTCTAAGCTTCTTTCCCTAATTAAAACCACTTTATCCACCTGTCTCAGTGATATGTTTACAGTTGCTTTATCTTGTGAAGAAGAAATAAACAAGTAAAAACATATCACTAAAATGGAGGGAATACTCGAGAAGAAAAAAAAAACAAAAACAAAAAAGAACATATAAACAAAAACAAAAAAGAACATATATTGATAGCTTTTGACTTATGCATGAAATATCACATCTATCTCAAAGAATGATGTATGTATTTAGCCTAAGGCTATACGTGCCTTCCCAATTTAGCAAGTACAATACTTCAATGTCTTTATCTTGTAGGAATATACTCGTATATATATTATATATAGGATGATTTATGTAAATTCTTCAAAAAACGTCAAAAATGTGGGGTCTCCAATATTTAGAGTAAAATGAAAGTATGAAACTTGAACCCTCCCTCGTACATACATTGCTTTCTTTCTTCATAGTTGATTTGTATGTTGTCGACAGATAGACTTTCTTACGTTCAAGCTGTGTGCATGAAGTGGCATTTCGAAAACTACGTCCTACTTCATTAGAGAATCGTGCACTACGAGAGAACAAGTCCAATTCCATCTCAATTCTACGACCTACTCAAAGGAAGGAGGGACACCTGTGATTACACATCACTCCCCATGTCCCGCTCGAAAGATAAATATTGGGTCGATACATCTAAAAGGAGATAGATAACTATTGAACGAGATAAAAAGAGTAGTAAACTATGATAACTTGATAAGAGACGTTAGCTAGGTTAGACTGAATTATTGTTTCGAAATACATAGTGTATATTATTAATTTAGTTTTTCCAATGTGTGCCCTAATAAGGGCACACGTTAATAAACCGAATATGGAAAAATTTGTAAGATATTTATTCGTAAGATATTAAATATCTTACAAATCTTTAGGGCTATTTTACGAAACTAATTTTGAATTATATAAGGTCCTATTTTGTCAATCAATATATAAGGTCCAACATCATAGATAGATAGAATTGGGGTCAGGTCTAGTCGTCTAGCATCGCACCCGGTACGGGTGGTCAATGGTGCGGGTCGGTCGGGTCCGGGACGGGTCGAGGGGCGGTGCGGATTCAGGGTCCTTAGCCGGACACGGCCCGGGGTCAGGGCGGGTCCGGGACGGGTTGGGCCCGGTTCTTGGGAAGTGTAACCCGGACCCGGCCCGGGTGGGTTGGGGGCGGGCCTGGGGCGGGTTGGGGACGGGTCTGGCGGGTTTTGAGCGGGTCTACGGGTCAGCTTCCGGGCCGGGATCCAGAAATTGGACCCGGACCCGGTTACATCACATACATGGGCCAGAACGGGTTTGGACCCGGGTGAGGCGGGGCGGGTTAGATCCGGATTCAGTGGCGGGTCAGGTCCGGGTTGTCAATGCCGACCAATACTCTTGACCAGCCCTAGCACCCGGTTATTGCAGGTGGGTCAGGCGGGTTCGATTTGAATTTCGGCTCATTTTAAGGCTATTTTACCGAAACTATTTACGTGTATATCTTAAAGACAAGTCACCAATTTAAAAAGACTAGAAATTAAAGAGGATCACCAAATATTGATATTGTTTTGAAGTGACTATCTAAATATATTACTCCCTCCGTCCTATTAAAGAGTTTACAATTGTTTTATACACAATTATTATGTTAAGAAGAGAGAAATGAGTTTACAATTATTAAAAAGGAGGAAATGTAATGGTTTTCACTCACACGAGTTAATTTATTTATTAGAAAAGAAAAATGTAAACAATTGATAGAAACAAAGAGTACCAAATAAACCGGCCAACGGACCAGAATTATGCTTTAAAGTTTCCCTAAATTACCCTTTAAAAATTGCAAGGCTATTAAGTATTGATTATGAGGAGAATAGCGTCACAAATTATACACTAATGACTAATGCAAGCAACATCGAACCTTACGTCTTAAGCATTTAGCTATTTGAAGCTTTCCTAAAATTTTCAGCAACAAACAGTTTCCTTTTTCATTTCAATTTTTAGAATTTTATGGTTTGGCTAGGGTCGAGCCAAAAATTATATTTTAATTGTCTCGGTTTCAATATTTTGTTTACGTGTTCTATTTTGAAGATTTCGAACATCTATTAGTACCCTTAATTTAAGAATGTTTGTAATACATAAGTTGATCCCCTGATTGCAATTTGATTCACTATCTCACTTATCGTTTAAAATTGAATTATGAGGTCCGAGTACAACCGTTTCTTGTTTTTTCTTGTTACTGTGTCAAACCAAAAGTAGTGTTATAACAGAAACAATCAAACAAGTAAAGATAATAAATGAACGCTACGAAAGTAATTACATACTCAAATGTACGTGCATGGTTCATTAACGGTGTTAACTACGTCAACATGTAGATAAAAGAAAAGTTTTATTAATTGTGCATTACAAATATTAATTAAAATGTTTATAAAATGCATAACTGTTATGATGCGACTTAGAGAATAGTTTACCTAACACTATGTACGACCAATACCAAAAACTCAGAAATGCCCAAGAAATCCTAGCTCAAACGAAGTATAATGTTTTTTTTTTTGGTACATAACCGAACAAGTAACAACAAAGACTAGTGCTCAAGCATTGAATATTGTTATTAAAATATATTAATATATACTCTCTCCTATTCAATCTATTCCTTTCTTTCCTTATTTGGTAAATTTCTTGTGAGTTCAATTTGAGGTGGAGTAGTGTGATTTGTATGGTCCAAATTCATTTTCTTAATTTTGATCTAAAAAGAAAGGGAAAGAATAGGCTGAATTAGGGGTGAGCAAATTTAAGTCCGGACCGAAAAAGTGGACCGGACCGGACTGGAGCATTTGGTCTGGACCAAACCCGGACCGAATTATTTTGGTCCGGTCCTCGGTCCTCATTTTTTCAAGTTTTGGTCTTCGGTCCGGTCCAGTCCAAGACCGGTTAATTTTGGTCCGGACCGAATGAACCAAAGTTCTTGTTTTTTTAAGACTAATCATTAAAATATTTTAAATTTAATTAACATTTTATCTTAAAAAACATTATAAATTAGTATTATCAATGATTTTCATAAAAAGTGTCGTCTAACTATTTAAATGCATATTAATTAATTAGCGGAATTAAAATGTAATTATCTATACGAAATAGTGAAAAAAAATAGTTTAGATCCATTTCAGTCCAAGACCAGACCGGACCAAATATTTCGGGTTTGGTCCGGTCCAAGACCGAAAGTTTTAGGTCCGGTCTTTGGTCCACCAAATTTTTAAGTTCGGTCTTCGGTCCGGTTCGGTCCGGTCTTGGACCGATTCTCACCCCTGAATTTGAGGGAGCTAGTAGTATTAAATAGGGTTAAATCAATATATATAATTAAATGAGGCTTTTTTCGAGCTACATGGTAGTCTCCAACTATTACAAAACTCTATTTTTATAAATAATAATTTATTTGTAAGTTTTCTATTAGAATTAGAAAATAATAAAATAATAAATTAATTACCATTATTCTATTAAAATTATAAAATTAAAAAATAGTTATTTAAATAATAATTTATTTATAATTTTTCTATTAGAATTAGAAAATAAGAAAATAAGTAATTGATTACAATTTTTCTATTAGAATTAGAAAATGGGTGATTATTTATAAATTTTCTATTAGATTAAGAACAATATTATTATTTAAGATTATTTTTTTGGCAGCTATAAAATATGAAAATGGTTATTAACTTTATTCAATATTTTTATTAAATATGAAAATGGCAAATGAGTTAGAACATAATTGTTTATTTACAAATTTGCTATTAAGACTACGAACATTATTCTTTAATATTTATATATTTACTATTTAAGTTTATTGACTTTATTCAACCTTTAACTCAGTTTGTTTTCGTCTTAACATTATAATGGGTCAAAAATAGGCATACTTGGAGATATTAGACAAATTTGTTACTTTGTCTTATGCATTATGTTTTTATCTTTTTCATATTACTTGAATCTTCTTAAATTTAAAATGAATACCCCATCTTAATTAAAAATTTGTGGAACTAATAACTGTAAGGGCTTAATTAAGTATTTCAAATTATAACTTTCGTACTTAGGAATGCGAAAGAAATGAGATAATTTCTTTAATTAAGTAACAACAGAAATAAGACAAATGTCAAATATACGATACTTTAGGAGTATAAATATAAATATTAAAGACCACAATGATGATTTAGATATATAGATCAACTGGAATAATTGCGTGGATGACATTTATTTTAAATGAGTATTGAAGGGTATTTTATAAACAAAATATTTTTTCCTACATATTTTCACTTTATTCTTTATAGATAAGACATTGTTTTATATAGTGATGTATTTTGTACGGGGGTGAGGTTAGATAGCTTTTGAGGGAGGAGGTAAGTGTCTTAAGGGATAGGGTTAGACTCCAACGTTTAAGAGTATAATTTGAGTAGTACAACATAATGTCGATAGGCTGGGGTAATTCAGGGATACAGTTGATGATTTTGATGATCAAGTTGGTTAGTTGGATTGTGAAGTTTCGATTTAATGAGCATAAATAACAAAGAATACAACGACGTACGTGAGTCAAGCGGAATAACTGTGTGGTGAGATGAAATTTAATTGTGTATTAGAAGGTATTTCATAAACAACAAAGTAATGTGAAATAAAAGGTGTTTACGAGACGGATAGAGTAATCAGTAAAAAAAATCAAAATTATTTTTTATCATAGTATTAGATTATAGTTTATTGTAGCCCGTATTCCTTTTGTTCCTCTAAATTTTCAACTTATTTTTTACAATAAGATATTGTCTTATAGAGTAGTGGTTAAGTTTACATTAGATCTGTCGATTTTTGTTTTTAGGAATGGGGGTAAATAGGTCTCAAGGGATGAAGTAAGTGTCTTGGGATCAGGGTTATTCTCCGACGTTTAAGTGTGATTTGAGTTGTACAAAAAATGTCTATAGGTTGTGGTTGTCCAGGGATACATTTGATTCTGTTGATCAAGTTGGTTAGTTAGTGGTGAGAAATGTACGAAGAATACCTGAATGGTATGGGAAAATGGTACGTACGTATGTACTAAGGTTATGATTAGAACAACTGCAAAAGTAAGTAGATAAATTTTATTTCAAAGTTCTATTTTTTGAAAATAATAGAGCCATAAATATTGTAAAATTAGGTTAGAAATATTTGAAGTTAACATGTATATATACTCAATTTTGATTGTTATATGGTGAGGGTTTATTTTACATTAGATGTGTCTATGTTTTTTAGGGGTGGGGTTAGATAGGTCTCGAGGGAGAAGATACGTGTCTTATGAGGTAAGGTTACTCCCCGACGTTGAATAATGTGATTTGAGTAGTACAAGTAAATGTCGGTAAGCTGAGGTTTCAAGGGATATATTTTACAACTGATTTTGGTGGGTAAGTTGGTTAGGTGTGGGAGAAGGGTACTCGACGAGTAGGATTGTTCTCCGACGTTTACGAGTGTAATTTAAGAGATAGAAAAATATATTCATATGTGGGGGCTGAGGTTGTTCAAGGATAAGGTTATGGTTATGGTTTATTCTGAAGGGTTTGGTTTGTTAGTCGGGTAGAAATGGTTGGATATGGAAAATAATGGTGGGTAACGTGAGATATTAATTGGAGAAGGTAAATAGATAAATTTTATTTGAAAGTGTATTATATAAAAATAAGAATTGATAAATATTATAAATATTGGCTAAAAGCCTTTAAAATATCATGTGTATAAACTCAATTTTGTTTCTTTGTTAAAAATAAAACTAAACAATCAAATGTTATACTCATTTAAATGTTGAATGATTTCATAATGTTTTTTGTGCTATTAATATAGAAAATAAGAAAATAATAAAGTATTTACTATTTTTCTATTAGAACTAGAATATAGTTGATTATAAAAAAAATAAGTTATTTACCACCTTCATGTTATAATTAGAAAACAATAAATTATTAAGGGTAGAAATGTCTTAGGGGTAGGGTTACTCTCTTACTTTTAATAGTGTGTTTGAGTAGTGCACTCAAATGCCGATAAGTTAATATTATTCAGTCATACAGTTAGTTGATTTAAGTTGGTTAGTTGGGTCAGTAGAATGACGAATGCCTAAATGGTGTGGAAAAGGGTAGTAAGACAATGATTAGAAAAATTGAGAAAATAATTATAAGAATTTCATTCAGGATTATATAATAATGCGAAAAAGACATATGCACATACACAAATTCTTATTTGCAACGGCACTATCCGTCGCAAGCTTACGACGGATACCGTTTTCTCTCACAAAATACCCATTTTTTCTCTCTCTGCACCACTATTCATGTAGGTCAAAAATCTCTTAATATCATGTAAATATTCTCAATTTTGATTGTCTTATATGATTGGAGTTAACTTTACAATGAATGTGTCTATTTTTTAGAGGTAGAGTTAGATAGGTGTTGAGGTCGAGGTAAGTGTTTTTAGGATAGAGTTACTTTCCGACATTTAAGAGTGTGAATTGAGTAGTACAAGTAATTATAAATGTATGTACAATGAGGTTGTCCAGTGACGCATACGGTCGATTCTAATGGTCAAATTGGTTAGTTGGGTGAAAAGGGTATGATAAATGTTTGAATGGTGTGAAAAATGAGGGGTTTGTAGTAAGAAAACTGAGGAAATAGATAAATATTATTTCAAGGTTGTATTATGTGTAAATGACATAGGCATACATGCAATAAAAATAGGTTAAAAATCTCTAAAACATCATGTTTATAAACTCAATTTTGTTTTTCTTTGTAAAACATAAAAGTACCTAATAAATGTTAATAAATGTCATGTCAATAAAATATTATTAACTTTTAACTAGGCTATTTTTTTTGTCTTGGTGATCGATTAAAAAAATGTCATGATTTAAATTTTACACCAAACTCCAATATAACATCTCGGGTGTTGCATCCCTCATTCATTCCTTGCCACTTCTCTCCTACCCCATTTGTTAACTAAACACAAAATTGCATGTCTTTGTTTTCCCCGTCAAGTACTGTTCATTCAAACAAGGTCGATTTTGAAGGTAAAAGTTAAGTTTTTGTTAGATGGATAAGCTTTTCAAAGGGAGAGTTAACTTTGAGGGATAAGTCTGGGTGTTTCGTGAATGAGGGGGACTTGAATATTTTAGGTGTGTATTGGAAACTAAAAGATGGGTGTCGATGATGAATTGGATGGTTGTTTGAGGTAGGAATAAAGACGATTCCATCACATTTGGTGGTTAATTTCATGATAGGTTAGTAGACGTGACTTTGGATTCTGGAATGTTTCACGTGTTGTTCGAAGGAGAGTAGTCGTTTAAAGGATTCTTTCGTGTGGTATTAAAGATGATTGCGGCGAGTTTGGTGGTTAGATGTATCTGTGATTTAATATGATGAACGCATGATATGTGTATAGATGATGCAACATTAATGACATAAATGAATATAAACGAGGTAATTTTATTAACAACATATCACATTTATAAAACAAAGTAATACTATTTTTAGCAAGAAAAAAAGTACTTTAGTATTGTTTATTTACACAGTGACAAGTTTTATGAACATACAAATACTTTAGTATCCGTGCATCGCACGGGCAAAAAAACTAGTATGTATTAGTTTTGAAACTCATAAAACAGGGTGAAGAATGCGTTAAACTATTTTTGACCTATATTCTGACCCTAGTCCGACCAATGATCAATATAACCTGACCCATATTTTGATCCGACCTATATAATCTGACTCAAAATCCAATTCACCCGACCTGGTGTTTAACTGGTCTTACGCAACTGTAACGTCTGTAATCATCCGTATTTTGATCCGGACCCATAGAGGTAGAGTAACATGTTATGATATGGCCTGGAGGAGCAAGAAGGTTAGATACACAACAATAACAACATGCATGTTTAATTTGATGCGTACAAGATTATTAAAACAAACTCGTCCCTCTTTTTCTATGTCATTTTGTGACGATGCGCCCAGCAACTTTCTAGCAACGTCAGGTTTGTTGGCCGCCAATGACAAAACAAACTACAAATACAAAGATTTCATTCCCAGATTAGTTTTGTAAAATTGATCTTTTGATACATTTCAATTTGATTTAAAACGTCATTTAATATCAGCAAGTAATCACCAATAATTGAAAGTTTGACTAGACCTGGCAAATAGATCAGGTCGTGTCGGCTTCGTGTTCGTGTCACATGTAAATGGGTTACGAACCCTTCAACCCAAACCTGACCCAATTAAATTTCGTGTCGTGTTCGTGTTGACCTACTTAGATAAATGGGTCATCAAGTCTCAACCCTAACCCGTTAATTTCGTGTCGGGTTCGTGTCGTGTTTTCGTGTCATGTCCATATTTGGAAAGTTTAAGTATATTTTATGTGAGGGAGGATAAAAAAAATAGAATTAATTTAGTAAACAGGTCATTCGTGTCGGGTTCGTGTTTAAAGAGCTCAGCCCAAACCCGACACAATTAAATATCGTGTCGTGTTCGTGTCGACCCACTTACATAAATGGGTCATTAAGCCTCAACCCAAACCCGCTAATTTCGTGTCGTGTCATTATTTGTCAGCTCTAAGTTTGACTTTGGAATGTTTAATTCACCAAATTTATCGTATTTTATAGAGTAAATTAGAATTTACCCCCTTTTGAAATCAAAATTTTAAAATTACTCCCTTTTGAAATTTTTTCTTAAAATTACTCCCTTAAATTGCATTTTTTACTAAAATTGCTCCCAAACTCCACTTTTAGCGACTTATTTCGTCTATTTTTGAACATATTCTGTTTGTGGCTTAGCCAATCTAGACTTTGAAAGGTATAAATATGTAGAAAAATGTAAGGGGTTTCAAAAATAGAGGAAATAAATCAACTCAAACCGGTTTTTTGAAACAGTTTTAAGAAAAAATGCAATTTAAGGGAGTAATTTTAGGAAAAAATTTCAAAAGGGAGTAATTTTAAAATTTTTAATATCAAAAGTGAGTAAAATCTAATTTACTCTATTTTATAATGATGTCCTCATAATTCAATTTTACCAAATAAATCCCTTAAGAGTTATGCCCTATTCTTTTCGGCTGAAATGAGCTGATTTGAATTAAATGAGGTAGAGCTTAATTGAACTGAATTGAGCGGAACTGAGGTGAGGTGAATTTAGTTGTATTAAAAGTTAATTTTGTGAAGAGATTAATTGAACATAATTGATTGAACTTAAATAAAACTTAACTGAATACAATTAAACAAATAACACTGAAATGAGCTGAAATTAAGTAAAAAAGAACGGAGCCTTAATCTGGTTAAAATTATGAAAATATTGTTCTAGGAGTCGTTTGGTTGATGCAGTAATTGCAAGATCACATGAAATATAATAGGATATAATATCATGAGAAGTAAACTCTCCTATCTAATTCATTATGAGAACTTTTCAAAAGTGCTCAGTTGCCAATGCCGAAATTCACCTTCATAGGAAGCACAAATTCTCATTTGTGACCGTTTCCTCTCACAAAATACCCACTTTTTCTCTCTCACCGACACTATCCATGTGGTCCCCTTTCTCCATTAACTCATTTTGTATCCATTTTATCTCACAAAATATCCGTCACAAATGGTGACCCGTCACAAGCAAGACTTACTAGGAAGGAAGTTCAACTTATCAAGGAGCGTTGGTAAGTGACTTTCCACAACTTTGGAGAGCGTAAATTTATGGGAAATACAACTTCTGCTTTTTAAAAAATTAGAAGTAGCAACGACCAAACAGTACAACTCCACTTTTTGTAATTCAGGGAAATTTCACTTCCCATATTATTTCAAGGGCGACCAAACAACCCGACCCTTAATTACGCTTGTAAGACACTAAGTAATGAAGTACAAGGCTAAACCCTTAACCTATAACTTTTCAGGGTTGTTTGGTAGTTGCTTCATATAGGAGATGAACTCATTTGAGAAGAAACATTTCAATTGAATTGAATTGAATTTCTACATGAAATTTATGAGAAATTGTAAAATATGTATGGTTATCATCTAAGCATGTATGTGTGGGAACTTAGAATTAGGTGTTGTTAGGTTGCGACTGTTTAAATATACAAATTGAAAAATCACATTAATTACAAAATGAGGAGTTGTTTGGTATAATAGCCAAATTTTTTTGTATACACCTCTTTTATTATTGATTTTGTTTAATTAAAATATCCTCTTTAATTCGGTACATGTTTTTATAATTATCGTGCCTATTTTATTATACATTAAACCACTTTCAATAGCAACTCTTTTTATTGAATGTATACTCATTTTATTGCTTTAAGTACCATTTTTTACCAATTTTTTCATCAACTTGTAATTGTTTTTTCAGTAAGTTTATTAAGAGAGTACATTGTCTCTCAGTAGACCTAGTCTAAATAATTTATCAATATGCACTGGGTAATTAATAGCGCAATGTTATTTTTGTATTATATTTTTTTTTTTTCCCTGAGGCACCACCTCTTATTTTTAATTTTGTGTGAGACGATCTCACAGTTTAAAACGATTCATTTATATAAAAATTACACTATTATTAACAACTAAATGAGTGATTTTTTTAAAGAAAAAGACTATGAACAGTAAATGGATTATACATCCGATGTACTACTATCGATTTTATAATTTCTGAGCATTATAATAAAGTTTTTGAATTTAATTTTGAAAATTATGAGTTTTACTATAAAGTTTCCGAATTCATTTACTATAACATAAAACTAAAAAACTTAAAATAGAGCTTAAAAAATTACATACAAACTTAGTTTAATTTTTAAGCAATAGGTCCCACGTTCGACTACCAGTTGGGGATCACTTGGCCACTACAGCCCCGGAGGGGGTGACTTACATGGTCCATGTGGTGGTGCGAGAATGCATGGGCCCAGGGGATTCAACACCCTAGTCATCAAAAAAAACTTAGTTAAATTTACGTTTTAACGGAAATAAATTAAAATCTAACTTATAAACTTTGATAAGCTCTGAGAAAATACACGTATACTCAAATAACAAATAGAGTTTAAGAGACCACTAGGCCACTGCAGCTCTCGAAGGGGGTGACTTACATGGTCTATGTGGTGGTGCGAGAATGCATGTGCCCGGGGATTCAATCCCTCGTCGTACAAAAAATTAAAAATTAAAATCAAGTTTAAGATAATAAGATAAAGAAAATACACATATATACTGAAAACCATGTAAAATCTAAGGTATTACGTCAGATGTATGTTCCTTTTTATCGACTATGAAACCGTCCGTCTTATTCTATTTAAAATACAACTCAAAGATGAAACTTCAATCAACAACATGAACTACTCTAACGTACATATTTAAACACAATATAAATATACAATAATACATTCACAATTACTCATCACAAGCTTGTGCAACTCCTATCAATAAGCCAATCTCTTCAACAAACTCAACAAAATAATCAAACAATAATTCAACAATTCAACAATTTCAGTATTTCACCATGAAACCTCATCGCCATAGCCACCATAACACTAACATTTCACAAAAATGGCAAACCCTAAGTGGCCAAAACAATTGGGATGGTCTCTTAGACCCTTTAGACTTAGACCTAAGAAAATACATCATCCACTACGGCGAAATGGCCCAATCGACTTACGACACGTTCGATAACACCAAGATATCTAAATATGCCGGAAGTAGTCGTTTTTCAAAGACTAATTTCTTTTCTAAAGTTGGTCTAGACACGGGTCGTCACCCGTACAAGTACCGCGTTACAAAGTTTTTGTACGCGACAGCGGGCATGGACATGCCCGATGCGTTTATATTTAAGTCGATTTCACGTGAGGCGTGGAGTAAGGAGTCTAATTTTATAGGGTATGTTGCGGTGGCCGAGGACGAGACGGTCGGGTTGATGGGTAGGAGGGATATTGTTATTGCATGGAGAGGGACGGTATTGTCGATAGAATGGGTTAATGATTTGAGTTTTATTCAAGTTTCGGGTTCGGATCTTTTTGGACGTGCTAATGGAGGTGGTGATCCTAAGGTCCATCAAGGATGGTATAATATTTATTCTTCGGATGATCCTAAGTCTCGTTTTACCAAGACTAGTGCAAGAAATCAGGTTAGCTTTTGTTGCTTATTAGCTTATTGTGATATGTATGGGTCGAGTCAGGTCGAGTCAGGTCTTAATCGGATAAGACAGATGGATCGTTTCGGGATCCTTTAAGGGGTGTGTAATAATATATATATGGTCATGTACAAATAATAGAGTTTGAGTCCGAGTCATTTCTCACTCTGTGTCATGTCTATTACATTTTTTTTGGTATTAGTTACGTTCATCTCGTGTTTATGTCTCAGATAATTTGAAACTAAATTAGTGTGATCAATCGACAAAAATTTGACGATTAATTTTTCTAAATATATGAAAGAATCGATATAATGTTAAAATGATGATTATTCATCAAACAAGCTTTTATCTATCATCATTAGTTCTCAAAAGTATAGTATTACGTTATTACGTAGTGTATATTGTGAGAAAAAAATTAGTATAAATTGTCATTAATTGACTAAGAAAGTCAAAGAGGTACGAGATTACAAGACTCTGTTTTATCTGCTTAATTTCAGCTCATTTAAATTTTGTTTTACTGTATTTCGTTAAATTTGATTTACGTTCAATCAATTATGTTCAATTAATCTTTTTACAAAATTAACTTCAATTTAGTTTAATTAACCTATACTCTATTTAATTCAATTCAGCTCATTTCAGCCGAAAAGAACATAGCCTGAGTACGTATAAATAAGATTAAACATCGAGATTATATGAGTATGATACATCTAAAACAAATCTAATTAAGCTTCTATGCAATCTTTTCGAGTTTTTAAAATTTTTGAGTTACATCTTAATTTTTTGGTGCCAAAATTAAAATCTAATTGAGCTTATATACATTATTTTTTGAGTTTCATTATAATATTTTGAGTTTAAAATGTATATAAAGACGCTCAAATTATTTTCTATTAATTTCGTAAAATGTACATATGAACTCAAGTTTTTTTGTTATAGACTCCGAATCTATACTAATCTTGAAAATTTGGCCTTTTTAGATTACAAATTAGTTGAGATGATTTGATATGTATTTGACACCGACAGAAATTTTGTTGTCTTAAATAATCCCATCTATTTGATCCTCATCCACTTTGTTTTATTCTACTCTGTTGCTGTATGCTTGACGGTAACGGCACCATACCATACATGCTTAATTGCTTACCTTAACAACTTAAAATGCTAAAAGTAAAAGTTTGATGACAACATATTCAGGGACGGAACCAGTATTCGAAATTCTAGTCTAATAAAAATCGCTTACGTTTATTATTATATTATACATGGTCAATTACGATATCAAAATTAATTTTCTTGTCAATTTTTTTTATGTTCGAGATGCGATTGCTACACTTATTACTAGCTCGCTTCGCTCTAAACACGTTATTATATGTTCTATACATGAACGAACTATGTAGCATTGGCCATTTTATAAGCCGTATTGCAAAAAAAAGGAAAAAAGAGAAAAAAGATATAGTAAGTCTTGCTTGTGACGGGTCACCATTGGTGACGGATATTTTGTGAGATAAAATGGATACAAAATGAGTTAATGGAGAAAGAGGACCACATGAATAGTGTCAGAGAGAGAGAAAAAGTGGGTATTTTTGTGAGAAAAAACGGTATCCGTCACAAGTTTGTGACGGATATCGCCGTCATAAATGAGAATTTGTGAAAAGATTAGTAAGTCTTGCTTGTGACGGGTCACCATTTGTGACGGATATTTTGTGAGATAAAATGGATACAAAATGAGTTATAGATACGGTGTGAGATAATGTATCTCTTAAGCTAAGTTATAGATATGGTTACGTAGTTTTCTTACTTGGTTGTATTTCCTTTTTCCCAGCTTTATCAACGTCACTTAATATAACATTCTTTAAACATTCCGTATCTTCGACTCTGTCTGGCAAACGACAGAACCAGATTTATAATAGTAGATAGCGTTAACAGAATACGATTTAGTAGATTTTAGTACAAGTTTGACTATTAAATTAAATTAGCAGATTAAGAAAGACGGTTTGATATAATTAGCAGATTATAAGATAACTAGAACGCTTTTATGTATAAATTGAATATGCTAATACAATATACTGCTATGAGCAGCATATCTGAAAATAGTGGATTACGACCAATATGTTATCGGAATATGTTGTTTACCAAACACATGAAACTAGTATATCGATTGTTCAACCTACCGATTAGTGATTATACCAAATTTACTATTTTTTCTCAATATGCGGTTTACTAAACAAGGCTGTAGTCTGAGTCGTTTATTTATCTTTTTATATTTTTTTGTTAAATACGGAGTATATTTTAATTCAAGATAAACAATTGATTATATTGTTCCCTTTTTATAGGTCATACCAGAGATCAGACGACTAGTAGAACAATACAAGGACGAAGAAATAAGCATAACCACAACCGGCCACAGCCTAGGCGCGGCACTGGCAACGTTAAGTGCACTCGACATTGTCGTCAACAACGTATACAAACCGAAAGATTACCCGGAAAAATCATGTTTAGTAACAGCAATAATATTTGCAAGCCCTAAAGTAGGAGACTCAACTTTCAAAAACATTTTTACACGGTACGACAATCTTAGGCTCTTAAGGGTACGTAACTTCCTAGACGTTGTACCAAATTACCCATTATTAGGGTACTCAGACATCGGTCAGCAACTCGTAATCGACACGACCAAATCTCCGTACTTGAAGATCCCGGGAAATGTCCTAAATTGGCATAACATGGAGGCGTATTTGCATGGAGTTAGTGGGACACAAGGTAGTCGAGGCGGGTTCGAGTTGGTTGTCGATCGAGACATTGCTTTGGCTAATAAGAATAGGGATAATTTGAAAGACGAATATTTGATTCCGGTTAGTTGGTGGATTTGGAAGAATAAGGGTATGGTTCAACAATCGGACGGGTCATGGGTTTTTAAGGATTATGAAAGTGATGCTGATGAAGACGTGTTTGACGTTCGTTGACTTTTATTTTTGTTGATCGACTTTTATTTTTCAGTTTATTTTACGCGGTCTTAAAACTCGACTCGAAATTAAAGTGTTACTTTCATAAGGTTTCTTTTCTATTTTAATTTTTATATATTTAACTTTTTCTTGTAAAAGATATTAATAGCGAAAGAGTTTTGAATAATGAAAATAAATATATTATCGTTGTATAATTTTTTTAATATATCAATCAATGTTTTATAACTTCGACTCATAAATTTAGATATAGAAAAGAAAATGACTACGTAAGAAAAAATTTGCTTATTACATTTGAAATTACGAGGTTTAATCATCAATTAGGTTCAGTTTAAGTGACCGAGACCAAAATCAAAAGGAGATATATATATATATATATAGTGAATACTAATAACAAGATATATATAGGATCTTATGAGTAATCGTCAAACACCACCTTTAATAAAATAAATTGTCAAACACCACATTTTGGCCAAAAATGCAGTGTCTGTGATGATGAGTTGACTTCCAGTCGATGGTTGAGATGGCAAACGAGGTTGGTTTGAAGTGTTCTTGATCTCGTTGGAAAGGTGGGAGCACAGGCTTTCCAACGGTTGTCAACACGGTGGTCAAATGTGTCTTTATGTGGGGTAAATTGATGTGTAAATAAGTAAGGCCAGTCACATGGGGTTAATGTAAGTTAAAGTAGGATTTTTCGTGGGTTAATTCACTCCCGTTGAACCACCACTTGCAACCAACGACCACCACAGAGAACACAACTGCGATATACCTTGCCCTTCCCTCAACCTACATACCAAATTTCAACCCAAACCAAACATTATAACCCCATTTAAAGACCCTTGAAAACCCCTCTAACAACTCATTGTAAACCCAAACTTCTTGCTCTTTGTCGTCTAACCAACCTTACTTTACACATCAATCTACCCCACATAAAGGACACCTTTGACCACCGTGTTGACAACCGTTGGAAAACATGTACACTCCCACCTTTTCAACGAGTTCAAGAACACTTCAAACCGAACTCATTTGCTATCTGAACTATCAACTGAAAGTCACCCTATTACAAAGGCTGAAACTTTGGCCAAAATGTGGTGTTTGATAATTTTTTTTTTATTAAAGGTAGTATTTGACAATTTATTTTTTAAAGGCGGTGTTTGAAAAAAAAAGTTTTTTAAAGGTCGTGTTTGAAAAAAAAGTTTTTTAAAAGTGGTGTTAGACAAAAAAATCCTAATAAGAAATATAATAGGTGCTGATGGTTAAAGTCCACCTATTATATTTATTGTTATTAATTAAGAAAATAAGATAGCGACGCCGGGTATTACTGAGTTTGAGTAACACTTAGGATATAAACGTAAATTTCTTCACATTTTCAATTTAATTATTTACATAAATATAAAGGGTATTATAGGAAATTCGTGTTTTTTTATTGATTAAATAATCAATGTAACAACCATCAAGTTTTGATGCTAATTTTTAGGAGAGGGAGATTTAGGTATGATTCGGTAGAGTAAAATTATCATCATTATTAACCAACGAATATTACGAGACATGCATGTTATTAACTTGATGATGATAATTGATAACAAGATATTAGTATCATCATATATTTATCTAATGCAGAAGCCAAGCTGTTGACGTGGCATCACCAGAAGAAAGCATTGTCCTATGTGTCGCGTTGTAAAACATCCTGGAGCTATTGTCCAATTAGATTCATCCTAGAGCTATACATTGTCCAATAACATTCACCCGTGAAATATATGATTAACAGATTCATATATGATGATTTCGGATCTTCAATATATAGTAACTTTGACTCAAATCTATGAATTGTCCAATAACATTCAAGAGGGAAATACATGATTAACAGATTCATTCCATAGATTTCGGATCTTCAATATATGATTAACGTCTAATAACTTCCAATTCAATATATGATTTCGGATCTTCAATATATAGTAACTTTGACTCAAATTAATACCAATTCAATTAACGTTCAATAATATGCAAGATATTGTATATGGTATACAAGATATGGTATATTCTAAATACGCCATAAATTCCAAGATTTCATTCCTAAATCTATGGAATGACAATATTTCACCCCATAAATAAAAAACCGTGAATTTCACGGTTATTTTATAGCTGATACGCCATATACAATTTTTAGAAAGCAAATGAAATCAAATTGATATGCAAATGGAATCAAATTGATAATATAAAATATCATATCAGCCACTGACTGCAGAAGCCAACACGACTCTTCCTCTTATTTTCTTTTGTATATGGTCTTCTCCATATAATATAATCATTCTTCATATAATAAATAATAATATAATAATTCTTCAGTCAACACGTATCTTCATTCCCTCTTATTTCCGAATGCATATTGTATTCTGCATATAATATAAAATATAATATAATAACAATAATAATAATGATCATCATAATAATAATAGTAATAATTGATGATTGATAATATTTCGAAACAATCACAGAACGTAAAAAACTCTCATCCTTAACTACTATTAAGATAGTTATATATATGATAAAAAATCTCTCTTCATTCACCATATACTAATATTAAGAAATGCCTTAAGCAACCAAAATTCTGTTATGGCTTTGAATTGCACCCCTATTGCCATACGTCACTTGACTTCGGAGATCCTTACTGCAGAAATTGTGGTACGGGTTGTACACCTTTGGGAGAAAAAAATTTCTACAACAAGGATGATACTCTATCATTGGAGATGCTTCTATTTGATTCGGAGGTACTAACGTTTAATTGACTTTTTTTATATGACTATGTACTATTTACTAATATTCTAGCATACAATTTTCAGGAAAATATAATTCAGGCTACTATCCGCAAAAGTATCATCAACAAATTCAAAAACAAGATCAAAGAGGGACATTTATACAAACTATCAAGATTCACTGTGGAAGCAAATAAGAGCGCTGAAATTGCAACATCTGCTGAACTACGCATTCAAAAACAAGATCAAAGAGGGACATTTATACAAACTATCAAGATTCACTGTGGAAGCAAATAAGGGCGCTGAAATTGCAACATCTGCTGAACTACGCATCTAATTTTCATATCCAACAATGGTTAAAGAGGTTCAGGATCTACCCATCCCACAATATGGATTTAAGTTTGTGGACTTTCGTGACATTCTATCCGAAACAATATCTGATGAACATTACATAGGTACATCCAAAAATCAAATCATTATAAAATTTTTATTTATTATATAACTTAGTAAACTAACCACAAACTTTTTAAACTCACGCAGATGTCATTGGTAAATTTTTCGGAGTCGGAGAAGTCAGATCAACAAAGAATGGAAATAGTTGGATGACAATATACATAGACAATTTAAATTTCATATTATTAAAATACTAAAATAATCAACTTCTTTATCTTTATATTATTTTCATATTTTGAAATTCTAAAATAATTAATTTCTTTATCTTTTAATTACTAACAATATTAATTTCATATTATTAAAGTTTAAAATAATTGATTTCTTTATTTTTAATTATTCACAATATTAATTTAAATTACTAAAAGTAGACCCGTGAATTTCACGGGTTAGAACCTAGTACTTTTACAATGGCCTAAAATTATGGCGATTCTACGTGTTTATAGCTAGTATTATGTACATTAATTTTAGGAAATAAAATATCTTGAAGTATCTGCATAAGTAATTGCATTTTCAAATTCCTCAACCTGCAAAACTGATATACGCAGTGATATTTATCAAATACGGTCACATTTTCAATGTTTTTTAAATGTAAATTACATCATTGTCCATTTTAAGTTTGTTTCTAAAAAAATTAATTATATTGTTAATTAATAATTACTATATATTTATTAATTAAATTAGGATGTTGCATAAACTCTGTAATATTCGGTGTCACCCTAATACCTTTTACAACATGGTTGCATATATCGCTTGTTTTTTGAGTATTTACATAACTTGTACACAAGAGCTATAAAGCACAATGAGGTACGTATTAACGTATACCATAGGTAAAACTATATTACATAAGAGGTACGATTACAAAAGTCAAATAACAAAAGTGCAAGTGATCTATAAGTAGATCTTGGACAAATTCCCTAATCTTTTGCTACTTTACCTTCTTTCAACGTAAAAATACCTAACCTACGTTGTGTTACGTCCCTTAGTAATTGGGGAAGTTTACCGTTATATAAAAAAACCTAATCTCCGTCCCATTCTTTGTTTACCGTTCTATATCCGAGAAGTTTTTAATAGATAATTTGATCATTCAATTTCATTATTATTATCCACGGTTAGTCGTTAATAATAAGTAACCATGGTCCATTCTTCTCTCATTAGTCTTTATAACAAAAGTAAAGATAAACAATCAGGGGCGGACGCAGAAATTTTGGTTTGGAAGGGTACAATTTTTTAACCATATTTTCGATATTACCGATATTACATTGTGTTTATTTACGTACTTACATGGCTAATATCACAAAAGAATACCTAAATCTTAATAGAATATTGGAAAAAATATAAATTTAAAAAACAATCAACAATGAAAAGCAAAATGTAACTTGTGGGAATCAAACTTGGGTCTGTAAGCGATCAATCCCCTGCCGAGCTACCGTTACCACCACACAGGTATCATTATATTGCAAACAAACGGTACTAACTTTTACATATGGCTGATGTTTTTGAGTCGCGTGATATCCCCACTCCCCAAATCCGCCAATGTAAATAAATGATCGGAAGAGAGGAGTAGTATTATCAAACTATACGTTACGTTTTTTTTGGCTATATATACTCGAGTATATATACCTATAAGGCAATAAGTAGTGACTATCTTCTTCTATATAAAATTGTTTGTTTTAAAAGATTGCTTTGGCAAAATGTTATCCGAGACTCCTACACAAACCGAACGGAAATCTGAAGATATGAAGGACGAGATGAGCTCAAACAATGGTTACATAGCCAATAGATGGGAGCATCTAATGGGTCGAAACCATTGGGAAGGTCTACTCGATCCACTCGATATCGACCTTCGAAAAATGATCATCCATTATGGAGAGATGGCTCAAGCCACCTATGATACTTTCATTCGCGAAAAATATTCTAAATATTCTGGTAGTGTTCGACTCAGAATTTACTATTATCACTTATATATTTTGCTACGTTGTATGGTTTCACGTTGTAATAAAATTTTCAAAATTTTCTGGTGGTGACTGAGTTAGAATTTACTATTATCACTTATATCTTTTCTGTTACATTGTATGGTTTCACGTTGTAATAAAATTTTTAAATCAGACAAATTTGCTTAACAATAATACCATTATTTGTCACAAATAGGACTATACGTCTATACATCCAATGTATATGACTAATATGAGCATCGTATATCTAATACAAATCTAATTGAGTTTATATACAACTTTTTGAATTTTTAACAATTTTTTTCTTGCAGTATAATTTTTTTGTGTTAAAATTAAAATCTTTGGGTTTTTTGTATTATTTTTGAGTTTCAATATAATGTTTTATGTTACATTTTTTTTATAAAGACGTTCAATAATTTCTTTTTAATAAAACTCTTAAAATATATGTATAAGCTCAACTTATTTGTTATAAAGCTCGAAATCTATACTACCAATATATACATTTGGTTACATAATCCTCTAATTGATTATTTGTGGTGATGATAGGTGCGAGCAGATATTGTAAGAAAAACTTCTTTGCCAAGTTAGGGTTAGAATTAGGGCATCCGTACAAGTACCGTGTGACAAAGTTCATTTACGCGACATCAGGGGTAGACGTTCCGGATGCCTTCATGTTCAAGTCATTGTCTGAGGAGCCATGGTTGAAGAACACCAATTTCATGGGGTATGTCGCGGTGGCTGAAGACGAATCCGTTAGGTTATTGGGTCGAAGAGACATTGTGGTCGCGTGGAGAGGAAGCGTACAATTCTTAGAATGGATTAACGATTTTCAATTCCTTCAAGTTTCAGCCTCGGATATTTTTGAAGGTCATGAGGAAGATGATGTACCTGAGGTGCATCGAGGGTGGCACTCTATTTATACTTCTGATAATTTATTGTCACGTTTTGATAAAACCAGCGCAAGAAATCAGGTAAGTCATTGTACTGAAATTGAATTTGAAGTACGGAATACTTTCCCGACTCAACAGATTGTTTACTTTTCATTCTCGTTATTCATATTTTGAGCATTTAGAATGATAAAAAGTAACAACAATAACGGACGCATAAAACACTAGGCATTCTTTAAAATTGGACAAAACAAAGTAACCTAAAGTCAAAATGTTAACTTTAGGAAATAGATTTAATTATAAAAACTAAAACAATTCAGTGAATTTTAATTGGGTGTACACGGGTATAAACTAGTTTATGTACATCATTTATTATTGTCGTGTTTGCATAAACTTTATCGTGTATAATAATATGATAATGGCTTAACACAAATTTATTGTTGATGATCGATGGGATTTAAAATCAGGTCATGAGTACTACCTCTTATAAGTTATAACTGATGACATCTGCATTTGGTTTCTCTTTATTACGGAGTAATTACGCAATTAGAGCATTATATAATCAGATGTATACATCAGGTACTATAGATTTTGAGCTTTATAACAAAGAATTTAAGCTTATACATATATTTTACGAACTTTATTGAAAAAAATCTGAACGTCTTTATAAAAAACATTATAAATCAAAACAATATATTGAAACTCAAAGAGAATACATATAAAACCCAAAAATTTTAATTTAACACTAAAAAATTATAGTGCAAGAAAAATTGTTAAAAGCTCAAAAAAATTTGCATATAAGCTCAACTAAATTTATATTACATGTACGATACTTATATAGATCGCGGGATGTATAATTCTATTTGTGGTAATTACGCGTATTCCTTCTCTTATTATATAGGTGCTACAAGAAGTAACGAAACTAGTTGAGCAATACAATAACGAAGAAATGAGCATAACCGTGACCGGTCACAGTCTTGGAGCGGCCCTAGCCACGCTAAACGCTGTCGATATCGTAACAAAAAAAATTAACGTACCAAATAACACTCCAAATGCTAAACCATGTCTGGTAACAGCCATAGTTTTCGCTAGTCCGCGAGTTGGAGATCGAAAATTCAAGGAAATCATATCCCAAATCGACAATCTTAGAGTGTTACGAGTTAGAAACGCTCATGATATCGTTCCAAATTACCCATTAATCGATTATTGTGACGTGGGAGATGAGTTGATGATCGATAGTAGGAAGTCTCCCTACTTGAAAAACCCGGGGGCAGTTTCATGTACGCATAATATGGAAGTTTATATGCATGGAGTAGCCGGGCTGATACAAGGAAGTGAAGGGTTCGAGTTTAAGTTGATGGTTGAACGCGACATTGCGCTTTTAAATAAGCATAGGGATAACTTGAAGGACGAGTATTTTGTTCCGGTGGGTTGGTGGGTACAGAAGTTTGTGGGTATGGTTCAACAAAGCGACGGTTCTTGGTTATTGATGGATCGGGAAATGGATGAAGAAGACGACTTTTAGTACTTTACTAGTGATTATGTATATATCTGAACGGTAAACAATTGACTAAAATAATTTTTTTATTATAGAGTAAGGAAAACTTGGTTATGATATTGTTACAATGATGTTGGTTAATGGATATCGATCAGTTTACAACCGTTGTAAATAAGAATTTGTGGTAAAATATTTCTTAATGACAAACCTCTTGAACAAGGCAATAAATTGATGTACAATTTTATTGAAATTATCATAAAAAGCAACATTAGTAAATTTATTAATGATAAGATATAAGAGGGGAAGGATTAGTGTAATAATTGTATTATTGATTGGTGTTGATGGTAAATACGATAGATCATTATATGATAAAAACCGAGACCATAGCTTAAGAAAACTAGATAACCTAAATATCATATTCTTCTAAGGAGGTATGTCGATATCTGAACAATATCTGGAGATCACATCTGAAGAGACGGCAGAGGCCTCGATTAAAACTATATAGTATGATTAATTTGTATAAATTTATTTAATTACATTTAAGTTCTTAGTTTCCGAATTATATATTTAGTATTGATTGATTATGAAGTGACGATAAACACCCCCACAATGGTAATGTGTGGCTTCAATTTGTTGATATTGAGCCATTGAAGATAAGATTATGATTTGTGAGTACATTACAACTTCCCATAACAATAGTTGAATATCATTCCTTATTACAATTGTATGTCCATAACTAGAGATGAAGACATCCACGGAATTATCTATTGAAATCGACACAATATCGACCGAAATGATTAAACCATCAACACCAACACCTCCACATCTAAAATCCTATAAACTGTCACTTATCGACCAACTCCTCTCTTTTTCCGAGTATGGAGCGCCATTGGCGTTCTTCTATACTGCCCCTCGTCGTTGCAGTGACAACGAGGGTATCAGTATTATTACCCGGTTGAAAGAATCACTTTCAAAAACTCTGGCCCTTTATTACCCTCTTGCTGGAAGGGTAATTCACCAAGAGTCAATTGTCAACTGCAATGACGAGGGGAACAATGACGAGGGAGTTCCCCTCGTCGTTGCACGAGCTAATTGCACTCTATTTTCCTTTTTAAGTGCTCCTAACCGGGTCGACTTGCTTCCTTGGTTTATCCCCAAGGATGACATATTTCTCGACCCAACACGTATCAAGGTTGACGGGCTAATCATGGCGGCTTTCCAGATTAGTGTATTTAATTGTGGCGGGTTTGCCGTAGGAAGCCATGTTATAACCAAGGCCATCGATGGGACCACGTGGGCCCAATTTTTCATAACATGGGCTGCCATTGCAACAGGTCGCAGCCCAACGTTCTGTGAAATCGGGGGTCCGGATTTGACTATCCAGACC
This sequence comes from Silene conica, assembly GCA_029255685.2. Taxonomy (NCBI): domain Eukaryota; kingdom Viridiplantae; phylum Streptophyta; class Magnoliopsida; order Caryophyllales; family Caryophyllaceae; genus Silene; species Silene conica. Next base: position 83,933,107 of record CM055314.2, read on the forward strand.
CGTATTTTCCCTCCCGTTCCCAACGGCTACGTGCCACCAATGACTGATATGCCACCGGTTCTACAACCGGTAGCAAGTGCGAGCGATGGCTCGCATGGGTGCATCGTTAAAGCGTTCGAGTTCAGTTCTGTTAGCATTTCCAAGCTACAAGTTATGGCTCGTAGCAATTCTGTTCCGAATCCAACACGAATCGAAACCGTGACTTGCTTTCTTTGGATGCATTTCATGGCGGCTGCTACTACCGTTCAGTCATTCAGCTCATTGATAGCAAGTACGTAACTCTCATCTCTTTTGTTTTATTGGATTATTTTAGTCTCTCAATAATAAAAAGACAAGTTAGAACTAAATTTTATTGCACGGGTTATTTTCAAATCGTATTATTCTATATATATGTCGTCAGAACTAAATTATAAATGTTGATAAATTTTGTTTTATATCTAACGTCTATACACTCTTTTTTTTATCAAAGTTCGACTTTGTTTTATTTCTAACGTCAATACACTTTGTTTATGACTTGATTTTCGCAAAATATTTCAATTGATAATATTAATTTGTACACTATCCTAGTTGTTATATTAATATTAAGTTATTTTTATTGTTTTTTAATTTAGTATTATCGCCACAGTTTTATTTTCGATTGCTGTAAATTGTTAATGACTTCGTATTATTGTTTATTGTAATATAATTATGTATTGAGTATAAATTGTTATCTAATAGTTCCGGACAGACGACGTTCGAAATTATTATATTTTCTTGAGTAAATTAATAATTACTCCCTTATAAGTTTCACTTTTCCAAAATTACTCCCTTATAAGTTTGTTTTTTTAAATTACTCCCTTAAGTTTGTCTCAGGTCAAAAATTGCTACCAATTTGCAGCTCCGACGAGTATTTGCGTCAATTTTCGAATTTTACCTCTATTTCCCTAAATTTATGACTAAATTGCCCCTGATTTTCACTCTTTCATGTTATAAGTTTTGCTTCTCCAAACTATTTATCAATATTTTCATCTCTACCTAATTCCTCATTATATAATTTACCCAATCTCTTCATTAAAAGTAATTTGTCAATCTACTTGCTCAACTTTAAAAGTAATTTGTCAATCTACTTGCTCAACTTTTGAAGTTTCCATTTTTTTCAAGGTAAGTAAATATTTGATTTGGGTATGTGGATCATATTATTCAACTGAAAATTGTACATTTTTCTACAAAACAACAATACAGATTTTTTTCCCAAATCAAAAAATACCCAAATCAATTCAAACCCTAATTTCAATTCAATTCAATACAATCTCAGTTTTGATGAATATAGAGAACCCTAATTTCAATTCAATTTCAATTTTCAATTCAATACAACAATAATATGTTTCACATACCCAAATCAAAGATTTACTTACCTTGAAAAAATTGGAAACTTCAAAAGTTGAGCAAGTAGATTGACAAATTACTTTTAATGAAGGGATTGGGTAAATTATATAGTGAGGAATTAGGTAGAGATGAAGATATTGGTAAATAGTTTGGAGAAGCAAAACTTATAACATGATAGAGTAAAAATCAGGGGCAATTTAGTCATAAATTTAGGGAAATAGTGGTAAAATTCGAAAATTGACGCAAATACCCGTCGGAGCTGTAAATTGGTAGCAATTTTTGACCTGAGACAAACTTAAGGGAGTAATTTAGAAAAACAAACTTATAAGGGAGTAATTTTAGAAAAGTGAAACATATAAGGGAGTAATTATTAATTTACTCTATTTTCTTATATAATATTTAAGTTCATGTTATACAAATAGACAATTTTCGTAAAAATTCATGTTTACAAACTTATATCAAAAGTGCTACGTAGTAACTGTAATATTATTATTTCAGGCAGTTATTTCGAATTAAAATCTTTATACAACTTTGCGGGTCCGACCATGAAAAATTAAGGAAAAAATTGGGTTGCTGACGTGACTCAACCAGACCTTTTAAATGATCTTACATTTATATAGATAAGATAAGATAGTAGAGAATAACAATTAATTAATCAAATTAATACACCTTACTTTTATTTAAAAATTAAAGGCTAGAAAATTTGCATATATTATTAACGTTATTTATGTAAAAGTTGAGGTATAACATAAAATAATTTTCTTGTAGAACAAGAGAAGTCGTCCGTGATGCATTCCGTCAACATACGATCTCACCTCCGTCCGATGTTACGACCAACAACATTTGGAAAGTTCGTAACACATGCCTTCGCTAACGCAACAAACGAAAATGGAGGTGCGCCAACGCTTGGTGATCTAGTCGTATCGCTGCGACAAGCGTTGTCGAAATCCAAGGACAGTGAATGGCTAAACAAGTTTCAAGGCGAAGGCCGCATCGAAGAAGCATTTGAACATAAGAAAACTCTCGACGAGTTTATACCCAAATCATACTTCTTTACTAGTTTGAAGGGATTTGAGGAAGTGAATTTCGGGTCAGGGACCCCGGTTTGGATCGGTTTAATGGGTGGTAGGACTGTCTCGTACTTTCTAAACCAAATACCGTTGATTCATACAAGTAGTCATGGAATCGTAGCATGGCCGATACTCGATCAAAAGGAATTGGCCGTTTTAGAGTCCGATCAAAAATTTCTTGCATATGCTATTCCAACTCATGTTGCTTCTTTAACCTTTCTCCCCAAGGCTTCACTTTAGTTGTTAAGATATTGTCAGTGCTATATTCCAAATATCGACATCTCTCATTAGAATAATATATTAGCCAATAATGTTTAGAATGCAATATATTTAGGCTCCGTTTGGCAGCGCACTCCAGGTACCTGATTTGCCTGAAATAGTTTTTTTGCCAAAAGAATCAGGTAGCTTATTTTTTTGGGAGTGTTTGACAAGTAGCTTATTGATCAAATAAGCTAGCTGAAATGAAATGCTACATGAGGTAGCATTTTAGATTTCAGGTACCTGATTCTAGGTTATATTACATTTTTACCCTTCAATCTATAATATAGTAAATAATTATTATATCCTTTTCTGTCATTTCACTAAAATAAGCTACTTTTTCAGCTAGTTTGCCAAACAGTTTTTTATGTAATCAGTCAGGTTATCAGCTCCTAATTTTCAGGTACCTTTTCAGTTTTCAGGTACCTTTTCAGTTTTCAGGTACCTTTTCAGGTTTCAGGTAGCTTTTCAGCTCGTTTTGCCAAACAGAGCCTTAGGTTACCTAGTTTCATTTAAGCTTGGATCTCGGTTTTTCTATATAATAATGTATTGTATTTACCATCGATACTAATCAATGTTGGTTTTTATGATAATTTCAATAAAATCTACAGATAAAGTTTATGCAAACACGATAATAATAAATGTTGTACATAAATTAGTTTACACATAAAAAATATCATATTAGTTTATTATTAACATTATAGAAGGGAGATGATTTCATAAACGATAATTGTATTATTAAACTTAATTAAACCCTAATTTGCAAAATCCTAATGATAGACGGGCTTAATATAGGCCCAGTCTTCTAATATTGGCCTGGTTATTATTTTTCCTAGATTCGTCCCTGTATACATGACGTGAATCTTAATAGTTTATCATTGTTTGTAAGTTAACAACATGGCTATCTTGATTGACGATATCGATGCTTTTGTATGCTACCATTCTATTAGCTTTATTTGCCTCTTCATACAATTCTGCAAATTAGATTGAAGTTTATGTTTACTTTGATACATCGTCATACATAGATAGAACAAAAGAATAAGGCATTGCTCGCTGTTTAATGTTTTTTTTCCATACACGAGTTTATTCAAATTGGGGAACATAATAATTTTGAGAAAGCAGTCAATATCTATTATATATTCAGTTCAACTTTATTAATTCAGTTTAATTCAGTCAAGCTCTATTAAAGTACAGTCCGTTTTTCTTAAAACGGACGTACCCGTCGCAAGCTTGCGACGGGGCAAATATGTGTTATAGGGCCAAATAGATACCGTCTAGCAACAAAGTGGGTCATGCAAGTGGGGTGATGGGAGGGTGATGTCAGCGGGTGGAGAATAAAAAAAAATGCAAAAAGAAATTGATTCACTTCCCCAAAACCTCGAGAAACCCAACCGTCATATCTCATTTCTTCTTTCAGTCCCCAACATCTCAAGAACTCGTCAGCCATTTATCACAAATTCATTTTCTAAACTCAGACCTTCTCTCTTTATTTCTCTCTATACTCCCTCATCTCCCTCTAACAAAAGTACTAAAACACGAAACATAACAAGGAAAAATGGTAACGAAGCAAACTGTCAGGCGTGCATTGTGAAGAAAACTGGGTCATCGATTAAAAATGATGAAGGTATGAACATAGTATACACTTTGTCTATATTTTCTGAAATGATTCATAATTTAAAAATGTAAATCGGTTCCACAAATGTTTTTTAAATGGTAACACACTTGAAGTATTTTCTGGGTTTTTGATATTTGAAGATGTCGTGTTTTTGAAAGAAAATGTTTCATATTTTCTGGGTTTTGGTATTTGTGTGTGTGGGCTTTGAAGATGTTGGTTTTCTCTGACATGGTTTTATTTAAGTAATTTTTCTGGGATTTTTTGGGTTTAGGGTTTCTGGAATTTTGGGATTTGTTGGGTTTTTTGGGGTTTATTGTTTGAAGCTCTTCACTTGTCTGAATTGTTTTTTAAAGACGCATGTTGTCTGACATATTCTGACATGATTTATTAAGATCAAACGTTCTTTGTTGTCAGTAAAATGTTGCTAGTTTTTTTCATAATGTATTTTGAAGACTTCATTGTGACATGTTTTTTTGGGGGTTTTCTGGGTACTCGTAGATTTTGAAAAATAATTTCTAAATCAAACAAATATGTGATGGGTAGTGTTATTTTCTAACACCACATAAGATTTAGTATTGTTAAAATAATATTTAAATCAAACTAAAGTATTTTCCGGGTTCTTTCTGGTTTTTTTGCACAAATATGTTGTGGGTAGTCTTAATTGCTGGGTTTGTTGGTTTTTGTGGATTGCAATTTGTTGGTTTTTGTGGATTGTAATTTGATGAGTAAAAAATGCAAATGTAGGGGTTCTTTCTGGTTTTTTGCACAAATATGTTGTGGGTAGTCTTAATTGCTGGGTTTGTTGGTTTTTGTGGATTGCAATTTGTTGGTTTTTGTGGATTGCAATTTGTTGGTTTTTGTGGATTGTAATTTGATGAGTAAAAAATGCAAATGTAGGGGGTTTTCTGCGTTTTGAAGGGGTTCACTAGGTTTTTGGTTGGGTTTTTCTGCATATGGGTTTAGCATGTTGTTGTTTACATCTTTTTTTTGGATAGTTGTTTCCATATTGTTGTTTCCAAGATGTTGACAATAACTAGTTGGTTATATACATTTTGTTTTTCATAGATGTTTCCATGTTCCTGAATTATGTTTTGTTATGTTTTTATGTCTACTTTATTCTTTAAATCGTATACGTTATTGGTGATGTTCGGTATTTTATTTTTCTCATTTATGTCACCATATTTGTGAAATAATGTTGCTTATTTATATGTTCCTCACATTATTGTGTATATTGAAAACAAAACATTTTACTAATTTGATGTCATATTTGTGTAATATGTCATTGGTGTCTGTTGTTAACATTTTTGAGTAGCCTATGTACATTTTTTTTGGATAGTTGTTTTCATATTGTTGTGATAAGTCTTTTACTGTTTGTATGACAACATTATCGTTGAAATTGTGTACAAATTTTACCACATTAGTTTGCATAATGATCCTTTTGTTAAAATGTAGTACATTATTATATCTATTGTGAACATATGTATTTAATTGTTTTTCTAATTCTGACATGATATTAAACTCGTAGGAACAGTAAATGGCATAATAATGGAAGTGGTTGAGGAAACACAGGCCCCAGCGAAGAAAAAAAGGGCAGGAAGAGGGAGAGGAAAGGCTGCAGTCGCCGAAGTGTTCCATGGAGTGGCAGAAGACGAAAGCGTTGCTAAACAGACTGAGAAAAGTAAGAAGGTGAATTTTAATGTCTCAAACATCAGTAAGAGTAAAGGAAAAGCTCTGGCCGTGCAGGAAGACGATGAGCATACGGAGTCTGAGGAAGACGTTGATGAAGGGGACGAGGACGCTGATGAAGAAGGCACGTTACTTGGTTCATAAGTTTTTGTCGTCATATTTGTGTATTATGTAATGAGTGTCTGCTGTTAACATTATCGAATAAGCTATGTACATTTTTTTGTAATGGTTGTTTCCATATTCTTGTATTATGTTTTGTATTGTTTTTATGTTTTCATTGTTATTATAATTGTGTCCATTGTTTCCCTATTTGTATCTTTTGTAAACAATTGTTTTTTCTTCTTTGTCGTCATATTTGTGTATTATGTCAAGGGTGTCTGTTGTTAACATTATCAAATAGGTTATACACATTTTATTTTTCATAGTTGTTTCCATATTCTTCTATTATGTTTTGTATAGTTTTTATGTCTTTATTGTTATTAAAATTGCGCAGATTCTTTTTCTGTTTTATGTTACCAAGTTATTTGGATAATGATGCTTTTGTTAATATGTCGTACATTATTGTATCTATTGTAATAAATATTATTCCTACTTCGTTGTCATATTTCTGTATTATGTTATGGGTTATTGCAGTAAACATTATCGTGTTATGTATCTACATTTACTTGTTGATAATTGTTTCCATTTTGTTTTATTATGTGTTATATTGTTACCATGTCTACAATATTGTTCATATTGTGTACAATGTTTAAACTATTTTGTATATTTTGTTTTTCGTAATTGTTTCCATATTCGTTTGTTATGTTTTGAATTGTTTGTATATGTACATTATAGTTAAAATTGCATACATGTTTTCCCTATTATATGTTGCCAAATTACTTGAATAATGATGCTATTGTTAATTTGTCGTAGAATATTGAATCTATTGTAAATAAAAGTTATTCGTACTTTGTTGTCATGTTTATGTATTATGTTATGGGTGACTGCAGCAAACATTATCGAGTTACTGCAGCCCTCCTCAATTGGTTATTACCAACATGTGGTAACCCAACTTTAACTCCACGACTACCATTACCATGCACTCCTTCGCACGAGCACACCAAATATCGCTCTACTACCGGAGAATCAGGCTCATTTACCCTACGAGATGTCCATTTCCTGACACTGAGCCCAACCATCTGCGAGTGCTAACGGTACATCTCATATACCTCTTCCCACTTATCAGCTTCCCTCCGCACAAACGTCCGTGAAAAATCTGTGTAGTAGAAAAATTACAGGGTTACATTAGTCACAAAACTATCCACAATTACTACACATCTACAAACAACTTATGACAGTCAAATGATTTTCAAAACCAAAGTCTGAAACATTAATAATTCAGCTGAAGAACTTAAATATTACAGGCCAATAATAACCTCATAGGTATAAACAATTACTTGCAACATACAAACACATATAATGAGTTGGTACCGTACCAATTCATTTCATATTTTTGACAGGGTCACATGAAAGCTAAAAATGACAACATTTTTCTGACATCTACCTGAATTCTTAGTATCATCATTATGAACATTTCATCTTCATCAACCCAATAAACTAAGATGACCACCATAACTTATAAATACACTAAACCAATCAACAACAACAAATATTACAGGGCAACAATAACATGAAAAGTATCAGCAATATACAAAACACATACATATAAGAGTTGGTATTGTACAAATTCACTTCATTTTTGTGACAAGGTGACATCAAGGCTAAAAACGACAACATTTTCCTGACAACCCCCTGCATTCTCACCATCATCAATATGAACAGTTCATCTTCATCAACTTAATAAACTATGAAGAACACCATAACTTATAAACACAGGAAATCAACAATACAAAACAAACAACAAAGTTGTATTAACAAAATAAGAAAGACAACATATCAATTAATAAGAGAAGAATAAATAATCATTTAGCACATAGAATAATATCCGAAAATTGTGAATATAGTTTTATGTAACAAATCTTCAAACACAATCACCAATTATAAAAAACCCAGAAATCGGTTGCATCATAAAAAATTACAAAATGGTACGTATTTCCATAACAAGTATTACAAACAAAAAATGATAAAAAAGTGAAATTATTCAACTCAAAATTTCAACCGTCAAACACATTTTTTCACTACAATCTTAATTAAAAAAAATCAACAATAAAAGATTGTTAAACCGTATTTGATGGCTACTTTTTTGGTAGATCTTCATACTAGTAGTCTACTATTGCACATGACAATAAATCTTTTGAGATATTTTTGGATGATTATCTTCAAATTATAATCTTTTAAGAAGGAAGAAAATAGTGGTGGGTTTTGGTTAATTGTGAAGGATTAATGAGGAAGTATTGTAAAAAATGAAGAAGAACAATGAAGAAATTAAATGGCAGTAGCATTTTGTGTGTGAGACTCATTAATGCTAATAGAAGAAGTAGAAGAGAAAACAATAAACAAATAAAAATACGTACACACCAACCCCAAGAAGTCACAGTAATCAATTCACAATTAATGCATGACCCGACTCCATTTTGTAAAAAATGGTACGTATTTGAGTATTTGACCCGTCGCAAGCTTGCGACGGGTAGTTCCGCCACAAACAAGAATTTGTGATTAAAGTATGTGTTTGGCCAAGTTTTTAAAAGTGTTTTTGCTTCTCAAAATCAGAAGTTATGCCAAACACTTGGTTTTTGAAAACTAAAAATTGCTTTTCTAAAACTGAAAACCACTTTTTCACCCCAAAAAAACAGAAATTTTCTATTTCCTCCAAAACCGACAAATATAACTTTAGATAAAATATTATTTAAAAGCATGACGTTCGTTACCGTAAATTATATTTTCTACTTTTGTCAATTTTTGCTAATAAACAAACTTTATGATCTTTTATGTTAATTTGTAACATTATACATACAATAAAATACATATTTATAGTCTAGTATTATAAGAATGAATACTAATTAAAAAAATATCACAAGTACCATGAAAAGATTAAAAAAACATAAAAAAAAAGGTCACATTCGTTATGCGTAAATCAGACACAATAAGTATGTGTTTGGCCCTGCTTTTCAACTGTTTTTTCAACCAAAGAAATAGAAGCTGGGTCAAACACTACTTTTTAAAAAACTAAAAACTAATTTTATTAAACAAAAATTCTAAAACCAATTCCTAGAAACACCTAGAAACAGAAGTAGCAAATTGTTACTTCTATTTCTCTTTTCACGTTGCTCTTAAGTTATTTGAGCGCCAAAATCCAAAAATTTTTGATAGAAACTAATTAGGCCAAACACGATAAAACTGATAAAAATAGTTTTTTAAAAATTTTGGCCAAACATGAACAATTTTATCAAAAACTAGTTTTATAAAAACTTCTTTACAAAAGTAAAAATTCTTTTACATAAACAAGGCCTAACATGCACTAAATTAGACTGTACTAATTACAGTAATTATTATTGTGCGTCACCAGAGCGAGATTGCGAGAGACGCAAAGTGAGCATTTTACGATAAATAATAATTATATTTTTTTAAAAAAGTGATTACTAATAAAAATTGGTCACTTTATAAAAAATATAATATTGTCATTTGTTAACATGTACATAAAATGGCATAAAATGATGAGTTTTAAAGTAATCGTACTATACAACGGTCTTAAAATATAATTTACAAATATAGTACATAATTCTACCTATTTCATTTATCTATGAATGAAAAAAAACTAAAATAAGTAAATTAAATCAAACACTAAAAATTATTTAAAACATTTATTATGAGCTTAACCAAACATACCCTAATTTTTAGAAAAAACACTTTTTTAAAAATCACTTTTGAAAAACAGAAACTATATTCTAAAAACAGGGCCAAATATGCTCTAAATTCAATTCAGTTTATACAGTTTTATTCCAAAAAAAACAGGGCCATATATATTAAATTAACTTATCTTTAGATTTCAAATGAGGAAAAGTGTCATGTTCGCAGCGTTATTCACCATATTTTGCTTTTGTAAAGTTAACGTTTTTCTATAAACAGATTATAATAAAATACTTCATTTATTAAGTCATTTGTTATTTACTTAATTTCAATATTCCAGTAATGAAATTACCAACCTGATAGGCCAATACAAATCCGTACAAACTTGATTTAACATCACACTCGATAATGACCCAATCCCATGATTAAGTACACTCGATATCGTGGCCACATTAAGTGCGCTCGACATGGTCGTTAGGCGTGGCAAAATTAAGTCCCCTCGATATCGTCCTTTTTGTCTATGATGATATTGTTACATTATCTCTACATGAAAAACTTGTCCTCATGTTATGGTAAGGTGTGGTTGGCATATAGCATTGAGGATAAGCCTCAAGGTATACTTATGGTAAACGTTTCGTGACAAAATCAACCTCATCGATCTATCCTTTAGTAGTATCAATCAATTGTATGTCCATACCTAGAAATGATGAAATCCAAGGAATTATGTATCGAAATCGAAACAATATCGACTGCAATGATTAAACCATCAACACCGGCTCCCCCACATCTAAAATCGTATCAGCTATCACTTTTCGACCAATTCTCATTAACCGTGTATAGCTCGCCTTTGGTGTTCTTCTATACTGCCCCTAGTCGTTGCAACAACGACGAGGGTATCAGTATTATTACCCGCTTAAAAGAGTCACTTTCCAAAACTCTCGCCCTTTATTACCCTCTTGCAGGAAGGGTATTTCCTAAACAGTCAATTATTGATTGCAACGACCAGGGAGTTTCCCTTGTCGTTGCACAACTTAATTGCACCTTACTTTCCTTTTTAAGTGCTTCCAACCGGGTCGACTTGGTTCCTCAGTTTATCCCAAAGGATGTCACATTTCTCAACCCGAACAAAGTCAAGGTTGACGGGTTAATCCCGGCAGCTTTCCAGATTAGTCTGTTTAAATGTGGCGGGTTTGCCGTAGGAAGCCATGCTATAACCAAGGCCATTGATGGGACCACGTGGGCCCAATTTTTCATGACATGGGCTGCCATTGCAACCGGTGGCAGCCCAAAGTTATGTGAAATTGGGGGTTCGGATTTGACTATCCAAGCTCGTATTTTCCCGCCCGTCTCCAACCGTTATGTTCCACCAATGACGGGTATGCCTTCGGTTCTACAGCCGGTCGCACATGCGAGCGGTGAGTGCATCGTTAAAGCGTTTGAGTTCTGTTCTGGTAGCATTTCCAAGCTACAAGTTATGGCTCGTAGCGATTCTGTTCCGAATCCTACTCGAATTGAATCCGTGACTTGCTTCCTTTGGATGCATTTAATGGCCGCTGCCGCCGCCACTACCGCTACCGCCTGTCGGTCATTCAGCTCACAAATTGCAAGTAACTGTCATCTTTGTTTTATCGTTTATTATACTTTCGGTATCCCATTTTCGAGTCAAAGTTTAAAATATTTTAGTTGTACGTGTAACAAATAATGGCATTATCTAAACTTAAAAAAAAATATTAATCAAAACATTCGAATTTTTCCTTGGCCAGCGTCCTAGTACCCTCTAAATCCGTCATTGACTATAAACGTGAAAGTCGATTCTTTAATCCATTTACGTGTCTGACTATTTTAATCCGCGAACTTTTAATACTGCCTCTGCTCTCTTGGACTTATTTTTACTTAATTTAAGCTAAGTTCAGCAAAAATAAGTTAAGTTCAGAAAAGTTCAGCAAAAATAAGTTAAGTTGTTCAGCAAAAATAAGTTCAGAAAAATTCAGCAAAAATAAGTTAAGTTGTTCAGCAAAAATAAGTTCAGAAAAATTCAGCAAAAATAAGTTAACTTCAGCCAAAGTAAATTAAGCTCAGAAAAATTCTGAAAAAATAAGTCAAGTTAAGTTAAGCAAAAATAAGTTCAAAAGAACTAGTCATCTTATTAATTATTAAAACTCCCTTGTAGGCGAAGAGAGGGTTCCGAGTCATCTAACAACCACGGCCGTCATCCATTCCGTCAACATACGGCCTCACCTCCGTCCGCCGTTACACCCAACAACTTTCGGAAAGTTCGTAACACATGCCTTCGCTGATTCAAAAAACGAAAAGGAAGGCACGCCAACGATTAGTGACCTAGCCATATTGTTGCGACGAGGGTTGTCAAAGCCCAAGAACAGTGAATGGCTTAACAAGTTTCAAGGTGAAGGACGTATCGAAGCGGCATTTCAACATAAGAAAAATGTCGAGAATTTTTTTCCCAAATCGTACTTTTTTACTAGTTTAAGGGGATTCGAACAAGTGAATTTTGGGTCAGGAGGTCCGGTTTGGATCGGTGTAACGGGTGATAAGACCACGTCTTTCTTTAGAAACTACTTCCCGTTGATTCATACAAGTAGTCGTGGAATCGAAGCATGGCTGATACTCGATGAGAAGGAAATGGCGGTTTTAGAATCGAATCAAGAATTTCTTGCCTATGCTACCCCAACTCATGTTGCTTCTCGCACCTTTCTCCCCAAGGCCTCACTTTAATTAGTTTACTAATATTGAGCAAAACTTTGTACTAATTTGGTCTAATAATTGTCGTTTAAAATCGGTTCGGTTATTCAGTTTTAAAATTATGGATTTCGGGAATTTAGATCCGATCCAAATAATTCGAATATCCATAAATTCGGAATCTAAAAATCTGTATATCCGGATGACGAAAATCGGATTTGATTCGATTTACATCTCAAATCATAGTTTTTTTTTTGTGGTAAATCTTCATTTGAGGGATGGTATAATTCTGTTTATTTTAAGTCTTTTCTTGTCTTTCTTCGTATAGGGATTCTCAGACACCATTCAAACTGTTTTTTACATTTGTTTTTACATCACAAATATTTCAGTTCCGAGACTCAAGACTCGAAATTGACCCGAACTACATCACCCGAATCTGACTCAAAATTCGAATTGACTAAACCCGACCAAAAGATTTGTTGAGTTTTATTAACCTGTTACTACTGGACCAAAAATAACCTGATTCGAAACCACCCATCCCGAATATGACACGACAACACATAACTCTAACTGAACTCAAAAAACTTAAAATGTTTTTTTTCTCCCTTATTCTTTGACCATATCTTAAATAGTTAAATAACCTGACCCGCTTGAACCAGAAGACTCAACCAGCAAATTTGAAAGAGCTAAAAAACACGAAATAACCCTACGCAACCCAAATTAACCCGAAATCAACAACTGATATATATCCATTGAAAAAATCACATCTAAGCACTAAATAGAAGTACATTTTAAAACCAATACGAGTAAAAGTTAAAGTGAGGCCTTGGGAAGAAACGTGAAAGGAGCCACATTACTCGGAATAGCATATGCCAGAAATTCTTGATCCGACTCTAAAACCTCCATTTCCCTCTCATCAATTATCACCCACGCTTCAATTTGACGACCACTTGTATGAATCAACGGGATATAATTCTTAAAATAAGAGCTTGGTTTACCACCCGTTAAACCGATCCAAACAGGAGGACCTGACTCGAAATTGACCTGATCAAGTCCAGTCAAACTAGTAAAAAAATATGATTTAGGCAAAAATTCCTCTAGGGTTTTTTTATGGTGAAGTGCTGTCCCAATGCGCTCTTCGCCTTGAAACTTGTTTAGCCATTCGTTATCCTTGGCTTTTAAAAATGCTTGTCGTAGCGATACGACTAGCTCACAAAGTGTTTGGGTGCCTTCCTCATCGGTTTTTGAATTGGCAAAGGCGTGTGTTACAAACTTTCCGAAAGATGTTGGTGGTAACGCTGGGCGGAGGTGAGGCCGCATGTTGACTGAATGAATAACCGCCGTGGCCGTTGGAACGCGCTCTTGCCCTAGGCAAACAATTACTTAGTTCAATGTATACTCATGTATTAAAAAAACTCTTTTCATAAGAATTCCAATACAAATATATGTTTATAAAACAGTTTTTCTAACACACGTTAATACACTGAATATTGAAAGATTCATAGGAAAATCTTCTATTAATCTTTTCATATTCGGTTTATTAAGGGTACACGTTTGGAAAACCGTTTATAAATTTAATGTCATGTTCACTTTGACTAACAAAAACGTAAATTAATTATTCAAAAATCAAAATTACCACCGTTAAAACAATCAAATCAGTAAGGCTGAAAATCTGAAATCGTCAATTTAACGCTTTTTTTAAAGATTTGGTGTTAAATTTAGGTATAAATCTTGAATAATTAATTTATTTTTTTCTTAACTATATTGAAGATAATAATTCTATGTAGATATTATCTTGTTTACTTATTTACTTTTATCATGTATATCTCTTTTATTCTGTATATCCTTTATATTAGTTAAGTATATCATCTAGGTTAGGACTCTTGTATTTGTATTTATACGTAAACATTGTAATTACTCCTTAAGCTTTTCAATATACTATTTCTTCATGGTATATAAGGCCCTATTCTTTTGGACTGAAACTGAACCGAACTGAACTTATAGGATCTGAACTGAACTGAACTGAACTTATAAGATCTGAACTGAACTTATAGGAACTGAACTTAACTGAACTTATAGGAACTGAACTGAACTGAACTGAACTTATAGGAACTGAACTGAACTTAACTTAACTTATAGGATCTGAAATGAACTTAACTTATAGGATCTGAACTGAACTGAACTTATAAAATCCGAACTTATAATTAACTTTATTTTAATTTAAGTAACTATTATTATTATTGTTATTATTGTTATTGTTGTTGTTGTTGTTGTTGTTGTTATTATTATTTTTATTTTTATTATTATTATTATCTAATAGATAACATTGATAAAAAGTGGTCTAAAACACAAGCTAATTTAAAATATTTTCAACTTTATATATAATGTTTTGTTCATAGTTCATACATTATACTACGATTACATTACGATAAAAAATTATTTACTATTACAATTTTCTCTAACCATTTATTTTCTCTAACAATGGTGATGAAGAAGTTGATTAATGGGAGAGTGGCAATTGGTGAGGGTGAGTGTGTCGTATAATGAGATGTTGTTTTTTGGCATTAATGAAAACGATAGTTTGGCATTAATTAGAGAGTAAAAGACAGGTAAATTATTAATGAGTTGTTTTTTTATAGATGACGTGTATCGAATAATTAAAGCGAAATGTTTGTATCGCTTGTTAAAAATAATACTTCGTATATAACTTTTCTTAATTGAGTTTATATGAACTGAACTGAACTGAACTGAACTTATAGGAACTGAACTGAACTTATAGGATCTGAACTGAACTGAACTTATAGGAACTGAACTGAACTGAACTGAACTTATAGGAACTAAACTGAACTTATAGGAACTGAACTAAACTTATAGGAACTGAACTGAACTGAACTTATAGGATCTGAACTGAACTGAACTTATAGGAACTGAATTGAACTTATAGGAACTGAACTGAACTGAACTGAACTGAACTTATAAGATTTGAAGTGAACTTAAATTAAGTGACTTGAAGTCCAAAAGAACAGGGCCTAAGAGCCTTTATCAGATCCCCTCTTTACTTCTTCTTATTCTCTTAATCGTTCTTTTTCCCTCCATGGCAAGTCATGCTGCAACTTTGCCCAACCCACATGAACCACTCAAATCCCTCATTGCTGTAAGTTTCGCCAATGTAACGGAACTTACACCCTCCACATATCGCTCTTGATCTCGCCAAATTGAGGACCTTCTGTTTGGCTATGATCTGTTCAAGTATCTGGATGGCACTCATCCCTGCCCATCCGACACTACTGAAGATGAAAAGAAAGCCGTCATTCCCAACCCGGCTTTTCACACATGGCTCCGTCAAGATCGACTATTGAGTGGTGCTCTTCGTGGTACTATGTTTCCTAGTATCACGCCACTTCTACTCAATGTCAAGTCCTCCCAAGATATCTGGACTCTTCTCAAATTCACGTATGCCAATCCGTCACGTGGACATATCCTTACCATTAAAGATCGTCTTCAATCAATCTCAAAAGGAAATCTCTCTGCCACTGACTATATGCAATCTATCCGATCCTGTGTTGATGAACTTGCTCACATGGGAAAATCTATGGACGACGAAGATGTCGTTGCCAAAGTTCTCAATGGGCTCGATTATGAGACTTACCATACACTTATTGAGGCCGTCGAACATCGGGACACTACCATCTCCTTTGACGCTCTCCATGGACGTCTTCTCCAATTTGATATATTTCTCAAACACACCACCAACCTCACCAATACCACGCCCAACCCTGCCTCTGCCCTTATTGCCTACCACAAACAGACCCCTCGCAAAACCCCACGCCCCTGTTCTGCTCCTGGTCTGCTTCCCCTTCCCGCTGCCACCCCTGCCCCCTCCCATAACAACACCCAGAACCCATTCAAAGGGAAATGCCAGTGGTGTCACACCACTGGTCATTATCTCAGCCTCTGTCCTTCCTTCAAAGCTCTCCACTCTCAAATTGCAGTTCCTACTCGTCCCTCACCGCCACACCAGACCAAAAATTATACCCCCCGTGCCAATACCGCCGCCGTCACCACCAACTCTCCTCCCTCTGACTGGATAATTGACAGCGGAGCCACCCATCACATAACCAATGACCTTGCTACCCTTGCTATTCACGCACCATATGACGGGAATGATGAACTTCTCATTGGTGATGGATCTGCGCTGCGCATCGCCAATATTGGTTCATTTACTCTACCTTCTTCCTCTGCTTTTCTGTTTTTTAAAAATGTTTTATACACCCCTTCTATTTCGAAAAATATCTTATCAGTCTCGTAATTTTGTCGCGACAATAACGCTGTTGCTAATTTTACGTATGCTGAATGTCTTTTGCAGGACCAATACACGGGACAAGTGCTTCTCAGGGGTCCGCTTAAGTCAGGACTGTATGAGTGGTGTGCACCGAGACCTCCATCTGCCCACGTCACCCAGATTTCGCAAGCCCCTCTTTGGCACCACAAACTCGGTCACCCGTCATCCTCTATTTCTAGCATTATCAATAATCTGTCAAAATTTAGTTTCAAGTCTGATTTTTCTTCTCATTGTACTGCTTGCTCAATTAATAAGAGCCATAAACTATATTTTGCTCAATCATCTTTACATTCGTCTCAACCCCTAGAATTGCTTTTCTCTGATGTTTGGACATCACCCCTTCACTCACTTGATGGCTATAAGTATTATGTTGTGTTTGTGGATCATTTTACTCGTTACTCGTGGTTATATCCTCTCAAGAAAAAGTCAGATGCTATTACAGTCTTTAACCGTTTTCGTGCTCTAGTTGAAAAACACTTCAACCGACCTATTCTCAAACTCTTTTCTGATAATGGTGGAGAATACCTTGAACTAACCCCTACCATCACCTCTCAAGGTATAACTCATCTCACCTCCCCTCCCCATACACCTGAACACAATGGCCTTGCTGAACGAAAACACCGACATATCGTTGAAACCGGTCTATCCCTTCTCACTTATGCCTCTCTTCCCCTCACTTTTTGGTCCCACGCTTTTGTTATGGCAGTTTACCTGATTAACAGGCTGCCCACACCAACACTCAACAACCTTGCTCCATATACCAAACTTATTGGTACCGCTCCAAACTATCTCAAATTACGTAGCTTTGGGTGCCTTTGATACCCCTGGCTACGCCCCTATACCACACACAAATTGGACCCC
This sequence comes from Silene conica, assembly GCA_029255685.2. NCBI lineage: Eukaryota > Viridiplantae > Streptophyta > Magnoliopsida > Caryophyllales > Caryophyllaceae > Silene > Silene conica. The sequence continues at coordinate 83,950,787 of CM055314.2, forward strand.
AAATCAAAACCTTACATCTTCATCGGTCACTCATCTACTCAAAGCGCCTTTTATTGCCTCGACCCAACTACCAACCGCATCTATACGTCCCGTCATGTTCGTTTTGTAGAAGACACATTCCTCTACTCTCAGTTATGTATCCCTGCACCCGCTGCCACAAATATTTACACCCCTGCCCAATGGTGTTCCTTCACTATTCCCTTCCTCACGCCCTCGCCACCAACTGCTCCTTCTGCACCCTCTGCAACCAGCCCCCCACCCCTCCGATTCCCCACGGTCAGCTCCCTCTAATAGCCCACAGTCCGCTCCCTCCTCCCCTGGCTCCTCTCCGTCCAGTCACTCCTCTGTCTCCTCTACACCTGTCGAGTCTCCTCTCACCACTCCTTCGTTTGTGGTCCCAACCCCTCCTATAGTACCTCCCCAACAGCCCCATGTCACCACCCGTCTGATGAACAATATACGTGTTCCTAACCCTAAGTACGCCAAAATTGCTACCCTCTCACCCTCCTCTCTCCCTCCCGTCACACTCAAAACAACCCTTAGTACTCCTGAATGGCATTCCGCCATGAAGGATGAGTATTCTGCCCTCCTTACTAACCACACTTGGGACCTTATTCCCCCTGACCATTCATACAATGTCATTGGATGTAAGTGGGTCTTCCGGATTAAGTATAACCCTGATAATTCCATTAACAAGTACAAAGCCCGACTTGTTGCTAAAGGCTCCATCAACGTCCCGACGTCGATTACTCTGAAACCTTTAGTCCCGTAGTCAAACCAGTCACCGTGCGCCTCATTCTCACCCTAGCACTTGCCCGTGGTTGGTCCCTCAAGCAACTTGACATCAACAACGCTTTTTTACAAGGTACGTTAACTGACACCGTTTATATGTCTCAACCACCGGGTTTTATTAACTCTGTTTTTCCAAATTATGTGTGTAAACTTTCCAAAGCTATTTATGGTCTCAAACAAGCTCCTCGAGCTTGGTACACTGAACTAAAATCCTACCTAGTTTCTTACGGTTTTTCACAATCACTTTCTGACTCGTCCCTCTTTCTTTTCAACAAAAACTCACACCAAATATATCTCCTTGTCTATGTTGATGATATAATAGTGACAGGTCCACCCTCGTCTCATCTTACACATTTTCTAACCGTCTTCTCCAACCGCTTCTCATTAAAAGATTTGGGTTTCCCGTCATATTTTCTTGGTGTAGAAGTCACTCCCACCACCACTGGCCTTAGACTCTCCCAATCCAAATACATTCATGACCTACTCACTCGCTCCAACATGCTTGATTCCAAACCCATCACAACACCCATGAGTCCCTACCCACCGCTTACCACAACCTCTGGCCAGCCCATACCGAATCCCTCTGATTACCGTACGCTTGTTAGTAGTCTACAATAATACCTCTCTCTTACCCGTCTCGATATTGTTTTTGGCGTCAATAAGCTTGCCCAGTTTATGCAAAGTCCTCATGACACTCATTGGTTAGCTTTGAAACGGCTTCTTCGTTACCTTAAAGGCACAATTTCTGTTGGCATACACTTGCTTCGTGACACTCCACTGTTATTACATTCTTATTGCGATGCCGATTGGGCCGGCGACAAAGATGATTATGTCTCTACCACTGGTTACATTATTTATTTAGGCCGCAACCCAATCTCTTGGTCATCCCGGAAGCAACACACATTAGCTCGATCTACTACCGAAGCTGAGTTCCGTGCCGTAGCTGATGCAACGTCTGAAGTCACGTGGCTTCGTTCTCTTCTGTCCGAACTTGATTTTAGCATCACTAAACCTCCGGTAATTTATTGTGATAATTTAGGAGCAACTCAATACTCCACTAATCCTGTCTTTCACTCGCGTATGAAACACGTGGCGCTTGCCTTTCATTTTGTGCGAGAACAGGTTAATAAAGGTCTTCTACGAGTAACTCATATCTCAGCCGATGACCAACTAGCGGATGCTCTCACAAAACCACTTGCACGTTCAAGGCTACATCCTATTCTACTCAAGATCGGTCTATCCTTGGGATCGTCCGTCTTCCGGGAGCATATTGAAGATAATAATACTATGTAGATATTATCTTGTTTACTTATTTACTTTTATCATGTATATCTCTTTTATTCTGTATATCTCTTTTATATTAGTTAAGTATATCATCTAGGTTAGGACTCTTGTGTTTGTATTTATAAGTAAACACTAGTTTAGGACCCGTGCAAAATTGCACGGAAATGTAAAAAAATATAAATAGTCATTTAAGATTTTATATTTGTACTATTATTTCATTTAAATATAAATGTACAACATTTTATACATACAAATAAAAGTATATATATTAAATTTAAATTTAACGTTTATTATACTTTTAACATTACACTAAAGGGTACATGCCTCACTGACATCGGCACATTTCTATTTTGATTTAATAATCAAAATTAATACACATGATCAAAATAATTAAAATTAAAAGGTACACATGGAAAATAATTAAATATGTGTGGATTTGCAAGAATAAAATAATGTTAAGAGAATGTTAGGCGGGAAAAAATTTAATGTGTGATTGCAAGTTTATATTGTTCTTTTATTATACTTATACGTAATAATTACGTATAGATAATACATAATAAGTGTACTCATTTTATTTTAACCTTGCCTGTTTTATTGTCCGTTTTGAATTATAATATTAACTAATTTCATTATAAATTTTGTGAAATAAACCGTCTCTAAAGACGTATAGGAAAAGGAAAGATGCTATAATAACATGATAATCGAAGATCGGTAATAACAAACATTGTTAATTTCATTGTAAAATATAATTAATCAAGAAAATAGTATGACAATTGTTATTTTTTTATGAATTAGTATAGATAGAAAATTTTGAACACTTCAACGTATTAATAGACCTTTTTAATAAATATTATTATTACAGGTAAAAAGCGTAAAAGGGATGATTTTGAGACTAACGATGATCTAAATTGTATGATCGAACAATGTTGTGTAATCAAATAAACAAAGTGATGATTGAAAAATTTAAATTCATGCTAAACAATTGAATATATTATATAGGATATAAGAATTATTTCAAAAAATTCGTAAAATTATGGTGGTATATAACTATATATCCTATGCTAACAAAATAAATAAAATGAAAGTGAATCTATTTTCAAGCGATCATAAAAACTATGTTTAATGTGATAGTGTGGTTTTGGAGGGAAAAAACATATTGTGGTTGTTTTATTATTTTATATAGATAGATAAGTGTACTCATTTGATTTTTAACCGTGCTTTTACCTGTTTTATTGTCCGTTTTGAATTATAATATTAAATAATCTCGTAATAAATTATGTGAAATCGTCTCTAAAGACATTTACCCAATCCTTCTATAATATAATTTGCTAGTTCTTAAAATATTCAATTTACACGTATAGGAAAAGGAGAGATGCTATAATAACATGATAATCGAAGATCGACAACAAAACATCGTTAATTTCATTGTAAAACATAATTAATCAAAAAAATAGTATGACAACTATTACTATTTTTGTTTGTATGAATTAGTATAGATAGAAAATTTTGAACACTTCAACATATTAATCGGCCTTTTAATAAATATTATTTTTACAGGTAAAAAACATAAAAGAAATGATTTTGAGACTAAGGATGATATAAATTGTATGATTGAACAATATTGTCTAATCAAGTAAATAAAGTGATGATTGAAAAATTTAAATTCATGCTAAACAATTGTAGATACTATATAGGATATAAAATTATTTTAAAAAAATTCGCAAAATTATGACGGTATAAATCTTATGCTAACAAAATAAATGAAATGGAAGTGAGTCTATTGTCAAGCGATCATAAAAACTTTTAATGTGATAGTGAGGCTTTTGAGGAAAAAATACATGTCGTGGTTGTTGTTTTATTATTATAAAGATTTTGGCCCTGTTTGGTAAACAGCGGATTGATATTAGCAGGAGCAGATTAAAAAAAGCAGATTTGACCAGCAGAATTTGTTGGCAGTTTTGACTAGCATATTCAATTAGCAGAATTTGTCAGAGGTGTTTGGTAATTAGCAGAATTAAATTAGCAGATTATCTCAATCATGTGTCAAATGACAAAAAAAGACATGAATAAATTATTGAGTAATATTTGTCAAAAATAGGGCTAATATTTTTTGAAGGGTAAAAAGATAATTTTTTAATTTTGCCAATATACTCTTTGAATATGCTGGGTGGAGCAGCATATTCCAAAAGAGCATATTGAAGCTCATTCTACTCTTTCAATATGCTGTTTACCAAATAGTCCAAATAGCATATTGTTTGGTCAAACCTACTAATTGTCTCAATATGCTAATTTTTTTGCAATATGCTGTCTACCAAACAGCGTCTTTAGTTGTTTAGAAATAATAGAATATCTATATTCTAGGAAGATAGTTAGAATAAGATTGTATAATTAATTATAATAATTTACTCCTTACGCTTTTCAATATACTATTTCTTCAAACTAAATATCGTAAATTTAAATTAATATGTTTACACTGTCATCGTCCATTTGGCTTTGCTTTTAATTTTTTTTCCTACATTTGTCTCATTGTTGAGACAAACTACTAGAGAAATCAATTCAATAAGACAAAGATATTTCACGAGTAAATCTTGCCGTGCAGAATTGTCCTTGGTTTCGGCTCATTTGTTTACTTTCCCGACTTTGATAAAAATAGTCAAAGAAAGACGATGGCATCTTTTTATTAGATTACAAGTGTATTAAATTAATTATTAAAAGTGAGGTTTTTCTAACTTGTGTATTTAGGACACACGTTAATAAATCGAATATGAAAAGATTCGTGGGATATTCTCATAATAAATTGAAGTATAAACCTAATTTTATCATAATTAGAGAAAGTATCTTATGAATCTTTCCATATTCGATTTATTAACGTGTGCTCTAAAGGTACACATTGGAAAAACCGTTAAAAATATTCTCAAAATAGAAAGGTCAGCAGTTGACTGAGATACTTAAAATATACACCCTCCGAGTCGGAGTGATGGTTCTTACTTCCTTTTTGGTGCCAGTTTAATGATGGTTCCTCTCTCCATTTTTAGTAATTTTTTTGTGGTCCAAAATCAATTCAGTGTAGGTTAGGGTGTTTTGTATGGTTTAGAATCATTTCCTTATTTTTTGTGCATAAAAGTAAAGGAACCATTACTATGACTCGGAGGGAGTAATAGATAAACAAATGACGACCTACCTTTATTTACTCGTAAATTTCTCTAGAGTAGATTATTATTTTTAAAAAAGAAAGAAATAGAGATAATAGTTACTTGCAATTCCTGAGCTGGATGACCGAACACGAGCAGCAGCCACCATCAAATACTTCCAAATATAGCAAGTCACGGATTCGATTCGGGTAGGATTTGGAACGGAATCGCTACGAGCCATATTTTGTAGCCTAGAAATGTTATCCGAACTAAACACAAATGCTTTAACAATGTACCCACTGCCACTACTACCATCCTCAACAGGCTGTAATACTGGCGGTACCATTGGCAACGGAACATAGCTCCCCGAGACGGGTGGGAATATACGGGTCTGAATTGTCAAATCCGGATCCTCGAATTCAAACAATAACTTTGGGTCACTACCAGTTGCAATGGCAGCCCATGTCCTAAGAAATTTTGCCCACGTAGTCCCATCAATGGCCTTGGTTATAGATTGGCTTCCTACGGCAAACCCGCCACAGTTAAATAGACTAATCTTAAAAGCCATCTGGATCAGCCCTTCGACTTTGATTTGAGTCGGGTTGACAAAAATCTTGTCCCTTGGGATAAACCAGGGAAGCAAGTCGACCCGGTTAGGGGCAGTTAAAAAGGAAAAGAGTGTGCAGTTAGCTCGTGCAACGACGAGGGGAACTCCCTCGTCGTTGCAATTGATAGTTGACTCTTGGGGGATGACCCTTCCCGCTAGAGGGTAATAAAGCGAGAGAGTTTTGGAGAGTGATTCTTTTAACCGAGTAATATTACTGGTACCCTCGTCGTTGTGGGAACGACGAGGGGCAGTATAGAATAACGCCAAGGGCGTGCTATAATCGGTAAAGGATAGGAGTTGATCGAAGAGGGAAAGTTTGTAGGATTTGAGATGTGGAGGTGTAGGTGTTGATGGTTTAATCATTTCGGTCGATATTGTTTCCATTTTAATACATAATTCCATGGTTTTTAGCACTTCTAATATGGGAACAGGGGAAGATGTATGATCCTTTATGAAGGTAAATTTTAAGGATGTTTAAAAGGTGGTATCGTGACTCGGTGTCGGCCCCAGCATTGTCATCGAGATAATAACAAATGACCTAACAACACACAAAAAAAAAAAAAAAAAAAAAAAAAAAAAAAATCTCATTTGTGACAGCGGTATCCGTTACAAGTTTGTGAAAGATACGTTTTCTCTAACAAAATACCCATGAGAGTTGAGTGAGAAAGCATATGAAGGGTGTCCACTTTGTCCCCTCTCCCTTTTTGTGAGAGGTCACAAGTTTGTGACGGGATTAGTCCGTCATGCTGCAAAAAAAGTTATAGAAAAACAAATGAAATGGTTAATAAATGTGTAAATTTTACTCTCTTTTGAAATTAATTTTTAAAAATTACTCATTTTTGAAATTATTTTTCTTAATTACTATCTAAAGTTGCATGTTTTACTAAAATTTACTCACTTAAATTACATTTTTTTCTAAAATTGTTTCAAAGTTTCAATTGAAGTTGACTTATTTCCATTGTTTTTGAACTCTCACTCCTACATTTGTCTACATACCTTTCGAAAATATAGATGGATTATTCTACAAACAAAATAAATTTAAAAACAGACGAAACAAATTCCTTAAGGTAGTGTTTGGAAACACGGTATTGATTTTATTTTCATGATTTCAATTGTAGAAATCCAAATGTTTGAATTCAATTCGAAATCTAATTCTAAAATTGCTTTTGGAAAACCAATGGAATTGAAATTGGAATTGGAATTATACTTGGGCGAGACAGGATATGGGTCGAGGTCATCAAATTTTTATATTTGAAAAAAAAAAATATTATCATGGAAAATATTTGCGATCGGAAAAAATATCATAAATAAAAATATTGCGACGAAATTTACATTACAAAATAAATTGTAAGATGTGATGACATTGAAATGACTACTATATGGTAGCTATGTAAGAGTTTCAAATTTTTACTAGCTTGTATTTGATAAGAAATAGAGTCAGTTTCAATTCCAAATTCTGATGATTTCCAAACACTTAAATATTTTAGTTACGGAATTTAAATTTAATTCAATATTCCCAAACATATTAATTGAAAAAAAATGTAACTAAAAGAGTAATTAGCTCATTCTTCGTACCTTGTACAGTGTTTATAATTTAATTTACTCCTGCGTCTAGGAACTTCATTTAACTTTGATCAATCAAAAACTTCTTTGGTTCCGATTATTTGTTTCCATATTCTTTTTGAGTGTTACTTTATTTATTCGTTCCATTTTAGTAACATCTTTAATGGATAATTGAATACTATACATTTAACTGGTTTTTGTGCCAAAATTAAAGGCAAATAAAGTGATCGATCTATACATTTAACTGGTTTTTGTACTCACGTAACCGTTATAACGTAAACTTAAGTTGGTTATGATAAGTGATACTATTGCACATCAAATGTGAAGAGTTAAGAACGATTGAACACCTAAGAGGGGGAGGGGGTGAATTAGGTGACCTTTTAAAAATTTCTCGATTACTTGTATAAAGTGAAATACAAGTAACGGCTATTAAGTACTAACTTGAGAAACTTAATGAATAATAAGTTCACAAGAGGTACAGCAGGTCTAAGCAACAGTATGAATGACTGTTGCACAGCACTGGCAGCGAGATTAGAAAAAGATATGCTAAAGATAAAAATAAGAGTAAACGAATAAACAAACGATGTTTTTAAAAATTGGTTCAGCTCCTACTCCGGAGCCTACGTCCAACCGTTATTTTATTGCTTGTTTAGAAGTTACTCAACTTAACTAAACCCCTTACAATGAAAATAACTCGCCAACCTACTCCGGTTGCATTTGCTCAAAGCTACTCCGCTTCAAGACTTAACTCGCCAACCTACTCCGGTTGCATTTGCTCAAAGCTACTCCGCTTCAAGACTTAGACTCAAACTTAAAGCTACTCCGCTTCAAGAGTTAACTCGCCAACCTACTCCGGTTGCATTTGCTCAAAGCTACTCCGCTTCAAGACTTAGACTCAAACTTAAAGCTACTCCGCTTCAAGAGTTTAAGAAGTTCTATCTCTGGTTTACATGATCAGAATCTCAGGTGTTCACTTAAGAACGTGGAGATTTACATTTAAGATCTAAACACGAGAATCATGGAACAAACTCATTATGTCACAGTGTAGCTTACTGATGCATGGAGATTTTCAGACCGAGTTTGAGAACGTTGAAGACTTTAAAAACAGAAATCGTTTTGCAAAACAAACTTAAAAGATAAACTTTGAAAGCACAAGTTTTGTTTGCAGAAACTCTCAATAAATATTTTGTAAAGCCTTGGGATTGAATGAGACTAAGTGGTTCCTTTTATAGTACTCAAAACTTGGGTATTACCCAATGTGTACTTGTGTTGTACTTTTATCCATTGGATAATAGCTAGTCCACTTGACAAGTACATGTTGTTGTTTAGTTTTCATTGGCTCTTGAAAAAGCAAATCTGATTTTCTTTCTTAGTTGTCTTCTAATAAGATGCTTAAGTACTACTTACATTTGAAATGTAAACAATTCAAAAACTCTTATTAAATTGCAAGTACGGTACACAACGAGTAAGACGGGTTTTTACGCTTCAACTCGTGCGTACCAAAAGAGAAGACGGTTTTTCCAGAAAATAGATTTTGGCAATTATTTTTCAGAAAACTAAAACGACTATTTTTCACATTACTCGAAAACATTTTTCTCGTTCTAAAAATCTCCATGCGGTACAGACGCAACAGTCTGATGGACTGTTGCATGACTAAGCAATCACTTGACTTTAACAAGAATGTTCCACTTACTCTTACATTTGTGACTTAGGTTACAAAGGGATTGTTCTTGACTTGTGTTGTTCTTCTTGATCATGTTTGAAACATAATGGATGATCTCTTGTTGCCTTTGTTCTTCAATCCATTTGCTTTGCCTTGATTACTCAATTCATGCTACTTAAGAACAAACAATTAATATATACAAGGACTTGTCATCATCAACTAAAATGTTCCAACAAATTCCCCCTTTGATGATGACAAGCCTAAAACATGTGATTTTTCCCCCTAAACCCAAGGTCGGTCTAAACATCTAACATAATTGTTCACATATAATCAAGAGGTTAAAGATTAATATGCCTTAGTCTAAGTAGTTCATTCCAAGCAATGAGCTAAGACATATTCACGGTGAACGTTAACCTAAGAGTTACGAAACAAAACAACACATGTTAACCACAATACTTCCCCCTCTTGACATCATCAAGGGGGACTAATGCACCTGTTGCAAAAGTTCACAAAACATAGTTCACAAACGCATAGTAGAGTTCACAAAATAACAAGCACAACAACAAAAGAGATAATGTACTTAGAATCAAGTTTTTAAAAGCCATGGGAAGGGGGTTTATTAATTAGTGGGGATGGTTGGGATTTAGGAGGCAAAGCGCTCAAGGAGATCTTCATTCATTGTTTTGAACTCGGCCATTGTATCTTTCAGATATGCCACATCCCTGACCGGCTGCCCCATAGTTTCTGTTAGTTGATTCAGCTTTCCCGGAACTTCTCGCTGATCAACGTTCTGCCCCACTGTTGCATGAGTTTTCTTCACCAAAACCCCATTAACCACAACCATGCTCATCCGTGACAACAGCCCCGATGTTATCTCATCACTCAGCTTCTCCACAGCTGGACTACCCTCTCAGTAGAAAAAATCAATGAAAGCCACATCCCATAAGGTACCACTTTAGTGGTGTCGAAAATGTCATTCTGAAATTCGGTGGCTATCTCATGGATTCGGTAAAACATAAGAAGGGTAAGGTTGATTGGATTGTATTTGAAAATGTGTTAAATAAGGAGCATGACAAGAAGAGAACATTTTTCATGGCTATTGTTGCTAGGGACGAGGTTGCGGATGATAAGATTAAATATGAAACGGATTTGGGCAAGGAGTTCAAAGGCATAGATATTTGTGGGGCCATGGTCATTGTTGTGGGGTCGAAGGACTTTCATAACTTGAGCTAATGTGACTTCCTCCACCTCACCCCAATTTTTCTTTGAGTAGGTGGTAAGCCCGATGACTCACACACATCCATGATTTTTGTATCTTCTTCGACTGTATATGCAACAGTTCAGCAAACTGTAGCATATCTTCAATGTTTGATTGAAAATATCGATTGAATTGAGATGATTAAAAACATCATTCTTTCTCCATATTTTGCTTTGCTTTCTTCCTCTCTTTCAGAGATTGAATTTTGCAATACTTCAAGACCAACATCATCACTTTCCTTTCCAATATTTCCGACATCACCCCGTTTTTTTTTTTTTTTTTTTTTTTTTTTTTTTTTTTTTTATTACCCCTCTTTTCATGATTTTTCTCTCTAAGTTCCCCTCTTTCCCCGTTTCTTTCACATTTGATTCCCCCTCGATTTCATCTTTCATTATGCTAGAAGCACTTTCCTTTTCTTTCAAATTTCCAATTTTCTTTTCTTTTTGGTTTGGCCGTGACAAGGACGACATTATCAGTGTTTGCAGCGGTTTTTAGGAGTCATCGTCCTTTTTGGTACGAGTTTTGGGTCAAAGGCATTTCTGAGATTTAGAAGCTCTTTGGAAATTTTGGTGCATGGGGGACAAGGGATAAATGAGGGAGGTTGTACTTTTGAGGTGATGAGTTAGTTTTGATTTGACAAGGCATTAATTTTGAGTGGCTCAACAAGATTTAAAGTACACTACTTTTAGTTGTAATTTTATTTTGTATTACTTGTACTACACATAATATTCACATAGTAATGATTACTAGCTTTAGCATGCATTAAGTTATCTCCTCTAGTCAATCATGTAGGAGAAGTACGTGATTTTTCAATTTTGTTACATTTTGTCACGCAAACCAATTTCCGACCGAAGTCTTTCGAATTGTTCTCTTTCCAACGGTTTTGTGAAAATATCCGCAAGTTGATCTTCGGTTCTACAAAAACTTAAGCATATATGGCCTTTTTCCACTTGATCACGTAGAAAATGATGTCGGATGTCTATGTGTTTGGTACGTGAGTGTTATATTGGATTTTTCGAAATATTGATAGCACTAGTGTTATCACAAAAAATAGGGGTAGTTTCGAAAATTAGACCGTAGTCATGTAATTGTTGTCTTACCCATAGAATTTACGCACAACAAAGAGCGGCACTTACATACTCACTTTCGGCCATGGATAATGCAACGGTGTTTTGTTTTTTTGAAGCCCATGAAATTATGCACGGTCCAAGGAACGTTGCAATTCCCGACTTGCTCTTTCTTTCCACGAGATCACCGGCATAATCCGCATCCGAAAAACCTACAAGATCAAGTTCAAAATGAGTTGGATACCAAAGATGTACTCCTTGTGTTCCAACCAAATACCTAAAAATCCGTTTTACGGCTTTGAAGTGTGATTCTTTAGGATTTGCTTGGAAACGAGCACATACACAACACTATATTGAATATCCGGACGACTTGCGGTTAAGTAGAGAAGTGAGCCAATCATACCTCGATAAATCTTCTCACTTACACTCTTACCTTCTTCATCTTTGTCGAGTTTGACTTTGGACATCATGGGGGTAGGCATTGGTTTGGAGTCGGACAACCCGAACTTGTTTAACATTTCTCTTAAGTACTTTTGTTGATGAATCATTGTTCCATGTTCATTTTGTTTGATTTGAAGACCAAAGAAAAATCCTACTTCTCCCATCATACTCATTTCAAATTCGGATGTCATCAAATCAGGAAAATACTTATAAAAATGTTATTTGTTGCACCAAAAATAATATCATCGACATATACTTGTGCAAGCAACAGTTCAGTTCCTTGTGACTTAATAAACAACGTTTTATCAACCGAGCCTCGTGAGAAGCCGTTTTCAAGCAAAAACTTGGACAATCTGTCATACCAAGCTCGAGGAGCTTGCTTTAAACCGTAAAGTGCTTTGTCAAGTTTGAAAACATGGTTAGGAAATTCATTATTTATAAATCCGGGAGGTTGTTCAACAAAAACTTCCTCTTCAAGGTATCCATTTAAAAACGCGGTTTTCACGTCCATTTGAAAGAGTTTGATACCTTGAAAGGATGCAAAAGCTATGAGCATACGCATGGCTTCAAGTCTAGCTACCGGTGCAAAGGTTTCATCATAATCAATCCCTTCTTGTTGATTATACCCTTGCACCACTAGTCTAGCCTTGTTATGTACGATTTCTCCAACATCATCAAGCTTATTGCGAAAGACCCACCTCGTACCAATGACAGTACGTTGGGCAGGCCTAGGAACCAGATGTCATACCTTGTTACGTTCAAATTGCTCTAATTCTTCTTGCATTGCTATGGTCCAGTATTCATCAGTCAAGGCTACTGTGACATTGTTTGGTTCAATTTTTGAAATGAATGCATAAAATGCACAGTAATTTTGGAGGGATGATCTGGTTTTTACTCCTGAATTGAGATCACTGGTTAGGTTTGATAGAGGATGTGAGCTTTGATGTTTCCAATTTTTGAGAACAAGTGGTTCGGGGGAGTTATTTGTTTCTGGTGCAACAGTAGGTGCTACTGTTGAATTTTGGGAATTGGTTGAGAGAGGACTTGGTTATTCCTCTGTTTGTATGTTTAGTTGCTGTTCCCTTTCCAGATTTCCCCCTGGAGAACTGGCTTCTTCTGTTGGTGAGGGAGTGCTAGTCCCCTCTGAATTTTGGCCGGTTTCCTCATGCAACGGTTGATCAGACTGTTGCTCGTCCTCTTCTAGCACTTGATCCATATCACGACGGATCATGCCAATCTCAAAGTCATCATCATATTCATCTTCTTCATCCTGATCATCAGAAACAAACAGACTTGATTCATCAAATATTACGTGCACACTTTCCTCCATTTTCATAGTCCATTTGTTGTAGACTTTGTAGGCCTTACTATAACTAGAATAACCAACAAATAAAACTCCTTCCTTACTACGGGCATCAAATTTACCAAGGTTGTCTTTGCCATTGTTGTGAACAAGGCATTTACCACCAAAGCATTTTAAGTGAGAGATGTTAGGTTTTCTTCCTCGTAGTAATTCATAAGGTGTTTTGTTATTTATCTTCCTAATCATGACTCGATTGTAGATAGAACAAGAAGTGTTTACGGCCTTAGCCAAAAAGTACCTAGGAACCTTAGAGCTTTGATCATAGTCCTAGCCATGTTTTCAAGAGTTTGATTCATTCGTTCCACAACCCCATTTTGTTGAGGGATTCTTGTGAGCGAAAAATTGTGGCTAACACCATGATCATTACAATAAGTTTCAAATAATGAATTTTCAAATTCGGTTTCATGGTCGGATCTTAAAGCACCAAGTTCTAAACCAAATTTGTTTTGAACCATTTTAACCCAAATTAAGAATTCATTAAAAGCTTGATCCTTGGAACATAAAAATAACAACCACACATATCTTGAATAATTATCTACAATCACACAAATATAACAACTACCACCCTTGCTAATAATAAACATGGGTCCACATAAGTCAATGTGAACAAGCTCAAGGACACGTGAAGTGCTAACACAATTTTTGGATTTAAAGGAGTTTTTAACTTGTTTTCCTTTGACACAATCATCACAAAGTGATTTAAACTTAAATTTCATGTTAGGTATGCCATCAACTAAGTCAAGTTTCTTGAGGTTGTTAAGGGTTCTAGCATTAACATGACCTAATCATTTGTGCCAAAGCCATGTGTAATTTTTGTGAGCACCCATGCATGATGAAGATTGACCCGACAATGAACAAAGATTAGTTATGTACACATTTTGACCCACTTCCCCTAAGGACTTAACTTTTTGATTTTACCATCAAGAATTCTACAAACGCTAGCATGAAATTCAACGATATTACCTCGATCACATAATTGATATATGCTAAGAAGATTGTGTTTCAAGCCTTTGACAAGCAACACTTTGTCGACACATAGTGATTTTGACTTACCAACTTTTCAATACCAATGATTTCACCTCGTTTGTTGTTACCAAAAGTCACCATGCCACCATTGTAGGCTTCTAGCGAGAGGAATTAGTTTTCTTCTCCTGTCATGTGACAAGACCATCCACTATTTAATTACTAATTGTGCTGCCTCCCACTATTGCCTATAAGAAATCAAACAGTTAGTTTAGGAACCCAACAAGCTTGGGTTCCTCCTTAACAACAACCTTGTTGACCTTTTCATTTTTAGAAGCTTCCCTTTTGACCCATACTTGTTTGGTTACTTTAGTGTTTCGTCTTAGGTCAAAGACTCTCTTTTTGCAACCATAAAACTCATGACCAGTGTTTCCACAATAGTTACAAACAATGTATTTAGGAAGACCAACATACTTTCTTCTTTGAAAATCAGTTTTGCTTGGGTCTTGGTTTCGAATGCAACAGTATGTGCTACTGTTGCACTTGAAACCAAGTCCAACGTTCTTTTCCCGCTTTTCATATTCTTGTGATTGTTTTAACGGAAACTCTATGACTTTCTGACTTCTTTTCCACCTGAGATGAGGGGTTTTAGTCTTATCTAGCTCTTTGGTCAATGTTTCAATTTTATCTAGATACTCAAGGTTTATCTTTCTCATTTTATCAAAAGCTTGTTTTGTATGACTTACTTCATCACTTAACAACATTCCAATTTGCTCAAGTTGTTTCTTATCATATTTACAAGAGGTGAGTTCTAACAACATAGAGTCATGTTCCTTGGTGATTATGGAGACACGTTTGTTGAGGCTGTCCAATTTCTTATCAAGATCTGATGCAACAGTGCAAGAGTCTGTGACTTGAAATTGTTCAAGTTTTTTGACGAGTATAAGGTTCTGTTTTTTTAGACTTTTGATTTCATTTTCGATAGTTGTTGAAGAACTGGACATGTCATTCTCATTTAGACTTTCTTTTAGACAAATGTTCTCTTCAGCAATGTTCTCAATTTCTTCTTACATTGCTTCAAGTTTATCATTTTGGACACGACACTTATCTAAAAATTGATTTAACAGAATGCATACTTTATCTTTGGAGAATGACCGAACCTTTCTCTTGAGTGAGTTTACCTCATTGTCTGAATCTGAGTTGGAATCATTTGAGTAGGCCATAAGACATACGACCTTTTCTTTGGAGGATTTTGAGACAATTTTTGAGGAACTTGACGAGATACATAACTTGGCATCTAATTCTTCCTCAAGGATTTCGTCCTCTTCGGAATCAGATAAACCCCAAATAGCCGTTATGACTTTTGTTTTATAATCTTGTTTTGCAAAGTCACGTTTCTCCTTTGATTTAATGTTATCCCATTTTGAACATTCTTTAATTTGGTGACCCTTATCACCACATTTGAAACATCCAATATTGGAAGTCGATTTTCTCTTAGGAAACTGTCGTTTACTAGCATTAGTCTTAAAACTTTGAGAACCCCTACCATTTATCATACTTGCAATGTTTTTGGTAAACAATGCAAACTCATCATCTCCATCCTCCTCATCACTTGAGAGAGCATTGAGAGCGAGCCCTTTCCCTTTGGAACTTTCCTCAGATCGCTTCACGAGGGTTAGTTCGTGAGCCATGAGTGAGCCCATTAGTTCATTAAGGGGTAGATTAAATAGATCCTTTGCTTCCTCAATAGCGGTAACCTTAGGTTGCCATTTTTCGGTTAGGCTACGAAGGATTTTACGGACTAGATCCTCGGGTTCGAAAACCCTCCCTAGATTTTTAAGCTCATTGACAATGCTAGAAAAACGAGAAGATAGACTATTTATGGATTCTTCCTTAGTCATGTTAAACATCTCGTACTATTGCATGAGAAGATCTATTCGATACTTCTTTACTTGTGACGTTCCCTCATATGCAAGGCATAGGGTGTCCCAAATTTCCTTGGCCGACGTGCAACCAGATATTCGATTGATCTCTTGTTCACCGATGCCATATTGAAGAATGGACATGGCTTTAGAGTTCTTTTCGACCTTTTTGTAATCTGACTCAACGTACATGTCCTCGCTTTTTGGTGAACTTTTGCCATGGGCATCAGTAACAGTGATAGCGAGGGGGCCATTTTTTATTATTAACCAACATTCATAATCAGTACCCTTAACGTAGTGTTCCATGCGATGTTTCCACCAGGCATAGTTATCTCCCTTGAACATGGGATACTTAGTGTGTTTAGAATCGTCCATAACTATAGGATCAAGTCTTTGGATTTAACCAATATCAAGAGCACAAGGCTCTGATACCAATTGAAGAGTTAAGAACGATTGAACACCTAAGAGGGGGAGGGGGTGAATTAGGTGACCTTTTAAAAATTTCTCGATTACTTGTATAAAGTGAAATACAAGTAACGGCTATTAAGTACTAACTTGAGAAACTTAATGAATAATAAGTTCACAAGAGGTACAGCAGGTCTAAGCAACAGTATGAATGACTGTTGCACAGCACTGGCAGCGAGATTAGAAAAAGATATGCTAAAGATAAAAATAAGAGTAAACGAATAAACAAACGATGTCTTTAAAAATTGGTTCAACTCCTACTCCGGAGCCTACGTCCAACCGTTATTTTATTGCTTGTTTAGAAGTTACTCAACTTAACTAAACCCCTTACAATGAAAATAACTCGCCAACCTACTCCGGTTGCATTTGCTCAAAGCTACTCCGCTTCAAGACTTAACTCGCCAACCTACTCCGGTTGCAATTGCTCAAAGCTACTCCGCTTCAAGACTTAGACTCAAACTTAAAGCTACTCCGCTTCAAGAGTTAACTCGCCAACCTACTCCGGTTGCATTTGCTCAAAGCTACTCCGCTTCAAGACTTAGACTCAAACTTAAAGCTACTCCGCTTCAAGAGTTTAAGAAGTTCTATCTCTGGTTTACATGATCAGAATCTCAGGTGTTCACTTAAGAACGTGGAGATTTACATTTAAGATCTAAACACGAGAATCATGGAACAAACTCATTATGTCACAGTGTAGCTTACTGATGCATGGAGATTTTCAGACCGAGTTTGAGAACGTTGAAGACTTTAAAAACAGAAATCGTTTTGCAAAACAAACTTAAAAGATAAACTTTGAAAGCACAAGTTTTGTTTGCAGAAACTCTCAATAAATATTTTGTAAAGCCTTGGGATTGAATGAGACTAAGTGGTTCCTTTTATAGTACTCAAAACTTGGGTATTACCCAATGTGTACTTGTGTTGTACTTTTATCCATTGGATAATAGCTAGTCCACTTGACAAGTACATGTTGTTGTTTAGTTTTCATTGGCTCTTGAAAAAGCAAATCTGATTTTCTTTCTTAGTTGTCTTCTAATAAGATGCTTAAGTACTACTTACATTTGAAATGTAAACAATTCAAAAACTCTTATTAAATTGCAAGTACGGTACACAACGAGTAAGACGGGTTTTTACGCTTCAACTCGTGCGTACCAAAAGAGAAGACGGTTTTTCCAGAAAATAGATTTTGGCAATTATTTTTCAGAAAACTAAAACGACTATTTTTCACATTACTCGAAAACATTTTTCTCGTTCTAAAAATCTCCATGCGGTACAGACGCAACAGTCTGATGGACTGTTGCATGACTAAGCAATCACTTGACTTTAACAAGAATGTTCCACTTACTCTTACATTTGTGACTTAGGTTACAAAGGGATTGTTCTTGACTTGTGTTGTTCTTCTTGATCATGTTTGAAACATAATGGATGATCTCTTGTTGCCTTTGTTCTTCAATCCATTTGCTTTGCCTTGATTACTCAATTCATGCTACTTAAGAACAAACAATTAATATATACAAGGACTTGTCATCATCAACTAAAATGTTCCAACAAAATGTATTTTATTTAGAATATTAGTGTAACACCCGTGAAAAATCACGGGGTTGTGTACACTTATTTTTAAAGACGACGTCGGTATATTTATTTCAATATATAAAAATTATGTTTATTCGAACGAATTGTTTTTTAACGGGATGTTTGAATATAAGATATATTCGGTGAAAAGGTGAATTTCCTGGTGCACTAATTTTCGAATAGCTATTAGTAATGATGATAATATTTGGAGTACTTATGATAACATTAATGAATAAGCTATATAAGAAAAAAACAATAGACGAATAAAAAAAATTAAATAACTAATAATGAATAGTTTGGAAAGTTACTGTCTTTTGATGAATTACTTACGGAACATAATTTGACGGGCAAATACGATGAACAAAATAACTGATCAGGTACAAATATAAATTAAATGGGTGTATTAAAATTCGATAACCCAACACGAAAATTTCAGTTTCTCGAAAACCTCCTTGTAAACAACATTTGCTGTTGTATCAGTCATCCCTCCTTCTTCATCAAGAAGTAGCACTTTTAGACCTTTCTTACTCGTGGCCCTGTATATAGCAATGTACAGTTGGCCATGGGTAAAGACTGGTCTTGGAAGATAAAGTCCAACACGAGATAGAGATTGACCTTGACTTTTGTTGATAGTCATGGCGAAACAAACTGCTAAAGGAAACTGTCTTCTTTCAAACTTAGAACCCGTGCAAATTGCATGGAAATACATGGTTGAATAATTTTTAGTTCTATGTAAATAAATGTTTAAAACATATAAAAAATCGGAATAATAGTGTTGTTAATATGTTAAAATTAGTTAGACAATAATTCTTTATTTGGAATTATAGAGTAATATTTGGTCTCGCCTTTTATATGAACTTTTTTTTATAAATAAAAACAAAAGCGGAAAAAACTGTTGAAAAACATAAAACTTGCATTTCAGGAAAATGCCTGTCCACGGAACACACTGCCATAACATGAACATGCTCATCAATTTTCTTACAAATTGGGTTGTTTGATTTTTTTTAGGTCTAAGATTGATGGCGCTATAAGATGGATTTGATATAGATTTTGATAGAACAAATTATATTAATCTAACCCATATGCGCACTTAATATACGTAGATCCCCCGTACATACAACTATTTATGTAAATATGTAATTTCATGGTATAAATAAACAAAAGAGTTTTTGTTGTGACAGATACTTTACAATATATATAGACTGTTGGAAATGAGAGTCGAGTGACGTAATTACGTCACTTAAAATTGGCCCAAATTACGTCACTCGAATATATCTGTCACAAGCTGGTAACAGATACTTTACCTCACAAATATGCAGGTGAACATGCATGTGGTAGAAAGTGGAGCATCATATAAATAGTGCAACTTACATTATGTGAGAGCGTCTTCAGCTTGTGACGGATAGTGCCCGTCTTCAATGCGAAATTTGTGATCAACAAAACATGTCTAACACTTTAACTACACTAAGAGCTTAGTAAACTAAGTAGCTGGTACGTATACTCATGGTTATATCGTCACTCCCTCCATTAAAGTGGACATTTGAGATTGTAAGTATGCTGAAATTGCAAATGGCCACAATAAGAGCTAAGTACAATGAGAGCAATGACTTGTGAACCATAAGAAAATAGGAGAATGAGAATGTGAGTAGAATGATATGAAAAACAAATGTAGAAGCAAAACGATGACTACGCAGTAACCACAATGTAATCTGTACGGTAAAAAGTGAAATTACATAAGTTAAAAGCCAAAGTTTAAATTCTTATTGTACGATATAAGTAGTGATAAAGTAAAATTATCTATGTGAATTAGAAATTAAGAAAAACTACGGAAACCGACATGTTTATGTTGAAATATATTGAGACAAATAAATACAAAAGTAAACATTGCCCTTCAAAATCCAAATTGAAAATTGAAATCAATCAAAGTAAATTTATGAAAAAATCAAAACTGTGAATTCTCAAAGAAGTAAAAGATAAAAGTTTGTTATTGTATGAAATCAAAATTTAACCGATCTAGAGAGGCTAACCTTGTCTGCTTCGTTGTGTTGGAGCAGGAAAATATATGCGTGTGTTAATTGTTCACCAGTCACCACCATAACCATTTATGACGCAATCTTCATTATGGTCACTTGGAAAAACAGCGTGCCTAATTCAACACATGGATATTGCTGTTTACCCCGAATCTACCCTTACCCCACCGCAGAAGGAAGCCATCGAGGATCTGGGGTAATGATGTGGTTACTTACTTATAGGACATGGTAACAGAAAACAAAAGAAGAGGAAGGGCCATAGGCAAATTGCAACTCACTCTTCATGGCCAGCCATAATGTGCTGCACTTGTCCGAATCTCTTCATCCATTTTTGATAATCAGGGCTATTTGAAACAGATGACGGACTTAAATGTATCACACAATTCACCGCCTTAGAAGTTTCAGACATACTGCCAGAGAAATCTGTGTAGTACACATTGAGTGACTCCGCAGATAACAAACTTTGAAAATGCAACGTTGTAGGACAGTCAACTAAAAGAACTATAGGCCCAGGAATAGGAGGGTCCATCACATCGCTAGGATGTACCTGTGAGAAAATGAATTCTTAAGAGACAATGCACAGAAAAAAAATCAAAAAACAAAACAGGAAATTTATTAATTATACCATAATATCACGATCATCGGACTCCACTGATATATTATTTTGCAAATCCCTATACTTCGGACCAGCTCTCAATCCAAGAGCCTTAGCTTTTTCAGGATGAAACTTCTCTTGAATTTTAGCTAACTCACATACATAGATGACAGAGATATCACCGGGTTTCAGAGGTGGCCCAAGCTCACCATTACCAATATGAGATGCTGGTCCATTATTCTGACTTGGGTGCAAGAGAATGGCTGATATTATGACTACTTCATCATCAATAAGGTCAAAGGGTCCAGAAAACTTCTTAGAATCAAGTGCAGCTAACCCGTCAAGTTGTAGTGTGGGGCCAAAACTTTTTGTGTGAACCATGGCAGCACTTGGAATGAATGCCCTCATTGCATTCACCAAGTAGTTAAGGTCTGAAGGCCCCCACATGTTTACATATATGTCATAAAAAACATACCTATATTTAGAGTTAAAAGAGGAAATTGAAATATTGAACAACACCGAGATGCATGGAAAATACTTACGCACATTCCTTCATCCCCCATTCCAGCCAATGTCAATAGCAAACCTGTGTCCAATATAAAATGAAACCATCTCCTCTGTTCAGTTCTTCATGTAAATGTCTGAATAACTTTCGGCTAACATTGATTGCAAAATGAATAGTAGCAAATGTCAATACCTGGGAGACCTCCTGCCGTTTCCGAGCAGACTCGAGAAAGAAATATGTGATCTATCTGAAAAGAATATACAGAATTAAACACCAAACTATTCTGCATGAAACAGATATCCACAGGTTTCATTTTTCCTGAACAACCACCTCCCTCCAAACACTACCCATTAAAACCATCCTGAAATGGACAGTGTTCCGTAATAGAATAATCGATAGTACGTGTATGGTAACAATTTAATTGCAATAAATTAATCATCCAGTTTAAGAGTGACTATACACTTCAGCATTCACAACTTCAAAGAATAAAGTGGAAATGACAAATGTTTACCTTTGATAGCTTAATCTTATGCTCTGTGCAATAGCGTTGCAAACCCTGGAATACTGCTATTCTAAACGATTTTACCAAAACATTGTGACGATCAAGCATTTGTTTCAAATCCGTCATTAGACCATCATCAAATTGAATACTGCTAGCAGAACTGCATAATTAATTGTTATAGGTTAATATTTTAAACTGAAAAATAATTAGCTAAAATTTATTTATACAAAAACTGATCTGAAATCAGCCATTTATTTACTTTTTAATATATTAGCCCTTAGCACTGAACCAAGACAAAAGTAAACAAAAAATTCAGACGACGCAACAGGAGAGTACATATACCCATTAATCCCTGGGTCAACAAAACATTCCTCAAGACGTGTCAAATCTAATCTTTAGTTACTCATTCAATAGATCAGCCCATATTCATGTCGGTATTTTTTGTGAATCGGCCGCAAGGCGAGTTGGCTAGAGAGGCTATCATATCCTAAACAACGAAAAAACAAAAAATATACACTTCTTATTTAATTTGTTTGTTGAAGTTAGTCTACTGCATTACTATCTCGTTTACAAAACTTCGAAACTTCAATAACCGCGCCGCCGCTTGCGCTGCCACTGAACGCATCAATTTCAATGAATCAATGAACACTTATCAAGTCAACACACTCCAATGACTTCAGTTCACCAGAATTACTAATCAAACGCTAATTACCGCAATCAAACACAACTCATTAACTAAAATTACTCTGCGAAAAGCTCAAATCAAGCAAAGTTAACAGCTTTCTCCAAATCGTAACTTACATAATCAAGCAAATCAATGACGATCACAGAAAAACAGCGAAAACAGCAAAAACTGAAAATCAAAACTAATAATTAATCAACTAATTCGAACAAAAATGATTGAAATCGATACAAACCTGATTGAGACTATCTTCAGTAGCTTTGCGTTCATCAGGATTAGGACTAAGTGCGGCGCGAAGAATTACGGCTAAACTCGGAAGATCCATACTTCAATAGTACAGTAAAAATCGGCGAAACAAAAAGCAACAAAATTGAAGAAATAACAAACTTAATTGATGAAAGTTGCGATTAAATTGGGGGAATCTAAACCCTGGGTAGGGTTTAGGAGTGGAGGAGAGAGAAGAACACATCGAAGAAAAATGGAGAAAAGGATTTATAAAACTGAAAAATAATTTAATAAAATGAGAATGATTCTGAGAATGATTTTATTTTGTGCATGGTAAAATTTGGAAAGATTTTATTCTGGTCATATTTTTTTATTTAATAATAAATAAATTATTATTAAATTATTAAATTAATATGAGGTGGCATAGATGAGTAAATCTGATTGGTCTAAAAAACTGAAATTGCTGAGGATGAATGTGAGAGCTCGAAACACCCAACGCTGAAACATGATTGCGCCACGTCAGCGAAAATACATTCTTCTTTTATAGTAATAATGATTAGTAAGTCTTGCTTGTAATAAATATTAATTTGCGTTAATTAGGATATTTCTTAAAGACAAACCTCTGAACAAGTCAATAAATTGACGTAGATTTTATTGAAATTGAAATTATCATAAAAACCAACTTTAAGACCTCAATTATTCTACAAAATTATCCCAAAGCAAATTGATACGAATTTAAGATGATATTTCTCGAGCTAAACATTTAACCTTGACAATTGCGATCGAACTCAAGACCTATTGAGAACAAACAAGTAATTATCCAAAAACAGGTTTGAATAAGAACGGAAATTGATTTGCTAAACAAGACTATTAAACTTAGGCAATTAAGACCTCTATTTGCAGCAATTATAAATTTATAACTAAAATGAATGACAAAAGCCACTAAGCCAGTAAACTAAATAACGATAAGTTGTATACTTGTATGCCTTGGAACACTTGATTTAGACAGACCCGACGCACGAGACCACGCACACACAACGAGTCATCGAACCCAAGGAGGTGTCGCTTCTAACTGCCAACACCAAGTTATTATAAACAACATATATTTCTTGTATATTCACAATAGTAAGGTATAGCCTTATTTATAATTACAAGTAGGGAACAAGATCCCCAGTTCTAGTAATTAAGCTAGGAAAGAATATTATATATATGGTAATAGAATAAGAATAATATACATAGAGTAGAAGTATCAATTAGCTGTGATTTGTTGGCTATAATCAAGGGATTATGGTTGACTTGATTTCTTAATATTATCTTCAATATTCCCGCTCAAGATGAACGGGCGTTGCCGGAGTCCTATCTTGGATGCTAGATCTGTAAACCCTGATTTGTGTAGAGGTTTGGTAAGTGTATCGGCTAGTTCATCAGTACCATTTATATGTTGAACGCGAACATGACCGAGACGTACTTGTTCTTTGACGAAATGGAATGATAATGCAAGATGTTTCATCCTCGAATGAAAAACGGGGTTGGCGGAATAATGAGCGGCGGATAGATTATCACAGTAGATAAATGGGGACCGTGAGACTTGAATACCTAGTTCGCGTAGGATATTAGTTAACCAGAGTAGCTCAGCAGTTGTGTCTGCGATAGCTCGGAATTCGGCTTCGGTGGAGAACCTGGAGACAGCTCGTTGTTTTCGGGAAGACCAGCTTATGGGTTCGAACCGAGGTAGACAATCATTCCCGAGGTTGAGACATAATCATTTGTATCACCACCGTGGTCCGCATCACAGTAGACGTGTAGTTTTTGAGGGGTTAAGCGGTTGAGCTGAACTCCTAGATGAAGAGTTCCGCGAAGGTAGCGTATGAGCCTTTTTAGTGCGGTCCATTGTAGGTCAGTAGGATGGGTAAGGAATTGCGCAAGTTTATTAACGGAGTAGGATATGTCCGGGCGCGTGAATGTTAGGTATTGTAGGCTTCTGATTATGACGCGATAGTCGGTTTCATTTTCTTTGGGTTTGCGAGGTTCGACCATTAAGGGAGGATGTGGGAGCATGGGTGTGGATGAAGGGTTACATTCTTGAAAATTAAATTTGTGTAGAAGATCAGACAAATATTTTGTTTGGTTGAGATGGAGGCCATCTTTTGTAGGTGTTACTTCAATACCAAGGAAGTAAGATAGGGGCCGAGGTCTTTTAGTGAAAATTTGTTGGATATTTGGTTGATGAAGTCAGTGATGTGTTGTTGATTGGGGCCGGTCACTATTATATCGTCTACGTAGACGAGGACGAGTAGTGTTTGGTGGGTCGTTATATGGGTGAAAAGTGATGGGTCGGAGATCGAGTTTTTAAACTTGTTGGCTAGTAAGTAGTTTTTGAGTTCGGTATACCATGCACGCGGGCTTGTTTGAGTCCATATAGGGCTTTGTTTAGCTTGCATACGTAGTCGGGTTTTTCGGAGTCGATAAAACCTGGTTGAAACATGAAAACAGTGTCAGTAAGATTACCTTGAAGGAATGCATTATTGACATCTATTTGATGGAGATGCCATTGTTGCGTGACGGCTATCGTGAGTACAAGTCGTATTGTTGTTTGTTTGATGACGGGACTGGAAGTTTCCGAGTAGTCAATACCCGGCCTTTGATGAAATCCTTTAACTACTAATCTTGCTTTGTGTTGTTTCAAACTACCATCCAGATTGTACTTGATTCGATATACCCATTTACATCCGATAAGGTTTTGGGCTTGGGTTTGTGGTACTAAGGTCCATGTTTGGTTGTGAATTAGAGCTTCGTATTCGTCCATCATGGTTGCGCGCCATCGTGGGTCAATGAGTGCTTGTTTGGTTGTAGTGGGTGTCGTATGCGTGATAGGTGCAAAGGCAAGCTTGGCGTATCGGGGGTTGGGACGAGTGATATTGTTGGAGAGCCGTGTGTTGTGGGGGTAGGTAATGGTAGGTGGCGGTGGCGGGGGAGATGGTGGTGAATGGGTGGCAGGGGGTTGTGGTGAGTTTGTTTGTGATGAGGAGGAGGCAGAGGTACTTGGAATATGTGTGGTGGCATGGGAGGTTGAGGATGCAGGGGAACGAGGAGAGGCAGGGGGTTGTTGAGGGGTAGGGTGTTGTGGAGTAGTTGGTGTAGGACTTACGTGGGGTGTATGGATGTCGAGTAGTGGAAGAGAGAGGGTGCACCAATGATTTGTTGTGGGTATTTGTGATGGATCGGTTTTGGAGAGATTGAGATAAGGAAATTTATTTTCGATAAACCGAACATGTCTTGAAGTATATAATTTTCGAGATGATGGATCGTAGCAAAGATATTTTGATGGGTGCACCAAAGTGGTTTCCAAACACTTTAAATATTTTAGTTACGGAATTGAAATTTAATTCAAGATTCCCAAACATATCAATTAAAAAAAAAATGTAACTAAAAGAGTAATTAGCTCATGAAACTAGGTACGTCACCCTTAGAATCCTAGTATATATCCTTCTTCGTACCTTGTACAATGTGTTTATAATTTAATCTTGACATCTTTTACTCCCGCATCTAGGTACTTCATTTGACTTTGATCAATCAAATACTTCTTCGGTTCGATTATTTGTTTTAGACCTGATCATGGGCCGGGTTTGGGCCGGGCTCGTGTTAAATAAACGGCCCAAATACACGGGCCGGGCCGGGCCGGGCCAAAACGATGGGCCAATTTTCTTGGCCCAAGCCCACAATTGTTCGGGCTATAACGGGCCTCAGGCCAAAATGGGCCAAAACGGGCCAAAATAATATAATACGAAATAATCAACAAAATCGATATGTGAACAAACTATTAGCAACGAAATAAAATTTTCAAGTATTAGGTATTTGACTTCGACTCTTTTGGTAGGAGAACCATCCATAGTACCATACATAATTTATGAGTTGACAAAAAATGAATAGTATTAACTAAAGGTGTACGATAAAAATATAAAGATATCCGCAAAATTGATAATTCGATGCATTAGTGATATTAGATTATTAGTATGATGTGATATACGATTCCAACTTTTGCATTTTTTTCTATTTAGAAAAATAATTTCGGGTCGGGCCGGGCCAAAAATCGGGCCTTTAGGTTGGCCCAAACCCGGCCCTATATTTATATCGGGCTTATTTTGGGCCGGGCCACGGGCTTTTTGGGCCAAACTATTAGGCCCAAACCCGAGAAAAAATCGGGCCGGGCCGGGTCGGGCCATCGGGCCTGGGCCATTTGATCAGCTCTAATTTGTTTCCATATTCTTTTTGGGTGTTACTTTATTTATTTGTTCCATTTTAGTAATATTTTTAATGGATAATTGAATACTACACATTTAACTGGTTTTTGTGTCAAAATTAAAGGCAAATAAAATAACCGATCTTACATAGTAGTATTTCAAGACGAGCTCAGGGTAGTGGTATCAGCCCATTGGCTAACTGATCGTCAATATGGACGGTTGTTACACAGAGAGACACAGATTGCACATTTTCTCGTATGAAATGGAAGTCTAGAGGAAGGTGTTATATTCTCGAGTGAAATACTGGATTAACACTTAGAGGAGCTACACTAACATTATCATAGAAGATTGTAGGGGCCGAAGGCAGCTTTATGAGCAGCCCGCGAAATGGATGAGGAAAACAAATTTAACTAGTGATTTTGTACCTAGGCAAACAGTTCATTGAAACGATCTTCTTGTAGACGTACACACGTACTGTTATAACATAAACTTAGCTTGGTTATGATAAGTGGTACTATTGCACATCAAATGTATTGTATTTAGAATATCATTAAGTCATGTTTGCACGCACAATATTAATAATACGACTATTACTTTTATGCAATTTCCCCTCTTAGATTTTAACAATGATTGTAGCGCTCTAGCGGCGGCCATCCAATGATTCCAGAGAGAGCTAGTGATGGATTCGAGTCTGGTAGAATTAATAAGAGTGTTACTTCTAGCCAACACTTGTAACTCACAAATACTTGGACAACTAAACTCGAACGTCTTAAGAAAATGAGCCCATGAAGTCCCGTCTAAGGCCTCGTTGCTAACATGGCTTACTATCGCAAAACCACCACAACTAAAGACATTAATCTGAAATACGTAGTAGTATAGACATTAAGCCATTCATCTCGACACGAACCAGGTTGAGAAATGCCACGTCACTCGGGTTAAACAAGGGACCTATTTGGCCCGGTTAGGGAATTCAATTATCCTGGACAGAGTGTAATTAACTCGGGTTACAACGAGACATACACCTTGTTATTGCAGTTGATTCATGCATTGAAATTATTTTGGTTCCCTTGCCTCTTTGTTTGTATAACAAATAATACATGAATTTCAATTTATGGGGTTGGTGGGTTATTTGTTTGGCCCAAATCACATGAATATAAGTTTCATAGCAACCCTAATTTCTCCCTAATGGGGGAGTTGTTTACCTAAGCCCCCTAGATAAGCGCAAATTCATGTGTAATTTACTTCCCACATTTTTACCATTTTACGAGACTTAGAAAATCGTAAAAATTGTTATTTCCTTGGAATTTCAATTCCTCTCGCGAACCAAACAACCCCTTAGTTTGAAATTTAATCTTCATTTCTCAAATTATATAAATATGTTAGTACTTCAATCAATACCTGAAACTAAAGCCTGTAAATTTTTTTTTTTTTTTTTTTTTGGTAAAAAGAAGAGGGTCGAGCCCGAACAAAAACAAACAAGCCAAAACAAGAGGAAAAGAAAAACAAAGAACAAAGCAGACTAAAAAAGAAACACAGAAGGCAGGACACCAGCTACACGGTTCCCAGCAGCCGCGACTAGACGCTCAAACTGGCTGGCACCATCCGAGGCCACGCTACACCACTGATATCTTGTTGAGCAAGCTTGAAGAGCGACGCCGGTATATTCGATAAATCATACCGTATTAATTTGTGAGCTTGGACGACACCTTGATTCGCTAGCCAGTCAGCACACGAATTAGCTTCCCGATAAGTATGATGAATCTCCACCCTCCACTGTGAGTCGCGGATGAACGATTGGCAAATGTTAATCATATGCGAATGAGCCGACGGGGCACTGGTCGGTGTCTCCATGAAACCCATGATAGTTTTAGAGTCCGTCTGAATAACGATCTTCTCAAATTTTTGTTCCAGGGCAATCATCAAACCTCTCCGTAACGCCAATAACTCCGCCCTGGTGACCGTCGCCTCCCCTAGCTTTTCTGCGAAAGCTCCCAGTATTTGCCCGGACAAACTTCTAAAAATGCCTCCTGCCCCCGCAGGACCCGGGTTCCCTTTAGAGGCACCATCCACATTCAACGCTATCCACCCCTCCGGAGGGGCAAGCCAGCTCACAAAAATTTCCTTCTTCACGACTTCTGTACTCAACTCCACGCTTTTATTCTCTTTTGCTTGCTGTACCTCTCGAATTCTGGCCATAAGAAAAAATTGCTTGTTGAGACCGAAAGTCGAGTCCTGCCCAAACACCCTAAGGTTGCGCCATTTCCAAATCCACCACACCACCACCGCAAACTTCGAAGGCCAATTATCTATATTCGGAGTATTGCCGGGGGTTAGATTAAAAATAACCCAATCTCGAATTGAGGGGCTATTAGAAAAACAAGAGGTCTGAGCTATCGGGAAATAGTCCCATATTTTCTTTGCCTCGGTGCAATCCCGTAATATGTAAATGGCTGTCTCATCAACCGTGACACACACACTGCAGCAAGGATTATCTGTAAGACCGCGCTTCATGCGATTCAAATTCGACAAAATGCGGTCATGAAGAAGGAGCCACAAAAATACCCGCATCCTTTGGGGTGCCCACGTCTTCCATGGGAGTTTCCAGAAAAATTCAGCCTCCTCATCAGGCCGGTTGCGGATAATTCGAATGGCCGATTTGATTGTGAAAGTGGCAGAAGGAATTGCGGCCCAATATAGCTGATCCTCGTTTGCCTCGCCCGGAACTACCTCATATGAAGCTATCGTATGGACTACATTGCTTGGTAAGTAATCCGCGAATAGAGTCCATTTCCACCCCAAGGCCGAGTCCCACATGTCTGCTACAGTGGCTTCGCTCAATTGGCTGGGTATTGGCATTTCAATCCAGGAATCCAGAGGCTCCTTCATGGCCCACTTGTCTTTCCAAAACTTTGTATGTTTGCCATTTCCGATCGAGGTGCTCAGTCCCGACTTCAGCACGTCAATAGCATCAACCACTCCCCTCCATAAATTTGAGCTATTAGATTTTGCCTCAAAAATATGTCTATCACACCTACCCTTACAGTACTTGAATCTGAGAACCCGAGCCCAGACTGAATTCGGTTCCGCAACAAGTCGCCACCCAATTTTAGCCATGAAGGCCGTATTAACTTGCCTCATCGATCTCAAACCTAAGCCACCTCTATTCTTTTCTTCAGTAACCATGTCCCATGAAACAAGACTCATTTTGCGAGTGTCTTCATCTCCTCCCCATAGAAATCTACGGGTTTTTTTGTCAATGTCATCACAAACTGCTCTTGGGATTTTCGCCGTTTGCATTGAATAGGACGGAATGGTTGAGAGCGCGGATTGAATGAGGGTAACACGGCCTGCCAGTGACAAGGTTTTGGTTTTCCAGCCCGAGAGTCTTTTGTCGATCTTCCGTGTTATGAACTCAAAGGTCTCCTTTGTAACTCGGCCATTAATGGTCGGCATACCTAGGTACATTCCAAGATCATCCGTTCGCGCGATACCAAGTTCAGCCGTGAGGGCCACCACTGTCTCCTCATTTACATTAGGTGAGAAGTAGACTTTTGATTTTGCTAGGCTGACGGTCTGCCCCGAGGCGCGACAAAACGCGTTCAGACACCTAGAAATGCACCGAGCTTGTTCAATCGAGGCCTCACCAAAAAGAATAATGTCATCCGCGAAGAATAAATGAGTTAGCACCGGTCCATTCTTGCTCGAAGGAAAACCGCACCATTTTTTTTCATTAGTCGCTTGTTCAATGAGATGGCTAAGTTTTTCCATACAAATGGTGAATAAGTAAGGGGATAGCGGGTCCCCTTGACGAATCCCTCGGGTTGGCATAAAATTTTCTGTTCGTTCACCATTCCATAAAATACTCAGGACGGTTGATCGGATGCAAAGCATAATGGTCTTCACCATACGAACCGGCAGACCCATATCTACTAAAGTATGTTCGATAAAAGACCATTCCAATTTATCATAAGCCTTCTCCAGATCGAGTTTAAGGGCCATGTATCCTTTCCTACCTTTTTTCATTCGCATATAGTGTAACACCTCTTGTACTAGAATGATATTGTCCGTGATTTGCCGCTTTGGCACGAAGCTAGTTTGCATAGGACTAATAAGGCTAGGTAGAAGCGGTTTCAAACGATTCACAAGCATTTTTGTGATAATCTTATAAGCTACATTACATAGCCCTATAGGCCTGAAATGCGAAACCCGATCAGGATGCTCAGTTTTAGGTATGAGCGAAATGAATGCCTCCCCTAAACCTTCTGGGAATAAATTGGAATGCAAAACTTGAAACACGAGTCGGCTCAAACTCGGCCAAACTGTTTCCCATTGAGATTGATAAAATAAGGCTTGAAACCCATCTGGTCCCGGGGCCTTATACGGGGACATTTGACTGAGAGCACCACGAATTTCCGCAACCGAGTAATTTCTGTCCAAGGCTAGCAATTCGTCTGAATTAATCTGGGGAAAATAACCCTTAGTCACGCTGGAAAAATCAATAATCGAGGGTGGACCCGAAAACAAGTCTTTGAAGAACGTGAGCACCATATTTTTCACTTGGATATGATCCCAGACCCACTCTCCTGCCTCATTTTTTAGCCCTTCGATTCTATTTCTTCGTCGCCTTATAATGGTACTCAAATGAAAGAGGCGGGTATTGCGGTCACCGTCACAAATAGCTTCCATACGGGATTTTTGGAACCACAGTAACTCTTCCTCTCTTAAAACATCATCCAGATGTTGTCTGAGTTTTAATTCCAGTTTATACAAGTGATTTGGTCCCCCCTTCGCGATGGACTCTTGAACCCCCAGAAGCCTGCGTTCCAGGCTCCGCTTTTTGGCAAAAATATTGCGGAAAATATCATGGTTCCATCTATGAAGTTTACTAGCAAAGTCGTGTATGAACGGAAAGAGGGGCCGATTATTATCCCAGTTATCATCTACGAATTTAGAAAAAAGCTTGTGTTCTAACCAGGCCGCTTGGAACCGAAAAGTTCGTAACATACGGGTTATGGGTGCAAAACCATTCGTACTTACCATAATTGGGCAATGATCCGATTGATTTTGGACTAGATGTTTGATAGATCCTTCCGAGAAAGCCAACCTCCACTCCGTGTTGCAGATGGCACGATCAAGTCTAGCCCATTGTCTATTTTCTTGAGTGAGGCCTCGAGACCAGGTGGAAATAGGCCCCGTAAAATCCAAGTCTAACCAATTGTTCTGTTCAATCCAAGAATTGAAACGAGTACATCGCCTTCTCATACTTTCACTATCCCCATTGCGTTCGGAAAGAAATCTGGTATCATTGAAGTCCCCCATCGCAAGCCATGGTTTATCGTGGGCCTTGGCGAAAGCTTCCAGTTCGGCCCACAATTCCTCCTTCTTTTTTGAGTCTGGGCACGCATAGATGGCCGAGTAAAACCATGGCACCTCACCGTTTCGAGAGATTTCGACCGTAATGTGTTGGGAATGGGAAATAATGGGAGTGACAGTAACCTCATCTGTATCCCAAAAGAGCCAAATGCCACCCCGAAATCCTTCCGCGTCTACTCGAGTTTTGCCAGAAAAACGAATTTTGTCACACACCCGTTGCGCAATCTCGCCACTAATTCGCGGCTCGAACAGGGCAAGAACATGAGGTTTGTTACAAAAAATCAATTCTTTCAGCATGTTCATGAACTCTGGACTACCAGCACCTTGCACATTCCAGGTCATGAGTCGTATAGGATTTTTCGGACATAAACTATTTGGGAAACGATCGATTAAACAGCTGGGTAAAAAATCACACGAGGACAGGTACGCCTCAGATAGCCTGGTCAGTATTCGCATCACCCACGGGGAGATTGTCATCACCACTTCCGATTCTGGGATTTTCCGCTTCAGAGGCATGAACGGTCCTATGTTCATCTCTACTTGATGAGCTAACGGAGTCACCATTATCAATATAGGGTCGACCATTGGTGACATTACCGAGAGGTGGCGCGCTGGAGGAATGCTCATGTATCGGGTAAGATGAGTCCGACCTATTGAGGATTTTAAGTCCATGGTTGCTAGTGGTTTTTAAATTTACGAACCTTGAGGCTTTCTTATAAGTTGTCCGCGAGAATTTATTAGGTGTGAGATTAAGGTAGCTTTGGTTTTCCTTTTGATACGGATTCTGAGAGGATTTGGGAAGCTTATGTTTTGGAATAGAATTTTGAATAGAATTTGTACCTACGTATGGGTGTTGAGAAGAGTTTCCAAAGTTTGGGACACTAGGAATAGGAATGTTTCTGGGATAAGTAGTAGGAATATTAGAATTCATATTTTCCTTGGAATAAGGAATATTTTCCTGACCCATATCATTCGAGACTCTTATATCCTTTGTGTGACTTTGGAAACCAAATCTGGGAGAATCTCCTTTATTCTCTGACTTTTCAGAAACCTCTGTGGCATTGACTTCTGCTAACGGGTCCAATCTTTGATCCGCTTCCTTATCGGGTGAGGTCCTTGGGGTAACCATCGGAGTTTCCATTACCACTTCTACCTCTTGGCTAAAGCCCTGAACTCCATTTAGCTCTGGCATCCTCGAGTTTTCTCGCACCCGGACTGGTTCATTATCCCCCTGTCCATGCTCCTGGTGGAGGGCCTCAAATCGTGATCCCGGGACTTTGACGTTTATCCCAGGTTGATCCGGCTCGAGAGAATTCTTGTCTTTGACTATCTTAGCTTGTCTGCGTCTTGTAGGTTTTTTCACCTGCATCCAATCCCCATACACTTCTTTAGCCTGGTCCTCCTGAGCTACTTCATTTTTATCAAGCAAGGATTGAGCACCCTGCCCCTCACCATTGCTAAGTCTATCTAAAATCTCAGGATGAGTAAAAACTGGGTAATTAGAATCAACATGTCCTAGCTTCCCGCATTTATAACAAATCTGTCGGAGGCCTTCATATTGGATTAACCAAACCTTGCCATTCATACGGAATTTGGACAACAGGGGCTTTGAAATATCTACTTCGACACTCATTCGAACAAATTGACCCCTCTCAACCATCGCCGTTGGTTGATCAATTCGGATCACTTTGCCTATCTTGGCTCCAATTTTCCTGAGGACGTCTTCATGGTAGTACTCTACCGAGAGTTTTGGGATACGTACCCAGGTGGTGAGGAACCGGATGGGTTCATCCGTGGCGACAAAATTCGGTATCCATTTTCGAATGGTGAGATAGTGGTCACCAATCATCCACGGTCCCTGTGTTATCACATATTCATAGTCTTCCCTGTTAGTAAATCTCGCAACATAGTACGAGGACCCTACGTCCATTAGGGTAAGACCCCCTTTGAGGTTCCATTTCTTTCTGACTTGCCTAAGGAGAGCAAAGTATCCAATGTTCTTATCGAACATTTTGATAATAAGGGTGTCCTTCCAATGTTTGCGAATTTTAACCTTTTCCTCCCGGGTCAGGAGGATGGTGGGGCACGTAGGATCGGCGTCAGGCGTCCCTTCTTCTACATCATCATCGGATTCTTCATCAAATATGTCATTATTCGAAACCAGGAAGTTAGTCCCTTGTCCAATAGCAAACGAAGGGCCTATCCCATTACTTACGGAGTCTCTGTAGGATACCCTACTCGGATTTCCCCGAATGAAGTTTTCAGCCACGTTATCATTTTCCATACTGACATCCATGGAGATATCATTTAGATGTACGGCGCTGGTATTCATCTTGCACTTTTTTGTGGATCTGGAGTTTTGGTCGTCTTCCTTGGGAGGCGGCAGAGAAGGGTTTGGGAGCATATTATTAGGCATTATTGTTGTTAATAACCAACACCAATGTTAAAGCAGGTAAATTCCTAAAGCCTGTAAATTTTAGGAGTTTAAGACTAATATTTTTTTTTACCATTTTATTGAAATTATCATAACAACAAGGTTGAACCCTCAATTTTTTGCCAAATTAGCACAAAAAGAAGCACCACCAATTGGAATAGCATATGCAACAAATTCTTGATCCGACTCTAAAACCGCCATTTCCTTCTCATCGAGCATCAGCCATGCTTCGATTCCACGATTACTTGTATGAATCAACGGAATGTAGTTTCTATAGAAAGAGGTTGTCCTACCACCCGTTACACCGATCCAAACCGGGGTTCCTGACCCAAAATTCACCTCTTCAAATCCTTTTAAACTATTAAAAAAGTATGACTTAGTAAAAAATTCGTCGAGAGTTTTCTTATGTTGAAATGCTGCTTCGATGCGTCCTTCACCTTGAAACTCGTTTAGCCATTCAATGTCCTTGGACTTTAACAACGCTTGTCGCAGCGATACGACTAGATCACCAAGCGTTGGCGTGCCTCCCTTTTCGTTTGGTACATTGGCGAAGGCATGTGTTACGAACCTTCCAAATGTTGTTGGTTGTAACATCGGACGGAGATGAGGCCGTATGTTCACCGAATGCATCACGGACTTGGTTGGAACCCTCTCTTGTCCTACAAAGAAATTATTTTGTCATACCTCGCCTTCATCACTAGCTTAAAATTGGCAAATTCTTGGTTTAGAGTTGACCGACTGTCTGAAAATAAGACAGGTAATTGGATAAATGTGACTAGTTTAATATAAAAAGTAAATAATTTGTTGATAAAATGTTATCATTATTTGTTTTGGTAGAAGGTGAGATATTATATTAGGTTACTTTTTATTAAATAAAACTGGCATTTTTTGGTTTTGAGGATGATATGATTATCTTAATGTATTGTAGACCTGGTAAATGGGTCATTCGATTCAGTTTTGGAGTGTGTTAAATCGGTTCAATTTTAATCGGGTTGACCTTAATTTCGGTCTTAGTTTGATTTTAATCGGGTTCATTTCATTTAGTCAGATCACTCTCTAATCTGCTTGTACTATTTCGAGTCGGATACGGTTCGGGTCAGGTCAACTTTAATTCAATTCTGTTTCGGGTTATAATTTTGTTAATTAATGATACAAATATTAGCTTAAATGTATCTAGCTCTCCAATTTGTAATAGTTCATAATAATATTAGCTTAAATTTATCTTTAGTCTCCAATTTGTAATAGTTCATAGTATCATTATTAATTAATAAAGAATTAATGAAAAAATATCTAAAATATGAATTTATTACGAAAACATAGATTTTTTTTAATGTAAGTCAAACGGTTTGATAATAGTGGGTTCAAATATATCCGGGTCCATGTCTCATTCGGCTATTATTGATTTCGTTTCAGTATCGGTTTCATTTGAACTGAGTCGAGTTTCAGGTATAATTCCAGTTACTCGTTTCGGGTGTTCGATCGGTTATCAATTCACGGTTATTATGAGAGGTCTACTTAAATAATCCAATAAAACAACGAGATGAGTGATACGTACGTTCTATAAGTGAGCTAAATGACTGAAGGGTAGCAGCAGCAGCCATGAAATGCATCCAAAGAAAGCAAGTCACGGTTTCGATTCGTGTTGGATTCGGAACAGAATCGGTATGAGCCATAGCTTGTAGCTTGGAAATGCTAACAGAACTAAACTCGAACGCTTTAACGATGCACCCATGCGACCCATCGCTTGCACTTGCTACCGGTTGTAGAACCGGTGGCATACCCGTCATTGGTGGCACATAGCCGTTGGGAACGGGAGGGAAAATACGGGTCTGGATAGTCAAGTCCGGACCCCCAATTTCAGATAACGTTGGGCTGTGACCGGTTGCAATGGCAGCCCATGTCATGAAAAATTGGGCCCACGTGGTTCCATCGATGGCCTTGGTTATAACTTGGCTTCCAACGGCAAACCCGCCACAATTGAATACACTAATCTGGAAAGCCGCCATGATTAGCCCGTCAATCTTGACTCGGTTCGGGTTGAGAAATGTGACATCCTTTGGGATAAATTGGGGAACCAAGTCGACCCGGTTAGAAGCACTTAAAAAGGACAGTAATGTGCAGTTAGCTTGTGCTACGATTAGGGGAACTCCCTCGTCGTTGCAGTTGACAGTTGACTCCTGGAGAAATACCCTTCCCGTAAGAGGATAATATAGGGCGAGAGTTTTAGAAAGTGATTCTTTCAACAGGGTAATAATACTCATATCCTGGTCGTTGTTGCAACGACCAGGAGCGGTATAAAAGAACGCCAAGGGTGTGACATACTCGGAAAAAGAGAGGAGTTGATCGATAAGTGATAGTTGGTAGGATTTTAGATGTGCGGGTGTTGGTGTTGATAGTTTAATCATTTTGGTCGATATTGTTTCCATTTCAATGCATAATTCCATGGATTTCATGATTAGTAGTTATCGATTGAAATGTGGTGATGTACTTAGTGCTAATTAATAAGGATTAATACATATACCCACAATCTTATTCTCAATGGCCCCATATCACCATTATGTGTGTGTGATTCTGTTGCGTAATGTGTAAGCCACTCTCTTCTTATCTTCTCTTTCCAAGATGCTTACTGTTTTTAAATCCATTTCACCCCATTATTGTACTCAATCCATTTCAAAATCAAACCAAACACTTGTGAGCAAGTATGGGACTCTAACTACATACCCCTATGGTATTACAAATCCTTCCGATCTATTCCAATACTTTGAACCAAACGACCCCTAAAATCAACATAATGCCCCTTACTTCCCTCATCACCAATGTTCGTCAAGTATATGTGATCGCCTGCAAACCACGTATATAGTAAGCCACGCACCCGAGGGTGAGAGACTCGAAATCTATTTAGACATGGATTCAGCTAAGAATGCTCCACAAGATTTTGCTCTTGAGAATGCTTGAGACTCGGGCCAAGAATGCTCCACAAGATTTTGCTCTTGGGGGGGCTTGAACCCGAATTCCCTCAAAATTTCACCAAAGTTTAACCACTAAACTCCATTACCCTTGCGGGCGACCATATTTATCGATCTCTTTTACACCATTCTCGAACCTGGGGAAACGACCCATGAAGCTTAATACCTCCCCAATTTAAGACATTTTATCTTATATATTGTCTTGTCTCTACACCTGAGCTGTGACCTAGTTTATACTTTGGTGCATTGTAATAATGAGATGGATGTTTGATAAGCGGGGTTTGTCGCCCTCCCCCACATCAAACAATTATTTATAAAACTCAACTACTAAACTAATGTAGTAGGGTAGTCGAGGTCGATCCACAGGGAGGTCAAGTTTGAGTAGTAGTCTTGTCTTAGATTATAGGTTAGCTACGCGAATCAATAAGATAATTAATATTAAACTAATTAACTAAACTAAAAATAAATTAAACTAAGATTACTAAACTAAGGAACAAAACAAGTAATATAGAGATAAAAGCAATAAAGAAAGGGCCTAGGACGCGATTTCGACTTCCAACACTTGTAAATTACCGTTTAACTCTATAACAAGTTGTCATGGGGAAAGGTTAATGGTGAGACGCCTCTAATTCGCTCATAGACTCCCTCCCGGACTCACTATGAGACAATAGTTATGTCGACATAACTCCCTCTCGGGTTCATGCATCAAACTCCTTAAGTCAAGGTCAAAGCTTACCAAAATATGCCTATTTTGACTCCCCTCTCCCCAAGATTAAGGTTTTAAGTCCACGCTATACCCCGGTCATCCCACTCCCTCTCCTGAGGGTCGCTTTCAAACCGAAAATTAAAAGCACCCTTCTCAAGTTCTCCCTCTAGGGTTCAACTTAAGATGGCAAACCAGTCTAAGTGGGTGAGCCAACTCTCAACCTAGCCAACTCCCGTCGACGGTCAAGGGTCAAGAGTCAACAACAATCCCAAATAAAACATAAATAAGTCAAATCCCTTAATTAACCCAATTAAACTCTCCCTCGACACCAAGTTGGTGAAATTAAGTCGGTAACCTACACATGTCGGAGTCTAATCGCACCCTAGTGAGAAAACTACTCACTAATCATACAAGCATTAACATTAAACATACTAACTACTACTCTAATAACAAACAATAAGGATTGAAACTTTAAAGTAAACTAAACCACACTAGACAAATAACAATAACAATAATATAAAACATGACAAGAGTAAAAAAGATTGAAACTTTAATTAAATAAATTAATAGAATAATATTAAGCAACCCACTGTCTCTCTTTCCTCGGCTGAAGCCGAATATCGCTCCCTTCGCGCTGTCACATGTGAGATTAAATGGCTAAAAGCCCTGTTAGCAGATCTCGGTGTATCACACTCCTCCCCTGTGATGGTTTCCAGTGATAGCAAGTCGGCCCTGCATATTGCACAAAATCGAGTCTTTCATGAGCGCACGAAGCACATTGAGATTGACTGTCACTACGTGCGCGATGCCATTCATGCCGGTCTTATTACTCCGTCTCACGTCTCTACTAAAGTTCAACTGGCTAACGTTCTTACTAAAGCTCTTGGTGTGACCCAATTTGTTTCTTTAGTTAGCAAGTTAGGCATTTTGAATCCTTATGCTCCGACTTGAGGGGGGTAATAGAATAGTATTAAGCCCAATGTAATGTGTAATATTGGGCCTTATGCAAAACGTAACCCTATACAATGTACTATATATTATTAGTTTGTGGAATGAAAGAAGGGCAGAATACCAAGAATACCATTTATCATATTATCATAAATGCGTAAATGAAGTAGAATAAAACTTAAAATAAATAAAAAGGGAAAGAGGATTAGTTACCCAACTTATTTGAATTAAGGAAAAATAAGATAATGAATCTTCATATCAATCTTGTAAACCCTAATAACCTAGGTAGCACGGACACTTCTCCTAATGAGCCGTACCGTGTCCGACACCGTGTCCGACACCGACACTCCACGGACACACGCCGAAACGTGTCCAACACCTAAACAGCCGTGTCTAACTTTCTAAATTTATTTGGGCACGTGTCTGACGCGTGTCCATGGTATTTGAACCGTGTTCGTCGTCGTGTGTCCACGATATTTGGTTATCATTTGCGGTGAATGATGTTCTTGAGATGAGAAATGCGTTATCGAAAGAGATCAATTAGAATATTGATTCGGATGAGGAATGAAAATAAATTTATTATCAAGGGCAAGTTTTACATTTACTTATTTAAAATTAAGAGTAATTAGAAATTACTCCCTTTTGAAACACATTTTTTTTTAAAATTACTCCCTTTTGAAACGTTTTCCTAAACTTACTCCCTTACTTATCATTAAGGCAAGAAATTCCTCCCATATTACGTATTCAGACCTATATTTCGACTTTTTAAAAAATTTCGTCAATTTATGTTATTTTATGACGAAAATACCCCTCAATACAAACAACTAAACTTATACTGTGTTATATCCCCTCCTTCAACCCAACACCATATTCATCTTGCTCAAACCCCATATTCACTTCAAATAAGATCAATTTGGGGGAAAAATTAATTGAAGGTAAGTTTCCTATTTATTTTTGGTGAGTATCCTAATTATTTTACAATTGTAAACTTCTGCAAAATTTGAAAGTCGATTTTTGAAAACTTGAATTCGAATTTCTGAAAATTGGATTCGAATTTCTGCAAAATTGGATTCGATTTTTCGAATTTCTGCAAAATTGGATTCGATTTTTGCATTAGTGACGGATTTATGAATTAATGGGTTTAAAACATATACCCAACCATCTTTATTGTGTTTTGTGAATTAGGGTTCTTATTTAATTTGGGTATTTTTACTGATTTGAGTAATTCGTCTTACGCGATAGAATGTCAAGTCATTCAAACGAAAGCAGCTACCATAGTGTGAGTCAACAACCGAGGAAATGCTTATGTGGGGTTCCTGTAGCAATATTAACATCGTGGACATTTGTCAATCCTGGAAGACGGTTTGAGAAATATAAATTCTCAAACTTCAGGGGTGGTTCAGTTGGTTGTGAATGGTTTCGCTGGCATGATCGCACTCAAATGGATTGGCAAAAGGAGGTTATCAACAAACTAATGACGGAAAAAGGATTGCTGAAATGTGAAGTTGACATATTAGGTAGGGATATTCAGTTGCTTAAAGATGAAAAAAAGAAGCTGATATTGGAAATTGAGAAGATGAAGCTGACTGGGGCTGCTGGTAGAGGGACGTTATCTTACAATGGCTCAACAATGACAATTTTTACCATTGTGTTTGTAGTTGTAGTGTTTGTGTTCTTTAGTATTTAGTTGAATAAATTAGGTTCATGAAAATTTTCAATTAATGATTCTTGAGCCATTTGTTGCTATAATGTACGGTTGTGATGAACAATTAGTTACTCTTGTTATAAGAAATGGGAGGATTTATTTATCAAAACCAATGTCAAATTACAAAGAGAACTATAATCTGAGTTACCGGTTGGATGATAAATTAAGTCTCGTCAAACACGAACAACAAACTGAATTCTATAGAGGTAAAAAAAAAATATAGCAAACTTACTGAAAAAACTATACATTGAGCAAACTTACTGTAAAAAAAATATAACAACAAACACGAACAACACACATTATACATTGAGCAAACGTCAAAGAAAAGCAACGAAATTTGTTACACCTACTGCCCATTAATTGATGTAGTGCATTGTGCATTTGCTACACCTACTACTATTGTTCACTTCAAAGTTCAAAGAACAACAAAAATCTATATAATAATATAAAAAGCCAAACTGAGTAATATTTGAGTGCTATGTGGCACAATCTCTCGACTAGAAAATGTCATGTTGTCACTACCTTTTTATTCATTAGTATTCAAACCCCTATTTAATGTTATGTTGTCATTTAATAATTTCTTTTTGTGTTTAAAATGGCAATGCATATGAAAGTAATGTGAAATTTAAGAAGTCCTATTTTTCTCAACTCTTCATCTATATAATTATGCGAGTAATGCTCTAATTGCTCTTCAACCACCCTCTTAATTTCCCCTTTAATGAAAATAATGACCTCTAATAAATTTTAATCAATTTACAAGAATTCTTAACATTTAAAATTTTATATAAACTTTTTAAAGCGCTATATCTCATAACAATCATAACAATTCTCACAATAGTTTTTATATTTGTCACTCTTTTTCGTTATTATTTTCTTATGTATTTCTATTTACAATGAGTTAGCACTTGTATTAATAGATTCGTTAATTGTTGTACAAAATAGACACAACTTTAATTTACTTGAGAATACATGATTAATATAAGATGGCACGTCTACTTGAGAATACATGATTAATATAAGATGGCACGTCATTTTATTAACATTTTTTTTTTCTTTAATTCATTTTCTTCATTAAACATGATAATAAATGAATTAAAACTTTTGAGGATACTTAAAACCCACCAATTCCATTAAAAACTTCTTCCTATTTAATTATTTTTTGTAATATAATATGTTAATAAATAGATTATAGCTCTTGGTATTACTTAACACCCATAATTTTCATTAACTTTTTTGCTATTTAATTCCCCTTTTGAGTTTCTCGACAATCAATTATCTAATTTAACAATGCCACAAAATAAATTAAAATTTAAAATAAATACAGAAATTTATGGTTATGTAATGTCTATAAAAACTATAATACCTATAATAGTTTTTATTCATTTTAGTTATTTAATACCTAGTGCCCATGAGTTTCTATGTAGTGATTATATTTTATGGTTTAATTTAATTATTTGATGATAGTGAGTATATTGAGAATTATTGTTGAGTGTTGTTATTGTTGTTGTTGTGGTTGTTGCTGTTACGATGGCGGTGTCCAATAAAATATATTTTAATTTGTTATGTTGGTTTTATAATCATTTGTTTTATATTTGAATTCATGTTTTCCATATAGTGTAATTTACATATTTACCTTTAACAATGTTTTAATTTGTTTGTCAAGTTTTTGCGTTGTGGTTGCTTTACCTTTATTTTTTGTATAAACTTTAATTTAAAGCATCATGCAATGAATGCAGATAGGGTAATTTGAAGAGGAAATAAGTACAAAAGGCGCAAACCTGAGGTAAAATTAAAGCTACAAAAAGCATGGTTAAAAATTTTAAGTTATGGATGTATAGTT
Organism: Silene conica; assembly: GCA_029255685.2. Lineage (NCBI taxonomy): Eukaryota > Viridiplantae > Streptophyta > Magnoliopsida > Caryophyllales > Caryophyllaceae > Silene > Silene conica. The sequence goes on from CM055314.2 coordinate 83,993,627, forward strand.
TTATTAAAAGATTTACTCGAATAAAAGAGCGCATATATTCGGTGCAAATTTTAGATAACTGTTTTGTTCATATATTTTTTTCGTAATTAATAAAAAAATTATCTTCATAATTCAAACTATTTACATTTATTTTAAAAATACGTAACTGTCATATACTATAGATTGTAATTTTTGTAAAAATTGTTATACATTTATATTCAAATATTAGCGTTTAATTTTATGAATAAAAATAAACGTCAAAATTCTAAGAAAACAAAGAACTATCCTGTGTATTGCACGGGTCACAAAACTAGTTGAAAAATGAAAATGCAATAATGAGATGCTACTTTACTGATATCAGCTTATTCGTGCCCTCATATTCGTGCCCCCATATTCACGTACTCTTCCTGGGAGATGCTACTTTACTGGTATCCCCAACATTATTCATTCTACTGCTCCGTTCACTCGCATCTGAACGCAGACCCAGCTACGGACCCAGCTACGGACAGTAGCTAAACACCCAGAACCAGAGTTCTGCAGCGCCCAGAAACCTGCATTCCTGTACATTAGTACTCAGCCACTCACAACATCTGGTCACATAAGCACCAAAGATGCATCACAACCAGCTATTGATAGCTCCATTCCAACAACTATAGACCTGCTACTCTGCAAGTATCTGAACAGAAAAACACAAGAAATTCCTACTGAAAGCATAAAAGTCACTGCCCCCACTGAACTCGTCCCAGCTACCAAGCACAGTTATAAAATAAACAGACTATGCCAAAGCCAGACTGAAAGCATAAAATAAACACCCAACCAACCATGGAAATTTGAAACACAAAATAGTTGCATTGCCATTACGAACCCTGGAACTGTCATACATTGTCTCCCTTGGTTAACAACTACATTAAAGACTAAAACATATTATACTACATCATAAGACTCTTGCCATTGTTGCTAGCTTGACTCAACAACTCAGTGAATGAAACATTGGCATGGGGATTGTAGTTGGTTGGAGCTGATGTGCGACTGGTGGATGTGCCTGCCTGAGATGATGCAGTAGCTCCTTGATGCCTCTCCCTTGCTCCAGCTTTCTTCTGTCTCATTTCCTTTGCCCACTGACTCTTACTGAGTGGCCTCCCACTGGTTCCCCCGTCCACAGGAGGTGTTGTTGGGTTTTTGCATGTCCTTCTGGAATGACCTGCACCTCCACAATTGCCACACTTGTGTACCCTCTTCATCCTCTTAACCTGAGTAGCTGCATCCTCACCTGCCTCCTTCCTTCTTCTCTTGGATATAGGCCTGTCAGGCAAGGTTTTCATAGGTGGTGGCAATGGCTCTGGTAATCATGTCTTCTCCCAATGCTTAACCCCAGGCATAGGCAATACAGCAGGTTCATAAGTTAACTGGTACTTTGTTTTAGTGTAAGCCTCATGAACAAACTCTTTAGGGTCTAATCTTTCTAACATAATGCAACAGACAGCATGTGGGCAAGGCAATCCACTTAGGTTCCAATTAAAGCATGTACAAGTCCTAACATTCAGATCTACACAACACTGCTCCCCCTTATAAATTACTTCATACACCCCAACATTAGACCTAGACCATTTACATATCCTAGACTCTGTCTCAGCCCATTCCATGTATTTATTCACATAAGGCATCAACCTTTCCCCATATGCATTTCCACCCTCCCTCTTCTGACATATCCTTTCCATCACATACCTCATCATCCACTCCATGTGGGTGAGGCATGTGGGTGAGGATTGGCTTATCTCTTGCTTCTTTAAGCACAACATTGAAGACCTCACATACATTATTGAGTAGAAGGTTAGACTTATACTGTGTGTCAAAAGCATGCCTTGACCAGTGTCTAGGAGGGATAACATTGAGGTACTCCCATGCATCAGTTGAAATAACTTTAAGCCCATTCATCTCATTGTCAAACTCAGCCTGTCAGAATGTAAACACATGTTCATAATTGTTGGTAAATAGTTTAGTAAACAAATACATAAACAAGAGATAAGCAAATACCTTGGTTGTGGCTCTTGCAGCTGCCCAAAAGCTTTCCTTAAACAATTGGCCACTAAAATTGATCTTAAAATTGGCCCTAATATGCCTTGCACAAAACCTAACATATGCCTTTGAAACAGCCATATTGAATGCATCCAGCAAACCCTTCTGCCTATCAGACATGAATGTTAACCCTTCTCCATCCACCTTACCCAAGTCAGATGCTAACAATTCTAAAAACCATGTCCAAGAGTCTCTATTTTCCACCTCAACCACTGCCCAAGCAACAGGGTATATGTTGTTGTTGTCATCTAAGCCTACAGCAACAAGACAAATCCCAGGGTATACTTCCTTCAAGTGACACCCATCTACCCCTAGAATAGGTCTACAACCCCTCGTGAACCCTTCCTTGCAAGCTGCAAGACATATATACATCCTTTTAAAGATGGGTGGGGGTCTCTCAATTGAGTCACATACCACAAAAGCTGAACTTCCTCCATTGTATTTTCTAACAGCAGCAGCATAATCCCACACATGTGCATATTGATCACTGCCATTTCCATAGATGATTAACTTGGCCTTTGCCCTTGCATACCAACATTTCATGTAGCTCACACGAACACCCAAGTCTCTTAAAACAGAGCTCTGAAATTTCTTAATCTTCCAGTCAATGTTATCTCTAAAAAACTCTATGTATTTTTCTGCCAAATACTCAGAGTTCACTTTCCTGTTGTAGTTTGTCCTAGCACAACTATGCTTCAAATTCAAACTCCTAATCTGAAATGTCTCCTCATGATCCATCTTTCTAGCATGAATTCTAAACTTACACTTCCTCACTGCATCACATTTGCATTCCCCAAGCTTAGACTTCTTACTATTCCATGGACACTTGCATCTATACCTACAATAGGCAGTCACCCTATCCTTTCCATTGTGAGAATAGTAAAAATCATACCCCTCACTCACACTGTGATGCACTAATGCCTTCCTAAACACATCAACACTAGGGAACTTTAACCCTAAACTCAAAGTGACAGTTTTTGAGAAGTCAGTTAATGGATTAAAAATCGGGTTACAATCTACCTCATCATCAGACCCATGTAAACTCCTGAGTTCATCAGAATCTACACCCTCCTCTTCAGTGAATTTAACCTCAAGTTCATCAACTCCTATCAACTTCCTTTGACCTCTTTCTTCTAGTTCTACTGCACTTAAACCTTTTTCTCCTCCTACAGTTTCCTACACAGTTTCAAGAATCGACCTACCATTTGTTTGTGCAAATAGGTCTTCTTCATATTCAAACCTAACATCATACTCATCCTGCTCAAACCCTGTATCACTCGTATCACTTACATCTGAATCACTAAAATCCTCTTCATCAACCTCAAAGTCAGAATCATGTACTTTCTTGCCCTTTCTCTGCCTCACTGTTCTTTTCCCTTTCCCAGTGACAATTTATTTTTCCTCATCTAATTTTTTTCCCCTTTTCTTATAGTTCTGACAACCTCATTGTTACCTATAGTAGCCTCAACTTTTATTTTCCCTTTCCCAGTGACAATTTTGTTCACTTTCTCTTTTTTCTTCTCAACCCTCTTACCTACAGAAACCCTCACCAACTACCACTACAGCACTACTCTTATCCACAGTAGCCTCAACCACTACCTTGTTATCCGCAGTAGCCTCAACCACTACAACACTCTCAACCTGTTTACTACTACACTCACCTTCTTTACTTGCAACACAGTGTAAAGCTCTCCTTAAGGTAACTTAGCTCTACTTGAGATGACATTACATCCAACTAAAGGTGTTAGATCTTTAGAGATCTGATTGACAGTGCTTAAAATAGTGGGAATAGTTGTTTTATTTTGCCTAGGGCTTCTTCTCAAGGTTAGTGGAACTTCATTTATGATGTTCACTGGTGCTTTCAATGGCATTGGTTCATCTTTCAAAATGGAATCAACAAGTTGTTCTGGATTTTTTTTTGGGCTGCACATTTACTATGGGCTTGGCTTTTTTTTTGGGCTTGGTCATTTTTTTGGGCTGAGTATATATTATGGGCTGGGAATTTAGTATGGGTTCTGCATTTAATATGGTCTGGGCATTGCTCATCTGCTTTACTAAACTACCCCCTGCAGAAAAACTGACTTGCATTCCCCCCCCCCCCCCCCCCCCAACAGACTCCCTTTCCTTTACTTCTGGTTATCCTAGCAGTGACACCTGATTTTGGTTGAGTCATATACAAAGTTATGGTCCCAAATTTACACACCGTCCTCAACAATTGGACCACATCAGCCTCACTCACTAACAAACTCCTCCCATTGGTGAGATCCACTCCATACCTTCTATACCACACATCAAAGTCTGCTGACTTATACAAATTCTGCCCCAAATCCTTAAAAAAATCCACCGTCAGCCTATCATACATCACACCATCCAAAATGTGTAAAGAACCCCCCAAATAAAGAGTATGGTATGCATCCGTTTGAAACCCTCCGTCATAAAATACTCTCAAATTAACAACTAATGGCTTAACAACTGAACCCATATCCTGCAATATAAACAAAATAACAAAATTCAAATACAAACAAAATCGAATACAAACAATTGAAATTAGGGTTCTGGGTTAATGTAATTTATTAGGGGTTTTAATGTAACAGTATTCAAATCTAATTTATTAGGGTTTTAATGTAACAGTATTCAAAGCAATACAAATAATTGAAATTAAAGCAGAAAAATAACAAAATTCAAATCAATACAAACAAAATCGAATTCGAAACTGAATTTGGAATTACAAAGTCGAAAAAAATAAAAAAACAATATCACAAACTCACCTAAATTTGGGGAAAACGAACAGAATGGGGTTTCGAATCTCCTTGTTGAAATCGTCACAAAAATATTTGATTTGAAATGGTGAATTAAAGTTTCGGATTTGGCCAAATTACAAAGGGAATTAGAGATTTCATTTGATTTAGGGTTTAGAGAATATGAAATGTGTTTGAAGAATGTCAGGATTTGGGTTTATTTTTACTGAGGGGTATTTTCGCATAAAATAACATAAATTGACGGAAATTTTTTAAAAAGTCGAAATATAGGCCTGAATACGTAATATGGGAGGAATTTCTTGCCTGAATGATAAGTAAGGGAGTAAGTTTAGGAAAACGTTTCAAAAGGGAGTCATTTTGAAAAAACGCGTTTCAAAAGGGAGTAATTTCTAATTTACTCTAAAATTAATATCAAATACTTTTACAAAAATAAAATCAAAAATTTATAACTATTAAATGTATATTTTATTAAATTTAAATGCCGTGTCCCGTGTCCTAAATTTCATGGCATGCCGTGTCCCGTGTCCGTGACCGTTTTGGTGCTACCTAGCTAATAACTAACAAAATTAAACTCAGAAATGTAAAGAAAAGAGGAGGTTTGATTGTTTTCGAGAACTAGCTACCTATTCCTACTCTATTTCTACTGCCTAGGAACCTCTCTGTCGAACAAATAAAAATGAAGGTTCCCCCTTCTGTCTAATGTCGTGCGCCTTTTTGTTCCTCGTGAGGTTGACCAAATTTTTATTCATTTTTGTTGCCAAACCCACGTACAAAGTGCCATGTTCAATTCAAGAGGCCCACATTTCCAAACCAAAGCGGCCCAAATCTGGAAAATTACGTGTAAACTGGTGCGCAAAGTTGACGGCCCAAGTTTTCATGAAGTTCATTTTCTTCCGTCTTTCTTTAATCCGCCTTGAACCGGTTTTCTTACTCGAACTTGATACCTATAAAATCAAACAAGCAAAAAGTAGTACCGAAATCCGACGAAATATATAGATTGACACTAGTTAACTTAAATTAACAAATATTCTATTTTATTCCCAAAAATGGTAGATAAGACTAAGTCGGACAACAAATTAGACTAAATAAGAGACGAAATGTGGGTTAAAAAGATGGTAAAATATTGTATTATCAATGTTGTACAAACCCAAGAAATTAGCATTGTAATAAATAGCTCACGGCTTACAATTGTTTAATAATTAAATCCAAATTTATTAAAAAAATTGCATAAGAAAGTAAAGCATTTTACATCACCAAACAACACCTGATAAAAATTACAAATTGTATACACTTGATGACGTGGCGAACGCTTATTGGAGAACCAAGGCAAGGAAAGATTAGTGAGGTGACAACGCGAGATCACTCAATTTATAAGTCCGCAGAAGCACTGAACAATTCTTTCGAGAAACTCAGAAGCAATCAAAGCAACTACTCCGTAACTCTTAAATTACAGGTGTCGTAGGAATTTAGGAAGAAGACCATGAGATTATTGCGGACCCAACAACCCTACCTAGCAGCTGCTATAAATACCAGCAAAAGGAGCAGAAGTAAGATATCTAATTTTGGACAACTACACCATCACTAACGAAAAGCTTCCGCTATGAATTATATTCAGTATATTCTCTTGCTCTCGTGATTCCATACCGATTATAGTGCCAATTTGGTGGGCCTCTAATTCCCCTCGATTTTACCCACATTAGCTTTCCCGCGTCAACAAATCTTCTTGTGTCAATCGTCCGTTTCTTTGTTTTTACTTTCGCACCCACACATGCGTTAATTCAATCAGACCGTAGTATGATCACTTTAACCCACAAATTAAAATGATAACCCGATAAATTTTTACCAAAACATTATTTAACTAAAAATGTCGTATAACAATTTTATAATTTTATTGAAGATTATTTTATTTTTTTCGAGTTTATTTGATATCATTATCAGTTATACAGCTTAAATGAAATCTCAGCCTCGACATTGACGTAAATCAAACTAAAGTGACGCCCTTAAGGAAAAGATAACTTCAGGCTCACTTGGTCTCACAAATACAAGGAATTCGTGATCAGATTCCAAGATTTCCATTTCCTGCTCATCAAGTATTATCCATGCTTCAATTTTACGGTTTGGTGTATGAATCAACTGTATATAATTCTTGAAGAAAGAATTCAGTCTGCCACCCGTGCATCCTATCCAAGCAGGCTCCCCTGATCCGAAATTAACCTGCTCAAAACCCGTCAAACTTGTAAAGAAATATGCTTTAGGTAATAATTCCTTGAGAATTTTCTTGTGATGACGGGCGGCCTCAAGACGGTCTTCACCTCGATACTTGTTTACCGTGTTACTGTCTTTTGTTGTAGACAATACTTGTCGCAATAGTATGACTAAGTCATGAATTTCAGGTACGCTTCCTGATTTGTTTTCCCAATTAGCAAAGGCGTGTGTTACAAACTTTCCAAAGGTTGCTTGTGGTACTGCTGGACGAAGGTGTGGCCGCATGTTCACAGAATGGATGGCGGCCGAGGTACTCGGAACCAGCTCTTGTCCTACAGAAGATGTTTAGTCGATTTAACTTGGTTAGTTTTAATATGTACCCCAAATAATTATCAAACTCTATATTGAAATCCTCTTAACATTTTTATGCAGGGTGGTTTAACGTCGAGAACTTTTTAACACATTTTCTCAATTTTCTCCTAACACGTAAGAAAAAAGTATATTTGTGGGGTTCTGTTTGATTCTAACTTTTATAATTTTTGTAAATACGTAGTTAAAGATATTTAGCACATAAAACGTGCATTGATAAACGTGAAAAAACAAACATGCAATGTGGATTTGAACGGATGGAGTACTTGTGACAAAATTGGGCCCAAATTTTTGGGTTTGGTGCCCCCGTGCGGGTTGAAGACTTTATGTTAAACTGATATTTGTGGGAGGTGTTTTAAAGTAAATTTTCGGTCCACCATGAAAAAAATAAGGTTTTAAACACAAGTGGATACATGACTATATGTTGAGGCCCGATTCCGCCCCCTATAGTTGCCCAGGGCGTTAGATGCCCTTTCATTTGTGTGAGGGGTATGTAATGGGCGAATCCATCTAATAGCAAAGGGTGGCGGTCGCTACCCCAAATTTAAAGGAATTGGTTAAGAAGACGTATTTTTGTAAACTCAAGTATTGCTGAATAGTAAATAAGTAAAGTTAATCTCATTAGATGACCTCAAACATCATCAGACTCAATGATAAACGTATTAAAATCCAACCTGGTGGATATGGGTTTGAACTTTGAATCCACTACACGTATATTCATTATTTGAACAATACAAGTTCTTATTGAAGATGACACTATCTCTTACAAGTTTAAAACAATAGTGTCTCTCTCGCAAAATACAAGAATGCTATATTTTCTTCACAGGTACTCTCACTTATTTTGTGACGGGATATCCGTGACGAGCAAGATGTTTTGTTCCAACAATACTTCATCGATATTTAGAAATTTTACTTTTTTCAAGTAAACTAAGAGTCAAAGACCATGTTTATCCAGTCTATTTTACCATGGTCGAACACATAATTATTATTCTTTATTCCCAACCACCTTTCGAAACCCACCATAATTTTGTACTCCCTCATATTTCATATTTTGTTCCCCTTTGGTTTGGACACGAGAATTAAGGCGAGGAATAAAATAAGTGTAAAAAATATGGGTGGGGTTTGGTGATAGGGGGAGGGATGAATAATTAGGAATTAAATAAGAATTTGTGGGCCACAAATATTAAAAAAGCAATAAAATAGGAGTAAAAAAAGTTGTTGGGGTTTGGTAAAAGGAGAGAGAATTGAATAAAATAAGAATAAAAATTTCCAAAATAGGAAAGGAGAAGAAAACCTAAATAATCCGTTTTAGGAAATAGGGAAGAAAATATGGAATAGTAGGGAGTAACTTTTATTAAAACTTTTTTTTCGTCCACTTTTAACTCATCCATATAACATACTCCCTCCGAGTCGGAATGTTGGTTTCTGCTTCCTTTTGATTAATGATGGTTCATCTTTCTCTTTTTAGTAACTTTTTGTGGTTCAAAATCAATTCAATATGAGTTAGAGTATTTTGTGCGGTCTTAAATTATTTTCTTTTTTTTATTCAAAAAGCAAAGAAAACCAACGCTTCGACACAGAGTGAGTAACTATTTTCTCGCAAATTTGCCAATCGCTTTTCTTTTTTCTCTCCAAAATAATGAAATCGTTTAATTACCTGCATAGCCGGAACGGGATGATTGTAATACTCGAGCAGCCCCCATCAAATGCTTCCAGAGGAAGCAAGTGATGGATTCGACTCGAGTAGGATTTGGAACGGTCTCACTTCTAGCCATAGCTTGTAATCGACAAATACTTGCCTGACTAAACTCGAACGTCTTAACAACACACCCGCCACTCCCAACCGTTATAGGCTGAAGCACCAGCGGAACTTTTGCTGGCGATAGACACCGTTCAGAGACCGAGTCTGATACCGGAGGAAAAACACGAGTTTGAACAGTTAAATCTGGGTTGACAGCGGGTGGTCGAGTACCATTGGCAATGGCAGACCATGTCATATAAAAATAAGCCCATGAAAGCCCATCTAAGAATTTATTAATAACTTGGCTTCCTATCGAAAACCCGCCACATTTAAAAACACTAATCTGAAATGCCATGGGAATCAACCCGTCAGTCTCGAAACGAGTTGGGTCAAGAAATGTGACGTCCCTCGGGATGAACGAGGGAACCAAGTTGACCCGGTTAGGGGATGCAAGAAACTTTGATAGAGTGGAATTAAGTCGGGTTACGATAAGAGGTACACCCTCGTCGTTGCAGTTGATTGTGGAGTCATTGATTATTAGCCTTCCGGCAAGTGGGTAGTAAATCGATAGAGTTTTCGACAGTGAGTCTTTTAGTCGAGTTACGGTATCAAACCCGTATGACCCGACCTCGTATTTTGTGTAGAAAAATACGGTAGGTGTACTGTACTCAAGAAGGGGGTGAATTTGATCGAGAAGTGATAGTTTGTAGGATTTGAGATGTGTTGGTGTGGGTTTTGATGGTTTAATCATTTCTGTTGATATTGTTTCTAATTGTAAACCTAATTCCATGATTTTTGTTTGGATTAATATTTGGTTTACAACTCTAATACTTGTTGGCTCTTTTCCTTGCTAATGTTCACCATCTTATTTAAAGAATCGCAAAAGTGATAAAACGATTCGGATCCGGCTTGATTAAGATCGGATTGACCTTATGCCGTGTTCTTTTGATCAGAAACGGATATAGGTTATGTTTTGTAAATGGTATATTGGCCAAATTTCAGTATATTGATGAGGATTAGCATGTTTGAAGCGTTTGGATAATGACATCTTGAAATAGTATATTGGGGTCCAATATATATGGTATTTTACAATATGGTGCTCTAACAGCATATTGAATTAGCGGATTAGTGGAAAAAATTGTCTTCTTTACCATCATAATAAAATATTAACCTTCATTTTATATATTTAATAAATAATTTGTACTTCTCCTTATATGTCATTTTACACACATGATAAACAATCTGCTAATTTAAACTGCCAATTACCAACACATTTTTACCAATTCTGCTAAATAAAATATATTAGTCAAACCTGCTAAATCATTCCGTTTAATTTCTGTTTCAGCCAATATTAATTCGCTATTTACCAAACATAAACCATGATTTAAACTAAACTGAATTTATCAGATCTGAATTTATAGAATCTGAATTAAATAATTACGTTAGTTTTATCTTTATTTTTAAAAATTGTTCAATACGAATTATATTTTGGGTTTTACAGCTAGAATAGTTGTTGAAGTGTTATTCCAATTTAGTAGTTATTACAGCTAGCGCTCACCCTATTTATTTTTAATGAGGTTAAAACTTAAATTTTCTAATAATTGATTTAATTTCATCCAATTTTCAAACACTAATTCACGGAGAAAATACGGTAATAAAAAATTACAAAAACTTTAAAGAGACGGTATCTCAATAACGTTATTGAGAGAACTAACACTGGAGTAAAGGATCAACCAAATCCACTGAAATTTTTATTTCTCTATTATATAGGTCATTAAATTAGTGAGAAACGGTCTCTCACGAAACCTACTAATAAAAATAGAGCGAGTAGTACTTTGAACTATGGGGTATCTAGCATTACACGTGAATAATGTTAAATCTAACTTAAATTTAAAAATCAAAAGTTGTAGTGATTAATATATTTCCATTTACATTGAGTTGTCATATGAGTGTACTAATACAAAATCAGGCCTTAAATGAATAAACACATCACATGTTAATTAGCTGTAAAAGAACAAAATAAATTGGGTGAGCTGTAATAATTTTGTTTATGATACGTACCGACGTCGTCTAGGTGAAGGACCACTAAATGGATTAACACTTCAACAACTGCTCCAAATCACTAACATATCAATAGTTAATGAGTTAATTAAAGAAGAAATAATTCATAATATCGTTAAGACTATGTTTATAGGTAGGTCTAACAAGGGTAGATCTTGAATAAGGACAAAAAATAATTAAAATATAAAAGTTAAGTAAAATAAACTATAGGAACTAGTTTCGTTCCAAATGGTCTGAAATGGACCTGGTGGAGCATGTTTAGGAACTTGGTATTTGCATGTGATCCCCATACGTAATTTCAATTTAACCAAAAATAATGTCGGAATTTTTAGGTCTAACTAGGGCTTGATAAAATAACAAAATCAGGAACTAGGTCTAGTAAGTAGGTTAAGAAGTATATATTAGTATTTTAATGTAGGAATTAGGTATAAGTAGGGCTGCAAAAACTACTCATAAATATGATTAATAAATAAACAACGAATGAAACTTATATATTCGTGTTCAATTTTGTGTTGTATAAAAAGTTTGGATTAATATCATTAATTGTTACACATACATGACAAGCAGTTTGATAACTACGTTATCGAACTTATTCTCATCGCTATTTCCCTTTACTTTGTCTAGATTTTACATCGAATTTCCCGTCTATTTCCTCTTTTTAGCCTTAAATACCGTCACATGCTATTTTCATGCACTTTCTATGTTTTTGTAGCATTGTCACGTTATTCTAGGTAAATTGTGGTCATAACGGAAGTGCCGAGAAGCTTACAAGGCAAGAGACCGAGTTCTAGTTCAAGTCGGGTGAATCTCTAGCTCAAATCGGGTGCATCTCGGGCAGTAGGGTGTATCTACACCCACCCAAAGACTTCTTCTGGGCGAATCTCAAGCAGTCGGGTGTTATAACACCTGACTGCCCAAGTTACACCCAAAGAAAAAGAGAGAAAATGACAAAAAAGGCTCGCCGGGTGTAACTCCCTCCCATCCGGCGTAGCTCGACTTCGTCCGGTGCAATTGGACCACGGCCGGCGTATTGCTCATTTGTTCCATTGTTTGTGCGCTGAAACTTCTTTGCCACTTTTGTCATTTAGCTTAGTGAGATATTTTGGATTTGTTTTGTTTACATTTCAACACATTAATTTACAATCCTACCCTTACTTAGTATAATATAGTGATATAAAGAGAGTAGAAGACGAGGAGGAAGCCAGAAGAGTGCCATTTTTCAGATTTATTTTTTTAGGGTTCCTCTTTTATTTTCTCTTTTAAATTAGGATAGGAGTAGATTAACTATTGTCAAGTTTTAATCTTTTGGGGATGTAAGACAAGATCTACCTTATTTATACATTTTCCTCTCATTTGTTGGTATCAATTTCTCATCCTTACTCTTTATTATTTTTTTTAATTATGTTTTATTGTTTAGATAATTTTAATATAGTTTATTTATGTTTAGTCACTAAATTAGATTAAAGTTACAATCTCATTTGTTCTAGCATTATGTTTAGTATAGTATCTAATGTGCTTTGTGTTAGATTAATTATGATTAGTGAGTAAACCCTCTTCTAGGGGGTGATTTGACCTTAAGCATGTTGACTTCTTAAAATGGGTGTTATGTTTGGTTGTAAAAGGTGAAGGGGTTGAGGTTTACCAAGGGGTTTGACTTGATTAATGTTTGACTTGGGATTTTTGAATCGGGAGACTTTTAACCCTTGACCATCAATGAGAATTGATTAGGTTAGAAGTTGACCACCCTAGTTAGGCTAGTTATCGACCTAGATTGAACCCGAGAGGGGGAATTTGGGTTGGGTACCCTTGATATTCGGTTAGAAAGCGGTCCTTGAGAGAGGAAGTGGGAAGACCGGGATTTGACTTGTTTTGATCATTTGGCCTAGGAAAGAGGGGGTTGGGGTTTGGCCAACCTTAGTCGTCTTAATCCTAGAACCCGGAGTAGTCCAACTCATGAACCCGAGAGGGGTATGGGGAGGCAATCCTAGTGATACCTAGTGAGCCCGAGAGGGAGTCTTGGTACGAATTAGAGGAGTCACCTCTCAACCCCGTTACCTAAAACAACCGAACAAGTATCCATTAAGGGAACTCACATGTGAAATGGTCGAATCACCTCCTAGTCCCTTCTTAATTTGAGTAATTCGTTTTAATCTTAACCTAGTTTGTTTTCCTTACTTTTGTTTACTTTTAGTCATTAGTTTTAGTTCCTTAATCTCAATCAAACTCAATATTTACTCGACTTAGCTAAGCATAAAGGTAGAACAATAGGTACTCAACAACTACTCCCTGTGGACCGACCCTCGATTATTTGCTACGATTTATCGTGCACTTGCGAGGCTATTTTAAAGCTATCACAGTTACCACATTATATGGTAATCATTAAAATAAAATTATGCTTTCAAACGAATATAAACATCACAAATTCTCATTGAAGACGGAGACTATCCGTCACAAGTTGAAGACAGATAGTATCTCTGTCATAAAATATATAGTAAGTCTTGCTTGCGACGGGTCATAATTTGTAACGGATATTATGTGAGATAAAATGGATATAAAAGGAGTTAGTGGACAAAGGGGACCACATGAATAGTGCTAGAGAGAGAGAGAGAAAAATGAGTATTCTGTGAGAGAAAACGGTATCCGTCACAAGCTTGCGACGGATAGTGCCGTTGCAAATGAGAATTTGGGTAAAATATAAGTGGCATAACCTATGAAATGCTCCATTTTTCTCCACTAGTCTTCGCACTTGCACTTTTGTGAGAGGATACTATACATTTTCACCTTGTGACGCATAGTATCCGTTTTTAGCAAGACTAATTGTATAAACATTTTTCATCTCAAATTTCCAAAAGTCAATACATTTTGCTTTCATCAATTCATTGTATTTCGAGGAATAATTTACCCTGTCTAGTGTCGATACCCAATGAATTGGTCCATTTTGTGTCGGGTTTTGACTAATTATAGTTTTAAACCCGTGTAATTTGCACAGATTTACTGTTTTATGTTATCATAAAAAAATGTGAACATTTAGATGGTTTTGGTAGTAATTAATAGTTTTAGTTTAAAAGTAATTATATTTAGAAATAGAGTCTTAACTTAAAGTAATAAATATCTCTACTTTTGTAGAAGTAATTTTAAATTATAAATTGAGTTATAAGTCATATTAAGTTTTTAAATTTGATTATAAAATGTCAACCGTGTGCATTTAAAATGATTTAGTTGAATTGTTAAATATTGTAACCTATGATATTATCATATAAATATATTATAATTTTAGAGTGAACGACAAGTATGCTTTAATTATTTTATTAAAATGTATGACGTATTATAAATAACATTATGTAAAAAAAATGTATACATAGCTTGTAGCCATTCATATTCAACTTATCTAAACAAAAAATTAAAATCGTTGACAAATTGTGGTATCTAATATAGTTTTTTATTAAAAAAAATAACCCGTTAAAAATAATATGCAATCATTGGTAAAATCCCTTTACTATAAAAGTAATAAATTTTAGAGATTTCTTATTGGTCGATGAAAATTAGGAAGAGAAAAAATTATCATTAAAGTAGGATCAACCATGTTCATTCTATGTAATTAATAAGCTCCCTTTAAACTTTCATCAATTTAATCTTTTCACTACTTTCATTAATTAAATAAGTTACAATCTATAATCACACATTGAATTATGAAATTTTTCGAAGTCCTAACTACTTCAATTTCAATAGTAAAAATCAAATCTTTGATAATCATTGATAATAAGTTAACAAATTTTACATAAATTAAAGGTATATTGAGACGCCTAGACTTTACAGATATAGTATATTACAAGATTAAAGAAGTTGTTAAGATTAATTTAACATGCAGCAACTAGAATGATTAAAGTGAGTGGCAATGAGTATAAAACAGAAACAAAAAGTGAATGACCAAATATAATAATATATAAATTGGCGAAAATTAATGCATTCAAATACTGGAAATCAACAAATTAAAATTGTTGAGAATTGAAAATCAATGAAAATATGTAACTCCATCTTAAATGTACATAAAATAGATAAAGTTTATATTATATATATGGTCGGAGTTTTTTGGCTAGTTAGAGCGTCGGACTACTAATAATTTGGGTTCAAATTAATTAAAACATTTCACCCGGCCTAAACAATCAAATTGATATTGACCCAAAACATGGGCTTTGCGTCTTCGCCCAATTACCTTTAGCTATAATGCTTGTTAGCCTATCAAATGTGTGTAGCCCTAATAATTTCACCTTACTCGACGACATTCACATTTCCTATCCTTTTTTAACAAAAATACAAAATCGCCTTCAGTGTTTCTTTCTTCAACCACTCAACTATGACCTTTTTCACTCTATAAAATTTCACTTAAAATTTGCAGATCAACTTGTCAATTTTATAATTCTAATTAACTCTACATAATTTTATAGAAGGTAATATAAAAAAATCATTCTCTTATTTCGAATTTTCATTTTTATATTTACACTTTTTAATTATTATTTGTTTATCGCTTTTTAGTTTATTTTCACTTCTTTTTTATATTTTTTATTTCGTTAAACTTTTTAACTTTCTAGAGCTGGTCATTAGTGTAGTTTCAATTTTTTTCAAGCAAATGCTACTCCCTCCCAATCGAGATAATTGTCCCATTGTCGGTTTGGCACAAGAATTAAGGAATTCATTTGTTTATTGTAAAGTAATGTGTGTGGGTAGGAAGATTGGAGGGAGGGAAGATATATTATTGTGAGTAGAGGTGATTAAAATAAGTAGTGTTGTGGGGTAAAGTGAGTTATTGTTGTGAGTTAAAGTAATTAAAATAAGTATGTATAAACATATACCAAAAATGGACAATGGGACATTATTGTGGATAGACGGAAATAGACAAGGGGACAATTATCTTGAATAGGAGGGAGTATTATTTTTGATTAATTTTTTTTTTCATATTTTTCGCTTTTTTTTTTTTTGCATTGTTTATATTTAGGTTTTTTTTGATAAAAATGACGAAACAGGTGAGGTTTTTAGTATTCTTCAGTTTAAATAAATTTCCAAATCTTTTTAAACTATTATTTAATGTATATCTCATAATTAATTTATTAGATCTAGAAAGTTAGATTTTTTTTAAACGTTATTTTTGCTTTTTTTCTTAAATATTGATTTATCATTTTTTACCATAATAATTAATTTATTTTTTATCTCTATTTTAACAAATTTGAGCACAATTAAAGAATATTTTGACTTCAATAGTTTTTTCAATCCATTTTAATAACCTTGTAGTATTTTTAAATTAGGTTTTTGCTTTATTTTTTGTCCTGATATTTAGTTTGTTTAAAAAAAAATACTCATAATTGAATATTATAAGCAAATTTTATTTTTCTCTCGATAACTTTTGTTCTATCTATTGTAAGCAAGTTATTTATTCTTTTTATTTTTTAAATTTCTTAATTTTATATCACTATCAAGTCCATAATGAAGGTTATTAATAAATTTTAAATAGTGATTTTTTTTATTATTGTAAATAAATATAATTGTATATAACATTATTTTGCATATTTGTATATTTAAATTCTAGTTATTGTAAATTTGTATAATATGACGCTAATTTGGTCATAGGTATACTTTAATTTATGTATTCTCATGTTATTAGTATTGTTGATGTAATTCTATAGAAATAAATGAGTACTTGAATTTTTTCTGGGTATATAGTAATTGACTTATATGAGAATACTTAAACGAAAGAATGCATAATCAATATTTAATCATGAACATTAAAAGGTGTTGTAGTCGTACTTTAAATTTGCAATTAATTTAGAAAGTGTCAGTGTGTCCTAAACATATGTAAATACAACTACTGTTTGAAAAGTAGGCTTCATAATTGTTGCTTTAATTAATACTATGATTTACAAGATTTCTAATCATTTTGGATGCATGTCAAAAAAATGAATTTAATTAAGATTATTTTCAGATGGTCAATCTTTGACAAGTCTCACATCTCTTTTATTTTGTTTACTTATTTAAGGTCATTCTATATCATTTTTTTCTACTTGTCAACAAAAAAAACTTAATTCTTAGGGTGGCATTGTGAGAAAATAAGCCCATCAAAAGGGAACAAATGAAACCATGATGAGATATTTATGAAGAAATAATAAAATAAACGTAAATTATTGACTGAGACAAAAAAAGTTAAAAAAAATAAATTTATCAACTCTACTTTCACAAGAAATGATAATTCATATAAATAGGCCAAAAGACGTTTAATTGAAATATGTGTATTTAAATTCGTGTGAAAATTATATCGGAATTCTCACTTACTACTTATTTACCTAGCATGGCTAGATAAATAACTTTCAAAATATATAAGTGTGGAATAGTGGAACATAAATTTTAAAGGAAATAACACTTTCTAACATATGATTTTGACAACCAAACAAGTTAAATTCTAGTAGTCTACTAATTTAGGTAATTTTGAGTTTTATATTAAAGTTCTTGGGTTTTATTTTAAAATTTAAGAGTTTAGTATAAAATTTAAATGCTTATTTATTTAAAAATTAAGAAAAAAATTATTATATAACTCAAAAATGTACATATGAATTCTGTTAATTTTAAATTTTGAGGTCAAAAAATGAAAATGTAATTATAAATTTTAAATACTCAGAACAAATGCAACTCAGTTATTCCTAAAAATATTATATAATTTATCAAATGCGTGTCATTTTTTCATGTGTATGGCCAAAATCAAAGGACAAGAAGAACAAGAGCAAGTGTTCGCTGTCTACTGGTTCCGATGTCGCTGTCTCAATCATTTGTTTACCTATTTTATTTATAAGTATCTCACCTAATACTTATGTGTAAAATATAATTTGTTAATCCATATAACATATTGTCCAATTATCACTAAATAAGATCAATTGAGGTCCCCCTTTTTTCGGGATATTTACGTTAAAATCAATGATTACTAAAAGATTACTCATTAGTCCTTTAGGGCTCTATATAATGTAAGCCAAAATTTCTTAGATTGTACAAACACAACCTACCTACAATGGGTGAAGTAGTAGACATAGACGACTTCATCAATCCCATTGAAATTCGACCCAAAACATCCAAAATAGTCGAGGACGATGGAATCCCAGTCATCGATCTTTCATCAATCGCGTACCTTGATAGTGTACGCGACCAAAAGATAGATGGTCTAGTTAAGGAAATAGGGGGGGCGTGTGAGAAATGGGGATTTTTCCAAGTTGTTAACCACGGCGTACCCCCTGAGACAGTAAAAAATCTCGAGGACGCTGTGGTAAAATTCTTGGCACAGTCCAAGGAAGAAAAGAGGAAGGTTAATCGATGTGGGTCGAACCCGATGGGGTACTACAACGATGAGTACACCGGACTTATAAGGGACTGGAGGGAAGGGTTTGATTTTGCAGGGAATGAAGTTACTCTTAAGCTCAATGTTAATCCTCTCCAACTTTCTAATCGTTGGCCTCAATACCCACCTGAATTACGGTATGAACTTTAGTAATTTTAATGATAATATTAGCAAAAACTTACAATTTTTCCAGAATTACGAGTCCGGATTCTTTATCTCATTTCCGTGTTATTCAAAATCATTATTATACATGATTATAGATACCGAAATGGACTAATATACGTCGTAATCGGCACAAAACTTATACAACCAGATGTATAATAGCATCGTATAATCATGATGCATTTAATTGAGTTTATGTATATTTTTTTAAGCTTTTAAACTATTTTAATTTTTTTACGTTCTTATATGTATACGTACTATCAGTTGAATATCGATATATCACTGATTGTATAATCCAATCATTGTGTAATCAGGTATGTAGCACAAGACTACGCTAATGAAGTGACGAAAATGGTTATGAAGTTGTTTGAGATGATTGCACTAAGTCTTGGAGTGGGTGTAAATCGTTTGACTGACTACTTTAAGGAGCCTGCACTGTTTATACGATTCAATCATTATATGCCATGCCCTAATCCTGATTTGGTACTCGGTAACGGTGCACACACAGATTCCGGTGGTATTACCGTCATTAGCGAAGACGACGTTGGCGGCCTACAAGTGAGGCGTAAATCCGATGGTGAATGGGTCTCCGTCAAACCCGTCTCCGGGTCTTTTATTGTCAACATTGGTGACCTTCTTCAGGTACGTGAATGCGTTCTAACGACTTTTAATTTTTTTATTCAAATGAGCGTACTTAATTATATTTAACACGTAGGTATGGACCAATGACAAGTATGAAAGTATTCAGCATAGAGTGATCTTGAACCGGGAGAAGCCGAGGCTTTCAATTGCATCTAACTTTGGTCCGTCATACTACGTCAATGTCAAGCCATTTGAGGAGTTTGTCGATCAAGGACGTCCTACCAAATATGAAGAGTTTAATTATGGAACATTTCGTGCATCCACATTGAAATTAGCAGTCAGCAAACCTAAAAAATAATAATAATAATAATAATAGTAATAAAAGGAGGGTCGTGGTTCATATAGTATCTCGACTACTCGCCAATTTTATGTAAATTTTTACTTTGATTTATATAAAAGATATCGTTCTTATTATTATAATAATAATAATAATAATAATAATAATAATAATAATAATATAATAATAATAATAATGTTGTGGCGGTTGTTAAGAGGAATCCAATTCGAGGATCACAATCATCAACTATTCATCAAACGTCGTCTATTATTTTCAGTTTGGTTATTTCGATATCGAGTAGCTTCGGGATTTCTGATGACCCCCGGCTTTTATTTTCCACTATTTAATATGTAATCAAATATTATGTAATCTCGTTTTATTTATGTTATTTATGCAAGTTCATCGTTTTATTTTAAAGTAATACTCACTTCTAGTCTTCTTTTTCTTCCTTTTGTTTGTGGGTGCAAGGTCGAGTTCGATGGTGATAGCCGAGGGATAAATAATTAAGAGTTAAATAAAGTGGGCCATAAACATTACGAATAAAAGTAAATCGGAAATTCTTTGTTTCAGACGGACTAAAATAAGACGGTCAAATGTCACCATTTTTTAATAACATGAAAATGATTAACAGTCATCACTTTTTTTACCCTGGAAATGATGATAAAATTTTATCAAAAAATTGGAAACATTTAATTGTAAAATGGTCATATTTAGTCCGTCTTATTTCAGACGGAAAATTAGTCCGTCTAAGATAAGAATTTGCGAAAATAAAATGCGAGTAAAAGAGTTGGATGAAGTTTGGTGATAGGAGAGGGGTTGAATAAAATATGACTAAATGCTTTCAAAATACCCACTTTACAAATCTCTATACTATATATAAAAGCTACTTCCTCCGTTCAAATTCAAAACGCATATATGTTTTTTGCACAAATATTAAGAAAGATATTAAAAAATTATTAAAAGTACACTTGAAAGTGTGTAAGATATGTTTTTTTATTAATTTAAATGTGTGATGGTGGATTAAAGGTGGGTCATTCAATGACATTTTGTGTAAATACTGGATGTTCATAACGATATTTTAGTAATTTTTTTGACTTTATTAGGAAAGCGATAATTTGGATATGAATGGATTAAAATAGAATATGTGTAGGTTGGATTTGAATGGAAGAAGTATATAATTTAAAGAGATTTGATTGGTTCTTAATTTATTAAAATGAAAAAGTTATTTTTTTTTCTTTTGTGGTATTGACTTTCACCTTCCTTATTAATTTAATTACTCTCTCTCCCATTAATTTGATAAGTCTAAATTTAACTATATAACCAAATGTATTTAGTTCATTATTATTACATTTTAATTTAATTCAAAGTCGGTGCAATTATTCAATTTAATTTTAGTTCATATATTTTTTTAATTTAGTTGTTGATAAAATGAATATTATGTTATAAGCTCAGTTTATGATAGTTGTAAAATCGACCCGTACATTATTTTTGCACGAGAGTAAAACTAATTCTTAGTTACATAAAAATTACTAAAAATAAATATAAATAACAATTAACTAATTCACCGCTAAGTTGATCGAAACATAGGGAGTACAACGTAAATATTGTATAACATAGAACAAGAAAACTATCCCCCAAATATGGAATAAGGGAATTATATGCAAGAAGGAAGCTTTTTAATTTTCCTAGTATATATGTACCGACAAGGCAAACTAACAAGAAGAGACATTCAGTCAGAGGGAACAATTAGAGGTGGCAATTAATCAAGCTAGTGAATGGATTGAGTTTGGATCGGGTTTATCGAGTTCAGATTAGATCGAGTTAGATTATTCTTTTGGGTCGAGCCAGGTTTGGGTTAATGATGTATCGGATGGGGTCGAGTTTGGGTTTCGGTTGTTATTGCGTTCGTTTACTTTGCTGCATTATTTCAACATTTGACCATTATTAATCATTTTTGGCTTAGCTACTTCATTATTAAGTCAAACTTATTAATCTAACACTAAATCAATTTTATTTTGATGAATACTCCATCCGATCCAGATAAATGGTAACACTTTATTTATAATTACTCTTATCGAAACACGTTTGGGGGGTGAATATCTTTCGTTACTTATAATTAAAAATTCTAAAAATTTGATATTCTTATGTCATTCATGACGATAAATCAAGCAATATCTCACATGACTGTATTTCTTCTCATAGATTAAGAGTAATATCAAAGATATCCAACGATCATAAATAGTGCCAAAAAGCAAGCATAAATTCTCATTGAAGACGGACACTTTCCGTCACAAACTGAACATGAAAGTGTCTCTCTCACATATTGCAAGTTGCACTATCCATATGATGCTCCACTTTCTCCGACTTGCATGTCCACTTGCATTTTTGTGAGTGTAAAGTATCCGTCTTCAGCTTGTGACGGATATTATCCGTCACAAACAAGACTCTCTGAAAAGCAAATGTTACCATTTGTCTGGATCAAAGAGAGTATTAAACTTACTTACTGTCATGTTATCAATTTAATCGGGTCGCGTCAATATCGAGTCGTGTCTGATTCGGGTTTGAGTCATTGATTATTGTTGTGTCAAGTTACGGGTTGTTATAAGGCTAGGTCGCGCCGGTTTCGGGTACCAAAAGTCTTGAGTTATATCGAGTTGGGTTTACTCGGATTAAAGTCGGAACACTCGGGCCGGGTGTTAGATAAGAGAGAGCACCAAAAAACTTACTCTATTACATAAATTGTCGTCAATATTACATATCAAAATAACGTCAATGAAACACAAAATCTAAATGTCAATCTGATACCATCGATGTGATTTCATGTTGTAGAAGCGATTAGTGATACCCTCATCATCTACTTGTAAAAAATGATCTTGCTCAATAAATGGAATCAAACAGTAATTCAACACAAATTCTTATTTGAGATAAGTATATTCGTCGCAAGTCGCAATATGACGAGTCAAGTATTACTCATATGGAGTAGATAAAACAAAATCAAAGTTTCTAAGAACTAGTAATTTGTTTTGTTTAATCTATTTACATTAATAGTACCTGACTCGTCGTAAACGTGTAAACACTTACTAATATTAATCACAAAACCAATATTCTCTCTCCAGATTCTCTCTCTAAAAAACAAAACCTAAACCCTAATTCAATCTTTTGGGGGCTGCCGTCTACCTATTTTGGTGGAGGTAAGCCCCAAATTTTCCGTTTTCGTTCTTCTTTAATTTTTTTATGCTAATAACCTCTTGCCTCTCCTTTATTGGAGAATTGTTCTCACCTTTGTGTGAGTTTTGTTCTCACCTTTGTGTGAGTTTTGTTCTCACCTTTTGGTGAGTTTTGTCCTCATCTTTTGGTGAGATTTTCCCCTCTATTTGAGAGGTTCAAGACTTAAGTGGAAGATCGGTGCTTTCATTGTTGATCCTATGGAGATAAAACTGCTGTCAGATTGCTCGTTACAAACCTTTTGGTCAAAAGAACTTGATTCTTGTCAATGCCCTAGAAAATTTGGAGACCCTCTTGTGAAAAGCCGCAGAAGGCGATATGTTAGAGGATGTGCAGAAGCGTCTCAGGAGCCCATCAAGTTTAAAAATTTTCTGTGGATCGAGAATTTAGTTTATTTGATTTTAATCGTTTTGTATCCTGTTATTCTTGACATATGTTGTAACTACCATGAGACTTTTGATTAATGAAACGATTTTTCCCTTCCAAAAAAAAAAAAAAAAATTCAATAATAATCCCTTCTTGGTTGTGAAAGGTCACAAAATCCTTTTCTTTTGCCCTCTGAATCCACCCACCAAATCACTCAATATTTGATTTTGTTGAACAAAATACATAAAGACTGATTAAGTTGGTTTTTAATTAGATATTTTTTCAATTTTAATTTTTTTAATCCGGGATGATTGTTGCAGGGTACGGACATAACTTTTTTTAGCATATCCTACTCGGGCCAAGAGTCAGCAACAACTTATCTGACTGTTTTATCTACTATTTTAATATAATGTTTACTAAAGTTAAAAAATAAAATATAGTATTTAGATACGTTTATGATTATATTATATACAGAAAATTTATATTTTCTAATAAAACTCAATGTGGATATGCCTTGCCTTATTCGCATGATTTTACGACTTCGACTATCACAATTAGTTGCCTTATTCGAATATGCCTTGCCTTTTATTCGCCTGATTCACGTGGGATCTGTCGCCTTCCCACATGCATGCATATCAACTACGTCGTCGTCGAGGAACAGCTACTCTTACGTCTTTATCTATTTCTCTAATTAATTTCTAAAGTTGAAAAATAAAATATTGTATTTTTTATCCCGTTAATATATTTACACTTACGGATAAAGTAGTAGACTAAATAGATTACAAGTTTCAACTCTAAACTCTCATAATTACTTACATTGGCTCACTGATAGAGTTACGGAGTATTAAAACATCAGCAGCTTTTGCTTGTGACGGGCTAATCCCCTCACAAGCTTGCATGTGACCTCTCACAAAATAGGAGCAGAGGGGACAAGGTGGGCACCTTTCATATGTTTTTTCACTCACCTCTCGAAACGATATCCATCACAAGCTTGTGAGTGTTGTGACGGATACCGTCGTTACAAATGAGAATTTGTGTTAAAACATAGTCAGTGGTCTTCAGTCTAAGCATGAAAATGAAGCAGTGTTAAAACTCATTTAAAAATTTTATCGTTTGTGTGGGTCAGTAACTCTACTCCTAAATGGATACTGATTAGGCTTGTCATGAGCCTCCAAATTATATGAATATAAGCGTTAAGACTTACTAATTATGCAACACAATATTGGTAAATTAAGGGTCGAACTAAGAAAAAGGGTGTATATGTATTAACGAGTGTCTTATATTATCAAAAATAAAAAGAGGTTTGTTTTGATCGAATCTATTGCTAATTAATAAGAGAAAATAAAAACAAAGCAAATAATAAAAAGGATTCTTGTCCCTCAACTAGCACTAAACAATAATGTGAATCATATCAATGACCAAATTATATACCAATTACAATTAAATGTCCTTTACAATTAACTAATATGAAATGCCATAATCAAGGTAGACTTGTATAATACGTTAATACCCCTCATTTTCTAAGGCTATAAGGCCCTTTGTGTGCGTTTAAGGACAATGTAGACTATGAAAAACTAGTAGGGAAGCTTTAAAAATTGTGTAATGAATTGGAACGATGATCGATTGTATAAGGATCAACTTCTAACAAAAGTATCTAAAGTTATAAAGTTTTAAGCTTAGTGTCTTAGCTTTCCAACATATGATCACATACAACATTTCGCTAAGTAATAAATAAAATAGTGACTGCCAAAAATTTCATTGTACGAAATTAAACCGAAATAACTACAGATGTAACACTCCAAGAGTACGAGAGGAAAGTTGTCCTACATTAGTAGAATGTGAGGCTTGTGATATGTTTATAATAACTTTAACTCCCACTTAGTAACAAGGCCTTGTACTTTTGGACTTAAGTGATGATAAATAACGGGCCCAAAGTGCACACTCATCTTATTGGATTTGTATTACAACAGTGGCGGGTCGAATTGCTACAACAGATCACAAATACGTGGTAATAGTACTAATACCTCGTCGTTGTCGCAACGACGAGGATACAGTAAAAGAACGTTAAGGGGATGGTATACTCAAAAAATCGATAATGTTTCCATTTTAATACATTATCCCATGGATTTCATGATTTGGACAATTGATTGATAATGTAGTAATGTACAAATAAGGATTAATAAACACAAAGTCGTTCCCATTCTTCCCAATGGTCCCACGTTACTATTATGTGTAAGCCATGCAGGCATGCACCCATTGGCCATATCTTATCTTCACTCTCCAATGCACGTGCTCAATAATACTAGTATAAAATAACAGAAGACGAATACTATCAGTCACAAGGTAAAAACGGATGTGTCTCTCCTACCTAATACAAGTTGCACTATCCATAAAAAGCTCCACTTTCTCCCACTTATATGTTTACTTGCATTTTTGTAAGAGTAAAGTATCCGTATTCAGCTTATGACGGAATTATCTGTCACAAGCAATACCTCTATGTAAATAATAATTTCTCTTATTCATAATAACCTTCCCTATTTATTTTTTCGTCAATTCACAATACTTTCCCTATTTTCTTTCTTAGTAAGTTTTATATATATTTTAATCACCCCACCCCACCACAATATCCTACACTACTCATACTTTATAGTTCTTCCAATTTCCTATGATATTCCTCTTTTTGTTTTGATTTGATTACATGATGTTTCTCTTTTAGACAACTTTGTGTGGTCCAAAATCAATTTTATGTGGGGTTATGTGTATTGTGTGGTACAAATTAATTTCTTTATTTCTTGTGTTAAAATCAAAAGGGAACAACACAAGAAATCGGAGAGAGTACTTATTTTAATCACCTTACCCACAACAATACCCCACATTACTCACTCTCTCCCATCCTCTCACTCCACAACAATATTTATGCTTATTTTAATCAAACCCTTAAATTTTGTGCCAATGTCGAATAGGGAGGGTTATCCCGATTCCCTATAGGAGGTAGTATGTCTTTTTTGCGGGGTTAGTGTCATTTACGTAAATTTATAAGGTAAAAATTAGAGTATCTAAAAAATAACAAACGGCTTATTTTTATTTATTCAAGTGGTTTTATTTGGCCATTATAAATGAAAAATCTTGTTTATTTTTAAATAAATAAATAGTTGAGATTTTTTGATAACTTATACCTTGAATAGGTCAAATTTTCATATCTTATACCTAAGATAAATATCTTTAAAATCTTATAAAAACATTTTTATCCCAATTTGATACCAAATCTCAATAAATGCCCTAAATTGATGATTTAACCTTTACTAATTTGATGGTTTTAGTGACGGTAATTGTTGATTTATGGATTAATTGGTGGGGAAAAGAATGCTGATGTTCAATAATTCTCCTGTACAACGGTCTCACTCGTGTTTTTTTGCAAAATGTGACCATTTTGTGTTAAAAAGTAACCATTTTTCGATAAATAGTGAGCATTTTTGAAAAATAGGTCATTTTTTTTTAAAAAAAAGTGGTCACTATTTAATTAAAAGTGATTACTAGTTATCAAAATGTGGTCACTTTTCTACTGGTTGCATGTACGACCGTCGTAAAGTAGAATTTGTGGCTGATGTTTATCTAGCAAGAATAAGATTGTCAATTAACAAAATATTATTTTAGTTATAAGATTTTAAAGAAAGTTATCTTTTAATTAACACAGCTTTAAGAACGCTTTCTAACCGTTCTCATTGATCAAATTTGTAGTAGTGTACGGAGTAATTGGTAGGATTTTAAATGTGGGGGTATTTGTGTAATTGCGTTGATGGTTTAATAATTTGGGTTGATATTGATTCCATTTCAATACATAATTCCATGAATTTCATGATTACTAGTAATGTACTAATAAGGATTAATATACCCACAATCTTGTTGTCAATGGCCCTACAATGCCATTATGACTGTGTTATTGATCTTGTTGCGATCTTCTCTATCCACCATGCATGTGATTGATCATTAAAAAAAATAACAAGTCTTTTTTATAACCGTTTACGATCCTGTTCTTTTTTACTTATTTTCAATTCGTTGTATTTCAACTTAACTCAATTCAGTTCAGCTCGCTTAGTTCAGTTTAATTCAGTTCAGTTTTATATAATTCAGTTCAATTCAACTCAACCCAATTTATTTTATTAAGTTCAGCCAACGTTATTATTGTTTTTGTTTTAGTTAACTTTTTTATTATTGTTTTTGTTAATGTTTTTGTTATTGTTTTAGGGATATTCTACATGGTACCCCTCAATTTTTTGACTTTCTATATGGTACCCCTACACTTTTTAAAACATACATAGTACCCCTAATTATTGTCATTATCACTACGTGTAACCCTAAACTTTATTTTCCGTTAATTAAACTCATTTTTAAGCATTAAGTGATAACTTGAACGCGTAAGCAAGCTTGTCATTTACTATCACATGACATAAGGCTCTATTAGGCTCAATATCCAGCTCGATCCTAATATTTATAGATATATATGGGCTAAAAAAATGTTGACGAAAAAATTATCGATTTTTGCCAAATTATCACGTCCAAAGAATGGATATTAATTCAAATAGAGTCTTTATGTCATGAGATGATAAATGTCAAGTTTGGTTATGCGCATAAGTAATCATTTTTTTATTCACTTTAGTTCAGTTGTTCAGCTCAGCTCGATTAAATTCAGTTCAGATTAACTCAGTTCAATTCAGCTCCATTCAGTCAGTTCAGTTCAATTCAGTTTCATCATTTAGTTCACTTCAGTTCAGTTTAACTTTATAAAATCAGAAAGAATAAGGCCAAAGCATTATCCACATAGATAGTTAAACAACAATAAAAATATTTAGAAAGTAAAAATAACTTATTTTTATCTATTTAAATGAGTTTTATTTAACATGTTAGGAATAAAATTTTGTTTAGAAAAACACTTTTGTAAAACCATGGACAAATAATTACAATTTTTTAAAAAAGCATTTACTAAAACTTATTTTTAAAATGGTAAACAATTTTTTTAATAGTTAGGTCAGACAAGCTCTACATTTAGGCTTGATTAGTTTGTGGTTACCTTCTTAAACACATGAATTTTTTTTTTCTTTTTTTTGATGACGGGTTTAATTCCTTGGACCCACGCATTCCCGCACCACTATATGATCACCCCTCCGGGAGTTGCAGTGACCAAGTGGTCATCAGCCCAACTGATAATCGAACCTAAAATCTCTTAACTCCTACATTTTTACAAGTTTTAAGGTTTAACTCGATGTATGTACTAACGCCCCTAAGTTTAAAAAACAACACATGAATTATTATAATTCATGCATTTAGAGCGTTGAAAAGTGTCTATCTAAAGGTGGTGCCCAAGGAAGGTAAGTTGATTATTATAGAACAACATGTCTGGTTCGTGACAGGAGTCGAGCACTATTCGTTACAAGTTGAAAACGGATATTATGTAAATAAGTACGAAATTAACGGTATGATCAATAATAAAAGGGTTATGAAATACAAATAAAAGAGTATAACAGAAGGGTCTCTCAATAATTTATTGAAAAACCGTTCATTTTAAGTTTTAGTGAAAAACAAAGTTTCGAAATATTAAAATTTTAATTTTAATTAGTGGTTTGAGGGACAGAGTCAGAATGAACCAATCGGATCACAAAAAGAATTACTGTTTATTATGAGAATATGCCTTATCCGAAACGGGGACAATGAGCAAAACGACTCTTCATGAGTCGTCCACTACAAATCGTGAATCAAGCAACAACTACTCTTACGAGTCTTACCTCATTATCTACTTTTTTTAATTGGATTATTAATATGGAAAAATAAAATACTGTATTTAAATACCTCTATAGTTTTTAAAATATACATAGTACCCTAATTGTTCGATTTTTAACATGATACCATTATACTTTCTAAAACATACCTGCCATGATACCTCTATTGTTGTCATTATTACTAAGTGTGCCCTTAAACTTTATTTTTCACCAATTAAACTCAATTTTAGGCGTTATATGATTACTTAGGCGCATAATCAAACTTGACATTTATCATCTCATGACATAAGGACTCTATTAAAAGTAATATTTATTCTTTGGAGGCAGGGGAGAACCCACATTAGAGCAAGGGGTAGCAGCCGCTACCCAAAACTTAAAAAAATTGGTTTAAAAGACGGTTTTTTGCTACCCCAAATATTGATGATTAATAGATAATTAAATGTTATCCTAATAATTAGAATGTAAATATCTTGTGGCTCAATTGTAAAACCATTGAATTCCAACTTGGTGGTCAAGGGTTCAAATCTTACTATGTGTAATGATTTTTTTTTTCCATTTTTTTTGCTACCCGAGACATTGCATCCTGGGTTCGCTTCTGTTTGGACGTGATAATTTGGCAAAGATCACTAATTTTTCCGCCAACATTTTTTAGCCCATATATATATATATCTATAAATATTAGGATCGAGATGTATATTGAGCCTAATAGAGTTGTGTCATGTGATAATAAATGACAGGCTTACTTACGCGTTCAAGTTATCACTTAAAGCTTAAAAATGAGTTTAATTGACGGAAAATAAAGTTTAGAGGTACACGTAGTGATAATGACAACAATTAGGGGTATCATGTATGTTTTAAAAAAGTGTAGGGGTACCAGGTAGAAAGTCGAAAAATTAAGAGGGAACCATGTAGAATATCCCTATAAAGTATTAATAATAGTTGGCTCTCAACCATCACCTTAAGGTTTTGGTTGAGATGGCTCCTCTAATATGGTATCAGAGCCATGTGACCGAAGGTCACGTGTACGAATTCTGGCAACCTCAAAACCCCTCAAAAACGCGAAGTGGAAATCCAGCACACGGTACGGGGGAGCTTGTGCAAACTAACCACTCTTCAAGCCCAACGGGCATTTGAGTGAGGGAGCGTAATATAAATATTAAAAATAGTTGGGGTCTCAACCATCACCTTAAGGTTTTGGTTGAGATGGTTCATCTATCATGGTATAAGAGCCAACGTGACCGGAGGTCACGGGTTCAAATCCTGGCAACCTCAAAACCCCTTGAAAACTCACGAAGTGAAAACCCACGATGTATTTATAATACATCATCAAACCCGAGAATGATAAACCCTAATGATAGATGAGCCTAATATAGGCCCAATATACTAATACCCTCCCGCAATCGTAAAGGCAGTACGTAGTACGAACTTACTGATTGGAGAAATACAAAGGAATAAAAAACATAATAATTATATAAAAAAAAGAACGTCTTTGTTTTTTCATCTTGATCTTTCTCCAAGGGCGCGTATAGGAGTCGCCAGACAAATTTTGGTGCGTATGGGACTCGCTAGACAAATTTTGGTGCGTAACTCACCAGTTTTTTTCCAGTGCGTAACTCGCCAGTTTTTTCAATGCGTAACTCGTCAGTTTTTTTTCAATGAGTAACTAGTTTTTTTAGTGCGTAACTCGCCAGTTTTTTTTCAATGCGTAACTCGCCAGTTTTTTTTAAATACCACATTGATTAAAGAAATAAAATTTCTTAGATTTGTCATTGAATTGAAGAATAGAGGAAAAAATATTTTTTTTGGTTAAAAAAATAAAATAAATGTCATCCTACAATCCAGCAGGAGGGCACCATAGTTAATTAGTCCCTCCGGCAGGGCAGCGAAATATCGTTTTTAGGCCTCAAGAGCGTGAGTTTCTGATACCATGATAGAATTATAAAGGGGAATAGCATAAGAATTATATTATTGATTGGTGGTTTTACATTGATATGTGACGATATATTTATAATACATCATCAAACCCTAGAATGATAAACCCTAATCATAGATTAGCCTAATATAGGCCCAATATCCTAATATTGAAATTACGCTTTGATACCATATTAAAAACGATATTGGTAAATATTTCATATATTATTGAATTGCCAAAATTGTGTTGTATACAAGGTATATGCTAGACTATATATAAAAGTTATACCGACTATGAATCATCGTATTTTCGAAAACGAATTTCATTCCTTACAACAACCATATTTACATATAAGGGAAGAATCAATCAAGGATAATCATTCCTTGATTGTGTGCAACGCTCTTTGATGGAGAGAAGGACCATTGGTTTATTACCCCCCTTCAAGTTGGCGCGTGAAGGTTCGAAACGCCCACTTGGGTAACAATTCTTCGAACGAGCCCCGACCCACAACTTTAGTGGAAATATCAGCGAGTTGATCCTTTGTGTGAACGTAGCTTGGAGAGAGCATCCCTTTTTGTATTTCGTCACGAACGAAATGGCAATCGATTTCAATATGTTTGGTTCGTTCGTGAAAGACGGGATTGCGGGCGATGTGTAGGGCCAACTGGTTGTCACAATGGAAGGAATTGGACGGGTTTGAAGAACACCAAAAAAATCGAGGAGGCCTTTGAGCCATTTGAGCTCACAAGTGACATGTGCCATGGAGCGGTATTCTGCTTCAGCGGGTGATAGAGAAACCGTCTTTTGTTTCTTTGTTTTCCATGAAATCGGGGAGGTGCCTAATAGCACTAGATATGCGGATATGGAACGATGCGTGGTTGGACAGGTAGAGTAATCGGCATCACAATATGCCTGCAAATGGAGGTCATTAGCAGATTGGAGAAGAATTCCATGTCCAGGTGCATTTTTTAAATAGCGTACAACCCATATTGATGCGTCCCAGTGTTCAGTTGTTGGGCTGTGCATAAATTGAGCACTGATATGGACAGAGTAGAGAAGTTTAGGGCGAGTGATGGTTAGATAAACAAGGCGTCCCACAAGACGACGATAAGGTTGAGGATCTTGCGCATGCATAAGAGGTGCTGTAAAGATGCCCAGTTTGTGATTAGGTTCCATAGGGACACTTGCGGGTTTTGACCCTAGTAAGCCCGCCTTTGTTAATATATCGAGCGCATATTTGCGCTGAGAAATAAATATCCCAGTGTCATTACGAGTGATATCGAGTCCGAGAAATTATTTGAGAACCCCCAAGTCTTTCATGTGAAAGCATGTACTTAAGTACTTATTAAATTGGGCAATGGCGTTGGTATTGTTGCCACAGATGACAAGGTCGTCGACGTAGATAAGGACATGAACTTCAATGTTGGTTTTAAGCATAGAAAAAATACTGTGATCGTATGGACATTGTCTAAAACCATCAGAAATAAGAGCGGAATCAAGGTTTGCATACCAACACCGAGGGGCTTGCCGAAGACCGTATAAAGATTTTCGCAAGCGGCAAACTTTCCCGGTGTCGATTGTCGAGAATCCAGGGGGTGGCTTCATATACACCTCTTCGGAGAGGTCACCATGTAAGAACGCATTATGAACGTCCATTTGATGGAGTGACCATTTCTTTGCGGTGGCGATGACGAGTAACTAAGGTTCGAACCGTGACTAGTTTAACTGTAGGAGCGAATGTTTCAGTATAGTCAATTCCTTCAATTTGCTTATTGCCCATGACAACTAATCGTGCCTTATAACACTCTATCGATCCATCCGCATTGTACTTGATTTTATACACCCACTTGGAGCCAATGACCTTTTTATTTGGAGGGAGTGGTTAATTAAGGTTCGAACCGTGACTAGTTTAACTGTATTGTTTTTCTCAAGAGCATTAATTTCGAGTCGCATTGTTTCTTTCCATTCTGGTACCTGCATAGCTTCATTAAAATGTCTAGGCTCGTAATCTTTGGTCGCGGCCGATAAGAAAAGTTCGTGATTAGTGGAAAACTTAGCATAGTTAATGAAGTGAGTAATAGGAAATGGGGTACCTGACGACGTTGATGAAGCTTGTGAGTGCGATGAGGGGCGTTGAAATTTGATGAAGTCTTTGTGTCGGGAATTTGAGATCTTTAAGCAGTAACCACGACCCATGTCGGAGTCGGTGTGAGGGGTGGGTTTCGTGGTGTCGTGAGGAGAAGAAGCGGTTGTGGTGTTGTCGGCCTCAGTAGAGACCGTGTGGTTAGGTGCAACAGTTTCCGTGGAAGCAGTAGGAGTGGGTGTTGTGGGTATGGTGGAGTTTGTTATTGTGGTGGGAGTGTTTGTTGTATAGTCAATTCCTTCAATCTTCTTATTGCCCATGACAACTAATCGTGCCTTATAACACTCTATAATAATAATAATATAGAGGGGAGAGAATAAACATAAGACTTAGTCTCTCCGGCAGGGCAACGAAATGTCATTTTTTAGGCCTCAAGAACGCGAGGCTCTAATACCATGATAAGATTACAGGGGGAGAATAACATAAAAAATTATATTATTGATTGGTGGTTTGACATTGATATGTGACGATATATTTATCATACAACATCGCTTCTGATGCGCGGGATTTAGTCGTCGGTTCTCACGCATCAAACACATTTATATAAACCCAAATTAGTAGTATAATAGGGGTTATCGTTCGCGAAGACGGTGGGGATAGTTGTATAGTTACGTTCTAATTTAAGCAAGAGTCGGGGTAATGGGTTTGCGATTGAAAAGACTAATTAACTACTAAAGAACTATTAATGCAAATGAATTGAGATGAAATAGATGATTAAGGGAACTAGGGTGTCGGGGGTTACTAGGGTAGTCGATGTCAAACAAGCATAGGGGTAGGTGGTCTCATCTAAGTTAGGTCTAGGTCCGTCTCGTCTTTCGATTTGACTAACCTAAGGTCGAGTCCTATTCTAGCTTTCGCTACAAACAAGATCAACCTAACATATACACATGCCTATGAAGGTCCTAGACTATCGTCTAAGGCAAACAACAATGAGAATCATGCCCAACCGTCGTTGAGGCATTTCATCAAACATCTAGCATGCATACATTGAAAACCTAACAAAAACGAAACCTAAACCCTAACCCTAAACAACAAACATCAATATCAACTACCCAAGATCCCCCCTAACCCTAGTAAATGGACTACTCACTCATGGCAAGGGAAAACATGTGAATAAGACATGAACAAATACTAACCATCATGAACAAGTAAAGGGTAAACAATTGATTCAAAAGAAACTTAAATAAATGTAAAAACTAAGTAGAGATTAGAAGGATTATACCAATAGCAAAGGAAAAGGAGGCAACTTGGATAACAAGATGAAGAATCCTTTCAAACCCTTCAAATTACAACCCAAAATTTCCTCTTACAATTGCTCAAGAACAAGACTAAGTAGATTACTAAAGAAAAATTAACAAGAATTGAAAGATTAAACTAAGATCTAAAGAGGATTAAAATGTTTAAGAGAGTTTTTTGTGTCTAAGTATGAACCAATGAAACAGTAAAAACCCTAGAAAATAAGCTTAGGAATGCGTGATTACAAAATGATACAAGTGCGGGTTTATATAGTGCTCGAAAATACGAAAAGTGACTCCCAGCCGGTTGACCGGCTGCCGGTCTGGGACCGGCTGAGAGTCCAAATATAGACTTCTGATTTTTTCTTCTTTTCTACAATGCTCAGGTACTGCCAGCCGGCCGGCCGGCTGCCGGTCGGCCACCGGCTGGGGATGCGAAATCAATGATCTGATTTGAAACAAGTTAGGCCAAGGGTGAGGGAGTCCCAGCCGGTCAACCGGCTGCCGGTTGGCCACCGGCTGAGGACCCAAATTCCAAGTTCTGCAAAAATCTTCAAATTCAAGGCTTAGGGGCTCCCAGCCGGCGGACCGGCCGACCGGCTGAGGACCCCATTTTGACATTTCGTCTAATTTCCTCCTATTTTGCCTTGATTTCACCACATTTTGCTCCCGTTTCTTCATTCCCGCGTCAAGTCCTACAACATGGCAACAAACATGTAGAAGAGAGATATCGGGTACGAAAAGGAGCGAAAACACGCCAAACGGGGGCGAAACGGGATCGAAATAAAAGGAAAACAAGAGAAAATAATGACCGAATTTGGGCTCATCAGAATTCCCCACACTTAAACCTTACTCGTCCTCGAGTAAGAGATCAAAGAACTATATAACCCTTATTAAAAACAAAGAAACAACTAACTAAGCTAACTATAAGCCGAATCGGGTTTAGCTACACCCGTAGCCCTTTCAACTCACAATTTGACATTCATGAGGGAGAATGCCCTAATGCAAGGCAAGTAAGGTCTTGCTACAAAACTTTTGATGCCAAAAAGTAAAAACATAACACGTATAGACAAGCAACATGCATCGGAAAAAAGGAAAAGAAAACCACTTGCCTCATTCAAGCGGGGTTTCGAAAAACAAAACAAAGGAGGTCTATAGCGGAGGATGCCGACTCAAAGTCTAACCAAGGTGTCAAACCCCTAAATCAAGCTCAAACAACCAAGAATGACATCACCAAAGACCAAGAAACTAATTCAAGGCGGGCAAACGGAAGTACTAAGCTATACTCCCAAGAATGACACGACACACACATGATTCGACTCCATGCAAGACCCATAACCAATGAAAGAACCCTAAGTACCGACTCTCACAGGTGACACTCAACACACAAGGAAAGAAAGGGGGGCGATTTTTGTGACAAAAAGTAACCAAAATCACTCACCTACCTCAACTTGCGAAGCATGCCCGCAATCTAGAATGGTACTCCATCCAAAAATCAATGAAAAATGCAAATGCACATGATGAGAACAACCATAAGGATGTAATGGGGCTTGGGTTGGGTGAAAATGGTTTGGTGCAAGCACCGTTCTAGGATTTGAGGCTCAAAAACAAGAATGATCGCCATAGCCAACACAACACCTTATTACAACAACTAAGAAACGTCTATGCCCTAACTTTGGTTTTTGCAAAACCAAGCAAAAATTGCATAAACCCCTCTTACTTTGGAAAAATCGGACCCATCACAAACTTAGACAAAACGGTCATTATTAGAAACACTGAACAACGTCTACACCCTAACACATGACTTGAAAATCAAATCTCATGCAAAAAATGTGTAAACCCGGCACGCGTGCAAAAACATCAAAAGACCGCGTTATTGTAGCAACGGCTTTTTCTATGTCTCCTTGATGGAAGGGACTTGTTGCTAGCCTTTTTCTCTTTCAAAAAACACATATGTACATTTTTTTCTTTTTGGATTTTTCAAAACTTTTTCAACTTTTTTCTTTGATTTTCTATTTTTCTTTCTTTTTTTTTTTTTCATATTTTTCTTTTCTTTTCTTTTTCAAACTCCCAACCACCAAACAAAAACAAAGTAAAGACCACAACGGAAGAAGTCACCAACCGGCATCTAAAATCCCGACTCTACCACTAACAAATCACCATAAAAGCAACCATTCTTGATCAAGGAAGGATGTTTTTGGGATGTAGTTCATTTAGTAGTTTAGGCCAAATGAAAAGGTTAAAGCTCAAAGTGGTTAAACAAAAGGGAAATAAGATGCAAGGGTCAAAACAAGGCTAAGTTGGCAAATGTGAAGTTGATTTATTTGGAACAAAAGTTGTCTCACATGCACATGAACATAAATCACGGAAATAAGGAACGAGCGCCATTCTTATGCGTATAGACATAACATACCACGTAAGGAGGACTACTCACAATACTAAACTGAGTCGGTTTGATGGACCGACTATAAAGGAGGCTCTATCCTCACATTTGAGTAGCTAATGTCGGTCTTAGGTCGAGTCAAGGTCTAACACGGTCTCACAAGGTGGTCGATACTTGGTCATTAAGCCTAGACTTCCGGGTCCTTGCAAGCAAGAACCCTAACAAGGTGACATCAACGGTGCAAGCTATCAGGAGGGGGAAGACACAAGCAAGACAAAAAATCATCATTGACGGCATATATCCTCCACTATTCAACCTCCTAAGCATATTTACAAACAAAAGCAAAACGGAAAGACCGACTAACACATATTCACAAAACTATGAAAATGAAAATGCATGTGAAACAAAAGCAAACTTAAACTAAACACAACAAACAAGCAACAACTAGAAGGCTAAAATCTAATTTAAGCATCTTAATTATTTTAAGTAATAAAATAATAATTTAGTAATTTATTCTTGAAAGACTTTAATTTGATAAATAAGATCCGTCTTAAGAACCTACAGTCCTTAAGACGAATACAACTTGGCATTGTTTAAAAACCCGACTCAAATAACCGTTTCTAAAATCTGTAACCGTTTAAGCAAGACGGAAAGGACACTTCATTGTACCCTACTTATAAGGTATGTCGACATAATCATCTTCAACATTTCATTTTACTGCAAAACAAACTCATCCATAAACCTCCATAAAACCTTCCTTTCTTTTGTGAAATTCTTCATCATCCATCCTTCAAATCACAAAAGTAAGTACATTTTCGGAATCCTCGCGCAATTTCCAAGTCATCCGTCACTTCGGTTTTTCAATTTCTTCACTTCGAAAATCCGGCCTGTTTTGCATAATTCCGTTTTTACGCTCCTAAACTGGTTTTTCCGTGTTGTAGGTGAAGGACTTGACAACCCGGACGTTGATAGCTTCATACTCGAGGAAGATCTTTAGCCGGATAAGCTTAAGAGGTGACGATAATGAGAAACTCGGCCTTTATGTGTATATTAGCATAATTGTTGTGATTTTTGTATGGTTTCTGTTTTGGTTGTTATATTTTGATTTAAGGACTTAGTAACATGTTTAGGATGATGTTATGATGATGAATCCATGCTTGAATCGGTTGTTATGTGTTCTTAAGCTTATTTTCAGTTTTTCTCATTTTGCGACGGATATAAGATATATTCATTTGAGGATTGTTATGGGACTTACATGCTGGTAGATTAGTAGTAATTGATGTTTGATATTGTTGTGTAAACATCACATGAATCATTGTGTAAGTTTTGGTGTCGATTGATTGAATTTTGAAGAAGGGTGAAATCCCGATTTTTGCGTTACAGGCTCTCTGAGCCGGTCGACCGACCGGCCGCCGGTCGACCGGCTGGAAGAGCGTTTGTGTGTTTTTCATATTTTTGAGATTTTGGCCTGGGACTGCCAGCCGGCCGACCGGCTGCCTGCCGACGGCTGGTAGTCATCTTTCCTTGTATTGTGTGTTTTTGCGATAAACATAGCATAGGAGGGAGCCCAGCCGGCAGACCGGCCGCCTGCCAGCCGGCTGGGAGTGCATATGGGGATGGATACGAATTTTAGTAAAGGCTAGGGAATGGGGTTCCCAGCCGGCCGGCCGGCTGGGAGTCCTTCTTGGTGTTCTCGGTTTTTGAAGAGAGGTATAGGCTGAGGGATCACCAGCCGGCCGACCGGCTGCCTGCCGACCGGCTGGGGACCCCTGTAAGCCATTTTGAGTTTTTGGAAATTAAATCGTAACTTTCAAACGGTTGATCGGTTTTGATTGAAACTCGTTTTGTATGCCTTTGACATGTATTTGAGGTCCCCGGTGTACGGGCAACATCATATTGGGTTCGGGAACGGAGTAAGGATAGAGACGCCCCGGTCGGGTAACCGAAAGGGAAACCGGCTCTCCCTCAACTTAGTTCTCGGGGTCAATTAAGTGTTGATTAGAGGATAAGAAAGGTAGAACTAGTGTTTAGTTCATAGACTTTGGTTGATATTGCACTGATGCGTATTAAGTTATGCCTTAAGCTGGCCTCTGAACTTAATACGTGAGTTGTTTGTCATATATGGGGATATGCCTTAAGTTGGCCTCTGAGCCATATATGTGTATGTTTGTCGTGTCTGGGACATGCCTTAAGTTGGCCTCTGAGTCCAGACATGTGTGATAGTGATCGCGTCAGAACATGCCTTAAGTTGGCCTATGAGTCTGACGAGTAGAGCAGCTGCACAACGGGGTAGCTAAGGCACTGACACCTTGCCCGGAGTGCAGATGTTTGGTGCTAGAACATGCCTTAAGCTGGCCTCTGAGTTTAGTACCTTGTGATGTGGTGAAGGGACATGCCTTAAGCTGGCCTCTGAGTCCTTTACTTTTGGATGCTAGTCTATGCCTTAAGTTGGCCGCTGAGTCTAGTGTCTTGCTGATTGGCAGGTCCATGCCTTAAGTTGGCCTCTGAGTCCTTGCTTGCTGAATGATTTGGTGTTTAGGTTATGTCTTAAGTTGACCGCTGAACCTTTACACTTGCTGAACGATTTGGTATTAGGTTATGTCTTAAGTTGACCGCTGAACCTTTTACTTGCTGATTCTATCTGCTTGCCTTGAGTTGGTACGTGTCAGATATAGACTTGGTTAATGATGAGTAAATGTATATCTGTTAAGTTGTGGTTTAATCATCCAAGGCATTGGATGACTCTTAGTTCGGTTTCATAAATAATTGGATTGAAAGACCCCCCGACTGGGTAACCAGTAGGGAAACCGGCTCTCCTTCCTATTTGTTTATGAAGTTGGTTGAGAGCCGTGCACTGTAATCGCTTGATAGTAAGAGATAAGATGATGAGATGTTTATGCTTCACATGTTGATATATGTTGGAGTGTTCTGTATTGTTTATATGTTACGTGTTGTCACAAAAGGTGGGTAGGAGAACTCTAGTCACTCCCCACTGATTGTGGCGTACATGTTTTCATGTATGTAGGTACATGCAGGGTTGGAGATCGGGGTTACAGGAGAGCTAGCGAGCGATGATCCATTCATCAGTTGACTTACCCGTTTACACTTAGCTAGACTCTTAGACTTTTGTTGTTTACGTTTTGGTGCCTGTAGGGATGTTCCATCCCAGGCTGTGTATATATTTCATTTCCGTACTTAGAACTGCTACTTATCTATTGTTGTTTATATCAGTTCTGTTTCCAGTTTCAGTTTAAAGCTTCTCGCATGTTAGTTTAGTTTGCTAAAAAGTTTTAATTCCGCTGCATTTTTAGTACTTTTACGTGTTTATATTTCCGCTTTCGCGAGGGGTTTTACAGTTGGTATCAGAGCATTATTGCTCCCGACGCACTCATGTGACCCCAACCTTAACTTGACCAAATCAACCAAATAATGAATGAGAGATGGGTAGACCTAAGGACTTATTTTGTAGTCTATTTGTGATTGCTAATTGCTAAGCTAACCCTTGTTTTCTCTTTTGAAGGATGGTGAGACCTAGAGCTGCTGATAACATCGTACTGCAAGCAATTCAGCATTTGCTTGAGACTCAGAGACAGCAAGCAGAGAATGTTCCACCTCCTCCACCGCCGGGTGGCGAGACTAATCGTCCGGGTAGCTTTTCCTGGATTGCCTCTCAGATGTCCCGAAGCCATGTTA
This sequence comes from Silene conica, assembly GCA_029255685.2. Taxonomy (NCBI): domain Eukaryota; kingdom Viridiplantae; phylum Streptophyta; class Magnoliopsida; order Caryophyllales; family Caryophyllaceae; genus Silene; species Silene conica. The sequence continues at coordinate 84,034,001 of CM055314.2, forward strand.
GGACCTACGGAAGCGAGGCTGACCCAGTAGCCCTCACAGAGTGGTTCAGAGAGATGGAAAAGAGCTTCACCTTGTACTCAGTCGTTAGGGAGGATAGAGTGCGTTTAGCCGCTCACTTCCTGACATTGGAGGCTGACCGTTGGTGGGCGTTGGCTGGACCTACCGCTGTTCTTGACCCGATGTTCGATTGGGAGGCTTTCAAAGACAGGCTCGAGGCGAGGTTTTACCCCAAGGAGTTGAGATCGCAGAGGTTGAAAGAATTTATGGATTTGAAGCAAGGCAAGATGACCGTTCAGGAGTTTACTGACAAGTTCAACCAGTTAGCTCACTTTGCATCGAGATTTGTTCGTGATGAGGCTGAGAGAGTGTATTTCTACCAAGGGAAGCTAGGGCCGAGGATTGAGAGTATGGTTCGTCGTGACTCTACTTCTTTTGTGGAGGTGTATGATGATGCTATTTGGGCCGAGAGTTCTATTCGTGCCATTGATGCTGAGACTCGTGCCGCTACTTCTAGTGTGACTCCTCACCAGAGATCCGTGTACCAGGGGAAGAGACCATTTGTTCCTTCTACTTCTTCGCCATCTTCTCAGAAGAAGCGTTTTGAGAGGTTCTCTGCTCCGGTTGCTAAGACCTTTGTTCACACCGACACATCTCCTAGTGTTTGCCACCGTTGTGGTAAACCTTCTCATCCGGGTTTTGATTGTTTCAAGAATGCTTTCAAGTGCTATACTTGCAATGGATTTGGGCACAAGTCTTATGAGTGTCCTGAGAGGAACACTGCACTTGGCAAGGCTGCCACTGCTGCTGCAGCGACTAAGGGAGGAAAGCCGAAAGGGAAGATTTTTGTGATGACTAGGGCTGAGGCAGAGGCTCATCCAGACATTGTTGCCGGTATATTTTCTGTTCTTGGCGCTGAGTGCCTTATTTTATTCGATATTGGAGCTTCTTTGTCATTTATATCGACTCAGTTCGCCGACCGTCTAGCTCTTGAGTCTTCATTGGTTGAGGAGACTTCCATTTCCTTACCTTCTGGAGACGTGTTTTCCTGCTCTTCGTCCCATAGGGATGTTCCTATTATTATCGGTCAAGCCACATTTCTAGCGGACTTACTGAGATTTCCTCTCGAGGAGTTTGACATTATCCTCGGTATGGATTGGTTATCGCGATACCATGCTCGCTTCGAGTGTCGCGACCAGAAAATCTGCTTGAGGAGTTCTTCAGGAGTTCGTGTTTCCTATAGGGGAACTCGCCCTCAAAAGGGTGTCCGAATGATTTCTTCGATGAAAGCTTCTCATCTTCTTAGGAAGGGTTGCCAAGCCTTCCTGTGTGTTGTTACAGCTGCTAAACCATCGCTACCGAAGCTTGAAGATGTAGCCATTGTTCGTGAGTATCCAGATGTGTTCCCAGATGACTTGCCAGGGATACCGCCAGAGAGAGATGTGGAGTTTACTATTGAGCTTATTCCAGGTACCGGACCGATTTCCAAAGCTCCTTACCGTATGGCTCCGCCAGAGTTGAAAGAGTTGAAGCAGCAATTGGAAGAGATAATCGAGAAAGGTTTCATTAGACCTAGTGCTTCTCCGTGGGGTGCACCCGTTCTGTTCGTTAAGAAGAAGGATGGTTCCATGAGACTGTGCATTGACTATAGAGAGCTGAACCGAGTGACCGTGAAGAATAGATATCCTTTGCCTAGGATAGATGATTTGTTTGATCAGTTGAGAGGTGCTTCGAGGTTTTCTAAGATTGATCTTCGATCGGGTTATCATCAGATTCCAGTGAGAGAGGCTGACATTGCGAAGACTGCTTTTCGTACCAGATATGGGCATTTTGAGTTTGTAGTCATGCCATTTGGGTTGACTAATGCACCTGTTATCTTCATGGATCAGATGAACCGTACCTTCAGTGAGTATCTTGACACTTGTGTTGTGGTGTTTATCGATGACATTCTCATTTATTCGAAGACCGATGAGGAACATGCTGAGCATCTTCGATTGATTCTAGGGATTCTGCGCAGACAGAAATGGTTCGCAAAGTTTTCGAAGTGTGAATTTTGGCTCTCGAAGGTTGCCTTCTTAGGACATGTGATATCCAGCGAGGGTGTGATGGTAGATCCCGCAAAGATAGAGGCCGTGGTTGATTGGGAGAGTCCCAAGGATGTTGGAGAGATCCGTAGCTTTTTGGGTTTGGCTGGTTATTATCGTAGATTTGTTGAGGATTTTTCGAGATTGGCTCGCCCGATGACTCAGTTACTGAAGAAAGAAGCCAAATTTGTGTGGACCGGCAAGTGTGAGAGTTCTTTCCAGGAGTTGAAGACCAGATTGACTTCCGCCCCCGTGTTAGCTTTGCCAGAGATCGGAGTGGACTTTGATGTGTATTGTGATGCTTCGATGTTAGGACTTGGATGTGTGCTGATGCAGAGTGGTAAGGTGATAGCCTACTCCTCTAGACAGTTGAGAGTTCATGAGGTGAACTATCCGACACATGATTTGGAGTTGGCCGCAGTTGTTCATGCTTTGAAGATGTGGCGTCATTACCTGATTGGATCCCATTGCCGTATTTTCACAGATCATAAGAGTCTTAAGTACATTTTTACTCAGAAAGACCTTAACATGAGACAGAGACGTTGGCTAGAGTTGGTGAAAGATTACGACGTCGAGTTGTTATATCATGAGGGAAAAGCCAATGTAGTTGCAGATGCGCTTAGCCGCAAGACTTCTCACTCGATGAGTGCCATGAGAGTATTGCCCGATGAGTTGTGTTCCGAGTTCCGGAAGTTGAGGTTAGAGATGGTGGGTAGTGGTTTTGATTGGTTAGCTGCTATGACTGCCGAGCCGTCTTTATATTGGGAGATTCGCCAGAGTTTGCCTTTAGATGCCGATTTCAAGAAGTTCGAGGCTAAGATTTCGAGTGGTGTTGCACCTGACTTGGTGATTGATGCTGATGGTTTCCTTAGGTTCCGTGGTAGGATGTATGTTCCTGATGTGCCAGATCTGAGGAAGAGAATTCTTGATGAGGCTCATTTGTCACCGTATTCCGTTCATCCAGGAGGAGAGAAGATGCACAAGGATTTGAGACTTATGTTTTGGTGGCCTGGTATGAAGAAGGAGATCTTGGATTATGTTAGTAGGTGCTTGACTTGTCAACAAGTCAAGATAGAGCATAGGAGGCCTGGTGGTTTGCTACAGCCGCTTCCCGTTCCTCAGTGGAAGTGGGAGTGCATATCTATGGATTTTGTTACTGCTTTGCCTAAGACCGTGGGAGGCAAAGATGCGATTTGGGTTATTGTTGATCGCCTAACTAAGTGTGCCAGATTCGTGCCGATCAGAGAGACATGGGATATGGATCGTTTAGCTAGGGCTTATATTGCTGAGATAGTCCGATATCATGGTGTCCCGAGGGAGATAGTTTCAGATCGTGATCCTCGTTTTTGTTCCAGGTTCTGGAAGGCTTTGCAGGAGGCTATGGGTAGCCGTTTGTTGATGAGCACCGCATTTCATGCCGCGACCGATGGTCAGTCCGAGAGGACTATACAGACACTTGAGGATTTGCTCCGCGCTTGTGCCCTCGATTTTCAGAGTTCTTGGGAGCAGTGTTTGCCGTTGGTAGAGTTTTCTTACAACAACAGTTATCATGCTTCCATTGGTATGGCTCCGTACGAGGCTCTTTACGGTAGGAAGTGCCGTAGCCCGATTTGTTGGGATCAGACTAGTGATGTTCGTGACCTTGGACCTGATCAGCTAGCTGAGACCATTGACCGTGTACAACTCATTAGGAGTAGGATGAAAGCCGCTCAGGACCGGCAGAAGTCCTATGCAGATGTCCGTCGTAGACCCTTGGAGTTCGAGGAGGGTGATAGTGTCTTTTTGAGGGTGTCTCCGATGAAAGGCGTCAAAAGGTTTGGCGTTAAGGGCAAGCTAAGCCCTAAGTACATTGGACCTTTTGTGATCGCGAAGAAGATTGGCGCCGTAGCTTATCGTTTGGACTTGCCGCCTAGTTTGGGCAAGGTTCATAACGTTTTTCACGTTTCCCAGCTCCGCAGATATGTTAGTGATCCGAGTCACGTTCTGCACCGAGAGATCGAGAACCTAGAGCCGAGTCTTGCTTTCGAGGAGCGTCCAGTGAAGATCCTCGACCGTCAGGAGAGGAAGCTTAGGAGCAAGGTGGTGCCCTTGGTGAAGATCCTATGGCGTTGCGGTGATGTCGAGGAGCAGACTTGGGAGACTGAGGCTTCGATGCGTGCTACGCATCCTTTCTTATTCGATTGAGGTATAGTATATAGATTTATGTCCGTTCGAGTTTCGAGGACGAAACTTTTTGAAGTTGGGGTGATTGTAACATCCCGTATTTTCGTAAAATCTAATTTAAGCATCTTAATTATTTTAAGTAATAAAATAATAATTTAGTAATTTATTCTTGAAAGACTTTAATTTGATAAATAAGATCCGTCTTAAGAACCTCCAGTCCTTAAGACGAATACAACTTGGCATTGTTTAAAAACCCGACTCAAATAACCGTTTCTAAAATCTGTAACCGTTTAAGCAAGACGGAAAGGACACTTCATTGTACCCTACTTATAAGGTATGTCGACATAATCATCTTCAACATTTCATTTTACTGCAAAACAAACTCATCCATAAACCTCCATAAAACCTTCCTTTCTTTTGTGAAATTCTTCATCATCCATCCTTCAAATCACAAAAGTAAGTACATTTTCGGAATCCTCGCGCAATTTCCAAGTCATCCGTCACTTCGGTTTTTCAATTTCTTCACTTCAAAAATCCGGCCTGTTTTGCATAATTCCGTTTTTACGCTCCTAAACTGGTTTTTCCGTGTTGTAGGTGAAGGACTTGACAACCCGGACGTTGATAGCTTCATACTCGAGGAAGATCTTTAGCCGGATAAGCTTAAGAGGTGACGATAATGAGAAACTCGGCCTTTATGTGTATATTAGCATAATTGTTGTGATTTTTGTATGGTTTCTGTTTTGGTTGTTATATTTTGATTTAAGGACTTAGTAACATGTTTAGGATGATGTTATGATGATGAATCCATGCTTGAATCGGTTGTTATGTGTTCTTAAGCTTATTTTCAGTTTTTCTCATTTTGCGACGGATATAAGATATATTCATTTGAGGATTGTTATGGGACTTACATGCTGGTAGATTAGTAGTAATTGATGTTTGATATTGTTGTGTAAACATCACATGAATCATTGTGTAAGTTTTGGTGTCGATTGATTGAATTTTGAAGAAGGGTGAAATCCCGATTTTTGCGTTACAGGCTCTCTGAGCCGGTCGACCGACCGGCCGCCGGTCGACCGGCTGGAAGAGCGTTTGTGTGTTTTTCATATTTTTGAGATTTTGGCCTGGGACTGCCAGCCGGCCGACCGGCTGCCTGCCGACGGCTGGTAGTCATCTTTCCTTGTATTGTGTGTTTTTGCGATAAACATAGCATAGGAGGGAGCCCAGCCGGCAGACCGGCCGCCTGCCAGCCGGCTGGGAGTGCATATGGGGATGGATACGAATTTTAGTAAAGGCTAGGGAATGGGGTTCCCAGCCGGCCGGCCGGCTGGGAGTCCTTCTTGGTGTTCTCGGTTTTTGAAGAGAGGTATAGGCTGAGGGATCACCAGCCGGCCGACCGGCTGCCTGCCGACCGGCTGGGGACCCCTGTAAGCCATTTTGAGTTTTTGGAAATTAAATCGTAACTTTCAAACGGTTGATCGGTTTTGATTGAAACTCGTTTTGTATGCCTTTGACATGTATTTGAGGTCCCCGGTGTACGGGCAACATCATATTGGGTTCGGGAACGGAGTAAGGATAGAGACCCCCCGGTCGGGTAACCGAAAGGGAAACCGGCTCTCCCTCAACTTAGTTCTCGGGGTCAATTAAGTGTTGATTAGAGGATAAGAAAGGTAGAACTAGTGTTTAGTTCATAGACTTTGGTTGATATTGCACTGATGCGTATTAAGTTATGCCTTAAGCTGGCCTCTGAACTTAATACGTGAGTTGTTTGTCATATATGGGGATATGCCTTAAGTTGGCCTCTGAGCCCTATATGTGTATGTTTGTCGTGTCTGGGACATGCCTTAAGTTGGCCTCTGAGTCCAGACATGTGTGATAGTGATCGCGTCAGAACATGCCTTAAGTTGGCCTATGAGTCTGACGAGTAGAGCAGCTGCACAACGGGGTAGCTAAGGCACTGACACCTTGCCCGGAGTGCAGATGTTTGGTGCTAGAACATGCCTTAAGCTGGCCTCTGAGTTTAGTACCTTGTGATGTGGTGAAGGGACATGCCTTAAGCTGGCCTCTGAGTCCTTTACTTTTGGATGCTAGTCTATGCCTTAAGTTGGCCGCTGAGTCTAGTGTCTTGCTGATTGGCAGGTCCATGCCTTAAGTTGGCCTCTGAGTCTTTGCTTGCTGAATGATTTGGTGTTTAGGTTATGTCTTAAGTTGACCGCTGAACCTTTACACTTGCTGAACGATTTGGTATTAGGTTATGTCTTAAGTTGACCGCTGAACCTTTTACTTGCTGATTCTATCTGCTTGCCTTGAGTTAGTACGTGTCAGATATAGACTTGGTTAATGATGAGTAAATGTATATCTGTTAAGTTGTGGTTTAATCATCCAAGGCATTGGATGACTCTTAGTTCGGTTTCATAAATAATTGGATTGAAAGACCCCCCGACTGGGTAACCAGTAGGGAAACCGGCTCTCCTTCCTATTTGTTTATGAAGTTGGTTGAGAGCCGTGCACTGTAATCGCTTGATAGTAAGAGATAAGATGATGAGATGTTTATGCTTCACATGTTGATATATGTTGGAGTGTTCTGTATTGTTTATATGTTACGTGTTGTCACAAAAGGTGGGTAGGAGAACTCTAGTCACTCCCCACTGATTGTGGCGTACATGTTTTCATGTATGTAGGTACATGCAGGGTTGGAGATCGGGGTTACAGGAGAGCTAGCGAGCGATGATCCATTCATCAGTTGACTTACCCGTTTACACTTAGCTAGACTCTTAGACTTTTGTTGTTTACGTTTTGGTGCCTGTAGGGATGTTCCATCCCAGGCTGTGTATATATTTCATTTCCGTACTTAGAACTGCTACTTATCTATTGTTGTTTATATCAGTTCTGTTTCCAGTTTCAGTTTAAAGCTTCTCGCATGTTAGTTTAGTTTGCTAAAAAGTTTTAATTCCGCTGCATTTTTAGTACTTTTACGTGTTTATGGGCTTGTTTGGTTGACATAGGGGAATTAAAGTTCCCGGGAACTTCAAGATCACATGAATTTCCAATTCATGTGAATTCGCAAAAAGTGTTTGGTTCGCATATGGGAAGTTAATTCATGCGGGAAGTTCTATTGACCAAGGGGGGACTTGGTGAGTAACTTCCCATATAATGGAGGAAGTAAATTCATGTGGGAAGTTCTACTTCCCATGATATTGGCAACCAAACAACAACATAATTTTACACTTCCCGGGAAGTTCAACATCCCATGATTTTAATGGGTAACCAAACAAGCCCTATATTTCCGCTTTCGCGAGGGGTTTTACATAGGGAGTTACTAGATTTGGATTTTTCTTTGGGGAGCAAAGCCATCAAACAACCTCTCACTGGTCACCACCACCGTCGTCTCCGGTCTCTCCATGACCATCTCCATGCAAAAAGTCATCCGGGTTCACGTAGTACTCGTTGAAGAACCCAGAAGTGGAAGCAGCAACAAAGGACTGAGGAGGCGCATCAAATCTCCCACGCTCACTCACCGGGGGAAAAATCGGCCTAGAGTAGTAGTCCGCAGCAACATGTACATCTCCGGCGAAATGAGGCTCGGAGGAGGGCACATACTCAGCCTCGGGAGGAGTGTAGTAAGAAGGATGGTGCCCAGAACTTAGACGGTACCCCTGCTGAATGCCACGATCATAAGTGGAGAAGTTCCCCCAAGCCTGATCGTGGTACAAATAGTCTATCCTGGTATTGGTATCAGAGTACCGTACGTCCTCAAGTGCACGCCTCCGAACGGTCTCCTCATGCCTCAGATCCATGCGAGCCATGAAATCCACTAAAGTCTGAGGAACATGGCTAGGAGGAGGAGCCGAACTAGAAGAGGCCCCCTGGAAAAAACTAGAGCCGCCGAACGGTGGTATAGGAAGAGAAGGCTGCTGGAGTGCAAGGCTACTGGCGGTGGGCCGGCGCTGGTCTCGGGTGTAGACTCGGGTCGCAGGAGGGACGGAAGAAGTACCCTCAGAAGGAGCCTCAATAGGGAGGAGATAGGAGGGTAGATCAGGCGTCACCCTCATTCTCTCAGAGTTCGGTAAAGGGATGGAGTTTTTATCGACTCCACCCACACGAATCTGCCAATATGACTTGTTGTCGCTGGGGTTCCACTTAATCCACCCCAATCCCTCCATAAGGTAGCGGCGGGAGAGTACATTCTCCCCTCCAATATAGTCAACCCTAAAGCTCCTCCGACAAACTGCTGAAGCAATCAAAGTAATCATACCCCCTACACAAATGGGTGTGGACAAACGGGGCTGGTGGCTAAGTCGGGCTAGGTGAAGCACCATATGGTGAGCTATGTTGATCTCAAATTTGGTAGGTTTGGTGATCAAAGCAGAAGCTAGAATCTCAAGCTCGAGAGTGGTGAAATTGTGTGGCTCGTCTCGGGAAAAGACGGTCCACCCCAAAAATCTCTGAAGAATCCTAATTGGAGCAAGATGCACCCTATTTGCCGGCTTCTTCTCCCCCCTTGAACTCACCAATCCCATAACAGAAGTCCAAACCGACTCCAATACAACACTATCAGGGGCATGCAATGGGGCCGCACTATTCAGCCCGAAAATTCCAGCAAAATCAGCAAGGGTCAAATGGTACCCCTTATTCATGAGTCGAAATTGCAAAAAAGTGACTAACCCCGAATCTCTATTTTTGGCTATCCTAAGAGAGCTCAAAAATTCTCATGTCAATCTAGGGGATGTCAATACTGCTTTGGTCTCATACAACTGACTCAGACCCACATCCCTGAACAAATCACCGGTTACACCATCCAAACCCAAGTCTCTCATGGAATTCCTATCAATAAACCGAGTTGGGTTGAGGGGATGTTGAGCAAAAGATAGGAAATTACCTTTTTGGGTATCGGAATCGAAAACAACCCCGGGAAAATCGGGGTCACCCGAAACAAATGGAGCATCGGGGTTATCAACTCTTTCGCGCCCGGCCATGGGATCATTCCTAGATTTCGATCGTCGTTCGGTTCTCCCCGACATGGTAAAATTGAAGGATTTTGATGGAGGGTTGAAATGGGTTTGTGTTTGGGAGTGTTTTGGGAGAGTTTTTGTAGTGAGGGAAGGTAGAGAGGGAAGGGAAATCTGAAAAAATGAGGGGAAATGAGTGAAGAAGTGAGGGATAAGTAAATATAAAGACCCGTCCAGCCGTCCTCTGAGCCGGTCAGACGCCGTCCGCCGGTGCACCGGCTCACAGCCCCTTTTACTCCTTTTCTTCGATTTCTCCGCAATATACCCAAAATAGGGTTCCCAGCCGGCGGACCGGCTGCCGGCCGACCGGCTGGTAGCCCTATTCCCTTCTCCGTCTACGATTCTCTTCTTCCTTAATACAACTCTTAAATCTGGGTTCCCAGCCGGCGGACCGGCCGCCGGCCTACCGGCTGGTACCCTCTTCTTCGCACTTTTTTCTCCTTTCTTTCCTTCTTCCTTTTCTCTTCTTTCTTTTTTCCTTTGCTAGATCTGGGCTCCCAGCCGGCGGGCCGGCTGCCGGCCTACCGGCTGGTAGCCACTTCTTCATGCTTTTCTTGTTCTCTTCTCTTTGCTTTTCTTTCTTCTTCTTTCTCTTGATTGGGCTCCCAGCCGGCGGACCGGCTGCCGGCCGACCGGCTGGTCTTTTTTTCTTTCTCTTCTTTTCTTCCTTCTCAAACTCATAAGGGACCCTCGGCCGGCATACCTGCTGCCGGTCGCAAAACGGCTGAGAGTACTTTTCTTGCGAAATTCCTGAAACTGAAAGTAAGTTGTAAAAAAAAACAGAATGCGCATTAAGGGTTCTGAGCCGGTGGTCGACAGGCAGTCGGCCTACAGGCTCAGGGCCCCTATGCACTATTCGTAAAACAACTCAACTAACACAATGAAAACTCAATTGCCAAGAGAAACTTCATCGAATACGCCTAACCAAGCCTACCCACCACAAGATGACCTCTCTCATATGACCAAATCAAATAACAATCCCGCCTTCAAATCTCATATGCAAGCTACATAAATCAAATTAAAAACGGAACTAACAAAGAAACTAACATGCAAGCTACATAAAACAAAAGGAAACTAATACTTACAAACGGTGGTTGTTAAGTGACTCCACCAAACCTTTCATGATCAATCATCAAGTCTTGTAGGTTGAAACCTCGTCCATGCTAGCTAGGGACCTTAAGAAAAGGTCAAAAGCCTCGGCCGGGCACTCGACCTTGCTTGCACTTCGGGTTTCCATATTGCTCAACCCCGGTTCTCGAATCTTCACATTCTTTTTCAAAAGGAGCTCCTTCAACACCCCCCTTCCACTTTCGGGGTCTTTGAAGAAACTACTTGAACTCACTTCTTCTTCCTTGCCAATGGGCTTTTCCACTTTCTCACAAAATGGCTCACAATGGTTGAGCTTAACATCTTCTTTGGGACCTTTCTCATCAAATTTCACCGAAGGCTCAACTCTCCCCATTGTAGCAATCAAGTTCACGGTTTTGTGTCTATCCTCAAGGTACTTGTCCGGAGCATCCGGGAGCACGAATTCACACAACTCATCTTCAACTTGAAAGGTTAGCCTACCTCTTTTCACATCAATGATTGCTCCTCCGGTGGCCAAGAAGGGCCTCCCAAGAATAATGAAAGAGCTTTCACCGACCGGAATATCAACGACCATAAAGTCGGTGGGGATGGAAAGCGATCCAACCTTGACCACCGCATCTTCAAGGACCCCAATAGTAGGCCTAACCGTCCCGTCGGCAAGAGTGATGTCCGTTATAGGAGGGGATAAGTGCTTAATGTTCAATTTCTTTGCCATGGCAAGTGGGATAACACTCACACTTGCTCCAAGATCGCACAAAGCGTGCTCAATGTTTCTTCCTCCTACGGAGCATTGAATAGAGAAGCTCCCCGGGTCTCCTAACTTAATTGGCAAATCTCTTGGAATCTTTTTCGCCACTAATGAAATGGCATTGACTTCCCTCTTTTCTTGGGTGGAGGGGATTGTGGCCTCTACTTCCTCAACAAGTTTGATCAGCTCATTGCAACGAGGGTCCCCCTTGGTGATTTTACGAAAGAATTCGCACATCTTTCTCTCCCTGAGGCTCTCCACATATCTATGGTCCTCCTCTTCTATCACATGAACTTCTTTCCCTTCGGCACTCGGGCCTCCATCACAATTCTTCTTTGGAATGTTCAAGACTTGTTGCATGACAAAGTTTAAGTCATCAATGTCGGACTCATTACAATCATCCGGAGGAGTGTTGGGCACCATCACCATCACCTCCTCCTCAACACATTCCTCACTTCCACTTCCAAATACCGTCATAACTTGCTCTACCTTGGACCCTCCTTCATCACCTCTCTTCTCAAGCATAGGTTGCTCTTGTTTGCTTGTCATAATAGCATTGACACCATGTTGTTTTGAAGCATCCCGGGAGCTTTAGCCTTGGGCAAGAAAGCCGCCCGGTGGCCTTTGTGGGTGGGCTAAGGCTTGTGAAGCAACTCTAGCCTCCATCTCCCGGATCTCTTTTTGGTTAGCCATCTTCAAATTCATCATTTCTTGATTATGTGTCGCTTGCATGCCTTTCACAAGTTTAAGTAACTCTCCAACTTGAGAGTCACTTGAGAGATATCGATGAGGTGTGTTGGTAAGGGGCAAGGGGAACCCGTAGTCATTCCTTGCACCCCCACTTTGTTGATTTGTTTTGGGTCCTTGATTGTTGAAGTTTGGGTTTTGGTGGTGGTTAGGAAATTGTTGGTTGAAATTTTGGTCATTGAGATTTTGATTGTTGAAATTGTTGTTGTGGAAGTTTTGTTGTGGGTTTGGGTTGTTGAAATTGTTTTGGAATGGGGGTTGGTTGTGGAAATTTTGTTGGTTGTGGTTATTTTGATTTGGATTTTGGTTGTTGTTGTGAAAGTTATTTTGAAATGGTGGTGGGTTGAAGTTTTGGGTTTGATTTTGGTTTTGGTTTGGGTTTAGGTTGTTTGGGAAATTGGGATTAAAGTTTGGATCATTGAAGCTTTGTTGAAAGCCTTGATTGGCTTGATTGGATTGGTTACCTTGGTAGAAATTGTTGTTGTTGAAGTTGTTCCTCGGGTTGAAGTTTCCACCCCTTTGTTGAAAACCGGGGGGATTTTGCACTTGAGGTTGTTGGATTTGATGAGGATTCAACACATTGGTACTTTTGTAACTCATGTAAGGACTCCCTCGAATCCCTTGATGATAGTAGTTTGAATTGGGGTTGAAAGTGTTTTGTCCTCTAGAGTTGTTGAATGCTTGGAAAGCATACACTTCCTCCTCACTTTCACTTCCCTCAATTGAGTTGTTTGCACATACTTCAAATGTGTGACCATTTCCTCCACACAACTCGCAAGAAGCAACACTATTCACTTGGTACATACCCGGAACTTTGCCCTTGGTTTCTTTGCTAGTGGAGCCCTTAGTTAATTCTTCCAATTTCTTGGTTAACATGTCCAACTTGGCATTGGTTTCTTCGTTCGCCTTTGAGTTGGAAAGGTGCTCTCTAGGGTACTTGCTACTCTTTCTCAAGACATTTCCCCGAGTACCATAATTTTCCTCCGAATCAACGATCTTTTTGATTAGCTCCGTTCCCTCCTCATGCAGCAAGTGGTCAAAGCTACCCCCCGCCGATGCATTAACCATTTCTTTCGTTCGTGGGAGAAGTGTCTGAAAAAAGGTTTGGGTCGTGTACCAAGTCGGTATCCCGTGGTGGGGACACTTAGCAAGCAAATCTTGGTATCTATCCCAAGCTTCTCCAAAAGATTCTCCCTCGTCTTGCTGAAATTGAGTTATCTCATTCCGGAGCATCGCGGTCTTAGAGGACGGGTAGTACTTGGCAAGGAAGGTCGTTGCCAAGCCGTCCCAAGTGGTGAATGTGTTTGGAGCATGCACATTTAACCACCTATCCGCCTTGTCGGTTAAGGAATAGGGGAAGAGCATAAGCCTTAATGTCTCCTCGGGCACTCCCGTTTTCTTTATCATTGCGACTTTACCCTTGAACTTTCTCAAGTGCCCATGAGCATCTTCGTGAGAAGCCCCGCTAAAGGCGTTCTTCTCGATAGAACTCATTTGCGAAGGGTGTATTTCAAAATTTTGAGGAACAAGAGTACCAAAGTTGATTGGATTTGTGGTGTCATTGTGATTGGGCCGGTTATGATCACGAAGAGCGGCCATTATATGAATTTGGTGGTGATCTGGAACGTGTGGTGATGGTGGTGGTGATTGATAAAACGGATTGTCGAAACTTTCGGATGTTGGGCTAGGATTGCTTTGATTGGGGCTTGGTGGTTCGGGTGAAAAGGGGTTGTTATGGCTAGTAGATGCTTGGGAGGCAATCCTTACTCTTGCAATGGTCTTCCTCCTTAAGGCCCGAAAAAGTCTCTCCGGTTCGGAAGTTGACAACAAGGAATTAGAGTCGCCCCTAAGCATAAAACTTAGCGCACAAATTAGTCGTCCTAGTGTTTGTTAAACACTAGGGTGAGCAATATAGCAACCACTCTACAATTAACTACCAAATCTTTGATCAAAACAAAACAAGCTCAACTAACTCAAGACTAAAACTAAAACTAAACTACACAACTTCTAACACCTGTTGGGAAATGTGTCCTCAACAATAGTGCGATCACGTAATTAAATCTCATGACGAGAATGCGCAAGGGATGATACGATTTATATTAGTCAACTGACCAACATTAATCGATAATGATTGGCTGGCTAGAGTTTGACATTACTGTCGTATGACGGTGATGGTCAGTTGATCCCTTTAGGTCACACCTTTAGGACAATTCCCTTAATTGTTAAGTGATCAAATGTATATTGATACGATTTGATCATATTCCTTAAACTCGTATATCGAGAAATTAGAGGTTAAATCTTATTGTAAGATTTATGTTTAAAATTGAAATGTGTCAATTATTAAACAGTAAACGATATGTTATTATATCGTTATTAGAATGAATTGGGTTGAAATTAACACAAAGGTTGTAAATCGTATTGACGATTAAATTGTCATTTTATATTTGTAATTTCGAATTACATGTCAATTAATAAATACGATTTATTTAAATATACAATATTTATATGATAAATATTTATATTAATTTTTTATTGTATTATCTAATGACATATATGATGTCACATTTTGTACAAATTGAACAATTGACATATTGTAAAATGAAGTCCATTTTAAGTGTAAAATGGACGGCTAGTGGAGGTGGTTGTGGGCATGGTTAATGTGTTAATCACACCTTAATGATTATGTTTAAGGGTATATCTTGGGAACACAATCTAGGCCACCCTAGTTGCATGGGTTAGAGAACATGTCTCCCCTTTGTAGCTCCCCATACCCGGCCTCCCACTAACCTAAGCAACACCATTTAAATGTTGTTGCATGCTCACAACTCAAGCTAATGTTCATGCATAATTTTCTAAGTGTAAGAAAATCCCCAAAAATCCTCTAAAATATTATAAGATAATATTCATACTAATTATAGAGAGATATAAATTAGTATACTAAGTTCATATTATTAGAACTTATATTGTTTAAGGAAATTCCGTTTTCTTGTGCTAGCCTAATCGAGATTTCGGATCTTTCAAGGGGTTGTCTTGGTGCATCCAAAGGAGGTATTCTATTTTGGGTACTTGGAGGATCATCCTTGCTAAATATTTGGACCGTGTGTAAGGGTTCGAATACTCTCTTATTTCCGCTTTTTTAGCATGCATAAGATCACTTATAATATGTTAATTAAAGGGTTAATTAAAAGATTATGTTAGTAGGACTAAGTTTAGTTTATGAGTAACTAATAAAACCCAACAATTGGTATCAGAGCAATAGGTTGTTTGCATGCTTTCCGTTTACGTTTTTACGGAGTTATAGTGATAACAATATAAAACTTGAATTTTCGTTTGATATAAGATATGCACGAAATTAATTTAGCATGAATACCTACTGTTTTCTAAAATGTTTTAGAATATTTGGAATATATTTTGCATGAATATTGATTAATGGTATATTAAATCTCGGTTTTTATAAAGTTTTAATGGTTAAAGTCGTTTATTTTGGGAAAAATAGCTAAAATCTTTTTTTGGCCGATATTTTTCAGTATGTTATCACATGTATTTTCTATAATATGAATATGAATTTTCGTAAATTATAGACTTATAAAACGTGTGATATGAATTTTAAGTGTTAAAATGCAATAAGATGAATAAAAATGGGTTAAAATAGTTATATTATGAATTTGACTATAAAAACTTATGAGGATGTCACATTGGTTAGACTTGTCGCGAGTCTCCAAATTAACAATTTTATCCACTACAAACTCTAACAATAGCGAGGGTAAGTAGGGGTCGATCCCACAAGGAAGGTCTATGTTTAATGTGTGTTTGTGTAAATAATTCTAATGTAACCAATTGGGGGGTGTTTGTGGTTTTAAATCTAAATCTAACAAAGCAAAATATTAAAAGATTCGAATAAATGAAATTATAAAAAGAAGTCTTGGGTCTTACAATTTCCACAAATGATATAGGTTTGATCATTGACACTTTTAGACTCTATTTACTCTTGAATACTTTGTTGTGAAAACATGATTTTCTACTTCTCCTTATTTTTAGTTGTTCACTGCGAAAAGCGCACATAAACAACCCTTATGGTGATGACAATCTAGTCCAAGCGTATCTAAATTTAATCTTGCCATAGGTTATAACTAGAGAAGCCAACAAAGAAGAACAAATGCATACACAAGCGGTTCTACACTTTAATTCATATGATTATTATTCTCCGACAATTCAACAACGATGAAAAGCATACAATTGATGAACAATAGTTGCTACTAATGTCTAGGTAATTGAACAAAAGATTCAAATTCCTAAACTAGCAATAGATTATAGATAATATAAACTAGGTGATCAAACTAGTAAAAACTATCGATAGTCGTAATAATGAGTTGAGAATAAAAATCAATATTCAAGAGATAAAAATATAGAGTAAAGAGTCTTACAAAACACTAATTCATTTGCTTCAATTGCTTGATCCAAGACGAATAAATTACTCTTCCATACAAATAAAACTAACTAAAATAAACTATATAAATTGTATTCTAATGATTAAAATGATGAAGAAGTATGTAAAGCATATGGAAGCACCCCCTAAAAGTGTCAACAACATCTTCTTATATAGGCATTTAAAGGACAACTCCTTAATTTCTCTTAAATTATAGGTATTATTACCAAAATAAATGAGAATTAAGGAGTTGTTGAAATTGCATTAAGTCCCATGTTGTGTCATAAACTAGAGTTGGAATCCAATGTTTGTGTCATAAAATATGAGTTGAATGCATGAAATTCATGGAATCCAATGTTCATTTCGATGTTCACTTGATTGGACCATAGTAATTGGATCTTGACTTGCTTCAAAAACCATATTGCATGAGACATCTTTAGCCCAACAACCTCCAAAGAAGCCTACTCCATCTATATTAATAAATCAATCCAATTAACCCATAAAAACATGCAAATTCATTATCAACCCAATATCAAAGACATGTGAATTAAAATCTCATAAAATGCTTCTCAACCCATCAAATAACCATCAAAATCACCTTTATTAAACCCTACTAAACTAGACTAATCAAACTACTCCACGCTTAGACCTTTACTCGTCCTCGAGTAAAACTCGAAGATAAGTCAATGAACACCCACACCAAAGTTTATATAGCGAAACGTGAGTAGCTTGCTCCAACTCAAAACACATCACACAACCTCACTTCTCCTTATATTTTCTCCTCAAATAAGCATATGATCACAAGAATAGTACACCTAACTTCAAAATAATGACCACACACAAACATCCCCGTCATCAACGAACTTCCGACAACAAACTACATGTGAAATATGAACACGAAAAGCTCAATGTAGTATATGTCAAAATACATAATGAATCACCTCCCACACCCTCCTTATCTCTCCTAGGTAACAATAAACCTAACCCGAATCACCCACCAAACCTCCTTATGTCGCCATCTCCAAGATAAACCATGTAACCAAATAACATCTTTGTTTTTTCCTTTTTTTTTTTCTTAAATCTCTCATTTTGCCTAGATCGCCCGCCCTTGCGGGTTTTCACTCCGTCCTCGGCCATTTTACCCAATATTGCCTAGGCGCCCGCCCTTGCGGGTTTTCACCTAGCCGGGTTATTATTTATTCTTTTTTTCCATTTTTTCATTTTGTTTTCCATTTTTTTTTCTTTTTTTTTCAAACAAAAATAAAATGTATATACATAAGGTATTTCCTACCCCACGCTTAAAATTTCACATTGTCCCCAATGTGAGGTACAATAAAAGGAAGGTAAGGAAAAGGAAAAGAAATATGTGGTGGAAGTATTATTTTTTGTCTGTTTTTTTTTTGTTTTTTTTTTGTTATGGGTTTTTTTTCTTTTTTTTTTTGGGTTTTTCTCTCATTTTTTTTCGGGTTGTTTTGAGGTAGTTTGACAACAAGTGATTTTCATCCCGACGACAACAATTCTCAACAAAGACACAACAAAACACCAACGCATCTTCCTTACAACTCCAATTCTCCCTCAACAATGAACAATTCTAACTATTCCAATCCCAAATTCCGATAAGTCACCAACAAATTCCCGATAAACGATTATAATACCTTTAAATTAAAGCTAGAATGAAAATCCTAGCAAATAATGAAAAGGTAGAGACAAAGTATAAAAATTTGACCCAAAATATGAGAGATGTGCCTCTATATAATCAGAAATGAGGGGGAATGCTTCATATTTTTGAATAAAACCCAATTTTCGACCCATTTATGCGTATTTTTCAGAATTCCGAGTCTCCTATGTCTAGGATTCTAAAAGTTCCAAAAAAAACAACAAGATTGGTGGGGTCGGTTAGAAACATCAAAATTAGTCATAGCTGGCTGCTATATTGGAAATTCGACTCTATCTCATCCATTTAGTGCTTCTTTAACTGCCCTTAAGGATAATTTCAACAAATTGAGCATCAAGGACAAGGAAAATTGGGAAATTGAAAGAGGAATTAAAGATTAGAACCATTGAGGTGAGATTACTATGTGTGAGAGCAATCGAGATTAAAGAACTATTGAGATGTGGGTTTACAAATTGGTCAATTTGTGTTGCTGAAATTGTGTATTTGTTCAGTTTTGGGATGATAGGAGAAGAAGCAAGACAAGGGAGATGAGTACCTGGGAAAACGAGATGTGGCGTTTGGGTGTTGCGGTGGCCGCGAGGAGAGGTGTGGTGGGTAGAAGCAGCAGCCGCGAATGAGGAACAATGGAGGTGTCGGCGTTGTTCTTTTTTTTTCCGGTTGAATGAAGAAGAAACAAGAGAAAATTAAGGAGTGCCTGTGGCGAATGGAGGGAGTAGCCGCGGTTGTGCAGAAGCTGCCGAGGGAGCGGCTGACAGAGCATAAAGGGAAGGTCCGGGGTTGGTGGTTGCCACTGAGAGCGGCTGGAGAAAACAGGAGACGCTAGGAACTGTGGGGGCCGAGGTGAGCGACTTGTTACGCAGAAGAAGTGGCTGGGAATGGGAGGTGGTGGCCGCGGGGAGCGGCAGGGGAGTCAGACAAAGAAGTCGCGGGTGCTGGTCTGGCCGTGGTTTGCGGTTAGTGAATTGATTGCTGGTTTATTGAGATGTCGTTAATGGCTTTGTTGCTGTGTTGTTGTTCTTCTGATGAAAAATCTGGCCGCATCACGCTGCTTTGGCCGCTTATTGCTGATTCAGCCGCACAAGGCCCAATGTCTGGCCTGTTTTGGCCGCCTCACGCTGCTATAGCCGCACCAACTTCCTTTTGTTTCCTTCTTTTCCTCTTTCTAACGTTTCAGCTGCTGTTTGTTTTTTCCCTTTTGTTTTTTTTTCCTTTTTTTTCTTTTTTTTTCTGTTTTTGTTACTCTTTTCTTCAAATTGCACCACACAAAAGAAAGCAGCCAAACTTGTAAATCCGCCTCATCACCACCCATGAAACTCCGTCGGAAAAATGTAAATTACCTTATTCAAAACTTAAGCAAAAGCATTAAATAAAAAAAACCGGGTTGCCTCCCGTAAGCGCTGGTTTAAAGTCCCGCACGACGCACATTGAAGCTTAAAAACCAATTACGGGGTCACGCAGTACTACCCCTTTAATCAAAACAATAATCAAATTAAGAGCGAAAGATGTCAATGCCCGTAAGAGAAGATCATATAAGCTACAAAAGAGTGAGTTAACACATTATAAAATCTTATAATCGTAACAAACCATAAGCAACTCATAAAGATATTATCATGAAAAATATCTTTCTCCGGTTCTATTGGCATATCAAAAATAACCACATACTCATGGTATGGTTCTTTATGCAACCGGGTCATCTTGACTAACATGTTTTCTCCATTCCTAACAAAATTGTCTTCTAAATCCCATAATATATCACCCGAATCTCCACCCAAAAAGTCGTCATCAAATTGCGGGGGTATGGTAAAATCTATGTCGGGTTCAATATAGGACAAGGTGAACAAATCAAAGTCATGAATATCTTCTTCATCACAAATCGGAGCACTCACATCAAAAGTAAGAGAGCTAGAATCATCAAGGTTGCTCATATCATCATTTTGACTCAAATCAATATTCGTTGGTGTATCAAAACAAGGAGTAAGATTTAAAGTTGAGTTAGTCATTTCAAGTTTTCGGGAATTTTCAACCAAAAGACGATCAAGCACATCCCATTTCTTTTCATGTTTCAACTTGAAAAATCCACCCTCGCTTTCTACTTGAACATCTATTTGAGTACTTTGATTAAAACTATGAAAGAGACCAACCCAAAAACCTTGACCCTTACATAAAGATGGATGTTCTACCAAGTATATCTCTAGTCTTTCAAAGTAGTGATGAAGGAATTCATGCTCATGTTGGGGGAAATGAAAACACATTTTCTAATTAAAAGACGCAAGACCCGTATTAAAAAAAAAATTGACAAGAAATATTTACAAGCACACAAATAAAACAATTGCCTTCCCCGGCAACGGCGCCAAAATTTGGCTAGACTTGTCGCGAGTCTCCAAATTAACAATTTTATCCACTACAAACTCTAACAATAGCGAGGGTAAGTAGGGGTCGATCCCACAAGGAAGGTCTATGTTTAATGTGTGTTTGTGTAAATAATTCTAATGTAACCAATTGGGGGGTGTTTGTGGTTTTAAATCTAAATCTAACAAAGCAAAATATTAAAAGATTCGAATAAATGAAATTATAAAAAGAAGTCTTGGGTCTTACAATTTCCACAAATGATATAGGTTTGATCATTGACACTTTTAGACTCTATTTACTCTTGAATACTTTGTTGTGAAAACATGATTTTCTACTTCTCCTTATTTTTAGTTGTTCACTGCGAAAAGCGCACATAAACAACCCTTATGGTGATGACAATCTAGTCCAAGCGTATCTAAATTTAATCTTGCCATAGGTTATAACTAGAGAAGCCAACAAAGAAGAACAAATGCATACACAAGCGGTTCTACACTTTAATTCATATGATTATTATTCTCCGACAATTCAACAACGATGAAAAGCATACAATTGATGAACAATAGTTGCTACTAATGTCTAGGTAATTGAACAAAAGATTCAAATTCCTAAACTAGCAATAGATTATAGATAATATAAACTAGGTGATCAAACTAGTAAAAACTATCGATAGTCGTAATAATGAGTTGAGAATAAAAATCAATATTCAAGAGATAAAAATATAGAGTAAAGAGTCTTACAAAACACTAATTCATTTGCTTCAATTGCTTGATCCAAGACGAATAAATTACTCTTCCATACAAATAAAACTAACTAAAATAAACTATATAAATTGTATTCTAATGATTAAAATGATGAAGAAGTATGTAAAGCATATGGAAGCACCCCCTAAAAGTGTCAACAACATCTTCTTATATAGGCATTTAAAGGACAACTCCTTAATTTCTCTTAAATTATAGGTATTATTACCAAAATAAATGAGAATTAAGGAGTTGTTGAAATTGCATTAAGTCCCATGTTGTGTCATAAACTAGAGTTGGAATCCAATGTTTGTGTCATAAAATATGAGTTGAATGCATGAAATTCATGGAATCCAATGTTCATTTCGATGTTCACTTGCTTGGACCATAGTAATTGGATCTTGACTTGCTTCAAAAACCATATTGCATGAGACATCTTTAGCCCAACAACCTCCAAAGAAGCCTACTCCATCTATATTAATAAATCAATCCAATTAACCCATAAAAACATGCAAATTCATTATCAACCCAATATCAAAGACATGTGAATTAAAATCTTATAAAATGCTTCTCAACCCATCAAATAACCATCAAAATCACCTTTATTAAACCCTACTAAACTAGACTAATCACACATGCAATATTTAAAATTTATGTTGAATTTTCCAGAAATTTATCTCAAATATTGCAATATTATAGATTTTTAATGTAAAAATCGGGTAATTAGTGACATTATTTCGACTTTAATAGTTTAAGTTGGAATTTGGCCATAAAAATTTAACACGATGTCATATATATTATTTCCAGCATGTATAAAAATTTCGAGATTTTTATCTTATTTTATGCTTGAGAAATAATTTTAAAGGTTAAAATCGTACGATATATGACGTAAATCGTTAAAATTTGCAATAGTTGTTAAAATGGCCGAAAAATTTAACCCATATTAGTCATATATGATATGTTCATCATGAAAATATTCTTGGGAGCCAAAAGTTTCAGATTTGATTTAATTTTAATTTGTTAAAAAGTTACATTTAAAATTAAATAAAAAGAGTCATGCATTTAAATTTGGGCTCATTGGGCAGTGTACCATTTAATTTTATGTCCATCTTGTGTTCTTAAAGTATTTTGGAAAGTGTAAAAAAATTATTAGTATTTTATTTGCATTTATGGAGTTAATTATTGAATTTTCCGACTTAAAATGCTCGTTTTACGTATTATTTTCGAAATAATGTTAAAACCGTATAAATACTAATATTTTTTAAGGTTCTGAAATTTTAAGAACATTCTGGAATTTTCAAAATTTGAATTTTGAATTTTCGAAATTTTTATGACTCTTTTGGATTTTTATATTATTTTTCCCGTAAAACCGAGTAATACCGATCAATATTGATATATATTAAGTTAAGTCATGTTCAAAGTTTGAGTAAGACTAAATTTTGAATCCTATGCGAGTTAGGATGATTAACTTAAGGATGAAAACCGTTTCATATAATGCATAGTGTTGTTAATCGTTAAAACACGCGATTCCATAAACCGAGGTTTCCGATAACTATTTAAATAAGTGTTTTAAATAGGACGATTTGGCTTAGGGTTTGCATGATAATTCATATTTACATAAGCATTGCATATTATATTATGAATGTCATGATTTTATTTACGTAATTTTGGGAATTATGTAATTTACTTAGTATGGCCTTAGTTTTAAATCGGTATTTCCCGTAATGAAAGGGGTTACCGATTGGGTTGTAATTTTGTGATCTCGTATCACCCAATTGTAATTTATTTCTATTTTATAATGTATAAAGTAGACTAGAAAAGTTGTAATATTTGTTAAATCCGGAGTTCCTTGAAGACGGTGCCATTCGGAAAGGAGTTCCGATCAAGACGGTGTTTACCTCGAAGTGTGTGCCGCGTGAAGTTTAAGGGACCAAAGGAGTTGGTTTCCGAATTTGTACTTTGTTATTTCTTTTCTAGGAAAGGCCATACTAGGGTTTATTTTTATGCTTTTATTTTTGCTTTTATATGTTTGCATGCATAGCCAAATCGTCATACATCGTATCATGCATTTTCGATTTTATCGACCTAGTCTTTTATTTTATCGATAATTCACCGACTTAGTTCACTTAAACGGAGATAGATAATAATTTGACTAGATCTCTTACATATAAATATTGAGACCTAGCCTTACCAAAAAGTACGGACCCATGAATCCCTTCTTCACAAGAACGTAGGCTCGGCTACACCGGGGTACTAAAATTGTCACGTTGGGTAAGTGGGGTAATAAGATTACACCTTGAAATTTGGTTGATCTCAACGAAAGTATTCGTAACCGTAGTTGCAATAAGTTCGGGCTAAAGATAATTTTAAGAAAATTGTCGACCGAGAGTTCTAAGAGTAGAACCGATTAAAGAGTTAATCCACCAAATTATACTGATACGGGTTGAATCGGCTACACCGTGCCCGGATTAGTATGGGTTTGGGTCTCGGGATTGTTTACTTAATTGGGTAAGAGATCATTAAGTAAATATACTTAACATGTTTAAGTTTCTTAAAATTCAAATTATGAATTTAAAATGATGTTGTTTATCCTTTTATTATTGTAGTTTAATTTTCGACATCATCAATGGCAACCAACGCTCCACCTCTCACTAACGTATCATGGCTTCGACCCTTTATGGATCGTTGCAAACTCGATAAGCATGGTTCAAACTTTAAGGATTGGGATGCGCAATTACTTTTGACCGCTCAAGGTGACGATAAGAGTCGTTACCTATCCGAAGCCGCTCCTCCCGCTCCAACCGCTCGTTCCGCGGTCGGAACTCGTGAGGCCTATGAAGCCTACATGAAAGAGTCCTCCGCTCTTAAAAATGTGCTCATCTTCTCCATGGAGCCGGATCTCCAAAGGAGTATGATAAAGTTGACCACATCGTATGAAATATACACCAAGCTTGCGACCATGTTTTCGCAAACTCCAAGGGTGATTCAATATGAGGCGGCTTCCGCCTTCTTTGACATTACATTCAAGGAAGGGCAAAAGATAAGCCCTCATGTGCTCAAACTCGTTGAGCTCGCGGAGACTCTAAAAGCTCAAAATGTTGATGTTCCCGACTCTCTTATTATTGACCGAGTTCTTCACTCGCTCAATAAGGTTAAGGCGTATGCTCAATTCCGGGTGAATTTCAATATGCGAAACCAAGAGACCACGTTGGAAGAGTTGCATAAGATGCTCGTCCAAGCCGAAAGGGACATGGGACTTCATGAAAGTTCCACCAAGGATGTTTTGAACATCGAAAAGAAAGGGAAAACGAGCTTCAAAAGAAATGCCTCTAAAGGCAAGGGCAAGAAAACGTTCAAGCCCAAGGTGACCAAAGAAAAGACCTTTTCAAAAGGCGCTTCCACCTCGTCTTCAAAAGAGCAAGACAAGTGCCATTATTGCACGAGGATCGGTCATTGGAAGATAAATTGCCCCAAATACTTGAGTGATCTCAAAAATGGGAAGGCAACCGCCGTAGGTAATAATTCTCGTTTATGAGTCATGTCATTTATCAACTTATGTATTGATACAAATATGTTGATGTTTACCCTTTTTAAATGTTTTAAAGGGGCGCCTCCTAATAACGATAAGGGCAAGGAGAAGGAAGCTTGAAGTTCCTTACTTGGATGGCTATGGTAGCATCCAAATTGATCGAAGACTTGAAGAGCTAGCCTCTAATTTTCATATCGTCTTCTTTCATATTTTGCATTTTATTTGCTAAGAACAATTTATTTTCTTGTAAGACAAGGATTAAAATCCTAAAACAATGGTTGTAATTTTGGATATTGGTGACTTGGTTTTCAACCCGAGTCACTACTTTTGTGCTTAATCAATGTTTTGATTTCTCAAATAAATTGCACGCCTTGTTTAAACATGAATAATGGTGATTTATCACGCAATAAACATTGATATGATCAATATAATATAATCAAAGTGTTGATTAAAAACGGAGAACTACACCCCATGAGATACTTTCAATCAAAATAAGACAATATTAGTTCATTATAAGATTTTCATTTTAAGTGAAAATGAGAATGTATTCATCACACCTATAAAACTTCAAACATTATATGCATTGGTTAATCGAAATAGCTATCCTTATACGAATAAAGGTTATTGTTAGAAGGATAGAGTGGGAGAAAATATTTCGCTCGCAAACCAATGATAAAAATAAAGGATCTTAGAGAAGATTCCTTCTTGGGAGTCTTAAGAAGAGCCCTAAATGATTTGAAGAAACTACGAGAGGACACTGAAGAAACTACGGGAGGACACTCGAAGAAAGGTTCTTTATGTTCATTGTTTCAAAGAGAGGAGACATGAAACCCCGTATGAATTCAGAAGGAATATCGGCTCCTTGAGATAATGATTTTTTAAAGATTATAAGATAATAGAGGAGAAATCATCTATCTATACGGGAGGAAAGACCGGTTCCTTAATAAATTTTTATAGTCAAAATTTATAAGATAAAAGAGAAGAAATCATCTCAATTCTCTCAATGTTGTTATAAGGAAATTATCATGTCATATTCGTCTCGAGGAAACGAAGACATGATAAGAGGGTGATGATTGATTGAATGGAAAATAGATCACTATAGGGATAGTGATGGTGATAATGATTCAAGATATAAATAAAAGATTTACATGCAAGAAATGAAAGGTTCATTTAAGAGATCGAGTAATATTGATTTTAGTGGGAGCGATGTTCATTAAAAGAATTAAGCCTACCATTTAGAGAGGATGGGTGATTCTTTAAGGTGTAAAGAATAAGAGGTTTTCAATTCTAGATGAACTAATACCTTATATCATAAGATGATAGAGCTTTACGGGAAGGTTTATTATATTGATAATAAAAGGTCGCCCATTAGAAATCAAAATGGTTAGATATGAATAACCTTGATAAAATAGCCAAGATGTTTGAAAATAGTAAGAGTGATGAAATCACTCATAACTACAATGTAGATTTCAGTACATAAGTGACTAAAGAGAGTGATTCCTTAATCCCTCCAGTATATCGATACGTCACAAGTTATGAGATAACAGTGGGAGTTTTCCTCCGGAAAGGAAACTCAAAATCTAGAAAGAGTTCTAGATATGTACTCAAATAGAATCATATTATACGGGATAATATAAGAATGAAGGAGACAAAAATTTGTAAGTTTTGCAATCATGAATAAAGGTTATTCGCAAAAACACTAATACAAACAGATGATTGTGCATCAAATGCAATATAATAGTATTGACTATTGTTGCATGACAACATCATTTGAGTTATAATTAACTCAAAGTAAAAGATACTTTGTCAGAATCCAAATGGGTTGTAAGAGACAATATTGAACCCCATAAGTGAACTGGATTGACTTAGTATAGCCCCTAGCCGCTTACATGAGGTGACGTCTCAAAGCGACTAGAGTGTGAGGCGATTGATGGCAAGTTCAAGTGCCATAGAGTCATATGTGATGACTAGTCGATCACATAGGCAGACTGTAAGAGACACTCTGTCGGGCAATGTGACCGCTTATAGAGTTCTGGAAATTTTATAGCCGGGTCGTGGCGAGAGCTGCTATAGTATTCTTGTGAGTCAATTCTTAGACTAAAGACTACTCTCCCAAGATGGTGCAGTTTAGGCATAACCTTGATCCATTCTCTACAACTTTTCGTAACTGGAGTCAAATGGGATTGTTTTGGGTTGTGACTAACTATGACTAGTTGAAGGAAATAGTGCGATAGAAATTGTCCACCCCTTGTCAGGGTTGTTCAAATCTCAGGGCCACTCGAGGAGAAGTTAACTGAAAATGCGTGGCCACGCTCAGAAGGTATCTATGGTAGATAATTCCGGTCAGACAGTTATTCTCCAGATCGAGGAAACCACTCATGATAAGATCAAATGCAAGTACGACCTTAGAGAGACACCTTGCATTGAGTGGGAGATTGTAATAGGACAAGAGAATTGGTGACGCACACTTGTCGAGGACAAGTGGGAGATTGTTGCGAAATGTGTCCTCAACAATAGTGCGATCACGTAATTAAATCTCATGACGAGAATGCGCAAGGGATGATACGATTTATATTACTCAACTGACCAACATTAATCGGTAATGATTGGCTGGCTAGAGTTTGACATTACTGTCGTATGACGGTGATGGTCAGTTGATCCCTTTAGGTCACACCTTTAGGACAATTCCCTTAATTGTTAAGTGATCAAATGTATATTGATATGATTTGATCATATTATTTAAACTCGTATATCGAGAAATTAGAGGTTAAATCTTATTGTAAGATTTATGTTTAAAATTGAAATGTGTCAATTATTAAACAGTAAACGATATGTTATTATATCGTTATTAGAATGAATTGGGTTGAAATTAACACAAAGGTTGTAAATCGTATTGACGATTAAATTGTCATTTTATATTTGTAATTTCGAATTACATGTCAATTAATAAATACGATTTATTTAAATATACAATATTTATATGATAAATATTTATATTAATTTTTTTATTGTATTATCTAGTGACATATATGATGTCACATTTTATACAAATTGAACAATTGACATATTGTAAAATGAAGTCCATTTTAAGTGTAAAATGGACGGCTAGTGGAGGTGGTTGTGGGCATGGTTAATGTGTTAACCACACCTTAATGATTATGTTTAAGGGTATATCTTGGAAACACAATCTAGGCCACCCTAGTTGCATGGGTTAGAGAACATGTCTCCCCTTTGTAGCTCCCCATACCCGGCCTCCCACTAACCTAAGCAACACCATTTAAATGTTGTTGCATGCTCACAACTCAAGCTAATGTTCATGCATAATTTTCTAAGTGTAAGAAAATCCCCAAAAATCCTCTAAAATATTATAAGATAATATTCATACTAATTATAGAGAGATATAAATTAGTATACTAAGTTCATATTATTAGAACTTATATTGTTTAAGGAAATTCCGTTTTCTTGTGCTAGCCTAATCGAGATTTCGGATCTTTCAAGGGGTTGTCTTGGTGCATCCAAAGGAGGTATTCTATTTTGGGTACTTGGAGGATCATCCATGCTAAATATTTGGACCGTGTGTAAGGGTTCGAATACTCTCTTATTTCCGCTTTTTTAGCATGCATAAGATCACTTATAATATGTTAATTAAAGGGTTAATTAAAAGATTATGTTAGTATGACTAAGTTTAGTTTATGAGTAACTAATAAAACCCAACAACACCGTCCCCGGCAACGGCGCCATTTTGATGCGCGGGATTTAGTCGTCGGTTCTCACGCATCAAACACATTTATAAAAACCCAAATTAGTAGTATAATAGGGGTTATCGTTCGCGAAGACGGTGGGGATATTTGTATAGTTACGTTCTAATTTAAGCAAGAGTCGGGGTAATGGGTTTGCGATTGAAAAGACTAATTAACTACTAAAGAACTACTAATGCAAATGAATTGAGATGAAATAGATGATTAAGGGAACTAGGGTGTCGGGGGTTACTAGGGTAGTCGATGTCAAACAAGCATAGGGGTAGGTGGTCTCATCTAAGTTAGGTCTAGGTCCGTCTCGTCTTTCGATTTGACTAACCTAAGGTCGAGTCCTATTCTAGCTTTCGCTACAAACAAGATCAACCTAACATATACACATGCCTATGAAGGTCCTAGACTATCGTCTAAGGCAAACAACAATGAGAATCATGCCCAACCGTCGTTGAGGCATTTCATCAAACATATATTATGCATACATTGAAAACCTAACAAAAACGAAACCTAAACCCTAACCCTAAACAACAAACATCAATATCAACTACCCAAGATCCCCCTAACCCTAGTAAAGGGACTACTCACTCATGGCAAGGGAAAACATGTGAATAAAACATAAACAAATACTAACCATCATGAACAAGTAAAGGGTAAACAATTGATTCAAAAGAAACTTAAATAAATGTAAAAACTAAGTAGAGATTAGAAGGATTATACCAATAGCAAAGGAAAATGAGGCAACTTGGATAACAAGATGAAGAATCCTTTCAAACCCTTCAAATTACAACCCAAAATTTCCTCTTACAATTGCTCAAGAACAAGACTAAGTAGATTACTAAAGAAAGATTAACAAGAATTGAAAGATTAAACTAAGATCTAAAGAGGATTAAAATGTTTAAGAGAGTTTTTTGTGTCTAAGTATGAACCAATGAAACAGTAAAAACCCTAGAAAATAAGCTTAGGAATGCGTGATTACAAAATGATACAAGTGCGGGTTTATATAGTGCTCGAAAATACGAAAAGTGACTCCCAGCCGGTCGACCGGCTGCCGGTCTGGAACCGGCTGAGAGTCCAAATATGGACTTCTGATTTTTTCTTCTTTTCTACAATGCTCAGGTACTGCCAGCCGGCCGGCCGGCTGCCGGTCGGCCACCGGCTGGGGATGCGAAATCAATGATCTGATTTGAAACGAGTTAGGCCAAGGGTGAGGGGGTCCCAACCGGTCAACCGGCTGCCGGTTGGCCACCGGCTGAGGACCCAAATTCCAAGTTCTGCAAAAATCTTCAAATTCAAGGCTTAGGGGCTCCCAGCCGGCGGACCGGCTGCCGGCCGACCGGCTGAGGACCCCATTTTGACATTTCGTCTAATTTCCTCCTATTTTGCCTTGATTTCACCACATTTTGCTCCCGTTTCTTCATTCCCGCGTCAAGTCCTACAACATGGCAACAAACATGTAGAAGAGAGATATCGGGTACGAAAAGGAGCGAAAACACGCCAAACGGGGGCGAAACGGGATCGAAATAAAAGGAAAACAAGAGAAAATAATGACCGAATTTGGGCTCATCAGCTTCATAAAACCCCTAGCATGATAGAACCCTAATTATATATGAGCCTAATATAGACCCAATATCCTATTTAGAAGGAAAAACACGGATTTGAGCAGTTAAATCGGGGTCAACTATGGGTGATGGAGTAGTACTATCAGCAATAGCAGCCCATGTAACAACCCGACCCACCACGGTCGTAACACCCCCAATTAGATGGGAGGTAAGCCTTTGGGCCCATTATTTGTCCTCACTTAAACCCAAAAGCACAAGGCCTTGTTACTAAGTGGTGTGTGGAAGTTATTATAAACATATCACAAGCCTCACATTCTACCGATGTGGGACAACTTTCCTCTCATACTCTTGGGGTGTTACAAACTCCCCCACTTAAAGACCACAACGTACTCGTTGTGCCTCAAACTTGACCACAACCAGGGCCAGAATCCTCCCCTGCTAGGTGTGTGACCCGGGTACTCCCGACCACAGGCTCACCACACGGTCGCAGGGTCGCTCTGATACCAACTGTAACAACCCGGATTTAAAAATGCAAATAAGCTAGATAAATATAGCATATATATTAAATATCATGGTGGCGGAAACACTATGACGATAAATCCGAGTGTTACCAAAATAGATAAAGCAACACTTAACTACGCATACAACTACTCTCGTTAATGGAAACTCGTCCAAAATAAAAACAACAAAGTTCGATTATTAAACATCATCTTTGTTATTTTTTTTTTCTCTCTCTCTCTCTCTCTCTCTCTCTCTCTTAACCCATCCAAGATCAAGAAGCACATCAACCTGGAAAAAAATATCAACATCCACCGTCAGTGGGGAGTAACTAGGAGTCCTCCCAGCCATGACTTAAGAAAATCAGGAAACAATTATGAACAAATAATAAGAGACAACATATAATCCATTTAAAATATGAAAACATGTGAACTTCATAAAAGAAATCCAATATCAAGTAAATAATCACAAATGCGTAGGCAATATCAAGACATGAAAATAATACAACATGATTCTTTAAACTGTGTCACCAACATTCAAATCTTTGTTTTACTTACATGATTATATGAAATATTGTGAAAAACGTAGTCATATATAATGAAAAGAAATAGAACCAATTTACCTGAATGATATATATAGAGGTGGTATAAACATCCAGAACTTGGACCATAATTACATAGAATAACACGAGATAAGAACGAGCACCGTCTAGAGCCATAAACCTGACCCTAAACCTCGATGTCATGAACCTGACACCAAGACAACCCTACGGTAGGACACATAACAGTGAACCCATGCCTAAGACTGACCAGACTCTCGAGGGACATAACAGTCTAGTTAAGGCGTAAATGTGCGGACCCTTAACTAGTCAAGGCGTAAATGTACGGACCCTAGACCCCCAAACGACATATCCGTAGACTCATAAGAGTATCCAATAACAAGGACGGTCAACCCGCAGCAGGCCATAAACCTGACCATGCCAGGGTACTAGGTAGGCCATAAACCTGAACCTACCCAGTTTGGTATTGCTCTTCTCAAGTAGACCATAAACCTGAATCTACTCGATATCTTATACTCTAGCTAAACCATAAATAAAATGGAACAAAGTCCAAAAGATAACAAATGTTCACCGTGAATAACATCATGTTAACATGCCAACACGCTCATAACTAAGCGATAAATAATATTGGATCAAGTTCAACATTTGGTCATCAAAGCTAGAGCATAAGTTCAAGTTTTCCAATATAAAACAAAGACACTCATTTAAATATATAATACAAAGAGTGTATACATGACATTTAGCTTAGTAGAAGTAACAATCAATTCTTAACACAAATATTCATAATGAATTTCACGCACATTACATATGCCCTCTACCGTAAAATTCATAATTAATTCAAATAAAATCAAATTGATACAAGGCCAATTGGGTTGGATTAATAAGACTCTTAGCTAAAAACTTTGTCAAATAACCATTTCCAAATGACGAACATAACAGATATTTATAAACTGATCTTTACAGTATGACAGAAAACGTCGCACAAAAAGTATCGCTTCATAAAACGGGTTCAACAAATCATTTTGGAGCAAAGTAAAATCCTAACATCATCTAAACTCTTCAAAGTTTTAATTATAAAAATTACCCAGAATAGTTTCAAAGTATAAAAAGGGTTTTAGAAATAATCTTTGAGCTACTGTCCATTTCGCGAGTATTTCAGCGCGTTGTTCGTAAACATTTTATTGTGAACAAACGATATGTAAGAAAATTACGAAATTTTAAAGGTAAACTTTAGACTTAAAATAAATATGAGTCTCTTTTCAACTTTTTCAGAGAAAGACAATTTAAGATGGAGAAATAAAATAAATAAAAACATTCCACAATAAATTACTTAACCCAATTTTATAATTTTATCTTAAAGGGCATGTAATAGGCGATTTTATGCATAAATAAAGAAATAATTAAGAAAAATATGTCACAAACATTAATAATTTATTCTTCATATTTATATTTCAGAATATACCTAAAAATAATTTATAATTAATTTATTTCTATTTATTTATTATTCAACACAATTTAACTTTATTTATGGATTAATTAGCCATAAAATTCAAAAATAATTATAAAAATTAATAATTCGACATGCAAAATTTGAATATACTAAAATAAGTCATCCTAAGATGAAAAATTCAAGTTTCACATTTATTTATATATTTTACATATTTACTAGAGATTAATTGCCGAAAACACGAATATATATTAAATAAGAGCAATAATAATTATAAAAATAAAATAATCAACTTAAATACTATAAATATATTTATGTACCAGAATAAAAATCAAATGTATAATTTTCGAAATTTTTAATTTATGTTTTATATATTTCTAGATGATTATCCCAAAAAAACGTAATTAAATATCAAATAACAACAATTAAACATATAATAATTTTGGGACTCAAATAAACACATGCAAACTCATAAATAATGATAATAAATCAGAATATAATCAAAAATTTAATTTTCATAATTATCTATATATTTTACCCACTAATTAGATTGTTAAATCGCATAAAACACAATTAAATCGTAAAAATTATTAAATACTTATAAATTCATCACAAATAATAAAAATTACTATTTATTTATATAAATCATGAATTTCATATATTCCCATGTTTTAAACATCATATATATTATCAATCTTGTTATAAACTCATAAAAGCACTTGAAAATCAAAAATCATAGAAAGGAGAAAATCTAGTTACCTTGCAAGAGATTAAAATTAGTAAATAAGTAGAATAATGTTATAAGATCAACCAAATGATCTCCCTCCAAAAAAAAGATCTCTTGATCACCTCCTTGAACAAACATAAGAATTAAACCAAATTATCAAATACTACTCTAATAAAAATAACTATGATAAAGAAAAAGAGAAATAAATAAACACTTACACTTACTAAAATATGGGATAAAAGAGATGTAAAAAATGAAAGAAATGAATGTTGGAAATGGGGATGAAAACTCACGCCAAAGAGGAGAAGAAAAAGGATTTTGTTTTGTGTTTATTAAGTTGTCACTTGTAGAGTAATTAAGGTAGTATAGAAGAGACTAGAAGGTAGGCTTAAGATATTAATTTAAGGAAATTAGGCATATGTCTATTAAGATAGGCCTTGGTGAACAAGGAACCATTTTTTTCAACTTAGCATGTGCCTAGGTGATGATTACACAAGGTGGAAGGTGTAGCAACGATATGAGTTTCCTGTCGGCGGATTTCTGCGACAGTCTTCTGTATTTTGGGCATAATTTCCTCCACAGAAAAGCGATTAAGGTGATTTCGGTGGCGTTGGAAAGTTAAGAGAAAGAGATAAAACTTTTATTTTATAGTCGAGAGACATAAATGTATCGAAAACATCTTAAAATTAGGATCAATGACAAAGTAGTTATTCGCAAGTTTAAGGAGTGTAAGTTTAAGATGGGCACGCATTTGGATTTTCATTGTCGAAAAAGATAGATTTTAGATGGGATTTTATTTATTGTGGATCATCTTATTATTTAAAATAAGAGTTTAAATTATATAGGATGATGTAAAAATTACGGGGTGTTACAACTGTAACAACCCGGATTTAAAAATGCAAATAAGCTAGATAAATATAGCATATTATATTAAATATCATGGTGGCGGAAACACTATGACGATAAATCCGAGTGTTACCAAAATAGATAAAGCAACACTTAACTACGCATACAACTACTCTCGTTAATGGAAACTCGTCCAAAATAAAAACAACAAAGTTCGATTATTAAACATCATCTTTCTTATTTTTTTCTCTCTCTCTCTCTTAACCCATCCAAGACCAAGAAGCACATCAACCTGGAAAAAAAATATCAACATCCACCGTCAGTGGGGAGTAACTAGGAGTCCTCCCAGCCATGACTTAAGAAAATCAGGAAACAATTATGAACAAATAATAAGAGACAACATATAATCCATTTAAAATATGAAAACATGTGAACTTCATAAAAGAAATCCAATATCAAGTAAATAATCACAAATGCGTAGGCAATATCAAGATATGAAAATAATACAACATGATTCTTTAAACTGTGTCACCAACATTCAAATCTTTGTTTTACTTACATGATTATATGAAATATTGTGAAAAACGTAGTCATATATAATGAAAAGAAATAGAACCAATTTACCTGAATGATATATATAGAGGTGGTATAAACATCCAGAACTTGGACCATAATTACATAGAATAACACGAGATAAGAACGAGCACCGTCTAGAGCCATAAACCTGACCCTAAACCTCGATGTCATGAACCTGACACCAAGACAACCCTACGGTAGGACACATAACAGTGAACCCATGCCTAAGACTGACCAGACTCTCGAGGGACATAACAGTCTAGTTAAGGCGTAAATGTGCGGACCCTTAACTAGTCAAGGCGTAAATGTACGGACCCTAGACCCCCAAACGACATATCCGTAGACTCATAAGAGTATCCAATAACAAGGACGGTCAACCCGCAGCAGGCCATAAACCTGACCATGCCAGGGTACTAGGTAGGCCATAAACCTGAACCTACCCAGTTTGGTATTGCTCTTCTCAAGTAGACCATAAACCTGAATCTACTCGATATCTTATACTCTAGCTAAACCATAAATAAAATGGAACAAAGTCCAAAAGATAACAAATGTTCACCGTGAATAACATCATGTTAACATGCCAACACGCTCATAACTAAGCGATAAATAATATTGGATCAAGTTCAACATTTGGTCATCAAAGCTAGAGCATAAGTTCAAGTTTTCCAATATAAAACAAAGACACTCATTTAAATATATAATACAAAGAGTGTATACATGACATTTAGCTTAGTAGAAGTAACAATCAATTCTTAACACAAATATTCATAATGAATTTCACGCACATTACATATGCCCTCTACCGTAAAATTCATAATTAATTCAAATAAAATCAAATTGATACAAGGCCAATTGGGTTGGATTAATAAGACTCTTAGCTACAAACTTTGTCAAATAACCATTTCCAAATGACGAACATAACAGATATTTATAAACTGATCTTTACAGTCTGACAGAAAACGTCGCACAAAAAGTATCGCTTCATAAAACGGGTTCAATAAATCATTTTGGAGCAAAGTAAAATCCTAACAACATCTAAACTCTTCAAAGTTTTAATTATAAAAATTACCCAAAATAGTTTCAAAGTATAAAAAGGGTTTTAGAAATAATCTTTGAGCTACTGTCCATTTCGCGAGTATTTCAGCGCGTTGTTCGTAAACATTTTATTGTGAACAAACGATATGTAAGAAAATTACGAAATTTTAAAGGTAAACTTTAGACTTAAAATAAATATGAGTCTTTTTTCAACTTTTTCAGAGAAAGACAATTTAAGATGGAGAAATAAAATAAATAAAAACATTCCACAATAAATTACTTAACCCAATTTTATAATTTTATCTTAAAGGGCATGTAATAGGCGATTTTATGCATAAATAAAGAAATAATTAAGAAAAATATGTCACAAACATTAATAATTTATTCTTCATATTTATATTTCAGAATATACCTAAAAATAATTTATATTTAATTTATTTCTATTTATTTATTATTCAACACAATTTAACTTTATTTATGGATTAATTAGCCATAAAATTCAAAAATAATTATAAAAATTAATAATTCGACATGCAAAATTTGAATATACTAAAATAAGTCATCCTAAGATGAAAAATTCAAGTTTCACATTTATTTATATATTTTACATATTTACTAGAGATTAATTGCCGAAAACACGAATATATATTAAATAAGAGCAATAATAATTATAAAAATAAAATAATCAACTTAAATACTATAAATATATTTATGTACCAGAATAAAAATCAAATGTATAATTTTCGAAATTTTTAGTTTATGTTTTATATATTTCTAGATGATTATCCCAAAAAAACGTAATTAAATATCAAATAACAACAATTAAACATATAATAATTTTGGGACTCAAATAAACACATGCAAACTCATAAATAATGATAATAAATCAGAATATAATCAAAAATTTAATTTTCATAATTATCTATATATTTTACCCACTAATTAGATTGTTAAATCGCATAAAACACAATTAAATCGTAAAAATTATTAAATACTTATAAATTCATCACAAATAATAAAAATTACTATTTATTTATATAAATCATGAATTTCATATATTCCCATGTTTTAAACATCATATATATTATCAATCTTGTTATAAACTCATAAAAGCACTTGAAAATCAAAAATCATAGAAAGGAGAAAATCTAGTTACCTTGCAAGAGATTAAAATTAGTAAATAAGTAGAATAATGTTATAAGATCAACCAAATGATCTCCCTCCAAAAAAAAGATCTCTTGATCACCTCCTTGAACAAACATAAGAATTAAACCAAATTATCAAATACTACTCTAATAAAAATAACTATGATAAAGAAAAAGAGAAATAAATAAACACTTACACTTACTAAAATATGGGATAAAAGAGATGTAAAAAATGAAAGAAATGAATGTTGGAAATGGGGATGAAAACTCACGCCAAAGAGGAGAAGAAAAAGGATTTTGTTTTGTGTTTATTAAGTTGTCACTTGTAGAGTAATTAAGGTAGTATAGAAGAGACTAGAAGGTAGGCTTAAGATATTAATTTAAGGAAATTAGGCACATGTCTATTAAGATAGGCCTTGGTGAACAAGGAACCATTTTTTTCAACTTAGCATGTGCCTAGGTGATGATTACACAAGGTGGAAGGTGTAGCAACGATATGAGTTTCCTGTCGGCGGATTTCTGCGACAGTCTTCTGTATTTTGGGCATAATTTCCTCCACAGAAAAGCGATTAAGGTGATTTCGGTGGCGTTGGAAAGTTAAGAGAAAGAGATAAAACTTTTATTTTATAGTCGAGAGACATAAATGTATCGAAAACATCTTAAAATTAGGATCAATGACAAAGTAGTTATTCGCAAGTTTAAGGAGTGTAAGTTTAAGATGGGCACGCATTTGGATTTTCATTGTCGAAAAAGATAGATTTTAGATGGGATTTTATTTATTGTGGATCATCTTATTATTTAAAATAAGAGTTTAAATTATATAGGATGATGTAAAAATTACGGGGTGTTACAACTGTAACAACCCGGATTTAAAAATGCAAATAAGCTAGATAAATATAGCATATTATATTAAATATCATGGTGGCGGAAACACTATGACGATAAATCCGAGTGTTACCAAAATAGATAAAGCAACACTTAACTACGCATACAACTACTCTCGTTAATGGAAACTCGTCCAAAATAAAAACAACAAAGTTCGATTATTAAACATCATCTTTCTTATTTTTTCTCTCTCTCTCTCTTAACCCATCCAAGACCAAGAAGCACATCAACCTGGAAAAAAATATCAACATCCACCGTCAGTGGGGAGTAACTAGGAGTCCTCCCAGCCATGACTTAAGAAAATCAGGAAACAATTATGAACAAATAATAAGAGACAACATATAATCCATTTAAAATATGAAAACATGTGAACTTCATAAAAGAAATCCAATATCAAGTAAATAATCACAAATGCGTAGGCAATATCAAGATATGAAAATAATACAACATGATTCTTTAAACTGTGTCACCAACATTCAAATCTTTGTTTTACTTACATGATTATATGAAATATTGTGAAAAACGTAGTCATATATAATGAAAATAAATAGAACCAATTTACCTGAATGATATATATAGAGGTGGTATAAACATCCAGAACTTGGACCATAATTACATAGAATAACACGAGATAAGAACGAGCACCGTCTAGAGCCATAAACCTGACCCTAAACCTCGATGTCATGAACCTGACACCAAGACAACCCTACGGTAGGACACATAACAGTGAACCCATGCCTAAGACTGACCAGACTCTCGAGGGACATAACAGTCTAGTTAAGGCGTAAATGTGCGGACCCTTAACTAGTCAAGGCGTAAATGTACAGACCCTTGACCCCCAAACGACATATCCGTAGACTCATAAGAGTATCCAATAACAAGGACGGTCAACCCGCAGCAGGCCATAAACCTGACCATGCCAGGGTACTAGGTAGGCCATAAACCTGAACCTACCCAGTTTGGTATTGCTCTTCTCAAGTAGACCATAAACCTGAATCTACTCGATATCTTATACTCTAGCTAAACCATAAATAAAATGGAACAAAGTCCAAAAGATAACAAATGTTCACCGTGAATAACATCATGTTAACATGCCAACACGCTCATAACTAAGCGATAAATAATATTGGATCAAGTTCAACATTTGGTCATCAAAGCTAGAGCATAAGTTCAAGTTTTCCAATATAAAACAAAGACACTCATTTAAATATATAATACAAAGAGTGTATACATGACATTTAGCTTAGTAGAAGTAACAATCAATTCTTAACACAAATATTCATAATGAATTTCACGCACATTACATATGCCCTCTACCGTAAAAGTCATAATTAATTCAAATAAAATCAAATTGATACAAGGCCAATTGGGTTGGATTAATAAGACTCTTAGCTACAAACTTTGTCAAATAACCATTTCCAAATGACGAACATAACAGATATTTATAAACTGATCTTTACAGTCTGACAGAAAACGTCGCACAAAAAGTATCGCTTCATAAAACGGGTTCAATAAATCATTTTGGAGCAAAGTAAAATCCTAACAACATCTAAACTCTTCAAAGTTTTAATTATAAAAATTACCCAGAATAGTTTCAAAGTATAAAAAGGGTTTTAGAAATAATCTTTGAGCTACTGTCCATTTCGCGAGTATTTCAGCGCGTTGTTCGTAAACATTTTATTGTGAACAAACGATATGTAAGAAAATTACGAAATTTTAAAGGTAAACTTTAGACTTAAAATAAATATGAGTCTTTTTTCAACTTTTTCAGAGAAAGACAATTTAAGATGGAGAAATAAAATAAATAAAAACATTCCACAATAAATTACTTAACCCAATTTTATAATTTTATCTTAAAGGGCATGTAATAGGCGATTTTATGCATAAATAAAGAAATAATTAAGAAAAATATGTCACAAACATTAATAATTTATTCTTCATATTTATATTTCAGAATATACCTAAAAATAATTTATAATTAATTTATTTCTATTTATTTATTATTCAACACAATTTAACTTTATTTATGGATTAATTAGCCATAAAATTCAAAAATAATTATAAAAATTAATAATTCGACATGCAAAATTTGAATATACTAAAATAAGTCATCCTAAGATGAAAAATTCAAGTTTCACATTTATTTATATATTTTACATATTTACTAGAGATTAATTGCCGAAAACACGAATATATATTAAATAAGAGCAATAATAATTATAAAAATAAAATAATCAACTTAAATACTATAAATATATTTATGTACCAGAATAAAAATCAAATGTATAATT
The DNA here is from genome assembly GCA_029255685.2 of Silene conica. Lineage (NCBI taxonomy): Eukaryota > Viridiplantae > Streptophyta > Magnoliopsida > Caryophyllales > Caryophyllaceae > Silene > Silene conica. Next base: position 84,073,871 of record CM055314.2, read on the forward strand.
TTCGAAATTTTTAATTTATGTTTTATATATTTCTAGATGATTATCCCAAAAAAACGTAATTAAATATCAAATAACAACAATTAAACATATAATAATTTTGGGACTCAAATAAACACATGCAAACTCATAAATAATGATAATAAATCAGAATATAATCAAAAATTTAATTTTCATAATTATCTATATATTTTACCCACTAATTAGATTGTTAAATCGCATAAAACACAACTAAATCGTAAAAATTATTAAATACTTATAAATTCATCACAAATAATAAAAATTACTATTTATTTATATAAATCATGAATTTCATATATTCCCATGTTTTAAACATCATATATATTATCAATCTTGTTATAAACTCATAAAAGCACTTGAAAATCAAAAATCATAGAAAGGAGAAAATCTAGTTACCTTGCAAGAGATTAAAATTAGTAAATAAGTAGAATAATGTTATAAGATCAACCAAATGATCTCCCTCCAAAAAAAAGATCTCTTGATCACCTCCTTGAACAAACATAAGAATTAAACCAAATTATCAAATACTACTCTAATAAAAATAACTATGATAAAGAAAAAGAGAAATAAATAAACACTTACACTTACTAAAATATGGGATAAAAGAGATGTAAAAAATGAAAGAAATGAATGTTGGAAATGAGGATGAAAACTCACGCCAAAGAGGAGAAGAAAAAGGATTTTGTTTTGTGTTTATTAAGTTGTCACTTGTAGAGTAATTAAGGTAGTATAAAAGAGACTAGAAGGTAGGCTTAAGATATTAATTTAAGGAAATTAGGCACATGTCTATTAAGATAGGCCTTGGTGAACAAGGAACCATTTTTTTCAACTTAGCATGTGCCTAGGTGATGATTACACAAGGTGGAAGGTGTAGCAACGATATGAGTTTCCTGTCGGCGGATTTCTGCGACAGTCTTCCGTATTTTGGGCATAATTGCCTCCACAGAAAAGCGATTAAGGTGATTTTGGTGGCGTTGGAAAGTTAAGAGAAAGAGCTAAAACTTTTATTTTATAGTCGAGAGACATAAATGTATCGAAAACATCTTAAAATTAGGATCAATGACAAAGTAGTTATTCGCAAGTTTAAGGAGTGTAAGTTTAAGATGGGCATTTGGATTTTCATTGTCGAAAAAGATAGATTTTAGATGGGATTTTATTTATTGTGGATCATCTTATTATTTAAAATAAGAGTTTAAATTATATAGGATGATGTAAAAATTACGGGGTGTTACAACTCTACCCCCCTTAAGAAAAGTTTTGTCCTCGAAACTTGAAATTCAAAGAAGGTCAAAACAAGGTAAGAGTTACAAGTGATCTTCAAATCCTAACCGTTGCGCACTCTGATCACTACCAAACAAACACGATAGAGAGATATATCATATCCTCGATGTTGTTATCATTTTCACACACTCTACAACCTCAAAAGTCAAGTTAAACTACTTCCTTCCCAAAAAGGTCCTTTTTTCTCGATACGATCTAGTTATCGGAAACCACAATTTTTTTCACATGCATCACCTATAAACATGTGGTTAGTACTCATAAAGTCCATGACACCTCATATGCCCCAATATCAACAGTTGTCTCGGTTTCACCAAGAACACTATTACGTAATATTCCGCAATGTATAACAGTTCATCTCATGAACTACTATATTCTAGTCCCCATATTCCAAACATTCTTTCACCATCATTAACTATCATTAAACAATATATATGACCTCTCATAAACTTATTACTATTTGTCCGAGTCCAAATAACTTTCAACAACCACTACAATTATAGTTTACTACTCACCACAAGATATGACATTGACCAAAGCTCAAACAGATAATCTCTAAACCAGGAAAAACTTGGTTCTCAAAATATATCTAATCTCCAAAGTTACCAATCTCAAACTTCAATCTCATTACCAAAACATTACTCATACTCGCCAGACCCAAACATTTCCTTCGAACACTTATCATCATGACCTTCCTCAGCACCAAAAAACTATACACCTTTAATTAAGCTAGTACTCATTATACCGTAATAACACACTTTGTAACGATAATGTATTTCCATCAAAGCATAATAAGATCACCAAAAAAAATCTTATTACATGTGATCATATATAAAGAAATCAATATTATAACCACAATTCGTAGTTCTACCTTATTATCCATGAACATTATCTTTACATCACAAAACCACCACAAGACTGCAAAAAGTTGTCCTTCAACTAATCACTCATACTTTTAAATGAAGTGCAATATCTCTGAAATTTTCCATTTTAACTTCAGACAGAATAAACAAACATCTATGTATAATCACATTAATAACACCCTCAACCTTTCAAAGCTCATAAAAGACGTTTAATACTCCTCCGAAACTTTATATGTCATCCAAATACATTCTCCCATTCAACAATGTTACTATGTTCTCAATATCCAATGACCAAACATCACACTCGAAGATCTAACACTCTTCACCAAGGATTCAAGCTCCCACTATGAGATGATCACCAATAGCTCTAAAGGTATTTCAAACATTTTCAAATTACCACGGAAAAAAAAAAATAACTTGAAAAGCAAAATAAACGTTTTCGTGTAATAACACAAGGTAAAAGAATACATTCTTTTGGGAAGTAAAACCTTAGAGAGAAATCAATGTAAAAAGGATAATTACGAAAGTCCAAAAAAAAGAAGGAACCGAAGTTGAAATAAAGAACAAATAGAGAATAACGATGGATAAAACAAATAGAGGAGAAAGATAAATAAGAAACTTTTAGTTTAAAGACTCAAATAGAAGAGGTATGGTTAACACGTGCAGGGATGATAAGGAAGCGCGACTCCCAAAACATATCTATAAACACCAAGAGGACACTTTAAAATAAGATAAATAAAACACGATAACCAGGGTATTACTATTCTCGTACAATCATCACTTAAGGTAACCACGCCTCGGAACGTCCTTTCATCATATCTCCATAATACATCAGCATCAACACATCTCTATATAATAGCCCCTTTGCAAATAACATTACATTCCTCAATTTATCAACACTCAACATCATAAACTCTCACGACCATCAGCTCTCAAGTCCTTTGACTTTCAAGAACGCCTTCTAACTACGCTTAATGAATCAATCCATAACAAATCTCTACACCCCCGGAAAGATGAACAATATTGTCCATTATAATCATCACCACATGTTCGTTCACTAAGTTGATGCTAGAACACTTTAAAATTGACATCTCACAAGCCCATAAATTACAGTTTTTTTTTCCAATCAATCCTTAAAGGTAGGATCAGTAATAACTCCTCAACGGATGAATCAAAAATCATTTCATGACTCACTAATAGTCATTAACGATTCTTACTCCTCAAATATAGTATTCCAATTAAAAACGAGCACAGTCTCAAAAATTCCAAACGTGCTCAATCTAAACTCGCTGATAACATTCAATTCATTTCCAACATTCACTACTACAATATCAGCATATAGAGGCGCTCTTCTTACGACGCTCTTAATAAAAAGTGCTGAATAAGACTAATTCATGCTAAAAAAGAGGCGCTTTTCAATAGCGCCTTATCAAAAATCTAAAATTGAAAAGGCGGACTTAATATTTCATTGTAGCGCCATATTAACCCCCCTCACTACTAAAAAAAACCCTTCAAAAATATTAAACCCATTTACATCATCTTCTACAAAAGTTGAAGTTCGGCACCGCCATTGGAGTCATAGCAAATAAATCAGGATCTTTTATCTCATAATCAAGTATGATTCATTCCTTAATTTGTTTTTTATCTATCTTTGTAGTCATTGTTGTCATTAACTGCAAAATTGATTCTTATGCATTTCAATTGAAATTTGGGGGTTTCTTTGTATTTGATATTTTACATATGAATTGAATTCTATTTCAATGATTTAAGTAGAATATCATAACAGGAATGGGTGAGACGATGTAGTTAATACTTGAAATTTGGGGGTTTCTTTGTATTTGATATTTTACATATGCCACTGCTTGACTGGTTTCGTTGTCCGAGGGCCACATTACAGGTAATTGAGTATTAGTATTTCATTCTGGAGAATCCTGGATAGTACCAAATCAATTAATTTAAAACTGATAAATTGATTACACGATCCATAGTCGTAGTTCAGTTCGGCTTCATTTTAAAAGACAGTGCAATATTGTTGCTCTTATTTTACACAAAACTTGTCCTTAGTTCTTGAGAACATACTGAATCTTTACAGCCCCAGAGGGCTTGATTCTCTATTCTGCATCCCCACATGGAGTTGTTGGGGCTGGTGTCCTTGACAATTAAGTACAATGACTTATTAAATCTCTTTAAGGATCACAAGGGCATACTTTTGTATTATTACCAGTTGATCCACGTTTATCAATAACGGTTGGCTTGCTAGATAAGTTTGACGTTATTGTCATACGGATGGCGGTGATCAACTGGTCCCTATACGTCACACCTATAGGACACGTTTGAGATATGTGAAGGTATGAAAATACAGTCACATTTTGCCGGATATGACTAAACGGTTAGTCAGAGGTATTGACTATTAAATTAGTCAATAAGATGTTGAGATTATTATTTAATACGGATTAAATAATTTTAGCTAATACGGATTACATGATTAATTCGTAAATTAAATATAAACGGTTATATTTAATTAAATATTGTATTCGCGTATTAATATAAACAGTTATATTAATTTGGGTAATTATACAATATCGTGTTTTGTCAGACCATTATTAATATATCGACTGTATTAATATCTGATAACATGTTACGATTTATAATTAATATACCACGAACAACTTAAAGCTAAATGGGTCGAATCACGAATTAGAATAAGGTAAGAGTGGAAAGCCCACTCCTACCCTATCTCCAATTCGGCCGAAACCTAGAGACTACATAAGGAGAGTTTTTCTCCTTATGTCGGTTACTCTTGGTGCACTGTTAAATTATCTCAAGGTGAAAATTAGGGTTTTGAGACATTCTTTTCCCAAAACCTCAGATCTCACATCTAAAACCTCAAGGGCTCTCCCTATATTGCAAGGCAATTGGAGAGGATTTCTAGCACACGCGGTCACGTCTCAAACTAAGTCTTGGGTGCAAGTTATAGGAGGGAATTTGCATTAATTCCTGTTCTTAGGCCTTTTGCGCGAGGACTAAAGGTTGTACTTCTTTTCTCATGCTTTTAATCTTATGACGATATTCACAATTGCATATTTCATTATAATCCTGCAAATTTAGGGTGAATACGCGTATTATTCCCCACAAGTGGTATCAGAGCCTTAGGCCATGAAAATTTTACAATTGTGTCTTTCATAAGATTTAATTTTTTTTTTTGAAAACCGTACATTCTGTCGCAGGCACTCGATCGAGTCCCTGTTGCACTCGATCGAGTGCCCTCGTACCAGGCCCGTGCGTGTGTTTTTTGTGAGAAATCGATCTTGGTTTTCGATTATAATTTGCATATTGTTAATTAATCGATATTTTTAGCAATATGTGAATCTTTTGTTGTTGTTTATTTATGATTTACACGTTTTAAATCCATGTTATAAACCCGTTTTAATTTAAAAGTGCAGCGATTTGCAGTTTTTACGAGCCACTCGATCGAGCCCTGCTGCACTCGATCGAGTGACCCTGACACTCGATCGAGTGCCCCTGTTACTCGATCGAGTGCTCTCGTTTCGGGGTGTTTATTTTCGAAAATAACTTGTTTCTTATTTTCACATGGCTTAAAATAATATACTATATACGGAAATAGTATATTATTTAGTGAAACGGTTCACCCTCGTTTGATACATATTGTTTTAAAACAGTTTAAAATAATGGATTATATGTTTATTAAAATTGGTGATTAAAGCGGTATAGTCACATAATTTTAATCTTAAAAGGTGGTTTGGTATAAATTTATTAATCATAATAACAGTATTATGTCATGTATAAATTTTATTTAGTTGATGCATTTTATTTATCGTCTTGTGAATGCCTTGAATGCTTTCAATAACGTATTTAATTTTTGCAAACGGTTGTAACTTAGTGTGGCCTTAGAAGATTGTGTTACCGTAATGATGGGACACGATCTTGCTTGTAATTTTGAGATCTTGAATCTCCGTTTTGGGTTTTTGCCATGTAATTACTTTTGTATTTAAATTAGAATGTATCTAGGACTACTTTTGTAATTTAAATTAGTAATTTTGTGAAGACCAAAGAGAAGACGGAGACCGGATGCTCACTCCCGCTGCAAGGACCAAGATAGAACATCAAGACAAGCTTCTAGGGTCCAACGGTGGATTCCAAGTTGTTTTATGTTTATTTTGGTAGGATAGGCCACACTAGGACTTTTATTTACGTTTATTGCATTTATCTTTACGCTTTCATCGATAATAGCTTGCATCATATTCCGCCTAAAAACCAAACCACCTATTTCATGCCTGAAAACTGACTCATGTAGAGGTCACGCGTTAGTTTTCTGTGACAATACAGATGTCACATGTCAATTTAAAAGCCATCACTTTATTTAATTCATTCACGCAAATGCTAGTTTTTAGTTCACTTATATATGGATAAATATGAGTTGATGGGGTCTTCCTCGTATAACCAAAAATTGAGATTAGTCTTTATAAATCAGCCTCCCATGAATCCCTTCTTCGTCGGTAGGCATAATATGACCCCTTCTACGTCGGGTAAGTGGGAACAGATGATTTATTTTATCTCAACATCATGGTCACTCGATAATATTCCAGTGACTGAGATGGACTAATAGATAGGATTTACGGAAATCTATCGACCAAGAGTTCCAACGATTGGAATTAGCCAAACTGTGGGCTTATCAATATACGGAAATTGAGTCTTGGGATCGTTTATATAATTCTTGAGGGAGATCAATTATATAAATGCATGAGTCTACGAGTTTAAATTCAATTTAATATAGACTTAAATCACAACAATAAGTTGCTTATATGGTTTTGTTTTATCTTCTTTCAGTGTAGAACACGTTCATTAAAACTGCTGTAAATCTAAAATGGCTGGTGAAGACCCAATGCCAAGTGCCAAGCTAGCACGTGAATCCTGGCTAAAGGCCTTCATGGACTCCATGAATCAGTCAACTAGACTGAGGAATGATGGGTCAAACTTCTCCGACTGGGAGGCAGCACTACGGAATGCTGCCATTGCTGACGGAAAGCTTAAGTATTTAACTGAGCCAATTCCGGCACACCCAGGAACTGGAGCTAGAGCCAACGATGTTCGCGCTCATAGCGACTTCGTCATGGAAGCGGGTGCGATAAAGAACGTACTCATCTATGCAATGGAATCCAATTTGCAAAGACGCTTCATAACCCATGGTGCAAACAAGATTTTCACCACGCTCACTAACGAATTCTCCAAGGCTCCGAGAATCGTTTCTTATGAGCATACATGTCGCTTCTTTGAGGCGAAACTCCAGAAGGGCCAAGCTGTTAGCCCACATATTCTCAACATGATTGAGAATATCGAGAAACTGGAGACCCTGAACTGCAAGATCAGTGAGAACATCATCGTTGATCGCATGCTTCATTCGCTTCATGATGGGTTCGCCCTCTTTAGGGCCAACTACTACATGAACGACATGAAGAAGACTCCCCATGAGCTCCACTCCCTTCTCGTACAAACTGAGAAGGATCTAAAGTTGAGTGGGAGTCTGAAGCAGGATGTTCTCATGATCTCCAATAAGGGAAAAGGTAAAGGGAAGGCTAAAGCTCAGGGCGACCTAGCAGTAGGTAAGCCCAGGTTCAAGAAACCAGGATTTGCTAAGAGTGGGCCTGGTGAGTCGAGTAACTCACAAGGCAAGACAAAGAGCAAGGATACAAGCATGGAATGTCACCATTGCCACAAGACTGGGCATTGGAGGCGCTCATGCCCCGTGTATCGCGAGGACATTAAAGCAGGCCGTGTTACTCCTGTTGGTATGTCTTCTTCTTCTTTTATTCACATGATTGAGATTAACCATGCAAGTTGCGGAACTTGGGTACTTGATACTGGTTGTGGTTCTCATCTATGTAATCATGTGCAGGGCCTCCGAAACCAAGAACCCCTAATCAAGGGTGAGGTGGACCTGCGTGTCGGGAATGGAGCACGTGTGGCTGCAGTCTCGAAGGGAACATACGTAATCCAACTTCCAAGTGGATTCGAGTTATTTTTATATAACTGTTATTATGTTCCTAGTTTATCCAAAAACATTATTTCAGTTTCTGCACTTGACAAACTTGGTTTTTCATTTGTAATAGAGAATAATAGCTGTATTTTCTCCTTACACAATATGATTTATGGCAAGGCAGTTTCCATGAATGGAATTTATGTTTTAGATCAAACTACCGAGATATTACATGTGAATAATAAAAGAATAAAGGTAGGTGACAAAGATCAAACTTACCTATGACATTGTCGTATGGGACACATAAATGAGAAACGCGTTAAACAGCTCATACAGAATGGAGCTATTTCGCCCTTTGATTTCGAATCATATGGCACGTGTGAATCATGTCTCATCGGCAAAATGACTCGTATTTCCTTCAAAGGTGTTGGAATGCGCGCTGCCGACCTATTAGGACTCATACATACGGACGTATGTGGCCCTATGTCGATCAACGCACGAGAAGGCTATAGGTATTTCATCACTTTCACGGATGATTTGAGTAGATATGGCTATGTCTACTTGATGAAACACAAAAGTGAATCCTTTGACAAGTTCAAAGAATACCAGAATCGGGTACAGAACCAGCTGGGTAGAAAGATTAAAGCACTACGCTCGGATCGTGGTGGTGAGTATCTTTCACGCGAGTTTGATCAACACCTAAAAGACTGTGGGATCATGCTACAGTTGACTCCACCTGGAACACCACAATTAAATGGTGTGTCCGAACGGAGAAATCGAACTTTACTTGATATGGTTCGATCCATGATGAGTCACACCGTTGTGCCTGATTCATTGTGGGGCTATGCTCTTTTGTCGGCCGCTCTAATACTTAACCGAAGTCCGTCTAAAGCTGTTGACAAGACTCCATTCGAGTTATGGAAGGGAACGGTCCCTAACTTGTCCTTTATTCGGGTTTGGGGCTGCGAGGCTTATGTCAAGTGGAGACACGAGGATAAGCTCGGCCCGCGATCGGTCAAGACATACTTTATAGGCTATCCAAAGGGAACGTTTGGTCATTACTTCTACTCGCCTACCGAACAACGTGTTTTTGTTGCGGCTAGTGCGACGTTCTTAGAGAAAGAATTTCTCGAGAACAAGTCGAGTAATAGAACCTTCGAGTTATCAGAGGTTCAAGAACCAACTACCGAGCAACCATTGGAGGAAACAGTACCTTCAACCGAGGCTGCGGTAGATATCCCTGAGGAACCTAGGAGGTCAGGAAGAGTCTCTATTCCTCCGGACAGATACATTGGTATGGTCGAGGAACACGATACAGATGACGTCTTACTCCTAAAGGGTAATGAACCCACAACCTATAAAGGTGCCATGACCAGTTCTGACTCAAAGCTATGGCTAGAAGCCATGCAATCCGAGATGGACTCCATGTATGAGAACAACGTGTGGGATCTTGTGGACCTACCTGCAAAGGTACGTCCCCTTCAATGCAAATGGCTTTACAAGATAAAGCATGCCGTGGAAGGACAACAAGATATCCACAAGGCTAGACTAGTTGCTAAAGGTTTCACTCAAGTGCCAGGCTTGCACTATGATGAGATCTTTGCACCCGTAGTCATGCTACGTTCCATTCGGATTATCTTAGCGATCGCCGCATTTCATGATTATGAAATATGGCAAATGGACGTTAAAACCGCCTTCTTAAACGGTTATTTGGAGGAAGAGTTGTACATGGTACAACCCGAGGGTTTTATCGATCCAGCACATCCTAAGAAAGTTTGCAAGCTTAAGCGTTCCATCTATGGACTTAAGCAAGCATCGCGGAGTTGGAATCATCGCTTCGACCAAGTGATAAAAGAGAATGGGTTCATTCGATCAGTCGAGGAACCATGTCTCTATATCAAGTCGAGTGGGAGTAAGATTGTATTCCTAGTACTGTATGTCGATGACATACTCTTGATTGGGAATGACATACCTCTCTTATCTTCGGTTAAAGCATGGTTGAAAAACCATTTCCAGATGAAAGATCTGGGAGAGGCACAAAGAATTTTGGGCATCCGTATCTACAGGGATAGATCACGACGGATGTTGTCTCTCAGTCAGGAGTCTTATATAGAGAAGATTCTGGAGAGATTCAGTATGACGAACTCCAAGAAGGGGTTCCTTCCCATGACTCCTGGGCTTCACTTGAGCAAGACTCAAGAAGCTAAGTCAGTGAAAGAGAAAGAGCGCATGAGTCGGATTCCTTATGCCTCGGCAATAGGATCGATCATGTATGCCATGATATGCACACGTCCAGACGTTGCATATGCATTGAGTATGACCAGTCGATTCCAAGCTCATCCAGGTGAACCACACTGGATGGCCGTGAAAAACATTCTTAAGTACCTACGGAGGACTAAAGATTGGAGATTGACTTATGGAGGCGACTCAACGCTCTGCGCCACGGGTTACGCAGATGCTAGCTTCCAAACAGATCGAGATGACTCGAAATCTCAGTCTGGTTTTGTCTTTACTCTTAATGGCGCTGCTGTCAGCTGGAAAAGTTCTAAACAGAGTGTTACAGCAGATTCTACGACTGAGTCCGAGTACTATGCCGCCTCAGAAGCAGCTAAGGAAGCAATATGGATGCGTCAATTCTTACAAGGACTATCAGTAGTGCCTAGTTCGAATGACCCAATCACCGTCTATTGTGACAATAGCGGTGCCATCTTCCAAGCTAAGGAGCATAAGTCTAGCAGCAAGGCTAGGCATGTACAACGGAAAGCTCATCTAATCAGAGATTACGTGGAGCAAAAGGAGATTTTTATTGAAAAGATCGCTACGGATGACAACATAGCCGATCCTCTCACAAAAGCATTACCACGTGATAAGCATGAAGGGCACATTCATTCCATGGGAATTGGATGTGTTCCTAAGTTGTAGTACTCTTTTATGAATTCATGTAATAATTCATTTTCTCGTGTACTCTATTCAACCTTATTGTTATGATATAAAATGTTTTGTTTCTCATGTGGAATTGTACGCCAATTTTGAACACCACAAAGTGAACTGATTAACATTACATCGTTTTGGTCCTTGATTACCCACTTGAGCTGATAACTCAGGTAATCATTTTGTGACGTTGGTTGATGGTGGGTTCAACGAACCATAAGTCACGTGGATGACTGACCAATCACAAAGGCGAGTTATACGGATATCTCGTAGGACACCCCGTGACATCGTTATGGAGTCCTAAATGTTTTATAACATTGGGTGCCAGGTCGTGGATAGGACCTCCATAGTGTTCCTTAGAGTCGAGTCTTTTGACTTTCAACTGTTTCTTGAGATTAAGACAGATTTTGGGTAACTTTGGTTTCTTTCCCACGGTCACCGTAACAGGGGCCAAGAGGATTTTTTCTGGGTTATTTCATGCTGGGCGATATCGGCAGGATTCGAGTTGAGGGAAATATCCAAACCCTTATCAGGATTTTATCATTTCTCAGGGCCACTCGAGGAGTAGTAACTGAAATGCATGGCCATGCTCGAATACAGATTCGTTTTATCAGTTAAGTTACTCTCTAGTCGGGGAAACCACTCTTGATACAGATCGCTTGTGAGATACGACCTTTGCGAATGCGGATTTGCAAATTGTCTTACATTGAGTGGGAGAAATTTTAAAAGGATATGAGATTCGGTTATCGCACCTACACTTGTACGGACAAGTGGGAGTTTGTTGGAGATTGTGTCCTCCACATGTAGTGTGATAACGTCATTGAACATACCCTTGTACGGACAAGTGGGAGATTGTTGGGGCTGGTGTCCTTGACAATTAAGTACAATGACTTATTAAATCTCTTTAAGGATCACAAGGGCATACTTTTGTATTATTACCAGTTGATCCACGTTTATCAATAACGGTTGGCTTGCTAGATAAGTTTGACGTTATTGTCATACGGATGGCGGTGATCAACTGGTCCCTATACGTCACACCTATAGGACACGTTTGAGATATGTGAAGGTATGAAAATACAGTCACATTTTGCCGGATATGACTAAACGGTTAGTCAGAGGTATTGACTATTAAATTAGTCAATAAGATGTTGAGATTATTATTTAATACGGATTAAATAATTTTAGCTAATACGGATTACATGATTAATTCGTAAATTAAATATAAACGGTTATATTTAATTAAATATTGTATTCGCGTATTAATATAAACAGTTATATTAATTTGGGTAATTATACAATATCGTGTTTTGTCAGACCATTATTAATATATCGACTGTATTAATATCTGATAACATGTTACGATTTATAATTAATATACCACGAACAACTTAAAGCTAAATGGGTCGAATCACGAATTAGAATAAGGTAAGAGTGGAAAGCCCACTCCTACCCTATCTCCAATTCGGCCGAAACCTAGAGACTACATAAGGAGAGTTTTTCTCCTTATGTCGGTTACTCTTGGTGCACTGTTAAATTATCTCAAGGTGAAAATTAGGGTTTTGAGACATTCTTTTCCCAAAACCTCAGATCTCACATCTAAAACCTCAAGGGCTCTCCCTATATTGCAAGGCAATTGGAGAGGATTTCTAGCACACGCGGTCACGTCTCAAACTAAGTCTTGGGTGCAAGTTATAGGAGGGAATTTGCATTAATTCCTGTTCTTAGGCCTTTTGCGCGAGGACTAAAGGTTGTACTTCTTTTCTCATGCTTTTAATCTTATGACGATATTCACAATTGCATATTTCATTATAATCCTGCAAATTTAGGGTGAATACGCGTATTATTCCCCACAAGTGGTATCAGAGCCTTAGGCCATGAAAATTTTACAATTGTGTCTTTCATAAGATTTAATTTTTTTTTTTGAAAACCGTACATTCTGTCGCAGGCACTCGATCGAGTCCCTGTTGCACTCGATCGAGTGCCCTCGTACCAGGCCCGTGCGTGTGTTTTTTGTGAGAAATCGATCTTGGTTTTCGATTATAATTTGCATATTGTTAATTAATCGATATTTTTAGCAATATGTGAATCTTTTGTTGTTGTTTATTTATGATTTACACGTTTTAAATCCATGTTATAAACCCGTTTTAATTTAAAAGTGCAGCGATTTGCAGTTTTTACGAGCCACTCGATCGAGCCCTGCTGCACTCGATCGAGTGACCCTGACACTCGATCGAGTGCCCCTGTTACTCGATCGAGTGCTCTCGTTTCGGGGTGTTTATTTTCGAAAATAACTTGTTTCTTATTTTCACATGGCTTAAAATAATATACTATATACGGAAATAGTATATTATTTAGTGAAACGGTTCACCCTCGTTTGATACATATTGTTTTAAAACAGTTTAAAATAATGGATTATATGTTTATTAAAATTGGTGATTAAAGCGGTATAGTCACATAATTTTAATCTTAAAAGGTGGTTTGGTATAAATTTATTAATCATAATAACAGTATTATGTCATGTATAAATTTTATTTAGTTGATGCATTTTATTTATCGTCTTGTGAATGCCTTGAATGCTTTCAATAACGTATTTAATTTTTGCAAACGGTTGTAACTTAGTGTGGCCTTAGAAGATTGTGTTACCGTAATGATGGGACACGATCTTGCTTGTAATTTTGAGATCTTGAATCTCCGTTTTGGGTTTTTGCCATGTAATTACTTTTGTATTTAAATTAGAATGTATCTAGGACTACTTTTGTAATTTAAATTAGTAATTTTGTGAAGACCAAAGAGAAGACGGAGACCGGATGCTCACTCCCGCTGCAAGGACCAAGATAGAACATCAAGACAAGCTTCTAGGGTCCAACGGTGGATTCCAAGTTGTTTTATGTTTATTTTGGTAGGATAGGCCACACTAGGACTTTTATTTACGTTTATTGCATTTATCTTTACGCTTTCATCGATAATAGCTTGCATCATATTCCGCCTAAAAACCAAACCACCTATTTCATGCCTGAAAACTGACTCATGTAGAGGTCACGCGTTAGTTTTCTGTGACAATACAGATGTCACATGTCAATTTAAAAGCCATCACTTTATTTAATTCATTCACGCAAATGCTAGTTTTTAGTTCACTTATATATGGATAAATATGAGTTGATGGGGTCTTCCTCGTATAACCAAAAATTGAGATTAGTCTTTATAAATCAGCCTCCCATGAATCCCTTCTTCGTCGGTAGGCATAATATGACCCCTTCTACGTCGGGTAAGTGGGAACAGATGATTTATTTTATCTCAACATCATGGTCACTCGATAATATTCCAGTGACTGAGATGGACTAATAGATAGGATTTACGGAAATCTATCGACCAAGAGTTCCAACGATTGGAATTAGCCAAACTGTGGGCTTATCAATATACGGAAATTGAGTCTTGGGATCGTTTATATAATTCTTGAGGGAGATCAATTATATAAATGCATGAGTCTACGAGTTTAAATTCAATTTAATATAGACTTAAATCACAACAATAAGTTGCTTATATGGTTTTGTTTTATCTTCTTTCAGTGTAGAACACGTTCATTAAAACTGCTGTAAATCTAAAATGGCTGGTGAAGACCCAATGCCAAGTGCCAAGCTAGCACGTGAATCCTGGCTAAAGGCCTTCATGGACTCCATGAATCAGTCAACTAGACTGAGGAATGATGGGTCAAACTTCTCCGACTGGGAGGCAGCACTACGGAATGCTGCCATTGCTGACGGAAAGCTTAAGTATTTAACTGAGCCAATTCCGGCACACCCAGGAACTGGAGCTAGAGCCAACGATGTTCGCGCTCATAGCGACTTCGTCATGGAAGCGGGTGCGATAAAGAACGTACTCATCTATGCAATGGAATCCAATTTGCAAAGACGCTTCATAACCCATGGTGCAAACAAGATTTTCACCACGCTCACTAACGAATTCTCCAAGGCTCCGAGAATCGTTTCTTATGAGCATACATGTCGCTTCTTTGAGGCGAAACTCCAGAAGGGCCAAGCTGTTAGCCCACATATTCTCAACATGATTGAGAATATCGAGAAACTGGAGACCCTGAACTGCAAGATCAGTGAGAACATCATCGTTGATCGCATGCTTCATTCGCTTCATGATGGGTTCGCCCTCTTTAGGGCCAACTACTACATGAACGACATGAAGAAGACTCCCCATGAGCTCCACTCCCTTCTCGTACAAACTGAGAAGGATCTAAAGTTGAGTGGGAGTCTGAAGCAGGATGTTCTCATGATCTCCAGTAAGGGAAAAGGTAAAGGGAAGGCTAAAGCTCAGGGCGACCTAGCAGTAGGTAAGCCCAGGTTCAAGAAACCAGGATTTGCTAAGAGTGGGCCTGGTGAGTCGAGTAACTCACAAGGCAAGACAAAGAGCAAGGATACAAGCATGGAATGTCACCATTGCCACAAGACTGGGCATTGGAGGCGCTCATGCCCCGTGTATCGCGAGGACATTAAAGCAGGCCGTGTTACTCCTGTTGGTATGTCTTCTTCTTCTTTTATTCACATGATTGAGATTAACCATGCAAGTTGCGGAACTTGGGTACTTGATACTGGTTGTGGTTCTCATCTATGTAATCATGTGCAGGGCCTCCGAAACCAAGAACCCCTAATCAAGGGTGAGGTGGACCTGCGTGTCGGGAATGGAGCACGTGTGGCTGCAGTCTCGAAGGGAACATACGTAATCCAACTTCCAAGTGGATTCGAGTTATTTTTATATAACTGTTATTATGTTCCTAGTTTATCCAAAAACATTATTTCAGTTTCTGCACTTGACAAACTTGGTTTTTCATTTGTAATAGAGAATAATAGCTGTATTTTCTCCTTACACAATATGATTTATGGCAAGGCAGTTTCCATGAATGGAATTTATGTTTTAGATCAAACTACCGAGATATTACATGTGAATAATAAAAGAATAAAGGTAGGTGACAAAGATCAAACTTACCTATGACATTGTCGTATGGGACACCTAAATGAGAAACGCGTTAAACAGCTCATACAGAATGGAGCTATTTCGCCCTTTGATTTCGAATCATATGGCACGTGTGAATCATGTCTCATCGGCAAAATGACTCGTATTTCCTTCAAAGGTGTTGGAATGCGCGCTGCCGACCTATTAGGACTCATACATACGGACGTATGTGGCCCTATGTCGATCAACGCACGAGAAGGCTATAGGTATTTCATCACTTTCACGGATGATTTGAGTAGATATGGCTATGTCTACTTGATGAAACACAAAAGTGAATCCTTTGACAAGTTCAAAGAATACCAGAATCGGGTACAGAACCAGCTGGGTAGAAAGATTAAAGCACTACGCTCGGATCGTGGTGGTGAGTATCTTTCACGCGAGTTTGATCAACACCTAAAAGACTGTGGGATCATGCTACAGTTGACTCCACCTGGAACACCACAATTAAATGGTGTGTCCGAACGGAGAAATCGAACTTTACTTGATATGGTTCGATCCATGATGAGTCACACCGTTGTGCCTGATTCATTGTGGGGCTATGCTCTTTTGTCGGCCGCTCTAATACTTAACCGAAGTCCGTCTAAAGCTGTTGACAAGACTCCATTCGAGTTATGGAAGGGAACGGTCCCTAACTTGTCCTTTATTCGGGTTTGGGGCTGCGAGGCTTATGTCAAGTGGAGACACGAGGATAAGCTCGGCCCGCGATCGGTCAAGACATACTTTATAGGCTATCCAAAGGGAACGTTTGGTCATTACTTCTACTCGCCTACCGAACAACGTGTTTTTGTTGCGGCTAGTGCGACGTTCTTAGAGAAAGAATTTCTCGAGAACAAGTCGAGTAATAGAACCTTCGAGTTATCAGAGGTTCAAGAACCAACTACCGAGCAACCATTGGAGGAAACAGTACCTTCAACCGAGGCTGCGGTAGATATCCCTGAGGAACCTAGGAGGTCAGGAAGAGTCTCTATTCCTCCGGACAGATACATTGGTATGGTCGAGGAACACGATACAGATGACGTCTTACTCCTAAAGGGTAATGAACCCACAACCTATAAAGGTGCCATGACCAGTTCTGACTCAAAGCTATGGCTAGAAGCCATGCAATCCGAGATGGACTCCATGTATGAGAACAACGTGTGGGATCTTGTGGACCTACCTGCAAAGGTACGTCCCCTTCAATGCAAATGGCTTTACAAGATAAAGCATGCCGTGGAAGGACAACAAGATATCCACAAGGCTAGACTAGTTGCTAAAGGTTTCACTCAAGTGCCAGGCTTGCACTATGATGAGATCTTTGCACCCGTAGTCATGCTACGTTCCATTCGGATTATCTTAGCGATCGCCGCATTTCATGATTATGAAATATGGCAAATGGACGTTAAAACCGCCTTCTTAAACGGTTATTTGGAGGAAGAGTTGTACATGGTACAACCCGAGGGTTTTATCGATCCAGCACATCCTAAGAAAGTTTGCAAGCTTAAGCGTTCCATCTATGGACTTAAGCAAGCATCGCGGAGTTGGAATCATCGCTTCGACCAAGTGATAAAAGAGAATGGGTTCATTCGATCAGTCGAGGAACCATGTCTCTATATCAAGTCGAGTGGGAGTAAGATTGTATTCCTAGTACTGTATGTCGATGACATACTCTTGATTGGGAATGACATACCTCTCTTATCTTCGGTTAAAGCATGGTTGAAAAACCATTTCCAGATGAAAGATCTGGGAGAGGCACAAAGAATTTTGGGCATCCGTATCTACAGGGATAGATCACGACGGATGTTGTCTCTCAGTCAGGAGTCTTATATAGAGAAGATTCTGGAGAGATTCAGTATGACGAACTCCAAGAAGGGGTTCCTTCCCATGACTCCTGGGCTTCACTTGAGCAAGACTCAAGAAGCTAAGTCAGTGAAAGAGAAAGAGCGCATGAGTCGGATTCCTTATGCCTCGGCAATAGGATCGATCATGTATGCCATGATATGCACACGTCCAGACGTTGCATATGCATTGAGTATGACCAGTCGATTCCAAGCTCATCCAGGTGAACCACACTGGATGGCCGTGAAAAACATTCTTAAGTACCTACGGAGGACTAAAGATTGGGGATTGACTTATGGAGGCGACTCAACGCTCTGCGCCACGGGTTACGCAGATGCTAGCTTCCAAACAGATCGAGATGACTCGAAATCTCAGTCTGGTTTTGTCTTTACTCTTAATGGCGCTGCTGTCAGCTGGAAAAGTTCTAAACAGAGTGTTACAGCAGATTCTACGACTGAGTCCGAGTACTATGCCGCCTCAGAAGCAGCTAAGGAAGCAATATGGATGCGTCAATTCTTACAAGGACTATCAGTAGTGCCTAGTTCGAATGACCCAATCACCGTCTATTGTGACAATAGCGGTGCCATCTTCCAAGCTAAGGAGCATAAGTCTAGCAGCAAGGCTAGGCATGTACAACGGAAAGCTCATCTAATCAGAGATTACGTGGAGCAAAAGGAGATTTTTATTGAAAAGATCGCTACGGATGACAACATAGCCGATCCTCTCACAAAAGCATTACCACGTGATAAGCATGAAGGGCACATTCATTCCATGGGAATTGGATGTGTTCCTAAGTTGTAGTACTCTTTTATGAATTCATGTAATAATTCATTTTCTCGTGTACTCTATTCAACCTTATTGTTATGATATAAAATGTTTTGTTTCTCATGTGGAATTGTACGCCAATTTTGAACACCACAAAGTGAACTGATTAACATTACATCGTTTTGGTCCTTGATTACCCACTTGAGCTGATAACTCAGGTAATCATTTTGTGACGTTGGTTGATGGTGGGTTCAACGAACCATAAGTCACGTGGATGACTGACCAATCACAAAGGCGAGTTATACGGATATCTCGTAGGACACCCCGTGACATCGTTATGGAGTCCTAAATGTTTTATAACATTGGGTGCCAGGTCGTGGATAGGACCTCCATAGTGTTCCTTAGAGTCGAGTCTTTTGACTTTCAACTGTTTCTTGAGATTAAGACAGATTTTGGGTAACTTTGGTTTCTTTCCCACGGTCACCGTAACAGGGGCCAAGAGGATTTTTTCTGGGTTATTTCATGCTGGGCGATATCGGCAGGATTCGAGTTGAGGGAAATATCCAAACCCTTATCAGGATTTTATCATTTCTCAGGGCCACTCGAGGAGTAGTAACTGAAATGCATGGCCATGCTCGAATACAGATTCGTTTTATCAGTTAAGTTACTCTCTAGTCGGGGAAACCACTCTTGATACAGATCGCTTGTGAGATACGACCTTTGCGAATGCGGATTTGCAAATTGTCTTACATTGAGTGGGAGAAATTTTAAAAGGATATGAGATTCGGTTATCGCACCTACACTTGTACGGACAAGTGGGAGTTTGTTGGAGATTGTGTCCTCCACATGTAGTGTGATAACGTCATTGAACATACCCTTGTACGGACAAGTGGGAGATTGTTGGGGCTGGTGTCCTTGACAATTAAGTACAATGACTTATTAAATCTCTTTAAGGATCACAAGGGCATACTTTTGTATTATTACCAGTTGATCCACGTTTATCAATAACGGTTGGCTTGCTAGATAAGTTTGACGTTATTGTCATACGGATGGCGGTGATCAACTGGTCCCTATACGTCACACCTATAGGACACGTTTGAGAGATGTGAAGGTATGAAAATACAGTCACATTTTGCCGGATATGACTAAACGGTTAGTCAGAGGTATTGACTATTAAATTAGTCAATAAGATGTTGAGATTATTATTTAATACGGATTAAATAATTTTAGCTAATACGGATTACATGATTAATTCGTAAATTAAATATAAACGGTTATATTTAATTAAATATTGTATTCGCGTATTAATATAAACAGTTATATTAATTTGGGTAATTATACAATATCGTGTTTTGTCAGACCATTATTAATATATCGACTGTATTAATATCTGATAACATGTTACGATTTATAATTAATATACCACGAACAACTTAAAGCTAAATGGGTCGAATCACGAATTAGAATAAGGTAAGAGTGGAAAGCCCACTCCTACCCTATCTCCAATTCGGCCGAAACCTAGAGACTACATAAGGAGAGTTTTTCTCCTTATGTCAGTTACTCTTGGTGCACTGTTAAATTATCTCAAGGTGAAAATTAGGGTTTTGAGACATTCTTTTCCCAAAACCTCAGATCTCACATCTAAAACCTCAAGGGCTCTGCAATTGGAGAGGATTTCTAGCACACGCGGTCACGTCTCAAACTAAGTCTTGGGTGCAAGTTATAGGAGGGAATTTGCATTAATTCCTGTTCTTAGGCCTTTTGCGCGAGGACTAAAGGTTGTACTTCTTTTCTCATGCTTTTAATCTTATGACGATATTCACAATTGCATATTTCATTATAATCCTGCAAATTTAGGGTGAATACGCGTATTATTCCCCACAGGAGTCCCGTCTATTACGGTTTGTATCCTTATACAATTGTAAATATAGCTTCAATGTGTGAATCTACCAAACATATGAATGCAACATAATATTCCCTATATTCTGTGTTCAATTTTTTTTTTGTTATAATTATGCAAGTCAAATTAATTTTATCCATTAAACCATTTTTACTGTCATTTCAGGTTTATCTACACATCCAAGCAGAAAAGGCTAATAGTTTCCCATCAATGTAAATAAAATATGGGCCTAATGGTTTTACCCTTCATTCTCAATACATTTTTACTGGTGAAAGTGATAATACAATTTTAATTGACGATTTATTGTGTTTTTAATCATTGATATGATGCTTTAATTTGATGATGAATTGTCTGATTTATAGTTGTGTAAGTTTATAAATTTGATTATTTTTCTTGAGAATTGATAATGTTTCTATTCATTTATCTAAGATGTATTCAATATTGTTAATACTCACTCTCCTGATCTAGTTATTTGCAATTGGTGTGTGTGTAATGGTGTGATCTTTTGTTTGATTGATTTGCCTTTTGTTTTGTTAAAATGAAAATATTATAGATATCAAAACTGGTACATCAAGACCACAAAAACCCAGCTCAAATCCTACCAGTGCAGGAATTAGCTACTACCAGTTACATAAGGTTTTCAATCCAGTTCCTATCCTTCTCCTTAAGCTGCCCCTGCATCTTGATTCTGATTCAACTTCTAATATCCTCTTTGATATGATGAGCACAATTTTATGGTCTAAGGATAGTTCTCTCAAGTCTACTGAGATTTCTCTAAAACCAGGTATGGTAAATAGTTGCATTCATATTGTTATTGTTGACTACTCTTTTCTTAAGTCTGGAGTACTTCATTCTGGCCCTTCAATGTTGCAGTCTTCAGATTAGTTATAAGGATTCTGAGACCAGTCTAATGCTACAAACATTGCACCACTTTTTTTTGCTGTACTCACAGGTGAAGAATAAGTATGTTTTGTCTTCTGGTTACCTGCTCACAAATGCAACAATTCATCTCAGCAGTCACTCCTCATTGATACAGTTTGTCTCTTGTGTTCAAGCTTTGGAGTTGATAAACCCAAGTGATGAAGGCATTTTTAATTTGTTTGCTTTCTTGATTTATTTGATTAATGATAGACCATATAAATTACTCCTTTTAACCTGAGAATTAGAAAGAATTATTATTCTATAACATGAAAGTAGTACCAAGAGTATGTTATCATATATACTTCCGGTATGAAGAGTCATGACCGCTTTTATGAAGACTTGATATCAACTATATTGTTCTTCCAATATTGACTAATATTTATTTTTTTTCACCAACTAAATTTATTTCTACCTTATGTTTGTGGTTTGTCTCAGCTCGACTTCGTTGCAGACTTAGTTGCACTAGTATTGGGGATAGATCAGTATAGTACATACTATGGTTGGGTTCGAGTTTGTGGACTAGGCTTCAGATTCTGATAATGACAATACTAAGGTAATCAACTATATTTCAGCTTTCAGTCATTTCATCAATACTACTAATCAATTTCTGTAATGTTGTATAGGTATCTATTTTATGCATTTTTATTACTCTACTTTTGAAGATTTATACACTCGAAGGTATAGATTTGGAGTAAGATTGGAATTTAGGAAATTGGTAGTTGATAGTTTTGCTCATAAGATGGCTATGTTATTATTGTTGAAGATCTAGTTTCAATATGTTCCTCCATTCAGTACGTATTGATGATGAAATTTTGCTTTGAACATGTATTTGATAGTTTTGGTCTTTGATCATTGCGGATTTGCTTCTAACAGTCTTCACTTGGATTTACAGTAATGTTGAAAATCTAAGGGTCAAGCTTCCATTACAAGGGGTAGAAAAATGTGATACTCTGGTGCCAACATGTACGTCGAGATGGTTTACAAGCTCAAAAGAGGACTAATTTGCTCATTTGGTGGAGTGTTGATGATGAGTAGTAAATTTAGCAGCATGGCTTATATTAAATTATTGTATTAATTGTATTTTCACTATTATTCTTATTTTTTCATTTTGGAGTGGGATTTGTACCTGAAATTTATATATATAATTGTTTTATGTTATTTGAATTAATTGTTCGACATTACCGAAATCGACTCGACCACAAATCTGAGTATTAAGAATTATCTTTATTCGAAGTTTCATTTGTCAGTAAATTAGCTTAGCGCAATAAACAAGGTCTTATACCACTTCTACAATTTAGCGACGCTTGAAAAGCACTCCTATAACACATTAATAGCGCGTCTAGGTATGGCGACGCTATATGATGACTTATACCGACATAAATGAAAAGCGCCTGGAAAGGGGTTAGTGGCACAGGCTAATGCGGTGCATTTTAAAGCGTCGGTATATCTCATGGCGACGCTATTTAGCACCTCTAAAGGTCATGATATAGCGCCGCAAAACAACTTTTTTCTAGTAGTGATTCTATCTATCTATCCATAAATAACTTGCATAAAGTTTCCTTTAACACAGGACAAAAATCCAATAATTCTAACCATTAAGAGCGTAAGCCAAGATATTCCCAAATAATGTCATAAGATAAATCACTTTATTTTGTGTCTCACTTTTTGTAAAACTACCAAACAAAAATTATACGTCTTATACCACATACCATCTACTTTCTATCCTCAATAAGGAATCCCTCAAGCAAAAAAGAATCTTAACAACCAACTTATCCCAAATGAGACTTCATCCTAACAACTATTCCCAAAATAAAGTTCATCTCAACAACCTCTAATCTCAAAGTAAACTTCTTCTTAACAACCTAAAATCTCAAAATAAATTCCCTCGTTACCAAACTCATAATAATAAACACCTTTTTTCTTTCATACTTGAACTTCGAAATCTGCCAAACAATACTAACTTGTTGCCTTAAATCCAAATCTCAAGGGGATATCAAACCACAACACAATTACCTCAAAAAGAGACGTCGTCACCAAGTAATCCAGAAGGATGACAGCACGATAAGAGTAACTCTCGGGTTATCGAGGATTAAAAGTATTGACGACATATAACAAAAATGCATGCATGACACGTGACACGTAACACATAACACACAAAGGACATTTACAAAATTGACCAACTTTAAAATTAATAAAGCATGCTTGAAAAAGTTATACATGAACAAAACCTTTTTACAATTAATGACGAAAAGTAACATCAAGTTATAAACAACATAAATACATGGAAAAAAACATTTAATACAATTATAACGATGTTAAACAATAAAGCATAAACAAACAAGTAATTGAACAACACATGTGTTAAAACTAACGTCAATATAAAACACTAAGGTATAAACAAACAAGTACTTGAACCACACATGTAATACAATTAACAACGATATAAAACATTAAGGCATAAACAAACAAGTCCTTAATGTATCTACCCCACTCTCGTTTAGTCGTAATTAATCTTTAATTAAGTTTTATTTCAATCCGAGAGTGTTGGGAGCGTCATGGCTCTGATACCAACTGTAACAACCCGACCCACCACGGTCGTAACACCCCCAATTAGATGGGAGGTAAGCCTTTGGGCCCATTATTTGTCCTCACTTAAACCCAAAAGCACAAGGCCTTGTTACTAAGTGGTGTGTGGAAGTTATTATAAACATATCACAAGCCTCACATTCTACTGATGTGGGACAACTTTCCTCTCATACTCTTGGGGTGTTACAGCCCATGTCATAAAAAAATAAGCCCATGAAAGCCCATCAAATATCTTGTTAATAACCTGGCTTCCTATCGAAAACCCGCCACAGCTAAAGACACTAATCTGAAATGCCATGAAAATCAACCCGCCAGTCTCGAAACGAGTCGGGCCGAGAAAGGTGACGTCCGTTGGGATGAACGAGGGGACCAAGCTGACCCGGTTAGGGGATGCAAGTAACTTTGATAGAGTGCAATTAACTCGGTTACGATAAGAGGTACACCCGCGTCGTTGCAATTGATTGTGGAGTCATTGATTATTAGCCTTCCGGCAAGTAGATAGTAAAGGGATAGAGTTTTCGACAGCGAATCTTTTAGTCGTAGATCCGTATGACCCGACCTCGTATTTAGTGAAGAAAATACTAAAGGTGTACTGTAATCAAGGAGGGGGTGAATTTGATCATGAAGTGATAGTTTGTACCATTTGAGA
Organism: Silene conica; assembly: GCA_029255685.2. NCBI lineage: Eukaryota > Viridiplantae > Streptophyta > Magnoliopsida > Caryophyllales > Caryophyllaceae > Silene > Silene conica. The sequence goes on from CM055314.2 coordinate 84,098,611, forward strand.
TTTGGTGGTGTTAGGGTGCAAATTCATATCCCACATTGATAGTGTAAAGGTGAAATATCACCTTTATAAATGTTCTGATAATATAATAGCACGAGACTTTTTGTGAATGAGCCCAAGGGTTAATCCGTGAGGGCTTGGGCCAAAGCGGACAATATCGTACTATTATGGACAGTGTGTAAGGTTTTTAGTTGCTCATAAACTAAATATTTAGTCATACTAACATAATCCTTTAATTAACATTTTAATTAACATATTATAATACGATCTTATGCATGCTAAAAGATGCGGAAATGGGAGAAATGTCGTGCTCTTACACTCGGTCCAATGCTAGCAAGGATGATCCTCCAATGTTCAACAAGAACACCTCCTTTGGATGCACCAAGACAAACCCTTAAACAACCGAAATCTTGTGATAGCTAGACAAAGAAACGGTTTCCTTAAACTATTCTAATCTCTCTAATTAGAATATTATTTCAATACTAATATTAACAACTTATTATTATTAGTATTTTATTATTATCACTATAATAATATATATAGAGGATTTTATTAGATTTTCTATACTTAGAAAAATTTGCCAACATGAGAACTAACTCATCTTATGAGCTTACCCACAAGATATAAAGGGGTGTCTTGGTTCTTGGGTGGCCGGGTATGGGAAGAAGCAAGAGGGGACATTTCCTCCTTTCTATGTTGCTAGGGTGGCTCTAGGTTAGTGTTCTCTAGGATGTTGTCTAAACATAATGATTATAGTGTATTAAACACACTAATAATCCACACTACCATTTCCACTTAGCCGCCCAAATTTTACTTAAAATGGACTTCATTTTACAAATGTGTCAATTGTAGAATTTGTATAAATGTGACATCTTATATGTCACTAGGTAATACAATAATAATAATATAAATATTTATCATATAAATATTGTATATTAAATAAATCATATTTATTAATTGACATGTAATTCGAAATTACAAATATAAAATGACAATTTATCGTCAATACGATTTACAACCTTTGTATTAATTTCAACCCGATTTTTCTAATAACGATATAATAAAATATCGTTCAATGTTTAACAATTGACACATTTCAATTTTAAACATAAATCTTACTTTTAAGATTTTACCTCTAATTTCTCGATATACGAGTTTAAGAAATATGAGCAAATCGTATCAATATACATTTGATCATTTTTATCATTTAAGGGAATTGTCCTAAAGGTGTGACCTAAAGGGATCAACTGACCATCACCGTCATACGACAGTAATGTCAAACTCTAGCTAGCCAATCATTACCGATTAATGTTGGTCAGTTGACTAATATAATTCGTATCATCCCTTGCGCATTCTCGTCATGAGATTTAATTACGTGATCGCACTAATGTTGAGGACACATTTCCCAACACAGTGAACACCGACGCAGTAGAGACCCAACACGAGATATTCACGCTTCCGAGACCCAATACGAGATACCCAATAAGAGATATTCACGCTTCCAAGACCCAACACGAGATATTCACGCTTCCGCACTGTAACACCCCAAGAGTATGTGAGGAGATTTGTCCCACATTGGTAGAATGTGAGAGGATTGTGATATGTTTATAATAGCTCACACCCACCACTTGTGAGGATATGAGAGGAGATTTGTCCCACATTGGTAGAATGTGAGGATTGTGATATGTTTATAATAGCTCACACCCACCACTTGTGAGGATTGTGATATGTTTATAATAGCTCACACCCACCACCTAGTAACAAAGCCTTGCTCTTTTGGGTTTAAGTGAGAACAAATAATGGGCCCAAAAAACATACCTCCCATCTTATTTGGGTGTGTTACGATAGTGATGGGTCGAGTTGTTACACTCACAACATGGGGTGTGGGTTTTGATGGTTTAATCCTTTCTGTTGATATTGTTTCTGATTGTAAGTCTAATTCCATGATTTTTGTTTCGATGATTTTTGGTTTGCAATGCAACTCTAGTTGTTGGGTCTATTGCTCGATTACGCCAACTTATTTAAAGAGTCGGGAACGGGTCATTTTGTTTCGTTTTGGATGAATTAGTTTGATATAGATTGGGTTGCTTGACTTTAATTCCGATTTTAGTAGCATTTCGACGGGTTTATTTCAGTTAGTCACCTAATTAGTTTATACTATTTCGATTCGATACTGTTCGTGTTGGGCAGTAACGGTATAGTTGAGTTTCGAGTCATAATTTTGTTTTGACTTGTGGTAAAATTTTTTTTGCTTCAATGTACCTTGTAAGCTTGCACCTTTTAATCTAAACGTAATAACTCGCAATAACAATGAAAAACCACTTAAAATATGAGTCTATTTATGATAAAAATAAATATTGTTTTAGGTCAATCGGTTCAAATATATTCAGGTTCGAATTTCATTCAGTGGTTATTGAATTCGGTTTAGTTTGGCGTTGAATCTGATTTCAGGTTACTCAAATAGATTGAGAGGTCTTATAATTTTTTTACTTTTTTGCTTTAAGTTTAGTGAGCGATATCAAAAAAGACATTAAAGAGTTCAAAGAATCCAATGCATAACTTTATGCATCTGATATTTTCAATAAACCAATGTCTATACAACTCTATATGCATCAATTTTTCACGCCGAAAACCGACTAAGGGGAAAAGATTTGATCAAAATATAAGGGGTAAAATATTTTAAAAAAATTATAAGGGTGTAAAATATTTTAAAAAAATTATAAGGATATAAAATTAGAAACATTGATTTTATAAGGATAAAAATTAATTGAACCTAATTTTCACGAGTACAATGGAATAACGGTTGAAGGCTCACCCGATCCATACCAAATCTATTGTTAAAAGCCTACAAAAGTGGCCAAATGGGTGTGGCTTGGGATGCATGTCAACCAAGTTTTGCTTAACGTAACACTTGTGGATCGTTGTGGATCGTTGGGGACACATTTGTAGGCCCAAAATCAAAGGACAAGAAGAACAAGAACAAGTGTTCATTGCATGAGGTTATGCAAATACTTCTCATTCTATTTCAATGTTTGTTTACATATTGGCTCTTTAAAATGTAGGCCAAAACCTCGAAGCAATTGTACAACCATATACAATGGATGAACTAGTTGACATAGACAACTTCATCAATCCCAATGAAATTCGACCTAAGTGATCTCCTTCTATGAAAGACCTTAGGCAAGTTTTTCTAGACCACTCTTTAGAAATCCAATGTGATAAAGTCCAACACTTTTATTTATCACAGGAACGCGTTTGATTTTAGGTGAAGTGTGTGTTGCCAAATTGGGCTTATGCTGTGAAGTTCAAGAGCCAAGTACATTTGGTTAGCAATTTGTGTTAATTCAAATCGAAAGATATTAGCATTTAAGCATTAATCCTTGTTAGATGTTGCTCATTTAAAATTTAAAATTTTCTTTTATTCTACGCATTTGTGGTGGAATGTTGGAAATGTTAGGAATACATTCTCCCGCATTGAAAGAATAAGAAAATATTTTTTGGTCTTGTCCCACGCATGTTGGGAAAATAAGGAACTTTGATTGTGTTTATATACTTAGACCCTATTTTTTAGGCTGAAACTAGCTAAATTGAATTAATTGAGTAAAGCTTAATTGAACTAAATTGAGTTGAACTCAGGTAAAGTAAATTTAGTTAAAGTAAAAGTTAATTTTGTTAAAAGATTAATTGAACATAATTGACTGAACGTAAATAAGATTTAATGGAATACAACCAAACAAAACTGAAAGAAACTGAAATTAAGGCAGAAAGAACATGGCCTTAGTAATCCTCTAGTGAGTACTTGTCAATATTGAGGATAGTTTGTACCCTTCCCATGTGCGCACCGCCGCCGCCGCTGTCCGGCTCGGCTCGTACGCGCCGTGCGGTGGGGTCTGTTTTGTTTTGCAACTGAAATATTTTACTAATCTTATTTTTGCACAGTCAAGACTGCATTGGAAATATGAAGTCTCGTTTTCATATTTGATTAAATTTTCATAATTGTCTTCTCTCGTTTTTTTCTACCACAGTAATGGAAAATTGCAATGCTTTAATTTCGTTCATTTTTCTGCATTCCAAGTTTACTGTAAATAAGATAGATTTTTGTTTGCAAATCACTGAATTGATTCTTTAAAATCCTCTCTTTCTCTCCTCTGTTCCTTACGAAAATCTGAGCACTCAAGTTCCTACTCTTCCTTTTGGGTGCAAATTGTAAGAGAGTTGTGTATAGCCTGGGGAGCGTCATTCTCAGTTGGATAGCACCGTGTCGAGGGCGATTAAACTTCTAAGACAACGATCATCATACCGTGACACAGTGAAAGTTTATCTAATCCATTATTCATTCTTTTATTTTCCCTTGGCAATAACTTATTTCCAACAGTTTTTTCAATTAGTTTTTTTTTGTAACGGATATACTCCCTCCAATTCAGCCTATTCTTCCCCTTTTTTTTTTTACCCAAGAATTAAGAAAATGAATTTGGACCACACAAATCAACCTACCCTACATGAAATTGAATTTGAGCCACAAAAAGCTTACCAAATAAGGAAAGGGGGAAGAAAACGTGATTATCACGAATAAGAAAAGAGGGAAGATCAGGTTGAATAAGAGGGAGTATAAGATAAACTTAAATTGATTAAGAGTCACAAATCATTTCTCTTTATATATATCCATGTGAGTTTTATTGACCTGTTATAAAACGGTGACTAATATTATTTGTGTTTTTTAAAAAATTAGTTTTTCTTTCTTTTAATGTTTTAAAAACGATGGATGTCATTTATGTACAGGAGATCTGATGAGGGTTTTATCGTTACTCCGTCATCAATCAATATTTATGTATATATGTATATATAGAATCTCAAAAAAATTAAGGCCTTGTTTGGGAAACGGTATAAGCATATTCATAATAGCGGATAACTTTAGCAGAATACAGTTAACATATTTGACTTTCAAATTAAATTAGCAGATTACGAAATAGTGTTTGGTAGTTAGTAAATTATAGGATAATTAGAATGATTTCATGAATAAACTTAATATGCTAATACAATATGCTGCTAATAACAGGATGTCCAAAAATAGTAGATTCCGGCCAATATGCTATTAGAATACGCCATTTACCAAACACATGAAAATGTTAGACTGATAATCCAACCTATTAATTAGGCCGAACTAATTTCCCTCGATATGCTATTTACGAAACAGGGTCTGAATGTAATTAAGGCACTGTTTTGTAAACAACATATTGAAAGACATTAGTAGATTCCGGCATAATTAGTAGGTTGACCAATCAATCTACTATTTTCATGTGTTTGGTAAACAACATATTCTGATAGCATATTGGTTGTAATCTATTATTTTTGAGTATGCTGCTAATAAAAGCATACTGTATTAGCATTTTCAATGTATACATGAAACCGTTCTAATTATCCGGTAATCTGCTATTTAACAAACACTCATTTGTTATTTAACCGGAGATCACAAGTTAAAAAAAAAGGGGCAAGTTTAGTCTCATATAAGTTGGGTAAGAGTTTGGCTTATTGTGGAATAAAATTAATTTGGGATTAATATTGGAATACCGTCAATAGTAAGGATTAGTTCGGTTAATTTTTCCTTTAATTTATTTGTCAAATCTGCTATTAAAATCTACTAACAGTATTATGCTAACGTTATCCGCTATTATACGGAGTATTAGCTTGACTATGTAAGGTTTGACTTCTAAAAAGCTGGAAGGTGTGGACTGTGAGTAGTAGGTAGGGCTGAGCAAAACCGGATATCCGATCCGGTTTTGGCATTCGGATCGGATATCCGAATTTGAAATTCTCATTTTTCGTGATCCACATCCGATCCGAATATTTAGGATATCCAATAATCTGGAATCCACAAATTCGGATATCCAGATTTCGGAAACCGGAGATTTAAAAGTGGTGAAAGTTCCACAAAAGCTATTGGGCTATTGGCCAATGTATTGTTACAAACTAAAACTAAAGGCAATTTCAGTCCATTTCACATTTTACAACCCACTTTAAAAGGGGTTTTCGATGGCATAAATTACAAGTCTTGAATCTTGATCGCATAGATTATTAAATTACAAGCCTCGATCGCATGAATTATTAAATCTTAAGCCCCGATCGCATGAATTATTAAATTACAAGTCTTTATTACAAATTTCAAAATATGTCCAAAAACCGCATAAACTAAACATGAAGTTTCAAAACATTTTTGTTTAATTTTTTAAATTCGGATCGGATTCGGATATCCAGTTTTATGAAAATCTTGATCCACATCCGATCCATTTTATTCGGAAAAAACCGGATCGGAGATCCATTTTAAACGGTATCCATATATTCGGAATTTTTTTTCCGGAATTCGGATCGGATTCGGATAAAAATTCGTATCGGATTTTTTTTTGCACAGCCCTAGTAGTAGGGATGAGCAAAACCGGATATCCACTCCGGTTTTGAAATTCGGATCGGATATCCAGTTTTAAAAATATGATTTTTGACGATCCACATCCAGATCCGAATATTCGGTTATCCAAAAATTCGGAATCCGAAAATCCGGATATCAAGATTTCGGAAACCGGATTAGATCCAGTTTTAAATGCATAGTACAAAATTAACAAATGGTCCGGTGTAGAATGAATCATTTAAAGATTAACAGTAGATGAAATTCATTCTTCGACTAATGAGTATATTTTTTTACTCCAAAAGCAAACAAGAAAAAAAGAAGACAATGTGTATAATGAATATGCACTTCTTTTGTCACACTTCTCGATTATGTTTATAACAATAACAAACAATATGCATCAAACAACTAAAACATAATGGTAAAATGTTTTGGTATTTTGGTATTTTTCCTTTTTTTTTAAAATTTTTATGATTCGGATCGGATTCGGATATCCAATTTTAAGAAAATCACAATCCACATCCAATCCATATTATTCGGAAAAAATCGGATCGGATATCCACTTTGGATGATATCCATATATTCGGATTATTTTTTTCGGATTTCGGATCGAATTCGGAAAAAAATTTGTATCGGATTTTTTTTGCTCGGCCCTAGTGAGTAGTAGTAACACGATGAGGAAACTCAATCTTCTCCTGATTGATTTCATGGTGATTCATTCACGTTCGGATTTTCTTTTGATTTCGAGCTCCCCTGCCTGTGAAACATCATCTTCACTGATCATCTTTTATGGCCACAATGCTAACAACCGGGCCGGGACAGGGGTAGATATATAATGGTTCAATCACATATTCAATGCAGGGTCCGATCTTGTACAAGCCTGACATCTGACAACCTTTTTAACAGTTACGTCTAGAGTCGAGCGTGGTATATCCGTCACTAAGGCGTGTAATTCTGAGTCGGTATTGACTGCGTTCGTGTTTAGAAATATCAACAATTAGGATCTTCGATTTTTGGTTACTTCGGTCGGCCGTTAATCCCTTTACTACAAAAGGAGTAGAAAATGAAGGTCTTCTATTGGTTCTTCATTTTAAAGTTAAAAAAATAATTTTTTTTTGTGGGCCCCCCATGTTTTACACTCAATTTTTTTTTTTTTTTTTTTGTGTTTTATACCTACTTAAATTATGATTCTAAATTTAATAATACAAACTATGCAACATCATACATTATACATTTGTTATTACTAATACAATATAATATAAACATTCAAAAATTACAAATTAAAAAATTAAAAATATCAATTAACTATAATAAAAAAAATCTTCACTGAAAAAGTTAAAATGTTTTCTATGATATTAACAATATAATATAAAAAAAATTACAACCTAGATATTACAAAATATTATTGGAGTACATTATTTATTATAAAAAAAATTCGATTGCTTTCAGTCTTCAAGGTACAAAAATAATTCCTATACACGGATGAGTTATTGATAATATGAAAAGAAATGGTTCAATGAGTTTGATTATATGAAAAAATGGATGGGTTATTGATAATGTGATAACTACGATTAACATTGGGGTACGGGCAAGTAGAGATTGATAGTATCATAACTTTTACTACTAATTTTAGGCAAAATAATAATGTAAAAAACAAATTGTTGAACCTCCTCCCTAGACCTGGTAAAATGGACAATCAAGTCGGTTTATTTGATCTAAGCGGGTTATTTCGGGTTTGAGTTATTTTTGAGTCAATTATTATCAAGTTATTTTATGTCATTCAAATCATCTTTTAAAAAATCTCAAATGCCGAAATCGTTTTAAACAATTTTTTTATCAAATAAAGAAATTACTCAACACAACAATAATTACTGGAAAATTCGTAATCAATAATATTTTATAGAAAGATCACCGTAATCACCAATATTTTTTTGCATGGATTTAAAAGTCATCCGTGCATTATTTGCACGAGATTAAAACTAGTGTCAAATTAAAGCAAACATTCTGTTTTCAGAAGGATTGATATAACAAGGGGACACGGTCCATAAAAACCACGTCTAAACACGAACGTTACAACCATTATTACTTGACGAAACTAGCATGAAATTAAATTAGACTGACACGCCCTCAGGCCTCAGGGAATGACGGGCCGGAGAAGCAAATGCAAGAAATTCTTGATCCGACTCTAGAACGGCCATTTCGTTCTCATCAAGTATCAACCATGCTTCAATTCGACGACCAGTTGTGTGAATCAACGGAATGTAGTTTCTAAAGTAAGAGTTTAACTTACCACCACTAAAACCGATCCAAACAGGACTCCCTGACCCGAAATTAACCTGATCAAAACCTCCTAGGCTAGTAAAGAAGTATGATTTGGGTAAGAACTCCTTGAGAGTTTTCTTGAGTTCACACGCTGCTTCGACTCGTCCCTCGCCACAAAACTTGTTTAGCCATTCGCTATCCTTGGACTTCAACAACGCTTGTCGTAATATTACGACTAGCTCTCCAATCGTTGGTGTCTCTCCTTTGTTCTCCAAATTTGCAAAGGCATGTGTTACGAATTTTCCAAAAGATGTTGGTGGTAAGGCTGGACGTAGGTGAGCCCGCATGTTGACTGAATGAATGGCGGCCATAGTCATCACAAGCTTCTCTTGTCCTGACCATGCAAGGGTGACATTATTAATTCATATCCAATATTTTCATCTATAGTTATTTGTGTTTTTTTTGGCAAAATGTGATTACTTTTTCGCCAATAGTAACTAATTTTGGGTAAATATATACTAAACAGTAGGATTGAGCAAAACCGTTTATTCGAACGGGTATACGGTTTTAAAAATCGTAAAAATCAATATACGGATTCAATATGGTTTAACCGTGTATACGATTTTCGGGTAACCGGAAAAACCGTGTATATGAAATCCGTATATACAGATACGGTGTGGCGAGAAATGCTTAATTAAACATTATAATTGTCAAGCGGTAATAATTATCTCTAACATGACTACATCTGATGAATGAGTGAATTTTTATTATTGAGATATGTTAATAAAATAAGTTATAAAAAAACATTAAGATTGAAAGTTGAAAGAAAAATTTGCGTTTTTTAAATTTTTTTTATACAAAAATTTCAAACTGTGTCGAAAACCGTACGTATATACAATTTCGTTTTTGCCCAACCGGGATACGACGACAAAACCGTATCCTATATACGGATTTATACGAAAATATACATAACTCAAACCATATACCGTACTGTATCCGTATTATAAAATCGTACCGTACACTTTAGAAAAATAGGTCTTTTTTACAATAAAATTGGTCATTATTTTTCAAAAGTGGTCGCTTCCCTACTCGTCGCCCGACCGTCACACATATATCCTAGTCTTTCTATAACTTTGTTTTTAAATTGGTTATATATATACTAAATGAAATTTTCAAGTGATGAAGATTTTGAGATACGAAGCCTTCATATCTTTTGATATTCCATCCTCGAATTTACTCCATCTTGAATTTTGTTATTATTACGGATTTTTAATGGATATTTTAAGTGCACACGTTAAAAAGCCTCTAAAAGAATAATAAATACCTGCCATAGACCTGGATGAATGAACGGTTGCAGCAGCTGTCATCAAATGCTTCCAAAGAAAGCAAGTGACGGATTCGATTCGGGTAGGATTCTGAACCGACTCACTGCAAGCCCTAGCTTGTAACCTCGAAATGGCATCGGGACTAAACTCGAAAGCTTTGACAACGCACCCACCGCTCCCATCCTCAACTGGTTGTAGCACCCGCGGAACTCCATGCGGCTGCACAAAGTGGTTGGGGACGGGAGGGAAAATACGGGTCGGGATTGTCAAATCCCGATCACCGTAATCTAGTAACAATGGGCCACCACTAGTTGCAATGGTAGCCCATGTCATGAAAAATTGGGCCCATGTGGTCCCATCAACGGCCTTAGTTATACCCTGACTTCCCAAGGCAAACCCTCCACAATTAAACAAACTAATTTGAAAGGCCATGGGAATCAGCCCGTCAACCTCAATACGGGTCGGGTCGAGAAATGTGTCATCTCTCGGGATGAACCGGGGGACCAAGTCAACTCGGTTAGGAGCCCTTAGAAAAGAAACTAAAGAGCAATTAACTCGTGCAACGACGAGGGGAATTCCCTCGTCGTTGCAGTTAATAATTGAATCTCGGGGAATTACCCTTCCCGCGAGAGGGTAATAGTGGGGGAGAGTTTTGGAGAGCGACTCTTGTAACCGTGTAACGATATGGGTGCCCTTGTCTTCTTTGTGACAATCAGGGGAAGTATAGAAGAACACCAATGGCGTGCTATACTCGGAAAAAGAGAGGAGTTGATCGAGAAGTGATAGTTTATACGGTTTTAGATGTGGGGGAGTCGGTGTTGATGGTTTAATCATTTCGGTCGACATTGTTTCCATTTCAATAGATAGTTCCATGATTTTCTTCACTACAACCATGGAATAGTGCTCTTTGGTACAGAGGGAGTATATATATATATATAGACTAGGTAGCACTAAAACGGACACGGATATGGAACACGACATTCTTTGAAATTTAGGACACGGGATAAGACATTTAAATATAATAAAATATATATTTTATGACTATAAATATTAGGATATTGGGCCTATGTGTTAAGCCCATATATCCTTAGGGTTTCATTCTATCTAGGGTTGGACGATCTATTATAAATAGATCGTCACATATCAATGTATGACAACAACCAAAACCAATAAACAATTCATATTACAATTCCTATCTATTTTATTTAACATGGTATCAGAGCCTTACGCTCTGGAGGCCTAAAAACGTTATTCCGCTGCCCTGCCGGAGGGACTAACTAAGGTGCCCTCCGGCTGAATTTTAGAATGATAAAATTCACGGCGGAAGAGGTGAACATAAATCATAATGCCAGCCTTCGTCAGCCTTCGTCCATGTCAAACAATGAATGGTTTGTTTGTTGGCAATGGGTTACTTGAAGTTTTATTTTTTGCTATTTCTCTCCATATCCAAATTAATTGAAAAAAAAAAGAAAAAAAAGAAAGTTTTGTTCTTCCATTTTTTTCTATTCAATGACGGATCTTAAGAAATCGTATTTCTTTAATCAAGGTGGTATTAAATTTACTGGCGAGTTACGCATGAAAAAAAACTGGCGAGTTACGCACTGAAAAAACTGGCGAGTTACGCACTTAAAAAAAACTGGCGAGTTACGCATCAAAAGTTTGTCTGGCGAGTCCTATACGCACCAAAATTTGTCTGGCGAGTCCCATACGCACCCTTACCAACCAACTTGAGCAAAGGAAGAAAATTGATGATGATAAATGGAAGATCAAGATGACGATGAGGAGATGACGACGTTTTTTTTAATTGATTATGTTTTTCTTGTATTTTTTATGTTTTTTTCTTGTATTGCTCCAATCGTAAAGTTCGTACTACGTACTGCCTTTACGATTGCAGGAGGGTATTAGGATATTGGGCCTATGTGTTAAGCCCATATATCCTTAGGGTTTCATTCTATCTAGGGTTGGACGATCTATTATAAATAGATCGTCACATATCAATGTATGACAACAACCAAAATCAATAAACAATTCATATTACAATTCCTATCTATTTTATTTAACAATAAATAACGCATAATTTTACTTTTATCATATATTTGAAATTAAATCTAAACAAGTAAAGGTACAATTTGACCCTTACTATATATTTTTCAACACAAAATCATCTTTTAATCGATCTTTTTTAAATTTTTATTACTCGTCGTAACTATAATATGTTTAGCCATGTTTCCAACGAGTCTCGGGTGTCCGAGTGTCTGACACGGTGTCAGACACGTGACGTCTAAATAAGAGAAATGTCCGTGCTACCTAATATATGGATATAGAATTATAGAGGGTGTCATGACTGTTATTGGATAGTACAAAATCTCGATATCATGCTACCATTCTGTCACAAACAGTATACGAGGTTCTTAAAAATGGTGAACCATGTATAAGGGCACGTGACCGGAAGTATGGTATCGAGACTTGTTAAACAGCCGGTAGCGGCCTAGCATTATTGATTAATTGTCTCTAACATTGTCTACTCAATTCTTACGTAATTGTTTGTTGGTGATTTAAGTGTAATTATCGGTTCGTTTTTGCGTAATTAAGATTGTTTTAGATGGATGCTTTCGTAAATAATATAAAATAAGTTCGGGAATACGGAGTGTACGCTTATTAAATTATTTACGGAATTATGGAATAGTTGTCGGACGAATAACTGTAGCGGAACTTAAATTCACACAGTGAAATTGATTTATTACGGAATATTCGGAGAATGCAATTAAACGGAATTACAAGTGTTTCATTGAATATTGCATTTAAAAACCAAAGCAAATTTTTCACCGAAAAACTTTATCTTCTTTTGCATTTAAAAACCAAAGCAAATTTCATAAACACATCTGAATTTAAGTCTCTGTTTTTGTGCCAAAATCATAGGGACACCGTCTTATCTCTGTAGAAATTTCGAAATAACCCAGACACTGATTAAGGGTCGAAATATTCTATTAAGAAAGCGCAGACGATTCGGTGTGGTTAACAATATTGCCAAATTTCTATTTTGTGTACATCAATCTCTAACATTGTTATCATCGATCGGTGTACGAGTAATTATTAATTGTTTTAGTAAGTGATCTTGATTCTCGAATGATTTTTGTATTTCTAGTGCGGAAAAGCGGGACAATGTCATGGAGATAACAAAAGCTTTGAAAATACAAATAAAATAGTTAATCAAATTTTAATCTGCTCATTAATCTATGAGATGTGAACTCTGAAATTATATTTACGACAGGTCAAATACTATTACGTGAGTAGATAAGATAAAACACCAGAAAACATTAAGATTGTCGATTAGCAGCACGCGGTAACCCTAATCCGGAAAGTTGAGAGAACAACACATTCAATAATGTCAAGAATTGCATATTAAATATTGCAATGCTTCAAAGAAGAGTTGCAATGCTTCGGGGAGGAAGGAGAAGCCATGACATGGTTGTGATGGTACATTTGACGGACACGACGACATAGTCGAGGACTCCAAAAATGGTTTAATTTATCCATTAATACATTCACCACGCGATTGCCGATTATGAGTCTCAACTCTAAAATAACAATGTCGAGGCTGAAAACTTTGTGTGTAATGGGTTAAGTTCTTCCACAATATTCGCTTAGTCTTTGACGTCCTGATCACACTACCCCCATCAAACAGGGGAAACTACCTTGTAACAAGGGTATTAATCGCTACTCAAACTCTAGAATCACAAATTCTCATAGAAGACGGACATACCTAAATGGGTAGATAAGACACAAGTATAACGTTCCTCCTCGGCAAATTCCTTTTGTCTTATTCAACCACTTGTATATTACTTGACCCGTATTTAACTTATGACGGATATGTCCCTCTTCAATGAGACATACTGCTCCAAAATATGGTTAATTATGATTATTGATTTTTGATAGTATACAATACTCAAATATGTCTTTACATATGTATATAACATTAATATGAGGAAATTAAAATTTGTTATTCTAAAAGTTTAGTTGCCAATGTTATCGTGAAACAATCGATAATAGTACCATATCTGTTTATTTCTTTTACACTACTCGAACCTGGGGCAAAGACCCAACAAGCTCGAAATTGGGGACATTTTATCTTATAAACTGTCTTATATCTACACCCGTAACCTAGTGTATACTTTGGTGCATTGTAATAAATAGCTCACGGCTTAGAACTTTTTGACGGATTGGGGTTCTGAACCAAACTTTTTCTCGGATTGGGGCCCATTTGAAACTATTTATTCCAAATGGGTCCACGTCATCAACTTTATTTTTTTTTCGAATTTTTTACCAAAGCCGTCGCCTAGGGTGACGGCTTCACCTGTAGTTTGTAAAAAAAAAGAAGATTAAATCCAAAAACTTGACACTACCCAAAGCCGTCGCCTTAGGTGACGGCTTACATGAAGAGTTTTAAAAAAAAGGTTACAGAAGCTTCTGCATTTTTGGGCTTAACAAAGCCGTCGCCCTAGCTGTCGGTTTCTCTTGTTTTACTCAAAGCCGTCGCTTAGAGTGGCGGCTTACCTCAGAAAAACCAAAAAAAAAAGTTACAGAAGCTTAATCAAATTAACACGAGACAAAACCGTCGCCCTGGGTAGCGGCTTGCCCTGGTACAAAAAAAAAAAAATGAAGCAGAATGCCACAATGTACAAAACAAGCACAACCCACCCAAAATCATTCATTCATTCATTCCTTCCTTCCTTCTTTCCTTCCTTACTTAAACCAAAATGCCACATACCAAACAAAACAACAACAACAACAAACACAATGAACAACAACAAAATGACACGAAGAGATGTTCAAGCTTAGGTATTCAACAAAGGTTAAAATGCGTACTCAATTTCACATACACAATGAACACGACTAAAGTTTTGAAACATAAAGATAAACATCTAAAGTACGGAGATGTGAAGTACTAAAACTCAAATAAATACGACCGCCTAATTTCTTCCCCTTCGACTTCTCTTGCTTGAACTTGGTTGTGATGTTGAAGCACGTGGGGGGTCGCGTGATGAAGACGCTCTTTGCTCAAAATTCCTAAAGTTGTAGCGCGGTATCGTAACTTCCTCTTCCTCTTCCTCTTCCTCTTCCTCTTCCTCTTCATTTTCATCTTGATCTTCCTCTTCCTCCTCACTTTGACTATGTTGGTGTGTGATGAGATGTCCTTGCCTAGTATTTTGAAGGCTTTGTAGACTCATCCGCTGCATCTCAGTGACTAGTTGAATTTGACCCAAGGTAGCGTCATCCGGTAACGACTCAAGCAAGGTCGTAGAGTGATTGTAGTTGTATACATGACCTTGAGACTGCAAAAAGTAAGAATGACATTTATCAATATAAAGCACTCTAACAAATAAATAATATCAAAACATAAAAACTTACAATAAGTTACTTACCAACAAAGAGTAGTCGGCAGCAGTAGGCAAGTAGTTGTGGCGGGACTCATAGTTTTGATTCACAGCATTTGAGTGAGGGCTAATAACAAGGCGAGTGATACTCCGATACCACACTAGGTAAGGGTCGTTGAAGCTCAAGTAGCCATTGTAAGGAGCCCCTCGTGGAGTTAAGTGCCTCCTCCGGTCCATCCACCTCTGTATACTAGCTCTATGCATGTATGCATAATTCTTTTCCCTTCCCCGACGATCGAGATTGTGCAAATCCTCACTAGTCTCACAAAAAGGTGGGATGAACGGGTGCCATCCAAATTGTCTTACGACTCTCTCCGCAAAATGCCATTCAACAATGTCAAAACATATGAGAGGGGCATTAACAATCCACTCCAAAACCTCTTCAGAACATATTGCTGGCAAATGGCTAAGCACGTTTTGGGTATACGGTTGCCATGTAAACATAACATCTGTCATACCATCTAAAGCATGTCGATAGCCAACTAACCCGTCTTGATGGTCGGTATACTTCCTCTTAACCCTAACCCATTTGCATCCGAGAGGATCCAATCCCGCTTGCATTTGAGACCCAAGTGGATATTGTGATCCCGGTACCTCCGCCTCACGCGATCTGATGGTGGTTGGCCTACCAATGCTTAGCCGTTCCCAACTCCATAATTGCAACAATGTAAGACACCCAGCAATATCAAAGGCCCCTTTCCTAGAGGCTAAACACATGTTGCGGTATAAGCAGGCAAGTACACCGCTACCCCAACTATAGTCGCCTAATCGCGTCAAGTCAGTTAGTAGTTGAAAGTATATGAGTTGTACTCGATTACCACTCTTATCCGGGAATAGTACGGCTCCGATCAAGTACAATAGGTACGCCCTAACATAGCAATGAAGTTGTTGTTCTGTGAAGTCATTGGGTAATACTCGGAAGGATTCTCTCAACCAAGACAATTTCAGTGTCTTCCCCTTGAAAGCACCTTCAGGCGGAACTCTACCCAAGTAATGTTCTAAAAGTTGCTCCCAAGGTTGGTCTCCACTACCTGTTATCGGCAAACCACCTACCCTTAATCCCAACAAGACATTTACATCTTGTAGTGTTATACCGACCTCACCAATTGGCAAATGAAACGTGTGGGTCTCTTGTCGCCATCTTTCAACCAACGCAGTAACTAAATCAGGGTAAATAGGTACAAACGCTAGCCTATGAATTCCATAAAATTGGGTATCTTTTATAAAGTCAATGACAGGGCCGGGAGGTGTAAACTTTGACGAAGACATTAGGTGTGTCCTACAATGTAGCGACGGCCATTCCTTGAAGTGCAAAAGACATTATATTAACAAATGAGTACCATTTGACGTACAAAAATTGAACAAATAAGAGATGAAGTTTTTACCTCTCCCTCCCAAATGCAAGAGCTTCTATGTTTATGTTGAAGACTGAGAATGTTAGGAAAGTGTGGGCCCGGATCCATGTTAACTGTGGAAACTGTTGGTTAAAACACAATATTCAAGTACAATAAGTAATATCAAAAGAACATTAGGAACAATATTCAAGCACGAGAAACATGAAGCTCCGAAATTGGATAAAAAGTAACAGCAAAGTTCACACAAACATGATAAAAAGTAATGCCAAAGTCCACTACAAGTACAAGTACAACTACAACTACAAGTACAAGTACAACTACAACTACTGACTACAAATTACACAAACTACTCCTTAGGGGCCGATGAAGAAGCTTTAGAAGTACAAGAGCGTTTGTTATGACCCTCTACATTACATTGACTACAAGTAACGGTTCCCTTGACAACCTCATCCATTTCGTTGCGAATTCGTTTTGATTTTGGCCTACCATCACCTCTTTTCAAGTTGGGATCCGGTATAAGAGTCGGTCCAGTCCAAGCCTTCCAATAACCTTCATCGGGAACGGGATGAAATGTAGCACGGTATGAGCCAAAATACTCTTCACAAGAGTACACCGGGTCTACATATTGGTCATAGTCGATAGATTCGGAGAGACAAACCGCCATTACATGAGAACAAGGGTAATGGAGGTTTTGCCATTTGTTACACGTACAAGTCCTTTTTCCGAGATCTATTGTGTGACCATGGTTTGACATCCTTCCTTCACGGTGTCCTTGTCTAGTAACCACTCCATACAGGCCCACATGACGATTATACACCGTCACCTCATGGTGAGCACCTATTTCATCATTCTCCTCTAGCTCGGTTGTTATTTTTGCGCTCCATTTCAACCCACTAGCTAATCTCGTCCTCACAATTTCACGCCTATCAACAAAATACTTATTAACCCGCATGAAAGTAGCCTTCACGAGTGCTTGAATAGGAAGAAATCTTACACCTTTCAACACCCCGTTAAAACATTCACACATGTTGGTGGTCTTTAAACCATATCTTCTCCCTCCATCATGTGCTAGACACCATTTGCTCAATGGTATCCTTTCTAACATAGCTTTGGCATTCGGGTTAATTCGACCAATGTTCTCCATCCCATGATCAAATTTTCGAAGTTGGTGTTCCATGGCCGTTTTGTTAAAAATTTCTTTCAATTCGGTGTCTTTGAACATTGAGTTAATGTTGGATGCATGATGACGGATACAATATCTATGAAAAGCATGTGGCTCTTCCCAACCACTATTTACCTCTACCATTGTTTTCAAAATACCCAGGTGTCGATCGGATATTACACAAATACCACTTCGTCGAGTAACAAACTCCCTAATGCAAAGTAAAAACCAACTCCAATTGGGATAATTCTCCTTCTCAACTATAGCAAAGGCTAAAGGAAATAGTTAATCATTTGCATCAACACCCATTGCAATTAACAACACACCCCTATACTTCCCGTACAAATGAGTACCATCTATAGAAATGATTGGTTTACAATGTGAAAACCCTCTAATTGATGGACCAAAAGCCCAAAAAACTCTATCAAATTGATGAATGTTGATGTGGTCGGTTGGTTTAGTAACAAAATGAACTTGGGTTCCCGGATTTGCTTCTTTCAATGCCTCTAAGTACCTTGGAAGATATTGGTAAGACTCCTCCCAATCACCGTAGAGATCCGCAATAGCTTTTTGTTTTGCACCCCAAGCTTTTGCGTATGATATGGTAAAGTTATACTCTTTAGTCATAGCCGCTCTCAACAACTTCACCTTCACACCCCAATCCGCTTCAACAAGGTGTTTTATAGAATTGCTAATAAAATCTCGTTTAAGATTTTGATGGTCCAAGGATGATTTGTATGCTACACATGAAGATTCATGGGGGCCTTTGTAAGTGACAATGGTAAATGTTTCAGAAGCACAACTCTTTTGAGAGGCTCTTAAATACCATTTACAAGGCACCGGTGTTCTAGCGCATTTATAGGTAACGGTGTGGGGTTTTGATTCGGTTGTTCTACAAACATGGTTTCTTTTAACATTGTAAGATGTCACAATTCGGCCCAATAGTTTTTTGCTACCGAACTCTTGACCCACCATAAACTCCTCACCACTCTTATGAGCAACTACCCCCGATTTATACCAATTATTCATTTGTTCTTCATCTACCTCATGTACCTTAGTAAATTGGGTGTTAGGTGCACTTGAAGAGACAAGGTCTAAACCAATATCATCATCATCATCATCAAACAACAACACATCCTCCTCCTCAACATTACCCTCCAACTCATCCCCTTCAATATTACAATCTACTCCACCTTCATCAACATTATTTGTGCCCAATGACATACTAATATTTTGATTTTCAATTTGGCTTAACATGTTTGTAAAAGAAAATTGGTTATTTTCATTTAACGGTTCAATGACACTTAATTCGACAAACAAATCCATGGAAGCGGCTTTGGATTGACACACACTTGCCCACAAAGCTCTCAAAGCACGATCATTCAACAAAGACACAACTTTGTATCCTCTCACACTAGGAAATTTCAACTTCAACTTTAGCTCATACTTAGATCTATCAACTTCTATAGCATCATAAACCTCATTTCTAAGTTCACTCAAGCTCATATTACTATTAGCAATAACAAAAGTTTCACAACCACCATTATATACTACATTCTCACCATCTACAACAATTTCCCCATTCCACCAACAAGTTAATGAATAATTATTAATCTCCATTACTAATTCACTATTAACCTACTAAACTAACTAATTATGTAAAAATAGTCACAAGCTTGATTTTTACCTTTGCGTTGCTTCTTAATCCGATAATACAACTCTAAATCTAACCTGCAAATAAACCATTTCAAACAATCAAACATCTATAAATCAACATCAAATAAGAAAAAAATTAATGAAATCAATGAAAAACAACAACAATTATTACCTTTATATGAAATAGGATGAATGGAAATTGATTAGGAAGTAATTAATTTAGGTTTGTAGAAATAAAGGATGAAATAGGGGGTCAAGTCGAATTCTAGGTTTTGTTTTCAATTTGGGGGTTTTTGGGTTTTTTGGAGAGTGAAGGTAGATGGGGAGTTAATGACGGGAAATCTTTTTTTATAGCAAGTGAAGCCGCTATCCAGGCCGACGGCTTTGGTAAGGCGTAAATATCAAAACCTTCTGTAACTTTTTTTTTTTTTAACATTTGAGGTAAGCCGTCACCTAGGGCGACGGCTTTGGGTAAAATCCAGTAAGCCGTCACCTAGGCCGACGGTTTTGGTAGTGTCAAGTTTTTGGATTTAATCTTCTTTTTTTTTACAAACTACAGGTGAAGCCGTCACCCTAGGCGACGGCTTTGGTAAAAAATTCGAAAAAAAATAAAGTTGATGACGTGGACCCATTTGGAATAAATAGTTTCAAATGGGCCCCAATCCGAGAAAAAGTTTGGTTCAGAGCCCCAATCCGTCAAAAAGTTCCACGGCTTACAGTTGCTTAATATTAAGACCAATTTTGTTAAAAATTTTGCATAAGAAAGTAAAGCATTTTACATCACCAAACAACTCATTATTCACCTGAAAAATTCTTATTACAACTTCATGGTAAATGTAAATTTTATTGAAAATTGTATTTTTTTTTCGAGTTTACTTTATAACATTATCGTTCACATCCGCTGAATTTTCTTCCCCGCCGACTTCAAATCTTGGCTCCAGCATTGACGTAAATCAGTCTAAAGTGAGGCCCTTAAGAGATAGATAAATTCAGGCTCACTTGGTCTCACAAATACAAGGAATTCGTGATCGGATTCCAAGATTTCCATTTCACGCTCATCAAGTATTAACCATGCTTCAATTTTACGGTTTGGTGTATGAATCAACGGTATATAATTCTTGAAGAAAGAATTCAGTCTGCCACCCGTGCATCCTATCCAAGCAGGCTCCCCTGATCCGAAATTAACCTGCTCAAAACCCGCCAAACTTGTAAAGAAATACGCTGTGGGTAATAAATCCTCAAGAATTTTCTTGTGATGACGGGCGGCCTCAAGACGGTCTTCTCCTCGATACTTGTTTACCGTGTTACTATCTTTTGTTGTAGACAATACTTGTCGCAATAGAATGACTAAGTCGCGAATCTCAGGTACGCTTCCTGATTTGTTTTCCCAGTCAACAAACGCGTGTGTTACAAACTTCCCAAAGGTTGCTTGTGGTACTGCTGGACGGAGATGTGGCCGCATGTTCACAGAATGGATGGCGGCCGAGGTATTCGGAACCTGCTCTTGTCCTACAGGACGGAGATCCATGTTTAGTCGATTTAAATCCGTTAATTTTAATAATGTACCCTTTCTCATATTTGTAATTGGAAAATATGTAAGGTGGTTTAATGTCGAAATCTTTTTAATATTTTTTCCTTTTTATCAGCCGAAAGTTACTAATATTGCACGTATAATTTACTAATTTATCCTTATATTATCAACACATTTACAAACTTACCCTATACAACGAACATCATGATTGTAACTCTTATCAAACATAACAATTCAGTGCACTCGTCGAGATTCTGAATTTAGCATTTCCTTAATCACTGGTTACGGCGACCGTCACGATGACAACAACAACAGGTCGGCAAAATCAATTCAATATTTATTGTGTAAAGTAGGAGGAAGACTATAAAAGAGTATTAGAGATCAAATGGTTAAAAGTATCCGTCAAAGACGAAAATCTGTGAAAATTCGAAACCGTAAAAATACAAAAGAGTATTAGAGATTAGATGCCCTTCACTTGTGTGAGGGGTATTAAGGATAAGATTCCATAAATCTCATAAGTATATTTTACAAAGTTTGTTTCCTTATTTTATGGTTATGATATCTTGTGTTTATTCCTTACTTATGTAATTACGACATTTAGTAAATATTAGGTTACGGCTAGGTTAGCATTCGTCTTATGTTAGGACTCTTGTATTTATATACCTCAATGTACTTTGTTTGAATTATCTATGAAAATCATAAACATTCAATCACTTACATGGTATCAGTCGCAATCCGATCCTAACCCTAAAAACGACCTTAAGCCGTCACCCATGGCCTCTGCCTCAACCTTACCAAACACCAATGAACCCTTGGTTCCTCTCCTTCTTGTCAATCTCTCCATGGTTGACAAACTCACCCCATTAACCTACATGTCATGGCAAGACCAAATCGAATCGTTACTCTTTGGATACGATCTCTTGAAATACCTTGATGGCACCCATTCCTGCCCACCCGCAACTCTGCCGGACCCCAAAGACACAACCACAGCCGCCACCATCCCTAACCCCGCACACCAAACCTGGCGTCGCCAGGACCACCTTCTCAAGGGTGCCATTCTCGGCACTCTTGATGCTTCAATCCATTCCCTTGTCATGCGCTCTGCCACCTCGCGTGATGTTTGGGTTACTCTAGCTTCGACATATGTCAATCCTTCCCGTGCCCATATTCTTCAAATAAAAGACCGTCTCAACTCAATCCGTAAAACAACCCAATCCATGACCGAGTACATGCAATCCGTCAAAGCATGTGCCGACAAACTCGCCGTTCTTGGAAAACCAATGGACCATGAAGATTTCATTGCCAAAATCATTCGTGGTCTTGACTATAACACCTATCGTTCCGTCATCGATGTTGTTCAAGCCCGTGACGAACCCATTTCATTTGAATCTTTACATGAAAAACTCCTCAACTTTGATCTCCGAAATAACCATGAACCCGCCGTTGCCTCGTTCCCAGCCACCGTTCACGCTGCCTACCGCCACAACTACCAAACCCGTACCCCTGTCACCACAAATTCTGCCCCTGTCGACTCCAATCAACCTCGTCAGGACCCTCCTTTCAAAGGCAAATGCCAATACTGCGGTGCAACAGGTCATGTCCTATTCTTTTGCTATAAATTTAAACGTGGCTATCCTAATGTCACTCTACCACCCCGTACCACCAACCGGCTTAATACCAAATCACCTCAAGCCCACACGGTCACTGCTCCGTCCGTGCCTACCCCTGCCTCGTATAACACTACCTATCTACTTGATAGTGGTGCATCTAATCATATCACTCAAGACCTTGACAATCTTGCTCTTCATTCCCCTTATACCGGCTGTGATGAACTCCTCATTGGAGATGGTACCGGTCTTCCAATATCGCACCTAGGTTCATTTATTATCACTAC
Source organism: Silene conica (assembly GCA_029255685.2). NCBI lineage: Eukaryota > Viridiplantae > Streptophyta > Magnoliopsida > Caryophyllales > Caryophyllaceae > Silene > Silene conica. The sequence continues at coordinate 84,121,625 of CM055314.2, forward strand.
TCCTTCTTCCTTTATTTTAAAATTCAATAATGTCTTTTGTGTCCCTCGTATATCTCGAAATATCCTATCTATTTCTCAACTATGTCGTGACAATAACGCCTTATGCGAATTCACCTCTTGTCTTTGTCTTATTAAGGATCGGGACTCGGGTCGCATCCTCCTCCAGGGACAACTTAAGGATGGAATTTACGAATGCACAATTCCAGCTCGTGCTCCTCGTGCCCTCCTCTCTCGAGTCTCGTCACCGCTTGACTGGCATCACAGGCTTGGTCATCCGTCTATCCCAGTTTTAAAATATTTACGTAGTCATTATCATTTATCTATTCCCACTGTTGCTTTCAATAATTGTGATGCTTGTGCTATTCACAAAAGTCATAAACTTGCTTTTTCGCATAATACTATTCGCTCTAATGCGCCTCTTGAACTTATATATTCCGATGTTTGGTCATCTCCTGTTATATCTTATGATGGTTACAAATATTATATTGTGTTTGTCGATCATTTCACCAAATTTATATGGCTATATCCAATGAAACTCAAATCCGATTCCTCACAAATATTCGTTCGTTTTCGCAATCTTGTTGAAAAATTCTTTAACAAACCCATACTCCAACTATATTCCGACAATGGAGGAGAATACATGAAACTCTCCTCCTACCTTACCCAAAACGGCATTGGTCACCTCACAACTCCACCCCATACTCCGGAACTTAATGGTTACTCCGAACGTCGCCACCGACATATAGTCGAAACCGGTCTTGCTATGCTTTCCCGCGCCTCTTTGCCTACAAACATGTGGCCCCATGCCTTTACTACTGCCACCTACCTCATAAATCGCCTACCAACTCCGACTCTTAAACATTCCTCTCCATTTCAATGCTTATTTGGCTACTCACCAAACTACGACAAATTACGAAGCTTCGGATGTCTTTGCTATCCGTGGCTTCGCCCCTACACCTCCCATAAACTTGAACCCCGTTCTATCCCATGTATCTTTGTTGGCTACTCCCCAACTCAAAGTGCCTATTTTTGTTTAAATCCCACAACCCTTCGAATATACGTTTCCCGACATGTCAAGTTTGTGGAAACTGATTTCCCCTATCCCCGTCTACACTCTACCCCACTCTCGTCCAACACCCTCACCGCTCGTGATTGGACAACCATCCTCATTCCCCACACTAACGCCCCTACAAACTCTCTGACCATCACTCCTAATTCAACTCATACGCTACATACCCAGCCCCCACCCAGTATACAGCAGCCCCTGCTATCCTCCCCTGCATCCCGTGTCCAGCAGCCCCTATCACCATCCCCTCCATCCTCTCCTACCCACGCTCTGGCCACGCCCCCTCAGTCCCCTAACCCACAAGCTTAGAACGGGTCAAGTATATACATTTGTTTAGATAAACAAAAATAAAAGTGTACAGGAAAAGAAAATCATAAATGGTTTATTTTTATCCCGCCAAATGAATTTTATTTGATCCGTCATAAGCTTGCAACATATATTACCGTCAGAAATAAGAATTTGTTTTTGTTTAAGATGAATTCTTGTCAAATTAAGATGAAACATAATTTGAATAATACAAAATCTTATTGAAGACGACCTCATCCGTTACAAGCTGAATACGGATCGTGTTCTTATAAAATGAAGGGTATCTAACGTCTTCTCACAAAATGAGGACGGATGTTGTCCCTCTCATTTCACTCATGGCCGGCTATTTGGGTGTGCAGGCCATGCGGTCGCACAGGGCCTCCAATTTTGTTTAAGCAATAAGACTCTCGTGTGACGGGTATATTCGTCAGAAGCTTAGAACGGGTCAAATATATACACTTGTTTAGATAAGACATAAAAGTGCATAGAAAAAGAAAATCATAAATGGTTTATTTTTATCCCACCAAATGAATTTTATTTGACCCGTCACAAGCTTGCAACAGATATTGCCGTCAGAAATGAGAATTTGTGTTGTTTAAGATGAATTCTTGTCAAATTTAGATGAAACATAATTTGAACAACACAAATTCTTATTGATGACGACACTATCCGTCACAAACTGAATACAGATATTTATTAGAATATTGGGCCTAGCCCATATATCATTAGGGTTAATCTAGGGTTTGACGATGTATTATAAGGAGTCGTTTGGTTTGGCATGGGAAGATAAAATTCATGGGAAAATTAAATTCATATGAACTTAAAACTCACGTGAATTATGTAATTGTTGTTTGGTTGAATGTAGGAACTTTAATTGATGCGGGAACTTCCACTTACCTAGAGGGGGCTAGGTAAGTAACTTCCTACATTATGCAGGAATTAGAGTTTTCTAGAAAGTTCTAATTCCCATGGATTAAGCAACCAAACAAGACTCAGTTTTCCTACTTCCCATGATTTTCCAATTCCCGTGATTTTGAAAGGCAACCAAACAACCCCTAAATACATCGTCACATATCTTTGTAGGACAATCAACAACAATCACTAATATAATTCTTATGTTATTCTCCCTCTATTATCTTAACATGGTATCAGAGCCATGTGACCAAAGGTCACGGGTTCGAATCCCACCCCCTCCATACTAAAGTGGATAATCAGAACAAGCCAGGGAATCCCGCCTGCACCCACACTTCAAGCTAAAAAAGAAAAAAAGGGCATTCGTGTGAGGGGGAGTGTTAGAATATAAAACGAATCAAGGAACTCCAACCATCGGCTTAAGCTTTACAATCATATCTTATGCAATTGTTTCCAATCATATCTTATGCAATTGTTTCCCTTCCTCTCTATATCTTAACAGGGTATCAAAGCCTCACGCTCTTGAGGCCTAAAAACGATATTCTGTTGCCCTGTCAGAGGAACTAATTAACTATGGTGCCCTCCGGGTGGATTTTAGGATGATATCTATTTTATTTTTAAAGCAAAAAAAAAAATTTGCCTCTATTTTCAATTCGACAAATCTAAAAAATCTTATTTCTTGAATCAAGGTGGTATTAAATTACTGGCGAGTTACGCACTGAAAAAAACTGGCGAGTTACACACTGAAAAAAAAACTGGCGAGTTATGCATTGAAAAAAACTGGCGAGTTACGCATTGAAAAAAACGGGCGAATTACGCATTGAAAAACTGGCGAGTTACGCATTGAAAAAACTGACGAGTTACGCACTGAAAAAAACTGGCGAGTTACGCACCAAAATTTGTCTGGCGAGTCCTATACGCACCCTTACCAACCACCAACTTGTAAAAGGGAAGAAGATTGATGATAAATGTATTGAAGAAAGATCAAGATGAAGAGACGAAGACGTTTTTTTTTATATATTGATTATGTTTTTTTTTCTTTTTTATTTTTCTCCACTAATAAAGTTCGTACAACGTACTGCATTTACGATTGCGAGAGGATATTAGGATATTGGGCCTAACCCATCTATCATTAGGGTTTATCTAGGATTTGACGATGTACTTATATGGACAATCAACAACAATCAATAATATAATTGTTATGCTACTCTCCCACTATTATCTTAACAATATTGTTCCTACAAAATAAAGGTATCTAACGTCCTCTCACAAAATGAAGATAAATGGTGTCTCTCACTCTCTCTCTCTCATTACTTGTCCTGCCACTTAGCTTATTTTGTGAAAATTATTATACGTTTTCCGTTTGTGACGAATATCAGGTTTCCCGTCACAAACAACTAAACAAGACGTTTTGTTTGAACAATACTTCATCAATATTTAGAGACTTTTTTTACTCTTTCAATTGAAAAAAAAAATCAAATCGTTGAATTACCTGCAATGCTGGATGTGGATGATTGTAGCACTCGAGCAGCGGCCATCAAATGCTTCCAAAGGAAGCAAGTGATGGATTCGACTCGGGTAGGATTTGGAACGGTGTCGCTTCTAGCCATAGCTTGTAATCGACGAATACTTGCCTGACTAAACTCAAACGTCTTAATAACACACCCGCCACTCCCAACCGTGACAGGCTGAAGCACCGGAACTTCTGCTGGCGATAGACACCTGTCGGAGTCTGAGACCGAGACCGGAGGAAAAACACGAGTTTGAACCGTTAAATCTGGGTTGACAGCGGGTGGTCGAGTACCATTGGCAATGGCAGACCATGTCATATAAAAATAAGCCCATGAAAGCCCATCTAAGAATTTGTTAATAACTTGGCTTCCTATCGAAAACCCGCCACATTTAAAAACACTAATCTGAAATGCCATGGGAATCAACCCGTCAATGTTGATACGAGTCGGGTCGAGAAATGTGACGTCCCTCGGGATGAACGAGGGGACCAAGTTGACCCGGTTAGGGGATGCAAGAAACTTTGATAGAGTGGAATTAACTCGGGTTACGATAAGAGGTACACCCTCGTCGTTGCAGTTGATTGTGGAGTCATTGATTATTAGCCTTCCGGCAAGTGGGTAGTAAATGGATAGCGTTTTCGACAATGAGTCTTTTAGTCGAGTTACGGTATCAGACCCGTATGACCCGACCTTGAATTTTGTGTAGAAAAACACAGTAGGTGTACTGTACTCAAGAAGGGGGTGAATTTGATCGAGAAGTGATAGTTTGTAGCATTTGAGATGTGTTGGTGTGGGTTTTGATGGTTTAATAATTTCGGTTGATATTGTTTCTAATTGTAAACCTAATTCCATCATTTTTGTTTGGATTAATTTTTGGTTTACAACTCTACTTGTTTGGGGCTTTTCCTTGCTAATGTTCACCATCTTATTTAAAGAACCGAAAAGCTTAAAAAAAAGGGTTCGGATCCGGTTTGATTTCGATCGGATTGACCTTAGGCCGTATTCTTTTGGATAGAAACGGATATAGACTTTGTTTGGTAAATGACATATTGACCAAATTTCAGCATATTGGTGAGGTTTAACATATTTGACTTACGATTATGTTATTTAAACCGTTTGATTAATGCCCTAATGGCATCTTGAAATAGTATATTGGGAAAAAAATATATTGAATTAGCGGATTAGTGAAAAAAAATATTCTTGTTTACCATCATAATAAAATATAAACCTTCATTTTATATATTCAATAAATAACTTGTACATGTCCTTATATGCCACATCACAAAATGTTAATTACCAACACCTTTATACCAATTGCTAAATAAATCTGCTAGTCAAATTTGCGGGTCTTTTACCAAAATAGTCGTTTCTTTCAAAGTATTCGCCAAAATAACCATCCTATGAAAATATTGTCCAACCTAGCCATATGACCATTTTAATTACTAGAATAACCATTAAGTTATCTTCTAAATAATACTAGTTGGTTCAGTTTGGTTCGGTTCGGTTCGGATGTGAGTCTTTCAATAATGTTTTTTAATTTATTGCGACACTTGTAATAATCAATGAATCATGGTTCAGATGTTTTATATTTTTTTTTATTTGACATTATTTTTATTTTTCTAGATATTTTGTTTTGGATACTTGACGAACTTATAATAATAGTTATCGTAAATTTACTTGAATACATTTGCGTTGTATATATCATTTTTGTTAACAACTTTGGTGTACTATCAAATTTTGTAATAGTGTACACCAAATTAAATAACCTAGATTCAATCATTTATTTTGAATGCTAAGGCACAATGGCCGAATGAAGGTAATTAATTAGTAGCATTTAAGTGATTATCTTGTTAAATATAACAAGTTATTAACAGGTTTAATTATTGGTAAATATAAGCTATAATCAAATTAAACCGAGCCGAACCGGACCAAACCAACTAATATTATATATAAGGAAATTTAAAGGTTATTCAACTAATTAAAATGGTTATATGGATAGTTTGGACAATATTTTCATAAAATGGTTATTTTGGCGAATATTTTGAAAGAAACAATTATTTTAGCAAAAGACCCCAATTTTGCCTTCTAAATATGTTTTTGCCAATATTAATATGTGTTTACCAAACAGGGACCATGAATCTAAACTAAACTGAATTCATCGAATCTGAATTAAACTAAATTGAACTGAATTTATAGGATTTGAACTGAATAATTACAATTGTTTTATTTTTATTTTTAAAAAATTGTTTAATACGAATTATATTTTCGGTTTTACTGCTAGAATAGTTGTTGAACACTTGAAGTGTTATTCCAATTAGTGCCTTGAGTAGTCCTTCAAGTCAACAACTTATTACAGCTCACCCTATCTATTTATCAGCAAGTTTTACTTGTGACACGTATATTCGTTACCAGTTTACGATGGGTCAAATAATAACCCGATTGCAAATCGTCGTCGACGTTTTATAACAAATCGTCGACGGATTTCAAAAAAGACATTCCTTGTCCTTACTCTCTCTTATTCACTCATTCCTTTCTCTTTTTTCACTCTCAATTACTCCCTTACATCCTGGCCACCACACCGCCACCACACCACGACCTCCGCCCATCACACCATCACCACACCACGACCTTCGCCACTGCATCACCAACGCCCCCACCGCAACACCTCCACCAGCAACCGCAACAACCCGGTTTTTAATCAAGTAAGTCGTTTTTTTTCAATTAGTTTAGTTTTAGTTGTATAATTTGATTAATTAGGCTAGTAATGTATGTTTGTCTTGATCTTAATTAATCCTTGTTTCAATTTCGTTAATTATTATTCGCCATTCTTGTTATTTTCTCGTTTCAATTTCGCAAATAGGCTTATTATTGTCGGATTTGTCGTTGTTGTTGGGTTGTTATTGTTAGTGTTGTTTGTTGTGAATGGATTTGTGTAACACCCCCATTTATTTAAGAGTCTTTAGCAAGACATTCTCAAATAAATGGAGCTGTTACCATCTCGGAATGTCCGAGGTAGTAAATAACAAAGTAAACAAACCCAAGTACTTTATATAAAAACTGATTAAATTTAAACTTTTGATATTACAACTATTACGCAAAGAATAAAAGTACAACTGATAACATCTAAGTATGTGATCTAATTCTAAGTAGGTCCAAGCCATGTCTCACTCCTTGCCCAAGCTCCTAGTCCATCTGTCTCTGACCTGTAGAATCTACTCCCCATTCCGGATCATTGTAGGTGTACACGAATACACTGTCAACCTCGCGGTTGAGTAGGATAACACAATAATAAATAATGCAACAAATATGATATGCAAATGCCATGATATGCTCGAGCTCAATCACAATCTCAATCTCAAACCCGAAACACCAAGCCATACCGAAACTCCCGGCAGACTATAATCGGTCGTCACCGAACACCAGCTCAATAGCTGATAAGACACCAGGCTTGGTCTGCAGAACCACCCTGGGCTTTATATCAGAACAACATCTGATTCACATCTTTCTCAGTAACCAATGCATATGCCATGCTCATGAATGCAACAATATATACTCATAATCAATCATGCTATTAAATAATGAAACGTCCATGCCAATAATAATAATCATTACTCAATCCAACCAATATCATTCTCATATCAATCATGCTCAGCACCCATAACATACAATCCAAAATCCATTCATAACACATCATAGAGTATAGTGCCAGTGTATCCTACCTGGATAGCAATATAATCCCGTCACGCAGCTAACATCCAATCAGAAGAGTCACTTTATCACACACTCAACACCTAACAAAATAAATTACTTAATTACCAACTAATACAATTGCGCCACTAATATAATATATCAATCATTCGAATATATTATGTAAATCATATATATATATATATCGCATAACGAGACCGTATTAAACATAACTACTTCAATTAACTTAAACAACTCGTCCTTATTATTTTGTAGCCAGTTGTAATTAAATAAACGAACATTGAAAATATAGTCGGCTATTGATAACCATCACATTGTTGTATAAAATTTACTTAACAAGTTGAGTAATAACAACATGAGCAACTATTCTAATAATAATAATAATGATCATAATAATAATATTAATAATAATAATACTAGTATTAATATTAATAATACGCAACAATAGCAACGACTATGTGAACAATACTAATAATAATAATAAGAAGAAGAAAGACAAGACAGTAAACAACTACTAATATAGTACTAATAGTCATGATAATAATAATATCAATAACAATGGCAATAACAATAACATACAATAATAACAAAATAATAATACTAATCATAATATTAATGATAACATAATAATAATATTAACAATGATAAACAACACAACGCATCAACGCATAACAATGACAGCCCCGAAACCGAAACCGACAGCCAACAACCAGCCTGCTTTCCAGCCCCACTTCGACACCCTTCTAGCGCCTTAACCACCACCACTCCATCGTGACTACCATCCCTGGACTATGGTGCATCAACCGACACCTACCACCACCCTAGACTCCACCCCAGCAGCCATCGACACAGCCCCAAAAACCCCCTGGTCACAACAACAACCCTGTATTTCCTGTACTCACCTGTGTGTCAACCCACTATAACCAGCCCCGAACCACCTGCTAGCACCACCATTACCACCACCAGTCACCACCTTCGACACTGCATACTACCCCCGACACCTTGGTGATAGCCACCAGGCGTCGACACCACTTTAACGCCTGAAACAAACGCCCAACAGTACTAGCCCACCACCGAGACTCCCCTGTTCCGCGACTTGAACAGGCTATTTAAACAGCCTGTTACGACCACCACACGTCATCCTACCACCATGCCAACAGCCACGTGAACCCCCTGACTATCACCCTTCCAGACCCTCTAATAGACATACAAAATCTACACAGATTATTAAACGACTTAAAACACAAACTCCTCTGTTCATCACGTTGTACTGGAGCGATATAACACGACTCTGACAGCGACATTAAACCACCATTTACAACGGTCAACGACGGTTAACGATGACTCTAACCAGACCCAAACATAACTACTAACATCACAGTTCAACACTACATGATAAACAGACCCTTAACGTGATTATAACGTATGTAAAATGCGTCATAAAAATGGACAGAATAGCGATAACATAATGAAAACAAGGTGAGTGTACCGTATATCAGAAGCAATCGACCACAGTTGACCACCCCTAAACCATCGTGGACCCCTTCTCCCCAATCCTTGATGTGGCAGTAGCAGATTTGCGTGAGGTTTGAGAAGTTTTGATGCTAGGGTTAGGTTTTCTAGGTGGGTTTGTATAAGGGGGCTGATAGAAATATGTTGTTTTTTTTTTATCTCATTTGAGCGTGTGAAGGTTGATGACGGTTTGGGCTGTTCAGTCCTTGGCACGCATCTCGAGGCCCATATAAGTAAAACACGCATATCGATAGCTAAATACCCGTTCCCGACACTTACTCAACATATAAGATACAAGAAACTTATTCGCTAAAACTAATTGTCGTTTGTGTGATTTTGTGTTTGTCGACTAGTTGGGCTGTGGGTGTTGCACACGAATCGAGGCCCAATTGTGTACTTGAATTACGATATATTAACTAACGCTCAAACCCAACACTACACTAATAGCATATAACATATAAAACACGTACTCGATAAATTAATTATCGAGTTTAAGCTAATCCAATATTATCAAACATGTCAAAAATAATTATTAAATATTTAAAATAAATATAGCAAAATACGGAGTATTACAGTTTGTTGTTGTTTTGTTGTTTTCGATGGATTTATTGTTGTTGTTGTATTTGTTGTCGATTTGTTTGTTGTCGGGTTTGTTGACGATGGAGGAACGTTGAACAGGGGGAGGGACATTGAACTCCAACGTCTAAGCTGGGTAGTGACGTTGAAGTTCAACGTCTTGAATGAGCATGGACGTTAGACTTCAATGTCTGTCGTGGGTTGGGATGTTGAAGTTCAACGTCTGTCGTGGGTGGACGTGAAAAATAGCCATCTGTCGTGGGTATGGACGTTGGGTTTCAACGTTTGTCGCGGGTTTGGACGTTGAAACTCAATGTCTTGGCCATGATCGGAAATTGAAATTCAATATCCGTCCACGGTTCGGACCTTTTTATTTCGTTTTAACCGTATATTTTCAATTTTAAAAGTTAAATTTATTTATTTTTTGTATAAAAAGTTGTTAATTTTGTATTTAAATGGGTAATTTATATTCTTTTTGTATTAAAAGTTGTTAATTTTGTATTTAAATGGGTAGTTTATATTTTTTTGTATTAAAAGTTGTTAATTTTGTATTTAAATGGGTAGTTTATATTTTTTTTGTATTTAAAGTTGTTAAATTTATATTTAAATGGGTAGTTTATATTATTTTGTATTTATAGTTGTTAATTTTGTATTTAGATGGTTAGTTTATTTGTATTAAAAGTTGTTAGTTTTGTATAATTTTGAATTTATTTGTATTAAAAGTTAATTTTTTATATTATTTTTCTATGAAAACTTCTTTATTTTTATTTATCTAACGTTTTAGTCTCGTAAATGCAGATGTCGAACAGCGAAGATTACATTATGACTTCATTGGGCCGTACGAAAGACCGAAGAGTGACGGGCTCTAATCGGCGTATCCCCTTACCAACAGCGCCACGTCGTGGTCGGGAGGTAGGAATAGGGGAAGGGGAAAGGGCATCCAAATCAGTTCTTCTCCCCACCCTAATCCTTTGCCCGTTATGGACGAGCTTGATTTATCGAGTGTGTTTTATAGGGAGCCAGTAGGCTGTTCTGGTGACGATGAGGAGGAGGATTTTGACAAGGTGGTCGGGGAGGATGATGATGATGATGATGAGGAGGAGGAGGAGGAGGAGGAGGATGACGACTCTCGTTTTCTTGAGGAGGAGGTCCCCGTTCTGCCACCTAAGAAGGTGGTACGTGATGCTAGCGGCCGATATATAATGGTTGAGGATGGTTTATCTTGTAGCACGAGGAGGAAGAAGACAAAGACTCCAAATCTATCTTGGCGTCTTACAGGTCTGATTGAGGGTGGTCCGAGTGTCCTTAGCGTCCTACGTAGTTTTGGTGGCCACGTAGCTTATAGTAGTTGGACCGATCTGGAAAGCGTGAGATCGTGGCTCACGTGTTACAAGAGGTCGAGTGCTTTAGAGAGGATAGGTAAGATGAATGTCCGTGATGGTGTGATTGAGAGAGTTAGTAAGAGTGGGCTTGATCATTTGAGGTTTTCTTTGACCACCGGTTTGGATGAGAACTTCGTTAGTGCTTTTGTAGAGAGGTGGCAGCCCGACACCAACACTTTTCATATGTCGTTTGGTGACATTACTATCTTGTTGCACGACGTTTAGAAGATCCTTGTGATACGGGTAAATGGCTTGAGGGTTATGGAGGAGGGTCCTACGAGTGGGGAAATTGGTATGAAGGGGAAGGTGGTTGTCTTTTTGGATGATGAAGATGAAGATTGCAGATCTTCTACATAATCTCGAGCTTCAGTTTCTTCAGGTTGGCTAGCCACATATTGATCATATAAATCAATTATGCGGAGTTTGACATATCCTAGGTCGAACACTCTACCGGCACATAATTCTAATAGTGTTGTGTAATCGATCACGGACAGTATACGCTCAATATAGACAAGGACATCACTTTTTCACCTACGAAACTCCCACCTCTTCCCGGTTAGTGTTTCATCAGAAACAACCTCATCGGTAACAGCTGGAGTGAAGCGCGGATGCGGGTGTCCGGCTAAGATGATACAAAGGCTGTCAATTGGAGGATTTTCAAGCAAGTCCCATACTGTGGCACTTGGAACGACTAATTCAAGGCGAGACACTGGCACTGGTAAATCCGCAACGATCCCATCGATCCATAGTTGATAAGCTCTGATTTTTTGAGTATTTGTGAGAACCATCTTAATTTTTTGAGTAATTGGAGGATTTGATTGAGATATGAAATATTTTTTAATAATGAATAAGATCTGTTTTTGCGATTACAATAAACATAACAGTGACTATTTATAAGAAGTTAGATGATAACGGTTACATTTTTAAATTTTAACGGTCACATTTTAAATTATAACGGTCACATTTTAAATTATAACGGTTACATTTTCTTATTACAACGGTAACATTTTAAATTATAACGGTCACATTTTAAATTGTAACGATCAGATTTTAAATCAATCAACAAATACAGTATCAAAGTGCAAATTTCCTCGCAACATCTTGGTCAGTTGTTGTGGAAGGCTGTCTTCGGCGACAAGCTTTAGGTGTTGTTCCCATTAACGTATGCCATTTCTCGAAATTTGACTTGTACAAATCAGCATAGGGTGCAACCGAAGGGTCTCTTACCCATTCCCAAGAAGGTTCGATCGGTGGCATCGGTGCTTCTCTCGATGGTACACGACAATGCAATCTCATCCAATGGAAATGGTAATTTACGATCCATAAAACACCGTATGGCCTCGACACTTGAGCTATGGGCCTTATGGGTAAGTATGTGTGACATTGCCAAAAGCGATCGTTTCAACCTGCATACTAGGCGGCGACACAGACAGTCCAGTTAAACAACGATGCAAAGACAGTCAAACAATCCCCGGACATCCAATGATAAGTCCCACAACCTCCACTGTCGGTAAACTCGATCTATCTCAATGTATGCTGGTATCTGCTCAAATGCGGAGGTGTTACACAACTCTCATTAAAAAATACTCCGTAGCTTGTACATATCGTAAGCTTTAATCTCTCTAAGACACCAGTCTCTCATGACTAAGTTGTCACTTTCCCGACCCGGCCACCATGCAATATTACCCGATAACCACAATGACCATCATCACCCACATCTACCCAACCATTAAAGAATTCTCATAGTTCTTCGGGAACCCCAAATTATTTACTCCAACAAGACAAAAAAACCCTTAGTGTAGCTGGTCTCCAATAGTGTACCAATCGGTCCTTGATCAAAATCACCCACCGAACTTTGAACAAATGTCGTCACAGGGGTAAAAACTTTCTTGGCCTTCCTCTTTGCATGCTCAAATCCGAACTTGTTTCGAGTAGTAGAACCCCTCGGTCTCTCTTTGGCGTTTTCTCTAACAGGAGGTGGACGATTGTCCTCGTCTTTCGGATGAAGACCATCTCGCAATTTCTCAATGATTACCCGTCTCTTAGACGGGTCACTAGCTCTAGCTTCCACTATAAGCGACTCCAACTCATCAGCATCATTCTTAGGCATTGCTTGAGGATTGTCGTACTCCAAGGTCTTCCAAAATGCGTGAACGTCGTCAAGATGGACCCTCTTACCCATTCTTTGCAATTGGATCAATATACAAGTACAAGGTAACCCATGAGTAACCCGTAGCACACATCCACAATGTTCTTCCAACCCGTTCCTGAGCTCAATCCCTCTCTTAATCTCGGTTTCCATGATCTCAATGACATTGATAGACACATGTCCTCGCAATAAGGAAAATACACGATCCGCATTTCACGGCCTACTCCTCGATACTTCTAACTCATATCTAATCTTCGAGTGTTGAGCCTCAAGCATGGAATGAATACGAGCCCAGATAGTATCAGGGTTTAAGTTATTACTCTTCAACCAAGACTTTAAAAGAGAATGAGAAAACTCTACCCAGGAAGTGGCTGTGTTTCCAAGATGGAAGTATTAGTTTGTATATAATGAAACGAACTTCTTCCTGTATTTACCCCATGTGTTGATCACATAAATCGCCAACACTTCCCACTTTAAACTAAAAGAATCCCAAGCACTCCTAAACTCATCAACGGTGGATGCGTTGATCACGCGGTACTAACCGCTTTCTTTACTGTGCAATATCATATCTTTGTACTGAATAAATTCCATCCAAGATAGTGCTTCTTCCTCCATAACGCGGTTCACATGCCAACGACACAAAAGGTGAGAAGTGTTCGGATAAAGGGACTCAAATAGCGGCGATCAAACCCAACTCCCGATCAGTGACAAAGGCAGAAATAGATGAACCCGTACAACTAATTAGCTTCTCTAATCTCCCCAACATCCACCCATAATCGATTTCATTTTCTGATGGAAGGAGCACAGAAGCAATTAAGAAGGAGGAACCACACGGTGTAACGTCAACAACCTCAACAAGAGCAATTTTGTAAACGTTGATCATGTACGTAGTGTTGATAAGAACCACATGTGGATAAGCACGAAAGAGTTTAACAGCTTCTGGAAGAGAGATAAAAATATGACTGAGCTCATTTGACTCGGGATCTGATTTGTGTCATTCCACATATTGAGCAGCAACTGCTAGAGCCAACATTTGTTGAGCGGGATTCTACGTTCCTCTAATTATGCCGAACCTTGTTTGTCTCCCTATAAATTTGGGCGTTTGTAGGTTGGGTTTATCAAGGGTTGTTCTTTGATGATGACCATTTTTAATATCTCTCGGCGGAATCGATGCCCGGACTTGTTGCGTCACGAAATCTTTCTTTCTGGCGTTCAATCCAGCAAAATGTTTATCTCCATCTTTGTACTTTGTTACTTCGTGGTTGTAATATCCACCCTTCTCCTTTCCATTTATATTATTAGCGAAATTCTGCACCGGCTCGAACCCGAAACAAACACTCGCACTTAATTGTCCCTTTCTTCTTAGGCTTCTCGGGTTTATGGGGATCGATCTTCTTTCTGGTTTGGTCGTACCTTGAACAACGAAAGTATGAGCCGAGCAACTCGAGTTGTTTACGATTTTTGGACCCATTTGATGCTTTTAGTAAGGCAAACCCGTTATCAAAGACTGTTTTCTGAGCCCAGTCAAACGCCTCTTCCCGACTCACAAAACATGTTACCGTCTCAAATAGGTGGTTGTAATTAACACCATTTACACCAAACTCCTCAAATAATGAATCATGTTAACACGCAAAATTAATAATGATTGGATTCTAAAATATTTATAAAAACCTAAATTTATGTAAAAAACTTAATAAAAAGACGGAAAACCAATTTAATAGTCTGATCCATGAATGGACCTTGAACATTCACGTCCAACACCATGTTGGACGTGAATAGTGCACGTCTAGGTCCATAATGGACGTGAAGAGTGGACATCCATGTTCATAATGGACGTTGAATGTCAACGTGTTGTCCAAATAGACATTGAATATCTATGTCTAAACCCAATATGGACGCACGTGTAAATTCAACGTTTCTGTCCATGGTGGACGTTGAATTTTCACGTCCCACTCCATATTGGACGTTGATTTTCCACGTCTAAGTCCATGAGGGACATCGAATTTACATGTTTCTGTTGGCGACAAGCAAAATTTTGAGGGCTATGGGGGTGCGTGGTGTTCAATTCAACACTAATTCAATGAAGACTAATTAACATGTAATTCGATTCATATGAACTTAACATTCATTCAATAAATACTAGTTCGATTCAAATGAAAATAGATTGTTAGTCATTTACCGATGAATCGTTGTTAGCGTTTGATGTTGATTGTTCGTTGCTTGACATTGAATCGTTGTGAGCAAATCGACCCTTTTTTAAGTGTTGTTTGTTTGAGAGAGTTTAAAAGAGAAATAGGCTAGAGAGAGTGAGAGGGAGGGCAATGAATGTCATTTTTATGAAAAAAGTCGACAATTTAGGTAGATAAGATAAAGCAATTTGTTACTCCTAATGCACTCTCCTTTTATCTTATTTTGCTCCACATAGATAATATTTGATCCGTCGCAAATTGACGATGAATATACCCGTCATAAAAGGAATTCGTGCTTATTTTGTTGTCTTTCGGCTAATTTGCATGTGCCAATTGTGATGTGTATTCATTTATGGCTTGATTTTGTACTAGTACAATCTTAGGATTTATTTTGTTGTCTTTCGGCTAATTTGCATGTGCCAATTGTGATGTGTTTATTTATTTATGGGTTGATTTTGTACAAGTACAATCTTATGACAACTCTGTATATGGAAACAAATTAATCACTACAACTTTTACATTTAAAAATCAAACATTGAGTTGTCGTAAATAGAGATCGAAAATCCGACACGTGATTGTAAATTTGTAATAACAAATAGAGATTGAAAATCCGACACGTGAAGGTTAATATGTTTCCATTTACATTGAGTTTTCGTAAGATTGTACTAGTACAAAATGAAGCCATAAATGAATAAACACATCACATGCTAATTAGCTGTAAGAGGACAAAATAACCGTAAGTCTTCTGAGAAACCACTCTCACTAATCCCCTATCTATAAAAGGAAGGTCTTTTCTAGGCTTGTGATTGGCTGAATTTTTTACTTTTTACTTTTTTTTTTTTACACATTAACCAACCCCACTCTCTCCACTTACTCTCTCCCCAATTAATTACCCTCTCTCCTCATTTCTTATTATTTTTCATATACATATTCATATGTTAAAAAGCTTATGATAAAAAAAATAATCACATTCAACCTTACAATAAAAGAAAATTTTAAAAAAGTCGGAAATCTATATAGGGGACAACAAATTTTAATAAAAAAAAATTACAATTCCGGAAAATTAACCTCTTGGATACCTTGACAATTAAAATTAAATTAAAATTTTTGTATAACGGTCTCATACTCTCATACATAAGACGATCAACATATATAAAAAGAAAAATCGTTTATTAGCACTGAAGGAACAACTTTTTGACCGTATTACTCTATAATTTGTGACAATTAAAATGTATAAAAGCAAAATTTATATACTATATAAACATATACATTAAATTTAACACGAGGCCCAAATTTTAAGATTTTGATGAAAAATAAATCCTAAAAATATATATATTTCCAAAAATATGAAAAAAAGGTCACTATTTAATCAAAAGTGGTCACTACGTATCAAAATGTGATCACTTTCCTACTGGTCGCATGTGCGACCGTCGTAAAGTAGAATTTTGCGAAATGGTGAATTAAGGCTACATAAAATAATACGAGTAATAATTATTATTAGGTGATATTGTCGACTCATGCATCTATATCGATCCATGTTTTTATGGTTTAGCCCAAAATATATATATTTTTACAAGCTCAGAAATAGTTGGGGTCAACAAAAATATACAATGCCGTTTTCTTATATACGGTTTTAGATTAAATCCCTTATCAATAAAAGGAACAACTTTTCCTGCTTTTTCATCGGTTGCTTAATTTTAGGAAATTAAAAACCTTCTTTCTCGCCATATCCCACCACCCACACAAGGAGCTTTAATTTTTCTTCATTTTACTTTTCTCCATTTAAAATTCTAAAGTTACAAATAATTTTTATCTCCATAATAAAAAAAAAA
This sequence comes from Silene conica, assembly GCA_029255685.2. Classification (NCBI taxonomy): domain Eukaryota; kingdom Viridiplantae; phylum Streptophyta; class Magnoliopsida; order Caryophyllales; family Caryophyllaceae; genus Silene; species Silene conica. Next base: position 84,138,768 of record CM055314.2, read on the forward strand.
ACAACTTTACTCCAAATTCGAAAATAAAAAAATCACTAAAATTCTACCCAGAAACATAAAATTCAACAATATTAAAAAAAGTTGGACAATTAGAAATAATTAACAAATATTTAGAGGTATGAAAAACGAAAAAAAAACGAAAAAAATTGTACAAAGGGTTAAAAATTAACAAACATACGTATATCTAAAAAAATGAAAAAAATACACGAGGAGATAAAAATTAACAAAAAAACGTAAATTAAAAAATGAAAGAAACGTAGATCAAAGATTTTTGAATAAGATCAAATAAACCCAACCTATAAAATTAAAAAAATGAAAAAAATACACGAGGAGATAAAAATTAACAAAAAAACGTAGATTAAAAAATGAAAGAAACGTAGATCAATTTTTTTTGAATAAGATCAAATAAACCCAACCCATTAAATTAACAAAAAAAATATAAATTTACGATTTTTAAGAAAATATAACAACCTTCGAGAATTAGTCAATTAAAACTACGTTAACATCGAGTAAAACGATGATCTTAATAACAATACATTATTATTTTCTTTATAAAATCATCCACAAATTTTAAGAGACTGCTATTAAAAAAATTTCTATCATTTTACTTTCATTTACAGAGTAAGTTATTTAAAGGGTAAGATATAGAAATACAATACTTATCTATTTTATATGGTTCAAATTTATTTCATAATGTCATGATTATTTATTTCAATTTATATAATCATTAAAAAAAAAATTAATTATACCAGTAAATCAATTATTTGGAGTCAAAATCATCCCCGAATTCATAATTTATATATTTCTCATTTTAGTTCATATTAAATTATACTCCCTCCTATTCTATGTATTGTTCCCTATTTCCTTATTCGGTTATTCTGGTTTTCTTCCCTATTTCCTTTATGGAAGGATTTGTGTGGTCTAAATTCAATGGTAGGTGGGTCATTGTGTTTTGTGTGGTCCAAATCATATTCCTTATTTTTGGGGCAAAAATGAAAGGGGAAGAATATATAGAATAGGAGGGAGTATTTGTACTGCCTTTTTAATATATTTACGAAATTTTTAGAAATAGACCCGTACATTTTTTGTACGGGCATAAAACTAGTCCCCTATCTATAAAAGGAAGGTCATTTTTAGGCTTGTGATTGGCTGAAATTTTTACTTTTTAATTTTTTTTTCCACCCATTAACCAACCTCACTCTCTCCACTTACTCTCTCTCCAATTAATTACCCTCTCTCCTCATTTCTTATTATTTTTCATATACATATTCATATGTTAAAAAGCTTATGATAAAAAAATTAATCACATTCAATATTACAATAAAAGAAAATTTTTAAAAAATCGGAAATCTATATATGGGACAACAAATTTTAATTAAAAAAAATTACAATTCCGGAAAATTAACCTCTTGGATAACTTGACAATTAAAATTAAATTAGAATTTTTGTATGAACGGTCTCATACTCTCATACCATAAGACGATCAACATATATAAAAAAGAAAAATCGTTTATTAGCACTGAAGGAACAACTTTTTATATGAGACCGTATTACTCTATAATTTGTGACAATTAAAATGTATAAAAGCAAATTTATATACTATATAAACATATACATTAAATTTAACACGAGGCCCAAATTTTAAGATTTTGATGAAAAATAAATCCTAAAAATATCTATATTTCCGAAAATATGAAAAAAAAATGGTCACTATTTAATCAAAAGTGGTCACTACGTATCAAAATGTGATCACTTTCCTACTGGTCGCATGTGCGACCGTCGTAAAGTAGAATTTTGCGAAATGGTAAATTAAGGCTACATAAAATAATACGAGTAATAATTATTGTTAGGTGATATTGTCGACTCATGCATCTATATCGATCCATGTTTTTATGGTTGTCTATTAGCCCAAAATATATATTTTTACAAGCTCAGAAATAGTTGGGGTCAACAAAAATATACAATGTCGTTTATTATATACGATTTTAGATTAAATCCCTTATCTATAAAAGGAACAACTTTTCCTGTTTTTTCATTAGTTGCTTAATTTTAGGAAATTAAAAACCTTCTTTCTCACCATGTCCCACCACTCACACAAGGAGCTTTAATTTTTCTTCATTTTACTTTTCTCCATTTAACATTCTAAAGTTACAAATAATTTTTATCTCCATAATAAAAAAAAACAACTTTACTCCAAATTCGAAAATAAAAAAATCACTAAAATTCTACCCAGAAATATAAAATTCAACAATATTAAAAAAAGTTGGACAATTAGAAGTAATTAACAAATATTTAGAGGTATGAAAAACGAAAAAAAATTCTACAAAGAGTTAAAAATTAACAAACATACGTATATCTAAAAAAATGAAAAAAAAACACGAGGAGATAAAAATTAACAAAAAAACGTAAATTAAAAAATGAAAGAAACGTAGATCAAAGATTTTTGAATAAGATCAAATAAACCCAACCCATAAAATTAAAAAAATGAAAAAAATACACGAGGAGATAAAAATTAACAAAAAAACGTAGATTAAAAAATGAAAGAAACGTAGATCAATTTTTTTTTCATAAGATCAAATAAACCCAACCCATTAAATTAACAAAAAAAAATATAAATTTACGATTTTTAAGAAAATATAACAACCTTCGAGAATTAGTCAATTAAAACTACGTTAACATCGAGTAAAAAGATGGTCTTAATAACAATACATTATTATTTTCTTTATAAAATCATCCACAAATTTTAAGAGACTGCTATTAAAAATATTTCTATCATTTTACTTTCATTTAGAGAGTAAGTTATTTAAAGGGTAAGATATAGAAATACAACACAATTTCTTTATCTATTTTATATGGTTCAAATTTATTTCATAATGTCATGATTATTTATTTCAATTTATATAATCATTAAAAAAAATTTAATTATACCAGTAAATCAATTATTTGGAGTCAAAATCTTCCCCGAATTCATAATTTATATATTTCTCATTTAAGTTCATATTAAATTATATTTGTACTACTTTTTTAATATATTTACGAAATTTTTAGAAATAGACCCGTACATTTTTTGTACGGGCATAAAACTAGTTTAAAGGGAGATACAATAGAAAAACGAAATTTTCAATGGACCTCTCAATATCGTTATTAAGAGAACGAATAAAATGTTCCGAAAGTCAATACATTTTACTTTCATTGTATTTCGACGAATAATTTAGTCTGTCAATACCCAATGAATTGGTCCATTTTGTCTCGAGTTTTGACTAATTACTATTTTTAAATCTCTTTAAATTGCACGAATTTGCTATTTTAATTTATCATAAAAATTAAGAACATTTAGATGATTTTTGTAATAATAAATATTTTTAGTTTAAAGGTAAATTATCTTTAGAAATAGAGTCTTAATTTAAAGTAATGAAATATCTCTACTTTTGTTGAAATAGTTCAAAATTACAAACCGAGTTATAAGTCATACTTAAAATTTCAGATTTGATTATAAATTTCATTTAAAATTAGTGTAAATAATGCATTATTAAGATCGATCAATTGGGCAAGTAGTTGTTGTCGTCGTATGACATGTTCTCTTGCTAGTTAAATATGATTTTCTACTTTGTATATTATTAAGCGGGTGACTCCATACAAACAGTGCTAATATGTTAAACAAAATTATTCAGATGGAAAATAAAAGAAAATTAGTTAAAGTACATGGGTCTAAATAGTGATTCCTTTCTTTCTCTAGTTTTTGAAAAATGTCGAGAGAGTAAGTTGATAACGAAGGTACTTGATAGTGATTATCAATATTGAATAGCCAAATGCAAATAATTATTGTTTAGAGTCTAACACAAATTTACACGGTGTGAGTGTGTGACACAGTGACGGACTCATTGTACAAAAAGATGGCTCAGATTTACTTATTATTAGCAACAAATGAATATTTTTCTTTGTATAAAAATAAACTATCTCATTGTATAAAATCGCTTATTTTATAAGTTGTGTTTGCTGATAGTCTTTAACGATCCAATATCACAAACCTCAAATTAATTAAAATACTTGACCCAGCCTAAACAATCGAATTGATATTAACCCAACACATCCTGGGTTTTGCGTCTTTGCCCAATTACCCTTAGCTATAATACTTGTTAGCCTATCAAATGTGTGTAGCCCTAATAATTTCACCTCACTCGAGAACGAACCTTCCCATTTTCTATACTTTCATAACAAAAATACAAAATCGTCTTCATTGTTTCCTCCTTCAACCACTCAACTATATGACCTTTTTCACTCTATAAAATTTCACTCAGAATTTGCAGATCTACTTGTCAATTCTATAATTCTAATTAACTCTACGTAATTTTATCGAAGGTAATATAAGAAAATCATTCTCTTATGCCAAATTTTCATTTTTATAATTACTTTTTATAATTATTATTTTTTATCGTGTTTTTAGTTTATTTTTACTTCTTTTTTATATTATTTAGTTCGTTAAACTTTTTAGCTTTGTAGAGCTAGTTATCAGTGTTTTTTTAATTTCTTTTCAAGCAAATGCTATTATTTTTAATTAATTTTGTTTTCATATTTTTCGCTTTTTTTTTTTTTTTGCATTGTTTGTATTCTGGTTTTTTTTTTTTTTTATAATAATGACTAAATAGGTGAGGTTTTTAGTATTCTTCAGTTTAAATAAATTTCTCAATCTCTTTAAACTCTTATTTAACGTATGTCTCATAATTAATTTATTACATTTAGAAAGTTAGATTTTTTAAACGCTATTTTTGCTTTTTTTTTCGTAAATATTGATTTATCATATTTTACCATAATAATTAGTTTATTTTTTTTATTTGTATTTTAACAAATTTGAGCATAATTAAAGAATATTTCGACTTCTATAGTTTTTCAATCCATTTTAATAACCTTGTAGTATTTTTTAAATAAGGTTTTTTGCTTTACCTTCTGTTCCTCGTATTTTTTTTTTTAAAAAAAATATTCATGATTTAATATTATAAGCAAATTTGTTTCTCCCGATAACTTTTGTTCTATCTATTGTAAGCAAATTATTGAATTATTCATTTTTTAATTTTCTTAATTTTATATCACTATCAAGTCCACAATGACGACGGTTATTATTAAATCTTCAATAATGATTTTTTTATTATTGTAAATAAATATAATTGTATATAACATTATTTTGCATATTCATACATTTAAATTCTAGTTATTGTAAATTTGTATAATATGACGCTAATTTGACCGTGGGTATACTTTAATTTATGTATTTTCATGTTATTAATTTGGTTGATGTAATTTTATAGGAATAAATGAGTACTTGACTTTTTTCTGGGTACATAATAATTGACTTATACGAGAATACAAAAACGAGAGAATGCAGAATCAGTAATAAAACATGAACATTAAAAGGTGTTGTAGTTGATACTTTTTAAAGTTTGCAATTAATTCAGAAAGAGTTAGTGGGTCCTGAAAATATGCAAATGTAACTGCTGTTCGAAAAGTCAACATTGAACCACAGAGCGTCACATGATGTCTGTGGTTGTTGTTTTAATAAATACTAGTTTTATACCCGTGCAAACTGCACGGGTTTGTTAGTTTCAAAAAATTCTTTAAGAAGGAATATATAAGATAAGTTTTATAATAATTGATTAATTATCATCTTTTAAAGTTATTTATTTTAAAATATAAAGTTCTAAAATAAAACAATAAAATCTCTCTATATTTTAATGAATTTTAAATAAACAATCTAAATATTGATTTATAAAATCGTATTTAAATTTTTAGATATTATAAATTTTATTTGTATTTAACGTAAATAATGCATCAATGTCAACTGACCGTGTAGTTATTGTAGTATGATATATCTTTTTGTTAGTTAAAATTGAGTTACTACTTTATCTTAATATTCAAGCGATTTCAGGAAAACTCGACTAACCTAGCAAACAAAATTATTTGGATGAAAATAAAACAAAATTAATAAAACTGAATCGGCCAGAACAGTTGCAGAGGACAAAAATTAAACTTGTTTTTCATTTAGTCAACTTGTGCAACGTTAAAATGAAAATTTTGATCTGCGTGCGTTTTAAATGAAAATTAGACACAGTTTTTCATGTAGTACCCAATTGTTAATCAGTGAAACGAAATCAAGTGAAGATTACGACCCAATGTATTTTTAAAACGAAAATTTAGTCTTATGCACTTTTGAAATAAAATTTTGACCCGTGCATTTTTAAAACGAAAATCTTGACCCATGTACTTTTGAAATGAAATTTTGACCAATGCATGGGTCTAAATTGTGCATTTTTTAAAACGAAAATTTAGACCCATGTACTTTTGAAATGAAAATTTTTGACCGTGCATTTTTAAAACGAAATTTTAGTTCCATGCACTTTTGAAATGAATTTTTTACCCGTGCATTTTAAAACGAAAATTTAGATCCATGCACTTTTAAAATGAAATTTTGACCCGTGCATTTTTAAAACGAAAATTTAGTGCCTTGTACTTTAGATCCATGTACTTTTTATTCGATGTGTATCTCAACTATTCTATATAAAGATCTATATATATATATAATATAGTCCGTTATAGGCAAACTTGACAAAGAATTAATTGTATGTATTATTTTCGACTCTAGTCATGGTGCTTTTAATAGTATGTATTATATTCGACTCTAGTCATCAAGACTAAATATTAATTTGCATGCATTTTTTTACATATTTTATTGTTGATCGATTAATTTAAAATTATTTTAAGTAAATTGTTTTCTATTTTTCCGAGTTCCAATTTTTTCTAATCCGTGAATATCTTTTTATTAATGTCGCCTTTTATACTATTTTGATGTGTCATAGGGAGTAATACATGATTTTTTTCATGGAAATTTTTTCATATTTTTTCATCTATTTGATTTTTATTTTTTTAACGAAATATTTTTTTATAGTTTCAATTTTTGTATTATATATATTGTAATTAATAACAGTCGCATATTCGGCTTTCAACTTGATTGTGGATTCTCTAGAGTATAAAAGTTGAATTTTCTCAATTAAAGCACAAAAAAGAAAGTGGAGAAGGTGGGTAACAATGTGGAGCACACTTGAAAAAAATAAAAAAAATACTGTACTTTCAACCACAGTGCGACACATAAGCACTGTGGTTGCTTTTATATATAAGATAATTTACAAATATTTTTTTTCATAAAAACCCCCCAAAGAGGATTAATCATATCATTCAGATCGTAAAAGAGATAGCATCCACAATAGCTTTGGGAGCATTGTCAGTCCAAATACGCCTCCCATAGTACCAAATATTCAAATGAGCCACCGTTTGAGCGGCACCATTCGACTCACGTCTAGCTAGTAAAAGTAAAAGCAACCGAACTAAAAAAATTACATAACAGTAAAAGATGGTCATAGATTCTAAACAACTCAAATCTTCCCTTGGTCTTGTGAAAGAAAAAAAATAACCTATATAAATAATCTACCACCAAATCAGAGAAAAATGTGAAAGAAAAAAAAATCAAATAGGTCACTAAAATTACCATATAAATGAATGGAAACACTTCCATTTGGTATGTACTCGTAAACAATAATTTGTTAGTTATTTTGTTGGCAGTAACCCATAAAAGCATCTATAATCATGGAGAAAAAATTTTCTATCCTTCATTATGGAGAAAAAGTAGTCTCCAAGGGCTTAATTACAATGGAGAAAATTTCCATTTCTGTGGAGAAAATGGTGGAGCTCCATGATTGTGGAGAAAAACATGGAGAAAAAGGGAAGGAAAGAAGGCCATTGTGTGTGTGAATGTTTAATATTTTGTTGCTGAAAACGTGTGAAAAGTGTAGTAGTGTGAATTATTTGCCGTGAGTTTGCTCAATTATTTGAGAAAAACAGCTAATTACAAACGGATCTTTCTTTTTTTTGTTTTCTCCACATTTCAAATCTACCCTATTTTTTTTAATAAATTACAATGCTCTATGCTCATATTTTCTTTCAAGACCAACTTTAAAATTTACAAAATGAGTAATAATAATGAAAATAATAATAATAACAATAATAATCCATTTTACTAAGTTAAATGGCTATTTTAATTAATTATACCAAGAAAGTTAAATTGTATTTTACATGAATATGTTATATATTTTGTATTGCGTTTTTTCAGATACTTATCTTTCAAAAGCGAAGAACATCGCAAATTAAGGAAAGAAGTCGTTGAAATTATTCGACGTTTATTCAACGTCATGAATCCAGAAACTTTATATGATCTACTATCGTGAGATGGAAGATTTTTCATTCCACGTTAGCATCTCCATTATTATGATGTATACAATGAGGTTACCATGGAGGAAGAACTCGAATATTTACGCGACCAAAACTTACTAGCAGACCGCCTTAATTACTCTTCTAACGATAATGTTTTATCTGGTGATGATTCTGATTATGACATCTGATGACGATGCTTCTCACCGACAGTAATATATTTATGTATCCTATCATTGTTGTGTACTAATGTTTCCGTTTATTATAACGGTCGTACGTACTGTTTTGTTTAGGTCATTAAATAATTTGCTTCATAAAAGTAATGCTAGAACGTTTTAAATTTTGTAATTGTGGTTTGTCCCGTAAATTTAATTACATGTAGAATTATATTAATTATCAACAATAATATAAAGTAAAAGATAATTGAATTATGAGTGGGGTAAATAGATAAAAAAAGAAAGTGGATCCCGTAATGGAGAGAATTATGGAGAAAAATGGTATCCATTGTAATTGGAAATAATTGGGTGGAGAAAAATAGATGAAGAAAAAAGATGAAGAGAAATCAATCCATTGTTAATCATGATCTAAGTGCAACAATATTCAGATGCTGAATAGATGACAGATATCGTACCTGTACTTGATGGACAATTATTAGTCAAGTATTATAAGCAAAAAAACAAACTGCATAGCTGCCAATCAATCCGCAGGTCTTGCTTGTGACGGGCTAATCGAGTCATAAGTTTGTGACCTCTCACAAAAAGAGAGAAAGGACAAGGTGGGCACCCTTCATGTGATTTCCCACTCATCTCTCATGGGTATTTTGTGAGAGGAAATGTTATCCGTCACAAGCCGCCGTCACAAATGAGAATTTGTGGCCAATAATAGAGAGAAGGATGAAGATTATTTGCAACCATGAAGCGTGGTGGCCGGCCTGGCTAGCTCGAGTTTTAGGATGGAGTATAGAATTAATACGGTTGTGGTTTGATACAGAGTAATACTTACCTTTTTTATTGATATATTCTTGCTTGGGATTAATTATTGTTACTATTAACTAGTTTTCAACCCGTGCAAAATTGCACGGGTATGTTTTTTAGAATATTAATATAATGATTAATATTTAAAATATGGTATTAAACAAAAAAATATGATTATTTTATTTATTTGATAAAACGCGTGTCAATAGTGCATATGTCTGGAACTTACGCATGTTTTAAATCGATGAAAAAAATGAATGTATTTAGTATACAAACCTGGTAAATTAATTTAACACGCAAAAAAACAAATCGATAATTATTTATTAGGAAATTAAATTAACAAAGACGTGAGAAAAAAAAGATTTGAACGGGGAGAGAATATATGAGAAATAAGATACTGTTGGATATTAACTTAACCCGTTTACATGTGTCTCACTTGACCCGACCCTAACCACTTGGGTCCTCAATTACACATCCCATATGGGGTCTAACGTAACTCGATCCAAATATTTCCAACTTGATGCAAATTTTATTTTGTGTTGAATTTTTCATACTAATACAATTTCTAATATTTTTTTTTTTTTGCAGGAAAGCAAATGATCTTTTATATCCTAAAATGGTGAAATTAATACAAAGACCCTAAACAATATTACAATTTCTAATATTGTATTAATGATTTATGCAAAATGTGTGTCGACTTGTACAACTACACCATTAATTAAGCTAAGCTCAAATTTTTTATGCTACTATCTATAATTAAAGATTACTATTATTTTTTCCGCTACATTGCTATCATCCTAATCCTAAATTTCTTTATTTTCATATTACAAATGCATCTCTTTTTTTCATCACTTCTACAATCAGATGTGTCAAGTGCTTGTCTTTTATTTAATATTGTTTGCAACAATATTTTTTTGTAATAATATAATACTAGTTTTAACCCGTGCAAAAAATGCACGGATTGTTTATTAAAATTCTAATATATAAAATTTGTTTAGAATAATGCGCATATATATCAACATTATTATTTTTATTGTTACAAATTAAACCCAATGAGAATGTAATTTGTTGTTTTTATTTTAAAACTTTCAATTAGTTCAATTCGATTAACTTTGGCCGAGTTAAAAATATATGAGTAACATTGTGCATCCTACGTACTAACACAATAGTAAAAAAAAACCGGGCTCAAGTTTAAATTGAGTCCGCATTAAAAATAAGTTTTTGCCACCCCATATGAAATGAATTTATATTTTATCACTTATGCACCAAAAAAACACATACTAAGCTTAATCCTCTAATGTCACGCTACATTATTATTTTGCACAAAATCTTCTATATTATTTACACAATCTTCTTTATACCCTTTCTATGTCTTCAATTTTTAGATCACTTTCAAATTAATCTAATTATATCTTATTATTGTTCTTAATTCATTACCCATCAACTTTTTGCCTCAAACATATTACTTTGCATCATATTGACATATTTGGGTTAAACCATTATTAATTATTCATGTACGTATACAAACTAATTTCTTTGCAACTTTTTTTTTGCGGGGAATTTCTTTGCAACTTTTAAATTAATTATAACCTTTAAATTGTTTGTAAATTAATTTTTGAAATAAAAATTATATTGTATATAATATGAGTTTAATCTATTTTCGTTTTTTCAAACTTTCAGCAATAAGCTTTCAAAACTTCGTAATTATTATTTTTTCAATGTTTTTAGGTTGTTAAATGCGGAAACTTTTTTATCTTATAATTTTTTATTATGTTGATTTTCGTAAAGAGATATATTTGTTATTTTATTAGCAAATTAAGATCTTATTATTATTCAAACGATATGATAATTTAATTATAAATAGCAGATTTTTTTTTAATGCCGGAATATTTGTTAGATATAATATGTATAATTCCAGTAGGATAGCTATTTTTTTTAAAAAATCCGCTCTAAAATTATTTTATCCATGTTTTTCCGACACAGTATTCCGTATTAGTTTATTAACATTAACCGTGAATTTACATAAATTTAAACGTAAAATTTTACGTACAAACATAAACGAATAACTTTTCCATAAATAAAACCCAAATTTTCTCATGTGGGACCCCATTTATCTTTTTTTTTTTTAAAAATGTTGGGTTTGATGAGGTGGGTGAATGAGAATTGTTTAAATGTTTTTGTTATAATATAGATAAGATTGATTTTGTGTCAATTTGTGTATATAATTGATTAGTGTTGTAAAAGATTGGACTGAATTAGTAATTTAATTTATTATTTATTATTGGAGTAAAAAAAATTGGAAAGAATTATGCATTATTTTGTTTAAATTAGACATTATTTATTACTTCATTAAGTGTAAATCACAAACATAAAAAAATCGGTATAAAAAAATACGGTAGTTTTCAAGAAATTAATTCCATAGTCTAGTATGTGGGTCCCACATTAACAATAAAAAAATAAAAAATAAAAATTATATATAATGAGGTGGGTGAATGAGGAGGCTAGAAATGATTTTGCTTTTATATAGAAAAGATTTATTTTATTTAATTATTATTAGAGAACGGTCAAATTGAATAAGCGTTTTCTATTTTTTTATAAAATGCTATAAAAATGTAACTGTTTTTTATTCTAAAAGTATAGAAAACACCTAAGTCGGATAAGCGTTTTTTTCCCTATTAGAGAACGCTCATTTAACTTGACCGTTCTCTATTAAGTGTTAACTAATGTGATATTTGTAGTAGTGTATATGATTTGTTTCAGTCATTTATTTACCTATTTTATTTATAAATATCCCACTTAATACTTATTTGTAAAATATAATTCATTCATCAATATAGCATATTGTCCACTTTATCACTAAACAATACAGTAACCCACATCAAGTGAGGTCCCCCTTTTTTCCTGGATCCTTACGTTGGTAAACAAATTATTGAAACATTACTTATTACTGCTTTAGGCTCTATAAAATGTAAGCCAAAATCCCTTAGATTGTACAAACACAACTCTACATACAATGGGTGAAGTAATCGACATAGACGACTTCATCAATCCCATTGAAATTCGACCCAAACCATCCAAAATAGTCGAGGACAATGGAATCCCGGTCATCGATCTTTCACCAATCGCGTACCTTGATAGTGTACGCGACCAAAAGATAGATGGTCTAGTTACGGAAATAGGGGGAGCATGTAAGAAATGGGGATTCTTCCAAGTTGTTAACCACGGCGTACCCCCTGAGACAGTAAAAAATCTCGAGGACGCCGTGGCAAAATTCTTGGCACAGTCCAAGGAAGAAAAGAGGAAGGTTAATCGTTGTAAGTTGAACCCGATGGGGTATTACGACGATGAGTATTCCGGCCATGTAAGGGACTGGAGGGAAGGGTTTGATTTTGCAGGGCATGAGGCTTCTCTTAAGCTCAATGTTAATCCTCTCCAACTTTGTAATCGTTGGCCTCAATACCCACCTGAATTACGGTATGAATTTTAGTGATTTTAATGATAAATTTTAGCAAAAACTTACAAGTTGTTGAGAATTACGAGTCCGGATTCTTTATCTCATTTCCGTGTTATTCAAAAACATTGTCATTATTATACATTATAGATATCAAAATGGACTAATAGACATCGTCATCCGCACAAAAAAATAATACAACTAGATGTATAAGAGTCTCGTATAATTAGATACATTTAATTGAGCTTATGTATATGCTCTCTCCTATATATTCTGGTTTTTTTTCCCTTTTGGAGGGGCACAATACTCAAGAAATAATGTATTTTAATGAAGAAATAGTAAGGTGAGGTTTGGAATAGGAGAGAGGGAGAAATAATTAGGACTTAAATAATGAATTGTGCAACACAAACATTAATGAAATGAATAAAATATGAGTAAAAAAGTAGGGTGGGTTGGGTGATAGGAGAGGAATGAATAAAATATAATTAAAAGTTAACAAAATAGGAAAATAGAGAGAAAACTGAATAATCCGTTTAAGAAAATAGGGAAGAAAAAAGTGAATATGGGAGAATATATTTTCTGAGCTTTTAAACTATTTTGAGTTAAATTTTAATTTTTTACATTAAAATTAAAATAAAGTTGAACTTATATATATTGTTTTATAAATGTATTATTTTTTCTAAGCTTAATATTTTTGTAGAGTAGTTCATAAACTTTACAATATAACTCATATTCTTTCCTTAATTTTTTGCTCGAAATTTTTATTAAAAAATTTAAAATATCTACTATCGATTATATACCACTAATTGTATAATTCAATCATTGCGTAATCAGGGATGTAGCACAAGACTATGCTAAGGAAGTGACGAAAATGGTTATGAAGTTGTTTGAGATGATTGCACTTAGCCTTGGAGTGGGTGTTAATCGTTTGACAGACTTCTATAAGGATCCTGCATTGTTTATACGACTCAATCATTATAAGGCATGCCCTAATCCTGATCTGGTACTCGGTTTCGGTGCACACACAGATTCCGGTGGTATTACCGTCGTTAGCGAAGATGACGTTGGCGGCCTACAAGTGAGGCGTAAATCCGATGGTGAATGGATCTCCGTCAAACCCGTCTCCGGGTCTTTTGTTGTCAATATTGGTAACCTTCTTCAGGTACCTAAATGAGTTCAACGACTTTTAATTTTTTTTGGAACATTCTATATGGAACCCCTCAATTTTTCGACTTTCTACATGGTACCCTATATTTTTAAAACCTACATTGATACTCCTAATTGTTGTCATTATCATTAAATGTAACCTAAACTTTATTTTCACTAAATTAAACTCATTTTTAAGCATTAAGTGATGACTTAAACGCGTAAGCAAGCTTGTTATTTATTATCACATGACACTCAATATCCATCTTTACCCTAATATTTATAGATATATATGTGGGCTAAAGGGTTTTGACGGAAAAACTATTTATCCTTGTCAAATTATCACGTCAAAAGATGGATATTGATTCTAATAAAGCTCGTATGTCATGCGATGATAAATGACAAACTTGGTTACACACCCAAATAATCATTTAACGCCTAAAATTGCGTTTAATTGGTGGAAATTAAAGTTTGAGGATACTCTTAGTGATAATGACAACTAACATGTATGTTTTAAAAAGTGTAAGAGTATCATGTAAAAGGTCGAAAAATTGAGAGTATGATGTAGAATAACCCATTTTTTTATTCAAATGTTGGTACTTAATTATGTTTAATACGTAGGTATGGAGCAATGACAAGTACGAAAGTGTAGAGCATAGAGTGATGTTGAACCGTGAGAAGTCAAGGCTTTCAATTGCATCTAACTTTGGTCCGTCATACTACGTCAATGTCAAGCCATTCGAGGAGTTGATCGATCAAGAAAATCCTTCCAAATATGAAGAGTTTAATTATGGAACATTTCGTGCATCCACATTGAAATTAGCCGTCAGCAAACCTAATAAATAATAACAATAATAATAATAATAATAAAAATAAATAATAAATAATTATGTAAACTCTTATTTTTTTTTTTTAAATAATAACTGCGCGCATCCTTTTCCCCCAAAAAAAAAAAAAAATAATAATAATAATAATAATAATAATAATAATTTTTATTATTATATTTGGGAGGGGTCCCAGATAGTGTCGGTTGCCTATCAATTTCTTGTGAACTTTGCGTTTATCTTATTAAAGATTGAACAAGTGTTTTTAAAAAATTAATAAAAAGAAGTGGCAGTTGTTTGGAGGAATAAAAGAGAAATGATATCTGCCTAATCCAGTTCGACGATCACTATCATCAACTATTCACGACACGTCGTCTTTTATTGTCGCTAGTTAATATGTAATCTAGTTTTTGTTCCAAAATAATAATAATAATAATAATAATAATAATAATAATAATAATAATGTGTTTGAGAACTATGGGAGGACTTGATTCGTTAATATGAGGAACAATTAACATTGTTTATGTACAACTCGATACTTAAAATTTATGTTACACTACTCCCTTTGTCCAAGGAGAACATGTAGACATCGGACGGATTCTTATTTCGTTGATTGTATATTCAATAATCGTAAATTTCATGTCCTTCAGATATCATTATTGATATCACAAACAGGGGCGAACCCAGGATTTAGATTATGGGGTAGCGAAAATTTTATAATTTTTACACCGATTAAAAAAAGCCTCCCCAAGAGCAAAATCTTGTGGAGCATTCTTGGCCCGAGTCCATACCTAAATAGACTTCGAGCCTGTCACTCTCGGTGGTTTACCTGGTGTATGTGATTTGCAGGCTATCACATATACCCGCGGGTTTACCCAGTGCGCACCGAAGGTAGCGGCTGCGGGTTCCCTCGTTACAAAAAAAAAAAAAAAAAAAAAAGAAAAACATAAGAATAATATAGGTTGGGATCCGGTGAGAGCCACCTTACAATGAAAACCGGTGAGAACACTTCCTTACGGAGTTTTTTTTTTAAAATTAATGACATAACTGGATTCGGTATGGAATTTTATGGCCAGAGAACATATTTCTTGGTCTAGAAAATAAATACTAGTGGCGGAAAAATGATAGATACGAAAAAATAGATAGTAGGTGCATGCAAATAAATAAAACGTATCTCACCTTAATTTCCGTCACTAGTATTTATTTTCTAGACCAAAAAATATGTTCTCTAGCTATAAAATGTCATGCCGAATCCAATTATGTTATTAATTTTTTTTAAAAAAGTCCGTAAGGTAGAGTTCTCACAAGGTTTTCATTGTAAGGCGGTTCTCACCGGATCCGGTGAGAACGATCATTCGGTGCATACGGTGAGAACGACTCTCCTCCGTTAGATGAGAGTTAATTGAAAGGCTGAGATTAAATTTTAAATTAAACATAATTGGATTACTCCGTCTCGTGGACTTCAAAAGCCAAATCACAAACTTACACGAAATAAAAATGGAACAATCAGTTATGGTATTCAAATAACTGGTCAGTAGTGTTTGTAAGAGGCCAAATTGAAGACCCTACCTTCAAATTCCAACTCCCACTTCAGCTTTCTGCTGAACGCGAAATTGCTGGGCATCTCATCAAAGGTATCACCTTGCTTATAGTCACTACTAAATGTCTAAATTACACGTAAATTGCGACGGGCAGTGTGTCTGTGTGTGATGGCTAATAAAACCCGGCACTGTTTTCAAAATTCGACAGGGTTTGTGAGCAGTTTATTTAGAAAGTCAATTTCAATGTTTTTATAACTAAGTGAAACAGAGACAATTACTAGGTTTAAGCAACCCAAAAATGTATCTACACGTTAAAAAATTTATCTATGTTTAAGCAAAAAAAATGTATCTACCCCGTCAAAAAATGTAACTAGGTTTATATAAAAAAATAAAAAAAATGTATTTACTCCGTCAAAAAATGTATCTAGGTTTAAGTCAAAAAATGTATCTACTCCGTCAAAAAATGTATCTAGGTTTATGTCAAAAAAAAAAAGTAACTATTCCGTCAAAAAAGTATCTAAGTTTAAGTAAAAAAAAAGTAAAAAAAAAATGTATCTACTCCTTCAAAAAATGTATCTAGGTTTATGTAAAAAAAAGTAAAAAATGTATCTACTCTGTCAAAAAATGTATCTAAGTTTACGTAAAAAAGTAAAAAAAATGTATCTACTCATTCAAAAAACGTATCTAGGTTTACGTAAAAAAGTAAAAAAAAAAATGTATCTACTACTTCAAAAAAATGTATCTAGGTTTATATAAAAAAAGTAAAAAAAATGTATCTACTCCTTCAAAAAATGTATCTAGGTTTATGTAAAAAAAGTAAAAAAAAAATGTATCTACTCCGTCAAAAAATGTATCTAGGTTTATGTAAAAAAAGTAAAAAAAAAATGTATCTACTCCGTCAAAAAATGTATCTAGGTTTACGTAAAAAAGTAAAAAAAATGTATCTACTCCGTCAAAAAAATGTATAGAGGTTAACGTAAAAAGGTAAAATAAAAGTATTTACCCCGTAAAAAAATGTATCTAATTTTACGTAAAAAGGTAAAAAAAAAAAAAATTATCTACTCCGTCAAAAAATCTATCTAGAATTTGGGTTGTGGGTATTTTTTAACCGTTGATTGTGTTTTAATCCAACGGACGTGACTCGTTCTCACCGTATGCACCGTATAATCGTTCTCACCCGATCCTAAATCTATATATATATATATATATAACTTGGGATCCGGTGAGAACCACCTTACAATGAGAACTTTGTGAGAACTCTACCTTACGGACTTTTTAAAAAAAAAATAATGACATAATTGGATTCGGCATGACATTTTATAGTTAGAGAACATATTTCTTTGTCTAGAAAATAAATACTAGTGACGGAAATCAAGGTGAGATACGTTTTATTTATTTGCATGCACCTGCTATCTATTTTTTCGTATCTATCATTTTTCCGCCACTAGTATTTATTTTCTAGACCAAGAAATATGTTCTCTAGCTATAAAATGACATGCCGAATCCAATTATGTTATTAATTTTTTTTTAAAAAGTCCGTAAGGTAGGGTTCTCACAAGGTTCTCATTGTAAGGTAGGGTTCTCACAAGGTCCTTTTTGTGATCAGTGGCGAAACCACTTGGTAGCAAGGGGTAGCCGCTGCTACCCCATGCCCAAAAAACTCTATGAAAAAGACGCTTATTTGCTACCCTAAATAAAACTGACTTAAAGAAAGACACAAATAAAACTAACCGAAAAAAATCATCATAAGTGTATTAATGTACCAGTGGTAAAGCTATTGTCTTTCACCCTGTCTGCCCGTGTTCGACTCTCACTAAGGGTAGTTTTAATGTGTACCTTATTTTTATTTAATTGAGAACCTATTTGCATTTGATTATCGTTTTAAAATACTTGGATTTATAACCTCACTAGTCTTATACCCGTGCAAATTGCACGGGCTTGCAATTTAAAATATTGTAAAAATTCTAGTTAGTGTGGTTCAATATATGAAGATATTTTTTAAAATAGGGAAAGAAAAAAACAATTGCTTTTAGTCATATATTATAGCATAACAAAAGTAGAAAAGAAGAAAAACAACATAAAGAGCACTAATGATGTACAATCATAATTACAATTGTATTATAATTTCTCGAAATTGGACGCGCGTTTTTCATCATCGCAAATAAGAATCTGTAGTTCCTTTTTACTTATGACTCTCGAAATGGCTACATAAAGCTGACCGTGTGTAGACTGACTTAGGAAGATATTAAGAAAATTCAAATGAAAGACACTATTCTATTTGAATTGAATTACAAAAATGTCAACATAAGATAGTATAAACCCACGTAATTGTTTTACATGTATTGAATGTTAATTAGTGCCCATGTATTAATAGTGACCTATAAATTGCACATGATTGTTTTCACATGTTGGCTGTTAATTAGGATCTGTGTATTAAACTTATTGCGTAAAGCGGGTGATTGATCAAGAATTTGTAATCTGAACCTGTGTAAACACCCACATTGTAAAATTTGAAATATGGAAGTTACGTACACATATTATATATGTATGAGTGAATTTGAAATACGGGGTCGTGTATTAGAACTATAATACGTAAGCATGTGTAAAACAAAACCTTGCTAATTGCACCAGAATGCTTAAATTACCGCGTGTGGTTTTTTCGGTTATTTCAATGAGAGACAATCTCGTGCAATTTTTTATAATTGTTCCAATTTACACAGACCCGTAAATTTGGAAGGACGTACTTTTAATTTTTAATAAATATACTTATTTGTCGCATATCTTTAAATTTTTTTCTTAACATATTTAATTGAAATAAATAAATGAATAACATAAGAAAATATATAAAACCATAACTCGTAAAACTATTTGAAATTATGGTAATTTTTGTGACACAAAGGGTCAAAACGTAGACTTACTTTGAGCGAGGTTACCCAAAACAGACCAAGTACAAAGACATGTTATTAACGGCTCATATACCAACCCACCATAGCCACCCATACAATTTTGTGCTCTCTCATCTCTCACCCTAAATCTAACTACCTTTCCATAACATATTATTCCGTATTTTGTACTTTCCATCTTGCCGCCTTATTATTTGATTTCCGTCTCACCTAATCTGTTACACTCGTCATTTCAAGATCATTTGAACTCGCAATGTCCCAATTCCTCTCTCTCGTTGCAATCCTTCATACAGAGTAATTTTTGTACCGTATTTATCAGATTTCAATAAAAAAATTTAGGCTATGAATATTTTTTATCCATATTTTCGGGTTTCAATATTATTATGTTTTTTTTACGTTTTATCAAAGTATTTCTGTTTTTTTTTCTATTTAATTAAATTTATCCATCGATCTTAGTTATTTCCTTATTTCATACGGAGTTTATCTTATGTGAATACTTTATGTGAATCATACCCATGAGCAATTGAACACCATAGATGTAGTGAATTATTCAATTTTCTTGTCATATGTGAATATTTTTCATGTTAGTGCTCACCCTATCCAATCTGTTTTTGATAACAATTTCCGTTTTCTCTTTATTTGACTTATTTTTTGTATTTTTTTCCTATAATAATAGGTGTTTTAAAAAGATGGTTGAATAATTTTCCTATTTATACCATAATTAATTTAACTATAAAAGTTAATAATGATTTTTTTAATCTAGTTATTTAATATATGCAATCTACACATATGAGTAATTTGTCAGATTTATTGTTGTAGGTGAAAATAAAATAATTTGCATAGGAAATAAAAAAGAGTGGAGAACATGGTGGGCCACGTTTTAAAAATAAAATAAAAATGAACTTTCAACCACAGTACGACACCTAAGCACTGTGGTTGTTGCTTTTATATATAGGATACTTTCCGTCAAACTTTATTTATTTTTAAGCATATGAGTATATTTTTTGAGTATTTGAGTTTTTTTAGCTTACAATACTCATACGTAATTTTTAAAACAAAACTAAAAAACATTATTATAATGCTCAAAAACTATAAAATTGAATGTAGTAAGTCGGATGTATGATCCTTTTACTTAATACCTATATTTTTATACATTTTTCTTAAAAAAAAAATATATCTTGCAAGTTTTTATTATAAATTACTACATCTCGTAATATATTTGTTTGTTACAGATTATAAGCAAACTAGATTTCCACATAAATTAGATACTCGTTCGAAGTGTTAATCTTCTAAGAAATGACTATATGAGGCACAATTGTTTACAACAGAAGTATTACACTAATTATGAAATCATTTTATCTTATATAATTATTACGAAAATCCGATGCTATATATATATATATATATATATATATATATATATATAGATAGGATCTATTGAGTCTAGGGTCTTAAGGTGAAACCGTCCTATCATTATTAGCCGTCCGATCATATCAATCCAATGGCTGAGATTTAATCTGAGATTAAAATTTAGAATTATGATCATATACAAACGTGTTATTCTGTTACAATTTTCCCATGTTTCTTCATAATTTTCTCTCTCTTCTTTCTCTCTCGTCGACTTTCCTTACACTCATCAGCTCAATCTTCACCAAAGTTACTATCCTCTCATCAATCATGCGTTGTGATCATCAATTCTGTCTAAAGTAATTACGTGATTGTTGTTACTTCAAGTTCTTAGGTGATCAAATTTATTATTTTTGCAGGTTTCTTGATTCGTACGTTTTTATCGTCGTTCTCATTCTTAGGTGATCAAATTTTCTGGTGAATTCTGCTGAATCATATCAATTTTTCCTCAATTTTCTTATTCGGTATTTTCATCATGCATCATTCTTAATTGTTTTATGATCTAAATTGTTGCATGTTTTTTTTATTTGTTTTGATTGCGATCATCATTTGTCTCTCTGATTTTCGGTATAGTATACTATTTTTTATTCATGATAAATCATCCATCATTACAATTTTCATTCGTTGATACCAGGTTTTTATGAGTTTAATCGTATTTTCAGGTCTCTGTTTCGATGTCGACACTTCCGTCTTCTCCATTGATTCAATTTTCAGTTGCAGACGACATTCATCCAGGTATCTCTTTATTTCTTCCTTTTTTTTTTACTGTTTTCATTTAATTAATTCACATCTTAGCTCGTTTGTAACTGCTGTTCTTATTACCTTTACAAGTTTTTGAAATTCAGTTTCAGTACTTCACACGTGTGTCATTATAACATACATATTACACTATTGTAACATGTATTTTACAGCTACTGTCACATTTTACTGACTATCATATATTAAGACTTCACATGTGTGTTATTATAACATACACATGTGTGTTATTATAACTTACATGGTAAACTACTGTAACATTCATTATGCAGTTATTTATAGCAGTATACTGAGCATCATACTTAGATAATGGATTGTGTTATTATAACATACATATTAGACTACTGTAACATGTATTATGTAGGTATTAGAACATTTGTCTGTTGCAAACATTAATAACCTGTCCTATTTAATTCAGCATTGTATATGTGTAATTATTGATTGTGAATTATCTCACTGTATTAAGAGGTTCAATCTTGTCGTGATTCTGTTTTCACCCCAACATCGACATCACACCCAACAGTTGTACATCCACTTAAATTGAGCTACAGTCCTGGTGGCAGTGAGAGATGGACTAGGATAGTTGAGGAGGCTTTCACACCTAAACTGAAAATGCAGTTTACTGACTTTGATTCAGCAATGTGTTTTTTTGTCGTGTATGCAATTTCATGTGGGTTTGAACCAAGGCTTTATACCACAAAATGTGCCCGTGATGGTAGTATACTAAGGAAGTCTATTGTTTGTAATCGTCAAGGATTTAGAGATAACAAAAGGAAACTTAAGTGTCCTATTCCAGAGGAAGACAAAGAATCTGGTCGTAATACTAGAGTTAAAAGAAATGTTAAAATTACTAGGATTGGGTGTCCAGCAATGATGAGGGTTGAAGTGGTCGAGGGGGGAGGTTGTCGGGTTGATCAATTTGTTGGTTTTCATAATCACCGTCTTCTCTCAATTACTGACAAAGAATTTGAAAAAGTTGTAAGGAAACTTTCTTATTTCCAAAAGAAGTTCATCATTGATAATTCAAAGTTGCATCTTGGGGCGTTCATTAGTTTTCAGCAATCTGTACAACATTCTGATGGTTAT
Source organism: Silene conica (assembly GCA_029255685.2). Lineage (NCBI taxonomy): Eukaryota > Viridiplantae > Streptophyta > Magnoliopsida > Caryophyllales > Caryophyllaceae > Silene > Silene conica. The sequence continues at coordinate 84,161,109 of CM055314.2, forward strand.
GCTAATGTTGGAGCGACTTTGGTCGATTTTAAGAATTTCGCAAGGGATGTCAAATGCTTTATAGGTTTAAAGGATGCAACTCTTTTTGTCAATCACCTTGAAGAGCTAGCAAAAATGAAACCTGATTTCTACTTTGCGTATGACATTGATGCTGAGAAGTGTTTGAGTAGGGTGTTTTGGGCTGATGCTCAGTCTAGGAAGAACTATGCTGATTTTGGTGACTGTCTTTGCTACGATGGTACATATGGAACTAACAAATATGGTATGATTTTCACTCCGTTTACTGGAGTTGATCACCACAAACGGTCGGTCACATTTGCTTGTTGTTTAATTGATCACGAGAATGAGGATTCTTTTAAATGGTGTTTCAACAAGTTTCTGGACTGTATGGGTCAGAAGGAGCCTTTATGTATTGTAACAGATCAAGCCCCTGGGATATTGCTAGCTGTTCCTATTGTTTTTAAAACAGCCCGCCACCGTTTCTGTATGTGGCATATTATGGAAAAAGTCAGTTCTAAAGTTGGACTGCTCACTTGCAAAGATACTGATTTTCTCTCTCGTTTCCATGCCGTTGTTTGGGATTCTACCTTAGAACCACCTGAGTTTGAGGAGAAGTGGCTTGCAGTTATGACGGATTTTAATCTTGGGGGCCATAAATGGCTTTCGAGCATGTATAATCATAGGCACCGTTGGATACCTGCTTACTTTAGAGACATTCCAATGGGAGGGCTGTTAAGGACAACTCAGAGATCCGAGAGCTCAAATTCTTTCTTTAAGCGTTATCAGACTCATTTTGGGACTTTGGTTGAGTTTTGGATGCGCTATGACACTGCCATTGAACAACAACGGTACATCAAAAAATGTAATGACTATGACAGTGAGCACAGTTCACCAGTAACTTCTGAATCCCCTAATAAGATTGAATTACATGCTGCATCTGTCTATACTCACAAAGTCTTTTATGATGTTCAAGTTGAGTTGAAGAGCACTTCTTCTTGCGGTCTTGCTGGGATGCCTATAAATGGGGACACTCGTGTATATGATATTACCGATGAGTTCAGACACTCTACTGTACAGGTCTGTTACACTGTTGCAACACAGGAGGCTTATTGCAGTTGCAAACTTTTTGAAAGTAAAGGTCTCATTTGCAGGCATGTATTTTGGGTTTTCCTCTCTAATCTTCTTAAAAACATCCCGTTGAAATACATTGCTGCTCGTTGGTGTAAGTTGTCATACAGAAACCCTTTCTCAATTAAATCTGGCAACCTTATAGAAGACTATACACCTGCTGATGTTGCGAAGATGGAGATTTCTAATGTTTGGTCAGAGTTTTATTCCACCATTTCTGTTGCGAAAGACCTACATATTGATCGCATCAAAGAATTAGCTGCCATGTTGATAACACCATATTTTACCGATTTTTAACCCATATTTTATCTCTTATTTGAGCGAAATAATAACCCGAGTTAGCTTAATTCACCCATTTTAGTGTCAAATAATATATTAGTCGGTTAATTTTGAATAGTGTTATTTTATATTATTTGTTAGTATTTTGGTATTGTTTTCGTTATTTTATTTTATAGGTACAAAAAATAGAAGAGTCGGATTAAATAAAATGAAACGAGACGAAACTCGAATTGGGCCAAGCTAGCAGCCACGTGACACATCTTTTTGTCAATTGTGAGGAGTCACGTGCGGATGAAAGAAAAGAAAAGAACCAAGCAAGCAAGGAGCTGTCCGTTAATTGTTTTCTGGGCAGGAGAACACGAGGAGCAGGGAGGGCATTTTCGAAACAAGCAAGGAGAAATAGGAGTAGTATTCTTAGTTTTTGTTCTTAATAAAATCAAACAAAATTCTATTTTTCTTCCTTATTTTTAGTTTACATTAGATTATCATCTCAATTTATAATAGTGTATGAAGATTTACATTTAGTTTTGGGTGAAAAATTGAAGGAAGAAGTATCCTCAACAATTCATCCTAAATTCATTTCTTTACATTTTGTTGGTACAAAATTCCCCTCCTTTACTTTGTTTATCATTTGTTCACTCTTTGTTCTTCTTTATTTGTCCATTTTTATTGTTTGTCTTTATGAATGGAAGGTGTTTGTTGAAATGTCTATGTGAAAATTTCTTCATTTTTTCTTAAAGATGCAACTTTTATACTTTGTTAGTATTAATGTTTACTTTTCACTGTTTGTTTCTTTATATGTTTATTAGTGTTAGTCTTAAACATGTTTGATTTTCAAGTTTCCATCTTTTATGTTTGTTTTAGTTTAATGAATATGATTCGTGAGTAGTATTTTTACTAGGGTGCGACTAGACTCCGACATGTGTAGATTACCGACTTGATTCCACCAATAACTTGGTGTCGAGGGGGAGTTTATTGGGTTAATTAAGGGGTCTAATTGTCATTACTTTACCTTGTTTGTACTTTGACCTTGAGTCCTTGTCCGTCAACGAGAGTTGGCTAGACTTGAGTCGGGACATCTTGTTGGGAGTAGTAGCCTCATTGAGTCGAGCCCGGGAGGGAGGATGGACTTGAGAGGGGTGCCCTTAGTTTTCGGTTTGAAATCGACCCTCGGGAGAGGGAGTGGGATGACCGGGGTATAGCGCGGACTTAGAACCTTAATCTTGGGGAAAGGGGAGTCAAAATAGGCGTATTTTGGTAAGCTTTGACCCTTGACTTAAGGAGTTTGATGCATGAGCCCGAGAGGGAGTTGTGTCGGCATAGCTAGTGTCTTATAGTGAGCCCGAGAGGGAGTCTATGAGCGAATTAGAGGCGTCTCACCATTAACCTTTCCCCTTGGCAACTTGTTACGAGAGTTAAGCGGTAATTTACAAGTGTTGGAAGTCGAAATCGCGCCCTAGACTTTTCTTTATTGCTTTTATATTTGTTCTATTGCTTGTTTGCTTCCTTAATTTAGTAGTTTACTTTAATTCATTTTTAGTTTAGTTAATTAGTTTAATATTAATCATTTTATTGGTTCGCGTAGCTAACCTATAATCTACGACAAGACTAGTACTCAAACTTAACCTCCTTGTGGATCGACCTCGACTACCCTACTACATTAGTTTAGTAGTTGAGTTTTATATAAATATTGTTTGATCGGGGGAGGGCGACAATCCCCGCTATCACATGTTGAAGTGTTTCAGAGAACAGGTCTGTCCTGTGACATCAACAGAGGTATTAACAAAGGAGAAAGAGATAGAACAACTATTGGGTTTTCCAAGTACATCAGAAGTGACAATCTTACCACCTAAACAAGTCAGAAGCAAGGGTAGCGGCAAAAGGATGTTGTCTAATAGGAAAGAGTCGATATCAAAAGCAAAGAAGCCTAAAAGACTATGCGCCTGCTGCAAACAGATGGCTAACCACGACAAACGCAACTGCCCTCAAAAGGAATTAGATGATGTAATCTTCCTACAACTTTATTTGATTACGTCTTTTGCCTTCTTTCTTAAATATTGTCTACTTAACAACATTTTGAAATCTTGTTGTTTGTAACAGGAATCTTCAGAAGATGATGATGCTATTTGATTGGATGGTGATCCTACTATTGGATTCATGGTGACAAGGATGGACATTAATAGATTTTTCATTTACTGCCTTACTGTCATAGTGTTACAGTAACAGCTTAATACTGTTACAGTAGCAGCTAAATGTTGTTGTAGTGTTGCATAAGAACTTAATACTGTTATAATGTTACAGTAACAACTTAATACTGTTATAGTGTTCACTATTTTTGGAACACACTCATACATCATTAATGCGAAACCTCAATTTTTCCAATTTTTATTACTCTCTGAAGTTGTCACTCTAACATCACTACATTATTACTATAACATCATTTAATTATTACTGTAACATCTTAATACTGATATAGAAATCACACCATTTTATCAGGAAGTCTGTAACATTTCTTAAACCAAAATAATAACCATAATATTTTTTCCAACTGTTTCATCTACATGAATGTCACACAATTGACAATCAAAAAACCTGACTTTAACTAGCCTAATACATTAACAATAAGTCAGTGTTGTAAACATATTGACTTTTGTGTTTCAGAATATATTTACACAATGGAACAAAAATATGTTCAATAATGTTCAGCATCTTCATTTTCCGTTCTTCACTTTATGTTTCCCCCCTCCTCCCATATGTTGACAATGTGTTTGCACCTTTCCGAAGCACAGGTATCTCAGTTATGTTCGGTTTTGGTACAACATCTTCAGCTTTGTCTTCAATTAATCCATCCCTTCTGCGCTTAATTTTCAACCACACGTCTTTTTTGCCACTCTTCAGTTCCTTCACCTTAGCAATTACTTCAGCTCGCTTCTCATTTACATCTGCCAACACCAGTGCTGCAGCCATTTCAACACAAAATACTCGTCTTGTAATCTTCTTGCCTAGTTGAGATTCATACGGTTCCCCTTCATACGCGATCATGTGCATCATCAAAAAGCACCCTGATTCTTCATCAGTTACATCATTTGACCGCCACGGCAATTTAGTCTCAAGGATAGGAAATCCCGTAATTGCATCTGCATCCTTCACTCCTCTTTTCTCCAAGTAGTCACTGAGTGCACCGGCCTACATTAATCAAGACAACAATGTTTTAGGCAGCGCGCTAAAAACATCCCAAAATCTGTATTTTACATTTGATATAGATTTTATTGAAACATACCACTACTCGTGTAATATTATACGTCCTACTATCCTTCCATGATTTATGAAGTACACAGTCTAGCACATCAACCTTCTTTCCTAACATGTCGACAGTCATGCAAAAGAAGTGCCTTCCATCATACAGCGGGATAAAAAACAGGTCTGCGTTGATGTTGCACACCGGGTTTTCCGATATAAACTTATCCCAACTCTGAAACAGACTGTTATTCTGTGTATCAACCTGTGTACCATTGCTTTCTCTTTCAACCAGAGCATTGACATCATCCTGACATAGTAAAATACAATTTAAATCACAGTCACAGTAACAAGGAATTCACAATAACATACTGACTCAATCACTGTAACAGACTATGTAAATCACAGTAACAGCAACATCACATTGACAACAACATACTAACTCAATCACAGTAACATACAACTTCAACCACAATAACATACTGAATTTATCAATGTAACATACATTTAAAATCAAGTTAACAACATGAAATTCAACAAAACATACTTAGTCAGACACAGTAACATCCTTACTCCATCACTGTAACAGATATTTAAAATCACTATAATATACACTGAAAACCACAGTAACAACATGAAATTAGGCCTGATTGCTTACCATGTGGTTTATTCCAAAAAACATAATTGTTTTTTCTCCTTTCTCAGTATCTGCTATATTGTTCAGCAGAACAGCCCAACATTCTACGACATTTGGATTTAGATGTACTGTTGGCAGCAACGTTTGTATATCTTCCCTCGTCAAACTTTTATGTGCATTAAAAACGACCACGGGTTCCCTGTTAAAATATATTGTGGTTAACAATTTTCTACGTGTTAAATTATATCTCTTTTAAAGTATATAAAAGTTAGTTACACATTACCTCTGATCAAATGTGTAGTCGTCCAGGAGGCAATAATCAACCACTTCCTTCCTCATGATCAACATTAAGGACAACCGCGATTTATTATTTCTCATAAATTTTGACAGAAGCAAGGAATCAGGTTCTGCTTCTCCGCAGTATAAGGTGCAGCCAATCCCATCTGATGTCCCCTTCATGCGACTGCCCAATACTGATATAGGTGTCTTCAGGTATTCATCATAGCTGTTGTGGTCCTTTGCTTTCGGTGTTGACCATAAACGTTCCTGCTCAATTCCTGTTTTTCAATATGTGCAAACAAAACATCTATCATTTACCGTTTTGCATCCAAATGTAAGGATAAATATCACAACATATTTTCACTAGGCACTTACTCTTTGCTTCCTCTTCAGCTACTTTCCTACGCTTCTCAACAAGCATAGGCAGCAAAGTTTCCCTTTGAGGTCTGATTTCGTCAACTTTTTCCATCAGTTTACACTACAACAAAATGGCACTTGCGCCACGATTTATGTCACGGGAATTCATAATTCGTGACCTAAATTTGCTTAGTCACGGGAAAAAAAGTCTTTTTCCTTCAAAATTAATTGGTAAAAAAATTTATGTCACGGGAAAATATATCCGTGGCAAATAATTGTTTTTAGTCACGAATTAAGCCATGACCGTGGCTAACAAATGTGTTTAGTCACGCATCAAGTCACGAACGTGGCTAATAATTATTTTTAGCCACAATGTCGTGGCTAATTATGATTTATTGTCACATGTAAGTTAACCGTGACTAATTAGTGTGCTTAGTCACACTAAATTCTTAACGTGGCTAATTATGATGTATTGTCACAGCTAAATTATCCGTGACTATGTTGCTCTTAGCCACACACCGAATTCTTACCGTGGCTAATTGTGATTTATTGTCACAAGTAAATTACTCGTGACTAATTATTGCTCTTAGCTACGCACTGGATTTTTACCGTGACTAATCTTTTTGATATGATAACAAATAATAGTACAAAATTATTAGTGCAACATGGTGTGTACTGTAACATCAAGATGATTGCGCCGTATTATTGCGAGATGTGAACAATATTCGTACTTAATGTTTTTCACTATTGACGCAAATGATCTTATTATGATTATTCTTATTATTGGATTTAGTTTGTCACAAGTGAGAATTTGTGCAATTTATATATAGCTCTACTATTTTGCTTGACTGAGTAAAATCTTACATAACACTACTGACGTGAACATGAATATGATTATATGAATAATGATTGTTGTTTAACAATTTATTTTGCTTTATTTTCGATGAATGTTGCTTTACTTTAAGTATACGATTAATTATGTAATGACAATTTCGTAATTTCAAAGCTACTTACTCAGTTACTCAATTTATTAAATTGCGCAACAAGCCCGACAAAAAAACACTAAAAATAAAATATCCCGGTTTAGTTAAGATCCTATCAATTCAGTTTTATTCATGTTATTTAATTTGATTTTAGTTCAAGTTTGACATTACCCATATAATATCATCTAAAGTACATTTTCATTATTATTGAAAATTTTAAAATTAGGTATGCTAAGGGCTCCATGTACGAATCGCTCCCAAAATTCAGTAAAAAAAAACCTCTAATGTGCAGTTCATCGTTTAGCTGCTAAGAATATAGGCTCAAGGCGAATGGATTCTTCTGCTTGTACCAAAATACTCCTGCCAGATTTTACCGAATCCCACGTGAAAAAGCGAGTAAGTATTAAATTTAAAAAGATAAGAAAATTAGTGACTTACATCATCCAAACACTAAGTACATACAACTAACAATAATAATAAAAAAAGACGGAAAATTATGATTCTGCAAGGTACCATTAGCTAGTATATATCAAAAATCGAATTCAATTACAAGGAAATAGAATATAGACATAAAAAAATCTATTCTAAAGCTCGGCCTTGTGAAACACATCTCTGAAGCAACAGCTTCTCGAAGCCACAAGCCGGCAACTTCAGATTCGAGATTGGCAGCAGCCCTTATTCTTAATTCACGTATTGCTGGGTACGATCAGATGTCATGTGCACGCAACAAGAACAGTTGCACCGTCCCACACCCCAGTTATCCACAAAATGAACTGCATATTCATTTACACAAAAAGACGCACCATTCAGCTGCACATCGGCCTGGTACACGATGTTGCAACAGACCACCCCAAGAAGCTGAATCTGCAACAACTATCAACTGCTACCTCTTTTTTCCTTTCACGCATAGGTTGACTGCCATTACCTACCTAACACGACCTGCAATACTTACTGAAGTGCAGTCCCAAAGACCTGCACATCAACCTTCTCTGCCCACGCACATGCAGTCTCCCCTGTGATTGAAAGAAATTCAATTTGACCGCGCTAGTACAAAAATACCCTATTGCGTCAAGTGATTTGCGTCGGTTCTACCAAAACTGACGCAAAAAGTACTTAATTTTGGCGGGAGTGCATTTTTGGCCCTCTAGTTAAGTTATTTGCGTCGGTTCTTAAGAGAAACAAATGTAATTTTTACGTCAGTTATATGCGGAACTGATGTTTTTGATCAAATACGTCAGTTGTTTCCCCCAACCGACGTATTTAATAATACTCCGTATAATTTTACTTGAGTTATAAGTGAAACTGATGCAAATAATATTTAATTAAATAAAAAAGAAAACACGCATATTCATACATCGTCCCTGAAAACTCAATCTCATTCTCGTCTATCATCCAAAACCTACTGCTCATATCAATCACAAAAACCTAGCTCTGCTATCGTTCCACCACCTGACCAGCATCACCGACCTCCTTCTGCCGTCGCACATCCATCACCGTGCTGTAGTCCTTTTGTCGTCGCTCTGAACAACCATTAGCTATTTAGAATCAGGTTATTTAATTATCCTTGCATTGTTTTTTCAATTCCATAATAGTTTTATTAGTAGTGTAGAACTTAATCGTTATTTTATTGGTCATATTAGATTTATATACTTTTTAAAAGTTAATTCTTCATCTGGGTTTAGGGTTAGTTGATAGAAAATTTGGGGATTTCGTATGAAGTTAGTGATTTTGTATAGTACTCAGTATATGATAGATAAGTCTTGTGTTGTAGTTGTGTTGATTTGATGATAGATCTGCAGGATTTAGTACCGTGTATTTGTACGCAACTTCATCTTTGCTATCTCTAACTATCGTTATATTTGTGCTTAGGCCTAGAGGATGCTAGCCTTGGTGAAGAAACATGGGTTTAATCTAAGTTATCCTTTTGAATTCACACTGAGTGTTCAAGTTTTGCTTCCTCTAGATATGATTGCCGGCTTTTGAATTCTTATTTCTTAGATCTATTGGTAGTCTGGCGGAGGTTGATTAAAGATTGCTCTTTCCACACTTTTGTTGATTGTCTACCATTCAATTTAATTCCGAGTGTTTAAGTTTCTGCTTCCTCTAGATATAATTGCTGGTTTTCCTCCTAATTGGCTAGATCAAAGAGAGACACGTGCCTCTTCTTCGAATGCTCAAATAGAACTTTATTGTGGTGGACTGGGAGTAGTTTTTTGGATGCTTTGATTTCTGTGTTCTTTCTCAAAAAATGTTACTTGACCAAATTGCTTTTTATTTTCCTTTGTTTGACGAAGTTGTTTTAATCGTTTTTGTTTATCTTGATGGCCCCCAGACTAGCTAGGGGAATGGCCTTTTACCTTGGATCTCCCTAAATCTTACCTGGTTGGGGTTTTCAGTTTTGTATTAGCTGGTTTACAACTCCCATGTCTTAGGTTGTTGATCTTATTAGCTTAATGTCTTCTTTGATATTTCCAGACTTGTTGAGAGATCGGTTGGAGCTTTTGTTGATGATAAGAAAGCTCAACAACGGAAGGCTAAGGGCTTACCAGTTGATGGAATGGTTGTTGTTGCTGGACGTACTGACAAAGGGGTTACTGGACTTAATCAAGTTTGCTCATTTTGATATTTCCACAGCTTTTTTACTTCCTGGGTTGTGATATAATTTACTGGTTTTTGCATATATCTTATTAACAAAAGGGGAAATGCAAATAGCTAACTTGTTTGATGGGATGAGAACATATTGTACAAACTGACAAACCCTATTTCTCGTCATTTTGAAAATTTCGTTCCACCACTTTCGGACCTGAGAATATTCATCGTCTAAAACAGTTCCTAAAAATTTTAGCATTCACCACCCAACAAAACATTTCTTGGGTGCTTTGCTTTCATCTATTTCAAGATAAAAGTGGCTGGGTATTCGTAGCCTTGCCTCCATGTTTTTTGGAATTTACCGCTGTACAAAAAAATTATAGAATTGGGTCAACCCAGGAGAAATTAGGAGTTACTGACAGGTCACAGCATTATAAGAAAGTGCTGCTTCTAAATAGCGCGGGTAATATATCTTAGCCTTAAGTTACTCTTCAGTTGTTAAGATGCTGCTGGGTTCCTAGAATGCATCATTGTAGACTTGTTGCTGGAAATGGAATAACCTGAAGAAGCTTGCACAAGTAAAAGAAAGGAGTTAAGCAAGCAAAAAGGAAAGTAATTAGTTCTATACAGACATTGCTTAGTGTAGGTTTGACTGAGTTTATGTGTGTATTTTTGTCGATCTGGTATTTAAAGTTTAAACTATTGTAGATTTGTAGCGAGTGTTTTTGAGGCCTTGAGGGCATAGTGACCACTTAATTTTGTAACTGGGCGACTACTTTGAATCTCATAGGCTCTGCATTGATTTGGCAATGCCCTTTGAAATCGAGTCTTAGCTTTGGATCTGACTTTAATATTATAAAAAGTGAAGGAAACCTGTCTGTAGTCCGGAGTAAGGAAATAGATAACATCTGTAGGATAGTTTTGAGAAGCAGTTCCAACTTCCAAACCCTTTTATGCATGTGCTTTATTTGTTGTGTCTCAGCTTAATGTTTATTAACTCGAATTATTATCAGTGTTTGCATCGGACTATCATGCTAGGCGACAAATTAATACTCCTTCCAGCTCTTTGAAATTGCAAGATTTCCTTTTGGCACGACTATTACGGGTTGTGAGAAGGAGGCGGGTCTCTCTCAATGAAGTGGTAATAACTTGACAGCTTTGCTATCAGAAAGTGATCTTATATTTGTACTTCTTGGAAAATATTGTAACTTGGTTACTTTGTAATTTCAGTGTTTCACTTTAAACTTGGAGCCCTACAGCAAGAATTTTGAACAAGACTGAGCAAAGGTACATTTTTTCTAAATAGAATCTCTATGGCTGGCTGTTATTATCTGGATTTTGACTTCCTTATGTTAAAGTTTTTCTTTAATGTTTCGGTAGTATTTTATCAGCAATATACTCCCTCCGTCCCATCATTTGTTTGCCTGTTTTATTTTTTATGACGGGTATTTTAACCAAGGTAAACAAATGATTGAGACGGAGTGAGTTAGCCTTTTGATAACATCATATGCTAGGAAGGGTGGACATGGTTTTTTTTGTGAAATGGAATTTTATCTTGCTGCTGATAGGTTTAATTTGTAACTAATATGAGGGTAACAAATGTCAAAATAAAGGAAAATAGGAGGGTCTTGATGGTGGTGAAGGAAAGAACTGGTGGTGGGGGAACAAATACCCCTTATTGGGAGTGATTATTGTTTATTCAACCCCTTCCCGTCCACTACCATCACTTCTCTTTTCATTTTCTTTATTTTTTGATTTCTATCATCCGAGTAATATTTTCTCCAATTCCAAGCAAGCCCTAGATGGCAGTTCATTACTGTGCTTACACGAACTCTGGATTGTGTATGTCCTTTCTTACTTAAGTGCCTCATCTCTCTTTGCCCAGCATTATAAATCTCTACTTGCGGAGGCAAAAAGTAAAAGGGACAATGTTTCCGTAGAAGCGTCAGAGAAGGCTTCAAGTTTGAAAGACCTGCTATGCAAACTTGAACAATATGAAGAGAACAAGAAGGCAGTCACGGATATGAGTTGTGTTGATTTTTTTCTAAGTTGGATGCACCTTTCTTTTGCTTTTCATTTTCTCGCCTAACATCTGATACCCTTGTTTAGATGAATCATAATCTAATTAAGGAGCAGGAACAGTACAAAAAAAAGCTGGAGGAAATTGGTCAGATTTGTGTGTAATTGTGTCCTTGATATTAAGCTTGAGATGTACATGTCTTTATGTCGCCATTCTCTTCTCTTGCATTGGTTCGTTGAACTTGGTTTCGTGCAATGTAACAGGGAGATATCCTATGCCAAATCAAAGAACGAGCAAATATTTGACCTGGAGGAGAGGTATATTAGCTAACTACATTTTTTCTCCCAATTATGGTATGGACACTATGGGGGAGCTGTAAAAGGGGTGTCGCGTTAAAAAAAATACACTCCTACTTTTAATAATATTCATATTGAATAAATCGTAATTTATTTCGGACGGCATTTGTATAATATTTTTTCTACTTTTTTTGGTATAGGTGTTTCAGTTGCTTTTCTTTGGGCTTGGGTGTACAAATATGGAGCAAACAAGTTTACATCCGAAGAATATGCCATTAGGTTTATAATTTTTACGAGCATTAAATGCACAAGCTTGGTTTATTTTTTTTTCTTTTTGCGGACATGTATTTCGTATTATTTATTTTTAGTGTTTTCTTAGATGTTATAAAAGACAAGGATGCTACGTTTTATGTAATCGACAAAAAAGTTTTATTCTATTTTTACGAGCATATGCGTTATCTACCACTTAATTAATAATGTGTTAGCCACGAAAACTATAAAATTTGCCACGATAATATTTTTGACAATTTATTGTTTCGTGACTAGTAATGTTTAGCCACGGAAATTTTATTATTCAGACACAATAATATTTGTGGCCGAAAATATTTAGTCACGTGACTCATTTTTGCCACGTTACTGTTTCGTGACTACTATCTTTAGCCACAATAAATTTTGTGGCTGTCAATATTTAGCCACGAGAGTCTCTCTTTTGTCACAATATTATTTCGTGGCCAATAATATTTAGCCACGATTTTTTTTTTTAATTTGGTCACAATATTAACTTGTGACTAAATAAATTTTAGCTACGGGAAAATTATTTAGCCACGCTATTTTAGCCACGGGGAATATCGTGGCAAAGTTGCTAATTTTAGCCACGTTGCACTTTTTCCCGTGGCTAAAATTTTGCCACAGCCACTTGGGTCACGACTGATTTCCCGTGACAAAACTGTATAGTCACGGGAATTTAGCACTTGCGCCACGTTTTTAACCGTGGCGCAAGTGCCATTTTGTTGTAGTGTTATCTCTTGTAGTGTTCAGCTCACTCATGACAAGTATCGCTAATATCTCTGCCCGATACATAATCCTCGTTGTGGCATTTTCAAGGTCACAATCAAAGGGCTTCCCGATGTAAAATATCATGTGAAACATTAGAAACACTCCACAGTCGACATTGTCATCCAACTCTGTAGACTTCCACTTGAATTCCACGTTCCTCATTGGAAAATTGTTAACCCTTTCTCCTTTCGCATGACCTGCTACTTCAAGAAATGTTCCAAACATATGGGCCTGCATCACAACAAAATACAAAAGTAAGTACTATGTTTATCGAGCATGCAATAAATATATCAAATTTGTCTATTGCAAAAGCTACACGAAACGTACTGTTTTCATCGCCATGTCAACGAACTCATTTTCTGTAAAGACCCCTCCGTACTCTCTGTTGTCTAAGTAGTCAATCGTCTGGTCAATGAAATTTATACAAACACAGAAGAAGTGCTTGTTAAATAACATTGGAATGAATACCATTTCAGAATCCCATTTCAACGGACGTTTGCAACACTGCTCCCATCCTTTCCATGCATTAAATACTTCTTGTATATATGCTTCTTTTTGGTCATCTTTGGCTGTCATAAAGTTCATGACTTGTTCCTAAAAAATACATTTTGTAACAATCAGATCAGTAGTATAACATACAAATTATATTACTATAACATGTATTAAACTTCAGAATAACATACATCATAACACCAGTGTAACATAGTATTTTGAACAACTGTAACATCAATAAACCTTTAGAGTAACATACCATATGATTAATCCCCATGTATACTCTGGATGGTTTATCAACCATCACCTTCGTCTCAATCATTTCATTAAGCATAATTGACCAACATTCTATGACAGATGTTGTTATCAACTCATCTGCCATCATACTTTGTGCATCATCCTTTGCCATAAAGTGCAGTAGTCCATATGTTGCTAATCTCTCACTGTTAAAAAAAAAACATATTAAGACGCAATATTCAAATGTCGATGACGAAAATATACAAAATATATACTATTGTAACCAGTTCAAATGTGTACTTACTCATTCACGTAGTTATGGTCTGTTAGATAACAGTAATCAACCACCTCTTTCCTCAGTCGAAGTAGAGGACTCATCACTTCACTATGGTGAATCATGTACTGCGACAGCAGAATAACTTCCTCTTGTTCAAATCCACATTCCAGTAGACACCCGAAATCATAGTCCACCAGCACCATACAATCTTCTTCCTGAGTTGTGTGAAGTAGATAACAATGCATATCAGCTTCTTTGTCATTTTCGTTGTCGTCCTCGTTGTCGTCTGGACTTCCATTTTCTTCTTCCTGAATGTCTGGACTCTTTAGCATGTCTGCACCATGAGTGACATAATCAGACACGTAGCTGAAATCGCTGCTGTTTGTAACATGTGTAGTCCGCCCCTCGTCTTTGTCTGATGTCTGCTGAGACAAAGTCTTTTTCTCCTTTACAGCATCTTTTTCAACTTCCTTTGCTATGTTCAGAACGATTTCTTCTAAGCCTTTTCCAATATTATCTTCCCACTCGTTCGTCTTTGTAGCATTTCGTTCTTCTTCCTCAAAGGAGGTGTTGTATGCATTTAGCATGTCTTCAAACTCTTCAAAAGAAGGTATTGAAAGGCTTTTGGCATGTTTCGTCCTCTGCACCAGCTCGTCCATATAAGCATGGAAAATAGGGTTGTTGTACAGTTGCTGAGTTTCTGTTGCAGCAGCCGGTGTACTCGACGCTGCATTTCTTTCATCAGCGACACCTGATTTTGACCCTACTTTTTGCCTAAACGTGTTCATACGATCAATATTCCTAGCATAGAAAAGGTCAGAATCCCTTTTCATCTCAAGGAAAAGCAAATGAATGTCCTGCAAAACAACACATGCAGAAAATATGAATAACCTATTTTCACAGAATTCACAGAATCTACCTATTTTCACAGAATTCAACATTATAATAACAACCATTTATTATACAGTTATTTATAACATACATGCTACATTACATGTGTGTCATTATAACATACACATGTGTGTTATTATAACATACATGATAAATTACTGTAACATCTATTATACACTTATAAATAACATACAAGGTACATCAGATGTGTGTCATTATAACATACACATGTGTGTTATTATAACATACATGATAAATTACTGTAACATCTATTATGCACTTATAAATAACATACATGGTACATTAGATGTGTGTCATTATAACATACACATGTGTGTTATTATAACATACATGATAAATTACTGTAACATCTATTATACAATTATTTATAACAGTTTCCTGAGCATCATACTTAGATAATGGATTGTGAACTTACATCAATGGCCCTCTTCTTTAGCTGGTCGTCTGATTCAATCCCTGGAGGTAATTCCATTGTCACATACACTTTCCCTCTCTGAAGTGCAGTTCTCCGACTTCCATCCTTTTTAGGAGTAGCCACTGTTTTGCCCCCACAAATTGGATATATTGTCTTTGTCATTGTCCCACCTCCCAAGCATCCTACTTGTTTCTCATCACGTACCCTTTTCTTCAGCTTGTCGTCTGTCCAATGCTGTATTAGTGGGAGTTCAGTTGGCTGCACGTCTCCTCTAAACTCTATTCTATGCATGTATGCCAGCAAGAGTAACAATGTGCATCCACACAAGTTCTTAACACCACCTTTAAATTCAGCAACCGCTGTAACCAACTTATCAAAGACGTACTTGCACCAATCTAGATTTCTGATTTGCGCAACATCTTCGACAGCGTTAAGCAGCTTGAAGTCTAGTATATGACTCTTATTTGGTGCTAAGAAGGTGCACATACTGTAGAGGACAAACATCCGCTTAAAGTCATCTCCACTATCAGTTGTTCGCCTTAATTTGTCAGATAAGTCTTTCATCTTAATCATCTCCTGTGTCCCTCCTAAGCCAAACCTTCTACGCCACTGTTCTTTCAAAGGTTCTTCTTGTGACTGTTTAGAGCGACCAATTGGTGTAAACTCTACCTCGTTACCTTCCTTAGGTAACATGAAAAAGTCATAAACGTCATGCTTATTCAGAATAAATTCCTTCGCTGAAGAAATTTTGAACAAGAAGCTGTTTTGGTTGAATGCATGTATCACCCATTTTAATATGCCCTTTGGTAATTCTGTTATTTTCAGTTCCAACAAGCCCCCAAAACCGATCTCTTCAACTGCTTTTTTCTGGTCATCTGTGAAGTGGTTCATAATTTCGACCAAAGTTGTTGATCGACATTTAACTACAAATTCAACAGGCCTGCCACATAAACTATATATTACAAAACAATAACAGTAACAACAACAGAATTTAACGAACAATATTAACAACAACAACAACTACAGTAACAATGACAAATTTAGTAAATATTGGTGTAACATCCACACTGAGTAACAGTAACATACAAATTAAGTAACTGTAACATACGAATAACAATGGAGGGAATACACACACTGAACAAGTGTAACATACACACTGAATAAGTACAACATGCACAGTGAATCAGTGTAACATACATACTGAATAAGTGTAACATGCACAGTATTTACAGTAACAGATTCAAATAACCCAAAATGAACTTGATTCTATTAAGAATGATACATACTTTTATGATACCCACTGAGTAACAGTAACATACAAATTAAGTAACTGTAACATGCGATTTATCAACGATTCAGTAACAGTAACATACTTTTGTATCCTTTTTTTTTTTGCAGATTTATCAACGATTTCCACTTGACGTTTCTTCGAAGTTACTTTTTGTTTCTTCCAATTGGAAAGAAGTTCTTCATCTGGAACTTCGTTTATTTTCCTTTTTAAGTTCTTGCTTTTCGGACTTGAAGCTTTGTTTTGAATCTTCTTTGCCATTATTGTACTACGATTCCTGCATTTTGATTGAAATAATGTATCAATTCATCATTATAACATCACAACTTTCCTAAATTACGTGCTTAAATGTACAGAAAAACAATCAGAATTAATACATAATGAAAAAGAGATTGAAATTTCGAGTTTTACTTACGATTGATCTCAATCAAGTGATTTGTTCCTGGATTTGATTATGCAAATTATTATTACAACAGGTTTTTCGATTTTAGGGTTTTTGTGTGTTTTTAGGAGAGATAAAGAGGAGAGAGAAGTTGGAAAACAGTTTTTTTGAAACAGTGCAAAATTTCGACGGTTTTGTTCAACCCAAAATCAAACATGTCAATGCAACGTGTCGCAATCCCGTGCGTCCATTTGTTTAGATCGGACGGTCTGGATTGATAGGACGGACTCGTTTAAAACCCTAGACTCACCGGATCCCCGCTGTATATATATATATATATATATATATATATATATATATATATATATGTATATATAATAATTTTTTTTCGTTTTTATTTTAAGTATACATGATCAATAAATAAAATTTCTGGTTATATATATATATAATAAATATAATTTGTCGTCTTCTTTTAAAATAAAAGTACACAGCCCCGTGATTTTTCACGGGTGTTACACTAAAAAATAAAATGTTGAAGACAACCTTCATTATGAATGAGAGACCTTCATTATTAATATTTATGCCGGGACTGTGTTGGTTGTAAGAACGTATTTTAATATCCGCCATTTTACAAAATTTGAAATATCAACACTGACATTAACTCACCATTATTTTTTCAATAAGTTTAACTTTAAGACACTTACGAAATATTAAACGATCCTAATAAAATGAAAACTTCAAGGTGTACTTATGAACAATTTTGATTATATAATAACTACAATTTGTCGTCTTCTTTTAAAATAAATACACATAACCCCGTGATTTTTCACGGGTGTTACACTAGTTGTATATAATAATGTATCCATGTGATTTTTTTGGTCAAGCAAAAACTATTTTAATGATTTTATTTATTGCTTAAACCAGTATCAAGAATCTTTTATAAATATCGAGTAAATTTGTTAGAAAAAAAACATTACATAACTCAATAATTCTATAAGTATGTTTTATACTCTCTTAAAAATTTTATTAGATATAAAAAACGTTGACATATTGGTCTGCCCTAATAAATAAGCGTATATTGATAAAATAAAAATCGGCCCAGGTACAAATTTCGTCCTAGCTTCATCCCTACTGCCAATATAGTATCAGAAAACTTCACAAGCACGCTAATAGCCTCGTGGCCACCTGGTCTGTGTCTAGCCAGATGAGCTTGGCCATAGCCCGACTCGAAGACAAATCTAGTTGAAAGTACACAATAGACGTACCACTGCAAGTCGGCGACAACTTCACTCTTTTAAATATGATGTTAGGTATTTTTACCTGGATTGAGTTAGCGTCATTGGGTGGCGCTCAATTTCAATGTCACCCACTCACATAAATTAAGCGGGGTCTAAATTAATAATAATGGTTAGGGGTGTTCATTCACGGTTCGGTTCACCGAACGCATATTTAATTCGGTTCGCACACGGTTCGGTTTGGCAAAACACCGAACCTAAACCGCTCCGTTCCCAACGGTTATAAACGGTTCGGTTAACCACTTTAAACGGTTATTTGCGGTTCAGGTTACCGGTTAACCTATAAACATGTTAAATATATTTTTTTTTTAGTTTTCGAGAATTTTATCTAGTGGTTTAATTAAATTTTAAATATTTAATTATAATCAACAATAAAGTTAATTAGTGAAACTTTAATATTGATCATTTTAACCATTTTTGAATTTGGAAACACTTATTTATTAAACAAAAGAACATTTTTTTATAAAATATTTTAACTTTTTGCTTACTTTTTTGTGAACGGTTCAGTTCGCGGTTAACCTCTTTTCTAAAATTGCGAACCTCAACCGAACCGTGTCCATGATAAATTTAACGGTTCGGTTCACCAAAACGCTTTGTGAAAACGGTTTGGTTAATCAAACCTTAAAAATGTACGGTTTTTCGGTTTTTCTATTTTTCGGTTCGGTTTTTCGGTTCGGTTTTTCGGTTCGGTTTATTATGAACACCCCTAATAATGGTTGCATCACATGCCATAAGTATAACCCCAATAATAAGGGTATATATGAGAGAGCGACGCCAAGATTAAGCACCATCGCGTGGCGTCGTATTAGCCCTTCAAAATTGACATTGGCCATGGCCTGGCCAGCTCAGATGTATCTTTGTCATTGTATGTCCCGGTTATTTGTTATCTATTCATTTTAACACAAAAGTTTAAGGAAATGACAAAGTAGATGAAAGAAAATATTGATAAATAATATAAATAGTACTTTCAAAGGTTAACTTTCCCACCTCACAAATTCTTACATTGTTACATGAATAAAATTTACTAAAAATAAAAATAGATAACAATTGAATAATACACCACGATAGTTGATCGAAACATACATAGACTACAACATAGACATTGAATTGATTGTATAACATAGAACAAGAAACCTATCGTCATCTCGCAAATATGAAATATGGAATATAGAAATTATATGCTAGTAGGAAACTTGTTAATTTTCCTAGTATGTCCCGACACGCCAAACTATCTAGAAGAGACATTCAGTGAGGGGGCGTAATTAGAGGTGGAAATTAAGTCACTTGGATTGAATTTGGATCGGGTTATACCAAATTTGGGTTAAATCGAGTCAGGCTATTCTTTTGGGTCGAGCTGGGTTCGAGTCAAGTGATGTATTGAGTAGGATCGGTTTTGGACCCGATTGTTATTGGGTTCGTTCGTTTACTTTATTGCATTATTTCAATATTTGACCATTATTAAACTTAGTTGTTTAACCATTTTTGGTTTAGGTACTTCATTATTAAGTAAAACTTCTTAATCTAAATAGAAAGGGTTTGGTCAGAGAATGGGAAAGGGAAAGAAAATCAGAAAGGGTAGGGGGAAGGTAGGAGATTACCTAAAACTTAATTTGTTGTTTGGTTACACCAAGCACTACTACAAATTCGGGCAATAACAAAGACCCTTCAACAATGCTTATTCATGAAAATTAGGAAAAACCGTTGTCGAATGGATAATTATGTTGCCGCGGAATTTTATTAAAACATATAACAACGGGTTTCTTATGTTGACCGTTGTTATTAGTTTTAACAACGGGTACAACTCTAAGAACCGTTGTTAATATATAAACTAATAACAACAGTTTACTCTGTAATACATTATAGACGTTGTTATTAATTTGGCGCAAAATTAGTGAAAAGTAATAACAACGGTTGTTATCAGAACCTGTTGTAAAACCCCTCGTCGCAGCGGAAAATATAAACATACAAACATGCCAAAATTTGCGCGGAATTAAAACTTTAACATGCTTGATAAGGTACGAGGTGAATTAACAAAACTATACATGCGGAAATAAACAAACAAGTACAAAACCACAAGTACAAAACTGCAGCCCGGGATAGCATATCCCTATAGGCACCAAAATACTGTATGTAAAGTCTACTCTAGCTAAACGATAAATGTGTATGTCATCGATGAACGGATCATCGCTCGCTAGCCTCAGTAACTCCTCCATCAGCCATCATGTACCTACATACGTGAAAATATGTACGCCACAATCAGTGGGGAGTGACTAGAGTTCTCCTAGCCACCTATGGTCCATAACACATAACATATAAGTATAATCATCCAACATACTCCAACATCACAATATGCGAAGTATACTTCATCCATCACATCATATCATGCATCACTTAGGCAAAACCCTTAACCAACTTCGGAAACTATTTGAGGCGAGAGCTGGTCTCCCTTCCGGTTGCCCGGTCGGGGGGTCTTTCTCCTCAAACCATTTCCGAACTCATAATAAGAGCCGTCCAATTCCTTGGACTAACAATAACTCAAATGATAAACGATACTCTTTAGATAAACATCCATTCAACAACATCTTACACTGTACCCCAACTCAGGCAAGCAGATGTAAACAACAGTATCTAGAACTAACCCCGACTCAGGAAAGAACTAAACACAATCAGCAGTGCCCAAGCCACACCCCGACTCAGGTAGACTTGGTACAGAAGGCCAGCTAGCATACATCCGTGGACCCCGACTCAGGCACGAATGGATACCGGTCAGCTAGTAATGGTTCAGAGGTCCTGATTCAGACATAACCATTACTCTTCGTAGTGAATCAGGATCCCGACTCAGACCTGACTTTCCACGGTCAAACAAACTCACAAAGGGAAAGGTCCCGACTCAGACATCTCCCACTGCATCATCAATACACGTGAAGACACAGAGGTCCCGACTCAGATATGTCCGTCATGCGACATACACGCACGTATCAACTAAAGCTCCCGACTCAGACATAGCTTGATACGCAACATACAACAGTACATATCGTACTCTAGCGGTCCCGACTCAGCCATATTCCGATATGTACTACAACCAATATTATGTCCTAGTCTTACTTACTAGATTATCGACTAACATGTGAAAGCATACAAGCATACAAGTCACACGGAAGAAGGATCAATCAAATCGGATGAACCGATTATAAGTTAAAACACTTTTTAATTAAATGAGAATAAGGCTCTTAGCCGGTGCCAGACCGTCTGCCGGTCGACCGGCTGGGAGTCCCTTCCCATTACGCAACCTTCATTAAAATACAAGAGAAAATGATCCTCAGCCGGTGGACCGGCTGCCGGCCACCCGGCTTGGAATCCTCCCTCAGCCGATTCCTACAATTTTCTAAAAAGGAGAAGGGACCTTTAGCCGGCCTACCGGCCTACCTGCTAGGAGTCCACTTCCCTAGCTTTGCGTAAAAATTAACACACATTAGGGTCTCTCAGCCGGTGGACCGGCGGCCGGCCACCCGACTGGGAGCCCCGCTCACAATTTCCTTCAACGAAGAACAACATCGACATGGCTTCTCAGCCGGTCGACTGGATGCTCGTCGGCCTACCTAGGGGTGTTCATTCGGTGGTCCGGACCAAAGAGCGGACCGGACCGGGCTATTTGGTCCGGACCAGACCGAACCGAATAAAATATGGTCCGGTCCACGGTCCACCCATTTCTCTACTTTGGTCTTTGGTCCGGTCCTGGACCAACCCGAAAAGACCGTGGACCGGACCGTGGACCGAACTTTAAATCTAGTAAAAATAAGAGCTTGTTTGTGAGTCATAGTATCATTTCATATGATATTTTTAAATCTAGTAAAAATAAGATTATAAAATAAAATCTTTCCTTTTTTAACCATTTTTTTCCAAAATTTTAGCAAAATTATTTTCTTCCCTAGTCTGTTATTATATGATCTTCTTAAATCAAGTAAAAAGATAAGACTCCATTTGATATGAAGTTCTCGTATCTTCCAACTTCCATCAAATATAACCCCATACCTTATTATATATAAACAATCCTAAACATTATTGTTTGTACTGCAAATCAGAAAGGTAAATGCATTCATACTTTTTGCTAGTTTGTCATTCTAACTTTCTGCCATTTTTATTAACATTCTGACAACTTTTTTTTTTTATATATATACAGATGACGACTCAATTTGGTGAGGATGTGGAGTTTGTGCAAATCGAAGATGAGGTCGAGGCACTTGATATTGAAGTGGAATCTCAAGTGCCTGTTAAGAGGAGGTCGAATACAACAAAAAAATTATTTGTAAAAAGGAAGCCCCTCTCAAAAAGATCAAAAGCTTGGGATCACTTTGATAAAGGTAAAGATGCCGCTGGTAATAAAATTGCTATGTGTAAGTACTGCGATATTATCTATCAAGCTAAATCCAGTGTTAACGGTACCAAAAATTTGAATAGGCATTATAAGAGATGTATTAAAAATCCTGAAAATAAGGATAGAGAAACACAACAGAAATTAATTCTGGAACCAATTGGTGAAAAAGGAGAGATTAAGTTGAGGAATTGGACATTTAATGAAAATAATGTTCGACGGGCTTTAAGTTACATGATTATTTTGGATGAATTGCCATTTAGGTTTGTCGACAAGCCCGGATTTAGGAACTTTGTGAATGTTGCATGCCCTGAGTTTTGTATACCTTCGCGTAGTACAATTACACGTGATTGTTATAACTTATATGTGAGTGAAAGGTTGAAACTGAAAGAATTTATCGAAACCTATTGTCAACGAGTTTGTGTTACTACTGATACTTGGACCTCCATCCAAAGAATTAATTATATGTGTCTTACAGCCCATTTCATTGATAACGACTGGAAGTTACAAAAGAGAATCCTAAACTTTTGTACTATTTCTAGTCATAAGGGTGACTCCATTGCTGATGCCATTGAGAATTGTTTAGAGGAATGGGGATTGTTGTCTAAGCTTTTTACCATAACGGTTGATAATGCTAGTAGTAATGATGTTGCTTGTTCACTAATAAGAGAAAATATGCAACGAAGAGGTGATTGTATAGCTAAAGGAAGGTACACACATATGAGATGCATTGCACATATTGTGAATCTTATAGTGTCTGATGGGTTGAAAGTCTACGAGAATTCGGTTAACTGTGTTCGAGCTGTTGTGAAATTTATTAGGCAATCTCCTAGTAGGCTTAAACGATTTAATGAGTGTGTGGAATCAGAGTCTATAGAAAGCAAGGCTTCTTTGTGTCCTGATGTGTGTACTAGGTGGAATTCTACCTACATTATGTTGAATACTGCTAAAAAATTCGAGAGTGCTTTTGGTACATATGCAAGGAAAGATCCTCATTTTATGATTGAGCTTCAAACAGAAGTAGGGGGTATCCCTAATGCCTTTGATTGGAAAAGAGTCAGATACTTATCGGGTTTTTTAGAAGGTTTTTATGATTTGACTAAACGTATTTCTGGTTCTTTATATGTCACTTCTAACTCCTTATTCTTCGATATTGTTTCAATATATGATATGATATCAAAGTTAGATTGTGATTCTGATAAAACCTTTCATGATATTGCAAGTGCAATGAAGATGAAGTGTGACAAATATTGGGGTAGTATAGACAAAATGAATACTTTGATATATATTTCAGCAATTCTAGATCCTAGAGTGAAGTTGGTTGGAATTCAGATTGCTTTATCGAATATGTATGGAAGTGTTAAGGGAGAATTTATGACCGATAAAGTAAAACGTGAAATGAGGCTCTTTTTGATGAGTATTGGATGATATATAAGCCCTCGGATTCCCACACTAGATTGCCCAATAGTGTTGCATCAGTGGGTAGTTCATCAGTTAATTCTGTTCTAAATGGAAATCAGGTGTATAGACAGATAATGACTCAAATTAGAAAGCTCTCAAGTGGCCCGGGAGGCGGGGGCTTATAAAGACCGAGTTACAAAGGTATTTGAACGAGGCTAACTTAATTCATGATTCTGAAGAAACACCCTTTGATATACTATCTTGGTGGAAGCTTCAAAGTCCTCGTTTTCCCGTTCTTTCTTGTTTGGCCAGAGATGTACTTGCAATGCCTATATCTACTATTGCCTCTGAGTCGGCATTCAGTGCGGGAGGGCGCACTCTTGATCAGTTTCGAAGCTCTTTAACTCCAAAGGTAATTTAGTACTCCCTCCGTCCCGATCAATTGTTATCTATTGCTTTTGACACAAAGATTAAGAAAAGAAGTATAAATGAATCTAGACCACACAAATTATATGGCCCCACATGTAATCAAATGTCATCCACAAAAAGTTGCCAAAAATGGAAATAGATAACAATTCAATGATACACCCAAAAATGGAAATAGATAACAAATGACCGGGACGGAGGGAGTAATATTTAATTATCACAAATTTTAATATCATACATCATTGTTTTAATTTATTTTTCTCATTATATATATCTATATCTTGTATTTTAAAGATGGTTCAAGCTCTTATTTGCTCTCAAGACTGGTTTCGTATGGCTGGAGAAAAAATTAAGGTAGACGATCTCTTGGAAGACTTGGAAAATCTTAAGAAAGTTAAGATGCAATAGTTTCAAAATATCTCATAATGCACTACTTATGAAACAGGGACTGTTTAGCAGTTTGAATGCATTCTTAGTGCACTCCAGTAAGATTATGGGTCTATGAAAGCATCAGATGGAATTGCAGGTTATTAGAAATGGCCGTCTGTGCAGGAATTAACTCTTTACATTCTGAGAATGGCAGAGTTAGTTTTCACAGCCACAATTACCGGCTTGTCCCTTAGTCAGACTTTATTTAAACCAAACGAAAATTCGAAGACCAATGCTGAACCGATGTGCCCCACAATTTCTAGATTGATGTAAGGAGTTCTGGGGTCTGTTTTAATGTTTTGTAGAGTTGCAGACCTGGTTAAATGCTAGGTGATGCAACTTTAGTCTAAGTTTTTAACATACTTTATCCATTTACTTCTACAGATTTGGAAGATATAAGCTTGGAAGACAATGTGGTAGATGGTGTGGATCCTATGAATGCATAAATGGAAGCTAGTTGCTCATGAAGTCAAGAACGCAATACTTTACTCTACATAGTTATTCAATAAAACTTTAGTTCTAGTAATTTATTTTTGCCGAGAATAAGACATTCATTTTACAATTTGTATTTTGGTTTTTAAGATTGTTTTATGCTTTTTATCCATTACGGATATACTTATTATTATTTGTATTTTGGTACCAGCGAAAGGATGTTGCAGTAAGCAGGTTTTTCTTTGTGCTTGTCTGAGTAGCAGATGGGCAGAACAGGTCTTGCGTCTGAGGCAGGGATGGCTGGAATATGAGTGTGGCAGCATCCTTATGGGTCTGATAGATTGAATGTGCAGGACATTGCGCTGGTGATGCATATGTAACATAGCTAGGGGTCGCATATGTAACATGCATCAAAGACCTGTTCACCATAGATAGTTTGGTCCATTTGGTCCGGTCCGGTCCGGTCCATGCATTTTTCTGGTCCAAACCGGACCGGACCGATATTAATATGGTCCGGTCCACGGTCCACCATTTTAGCCTTATTTGGTCTTCGGTCCAAGGTGTTTGGTCCGGTCCGGTCCGGTCCCGGACCAATGAACACCCCTAGGCCTACCGGATGTGAGGCTCTAATTGTGAATTTCGCCATTTTTGACATTCCTAATCAATCCAATACTTCACCAAATCATCCTAAACGTGTTTCTAAACAACAACTCAACAGTCCCAACATGTTTATAGCATCAAACAAGTATAAGAAACATATGAACAACATCAAATTCATGAATTCAAAACAAATCCCAAATTAAACCCATCTTTCATGTATACTCCATATTCAACCCTCATATCGATTTCACCACAAATTCTTCATAAGAATCATATTATAAATCATATTAAAGATGTTTAGCAACCTATTTCATACTTACTTTCACATAACCACATCAAAACACAAAGTATGCTAATATAACAAAAATAGGCCGAGTATCTCATTATCGTCACCTCAAGCGCTCTAAGTTCCGGTTTCTTCCTCTATGATGTATGAATCCACCTCTGGATTGTCCAAATCGACTCCTAACAACACAAAAATACCGATTAGAAGCCTAAAACGTGTTTAGGGCAAAACAGCCCGGAAATGAGAGGCTGAGAATTGAGAAAGAAAGTGATAGAAAGAAGGAGAATCGCGAGAGAATTTCAAAAGTGAAAATGTTACCTTGATCCGAGTTGAGACGAGTTCTTAGATGATCTTTAAGAACTTGAAATGAGAGAAAAATGGAGAAATTGAGTTTATAGTAACTTGTTTTTGGAGAAAATAGAACAACGTTGGAAGGAGAAAGGAGGTTGTCCTTTATATTTGTTTTTGAGCCGGGTTTCCTTAATTAATGAAACGGAAACCTTAAAACGGAAATGCCAAGTGAAATACGATATCTTAAGATGAAATAAATCTTAAGACGAAACTTAACGAAATTTTCTTAAAAATATAATTACGAAATATAATAAAATATTATTAAATTCCGAAAATCACTTTAGATTATTAAAATATTCTTTTACGAAAATACGGGATTTTACAATCACCCCAACTTTCAAAAAAATTCGTCCTCGAAACTTAAAGACGGAAATAAGTAAAAGACGACTCTAGCTACCAAAACGTATTACCTAGGTTCTGGTAACCCAAAACTTGATCTTCCAAAAAGGTTTCCAAAATAAGTGTCAAGGCACGAGTCTTGTCAATGGACGTGGGGGTTCTCGTTACGTATTCATCAAGAGTCCGACATTCCAAATCTGAGACAAGTCCCAAAATTAAATTAGTTAAAATTCAAAAATTAGATCGATCCGGTGTCGATGAGCATAGTGCCGGTTATCAGACGTCTCCGATAACGAGCTCAAATGGCAATTCGACGCTGAGATCAATCATATTGCAAATCATTCAGCTTTTTAAAACCAGGTTTTTCTTACAAATCACGATAAAATTTCAAATTCTTGAGTAAGTAAAGTTGTAAAAATCCTACAAGTTTACCATCGACCGAAAAGGAAACCAATTCATAACAGTTACAGAAGGCACCGAAACAACCAACGAATTACTATTAACACAAAAACCATGAGCTTCCAGTTTCACAACTAACAGAGCATATCAGGGAGGATCGAAGGGACGAAAACAACCAGGCTAAAGATCAAGGAAGACAGTAACTCGGCAAAATATGGGAACACTCACCCCTCAATCCATAATCGAAACATTGTTACAACGATTCCTCATACATTCCGTTGTTAAAAGTAATTTTTATTTTTACCGCTAGTTTATATGCATGTATTTAACTTAGACTTCGATATGCATGTTTTCATCACAAACACTATAAAGACTCGAAAAATCCCTTCCCCTTCCACAAAAACTATTGAGACTCGAAAAATCCCTTCACATTCTACAAGAAATATGGATCTTTATGTTAAGAATCAACTTGTTGATTTTAAAAAGAAATATGAATCACGTATTGTTCATTTTCATGCCAATGAGTTGCCTTTTTTTATTATTCAAAGATATTGCTTTACAATCCAAACCGGTGAATATACAGTAGCAAAACAACTGTAACAGCAGAAACATGCAACCAAAGCAGAACCAGAAACAACAACAACAACAACAACATAAGCCACTATATACTGAATGACCAAAAGCTAAATTTGGGAATCGTCAACAATGACCAAAGCTAACAAAAGCTAAAGACAATACACTGAATGACTGCACATCTTAAACTTGCTATAAATTCAGAAAAGAGACCATAATTAACTCATTCTACAATACTCCCACGAATAAACCAAACTAAAACCATAAAATTTAGATATTTTGGAAAGGACTCAAAATGTTGCTCGTTGATATATCACTGTGTCCTAATGAATGCCCCAGGTTATATGGAAATGGAAAATTTGTTGCCAAAAGCTTTACTCCTTTGAGGAATAAGCTTATTGAGTTGGGATACTCGGTTAGCAGAATAAAGCCATAATGGGCGTCAATGGAATTCAAAGGGATACTACTCTTTCAGAAGTCATGAATGATGATTGATGAGCAATGTCGATTGACAATTTGAGATCCGTACGTGGTGAAAGACAGTAAAGGGAGGCGAGATGAGATAGATTAGGGTTCGTGTCGATTTGTTTTCTAGTGTGATATCTAATGTATTGTCTGTAGTGACTTTTTACTTTTTTACTTTTCCCTTGTTTTTTTTAAATTTATTTAAATTCAGATCGGATTCGGATATCCAGTTTTATAAAAATTACAATTCACATCTGGTCCAGTTTATTCGAAAAAAATCAGATCGGATATCCAGATTAATCGGTATGACGGTATCCATATATTCAGATATTTATTTTCGGAATTCGGATCCGATTCGGAAAAAAATCGTATCGGATTTTTTTTTCTCAGCCCAAGCGCCTAGCGGTATCCAAGGAAGATAAGTTGGTTATCATAGAATCGTTAATGACAGTAGAATCGGAACCTAGTTTATTTGATGCAACAACAATAAGCCAAATGGATGTGTACACGTAGACCTGTCAAACGGGTTAGACGAACTGCGTTTCAGGGCGGGCTTTATACGTCGGGTCATAATAATGTTCGGGCCAGGTCGGATACGGTTTGAGTCAGATACGAGTTGGGTCATATGGGTCACGGGTTAGGTTAAAGTCGGAATACGAGTCAAGAAATAATTTCTAACATTTTTGTAAACGATTTTTTTAATTAAAAAATGACTTTTAAAAACGTTAAATATATTTAAAATTAATATTTTAATTACATTCAACGTTTACGTTAATTATACTTTTTAGTCGTGTTTGTACATTTTAATAATAAAAATATTAATTTTTAACTATTTTTCAAATATAATATATAAATATTAATATTTTAATAAAATTTTTGATTTAGCTTTGACCCAACCGGTCGGATCTCGATCCTAAAATAATGTGTCATTTTGGATTTGGGGTCAAACTAATCGCGGGTTGAAAAACCGCATTTGTAACCTTAAAAGGTGGATCAAACGGGTCGGACTTTGGGACAATCGAATTTTGATAGTTCTATGTACATGTGAGGAAATATCCAGATCCAGTAGCAAGAAAAGAACTATACATTAAGGCTGTTTATTACCACAAATTCTTATTTGCAACGGTACTATCCGTCGCAAGCTTGTGACGGATACCGTTTTCTCTCACAAAATACCCACTTTTTCTCTCTCTGCAACACTATTCATGTGGTCCCCTTTCTCCACTAACTCATTTTATATCCATTTTACCTCACGAAATATCCGTCACAAATAATGACCCGTCGCAAGCAAGACTTACTATATTATTAATAACAAGGTAATAACAATGACAACACCCGGTAACCCTAACTAAGAAAGTTGAGAAAGGAGTGTAATATATTTCATATAAATAAATTTAGTTGGTTTATTATGCGATTAGAACATGTTAATTTAAATTATAAAATTTACAAGAATTGCTATATCCAGGGGCGAACCCAGGATTTAGATTATGGGGTAGCGAAAATTTTATAATTTTTACACCGATTAAAAAAAGCCTCCCCAAGAGCAAAATCTTGTGGAGCATTCTTGGCCCGAGTCCATACCTAAATAGACTTCGCGCCTGTCACTCTCGGTGGTTTACCTGGTGTATGTGATTTGCAGGCTATCACATATACCCGCGGGTTTACCCAGTGCGCACCGAAGGTAGCGGCTGCGGGTTCCCTCGTTACAAAAAAAAAAAAAAAAAAAAAAAACATAAGAATAATATAGGTTGGGATCCAGTGAGAACCACCTTACAATGAAAACCGGTGAGAACACTTCCTTACGGAGTTTTTTTTTAATATTAATGACATAACTGGATTCGGTATGGAATTTTATGGCCAGAGAACATATTTCTTGGTCTAGAAAATAAATACTAGTGGCGGAAAAATGATAGATACGAAAAAATAGATAGTAGGTGCATGCAAATAAATAAAACGTATCTCACCTTAATTTCCGTCACTAGTATTTATTTTCTAGACCAAAAAATATGTTCTCTAGCTATAAAATGTCATGCCGAATCCAATTATGTTATTAATTTTTTTTAAAAAAGTCCGTAAGGTAGAGTTCTCACAAGGTTTTCATTGTAAGGCGGTTCTCACCGGATCCCAACCCATAATATATATATATATATATATATATATATATATATATATAGACTTGGGATCTCGTGAGAACCGCCTTACAATGAGAACCTTGTGAGAACTCTACCTTACGGACTTTTTTAAAAAAAATTAATAACATAATTGGATTCGATATGACATTTTATAGCTAGAGAACATATTTCTTGGTCTAGAAAATAAATACTAGTGACGAAAATCAAGGTGAGATACGTTTTATTTATTTGCATGCACCTACTATCTATTTTTTCGTATCTATCATTTTTCCGCCACTAGTATTTATTTTCTAGACCAAGAAATATGTTATCTGGCCATAAAATTTCAAGCCGAATTCAATTATGTCATTAATTTTTAAAAAAAAACTCCGTAAGGAAGAGTTCTCACCGGTTTTCATTCTAAGGTGGTTCTCACCGGATCTCAACCCTATATATATATATATATATATATATATATATATATATATATATATATATATATATATATATATATATATATATATATATATATATATATAGATTCAGGATCTCGTGAGAACCAAATTACCATGAGAACCGTGCGAACTAAATCACAACCGTCAATCTCTAAATCACTGTAATAGAAAGAATCTTTTCTATCCCATTCCCACTCCCACTCCCACTCCCGTCCTTCCTCTTCCCCACAACCACCCTCGACATCTCCGTCCTTCCTCTTCCACCACCGTCATCAACCGTCACTACCACTCCCAGACATCTCCGACATTCACTACCACCACCGTCATCAACCGTCGAAGCTCCGTCGCAGGTAATATAAACAATTCGATTTACAGATGATCGATTTTTATCCTATTTCGAATTTTTCCTGTTCTAATCTACTATAGTCTACTAATTTTTACTAATTTGAGAGGAATTCTGCATTATTCTAGTTTGCATGCTTAATTTTGTTTTTACCTGCTTAATTTCGTTTAATTTATCGAATTATGTTCAGAATTTGAGAGGGATTCTGCATCGGGAATTGCAACCTGAGTAAGTACGTTTTTACATGCTTAATTTTGTTTAATGTATCAAATTTTGCTGTTGAATGATCTTTTGTTGCGATTATTCTAGTTGTTTTGGAAGTAGGTTTGTTAATTAACTGATGCTTATAGCTTAGGAACAAGTGACATATGATTATCTGATTTAGCGAAAGTGTTTATTCTATCGAACATTAGTTATTAAAGAATTGGAACCACCAGAATGATTTTTGTGATGTTTATTTAGGTTACCTTTTAAGTAATAATTAGATTTTCAGTATTAATTAGATTTTTCTGTTTGATTTTTATCCTATTTCGATTTTTTCCTGTTCTAATCTAGTTTAGTCTACTAATTACTAATATATATTTTCCTAATTTTCATCCTATTTCGATTTTTATCCTATTTCGATTTCTGAAATTATCTTCGCCAACTGCCTTATGGTTGAGCTACAGGTGTATTAGTTTCTTATTCAGATGGTAGTGTCAGCAAATTCAAGTCTAATTTGATGCTATCAGTAGTATTTTGAAAGAAAATGTCACGTCACACACGGTTGTTGTATTGGATGCACTAGGTACGTTTTAAAAAGGTAGTAGGTTTATTTTAAATATATAGTAGGTACGTCTCTTCCTTATGCTACGTTTCCAATATAAAGGGTAAAGGTTTTGAGTTGTAAACTTTCTTATTTTGGCAGGTTCGCAGGTTCGCACGGTAACTCGGTTCTCACGGGAACCCGCGCCTATATATATATATATATATATATATATATATATATATATATATATATATATATATATATATATATATATATATATATATATATATATATATATAGCATCGGATTTTCGTAATAATTATATAAGATAAAATGATTTCATAATTAGTGTTATACTTCTGTTGTAAACAATTGTGCCTCATATAGTCATTTCTTAGAAGATTAACACTTCGAACGAGTATCCAATTTATGTGGAAATCTAGTTTGCTTATAATCTGTAACAAACAAATATATTACGAGATGTAGTAATTTATAATAAAAACTTGCAAGATATATTTTTTTTTTTAAGAAAAATGTACAAAAATATAGGTATTAAGTAAAAGGATCATACATCCGACTTACTACATTCAATTTTATAGTTTTTGAGCATTATAATGATGTTTTTTAGTTTTGTTTTAAAAATTACGTATGAGTATTGTAAGCTAAAAAAACTCAAATACTCAAAAAATATACTCATATGCTTAAAAATAAATAAAGTTTGACGGAAAGTATCCTATATATAAAAGCAACAATCACAGTGCTTAGGTGTCGTACTGTGGTTGAAAGTTCATTTTTATTTTATTTTTAAAACGTGGCCCACCATGTTCTCCACTCTTTTTTATTTCCTATGCAAATTATTTTATTTTCACCTACAACAATAAATCTGACAAATTACTCATATGTGTAGATTGCATATATTAAATAACTAGATTAAAAAAATCATTATTAACTTTAATAGTTAAATTAATTATGGTATAAATAGGAAAATTATTCAACCATCTTTTTAAAACACCTATTATTATAGGAAAAAAATACAAAAAATAAGTCAAATAAAGAGAAAACGGAAATTGTTATCAAAAACAGATTGGATAGGGTGAGCATTAACATGAAAAATATTCACATATGACAAGAAAATTGAATAATTCACTACATCTATGGTGTTCAATTGCTCATGGGTATGATTCATATAAAGTATTCACATAAGATAAACTCCGTATGAAATAAGGAAATAACTAAGATCGATGGATAAATTTAATTAAATAGAAAAAAAAAACAGAAATACTTTGATAAAACGTAAAAAAAACATAATAATATTGAAACCCGAAAATATGGATAAAAAATATTCATAGCCTAAATTTTTTTATTGAAATCTGATAAATACGGTACAAAAATTACTCTGTATGAAGGATTGCAACGAGAGAGAGGAATTGGGACATTGCGAGTTCAAATGATCTTGAAATGACGAGTGTAACAGATTAGGTGAGACGGAAATCAAATAATAAGGCGGCAAGATGGAAAGTACAAAATACGGAATAATATGTTATGGAAAGGTAGTTAGATTTAGGGTGAGAGATGAGAGAGCACAAAATTGTATGGGTGGCTATGGTGGGTTGGTATATGAGCCGTTAATAACATGTCTTTGTACTTGGTCTGTTTTGGGTAACCTCGCTCAAAGTAAGTCTACGTTTTGACCCTTTGTGTCACAAAAATTACCATAATTTCAAATAGTTTTACGAGTTATGGTTTTATATATTTTCTTATGTTATTCATTTATTTATTTCAATTAAATATGTTAAGAAAAAAATTTAAAGATATGCGACAAATAAGTATATTTATTAAAAATTAAAAGTACGTCCTTCCAAATTTACGGGTCTGTGTAAATTGGAACAATTATAAAAAATTGCACGAGATTGTCTCTCATTGAAACAACCGAAAAAACCACACGCGGTAATTTAAGCATTCTGGTGCAATTAGCAAGGTTTTGTTTTACACATGCTTACGTATTATAGTTCTAATACACGACCCCGTATTTCAAATTCACTCATACATATATAATATGTGTACGTAAATTCCATATTTCAAATTTTACAATGTGGGTGTTTACACAGGTTCTGATTACAAATTCTTGATCAATCACCCGCTTTACGCAATAAGTTTAATACACAGATCCTAATTAACAGCCAACATGTGAAAACAATCATGTGCAATTTATAGGTCACTATTAATACATGGGCACTAATTAACATTCAATACATGTAAAACAATTACGTGGGTTTATACTATCTTATGTTGACATTTTTGTAATTCAATTCAAATAGAATAGTGTCTTTCATTTGAATTTTCTTAATATCTTCCTAAGTCAGTCTACACACGGTCAGCTCTATGTAGCCATTTCGAGAGTCATAAGTAAAAAGGAACTACAGATTCTTATTTGCGATGATGAAAAACGCGCGTCCAGTTTCGAGAAATTATAATACAATTGTAATTATGATTGTACATCATTAGTGCTCTTTATGTTGTTTTTCTTCTTTTCTACTTTTGTTATGCTATAATATATGACTAAAAGCAATTGTTTTTTTCTTTCCCTATTTTAAAAAATATCTTCATATATTGAACCACACTAACTAGAATTTTTACAATATTTTAAATTGCAAGGTATAAGACTAGTGAGGTTATAAATCCAAGTATTTTAAAACGATAATCAAATGCAAATAGGTTCTCAATTAAATAAAAATAAGGTACACATTAAAACTACCCTTAGTGAGAGTCGAACACGGGCAGACAGGGTGAAAGACAATAGCTTTACCACTGGTACATTAATACACTTATTATGATTTTTTCGGTTAGTTTTATATGTGTCTTTCTTTAAGTCAGTTTTATTTAGGGTAGCAAATAAGCGTCTTTTTCATAGATTTTTTTGGGCATGGGGTAGCAGCGGCTACCCCTTGCTACCAAGTGGTTTCGCCACTGGCTATATCACGCCCCCTATTTTACTTATTACGCCCCTATTTTTCAATTTATTCCAAATTTGCCCCTAAACCTCTAAAAGTTGAAATTTAATATTGTTAATTGTAAATGTGTTTTTAAAACCGTTTAATTAAAAATGAATCACGACGACGATCCCGCCGATATATTTTATAAATATTTATTTACTCACGATAACGGACAAGGTTGACAATTTAACAACGAATTTAATGCGAATCAACATTATCGTAAAGTGTTTTTGAGACGATATTTATAATAATTGTTTTATTTTGGTCACGGTTTATATTATACGGTATATCGTTATTGATTTATTTGGTTTGACGATTTGTATTATATATAATTTACGGAATATTGTTATTAAAATTTTAAGACGGTCTAAAAAGTAATTAATTTCACAAATATTCACTCGTATTTTGTTTTTATCTCACAAATAAATAAAAAGAAAAAAAAAGAAAAAAAAAAACAAAAGAGAAAAAATACACCAAATGAGGGTGCCGTGTAAATTACACGGCATCACCATGGTACTACCGTGTAATTTACACGGCACCACCACGGTAGGGCGTGTAAATTACACGGCAGCACCATGGTGGTGCCGTGTAAATTACACAGATGGTGGTGTCGTGTAATTACACGGCACCGCCATGGTATGGCCGTGTAATTTACACGGCACCACCATGGTATGGCCGTGTAAATTACACGGTAGTACCATGGTGGTGCCGTGTAATTTACACAGCATCATTATTTGGTGTGTTTTTTCTCCTTTTCTTTTTTTTTCTCTTTTTGTTTTGTAAATCTGTGAGATAAATACAAAATAGGAGTGAATGTTTGGGAAATTAATTACTTTTTAGACCGTCTTAAAATTTTAATAACAATAAACCGTAAATTACATATAATACAAATCGTCAAACCAAATAAATAAATAACGATATACCGGATAATATAAACCGTCACAGGAATAAAAACAAGTATTATAAAATTCGTCTCAAAAACATTTTACGATAAAACAAAATACTCTATTTTTTTACTAAAGTTAACATAGGGGCAAATTTGAAATAAACTAAAAAATAGGGGACGTAACAAGTAAAATATGGAGCGTGATATAGCAAATTCCATTAAAAAACTGCATAATAAATGTTGCAATGCTTCACGGAGGAAGGATAATGCGATGACATATGGTTGTGACTTGTGATGGTTCATTTCGAATTGACGGAGACGATCGAGTCGAGGACTCCAAACAACAATATCCAGGCTGAAAATGTTATTTATAATGGGCTGGGCTCTTCCTCAATATTACCGGAGTCTTTGACGTCCCTGGCCACATTACCTCACAAAATAGGGAACCTAATTTGTAGCAGGGGTAATGCCCGCTATCCAAACTTCAAAAACTCGTTAAAATTATTGATCTTTACTATTAAACATTTCTTAAATATAAGTCTTAACATATGTATAAAACATTATACAGAAAATTTATTACTCTAAAAGTTTAGTTTGAAGTTCGCTCCTGTGGCACCAAAAGAGACTGAGATCGACAAAATGCCTTCTCATTGCCGATGTTATCGTGAAACAATTGATAATAGTACCTTCTTGGTTCATCTCTTTTACACCATTTTCGAACTAAGAGAGAAGTACATCAAGTAAAATAATCGATATTTTAATAAAAAGGTAGAAGAAAATGTAGTAAAAAAAAAGGTAGATAGTATTTCTTTTATAATAAATGTCTCGTAGCTTACATTTCTTTAATAATTAAACCCACATATGTTAAAAAAATTGCATAACAAAATAAAGCATTTCACATCACCAAACAACTCATTATTCAAGTAAAAAAGTCGTATGACAACTTTATGGTACTCCCTTTATCTCAGTGAAATGTTATACTTTCTTTATTTTGTGAGTAGAAAATAAAGCAATTATAACATTTCACTGTACAGTACAGAGGAGTAAATCATTGGTGCATTTAAGAGCTAATGATTATTTTGAAATTTTTATTGAAAATTTACATTTTTTTCGAGTTCATTTTATATCATTATCAAGGCATTTGTTGAAATTTTTGTTCTCACTGACATTAAATCTTGGTTTCGGCATAGACGTAAATCAGACTAAAGTGAGGCCCTTAAGGGAAAGATAAATTCAGGCTCACTTGGTCTCACAAGTACAAGGAATTCGTGATCGGATTCCAAGATTTCCATTTCATGCTCATCAAGTATTAACCATGCTTCAATTTTGTTGTCTCTTGTATGAATCAACGGTATATAATTCTTGAAGAAAGAATTCGGTCTGCCACCCGTGCATCCGATCCAAGCAGGCTCCCCTGATCCGAAATTAACCTGCTCAAAACCCGTCAAACTTGTAAAAAAATATGCTGTGGGTAATAAGTCCTCAAGAGTTTTGTTGTGATGACGGGCGGCCTCAAGACGGTCTTCACCTCGATACTTGTTTACCGTGTTACTGTCTTTTGTTGTAGACAATACTTGTCGCAATAGTATGACTAAGTCGCGAATCTCAGGTACGCTTCCTGATTTGTTGTATGAATCAACTGTATATAATTCTTGAAGAAAGAATTCAGTCTGCCACCCGTGCATCCGATCCAAGCAGGCTCCCCTGATCCGAAATTAACCTGATCAAAACCCGTCAAACTTGTAAAGAAATATGCTTTAGGTAATAATTCCTTGAGAATTTTCTTGTGATGAAGGGCCGCCTCAAGACGGTCTTCACCTCGAAGCTTGTTTACCATGTTACTATCTTTTGTTGTAGACAATACTTGTCGCAATAGTATCACTACGTCACGAATCTCAGGTACGCTTCCTGATTTGTTTTCCCAATTAGCAAAGGCGTGTGTAACAAACTTCCCGAAGGTTGCTTGTGGTACTGCTGGACGGAGGTGTGGCCGCATGTTCACAGAATGAATGACGGCCGAAGTAGTCGGACCTTGCCCTTGTCCTACAAGAGTAGTTTAATTAGTCGTTCAAATTTGTTAATATTAATAATATATTCTCTTTGTTTTAGAGATATGTTTACATATATTTTATATTTTATGGAAAAT
Organism: Silene conica; assembly: GCA_029255685.2. Taxonomy (NCBI): domain Eukaryota; kingdom Viridiplantae; phylum Streptophyta; class Magnoliopsida; order Caryophyllales; family Caryophyllaceae; genus Silene; species Silene conica. The sequence continues at coordinate 84,199,023 of CM055314.2, forward strand.
AAATAAAATAAGTGTAAAGATATAGTGAGACGAGTAGTATGCTAGGTAGCACCAAAACGGACACGGACACGGAAATGACACAGACATATGATACGGCATGTCATGAAATTTAGGACACATGACACGTTATTTAAATTTAATACAATATACATTTTATAGTTATAAATGTTTGATTTTATTTTTGTAAAAGTATTTGATTTTAATTTTAAATAAGTAAAGGTAAAACTTGTCCTTAATAATAACCCATTTTCATTTTTGATCTGAACCAATATTCTAAATAATCTTTATCGATAACGCATTTCTCATCTGAAAAACATTATTCACCCCAAATGATGATCAAATAACTTGGACACGCGATGGACACGGCTCAAATACCATGGAAATACCATGGTCACGCGTCGGACACGTACCCAATTTTTTTATAGAAAGTTAGACACGACTTTATAGGCGTCCGACACATTTCAGCGTGTGTACGTGGAGTGTCGGTGTCGGACACGGAGTCGAACACGATACGGCTCATTACGAGAAGTGTCCATGATTACATCCACTCTTCCATTTTAACGGGAATTCGTGTGATCTTCCATTTTAACGGGAATTCGTGTGGAGTGTGTTAGTGTATAAAAATCTAGCGGGTTAATTACCTGCATTGCTGGAGTTGGAAGATTGTACCGCTCCAGCAGCGGCCATCAAATGCTTCCAGAGGGATTCGACTCGGGTAGGATTTGGAACGGTCTCACTTCTAGCCATAGCTTGTAATCGCCGAATACTTGCCTGACTAAACTCGAACATCTTAACAATGCAATCGCCGCTCCCAACCGTGATAGGCTGAAGCACTAGCGGAAGTCTTGGAGCTCGCGATCGACGCCCGTCAGACACCGAGACTGAGACCGGAGGAAAAACACGAATTTGAGCAGTTAAATCGGGGCCAAATACGGGTGATGGAGTAGTACCATCGGCAATAGCAGCCCATGTCATAAAAAAATAAGCCCACGAAACCCCATCAAATATCTTGTTAATAACCTGGCCTATAGAAAACCCGCCACAGCTAAAGACACTAATCTGAAATGCCATGGGAATCAACCCGTCAGTCTTGAAACGAGTCGGGTCAAGAAATGTGACGTCCCTTGGGATGAACGAGGGGACCAAGTTGACCCGGTTAGGGGATGCAAGAAACTTTGATAGAGTGCAATTAACTCGGGTTACGAGAAGAGGAACACCCTCGTCGTTGCAGTTGATTGTGGAGTCATTGATTATTAGCCTTCCGGCAAGTGGGTAGTAAATCGATAGAGTTTTCGACAGTGAGTCTTTTAGTCGAGTTACGGTATCAGACCCTGTTGGGAAATTAACGCCAATATCCCACGTGCAACGGAAGCAACCAACCGACAAGTAAACCGTAAAAGTAAATAAATGTAAGCAATAATAAGATGAGACAATATTTAGGGTCAAACCCAGGGCAAAACCTTCCAAACCGGAAGTAAAACCCACTAGCCAAATAGACTAGAATCCACTATAATAATAGTTCCAGTACAACGTAACCGTTCCGAATTAAATACCAACTCGAAACCCACAATAATATAAGATCACAATTTCTAGCCCTCCAATAATATTGGTAAATGCCACCAATATTACCCCTAGAATAACCTCCTAAATTATTGTATAAAAATAACCGTTATACTGCCTCTCACCCTCAAACCCCGACTTTACAGTCACCTTGTTTGATTATTGTTTGTGAGATCTCTTTTCCAAAGGAATTGCTTCCTTTATATAGCCACGTGAAATGACGTTATAATATACCATCATAAATCATCTCACGTTATACAAACAAATGAATTAATACAATTCATATGTTTTTCACGCAGTGTAAAAAACAAATGAATTCACATCATTTATTCCCACCTAATGTTACATGTACATAATCCATAATTTGTACAAGTAACACCTACAAACTTAATACCTTGTGTTGGATGTTTCACCCAACAAATCTTCCCCTCCAACACAAGAGAACATAACCGAGGAATTAACCATTGGCCTTTAACAGTCATTAGCTGCACACCCGAGTTAGTATCTGGTCCTCACCCCTAACTCTATATCACGGCCAATGCACCGTGTACAGCCTAAATCCAGTCAATAGCGTTACTTGACTCCGGAGAGAAACCTCTTGCTCTCCACCTTTCTACCAGCAGGAATTTTACCTTTGCGCCCGTCTGCAACCTGAAAACAATTTACCTTCGTTGCCATTTCCGCAAACGAAACACGTGCACAATTTTTCCGTTTCCAGTTATCCTGTGAGGTTTTTATTGCATATCCATCCAGACGGTATAAACCACGACGTAACTCCCCCTTCATGAGGACCATAGAACCCTTAGTCACTTTCAAAACTCCCCCATGAGTTTTATACCCATAACCTTCGGAGTCCAATTGACTAAGTGAAATTAAATTCCGCCGCAACTTTGGAACATAAGCAACCTTGTCCAAAGTGTGCACCACCCCATTTGACAATTTTAATTTTACCACTCCAACACCCATGACATCAACAATTGAGTTATCAGCCAAACTCAATTTCTTAGTCATACCTTCGTGAAGCTCATCAAAACTATCCTTCCGGGTGCAAATGTGGTTGACACAACCAGAGTCTAATATCCATTCTTCCTTGGAAGACACGTCGTTCACATATGTGACCGCAAATATATCATTGTCATCGGTAAGGGAACAACCACTACTTCCTTCACCGGCAACCAAGTTGGTGTCACCCTTGTTTTCTTCATTTCCGCATTTATTAGGACAAAATCGCCTAATGTGCCCAAGGTCACCACACTTGAAACACTTCACATCATTATTAGAAGCATTCCTGGATCGAGACCTGCCATGCTTCGATCCATACTCCCTGTTAAACGATCGACCTCTCCCATCCCGAGCAACTGCAATTGTACCCGTATTGTCACTCCGAACCCCAGCCTTGTCCTTCTTCCTCGCACCAAAGGACAATAAAGCTGTTTGTGCTTGCTCCATCGTAATGGTGTCTTTTCCGCACAAAATAGTATCCACATAAGTCTCATATGTGTCCGGGAGAGAATTGAGGAGTAACACCGCCTTATCTTCCTCCTCAAGCTTTACTTCGATCTTCTTTAACTCGTCTAACAGTCCATTGAACAAATTCACATGCCCAATTAAATTTTCATCCTCATCCATCCTCAACCGATATAACCGTCGCTTCAAAAGCAACTTGTTAGTCAAACTCTTCGCCATATAGAGATTTTCTAACTTTTCCCATATCACCGATGGAGGGTCGTCATCAAGAACACAATTGATGACGGAATCCGAGATGCACAACCTAATAGTACTTGCACACTTGGTGCAAACCTCTTCCCAGTCGTCATCACTCATCTTCTCCGGCTTACCATCATCTCCTTTCAAGGCTCTAGCCAAGCCAAGATGAACCAGGAGATCCTTCATCCTTCTTTGCCAAAGGGTGAAACTACTTTTACCGTCAAATTTTGGTACTACAAATTGAGACCCCATATTTGACACCCTTGCCAATTAAACCAGCCACCAGATCGAGCCTAGTGGCTCTGATACCACTGTTGGGAAATTAACGCCAATATCCAACGTGCAACGGAAGCAACCAACCGACAAGTAAACCGTAAAAGTAAATAAATGTAAGCAATAATAAGATGAGACAATATTTAGGGTCAAACCCAGGGCAAAACCTTCCAAACCGGAAGTAAAACCCACTAGCCAAATAGACTAGAATCCACTATAATAATAGTTCCAGTACAACGTAACCGTTTCGAATTAAATACCAACTCGAAACCCACAATAATATAAGATCACAATTTCTAGCCCTCCAATAATATTGGTAAATGCCACCAATATTACCCCTAGAATAACCTCCTAAATTATTGTATAAAAATACCCGTTATACTGCCTCTCACCCTCAAACCCCGACTTTACAGTCACCTTGTTTGATTATTGTTTGTGAGATCTCTTTTCCAAAGGAATTGCTTCCTTTATATAGCCACGTGAAATGACGTTATAATATACCATCATAAATCATCTCACGTTATACAAACAAATGAATTAATACAATTCATATGTTTTTCACGCAGTGTAAAAAACAAATGAATTCACATCATTTATTCCCACCTAATGTTACATGTACATAATCCATAATTTGTACAAGTAACACCTACAAACTTAATACCTTGTGTTGGATGTTTCACCCAACAGACCCGTATGACCCGATCTCGTATTTAGTGAAGAAAAACACTAAAGGTGTACTGTACTCACGGAGGGGGTGAATTTGATCAAGAAGAGATAGTTTGTAGGATTTGAGATGTGTTGGTGTGGGTTTTGATGGTTTAATCATTTCTGTTGATATTGTTTCTAATTGTAAGTCTAGTTCCATGATTTTTGTTTCGATGAATTTTGGTTTGCAATGTAACTCTAGTTGTTGGGTCAATTGCTCGATCGCGCCAACTTATTTAAAGAGTCGGGAACCAATAAGCGGATTATACCCCAGAGGTATATAATCTTCTGTACATATTTTGAGCTTTTTAATAGAAAATTTGAGCTTTATTAGAAAGAATATGAGCTATATGATATAATTTATGAACTCCTTGAGAAAATATTGAGAATCAAAAATTATTATACAACTAAAACACAATACATATAAGTTGAACTATATTTTAATTTTAATATAAAAAAACTAAAATATAACTCAAAATAGTTTAAAAGCTCAACAAATATACACATAAGCTCAATAAAACACAACATGTTTGTACGATACTATTATACATCTGGTTGTATAATCTTTTTTGTGGTCGGGAACGGGTCATTTGTTTAGTTTTGGATGGATTAATAAATCAGTTTGATATAATTTGGGTTGGCTTTAATTCCGATTTTAGTAACATTTCGATAGGTTTATTTCGGTTAGTCACTTTATTTAGTAGTTTATACTACTTTAACTCGGGTTTGCATCGTGTTGAGTCATTATCAGTATAGTTGAGTTTCGAGTCATAATATAGCTTTAATATACCTTATACCGCCTTTTAATTTGAATGTAATAAGATGGCAACGTGCCGGATCTGGACCCGGTCCAGTAGGATCCAGATCCAGATTCACATCTGATCCAGATCCAACAAGTCCAAATATGTAAGATCCAGATTCAGATCCAACGGATCCGGGTTGGATCCGGGTCCGTCACAGGTCCAAGTTTTTTTAGCTCCACGTTATTAAAAAAACTCATAAGTCATAACACGATTGATATCCATTTTCCGAAATACAATAAAATGGAAAAATAGCTAATAGCGTGACAATTATTTTCAACCAAATATTACAAGTAGTAATTATTATGACCAAATAATCCAAACACAAATCAAGAAACAAAATAACTAAGACGTAAAACTTTATGTTTTTACTATGAAAATGGTTCTATGGACGGATCTGGATCTTTCAGAGTTTGCATAGGAAGATCCAGATCCAGATTCATTTTAAAAGTAGTGAATCCAGATCCAACGGATCTGAAAAAATAGGATCCAGATCCTGTCCATCAGGGTCAGGTCTTACGAATCTGGACCGGATCCAGGATCCATTAACATCCCTAGTAATAACCCACAATAAACAAACAATGAAAAAACACTTAAAATATGAGTTTATTTAAGAGAAAATTAATATATTCAAGTTCACTCGGTGGTTATTTAATTGGTTCAGTTTCGGATGGAATCAAATAGGTTGAGAGGTGTTATAATTCTTTTATTTTCTTGCTTTAAATTTAGTGATCGATATTCGATATCAGAAAGAGACATTAGATATTTTAAAAAATATGATGCATAAGTTTATGCATTTGATATTTTCAAAAAACCAATGTCGATACAATTCTATATGCATCGGTTTTTTTTCAAAAGATGGATGAATATTGAATAGAGATTAGACATCATAATATCTATTGTATAATAAATTCACCTAAAATAGGTAAAAAAGACCAATGCGTATTCATTGAATAGGTATCGGATAAAATTAAAATTGGTGCCTATTTTCAAATTAAAATCAAACTTAAGACTGACGTATAAGTATAGAGAATATACTTGTGTTAATTCCTTTTCTTACACTACACTCACTATCAATCCTGCATTTTTTTCTTGCTTAAATTTTATTTCAGTAATTTCCCAAAAAATAAATAATTCACATTATTATCTATATAAATAGTTCCAGTGGCGGATCCAGGATTTTTGCGCAAGGGGGGCACAAAAATATTTTGACGCGTTATCTACGCGTGTCTAAGAAAATAATATTTAAGTAAAAAATGGGAAAAATTGGACTTATAGATATTTTTTTTCAAAAATAACGTTTTCTCTAAAATACTACAAAATATATATTTCAAGTATATATAAAAATAATGACTTAAAGTTGTAGAATATAATAAATTTTGATACAATATTTAACAATAAATACAAGTGGTTTAATGGTAAAGTACTTCCCATATAATCTAAAGGTGATGGGTTCAAATCCTATATTACGCAATTTTTTCACATATATTTGAAAGAGGTAATATGGACTAAGGCCCAAAAAATTTATCAATAAGAATATAAGATGTAGCTATGGGGAATCGAACTTGCATCTCTGAGATAAAAATTGACACCTCTACCAATTGTGCCATGATAACTATATGTCTATATTGGAGACTTATAAAAATTTATTTTGAAAATTTCATGGGGGGCACGTGCCCACCCCGACACCGCCTAAATCCGCCCCCGAATAGTTCACACAATTTTATATAAATATAATTTTATATTACTAGATGTTCAAGATGTCAACTATATTATTGTAGATAGATGATAGAATGAAAATAAAGAATGTAAGAGAAGAAGTAAATAAGTGCAAGAGAGAAGAGAGAGATAAAAGAAATAAATAAGGGCTAGGAGTATTTTCATCATAAATTATAGATTTTGGAGGGAAATTTTAAAATTTGACGGAGTATTCCATTTTTTCATGTCGGAAACCGCCTAAGGGGGAAAGAATTGATCAAAAGTGTTTTATAAGAGTGTAAAATCTCTAAAAAAATTATTAGGGCATAGTTTTTTTTAAAAAAAATTATAAGAGCATAAAATTAATTAAACCTAATTTTAACGGACATAGATGGATGGATGAATAACGGTCAAAGGCTCACCCGATCCATACCAAATCTATTGTTATTCCCAAGTAAAAGCCTACAAAAGTGGTCAAATGAAAATTGATGACATGGACCTATTTTCGTTAAATAGTTTGAAATCCGCTCTATTTTAATAAATTGTTTGATTTTCGACCCTATTTTAACAAAAACTTCGGTAAAAGTCTACAAAAGTGGCCAAATGGGTGTGGTTTGGGATGCATGTCAACCAAGTTTTGCTTAACGTAACACTTGTGGATTGTTGGGGACACATTTGTAGGAAGAAGAAGAAGAAGAAGAACAAGAACAAGTGTTCATTGCATGAGGTTATACAACTACTTCTCATTGCTTAACGTAACACTTGTGGATTGTTAGGGTCTTGGGGACACATTTGTAGGTCCAAAATCGATGGTCAAGAAGAACAAGAAGGTCAAGAACAAGTGTTCATTACATGAGGTTATACGTACAGCTATTTCTCATTCCATTTCAATCGTTTGTTTACCTATCGAGTAGTGTCTGCTTTATTTGTTTACTAGTTTTACGCCCGTGCAAAAATGCACGGGTTTAATTTTATTAAATTGAAAAAATTAATAAGAGTGTGAATATATTTTATAAACATATGATTTTAGTATCGCAATTATATCAATGTAAAAAGTAAGAAAAATTTATACACTTAACTTAGACGTAAGTAAAAACAAAGTATTTGCTTGACATTATAAAAGTATACAAATTCTTATTTAGAACAACAATATCGGTTTAAGTTTACGACGGTTCAAATATATATATGTAGGATGAATAAGACAACACAAAAACATTATGTATAGCGAATAAAGATACTGACCCATTTTAAACTTAAGACGGATAGTAACCGATAAAAAGATATAAATTTGAAAATTATACTTACGGTTTAAATCATAAATTCCTAACCATCGTACTGAACCCAAATTATTATTAGGTCGGTCCTCTAACTACCAAAAAAAGCCGACCATATAATATAATATAAATCATGCTTTTTTATATAATTTTATGTATATTTAAGACGGAGATACATATTTTCGTTGATTTAGAACTCACAACTATTTTAATTTGTTAATTTACAGTATTGAAATGTTTCAACTCTCAACTATTATATTTGGTATTTAATTTCTATTTGTGTTTTATACTTATTACTACTAATTTAATTTTTCATTGCTCCATGCCAAAGTAATATTGAAAGTTTTTTAATATTGGAATACTCCATCTGTAAAGTTTCGGTGTTGCAATCATATTATTAAGTTATTATATCTAATTTATGCCTTTAATTTATGTAAAATTAGTTAACTTATTATCAACGATCGTCAAAGATTTGATTTTTGCGGTTGAAATTGAGTTAGTACTCTATGGGACTTTATATTTCATTGTGTGATTATAGATTGTAACTTTTCTAATTAACAAAAGTAAGGAAGAAATTAAATCGATGAAAGCTTGAGAAACGCGGAAAGAGATTAAATCGACGAAAACTTGAGAAAAGTTAATTAATTAAGTATAAATAATATGGTGGATCCTACTCTAATTATAAAAAAACTTCGTACTTTTAATCAACCAATAAGAATCCTTTAAATTATATCCCTTTTATATTGAAGGGATTGTTAATTAATGCTTAACGCAAGAGAAATAATCAAATGAAAAATTAGTTTTTCTCCGTCAAATATATAATACAAATTGTTATTTTGAATATTTATTGTTACAATTTTTATCCTTTTTCTTCATTATTTTTATATTATATATGTATTTTTTCATTTTTTAGGCGCGTTTAGTTTGATATAAAGTATGTGTTCAAAATATATTACCTTTAAAAAATTTTGCTATCCGTTTTTTATTTTTATTGTTTATCTTTGTGATTAAAAAAATGATAATTATACAGTGAATAATACTCGCTATACGACGAACAATAGTAACATTATCTCAATGCATTCCTTGGCTATTTACTTGTTCGTTTTTTAAAAATAAAAGTTAATTAATTTTAATGATTTTTAAAAGTTAATTAATTTTAATGATTTTACAATTTATTGAATTAAGAAGTAAATAATCATTGAATTAATAAAAGAATAAAAAGAGAAGAGAGAGAGTAATTAATTAGTTTAGGGATCATGGGGGGACCAATATTAACAATAAAAAAAATATTCATGAAATTCAAGAGCCAATCAGAATCCTTAAAATTCTATTCCTTTTATATTATAGAGATTCCTTTTATATTATAGAGATTCTACTAACTTACTATTGGTCGTCGTCAAATTATTAATTGTCATCGATAAATTTTAATAAACTTCCTAAACTATCCCTCCCATACCCTTCCTTTATATTCTAAGTAAACTAAAAAAATTACTTGTTCATCTTAAACATTTCAAAAACAAAAACGGTTTCAATAAAAACTCGTCTACAACAAAAACAGTATTTTCGTCTCAAATTCAAAAATTCAACACGGTATGTATTCTTTACTTCTTTGATTTTAATTATTTTTGTTCTTAGTTTGATAGATTAAAAACAGAATTAGGATAAATTCCTTAATTTTTGACGAAACTAGGATAGATTCGTTGTTTGAATGTCAGAATTTTCTTCTTGTAATGCGTTTTATGTATGTTTGTTGCCGAATTTAGATTGTGTTGGATGATTTTTCGGCAAATTTTTAAAAAAAACTTGGACGACGAAGATTTTCGTCTGGCCTAGGGGCTGGACGAAAAAAATTCGTCTGGCCTAGGTTCGTCCAGCCCCTAGGCCAGACGAAAAATTTCTTCGTCCAAGATTTTTTTTTCTCCGTCTTACTTTGTTCCCATGAAAACAATTAATTTTTATTTTCAATTGTTTAATTCTTTTCAATAATAATTTTGCAAACATTCAATTCATTAATCTATTTATTTGTCGTTTTAAATTGTAACGACAAAAAAAATAATAGTGACGTATAAAATCACAATTAATTAATTTAGTTTTCTATTTAACTTGTTTTGTTTTCGTTTGAAAAATAGTGAGGTAGAATTTTGTGAATAGATGGCTGGAAGAGGAAATGATCGAATGTTCGAGTTCGAAAGGTGGCAGCATCAACACGAGCTCGAAAAGAGCTCCAGTTTCAGCCTAAGGTGACTGGGGCTGCTTATGAGGTAGTTCGGCATCGAGTGAGTGGGGGTTCCCGTAGATGGGATGACGTGGAGGAGTCTATAGGTCGGGCTGGTGAGGACCAGGAGAAGCGGGGTGAGGAGCGGGTTACCACCGATTTGGTAAGATGAGGGTGTTGAGTAATGGCAACTACCTCCGACCGTTCAGTCTATTTATGACGATAGTGGTCTTTCTCACCTTGTAGATTCCATGGTCCAACATTATAACATGCCACTTATTTATGCTTTCGTTGAGAGATAACAACCTGACACCAACAGTGTTCATGTCTTTTGGGGAGATCTCCATACTCCTTCAAGATGTTGCACAGATCTTGGGTGTTCAGGTAGATGGTGACAGTTGTGAGGTTGAGAGTGTCGACGGGACATTGGCGGATCCTATTTTGTTTGTTTGCACACTAGTACAAAAACACCCTATTGCATCCGTTCTATAAGACTTATTGCGTCGGTTCTTGGTTGACGTTTTTGGAGGTGACGTTTATTGAAACGTCGGTTCTAAAACTGACGCAAAAAACAGACATTTGCATCAGTTCTTAGTATACAACTGATGCATTTGACGTATCATTTGCATCAGTTCTTAGTAAACAACTGATGCATTTGCTATAAGAACCGACGCAAATAGCTTAGTTTTTGCATCAGTTTTCCAGTAACGGATGCTTTTTCGCTTAGCTTTTGCATCAGTTTCCCAACAACTGATGCAATTAGTACCTTAATTTCGCGCAAAATTGAATAGTATATGCGTCGGTTATTGTAGGAACTGACTCTTTTGCTCTATTTTTTTGCATCATTTCTTTTCAAAACCGATGCAATAACTAATTACTATTTGCGTCATTTCTTGTAAGAACTGATGTATTTTATTTTTATGTTTTTTAAAAAAAAATCCGCTACCGAAATTTCGGCAGCACCTTCCTATAAAGTTGATATTCAAAACACCAGAAATTTAAAACCACCTGCATTAAAATATCGAACCAAAGGACATTACATTTTCTTCGAACCAACAACATTCATTCCAAATCCAATCCAACATAAAAACAAACGTTTCCACAACGTTCAAATAAAACATATACAATCTAAGCTAAGTAACAATCCAACTAAAGTCATAGTGATACCAAGTTAATCTATTTTGAATATTGTAGATTATCTAAACATTTGTTAGCCCAAACTTCTCTAACCACATTGAGATCGACCATTGACACCGATGTAGTAGCAATTTTCTGCATTTTCAAAATAAATATTATATTAGTAATATATAATAAATGTAATGAAGAATGATATATAATTGACAATGAAAAGCTAAAGCAAGATTGAATTACCTCTTCAAAGTCTACCTCCGCAGATTTACAATGATAGAAGGTTATGTCATACATCCATTTCATGACATAATAACCACACTCATAATCCCCTGGTTGTTGCGGACACTAAAATTAAAAAAAACAATATAATAAGTACTAGTTGATACATATAACAACTAATTAGCTATAATTTACATTATAAGAACTCAAAAATTGGAATGGTGGCAAAGAACAGAATTTACATAAAGGAGAGAAAAAATCTAATGAACGTTCTAAATAGTTCAAGTAAGCTTTAGAGGTACCTTGATGCGTTTTATATATAGTTTAGTACTTTTACTATTATAGTTGCGTCTTCCTCCATACGCACAATATAGTAGCCAAGCACCTTCAAGAACCTTTTTTATGCCCATCTTCTTTGGATCCCGTCTTCGTGAGTCCAAAATATACATTGTGTTCAATGCCACGCAAATCACAACCAACATCCAATGATTGCTGTATTCAAAACAAATAAATAACAAATGAAACAAGTGAAAAAAGACTCGATCTTTTAAGTCATCAACATATAATCATACAGAATCCAACAACTGCTGAAAGTTGAATACTTACCCTTCATAAAATGCTCCCATGATATACTTCTTATCTTCTTGAATTTTCATAGCATGAGCCACATACGCTTCACATTGTTTTGGACAATACATATACTCTACGAGTTTCACGGGGCACAAGTATGCAACTAATGTAGTGTTTCCAATTGTAGTTGCACATTGATACAAGAAACTATATAGACAATTTCCATCATAAAACCGTAAGCAAATTAGTAACCAAACTATCACTACTGAACAAAACACCAATAAATGAAATAGGTTCATACTATACATACCTTTCCCAAGCTTGAAGCATAACAACATTTAGCCATAAATATCGGAACATCTGCCTAATTTCAACGATGGTCAAATGGCATTCAATATCGGACCCCTTGTCTTCTTTTTTGGTTGCGAATCTTTATCTCCTTTATCTCCATCCTTATCTCCTTTACCCATTCTGTAACAGTAACAAACAAATAGATGAGTAACAAACAAATAGAATGGCTGTCCGATCAATGGATGATTTTGTATCCAGATTTCAAACGTAATAGGTACGGGCTATTACTGGCCTGATCTGGGCAGACCAGTGACGGCAGCGAGTACAGCGCCAGGCCAGCAATACGCGGGCAGGGAACAGACTTACAGCCAGACGCAGGTCAGACGCAGAAACCGAACAGATGAGCAGAACAAAGTTTCAGGAATGAACAAAGCGCAAAGACGAAAGTAGAGCAGAGAAACACGGGGCTGGGGGTCTATTACAGCAGTAGTAACAGGTCTTATCAAGACCAAAGAGGAAGGGGGTGCAGACCCAGAAGGGTAGCCCTACCAGCAGAGAAAGAACCATACATAACAATCCTTGACTGCATGTACATGGATCAATGGATGATGACCAGAAAAGATAGTTGTAGAAGAGTAGAAAGTGTGCAGTAGTCCCGTCCCAGTGCGCACCAGAGTGCAGTTATGTGGCTGTTAAGGTTGCATAGAATACATTCCTTCCTACAATATTAATCCTAGTTATTAGCTTAGTCTTTAGATTTATGCTTCTATTTCTTCATTTCCATCCTCCACAGTTGTTATTAAAGTATTCATAAGAATCATAACCATGTGTCCATGTTACAGATGCCTCAAATTTGCACATCCCTATTTTACGATTGTCCGAAATCATCATACAACAATACTATATATCATCAAAGCTTTCTAAATTAAGTAAATGTGAAACCAATATGTAGACCCTCATTGCTACCACCAACTTTACTAACTTTCTACCAATCTACTTCCTAATTCTATTGTTAATATACTACTACTCCCTATATCTAATGTTTATATATCAATCACCAATATACGCCTAACCCTCCAACCTACTTTCAACTTTCAAATAATCCTACTTTCTTCAAAGGACCTTTCCTTCTTTAAACACAACTAAATACTTGTCTAACACACCCTTACATTAACTTATCATAATAGCAGCGCAGAGATGGCAGAGGGGGGGGGGGGGGTCTGGGCTGTAGTAGTCCAGAAATGGATGTATAGTGTGTGGTCACAATGGGGAATGTAGAAGCATTGAGTAGTAGGTAGTAAGTACTATGATCAGTAGCAAAACTAGGTGAAATTAGTGGAACAATGCACAACAACTTCAAACGTAATACCAGATTAGCACTAAGGCTACATCAGATACAACATCAAGATAATCAGAATACATGTGAAAATTTACAAATGAGGAAACTATTTATGACAGAACAATGCATCTCAAATAATACAGTAAGGTGCTTGCTGTCTGTGGCTCTAGGTCAGAGGGGCGAGTTTTCCTTGTTGTCATTTCACCCGGCGGGACCTTTCTTTACAAGTTTACTAGGACGTGTGTTCTAGTTAAAGCAGGCTGTAGATATAGGACAGAGTCAAGCTAAGAATACAATATAAGAGAATATAGGACAAAGGCAGTAGTCCTTCTGTCGCTGATCGTAATCTAATGGGTGCTGCCATGAGTCGTAATGAGTGTAAGCTGTAGCCCAAGCAATAGAATACAATAGAAGAAAAAGTGGTTCGAGAAGATAGGACTGCTAACTTTTAGATAGGAGGCCTTGCTACAATATAAGAACTTGGATAGACGCGGCACACTGCCCACACCTACACCCCACTGCCACAATTCCAGTATCAGTCTAATGGCCCTTCTACAGCCACCAGAGCAACTACTAACTACTCTAAACTGCTGCTGCACAGACCAGCAACTAACCCCTGCAACAGATCCTACTGATCCCAAAAGTACAGCCCCAAGACAGACCTTCACCCTGAATCAGAACTGCACCAGACCAGAAAACTGCTGCACTAACAAACTACTATTCTGCCATTTTGCAGTCCTTGCCACACACCCGCAAAATCTGCAGCAGACCCCTTCAGTCCTGACTCCTGCACCAGACCCAAGTACGCAACAGTCCCATACACGTTAAGAATGACAACAGTACTGAGCGCTCAGAACTGCTCAGGGTAACATCTGCCCAATCCTGTCCTTGTCAGACTTCCTCTATTGAGGAAGTTTACTCCCATCAACTCGAATTGAGATTCTATTCTTATTTAGTAAACTCCCAAGGCTATAGGCCTGAAACCGGGCTCTGCTCCTTAGCTTCGAAACTGCTCTCGCTTGTTAACACTTTACTCGTTCCATACATTCCACCCTCTCCTTAGGAATGGGGCAAAGAAAATCTGAAGTCTTACATTACATATATATATACTACTACATCTTAAAGAAATTAGTAGGAGGGATTCGGACAAGGTAAGGCTAGCTAGACCTAAAAATACTTACTCTACAGCACATGAATTACCAGTAACAACAACAATTTAGTCACTAAAACGAGAAATTAAAGCCAAAATTCACAGAAAACTAAGGAATAAGAGCAAGGGTTCGTTAACCGGCGAAAACTAAGAAAAAAACTTACATTAATTGGCGAAAAAGCTTGCAACTGATGAATTGAAGTTGACATTGAAGTTGAAGAAGCACGAATTGACGAAGTTGATGAAGATAAACGAACTGAGCGAACTAACGAACTAAGGAATAAGAGGGTTCGTTTCTTTTTATTATGGAAGAGAACAGTCGAATTCTTATTTGCCCTAATATAAAACTCGTAGTTGATTTTTTTTTTTTTAATTTATAGTAAATACGTCAGTTTTAATCTGAAACTGAAGCAACTTCTCAAATGTAAATACGTCGGTTCTGTTAAATAACTGATGCAAATATAAATTATTAGTCAAATGCATCAGTTCAGAGAACAACCGACGCAAATTTACTCACTCAAATGCATCAGTTCCTTCTTAAGAACTGACGCAAATACCTTTTCTATATTGTAAAATTGGATTCCCGCCCAAAATAAGTATTATTTGCTTCAGTTCTATTAGAACCGACGTAAATCCCTTGACGCAATAGGGGATTTTTGTACTAGTGAATTGTGGCTTCTTTGGGAGTTCATTAGATGATTTGAGGGAGCCGTTGGATCCTCTTAACAAGAAGCCCTTGTTTACAGGAGTGGGGGTATATTGGTGGATTCAGCTTGTGAGATGGTGAGGATGGGTTGCAGTTTTATCCACGCTCAGGGAAAATTGTCGTTGGAATCGCATTCAACAACCCACGTTCGAAATCTGTGACAATAACATTAGGTTGAACTGCGTCGTTGAGAAAGGACTCTGGTTGCTCTAATACCCAATGATATCCATCCTCAGACTCATGCGTAACAAGAGCATACGCGATCACAATGGTCTTCCCAATGGGTGTGACACTGACAATCTCAACAAGCGGGAGACAGTATAAGTTTGTCTTGTACGTGGAATTGATCAAGACAACATAATAGTATGATCGAAACATCTTAACGGCTTCTAGATGAGCCATGAACACGTGGATAAGCTCCCCCTACTCCCGATCAGTAACCCAAAAATGAATGTACTTATGTTGAACCGCAAGTGCTAACATTTGTTGTGCCGGGTTTCTCCCATCTCTTTCCTCGCCTCTTACATTCTGAGAACGATTGTAGATTTGTCGCCGATTAGGTCTTGACTTCTCGGTATTCCTCTGCTGCAAACTCGCACTAATAATCGTCGGTGTAATGTGAGCTCTAACTTGGGCGTCGATGTACGCCAACTCTTCTTTAGCAAACCTTGCATAATATCTATCGTCGTCACAATACATCGTTAACTCATGATTATTAAACCCGAATAGCATGATAATCATCCATTGACGTTCTTGTATTTCAACAAGTTTCATTTTGATTCTACAATTGCACCACGAGCTACCCGTGTTACCCCTTATTAAAGCATCAGCATTAGGGATGTCAATGAGGCGGGTCTTGGCGGGTCTCGCCCCGCACCCGCCCCACGTGGGACGGGTGTGGGTAATGATTTGGTGGGTCGTGGGGCGGGGATGGGTTTCAAACGCATCATTCGTCGCGGGTCGCGGGGTGGGTGCGGGTATTACATGAGACCCGCCCCATACCCACCCCGCCCCACACCGACCCTGCTCGCCCCGCCCCACATGTCCCCGCCCCGCTTATACCCACCTAATAAATAATAATATCTAATAATAATATATATAGATAAAAAAATATAACTTAAAAGATTAAATTTTTTTTAATAAATAAGTAACTCCTACCCAGTAGTCCAATAAGAACCAAACAAGTAAGTAACCCCTACCGAGTAGTCCAATAAGACAATAATCACTAGTTCACTGCTCAGTATTCCGTATTTGGGCTGCTGTTTGTGAATGTGTTTCGCGGTATATTTGTATGTAAAACCGGTTTATGGCTCAATGGACTCTTGTTAATTGAATGTTAAGGCATTTTGCGAAAACTTATTTGTATAAGTAGTACAAGTAGTATATTTAAGATTCACGATTTACATTTTTTGAAGAGTTAAGCGGGTCAACGGGTCCCCGCGGGGCGGGGACGGTTTTGAAAGGTTCAACCCGCCGCGGGTCGCGGGGCGGGTGCGGATGCGCATTAAAAGTTCACGGGGCGGGCGCTGGTTGACCCCCCTCCACACCCGCCCCGCCCCATTGACATCCCTAATCAGCATCAATATTTACGGGCCGTCTTCCACTCATCCGACAAACAAAATAATCCTGCTTCAAACTCGTGTGACGACCGACTTTCTTGTTGCTTGCTGATGGCCGGTTTTTGTCGTCGATTCCGGCACCAAAAACAATTTTTAAACTCCCAAATTAAGTAGTATAATTTAGGGTCGAACCCAAAAGACGGTGGGGAAGTTGTATATTTAAGTTCTAGTTTGAGCTCGAGTTGGGTAATAAGTTTGAGATTGATTAACAACTACTAAAGATAAATTAAAGCAAATAAAATAAGATAAAATTGATGATAAGGAGGACTAGGGTGTCGGGGGTCACCTAGGTAAGTCGGTAGCCAAACGTAAGGCAACGGTCTCGTGTCACTTCTATGGTAAGTCTAGGGTCATCTCTTCTCTCGAGTCGACTACCCTTAGGTCAAGACTAGTCCTAGCTTTCGCTACAAACCAAGCTAACCTAACACATAAGCATGCTCATGAAACTCAAGACCATCGTCTAAAGCAAACAAAGTGAAGACTAATACCCAACCGTCGTTGAGGCAATTTGTCGAACACGTAACATGCAAGATGCGAAAACTTAACCAAAGAAGCAAACAAGACTAACCCTAAGCATTTTTCATGGCTACTAACTACCCAAGCAAACCCCTAACCCTAGAATGAAACTACTCACACATGATTAAAGAAGAAACATGAACAAATGAGGAATTGATGATAAACATTATGAGAAATGAAAGAGTAACAATTAAACAAGCAAAACTTAAAGGAAATGCAAAGATAAAGTAAAGATGAAGAAGATTATACCCTCAACTAAGGAAAAGGAAATGACTTGGATGACAAGTTGAAGGATTCTTTCAAATCCCCCAAAAATACAACCCAAATAATCCACTACAAATGCTTAAAAACAAACTCAAGGAGAATCCTCTAGAGAGATTAACTAATAAAGAAAGATTAAGTAAAGATCTAAATAAGATTAAAGTATTTTTGAGAGTTTTTGAGTCTAAGTGTTAAGTATTCAAAACAGTAGAAACCCTAGAAAAATGTGCAAAGTAACGTCATAAAGAAGTGTGTAAGTGCGGGTTTATATAGTGCGCGAATTTCTGAGAAAGGCTTCTCAGCCGGTCGACCGGCTGGGAGCCCAAATTTTGACTTCTGAAGTTTTTCTTCTTTTTTTCTTCAAAACCCTTGACTTTCAGCCGACCGGCCGGCCGCCGGTCGGGCACCGGCTGGGAGGCCAAAATCTCCATTCTGATTTTTTTCTTTTCTTTACTTGGCTACAGGTACCCTCAGCCGGTGGACCGGCTGCCGGTTGTCCACCGGCTGGGACACCTTTTTGAGTAGTCTGCCCAACATAGCTTATTTCTTCAGACTTCGAAAATTTGGCTAAGTATGGAATTGATCCCCAGCCGGCCTACCGGCTGCCGGCTGGGGACCGGCTGGTACGCTTTTCTTAAGGATCTGTAAACTTCTTCCAAATTTCTCGAAAGTCAAGTCAATGCATCCCAGCCGGCCTACCGGCCGCCGGTTGTGGACCGGCTGGCAGGGCCTGGGAATGCTCCTTGCAAATTCCTTCACAAATCTTCATAAATCGCTCCAAATTCACCTCGATTTCTCTCGTTTCTTCGCCCCCACCGTAATGCCTACAAAAATTAGACAGAATAGGAATATACGAGGCAACGGACGTAAAAACACCTAAAGATACGCAAATCGAGGTCGAATCGTGACCGAAAACAAGGAAAATGCAAAGGAAATGATGACCAAAATGGAGCTCATCACTTGCTCTTTTTATTCCAAACCTGAGTCTAAGTGCGGTCTCATATACCAAAGTAAACCCTTCCGTAGTTGAAGTGAAAATTATATCGGTGATAAAATGACTAGAGTAGTCAACACCGTCTCCATCATCATACACCTGCGCTGGAGGAAAATATTCTTTGTTCAGCAATTTCCGTCACATTTCTAATTTTTTTTTTCGAAATTTCTAACCGCCTTCAGAAATCTAACGCTAATCATTATCCGTTCTACTATACAACGAACTAAAATTAATAAATTTGAATCAAAATTAAATCGTAAACTAACCTCGTTATTGTGATTCATTTGCAAAACCGTTGTAAAATCGTTGTTTGAACCGCTTCAAAACCGTCTTTTATTTTTTTGAAAAAACCGACATTTTTTTTAAAGAATTTTAGTCAAAAACTCAAATAGGTTGAAGAGGAGGGCGAATTTGAAAGTTTATATAAAGTGTCGACGACCATTAGCATGCCCAAGCAGTTCCCGGATTATATCACCAGATGTACAATGTTATTGTACATCCGGGGTTATTTTAGTCTTTTTCTTAATTATTTTTGAAAAAAAAGTCGGTAATCTAATTCTTCTTCACTTTCCTTTTTTTTTTATGTAACTTTTTCCTATTTTTCTAACTCATCGTATAGTTATCATAATAACTCGTATTCTTATCATAATAACTCGTATTTTGTTTATATTAGTTCGTATTCTTTTAATATTATCTAGTATTCTTTTTATATTAGCTCGTACTCTTAGGCTAATAACTTGTATTCTTTTGTGCTCGTATTTTTTAGTTTGTGATTTTCCTAAACTCCTATTCTTTTTACATTAACTCATATTCTTATACTCCCTCCTATTCCATATTTTCTTCCCCTTTGTGTTTGGCACAAATATTAAGGTGGAGAATAAAATAAGTGTAAAAAATTGGGTGGGATTTGGTGATATGAGAGATGAATGAATAATTAGGAATTAAATAAGAAATTGTGGGGTCAAAAAGTGACAAAAACATTAAAAAAGAATAAAATAGGAGTAAAAAGGTTGGGTGGGGTTTGATAATAGGAGAGAGAAATGAATAAAATAAGAATAAAAGTTTACAAAATAGGAAAGGGGAAGAAAACCTGAATAATCCGTTTTAGGAAATAGGGAAGAAAATATGGAATAGGAGGGAGTATTAATAACTCGTATTCTTATCTTAATAGCTCGTAGTTTTATATCAATAACTCGTATTCTTATCTTAATAACTCATATTTTTTTATATTAGCTCGTATTCTTTTAAAATTAGCTCATATTTATTTTATATTAGCTCATATTCTTAGGGATTATCTTGCATTCTTATGGGCTCGTATTTTTAGTTAATATTAGTTCGTATTCTGTTTACATGTTGTTCAAAATTTGGGGAATTATTGTGTATTACTGTTAAATTCAACAACGGGTCTGGGCCACACCCGAACGGAGGAGAAAGAGTCCACAATATAAACCCAAGAGGGTTCCACTCTAAAACCAATTGGCAATAGAGGGAGTAACCCCTTGCCTTATATTATGATAATTCTTCTCCTCTTCTATCAATGTGGGACAATCCTCACATGTGGGATTATCGGGTTTCTTCACACTCCCCCTCACATGTGAGGCCCACTTACGCACAGACTGGACAAATTCAATTGAGCAACCTTGCTCGTCCAGCTGTAAACTTGGCCCAGTATCAACTCAGACCGGACATATTCAATTGAGCAATTTTCTTTGCTCGTCCGACTGCAAACTCTGGCCCATTAAACCCAGGTCTTTAGCCATGGGCTCTGATACCATGTTAAATTCAACAACGGGTCTGAGCCACACCCGAACGGAGGAGAAAGAGTCCATAATATAAACCCAAGAGGGTTCCACTTTAAAACCAATTGGCAATAGAGGGAGTAACCCCTTGCCTTATATTATGATAATTCTTCTCCTCTTCTATCAATGTGGGACAATCCTCACATGTGGGATTATCGGGTTTCTTCAATTACTATGTTGAATAAATTTTTTATCCAAAATTTATATTAGCTCGTATTCTATTTACATTATCTCAAATAATTTTTATGCCAGCTCATATTTTTATCTTAATAACTCATATTTTAATTTTATTAGTCCATTCTTTTTACATCACCTCGTATTCTTATATTAATAGCTCGTAGTTTTATAATAATAGCTCATATTCTTATATTAATAACTCGTATTCTTATCTTAATAACTCATATTTTTTATATTAATAACTCGTATTCTTATCGTAATAATTCGTATTTTTTTATATATTAGCTCGTATTCTTTTAAAATTAGCTCGTTTTCTTTTTATATTAGCTCGTATATATTTTTAGGGTAATAACTTGTATTATTTCGTGCTCGTATTTTTTAGTTTGTGATTTTCTTAAACTCGTATTTTGTTTACATTAGCTCATATTCTTATATTAATAGCCCGTATTCTTATCATAATAGCTCGTATTTTTATATTAATAGCTTGTATTTTTATATCAATAGCTCGTATTTTTTATTTTAATAACTCGCTATTTTTTTTATATTAGCTCGTATTCTTTTAATATTAAATCGTATTCTTTTAATATTAGCTCGTATTCTTTTTACGTTAGATCATATTCTTATCGTAATAGCTCACAATTTTATGTGTCTATTTATCATCAAATTTTAATGAGTACTTAATGTGCTTCCCTAGCTTGTACCATGGATGCATGGATTGAATCCGAACAATCAGAATTGATTGGACTTAAAGTTGATTCAGAGAATGATGCTTATGAAGCTTATCATATACTCTATATTCATTTGTTAGGTGCTTTGGGGTCAGAAAATTTACCATAAATATTCATTAGGGTTATGATTGGTGTAAATATTCATTAGGGTTATGATTGGTGCAAATATTTACCTCAAATTAGTATTGTTTGATGCGTCGTTTTTCCTTCTTGATGTCGATGCAAATTGCTTCTCGTTCAGTGAAATATTATTCGATGCATTTTTCCGCCTTGTTGAACATACCAATCGCTTCCCTTCTGCCATCTTCGAATCAAATTTTGGTGAGGGAGAAATTTGTTATGACTGTCGTCAAGGGAAAATTAAGAAAGTGTTTATATTATAAAAAATTAGAAAATAATATATCAGGTGGGCTTGATGTACCATGCTTTTATACACTTGGGTGTAGGATCCTATTTGTGGCCCTTGTTATGTTATATATGTAGGAATATTTTTAAAGGGTAATTTGTTGTCGCTCAATAGCACATCCTTACAAATAATCCTCGTTTTTACTTCATCTTTGTGCCAAAAGATAAACAAATTACCGAGACAAATTATTGAAAGATTACTTTTACTCCTTTAGGACTCTATAAAATGTAAGCCAAAATCTCTTAGATTGTACAAACACTACCTACATACAATGGGTGAAGTAATCGACACAGACGACTTCATCAATCCCATTGAAATTCGACCCAAACCATCTAAAATAGTCGAGGACGATGGAATCCCGGTCATCGACCTTTCACCAATCGCGTACCTTGATAGTGTACGCGACCAAAAGATAGATGGTCTAGTTACGGAAATAGGGGGAGCATGTGAGAAATGGGGATTTTTCCAAGTTATTAACCACGGCGTACCCCCTGAGACGGTAAAAAACCTTGAGCACGCCGCAGCAAAATTCTTCGGACAGTCAATAGAAGAAAAGAGGAAGGTTAAACGATGTGAGTCGAACCCGATGGGGTTTTCGGACGATGAATACACGGGCCTTATACGAGACTGGAGAGAAGGGTTTGATTTTGCAGGGCATGAGGCTGCTCTTAATCTCAATGTTAATCCTCTCCAACTTTGTAATCGTTGG
Source organism: Silene conica (assembly GCA_029255685.2). Taxonomy (NCBI): domain Eukaryota; kingdom Viridiplantae; phylum Streptophyta; class Magnoliopsida; order Caryophyllales; family Caryophyllaceae; genus Silene; species Silene conica. The sequence continues at coordinate 84,221,870 of CM055314.2, forward strand.
CCTCAATACCCACCTCAATTGCGGTATGAATTTTTGTGAGAATTTTAGTAAAAACTAAAATTGTGTCGAGATCGAGAAGAGTGCGGATTTTTTGTTTTATTTCCGTGTCTCATCTTATGTCTCACAATTTTTTAGTTTGACGCGGAAGCGTAAATCATTAAAAATAATTTTTTTCAGGGGAATGAAATCAGAACTATTTAATAAAATAGTGTCAGTTTAAAACTATTTCCAAAAGTATGTCTACGTCATCATTTTATATATTTTTTTTAAAACAAAAAATTAGAACTAGGGATCGTTTGGTTACCCACTAAATTACACAGGAATTTTAATTCATGTAAATTACAAAATGGTTAGGCTGTTTGGTTAGTTCAATTCAGATGAATTGGAAATTTCCGTGAATTTCAATTCATTTATAATTGAGGAAGTTGTTTACCTAGGCACCATAGGTAAGTAGGCGTGTCTACCTGAATTGCAATGCCGACTTGTAACCAAACAACATTTTCTAATTCTCATAAATGGTAAAATCATGTGATGTGAAACTTTCTAGATATTGGAAGTTCCGTATATAACCAAACGACTCCTTAGTCGTTGTATCGGACAACGACAAGTTACGCGTCCCAAATTCTCTAGCACGAGCAGAAGATGAATTTATATAGGAAGTATAGCTTCTCGTTGTCCCCGTAGTAAGGTGGTCGACGAGGTACTTTCATCGTTTTCGTTATCCCTGTTCCGATCACCTAATAACGACATATCATCTTCATCCTTTACTTCTCACTTCCCTTATCATATACGGATATACCCATATTTGTTCGAGTTATTAGCTAACAATTTCGATTTTGCGGCAATCCATTTATATTATCTTAATATTATGGTATCGTGTGAACTCATTTTTTTTATCTAATTAATTTTTTATAAACTGCATCGTATCAATGTGCTATTACGTTTTATAAGTTGTACGTACGTGCTTGATATGACCAGCCAAACTATTTTACCCTAATAAATAAACTACTCCGTAATAAACTTTGACTGAACATACTATGAACTAATTGTGTATACGTCGTGATCAGGGATGTTGCACGGGATTATGCCAAGGAAGTGACGAAAATGGTTTTAAAGCTGTTTGAGTTGATTGCACTAAGTCTTGGATTGGGCGTTAATCGTTTGACAGACTTCTATAAGGATCCTACATTGTTTATACGATTCAATCATTATATGCCATGCCCTAATCCAGATCTGGTACTCGGTAACGGTGCACACACGGATTCCGGTGGTCTTACTGTCGTTAGTAGCGAAAATGATGTTGGCGGCCTACAAGTTAGGCGAAAATCCGATGGTGAATGGATATCCGTCAAACCCATGTCCGGGGCTTTTATTGTCAACATTGGAGACCTTCTCCAGGTACGTGAAACACAACCTATTATGAATCTAAGGCCCTGTTCTTTTCGGCTGAAACGAGCTGAATTAAATAAATTGGAGTAGAGCTTAATTGAACTAAATTGAGTGGAACTGAGATGGAATGAATTTAGTTGAATTAAAAGTTACTTTTGTGAAGAGATTAATTGAAAATAATTGAATGAACGTAAATAAAACTTCACATGGCATGTTTAGTAATTTAATAATAATTCCTTTTCAAAATTCAGCTTTCTAAAATTATTTTCTTATATAATTTTTTTTTAAAATCACTCCCTCAAGATGTATTTTTATCAAAAATTGTTTCAAAACTTTAATTCAAGTGACTTATTCTACAAGTTTATAAATTGATTTCGTTTGCAACATAATCAATTTATACTTAGAAAGGTATAACAATCGAGAATAAATTCGAAAACATACGGAATAAGTAACCTAAATTGGAGTTTTGAAGCAACTTTTAATAAAAGTGTAGCTTAAAAGAGTAATTTAAAAAAAATTGTATAAGGAGGTAATTTTAAAAAAGCTTATCTTAAAGGAAGTTATTTTTAATTAACTCTTAGTCTCTTACATGTTTCCTTATTAGGTTGTACCTTTGATATTATAATACTGTAATAACACTTTTAAGCCGCACTTTTTCAACACAAATTATAGACAACACTAATATTTTACATTTATTTGTTGTATTTTTAATATAATAATATAGTTTTTATATTATTTATGCATAAAATATATGTGCAATGTTTAGTTAAATGGAGGTAGTATATACTAAGAGCAACAACAATTGAACAATAGTAACACTTGATTAGTGATCTGATTTTATATTTTAACTTCTAATTTACTAATTAAAAATGTAAGTTTATTTCTAAACAAGTTAAAGACGTGATAAATATAAAGAGAAAATATAATTAAAGAGAAACAATTGTCAAACTAGGTTTGGAGCAATGAGAAGTATGAAAGTGTAGAGCATAGAGTGATCTTGAACCGGGAGAAGTCGAGGCTTTCAATTGCATCTAACTTTGGTCCGTCATACTACGTTAATGTCAAGCCATTCGAGGAGTTAATCGATCAAGAAAACCCTCCCAAATATAAACAGTTTAACTATGGAACACTTCGTGCATCGATCATTATGTCAGCTGTCACCAAACCTAACTTTCTGGGTAAAATATTACACTTCAGGCTTAATAATAATAATAATAATAATAATAATAATAACTAAGGTTGTGTAGCAGTCCGGAGGAATAAAATAAAGGATGCCCGTCTGATCCCCATCTGATCCAATTCGATAGCTGTTATCATCGAGACATCCATCGTTCAAGAAGCGCCGGTTTGTATTTTCCGGTTGGGCTATTTCTAGTTGTAGTCATGTTAGTTGGATGTCAAGTCGTTTTGGGGTTTCTTGTCCCCGGTTTGTATTAAAGCTAGTTATTATGTAATCGAATATTATGTAATCTTGTAACGCGTACTTTGGGACTTATTTGAGTCTTGTTGTAAGCACAAATTTTAAAATAAGACGGTCTAATAATAAGACGGTCCACTTTTAGAATAAATTTGCTTATTTAATACTAATAAATGAGTTTTCATTTTATATAATGGGACCGTTGTACATGTGAGACGGGTCACACAAGAATTACTGTGTTGTAAGAGTCGTGGACAAAGCTTGATTTCGTTAATAAGGGAAAGAGTAAATTAAGAATTACTCCCTTATATGTTTCACTTTTCTAAAATTACTCCCTTATAAGTTTGTTTTTTTAAATTACTCCCTTAAGTTTGTCTCAGGTCAAAAATTGCTACCAATTTGCAGCTCCGACGAGTATTTGCGTCAATTTTGGAATTTTACCTCTATTTCCCTAAATTTATGACTAAATTGCCCCTGAGTTTCACTCTATCATGTTATAAGTTTTACTTCTCCAAACTATTTACCACTATCTTCATCTCTACCTAATTCCTCACTATATCATTTACCCAATCTCTTCATTAAAAGTAATTTGTCAATCTACTTGCTCAACTTTTGAAGTTTCCATTTTTTTCAAGGTAAGTAAATCTTTGTTTTGGGTATGTGAATCATATTATTGTTGTATTGAATTGAAAATTGAAATTGAATTGAAATTAGGGTTTGAATTGATTTGGGTATTTTTTTGATTTGGGAAAAAAATCTGTATTGTTGATAACATCTTTTTGCCAGTCCATTTGAGTGCGATCATGCCAACAAAACCAGTCACAACCAACTGAACCGGTCTTTTTTGAGTTTGAGAATTTACACTTCTCAAACCGTCTTCCTGGATTGTTAGTCGTCCATGAAGTTAAAATTGCTACAGGAATTCCACATAAGCATTTCTTCGGATGTTGGCTAGTACTATGGTAGCTGCTTTTCCTTGAGTGGCTTGACATTTTACAAAACAACAATACAGATTTTTTTCCCAAATCAAAAAAATACCCAAATCAATTCAAACCCTAATTTCAATTCAATTTCAATTTTCAATTCAATACAACAATAATATGATTCACATACCCAAAACAAAGATTTACTTACCTTGAAAAAAATGGAAATTTCAAAAGTTGAGCAAGTAGATTGGCAAATTACTTTTAATAAAGAGATTGGGTAAATTATATGGTGAGGAATTAGGTAGAGATGAAGATATTGGTAAATAGTTTGGAGAAGCAAAACTTATAACATGATAGAGTGAAACTCAGGGGTAATTTAGTCATAAATTTAGGGAAATAGAGGTAAAATTCCAAAATTGACGCAAATACTCGTCGGAGCTGCAAATTGGTAGCAATTTTTGACCTGAGATAAACTTAAGGGAGTAATTTAAAAAAACAAACTTATAAGGGAGTAATTTTAGAAAAGTGAAACATATAAGGGAGTAATTATTAATTTACTCTAAGGGAAAACATGGCTTATATGACATATAACTACCATAAACGAGTTTTTGACAGCCGTTAAATGAAAACCCTAGAATTATTCTTCCATCGCCATTTGAGCAAGGTTTTGAGCAACCTCCAAATTACGAGAAATGAAACGAAAAATGAAAAATGAAAACTTAAACAATGAAAGTACGAAAATAAATTAGAGATGTTAAAACGGATGTCTTTCATCAACTGGCGTTGTTAATCCTCGTCGGAGATATGAAGGAGTAATTGAAGACATCCAGGGGCAATTTGGATGTGATAATGCTTTTGTTATATGGCCCAAAGCTGAATATCCCTACGTTCGAAAGGTATAATTGAATTTCACCGAAACCTGAATCGACCTGAACTGATTCGAAATCAAACTGAATTTGTAATATATGAAATAGACCCGAGATCGAATGAACAAGAACTATTTAACCTGAATTGTTTTAATCCGAACCGATATATAACTGAACCGATTTCAACCCCTACACTGATGACTAAAACCCAGCATTGAAACCTGAAATAACTTGAATGTACCTAAGCATCATATTCAGGGTGTCTATTTGTACATAAGTATCACTCCTATGACCATATGACGCCAATGAGTTAATATTATATCGTAATTACACAAAAAAACATTATATATTATGTTTTTTAAAAACATTATTTGTATTATATTCAATGTTGTGCATAAAGACATAATCCATTGACATCTGATCCGATTTTGACCTGACACAAATCTCATCTGCTCTGATATTGACCCGACTCGGGCCTTATTTGCACTGATATTGACCCGACTCAAACCTGAACCGACCCGAAATATCTACAGCCGTTTAAAACTGGAAACTGAATCCAACCTGGCCGGGTTGAACTGAACTAAAATCGAAAAAATAAATAAACCGAAATAATCCGATAAGAAAGATCCCGAAAAGAAACTGATCTGAGTTACCCGTTTGCCATCTCAATCATAGATGAACAATAAGAATCTCAATCTTGTATAGGGGGTTAAATATGTTAAGAAATAGAGCGATAGAAAATAGAATAGGAACTGTATTATTGATATTGTTGTGATTTTATTTAATACATGGGTTTACATATAATAAACTCTACTAGCTTAGAACCCGTGCAATTTTGCACGAAAATGCATAGTTAAATAATTCTTAGTTTTATTAAAAATCGGAATAACATTGTTATCAATATGTTAGAATTAGTCAGCGCGACAATTCATCTTTTGGAATTTGAGACTTAGAGTAATATTTGATCTCGCCTTTTATCTTTTTTATAAGTTCCAATTTTCCGTTGCCCGACTATTACGGTTTTTCCCTTACTATCGATTATTTTTTACATATTTCAATTAGAGAACAGTAATTGTTACATATCCGAAAATACGTTGACCTGAGACCCAAAATTGACCCAAACTACATCACCCAAATATGATCCAAAATACGAATTCATCTGACTCGTCCCAAAAAATTTCTTAACTAATTTGACCCGTAATTGATCCAACCCGAAGTGGTATAATCTGAAACCACCCAACTCGAAAATAACTTGGAAAAACAAAAACTCTATTTAACAAAATGACTTGAAATGCAATTTCTCTCTTAATCATTGGCCTGACCCGTAATGATCCAATCCGATCCGATCCGACCCTAATTATCTCGAAAAAATTATGAATTAAACTGACATGACCCGAATTGGCCCGACAGAACCTGAATTAAATTACATTAACAATTACTTCTTTACAAATAAGAAATTACCGACCGAGTAATACTTCGTAGACGTCGAATTACTCAAGTAAATTCAAACTGATAAAAATTCTACATAATACAATCAAAAAAGAAAAAAAAAATTTAAATAGATATAGATAACGTGATTACATGAAATCATAAAAAGAGAGTATAATAATACTGTAATATAATAATTACAATCAATATTAATAAGAAAAGTAATTATTTTTTATCATAAATAACGAAATAATTACTGAGCGGGAAAATATTTAAGGAATGACTGTCATGTGTCTAATGGTTTCTCTATTTAAAATATATAGATAGATATATAGATTGTATAATTAATATGTCATATATTAGTCTCTATTTGATTAAACAATAAATCTTTCTTAAGACAAACCATTTACATACCATTTGTGTATATGACCCCATAACTAATTATTAAAATAGTTCTTAGTTTTATATTTAGCCGTGACATAATAGTACTATTATAGAATAGAAAAAAATATGTTATAGTTACGCTTAAAATGGTATATCTCATTAAATTAATTGAATCTTTGAATAATATTGCACGGGTAATTAACTATATGTGAGAATATTTTTTCCAACAATTGTATGTGAGAATATTTTTTGGAGGTTTTAATATTTCACGGATAAATTTAATATTGCACGGATAATTATCTTTGAATAATATTACTCGCTGTCTATTGGCACCAATAAGTGTCTAAATTTAAAAGATATATAAAATAATTTTTATAGAATATTTATATAAAATATTTTTGCACGGATTTATATAGAATATTTTTATAGTCTAAACACTTCTAAATTTATATAGAATATTTTTGCACCGATATGCATAGGAATATTTAAGATTTTGAATATCAGTCTAACTTTATTAAATATTGCACGGACATACCAGATATTCCCTATTTTGTATACATTAATCACCGAGAATATTTTTTCCAAAATTTTCCAAATCAATATTACATCATGAGAACTTGGGCGGGAAAAGTTTTAATGTGAGAGTGACACGTATCCAATTCATGTGTAGTGGTTCTTCTTATATACTTTTACTAGTTTAGCACCCGTGCAAAAATGCACGGGCATATGTAGATAATATTTGTAATTAAGTTTTAAACTCATATACTATACTATGATATTAGTCGAAATGTAAAACCTTTTATATAAACAATATTACATAGAAATATGTATTCCGAAATCAACCTTAATGAATGGTAGGATGTAATTACAAATAGAAAAGAATTATTACTTACTCCATTGCCAATTAGCTATTTTTATATTTTTGAGCAAATGATTCTTTCTAATCATTATAATAATCAAAATATTTAAATAATCTATTTTTTGGTTTTTTATTACAACAATATCGTCATTCAAGATACTCCCTTATCGCGTATGGATCACGAACGAACTCTATCAGTTGGGTAGCATGTATTAGCTACACTACACCAAAGCTAAAAAGTTGGGAAAAATTTATGATTAGTTTTCACAAAATACTAATGTAAATTGAATATGATTAAAATATTATTTTTAAAAAATTTTACCTTTTGTTTTACAAAAATTAATTAAAAAAACGTTGAAATTTTTCTTGACCCGTATTCAAAACATAAACTAACCCATAACCCGTATGAGCCGACTCGTATTTTGAACCGACCCATTTGATAGGTCTATGCATAATACATCCACCATCAAATAATTACTTCAAGGCCTTATAACTTCCATCTCAAGATAGAATACATAAATTGTGGAATACAAATGTATAAACCATGTCCGTTCTCGTAAATTAATTGATTTTGATAGCACATAAAATTATGTTATTGTCCATACGATATAGTATTATATAGTCATGATGAGTTTGGTACGTCATATATTCACTTTTTTACTTGTAAACCTATTCCTAATTCTGGGTCCAAAATAAAACTCTGGCCAAACGGGCACATAATCGTGATAGTCTAGCCGCGTAGGGGACAAATTAACCCTACGTTTATTCGTAACTATCTTAATTCACTTATCTAACTGGGATTGCAGGTCATCTACCCACTGCTTTTATTTTTGACATCTTTCAAACTTATTTTTTTTCTTGTAAATAAACATGGTGTTTGCCATGTATTAGTCAAATAGACTATTTTTTATACATCTGATATTTTATGTAACATGCGATACTTTTTACGCAAAACTATTATTATTTTAACAGCCCTTAATATATCATAAAGTACGAAAAATTAAATTACTATTCAATATATTGTGTAATACTCTATACTTTTACGTGAGACAAATTTTTAAATATAAATCAATTTGAGTAGAGAAAGAATATAATTTACAAATTAATTTATATATGCATGCATCATTTGGTCTTTGCAAAGATATATTTATTTATTAGAATTGGGTTATTATATCTTAAATATGGGATTTAATTATTTAGCTTTGTTCTATAACATTTCTTATAAAATATATAAATAGTTATATTAAGAATTCATATATTTAACAATTTTATCAGTCATGCAACATAATTTAAAAATTAAAATATATAATTAAGGTGTAATAATTTAACTTCGCACCTTCTTAATTTTACTATATAGTATTTCTTTTTGTGTTCATTTTATAGAATATATATCATTTAAATGCTACTATGTAATACTTATTTGAGAAAAAATTATAGATGAAATGTTAACAAAATATATTCCTGTGCAACTTTGCAAGTTATTAAAGTTGATTATTAATTTTATGAGTATATAAAATTTTAAATAAAAATCTCCATGTGAGTAGAGATGAGCAAAAAAAAAAATATGGAAATATTGTCAAATAAAAGATATAATAAGAGAATAATTTGGGTAAGTTTTTAATGTAATATAAGCATGGTACAGGAATATTTTAAGAAGATATTGTACATATACATATTACTCAAGTAAAAGATACGCAATATAATTTTAGTATTTTAAGATTTGAGCGGGAAAATTTTTAACGTGAGAGCGACATGTGTCCATCTTAATGCATAGCGGTTCTTCTTTTATACTTATATATAGATATAGATAGATTAGCATAAATCATACGGAGTAGATGATAGCTGGCCCTAATGGGCCTAATATCCTAATACCCTCTTGCAATCTTAAATGCAGTAAATAATACGAACTTTACGATTGGAGAAATACAAAAGAACAAAAACATAATCAATAGAAAAAATCTCCATCTTCATTGAACTTCATAAATTTCTTCGTCTTGAAAGAATGACTCGTTAATAATTTTTTCGAACAAGTTGATGTGTATGTTTTAATACCGCAAGTGCACGGTTGACGAAGTAGCACTTGAGGCTCGATTCACAGGGAGCTAAAATCGCAATACTAGCTATTCAAGTTATGAGTTTAGCTAAGTCGACAATGAGATGGTTGAGATGCATGTATAACTACAAATAAGCTAAGTATGAAATAGCAAAGTAAATTAAATAAAACTAAGTGAAAGAAATGGATGTAATTTAGGAATTTTTGCTTAGTTGGTGTTTAAAATGAAACTATTTAACAAATAGGGGTTAGTTTGAAACTATCTCTAAATATTGGTCCATGTCACCATAAGACCATTACCTTCACTTATTTCTCCAAAATACCCTTTGTCTTCACCTCCTTCCTCCTCCTACCTATCCACCCAAATCTCCATTAAAGCACATACGAGCCTATTCTTCGAAGGTGAATGTAGCAACTAATTTTGTATCGCAATAATTCTGTAACACAAAATAGATAGACAAATGAGTTTATATAATATCAGAAAGTTATGTGTACAACCTCTATTATTCCACTGATTTTACAACAATATTAAAACTACGAGTCTACGATCTTCGAGGCTCGCTTGCTTGACTTTAGCTTCTTGAGAGGGTCGCGTTGACTTGAATCTCTCTTCGATGCTTGAATTTGCTTTGAGTTTACTTGAGTAGGCGGCACGATTTTGTAGTGCTTGTTGTCTACTTGCAAGTGTAGTTTGTAGAGAGAATTTGAGAGCTTTTGATGTCTCTTTTCTCTTCACTTTGACAAATGATTTTCTCTCTTGTAAAAGTGATCTTTTCTCTCTTGAAATGATGGGAAATGTCTTATTTATAAGAATTTCTCCCTTGACAAATGGACTTGAGTTTGGGCCTTGTTTATAGGCTTGACTTCTCTTTTGGGCCCAATTGACCACATTACTTGGTTTAAAGTCCAAATAACCCATTTTGTAATATGGGTCGATCCGAACCCAATTAAACGGGACAAATATAATTAAATTAAGATAAAATTTGATATTAACTTAAAATAATTTATTTTGCTTTATTCTCGGCACTTTAATAAAATTTCCGTGCCTACAAATTGCCCCCTCGGGACCTTGTCACGTGCACTGTTCGGGTGTTTAAACGTGGCGAGGTCTCGAATTTTTTTTTGCTTTGGTTTGACTTTGAAATTTACGAGCACTTAACTTATCGTAGGAGTACTCATATACTCCCTCCGTTCGATTCCACTTGACAGGTTTGCTTTTTCACGTTTGCCAACGCACGTTTTACATGTTAAATATCTTTAGCTACGTAGTTGCAAAAATTATAAAAGTTAGATATTTTTAATGTACTCGTAAAGACGAATCAAACAAGACCCCACATGAATATGTTTTCTCTAACGTATTAGGAGAAAATTGAGATTAAATGTCCACTTGTGAATAGTGTACAAAAAGCAAACCTGTCATGTGGAATCGAACGGAGGGAGTATTTTTTTTGTTTGACTTGGAAGTCTATGGGTACTTAACTTGTCGTAAGAGTACCCATATGAATTTTTTACTTGACTTGGAAGTCCATGAATACTAAACTTATCGTAATAGTATACCTGTAAATTTTGTCTCCGTTCATCTAGACGTTGATAAGATTAGCATTCGACATTAACTCGCTCGAGAAATAAGCAAATTGTCTCACAGTTTAAACAAAACTTGGCTAACTCTACGAGCATTAAATCCTTGGTTGGATTGTATATCCCATTTGAATTAGATTCTTTATCCAATAAAGGTAATTAGCAAGAATATTGTCAAACAATGTCAGCATTAAACATAATTCTCCATTGTTTTGAATCCATCCGTTACCATTTATTGCGAGCGCAATTTCAAAAGATTTGCCAATGCAATTGTAGCTGCAAACATGCTTCTTGATTTTTGAATTCATCCGTTACGATGGTGCTTAATTACTACCGCACAAATCATGGCAATAATCATCTCTTCTCAAAGCTATAAATATTGGCTATGAGCAACCAAATTTACGAAGGCATAAAATCATTGACTACTTTGCTCACACCACACTCAGTATTCAAGAGTAGTACCGATACGTATAATCTCGTGCACGGAAACACGCCCTCGTACAAACTCTTAGCCGCTGCACCCAGGTCCGACAGAGGTAAGTTTCAGAAGTAGTGACCAAATAACTCGATTTTTTTATCAACATTTTGTCACAAAACTCGACTCCAACTCTCCATTTAACTTCTCAATCGCCCTTTGAGTTCCTTGCTCGGTATCAAACTAAACAAACCCGTAACCCTTGAACTACAATATTTCACTTCATCAACCAAGTAATCATGAAACTGAACACCACATTTCACGGGGACCCTTGCACAAATTTGCCACCGTCTCGTAGAATTACAACAGTAGGAAAGCCTCACATTTTCGATTGATTTGATGAACAATTCTTCAATTTTACGAGTCTTCTAATTGGGTTTTGGGGAGTATGAGGAGGATTTGTTGGGTTTGTAGAATAATCGATTTGAATTTGAGCAAGATTTTAGGTTGTGAATTGGGGATTGGGAAATTAATGATCAAATTGTGAATTTGAGCAAGAATTTGTGATCTGAGAATGGTAGGATGCCACTTTCTTTTTGATAGTAGGAGAGCCTCACATTCTCCCTCTTTTGTTGTTTGGTTTCCTGACACTTTATTTTTGCTTCATTTGTGAAATATTGTATACTTCAATAAATGTGATATACCTAACAGGAGCAAAGCTACGTGTAAGCGTAAGCGTATTCGCCTTGCTAATGCAAGTGTTATCCATTTGTGTAATGAGACATTGCCACGGGCGCGTTTCTTTTGTTTCCACAGGACACCAATTCAATATAAAAGGCCCTCTCCAAGGGTTCTTCTTTTTGTTTGACAAAATTCCTACTTCCTTGTCTATTACTAACATTTCTTCTTTTTAAAGGTCATTATGGTGCATTTTAAAGAGCTTTGCAACAAAGACCTCACCTACCTTGCCATAGTTGACCATGAAAAAGATGATGCAAGTTCCGGAACCCATTTCGTTACTCGTCACTCCTTACGCTCTTCCAAAGGTGAAGCAAGTGTTGTGAACAAAAGTTGCTTCAATCCTGAGATGTCATCAAAGTTCGATATTACCAAACCAGATGTGTCAGTCCGTTTTGTTCTCAAGAGCACCTTCAAGTCAAAGCCTGACGAAAGTCTCTCCTTCCCTTTACTTGGGAGGAGAATAATTGTCGGATCGGTGAAGTAGGGCTCTTACAACTTGAAGATATATGGAGAGTCAAAGCATATTCCTGGATACTGGGAGTGGATTGAAGATGTGCTTGCTCGTTTTGGTGATATCCTTGAAGTGTCCTCTACTAGTTCGACGATCAACGCATCATTGTACCTTCATGTACTAGTTCGGCGATCAACGCATCAACGCATCACCGTACCCTCAATTAGTTCGGCGATCAGCGCATCAACACATCAACGGACCCTCTATTAGTTCGGCGATCAACGCATCAAGCCATCAACACATCACCGTACCCTCTATGACAAACATGTGCCGGTCATGTCAGCCAAAGGAGAATTCGAAGTATCTTGGGTCGTGAACCTATCCGTCGATGATTAAAGATTATCAGGAAGTCCGAGTTAGATCATTTTAATATTCCTGACCCGTTGACGCCGGAAACCATGAAGATGCATGCTCGAGTTTGATCCTTCAAGTCTACCATGGGAACAACTGAAACTTTCAAGATGGCTCATTCCAAGAGGATTTCAAGCTACTCAGAGTTGGTTCGTTTTATTTCTCTTCCAAGCTATGAAGCAAACAACATGTCCCGCTGGCCGCTAGAGTAGTCGAGGAAGTTCGAGTCCGATCATTACGATATTCTTTGAGTCTACCGTAGGAGAATCCGAAGCTTTCAAGAAGGCTCATTCCGATTTCTCATCAAGCTAAACAACGCACCTGGGAATAAGAGGATTTCAAGTTATGAAGCAAACAACATGTCCTATTGGTCGCTAGAGCGTTTGAAGAATCATGAGTGGATCATTTCGACTCCCTTAGGGGTGTTATGCAATGTACCCAACTCATGAACCACGAAAGACTACGAGGGATCCGAGTTTTCGATACTCGTTTTAGTCTCATGCCAGGAAGTTAACCAGTTGACCGCAAGAGGATTACAAGTCGCTCCCCAAATCAAACCACACAAGGATTGCAAGAAGCTCCCCCAGTCAAAACACACAAGGATTGCAAGTAGCTCCTCCAGTCAAAACATGCAAGAATTGCAAGTTGTTCCTCGAGTCAAATCACACAAGGATTGCAAGTCGCTCATCGAGTCAAATCACACAAGGATTGCAAGTCGCTCTGGCTCCATCACGGATAGTTAGAGGCTCGTCGTGGATCACCGTCAACTACAAATACTCTGCACTTTTTCGAAGGAGGCAAGGCACTTGGAGACCTAGAAGACACTCGAAGGCATCTATTTTCTTACGAAAGACATGGCCGATCAAGATCGTACTTATACCTCAAGACTGATCGATTTGAAGTTGATTTAGCCGTGCACAGTTTAACCTCTTGCGGGCCAGGAGCGATTTTGATAGACTTTGAGTTTTGGTGTGGCTGCACTTGAACAAAGTGTTTGCTCAAACTGCCTACGTACTCGCAAATTGACCATGGTGGACAAAAATGCAAGATCAAGCCAACGTAGTTCGTTAAAGGATTTTTTTTTTGTGGTGTGGCTGCACTTAAGTAAATGCTTTTACTAAAGTTGCCTACGTACTCATAAAGCACCAAGGTAGCACTTTATAAGATCAAGCCGACGTAGTTCATAGAAGGATTTTTTTTTTGATTTTTTTTTGTTGTTGTTTGTGACGGGTTTTTTTTTGTTGTTTTTTTTTTTTCTTTTTTTTTTTTTTTTGGAATGATTATTTTTGTGAAGGTTTTTTGATTTTTTTTATATTTATTAATTTTGGTGTGCAGTTTAGCCTCTTGCTTAGGAGCTTATGTAGTTTAGCCTCTTGCTTAGGAGCTTTATGCAGTTTAGCCTCATGCTTAGGAGCTTTATGCAGTTTAGCCTCATGCTTAGGAGCTTTATGCAGTTTAGCCTCTTGCTTAGGAGCTTTATGCAGTTTAGCCTCATGCTTAGGAGCTTTATGCAGTTTAGCCTCTTGCTTAGGAGTAGTAGCGCTTCAAGAATTTTCCGTTGATCGGTCCTATGCGAACACCATCTTCATCAACAATCTTATAAGCACCATTGGTGTATACTTCTTGCACGACGTATGGCCCATCCCATTTTGAAGTAAATTTGCCCCCTGGTTTGTGAGAAGTAATGATCGGCCTTCTTACTGCGAGCACCAAGTCTCCTGCCTGGAAAGATCGAGGGCGCACCTTTTTGTTGAATGCACGGGACAAACGTGCTTGATAACATTGCAATTTCTGCTGTGCTTGTAACCTCTTCTCATCTAAGGCTTCCAATTCCGCCAAACGCAGCTTATCATTATCATCACTTGTGAGCTCTTCCTGGATGGCGACTCTCAAGGACTGAATTTGAAGTTCTAATGGCAACACAGCTTCAACTCCATATACCAACGCATACGGGGTTGCTTGAGTGGGTGTCTTGTACGTGGTACGATAGGCCCATAATGCCTCACCAATTCTCTCATGCCAGTCGCGTTTTGACTTCGCTACCACCTTCCTCAACAAGTTACACAATGTTTTGTTAAAAGCTTCAGCCAAACCATTCGCAGGCGCATTGTACATGGAAGACTTATATTGCTTAAATTTGAATTTTGCACCCAGACTCGTCATCAACTTGTTAAAGAATTGTTTGCCATTATCAGTTATGATGCGTTGTGGTACACCATATCGAAAGATGATCTGAGTGCGAATGAAATCAACAACCGTTTCCTTTTTGACCTCGCGCACACTTATGGCTTCCGCCCACTTTGAGAAATAGTCAGTTGCAGCTAGGATGTATTCATGCCCATTTGATGCTTTTGGAGTTATAGGTCCTACTACATCCAGTCCCCACATTTCAAAGGGCCATGATGAAATGGTAGGATGCAAAGGCTCTGGAGGTTGATGTATGAAATTTGCATTGAATTGACAAGCATCACACTTCTTCGCGAAGTCCATGCAATCCTGCACCATGGTTGGCCAATAGTACGTACCCCATTCTTTTCACACGATCATGAAGCTTTGGACCAGATTGATGTGTGCCACAAACACCTGAATGAGCTTCATACATGGCTTCTGAAGCTTCAGTTTCACCAAGACACCTTAGCCATTGCCCAAGGAAAGATCGTCTATAAAGCGTTCCTTTATAATATATGAACCTTGGAGCACGACGACGAATCTCCACTTTATGTCTAGGGTCATCAGGAAGCTTTTGATGTTCCAAGAAATCAATGATAGGCTGGCGCCAATCATCATTATCAATTTGGCAAACACTAATCATGTTAAATGACTCTACACGTTCTCCACCCTCTAAAAGTGGTACCACCCAGCGGTTGCAAACTGGAATTGTCGTGACTCCCTCTGCCCCCAGTGCCAAAGTGGCTGCAAGATTGGCAACCGCGTCAGCCATCTTATTGGCACTCCTTGGCACATGTCCAATATGAACACTATCCAACTTGTTAAGAAGCTGAATTGCATATTGATGAAATGGAATGAGATCATCCTTTTTTACTTCGAATTCATCAAGTACTTGGTTCACCACCAACAAAGAATCTCCATAGATGTCCAAGTCTTTGATCCTTATTTCGATTGCCATTTGAAGACCTAAGATTAGAGCTTGATATTCGGCCACATTGTTCGAACATAGTTCAATGAGCACAAAGGAGTAAGGCAACACATGACCTTCGGGAGACAAGAATACAACACCAGCTCCGGCACCATCACGTCTTGCTGCACCATCAAAGTACATTTGCCATGGTGGAAGCACATCTACATAGAATATCTCTTCACCAGGAAGATCATCTTGAAGTTCTCCTTTCGCAGGGACTGGATGATCAGCAAGGAAGTCAGCCAAAGCTTGCCCTTTGATTGCCTTTTGAGGCACATGGACCAAGTCATATTGTTTGAGTAGAACTGCCCACTTTGCTAAACGACCAGACAAGACTGGCCTTGAGATTATATACTTGATAGGATCATCCTTCGAAACTACATGGACAGTATGTGCCTGCATGTAATGCCTTAGCTTCTGAATCGCGAAGACTAGAGCCAAGCAAATTTTCTCAATTGGAGAGTAATTTAACTCAGCACCCACCAAAGTCCGACTTAGATAATAGAGGGCTCTCTCCTTCTTATCTTCATTCTCTTGAGCGCACAATGCCCCCAATGAACGATCTTGTGCAGCAATGTAGAGGATAAGAGGTTTTCCTTGAATTGGTGCCCCCAGCACAGGTGCAGATGACAAGTACTTTTTAATGCTTTCAAAAGCATTGTGACATTTATCATCCCATTGAAATATAGCATCCTTCTTCATAAGATGACTAAATGGCTGACAACGTCCTGCGAGGTTAGAGATGAACCTGCGAATATAAGCTAAACGACCTTGTAGGCCACGTAGCTCCTTCAAATTTTTAGGTGCTGGCATTTCTTGAATGGCTTTGATCTTTGATTGATCAATCTCAATGCCTCTATGTCGAACCACAAACCCTAAGAATTTACCTGAAGTAACTCCAAAGGCACATTTGAGTGGATTCATCTTGAGTTGGCATTTTCGCAGTCTTTCGAAGACGTTACGAAGGTCATCGAGATGACTTTCCCTTTTCTTGGACTTAACCACAACATCATCAACATAACACTCAATTGACTTGTGTAGCATGTCATCAAAGATCTTTTGCATAGCGCGTTGGTATGTTGCTCCTGCATTCTTGAGACCAAATGGCATAACTTTGTAA
The DNA here is from genome assembly GCA_029255685.2 of Silene conica. NCBI lineage: Eukaryota > Viridiplantae > Streptophyta > Magnoliopsida > Caryophyllales > Caryophyllaceae > Silene > Silene conica. Next base: position 84,239,047 of record CM055314.2, read on the forward strand.
CAAAATATCCCCTTTGGAGTACGGAAAGCAGTGGCCTCTTGATCCTCAGGTGCCATGAGAATTTGATTATATCCTGCAGTGCAATCCATGAAGGAAAGAGCTTCATGTCCAGTCGTCGCATCAATCATGAGCTCCGTGACAGGCAATGGAAAGTCATCTTTTGGGCAAGCATCATTGAGATCTCGAAAATCCACACAAACGCGTAATTGGCCATTCTTCTTTCTGACGGGCACAATGTTAGCAATCCATGTTGGGTAGGTTACCTCTCGAATAAAACCAGCTTCAATGAGTTTGTTCACTTCTTTCTCAATTTCAGGAACCAATTCTGACCTGAAACGTCGTTGAGGTTGTTTCTTGGGACTCACACCTTTCCTCACTGCCAAGCGATGTACTGCAATTTTAGGACTTAACCCTGGCATCTCTGTGTAATTCCAAGCAAAAACATCTTTGTACTCAGTTAAAAGCTTGAAGTACTCATGTTCCTCCTTTTCTGTAAGAAGTGCACTAACATATATTGGTCGAGGGTCCTCTGAAGTACCTAAGTTCAGCTCTTTTAGGTCATCGATAGTTGATTGCCCCCCATCTTCTAGCAATTCCGGAGCTTCATCAGCTTCAACTTCTTCATTAACATCAAGAACTTCCTCTGCGGTGATGTGATAAGATGTCATTATTTCATCTTCCAACTCTTTTGTGTTACTCGCATTCGGTATTGTTGAAACTCCACCAAGTCGAGGCTTCCACTTTTCTTGGAAAGATGAGGTCTTCACTTGATTAGTAAGGACCACAACATGCCTTTTCACCCTCAGTGGTTGCTCTTGCACTATGTTTATCACCTCTATGCGCTTCATTCGAGAAGGGACGACACTTCTGAGATCATCACTGACTTTCACCTCATCTTCGCTTTCACGTCTTGAGGCTTTATGTATTTGCCTATGATCTTTAATCCCATTGGAGTCTTTCAAGCGATCAAACACAAAACGAGATGGAGTGCCCAAACGCTTAAGCACGGATCCTTTCTTCTTCAAATGTGATGAGGTACTTGACTCGCGAGCACTAGTGACATGATCCCGAACACCCAATCTCTTGAAGACGGAAAAACAATTTCTTAAGGGAATTTCTTGTTGTGGCAAAGTATGCCCCCCTAATCGATCAAACACAGAAGGAATCACTTTTGTTGTAGATGACTGAATCCTATCGAAGACAGAAGATTTTTGTGCTATCATATCATTTGGATTTTCATCTTCTTCCACTTCCTCAGGCGTTATGCACTGAGAGGATAATGCATCTACTTTTCGTTGAGCACCAATCCTTACAGGCGAAGGAGATTCATAGCCTAGGCCAACCTTAGAAGTACTGAAGCTCCCTTCTTCCTTAAAAAGTTTCTTTTGAGTCTCATTAAGGCCATAAGGCTCAACACTTATAACTTTTCCCAATGGGGTGGGATTTTCAAAGTCATATCCAGCTTTAGCCAACAACTTATATGCATTGGAGTTGAACACGCCGCTTTCTTGCCCTTGAGATATTTTGCTTGATGATGGAACAAACCCTGCAGGAGCATATTTCACCACCTGTTTTCCAGCCGTGCTAGGTAGAGGGGTGACGAGTTTCACCATCCACTCTTGCGTGACTACATGGCTAGACTTAACTTTTTCTTTGGCCACTGTCTTTGAGCTATGACATTCAGCAAAAGGACTTTCACCCTCCTTGCGTCGTGACTTTGGAATATACCGAAGCACTGGAGTTGGACTCTTTTGTGGACCTTTTTCCTTAGTTGGCGCTTCAAGATTAACCTTGTCATTGTTCTGTGATTGGCTACTTTGTCTCACTTCCATCTTTACATCACTGACATGAGTCTCTGGAGAGTTCTCAACCCTTTTTCCTTTGCCTCCTTTCCCAGTTGATGAAATAGTGGATGGTAAAAATTCACTTGAAGTGACATTTTCTTCAAAAAACTTTGCATCCGCGAAGAATGAATCAACCTTATTAAAGGGTTTCACATCACCATTTATTTTTCGCTCACTTCCACGATAATATTTTAGACATTGATGGAGAGTTGAAGCGACCACACCATTCTCATGCTTCCAAGGTCGGCCTAACAACAATTTGAACGAGGTCTTCGCATCAATAACATGAAACAAGGTGTCAGAAGATAAATCCTCCATGCTAAGATTTACACGAATTATGCCAACAGCACGCTCGCCATTCAAGTTGAAGCCATGAATTATTGTTCGGCTACTAGACAATTCATCCATTGTAATGCCTAACTCAATCATGGTTGTCTTCGGCATGAGATTCACACCAGAGCCTCCATCGATCAAGATACGGTTCACCCTCTTGCCTCTTATATAGCCAGATACATACAACGGCCTATTGTGAAGCTTTGATCCAAGCAACAAGTCTTCATCATAAAAAGATAAGGCGGTGTTGCAAGACACGCATTTGTTTTCTTGCTCTGCAGGCTCCCCTGCGTCCTTCAACTTTTCTTCATACAATCCTGGGTTTTGAAGAGCATGGACGACTTGATGACGCATCTCCTCAGGAAGGTGAAACATTTGCTTCCATCCCATTCGCTTTGGAAGAGCATCAAGAATGGCTAACACTTTAGTGTCTTGGGATTGCCTTGAGCTTTCCAATGACACGGAGTTTGGATTACCATCTTTTTCTTTATCCCTTTCACTTTCATCAGTCACCCCAACAGTATTGACAGAAACTTCGTTGAGATAACCTTCAGGGAAAAACTCTTCAAGAATGATAGGAGCCAGAGGCTGTTGCTCTAACAAATCAATTGGAAGGACATGTGATTTGATCACCTTCTTTGATTTCTTCTTGCCTTTAGAGCGTCGTGAGCCTCTCCTCTTAGTTTGTTTTCTTTTGCGAGGTGTAGGTTGTTGATTTTGTGGTTTCACTTGCTTCCTTGGCTTCTTTCGTGTCACCAATGTCCAACCTTCGTTATCATCATCAATGTTGGCCTCCATGGTTGCAATCGCGCCTTGAGTTTTCTTTTGCGGCGGTGATATCAACCTTTGAACTCGGAACATTGCAGGCTCCAGGCTTCCAAATTGTATCACACATATTTCTTCTTGCTTATGAGGGACCATCACATTCGAACATTCCATGATTGGCATGTCAAATCCTTCAATCGTCACGCTGGTGTGATTTGCTGTCACTGTCTCATCAAGATCCAAGATGATCTTCCCATCCTTTGCTAATTGCATAACCTTTTCTTTGAGGGTTATGCACTTCTCTAGTGGATGACTGACTAAACGATGGTAACGACAGTAGTTGGGATCTGTCGTCCTATTTGCTTGGTCAGGACGCTTTGATTCTGGCAACTGAATGACATTCTTTTCCAACAAGTCATCGAGCATGCCTGAAAGATCTGAATCAGGAAATGGATACTTCTTGTTTTGCAAATCCTTCAATGTTGGTTTATCACGCTTGAAGTCCTTGGCATATGTCTCCTTCTTTTTGTCATACTTTGGTTTTGCAGAGATTTTGACAGGTGCATTACTGGTTGTAACTGTCATAGTCTCCTTGGATGAACCCTTAGAACTCTTGTCGGTTTTCTTGAACTCTTTCTTCTCGCCAGGAGGTGATGCGTGCCTATTTTATGATGTTTTACATCTATTTTTACACGCATTTGGTCGCTCATTTACTATGTTTTAGCCCTTTTTTCCCAACAATTGTGCACTTTCGTATTTTTATGCTCTTTTGCAGATTTATGCGGAAAAGGGACGATTTTGCACCAAATTTATGCCCTCGGGACTTTTTATGACTAAGGACAAGAAGGAACGAAGCCTAGCGCATATTTCAAGGCCTAAAGATAGTTTTTACAAGCAAAGAATCGATCCACGGCATTGCAGCCTGTTTCAAATGGCTATATCTCGAGTTCTAGAGCTGATAATGGAGTGATTCCAGTTGGAGGTGAAAGCTTATCCTCTTAGCTTTCCAACGCCGCGAGAATCGCTTGATTTAGATAAGTAACGAAGAAATGGCAGCTGTTTTAAGAACGATGCGCGCTGCAGTCCCGACAGTTGGTCGACCGACCAACAAAGTAGGTCGATCGACCAGGTTCCTATTGGAAAAGCCCAGAATTTGCCTGAAGCCCAGAAATTGCATAAAATCCGTAAAGCGGTCGACCGACCGAAAATATTGGTCGACCGACCACAGCGCAGTCCCAGAAGTTTCCGAAAAGCCCATACAAGTGTTTAGGTCATTAGGAAACTCTTTAATTCCGCCTATATAAGCTAATTCAGTCCCTAATTCAGAGGGAAGTCTTATTTAGAGAGTTTTATTTAGTCTTTAGTTCAATTACAATCTTTCAATAATTCTCAACACTTTTAGTTTGTTCTTCAATCTTTCAACATTCATCAATAAAGTTTGTTCATTTTCTGCCTTAATCCTATTTCCGGTAATTATTCTTTTAATCTAGTTTTATTATTGTTCTTATTTTTATCGCATCCGGTTTAAGTTAGAATCCCAAGCTTTATTAATTCTTGCATATTTAGATTATCGTTCACCGTGTTTTCCATATCAAATCTCGTTTTTATTATTGTTCCAGTAATTATGAGTAGCTAATTTTCATATGTTAGGATGTAGGGGATGAATATGCATAGGTAATAGAATTCGAAAGACCGACTTGTAGCAGGACCACGGTCGGCCGACTGGAATAACTGGTCGGTCGACCGAGGCCGTGGTCGGCCGACTGGAGTAGCTGGTCGGTCGACCACCCGCGTATGTATTCTTATTTTCGTCTTTTCTTGTCAATTATAATATCCTGCAATGAGACCATAAGGAGACTTGTAGGATGTTAGTAATGACCTACCCAAGATTGAAAGATACGGGAAGGGCATTGGTTTACACCTTAAGACGGATAGGTTACTCAAGGCTGAAAGGTATGTGACCTGGGATTTAGGAATCACCCTTATTGTTGACACCCAATAATTGTGGGACCTAGGAACTAATAGCATAGGCCGAAAGGAGCTATTAGGTAGCATAGACCTAAAAAGTTATGTTACACCCCCTTACGCGACTGCAATACATGTTGACCTTAGGATTTATTTTACCTTAGCTATTTATTACCCGAACATCCTAGCATCCCTTTTATTATATTTTATTCTCATCTTTATTTCTTGTTTTATTTTAATCTTTACCTTAGATATAGTAATCAATCAATCAAACCCCCAAATTTGTTACCTTTAAACATTCACATCAAACAATAAACATTCCCCACCTCCTTGTGGTTCGACCCTGACTTTCACTATCTATTGTTAAAGTTAGGAATTATAAATTTATCTTTGGTACCCTCAACGACGGGCATCAAATTTTGGCGCCGTTGCCGGGGAGGTGACGCCAGTGTTTATTGTTTTTTGTTTATGTTTTCCCTTTTTCTTTCGCTGTCATGACCATCGCCCCTTTCCCACAACTCGAGCATGAACCTTTGTATTTCTATTGTGATAGATTAATCTCCTTCCTTTCTCAATTTGGCTATCCTATTAGTATTGGGGAGGTTTGTCGTATCTTATATGATGGAGTTACTGTTAAGACCTTGATCGAGATTGAGAGAAATTGCGAATGGGAATTTTTAGACCTACCCTGTGAGAAGCAATGGGAGCTTCTCAAACACCTAATGCGAGCCAGTGCAGATACGGAGGGGTATGAGGGCATTGATATTAGTAACCCAGATATTCCTGTTGAGTGTGATCCTATCACACCCATTACTGAAGAGTCACTCATTCTTAAAGATGAGAATGATAGGTTATTTGATTCCCTCTACCTCCCCGTTGATGATACTGACTTGGATTTAGATACAGATGATGAGTTAGACTTTCACCCCTTGACTGACCAACCTATTTCTGTAGGTGTTAGTAATGAACATATTCCTAACATGTTTGAACCCTCGGTTGATGAACCTTGTGTTTTGCAGGATTCTTCTATAGACAACTCTGATGTTTTTAATAATATTAGTGAATGTTATGTACAAGGATCCTTTACAAAGGATCCTTCGGAGGCTTTGATGTGTTTTGAGGCATGTGCAGGTGAATGTCTTGCTCAAGAGGCTGATATGGATGCTCCCGAAATTGCAACTCTAGTGATAAAGTCTATAGGCGATAGGAAGAGAGATGTTCTCGATCGAGTAGTACCACTTACTCGATCAAATGATGTAGAGAACGAGGTCACTCAAGCAAGTGATCATTTGGCTGAAAAGAAGAGCCCAAGGAAGAAGAGACCGAGGAAGGTGTCGACCCACGACTTGGGAATCGACAACTCCGGAAGATGGATGGCTAGAGCTGTGGATGATGACCCACCCATCTACATGGTGGAGAGAAACTCATCTACCCAAATCACCATAGCTGAAGGAGTAGCCTATAGTCAGAGCCCTTGGTCAAAGAAACGCCGAATCCTTCGCGGATGACTTCTTCTTTTTGCTCGTTTCTGTTTTTCTTAAGACATTTTTTTTTGTTTTGTTAAGACTTTCTAGTTTGCTTTCTTTAAGTTTTTAGGACAACTTTTCTGTTGTGTTTGCGTAGTTAAGACTTTTTGGACTTGTTTCTGGGATCTCGCGCATTTGTTGGGCGCATATTTTTCTTGCTTTTTCAGGTTCTACAAAGAAAAACGAAGACCGCTGGGACAAAGACGGTCGACCGACCAGTTACACCAGTCGGTCGACCTAGTCGCCGCATTGCTGAAATTTTCGGTACTTTACAGGAAGGTCGGTCGACCTGTTCTCTTGGTCGGTCGACCTACCGTTCTGTCGCAGTCTTTCGATTTCTTCCTCGGGAACCGTGCAACCGTTCTTAGGTACTTGAGTGGCACTGCTAGCCACCAAAACCTCCCAGCTTACGCTGGTTTGGGGAGGTTTTTCTCATGCGCTTCATAATCCAGTGAGTTCTTTCCAGTTTTTCCTTAGCTTTTATTCTCTTTGCATCTTTCATTTATTTTTTTTCTGAAACCTCTACTTAGGCTGATGCACAATGGGGACATTGTGCGGGTTGGTTTGGGGAATGGTTTCGTGTTACATGCATTGCATTCTGTCACACGTTTATTGCATTTCTGTCTTGCATTGTTCTTTTTCTTTATTTTCTTTATATATACAAAAATCCAAAAAAATGAAAAATTCAAAAAAATGCACGTTTATTTTAGCATATAGGTCGAGTCGGAACGAAAGTATTTCAAGGATGATTTAGCTATCTTACATGTTTATGCCTTTACCTTGCCTTGTCAACTTGTTTTAGTATGAAAGTCTTTTGCATATCTACGAGTTTTTGTCAATTTGTATATCTTGAGACTTGACTTATACCTTGGCAACCTACTATACATTCTGAGTTTTAGAGCTTATTTCCTGGTTTCATTCTTAAACCAGTTGTCTAGGATGTGAGTAGTACTCCCCTTGGAACATGTTACATCAATATGCATAAACATGAACTTGAATTGCTATATACTTGTTTTACTATCTCGTTTTGTGAGTCTTGGTACGTGCATTTGGGATCCCTTTTCTCATATTTACCCATAAGCTTCACATAGCCAAAATTGCCTTTTTATTTCCCCAAAAAAACTACATCCCATACTTAGCCTACCCTTCCAAGCTAGTATTTGTGGTCATTGGATTATTTTTTGAGGCATCTTGGTTTGTATGCTATCATGAGCAAAAAGAGAAAAGAAAGAAAGAAAGAAAGAAAGAAAAGAAAAGAAAAAGAACAAGAAAAAGAAAAAGAAAAAAAAGAAAAAAAAAGAAAAACGGAAAAAAATCCGGAAAATACGGAAGTCAGTCGACCGACCAGCTTCTTGGGTCGGCCGACCACCTGACATCATCAGAAAAAAAAATTCGTTCCAAAAATCCCTTTCTTTTATATGTTATCACTCCCGTACTTCATTCAAAAATATTGGGGAGTCCTTTCTTATATTTAATGTGAGAGTTGTGCTACATAGGAGCACTTTCTTAATATCAAAAGTTGTGAAATATGTTGTTGGGAACCGGTTTTACTAGCTTGGCTACTAACCCTACATATCCAAAAAACATCTTAACCACTTTTTACCTTTTACCCCACATATCTTTCATAACCCCAATTGCATGTATCTGAGTCATTTAATGAGTTTGTTATACATAGTTGTAGAATTCTTGTTCATGTTAGATTGCAGGCATGTTTTCATGGGTCGCAGTTAGGTGAGTGTCTCTACAAAATTACTTCTTCCTATCTTTTACATATACTCACCCTTTGCTTCATGAGTGTCTCGAGCGTACCGCGAGAGTCCATGGTATAAAGTCTCTATAGTCTTTATTTTTGCAAGTCTGACAACACCATAACTCGTTTGCATGATTTAAATGCTTTCTCATTTTGTACTTGGTATTGGTTTAGGTTGACATGTAAATTTCGCTCTGAGATTGAAATCGTTCCATTAGTTAAGATCGAGTCTATTTCTTGCTTGAGGGCAAGCAAGGTTTGGTTTGGGGAATTTGATGCGTGCCTATTTTATGATGTTTTACATCTATTTTTACACGCATTTGGTCGCTCATTTACTATGTTTTAGCCCTTTTTTCTCAACAATTGTGCACTTTCGTATTTTTATGCTCTTTTGCAGATTTATGCGGAAAAGGGACGATTTTGCACCAAATTTATGCCCTCGGGACTTTTTATGACTAAGGACAAGAAGGAACGAAGCCTAGCGCATATTTCAAGGCCTAAAGATAGTTTTTACAAGCAAAGAATCGATCCACGGCATTGCAGCCTGTTTCAAATGGCTATATCTCGAGTTCTAGAGCTGATAATGGAGTGATTCCAGTTGGAGGTGAAAGCTTATCCTCTTAGCTTTCCAACGCCGCGAGAATCGCTTGATTTCGATAAGTAACGAAGAAATGGCAGCTGTTTTAAGAACGATGCGCGCTGCAGTCCCGACAGTTGGTCGACCGACCAACAAAGTAGGTCGATCGACCAGGTTCCTATTGGAAAAGCCCAGAATTTGCCTGAAGCCCAGAAATTGCATAAAATCCGTAAAGCGGTCGACCGACCACAGCGCAGTCCCAGAAGTTTCCGAAAAGCCCATACAAGTGTTTAGGTCATTAGGAAACTCTTTAATTCCGCCTATATAAGCTAATTCAGTCCCTAATTCAGAGGGAAGTCTTATTTAGAGAGTTTTATTTAGTCTTTAGTTCAATTACAATCTTTCAATAATTCTCAACACTTTTAGTTTGTTCTTCAATCTTTCAACATTCATCAATAAAGTTTGTTCCTTTTCTGCCTTAATCCTATTTCCGGTAATTATTCTTTTAATCTAGTTTTATTATTGTTCTTATTTTTATCGCATCCGGTTTAAGTTAGAATCCCAAGCTTTATTAATTCTTGCATATTTAGATTATCGTTCACCATGTTTTCCATATCAAATCTCGTTTTTATTATTGTTCCAGTAATTATGAGTAGCTAATTTTCATATGTTAGGATGTAGGGGATGAATATGCATAGGTAATAGAATTCGAAAGACCGACTTGTAGCAGGACCACGGTCGGCCGACTGGAATAACTGGTCGGTCGACCGAGGCCGTGGTCGGCCGACTGGAGTAGCTGGTCGGTCGACCACCCGCGTATGTATTCTTATTTTCGTCTTTTCTTGTCAATTATAATATCCTGCAATGAGACCATAAGGAGACTTGTAGGATGTTAGTAATGACCTACCCAAGATTGAAAGATACGGGAAGGGCATTGGTTTACACCTTAAGACGGATAGGTTACTCAAGGCTGAAAGGTATGTGACCTGGGATTTAGGAATCACCCTTATTGTTGACACCCAATAATTGTGGGACCTAGGAACTAATAGCATAGGCCGAAAGGAGCTATTAGGTAGCATAGACCTAAAAAGTTATGTTACACCCCCTTACGCGACTGCAATACATGTTGACCTTAGGATTTATTTTACCTTAGCTATTTATTACCCGAACATCCTAGCATCCCTTTTATTATATTTTATTCTCATCTTTATTTCTTGTTTTATTTTAATCTTTACCTTAGATATAGTAATCAATCAATCAAACCCCCAAATTTGTTACCTTTAAACATTCACATCAAACAATAAACATTCCCCACCTCCTTGTGGTTCGACCCTGACTTTCACTATCTATTGTTAAAGTTAGGAATTATAAATTTATCTTTGGTACCCTCAACGACGGGCATCAGGAGGCTTAGAGGAAGATGATTTTGTCTTGTTCCGAGCATTGATCGTTACCTCCATGTCATGAGCACGAGTCGCCAACTCTTGAAAGCTTTTGGGCTTGATCCCATTCAAGATGTACAAGAGCTCCCACTTCATTCCATTGATGCACATACCGACTGCTGAAGTCTCGCTTAAACGATCCTTGCATTCCAGACTTAGTGCACGCCAACGATTGATGTATTCCACAACAGCTTCATCTTCCCATTGAGTTGTGTTGGTTAATTCACTCATGCTGACTATGCGCCTTGTACTGTAGAACCTATTCCTGAACTCATTCTCCATTTGGTCCCAGCTGTCAATCGACTCAGAACCTAGATCCGTGTACCACTCAAATGCAATGCCTTTGAGAGAACGAACAAATTGCTTCACCAATAAGTCTCCATCTGTCCCGGCGTTATTGCATGTCTCCACAAAGTGAGCAATGTGTTGCTTGGGGTTGCCTTTTCCATCGAATTGTTGGAACTTGGGAGGTTGATATCTGGCTGGCTTTGCGTAGGACATCGATCCTCTTTGTATATGGCTTCACATATCGAAGACCGTTGAAGGAACTTTCACCTAGCTGGTTCTTGATCGTGCTGGCTATCAAGTCTTGCAGCTTCTTTTCGGTGTAGGCACTTAGATCATTCTTGGGGGGTTTCCCACCATCTTTCTTGTCATCCTCATATTCTTCATCCTCATCATCATCCTCCTCTTCGGTGTCACGATGACTTGACATGTCCTTGTTACGAAGGTCCTCCATTTCCTTCTGAAGTTCTTCAATCTTCTTATTCTTTTCTTCATTTTCCTGCATCATTCTCTCAAGGAGCTTATTCATATTCTCTATCTGTTCTTCAATGCTAGAGCCACCAACGACCATGACTGATTCGAAGATAGGGGTTGAAACTTCCTCCTTCTTTGGCATTGCCTTCTTCACCTTGCGAGGGGATGAACCACTAGCCTTGAACTTCTTGCCCTCCTTTTGTGGAGATGAAGCCTTGTGGATTATTGCAGTAGCAGCAGCAGCAATGGATTCAACTGAATACTTACGAGGCCTCTTAGGAACATGAGCAGTGCGTAGGCTTTCAGCAGCAACATTGATAACAGCCTTCTTTGACATTCTTCTCGTGGTAACACCAATTGAGGGAATGCTTGATGAAGGAGCAACACTAGGAGACCCTTTGAGGATTGATGCATAAGTTTTTGAAGGTGTGCTTGATGAACTGGAAGACATCTTTGCTTCTTGAAGTTGAACTTGTTGTAGAGATGAGAGGTAGAGGTGTTCACGTCGGGTTCACCAAAAATTTGTAGCAACTAATTTTGTATCGCAATAATTCTGTAACACAAAATAGATAGACAAATGAGTTTATATAATATCAGAAAGTTATGTGTACAACCTCTATTATTCCACTGATTTTACAACAATATTAAAACTACGAGTCTACGATCTTCGAGGCTCGCTTGCTTGACTTTAGCTTCTTGAGAGGGTCGCGTTGACTTGAATCTCTCTTCGATGCTTGAATTTGCTTTGAGTTTACTTGAGTAGGCGGCACGATTTTGTAGTGCTTGTTGTCTACTTGCAAGTGTGGTTTGTAGAGAGAATTTGAGAGCTTTTGATGTCTTTTTTCTCTTCACTTTGACAAATGATTTTCTCTCTTGTAAAAGTGATCTTTTCTCTCTTGAAATGATGGGAAATGTCTTATTTATAAGAATTTCTCCCTTGACAAATGGACTTGAGTTTGGGCCTTGTTTATAGGCTTGACTTCTCTTTTGGGCCCAATTGACCACATTACTTGGTTTAAAGTCCAAATAACCCATTTTGTAATATGGGTCGATCCGAACCCAATTAAACGGGACAAATATAATTAAATTAAGCTAAAATTTGATATTAACTCAAAATAATTTATTTTGCTTTATTCTCAGCACTTTAATAAAATTTCCGTGCCTACAGTGAAATAGATGCAAATGAATACATAAGGTACATCTCATCATCTCTATCGTCATCTCTCTCCACAAACACAGAGAGAAGCAGGAAAAAACCAAATCTCCATTAAAGCACATGCGAGCCTATTCTTCGAAGGTGAAACAGATGCAAATGAATATATATATATAAGGTACATGTCATCATCTCTATCGTCATCTCTCTCCACAAACACAGAGAGAAGCAGGAAAAAACCAAACTCTATAATTTATAACAAAACTACTACAGTATGTTGCTATAAATTTGGTTTCCGAGTATCGAATACGGTTATTTATCGTGAATTTTTTTTTTTTAATTAATAATCCAATAACAAACTGGAAAAAGAATCAAGTTAGTAATCAAAAGTTGATCAAAATCCACAAATTTACGAAGATGAACAAGATAATTTTGGCAATTTGATCCAAATTATAATACAATTATGAAATGGAAAATTAATTGTATCAGAAAAATGAAATTAAGAATTTGGAACTGGTAATTAATTTACGCTTACTATGAAACATTCATCGAAGTAGAGATACCGGAAATCGCAAAATTAATCATGATTAAAGATGATATATTTACATGAACACGAGAATGAATCAAACTATTAAGATGAAAAGAATATAGAGGGAGGTAAATGATATTCCAACCTTCTAGAATTTACGATTGTCAGTGTACGACGATGGAAACTGGAAAAAAAATTAGGGATTTCTGAGTTTTTTAATGAGATTGGAGATGGAGGGTTTTTTTCAAACTCAGTAGGTCTTTGGTGATGCTTGCTTGTCGAGTATTCAACTCCATCTGTTTCAGATCTTTAGAATCAGAATTGTATTTTCTGATTTGATGAAGATGAAGGATGTTTACTTAGAAGATGAAGGGGAGAAAACAAAGGGTATTTTGGGAAAGAAAATAAAGTAAATGGTCCTACGATGACATGGAACCAAAGTTGGTAGATAGTTTCAAAGCAACCTCATTTTGTTAAATAGTTTCTTTTTGAACCCTAATAAAGCAAAAACTTCTGTAATTTAATAGAGGAAAGGCCAAGGACCCGATTTCACTCCACCATAAGCGTTCATGATTATGATCTCTCTTTACTAGTCAACGGGTATGGGTTATAAGGGGAAAAACGCCTCTAATTCGCTCATAGACTCCCTCTCGGGCTCACTATAAGACACTAGCAATCCCGACTAACCCCTCTCGGGTTCGAAAGTCGATGTCCTAAGTTAAATACCCACGTTAAATTTCGGGTCATCCCTCCCCTCCTCTCGAAGGTTGATTTCAAACACAAGACTAGGGGGTCCTCCCTTTCGGTCTCAACCTAGGTAGACAATAAGGTCAAGAAAGCCAACCTGACTCCCAACCTAACCGACTCTCGCCGATGGACAAGGGTCTAGAGTCAATGAAACGCGCAAAAACCCATAAACAAGCCAATCCCCTAGTCCACCCTCACAAGCCAAACACAAGGACTAATATAGTGAGAATTCAATAAAATGAAACACCCATGATGGAGCTAATCGAGTCCTAGTGTGAGACTACTCACTAGTCATAACTAAAGAACTCAAATTCATAACAAAAGATGACACTTTGTGATTAAACATGATGAAGGATAAATTCTTACTATCAAACATGCAAAAACCAACTAGAACAATGATCTAAGGCAAAATAAGTCAAAACTAACAATAATCAAGCACAAAGGAAGAAACTTTGTAGACAAGCTAAGTGAAAAATTCAAACTTCTTAATCAACTAAAATGTAAACAATTGACAAAAAAAAAGAAAGAGATAAGAAATATACCAACTAGGAAGGCAAGAAAGAACAATGAAGCAAAAGAACAAAGATAGCTTGATAACTATTGAAATTGGTTAAGGATTTGTTGCAAATTACAAAGAAAATGTGTTTATCTCACTAAAACTTGAAATAGAGGTAGGGTTCACAGTGAAAACAGAAGGAAATAGGCTTATATACTAGGTTACTAAAAAGCAAAACGACCCAAAATATTGTCGTTCAAGTAAACAAAGATCCGCGCAAAAATAGAGCTGGGCACGGCTGGAACCGCAGGGCACGGCAAAGAGGGCACGACACCTTCTTCCCTGGAGAGGAACCGCACGGCAAAGAACCGCAAGGCACGGCTCTGAGAGCACGGTGCCTTCTTCCCTGGAGAGGAACAACACGGTACTCAAGGTGCCTTCAGTTAACTTCCTTATTTCTCTGTTTTGGGCTATCCATAGGTTTGTGTTGGGCCTCAGGTTGTCAAATGGGTCCGTGGGTTGTTTCTTGTTCAGGTGGGTGCTTGTTGGCCCTAGTCGTATCTAGACCTGTCAAAACCCGACCCGACCCGAAAATCAACCGTAACCCGACCCGTAAGTAACCCGTAAATAACCCGGTTTTCTCAACCCGAACTCGAAAGATACCCGAACCCGTTTTGACCCGTAAACGACGGGTCAAAACTCGACCCGCAGCGGGTTGACCGTTGGGTCAAGATAATATATCATTTTTAAAATATACAATGTCATATATGTATGTATTGATGACTTATAAATTTTCGACGAAAAATATTTATATATATTTTGTATGTCATGTCATCACCTCAAACAACATGCCACGTCATCACCTCCAAGTGTGTGCCACACAGTCACTTTAACCGTAGTACGTCGAATTGCATTACACGTCAGCACCCCATCACCTCGTACCACATGCCACGTCATCACATCGAAATGTGTTTCACGTCGTCACTTTTAGTGTAGTACATCAAATTACATTTCACGTTAGCACTGCCACCTCATTATTTCGATAGACCACATGTCACGTCATCACATCGAAATGTGTGTCACACTGTCACTTATAACTTATTCCCAATCATCATTGTCACTCATCTCCTAGGACCACATGTCACATCATCACCTCGAAGTTAGTGTCATACCGTCACTTTCGTCGCAATACGTCCAACTGAACCGCACCTCGTTTTCCAACACGTCCACCTCATCACCTCTTATCACATGTCACGTCATCATTGTTATCTTATTTGAGTCTCATTATCGTACTTAGCGAGTTAATGAGGGTGATGATGACGATAACGATGGTGATGGCGAAAATGGGTGACAATTAATTTGACTAAGACGAGCAAGATGAGAGAAAACGTATAAAATGTTAGAATTACGATATAAAAGAAGTTTTAAAAAATCGAGGAAAAGATGTTGATTGACCCGTATTTTTACCCGAACCCGACCCGGAACCCGTATAGACTTGACCCGTATTTTACCCGACCCGAAATACACCCGACCCGTATTTTACCTGAACCCGTATCTACCCGACCCGTAACCCGCCCGTTTAACCCGTTTGACAGGTCTAGTCGTATCCCTACAAAAGTCGACAAACACAGCCAACACCCGAAATAACCTCCCAACAAGGCAAGTTGAGCGTTATATGCAAATTAAACACGGAAAAGCACATAAAAAGTAAGAAAACAGGCTACGAGAAAGAGTAATTAGGTATGGAAAGCGCGTGGATAACGGAGTGATCACAAGTAGTTAAGTTTTTTGGACTTGTCGACTATTAAATAATTTGTTAGGAACTTAAATAGAACCTATACAAATTTCAATAAAGCGGAAAATTATCTGTCAATTCAAAATCTGGAGAACGTTTATATTTTCACACTTCAAATATATCAAGTACCACCTTAAACGACGTTGAATAGTTTTAAACAGATTTTGAAGAGAATGATTTTTTTCTTTATTCATATTTCATGAAGTTCGGAAAGAAAAACAAATCATAATACTCCCTCCACACAACTATGATCTTCCCATTTCTCTATTATATGTGAGTATTATTTTAATGAAATGGGAAGATCATAGGTGTGTGGAGGGAATATTAATTTGTTAAAAAAAACAATTGAACGTGGTGTTCTTCCTTTTCTTTTTGAAAAATTTCATCGGTGGCCACGGTGGGTATAAATATCCGATCCGGCCACCCATTAGTAAGATCGCGGAAACGGTTTTAAGACTCCTGAAGAAAGAGTATTTGATAGTAGACAAGTCTGAAAAACTTAACGTTTTTGTTCGAAGTAATTTTTAACGTATCTTAATACTCGTTTTTTACCGTCGAAGAAGATGAAGAGTTTTTTCTTTCTTATATTGATTTATGTTTTTTTTTTGTATTTCTCAAATCGTAAAATTCGTATTACGTACTGTTTTTACCATTGCGGGAGGGTATTATGATATTAAACCCATTAGGTGATAATAACACCATATTTTGCCGATCTTTAACTCATATTTTATCTCTTATTTGAACGAAATGATAACTCGAGTTAGTATTATTTACTCATTTTTAGTATTAAATAGAATATTAGTCTTATGGTTTCATATAATGTAAATTACATTACTTTTTGTTATATTGCTACTACTTTTCGACATTTTATTTTATAGGTATCTAAAAGGAAAAGAGTCGGATTAAATAAAATGAAACGAGAGAGAATTTAAAATTGGTTCAAGGGGAGTAAATGGAAATGATGAAAAACAAGTTCAAGCCAATCCGACGTATTCACGTCGTCCAACATGGGCTTCATGATTGTCTTGTCATTGGGCTATGTGTGCTACGTTTTGTAGTGATTGAAAAACAACAATCAAAAGCCCACTCCCTACCTTTCCCTCCTTTAACAAACCAACCTATTATACGTCGTCGACACATTACTAATTATCGTCGACACAAATTAATGAACTACCTAAACTACCCCTCCCATCCCCCTTCCTTTTTCCTTTATATTCAAATAATAATAACTCAATTTTCATATCTCACCTAACAAAATTCAAATTCAAATTCAAAAACCGTATATTGTCAACAACAATTTTTCCGTCTCAATTTCGTAACTTGAACACGGTATGTATTTCTTACTTCGTAGTTTTGTTTTTATGTTGATTTCTTGTTATTTTGATAGATTAGAAACGAATTTAGGATAGATGCCTTAGTTTTTTACGGAATTAGGATTGATTTGTAGGTATTTTTGACCCGGATTTGTGTCGTATTGTTGCCAAAAACCGACCCAAAAAAAAAAAAACAAAAAAAAAACAAAAAAAAAGGACGAAGAAGTAGTCCGTCTGGGTGGGGGTGGGACGAAGAAGGGTTACGTCTGGGAAGGGTTGGGGACGAAGAAGGGGGTCGTCTGGGAGGGGTTTGGGACGGGTTGGGGGCTCGTCTGGGAGGGGTTTGGGACGGGTGGGTGGGTCGTCTGGTATGGGTTTGGGACGGGTGGGTTCTTCGTCCGCTATGTTTTTTTTTTTTTTTTTTTTTTTAAAAAAAATTACGGATTAGGGTTAGGGTTGTAGGGTTTAGGGTTTAGGGTTTAGGGTTTAGGGTTAAGGGTTTAGGGTTTAGTAAATTATTTTTTTAAAAAAAAAAAATTCTTTATTTTTTTAAATTACTTACCCGGTTATTATTATTTTTAAAAATAATTTTATTATTTCCGTCTTGCTTAGTTAACGTAATAACGAATAATTTTTATTCTAAAATGTTTAATTATTTTGTGAATAGATGGCCGGGGGAGGAAATGACAGAAATGTGAGAGGTCGAGAGGTGACAGCATCAGCACGGGCTGGGAAACAGTTACGGTTTGAGCCGGAGGATTTAGCTGCTGCTGCAGAGATTTTAGCCGACGAGTCGGAAGTGCACGGTTCTGAGGAGCGGGTTGAGGACCGGTTTGAGGAGAGGGGTTCGGAGAGGGTTGGGGCTGAGGAGCGGGTTAGGAGGGGTCCCCGTAGACGGGGTGACGGTTGTTTTGTGGCTGAGGAGGGTTCTAGCAGTGTAGCGGCGCCGAAGAAGAAGAGGTCCGCTAAGGATAGTTCTTGGGTTGCTACCCGTCCTATTCCGGGAGGCCCAACTGTTTGTACCGTGATTCCGAGCTTTTTGGGGCACATCGCCAACCAGTTATGGACGACGCCTAACGATGTAGGTCGACCAGTGTTGACGGGTTACCACCGATTCGGTAAGGCGAAGGTGTTGACTAACTGGCCACTATCTCCGACCGTTCAGTCTCTGTATGACGATAGTGGTCTTGCTCACCTTGTTGGTTCCATGACCGAGTATTTTAACATGCCGCTTATTTCTGCTTTCGTTGAGAGGTGGCAACCCGACACCAACAGCTTCCACATGCCTTTTGGGGAGATCAGCATACTCCTTCATGATGTTGCGCAAATCTTAGGTGTTCGGGTAGATGGTCGAAGTTGTCGGGTTAATGATGAAGCTGGGAGGTTGGCGGATCCTGTTATGCATGCTTGTTGCTTTTTTTCGAGGACAGAGGAAGGCCTTAGGCAGCCCTTGGATCCTAATAAGAGGGTCCCTATTTACAAGAGTGGGGGTCTGTTGGTGGACTCCACTTTGGAGATGGCGAGGAGGAGTTGTGACTTTGTTGCCGCTCAGGGGTTCTTAGCTGTGGTTTTGGGGTCGACACTTTTCGTCGACAAATCAGGCGATAGGTTACGTCCCCAGCTGTTACCCTTATTGCATGATCCTAGTGAGGTTACTCAGTTTGCTTGGGGTGCCGGTACGCTTGCCTTTATGTACCGGCAGTTGGGTATAGCTTCACGGGCTGGTGTGAAGACTATTGGTGGTTGCATGACTCTGTTACAGTCTTGGATCTATGAGTACTTCCATATGTTTAGACCAGATCAACCACTAGTCATTGATGATACCCAGTGTCGGGCCTGTTGTTGGAGACATGTTGGGGCTTTCCCCCAGACTGCAGAGAGGTTGATTGAATATCGTAGGATTTTAGATGGTCTTAATCATGCTTCAGTCAGGTGGGAGCCGTTTGGGCCGCGTCAGGATGTGGTTCATCCTCGTACTTTGTACTGCGGTTGCATCCATTTCATGGACATAGCTGAGATGTACCAGCCCGATCGGTGTTTACGGCAGTTTGGGTATGTGCAAGTTGTACCCAATCCTATTATGCCGTTGGATGCGTACCGGCCTGCATCGGGACGAGATTACGATGTTAGGGTAGGCGGGGTTGGCGAAGGTTTATGGGATTGTTGGGACGATCACGTTATTCAGCTTGCCCGTAAGTCGACACCCGTTACTTATTTTGGCGAGGTGGCTTCAGATTATATGGGATGGTACAACCTCGCTTCTCACCCGTTGATCATTGATTCTTACCACAGTAAGGCTCCCGAACCACGTGACGATGCCCCTTTCACTCTTGAGGTAAAATATGTTTAAATATTTTATTTTATTCTTAATTTTCAAATACATATTCTGACAGTAAAGTTGTGAAATTGCAGAGTGCACAAGATATGCTGGCTCAGCTCGTCGATGCGGAGAAGATAACGGATGACGCGGAGAAGTTAGCCTACTACAATAAAGTTGTGAAGTCATACAAACCAATGCTAGACACTACTCGGAGCCGCATTGAGAAGAACAAAGCCCCCCGGCGAAGTGTGAGTGATCGCATTCAGCGTAGAGAAGATGGTATTTACACTAGTTCAGATAGTGATGATGACGAGGGGGTGTAGTTTTGTTTTGTGTCTAGGAATTTTATTTTGTTTATCGCGAATTTTCCTATGTGCGGATTTTTTAATTTATTTAGTAACTTGGTGTTTTTTTTTAATAGTAATTTGTTAGTAGCCCGTAGAGCATATCAGAAATTAGAAAGATGACAATTTTTTTTAGTAGTACGAAATTAATTAAACTCAATACGAAATAAAAACTACATACGAAATAAAACATAAAACATAAAAAATAAAACATAAAACGAAATAAAATAAACGACATAGAACATAAGGTTACAGATCTTAATTATCTTCGGACGATGAAGATGAAGAAGCTAGATCTCCCTCGTAATCTTCGGGTTCAATTTCTTCAGGTTGGCTAGCAACGTATTGATCGTACAACATTGCTCCACACTACCAAAACCTACCGACGCGGTTCAAAATTGCTCCACACTGAAATTTGATGTCGGTAGTTATCTCTGTAATGAGCTACGCTACCATCGTGTTCCCAACAAGGAGCTATCGGTGGCATAGGTGACAAGGGACGCACCCGAAGCCTCACAAAGTGGTTTCCCGTATGTAATACCCATAAGACACCATAAGGGGCACGCACTCCAATATGGGCTCGTAAAGGTGATACGTGTCTATTTTATGATGTTTTACATCTATTTTTACACGTATTTGGTCGCTCATTTACTATGTTTTAGCCTTTATTTCCCACAAATTGTGTACTTTCGTATTTTTATGCACTTTTGCAGATTTATGCGGAAAAGAGACGATTTAGCACCAAATTCGTATCCTCGAGTCTTTTGCTTAATTGAGGAATAAATGGAAAGTCAATTGGAGTCAAAGTCAAGTGCCAAAAGTCAAAACAAGAGAAATCCGAAGATTTCCGTACAGAGGCGGTCGACCGACCAGCTAAACGGGTCGGCCGACCAGTCCTGAATTTTAACTAAGCCCAAATTTCAAGGAATGCCGGAAATAAAAGAAGCCCAACAGGAAGCGGTCGACCGACCCGAATAGTAGGTCGACCGACCACAACAGAAGCCCAATCGATTCTTTTCGGAAATAAACTAGAATTAGAGTCTTTAGGAAACTCTAATCTCTTACCTTATATAAGCTAATCTTGTAGCTAGGGTTTAGATATCTTAGATCTTGATAATCAAGTTTTGCATCGAATCTTTCAGTATCAAGTTTTATCAGATTTAGTTTTGTAATCTTTCAATAATTCTCAAGCATTCAATAAAGTTAGTTTTTTTCTGCCCTAATTCCAATTGTGGTAATTACTCTTTTAATCTAGCTTTTTATTATAGTTCTTATTTTTATTATAATTGTTAAGTTAGAATCCCAAGCTTTATTGAATCTTGCATGTTTAGATTATTTACTATGTTCTCCATGTTTATTCTCAATTTCATAATCATCTTAACAACCATGAGTAGCTAATTTTCATATGTTAGGATGTAGGGGATGAATATGCGTAGGTAAATAGAATTCGAAAGACCGACTTGTAGCAGGACCACGGTCGGCCGACTGGAATAGCTGGTCGGTCAACCGAGGCCGTGGTCGGCCGACTGGAGTAGCCGGTCGGTCGACCACCCGCGTATGTTTTCTTATTTCGTCTTTTCTTGTTAATTATAATATCCTGCAATGAGACCATAAGGAGATTTGTAGGATGTTAGTAATGACCTACCCAAGATTGAAAGATACGGGAAGGGCATTGGTTTACACCTTAAGACGGATAGGTTACTCAAGGCTGAAAGGTATGTGACCTGGGATTTAGGAATCACCCTTATTGTTGACACCCAATAATTGTGAGACCTAGGAACTAATAGCATAGGCCGAAAGGAGCTATTAGGTAGCATAGACTTAAAAAGATATGTTACACCCCCTTACGCGACTGCAATACATGTTGACCTTAGAATTTATTTTACCTTAGCTATTTACTACCCGAACATCCTAGCATCCCCTTTTATATAGTTTTAATCTCATCTTTATTTTCTTGTTTTATTTTTATCTTTACTTTAGACTTAGTAATCAACCAATCAAACCCCCAAATTTGTTACCCTTAAACATTAACATTCAACAATAAACATTCCCCACCTCCTTGTGGTTCGACCCTGACTTTCACTATCTATTGTTAAAGTTAGGAATTATAAATTTTATCTTTGGTACCCTCAACGACGGGCATCAAAAGGCATGTAAGTGAAACTACCTCCCCAATGTCGCCGCCCATCTGCATCGTCCGCGGCAGAAATACAGCATATCACCCAGTTGTACATCGTAGCGTATCCATACAGATCGAAAGTGTCCATCCAATGAGGCCTCCCGCACGGTCCCTGACCCATAAATGTGACTCTACCAACATCTATGGACTCAAATCGGCACTGTCCATAAATAGCATCACGGTACGCGTTCGAACTACGTATCTCTCGGAGCAGATCTGACCTAGCCATCGTGAAATGACCTCCCTCACCCCGTAAAGCATGTGATATAACTCGATAACCACAGTGACCATCTGGAATAGGATCAAACCACGCTTCTAGATACTGTGGAAACCATGTAGGCAGAAAGTCAAGATAAGGAAAGTACCTCGGTTGACCGACGGTGTAATTCACCTCTAAAGGTGCACAATGTGATGTAGTGAAACTCCCTGAACTCGTAGTCGCAGTAGATGATGGAGTACCGAAACCCGATGACGGAGTACCGACTCCCTTCGGAGTGGAACGGGGGGCTGTTGACGGAGTACCGTCTCCCTTCGGAGTGGAACGGGGGGGTGTAGTGAATGTAGCACCATTACCTTGCGAACCATCGGGCGTAGTAGATCTGCCTCTACCCCTACCTCTACCTCTACCAAAGCTGACCCGAACCCGTGCATGCTCAACGGCGGACGGTTCCCTGCGAGTTGCTTTTTTCGGACGTCCTCTCGGGTTCTCGTTCACTTTAGGCTCGCGTACATCCTCCTCGTGCGGATGCAACTGAGAGTATACGGCATCGAACATGGTAGATCTCATAGTTGGGTCTGCATTCCTGATTTCATCAAACAACTCCTCAACTCGAGCATCGTCACAAGTAGGCATCGCTTCAGAACCATCGTACTCCAATTTCCTCCAAAATGGATGTAACACATCAAGAGGCACCCGATGCCCATTATAAGCTAAGCCATGAAGTGAACAAGCACATAGCAACCCCAATGTAGTAGCCGTCACACATCCGCAATTGCCCGATAAATCCTCTTCCAACATCTTGGCGCCTCTTTCCAATTCTGCCCGCATTTCGATGATACCTTCCTTCGAAATTTTGTAAGTAAGTCTGGAAAACAATCGATGAAGACCCGTCAGCCGTACCGATCTAGATAACTGCAACCGGTGTCGGATCTCAACATGTTGCGTTTCCAACAACGAATGAAAACGTATCCAAATGCGATCAAGAGCAAGTTTCGCGCTATTCAACCACTTCTTCAGATTTGCATGAGCCGACTCAACACGAGAAGTAGTAGTGTTACCGAAATGCATTATCTTGTTCCTTATGTACTTGGCCCATTTTTCCAAGTGCGGGATCCATTGCTCCTCAACATATGCCGCCACGCCCGCAAATTTCCTAACGAACTCGCTCCACGCAACATCGAACAACTCCCGGGTCTCCGCCTCAACAACTGCATTAAACAATACGCTAGTTACATACTTAGCCCAATGATCCTTGCCCGTGATATTGAGTGCTTTGGTCTCCACGTTAGAATATATATGCCAAAGACATAACAAGTGGTCCGACTCAGGAAAAACAGTCGGAATCGCATTCACCAAACCCCGTTCAAAATCTGTGACAATTACATTAGGCTGAACGTCGTCGTTGAGAAGTGACTTCAGTCGCTCTAAAACCCAAACATACCCCTCCTCGGACTCATGAGTAACAATCGCATAAGCGATCACAAAGCTCTTCCCAACCGGTGTAACACCCACAATCTCAATTAGCGGAAGACCGTACAAGTTTGTCTTGTAGGTGGAATCGATCAACGCAACATAGTAGTATGATCGAAACATCTTAACTGATTCTGGATGAGCCATGAACACGCGGGTAATCTCGTCTTCCTCCGGATCGGTAACCCAAAAATGGACATACTTATGCTGAACCGCGAGTGCCAACATCTGTTGTGCCGGGTTTCTCCCATCTCTTTCCTCGGCCCTTATTTTCTGAGACCGATTGTAGATTTGTCGCCGATTTGGCCTAGACTTCTCAGGATTTCTCTGATGCAAACCCGCACTAATAACAGCCGGTGTAACATGAGCTCTAAGTTGGGCATCGATGAAAGCCAACTCTTTTTCATCAAACCGTGCGTGATATCTATCACCATCTCTATACGTCACAAACCCGTGATTATGATACCCGAAAGTCATGAACACCCTCCATCTACCTTCTGTTATTTCAACAGCTTTCATTCTGAATTTGCAATCGCACCAGGTGCTACCCGTGTTACTCCTTCTCAAAGTATCAGCATCACCATTTAAGGGAGGTCGTCCACCCATCCGACAAACAAAATAGTCCTGTCTCAAACTCGTGTGGCGACCGACTTTTTTGTTGCTCGCTCTTTTAATTCCAAACCCGAGTCCCATTGCAATCGAATATGCCCAACTAAACCCTTCTCGACTCGAAAGAAAAATATTATCGGTGGTAAAATGACTAGAGTAGTCAGCACCGTCTCCATCATCATAAACCTGCACACGGTTCGATAATTACGTTCATGATTACGGTTTAGGGGTTAGGGTTAGGGTTAGGGTTAGGGTTACGGTTACGGTTAATTTTAAAAAAAAAAAAAAAAAAATTTGGGACAAAGAACATTCACGTCCAGAACAGGTCTGGGACAAAGAAGGGACACGTCCAGAACAGGTCTGGGACGTGGCACTGGTTCGTCCCAAACCAGTCCCAGACGTGGACCAACTGCGTCCCACACCATGTCCAGACGGGTGGGATTTTCGTCCCACACCCACCCCGGACGAAAATCCCATTCGTCCCACACCCACCCTAGACGAAACATTTCTTCGTCCGAGATTTTTTCCATTTTTTTTTTTTTTTTTTTTTTCTAAAAAAAAAAACCGGCTTCGGGAATCTACGCTAATCCGTTCTACAATATTACAAATCCTAAATTTCAAACAACTAAAAATCGTAAATTTCAAACAAATTAAAATCGTAAACTTACCTCTTCATTGTCGCTCATCGTTGAAAACCGTTCTTCAAACCGTTCTTCACACCGATTTTTGTATTTCCAAAGAAAACCGTTTTTTGTATTTTCAAAGAAAACCGAGTTTTTGAATTTCGTAATAACCCGATAACAATTTCAAGTCCGAAAATGAAGTTGTAGTTATAGAGGATAGCGGGGGGCAAAATGGGCATTTCATGTTAATGTGTCGACGATAATTAGTAATGTGTCGACGATATTTAACACGCCCGTTAACAAAATAGACAGCAAGAAAATAAAGCAAGACAGCAGGAGAAGTATACTTAGGTTTGTTAATTAACCAAAGTTTTAGTTTTTATTAATCTTATTAGGTTAAGTGTAGTTTATTCATGTTTAGTTATTAAATTTGATCAAAGTTGCAATATTTATTGTTCTATTATGCTTAAAATCAAATCATGTTTAGTGTTGTTAAAGTGTCTTGTGTTAGGTTAAATATGATTAGTGCGTAGTTTTTCATAGGGTGC
This sequence comes from Silene conica, assembly GCA_029255685.2. Taxonomy (NCBI): domain Eukaryota; kingdom Viridiplantae; phylum Streptophyta; class Magnoliopsida; order Caryophyllales; family Caryophyllaceae; genus Silene; species Silene conica. The sequence continues at coordinate 84,264,354 of CM055314.2, forward strand.
GATTAAACTGCGACATTTGTAGGTCACCAACTTAATTCCATTAACTTGGTATTGAGGGGAGTTTAATGAGTTAATTAATGGATTTGACTTGTTAATGTTTTATTTGAGATTGTTGTTGACTTTTGACCATTGACTGTCGACGTGAGTTGGCTAGCTCACTGATGAACCTCATTTTGGTCATGATTTTCTTTGTCTTTTCTTCATTTTTGGTCTCATTTCGGCCTCGTTTAGCGTGTCTTTGCTCGATTTCATGCTCATTGCCTCGACTATGCCTACTTGGTTCCTATTTTGTAGGTATTGAGGCGGGAGCGAAGAAACGGGGGCAAACGAGACGGATTTGTAGCAAAATGTGAAGAATTGAAGAGAATTTGGCTCCAGGCCCTCTCAGCCGGTCCAAGACCGGCGGCCGGTGAGACGGCTAGGAGGCTTGACTTTGACTTCTCGAGAAAACAAGAAAAAGTTCAGAAACTTGAGCTCTCCCTCTTAGCCGATGGCCAACCGGAGGCAACTCCTAGCCGGTGGCCAACCGGCGGCCGGCTGGCCGGCTCGTAGGACGTTTGTGTTGGGGCTGGTGTCCTTGACAGTTAGTACAATGACTTATTAAATCTCTTTAAGGATCACAAGGGCATACTTTTGTATTATTACCAGTTGATCCACGTTTATCAATAACGGTTGGCTTGCTAGATAAGTTTGACGTTATTGTCATACGGATGGCGGTGATCAACTGGTCCCTATACGTCACACCTATAGGACACGTTTGAGAGATGTGAAGGTATGAAAATACAATCACATTTATGCCGGATATGACTAAACAGTTAGTCAGAGGTATTGACTATTAAATTAGTCAATAAGATGTTGAGATTATTATTTAATACGGATTAAATAATTTTAGCTAATACGGATTGCATGATTAATTCGTAAAATTAAATATAAACGGTTATATTTAATTAAATATTGTATTCGTGTATTAATATAAACAGTTATATTAATTTGGGTAATTATACAATATCGTAATTTTATCAGACCATTATTAATACATCGACTGCATTAATATCTGATAACATGCATACGATTTATAAACAAAACCCGCGAATAAAGTTTAGCTAAATGGGTCGAATCACAAATTAGAATAAGGTAAGAGTGGAAAGCCCACTCCTACCCTATTGGAAATTTCGGCCAAAAGAGCTACATAAGGAGGAGGACTCTCCTTATGTCAGGGACTCTTGTTTCACTGTTTAAACAAATCTCAAGAAAAAACTCAGATCTCACATCTAAAACCTCAAAAGGCTCTCCCCATATTGCAAGGCAATTGGAGAGTATTTTCTAGCACACGCGGCATCATCTCAATCAAGTCTTGGGTGCAAGTTATAGGAGGGAATTTACTTTAATTCCTGTTCTTAGGCCATAAGCACAAAGGACCAAAGGTTGATTTCTTTTTCATGCTTTTAATTAACTTATGACAATAATCACAATTGTATATTTCATTATAATCCTGCAAGTTTAGGGCGAATACATGCTTTATTCCCCACAAGTGGTATCAGAGCCAGGCCATGAAAATTTTACCTTTGTGTTTTTCGTAAGTTTTAAAACCTGAAAAATCGTCTTCTGCCGCTAAGTCGGTCGATCGACCCCCCGTTGCGGTCGGTCGACCGCCTCCTGCGTGTTTTTCTGTTTCGACAGTTTATCTTTTGTGAGAAATCGTGTTCAGAAACTCGGTTTCGTGTTTTGTGGTCGGTCGACCTGTTTTTCGGGTCGGTCGACCATTTTGCTTTAAAAAAAAAAAAAAAAAAAAAAAAAAAAAATTCGCCAGGTGGTCGGTAGACATGTTTATTGGGTCGGTAGACCACCCCTGTAACAGACTCGTTTTTTTTATTTTCCGAAAATAACATGTTTTATATTCACATGGCCTTTAGTAATATACTATATACGGAAATAGTATATTATTAATTTTGTGAAACGGTTCACCCTCGTTTGATACATATTATTTTAAAACGGTTTAAAATAATAGGATTATAAACTTATTAAAATTAAAGTGGTTAAAACGGTATAATCACATAATTTTAATCCTAAAAGGTGGTTTGGTAAAAATTTGTTAATCATAATAACAGTATTATGTCATGAATGAATTTTGTTTTAGTTGATGCATTTTATTTATCGTCTTGTTGAATGCCTTGTGAATGCTTTCAATAACGTATTTAATTTTTCCAAACGGTTGTAACTTAGTGTGGCCTTAGAAGATTGTGTCACCGTAATGATGGGACACAATCTTGCTTGTAATTTTGAGATCTTGAATCTCCGTTTTGGGTTTTTGCCATGTAATTACTTTTGTATTTAAATTAGAATGTATCTAGGACTACTTTTGTAATTTAAATTAGTAATTTTGTGAAGACCGAAGACGGAGACCGGATGCTCACTCCCACTGCAAGGACCAATATGGAACATCAAGACAAGCTTCTAGGGTCCAACAGTGGATTCCAAGTTGTTTTATGTTTATTTTGGTAGGATAGGCCACACTAGGACTTTTATTTACGTTTATCGCATTTATTTTATGCTTTCATCGATAATAGCTTGCATCATATTCCGCCTAAAACCAAACCACCTATAACATGCCTGAAAACTGACTCATGTAGAGGTTACGCGTTAGTTTTCTGTGACAATACAGATGTCACATGTCAATTGCAAAGCCATCACTTAATTTAATTCATTCACGAATATGCTAGATTTAGTTCACTTAATATGAATAAATATAAGTCGATGGGGTCTTCCTCGTATAACCAAAAATTGAGAATAGTCTTTATAAATCAGCCTCCCATGAATCCCTTCTTCGTCGGTAGGCATAATATGACCCCTTCTACGTCGTGTAAGTGGGAACAGATGATTTATTTTATCTCAACATCATGGTCACTCGATAATATCCAGTGACTGAGATGGACTAATAGATAGGATTTACGGAAATCTATCGACCAAGAGTTCCAACGGTGGAATTAGCCAAACTGTGGGCTTATCAATATACGGAAATTGAGTCTTGGGATCATTTATATAATTCTTGAGGGAGATCAATTATATAAATGCATGAGTCTACGAGTTTAAATTCAATTTAATATAGACTTAAATCACAACAATGAGTTGCTTATATGGTTTTGTTTTATCTTCTTTTCAGTCTAGAACACGTTCAATTAAACTGCTGTATAACTAAATGGCTGGTGAAGACCCAATGCCAAGTGCCAAGCTAGCACGTGAATCCTGGCTAAAAGCCTTCATGGACTCCATGAATCAGTCCACAAGACTGAGGAATGATGGGTCAAACTTCTCTGACTGGGAGGCAGCACTACGGAATGCTGCCATTGCTGACGAAAAGCTCAAGTACTTAACTGAGCTCATTCCGCCACACCCAGGAACTGGAGCTAGAACTAACGAGGTTCGCGCTCATAGCGACTTCGTCATAGAAGCGGGTGCGATAAAGAACGTACTCATCTATGCAATGGAATCCAATTTGCAAAGACGCTTCATAACCCATGGTGCAAACAAGATTTTCACCACGCTCACTAACGAATTCTTAAAGGCTCCGAGAATCATTTCTTATGAGCATACCTGTCGCTTCTTTGAGGCGAAACTCCAGAAGGGCCAAGCTGTTAGCCCACATATTCTTCACATGATTGAGAATATCGAGAAACTGGAGGCCCTAAACTGCAAGATCAGTGAGAACATAATCGTTGATCGAATGCTTCATTCACTTCATGATGGGTTTGCCCTCTTTAGGGCCAACTATTACATGAATGACATGAAGAAGACTCCTCATGAGCTCCACTCCCTTCTCGTACAGACTGAGAAGGATCTGAAATTAAGTGGGAGCATGAAGCAGGATGTTCTCATGATCTCCAGTAAGGGAAAGGGTAAAGGGAAGGCTAAAGCTCAGGGCGACCTAGCAGTAGGTAAGCCCAGGTTCAAGAAACCAGGATTTACTAAGAGTGGGCCAGGTGAGTCAAGCAACTCACAGGGCAAAACAAAGAGCAAGGATACTAGCATGGAATGTCACCATTGCCACAAGACTGGGCATTGGAGGCGCTCATGCCCCGTGTATCGTGAGGACATTAAGGCAGGCCGCGTTACTCCTGTTGGTATGTCTTCTTATTCTTTTATTCACATGATTGAGATTAACCATGCAAGTTACGGAACTTGGGTACTAGATACTGGTTGTGGTTCTCATCTATGTAATCATGTGCAGGGCCTCCGAAACCAAGAACCCCTAATCAAGGGTGAGGTTGACCTGCGTGTCGGGAATGGAGCACGTGTTGCTGCAATCTCGAGGGGAACATACGTGATCCAGCTTCCAAGTGGATTCGAGTTATCTTTATATAACTGTTATTATGTTCCTTGTTTGTCCAAAAACATTATTTCAGTTTCTGCGCTTGACAAACTCGGCTTTTCATTTGTAATAGAGAATAATAGCTGTATTTTCTCCTTACACAATATGATTTATGGCAAGGCAGTTTCCATGAATGGAATTTATGTTTTAGATCAAACCACCGAGATATTACATGTGAATAATAAAAGGTTAAAGGTAGGTGACAAAGATCAAACTTACTTATGGCATTGTCGTATGGGACACATAAATGAGAAACGCGTAAAACAGCTCATACAGAACGGAGCTATCTCGCCCTTTGATTTCGAATCATATGGCACGTGTGAATCATGTCTCATCGGCAAGATGACTCGTATTTCCTTCAAAGGTGTTGGAATGCGCGCTGCCGACCTATTAGGACTCATACATACGGACGTATGTGGCCCTATGTCGATCAACGCACGAGAAGGCTATAGGTATTTCATCACTTTCACGGATGATTTGAGTAGATATGGCTATGTCTACTTAATGAAGCACAAAAGTGAATCCTTTGACAAGTTCAAAGAATACCAGAATCGGGTACAGAACCAGCTGGGTAGAAAGATTAAAGCACTACGTTCTGATCGTGGTGGTGAGTATCTTTCACACGAGTTTGATCAACACCTTAAAGACTGTGGCATCGTGCTACAGTTAACTCCACCTGGAACACCACAATTAAATGGTGTGTCCGAACGGAGAAATCGGACTTTACTTGATATGGTTCGATCCATGATGAGTCACACCGTCGTGCCTGATTCATTGTGGGGCTATGCTCTTTTGTCGGCCGCTCTATTACTTAACCGAAGTCCGTCTAAAGCTGTTGACAAGACTCCATACGAATTATGGAAGGGAACGGTCCCTAACTTGTCCTTTATACGGGTTTGGGGCTGCGAGGCTTATGTCAAGTGGAGACACGAGGATAAGCTCGGCCCCCGATCGGTCAAGACATACTTTATAGGTTATCCAAAGGGAACTTTTGGTCATTACTTCTACTCGCCAACCGAACAACGTGTTTTTGTTGCGGCTAGTGCGACGTTCTTAGAGAAAGAATTTCTCGAGAACAAGTCGAGTAATAGAACCTTCGAGTTATCGGAGGTTCAAGAACCAACTGCCGAGCAACCATTGGAGGAAACAGTTCCTTCAACCGAGGCTGCGGTAGATATTCCTGAGGAACCTAGGAGGTCGGGAAGAGTCTCTATTCCTCCGGACAGATACATTGGTATGGTCGAGGAACATGATACAGATGACGTCTTACTCCTAGAGGGTAATGAACCCACAACCTATAAAGGTGCCATGACTAGTTCTGACTCAAAGCTATGGCTATAAGCCATGCAATCCGAGATGGACTCCATGTATGAGAACAACGTGTGGGATCTTGTGGACCTACCTGCAAAGGTACGTCCCGGCTTTACAAGATAAAGCATGCCGTGGAAGGACAACAAGATATCCACAAGGCTAGACTAGTTGCTAAAGGTTTCACTCAAGTGCCAGGCTTGCACTATGATGAGATCTTTGCACCCGTAGTCATGCTACGTTCCATTCGGATTATCTTAGCGATCGCCGCATTTCATGATTATGAAATATGGCAAATGGACGTTAAAACCGCCTTCTTAAACGGTTATTTGGAGGAAGAGTTGTACATGGTACAACCCGAGGGTTTTATCGATCCAGCACATCCTAAGAAAGTTTGCAAGCTTAAGCGTTCCATCTATGGACTTAAGCAAGCATCGCGGAGTTGGAATCATCGCTTCGACCAAATGATAAAAGAGAATGGGTTCATTCGATCAGTCGAGGAACCATGTCTCTATATCAAGTCGAGTGGGAGCAAGATTGTATTCCTAGTACTGTATGTCGATGACATACTCTTGATTGGGAATGACATACCTCTCTTATCTTCGGTTAAAGCATGGTTGAAAAACCATTTCCAGATGAAAGATCTGGGAGAGGCACAAAGAATTTTGGGCATCCGTATCTACAGGGATAGATCACGACGGATGTTGTCTCTCAGTCAGGAGTCTTATATAGATAAGATTCTAGAGAGATTCAGCATGACGAACTCCAAGAAGGGGTTCCTTCCTATGACTCCTGGGCTTCACTTGAACAAGACTCAAGAAGCTACGTCATTGGAAGAGAAAGAGCGCATGAGTCGGATTCCTTATGCTTCGGCAATAGGATCGATCATGTATGCCATGATATGCACACGTCCTGACGTTGCATATGCATTGAGTATGACAAGTCGATTCCAAGCTCATCCAGGTGAACAACACTGGATGGCCGTGAAAAACATTCTTAAGTACCTACGGAGGACTAAAGATTGGGGATTGACTTATGGAGGCGACTCAACGCTCTGCGCCACGGGTTACGCAGATGCTAGCTTCCAAACGGATCGAGATGACTCGAAATCTCAATCTGGATTCGTTTTTACTCTTAATGGTGCTGCTGTCAGCTGGAAAAGTTCTAAATAGAGTGTTACAGCAGATTCTACGACTGAGTCCGAGTACTATGCCGCCTCAGAAGCAGCTAAGGAAGCAATATGGATGCGTCAATTCTTACAAGGACTATCAGTAGTGCCTAGTTCGAATGACCCAATCACCGTTTATTGTGATAATAAAGGTGCCATCTTCCAAGCTAAGGAGCATAAGTCTAGCAACAAGGCTAGGCATGTACAACGGAAAGCTCATCTAATCAGAGATTACGTGGAGCAAAAGGATATTTTTATTGATAAGATCGCTACGGATGACAACATAGCTGATCCTCTCACAAAAGCATTACCACGTGTTAAGCATGAAGGGCACATTCATTCCATGGGAATTGGATGTGTTCCTAAGTTGTAGTACTCTTTTATGAATTCATGTAATAATTCATTTTCTCGTGTACTCTATTCAACCTTATTGTTATGATATATAATGTTTTGTTTTTCATGTGGAATTGTACGTCAATTTTGAACACCACAAAGTGAACTGAATAACATTACATCGTTTTAGTCCTTGATTACCCACTTGAGCTGATAACTCAGGTAATCATTTTGTGACGTTGGTTGATGGTGGGTTCAACGAGCCATAAGTCACGTGGATGACTGACCAATCACAAAGGCGAGTTATACGGATATCTCGTAGGACACCCCGTGACAACGTTATGGAGTCCTAAATGTTTTATAACATTGGGTGCCTGGTCGTGGATAGGACCTCCATAGTGTTCCTTAGAGTCGAGTCTTTTGACCTTCAACTGTCTCTTGAGATTAAGACAGATTTTGGGTAACTTTGGTTTCTTTCCCTCGGTCACCGTAACAGGGGCCAAGAGAATTTTTTCTGGGTTATTTCATGCTGGGCGATATCGGCAGGATTCGAGTTGAGGGAAATATCCAAACCCTTATCAGGATTTTATCATTTCTCAGGGCCACTCGAGGAGTAGTGACTGAAATGCATGGCCATGCTCGAATACAGATTCGTTTTATCAGTTAAGTTACTCTCTAGTCGGGGAAACCACTCTTGATACAGATCGCTTGTGAGATACGACCTTTGCGAATGCGGATTTGCAAATTGTCTTACATTGAGTGGGAGAAATTTTAAAAAGATATGAGATTCGGTTATCGCACCTACACTTGTACGGACAAGTGGGAGTTTGTTGGAGACTTGTGTCCTCCACATGTAGTGTGATAACGTCATTGCACATACCCTTGTACGGACAAGTGGGAGATTGTTGGGGCTGGTGTCCTTGACAGTTAGTACAATGACTTATTAAATCTCTTTAAGGATCACAAGGGCATACTTTTGTATTATTACCAGTTGATCCACGTTTATCAATAACGGTTGGCTTGCTAGATAAGTTTGACGTTATTGTCATACGGATGGCGGTGATCAACTGGTCCCTATACGTCACACCTATAGGACACGTTTGAGAGATGTGAAGGTATGAAAATACAATCACATTTATGCCGGATATGACTAAACAGTTAGTCAGAGGTATTGACTATTAAATTAGTCAATAAGATGTTGAGATTATTATTTAATACGGATTAAATAATTTTAGCTAATACGGATTGCATGATTAATTCGTAAAATTAAATATAAACGGTTATATTTAATTAAATATTGTATTCGTGTATTAATATAAACAGTTATATTAATTTGGGTAATTATACAATATCGTAATTTTATCAGACCATTATTAATACATCGACTGCATTAATATCTGATAACATGCATACGATTTATAAACAAAACCCGCGAATAAAGTTTAGCTAAATGGGTCGAATCACAAATTAGAATAAGGTAAGAGTGGAAAGCCCACTCCTACCCTATTGGAAATTTCGGCCAAAAGAGCTACATAAGGAGGAGGACTCTCCTTATGTCAGGGACTCTTGTTTCACTGTTTAAACAAATCTCAAGAAAAAACTCAGATCTCACATCTAAAACCTCAAAAGGCTCTCCCCATATTGCAAGGCAATTGGAGAGTATTTTCTAGCACACGCGGCATCATCTCAATCAAGTCTTGGGTGCAAGTTATAGGAGGGAATTTACTTTAATTCCTGTTCTTAGGCCATAAGCACAAAGGACCAAAGGTTGATTTCTTTTTCATGCTTTTAATTAACTTATGACAATAATCACAATTGTATATTTCATTATAATCATGCAAGTTTAGGGCGAATACATGCTTTATTCCCCACAGTTTGCAAGTGACGAAAAAGAAGAAAAGGCAGAAGTTGGAATTTGCATCTTCAGTCGGTGCCAAGCCGGCAGCCGGTAGGGCTGAGCTAAAAATCGGATCTGATTTAAAATACCGAAACCGAACCGAAAACCGCAACAAGAAAACCGAAAATTCGGTTTTTTTCCGAATGCGGTATCCGAACCGGATTTTATTAAGCTAAACCGGTGCGGATACGGATTTGAATAATTGCAAACCGGGACCCGGATTTCAAACCGGTTATAAAAATTTAGAAAAAAAAAAGAAAAGTCTAACTAATAACTACGTCTAATACTCTAATTATCTAAACCCTAAAACCAAATCTAAGCAAACAATACGCAGACAAGCCAAAAACGCAGCCCCTTAACCCCTCTCATAATTTCCTTATCAATCTTCATCTCTTCCAAATTAATCTCAGATTTACCGTCTTCTCATCGAAATTTCGAGCTCTAGCAACTAAGGTTTGTATATTCATCCTTTTATCATATATATTTTAAATTTTTATGTTTTTATTAATTGATTGTATGATTAATTCGATTTTTTCCAGTTTTTATTCATTATTTCGTTCTCCATGAGTTGTTTCTTTAGTATTTTGTTATATATATCTCCATCTTTGATCAGTAATTCGAATGATTGTTGTTTCGTATTAATTCGATTGATTTTTACCGTTTTTGTTGGTTGATTGTTGTTATTTCGTATTAATTCGATTGCTTGCTCGAATGCTCGCTATTATAGATTATATTTGTTTCTGTTTATGTTTCTGTGACGGATATGAGGAGTCAAAAATTAATCACTGTCATCATTTTTAATCACAAATTAATCGCCTTTTTTAGCCTGGGTTTTCCTTAATTTGAAATGGGTATTCATTAAACTCATGTAATTTCATGTTTTTGTTCATCAATTTATCGTTTCAGCTTTATTAGCTACTGCTTTATTAATTATTATCATCTAAAGTCTAAACCATTAAATTTTGTTGTAGATGTCCTCAAGTTTTGATGAAAATGAAGATATTGAAAGGCTAATCAATTTGGATGACACTAGTGAAGAGGATGAAGTTGAGACTACTCACTGTGAAACTTCAAAAACCCGAAAGAATCTCAAGCCACCACGACCTCCCAAAGTTTCAATTACCGGAAAGGGTGAGTCTCCTTCTCGTAAAAGAAAAAATGCCTCCAATGTTTGGAATCATTTTACTAGAGGTGATGACAATAAACTTGCTATATGCAATTACTGTGAACGTTCGTTTGCTTGTGCTTCAAAAAATGGGACAACTAATGTAAATGCTCATACGAACAGATGTCCAAAAGCGCCTCTTAATTTGGATAAGAAACAGAAGTTGATAAATTTTGAGACGACCACTGTTATTAATGAGGATGGTTCTACTAAAACTATTAGTGTTCCAAAAACATGGTCTTTTAATCAAGAAATTTGTAGATCACTTGCTAAGATGGTAATAGTTGATGAGTTGCCTTTTATGTCTGTTGAAAACGAGGGATTTAATGCCTTTTGTAATGACATGAACCCTCAGTTTGTTATTCCTTCACGATTCACAATGGCTAGAGATAATTATGGTCTATTTATAGAACGACGAAAAAAGTTGCATGATTTCTTTGGTAGGCTTTCTTCTCGGGTTTGTCTTACCACAGATGCTTGGTCATCAGGTCAAAATTTAGGCTATATGTGTCTTACGGCTCATTTTATTGATGATCATTGGGTTTTGCATAAAAGAATCATCAACTTCTGTCAACTTTCTGGTCATTCGGGTATGATAATTGGTAAAACCGTTGAGAAATGTTTGAGTGAGTGGAACTTAAAGAACATTTTGACAATCACTGTCCACAATGCTAGCGCAAACGATGTTGCACTTGATTATTTGAAGAGGAAATTTAATATTTCAGAATGTGATGTTATGGGTGGGAAATATTTACACATGAGGTGTTCAGCTCATATTTTGAATTTGGTTGTTTAAGACGGCTTGAATGACCTTGCGACTTCAATTGTTAAAGTTCGTACCCTCTGTAAATACGTGAAAGCTTCACCCGCTAGAAAAGAAAAATTTCAAGCTTGTAATGTGGAAGAGAAAATAAAGTGTACGAGTCAAGTATGTTTGGATGTTGAGACTAGATGAAACTCTACTTACTTAATGCTTGATGTTGCCGTAAATTTTAAGAAGGCTTTTGGGTGTTTGTATATAAAAGATTCCAATCTTCAAAAGGAAATGGACAAAGTTGGTGGCGAGATTAGAATTGAGGAGTGGAAACAAACTTATTACTTTTTGCCTTTCTTGAAAATTTTCTATGATGCAACATTGAAGCTATCCGGAAGTCGTTATGTGACTAGTAATGAATATGTGGAGGTTATATTTGGAGTTGGTGAAGTGGTTTCTAAACATCTTACCCACAATGATGAAGGAGTTCTAAAATTTTGACTAGTAATTAAAATTTGACTAGTAATTAAAATTTGTTATTCTAAAATTTTGTGACTAGTAATTAAAATTTGTTATTCTAAAATTTTGTTATACTAAGAAATTAAGAATGCCCCTTCATCGCTAATGTTATCGTGAACCAATTGATAATAGTACCATATCTGTTTATTTCTTTTACACTATACTCGAACCCGGGGCAAAGACCCAACGAGCTCGAATCGTCTCGAGTACATTTTATCTTATAAATTGTCTTGTATCTACACTCGTGTCCTAGTTTATACTTTGCTGCATTGTAATAAATAGCTCACGGCTTACAATTGCTTAATATTAAGACCAAATTTATTAAAAAATTTGCATAAGAAAGTAAAGCATTTTACATCACCAAACAGCTCATTATTCAACTAAAACATTCTTATTTATTGAAAATTGTACTTTTTCGAGTTTATTTAACATTATTCTTCATATCCGCTGGATTTTTTTCCCGCTGACTTCAAATCTTGGCTCCAACATAGACGTAAATCAGACTAAAGTGAGGCCCTTAAGGGATAGATAAATTCAGGCTCACTTGGTCTCACAAATACAAGGAATTCGTGATCGGATTCCAAGATTTCCATTTCCTGCTCATCAAGTATTATCCATGCTTCAATTTTACGGTTTGGTGTATGAATCAACTGTATATAATTCTTGAAGAAAGAATTCAGTCTGCCACCCGTGCATCCTATCCAAGCAGGCTCCCCTGATCCGAAATTAACCTGCTCAAAACCCCCCAAACTTGTAAAAAAATATGCTGTGGGTAATAAGTCCTCAAGAATTTTCTTGTGATGACGGGCAGCCTCAAGACGGTCTTCACCTCGATACTTGTTTACCGTGTTACTGTCTTTTGTTGTAGACAATACTTGTCGCAATAGAATCACTAAGTCGCGAATCTCAGGTACGCTCCCTGATTTGTTTTCCCAGTTAACAAACGCGTGTGTTACAAACTTCCCAAAGGTTGCTTGTGGTACTGCTGGACGAAGGTGTGGCCGCATGTTCACAGAATGGATGGCGGCCGAGGTAGTCGGAACCTGCTCTTGTCCTACAGGAGATCAGTGTTTACTCGATTTAAATCGGTTAATTTTAATAATGTACCCCTTCTCATATTTGTAATTGGAAAATATGTAAGGTGGTTTAATGTCGAAATCTTTTTAACATTTTTTTCTTTTTGTCACCCGAAAATTACTAATATTGCACGTGTAATTTATTAAATTGTCCTTGTATTATCAACACATTTACGAAATTACCCTATACAACGAACATCATGATTGTAACTCTTATCTAACATAACGATTCACTCAGTGGCGTTTTTAGGGGGTGCAAGGGGTTCACCCGCACCCCCTTTGTTCGAAAATATTGATAAACTAGTTTCTATGAGGTTCATCAAATATTTGGTGGTATAGTGGTTAGATACTGAAATTCTACAAGTTTGTTCACGGGTTTGACTCCTACGTACGACATTTTTGCACTTTTTTCTCATTTAGTAATAAATTTTGACTTTATTGCTATTTAATGTTCTAAGATCATATTATTGGGCTACAATTATCTGAAGTATATTATAAAATGTACTCTTTTCTCGTTAAAGAGCTATATATTTGCAAATTTATACAAATTATTTTATTTATACCTTATTGAATTATTTAGAACCAATTTTTTTAATTTTGTGTTTTACTCTGGCCTCACGATTTTATTGTGTTTAAATTTTAGTTCATATCGTCGAAATAATTGTTAAGTTTTTGCACCCCCTATAATCGAGTCCTGGATACGCCTCTGGATTCACTGCACTCGCTGGGATTCTCAATTTAGCATTTCCTTAATTAATCACTGGTTACAAGTCGGCAAAATCGATTCAATATTTCTTGTGTAAAGTAGGAGGAAGACTATAAAAGAGTATTAGAGATCACAAGGCTAAAAGCATCCGTTAAAGATGAAAATTTGTGGAAATTCGAAATCGTAAAGACTAAAGGATAGGTAATTCACAAAAGGTTGGCAGGGCCCATGTTGGGAAAAAAAATCAACAACGTCCACCCCACTACTATATTGTCTTTCATTATAGTAATTCTTGCTTGTGACGGGTCATCATTTATGACGGATATTTTGTGAGATAAAATGGATACTAAATGAGTTAGTGGAGAAAGGGGACCACATGAATAGTGTATGAGAGAGAGAAAAAGTGGGTATTTTGTTAGAGAAAACGGTATCCGTCACAAGCTTGCGACGGATAGTGTCGTTGCAAATAAGAATTTGTGCTTTCATAATACATGTCGCAAAATTCATGACCAAATTTTTGAATTTGGTGATAGGAACGAATCTACGAAAAAAATTGTGTGCAGACGTTTTAAAGTACGTTTTTGGTACGCTACAAAAGAAATAAGATCTCAAAAATAAACAAGCATACAATCACATATTTTCGTTTGTGACGGTAATATCCGTCGCAAGTAGGGGCGAACCCACCTTAGAGCAAGGGGTAGCAGCCGCTACCCCAAACTTAAAAAAATTGGTTTAAAAGTCTGTTTTTTGCTACCCCAAATACTGATGAATAATAGATAATTAAATGTTATTCAATTAATTACAATATAAATATCTTGTGGCTTAATGGTAAAAACATTAAATTCCAATTTGGTAGTCAGGGGTTCGAGTCTTACTATGTGTAATTTTGTTTTTTAAAATTTTTTTCAAAAAATAATCCTTTTGAGAAGATAAAACAAACCATTTGTTTTTCTCTATTAACTATTATTTTTATCTTATCTAAACAAGTGTATACTTGACCCATCGCAAACTTGTAACGAATATATCCGTCAAATTTATTGGAATACCATATGTTGAGGTCCGCATCTAAGAGCCTGTTTGGCAACTTGAAATTGAAATTGCATTCTATAATTGAAACATTTTAAGTGTTTGGTAACCTCGAGAATTTGGAATTGGAATTGGACACAATTCCTTACCAATTCCAACCTAGTTAAAATTTGAGTCTGTCAAATCCCTACCATATACTCCGTAGTAGTTATTTCAATTCCATCACTATTTACGTCTTTTTATATCCAAATTTAATCGTAATATTTTAATTTTTGACATTTTTTCCGAACACGAATATTTTCCGTGAAAACTTTTCTTTTTCCCACATAAAATTTTTTCGACCACTTCAACCAATATCCGTCTCGCCAAATTCAAATTCCATGGGTTCCCCAAACAAACTTTTGGAATTGGATTTCGAATTAAATTCAAACATTTTGATTTCTACAATTGAAATCAACAAAATAAAATCAATTCCGTGATTCCAAACGCGGCCTTAACAAAATTATAAATTTGATACTAAAATGGGAGGCCCCATTTCACCCCCCATAGTTGCCCAGGACGTACGTTAGATACTTAGATGTCCCTTCATTTGTGTGAGGGGGCATGTTATAGTTTTGTTTAAGATGAATTCTTATCAAATTTAAGTGAAAATATAATTTGAATAACACACATTTTTATTGGAGACGGCATTATTCGTCACAAATTAAAAACAGATAGTGTCTCTCATAAAATAAAGGTATATTTAACACTATTTTACAAAATAAAGACCGATAGTGTCCTTCTCAAAACCCCCCACCTATTCCCTCCCACCTACCTAATATTGTTAGAATTATTATACGTCTTCAGTTGGATATGAAATACCCTTCACAATCAAAACATTTTGCTTAAACAATACTTGATCAATATTTAGAAACATTTTTTTGTCAAAGTAGTGTTATTCAATTAAGGAAACTAATTAACTTTTACGCCTCATTTCAAACTACTTTCTCCCAATTAGTCTGTCTATCACGTCTTTTCTCTTTCCTTGAAAAAAATAATCAAATCGTTCAATTACCTGCAATGTTGGAGCGGGATGATTGTAGCACTCGAGCAGCGGCCATCAAATGCTTCCAGAGGAAGCAAGTGATGGATTCGACTCGGGTAGGATTTGGAACAGTCTCACTTCTAGCCATTGCTTGTAATCGACGAATACTTGCCTGACTAAACTCGAACGTCTTAATAACACACCCACCACTCCCAACCGTGACAGGCTGAAGCACCGGAACTTCTGCTGGCGATAGACACCTGTCGGAGTCTGAGACCGAGACCGGAGGAAAAACACGAGTTTGAACCGTTAAATCTGGGTTGACAACGGGTGGTGGAGTACCATTGGCAATGGCAGACCATGTCATATAAAAATAAGCCCATGAAAGCCCATCTAAGAATTTATTAATAACTTGGCTTCCTATCGAAAACCCGCCACACTTAAAAACACTAATCTGAAATGCCATGGGAATCAACCCGTCAATGTTGATACGAGTCAGGTCGAGAAATGTGACGTCCCTCGGGATGAACGAGGGGACCAAGTTGACCCGGTTAGGGGATGCAAGAAACTTTGATAGAGTGGAATTAACTCGGGTTACGATAAGAGGTACACCCTCGTCGTTGCAGTTGATTGTGGAGTCATTGATTATTAGCCTTCCGGCAAGTGGGTAGTAAATGGATAGCGTTTTCGACAATGAGTCTTTTAGTCGAGTTACGGTATCAGACCCGTATGACCCGACCTTGAATTTTGTGTAGAAAAACACAGTAGGTGTACTGTACTCAAGAAGGGGGTGAATTTGATCGAGAAGTGATAGTTTGTAGGATTTGAGATTTGGTGGTGTGGGTTTTGATGGTTTAATCATTTCTGTTGATATTGTTTCTAATTGTAAGCCTAATTCCATGATTTTTGTTTGGATGATTTTTGGTTTACAACTCTTTTTGTTGGGTGTTTTCGTTGCTAGATTTCACCAACTTATTTAAAGAACTGCAAAAGTGATCAAACGGGTCATTTGTTCGGTTTCGGATCTGGCTTGATTTAGAACAGATTGACTTTGGGGTCTCTTCTCTTGAATGAAAACGCCTCTAATTTGAAATGAACTGAATTTATAGGATCTGAATTAAATTGACCTGAATTTATAAGATCCATTATATAATTACGGATTTACGGTAGTTTTATTTTTATTTTTATTTTTAAAAAAATTGTTTGATATATTTTGGTGTTAATCAGGTGGTGTTAGTTCAATGGTAGTTGAGTTAAACCTTAAAATTTACAGAAATGCATAAATTGAGAAGTCTCAAGTTCGAGTATCGGCGGGGATGACCACTTAGCCACTGCAACCCCCGAACGAGTGGCTTATATGGTCCGTGTAGTGGTGCAAGAATGCATGGGCCCAGAGAAATTCAACCCCCTCGTCATCAAAAAAATATTTTGACGTTTCAGTTTATCGCCATCTTTTACCACCCCCTCTCCCGTCACCACCATTACCCCACTTCCTGTCATCCCTACCGGGACACCAAAAGATTTTGCCAACCAAGTATGTAATTAACTTGAAATTTTATAATCACAATAATAAAAAGAAGCAATCTGTGGTCATGGTTTGTTTGGTGGTGGTGAAACGATTTTGTTGTAGTTCTTATTATGGAGTATGTCTAGAATAATAGTCGACCGTTTACTTCTCACTAGCAATGATAATACAATAAGTCTCTCTTGTGATGGATATATCCATCACAAGCTTACGATCGGTTGGATAGCTCCCATTTGTGTAGATACGATAAGTCTAGACTCTATAGAATCACAAAGTGTTTGTCTTTTCCTTGTTACATGAATAATGTTTAACCCGTCGCAAGATTGTAACAAATATGTCCGTCATAAATAAGAATTTGTGATGATATGAAGCCCCTCGAGGGTTTATTCTTGTGTCAAAAAAAGTATATGCTTGATATATAGTATATTCCTATTATGTCTAGAATAAAAAATTCAAAGCCGTACATGGAGGAATTAGAGGCAAGAGGTGGTGGTAACTGGGCTGGGAGGCCGTTTGCCTCTGTAATAATCATCCTTTAGCAAGTCTTAAATATCTGCAACCGAAAGGACGATTATTACAGCTCACCCTATTTATTTTGTTCTCTTCCGGGTCTCCGGCTGATTAATTAACATTTGGCGTGTTTATTCATTTTTGGCATCATATTGAATTAATACAATCTTATCACAATCCGGGGTAGATATAAGCAGGGATGGCAATGGGTAGTGTTTGGGTAGGGTCCGGCAAAAAATCTTAGATCCATACCCGATAAAGATCCTAAAAGATCTGAAATTAATAGACCAATACCCGACCCTAATGGATCTGGGTCCGGGTAGGTCTACACTAGGGTCCGATTTTTCTTAACGAGTTATTCAATAAAATGTCCCCAAAGTTCGAATTAAATTTCAAAGTTTTGATTAAAGTATTACAAAGTCTTGGTTATTTGAATAATTACCCATACCTGACCCTAAATTATATCATTTACCGTACCCAAACTCAACATTTTCATCAATTTCTTCGTTATTCTTAATGGTTATTTGGATTTGCGTATAGTATATTAATGATAACTAATAAGGATCATCTGTTTGTGTGTATTATTTGGGTTATTGACGTTCGTATGTATGTTTTTTGTTTTTGTTTTTCTTTTTTTTAATAAATATAAGGGTCTAAGGGTCGGGTCGGGTCTCAAGACCAAGACCCGGACCCGAAGTTTTTATATAAGACCCATATCCGACCCATACCCGAGTGGGCCTCAAAAATTCAAACCCATACCCGACTCGTTAGGGTCATACCCTAAGGGTCTGGGTTGGGTACCCGACCCACTGCCATCCCTATATATAACTCATATAAGAGGCCGGGTGAGTAGGTGTCCCCATAAAATATCAGAAATAAATTTGTATTAGTATCTAAGACTCTAGTTAAAATTTTGTTAGGAATTTGGTAGATTATTGGTATTTTTGAGTGAGTCTTGTCTTAATATTTGCTAAAATCTTGTTGCAAAACTAGCAATAACCTTACCCTTATGAAACCAATGTGAACAATAGTACAAGTTCATCCAAGTTCATAAATGGCCCCCTTTATTTCTCACTTTTTTATTCTTCTCAATTTTTTTAATGCGATGAACTTGGTTTGTCGGCACAAACTATAAAAAACAAAGACCCCCACAAACTATCCCGCAATGGTGCATGTTTGTCCATATTTATAAATTTTCTTTATGAACCACCATTGTTCATACTCTAAGTTATCATGGCATAGTTGGTAGATAATAGGTTCGATTCTTTATAGCACATGGTAACTTGCCAAATTCTAAATCATTGACCACTTTCATTTATTGTTAATTTAAGTACTAAAATTTATTATATTCTATAAATGAGATATATTTTTAGATATACTCAGAATTTAAATTATTTTAGAAAAAAAATATTTTCTGAAAAACATATGTATGACCAATTATATTTTCATTCTTTTATTTATATAATCACTAATTTAGAAAAAAAAAAAAAAACTTCAAAATACTAGTATAAAAATATTATCTTAGATGTGCTTCGATAATACGTAAAAAAAAATTGCCCCTAACACTAAATTTCCGGTCTCACAACTCAAGGTAAATTGAAACATATTAATCACCACAACTTTTGATTCTTTAATGTAACAAAATAGTGTTGCTTGTCACAAATATTATTTGTCACATGTTAAAGACGGAAGTATCCCCAAGTTGAAGACAGAAGTATTTTATAAAAGTGACATTATCCGTCTTCTACTTGTTATGAATACTGTCCATCTTCAATGAAAATTTGTGTAATGTAAATTACATTTAACATTCACGTATCGGATTTCCAATCATGCTAGAGAACCATAATCGAAAATAGTACTCAGCTCTATTTTTTATTACCCTATTTTCTCTATACTAGTTGATGATGCCTTGCAGATATTAATTAATATTGATATTAAGATTATGATTTTCAAATTTATGCTCTCAATTATAACAAAATTAATGTAAAAAGAAGATTTTATTTTGTAGTTTAAATTGCCACAAGTCATTACGTTACCCAAAGCGTATATAAGATTTTATACACAAAAATGTTAAACAATTGCTAATTTAAACTGGCAATTACCAACACTTTTATAGCAATTCTGCTAAATAAATTGATAATCAAACCTCTAAATTATATTGTTAGTTAAATCTGATTTCTAAATCTGTTTTTGTCAATATTAATCCGTTATTTTTTAAAAAAATGTTTAATACGAATTATATTTTAGGTTTTATAATTAGTGGTCCTCCACCTCAACAACGTCGGTTCGCATCATAAACAAACTTATTAGTTATTACAGCTCGGCCTATTTATTTTGTTCTCTTTCGCGGCTAATTAACACGTGAATTGTGATGTGTTTATTCATTTCAAAGTATTTTGGGAGGAATTGTATCCATTACAAGCTGAATTCAGATATTTATATCTTATAATAAAGTAAGTAGTTGGGAGAAAATGAAGTACTTATGAATATTGACACTTACACATTGTAAAAGAGGTACTAGTCATTTTCAGCTTGTAACGAAGACAATGAAATATCCGTATTCAATGAGAATTTATATTATTTTTTATGGCTTCATTGTGTATTACAATGTTATCAAAACTCAATATAAATGGAAACATATTAATCACTATAACTAATGATTCATTAATGTAAGTTACATTTAACATTAATTCTCGTGTCCGATTCTCGATCAAGCTAGAGACCCCATAGTCAAAAGTAGTACTTGCTCTATATTTTATTACCCTATTTTTTTGTGAATTTAGTTGAACAAAGATAATACAAACGTGAAATAAATATAATTTTTTTGGTGACCAGAAAATTTACAACTGTTTTTTTTCAGTATATTATACGTGAATAACGTGATAACTTACAAACCATGTATATTATGTAAGTCATCCTCATGGTGAATTGGTGATATACCCGAAATTTAGAAGATTGAACCGTGACAATATGGACTGATTCAATACATAAATAATTAAATACTCCGCCAAATCATTTTTAAGGAGGCTTAAACTTAAATTTTCTAATAATTTCATCCAATTTTTACACACTAAATTTATCGAGAAAATAAGGTAATAAAAAATAGAGCGAGTAGTACTTTCGACTATGGGTCTCTAGCATTATCGAAAATCCGACACTAGAATAATGTTAAATGTAACTTACATTTAAAATCAAACGTTGTAGTGATTAATATATTTCCATTTACATTGAGTTGTCATAAGATTGTACTAATTAATACAAAATCAAGCCATAAATGAATAAACACATCACATGTAAGTAGCTGCAGGAGAACAAAATAAATAGAGTGAGCTGTAATAAGTTTTACTAACTTTTATTTCAGACCGCAAGATCCGTTTGAAATAATAAGACGGATACTATTTCCTCTCATAAAATACCCATTTAGGGAGTGAGTGAGAAAGCACACAGGATGTCCCACCACCCATGTGATTGACTGATTTCCACTTGTGAAAAGTCTTATTGTTTCAGACGGAACTTACGGTCTGAAGCAAGAGGGACTGAGTAAGTTATACCATCTTATTTAAAGAACCACAAAAGTGGTAAAACGGGTCATTTTTCGATATCTGGATCCAGCTTGATTTAGATCGGATTGGCCTCAGGCCGTGTTTTTTTCGACGGTAATTGATCTGATCCGAACTAAGCTAAATTTATAAGATTTTCGCTGAACTGAACTGAACTCATGAGATTTGAACTGAATAATTACCGTAGTTTTATTTTTATTTTAAAAAAATTGTAAGTCTAATTCTATGATTTTTGTTTGGATTAATTTTTGGTTTACAAATTACAACTCTACTTGTTGGGTCTTTTCCTTGCTAGATTTCACCATCTTATTTAAAGAATCGCATAAGTGATAAAACGGTTCGGATTCCGCTTGATTTAGATCGGATTGACTTTAAGCCGTTTATTTTTTTACAAAAATGAATATGATCTAAACTAAACTGAACTTATCTGATCTAAATTAAACTGAATTTATAGGATCAGAACTGACAATAACGGTAGTTTTATTTTTATTCTTAAAAAATTGTTTAATATATTTTGGGTTGTACAGCTAGAGTGGCTGTTGAAGACTTGAAGAGTTATTCGAATTATTGGGCCTTCACCTCCACAACGTCGGTTCGCATCATAAACAAACATACAGCTCACCCTATGGGTTTATTTTGTTCTCTTTCCGCGAATGAACATGTGAATTGCGTGGTGCGTTTATTCATTTATAGACATTATAGTTTATGAATAAACACAACGTTTATGGCTAGATGCATACGGCCATACCATACGTGCCGACGTTGTCGAGTAAAAGGCCCACTAAATGGTGTAACACTTCAACAACTACTCCAAATCACAACACATCAAATTATCAATGAACGAGATAGAGATACACATTGTGCATAGAAAAGTTATAGACGATCAATTATATCGCGTCACGACTTACGACTTACGTGTATAATCATTAGTTAATTTGAATGAGTTAATGTTAGGTTATAACAGTAATTATACAAATATAATTAACCTCTTAACTATATATAGTTAGTATAATTTAGGAATATTTGTTATTTTGTTAAAATATTATTATGTTTTACTAAATTAATATGTTTGGAAAATATTTTGTTATTTTTTGTATTTACTTAAATTTTCGGAAATATTAATTACTAATATGGTTGAAATTTATTTTGGAAATTATTTTTTTGTAAATTAATATTTTGGAAATTATTTTTTTATTTAATTAATTTACACGGTTTTTAAATTTTTTTTTGTATTTTATTAATATTCTGTTGGAAATTATTTTAGAAATTAATTTTGTAAATTAATATTCTGCAAATTAATTTTCTTTTGTATTTAATTAATTTAGACGTTTTTTTTATTTTATTAATATTCTGTTGGAAATTATTTTGTAAATTAATATTCTGGAAATTAATTTTTTTATTTAATTAATTGACTCAGTTTTTTCTACTTATTTTGTATTTTATTAATACTAGTTTTCGATCCGTGTTAGAAAAATTGTCATGAAAAATGTCGTAATTGTAACAAACTTGTCGTAGCGTAATTTTTTTGGCAGCCTATCATTGCCACCTTCCTGAAAACAAAATGTCGGCTGCTAGTTTGTATAGTTGCCGAAATTTTTTGCTCCTAATTAATTTTCGGTGATAATGGTCAACTGTCCAGATTTGCAAAAAAATTATAAAATTTAAAGATTTTCTCAAAAATAAAAAAAAAATGAAATTATTTTTTGGAAAATTATTTATATCGTTTAATTATTTTCGTCAACATTTTGTATCGTTAAATTTTAAAATCTAATCATTATATTTTACAATTATCATTTTTAAATTTTTTTATTAGAATTATTTAATAAAATAATTTAATTTTATAATTTTGTTAATAGAGTTCCTATTTTATTAAGATTAATGCAACAAATAAAAAATTGATTACGATTTTCGTAATATGATTACTTATGCAAGTATCTTTTTTTGACATGATTGTTATTTTAGTTTATTGTTATTGCTTTTTTAATTTAGTATTGTCGTAACAATTGTACTTATTTTTCTATCGACTGCTGTAAATTGTTTGTATTTTATTGTAATTTATTATAATTATGTATTATTTATTGTTTATTGTAATAATGATTAGTAGTCATAATCTTTATCCAATAATTACGTACGAATCGACATCCGACATTATATTTTCATATATAACATCGGTTTTTCCAACGTTTAATAAATCGAATATGGAAAGGTTCGTAAGATATTTTCATGAAACAAGGTAGAATTTATCAGTATATTTTGATAAAGGACTTGTCGCACTCCGCCAATCAAATACATTTATAATACTCAACTAAACTAATGTAGTAGGCCAGTAGGATAGTCGATGTCGATCCACAAGGAAGTCAAGGTCAAGTACTAGTCGGTCTCAAATTGCAAGTTAGCTACGCAAAATAAGAATGAGATAGAAAACAAACTAAACATGTAAACATAAATTAAATATGATTACTATGTTAAGGAACCAAACAAGTAATATAATAAAGATAAAAGGAATAAAGAAAAGCATAGGGCATGATTTCGACTTACAACACTTGTAAATTACCATTTAAGTCTTGTAACAAGTTGCAATGGAGAAAGGTTAATAGTGAAACGCCTTTAATTCGCTCATAGAATCCCTTTCGGGCTCACTATGAGACACTAGCTATGCCGACACAACTCCCTCCCGGGCTCATGCATCAAACTCCTTAAGTCAAGGGTCAAAACTTACCAAAATATGCTTATTTTGACTCCCATTTTCGCAAGATTAAGGTTCTAAGTCCACGTTATATCCCGGTCATCCTACTCCCTCTCCCAAGGTTCGATTTCAAACAAAAAGTTAAACGCACCCTTCTCAAGTTCTCCCTCTCGGGTTTAACTCAAGACGGAAAACTAGTCAAGTAGGGTGAGCCAACTCCCAACCTAGCCAACTCCCGTCGGCGGTCAAAGGTTAAAAGTCAACAACAATCCCAAATAAAACATAAACAAGTCAAATCCCTTAATTAACCCAATAAACTTCCCCTCGACACCAAGTTTGTGGAATCAAGTTGGTAGCCTATACATGTCGGAGTCTAATCGCACCTTGGTGAGAAAACTACTCAGTAATCATATTAATTAAACTAAAACAAACATAAAAGATGGAAACTTGGAAACTAAACATGTTTAAAAGATATATTAACACTATAAGCATATAAATGAACAAACAATGAAAAGTAAACACTAATTAGTCTATAACTAATACTAACAATGTAAAAATGTTGTATCTTTAAGAAGAAAAGCATGCACTTTCACACATAGACATCTTATCAAACACCTTGTGTTCATGAGAAGACAATAAGGAATTAAGACAATAAAAAAGAAGGAAGAGTAAACAAATGTAAAGAAATGATAAATAAAGTAAAAGAGAGGAAATTTATATCAACTAAATGTAAAGAAATGAATTTGGTATAATTGTTGAGGATGAATGTCTTCTTATGAAAAGCCGCAGAAGGCGATATGTTAGAGGATGTGCAGAAGCGTCTCATGAGCCCATCAAGTTTAGAAATTTTCTGTTGATCGAGAATTTAGTTTATTTGATTTTAATCGTTTTGTATCCGGTTATTCTTGACATATGTTGTAACTACCATGAGACGTTTGATTAATGAAACGATTTTTCCCTTCAAAAAAATGTCTTCTTACTTCAATTTTCCACCCAAAACCAAATGTAAACAACTTGCAATTAAATGAAAATAAAAATAGATCTTCATACAAAGTTGTAACTGACGATAATCTACAACTATACTTAAAACAAGGAAGAAAAGTGAAATTTTTATTTGATTTTACTATACTACTCTACCTTAATTTTTCCTCTGCCTTTTATCTTTCGAAATGCTCTCTGTCGCACAAAACCCAAAAAAAGGGAGAACTGCTTGCTTGCTTGCTTGCTTTTGATATTAGAGTAGTACTTTGTATGTTTAATGTTAATTTTTGTATGATTAGTGAGTAGTTTTTTCATTAGGGTGCGATTAGACCCCGACATGTTTAGGTTACCGACTTAATTTCACCAACTTGATGTTGAGGGGGAGTTTATTTGGTTAATTAAGGGGGTGTTTGGTTGACTACTTTGGAATGAAATGGAATGGATTGAGTTGATTCAAGTGTTTGATCGGGTGATTTTGGAATGGAGTTAGATACTCAATGGATTTTAACTTCACCCAAACCCCTTGGAATCCCATACCCACCTCTCCCCCTTGAATTCCAACTCCATTCCTTCATGTTTATTATTAAAATGAACCAAACAAGTTTTTAATGGAATGGAATTAGAACCCCATACCATCATGGTTTCTCATTTCAATCCATTCCATTCCTACGCACTGAACCAAACGACCCCTAAGGGAATTGACTTGTTTATGTTTTATTTTGGGATTATTGTTGACTTTTGACCATTGACTGTCGACTGGAGTTGGCTCGCCCCACTTAGACTAGTTTGCCATCTTTAGTTGAACCCGAGAGGGAGAATTTCAGAAGGGTGCCTTTAATTTTCGGTTTGAAATCAACCCTTATAAATTTGATGATTGTTTGAGGTTTGATCATCCTCTTCTCACAAGGGAGGATATGTTTTACACCGTGAAATTTGAAAGTGAGGTGGAGAATGATCAAACCCTAGATGGAAAACCCGTTATAACATATATGTTGACGTTATAAATATAATCGTTTACATAGAAATTATTGTTCACGAAATAAATCAGAATTAGAACGTAATATTTACACAACTAATGAAATGCATGCAATTATTCGATAATAATTAATTCAGTAAACAACAATGCGGGTCCCCATAACTGAATATAAAAAAAAAATTATATGTTTGAATAATGACGTGGCTTCCCTAGATTCCATTAAATGTTTCTGTATTATAAGATTATAAAAATCAAATTTTTGATTTTTCTAATTTAATTAAAGATGACGAGCCAATTATAAAAATTTAAAAAATATTGTTAATAAGGTTCAAACTTGGGATCAGTTAGTCACAGGCTAATGTTAGCAAATAAAGTAGTAACCAATTAATTAAGGATATCAACATTCAACACATCCATTCATGAATTACAATTGTTAATATTATGAACTCTACTAAAATAATTATGTTTGTAAATTATTCACCACGTCCAATTATCAAGTATTATCTTATTTGTTATCTTATTGTTTTGAATGCATTTTTTTAGATTTTTTAAATAGGATATTTAGGAAATGGATATTTTTGGTTTTAACTTGATTTCCCTAATCTTTTATATGCAAACTTTTGTTATTTCGTAATTCACCAAATAAAATTTTAAATTATATAGTATCTTATTTGATTTTTTTTTTCTATTTAACTAAATTTCTCGGATTTTTGTATTTGATGTATTTTGTTTGAATTAGTTAGGTTGAATTTAAGAGTTTGTATCTTATTAAATTGGTTAGATTGTATTTTATTGTTTATCTTAAAATTAAGCGTTTGGTAGGTTGTATTATACTCCCTCCTATTCGGAATAAGTGTCACATTTCGGGTTGGGCACGGGAATTAAGGAATTCATTTGTTTAATGTAAAGTAATGTGTGGGGTGGGAAGATTGGAGAGAGGGAATGTATTATTGATTATTATTGTGAGTAGAGGTGATTAAAATAAGTAGTGTTGTGGGGTAAGGTGGGGTATTATTGTGGGTTAGAGTGAATAAAATAAGTATAAACAATGTCCCAAAATGGAATATGTGACAATTACGTGAATAGACGAAAACGGCAAATGTGACAGTTATTCAGAATAGGAGGGAGTATATTTTTTCCGTTGGTTCGTACGGTTCGCACCGTAGAGGAGTTCGCACGGGATTTTGAAACCCTAAACCTTGAATGTGGAAACACTAGACCGTGAATGTGGAAACTCTAAACCTTGAACTTATTTCAAAATCAGTGTAGTGCGCCAAATTTGGTATCGAAATTTGTACTGCGCCAAAATTTAAATGTACTTTGTAAAAATTCGAAATTTTCAACATTTTCTCAAAGATACATTATTTTATTTTTTTCAGTTTTTCATTTTCCACAATTTATTAGTTTACACGGTTTAATTAACAAATATTTTTACTTTCTTTCGCGGTTAAAAAAATCAAATTGACCTTCTGAGATTTCGCCAAAATTTCTCAAAAAATATTTTACTATTTTTACGGTTTTAATAAAATCTTCTGAGATTTTTATTTTATTTTATTATATTTACGGTTTTTATCAATTTTACTAAGATTTTATAAGTTTTACGATATTCACGGTAATAATAAATTTGACTGAGATATTTATAATAAATTATATTTACAGTTTTAATCAAATCATCCCCTTTTATTTTAAAATAATTTAACATAGTGCGAGTTAATTCGAAATAAGGAACTAATTATTAGGCCGAAATTAGTTCTAAATTAATAATACTTTTATTTCAATTAAATAAATTGCTTACAACTCAAAAAAGTGGAAAACTTACTAAAATGATATAAATTAAATAAAAATCCCTAGAACTTAAACTAAAATGCTAGAAATGAATGCAAATTACTAGAACTTAATAACCTAAAATGCTAGAAATTATATAACAATACTAGTAGATAACAATACTAGAAATTAACTAATAATTATTAACCTGCCACGATGACCTTACTTCCATCCATAATCCCCACTAAAAAACCCTAACAACCCATAATAAAGATTACAAAAAGATTTCACATTTTCCTCCAAATCCCACTACAATAGATAACAAATTTATAGTCAGATTAATAAGATATTTTTAATACAACCTAACAAATTTTAATCAAATACAAACTCTTAAATTCAGCCTAACAAATTTAAATAAAATATCGAAAATTCAAAAAAACCGAGAAATTTAGTAAAATAAAAAAAAAGATAATATATAATTTAAAATTTTAATTAGTGAATTCCAAAATAACAAAAGTTTACATAAAAAAATTAAGGAAATCAAGTTAAAAATAAAATTATCCATTCCCTAAATTTCCTACTAAAAAAACCTAAAAAAATTCATTCAAAACAATAAGATAACAAATAATATAATACTTGATTAATTGGACGTGATGAATAATTTAAAAATATAATTATTTTAGTAAAGTTCAAAATATTAACAATCTATCCTTATAAAAGGAATAGAAATGAAGTCCATCTCATTGGTTCCTTAAAATAAGGAATATATGGGCCTACCAACATTTACTCTCATTTAATTTCCCTCTCTCCTATATTCCGAATTAATTCCGATCTTTACTCATCGCTACTTACGTTTCTTGATATTTCCTCATTCCTAATTACGTAATCGATTGCAGTATTACATTTCGTCATTGTCATAATAAAATACGATATGATCAAATTATAGTTAATCGGATATTTAAATAACAATATACAACGGTCCAATACAATACAATTTAACGGTCCAAAAATTAAATCCGAAAAACAAAAAATTACAAACACGAAAAATAATTAGTTCAAAAATTAAAATCATATTTTTATTAAAATATATTCACTTTCTTAATGATTTTTTCAATTTAATAAAATTTAACCCGTGCATTTTTTGCACGGGCGTAAAACTAGTTGTAATCCATAAATGGACATACTGAGCCTAACACCCTTGATTAATTGGTTAAAACTCTATTTGAAAACATTAGCTTGTGTCTAACTGATCCCAGGTTTGAACCTTAGTAACATCATTTTTTAATTTTTAATATGTACTCGTAATTTTTAAGTAATTTAATTTAATTAGGCCTTAAAACAAATTATTACTTAAATTAGGCATACGGAATTATAATTACATACTAACAAATTTTTTTTTTAATAATATTCAAAATAAAAATATTCCGTGTAATTTAATTAATTTGAAAAACATATATAATATTCTATTACGTCCATAATAATTTCCAACAAAAAATTTAAAAACTCTAAATTCAAGAATATTAATTTTTATTACTAACTAAAACGAATTTTAAAAAAATCAAGACTATTAATTTTTATTACTAACTAAAACGATTTTTTTTAAAAAATATTAATTTTCAGAATATTAATGTTTATTACTAACTAAAACGATTTTTTTTAAAATATAAATTTCGAGAATATAAATTTTAAAAAATTATTATTATGTGAAAAATTATTATTATTGTGTAATTACTAACTAAAAAAAATTTTAAAAAATATGTAAAACCCCTCGCGAAAGCGGAAATATAAACATACAAAAGTACTAAAAATGCAGCGGAATTAAAACTTTTTAAAAGATAAACAACATGCGAGAAGTCTTAAACTGAAACAGAAACTGAAATAGATAAGTAACAGTTCTAAGTACTGAAATAAAATATATACACAGCCTGGGATGGAACACCCCTACAGGCACCAAAACATAAAGTATCAAACTACGAGTCCAGCTAAACGATATAAGGGTAAGTCATGATGAAAGGATCATCGCTCGCTAGCTCTCATGAACCCATCTCCATCCTGCATGTACCTACATACATGAAAACATGTACGCCACAATCAGTGGGGACTGACTAGAGTTCTCCTAGCCACCTTTTGTGACAACACGTAACACATAAAACAATACAGAATACTCCAACATATAACAACATGTGAAGCATAAACATCTCATCATCTGATCTCTTACTATCATGCGATTACAATGCACGGCTCTCAACCAACTTCATAAACCGTTAGGAAGGAGAGCCGGTCTCCCTACTGGTTACCCAGTCGGGGGGTCTTTCAATCCAACTATTTATGAAACCGAACTAAGAGTCATCCAATGCCTTGGATGATTTAACCACAAATCAAATAAACACCAATAACTCATCATGCATATCTGACACTGTACCATCATCAAGGCAAGCAGATAAAACATCCATAACACTAGCAACGGGTCCAGAGGTGAACTTAACACATATCCCATTACTACACTATGTCGGGTCCAGAGGTGAACTTAACACATATCCCAACATACAATACAAGTAAAGGGTCCAGAGGTGAACTTAACACATATCCCTAAACTTACGATCATGAAAAGGGTCCAGAGGTGAACTTAACACATATCCCTAATCATCCAAAAGCAACGGGTCCAGAGGTGAGCTTAACACATATCCCGATGCTACACACAAGTATTGGGTCCAGAGGTGAGCTTAACACATATCCCAATACACAGCTACCGCACAACGGGTCCAGAGGTGAGCTTAACACATATCCCGTGTACGACAACCGATCACGTGTCAGGTCCAGAGGTGAGCTTAACACATATCCTGACACGCCCAAGCAAAACACGTAACGGGTCCAGAGGTGAGCTTAACACATATCCCGTCACGCGACATATAAACACGTAGTGGGTCCAGAGGTGAGCTTAACACATATCCCACCACGCGACAACCAATGTATCCACTAACATCCAAAGGTAGAAATTAACATATAGTTCTAACTTCTTAAACCTCTAATCAACACCTAATTGATCCCGGGAACTAAGACGAGGGAGAGCCGGTTTCCCTTTCGGTTACCCGACCGGGGGGTCTCTATCCTCACTCCATTCCCGAACCCAATATAGTGTTGCCCGTACACCGGGGACCTCAAATACATGTCACGGGTATACAAAACGAATTTCAATTAAAACCGATCAACCGTTTAAAACTTACGATCAAAAAACATAAAACAGCCTTCAGGGATTCCCAGCCGGTCGGCCGGCTGGCAATTCCCTCGGCCTATGCCTTTCTCAAAACCAAGGAACATCACAAAGGACTCCCAGCCGGTCGGCAGACAGCCGGTCGGCCGGCTGGGACTCCACTCCCTAGCCTTCTCTATTTCGCAAACCACCCCAAATGCACTCCCAGCCGGCTGGCAGGCGGCCGGTCTGCCGGCTGGGCTCCCATCCTACTTATGTTCTCGCAAACGTACCTAACACAAAATGACTACCAGCCGGTCGGCAGGCAGCCGGTCGGCCGGCTGGCAGTCCAAGGCCATTTTTCTCAAAAGCTATGAAAACCACACAAATGCTCTCCCAGCCGGTCGACCGGCGGCCGGTCGGTCGACCGGCTCAGAGAGTCTGTAACGGAATTTCGCAAATCGCATATGTTTGAAAACTTCATACATCGACCTACAAACTTCAAAATTGCTACACATGATATTTACCCAACATTACTAATCATCAATTACCTCTTATCTAGCAGCAAACAAGTCCCATAACAATCCTCAAACGAATTTAACAAGTATCCGTCGCAATTTATGAAAAACTGAAAATGAACTTAAGAACACATAACAACATCTTAGAACATGAATTCTTCACATATTAAACATCCTAAACATGTTACTATGTCCTTTGAACAATAAACATTAACCAAGAACAGAAACTAACACAAGAATCACAACAAAAGTGCTAATATACACATAAAAGCCGAGTTATCTCATTATCGTCACCTTTATAGCGTTTAAGCTCCAATCTCTTCTTCAATCTTGCCACCAACTTCCTTAGGATCCTCTAAGTCTTCTCCTACAACAAAGAAAACGGGTTTAAGGATTGAAAAACGGAGTTTATGCAAAACAGCCCCATTTTCGAAATCGACGAAACACAAAATGAAAGTGATGGATGGCTTGGAAATTAAATGAGGATTCCGAAAATGATATTTTTACCTTCAATCGGAGAACGGAGGATGAAGAAAAGATCCAAAGAAGGAGAAATAAAATGGAGGTTTGGGAGAGTTTTGTGTTACTGTAAAAAGAGTTCTTGAGCAAAAAGAAATGTCGACATAAGGTTTATGAAGGGTACAAGTGAGTTGTCCTTTCCGTATTAAAAGAACGGGTTAGGATATTAGAACGGATATTTAAGTCGGGAACTTAACCTTACCAAGTTTGTATTCGTCTTAAGGGCTTGAGGTTCTTAAGACGGATCTTACTAATTAAATTAAAATCTTTCACAATAAATTATTAAAGTATTATTTTATTACTTAAAATAATTTAAAACGCTTAAATTAGATTTTACGAAAATACGGGCTGTTACAAAATAAATTCCAAAAATATTTATTGATTCTACTACATATTTTCGAAATATTTATTTTACAAAAAAAAATCATTCAATTTTGTTAAGAGAATAAATCTAAACCAAATTTGTGTAACACACTAAGTCTTGCTTAAGACGGGTATTATCCGTCTTAAGCTTAAAACATGTCAAATTGATATTTTTTAGGTGACAAGGGAGGTGATTTGGTATGTATTTGACCCGTCTTATGTTTAAGACGGATAATAACGGTTTGAAATGAGAATTTGTGTAACAAAATATCCTAAATTAACGCTAACTTCATGTTAACTAGACTTGGAAAATTACTAAACTACCCTAACACTAACCAATGTGGTTTAATTTGGGTTATTTACTTGTCGCCACGTGATTGGTTGTGTATCTTTATACACATGTGTATCCGTAACCTTTTCCCAATCAATGGTTAATGAGTTAATTGAAGCATTTTGAGAAAATAAGTCCATCAAAAGGGGAACAAATAAAACCAAGGTGAGATATTTACTGAACATAAATTATTGACTGAGACAAAGTGAGTTTAAAAGAAGTTAGTTTTACTTGAACTCTAATTTCACATAAAATGAAAATTCACATGAATAGGTCAAAAGACGTTTAATTAAAATATGTGTATTTAAATTCGGGCGAAAATTATATGGGAATTGTCACTTACCAAGAATGGTAAGATAAATAATTTTCAGCATATATAACGGTGGAATTTAAATTCCATAGGAAATAACACTTCCTAAAATATGATTTTGCCAACCAAACAAGTCAAATTCTAGTGGTATACTAGTTTGGATATTTTTGAGTTTTATAATAACGTTCTCGGGTATTGTTCTTGATGCGGGAGCACTCCTATGGAATACTCCTTAACCAAAATACGAAGTCTCTAATTTGTGGGTTTGAATTTAGATCAACTAGGGTATTAAAGATTGCATGGGATGGATTAGAAGGAGGCCCTTGAAGAACAACCAAGCCACACGGCCAGCCCATGAGGCCGATCAAGTCACACAGCCAAATTGTTGGCGTGTGATATCTAATAGTAAGTAGAATTAGTTAGTTAGTT
The DNA here is from genome assembly GCA_029255685.2 of Silene conica. Taxonomy (NCBI): domain Eukaryota; kingdom Viridiplantae; phylum Streptophyta; class Magnoliopsida; order Caryophyllales; family Caryophyllaceae; genus Silene; species Silene conica. The sequence goes on from CM055314.2 coordinate 84,297,358, forward strand.
AGAGAATAGAATTAGGGAAGTATTGATTTTCCTAATATTAGTAAGTTTTTAATCCTAGTCAAACTATAAGTTTGGGTCATACTAGGAGTAAGATTTCTAGTCAACTTAGAGTCTTAAACACACTAGGTGTAGGCCTCATAGTTCTCTTTATCTAGGCGTGTGCATACCCTATATAAGGGATGCCCGAATCATTATTATAATTCAGATTATTGAGAATTAATAAACTTTCTTATTGAATTTTTATAGATTAGGTTTGCGAGTCTAGTCTTTGAAACAACTTTGCGAGGTTGATTTGTGTGTGTTCCATAGTTCGAACTTTGCGAGGAAAGAATGAGGATTACCGTTCTATCCGGTTATAATATTAATTCAAGATAACAAACATCACTACATACATCCACAAACCATTCGTTCATCCACATACATACATCCATACAAGTATACAACCATACAGGTTATAACCATTCATATAACAACCATCAAGTTTACAATTCATCCGAATACCATATAATCGGCCATACTTACAAGCAAATACATACAATCTGTTTCATCTAAAGAACCAAATATTCAATCACACGTTCTACTTAATCTTAAGCATAGTAGATCCGCATCAAATTGGTCATCAGAGCTAAGTTTTGATTTATTGTCTAATAAATCTGTCTTTGGAGAGTGCAAATCATGGTGAGTGAAGGTGAAGACGAGGTGAGTCAGCAACCATGGGAGGTTGGACAAGAGGCGATGAGAGTACATATGCAACAAATGACATGTGTGCTGAAAAACATAGCTACCATGTTGGCGGATAAAGGAAGGAAGGGAGAGGCCAAAGAAGTATATTCTAAAATAAGTAACACAAAGGAGGATGAGCCACCTAAGGGACAAGCATGGGACAAAAATGATGATGATCGAGGTCTTAAGCTCGATATTCCTGACTTTAAATGGGATATGGATCCGGAAGAATTCCTTGACTGGATAAGACAAACCGAGAGAGTATTTGAGTACAGGGGGTACGATGATCGAAAACAATTCAAGGTAGCTATTCTAAAACTTACCAAATATGCATCCTTATGGTAAGAAAATCTGAAAAGACAAAGAAAGCGTGAGGGTAAGTCGAAGATAGAGTCATGGGTAAAGTTGAAAAAGCACCTAATAAAACGATTCCTGCCTACGGATTATGAACAAGATAACTACCTGAAACTACAATCTTTAACCCAAGAGAGCATGTCCGTGGCAGAGTATATCAAAGAGTTTGAGAGGATATCCATCGTGTGTGATCTTGAGGAGGAGGAGGAGTTGAGGGTGGCACGGTTCATCAGAGGCATATCACTTGCACTTGCATCAAGAGTTGAGATCCAAAATTATGAGGGGTTTAGTGAGGTGTGTCAATTGGCCCTAAAATTCGAGAAACATGAAAACAAAGAAACCCTAGTAATATGCAAGGGGAAACACGAGTTCCTATTCTAGATCAACCCCAACATAACCTAAGGAGACACCAAAAGAAAAGGTTAAGGAAAAAGGAAAGGGTGCGATAACAGAACCAAAAGGCACTCTAATGAGGAGGTCTTTCAAGGGTCGGGGTTACGGTCACATAGCACACGAGTGTCCCCGAAAACTAACCCTAACCATCCAGGAACTACAAGACCTAATTCCAAACTTTGTGCTGCCAAAAGAAGAGCCAAAGAACACAGAGGACGAAGGGGAAAAGGTAGTGTACGACGTGGATCCAGTAAGTGATGGGGAATGCTTGGTGATCAGAAACTTACATATCGAGGCAGCTTCTATGGAAACCGAGCAACGGGAGCAAATCTTTCATACTCGGTGTAAGGTAAATAACAAAGTTTTGGATCTTATAATAGATAGTGGGTCATTTACTAATGTAGTATCCAAAAACCTTGTTGAAGAACTGAAATTGCAAACTAGAGAAAGAGTGAAACCGTACAGGTTGCATTGGTTGGATGGAGGTAAGGGAGTACAAGTCAAGAACCAGGCCCTAGTGTCGTTGAGTCTAGGTCCTTACAAGGATGAGTTGTAGTGCGTTGTGGTTCTTATGAGTGCGTGCTATATATTGTTGGGTAGGCCTTGACAGTTTGATAGGAAGGTCGAGCATGATGGTAGGTCTAATGTGTATAGCGTGACCAAGGGTAAGGTAACATATAATCTGCAACCTATGTCAGCCACAAAGATCCGAGACTCCAAATCTAAGAAGAAGAGTATGTTCATAGCAGTTCAGGAAGAAGAGAAAGGTCTTGCTTATGAGGAGCAAGCATACGGGACAATGGTGCAAGATGTGGAATTGTTGGGTGGTGGTGAAGTTCAAAAGGACAAGGGTGATCACGACAGTGATGATGCTAACCAAGGAAATTCTGATATTTTGCCTATCTTAACAAAGGAGTCCTTGAACAAAATCATTGGTGGAGATTTTCATATCAACGCACCATATCAATCAACCATTGAAGTATATGTTGATAAGAAGTTACATGGAGGATGGTTTGGTGGGAGGCACAAGAGTAAAATGCACCAACGGGAAAAGTATAAGCAAAATTGGATTGAAGATCATAAAAGTCGTTTCAAATTTACTACTATGGAAGGAATACCTAGGCCCATCATGTCCATAATGATCCGGCTTTGGTGGTATGATTGTGATCCGGGTGGCAATACACATGATCAAAGTTTATGGCCAAATTTTAAAAAAGAAGGAGAGTGTGATGCAGGAGCATACTCGTACGGAATACTCCTTAGCCAAAATACAAGTCTCTAATTTGTGGGTTCAAATTTGGGTCAACTAAGGTATTGAAGATTGCATGGGACGGATTAAAAGGAGGCCCATGACACTACAAAAAAATACAGCCATTGCGACGGATTTTTTGCGACGGACAGAAAAGCCGTCGCAAAATTAGTTTTGCGACGGAATTTACGACGGATTTTGTGCTTGCGACGGAATTTGCGACGGACCTGAATTTCCCAGACCCGCGAAGTGAAAGTGAAATGGCGGGAAGGTTTGCGACGGAAAATCCGTCGCAAATATTGACTTTTGCGACGGAAATTCCGTCGCAAACATATTGACCAGACTTGCCCAAAAGTTGGTCAAGGTCAAATGTTGACCAGATTTGCGACGGAAATTCCGTCGCAGAAGTCAATATTTGCGACGGAATTTCCGTCGCAAATCTGGTCAACATTTGACCCTGACCAAATTTGCGACGGAAATTCCGTCGCAAATTTCCGTCGCAAAGTTACATTATACAGACCCCGCGGGTCATATTTTTCCCCAAATCAATTACAATTTTTTGCGACAAACCCTAAAGGCGATTTCTTCGACGAGCGACCACCACCCTAAGGCAACCACCACACCGGCGACCCCACCGCCGACCACCCCACCCCACCGCGCCGCCACCACCGACGAGCGACCACCACCACCATCCTTCCTTCCTCCTTCTCTTTCCTTTCTCCTCCTTACTCTCCTTCTCCTTTGTCACCGCCGCCACCACCTCACCGCCGGAAAATCCTTGCCGCCGCCACTTCCTTCTTCATTCTCCATTTATCTTTATGTATGTATACTAACTTTCGTTATTAATATACCGTCTTAAGTTTTTATGTTTAATCCGTCGCAAAATTCCGTCGCAAATTCCGTATTATTGTTTTTTTTATTGTTATTAGGAATAGTTAGTTTAGTTTAATTGTTATTTGATTAGTTTAGTTAGTATTGTTAGGTGGTTAGTGATATTAGCTTAGTAGCTAATTCCGTCCCAAATCCGTCGCATATTGTTGTTAAGTTTGCATTGTTCTTGATTGTTAGTGTTGTTGATTGTTTTAGAATATTCTTGAATAGTACCCGTTCAATAATTACACATTAGGTGTAATTGTTGAATAGTCCCCGTTTTGGGACTGTCTTTGAATCTTTCATGCCATTTAGGTAGTAAACATTCTTATATTTTCTTGATTGTAATGAAACAAAAATTGGGCAATACTTCCTTATTGTTCTCCAAATACATTCTATATAATGTATTTGGAGAACAATAGGGAAGTGCTGCCCAATTTTTGTCTCATTACAATTAAGAAAATATAAGAGTGTTTACTAATGGTATGAAAGATTCAAAGATGGGTTTAGGCTGGAGAGATAAGGACCCCAGACCAATATATGTAAATTGTTCTTTTTTGCAGGTTGGTGTTGGTGTTGGTGTTGGTGTTGTTGTTGTTGTTGTTGTTGGTGTTGGTGTTGGTGTTGGTGTTGTTGTTGTTGTTGTTGTTGTTGTTGTTGTTGTTGTTGTTGTTGTTAGTTGTTAGTTGTTGTTGTTAGTTGTTGTTATATATGTAGTTGTTATTTAATTGTTGTTGTTAATTAATTGTTATTGTTGTTAATAAGTTGTTAACTAGTTTTTGTTGTTAGTTGTTGTTATATATATATATATGTAGTTTTTATTTAATTGTTGTTGTTAATTAGTTGTTGTTATTGTTTGTTAAAATATGTAGATTTACTATGAAGAGATTAGAAAGAAAATGGATGTATGAAAGGTTGGATTCTAGGAAAAAAATAAGGCAGGATTTCGTAATTGGTGTTAATGAATTCATTAACTATGTTAAGCAACAAGACGAATACGTTAGGAATAGAGAAATTAGGTGTCCATGTTCTAAGTGTAAGAATACAAAGTATTTAGTTGAGCAAGATGTACGGAAACACCTTGGTTTGAGAGGGTTTTGTGATAACTACTACGATTGGGTGTGTCACGGAGAGAAATTCTCCGTTGAGGAAGAGGGAGGATCATCAATGCACTCCGACAATCCTTATAGAGATATGGTGGAAGATGCGTTACGCGATAGCATTGATCAATGCACTCCGACAATCCTTATAGAGAGGTAGATTCTCTTTGTAAGGATGTAGGAATAAATTGTTCAAGTGGTGATGATGAAGATGATGATTAGGACTACTATCTATTAGATTCGATAATCTTGTATTTGTTGAAATTATTGTAGATGCCGTATGGCTTAATGTCAATGAAATTATCTTATTAATCTTATTATTCAAGTTTTTAATTACGTAAAGCATTTCTTTCTAATTGTTGCTATATTAGTTTGATAATAATATGCCGGGCGGAAGACGACGAGGTGGTGGTAGTCGTCAGCCTGAGGGAGGACGATCGGGAGCTAATCATGATGAGGACGAGATTGTACCTGAGACTCAGCCGCCTACACATCGAATACACCTCGATCCGACTGATTACGAAGGCGCCAAGTGGTAAGTATCTTATTTGTTTACGGTAATTGATTATATATACGTATATATTGATTATAATATGATTACTTGTTGACTATTTTATTTTCACATTTAACTCTTTTTCAGGTTCAGTGACAAAGACGTTTCTACTCTTATAACACAGACCATTATTTGCAACTACAAGGAGTATGCGCCCAACTGGTCAGAAGCGTCGGATTACATTAAGGAAGAGTGGTGGAATTGGTTTGAGGTATTTATTAACTGTTTACTACCTATTTCCGTTTTATTATTTATTACCTATTTATTGTTTCATATTTATTTAACTATTTTTTTTCTTGAAACAGAAAAAAGTTACCTTTCACCCTCGTGATAGAGCAGCGGTTAGGTCGGCGTGGGAAGACATGATGAAAGACCGCCTTCGCAAAAGAATCCACTACGCTATGCAGAAACCAGCGGAGAAAAGGCCGCAGTGGATACCGGCGGATATTTTTGAAGAACTGAAGAGTAGAAAGGACAATCCAAAATTCCAAGAGAAATCCGACAAAAACAAGACCAACCGGATGTCGGGAAGTACCGAAAAGGGCAAGGCCTTAGGTACTCACATTATGGGTCGTAAAAACACCCTACAGATGATGGATGAAATGGTAATTGTTTAGTTTTTACTTCACTTTTTCTTGTCTTCAATAATTTTCACCCTTTGATAATCTTGAATGTTTTTTTCAACAACTGTGGTTGGATTTAAATTGCAGGCTGGAGAAGATGGGAGTGATGTACCATCGGCCTTGAAGGTGCTTGAGAAGACCAAAAAACATCCTAAAAAGGGTTGGCTATCAACGAAACCCAAAGCACTATTTGTAAGTTAACAGAAACTTTTCTTTATATTTTAGTAGTTTGGTTTACTAATTAATTAACGTATACTAATAACATTTTATTTTTGTTTTGTAGGAAAAAGTTTTTTCAAGAAAGAACAAAATGATAAGTGAAGGGATCCCGGAGCAAGATATCGACGACAACGAGATCTACTTCGAAGAACACGGCGGTTTCAACAAGAAAGGGTTGATACTCGGTATGGGAAATGCAGCCCCAGTCCTTTACGAGCGTCGTCGCCACTCAAGTGCTGGGACCCAGTCACAATACAACCCAGGTTTGTATTTTATAGTTTATTAAAATTTAAAACTAACCAATTATTTAACCGTTTACTAAATGAATATAATATCATGTTTGACTATTCATTGCAGGTATCCTCGGCAAAGTTCTTCGAGAGAATGCTCAGCTAAGACAAAACGATCTCGAGACATCCCAAAGGCTGAAGGCAATTGAAGAATACTTAAGTCAACAGGGGGCGCAGTTCACTACTCAGAGCTGCAACCCGGGAGGCTTTTCTCAGCCGAGACGCGACTTTGACGATGATGGCGGCGACAATGCTAGGGCGGCCAGTCATTTCGCCACCCCACAGCCCACCGACACGACCGTTAGATAGATTTCATTAGGTTGTTTAGTTGATGTACCGCGGATTATGTTTAGTTTTGAGTTGGATTATCATTTGTAAAACTTTCTTATTAGTTATGAAAAGAGATATTTAAAACCCTTGTCTCCGACAAGTTTTTGTTGCTGGGTCGTTTTTCTGAAATTGCAGGTTTACAGATCATGCAAAAGGGAAAAAATGAATCATTTCAATGGAAATGGGGAGCTGGAAAAAGGGCTGAAACCGGAAAATCACACAGGTATTTGCGACGGAAATGTCTCAATTTGCGACGGAAATTCCGTCGCAAACCTTGACCAGAAGTCAAGGTAAGTCAAGGTTTGCGACGGAAAATCCGTCGCAAATAGGCCTCTCTGCGACGGATTTTCCGTCGCAAACCTTGACTGACTATGACCAGAAGTCAAGGTCAGTCAAGGTTTGCGACGGAAAATCCGTCGCAAAGAGGCCCATTTGCGACGGATTTTCCGTCGCAAACCTTGACTTACCTTGACTTCTGGTCAAGGTCAATCTGTCGCAAAGAGTGGTCAATCCGTCGCAAAAACCTTGCGACGGAAAAATCCGTCGCAAATTAACTTTTTGCGACAAAAATATGGGACAGACGCAGTCCGTCGCAAATCCGTCGCAAAAACATCATTTGCGACGGATTTCACCCTTTTTGCGACGGACAATTCCGTCGCAAACAGAGCATTGTTTTGTAGTGTGAAGAACAGCCAAGCCACACGGCCAGCCCATGAGGCCGAGCAAGTCACACGGCCAAATTGTTGGCGTCTGATATCTAATAGTAAGTAGAATTAGTTAGTTAGTTAGTTAGTTAGTTAGAGAATAAAATTAGGAAATTATTGATTTTCCTAATACTAGTAGGGTTGTAATCCTAGTCAAACTATGAGTTTGAGTCATACAAGGAGTAGGATTTCTAATCAACTTATAGTTTTAAACACACTAGGTGTAGGACTCCTTGTTCTCTTTAGGATAGGCATGTGCATACCCTATATAAGGGATGCCCGAATCATTGTTATAATTCAAATTATTGAGAATTAATAAAGTTTCTTATTGAACTTTTATAGATTAGGTTTGCGAGTCTAGTCTTTGAATCAGCTTTGCAAGGTTGATTTGTGTGTGTTCCATAGTTCGACCTTTGCGAGGGAAAAGTGAGGATCACCGTTCTATCCGGTTACAATATTAGTTCAAGATAACAAACAATATTACATACATCCACAAACCATTCGTTCATACACATACAGACATACACGTTATAACCATTCATACAAACAGCCAGCAAGTTTACAATTCATTTGAATACCGTACAATCAGCCATACTTACAAGCAAATACATACAATCTGTTTTATCCAAAAAAACCAAATATTCAATCACACATTCTACTTAATCTTAAGCATACTAGATTCGCATCAGTTATGAAGATTAGGAGTTTTAGTAAAAAAATTATGGCCTTGTTTATTCAATTATTAAGAAAAAAATTAATATATCTTTCTCCCTTACTAAAAAGTGAGCAACACAAGTTACTATTCATTATGAATAGTAACTTGTGTTTTGTCTTCTATTGCATATATATTGGGCCGGATGATCAAACTTGTATTGGGCCGGATGATCAAACATAATGCATTCACTTTTTGTCACGTATGATCAAATAATTTCGCAAGACATACAACTTAGCATCCTTAGGAGGTTGAGAAAACCCGTCTTCGGTTACGAAACTCTTACTATATCTTCTACCTTACTAAAATATGGTTAACACAAGAAGTGAGCAACACAAGTTACTATTTCATTATGAATAGTAACTTGTGTTTTGTCTTCTATTGCATATATATTGGGCCGAATGATCAAACTTGTATTGGGCCGGATGATCAAACTTAATGCATTCACTTTTTGTCCCGTATGATCAAATAATTTCGCAAGTTTCCGACATACAACTTAGCATCCTTAGGAGGTTGAGAAAACCCGTCTTCGGTTACGAAACTCTTACTATATCTTCTACCTTACTAAAATATGGGTAACACAAGTTACTATTCATTATGAATAGTAAATTATTTTTTTATCTTTCTCCCTAACTAAAATGTGAGCAACACAAGTTACTACGAGTATTTATTATGAATAGTAACTTGTGTTTTGTCTTCTATTGCATATGTATTGGGCCGAATGATCAAACTTGTATTGGGCCGGATGATCAAACTTAATGCATTCACTTTTTGGCCCGTATGATCAAATAATTTCGTAAGTTTTCGACATACAGCTTAGCATCCTCAGAAGGTTGAGAAAACCCGTCTTCGGTTACGAAACCCTTACTATATGATCAAACTTATTTTTTGTCTTTTATTGTATTTGGACCTTTTGATAAAAAAAATGCATTCACTTTTTTGGGCCGTATGATCAAACAATTTCAATATCAAAAGGGAAGTTTCCAACATACAACTTAGCATCCTCAAGAGGTTGGGAAAACCTGTATTCGGTTCCGAAACCAAAAGCTTGAGGTTCAACTCATCATGTGGTATATATGAATACCCATCTATCAATCTCAATACAATATAATGAATTTGGCTCATTTGATGCATTCGCACCCACTACATATATTGTTAATCGACGTCTTATTTCTAACGCTTATTTTAAGACAATACTCGTTTAATAGTAATTTAAACCTTATTATATTATATGTACGAAAAAAAACTATTCTACCGCTCAATTTAAGACAATACTCGTTTAATAATCATTTAAACTTTATTATATTATACGTACGAGTACGACAAAAACAAAATATATTCTATGCTCAATTTACGACAATACTCGTTGGTGACAAATTACTACTCATAATGAATAATAACTTTTCTACTCTACTTTCATTGGTCGTATTTCATGGACTGTGTTTATTTGGAGTTTTCTTACTTTTATTCCACTGATCTTCCATGGGTTGTGTTTATTTAAGCTTTTCTTACTTTTATTTGGATTGCCTTTGGTGTCACTAATTAACATTCTAACAGTACTGCTCTTTGTCTTCCACAACTACGTTGTCACATTTGTCTTGTTCCCTCATATATCATATTCACAATACTCTTCTATCTCTTCCACAACTACATCTCCCGTCAATTATTCACACAATTTGTTTTTTACTTTTTATTGATGGGAGACACTGATCGACATATTAATTATATTTGTATTGTTCCCGTGTTCATTTGTTATTGTTTAGGTGGTTACAAAGTTGTGTACATGATTGAAGGAAAGAATCACAGTTAAGTATTCATCTAATTTCTTGTAGTTCACATTTGAATTTGCCTTTAAATTTCATCACTCTTTTCCCCTTGAAAACCCACAATTTCATCTTCATTTCCCAAGGAATTTGTATATTAACTTGTCAGTCGAGACTAAAGTACAAGTTGTCATTATATGGATTTTAGGGATATTTGCTAGGTAAGGGCATCTGGGTATCGCTCCTGTTGATACGATGTTTCTATTTTTCATTTAGGTTTTTTCTATTTTCGGTTAATCATCTTATTTTCATGAAAAAGTTTGATTTATTTTGGTGTTTTAATAATAATAATAATAATATTGTGGAAATTGAGATCTATTTTTCATCTGGGTTTGTTCTATTTTGGACTTTCATCATGTTATTTTCAAAACTCTGTTTTATCTAATCCTTTATCCTTTTATTTTATTATTTATTTGGTTTCCACAGGCTAGATTGATTAGGCTTTGACAGAAGGAGCTGATATATTGAAGCGGATCCCATCATAAGGGTTTGCAGAATGCGCACGATGGTTCATCTCAGAGGAAATACAAGTATATACGCCCACCCGACATATTTGGAAGTTATGAACAATAACCAGAGACCTAAATTTGAAATAGCTTGTAATTGGCGATTAGGACCGAGGAGATTAAGGTATAATCTGATAGATGTTCAATTCATTTGCACCGAAATATCTTGTAAATTACTCTTATGATGATGAAAACTACACTTTGTGTTAGAAATGAGCAATGAAATTGATAATGATCTTCTTAGCGAGGAATCGAACAACATTATAATATAAATTATCCAATTTTATATTCCAACTTAGTCACCAATAAAATTAGAATTATTTGTACAAAAATTAAATAAAGACAAGAAAATTAAATACTATTACCCCGAAAATTCCTAAACTTACTTCTATTGAGAGGAAAAAAAGAAAAGTGAAAACAATTACTATATATCTCTTATAAATAGAGGGATTTACAAAGAGAGAACGAAACTTACATTTGTTTCGTTCATAGAGGGAAACCCAAAGTGACAATCATCCATCGAACCCAAAATCATAAGATAATATGATAATTCTAAAGCCATCATCCATTGAAAAATAACGAAAATATCATAATGATTTGATAGGAATCATCAAATAATTACTCCCAAAAAATCCTAATCCAGGGCTTCACATGGTGCAAGTTTACATAGAAATGGGGATAGTGATGTAGGCTAGGATAAAACGTATAATACAAGGTTTTCGGGATTTAGGGTCCCGGAACAAAAATGTCCATGAATTAGACAGACGATTGCCGGGCTGGCCTTGGAAGGTTTGAGGAGAAATGGATGACATATAACGTTGTGGATGTGCGATAAATTTGTCTAGGGTGAAAATGGTTGGGTCGAATGAGGAGTTGCAAGGGAAAGGAAAGGACAAAGAAAATCCCGTTGATTTCCGCATGATTCTAAGTAAGGAGGAAATGAATGAAATGGGAAAGAGAAAAGGGGAGAAGAAGAGAACTAGAAGCGGGGGGGGGGGGGGGGGGGGGGAAGAGGCTCAAGTGAAAGTGAATTAGCGAAGGAGACATGAAGAAAAATGAGAGACGACAATGAAGGGAGAAATCGATATGGTTTGCTAGGTTTTGTTCAAAATGACGGGGAGACGAGGGATGAGAAATCACATATACTTTATTTTAGACATAAGGCCATTGGTGGGATAAAGGAAACGAAATCGTGTGTGTGCTTTGTTTGGTTCAGATTGAGGGTGGCGAAGAGTGTTGAATGGATGGGAGAAGGATTGGGGTGAGGATGAGCGAGGCAGAAGAAAATGGGAAAGAGGAGGAGATTGTATAGGAAATGCAAGGAGATACGGAGATGGCGGGAGCAAGAACAATGGACTAATTAAGAGAAAAAGTAATTGAAGTACGATAATAGTTCAGAAACCCATTAATTTCAACATAATTCAAAAGTAAGTTATTCATAACTTTCTGGAAAGTTTTGTAAGATTTAAGTATTTTTTAAAAAAAAATAAATAAAAAGGTTTATTGCACAATCTTATTGCTTTCTGACCTATTGAAATTTTGGAGGGTGACGGGAATGAGAAGGAGAAAGACGAGGGTGGTTTCGACTCGGTAAAAGTCTAGATTACATATTCATAATTACTCTTTTCTTCGACATGAAATTTTGCGAAGGAAGCTAAGTTGAAATAGAAGAGAAATGAAAGATAAGGAGAAAGAGAGGCTAGAAGGAAAGGAAAATAGAAGTAGAGGCAGGAAGTGACGTGTAAGACGGGGTAAGAGGAGAATCCAACTCCAAGGAGAAGGCGCTAAGGAAAGGGAAAAGCTAAAAAGAGAACTCATTTGACCTTCAAACATAGAAAATTGTGTAATGTAGTTACAGAACGAAACCTTCTATGGAACAATAATAATTACGGACATCGCTATATGTCATCAAAGCAAAAAAGATAATAACCAACCTTGACGGTACAACAAACAACAATACAACATGCATAAAACGATACTAATTATAATAGATGAGTCACACTATCTTGGGGTATGGCGCGCGAAGCGCCACATACAACAACTAGTAACTCAAAAATGTACATTTGAATTCAGTTAATTTTAAACTTTGATGTCAAAAAATGAAAATTTAGTTATAAATTTCAAATGCTCAAAAAAAATAAAACTAAGTAGTATATATCAAATGTGTCATTTTTTCATGTGTATGGCCAAAATCAGAGGTTAAGCGGAACAATTAAATATCTCACTTATTTATTTAATTTTATATATTAAAATATTTGTTAAAGATAACTTATTGATTCATATAGGCGATATAGCTCGTTGTCCACTTATCAATAGATAGTAACCCACATAAATTGAGGTCCCCTTTTTCCTAGATATTTACCTCAAAATTACTGGTAAACAAATTACTGAAAGATTACTTATTACTCCTTGGGGCTCTATAAAATGCAGGCCAAAATCTCTTAGATTGTACAAACACAACCTACATACAATACCTTTGTCTTAAAAAAAACCTACATACAATGGGTGAAGCAATCGACATAGACTTCATCCATCCCGTTGAAGTCCGACCCAACCCATCCAAAATAGTCGAGGACCGTGAAATCCCGATCATCGACCTTTCACAAATCGCGCACCTTGATAGTGTACGCGACCAAAACATAGATGGTCTAGTGGCGGAAATAGGAGGGGCATGTGAGAAATGGGGATTCTTCATAGTTGTTAACCACGGCGTACCCCTTGAGACAATAAAAAATCTTAAGGACGCCGCGGTTACATTCTTGGCACAGTCCAAGGAAGAAAAGAGGAAGGTTAATCGTTGTAAGTTGAACCCGATGGGGTATTACGACGATGAGTATTCCGGCCTTGTAAGGGACTGGAGGGAAGGGTTTGATTTTGCAGGGAATGAGGATACTGTTAAGCTTAATGTTGATCCTCTCAAACTTTGTAATCGTTGGCCTCAATACCCACCTGAAATAAGGTATGCATTTTAGTGATTTTAATGATAAATTTTAGCAAAAACTTACAAGGTGATGTCAAGAATTACGAGCCTGAATTCTCTGTCTCATTTCCGTGTCACCTCTTCTATCCCTCTTACAGGGGTGAACCTAGGTAGTAGCAAGGGGTGGCGGACGCTACTCTAAACTTAAAAAAAATTGACTTAAAATACGGATTTTTACTACTCCAAAAATTGTTGAATAGTAGATATATTACTGATATCTCATTAAATATACATTAAATATCTTGTGGTACAATGATAAAGACTTTATTTTCCAACTTTGTTTTGCTACCCCGAAAATTTAATCCTGCGTTCCCTGCCCACTTAAGTCACTTGTTTTATCTATTCGAAACATTATCATTATTATATTTGCCTCATTCAACTTCACTATACTACTTTCCATTTTTGTACATATTTTTCTTTTTTGTGCGCACTGGTAAACCCTCGGTATATATAATAACCTGTAAACCACATATACCAGGTAAGTCACACGAGGTAACATGCTAAAAGTCTATTTAGGCATGTACTCGGGCCATTTTTATACATTATTCACAAGTAAATATCCAATTTCGATTTTTTTTCTATAGATAAGTGAAAATATGTTCACATAAGATCTTGTTTGCTCGTTTTTACGAATACATTAAAAATATCTAACTCTTATAGTTTTTAGAATTTTTGTAAATAACTAGCTATCGATATTTACCGCGTAAGACACGCGTTAACAAATGTAAATGGACTAATATATATATATATACGTTTGTAATCAGGGATGTAGCACTAGCCTATGCTAAGGAAGTGCAGAAAATGGTTATGAAGATGTTTGAGATAATTGCACTAAGCCTTGGACTGGAAGTTAATCGTTTGACTGACTTGTTTAAGGAGCCTACACTGTTTCTACGATTCAATCATTATATGCCATGCTCTAGTCCTGAACTCGTACTCGGTAACGGTGTACACACAGATACCGGTGGTATGACCGTCGTTAGTGAAGACGACGTTGGCGGCCTACAAGTCAGGCGTAAATCCGATGGTGAATGGATCTCTGTCAAACCCATTCCCGGGTCTTTTGTTGTCAACATTGGTGACCTTGTTCAGGTACATGAAATCGTGAACGAGTTCAATGACGACCTTTTGCTTTTTTATTTAAATGAGCGTACTTAATTATATTTATTAACGTGTAGGTTTGGAGCAATGACAAGTATGAAAGTATTAAGCATAGAGTGGTCTCGAACCGGGAGAGGAATAGGCTTTCAATTTCAGCTAACTTTGGTCCGTCATACTCCCTCAATATCAAGCCATTTGAGGAATTTGTCGATCAAGAAAATCCTTCCAAACATGAAGAGTTTAATTATGGGGAATTTCGTGCATCCTTATTGAAGGAAGCCGTCAGCAAACCGAAAAAATAATAATAATAATAATAATAATAATAATAATAATAAATAAAGAATAAGGTGGCAGATGTTAAGAGGACTAAAGGAAAAGATATCCGCATGATCCAATTGGCTGATCATCAACTATTCAACAAACGTCGTCTTTTATTTTCAGTTTGGTTATTTCGATTTCGAGTAGCTTCGGGATTTCTGATGGTCCCCGGCTTTTATTGTCATTGTTTAATATGTAGTTGAATATTTTGTAATCTCGTTTTATTTATGCAAGTTGTTTATTTTGTTTCAAAGTAATAATAAAAATAATAATTTGTGGGAATTGTGGAAGGATTTCATTCGTAAGTTAGGTAGCTTGACACGAACACAAATGCGATACGGATACATGATACGGCTTCCCATGAAATTTAGGATATGGGACACGTCATTTAAATATAATAAAATATATATTTTATGGTTATAAATAACGTATAAGTTTATTTTTATTATATATTTGAAGCTAAATCTAAACAAGTAAAGGAACAATTCGACCTTTACTATAACTAATTCTCATTTTTTTTCACCCAAACTGATCTTCTAATCGATCTTTTTTAAAATTTTAATGCTCGTCTAAACTATAATATGTTTAGTCATGTGTCCAACGAGTGTCGGATATCGAACACGGGATAGCTAATTAGAAGAAGTATCCGTGCTACCTAGTTCGTTAGTACTTAGTACCAAGAAACATGGCTTATGTATTACAACTCGATACTTCTAATTTATGTTAAACTACTCCCTTTATCCCCTCGAGAAAATATGGATAGGGGTCGGTTTTCATTTTGTCGATGTTTTTTCATTTATCGTAAATCTCATATCGTTGAGATATCATTATCGATATCTAATACTCACAATTCACAAAGGTGATCAAGAAGAACAATATCCAACGAATAAAAATACGAGTCCTCAATCAAAAGTCTCTCATTTCATGATTATAAATAACTGATTGTTCTCCAAATATAAAATATTATATAAATATTAAGAATATTAGTTAGTAGAGTAATAAACTGTTAAATTATTAGGCTATAAACCATTCTTGACATAAAAAAATATAGCCAAGGTATGGAATATTTCCGTCGACCGTCGATATTGTTTCCATTTATACATTACTAGTTTTTGGTTGTGCAAATTTTGCACGGGTTGTTTTTAAATCATATTATCCAAAATATGTTAATTAATCCGATTAGTTAGGGTGTAATATTTTCATTTAATAGTAAAATATTGTTAAAAATTAAGCCTATGCGAATAGGAATACACGACATAAATACAATATTAGAAAACTTAAGTAAATAAGAACTAATAAATATATCATTTGAATTAAATTATAAATGTTCAAAGATTTTATTCTATATCTAAAGTCTATACATATTTTTACGGAAAGTGGTGATTGGCCCTCATGACTTTGTGCAATTGTGAAATTAACCTCCACAACTTTTAATTAGAGTAATTTGGCCCCATAACTTACTTAATAGGTGAAATTAATCCCCTTATCAAAATTTTTATGAGAAATTCAGTTTATCATATCACAAAAAATGGTTTGTTTTTATGAAAAATACAAAAAATAAAATTAAAAATTACTCAAAAAAATAAATTAACATAAATTACATTAAAAACTTTCTAAAATCTAAGAAAAATAAATTATTATTTCAATTATAAAGTACATATTTTTTTAACTTTTTTACAATTTTGGTAAAAAATTTCAATTGCAAAATATTTGTGAGGTAGTTGTGTTTAAATTTAAAGTTGGAATAAAATATTTTCATGACAAAAAATATAATAAAAGGATAAACAAATATTTAAATATTTAAATTTTTCAATATATCAAAAAATTAACACATAAGATTTTTATTTGTTTTTTTAAATCATACCGAGTTACATACGTATATAAAAAATGGTTTTAGTATACAATTTCTATTATTTTTTTGTCTAATTTTTGCTAAAAAAATTTGCATTAGTTTTTAAAAATTTTATTTTTTATTTTCATAAAAACATAACCATTTTTTTACTTTTTTGGATATGATAAATTGAATTGCTCATGAAATTTTGATAAAGGGGTTTAATGTCACTTATTACGTAAGTTATGGGGCCAAATTAATCCAATTAAAAGTTGTGGGGGTTGATTTCACAATTGCACAAAGTTACGGAGTTCAATTACCACTTTCTCCCATTTATTAAAACTTGATTTGTTATTATAAATCAACAAATCTATTATAATTTATTTCACTTTTCGATCAATTGATCATATTTAAATAGTTCAAAAATGAGTCAATAATGTCTCTTATAATGTCATAATATCTCTTTGAGTTAGAATTTGTTTTTCAAATAAAATCGTAGCTTGTCAAACTATGAATTAATTAATTAATCATTGTTAACCTGCTTGTTTATTAACCTACCGACATTTCACAATTAAATACGTGTATTTCCCTTCAACGAATCAACTAATATTATATTATTATAATAAATAAATAAGTTAAAATATTCTTTTTGATGATATATACGTTAGGTTGGGGAGGGAGGGGGAATGAATGGTGGTTTGGGAGTAAATCATGTAGGTAATGGTAGAGAGTTGTTAATAAACCATTTTTGTAATATGCATTTTTTATATAAAAGTAATAAAATTTGCAGTGTTTTTGATGACGATCACCCTCCTTACATTTTGTTTAATCAAGATAAAATTTCAAGATTTTCTAAAGCACATTTCAACATTTTAGTGATTTTACCCTTAATTAGTAGTATATTTTATGCTTATATATATCAATAATGGTTAGTCGAGTTTTTATCTTTTTAAGATTATTACCTTGAAATTTTGTATTGATTATTATTCAATTAAATTCTATTAAGAAAGTTGGTTTTTCTTAAATTAATTTTATATTTTTTGTGGTAGGTCCTACATTTATTTAAAAATAAAAAATAAAGGAAAATGAATGTGATGACGTGAACGCACGAAATTGCACGAAATTTCTTGTATTAATAAAGATAAGATAAGATTTCATGGATTTAATGATTTGGATAATTAAACACAAAATGTTTCTCAGTTGCCCCTCATGATCACATAAAAATTTCAACGGTGCAATCTCTCGATAATTTTAATGAGACTTCTTACATATTAAACATAATGTTTTATTCTTCTTTTATTTTTATATTATATTTCTCACTAACCCAACAAAAAACAATCTCCCCGCAAACTTACTAAAATTAGCATTATGTGCATTGTGTAAGCCACTCACATCTGATCTTATCATCACATTTCACGATGCACCTGCTCAATCATATGAAATACAGTAATACTTTTCGATTCACTATTGCATGATTTGGATAATCGCAAATTCTTATTTGCAACGGCACTATTCGTCGCAAACTTATGACGGATACCGTTTACTCTCACAAAATACCCATTTTTTCTCTCTCTTTAACACTATTCATGTTGTCCCTTTTTTCCACTAACTCATTTTCTATCCATTTTACCTCACAAAATATCCGTCACAAATAATAACCCGTCGCAAGCAAGACTTACTGTTGGATAATTAAACACAAAATCTTTCTCAGTCCCACATTATCATTATGGGTATTGTGTAAGCCGCACCCATCTTATCATCACAATAATGCGTAGAAGGTAACGATGAATACTTTATTCTCATGAAAATATAAGTCGATACATAAATGCGAAGAAATGGACCATTATATAAATAATGAAACTTGTATTATAAGAGGGCACTATCCGTGTTTAGCTTGTGACAGATAGTGCCCGTCATCAATGCGAATTTGTGATAAAATAATTCTCTCTCCATTCAACATACCGTTTTGGTTTAAATGGTACGTATTTGGCCCGTCGAGAGAAGTAGTTTCGTCTTAAGAAAAACGGACTGTTTAAAATAATTGTTTTTTTTCTCGTGGAAGGTTAAGTGTCATCTACAAAAATATACTTCCTCTGTTCCAATGAATTTTGTACATTTGCTTTATTCTCGTTTGTCAATACTTTTTTTTTAATATCTTTAGTTAAATATCGATAAAAATGATAAATCTTTGATATTCACAATGTGCTTAGTAAGACAATTTAAACAAGATCTCACATGCCTATCTTTTATATTATTTACTAGAAGTTGTGTCGAAAATTTACTTCACTTATAAATAGTGCCCAAAAAGTGAAATGTATAGAATTCAATGTAATGGAGAAAATATAAGATAAAAATAAGAGTATCTAAAAAATAAAAAATGGTTTATTTTTATTTATTCAAGTGGTTTTTATTTGACCCATTACAAATAAAAATTCTTTTTATAAAATATTTTTGTAAAACGATCAACAAAATACTTTAATTTTAAAAAACAAGTTTACTAAAAATTTTATTTAAAAAGTAAACAATTTTTATATAGTTAGATAAGACGAGCTCAAGTTTGGTTAGAGATTAGGATTACCTTCATGGATTTGGGGCAACGAAAAGTGTTTCACAAATTCTTATTCGTCAGAGCAATATTTATCGTAAGCTTGCGACGGGTAGAATAAATATATTTGGGGAGATAAAGATAAATTATTTGTGCATTTTTATTTTTGTCCTATCTAAACTAGTGGATGTACTTGATTCGTCGTAAGCTTGTGAGTTGTGACGTATATACCCGTCACAACAAAAACCTAATGGAAGTGTTTATCTAAGGCGGCTGAGGAATTGCTATAACACAAATTCTCATTTGTGACGGCGGTATCCGTCATAAGCTTGTGACAGATACCGTTTTCTCTCACAAAATACCTATGAGAGGTGAGTGGGAAAACACATGAAGGGTGCCTCACCTTATCCCTTTCCCTTTTTGTGAGAGGTCACAAGCTTGTGACGGGATTAGTGAAGGCGGTACCTAAGGCAGTTCCCAACCTAGTTTATTTGCAAAAGCAATAAGCCAAATGGACGTGTACAATCAAAAAATAATTTACAATATTTTTTTAATTAAAAAATAATTTTTAAAAGTGTAAAACATATTTAAAATTAATATTCTAATTCATATTCAACGTTTATATTAATTATATTGACATAGTTTAAAATATTGTTTTTTTATTATCAAGGTTTTGTTTGGTAAACCGCGGATTAATTTCAGCATAAGCAAATTGCAATGACAGATTATATATAGCAGAATTTAACATAAGATTTGACTAGCATATTATAATTAACAAAATGAATTTGAGTGCCTGGTAACTAGCAGATTGCGATTAGTAGATTATTAGTTTTCTTTGAAAAATAAGTAAATTTCCTAGGTTAGAATATGTTAACCAATATGCTGGGGCAAGCAGCATATTGTAAAATACCATATTCACCCCAAACATGTTGTTTCAATATTTTGTTTACAAAACACTAAAATTAGCATATTGACGGGTCAAACATGCTAAAACTCTTGAATATGCTAAAATTTGGTCAATATGCAGTTTACCAAACACCCCCTAAGTATTATAAAATTTATATAAAATTCACTTTTTAGACGTGTTTGTAATTTTTAATAATAAAAATAATAATTTTATAACTATTTTTCAAATATAATACTTCCTCCGTTTTTATATGATGTTCCCATTTGTTGAATATATGAGTGTAGTATTTTAATAAAATGGGTACATCATATAAAAATGAAGGAAGTATATAATTATTGATATTTTAATAAAAAAAAAGTTATTTACTTTTGACTCGATCGGTCGCAGTGGCGGACCCATGTGGGGTCCCGCGGGGGCACGTGCCCCCGTAACATGTTTAGAATAAATTTTTTACAAGTATCTTATAGTATATAGTAAAAAATGTTTGACCTTCGGATGAGTTAACAAATTCTAAACCATTGAACCACCTACTTTTATTGTTAAATTAACTACTAATGTTAGTTATATTAACCAAATATTGTTTTTACATATATTTAAAATTTAAAATATTTTAGAGAATACATTATTTTAAAAAAAAAATATCTATAAGACTAAATATTATTATTTTTATTATTTTATGTGTATAATAATAACTAATTTAGAGAAAAAATTTAAAAAATATTGTCTTAGACGCGCATAAAAATGCGCGTTAAAAAAATCTAGTGCCCCCTCGGCCCTAATTTCCTAGGTCCGCCACTGATCGGTCGGTCTCAATTCTAAAATAATGGGTCATTCGGGTTTGAGTCAAACTGATCACCGGTTGAATAAACCGCATTTGTAACGTTGAAAAGCGGGTAAGACAGGTCAGATTTTTGGGCGGTCGAGTTTAGAGAGATCTATGTACATGTGATCGACTAAAATTCCAGGGGACAAGGAAAAAACTTTACATTAATAGTTTAATACTGCTTATTAATAATAATGTAACCCTTAAAACGTTAAGACTGCCGATTAATAGCACACGGTAACCCTAAGGTCCCTAACCTGGAAAGTTGAAAAAAGCAGTGTAAGATATTTCAAAAAATAAATATATATCAGGATTTTAATTTTTTGATAATTTATACCTAGAATAAATAAAATTTTGAAATCATATAACTAAAATAAATTTCTTTAAAATCTTATACCTAAAATGATACTTCGAGAGAATGCTCAGCTAAGAGAACGTGATCTCGAGACATCCCAAAGGCTGAAGGCAATTGAAGAGTTCTTAAGTCAACGGGGGAGTTCACTACTCAAAGCTGCAACCCGGGAGGCTTTTCTCAGCCGAGACGCGACTTCGATGATGATGGCGGCGATAATGCTAGGGCGGCCAGCCATTTCGCCACCCCACAGCCCACCGACACCATCGTTAGATAGGTTTTATTAGGTTGTTTAGTTGGTGTACCGCGGATTATGTTTAGTTTTTAGTCGGATGATCATTTGTAAAACCTTCATTTTAGTTATGAAAAGACGTTTTAAAAACCTTGTCTCCGACAAGTTCTTTGTTGCTGGGTTGTTTTTGCTGAAATATGCAGGTTTGGAGAGCTTGCAAAAGGGAAAAATGAGTCATTTCATTGAAATGGGGAGCTTAAAAAACAGCTGAAACCGGAAAATCATACAGGAATTTGCGACGGAAATGTCTCAATTTGCGACGGAATTCCGTCGCAAATGTTGACCAAAAGTCAAAGTCAGTCAACATTTGTGACGGAATTTCCGTCGCAAGTGTCCTCTTTTGCGACGGATTTTTCGTCGCAAATATTGACTGACTTTGACTTTTGGTCAAGGTCAGTCAATATTTGCGACGGAAAATCCGTCGCAAAAGAAATTTGCGACGGAAATTCCGTCGCAAATGTTGACTGACCTTGACCAGATGGTCAAAGACAATCCGTCGCAATGCTTGGTCAATCCGTCGCAAATTTTTTGCGACGGAAAAATCCGTCACAAAATAACTTTTTGCGACAAAAATAAGGGACAGATACATTCCGTCGCAAATAATGTTTTTGCGACGGATTTCACCCTTTTTGCGACGGACCATTCCGTCGCAAATAGCGCATTGTTTTGTAGTGTAAAGATGACATTAGAAGTCCGCTATATAAGTTAAAGCTGAAGATTTGTTTTCAAATACGTTTATCACATATGAAATTCAAAATAGGGAAAGTAGTCTAGTGATTATTCATCTTACCAAGTAGTAAGAGGTCGTGAGTTCTAATCCTCATGACTTTTTTTTGAAAGAATAAAATAAATATCAGGGTTCTTTTGATAATTTATACGTAGAATAAATAAAATTTTCAAATCTTATAATTAAAATAATTTTTTTTAAAATCATATACCTAACATAATATTTTCTTTCAAACTTGATACTAAAAGTTAAAAAATGAAGTATTTAGATACGTTTATGATTGAAAAGAGAAATTTCTATTTTCTAATAGAACTCTATGAGAATATGCCTTGCCTTAATTCGCATGTTTTCAAGACTTTCATTATCAAAATTTGTCTGCTCATGCAATAACGACATTTCATGAGTTGTCGGTTATAAACACAAATTCTCATTTGTAACGGATATATCCGTCGCAAGCTTACGATCGGTTAAATACTACCCATATGGAATAGATAAGATAAAAGGAAAGTGTATAGGAAACAACAATATATTTTATCTTATCTACTCACATTAATAGTGTTTGACCTGTCGCAGGCTTGTGACGGATATACCGTCACAAGGGAGACTTGTATAAATATTGAATCACGTGGGTGGGCGTCAGGGTAGACTCAAAAATTTAAATCATGTAGGGTAAAAATTAACGTTCGATTGGGTGTAAATTAAGATAAAAAGAGTTTTATAACGCACAAAAATTCAATATCTATCTTATATTCTTTTTGTTTTGCTTAAGAATTATCATTGTTTGAAATAAAAAAGGTAATTTCAGACAATTATAGCTATTGACGGAAAGTAGTGTCTAGGACAGAAAATTTACGCCATACATGATACACCTCCTATAACATGGAATTGATATTTCAAACAACGATTACTTTTAGTCGAGACAGAGAAAGTATACCCTCAAATTTTTCAAGATTTGTGAAACCTATTTTTATCAAACGGAGAAAATACTAAGAATCAGAGGGCGTCATTTGTTCAATATAGGATCACCATATAATTTCCACTACTAAAAAAAATATTTGGTGGAGAGTTCATCGAGATTATCATTATATCTCAATTTGATGTGTAAAAATTACATCAAAAAAGTTTTAGTTTCCTTGGATCATCATTATTACTCCTAACGGGTAAGTCTCTTGAGAAATAACCTCTTAATTAGGTTTACACTAAAACTTGAGAGAAACGGTTTTTCAATAAATTATTGACAGGCCATTATTTTGTACTCTTTTATTTGTATTTCGTGACCTTTTTGTCATTGATCATACATAGTAATTTCGTACTTATTTACATAATAAATGTAATCATTTTATCTTTTATAATTATTTGTACCTATTATATTAGCTTTAGTAACACTTTTTCTTACATTTGTACAATAGTCTCTCAATAAGTTTATTGAGAGGCGGTCTCTCAAAAGACCTACAGGTATGTTTATTGGGAGATTATTTTATAATTTAAAGAAAAAACGTTATTTTATTGGTTATAAAATAGGTAAATCTTGATTAATACTTAATAAAGTGCTCTAATAAAACTTGCAAATAAGGAAAATGAAGATTTTCACTTGTTTTAGTTGTTTATAGTAAATGATCACTATTAGCTAACTTATTCTAGATTAAAATTTTATTAGTATTTTAACGAAGGACACTTAATGCTATTACTTCCTCCGTTCAAATCCAAAGCGCATATATGCTTTTTGCACAAATATTAAGAAAGATATTAAAAAATTATTAAAAGTACATTTGGAAGTGTGTAAGATGTTTTTTTATTAATTTAAATGTGTGATTGTAGATTAAAGGTGGGTCATTGCATTCAATGACATTTTGTGTATATAACTGATGTTCATAAGAATATTTTAGTAATTTTTTTGGCTTTATTAAAAAAGTGATAGTTTGGATATAAATGGATTGAAATGGAATATATATAGGTTGGATATGAATGAAGGAAGTATTATATTTCCTTTGCCACTTGAATGTATAATAGGCCTACAGCCCATGGAGCCCTTGGACTCCCTCCGTCCCTGGGCACCTTCCTACATGCATGCATGCATGTCAAGTACGTTGTCGTCAAGACGTCAATCAACAACTATTCTTACGTCTTTATCTACTTTTCTAATTGGATAACTAAAGTTTAAAAATAAATTACTTCCTCTGTCTTAATGAGATATATACACTTACTTTTTTTATGCGGAGAAAATAAAATTGTAAATATCCCTTTACTATAAAAGGAGTAGAAAATGAAGGTCTTCTATTGGTTCTTCATTTTAAAGTTAAAAAAATAACTTTTTTTTTGTAGGACCCCCATGTTTTACACTCAATTTAATTTTTTTTTTATGTTTTGTAACTACTTAATTTATGATTCCAAATTTAATAACACAAACTATGCAACATCATGCATTATACATTT
Source organism: Silene conica (assembly GCA_029255685.2). Taxonomy (NCBI): domain Eukaryota; kingdom Viridiplantae; phylum Streptophyta; class Magnoliopsida; order Caryophyllales; family Caryophyllaceae; genus Silene; species Silene conica. Next base: position 84,322,116 of record CM055314.2, read on the forward strand.
GTTATTACTCATACAATATATTTAAACATTCAAAAATTACAAATTAAATAATTACAAATACTAATTGACTATAATAAAAAAAATCTTCACTGAAAAAGTTAAAACATTTTTTTATGATATTACAATATAATATAAAAAAAATTACAACCTAGATATTACAAAATATTACTGGAGTACATTATTTATTATATAAAAAAAATAATTTATATACACGGATGAGTTATTGATAATATGAAAAGAAATGGTTTAGTGAGTTTGATTATAGGAAAAAATGGATGGGTTATCGATAATGTGATAAGTGATAACTATGATTAACATTGGGTACGGGCAAGTGGAGATTGATAGTATCAGAACTTTTATTACTAACTTTAGGCAAAATAGTAACGTAAAAACAAAATTGTTGAACCTTCCCCCTAGACTTGGTAAAATTGACAATCAAGTCGGTTTATTTGATCGATCCGGGTTATTTCGGGTTTAAGTTATTTTTGAGTTAATTATTAACAAGTTATTTTGTCATTCAAATCATCTTTTAAAAATCTCAAATGCCGAAATCGTTTTAAACATTTTTTTCTCAAATAAAGAAATTACTCAAAAACAACAATAATTACTGAAAAATTCGTAATCAATAATATTTTTTAAAAAGATAACCGTAATCACCAATATTTTTTTGCATGGATTTAAAAGTCACCCGTGCATTATTTGCACGAGAGTAAAAGTCACCCGTGCATTATTTGCACGAGAGTAAAACTAGTATTACTGAAATCGAGAGAATATTTTTCTTAGACAATTGTTTTCTAATAAACTTTATTAAATAAATCTTAAGTGTTAACTTTATTAAATAAATATTAGTATGAAGTTTTAAAACTTAGACCGTAGTCTTCAGTAGGTAACATTATCCATAAGATTCCTCAAAGTCTTAAAACTCTACCAGTTCTCCACTAACTTTTATTATTTCTTTATTGTTCAGACACAACTCAGACTCACCCAAAACTTTATACATTATCCGTCAGACTCATCTCACACTTTACTTTTCCATTTCACTTTTTCTTTTTACATACTTATTAAAATTACTTCTAGTAGGATCAAGACCCACCAAAGTCTTAAGGAGAGTCTTAGATTTTCAAGACGCGACTTAATAAACCTTCCTCAAGACTCTAGTAGATTAGTGGTAAAATTGAGAGAGTCTTGTCTTAAGACTTAACAAAGTCTTGTTTCAAGACCGTCATTAATCTTATCCTTAGCATTAGAATGAACCAGTGTAATTAAAACATTTATTTGTAGAATTTTATCGTTTACCTGAATCTATTCCGCTCGAATCCGAATAAATCAGATGAAATACTGGTTAGGCTTGTCACGAGCCTCCAAACTATAGTATTTATAAAGCCTTAGACGACTTACTACTTAAGGGTCGAACCCAATGGAAGAGTTTGTATGAACGAGTGTCCTAATTATTTTGTCACAAATAAAATGCGGTTTGTTTAGATCCAATCTATTGCTAATTAATAAGAGAAAATAAAAACTAAGCAAATTAATAATAAAAAGAACAGTAGTTCTCCTGTACGACGGTCTTATTCCGTATTTTTTTTGCAAAATGTGACCATTTTGTGGTAATAGTGACCACTTTTTAATAAATAGTGATCACTCTTGAAAAATAGGTCACTTTTTAAATAAAAAAGTGGTTACTAATCTTACTATTTAATAAAAAGTGGTCACTACTTATCAAAATGTGATCATTTTTCTACTGGCGCATATGCGACCTTCGTAAAATAGAATTTGTGTAAAAAAAATTATCGTCTCTTAACTCGCACCAAACAACAATGTGAATCATACAATTGACCAAATTATATACCAATTACAATTAAATATCCTTTACAATTAACTAATATGAATGTTATCACCCTAACATGAAAAGCCATAATCAAGGTAGAATTGTACGATACCCCTCATATTATAGGCACCCTTTGTGTGCGTCTAAGTACAATGCATAGAGACCATGAAAAACCAGTAGCGAAGCTTTAACAATTGTGTAATGAATTACTGGAATGATGATCGATTGTATAAGGATTAACTTCAAACAGAAGTGTCTAAAGCTATAAAGCTCTGATTGAGGTGATTCGAGTTTGAGATAAAAGCGTATTGTCTTAGCTTTCCAACACATGGTCACAACCTATATTCTGCAAAAGGAACAAATAAAATAGCAGCAGTTAAAAATTCAGTAAGCAAAACTGGACCGAAATAAGCGCAGGTCACAAATACGGGGTAATAATATTAATACCCTCATTGTTGTTCCAACGACGAGGGATACAGTAAAAGAACGCCAAGCAAGGACATGGTATACTAAAAATAGTAAGTCTCATTAATGATGGACATATTTATCACACCTGAAAATGAGTCAAATAATAGTCATGTTTTTGTCTAAAGAGTAATATTATGTTTTTGTGTTATCTAACCTCTTAAATATTAGTTGACTCATTTTCAGTTGTGTACTGAAAAAGAGAGGAGTTGATGGATATGTGATAGTTGGTAGGATATTAGATGTGTGGGTGTGGGTGTGGATGGTTTAATCATTTCCGTCCATATTGTTTTCATTTTACTCTCTAGATTTTTTTATATCATTCTATTTCTCCACTTCATTCTTTTTATATCACCCGATTTTTGCCTTATATATGAGGAGCATTATATTAAAATGGGGTGATAAAAAAAGAATAGAGAGTAATTCGTAATACATTATTCAATGGATTTCATGATTTGGATAATTAAACACAAAATCTTTCTCAATGGCTCCACGCCCCCACATTACCATTATGTGTATTTTGTAAGCCACTCAAATGTTATCTTCCACGATGCACATGCTCAATCATATAAAATAGTATAAACAAATTAAGAGTAAGATTATTGCTAATTTTGAGATAACACTCACTTAAAATTATCGATAATTTACCAAAGTCTTAACAAAGTTTTAAATTGGGTTATGAAAATTCAAGACTCAAATTAACTCAAATTAAGACTTTATGTGAGTCTTAACCCCACTTTTCATTGAAATTATCAAATAAGTCATTGCCATGTGTCATTTCCTTTTGTAAAAAAAAGGTAATGTAAAAAAAAAAGTAAAGTAAGAGGTAAGTCTACGGATAATGTATAAAGTCTGAGGTGGGTCTGAGTGAGTCTGAACAATAAAGAAATAATAAAAGTTAGTGAAAATAAAGCTGATGTGACACAGTTTAAGACTTTGAAAAGTACTCTCAGGGATAATATTACCCTAATATTGATAGTAGTAGATTGTAAAAGCATATTGTAATTAGTAGAATTTGTTAGCGGATTTTACTAGCATATTCAATTAGCAGAATTTGTCAAGGGTGTTTGATAATTAGCAGAATTTAATTAGCAGATTATCTCAATACTTTGTTAAATGACAAAAAAGGACATGGATAAATTATTGACTAATATTTATCATCAAAATACATCACACAAACAAGTTTAATGACTAATGTCGATTTCTTCTACTAGCATCAAACAAGAAGTAATATAATATTATCGCGGACAGTTGACATTTCTTTAGTTCTTGAAGACTCGGCTGCAGTTTGCAAGGATTGATTAGCCACATCTTATAATAGATCTGGAGGCATAAAATCTGGGTGTTATCGATAGAGTATGTTACTTAGTACTTTTTAGAAAAATTGAAAAAAATAATTTAGAGAAAAAACGTATGTACCTTTTGTGGAGATAGTATAGGAGAAAATGAGGAACTATGGAACAAAAGTAGGTTTAATATTTTTGAAGGGTAAAAAAGTAATTTTTTTATTTTTCCTAATCTACTCTTTGAATATGCTGGTGGGAGCAACATATTCTAAAATAGCATATTGAACATCAATCTACTATTTCAATATGTTTTGCCAAACATTCCAAAACTCCAAATAGCATATTCTAAAATAGTCCCTCCATTTTTTTTTCAAATGATAGTTTTTAGTATGTATTTTGTACATTATTCACAAGTCAACTTTCAATTTCAATTTTCTCTCAATACATAAGAGAAAAGACATTCTTGTGGGGTCTTGTTTGATTCATCTTTGCGAGTATATTGGAAATATATACTCCCTCTGATTTTCCGTGTTGTTCCTCTTTCCATTTTGGTCTAATAACATTGATGTTCCCTCTTTCCTCTTTTGGACAACATTGTGTGGTCCAAAATCAATTTTATGTGGGGTCGTATGTATTGTGTGGTCCAAATTGATTCCCTTATTTTTTGTGTCAAAATGAAAAGGGAACAACACAAAAAATCGGAGGGAGTACCTTTTATAATTTTTGTAAATACGTAGCTAAAGATCTTAACCACATAAAATGTGCGTTGACAAACGTGAAAAAGCAAAGGTATCATTTGGATTTGAATGAATGGAGTATCAGTAGCATATTGAACCTCAATCTACTATTTCAATATGTAGGTTCTCAAACAGTCCAAGGCGATATTCGGTAAACAACATATTGCAAAAAAATTAGCATATTTGAGACAATTAGCATATTTGACCATTAATATGTTATTTGGACTGTTTGGCAAAACATATTGAAATAGTAGATTGATGTTCAATATGCTATTTTAGAATATGCTGCTCCCAGCAGCATATTCAAAGAGTGGATTAGGAAAAATGAAAAAAATTACCTTTTTACCCTTCAAACAAAATTAAATCTACTTTTCTTCTATAGTTCCTCATTTTCCCCTATCTCCGCAAAAGGTACGTGTTTTTTCTATAACTTATTTTTTTCATTTTTTCTTAAAAGTACTTAGTACTCCATTGATGAACACCCGGATTTTATACCTCCAGATCTATTACAAGATGTGGCTAATCATTCCTCGCAAGCTGCAACCGAGTCTTTATGAACTAAATAAATGTCAAATATCCGTGATAACATTACTTTTAGTTTGATGGCTAGTAGAAAAAATCGAAATTAGTCATTAAAGTTGTTTGTGTGATGTATTTTGATAAATATTAGTCAATATTTATCCATGTCTTTTTTTGTCATTTAACAAAGAATTGAGATAATTGTCATTTAACAAAGGATTGAGATAATCTCTGCTAATTTAATTCTGCTAATTAGCAAACACCTTTGACAAATTCTACTAATTGAATATGCTAATCAAATCTGCTAACAAATTCTGCTAATTACAATCTGCTTTTACAATTTGCTTCTGTCAATATTAATCCGTTGTTTACCAAACATGGCCCAAATAACATATTGATTGATCAAATATGTTAATTGCCTCAAATATGCTAAAGTTTTTGCAATATGCTGTTTACCAAACAGCGTCTAAATATTTTTTTTCTCGTCTGTTATCTACAAAAATATACTTCCTCAATTCCAATGATCTGAATTCTATACATTTGCTTTATTCATGTTTATCAATACCTTTTTTCTTTTGTTAATATCTTTAGTTACATATCCATAAAAATTATAAAACTATGATATTCACAATGTAATCGGTAAGACAATTTAAATAAGATCTCACATGACTATCTTTTATGTTACTATATATTAGAAGTTGGGTCGAAAATTTTCTCAACTTATGAATAGTGGTCAAAAGTGAAATGCATATAATTGATTGGAATGGATACCATGTTGATAATATTGGGAAGAGATAATTGCATAGAATTGTATTATTAATTGTGTGTTCTCAAGAATTATACAATACTTCACTTATATAGTAGAACGTGATCACAACTTAAGTAAACTAAATATTTTAAGATATTAACTATCCCATAATAGCTAATATATTATTCTATATTATGCTAAGGAGATATGTCGATATTAGACAATATCTCAACAGAAAAAGTATGAGAGAACACAAAGTTAAAAGTATCTGTCAAAGATGAAACTTTGTGGAAATTCGAAACCGTAGTGACTAAAAGGTTGGTAATTCACAAAAGGTCGGCAGGGTAACCAGGGTCCCATGTTGGGAAAGAAAAAATCAACAATGTCCACCCCACTACTATTTTGTCTTTCATAATACTTGTCCCCAAATTGGGGAAGGAGGAACGAATCTAAGAAAAAAATTTGCAAGGAAAATTTCGGTGTACTACAAGAAAAAATGTCCTAAATATAAATGAACAAGTATACTATAAGTTGAGATCCGCACTAAAAATTTTAGTTGATCCGTTTTCAGCTTATAATAAATATATACATACACGTCTTTAATAAAAACTTGTGTACCACTTAAAAAAAGAGTAGTTGATGAACAGGTGATAGTTGGTAGGATTTTAGATGTGGGGGTGTGGGTGTTGATGATTTAATAATTTCCTTCCATATTATTTCCATTTTACTTTGTAATACATTATTTCATGGATTTCATAATTTGGATAATTAAACACAAAATCTTTCTCAATGGCCCTACATTACGATTATGTGTATTTTGTAAACCACTCACCTGTTATCTTCCACGTTGCACATGTTCAATCATATAAAATACGAAGTAATAGTGTATCTTACTTGCGACGGATACTATCTGTTACAGGTTGAAGACGGATACTTCCCTCTCACAAAAAAAACAAGTGGGAGGGAAAGTTGGGGGATGGAGCACCATGTATGTTACCACTTGCACATTGTGAGAGATACTATCCGTCTTCAATGAGAATTTGTGATAAAATAATGATTAAGTCTTTTTTTTTTCTCGCCTGTCATCTACAAAAATATAGCCCCTTAATTCCAAATAATTCTATACATTTGTTTTATTCAGGTTTGTCCATATATTCTTTTTTGTTAATATCGTTAGTTACATATCGATAAAAATTCTAAATTTTGATATTCACAATTATTCGGTAAGACAATTTAAACAAAATCTCATATGACTATCTTTTATTCTTTAATGTCATATATTCGAAGTTGTGTCGAAAATTATAATGCTCAAAAAGTAAAATGTATAGAATTCAATGGAATGGAGTAAGTATAAGATAAAAATAACAAATGGTTTATTTTTATTTACTCAAGTGTTTTTTATTTGACCCGTTACAAATGAAAATTCTTATAAAATATTTTTATTAAAACGATCGACATAATACAAACTTTTTTTAATAAAAGTTTACTAAAACTTATTTCTAAAAGGCAGGGCCGGCCCATAGGGTTGTTTAATAGGTCAAGTGACAAGGGCCTAAATTTTGATGGCACCCATAAAGATGACATTAGAAGTCCACTATGTAAGTTAAACCTTAAGATTTGTTTTCAAATACGTTTATCACATATGAAATTCAAAATAAGGGAAGTAGTCCAGTGATTATTCATCTTACTAAGTAGTAAGAGGTCGTGAGTTCTAATCATCATGACTTTTTTTTGAAAGAATAAAATAAATATCTGGGCTCTTTTGATAATTTATACATAGAATAAATAAAATTTTCAAATCTTATAACTAAAATAATTTTTTTTAAATCCATATACCTAACATAATATTTTCTTCCAAATTTAATACTAAAAGTTAAAAAATGAAAAATAATATTTAGATACGTTTATGATTGGAAAGAGAAAATTTCTATTTTCTAATAGAACTCTAAGAGAATATGCCTAGCCTTAATTCGCATGATAAGACTTTCATTATCAAAATTCGTCGGCTTCTGCATATATAACGACACTTCATGAGTTATTGTCCATTATAAATCTTGAATTACGTGGGTGGGCGCCTTCCTACATGCATGCATGTCGGGTACGTCGTCGTTAAGCCACAAATTTTCTTACGTCTTTCTCTACTTTTCTAATTATATGTATATAATTTTAAAGACAACTATTTTCTAATAAACTTTATTAAATAAATCTTAAGTGTTTACTCTATACTCTCATAATTACTAACTAGTAGAGTTATCTAATTTTAAAACTTTGACCGTAGTCTTCAGAGTAAGCATGAGAAAGAACCGGTGTAATTAAAACATTTATAGAATTTTATTGGAAATTTTAGCAAATGGTGCTCAAAACGGAACTATTGAATAAAATGATACTTATTTGAAACTAATTATCAAAAATGGTTCCACGTCATCATTTTTGATTTTTCCTTTTCTAATTTCGCAAACATGTCGGTGTCACAGACAACAACCGGTTACTAAGCAAAATAGGCAGAATCATGCAGAAGCTTCAAAAAATTGTCATTGTTATCATGTCGCTGTCTGGGACATCGACTAGTTGAAGAAGCTCTTTTTTTTTCCCAAAGGTGCATGTTTCTCTTTCATCTCGTTGCTATGCGAAACAGCGACCGGATACTCACCTGCTGCATTCCTTCCCTCCCTCCCTTCCCTTCCCTTCCCTCCGCCATGCTTTTTCTCCAAAGCTTTAACATGAACTTGAAACGCTTGAATTTTGCCATACTTTAGGGATTTTCCGACCAATTTCTCCGATGAACCGCCGTTACATCCACCATATCCCCAACCCCGACGATGAATCTCCGACGAATAAACTCATGCAGCACTTCTCCTTCCTCAATCTCCACCGCCATGCCTTCGTTGAAGATTTGTTTACGTCGTATACGAGACGTCGCAGATGAAGTTGGACAAGATGATCATCGGTGATACCGCTTCCGCAATCAGAAATCGAAGATGATAATTCAATCTGGTGTTTGAAATCCATTGCATGAAGTGAAAAGGGAATTTAATTCTTTTGATTTAGGCCCTGTTCTTTTCGGCTGAAACGAGCAGAATTGAATGAATTAGAGTAGAGCTTAATTGAACTAGATTGAGTGGAAATAGGGTGGAGTGAATTTAGTTGAATTAAGAGTTACTTTTGTGAAGAGATTAATTGAAAATAATTGATTGAACGTAAATAAAACTTAACGGAATACAACCAACCAAAATTGAAAGAAGCTGAAATTAAGCCAGAAAAAACAGGGCCTTAATTGGAAAACTATACAACAAAATCAAAATGAAATATTTACAGAATTTGAACAAAGTTCATATTTAATCAGGAATAGATTTCTTATGTAGCAAGATAGAATCAAAAGGGTGTTTTGAAGAATTTAGTTCATGCAATTTGTATGAGAGAAAGGAAAGAAGGGAAGGGAATGTTTGGTTCATGCAATTTCTTCAACTAGTCGCTATTTGAGACAACGACATGATACAAGTGCAGCTTTTTGAAAGTTCTGCCTGCCTGAGTCTACCTATTTTGCTTAGTAACTGGTCGTTGTCTCAGACAGCGACATGTTCGTGAAATAAAAAAAAACAAAAACAAAAAACGATGACGTGGAACCCAGTGGCGAATCTAGGATGTGTAAAATGGGGGTGATTACACTACAAAAAATAGCGTTGTTGCGACAGACATAAATGGCGTTGCAAATTATTGATTGCGACGTAATTTGCAACGAAATTGTTTTTTGCGCTGGAATTTGCGATGACGGATAATTTTCCAATCCCGCAAACAAAAAGTCAAACGACGGGAAGGTTTGCGACGGAAATTTGGTCGCAAAGGACTTTTGCGACGGAATATCCGTTGGATCTGGAATTAGCGGAATTTTTTTGGACCACTAGTAAAAAAATTCAGTTAACCTTTGCGATGGATTACCCGTCTCAAATTCAGCTAACGTTTGCGACGGGAAATCTGTAGCAAATATTGACTTGCTTTGACCCAGACCATGGTCAAGGTCAAGGTCAATCAATGTTTGTAACGGACTTTCCGTCAAAATATAATCACTCGATTAATTTCGTCTCTAAAATTTTCGGGGTCCTATATATGCGATGGATTATTCTAATGTTAAATGCTTGATAAATAAAAAACAATTTGACAATGGATAATTCTAGGAAGACTCGTCAAAATATAAACTATTTATTTTTAAATATGATTATGATTTTGTAAAATATCATCATATCATATTGTCATAGTGGTTAAATTAATTTAAATTGCAAATTAGATTATGCAAATAAGATCCTTTCTTATAACATTTTCAATTACTTTTAATATGCAATGATTATGATTTTGTAAAATATATCATATCATATTATCATAGTGGTTAAATTAATTTAAATTGCAAATTAGACTATGCAAATAAGATCTTTTCTTAGAACATTTTCAATTACTTTTAATATGCAAAATGAAAATGAAAAAACAAAAAAAATGTAATTAAATGAAAAAGCGAAAAAAATGTAATTATTGGGGCTTGAAACCGGGTCGTTGGGTTGGTAAGTGAATGTCTCTACCACAGAATCATTAAACTTCGTTGCAGTATCAACACATAGATAAATATCTATAATTGTTTTTCCTATTAATGGGGGTGAGGGTTCACCCCATCACCCCTATAAATCCGCCATTGGTGGAACCATTTTTGCTAATTAGTTTCAAATGAATATCATTTTGTTAAATAGTTCCGTTTTGAGCACCATTTTGGCAAAAAGTTCATTTTATCGTTTGTGTGGATCTATTCCGCTCCAATCCGAATAAATCAGATGAAAACTTGTTAGGCTTGTCACGAGCCTCGAAACTATAGTATTTATAAAGCCTTAGACGACTTACTACTTATGCAATTAACACAATATTGGTAAGTTAAGGGTCGAACCCGAGGAAAAAGTGTGTATATATAAACGAGTGTCTTATATTGTCACAAATAAAAGGGAGTTTGTTTGGATCGAATCCATTGCTAATTAATAAGAGAAAATCAAAACTAAGCAAATTAATATTAAAAAGAATTATACAATACATATTATAGGTGTCTAAGTACAATACATATAGACTATGAAAAACTTGTAGCGAAGCTTTAACAGTTGTGTAATAAATTGGAACGATGATCGATTGTTTAATGATCAACTTCAAACAGAAGTATCTAAAGCAATAAAGCTCCGATTGACGGATTGAGGTAGGTGATTCGAGTTTGAGGTGGAAGTTTATTGTCTTAGCTTTTCAAAACATGGTCATGACCTACATTCTGCAATGTAACAAATAATACAGTAGCCGTTAAAAAATCAGTACGCAAAACTGGACCGAAATAAATGCAAGTCCCGAAAACCAGGTTATAATATTTATACCCTCGCCGTTGTTACAACGACGAGGGATACAAATCTACAATAAAAGAACGCCAATCAAGGACATGGTATACTAATAGCAGTAAGTTTCACTAAAAGCGAAATATTTATCACAAGCTGAATACGAGTTAAATAATACTTATGTTGGTAGATAAAACAAAAGTAAATTGTCTAGGAAGTAATATTATGTTTTTGTCTCATCTAACCACTTAAATATTAGTTGACTTGTTTTCAACTTATAACGAGTATATCCGTCTTTAATAAAAACTAGTTTTAATCCTGTGCAGGAAATGCACAGTTATTTTTAAATTTCTAATATACGAATTATGAAATAATGTGTTATGTTATATTTGGTAATTTTTATATTTGCTTTTATTTATTTTAAAGTTGATATTTTTTTTTTATTTAGAAGAAAAACTCTCTTATTAATTTGTTTTATAAGAAATGTTCAGATCTAGGACTACCTCTACTATATTGGTTATGTATTAATGAAAATTCAAAAAAATCTCATATAATATACTCCGTATTTGTTTTGGTTAAAATATTTAGATTTAATATTCTCCCTAATTGTGATGATGTAATATAATAGTCATGTTGATTTTTTTGCTTGATTTACACAATAAAACTAACTATTACTTTCAAATAATTTGAAGGTTTATTAATTATTTGTAACTTGAAAATGTGTATGTAATTGTATAATGTATGATTTTGTATAATGTTTAATATTAACTGAATAAAATTAAGGAATGGTAGAAGTAATTAATTATGTAGAGATCATGGAGGACCCCACATAGGACAAAAGAAAAAATAATTGTGTAAACTAAGAGCCAATGAAAATCCTCTAAATGCTATTGCTTTTATAGAAAGGAGGATTTGAGTACTAAAAGGAGAGGAGTTGGGATAAGTGATAATTGGTAGGATAGGCGTGGGCGTGGGCGTGGGTGTGGGTGTGGGCGTGGGCGTGGGCGTGAGCGATTTAATCATTTCCGTTGATATTGTTTCCATTTTACTTCGTCATACATTAATGGAAGGGTTTTTTGTTTAACACCACCTTTAAAAAAACTTTTCTTCCAAACACCACCTTTAAAAAAAAAGTGTGTGAAATACCATCTTTAATAATTGTTTTTTTGTGAAACATGACCTGTTGGCCGGACTTTGACCAAATTTAAAATAAGACGGTGATCAGTCATATGTCTAATAGTTCTCACGTGTGAACAACTTCTTTGTAATTACCTTTTCTCTTCCCTCCCCAGTAACAAATTTTTACCCCAAATTTCAACTTTCTCCCAAACCTTCATCGCCATTTTCATCTTCATCACAACCCTTTATGTTCATTCTTCCTCCAAACAATTAAACATCAACCGATTAAAACCAGTTGATTATCCCAAGCACATGCAGTCAATTGAATTGGGAATTTTTGCTGCTAAGGTAAGTTATTTCTGCTTTATTTTACATTAATTAATTTAATTATACCAAGTAGTTAGTGTTTGCATCCTTGCATTTGAGTTTATGGGTTGAAAAACTTACATGTATGTAATTCTGTTTTAATTAGGGTTTTTAATCTGATTTTAAAAAGTTTTTAATCTGATTTTAAAACTTGCCTAAACACAAAATCTTTCTCAAGCCCCCACATTACCATTATGTGTATTATGTAAGCCACTCGCATGTTATCTTCCACGATTCATATTTTGTAAGCCACTCGTCTCTCATATGCGAAAATATACTTCCTCAATTTCAATAAATTTTATACGGTTTTTTATTTAGGTTTGCTATTGTCATTTTTCTTTTGTTAATATATTTAGTTAAATATCGATAAAAATTATAACTTTGATATTCACAATGTACCCGGTAAACAATTTAAACAAGATATCACGTGATTATCTTTTATGTTATACATTGAAAATTGTTTCAAAATTTACTCGACCTGGAGCAAGTGCAATGGTGAACTAATTTAATGCACAATTAGCTTGAGTTGCCACATCATATTTTTTTAAGTTATACTATTTTAAACTACAATTTCATACAATGGTTTCAAGCTGTCTTAAATGGACCCATATAAAACAAAAATTCCAACTTTTTTTTAAATAATTATTTTTTGTAAGAAAATTTAATTGATAGGAAAATTTTAGTATGGTCCATTTGAGCTAGCAGCTTAATGAGTCTACAAGTTGATTTAATCTAATTCAAAAGTAGGGTATACAATGATTTGACTACTAGCTTACACTTTTTTATATTTACAAACAAGACCCTTAGCTAAACCATTGCATGTGCCATTATGATAAATACTCAAAAAAATGAAATGTATAAAATTCAATGGAAGTGAGGCTATAAGTACATGATAAAAATAAGAGTAACTAAAAAATAACAAGTGATTTATTTATTTATTCAAGTGGCCAGTTTTTATTTGACCCATTACAAATGAAAATTCTTGTTATAAAATATTTTTGTAAAACGATCGACAAAATACTTACAATTTTTAAAAAAACTTTACTAAAACTCACTTCTAAAAGGTAAGCAATTTCTTTTATAGTTAGGTAAGATAAGCTCTACACTTAGGGTGTGTTTGGATTGAGAAAATTGGAGGGAAGGGAAGGGAAGGGAAGGGAAATGGATGGATTCAATTTCCATTGTTTGGTTACAATATATGAAAGGAGGGAAATGAAAGAGGAGGGAAATGGGAGGTTTCAATTTCTCTCCATTAGACCAAACTATAATCTCTCCATTGTTGGCAAGATTTGGAAAGAAAACTATCCAAACAACCCATCTTCATTCCCCCTCCCTTTCCCTTCTTTCCCTTTCCCTTTCCCTTCCCCTCCCCTCCCTTTTCCCTCCCAATTTGTTATCCAAACACAGCCTTAGGTTGATTTGGGCTCAGTTATAGCAACACGACTAATTCTCATTTGTGACGGCGGTATCCGTTACAAACTTGTGACAGATATCATTTCCTTTCACAAACTACCCATGAGAGGTGAGTGGGAAAGTACATGAAGAGTGTCCCACTTGTCCCTCGCCCTTTTTGTGAAAAGTCACAAGCTTGTAACGAAATTAGTCTGTCACAAGCAAGACCTGTGGTAGCAAAACTATCAAAAAAAAATACCTGAAAAAATACATGAAACTTGAAAGAGAAATTTCTATTTCCTAATAGAACTCTGAGAATATGCCTTGCCTTAATTCGCATGTTTTTAACACTTTCATTATCAAAATTGGTCCGCTCATGCAATAACGACACTTCATGAATTGTCCATTATACGAAGTAAATCTTAAATCAGGGTGGGCGCCTTGACGCCTTCCGACATGCATGCATGTCAAGTACGTCGTCGTGAAGCCACAACTATTCTTACGTCTTTAATTCTTTATCTACTTTTCTAATTATATGTTTATATAATTATAAAGATAACTGTTTTCTAATAAACTTTATTAAATAAATATTAAGTGTTAGCTCTACACTCTCTTAATTACTAACTAACTAGATTTCATGCCCGGCCGTTGGCCGGGTAATATCAAAAATAGTTTCGGAATATTTGTCTTACTCAATCGGTCTAATTTTGCTTGGGATGCCTGATGCTTTCAATAAATAAAAAATTCTACATTTATTATCTAAAATTAACTCGTACGATATTTTAGTAAGATAGCTTGATATAAGGTGAGATATTCTTTTAAGAAAATATTTCTTTTGTTGCTTACTTCATATCTCACTCGCCATTGTAACTTCGAAATACAAACTCATATAACGAAAGTCGATAATCGTATGACAGATTGACAAATTCCTTTTGCGGGATTAAATTATTCTTCAAAGCATTTCAAAATAAAAAGGCAAAAAATGATTAAAACACTCCAATATTTCTAACATATGAAGATAGTTGAAACTCATGTTAACTTGTATTTTTTTTACGTTAGATCGTCTTCTTTTTATTTTAACTCATATTCTTATGTTAATAGCTCGTATTCTTATCTTATTAGCTCGTATACTTTTTACATTAGCCTGCATTTTTATCTTATTAGCTCGTATTCTTATCTTATTAGCCCGTATTTTTCTTACATTAGCTTGTATTCTTTTTATATTAGCCCGTATTATTATATGTTCATGTTTGTAAATTCGTGATCCTTTTATATGCTCGTATGTTTTTTTTACATTAGCTCGTATTCTTATCTCAGTAGCTCGTATTTTTTTTTACATTAGCTCGTATTTTTAGCTTAATAGCTCTATTAGCTCGCATTTTTACGTTAATAGCTCGCGTTCTTATATGCTCGTATTTTTTCGTATTTCTTATATATTCGTATTTTGTAGCTCGTATTATTTTAATTATACCTCGTAATTTTAAGTGCTTATTATATCATGTAATTTGACGTCTTGCAATTCTAGTTCTATTTTTTTAGCTCGAGAAGTGTTTCAATTAACTCGTATTTTCGTATTTGTTTACATTAACTCATAATTTCATCTTAATCGGCCGTATTCTTATGTGCTCGTATATTTAAGCTCATGATCTTTTAATCTCGCATTCGTATTCATTTATGCTCATATTTTAAAGCCCGTCTTAAATTATCTTAATAGCTCGTATTGTTTTTTCATTAGCTCGTATTTAATTGTGATTGTTTTTACATTAGCTCGTATTCTTAGGTTAATAGGTCGCATGCGTAATATGTTTCATTAGCCATAAAAAATCCTTGAAATCACATTAGATTTTATGAGTTGAGGGTAGAATCTAACATTCTGTCATATTATCAGAGCTAACTTCTTGTAATTTGTTTGCTCATTTGCAATCTGATTTCTGTAATTGGCTAGTTCCGATTGAAATTCATTAGGCCCAATATTCTATTGCTTAGCATATATTAAGTGTAAGTGTGTAATAGCTTTCCAACTTGCCTAAGTAACTAATAATGTTTTTTGTCATTGGTTGCTCGGGTTGTTCATCTAATGCTTTATTCTCATTTCCAGTTTATCGGCAGTTGCCATTAAGAGGCCGTCCTTCTACGGACGTATTCTACCTGTTCTTTTGGGTCTGGATCCTTCAAATTCGGTTATTAAAGGGCTGCATGCTTATGGGGTGCAACATGCTCTACAGAATGCATTTCTGTCTTGCCTGGAGTACACACACCCTATTGCTATCCCGGTACTTGCCATTCCCTGTATTGTGCTTCTGTTTTCTTTTCTTCTCCTTACCCAAAAACAATTAATTCATTGTTTTTTGTAGTGGCGGGATCGCTTAGTCGGTGCTTGTTTAAGTATATATATTGATTTTCATAAAAATCATACTTATTTTATCAAATATTGTATTAGTCCATTGTGGAAAACATTATAATTAATAATCATGGTGTAAACTCTTAGTTGACTACAAACCTAACTAAACGAAAGTGTTAAGTTTCTGCTAATTGTACATTAAATTAATATGAGGAAAATTTGAAGCAAATTCTTTTTACGTGAAGGTGGAAAAGTCAATTTGCATACAGTAAAACACCCAAAAGTCAACGCTTTGACACGTTTACACGGATGCAACACCATCCGGCCAAGTCCTATCTGTTGACGCTTATGTGCCCGTTTATACAATATCCGCTCTTTTAGATTTACTTTTTTTCTTACTTTTAAAATTAATTACATGCGTCGGAATTTTTTAGTGGATACGTGACTTTCTCTGCAAGATACGCAGCTAAAGTGCATCATAAACATAATCTTTGGTAATCAGTTTGATACAGGAAACGACTTACAATTTTTCAGGATATATAACATAAAATTTCTTCATGAATTAAACAACCAAACTATCCACTCACTTCATATTTAAGTACCTGAAATTCAAAACCAATTACACAATTAGTAATAGATAAGCAGACGGGTAATATAACATAATACGAAACACTAACTAATAAGCAAACACAAAAAAAAGTACACGTCAATCACATAAAAAAGTAGATCCAACGTAAAAAAAAAAAAAAACAGAGAAATTAAAGTAGATCCAAAGTAAACAAAAAAACAGAGAAATTAATTGGGTTGTCTTCTTTAATTTTAAAGTTGTATAAAGTCTCTTTTATAGTGAAGTTAAACACAAGTTTAAACTCTTTCCATAACCCTTTTTATCTCTTCTACTAAGTAATATTTAATATAATATTATATAAAGTTGTTAAATGAATTTATGATATACGTTGTGAAATTCCATTGATATAGAAATACAATTTTTTAAATTATCTTTTATATTTTTTTCTCTTCTATTAATTAATATTTAATATAATATTATATATAATTGTTATATGAACTTATGATATACTTGGTCAAATTTCATTGGGTAGATAACTTTTCAATAGTTTAGAATTAAGTACCAATATATCTATCTTATCTCAATATTATATAACTTAAACAATTCACAAAATTTAAACCAATGAAATTGCTTGAAAAGTTCCTCTTTTAAGTATATATATTGATAGAATTACAGAGTTTTAAAACTTAGATCGTAGTCTTCAGTCTAATTAAGCATGAGAATGAACCAGTGTAATTAAAACATTTGTAGAATTTTATCGTTTGAGTGGATCTATTACGCTCAAATTCGAATAAATCAGATGAAATACGGGTTAGGCTAGTCACGAGCGCTAGTACAAAAATGACATTAGACAAGCTAAAATGTCTACGGTTGTTATAAATAATCGTAGCTATTTATAAAAGGCTATGGTTATTGGCAGTGGCGGATCTTGAAGATATTATCTAGGGGGCCGAAAAGTAAATAATCGAATTTTTAATTACGATGAAGTAGACGACTATTTATATATAGTTTAAAGAAAAGCTCTATAAACACATTTTCTTATATAAACACATCTTCACACGCGCACAAAAAGTCACCCATCTAAGATACAATATTTAAATTTTAACACCAAATCTCCATTATAGTACATTTTCGAGTGTCAAATAACTAGGGTTGAGTAAAAAAAAATACGATATGATTTTTTTTCTGAATCCAACCCGAAATCCAAAAATAAAAATCCCGAATATATGGATACCGTTTAAATTGGATATCTGATCCGGTGTTTTCCGAATAAACTGGATCGGATGTGGATTGTGATTTTCATAAAACCTGATATCTGAATCCGATCCGAATTTTAATAAATAAATAATAAAAAAAACTGGTCGAAAAACTTCTTAGGACTTGTTAATATGCAATCTTGGTAAACTTAGTAAGATATTGTTCTCATAAATTTTACGTGTTTGTAAATTGTTTCTTGATATATTCGTTTAGAACTAACTGAGCGTTAACAGTTTGATAAATCTTTACGATGATAATTTTTTAGGGGGTGAGAAATTTGTTAAGTAAAAACAATTGGGAAAAATAATTTGAATGATGTTAAATAAACCAAATATAAAGAACGACGGGATAAGGAGAATTATATATAACCAATGAAATTGAGATTTATCAAAAAAAGTAAATTGGATCAGATGCGGTTTCCGAAATCTGATATTATTAGGAAGATATTCCTTAAACTCATATTAGGAATATAGTATCATATTAGGAATATAGCATTGTGTTGTACTACGTTCCTTATTCTTAGCATATTGTTAGGAAATACTTAGCATATTGTTAGGAAATACTTATCTCATTGTATGACTATTTAAGTGGTGTTTGGCTATCAATAAGATTCATCTTTTACTCTCCAATCTGCGTAACATGGTATCGAGCCAGACTATTTTTCTCCAAACCCTAATTTCCAAATTTTAACAACAATAAAATCATCAAAACCGTCACCATGGCCGGGGATGAAGAACCCTCCGCCCCAAAAATCGATATTTCTAGCCCATATTATCTAGGTTCTCACGATGTTCCTAGCGCAAAAATTTCAAATATTATGTTAACGAAATACAATTATCAAGATTGGCATAAATCGATTCGAATGTCGCTAAAATCGCGACGCAAATTTGGATTTGTCGATGACACTATTAAGAAACCTACTGATTCTACCACTCTCGACAATTGGGAGGTTGTTCACTGTACTCTCGTACAATGGATACGGAATATGATCGATTCGTCTCTTTTGCCCACAATTCCGTATGGTGAAGATGCGGCTGCTCTTTGGGACTCGTTGAAAGCTCGCTTCTCTGTTGTCGATGCCACGTTGGTTCATAGCCTCAAAACTCAACTCAAAAGCTGTGTCCAAACCAAAGGTATGGATGTTACTACTTATTTGGAAAGCTACAATCTTTGTGGGATGTGTTAATTGTTCATGAACCTCCGTTCGCGTGCAAATGTGATATTGCGAAAGATGCCATGAATCATTTAGATAATGAACGCCTTCATCAGTTTTTTATGGGATTGGATAACACTCTTTATGGTAATATACGTTCTCAACAATTTCAATTGGATCCTTTACCGAGTCTTAGTCGTGCGCTTATCAAGTCGTTGTTTTGCAAGAGAAGCGTTTGCGGGCGGAAACTCAACCCACGGACACTACTGATGTTACTGTTTTTGTTGTCTCCTCTCGCCCTTCTCCGGATTGGCTTGCACAGCGAGAAAGGGAGCGGGGAGAGCGGTTTCAGAAATTACTTTGTTGTTATTGTGAAACTCGCGGCCATGAAATTCCAAATTGTTTCTTTAAAACTAATCGGTTTCCTGAGTGGTGGGGAGACAGGCCACGGACTTTGATCGAGTATCGTCGCTACGGGGCAGGTTCGCTTGGTCAGGCCTTGGGCTCTGGAGCTGCTGGTGGAACGGGTTCTGGAAGTGGTCGTGACAAGGAACCGTGCTTCATGCTAATGCAGTGATGGGTCCGACTGCACATTCTCTTCTTGAGTCTGATCGTCTTAGTGGTATGTGTAATTGGATCTTAGATACTGGCGCTTCCAATCATGTGATGGGTAATTGGTCCTGTTTGGAAGACACAACAAATATCAGTGGCAAACCGGGGTGTTTACCGAATGGGCAGCATGTCGAAGCCACCATGACCGGCTCTGTCTATATTAATGAGTCTCTCATTTTGCACGCTGTTCTTTATATTTCGAGTCTAAAATGCAATTTAATCTCTGTTTCCCAACTCACATCGGGTTCTCATCTTTGTTTTGAATTTGCTAAATCTTCTTGTCTTATTCAGGACCGTTCCTCGAGGACGAAGATTGGAGCCGGTGAGTTACGGGATGGACTGTCTTGGATTGGCGCAGGGACAAGGAGTGCGGTTTTGCATAATGTGTCACAACACGGTAGCTTTGATATTTGACACAGGCGTCTTAGTCATCCGTCGGATAAAGTAGTGAAGAGCATCCCTTATCTTAATAGTTTAAATTGCAATAAGGATTTAATTTGCGATATTTGTCATTATGCCAAACAACATCGTAACAGTTTTACCAGTAAGAATAAGCATGCTTCGGATTTGTTTGAATTAATCCATTGTGATTTATGGGGGTCCTATCGTGTGTCATCGTCATGTGGTGCACGGTATTTTTTTACCATTGTTGATGACTATTCCCGGGCAACATGGGTATATTTACTCGTTGATAAGATGGAAGTCACTGACATGCTCATGAGCTTTATTAATATGGTTCCTAATCAATACTCGAAAACCATTAAAACTGTTCGTAGTGACAACGACACGGAATTTAACTGTACGACTGGTATTTTTTTCAGCATGGGATTAAGTTTGAGACATCGTGTGTTGGTACTCCCCAAAAAAATGGGCGTGTCGAACGGAAGCATCGACATATTTTAAATGTGGCCTGTGCCCTTCGTTTTCAAGGTAACTTTCCCATCTCGTTTTGGGGTGAATGCGTCTTATCCGCTGTTTATTTAATTAACCGGACTCTTTCACCATTATGAGATGGTAAAACCCCATTTGAGTGTTTATTTGGAGAACCACCCTCATACATGAATTTGCGTGTTTTTGGTTGCTTATGCTTTGCCCATAATCAAAATACAAAGGGTGACAAATTTGCTAAACGGGGTCGTAAATCTGATTTTGTGGGTTACCCATCAAATAAGAAAGCAGGTTGGAAGCTTTATGATCTCGAAACCAATTCCATTTTTATCTCTCGTGATGTGGTGTTCCATGAACCTGAATTTCCTTTTGCAATTACTGAGGACACGGGTACTGTCCCCTCGGCTCCTGATTCGATATTAACGGACGATCCATTTAATGGGTCGAATATGCCTGCTCTGGGTGCTCCTTCCACCCGTGTTGAGTTCGACCCTGCTCCGACTAACAACCCTGCTCCTGGCAGTTCGGATTTTGCTGCACAGTCTGATGATACGGCTGCGGCTGATGCACAATCAGCCGCTCCAGCCATGGGTAAGGGTAAGCGGGTTCGTTTCCCTAGCTCTCGTCTTCGTGGGTATGTTCTCGACACTACTGACAGTCCATCCCCGTCTCCTACTCCACTGAGCTCTCCTACATCGTCCTCAGGTACGCCATTTCATTTAGCAAATTATATTAATTGTCACTTATTCTCGGAAAAACATCGTCTGTTTTTGGCCACTATAACCAGGGGCGTTGAGCCACCGTCATTCAAAGACGCCATTCGTGATGACGGTTGGTGCGAGGCTATGAAATTGGAAATTGACGCCCTTGAAAGAAATGGAACATGGGAACTTGTTGATCTTCCACCTGACAAAAAAGCTCTCGGGTGCCGTTGGATTTATAAAATCAAATACAAGTCTGACGAGTCCATTGAACGATTAAAAGCCCGTCTAGTTGCCTTTGGAAATCATCAAGTGGAAGGTCTTGATTATAGTGAAACTTTTGCTCCTGTTGTTAAGATGGTCACGGTCCGTACTTTTTTAGTCATTGCTGCAATAAATAAATGGGAACTCCATCAAATGGATGTTCACAACGCTTTTTTGCACGGTGATTTGGATGAAGAAGTGTACATGAGAATTCCACCGGGTTTATTCAGTCGCGGCAAAGAGGGCAAAGTTTGTCGGTTAAAAAAAGCCTTATATGGCCTGTGTCAGTCCCCTCGTTGCTGGTTTGCCAAGCTCACGGCTGCGCTTAAGGACTATGGCTTCACTCAATCTCATTCGGACTATTCCCTTTTCTCTTATTCCCATAACCAGGTTCGGATCTATATCCTTATATATGTTGATGACCTTGTCATTGCCGGGAATGACTCTTCGGCTGTTGTAAAATTTAAATCCTATTTGGGCCAATGCTTTCATATGAAGGATTTAGGTCCCCTCAAATAATTTTTGGGTCTAGAAATTTCTCGCAGTTTGGAAGGGATTTATGTTAGCCAACGAAAATATGCCTTAGACATTATTTCTGAAGCTGGGTTATTGGGTTGCAAGCCGGTCCAAACACCCTTTGAACAAAATCACAAACTTGGTGAAGCGACTGGTCCGTTGCTAAGTGATATTGAGCCTTATAGGCGCCTTGTTTATCTCTTAGTGAATCGCCCCGAGTTATCTTATGTCGTTCATATCTTGTCCCGGTTCCTTCAGCAGCCCCGCGAGGAACACATGTCAGCGCCATTCGTGTCGTTAGATACCTCAAAGGAAGTCCCGGTCAAGGTATTTTGCTCCGAAGTGATAGTAATTTCACTATTTCGGGTTGGTGTGATAGTGATTATGGCGCATTTCCTACCTCCCGAAGGTCCGTCACTGGCTGGCTTATTTTTCTGGGCGGTTCTCCGGTTTCGTGGAAGACTCGACAACAAAAAACAGTGTCTCTATCCTCCGTTGAAGCCGAATACCGCTCTATGGCTAACCTTGTTTGTGAATTAAAGTGGCTGCAAGGTCTCCTTCTAAACTTTGGCATTCGTATTGATGCACCGATGCACGTGTTTTCTGATAGCAAGTCCGCCATCGATCTTGCTCATAATCCCGTTTATTACGAGCGTACCAAACACATTGAAATCGATTGCCATTTCATTCTTGATGCTATACTTGACGGTCTTATCACCACAACTCATGTGCCTACGTCGACCTATTATCAATTTGCAAAAAAACTGATCATACCGCGAATACTTGGGAGTTTTATTGTGATAAGATTATTAAAGAGGGAGAAAACCATAAGGAATCGTATTATTGATTGGTGTGTCTTATATGATATATGATGAGATATTTACAATACCTCACATTTCATTAAACCCTAACTTTAGATTAGGGTATCCTAATGAAGCCGACCCTAATGATAGAGGACTTGTCGCACTCTCTCAATCAAACACATTTATAATACTCAACTAAACTAAAATAGTAGGGTAGTCGAGGTCGATCTACAGGGATGTCAAGGTCAAGTACTAGTCGGTCTCAAACTGCAAGTTAGCTACACAAAACAAGAATGAGATAGAAAACAAACTAGACATGTAAACATAAATGAACTATGACTACTAAACTAAGAAAACGAACAAGTAATAGAATAAATATAAAGCAATAAAATGTAAATTACCACTTAACTCTTATAACAAGTTGCCAAGGGGATAGCTGAATGGTAAGACGCCTCTAATTCGCTCATAAATTCCCTTATGGACTCACTATGGGACACTAGTTATGTCGACACAACTCCCTCTCGGGCTCATACATCAAACTCGGTCAAAGCTTACCAAAATATGACTATTTTGACTCCTTTCCCCCAAGATTAAGGTTCTAAGCCCACGCTATTCCCAATCATCTCACTCCCTCTCCCGAGGGTCGAGTTCAAACCGAAAATTAAAGGCAACCATCTCAAGTTCTCTCCTCAGGTTCAACTCAAGACGACAAACTAGTCCAAGTGGGGTGAGCTAACTCCCAACCTAGCCAACTCCCGTCGACAGTCAAGTGTCAAAAGTCAACAACAATCCCAAATAAAACATAAACAAGTCAAAATCCATTAATTAACCTAGTAAACTCCCCTCAACACCAAGTTGGTGGAATTAAGTTGGTGACCTACACATGTCGAGTTTAATCGCAGCCTATGAAAAACTACCCACTAATCATATTTAACCTAACACAAGACACTCTAACAACTACACTAAACATGATTTTAAGCATAATAAAACAATAAAGATTACAATTTTAATCTATTTTAATAACTAAACATGAATAAACTACACTTAACCTAATAAGATTAATAAAAACTAAAACTTTTATTAATTAACAAACCTAAGTATACTTCTCCTAAACCCTAGCCTCCATCAATCAAATCTGGGAGTTCCATCGACTATTGATCGATGGTAAGCCCCACATAAAACTTTTTTTTATCTATTTTTACTATGAAAAATTACGAATTAATCAATAAAAGTCTTCCTTTTGGTGAGATCCGTTCGTTTGTCTCTATTTTCGGAGTTTTTTCAGTCCTGGTTATTCTAGGTTTTAGTTCTACTGGAAATATAGATAAAAGCGTCTTGGTCGTTTGTTATATGGTGAAGATGCGGAAGATCGGTTTCGTAATAGATCGTTATATGGTATTACATACGTTGTCGATTTGTTGGTTGCACTCAATTTGGTCAGATGAAATCGTCTCTCGTCAAGGTTCAAGATCCTACGATCCTCCTGTGAACAGCGATATGATAAAGGAATTGCTTTGAAGCAATTCAAGTTTACAGATCATTTTATTTTATTTGATTCTAGTCAAGTTGTATCTAGTCAAATTACACATGTGTTGTAGATGTCATATAACTATTTATTAACGAATTGATTATTTTTTTTTTAAAAAAAGTATACTTCTTCTTCTTTCTTGCTTTCTTGCCCCGTGCTCCCCTGTTCTCTCTGCCTGCCAAGTGCCAACACCCTTTAATCATCAATGGTTTTCTATTTTGTTAAAGGAGGGAAAGGTAGGAAGTGGGCTTTTGATTGTTGTTTTTCTATCACCACAAAAACGCAGCACACATAGCCCAATGACAAGACAATCATGAAGCCCATGTTGGACAACGTGAATACGTCGGATTGGCTTGAACTTGTTTTTTCATCATTTCCATTTACGCAGTGGCAGACCTAGAAAATTAGAGCCGAGGGGCACTGATTTTTTTTAACGCGCATTTTTATGCGCGTCTAAGACAACATTTTTTAAAATTTTTCCTCTAAATAATTATTATTATACACATAAAAGAATAAAAATAATAATTAGTGTTATAGATATTTTTTTTTAAAATAATGTTTTCTCTAAAATATTTTAAATTTTAAATATATGTAACAACAATATTTGTTTTGGTTAATATAACTAACATTAGTAGTTAATTTAACAATAAAAGTAAGTGGTTCAATGGTTTAGAATTTGTTATTTCATCCAAAGGTCATGCGTTCGAATCATAATTGAAGCAATTTTTACATATATATTTTTCCTCTAAATAATTATTATTATACACATAAAAGAATAAAAATAATAATTAGTCTTATAGATATTTTTTTAAAATAATGTTTTCTCTAAAATATTTTAAATTTTAAATATATGTAACAACAATATTTGTTTTGGTTAATATAAGTAACATTAGTAGTTAATTTAACAATAAAAGTAAGTGGTTCAATGGTTTAGAATTTGTTATTTCATCCAAAGGTCATGTGTTTGAATCATAATTGAAGCAATTTTTACATATATATTTGAACAAAGTGGGATTGGGGCCCAAAAGAAAATAAACTTAGTGGGCTTGAGGCCAAGAAAGTATAAACTTGGAGATGTTATCAAGGATTGAACTCAAGACCACCTAAATTGAATTCACTACCTCTACCAACTATGTCATGACAACTTCACAACTATATAAAATACTTATAAAAACTTTATTTTACGGGGGCACATGCCCCCGCGGGACCCCACCTGAGTCCGCCACTGCATTTACGCCCCTTGAACCAATTTTAAGTTTCTTCTCGTTTCATTTTATTTAATCTGACTCTTCTCTTTTTTGGTACCTATAAAATAAAATGTTGAAATACAGTACCAATATACCAAAAAGTAATGTAATTTACATTATATTAGACCATATGACTAATATTCTATTTAATACTAAAAATGAGTAAATAATACTAACTCGGGTTATTATTTCGTTCAAATAAGAGATAAAATATGGGTTAAAAATCGGTAAAATATGGTGTTATCAATGGGTTTAATATCCTAATACCCTCCCGCAATGGTAAAATAATACGTAGTACGAACTTTACGATTTGAGAAATACAAAAAAAAAATAATCAATATAAGAAAGAAAAAAAATCTTCATCTTCTTCAACGGTAAGAAACGAGTATTAAGACTCGTTAAAAATTATTTCGAACAAAAACGTTAAGTTTTTCAGACTTGTCGACTATCAAAGACTCTTTCTTGAGGAATCTTAAAACCGTTTCCGCGATCTTACTGATGAGTGGCCGAAAATTTACACCACGTTCAATTTTTTAACAAATTAATATTATGATTTGTTTTTCTTTCCGAACATCGTGAAATATGAATAAAGAAAAAAAATCATTCTCTTCGAAATCTGTTTAAAATTATTCAACATCGTTTAAGGTGGTACTTGATTTATTTGAAGTGTGAAAAAATAAACGTTTTACAGATTTTGAATTGACAGACCGCTTTATTGAAATTTGTTTAGGTTCGATTAGAGTTCCTAACAAATTGTTTAATAGTTGACAAGTCCAAAAACTTAAAGTTCTTGTTCGAAGAAATTATTAACGAGTCATTCTTTCAAGACGAAGAAATTTATGAAGTTCAATGAAGATGAAGATTTTTTTTCTATTGATTATGTTTTTGTTTTTTTGTATTTCTCCGATCGTAAAGTTCGTATTATTTACTGCATTTAAGATTGCGAGAGGGTATTAGAATATTAGTCCCATTAAGGTCGACTATCGTTTATAATTTATGCTAATAGCGTTTATTATATGTACAACCATGTATTGAAATAAAATCACAACAATATCAATAATACAATTCCTATTCTATTTCCTATCATGCTCTATTTCTTAACATATTTAACCCCCTATACAAGATTGAGATTCTTATTGTTCATCTACGACTGAGATGGCAAACGGGTAAATCAGATCTGTTTTGTTTTGGGTTCTTTTGGATCGAGTTTTTTCGGTTTATTTTTTTTTTCGATTTCAGTTCGGTTCAACTCAGGCTGGATTCAGTTTCCAATTTTAAACGACTGTAGATATTTCGGGTCGGTTCAGGTTCGAGTCGGGTCAATATCAGTGCAAATAAGACTCGAGTCGGGTCAATATCAGAGCAGATAAGATTTGTGTCAGGTCAAAATCGAATCAGATGTTAATGGATTAGGCCTTTATTTAAAACATTGGATATAATACAAATAATGTTTTTAAAAAACATAATTTTTTTTTTGGTATAATTACGATATAATATTAACTCATTGACGTCATACGGTCATAGGGGTGATACTTATGTACAAAAAGACACCCTGAATATGATGATTAGGTACATTCGAGTTATTTCAAGTTTCAATGCTGGGTTTTAGTCATCAATGTACGGGTTGAAATCGGTTCAACTATATATCGGTTCGAATTAAAACAATTCAGGTTAAACAGTTCCGGTTCATTCGATCTCGGGTGTATTTCGGATATTACGAATTCAGTTCAATTTCGAATCAGTTCAGGTAGATTCAGGTTTCGAGGTAAAGTTCCGTTATACCTTTCGGATGTAGGGATATTCTCCTTTGGGCTATACAACAAAAGCTTTATCATATCCAAATTGCCTCTGAATGTCTTCAATTACTCCTTCATATCTCGGACGAGGAACAACAACACCAGTTGATGAAACACATCCTTTTTAACATCTCTAATTTTATTTCCATACTTTCATTGTTTAAGTTTTCGTTTCATTCCTCGTAATTTGAATAAGGTTGCTCACAACCTTGCTCAAATGGCGATAGAAGAATAGTTCTAGGGTTTTCATTTGACAACTGCCAAAAAAATCTAATACTATATGGCACGCGGTTGTAACAAACCACTGACAACCACCTAACTAACTCATGTATGGTAGTTATATCTCATATAAACCATGTTTCTCTTTTTTTTAACGAAATCAAGCTTTGTCCATGAATCTTACAACACATAATTCTTGTGTGAGACGGTCTTATACGTACAACAGTTCCATTATATAAAATGAAAACTCATTTATTAGTATTAAATGAGCAAACTTATTCTAAAAATAGACCGTTTTATGGTGTTAAACCGTCTTATTTTAAAATTTGTGCTTATAATCAAACTCAAAGTCCCAAAGTATGCATTACAAGATTACACAATATTCGATTACATAATAACTAACTTTAATACAAACCGATCGAGGGACAAGAAACCCCAAAACTACTTGACGTCCAACTAACATGACTATAATTAGAAATGGCCCAATCGGAAAATAAAAACCGGCGTTTCTTGAATGGTGGATGTCTCGATGATAACAGTTATCGAATTGGATCAGACGGGGAGACGGGCATCCTTTCTTTTATTCCTCCTGGCTGCTACACAACCTCAGTTATTATTATTATTATTATTATTATTATTATTAAGCCTGAAGTGGGATATTTTACCCATAAAGTTAGGTTTGGTGACAGCTGACCTAATGATCGATGCACGAAGTGCTCCATAATTAAACTCTTTATATTTGGCAGGGTTTTCTTGATCGATTAACTCCTCGAATGGCATGACATTGACGTAGTATGACGGACCAAAGTTAGATGCAATTGAAAGCCTCGACTTTTCCCGGTTCAAGATCACTCTATGCTGAACACTTTCGTACTTCTCATTGCTCCAAACCTACGTATGTTTATACGCATTCGCAACTTAAATAATATGTTTTTTTTTCTGTCTTTATATTTATCCCGTCTTTAGCTTGTTTAAAAATAACAGTTTTTTTAAGGGGTGCTTTAAGAACACACATTAGTAAACTGAATATGGAAAGATTAGTGAGATATTCTCATGATAAATTAAAGTATAAACTTATTTTTACAATAATTGGTGAGAATATCTTATGAATCTTTCCATATTCGATTTATTAACGTGTACCCTTAGGACACACGGTAGAAAAACCGTAGAAATAAACTTACATTTTAATTATAATTAGAAGTTAAAATATAAAGTCAGATCACTAATCAAGGGTTACTATTGTTGTTGCTCTTAGTATATACTACCTCCATTCAACTCAACATTGCACATATGTTTTATGCACAAATAATACAAAAAACTCGATTATAATATTAAAAGTATAACAAATAAATGTAAAATGTTAGTGTTGTGTAGTATAATTTTTGTTGAAAAAGTGGCCTTTATAGTGTTATTATAGTATTATAATATTAAAAGTACAACCAAATAAGGAAACATGTAAGAGTAAATTTAAAATAACTTCGTTTAAAATAGAGATTTTTTGAAATTACTCCCTTACTAGATTTCATACCCGGGCGTTGCCCGGGTAATATCTTGACATGGTTTCAAAATAATTATCGTAATAGTTAATCTTCTAAAAATGCTTAGTATAATAAGCATATATAAAGAATAATTTAAGTATGATTGTTTTTACGGCTAATTAAATATCATATGTATCATCATCGGAACAACATGGAACGTTAAAAGTGCATGAAACTCCAATAGAAACGGAAACATGTACCTCCAATTCAATGGTCTCGAAAAGTCACTTACATATTACGCATCACTGTCAAAATATTATTTTAAGCACATATATTTTTATAATAACTTCTATACTTTTTATTTGAGCATCATCTTGAAGAAATTTTTTATCCAATATTTCTAATATATGAAGATAGTTGAAGCTCGTATTCTTTTAATATTAACTCGTATTTTTTTACCATAGATCATATTCTTGTTACTTTAGCTCATATTCTTATCTTAATAGTTTGTATTCTTATGTTATTAGCCCGTATAATTTTTACATTAGCTCGTATTCTTATCTTAATAGCTCGTATTCTTATCTTATTAGACCGTATGCTTCTTACATTGACTCATATTCTTATTGTATTAACCCATATTCTTATATGCTCGTATTTGTAAGTTCTTGATCCTCTAATATGCTCGTATGTTTTTTTTACATTAGCTCGTATTGTTATCTTAATAGCTCGTATTTTTTTACATTAGCTCGTATTGTTAGCTTAATATTTCTATTAGCTCGCATTCTTACATTAATAGTGCCCGTATTAAGTTCTTATTCATTTTACATTAGCTCATATTTCTTATATATTCGTATTTTGTAGCTTGTATTCTTTTAATTATACCTCATAATCTTAAGTGCCTATTATATCATGAAATTTGACATATTGCAAATCTGGTTCTATTTTTTTAGCTCGAGAAGTGTTTCAATTAGCTCGTGTTTTCGTATTCTGTTTATATTAGCTCGTATTATCATATTAATAGACTGTATTCTTATGTGCTTGTATATTTAAGTCCGTGATCCTTTTAATCTCATATTCGTATATATTCATTTGTGCTCATATTTTAAAGCTCGTCTTATGTTAATAGCTCGTATTGTTTTTTCATTAGCTCGTATTCATTTGTGCTCGTGTTTTAAAGTCCGTTTTTTCTTAATAGATCGTATTGTTTTTACATTAGCTTCTATTCTTGGCTTAATAGTTCGTATTCTTTTTTATATTAGCTCGTATTCTTAGGTTACTAACTCGCATTGTTTTGTGCTCGTATTTTTTAGTTCGTGATTCTCTTAAACTCATATTCTTTTTTATATTAGCTCATATTCTTATGTGTTTGTATTCCGTAGCTCGTAGATATAATTTAGCATTTAAGTATTTAATTACATCCCTATTTAAAAGCAAACCAAAATAAATTCTTTTTCTTTTCTCCTATATTCCTATATTTTATCCTTCATTATCTTCTTCATTATCTTCTTTGTGACGGATTGTAACATGTCAAATATTATCCGTATTACCAGATTTATTATTAAGACATTGTATTTATATGATCAAGAATCATGTATTCATGTTGGCTTACTATCGTTATCTTCATAAAATTTTAACAAAATTATTTTTAGCTCGAGAAGTGTTTCAATTAGCTTGTGTTTTTGTATTTTGTTTATATTAGCTCGTATTATCATCTTATTAGGCTGTATTCTTATGTGCTTGTATATTTAAGCCCGTGATCCTTTTAATCTCATATTCGTATTCATTTGTGCTCATATTTTAAAGCTCGTAATATGTTAATAGCTCGTATTGTTTTTTCATTAGCTCGTATTCATTTGTGCTCATATTTTAAAGCCCGTCTTATCTTAATAGATCGTATTGTTTTTACATTAGCTCGTATTCTTAGCTTAATAGTTCGTATTCTTTTTATATTAGCTCGTATTCTTATGTTAATAACTCGCATTGTTTGTGCTCGTACTTTCTAGTTTCTGATTCTCTTGTGTTTGCATTCCATAGCTCGTATTTGTCAAAACAAATTTCCATTGACAAAAATACGAAGCTAATGTTTTACTCCAAATGGATAATGTTGTTATAAAATTAATTTTGTTTTATTAAAAAAAGGTACTATATTATATCGAAAGTGGCTAGCTCATATCTCAAAGTCTCCTTAATCCCTATAACTCTACGGTAGCCAAAACTCTTAGTTTAAAATCAATTATTTTATTAATTAATTCAATAGTTTACAGTCAATTTATATTAACTAATTCAATAATTACCCAACTGATATTTTATTACTATTTAATTATTATTTTTATTTATGTACTTAATTTAAGTAGGTAAAGTAATAGTCGAAGTAATCGCTCTAAAAACAAAAATTATCCAACTGATATTTTATTACCATTTAATTATCTTTTTATTTATATACTTAATTTATTTAATTAAAGTAATAGCCAATGAAATTATTGCTCTAAAACAATAGCTAATGAAATCAATTATTTTATTAATTAATTCAATTATTATCCAACTGATATTTTATTACTATTTTATTATCTTTTTATTTATATACTTAATTTATTTAAACAAAGTAATAACCAATTTAATCGCTCTAAAAACATTACTATATATTTAATTATCTTTTTATTTATATACTTAATTTATTTAACCAAAGTAATAGCCAATGAAATTGGTCTAAAATAATTGCTAATGAAATCAATTATTTTATTAACTAATTCAATTATTATCCAACCGATATTTTATTACTATTTAATTTAATTATCTCTTTATTTATATAATTAATTTATTTTTACAAAGTAATATCCAAGATAATCGCTCTAAAAACAATAATTATCCAACTGATTTTTTATTACTATATATTTAGTTATATTTTTATTTATATACTTAAGTTCACGCCCGGCCGCTGGCCATGTAATATTTTCTGGTATTTATTAAAATTGGAGAAATACTTTTTGCTTAAATATATATATATATAGGAATAATATAATAATAAGCACAATATTGTGGTAAGGTCGTTGTTGATCAAATTCTTGCAGTAATATTGCTCGAAATTAACTTTTATGTTTGGCTCTTGATTTAATCTCACGTGCATAAGAATTTCCTAAATACCAATGTAATGATTTTCTATTGATTAGATCATATCAAAGATTCAAAGGTACGGTAATTTTCAAGACTATAATAAGTTAATAGCCTCTTATATCTCTAGTAGCTAGGCTTCTTATAGTCATTTCAAGCGTGCCGAATTGTCGACTGTTGTCCTGAAAAAAAATTCCGTAGCAAAAACATACAGTAGTTAGTATATATATGTGTAAAAATGATAAAGAAAACAAATATATAAGATGGAAACAATATAAAGAAATTAAAATCAAAGCAAAAACATTGAAAAGACGAATAAATACTGATGCAAATATATATACTTCCTAATATAATAGGTGACGTGTTTGAGTCGCACTTGTCTTCTTTTATTTTATAATTCTAACCAGTTGTAAATTCTATCTATTAGCTACTTATTTTATTATTATTAGTTGTAAAGTATATCTAAGTACTTAATTACTTAATTAATTTATGGTTGGTTAATTCTCAAATTTTAATCATCTAAGATAATAGTCAATTAAATAAATAGTTTTCCAATTATCATAATTATAACTTAAATAATTCACAAAACTTGAACCAATCACATAGCTCAAAAAGTTCCTCTTTTAAGTATATATATTGATATAATTTTTTTTCTAAAATTATTCTTTAAGCTACACTTTTATTAAAAATTGCTTCAAAACTCCAATTTAGGCTATTTCGTATGTTTTTGAACTTATTCTCCATTGTTATACCTTTAAAGTATAAATTGACTAAGTTACAAACGGAATCAATTTATGAACTTGTAGAATAAGTCACTTGAATTAGAGTTTTGAAGCAATTTTTGATAAAAATACATCTCGAGGGAGTGTTTTTTTAAAAAAAAATTATATAAGGGAATAATTTTAGAAAGCTGAATTTTAAAAGGGAGTTATTATTAATTTACTAAACGTGCAATGTGAAGTTGAATAAACCGAAAAAGAAATAAGAGTACTGTGGAATTGAGGTAGGGAGTATATAGTTAGATTCATAATAGGTTGTGTTTCGCGTACCTGGAGAAGGTCACCAATGTTGACAATAAAAGCCCCGGAGATGGGTTTGACGGAGATCCATTCACCATCGGATTTTCGCCTAACTTTTAGGCCGCCAACATCGTTTTCGCTACTAACGACAGTGAGACCACCGGAATCCGTGTGTGCACCGTTACCGAGTACCAGATCAGGATTAGGGCATGCCATATAATGGTTGAGTCGTATAAACAATGCAGGATCCTTATAGAAGTCAGTCAAACGATTAACACCCAATCCAAGACTTAGTGCAATCAACTCGAACAACTTTAAAACCATTTTCGTCATTTCCTTAGCATAATCCCGTGCTAAATCCCTGATCACGGACGTATATAATTAGCTCATATCCATAGTTATAATCACGAGATATGTTCAGTCAAAGTTTATTACGGAGTAGTTTATTTATTAGGTTAAATAGTTTGGCTGGTCATATCAAGCACGTACAACTTAGAAAATGTAATAGCACATTGATATGATGCATAAACTAGAATTTCATAAAAAATTAATTAGATAAAAAAAATGAGTTCACACGATACCATAATCATTAAGATAATATAAATGGATTGCCGCAAAATCGAAATCGTTAGCTAATAACTCTAACAAATATGGGTGATCGGAGTGGAGAGAACGGAAACGATGAAAGTAGCTCGTCGAGCACCTTACTATGAGGGACAACGAGAAGCTATACTTCCGTCCTATATAAATTCATCTTCTGCTCGTGCTAGAGAATTTGGGACGTGTAACTTGTCGTTGTCCGATACAACGACTAAGGAGTCGTTTGGTTATATACGGAACATCCAATACATAGAAAGTTTCATATCACATGATTTTACAATTCATGAGAATTAGAAAATGTTGTTGGGTTACAAGTAGGCATTGTAATTCAGGTAGGCACCTACTTACCTATGGGGCCTAGGTAAGCAACTTTCTCAATTATAAAGGAATTGAAATTCACGGTAAATTCCAATTCATGTGAATTGGAGTAACCAAACAGCCTAACCATTTTGTAATTTACATGAATTAAAGTTCTTGTGTAATTTAGTGGTTAATCAAACGACCCCAAATTCTAACTTTTTGTTTTAAGAAAAATATATAAAAATGATGATATAGACCTACTTTTGGAAATAGTTTTAAACTGACACTATTTTATTAAATAGTTCCCATTTCATTCCCATTTAAGCAAAAATTTCTGAAATAGAACCAAAAAAATAATTTTAATGATTTACGCTTCCGCGTCAAATTAAAAAATTGTGGGATATAAGATGAGACACGAAAATAAAACAGAAAATCCGCACTCTTCTCGATCTCGACACATTTTTAGTTTTTGCTAAAATTTTCACAAAAATTCATACCGCAATTGAGGTGGGTATTGAGGCCAACGATTACAAAGTTGGAGAGGATGAACATTGAGATTAAGAGCAGCCTCATGCCCTGCAAAATCAAACCCTTCTCTCCAGTCTCGTATAAGGCCCGTGTATTCATCGTCCGAAAACCCCATCGGGTTCGACTCACATCGTTTAACCTTCCTCTTTTCTTCTATTGACTGTCCGAAGAATTTTGCTGCGGCGTGCTCGAGGTTTTTTACCGTCTCAAGGGGTACGCCGTGGTTAACAACTTGGAAAAATCCCCATTTCTCACATGCCCCTCCTATTTCCGCCACCAGACCGTTTATCTTTTGGTCGCGTACACTATCAAGGTACGCGATTGGTGAAAGGTCGATGACCGGGATTCCATCGTCCTCGACTATTTTAGATGGTTTGGGTCGAATTTCAATGGGATTGATGAAGTCGTCTGTGTCGATTACTTCACCCATTGTATGTAGGTAGTGTTTGTACAATCTAAGAGATTTTGGCTTACATTTTATAGAGTCCTAAAGGAGTAACAAGTAATCTTTCAATAATTTGTCTCGGTAATTTGTTTATCTTTTGGCACAAAGATCAAGTAATGTTGAGATATTGTCGAGATATCGACATAAATCATTAGCATAATATAGAATAATATATTAGCTATTATGAGATAATTAATATGTTATTATATAACGTTCACCGGCAGGACTTTTCCGTTATTAACTACTCAAATGATTATCTTTTAGCCAACAAAAAAAAAATCAACAATAAGTTGTATTGTCGTGACTTGAGAGTAAGTCACAAATATTGTTTGTTTACAATTATTTTTCCCATTTTTTTCAATCAAATAAAATATACCCTTTTAATCGCAAACAAATGGAAAAAATTATCGTAATTCTTTCGTTTCTAAACTTGAAATCTTCAGCTTTGAAAGGTGGTACAAATTTGACTGGCGAGTTACGCAACCAATTTGGAGTTCGAAAAATATTAACGTTCTCCAACTATTGAAATTGACGGAAAAAGTTTCCGTTTTACTGAAATTTGTCTAGGTTCGATAGAGTTCCTAGCAAATTATTTGATCGTCGACAAGTCCGAAAAATTTAACGTTCTTGTTCGAAGAAATTCTCTAGCGAGTATTACACTCGTTTATCTTACCAACCTTTTGAAGACGGAGATGGATAATGAAGATGAAGAAGTCGATCAGATTGAATTTTCTTCTTTTGTGCAAACTCATGGAAATTTTAACAAATTACCATGAGTTTGAGGGGGATGTTGAGATATTGTCGAGATATCGACATATCTCATTAGCATAATATAGAATAATATATTAGCTATTATGGGATAGTTAATATGTTAGAATATTTAGTTTACTTAAGTTGTGATCTCGTTCTACTATATAAGTGAAGTATTGTTTAACTCTTGAGAACACACAATTAATAATACAATTCTATGCAATTATCTCTTCCCCATATTATTAACAAGTAAAAACGAGGTTTTTTTTTGTAAGGATGTGCTATTGATTGACAACAAATTACCCTTTCAAACTAGGGTTATTTAATGACAATACTCCAAACTATTAGAGTCCTTCTTAAAATACTCTAAATTATAATTTAACTACCAATATATTCAACTTTCTCATCTATTTTCTTCTACTAAAATAGGTGGAAGGGATACCTGCTGAATCGGTCCCCTTCTCTTTTTTTACATGTTTTAGTTACTCTGTGAAAACACCATTAATCCTTTGTAGAAAATATAAACCCCATTAGTCTCCTTCATTTCATTTCTTTACCAACTCCATTCATATGACCATCTTCTACCTCAACATTGTTCCAACGACGAGGGATACAGTAAAAGAACGCCAAGCAAGGACATGGTATACTAAAAACAGTAAGTCTCATTAAAGATGGACATATCTATCACAAGCTGAAAATGAGTCAAATAATAGTCATGTTGGTAGATAAGATAAAAGCAAATTGTCTAAGTAGTAATATTATGTTTTTGTGTTATCTAACCTCTTAAATATTAAGTTGACTCATTTTCAGTTGTGTACCGAAAAAGAGAGGAGTTGATGGATACGTGATAGTTGGTAGGATTTTAGATGTGTGGGTGTGGGTGTGGATGGTTTAATCATTTCCATTCATATTGCTTCCATTTTACTCTTTCGATTCTTTTTATATCACCTCATTTCTCCACTTTATTCTTTTTATATCACCCCATTTCTCCATTATATGTGAGGAGTATTATATTAAAATGGGGTGATAAAAAAAGAATAGAGGGAGTACCTCATAATACATTATTCAATGGATTTCATGATTCGGATAATTAAACAGAATTTCTATATCACGCCCCTATTTTACTTGCTACGCCCCCTATTTTTCAATTTATTCCAAATTTGCCCCTAAACTTCTAAAAGTTGTAAATTTAATATTGTTTAATTGTAAATGTGTTTTTGAAATCGTTTAATTAAAAATGAATCACGACGACGATCCCGCCGATATATTTTATAAATATTTATTTACTCTCGATAACGGACAAGGTTCGCAATTTAACAACAAATTTAATGCGAATCAACATTATCGTAAACTGTTTTTGTGACGATCTTTATAATAATTTTTTTATTTTGGCGACGGCTTATATTATACGGTATATCGTTATTGATTTATTTGGTTTGGCAATTTGTATTATATGTAATTTACGGTTTATTGTTATTAAAAATTTAAGACGGTCTAAAAAGCAATTAATTTCACAAATATTCACTCGTATTTTGTTTTTATGTCACAAATAAAAAAAAAAGAAAAAAGAGAAAGAAAAAGAGAAAAAGAGAAAAAATACACCAAATGATGGTGCCGTGTAATTTACACGGCACCACCATGGTAGGGCCGTGTAAATTAACGGCAGTACCATGGTGGTGCCATGTAATTTACACGGCAGTACCATGATGGTGCCGTGTAAATTACACGGCATCACCATGGTATGGCCGTGTAATTTACACGACACCATCATTTGGTGTGTTTTTTCTCCTTTTCTTTTTTTCTCTTTTTTTGTAATTTTTTTTAATCTGTAAGATAAAAACAAAGTATGAGTGAATGTTTGGAAAATTAATTACTTTTTAGACCGTAATTTTAATAACAATAAACCGTAAATTACATATAATACAAATCGTCAAGCCAAATAAATAAATAACGATATACCGTATAATATAAACCGTCACAAGAATAAAAACAAGTATTATAAAATTCATCAAAAACACTTTACAATAAAACAAAATACTTTTTTACTAAAGTTAACATAGGGGAAAATTTGGAATAAACTAAAAAATAAGGGGCTTAACAAGTAAACAGGAGGCGTGATATAGCAAACCCCACGCCCCCGCATTACCATTATGTGTATTTTGTAAGCCACTCACATGTTATCTTCCACGATGCACATGCTCAATCATATAAAATAGTATAAACAAATTAAGGGTAAGATTATTGCTAAATTTGAGATAACACTCACTTAAAATTATCAATAATTTATCAAAGTTTTAACAAAGTTTTAAATTGAGTTATGGAAATTCAAGACTCAAATTAAGACTTTGTGTGAGTCTTAACCCCACTTTCCATTGAAATTATCGAATAAGTCGTTGTCATGTGTCATTTTTTTTTGTAAATAAATGTAATGTAAAAAAAAAAAAGTAAAGTCTGAGGTGAGTCTACGGATAATGTATAAAGTCTGAGGTAGGTCTGGGGTGAGTCTGAACAATAATGAAATAATAAAAGTTAGTGAAAAGCTGATGTGACACAGTCTTAAGACTTTGAAAAGTACTCTCAGAGATAATATTACGCTAGTATTGATAGTAGTAGATTGTAAAAGCATATTGTAATTAATAGAATTTGTTAGCGGATTTTACTAGCATATTCAATTAGCAGAATTTGTCAAGGGTGTTTGATAATTAACAGAATTTAATTAGCAGATTGTCTCAATACTTTGTTAAATGACAAAAAAGAACATGGATAAATTATTGACTAATATTTATCAAAATACATCACACAAATTAAACAAGTTTAATGACTAATGTCGATTTCTTCTAGTAGCCATCAAACTATAAGTAATATAATATTATCGCGGACAGTTGACATTTCTTTAGTTCTTGAAGACTCGGCTGCAGTTTGCAAGGAATGATTAGCCACATCTTATAATAGATCTAGAGGCATAAAATCTGGGTGTTATCGATAGAGAATGTTACTTAGTACTTTTTAGAAAAATTGAAAAAAATAATTTAGAGAAAAAACGTACCTTTTGTGGAGATATGAGAAAATGAGGAACTATGGAACAAAAGTAGGTTTAATATTTTTGAAGGGTAAAAAGGTAATTTTTTATTTTTCCTAATCTACTCTTTGAATATGCTGGTGGGAACAACATATTCTAAAATAGCATATTGAACATCAATCTACTATTTCAATATGTTTTGCCAAATAGTCCAAATAGCATATTGTAAAATAATCCCTCCATTTTTTTTCAAATGATAGTTTTCAGTATTTTGTACACTATTCACAAGTGAACCTTCAATTTCAATTTTCTCTCAATACTTAAGAGAAAAGACATTTTTGTGGGGTCTTGTTTGATTCATCTTTGCGAGTACATTGAAAATATATAACTTTTATAATTTTTGTAAATACGTAGCTAAAGATATTAACTACATATAAAATGTGCGTTGACAAACGTTATATATAAATTTTGATATTCACAATTACTCGGTAAGACAATTTAAACAAAATCTCATATGACTATCATTTATTCTTTAATGTTATATTTTCGAAGTTGTGTCGAAAATTATAGTGCTCAAAAAAGTAAAATGTATAGAATTCAATGGAATGGAGTAAGTATAAGATAAAAATAAGTAAATAACGAGTATCTAAAAAATAACAAATAGTTTATTTTTATTTATTCAAGTGATTTTTATTTGACCCGTTACAAATGAAAATTTTTATAAAATATTTTTTTAAAACGATCGACATAATACAAACTTTTTTTAATAAAAGTTTACTAAAACTTATTTCTAAAAGGCAGGGCCAGTACATAGGGTTGTTTAATAGGCCAAGTGACAAGGCCTAAATTTTGATCGCACCCAATAAAGATGACATTAGAATCCGCTATATAAGTTAAAGCTGAAGATTTGTTTTCAAATACGTTTATCACATATGAAATTCAAAATAAGGAAAGTAGTCTAGTGATTATTCATCTTACCAAGTAGTAAGAGGTCGTGAGTTCTAATCGTCATGACTTTTTTTTTAAAGAATAAAATAAATATCAGGGTTCTTTTGATAATTTATACCTAGAATAAATAAAATTCTCAAATCTTATAATTAAAATAATTTTTTTTAAAATCATATACCTAACATAATATTTTCTTTCAAACTTGATACTAAAAGTTAAAAAATGAAAATTTAGATACGTTTATGATTGGAAAGAGAAATTTCTATTTTCTAATAGAACTCTATGAGAATATGCCTTGCCTTAATTCGCAAGATTTTAAGACTTTCATTATCAAAATTAGTCAGCTTATGCATAACGACACTTCAGGAGTTATTGTCCATTATAAATCTTGAATTACGTGGGTTGGCGCCTTCCTACATGCATGCATGTCGGGTACGTCGTCGTTAATCCACAAATTTT
Source organism: Silene conica (assembly GCA_029255685.2). Classification (NCBI taxonomy): domain Eukaryota; kingdom Viridiplantae; phylum Streptophyta; class Magnoliopsida; order Caryophyllales; family Caryophyllaceae; genus Silene; species Silene conica. Next base: position 84,362,471 of record CM055314.2, read on the forward strand.
CTTACGTCTTTCTCTACTTTTCTAATTATATGTATATAATTTTAAAGACAACTATTTTCTAATAAATTTTATTAAATAAATCTTAAGTGTTTACTCTATACTCTCACTAGTTTTACTCCCGTGTAAAAAATGCACGAGCTTAATTTTATTAAATTAAAAAAATAAATAAGAAGCTGGATATATTTTTAAAAAAAGTATGTTTTAATATTACAGTTATGCCGATGTAAAATGTATAAATAATTTATACGCTTAACTTAAAAGTAGGTAAAAATAACGCATTAACTCAACGTTATAGAAAATAAACACATTCTTATTTAAGACGGTTTAAATATATATGTGTATGATGAACAAACAAAATAATACTCCCTCCGTTCGATTCCACATGACAGGTTTGCTTTTTGTACACTATTCACAAGTGGATATTTAATCTCAATTTTCTCCTAATACGTAAGAGAAAACATATTCATGTGGGGTCTTGTTTGATTCGTCTTTACGAGTACATTAAAAATATATAACTTTTATAATTTTTGCAACTACGTAGCTAAAGATATTTAACATGTAAAACGTGCGTTGGCAAACGTGAAAAAGCAAACCTGTCAAGTGGAATCGAACGGAGGGAGTAATATTATGCATATGAAAAGTAAAATATTTGTCCTATATGCCCAAAGAATAGATATTGACCCGTTTTAAACTTAAAACGGATAATAGTTAATAAAAATATGTAAACATCTAAATATTATATTTACGGTTTAAACCTAAGTCCTTAAATATCATAATTAACCCAAATTATTATTGGTCGACTCTCTAACTACAAAAAAAACACCAATTAAAAAATATAAACTCCGACCCTCTAACTACCCAAAAAAATTATCACCATATATGGAGTTGACTTTTCCACATGCAAAATAATTATTCAAAATTTTTTTTATCTCCGATAAGTAATTTTAGTTGATCATTTTTTGTTCTTTTTATCGAGATATTATAATCTGGCTCTTTGTGTTAGATTTGGTGTATAATTATATGAATTTGCTTGTCTATATTTATTTATTATTATTCATTATGGTTGTTATTTTTTAATTTATTAATTTAAAATTTATTAATTCGTAATCTCTGAACATATGCATTCCGTAGAATTTTCGTTTTTTATTTTTATTTTTAATTTTTTGTTTGCATAAATTTTTCTGTAAATAGACTTTTTAACATAAACTTATTTTTTGTTTGCTAGTACAAAAATGACATTAGGCAAGCTAAAATGGTTACGGTTGTTACAAATAATCGTAGCTATTTATAAAAGGCTATGGTTATTGGCAGTAGCGGATCTTGAAGATATTATCTAGCTAGGGGGCCGAAAAGTAAATAATCGAATTCTTAATTACGATGAAATAGACGACTATTTATATATAGTTTAAAGAAAGGCTTTTATAAACACATCTTCACACGCGCACAAAAAGTCACACATCTAAGATAAAATATTTAAATGTTAACTCCAAATCTCCATTATAGTACATTTTCGAGTGTCTAATTACTAGGGTTGAGCAAAAAAAAAAACGATATGATTTTTTTTCCCGAATCCAACACGAAATCCAAAAATAAAAATCCGAATATATGGATATCGTTTAAATTGGATATATGATCCGGTGTTTTCCGAACAAACTGGATCGGATGTGGATTGTGATTTTCATAAAACCGGATATCTGAATCCAATTCGAATTTTAATAATACAAAAAAAGGAAAACTGGTCGAAAAACTTCTTATGACTTCTCAATACCCAATCTTGGTAAACTTAGTAAGATATTGTTCCCATAGATTTTACGTGTTTGTAATTTGTTTCCTGATATATTCGTTTAGAACTAACTGAGTGTTAACAGGTTTAATAAATTTTTACGATGATAATTTTTCTGGGGGTGAGAAATTTGTTAACTAAAAACAATTGGGAAAAATAATTTGAATGATGTTAAATAAACCAAATACAAAGAACGACGCGATAAGGAGAATTATATATAACCAATGAAATTGAGATTTATCAAAAAAAAGGTGAATTAAGATATAAATTGGATCAGATGTAACCTGATATCCATATATTCGGATTCCAGATTTATGGATATCCGAATTATTTGGATCGGATCTGGATCCCCATAATTTAAGGATATTCGAATTTTTCGGATCGGATTTGGATCCCCAGAATTTAAAATGTGAAAATTGGATATCCGATCCGATTATGAAATATGGATTGGATATTCTGTTTTACTCAGTCCTACTAATCTAATCTATAAAAGCAACAACCACAGAGCCTACGTGGCGCTCTGTGGTTGAAAGTCAACTTTTCAAAGATTCAGTTTTTTTTGCTGATTTTATGGAACTCATGTTCTTTTAAGAATTTAATTCCATAATTTCATTTTTTGTTTGCCTAATATAAATTGTTCAATTGATCAATTATAAAAACCTTCAATAATCAATGCAATCATACTATACTAATTATAATCTACTTTAAATCATAATACAAATAAAATTTATTGACATCGAAATAATTTAATAGTGGTCGAAAAACATTATTGAATTAGAAAATTATCCAACTATTATGATTGAACTGTTGAATAAATATTTGGAAAATATAATTGAGATACAATAATTTTAAAAAATCTATATAATTTTATTATCTATATATATAGCTGGTAAGTGGTAACCGATCGACAAAACGAAATCACAATAAATAAACTAAATAATTGTTTAAAATGATAGAAAATTTTATTTAAAATGGTAAAAAAAAAATTAGAAATGCCTTATTAATACAAAAATGATTGAAAATTTAATTTAAATAAATGTCAAAATAAAGATAGAAAAATGATATTATCAATAATCTTCTCTTCTCATGCAATAGTTCCCAATGCTTTAATAAATATATTTTCGACCATCTTTGATCATTAATTTGATCACTAGAGACATTTCCAAAACAATAAAGAAAGGAAGAGAGCATTAGTCACCTTAAATATATTTATGTTGGGCGGGTTATTGGGTAATTGATAATTGTTTGTAATATTCGTTTGGGGAATAGAGTAATAATAATGAAATTATGAAAACGTCATTAAGATGCAGTATCATCAACACTTCCATTTATGTGAAAAATTGATATTGAGCGGCGGAATAGTGAGGAGACTGAGGACTGGGGAAAAAAATGAGTTAATGAGGATGAGGGTTTATGAAGTTTGGCTATATACGATTATACGTGAGGTAGTTTGGGCTAACTATAATTTACAGCCCACTTTATGATGATTTCAGATACAAAATATTGTTCTTTATGGTTTAATATTTCACAATGATATTTGATTTGTTACGATAATATATCTGCATTGTATTAAAATAAAATCAAGTTAAATTTTATTTTAATCTTACATATTTAGGTCGTCTTAATTTTAACATGGACCTATCTTAAATGAGAATTTGTGTCATAAAAATTGGTCGAAATTGTTGTTTATTTTCATTGTTTATGTTAGGTAGGTATATAAATGGATTACATATATAATTTGATGTACATAATATTATCTATAGTGTGTCTTATATTTTAGTAAAATTTATAAAGGACGTACTATTATCGTTTACGTTTTAGCTATTATATATTTGTATGATAATATCACGAGTTTGAATAAAATTTAACAATTCGACTAACATTCTAAACGGGTATGAGTTATAATTTTCATTTTATTTTTGTTTAACTAACTAACAAATAGTAATATTCTTTCTCATTTATCATATATTCTTTACATTTGCTTTTAATGTGAATTTTTAGACCTTACAGACATGTACCTTTTAAGTATACGTTTGTTGTGTTACCCATACATATATAGCCCTAAAAAAGAAATCTAAAACTTCGCTTGAATATATCGGAAAAAAGATGTAAAATCTTGTTAATGAAAGAGTTATATGTACAAAATGAAAAGGAAGATAAAATTGTCATTTTAAATGTGCACGGGTCAAAAATTCTATTTTGTCTGTCTATTCAATTTTACTTTGTTTTATTTTTTTTCATCTGAAATTTTATTAATATAAATTTGGTTTTTTTGAAGCCGCACAAGTTATAATAAAACAAAGTAGAAACTAAAATTAGGTTAACCAGACAACCTATTGGACTACAACAAATACTCAACCAATTGATCCTAATACATCCCATTTACGCAAATTGTAAAATAAATTTATGTTTCTGAAAGCTTAAATGTGACTTTAGTTTTAAATTGTTAATAAAATTTAAAAAGATTTTATTACTTCATTTTAGAACTTTATTTTCAAAAATAATTAAGTTTAAAACAGGATAAGTAATTTATAAAATTACCTAAAAAGTTACGAGTATTAATTTTTTAGCAACAAATTTGAAATAACATTGCACGGGTTTAAAACTAGGTATAGTTCTAACACACGGCCCCGTATTTCAAATTCACTCATACAGTCATACACGTATAATATGTGTAAATTTCATATTTCAAATTTCACAATGTGGGTGTTTACACGTGTTTAGATTACAAATTCTTGATCAATCAGCGCTTTACGCAATAAGTTTAATACATAGGTCCTAATTAACTACCAACATGTGAAAACAATCATGTGCAATTTATAGGACATTATTAATACACCAGTGCTAATTAACATTCAATACATGTAAAACAATTACATGAGTTTATATTGTCTTATGTTGCCATTTTTGTAATTCACATAGAATAATGTCTTCCATTTGAATTTTCTTAATATCTTTCTAAGTCAGTGTTTATACACGGTCAGCTCTATGTAGCCATTTCGAGAGTCACAAGCAAAAATGGACTAAAGATTCTTATTTGCGTTGATGAAAAAGGCACGTCCAATTTTGAGAAATTATAGTACAATTGTAATTATGATTGTACACCATTACTGCTCAATGTGTTGTTTTTCTTCTTTTTTAAATTTTCTACTTTTGTTTTATGCTATAATATATGACTAAAAGCAATTATTTTTTTGTTACCCTATTTTAGAAACCATCTTCATGTATTATATCACACTAACTAGGTAAAATATGACCTTATTTAAAAAAAATAACTTATATTAACGACATTTTTTTTACAATATTTTAAAGTACAAGCCCGTGCAATTTGCACGGGCATAAGACTAGTAACATTACCCTTAAAGCATCCTCAACAATGAGGAATACTCTCCTTGATAATGCGAGGATTGATCCATGAGGATTAATTTGGGGCTCCAACCATGAGGATTGATCCTCAACTAAATGAGGATCAAAACACTGAGTGAATTATTGAGCCTCAACTAAATGAGAATCAAAACAGTGAGTGAATTATTGAGGAAGAAGAAGCCCAGCGTGAGGAGGAGGGAAGGAGAGGAAATTGTATTTTTTTCATTTTTGATGATGCTTGATGATGTCATGGTGTTGGTAAATTATTTATTTAGTTTTTATTTTGTTAAGTAAATTTTATTTGCTTAAATAATTGATATATAATTGATTTTTTTGACAAAAATAATTACACCATAATTTCTATTTTTTTTCTCTACAATTAGGTAGTAATATTTGACATATTTTTCCTTCTCTTCCATATTTGTTTTCTAATTGACATTTAAGATTCATAATTGAATAACATTTAAAAAATAATGTACATTGATAACTCATAATTGATAACATTTAAATTAAAATGACGAAAAAAATAAACTGAACACGTAAATAAAACTTACGAAAATAAATGTAACACATAAATAAAGCTTACAAATCATTGCAACGACATAAAACTAACACATAAATAAAATGTAATCGTTAGAAATTAAAAATGTAACCATTAAAATTATTATCACGTATACAATGAGGTTACCATGGAGGAAGAGATCGAATATTTACGCGACCAAAACTTACCAGCAGACCGCCTTAATTTCTCTTCTAACAATAATGTTTCATCTGGTGATGATTTTGATTATGACATCTGATGACGATGATTCATACTTCGTGTTTTGTTTAGGTTATTATTCAATAATTTGCTTATTAAAAGTACTGCTAGAGCGTTTTAATTTTCGTAATTGTGGTTTGTCCCGTAAAATTAATTACATGTTTTAAATGTTGTGTCTTTTATTTTTGAAATTGTCTTGGAAAAAAATCGAAATCGAATAACTGTCGAGTTGAAAACCGAACAAATTACAAAAATAATTGTTTGATGTAAAAAATGTGTGGGGTAGATTAAAGTAAGAGAGATAAATGATGAAAGAGAGTGAAAGCTTGTACATTGAAGAGGATGTTAGAATTCTCTTATTTTTTTTTCTCCCTATATTTTTTTTTGACACATCACTTACTCTTTCATCCAACTCATTTTCCACTATGTTCATCCTCCTCCCTCTCTTCTTCTACTTTTTTTTCCTACATCAAAGAGGATCCTCTCTATCTCCTCTTTCATATTTTAATTATTTTTTTTTATTAAAAATAAAATAAGTTATACATGCAATATTTTCATAGGTTAGTGGACACAAGGGTCTATGTTGTTCTTCCTCTAAAAATAGAGGAAGTCTTCATCTTCCTCCTTCAAGGAGGATGCTCAATGTTGGTTCCACATTGAAGAGGACATCCTCTTAGCACTATCTCTCATCTAAGAGGATGAACAATCCTCTTCAATGTGGATGCTCTAATGACGAATAGGTGTAAATTATTGTTGGAGGAATATTTTGGTTGTAAATTGAAAAGTTGAGGAATAATGAGGTGGAGGAGTAAGAAGTGATTAGAGAGAGTAATTAAGATGAGGAGGAGTATTGAGTATGGTTGGAGATGGTCTAAATGGTCTCATACCCCTTACTTAATCCAATAATCTCTTGTCAAAAATAAATGTAAACTGTATCGTTAACAAAATAAGTAAACAAATGATTGAAATGAAGGGAATATATTTACAAAATCAATACACGGAGTTCTTGTGTCTCAAATAACCTAACCCAGAATACTAGGTTTACAAAACACAACAAATGGGTACGGCCAAATCTTTATTTTAATATATTTTTTTTTATCATATGGCAGTTGGAAATAGTAGTTTATATGTTACCTATTCAAGATAGTCGGAACTTATTATTACATCATTTGAAACAGAAATTAAACTAAAGATAACAACGGTATTCAAAGTAGGCTTCTTGTAGGGACGATCGTTTGTAGGCAACTGGCCAAACATTTATTTCCTCTGCTTCATTAACTGAACCTCAGAGGAGTACCTACGACAGGACACACTTACGCCACGAGGACGTAGAAATTCGCGGGTTGAATATCTACTCATAGATAGAGTAGATAAGATGTGTCTTGGAGATTCATCCCCATGGTTATAAATTTTCTTTTTCTTGGGTGTGATTATTCTTCTTCTTTCTTTCTGATGGTGTTTTAAAAAGTACCTGCAAAGTAGAGACGAGCTAGGTCCACATGTTAAATTATCAACCGAAAAAGCGTACATCTTACCCTTCTTTAGAGAAACAAAAAAATAAGAAAGATCGGTGAACATCAACATCATATTGAGCTTGAAACCTCTCGAGAAGGTTAAGCATTAACTATGAAATCGCACGAAGCAACGGTTACAATGTTCGTAGGACGACTCGACCAAGCTCTTCTACCTACCTGTCAAGTGAGTACTGCCAAGTATAGTAATCAGGGCGTTCATGAACTACCTTATTTTTAAATCACATGAACAATTTCTCAGGTTGGATAAAACAGTCACACCAATTTTGTTAAGCAACATAATTAATTTGAGGTTACCGGTATGCGATAAATTGGTCTTGAGTGAAAATTAAATACTCGTTAAAAATATATTAGGACTTGTTATTTCTAACTAAAATTGAATAAGGTAACTCGTTAAGCGACCTCAGACACGTGATAGCTAAAGCTGAGAGAAAAAGAAACGCGGTCTGTTACAACTTCTCGATCGGTTCCTCGCGTTTAATAAAGAGGTCACACTATTTTGTGAAGCAACATAAGTCATTTGAGGGTGTCGTATGCGATAAATTAGTCTTAGGTGAAAAGCGAATACTTGTCAAAAAAAAGGATTAAGACTAGTTATTTGAGGCTGAAAACGAACATGGTAAGACATAAATCGACGTCGGACGGCACGAATTGACCTGAACTTAGTATAAGTTGACCTGAGTGTTTATTATTGACCAGAACTTAGTATAAGTTGACCTGAATGTTTATTACTCCAAACTATTATTATCCATAAATAACTAAAAAATAATTACCCCGGAAATTACCTAAACTCGAAATGTCTGGAAACTAACAGACATGAAATGACTCCACTCGAAATTGAACCGACTCGAACCCAATCTGATTGACCCGAAACAAAAATATCCGTAAATAAGACAAATGGTTCTCTGGTCCTATAAAGCGATCACACAATTCTTTTAAGCAACGGAGGTTATTTGCTAACGGGTCAATTGAGTGCGTCAGTTCAGATCGGATAAATTTTGTTAAATAACATAGGTCATTTTAGGATGACGGTATGAAATAAATTAAACTCGTGTTAAAACCTAATACTCATTAAAAATGATATAAGACTTGTTATTTGAGGCTGAAATTGAACATGGTAACCCATAAACGACCCTAGACACCTCACATTACTCACAGGTGCTAGAAAAATTGGGAGAAAAAGAAACACGCCCCAATACGATCTCTTGAACTACTCAAATTGAAACGCATAATACATGGTTTTCGGAATTTCAAAATCTTGAAACAAAAATATCCCGTAAATCACAGAGATGCTGATGTGTCCTATTTTTATATGATTTTCACCCCTCTTTTAGCTCATCTTTACTTGATAATTTGCACTTTATGAGGTGATTTTATGAGCTAATTCCGTGTTGTAGGTGTTTTGCATGTTTTGTTGCATTTTGTAGGAAACGGAGCAAGTCACGACCTTTTTTTATCATTTTGGCATTCACCAAGCACCACGGGGCTACTTGGAGCGAGTTTTGGCCATGTAAGGGCATTTTGGGAAGATTCACTCATTCCCGAGGAAGAAGAAATGAAAATTGGTTGGTACTTGAGCCAAGAAAGTGAGAACTAGTAAAGAAAAGAAGAGATTGCAAGGTCCCCGGATTGCTGTTCGAACCCCAGAATCTCGAGGTTGATGCGAGATAGCCATAAGCCTAAAATGTTGCGCCCCCGGGAGTTGTTCAAACCCCAGAATCTTGGGGTTTGATACCTGAGCAATTCTTGGGCTCAAATGTTGCGCCCCCTAGGATTGTTTGGTCCCCGGATTTTCGGGGATTGTGCAACTGAGCAACTCTTCACTTTCCTAGCTAGTTTTTGTATATAAACTCATCACTAGAGAGCATTTTATTCATGCTTTTTTCATACATTTCCCTAAATCTACAAAAACCTAGTTTCCTTTATGTTCTTAGTTCATCAATCATCAACTTTTATACTTTAAATGCGGGTTTTATTTGAAGATTACTTTGCTTTTATTAATCAAATTCTTGTTCTTATTCCTTAAGTTGGTAATTTCTTTTCTTTCTTTTATATTATCATTTTAATTCCAATTTATATATTGTTATCATCTTTATGTTAATCAAATCAATCTTTGTTAGTTTATATATTATTATGAGTGAGTAGTCTTATAATTTAGGGTTTAGGGAAGCCATGTTAAATTAGTAATTGATAATTGTTGAATTGAGATTTATTATTATCAATTTGTTGTTTCCATAACATGCTTGTTATGTATTGTTAACCTTTAATTCTTGATCACAATTATTGGTTATCTTGTTAATTCTTTTCCTAAGATCGAAAGTCGGGGATAGAATTTGGCTAAGCATGTTTTGTAGCGCGACCTAGTAAGTGCGAGAGCCCGCTAGTAATCGTTCTAAGACTAGTAATAAAATCGAGAGATAATTGCTAATAAATCTAGACAACTTTTGATCATATGTTTCCCCAATTCGACATCAATTATTGCTAATTTACATGTGTGAACCTATTTCCCTAGATCTTTTATTATCATTGTTTTACATCTCAATTTGTTATCGTTTTAATCATCAAACCAAACAATCAATCGAATCGACCTTGATAGAATTCTAACCATAGCTTGTCATATTGCATCTACCGTCTCCCTGAGATCGACCCCTACTTCCTTATCTACATTCATTTGTTAGTTAAGCCTAGGGTATCTTTGTTAGGTACGCGATAAGCCTATCAAATTTTGGCGCCGTTGCCGGGGAGCACGGTTTTCTTGCTTTCTGATTAGTTGAATTTTATCTTGTTTTTCCTTGTCTTAAGGAACACTTGTTCCTTGAGACGTTACTTACAATCCTCTCTAGATTGTTGTCTTATGCCAAGGTCGTCACGGATTGGTGAACTACTTCTGGTTGATCCCGAGCCCGAGAAAACCTTGCGTAGACGACAACGTTTCTTGAAGGAAATTTCTGAAGCTGCAACTCTTGCACAACTTGAAAGTGCGAGAAAATCTTATTTAGAAGATCTTCAAATTCTTGTGGAAGGAGAAGTTTCCAATTCACAACCAATAAGGAAGATGGTCCGTTTATCCGATCATTCTAAGCCCACTGCGGCTATGCTTCCTAGGGGTATTGCTACTGCCAAATTGATGCGGCAAATTTTGAGATCAAGCCGGCTTTTATTAGCCTTGTTGAGAGAAAGCAATTCGGTGGAGGTCCATTGGAAGATCCTAATTTGCACATCACAAATTTTTGTGATTATTGCTCGATGATTAGGCAAACGGGTGTGACACAAGAGCAGATAAGGGAGATACTCTTCCCTTTTTCATTGAGAGACAACGCCAAGTTGTGGATTAATAGCCTTGATAGGACCGCTTTGGGGATCACCAACTGGGAAACATTGGCTCTCGCATTTTATCAAAAATATTTTCCACCGGAAAAGACCCAACAATTGAGAAGCCAAATCACGAGGTTCCGTCAAAATGGTAATGAAAGCTTGTTTGAAGCATGGGAGAGGTATAAAGAGTTATAAAGGCAATGTCCTCATCATGGGTTGGATCCTTGGTTTCTTGCAATCACATTCTACAATGGTTGTTGTGCCGAATCACGCCGAGTTTTGGACTCCGCTAACAATGGGAGATTCGACCAAATTGATACGGAACTTGCTCATGCTACCATTGAATCCATGGCGGAGCATGACTCACAATACGCCAACACTCGCAACATCCCATTCAAGACAAAGGAGGAGGACCCAAACGTGTCTCTTTTGAAAGCTCAAATAGCTCTCCTCCAACAACAAGTTGATAATCGGGGTTCAAGTTCATCACAAACTTATGAACAAGTCAATGCTACTAGCCAAATTGTGGTGTGTGACGCATGTGGTGGAGCGGGGCATGTTGCACAAGAATGTAGGAATACGGTTGAGCAAGTAAATGCTAATCAAAGTTTCAAACAAAACTTCAATCCTTACTCCAACACCTACAATGAAGCTACAAAGTATCACCCAAACTTGTCTTACAAAAGCACCAATGTGCTAAATCCACAACATCAAAACCAACATGTCCCACAACAACAAAGGCAAGCTCAAGTCCCACCACCCGGTTTTCAACACCAAATTCAAAGATCCCAACAAAATTTCCAACAAAATTTTCAGCAAGGATTTCAACAACCTTTTCAAAATCAACAAGTTCAAGGTCAATCATCAAATCCCCAACAAAACAACAATCAACAAATAAGCAAGCTCGAGGCTTTGATGACACAAGTGGTTGAGACACAAAAGAACATGGCCATCCACATTCAAAAGAGTGACCAAGCTAGGGATGCAACCATCAAAATGCTTGAAACCCAAATTGCTCAACTTGCCACTTCCAATGCTCAAAGACAACAAGGTCAATTCCCACCTCAAGGTGCACAACCTCATGACACCATAAATGTCATCACATTGAGGAGTGGTATCACTTATGATGAACCCCCAATGCCAAATGTTGATGATGGGGTAGTTGGTAAGAAAAAATATGGTGGAAACAAGGTTGATAGCTCTAACAAAAGTGAGGAGTCTCAGAAAGTTGATTAGCCAATAGTGGTGGAAGATGTGGAGGATAAGCCTTCAAAAGTGGATGACAAAGCTAAGGAGCCGGAGAAAATTCAAGTGCCCTTTCCACATCGTTTGGCACAAGCTCAAAGAGAGACCCGACTCGGTAAGTTCATGGAAATGATGAAGAATCTCAAGGTAACTATCCCTTATCTAGAACTTATCACTCAAATACCTTCATATACTAAATTCATGAAAGAGATTTTAACTAAGAAGAGGACTATTGACAGTATTGAGACATTGGCCTACACTTCCGAGTGTGGTGCTTATTTGAAAAACTTGTCCCCTCCTAAGTTAAAAGATCCCGGAAGTTTTTTCATACCATGCACTATAGGCAATTTTCCAATTGATAAAGCTCTATGTGACCTTGGTGCAAGTGTAAGTGTAATGCCTTACTCGATATGCGAAAAACTGAATTTAGGAGCTCTTAAGTGTACTAGTGTCACCCTACAAATGGCGGACCGTTCTATCAAACGCCCCTTGGGTGTTTTGGAGGATGTTCCCGTCAAGGTAGGGAAGTTTTTCATTCCAGTTGACTTTATCGTGCTTGACATTGCCGAAGATGCGCAAATTCCCATAATCTTGGGTAGACCATTCTTACACACCGCGGGTGCATTGATAGATGTTAAGAATGGTAAGTTGACTCTAGCCGTAGGGGATGAGAAGGTGACATATAGTTTGAGTCATTGTCATAAGAGTCCAATGCTAGAGGAATCATGTTATGCTATGAATAATGCTAACCCCTTGTCTCAATCTTTGAGCAAGGATGTGGAAATTTCTTTGAGCTCTTGTGCAGGAAATGGTGAAACGGTGAGCAACGGAAAGAAGGTTTTGGTAGAAGAGGAAGTTATTGCAAGGTCCCAACCATTCAAGGAGATGGTGATGAATCGAAGTCAGAAGAAGCTTATCAAGGATGGTCTCGAAGTTGGTGATAAAGTACTTATGTACAACCCTCGAAAGAAGGTTGCCCCAGGCCCTTATATCATCCTTAGTGATGACAAGATTGGGTCCTTTGAAGTATTGGCCCCGTGTGGAGAGAAGATCAAAGCTAGTGGCCATTATTTGCGGCCTTATCGTGAAGAAGCAATGGTCGGAATGGTGGAGGAAGTTTTCTTGAAACTTCCGGATTCAAAAACTTAAAATTTTTGCGACATTTTGTCTAGCAAGATTTTAAATTGCGCTTCTCGGGAGGCAACCCGAGTTTAGTTAGTTTTTAATTTTTGTTTACCTCTTTTGTTTTAATTTTTAATGCCTTAGAGTATGTAAGAAAGGATGCCTAATTGCGCTTTTTGTTAATTTTGTAGGTGTCTCAAGTTGATGTTTTCGTCGTCTTGCGGAGCAGATAGCTAGTGGTTTTGAACCCCAAGATTTCGGGGTTTAAACAAGAGTTGGGGGCGCAGCATTTTCAAGCTTGAAAGCCAACGTGTTGGAACCCCGAGATGTCGGGGATCAAACATCTCTTGGGGGCGGAACAATCTCTTAATTAAAAAAAAAAACAAAAAAATAAAAGCAAAAACAAAAATCCACAAGAAGGTTTTCACGTGAATAAAAAAAAAACAAAAAAACAACATAAAATCTTTTCTCTACTGCCACCATCGAATCCCCCGACTGCCGCCACCAGCCGGCCGCCGCCAGCCCTATCCCTCACTGCTACCGCCGCCGCGAACCCAAGCCCCCGACCCACCTTCCGCCGCAATCCCCGACGCACTTTCCGCCGCGCGTTGTTGCTGCTACCGACGATCGCCGCTGTTGCTGCCGTCGTCTACTCCCGCCGCTGCTGCTGCCGTCGTCTACTCCCGCCGGCTGCGGCCGTCGTCGTCCGCTGCCTGCTCTTCCTTCTCCTTGCACTTACCATTCCCAATTTCTCTCATCCTAACCCTAATTTCGAATTGGGTTTATTTTGTGACGGATTTTCACTATACAATCTGTTTTTGATTTCCACCTCCTAATGCCTTCAAAAAGGGACGAAAAAAAGAGAGCGCTAGGCCGGAAAATACGGAGAGTCCTACCGTTGTACAAGTGGTACTTATGGTGCTCAAGAGGACGGTGAAGCTAATGACGGGGAGACACGCGATGTTGATGGTCGTGCTAACGATTACTATGCCGTTTGCGAGTGATTTGTTATCACTCATCCTCTTGTACATACTAGCTTGGGGGAGGCTAGATAGTTTAGTAAGCATCCTTTTTTCTTTCCCTTGCATTTTCGTTGTTATCCCCTTTCCCCATTAAACATTTTGTCTTGCTGGATTATGTGTGAGAACCGTTTCTACGGTTTGATGGTTGTTCCTTGTTCCGCACATTAGGGACAATGTGATGTTTAGCTTGGGGGAGGGATTTTCATCTTGTTAGAGCATGTTAGTTTAGCTTGCATGCATGTAGTTTTTTCATAATAAAAAAATCAAAAATCAAAAAATTCAAAAATTGTGTGCTTTTCATGAAATTTTGTGATGCTTGCCCTCGTTTTTGCTCCTTGATTTCTCTCTTTGCTTATCCCAATTGTAGCTTTATAGCTATTTGAATCACATTTATTGACGGGATTTTTGCATACATGGGGATGTCTTGACATAGTGGGTGAGGGATGTAATTTGGACCTATTAGGCTTGATCTTGACATTGGCAACCTACAAAAATTTGAAAGGTAGAGCCTCTTTAGACCGGTGCATCTATACCCGGTCTCACTTAGGTGTGCGTTACATCAAAACGCACAAGTATGGTCTTTGTTCCATTTCTTATGAGCATTACATTCATAATTTGTAAGCATTTGAAGCCATTCACATGACTTTGTTGCCCTTTTTCACCCTTATACATTTTCTCATATCTAGCTACATTTAAACTTGTCTACCTTGTCGAGTTAGTAGCTTTATCATTGGTGTTTGGGTGCTCATTTGGGATATATGGTCCATTTTTGTGTCATTGTGAGATTGGTAAGAAGGAATTACTGATTTCCGTGTCTCGTTTTATTCTTGAGTTGAAGAAAAAAAATTGAAAAAAATGAGAAGTTGAAAAAAATGAAGTTGAAAAAGAAGAACAGAAAAAAAATGATGTGAAGAAAAAAGAATTGAAATAGAAGGAAAAAAATTGAAAGAGTAGAGAAATATGAGGAAAAAAAGAAGCATGAAATTGAGTTGTTGAAAAGAAAAGAGAAGAAGAGGTTTTGTGATTTAGCTTCCATGTTTTATATCACAAGTATTTGGGAAGTTTACACTTGATTTGTCATGAAAAGAAGTCAATATGCTACTTTTGACTTCAAGTCTCCTACTTGGGATGGGTTTGGGATTTGGATTGAGCATCCATGCATTCATTGGTTAGTTGCTAGCTTGACTTAGCTCTACTTACCATAATTCATATGTTCCCCTTTCTTACCCATCACCATAGCCTTCCTCTAATCCTTGGCTTCTTCTTTTTATGCTTGCATTTGATTGTTTTGACTCGTGGACTTGGAATGATCACCATATTAGATTGCGGGCGCACTCTCATGAGTAGAGTTTAAGAGAGTGTCACTCATACAAATCTCCTTTTACATATAAATGTGTGCTTGAGTGTACCGCGAGAGTCCATTGTCAATAAGATCATGCAAGAGCCGAAAAGTTTGAATAAAATCTTTCATGCTACGCCGCCATGTAAATCTCATCCATGTTTTTGCATTATCCTTATGCCCACGTTGTTTTGGGATTATGATTCATTGCGCTTGTTAGCTTATGTTGGGATTTGCAAATGATGAGATTTGGTGCTCCTTATCCTTGTCTTGATATTGTGTGCTTGCTTGGGACAAGCAAGGGTTTAGCTTGGGGGAATTTGATGTGTCCTATTTTTATATGATTTTCACCCCTCTTTTAGCTCATCTTTACTTGATAATTTGCACTTTATGAGGTGATTTTATGAGCTAATTCCGTGTTGTAGGTGCTTTGCATGTTTTGTTGCATTTTGTAGGAAACGGAGCAAGTCACGACCTTTTTCTATCATTTTGGCATTCACCAAGCACCACGGGGCTACTTGGAGCGAGTTTTGGCCATGTAAGGGCATTTTGGGAAGATTCACTCATTCCCGAGGAAGAAGAAATGAAAATTGGTTGGTACTTGAGCCAAGAAAGTGAGAACTAGTAAAGAAAAGAAGAGATTGCAAGGTCCCCGGATTGCTGTTCGAACCCCAGAATCTCGGGGTTGATGCGAGATAGCCATAAGCCTAAAATGTTGCGCCCCCGGGAGTTGTTCAAACCCCAGAATCTTGGGGTTTGATACCTGAGCAATTCTTGGGCTCAAATGCTGCGCCCCCTAGGATTGTTTGGTCCCCGGATTTTCGGGGATTGTGCAACTGAGCAACTCTTCACTTTCCTAGCTAGTTTTTGTATATAAACTCATCACTAGAGAGCATTTTATTCATGCTTTTTCATACATTTCCCTAAATCTACAAAAACCTAGTTTCCTTTATGTTCTTAGTTCATCAATCATCAACTTTTATACTTTAAATCCGGGTTTTATTTGAAGATTACTTTGCTTTTATTAATCAAATTCTTGTTCTTATTCCTTAAGTTGGTAATTTCTTTTCTTTCTTTTATATTATCATTTTAATTCCAATTTATATATTGTTATCATCTTTATGTTAATCAAATCAATCTTTGTTAGTTTATATATTATTATGAGTGAGTAGTCTTATAATTTAGGGTTTAGGGAAGCCATGTTAAATTAGTAATTGATAATTGTTGAATTGGGATTTATTATTATCAATTTGTTGTTTCTATAACATGCTTGTTATGTATTGTTAACCTTTAATTCTTGATCACAATTATTGGTTATGTTGTTAATTCTTTTCCTAAGATCGAAAGTCGGGGATAGAATTTGGCTAAGCATGTTTTGTAGCGCGACCTAGTAAGTGCGAGAGCCCGCTAGTAATCGTTCTAAGACTAGTAATAAAATCGAGAGATAATTGCTAATAAATCTAGACAACTTTTGATCATATGTTTCCCCAATTCGACATCAATTATTGCTAATTTACATGTGTGAACCTATTTCCCTAGATCTTTTATTATCATTGTTTTACATCTCAATTTGTTATCGTTTTAATCATCAAACCAAACAATCAATCGAATCGACCTTGATAGAATTCTAACCATAGCTTGTCATATTGCATCTACCGTCTCCCTGAGATCGACCCCTACTTCCTTATCTACATTCATTTGTTAGTTAAGTCTAGGGTATCTTTGTTAGGTACGCGATAAGCCTATCAGATGCTTTAGGGATTTCAAGGTCTTGAAACAAAAAGAAACATGACCTGATACGTCCTCCCCAACCGTTCAAATTGAAGCGTATAATACATGGTTTGCAGGAGTTCAGGTCTTGAGGAGAATTTTATAGCCCGAGTCCATGTGAAGACGTGCCACCTACACGCTCAAACTCGCGGACTTGCAGCAGTCTAAAGCCACGCGTAGGGGTGTAGGTGATTTGACCCTGAGATCGGTCAGTTTTGTCTTGACGAAAATCTCAAAACGAGCAACTTGAGATTGCACGAAGTCGACACCAAACAATTATGGGGCCGCATGAAGACCGTTCGAATTCACTTTATACCTTGCTCGAACAAAGCATGAAGCACTGTTTTGACACAGATATCAAAGATAAGGACTCGTCCACTTTAGCATTTTATGTCTAGAATGCCTCTCCTTTTGCCATGGTTACGAGTATCCACTCTCCAGAAATCCGCGTAAGAGATAAGAGTACTTATTGGGAAGCTCTTTAATTGAACACCCAATCCCGCCCGCTCAAGAGGCCTTTACTAATTGATCGTGGTTGTTAAGTACAAAAGTTGATAAGATGAGTTAAATGGATGAATGCTCATCCATTAGTTTAATCTAATACGTAAACTTGACTAAGTTAGTTGTTTATGCATTTACCAAGAATTTGATGTCGACGTTGGAATTAGACTGATTTGCATGCGAAACGAAAATTAAACATTCACTAACCAAGTTTAGGTTATGGTGCTTAACAAGGTCCATTTATTGTTTAAAAGAATGAAAAAAGGGTAAAATTGTGAAATGCATAAAAGTATTGAAGGTCAATTTAGTTCGCGATTCATTCGTGTTTGACCATAATCGGGAACGGTTTGGACAAATTCCAAAAGAAGACGGTATCTGGCAACCTAATGAGAGGTGCGATGCAACCGACTATGGTTAGATTTAAAAGAAGGAAAGAGGGAACCTCATGGGACGCGAACTTCCTTGCTGTGTACAGTCCTATACTCCCTATCAATGAACACAACTTTAGACGGAGTTTATTTTACTGTTTTGACGGGGACGAGGTACATGGATTTTAAGGCATTGATTAGTAGGGCTCAGCAAAAAAAAGTCTAGCCGAATTTTAAAATCGAATCCGAAACGAATAGCTTAAAACGAAATCCGGAAATTCAGTTTTTTTTGGATTCGCTATCCGAACCGATTTTTTTTAGTGCTGAACCGGAACAAATACGGTTCTCAATAAGCTAAAACCGGAACCCGATTTTAAAACCAGTTTAATAAAAGTTGCTAAAATCCTTGACCCTAAAACTCTAAAATCCTCTAAACAGTAAACACACAGCACACCTTCCCTCTTCTCTTCCAAACCGGTTTGATTAAGCAAATTTAGTTTTGAAAAATTAAGACAATAGCTTTTAAGAGGAAAAAAGGCGAACAACGGACTTAGTGAAACCGGTGAAAAATCGGTGCGGTTTATCTAATTTTTCAGATGCGGTTTCCAATTTTAAAAAGAACGGTATACCAAATTAAATCGGTGCGGTACAGTTGTCAGGAAATGAAAAATTTTGAAAACTAATTACTGCTTCAGATTGTAAAACAGGTGCGGTATACCGCTTTGCTCAACTCTAATGATTAGCACAATAAGTTGGGATAAGCATAAGGCCACCTTATGAGTTGTTCACTATAAAACGTGAATTATGAGGGAAGATAAACAACAGAAATAAAACCCTAGCCTCCATCATTTCGGGGGCTTCCATCGATTATCAATCGATCGATGGTAAGCCCCAAAATTATATTAAATTGCAATTAATAGTATGTTTATCTATAATTTATTCAATAAAAGTCTCCCTTTTGGTGAGAATCGTTTTTCCGTCTCTTATTTCGGGGTTTCCTCCCTTTTTTCGGGGTTTTGTCCATTTATTCATGGTTTAGTTTCATCCATAATATCGTCAAGAGTAGTTCGTTGATGGTTCGTAGCGTGTTCTTTCAAAGGGTACAAGTAATTTGTCAACGATCTTTGGAACCAGTCAGATTTATGTTTTATCTCATAAATCAAACGAAGGATCCCCTCAAAAGCTACATGAAGATAGCGATAATAGGACAAGCCGAATTGTCAGATGCTGTTTTGAGATCCCTAGTTTTTAAGAAAATTGTTTTTCTTTGGTTTCCATTAGATTTGTTTTCAATTATACCTATTCTTTGTAAGTGCCGTATGGCTATCTATTAATGAATTGTTCTTTGTTTCAAAAAAAAAAGAAATAAACAAACAAGCAAGTCGGTGGTTGAATTTGTGTTTGCCTGTTTGGTATACATGCATGCATGATATACATGTCAACGTACTACGTCGTCGTCAAACAACAAGCTTGTCAAGCTACTGCTCTTATTGCTTTGTCTACTTTTCTTATTTTGTTTACTAAAGTTGAAAAATAAAATAAAATAAAATATGTTTATGATTATAAAAAGAAAATCCTTACTTCCTAAGGAAACTTTATGGTATATAGACTTAATTTGAACATTTAAATTAATTGGTAAAGAGTTATTTAAATTAAATCAGTGATATTGGATTCATGTCCAGAAATACATCAATGTTCAAACTCATGGGGGAGAAATTTATCGTCCTCATAAACCTGCACGACTCGAATTCAGATAAATTGATTGCACAAAAAACTATCGGATGCTTTGTTCCTTTTTGTGTTTGGTTTGTTTGATTGAATTTTTCACCCATTTATTATGGTTTAGTTGTATTTCCTTAGTTCCAAGTTTTTTGTTCAGAATTTATCGAACACAAAAACTTCATAAATATCTCTCAATAACGTTATTGAGACACCTCTTATAAATGACCTATTAAAGTTTTTTTTTCCCTATTATGTATCGCACTAAATTAGTGAGAGACGGTTTCTCACAAGACCTACTATTAATCAAATTTTTGAGATATATACTCTGACCACAGTTTTATTTTGTTAGCCGATACTAGTAATTGCACATCAGAATCTACCAATATAAGTTAACCCTAATGGTAAAGAGTCTATTTTCATTGAGTTTAAATATAGTAACTTTATTGGTAAAGGATAAACTCCAATTTAAGCACCTACAAAATCAATGCCAGCACCGATCACCGAATCACCGATCAAATCAATGCCAGCATCTCCGCGGATAAAGCCAAGTAGCCAACCAAAATCCACACCAACGACATCCTTATAAGAAAAACGGTAAGTCGAGTATTATCTGTCTTAAGCTTAAGACAGGTCAAATAGTATTAAGTGAGTTAATAAAGACAAAAAAATTGTTATTTTGTAGGTGACAAGTGAGATTATTTTAGTATGTATTTGATCCATCTTATGCTTGAGACGGATAATAACGGTTTCAAATGAAAATTTATGTAACCAAAGAAGACTTCAATGCAGGGACGTTTTTAGCGTGGGTGCAGCGGTTCACCCGCACCCCCTTTGTTCTGAAATATTTAGAAATTAGTTTCAATAAATTTATCAAATATTTGGTGGTGTAGTGGTTAGATACTGACCTTTTACACGTTTGGTCATGAGTTCGACCCCCGAATGTAACATTTTTGCACTTTTATCTCATTTAGTAATAAATTTTGACTTTGATGCTTATTTAATATTGTAATATCATATTATTGGATTACAATTATTTCGATTATATTTTAAAACGTACTCTTTTCACATTAAAGAGTTATATACTTACAAATTTATACAAAATATTTTATTTATACCTTCTTAAATTATTTAGAACCAATTTTTCTAATTTTGTGTTTTACTTTACCCTCACGATTTTTTTGTTTTAAATTTTAGTTCACATCGCCAAAATAACTGTTAAATTTTTATACCCCTATATTTTAGTCCTAGATACGCTCCTAGATACGCCTCTGCTTCAATGGCCCAAGGGCACAAGTACATCAGTAGCCAAGGGCACATGTATTTCCACGTGTGCACAGATTTTCCAATGCTACGGAGTACTATATAATAAACTCAATTCCGAACACAATCAACAATTCAATCCCAAAAAAAATTCCTCTTCGGACAAAATTTGGTAATTACCAAAAAAAAATGAGTTTAACACCAAATTCACAACTAATCACTCTTCCAAAAGCTGTTGATCAAGCAACATTTAAGTTGGGCCACAACATCATAGAAGATGACGAAGAAGCCCAAAACTTTGTATTAGCGGCCCAATTAGTTCAGTCAGGTGTATTACCTCTTGTGCTTAACACAGCCCTAGAGCTTGATCTTATTAGTATCATTGCAAGAGCAGGCCCAGACCAGAGACTATCTGCCCAACAAATTTCCGACCAAATTACGACGAAAATGGATCGGCCTAATCCGGATGCACCGTCAATGTTGGATCGTATACTTGGGCTTTTGGCTAGTTATTCTATTGTGAGCTGCTGTGTTCAGCCCACTAAAAATGGTGGGTATCAAAGGGAGTATGGTTTAGGGAAGCTATCCAAGTTCTTTCTTCCGGATCGAAATGGTGGTAGCCTTACTCCTCTTCTTGCTTTGTTCATGGACCCTATTGTGCAAGCTAGTTGGTAATTTGTTGTCCAGAATCTTGTTTCATCCAATCTCGTGAGAAGACTATTATAAAACCATCTTACATGAGACTAGCTGCTTGTTATTACAAGCCATTTCTATCAAGAAATGACTGTATTAACCTATGTTACTCCGATACTTCACTTAGCTACTTAGCTGTCGTGTCACGTGCCAGACACGTGTCGGTGTCCAACACGACAATTTGACACTTCTATTTAGACAACGAAATAGGAAAAACCCAAAATAGCCGTGTCCGACACGTCTCCGACACGTGTCGGCGTGTCTAGTAACACTGGTATTAACTGAGTGCGTTTAGTGTGGTGATTGCTCACCTAAAATTTCATTTTGAATTTAGGACGAAGTTAAAAGATGCTATCTTAGAAGGAGGAATACCATTCAACAAGGTACATGGAGTTCATGCATTCGAGTACCCGCGAATAGACGAAAGGTTTAATCAAGTATTCAACAAAGCAATGTCCAACTACCCTATCATACTTGTGGAAAAGATCCTCAAGAAATACAAGGGTTTCCATGGCATCAAATCACTTGTTGATGTTGGGGGTGGTCAAGGACACACTTTAAAGGCGATTACTTCTAAGTACCCTTCAATTTTGGGAATTAATTTTGATCAACCACACGTCATTTCCAATGCCCCAACATATCCAGGTACTCCAGTCTCCAACTATTCATCAGTGACACGTGTTTTTTGTTGGATAAACACGCATTTATAAACTATCAATAAATGACCTTTTTATATACTGTATAAGAGAATTGATCCATGTAAGACGGTTTTACATAATAATTATTAAATTGTGCCTACAATGTACTTCGTAGGTGTGAAGCATGTTAGTGGAGACATGTTCGAACGTGTTCCCAGCGGTGATGCGATTCTCATGAAGGTCTTCTATCTGAACTCTGATTCATTCTCTTAATATTAAGTATTTGAATACGATTTTGCGCTATATAACAACCATGCATAAAAACTATGCTAGAAATTTAATTCTCGGAATGGCCTTGCGTTTAACAAGGCGTTTTAAATGTGCACATAACATCGTTGTGAAATAGCAGTGGGTACTTCAAGTTTGGAGCGATGAAAAGTGCATAAAGGTGCTGAGGAATTGCTATAAGGCAATACCCAAGGATGGTAAGCTGATTATTATAGAATCGTTAATGACAGCAGAGCCGGACACTAGTGTAGTTGCAAAAGCAATAAGCCAAATGGATGTGTACATGATGACTAAGAATCCAGGAGGCAAGGAAAGAAATCTACTTGAGTTTATAGCCTTAGCAAAGACGGCTGGGTTTGCGGGCGTTAAAGTCAAATGTCAAGTTGGTCAGCTTTGGGTCCTGGAGTTCTATAAGTAAAACCGATCCTTGTATGCAAGTATATCGTAGATGAACAATAAGAATCACAACTTTGTATACGGAGTTTAATGGTAATTTGTTTATAGGCATTCACGGTATGATCAAGTTTTTGCAAATTGATAATGTGTGGAGTAAGATTAAGGTATTGGGATCGAACCTTGGCTATGAAGACTGCTTATTTATAGCAATGTATCCCAAGAAGCATTAAGGCTGCCGATTAACAGCAAGGTAACCGGAAAAGTTGAGGCAGCAGCAGTCTGCAGATCAGAAATCAAGCCGCATTAACTGCATATCAAATGTATATAACTTGCTAGTATTTACTCCGTATAATATACCAGAATTAGTGAAAAAGTATAGCAAGAGAATTAAAGTGAATTGCAATGCTTCATGAAGAAAGGAGGAGACATGGCTGTGGTGGTACATTCGATGGACATGGTTGAGACAATGACTGCAAATATGGTTTATCCCTTAATACATTCCACTCTCTATCGTGCGTCTCAGTATTTGTTACTATATACTTCGTACATATATGTATAACAATCATCACGTGTTGAATCCTCTAAAGACTGAATTCTGTATATACTATTTAGTTACGAACACTGGAAATGTGCTCGTGAAACAAGTATGCAGTAAGAGAGATACCTTACTGAGATCACTATCACTTGATATCACTACACACCGGCCGCTTGCTCTCTGGACATCAATCTGGAAGCGAATTTCTGAACCTCGAGGATGTGATGATGGTCAAGGTTTACAATTGTACCTCACAAAAGAGTTGATAAAAGTCACCGAACTCACAGATAGTAGAACCCAGAACCCAGAACCCAGAACCCAGAAGTTCCAAATATGACTACACGTATGCACTAGTACAGAACAAACAGATTTTCACAAGACGGACAAATGATATTATC
Source organism: Silene conica (assembly GCA_029255685.2). Taxonomy (NCBI): domain Eukaryota; kingdom Viridiplantae; phylum Streptophyta; class Magnoliopsida; order Caryophyllales; family Caryophyllaceae; genus Silene; species Silene conica. The sequence continues at coordinate 84,386,524 of CM055314.2, forward strand.
ATCACGAGACAAACCATTTTGCATAATTATAGGAAACTTCAATTACTATTTGAATTAGCGGGTTAATGGGTATACTCGTACTCCTAGTTTGCTGGAATTGCAACATTTTATTAAAATACTACATAATATTCATCCAATAATATGATGCAATTCCAGTAAACTGGAGTGGAGTAACTAGTTGGTCTCACATTGAATATCATGTACTCGTATGTTTCAAGACACAAATTGCATAAATGAAAAAGGATATCTTTTTTTCGTAGATGGGATGGTTCAGCATAAGAAGATTGTTGTTGTTAACAAGTGCCCGAACCAACAATTCCTTTGCTTCGTCATGTTTTTTCTTCAACATGCTACATATCTGTAGAGCATTAAAAAAATGGCACATTTCCATTTTAGTAAGGATCTGAGATACAGAAAAAAGGAATAACAGATAGCAAAAGGAACGTCGACATGTGTCAGAATGTTGATCGTTGATGCAATCAGTGTTTTCTGGACAAAGTCATCATTTTAAAATAACCATGTAATCAAGATATTAGTTGTTCTTATTAATCAACAAGCACTTAATAAGTTAATATACAACACTATTTAATCGAGCTAAAATTTACTCACTCGTTTGAATAGAAAAATATCAATTAAGTAAAAATAATTTTGAAATTGCAAAATGTGAGTGCAACTCACGGTTTGTGTTTTTAAAATTGTGAAAATGCAAATGTCGACGCAATATCACAAAGACAGTGCACTAAAGGGTTTGGGACAGAGGCATAGAATATTGCAACAACATACATTGTTTAGATATTTAATCAACTTAGCATACCAAATGTCACTCAAATAGGGAAGACCAAATGAACTACAAACAATGACTTTTGAGTTAACCTTGCCAATTTGGGTAATCAATCCCACATATATAATACAACGAAGGAGCGAGTTATAATTCAGGAACACTTACATCATCTAGCTCTTTGGCACACGCCTCAGCCTTTTCAACATTTTCATCACCCTCCACCATCAATGTGAAACCTAGGTTCTCCATGTTTTCCTCTAGGTGAAAATCAAACTTAGGACCCGGGTTCTCGGCTATGACATTCTTTTTACTTCCTTCACATAAAGTAACCCGTGTCTTGACCTACATGCACAGTTGTGTTAGGATGGAGTACAGCAATTCATCCTGTAGTAGAATATATATTCTCCGTGATTTCCAGTCAGATAGTTGATGAATATAATTATAAAAATGCATCAAGTAACAATGTTAAGCTTAAGATGGTTGCAATGAGCATGTAGAACAGGATACCTCATTTTCAACTTCTCTGGGTGATACATTAGACATTCTGCACATTCAAGGAAAAATGTTAAGCTTAGGATAGTAACCCACCCTCTCTCTCATTTATATTATCCCCATTTGGCTTGATGGTCAAACAATGTCAGCTGTGATCTTAACACATTTGTATGATTTGATACCTTTTTAGATAATATGATAAATGTTTTATTTATTTATTTATTTTAATTTCCTTTTTTTGGAAAAATCAAACTAGAAAAAATTTGATAGTATCTCTAAGTAAATTGATAAAACTAAATGATCAATTTTCACCGTTAACCACCAAAGTCATATGAGGACCAAAAAAATTGGAATGAAGGTAATTATAAAATTTCAGCAGTGTAGCTGTGTGGCACACCTGCTTTCACCGACCAAGTGACGTTTTGATGGCTGTGGATCAGCAACCTGCCAATTGCTCTTTGATTACAACTAAGAAAGCCTTCAGAGGTCTTATAGAACTTGAATATGGCATGATTATGAAAAGAACCTCAGTTGGTTTCCGCTTCAAAGAGGTAACTGAAGGTGTCTGTCTCAGAACATTCACCGGAGAAACTATCTTGGTCTTCTCTTCTAGCCTTGCACTTTTCTCAAAAGTTACCTTGGATTTAGGAGGTTGGATAATTGAAGAAGCTGATTGCTTGTTTATGGTATTCCTACAAGGCATCATCCTTGCTTAAAATGAAGAATTAAGCAGAAACAGGGAGTCAAGAAGTGACACAGTGACTGGTAAAACCAGTTCAAGTTTAACTTGCCTTGAAATTTTTAGGCTAGGAAGAGTAGGCACTGTCGTGTCAGTTCTAGCGGACAGAAGTCTATTCACTTGCCCAATGTTTGATTTCTGAGCTATTGATATGCTAGGAAATTTGTCATTGATTTTCCCAGGCCCGTGGTTGCTAGATTTAGCTTCCCTATCAGGTGCAACTACTGAAGGAAGTCGAATGCTGCAAGAAACTAAAACATGAGCAATCCACGAGATACAAAGACACTATACCTTTAACCGAAATATCCGAGGCATGGTAATGGTCTAATGGATCATCCATATTGTCAGAGTAAGTGCAACAAATTGGTTAAATCATTACATCCTTAGTGATTAGTGTCTTCGAAGAGAGGGAGGGGACTGTCTACCAACAAATTAGCAATGAATATTCAACCTTAACCGGACAAAGACAGACAATAATGGGTTGAAATCATGAAAACATTCCACATTTAAGAAATAACCACAAAAAAAGGTCAACTCACAGGGCTTGCTTGGAAATAGGTAATTGTTACTATGGTAATAAAGGATAAAATATGAGGAAGTAAAGGTAGTGGGCAAAGAAAAGGATGGAAGCGAATGCAACAATTATTTCGTTGAAGGACATAATAAGCACTCGCCTCGCCCTCTCCCTAGGTAAAGCATTATCCCAAATGGGATGATATTTCCCCCATTGCTCCATGTTCCTTCCTTCAACACCAACACTTCCTCCTACCTCCCTTTATTTTGGCCTCTGTCACACTAGTAATAATTACCCAAACCAAGCAAACCCATAGAAACAAGAGAAAATAATAGTCATGCTTCAAATAATGATATGTCAGTGATGTATCTATTCTGGGTTGGAGGACGTATTTTTCGCCTTACCTAGGTTTCACATCAATACTTATTTTCCTTGTGTCAAGCAAATGGGAACTATCCTTTTTGGCTTGTCTATCACCCAGCACAGCATCAGCAACCATCTTAGTCTGGCTTTCTCCGCTTTCATTACTATCACCATCTCTGCATAAGGTTGATGTAGCCAATTGGAGCTAGTATATCGTAGGCCTGAGAACATCTGATGTATGATCGCCTTACCTCAAAACATCAGTACGCTTTTCCCTTCTCTCCACAGCTGAGTCTCGTTTCATTAATTCTTTGGCACATGAACTAGGATTGCCATCCAATTTCCCCCCATTACCTTCGTTCCTGGAATCACCACTGTCAATAGCAGATGCGGTTTATAACTATTTCCACATACCTTCAGAACTTGCAAATTTAAAGGAGCTTCTTTTACCTCAAGTCTGCAGCTCCCAATGATGCTAAACCCTTTTTGCTTTTCTCAAGTATAATATTTTTTTTCCCAGCACCATCATTTGTGCCCCGTACCATAGAAAAGTTATTAGCTTCTGAAAGTTTGAACCGCATTTTCATTGAGTTTGCAGGAGTTGGTTTACTGCAAAAAGTGAATACTCAACTTAATAGTTTAAAACTTCAAAATATGATGAGATATCTCTTACACACACAAATTAGTTTAACGCAATCTTGACCTTGTGTTATGAAAAGGAAAAAAACAATCTGTCATATCAAATTATCAAGTCAATCTAGGATGAAAGTATCAGGTTAATTACTCACTTTCACTAGTCACTAGACTCACTACACCATATTTTTGTCGTCTAGGGATCTTCAAGTGCGTAATTGACACACTCGACAAACAACTGAAATCAAATATGGAGTATCTACCTAATTATAGACCAGGCAATAGGCATACAAGAACGAAAAACTCAAGGCCATAGTGAGCTCACAGTAGCTGATGAGACTATTGCAGATAATCAAACTAGCGCAAGATCGAGTATATAACCTTTCAGAAGGTGCTGGAGGATCTTTCGCATCTGAGTTTTGCAATTTAGCATTTAACGAGACCTCGGAGTTCATTCGTTTGGAGATCGTAGAGGATAAGGTATCCAAAGTCAAAGTGTGATTGTCCAGTTTTTCACTTACCCTAGCCACTTGTTCTTCTTTGTTTTTCATTTTCTCTGTAAAGCAATGATGGGTTGACCTGTCTGGATTTATGGTTATCGAGTCTGTACACAAAAGAGCACCAGCTGCAACTTCTTCTTGTAAGGTCTCTACTTCAGATGTTCCATCACCAATTTTCTCATTCGGAGAACAAGTCTCATCATCTGATGCTTGTGAGCCCGTACCCAAAAGAGCAGAAAGGTTTACTATTGGAGCCTGTTCTTTTACCTCATCAAACACTTGCTTCGATGTTCTTTCCTCAGTAAGGTGAAAATCTTCTTCAATGCCTCGCGCAGTAAAAATTCTATCTGTCTCTGGAGATGCAAATGCTTCTTCTGAAACTTCTATCATTGAGGCCTGTTCTTTTACCTCGGCAAACACTTGCTTCGACGTTTTTTCTTCAGTAAGGTCTTCTTCCATGCTTCGGGCAGTCGTAATTCTATCTGTCTCTGGAGATGCAAATGGTTCTTCTGAAACTTTTACCAATGGGGCCTGTTCTTCTACATCAGGAGACACTTGCTTCGATGTTTTTTTCTCAGTAAAGTGAAAATCTTCTTCCACGCCTTCAGCACTCGTAATTTTAGTTGTCTTTGGAGCCACAAATGCTTCTTCTGAATCTACTAGCTTGTGTGAGGGATTGCTTTCAGGATTTGAGCTGAAGTCATGTGCTCTTGCCTGAGTTCTAGAAATCTTTGAATCAGTTTCCCCTGTCATGGGACTCTTAGGGTCTGGCTGTAGGGCATCCACAGGAACTGTTTTATTCATAGACATCTGAGTTTGTTTTTGCTGATGCACAGCAATTGTGGAATTAGAGGGGCCCTTGAAAGATGAGGCGCCAAGGCTTTTCTCTTGCTCAACTGAAAGATCATGTTTTGAATCAACTGCAACTTCAGAAAGTTCAGATTTTGAAAGTTCCTTCTCAGTGGCGTCTTCCTTTCTTGGCTCGCTACTATTTGCAGCTTGATTGGGTAAATCTTCACACTCAATTTTGGACAACGAACTAGCTTGTTTGCTGATTTTCCCTTCAGTTGCATTTTTTCCACCTTTAGTTGAGGAGTCATCCAAGCTGAAGTCTCCAAACCTACACAGGCAATGGCTTTGTTAGTGAACAATAAAACAAGTTTAGTTTCTAGATTTACGTATTGGGAGCATAAATTATAACATTAGCACTTTGTCAAGTTGGAATATCCTACCTTTATTCCATTTATAGTGAGTCTTGTGTGAACGGACTGTACACAATACACATACAACTTGACCGTTAATCATGATATTAAATAGGAATTCAACACTGAATGGCTGGGTTGTATGCACACAACCGTCTTGTATAAGTTTTTCTACACGCATACCTATTCGACCTTGGTGGTCACCTTATGTAAGCTTTAATCATTAACCTCTTGAAATACGTAACAATACCAAATAAGTGTTGTCATGTTTGATTTATCAACAAAGTTATATTTTTCAAAACTTGTAACAATTGACTAAGCTCTACTGTAAAAAAAAATATAGGTGAGCATCGGCTGACCTCAAAGGCAAATGAGAGCAATATAAATGAGATGGAGGGATAATACACAATGTCTTATCAAGTTGAAGTGCATCTAAGCTGAAGTCAACCAAGCTACAAATAAGTTAAACAGAAAGACCAGCAAATATCCCATACATCTCAAATCTCAATGCTAGGTTTGATTTTAAAAGCATAAATCATAAACAATCTACCAAGTAGGAAAATGACGAATTCGATATACAATGGAAACTCATGCATGCACTACCCATCAAAATCAAAAGAGAAGTTGAAATTGTCATTCTTCTCCTGGCCACTTTCTTTTGCGGGTTTACTTTCTAACTTGTTTTCCTTTGATACAGCAGACTTCTTTGGTGAACTTGAAAAATCAATATCTGGCATATCTAATTTAAAAGATGACATCTTTCCAAATGCATCATCAAGGGAAAAATCCATATCCCTGTAAAAACATGCCCGTGAGCACAGCATAGAAGTGATAAACTAAAGGTAGCTATAGTAAAACTAAAACAGGCAACACGGTATTATCCGGATTTAGAAATCAATATGTTACTGATGCTAAGCAAATACCTAATAAAATTACAAAAATGACCCCACAGCCACGTTTCTGAATGCATGATTACTAACTTCACGTGCTCCAAATTATAGAACTTGCGAGAAAAAAGACATCAATTACGTATTTCCATTACTGTCTACCTAAGGCTGTTGTATGAAAACAGGAGCGGACGATAAAAGCAATGTTTGCATAGCTCAAGCATGTAAGCTTTTACTATAAATGACTGTCCGAAGAACAAGGATAGCTTCCAAAGGAACATTGTTGATCGGGGGTAAACGCAGAAAATAGCAAGAGAACTAGAAACGGATACAGTAAAAGGTAAATACATCTGATCTACAAACAAAAAACAATCGTAGGAAGCTTACATGCCAAAGTCAAATGCTTTTTTGTTGCCTTTTGCAACAGGTTCAAAATTGAAGTCCATATCACTCCCACTAGTGGACTTCCAGGAGCTAAGAAAGTCCTTCGATATGTCGTCATCTGTTTCAAGCATATTTTAGCAATCAGCAGAAAACAAAAGCCTCAAATAGGTAAATAATAATGGATATGTTTCAGTAAGATGTGAAAAGACAGATAAAACTAGTGATGTGAGTTTGAACAGCCAAAAATAGTAAATTGCAATGCTTTTTACATTTTATCCAAACAATTTTATAGAGCAGAACTTATCTCACCGTGCCTCTTCGGTCTCTCCTTTACACCCAACCACCAACGGAAAAAAATAAGTTATAACCTCAGTCAAACTGTTATGGTTGAGAAGCCTATTATGACCTGGCTAACCCAAATATGATGTCTTGTATTAAAAAGAGAAGAAAGTGAATCGTTTATAAATTATAACCGAGGAGTAATTCTTCCTATTATGGAATGGTTTTCGGATAGAACCTCCTTTGGACTTCATGCAGCCCAGGCACGGGCCATTTTATGTGAAATTTCATAGTTTTCATTCCCATAATTACATTTCGATAAGTTTGACACATGCTACCCTGAATTTAATGTTCCACATCAGCATAGTAAGCCAAAAACATCACAGTCATTAACTACTTCATTGCCAGACATTCACAACATCCAAGCTAAACTAAATCGCATTTATTTCAGCCATTACCAGACGATAAATATACATCAGGAGCATGTCTTCACTGTTGGAACGAAGACTTCTTTCTAGAATCAAGTATAAAAAAATGACAGCATTACGAGTTTACAACAACAGAGCCATATTCCTTAAAGACCTAACGAAATATGGGGTCAGCTGGCATGTTTTTTGCTCCTGTTCTTTAAATGTTCGTATTTATTCCATCATTTCTATGAAGGTAGGGTTTTAAATTTGAATAACTTAAAGTTGAGATCGGGCAAGTCAAGTTAGTAATGTTTTCTTCCCCATGGCAATACAGCTCCGTTTTCTATTAAAATAAAATAAAAAAATTGATGTTCTTGCCTATAAGGAGAGGTTATAGGAAATTTTTGCTTAATTGGGGTCGAAATCTAAACTATTTAACAAAATAGAGCGGGTTTCAAACTATTTACCAAAAATGCCACGTCATCAATTCCAATTTTTAAATTTTTTTTTCTGAAATTTAGAACTTGTCGCTGTCCACCAAGTTGCTTCATATTCAGTGTTCGACAAGCTACCTTGGCCATGCTCGTTCTCCTTATTCCGACCACCAAATAATGAAATACGACTCCCGTTCTCATCTTTTCACTCCCCTTATCGTATTCATTCACGTAGTTGTTTGAGTTATTTGTTCCATGGTTTGCGCAAAATGACCCGTAATATCACCGTTCACCAACAATTCCAGTTTCGAAAATTCATTTATAATTGAAATACGACAACAGGAATGTATGTTATGGCCAATTGGACATGATCATGCCTAGAATTCACAAGTGAGACAGTTCAGTAATACTTTAACAGGGCACTCTTGACAGCACAGTAAGATATACGGATTACGGGGGTACTTCGGTAGATGAATCTTAGCGCCTGACCATTATAGCCATGCTCTCCTATGAGAAAACAATCACTCTTATTCGAAACGCAGGAAGGGTTAAGAGGAAACAAAATCAGATTCAAAATTAAGGTTACGATCAATATAATAACAGTAGCAGAAACAATTTGTTAAATGTAAAACAGAGTAAAACAGAGGATATTCTTTCACAATTCAATTCACGACATCGTATGTTTAAGGAATGTCATAATGCCAATAAGACGGAACCAAACACAAGCACAAAAGACATGCTTAGTCGTATCAGTGTGGATTAAAGTAACTGAAGAATAGATAGGTGAATAAGATAACTAGTTAGTAGGCAAAGAGGTGGATTTTCGAAATCGGAATTGTTGGTGAACGGCGATATTACGGGTCAGTTTTTGCGCAAAACATGAAACAAATAACTCAAACAACAATGTGAATACGATAAGGGAAGTAAGAAGATGAGAATGTTGGTCGTATTTCATTATTTGGTGGTCGGAGTAGGGAGAACGAGCATGACGAAGGTAGCTTGTCAAACACTGAATACGGAAGCAACTTGTTCTAAATTTCAGAAGAAAAAAAATTAAAAAATCGGAATTGATGACGTGGACCCATTTTTGGTAAATAGTTTGAAACCCACTCTATTTTGTTAAATAGTTTAGATTTCAACCCCAATTAAGCAAAAACTTCAAGTTATACTATCTTTATAAACAGGACAACGAGATAGGATGCCTTCCACAACTACAACATGTCAATTAGAGTACCTAGGAATGACGTCTTTGCTTTTGTTTTACCAGCTGAAGCATCCGCCTTATCTGATTCAGCCATCTAAGTACTGCAAGGATTAAGGAAAACTGATTAATTCCGGAATCTGAAAGTAGGGACAGTATATTAATTGGACAAACGAAGATGAAACGCTGATTAGGAGAACCATTTGAGAATCAACAGTGTGACGATTGTTTAGCACCAACCAAGAGTCCAAGACAACCAATACATAATGTCAATGAGTAAATGATCAGACGTATGATGTTCCATCGAGTTTTATCACATCAAAAAAAAAGAGCAGGTTGCAATGCAAAAGGCATTCTATTTGAATATTTGCCAGTGAAAATGATGCCCTACTCCAACTGAATAGATATAAACAGCACATACAATCGAGCATATAAAGCATCCTGAAAACAGCCTAATCCTCTATTTCGCAAACTACCAACATGCACTAAGCATTCTTCAGACCAGCCGGTACCATAGATTTTGTTTGCTAATATCACCAGACTCTTGTATTCATTTCAGAAACTCTGAAAGTGTATAGAATAATTAAAAGTAGCAAAAGAGGGCCTCACAGACATATACTATATATTTGAACATATGATTAACTTTACACCATAAAGAGACAATGTCTATATACATTGTCATTAACGACATGCTTCTTGAGTGACTCCTAGAGCAGTCCATCCTATTTCAAGGAGTTATATCAAATAATGTCTTCTGCGTGTAATGAAAGTGAAACATAATCATGCTTCTGATAGATTTAATCCTTTCTGGACCCCAAATCAACAAACAAGACGAAAACTTCCACCAATCACAGGGTCTCCTCTTGCAAGACAGCAGAGGGTATAAATGACATCGACTACAAACTCAGATTAAAATCTTAGATAACATACAAACAACGGGAATATGAGATCTGCATTATTTCTTATAGTGATAAACAACGAAAAAATGAGAATGGGCTGAAAATTATAAAATAAACTAAAAGCATAACATCACAGCAAGTCGCGGGCTAGCGGCAATGGTGTTTGTCCATTTTCGAGCCAAAATGTACAACAGGCTACAAAAACTCAAAAATCCATCATCCAAGTAACACAATAGACTGAACTATAATAAACTTGAAGAAATAAATGATCTGTTGAATTACGAGTTTACAACTACCTTAATCACTTGCTAACAAAGTGAGGGAAAATCTGAACATTAGCTAAACTACAAACTTATCTAAATTTAAGCGAAAATTAGACATCGAAATAACGTATCAGCAAATATAATCAGAGTCAATTATATCTAAAGCACGAAGATCTTGACTAACTAATAATACGCTCCGAATTTTGTAACATGCAAAGCTCACTCAAACAACTAGAACAAATTAGAGTGATATTAGCCTTAGATTTACACATGAAGAGATAATCATTGATATTGAAGCTTAATTTAGGCCGAAATTAGAAATTTATCAACAATATTCAAGATATCTATACGCTCCTGAATTCATATAATGTGAACCAGAATCAAAAAATTAGAACAAATTGGACTGCAATTAGCCTTCGCTTAACAAATGAACAAACAATTACGGAAATTGAAGTTTATATAAATGCATATATGAATTAATTTCAAATCAGCAAAATCGACCAGAATCTTACATCGATACTGCACAAAAATCTCAAATTCAAAACGAATTATACGCTCCTAAATTCATAAAACGCGAACCTCAATCAAACAATAAGAACAAATTAAAGTTCAATTAACCTTCGAATAACACATGAAGAGATAATTATGGACATTTAAGCTTATACAACTGCATATAAATTAGAAATTTTAACAAAATTAACCTGGATCAATTATATCGATACAGCACAAAAATCACAACTTCAAAACTAATTATACACTCCAAAATTGATAAAATGTGAACCTCAATCAAAAAAATTAAAGCGCAATTAGCCTTCGATTAACACATGAAGAAATAATCATAGCAATTGAAGCTTATAAAGTTGCATACATGAATAAAATAGCAAATTGAAGCAAAATTGCGAATTACAGTAGAAGAAATTCGGTGAAATTTCAAGTAATTTGAGTGTAGAAAGCACGTACCAGTTTGAATTAGGGTTAAAGATGCAAATGTATGAGTGAAATTAGGGTGAAAATTCGGCGATTTTTTAGAGAGAAGGTTCTCGGTTATGGCGATCAATGAATTCGCCGGTTAATAGCAGTGACGAACGATGACCAAGTGGCGGGAAACTTGGTATTGTATACGAAGTAGTGTACTACTCCCTCATATCGGTCGTCTCGTCTCGGTCAATATTTGCTTTTGGTTCAAAATATAAGGCCTCGTTTGGTTGCCATACGGGAATTAATTTCCCATGATTTTGCAAAACACGTGAATTGACAAATTCATGTGAATTGTCTAAAATTCGTTTGGTTGACATCCTGGAATTGAATTGACACAGGAATTTCCAATTACCTAGGGGCCCTAGGTAATCAAATTCCTCCATAATGGAGGAAGTGGGAATTCCTGGAAAAAAAAAATCCCATGATTTGGAGTAACCAAACATCTTCATTTTTTTCTAAATCATGGATTTTCCAATTCACCCATTTTTATAGGGGCAACCAAACGAGTCCTAATATTGGGTAGCCAACGGATTATGGCTTTGCTTGGTAAAGAGGATAATGAGTGAAATGAGTAGATTTTGGTTAAATAAGTAGTTTGATCAAGTAATCTATTATTTTTATATGTTTGAAAAAGGCACATTTTAATAATATATTAGTCGAAATTTACTGTTTTTTTAATATGCGCCTAAGAGTATCATATTTCATTAGCATATTTTATCTATATTAATACAAAAAACATTTAATGATTTCTGATAAGGTCACGTCATTAATCCGACATTTAATCTTTTTTTTGATTCAATTATGATAGGACTTACATTGTTGTTTACTGATTTAATTATCGAATAAATGTGTGTGTATCATTAGTTAATTGTATAAATATTACGTACTAATTCTGATGTATTTCGTAAACAATAATTATACGTAAACGAATATTTGTAACGTCCACTTATATATTACATATTAAAATATTATGTCGAATGTCGATCTGTACATAATTATTAAATAACGATATATGACTATTAATTAGTATCACAATAAATAATAAATAATACATAATAATAATAATAAATTACAATATATATCAATCGATAGCAAAATAAGTACAGTTGTCATGACAGTACTAAACTAAAAAACAATAGTAATAAATCAAAAAAGATACTTACATAAACAATGATAATCAATTTTTTAATTGTTCCACTAATCTTAATAAAAGAGAAACTATTTTAACAAAATTATAAAATTAAATTATTTACTTAAATAGTTCTAATAAAAGAATAAAAAAATAATAATTTCTATGTAAACGATTACGTTTATGACGTCAACTTATATATTATATATTAAATATATTATCGATGTCGATTTTTATATAATTATTAAATAACAACTTGTGACTAACAATTAATATTACAATAAATAATACATAATTATAATAAATACTAACAAATTACAGTAATTGATAGAAAAATGTAACAAATTACAGAAAATGATAAAAATACGATGGAAATTTCAAGTAAAATTTTCATGACAGTACTAAATTAATATAACAATAACAATAAATGAAAATAACAATAACAGTAACGTCAAAAAAAAATATTTACATTGTCAATGATATTACAAAAATCGTAATCAGTTTTAGCTTATAGCCTAAAATTTCATTATCGAAAATATATTCGAATTATTAATAGAACTATTTGAAATACAATATTATTAAAACGAACCCGTGCATTTTTGCACGGGCTAAAACTAGTTCACTTTATCCATGAAACCATTCTAATTATCTTAAAATATGTTAATTCGCCAACACTATGTTCTAGTTTTGCGATTTGTTTGTTTGTCAAACTTACTACTGAAATTTGCTAACCGTATTTTGCTAATATTATCCTTTATCATGAATCTGCTTTGTTGTTTACAAAATAGGGTCATGTCTATTAACACAAAATAAATATCTACATTGTTATTTAAAGTGAAAAAACGTGACTGGTAAAAATGTGAGAAATTAACCAAGTGATGTTAATCCAATAGTAATTAGATTAAACCTTGAAACTTGCAGAAATGTAGGAGTTGGGGCGATGACCACTTGATCACTGCAACCTCCGAAGAGATGAGTTACATAATCTATATGATGTGCGGAAATACATGGGTTCGGGGAATTCACCCCTCGATCATCAAAAGAAGTGTGAGAAGTTTATCAATAGGAATATGACATTCCTAAATTCAAAAATATATAAGATGATTGTGTTTGCGGTATTTTGAGTAAAATCAAACGTGATTATCTAAATGAATCCTTGAAATGAAACTTTTAGTGACTTCTATAAATTATACGAAGCATTGTAGATATAGATGTGTTTAAAATTGTAAAACGAAGCATTGTAGAATCACAAATTCTCATTTTTGGGACGAATATATCCGTCGCAAACTTGTGACGGATCAAATATAATCCATCTTAGTAGAAAAAGATGAGACATTTGATATTTTATATGCTTTGCCTTATATATTTAAGTGGGTTAACTTGACCGTCGTAAGCTTACGAGTCCGTCGTAAGGAAGATGTACAACATATGTATGTTGCAAAAAGTAGTAGGGATTAGGGAGGAATATTATTTTCTTTTTGGTTTCAAACGGGGTGTCCACCGTCGATAACATGTATAATCCCCTCGCCGCGGGTGCTCTCACGAAGAGGTAAACGGCTGGCCAAAGTGTTGCTCTATTTCCATGGGCAGATATCGAACCCCTGAGGCCCTGACCTTATAGTTAAGGGATGAGTGAGCAACCACCACAAACACATTTCGTTTAGGGGAGCAATATTATTGTACTAATAAAAATGGAAGAAAAAAATCTTAAGCAAAAGGACTACAGATTACTACTGCTATTGTTACAGTTATTACTACTGCTACGGCAAACTTTATTCCAGAATTTGGGTTCCATCACTAAAAATGCAGGTGGTTGTTGGAATACCATTGATGCAGTCTGTATCAAGATTCCGGCAGTTAACGCGAAGATGACATATATCTTGTCTTCGAATTTGTAATCGAAGTAATGAAGCATGTACATCTCTCCGATCCATTCCTTTTCGACTTCTCTTCTGTTTTCATCCTGTTTCAGACCAGGAAGTAAAGTATATGAGGACGCGGAACGCCTATCCTATGATTACCAAATAAAGAAGCGGAGTTGCAGGTGTGAATGGACCTTGAGAAACATATCTAATGGTGCATCGAATATGGCTTCGACTTCACCGACATTTGGTGTGGGACGAAATGCAGCCTTGTTGTACAGCAACCCAATGACTGGCACTACTACCATGCCATTCTGTCCAGTGTACAAAAACCATCCAAATGTATGGTATCAGAAAATGTCCCTTTACACAACGGATTTTTAACTTACTGCAGCGATACTTTGTGATAGACATAGGCCCTGTTCTTTCTGGCTTATTTTCAGCTCCTCTCAATTTTTGCTTGGCTATATTCCGTTAAGTTTTATTTACGTTCAATCAATTATGTTCAGTTAATCTCTTCACAAAATTAACTTTTAATTCAACTAAATTCACTACACCTTAGTTCCACTCATTTTAGTTCAATTCAGCTCTACACCAACTAATTCAATTCAGCTCGTTTCAGCTGAAAAGAACATGACCATAGTCGATATTGAAGTCCATAAAACCGATACTTGGACAACACAGTACTCGGCATTCTGCAGCGATACTTTGTGACAGACATAGTCGATATTCAAGTCCATAAAACCGATACTTGGACAACAGTCACAACACAGTACTTGGCATTCAGGCATCCACGTCCAAAGAAACTTGTCTAAGACTAAAACTCCATATAGGTGATGCTAATAGAACATGAATAATCATCTGAATCCCTAAATAATCGATGAACAACGACTTTTTTTAAAAAGCCATTCATTCAAGACGAGATGTTAACACAGAAAATACCTTCATTGTGAAAGATTCAAGGGTACAAACAACATCGACAAGCAAAGGGTCCAAACCAATCTCCTCCTTGGCCTCCCTTAACGCAGTTGCGACTTCATCTTCATCACCGTCCTCCATTTTTCCACCAGGAAGTGCTACATCACCTGCAGCAGGAGAAAAAACATCAACCAATTTACAGCTGAAATCAATAAAGTAGCTCAAATATCAGCAGTCAGGTGGATCCCTCTGGTTTTTCGACAAATAATGTTCAAACTTCAAACTCGTAAATTTAACCTAATATGAAAACTTAATACTGTAAGACCCGATTATAAATTGAACAATTGACAACAGATAACAATACAATATATGATTTCTAGCTCTGCCACTGGTTGCCTAGAATTTTCTGTTTCGTATTAATTTTACTGTAAGATCGTCTTGTACAATAAGATGTCTAATAACCTAAAATCATTGTGGTTTCCTGTACTGTAACACGAAGAACGTACCAGGGTGAGTAGATAATGTAGAAGACCGCTGAGTGAGGATAACATGTAGATCACCGCCGTCTCCTTGGAAAATGCAGACCAGTACAGCAGCTCTTCTGGTTGTTTTGGACGTTGAGTCGATTATGTCGTCTTCATTTCCGACAGGAGATAAATTTACGAGTCTGAGACGTCGAGCGACTTCCGACAATGTTAATGTCCCTGAATGTGTATTATTAGTTTGCATTTTTGGCTGTCATTGACAACTACTTTGAGATTTGTTTCTTATGTAATCAACTGGTATTGTTGGCAAACCCACCTACCACCAACTATTTACTATTCCTATCTCAATCATTTATTTACCCCGAGAGGTATTTTAATGAAAGGTAAACAAATGATTGGAACGGAGGAAGTAATACCCTACCCTGTAAGGGAAAAATTAATTACACGGACTTCCTTAATTGGCGTTTATATTTGTTAGATTACTCTTTTTTCCCCGCGAAATTATACCAGTGAAATTAAAAATGGGAAAAGGAGCCGAACCTTTCACAATCGAAGCAAAACGTCTTTGTAGTCCGTGTCTGCTGTGAACTTGTAGCTAGGTCGATGTAAGTATCGACATTTACAAGGATCGTGTACACAGAGACATGTAGTATTGACTCGGCTGCATATTCTCGACTAGAGGGGTAAATCCATGGATGTCTCTCTTGAAAAGCTGTATATTCATATTATAAATACTCCTAATACAATTTCTACACGATTATATTACACACAAAAATGAAGTTACATTTAAAAAAATATTGAAACATATCACACATGACACAACAGGCAAGTACATATACAGATATACTGCCTCTTTCGAAGGAGATCTGATTTGTGTAGCGCCTAAGACGCCAAATCAGGCTGCTTAAATGTTACTCGCCGCAGTTTTGGGTCTGTTTCTCCGGCAGCTGGTTTTTCAGCACCTGGGTACGACACTCTTCGGCCTTTTTGTGATGGCTTCCAGTTTATCTTCGCGGATTTGGAAGGAACTAATATTTTTGTAGCCTTGTTTGTCGACTTAGAGTTAACCTTCTTCGTGATGGACTGAGATGCAGCCACTCTGGTTTCCCATGGCCGAGCTGCAATCCATCGTTCCTTCCAGCTCCATCCCCAGTTAGCCTTCCCAAGTTCACAGTCAAAAGGACCCTGGTTTTGATTAGTGTTTGCCCTCCACTGTAAACGATGTATAGGTTGTTAGAGTAAAACCGAGCCAATGAGAATAAAACTTATATGAGACGGTCTTACATATAAAACCAACCCATTAACCATATATTAATCGATGACTATTTAAGTTTTTGGGTTGGTCTCATGTTCCGTATCATACAAGGCCCGTTGCATTATGATATGATAGGTTAGTCTACGAGTATATATACTTGATGATTGAACGCGTAAGCCATTGCTCGCTCTCTCTTCACCGCTGCCTCTTCTCTTTGATGTATTCTGGCTAGTATCTCATCCATTGTGTCTGCCCCGCTACTCCACTCTACCTGTCAATGAATTGTTCGGGTTTTGTTCACTAAGCACTTAAAAGCATGTTCGGATAGGATACAATATAAACGTGTTAACGCGCCTAAGTTATAAGTACTTATAACAAACGATTGTCTAACTTTAAAAATCGGTCATAAATAAGTCTAAAACTGTTAGAATATAAAACGAATCAAGGAACTCCAACCATCGGCTTCAGCTTTTGGTTGAGTTGGTTTCTTAACATCGGTATCAGAGCCATGTGACCAAAGGTCACGGGTTCGAATCCCACCCCCCTCCATTCTAAAGTGGATAATCAGAACAGGCCAGGGAATCCCGCCTGCACCCACATTTCAAGCCCAAAAAGAAAAAACGAATCAAGCAACTCCAACCATCGGCTTAACCTTTTGGTTGAGTTGGTTTCTTGACATGGGTATCAGAGCCATGTGACCAAAGGTCACGGGTTCGAATCCCACATTCTAAAGTGGATAATCAGAATAGGCCAGGGAATCCCGCCTGCACCCACACTTCAAGCCCAAAAAGAAAAAACGAATCAAACAACTCTAACCATTGGCTTAAGCTTTTGGTTGAGTTGGTTTCTTGACAAAAACACACACCTCCAAGTCATGAAGTTTTGCCTCAAGCTTAAGTTGGTTCTCTAACTTTTTTTGCTTAAGACGGCCTTCAACGACCATGCACAAACGGCGGTCTCTAATTTCAGCTTGTATCCGACTCCATAAATGTAGGTGAGTTAATGTGCTTGTAGATTGTTTTTTGACAGACTTTCGTTCTGTCAGCTTCTGGAACCTTATTATCCCCTTCATACGCCGTAAAATTTTCCTTGCCTGCAGACAAAACAAAGAATCGTGGAGAATTATAGAACGTCCTCTTTCTGAACTATTTATAACCAAGAATACCAGCAACAAAAGACGGTACTTTTTGAAATGATGAAATCATATGGAAGAATAGCATAGTGCTTGATATATACTATACCATATACGCCCTGAAAGCAGTCTGTATCCTAGTAGCCGCAACATCTTCACTGAGTTTTGAAAGAACACCGTTAGATTTGCTAGTGATCTTGCCATTCGCATTCTTCTTCTGAGATCGGCTTTTGTTTTTCAATTCAGTTGACTTATCGGATCCCTACATGTTACAATGAGAATAACACCTATCAGCAGCCCATTAATCAGATATCGAGTAGATTATTATTTATCAGAACCGTCCATTTCAGATCATCCTGCCATTCAAATCCTAATCCTCATAATAGTTACGGATCATGTCACCTTAACATAATCTCTCTTGCTATGCCTTAATCAGGAAAACATAAATATTTTCCAAGAACATTACTGATACAACGAAGCAATCTATCTGAATCGAGAGCCACAAGGAGGCAAACCATTCACGACTAACGTGTTAAAAACACACAGCACACAAGCACATCATTCCCAAATCTAAGATTACAACAAGAAAAAAAAATGCAAGGGTGGTCAGTATTAGGAATATTAATAATAGTTGGGCATCAACAATCACCTTAAGGTTTTGGTTGAGATGGTTCATCTATCATGGTATCAGAGCCAGTGATACCAGCACACGGTATGGGTGGGCCTGTGCAAAACTAACCACTCTTCAAGCCCAATGGGCATTTGAGTGAGGGAGCGTATTAGAAATATTAATAATAGTTGGGCCTCAACCATCACCTTAAGGCTTTGGTTGAGATGGTTCATCTATCACTCAGCATGTAAAGGTCAAAACTACGGTTTGAAAATGTAAGGAAATAGTTGAGTTACGATTTTATTTCCGTCTGTAGGCTTACTTGGCAAAAGGTTAAAAACTGCATGACAGATACATTTCCAAATCAAACTCAGTTTTAAATTTTACGAGTAACTAAAACGAGCTAAAGGGAGCACTGGAGCAGATAATCTGTAGTGCAGTCTGTCTCCGTAGTCAGAAAAAAATACGGTTCCAAACTTATATGCAAACCTTAGACGGTTTTGGTTTGTCAACCTTCACTTTCTTCTTGCTGATTATCGTCTTGAACCAATCTCCAGACCCCATTCTGATGTCACCAATGCACTTTAATTTATCTTATGCCTGAAAACATTACAGCATGAATAAATATGATGTCAACGTCGCAGAATAATTTCTCGTTGACCAGGTTCATCATACAGAACGCATTGCATATCTATGACATCAACAAGCAAAAGCCCTTGACTAGCTATTTACAATCGATAACTCCGCTAGTGTTGAAGGGTAAGTTTCAATTTGAACAAAAATGGAGGAATTATTGTCGCCTTGTCGGTCACCATCAACCACCATCGCTTGCACCAACTCTTCCAACTAAGGTATGGGATTAATAAACAGCGGCAAGCTCAGGAAGAACAGCCAAAGTCTTCTGCCAAACGATCTATAATTGATAGTGGCCAATGACACGACATATTTACCCCAAAGTTCGAGTTTTTATAAATTACACCTCAAAATCACCCAGTTCTGATTCACCTTGATGGCACCATCATTCAATCTAACTGATAACTACAAATGCCAACGGTTGAATCTTATGGTAAGACTTTCGTTAAAAATAAATCGAGTCGAATTTCACTTTTGGCTAAACTTAAAGGGCTTGATCACTAGTACTACAATTGAAACCCAAGGAGCATAATTTCACCATTTCACAAAGTTAAGAGACTCAATCACCACTTTCCCGACCGCCCACAAAAATTAGTGCATTATTCCAAAATAGCAAATACAAATTCCCCAAAAAAAAAAAACTAAACTTGGGTCAAATTCCCGATAGACCCAAGTTTAAGCCTCCCAATAGCAAAATCTTGTGGAGCATTTTTGGCCTGTGTTCATGTCTTATAAACTTCGAGCCTGTCACCTAGCCACCTAGGTATACTTGTATTAGGAATATTAGTAATATTTGAGCCTCAACCATCACCTTAAGGTTTTGTTTGAAATGGTTCATCTATCATGCTATCAGAGCCACATGTTCGAATCCTGGCAACCTCAAAACCCCTCAAAAACCACGAAGTGGAAACCCAACACACGGTATGGAGGAAAGGTAGCGGCTGCGGGTTCCTTTCCCGATAAAAGCTACTGAAATCATCAACAATCTAATAACCCATAATAATAACAAAATAAAATAAAAAAATAATTCAACATTACCATATACTCTTTGCCATCAAGCGCATGCTCCTAAGTCAACCCAAAAAACAATTCTTAATAATAATAATAATAACAACCAAACAAAAATAGTACATACAGTATTACAGTAGACAGTAGTGTTCAATTTCAGCATTCCAGTGGCGGATCTAGGGAGGCTAGCAGGGACGCTCGTCTATTTTTATCAAAAATTTCCGAATTTTTTTCTAGTATACCTTATACTATTACTAATTCGCCCCCATATAAAATTTTCGGCCGAGTAAGGAAAAATCCTGGCTCCGCTACTCAAGGTTATTATACGCTAGATAAAGCTTAGATCTTTACTTGATTAAGTAACAAAAAAACAACAAAAAAATAATAGGAAGACATAAAAACATGAGTAAGTAAATGCACAAGATCTAAGGTGAGATATAAATTGACATACCAATTGAAAAAAAGTGAAAGTTTCTTGTTTTAGTAAGTGGGATGATTCCAAGAAAATGTTGGTTGGTGTTGAAGTGAAAGTGAAGCAAATGCATAATCAAAATATGAACACATACAATACAAGTATACAACACACAAGCAACCAATGTTTTTTTTTTCTTTTTTGTTAAATAAAAATAAAAATTAAGAAATGTATGACAGCAACAAGTAAATGATGATTATTTGGAGAAGTGGAGATAATATCAATGCTAATCAGATTCTATTAATTATATTTTAATTGGATGATTAAGGTGGGTAAGGATTTTCACGGCCCATTTAACAGCTGTATTCAAAGGTGTTTGAATGAAGATTATTATTCTTATTAAGTATGCAGAAAAACGTTTTTTAATTTTTTTTTTATGACAAGGGAACCCTTGACCAGCTCCGTTAATTTGGGCGCCAAAAATATTCTACAAGACTTTTCTTTCAGAGAGGCCTGAACCTCAATCTCCTGAAAATTTAACCTAGTTTTAACTACCAAATCCCATATTTGAAGACAATATAAAAAAAGGCCAGTAGGTGGATGGTATATCCGATGTATTACCTCTAATTTTATAGTTTTTGAGCATTCTAGTAAAATTTTTGAGTTTTGTTTTAGAAATTATAAGTTTTTCTATAAAGTTTTTGAGTTTATTTATTTAAATATTAAACTCTAAAAAATCAAAATAAAACTCAAAAATATTACCTATAGTTTAGTTGAATTTGAGTTATAACCACTACAAGAATTACCCCAGATAGCGACTAAACCTGCCACCGCAATGGTAGTCGCTAAATAGCGACCGAAAAAAAAAAAGCGGGCGACCGATTTCGGTCGCTAAATTTAGCGACCAAAATCCTATCCCAATGTTATCCGAAAAAATCCGCGGGAATCCAAAAAGTACCATTGCGCCAGTTTAGCGACCGAATTACACATTTGCTCAAAAACAAATAAAGTTTGAGGTAATAGCTCACAAAAAATACATATATGCTCAAAAACTAAAAAATTAGAGGTACTACATCCGATGTATGTTCCTTTTTCTCAAAAAAAAACTTAATTTTATGATTATTTTTATGCTCAAATGTAACCATAATGATTCAGTTAGTGATACAGATTATAGTTGTTTTTCAAAAGTTGTCAGACTTGTTACATGTCAAATGATTTCAAAATTTTGTCTTATTATTTCACACGAAAATGATCTATCTTAAGAGAATTCTGGAATAGAGGGAGTTAACGAGAACAATTTTAATGTTAGTGAGTTTGAATTCAGGTTACGAGTATTAGCTCTTACTGGTTTACCAATTAAGCTAATTGATAGTACATTGTTAGGGTAACTAGAGTAATTTTTTCAACAACTCTTCTTTAAGATGGACATAAGTTAAGACGGGTTAAGTAAGATCGACTTGTATGAATAAGGCAACAATGAAAAAACCTAAGGAAGAGCAAGATATCTGTCATATCTGTGTAAATGAGTCATTATTTAAATCGTCTTAAATTTAAGACGTAAAATGAGAATCTGTGAATTTTATATATATAGAGGGGTTTATAATAAGTTATTTGAATGATTATGAACTTTTTAAATCTTAATAAATGTACGGCACATAAATTGTCGAAACTTCATTTTTATTCATTTGGTTTACATTTTTTCCTGTTTCCATTTTTGTTCATTTTCAATCAATTGGTTTAGAATTGTTTGGAAACAATCCGACGGTTTTAAGTTTATCCTGAAAAGCGATTGTTTGTTAGGGTGGAAAAAGTAAAAGATTGAAATGTTAACCCTAATCTGGCATTCAATTTGAAGAAGTTTAAAAGATTGAGAATTTATAAATCCCAAATTTAATTGGGAAGTAAATTCAAGTTTAGGTTGGATGATGAATGAAGTTTAAAAAAATTAGATTAAAGAGGGAATATGTTTGATAAATGGTTGGTATGAGTTAGCGGAGCGTAAAATAACGCTATTTCTCTTCTCATGCGCAAATAAAAGATTCGTAAATCGTGATCATATGGAAGTTAGTTTTAATCAAAACCAAAATATCAATTGTAGTTTTAAATAAACCGTTTTTCTAACATGTGCCCTAAGTGCACATGATAAGAAAGTACTAAGGAAATATTTTCAAAATTATTTCACTTATTATGGTAAATATGGAGAAATAGGAACATACATCGGAGGTAATACCTCACATTTTTCTTAGTTTTTGAGCATATGAATATTTTTTGAGCATATTACCTTAAATTTTATTTGTTTTTGAGCATGTGAGTTTTTTTTTGGAGCTTATTACGTCAAACTTAATTTGTTTTTAAGCATGTGTATTTTTTCTGAGCTTAGAAATATTTATAAGTTAGATTTTAATTTTTTTTTCGTTAAAACTAAAATATAGCTAAATTTATATGTAATGTTTTTGAGTTTTATTTTATGTTTTTGAGATTAATATTTTAATAAACTTTATAACAATACTCATAAGTTTTAAAACAAAACTCAAAAACATTAATACTCAAAAAGTATAAAATTGGTGGTAGTATATCAGAAGTATGGTCCTCTTACTGGTAAATATGAGTTCCAGCTCTAATTTATCATGATATATTCTCAACAATATTTACTTACTTAACTTCTTATCACATCACGTGCTTCTAGAGCACATGTTAGAAAATCCGATATATAAATAGTACTACTGGTTATTGGTAAAATCTGAATTATAAGATTGAATTATGAAATCTTAAAATTCACATCAAATGACATTTTAAACATATTAATAAGCCAAGCTAATATGGAATTTCTTGACGTATATTGGACGATTCTTCATACAAACTAGATTATCAATGGAGAAAAAGTCAACAAAAATTGTACATCGTTCTACACCAATAGCCCGGCTTCATTCGACTGCGATAGCCAACGATGTCAACTTCACTTTCTCCAAATATGCAGAACTTTAATGTAAAACTCGTCACATTTGATTTACCAACATCATTAGTTAAGTCTATTTTTGAGAAAATTGTAAAAAGCGACAACAAAAATATCAAAATCGATATCCATAGACAAATTGAGACTATATGAATAGGACGGGCGAAGTAAAGTTATAAAATCGTAAGCCACGAATGAATGGATATCCAAGTACTGAAGTCTTCCATTAATGAGATAATATTTCATTTCGAGATCAAGTCGTAAGAAGTGAAGAACCACTGAAGTTTCAAGTGCAGATAGCGTAACCGGGTTGGCCAGGTGAAAATAACAGTTCCTTTTTTTTCCTGCCATTTAACATGTAAATTTTCTCGACAAAAGAGACGAGATATGCAGTTCAAATCAACATTTTTTTTCCACGATGCTATAAAACACATCACTTGGGCATCAAAGAGGCTATTGATAACTTGACCTTCAATCAAAATGATGATAGAAGATTGCGTTCGAGACAAACCGTCTAAGAAAGCAAACCCGAGGCCATACTTGAAAAGAATTAACAGGGACGACAACCTTACAAGAATGAATGAGCCATGTTCTGGCACAAGACTACGTAATCTTTCCATAGTCCACTCTTCCACGAGATGATGGCGGAACGTTCACATGTTGATTTCCTCTACGCCCTGATTTTTTTTTTTTCCGAAAAGGTATGGCAAAGATTATTAGAATGAACAATCATCTACGTTCACAAGGTCCATAAAAAAAGAGTGGGTTTCGGGGGGGAAATTATTAGGAAAATGGGTTCACTTCGAATTACGTTGTGGAGTAACTTTCCCGAATCAGAAACGGTAATTCAATACAAAAGAATGAAAGATCATATTAGGGGCTGTTTAGTTATGGGTTTAAAAGAAAGGGAATTAAAAGTAATAGTTCTCTTCGTATATGTTTGTTTGACCAAATCAAAGGGATTGGGAAATGGGAATCCCTCCCTTACCTCCAATCTCTTTATATCCTTACCCCTCACCTCCCCAAGGTATATCACATAGCCTTTCCCCCATCCCCCACATCACTTTCAACACCCACTAGCCCACTACCACCAACGACCACCACCAAACCTGGCCGCCGGAGCACACCCTAGATCATCGATCCCAGCCGCTGCCGCACCCCCTGCCATAGGCCCACCAATTCATCCCTCATGTAAAACTCCAACCACCACCACCACCACTAGAAACACCCAATTTAAACCCATAAAAACCTTCCCCAAGACCCGAAACCCCGTCCCCCACCCACAAAACCACCGGATTGGTGGTTTCATGGGCGGGGGAGGGGGGTTTGGGTCTTGGGGAGGGTTTATATGGGTTTAAATATGGTGTTTCTGGTGGTGGTGGTGGTGGTGGTTGGAGGGACAATGGTATGGGATGCGTAAAGGTGGCACGGGCAGGAGGAGGTCAACGCCGGCGTCTCTTTGTGATGCAGTTGAATGGTGATGTG
Source organism: Silene conica (assembly GCA_029255685.2). NCBI lineage: Eukaryota > Viridiplantae > Streptophyta > Magnoliopsida > Caryophyllales > Caryophyllaceae > Silene > Silene conica. The sequence continues at coordinate 84,411,365 of CM055314.2, forward strand.
GTAGAAGTGGACGGTGGTGTAGTTGCAGTGGTGGTGATTGGTAGTGATTTAGTAAAATATAAGTGGTGGACAAATAATAAAGCATTTCTTTCCTATCTAACCAAACAAGGAACTAAAATTGGGGTCATCCCATTCTTTTCCCCTTCTTTCCCTTTCTTGTATCCATATCCTTTCCCTTTGTTGAACCAAATGCTCCCTTAGATTAAACTAGTTGAATGGCATGTCCAATATAAGTATCCCTCCAAACCCTTTTTGTTAAATAATGTTTACATTAAAAGACAAATTATAATAGCTACAGCACCTTTATGCACCCTCTCATCCATGATCACAAAACACAAAATTGTCACTGAGCTATTAACAGTGTCAGAGGTGTTGAAACATCTAAAAGGAATAGGCATCTCCTGAAATAAAGTTAAATAAGATGGCTTACCCCACGGCGAGCTATTATTCAGGGAGCTACCTCTAGGAGACTGAGGACTCCCTGGACTAAAACTGAAAGAATTGTGCTTCATATGAGAGCCCTCATTTCCATGATGAGCCGACGATCTCCCAAAGGGCTGAAAATGTGGCTGTGCCAAACGGCTTGGAGAGGTAGGCGACGAATGTTGTTGATACAGTGGTGGCTTTGGCATGGAGCGACCATAACCAGGAGGTAAATTGTACGAAGAAGGTGGGCTACCCATCTCCGTGTTTGAAAATCCCTGAACAGGACCATTCGCCCTGGATCAAATCAAAACAAGAATATTAAATTTAGTGAAGGGTTAGTCATTAAAAAATTTCTTAGCTTTTCCAACATCCAATGATCAATGTTTCTTGGTACACACTTTTATGGAAAAGAAGCAAAATCAATACAAACATTCAGCCCACAGTCATAAAGTGGCACCTGAACAAGTGACCGCTAGGAAAAAAACAAACATTCTTCAAGCTGAAAAAAAAAGCACAAAATTCGCATGACGTGCCTTTCAACTATCACTAGATAGCATAACTTAAAAAATCTCTAAGCATCACGTTCAAGGCAAGTCCTGGAGTCCGAGGGATTCCTCTGTTCCTCTCAGTTATTCCATGAGCACATTCAGTTGGCTACTGGACTTTGTCTTTTATTGATGCAATCATTTCAGAATACTTCAATTCCTTCAGGTCTTTTATCAGATATAGCAAATTTCCCAAAGCATACTTTCTCCGATTCTCCTTGCTTCTCTCTCAAAAGAAAAAAAATTGTATTTTTTTCCAGTATTAGTTATTACTAACTGGCATTTGAATATGTGTAGTCTAATTTCATACAATTGCAACTTTAAGAACCTTTTTGTCAGTGAAGTCAGGTTAAGATCCAGTATCTTAGAGCCTGAGGTTGGCGACACATCTTCAGCAATTGGCATAAGTAATAAAGGATTATAACAACTTGTCAAATGGCTTAGGGTCAAGGATATATTTTTTGTGTTAAGGCCCAATAGTCAAGACTCAAAAAAATAATTTGGGTAGGATAATAATTACGAGGCAAGTGACCAAGTTCGAACAGTCAAGAAAAGAGTTTGGGTAGGGTAATAGGTAAGTAAGCTCACCCACATAAGCTAGCCGAAAAAGCGCTAATAAACTAGCAGTCAAATATTTTCAGAGATGTCTAGCATGCCACTGATTGCTGAACGCATTTATACACGTCGTCCAACGGCCATATCCTATGCAAGACGCCATATGATGATACTAATATTTGATGCGCAGATAAAACGTAAGCACGACTAATCATATGCACCCAGTGAGAATAAATTGTACCAAATACGAAACCACGTACCTCCACAAGGATGCATTATAAGTTGGCTCATTACTGAATCTTTCAACTCCATTAAAGGTCTGTGGTACCATCACGTTTTGACTAACATGAACCACTTTGCTGAACTCAGAAGCAAGAGAACTTGCATCAGCATTTTCCTCTTGTAGTAGTAATTCATCACTGGGAAAAAACAAATTAATAAACAACTTAATCAACAACAAGATCAACAACTGAACAACTTGGATGTACGCAGCCTTACCCCTTTGTTCGCACAAAAGAGGCTGTTTTATATAACTGACAGCCAACCTTGTTAAAATAGGTATATAACTGACAAATTCATATACCTTAGTATAATAACAGTAGCGGATAGGCTAAAAAAATAGGGTCCAAAAAAGGCATTTGAGTTATTCATGAGCTTTCTTGCCCTAATTAGTTTCTTCACCCAGTAAAACGACTTACTACCTCTCCTTCCCAGCTGAAATGCATCACCAATGGTGATGGCTAGATCACAAGCACCACAAGGCTACCATAAAAGCTTACCATACAAAACTAAACGATAGACTCAGATGTTTCCTGCAACGAGCAAGCGCTCTGTCGCAGATCTACCTTATGCTCATTCTCTCTCTTCTAAAATCTTAGCCACCTTTGTTTCTTTCTTCTAGTCCAAAGATCAAATTACAGCTCCCTATCTTTAGTCACATCATCAGCAACTCAGTTCATTGAAGGAGATTTTATCACATACAGAAAAAAAAGCATCCGCTTTAACGACCTAGTCAAAGTAAAGTAGTGTGCTAATAGACGTTTTGGCGATTCAAAAGCCAAAACAGTAGGGGGTGGTCGGGTACTGAACTGATGGAGAGAATGAAGTAAAAGAATGTAGTATGTGAAAGTCTTAAGTAAAATATCTGAGGAGCGCGAGAAGGAAATGAGGCAGCAGGAAGCTTTGGGATACTACAAAAAAAAATAACGAGCTAGCTCCACAAGTGTGGATTGCTAGACAGGATCTGATCAATTACTAAACAAGTTCATTTTACACTATCAGGTTCTACAGGAACCCAACACCTATGTTACTCTGACTCGGCTTGAAGGGTAGGACACAGGTACGTATCCAGTGTTGGACACGGCTATTTTATGAAAAAAGTTGAAGTTTTTGGTCTAAAATGAAGTGTCTGAGTGTCATATCAATGTCCAAGGATCAAGCGTCGGACACGGGTACAGGAGGTCATATGAAGTGTCGAAGTAACATAGCGCAACACAACAGATGCATGTCTATGTCTGTGTGACTCTATGTGTGCTTTTTGTACGTAAAATGAAAATATCATTCAATCTAATCGTGATGTTTGGCACATGATGATTACCAAATACTGAGGCTGCTTTATTTGAAGATAGCATTGTCCAACAAATTTGGTAATAACATGACAAAGGCTTAAGACTGTCAATATTGTCTGGTTTTAAAGTCCAGTGCAGATCATATATATTTAGAGGCGGAAAATTACAGACAACCTCAAAATTGAGCAGGCTAAGTGATTTGAAGCCTATTCAAAAAGAAACTATACTAATTACCACCTTTTTCATACTAGGAAAGTATCAAGCAGACATACCTATAGTTTGGATCCCAATCCCCAGGATCAGGCAAATTCGAATCACGCTTCTCATCAGCAGCTTCTTTAATTTGTGATGAATGCATGATTGAATTATGCATGAGCGAGTTTGGTACACCAGGAAACGAACTATCACAGCCGAAGTTACGATTACCACGTGCCTGCTTCCATGTCAGTGAGTTAGAGTTGAAAGGCATATGCTGTTGTCCAGCAGATGCCATGGAGTGACCCTCAACTGGACCAAAACCAGCACCTTCTGCAGATTGCCAGTGATGCTGTGAAGAAGATGGACTCGGTTGCGACTGCATATTTCCAGAGTATCCCCAAGCGTTAATCCTATTGAAATGGTTGGCAGCGGGACTTTTACCAAGTGGGGATCCTTGACATGTGCCCCTTACTGGGGATCCATAATGTCCTGGAGAACCATATAACTGCGAATTTGGAGGAGTGAATTGTGACGGACTAGTTCCGAGGGGCAATGGTGCAAAATTTCCAGTAGACGGACTAACACCAAGCCCTTGTGGACGATGAAAAACCTTCCCGCGGATATCGGGGCTAGTTCCCACCATTGCCAAACCACCTTGAGTGTGAATATTCATTGCTGACGGGCCAGCAGGTGAAAAATATGTGACAGTTCTAAAATTGTCTCCATAGCTGCCATAACTGCCTCCTAGTCCATTACCATCGTTGTAACTATTGTGGCTTCCAAAACTGCCATAGCTATTTCCATGGGTATATGCTGCCATTTGCATGCGTGGAGCGGCATGCATGGGAATGTTCCGTCCTGGGACCTGAAGATGTCACGTATAAAATCAATCAGAAGAGTAATATGCGGATTCATAAGTACACAGGCAACAACGCACGAAACACTCTAACCTACCCAAGAAATGGGAAAAACAAAGTGATTTCGAAAAGGAAGTGGCCATGATAACAGGGTAGTCATTTTATCAACTTGTTTTTTGGATTGGGAGGGAGGTAACGAAGAACATAGTTCGGATGAGCCTTGATAATTTACATTACTCAAACTTGGTTAGAAGTATCCTGCGGTGACTGCATGTCCCACTATCGGCTACTTTGTACGAAATTCTCATGTTTTTTTATGTAGAATGAAGTCCCCTCCCCAAGTGTCATCATTACTCATACCCATGCTGAAATGTCACATGTCAAACACGGTTACATGAGGTAATATGAAGAGTCAAAGTAACATAACGAGTAGCTGATAAGATGTGGTTAGCTTTTAGGGTTATTGGAGCGAATTTTCTCTCTTTAGGATCCCACCTCTGAACTATGAATCCCCACCCCGCCTTCCTATAGGATTGTAGACCATCTTAAATTCCTAACTATGAAGAACAGGAAAGGGTTGCAAGCTCACGTTAGGAGAAAGGCCAGCTGCAAACCAATGACCTCCACCAGGATGATGGTCCACCTTAAACTTCTGGGTAACTGACTGTCCAGTAAATAAGTAGAAGCAAGATATGAAAAAGGAGTCAATAGCTATAAATTTTGAAAGAAAAGGACAATAAGCTAAACAAAAGCAAAGAAAAGTTACGAATTATAGCTAAACAGAAAAAATAAAAAGTAACAAAAGGGTTAACTCTTCCAATATCTTTGTGAAACAGGCTCTCCAGCACCAAATTACAAGCACGATAAGATAATGCAAAAGGATGAAGAACTATAACAATGAACTGGGACAAAAAGAAGTAAGGTTCAAAAATGGAAAGAAACATAAATGGAGAAAAAAAAATGTAAATGAAATCAGACTCTTCTCTGTCACCTAAGCAAGTGTGACATTCTTCCATTAACACACCTAGCATAATACAGTCTACAATGACCTCGTAATATTATCATTTACCTAGATTATTAAAAAAAAATACTATCTCTTACCTATAACCTATGTCTTCAATCATAATTTCAGGATTCCCTAATCTGTATTTAAGCACAGTGTCTTTAATATAACTAATCTAAAATCCTCTACCTTTAATCCATGCCTCCCAAGTTCTACACTATCATGTTCAATCTAGAGTGACAATGTCAGCTAAACTAACAAACACTGATGCATCATGGCCCTTCCATATTTTTCACTCAGAAGGATGTGTCAGTGAGCTTCTACATAAATATGGCAAACAAAAGCAACAAAATATGAACGTTCATGTATCCAAACACTTCAACATAGAATTACTTTCAAACCCCTTCCATCCTCACATCGTCAGTGACTCAGTGCAGCCTTAACTCATTTCAGCAAATCTTATATCACCCCGAATCCCAGACACAAGCAACAGGAACTCCCTAGGCCTTCAATCACCACAACTGGCTTCTACAGTTACCTTGACATATACTCTCTCCATCACTTGAAATCATATGTACATCTCAGTCGCCAGTCTTTATTTATGTTCCATCAAATGCTTAACAAATGTGTATCACTTCTCAAACTATCCTTAAGTAAACCACATAATTTTATAGTATGGCTTTGTGACTTCATAGCTTAGTGCTCTAATAGTTTAATAACTGTCATAACTCATAACAATACCGATGTTACAGGAAGCTACTAAAAGGTATATATTCGAACTTGTATGGTATCTGAAATACTAGCTAGCACGATGCTAAACAGAGTCCTATTTCTGCTCCTTGGCTTACTAAATGACTAAAATTGGCTTACATAACATGTTGCAGGTAAAAGGCAAGTGATAACTAAACATACAACGTTCTGCAACATTGGTGACGAGTTCCATTTTGTACGCATACAATGATAAAAACATACAACATTCTGCAACATGGCTTCCAATACTAAACAGGCATTAGGATGAGAATGATGCCAAGCCATAATAGAATTCAGAAACATCCTCTGAATATTTTTCTATTACAAGACTCCGGAAAAACCAAGCAAGAAGTAAACACGTGTAGATCCGTGATTGGTTCATACATAGGAACTCACACCATTTGAGCCTTGGAGAACCAAGTTAAGAAAAGCGCCTTGTGTAAATACTCACCACACGAGGAGTCTCACAAAGAGGTCTGTAAGGACAAGTGAATGGTTCCCCTGTCACAAAAGGGTGTTTTGAAGCCTGCACGAAAAGTTAATTTTTGTAGAAGTCAGTCATCTAGAATGCTCATCAATATCAGACACCAAAAACTTTTTGTACGAGTAAGAAAAATATAAATAACCTGTAAGGGTGACCATCGCTTTGAAGGATCAAACTCAACAAGACCTCTCAAAAAATCAATTAGAGCTAGCCGCATTTGCTTCTCTGCAATAGTCCAATTTTGTATAATTTAGAAATTACTTTATAAAGGATTACTAAAATAGAGAGTTAAAAAGCAAACAAGGGGTAGACCTTTGTTTATATCTTCTTCAAGCAAGTTTTTCTTGTACGGATAGGCAGCAACAATTCCTTCAAGATGCATATAATTAAAATACTCTTTTCCTACTAAAGGTTTCTTCTTTTCTCTCTGTCCCAAAATGACACAAAGCAAATGATATTAGACTGCAATCTAATATTACTACCAAAAAAGTGCAAGAAAAAAATGCAAGGTCTAATAAATCACCCAATTACAAATGTTGTTGCACGGAAATCGTTCTGAGCATATCACTCCACATCTAATTCTAAAGGTCAGTGAGAGCGTAAATTATTTAAAACGTTAAAAAAAATCAAAATCAAGCTGGTGAAAGATGCAACAGCCTGTAATGAGATATGGTGACCTTACCTGTCACGTATGAGAAAGTTCTTCAAAAGACATCAAATCCAAAAATCTATAGCGATATAATATTACTTAATACATATAAAAACATGTTGGGTTGAACACCATAGAACCGGAACATGGGTACTATTTACTAATGTACTTATAGGCATATAGGCACCTTCAATACAGTTACTCACTAAACGGGTGATATTGATAATATTAACATAGTAATTACAGAGGATTTTCACAATTACGAGACACTTAAAAGTAGCTATTTCTATAGGGACTTTGCCTAACTAGCCAATTGATGATTTGTCCCTCAACTCTTCAAACATCTACTTCCATTCAACACCTACAAATGTCAAATTATGCTATTAGAAAAGACAACCCTGGCATTCACTAAATCAGCAATCACCATTACCCAATACAGACTCAAAACTCCCAGCATATTCATCAAAAGATCTCTCTCGCCAAACTCTATCAACATATAGATGATGGAGCTGCCCTTCCTACTACAGCTTGCTCACACTTTTCTCACCATAGAGCTTTCACCAAAAAAAATATACTACATCACAGTACTTAGCTAATCTATGTCCTATTCTTCAAATTCAACTTTTTTTTACTAAAAAAAATTCCTGCCCCTTTTCTTGGCCATCACCACCATTGGTTTTTTAATAGGATATGAGTAGAGCATTAATTAAGAGACAAAAAGGGGGTGACGCCCATGTACAGCAAGATATCATAGAGGTGACCCCCAATATGCCTTTATCGTCACTCTTTAGTGAATCTTGGAAAACCAACAAGCACATTAGAGCTGATCAAGTGGCCAAGGCCCGGTAGCCTGGCCCGGCCAAGCCCATTTTTTTCTCAGTTTTGGGCCTAATAGTTAGGCCCAAAAAGCCCGTGACCCGGCCCAAAATAAGCCCGATATAAATATAGGGCCGGGTTTGGGCTAAACTAAAGGCCCGATTTTTGGCCCGGCTCGACCCGAAATTATTTAAAAAAAAAAAATTAATTCAAAAGTTGGAATCGTATATCATATCACACTAATAATCTAATATCACTAATACATTGAATTATCAACTTTGCGGATATTTTTATATTTTTATCGTACATCTTTAGTTAGTTAGTGTACTACTATTTTTTTGTCAACTCTGCGGATATTTTTGTATTTTTATCGTACACCTTTAGTTAGTTAGTGTACTACTATTTTTTTGTCAACTCATAAATTATGTATGGTACTATGGGATTGTTCTCTTACCAAAAGACTCGAAGTCAAGCACCTAAGACTTGAAAATTTTAATTTCGTTGCTAATTGTTTGTTCACATATTCATTTTGTTAATTGTTTCGAAATGTATTAGTTTGGCCCGTTTTAACCCGAACAATTATGGGCTTGGACCAAAAAATTTGGCCCACCTTTCTGGCTCGACTCGGCCCGGCCCACGTATTTGGGCCGTTTATTTAGCACGAGCCCGGCCCAAACCCGGCCCATGATCAGGTCTAAAGCACATGAGTAAAAACATATTAGTATCCTCATAATAATCCTCAAAACTTCCCTCTTTTCCATTTCTAAAACAAGTAGCTTTCATATCCTCTTCACCTTTCCATGTTTTTATAACAACCATTTCCCCTAGGTTTAAAACTAGAAGAAGCAATCATTTACCCGCCCGGAAAACACAACATGAACCCGACACGAAGATAAAGGGCTTTGGCACATCACTATTCTTTTGATTAATTTTCAGCTCCGCCTTTTTTTCCATAAAGCAAAATACAACGATGAGAAATGTGAACAATAATGAGGTACTAATAATAAAAAATAAATAAATAAACTCTATATAACGTGCATTTATTACACTAGGTCTAAAGTCTAAACTAGTCTTGTATTAATAGGTTATTAAAGCTTGGTTGGGTTAAGTAATGAACGGGTTGAAAATGAACTGCTTAAAGAATAAATGGGATAAACAGGAATGGGTTAAAGAGGCTGTGTTGGGTTGTTGAAACAAAATAAATGGGTCGGGCTAGGGACTTAGGGTTGGGACAAATGACCTGTTTATCTAATTAGGTCGGGTTCGGAAGGTAGTGATGACTCATATAAAGTTGACGCGGGCACGAACAAGACACGACCTTTTTGCCAGGTCTATTAAGCAACGAAAAAAATACTCGGAAGCATTATTTAACAGGAAACTAAGAATGTTGTATAAAGTTTCCAAGGAATATCACTGTTTTAATAAAAAGGAACATACTTTTGGAGGGTGTGATTAAGACTGGTTAGAATATGTCTACATAAACTTATTCCCACCCATGTGAGCATGTCCACCTTGTAAGAACATTAGAGTAGCAACAACCCCCCATACCCTTCCCCCTTTTTCTATTTGCTAAATTTCATCATTAATACAGTGACTTCACTTTGTTCACCAATCATGACAGCTTCCCGCACTTTCAAAATCTTATTCAACCTGGTTTCTTGTATAAGAGTTCCCCTTCTAAGTTTGTGTGGTCTACAATATGGGATCGCTAATGGACTTCTGTAATTGGGCTAAACTGCAAGTTATAGCCTTGGAAGACACTAGACTGTTACAGTCTAGGAGAAAAAAGGAGGATAGCAAGAACATACAGCATGTAGTCAAACAATCAGGAAACGAAGGTCAGTTTAAGAATAATCACGCACAACAGAGGTCTTAAAGGAACAAAACTAAAATTCAGTGTGGGAAGGAGGGTAGTCAGGTTTGTGTGCGGAAGTAACTACGAGGTCCAATACACCTTCGTTTTACCTTGCTTAGGACACAATAATTTGGTACAGATGGTAAAGGTAATGGAGAATAAATATATAAGTTGAAAGAAAAGCAAAAATATACTTTTGTAATTTGTCTATTAGTATAAGAATATGACTCCCACCCTAGTTGCAAGAAACTACTTGATTAGTATAAAAAAAAGTAACAAGGAATACAGTTCGCCCCATCGTAAAAGTTGAAAATTTATACAGTGAGATTAAAAAAACATATATAGCATTTGTTGTCTTGCTGAGGTCAAGATAATGAGACTCTCCACCTACCACATTGAGGAGTGTTAAAAGGATCCCTTTACTCAATAAAGAACTAATAACAAAGATGGGAGGACGACGCCTATAGAATTGCAACAACAATTTATACGACCACGTCACATGTGTCACATTTTGGGGTAATGATCGGTTTGCTACTAGTTCAATTCGTAGCTGAATTAGCAAACCGCGAAGGAGTAACATTGCAACAAACCCACAGCTAGATATTCATATGAAACTGAAAACAAACATCTGTAACCTGTTTGATCTATTAAATAGCTTAGATAAAATTCTCAAAAGTACAAATACATACCGTTTCATACTCATCCTCGCTTAATGCTTGGTAACAACCTCTTTGAAAAATAGAAACACCAGTGTCATCATTACTTCCAGCAAGTTTAAAGAATTTGCTCGTGTTTTTTGCCTCCTTTAGCAAATTATCGGGGGGTTGACCCCTAACAGATATCAAATACAAGAAAATAATCAGTGCCCATTCAACTTATCGCCTTATATTTGACTTGTAGTTGACCAAGTCTTCTTGTTTATGTTTTTTTATTTATAGGCTCACTTTTAAATCGAGTTTTATCATGTTTCCCTTCTCGATTTTCCTTTTGCTTCTCTATTTCTTTCGTTTTAACTTATTCGCATAACCGGTCGTTGAAGTTTTAACTTATTCTATATTTGTGTAAGTGCGTGATACCACCCCGGTTTATTTTCTATTTTACATGTATCATCATACATTCATGCCCCATTGTCCATAACTCTGATTTGATTCACTTCAACCAACAAAGCCACAAAGGAGATGACGGCTTACGAAAAAAGAGTAGAAACCAAGAGAACCTGATGCCAAACTGGCAGAAATTTGAAAACTCGTGTTCAAGGCAAGAACGCGATTAACAAATTGGTGCAAAGTATACAATGTGACAGTGTTCAACTGTAAAGAATATATGAGGCAAGAAAGAAGCTTACCCAAGTATGTGGATCATCCTTTTGAGGAGATCAAATTCTGATGCGCCAGGGAACAAAGGCAGACCTAAAAACAACTCAGCAACGATACAGCCAAATGACCACATATCGATGGCAGTTGTATATCTTATAAAGCTAGTTAAGGGAAGAAATCAGTGACAATTTGCAGAATCAGAAATGACCATATAGAGAAGTTTGTTAAAAACAGAACTTTATAACTTCTCAGCTCAACCTTAACATGTCTGATGAACAGAGTTATGCTTATTGAAAGAAAAATGTAAAAGAAACAAGAAATGGAGGATACTGATAGCCAAGAAGCACTTCGGGGGATCTATAGTAACGACTCTGCAAATAAATGAAAGTAAAAATCACTCAAGATAGTCGTCAGCAATAAGTTAAACTCTACTGGCATGTGACAATACAGATATGTAAAGGTACTAAGCAGACCCAAAATTAAAATTATGCTGAGAAATGTGTCGACCAACTGCTATTTCACGATATAATAAAACGCAAACAGTTTAGTCACCTCTGGGATTATGAAGCTGAAGCTCACCTGAATATAAGAGTAAACAGTTCGATCCTCCATGCAGGCAGATCCGAAGTCAATAATTTTGATTTCTGGTGGTTTTCTACTGTCAATATCAGGATAACATCATAATTTGTTGCAAAAAGATATAGAAGGAGGTTTCCCTATCTATATCTCTTTCCCCTCGGGCCATTTTAATAAAGCTTACCTTGTATCCAAAAGAATGTTCTCTGGCTTCAGATCACAGTGTATTATCCCAGCTTCTTTCATCAGACCCAGCCCACTTAAAATCTAGAAAATAGAACAAATAAATCTCTACAGAATAGAAAAGTCTTATCATGATTTTTAAATCGCAAGCTGTACCTGCTTTGAGAACATCTGGACAATGCTCAATGATAAGCCTCTAAAATTGTTAATTTTGATCAGCTCATACCTATCAACACGAGGGATATTGATTTACTCATTTCACAATCATAAAAACTAGATCACAGAAGCAGGAAATTATACAACTGATATTATACCAAAAGAAAAACCCTTACAAATTTGTGTCCAGCAATTCGAATGAAATACATAGATGATTCTGAAATACAAAGTAATCATATATGCGAACAATATGATGTTTATCCTCTGGGTCAAACTTTTTATTTAACTGCAAACAGATAAAGCAGAAGCAATTATTAAAACCCAACTAGTATAATTATCAACAGGAAATCAAGCTGCAAAGTTACCGTTGTCAAAATTGAGACTTCAACCCATGCTTGCTGAAAGTAAGCAGGCTGGTTTTTTATGATCTTTATAGCTACAAAGTCGTTGGTTTCAGGAATCAAACACTTAGCAACCTGCCCAAATGTCCCATGCCCAAGAATATCTTTCACTATGTATCTGTAAAGATCAACATAAAGCCCTATAATACCTCAAATCAAGATATCTAATAGACAGCTGAAAAAGACATGGAAGTCAATCAGATTCAAACTAACAAGAAGTACCTGGACAGAAATGAGACATGTCACAAATAAGAATCTTAACAAGCACAAGACATATCCGAGACATATCCGTAATTATAACTCCTAGACGTTATAGGTTGGAAAGTTACGTAAAGCTAAAAGTAGAGCCTATTTCTTTCCGGGCAGGAGTCGCTTTGCTTCAAGCAATCTTTCAAATTAAGAACCTTAATTCAATCGTGTTTACCAGATATACAATTACATTTGAAGTTATCTGTCTCTGTTTCAATTTTCTGAGCAGGTGCATGTTTGAAGTTTCCTTAAATTTGCAGAGCATAGGCGGCCTTATCTAACTTGCTTGACCATTTTTGTAGTCACCTCCTTCAGAATTTATAAATGGAATAGTAGTCTCTGTTTGATTGTTGAGTTGTGTTAAGTGATTATTCTTTTTCCTCCCAAATGATGCTAGAAATATTCTATCTTGCCGCCAACTACTCTGTCTATTATTCTGCCTTTATAGCTCCAACCTCTGGGTGGCTTTTATTATTAATACGCAACAAGGATACCTCACGAAGCAATCTTTTGCCTATGTTTTCACCTTAACCATGGGACCATGCCTGAGTTAACACTTACTACATAAAAAAGTAGCCGATAACTTCCTTAACTCAGTGATAAATTATGCAAACATACATGACATTTATCGCTTCGTCACAAAAAGGAGCTTCATATTCGAATTCCACATTCAACCCTTGTCGACAATTCCCGTGGTAGATAGCTAGATATTTGTATTGTAACATACAGAAGAACAAAACTCCAATCTCTACACTGTGCGTACTAGTGTCATAGAGAAAGATGTTTCCATTTCATAAAGAACAACACCCTCTAATTGATAAGTGGAAATATTGATTCTTGGTTTTGGAAAGGGGATTCACAAGATGATTATCACAAGAAAGCATGAATCTTGTTCGCAAAATTAATCAAAGTAACCCACATGTATTCACAAGCCATACATTAAAGACAAAGTTTTTGAGTCCATTTACAAAATGCCCACCACTCAAATAATCAAAACCAAATATAAAATGAGAAGAAAGCAAACCTTTGTTGCGTAGCCGGATTATGTAAGACACAATTAACGAAAAGTATAAGATCGGAGTTGGCATTATCATGGCCATCATTAAGCACTCCTTCGGTTGGACTTGTGAGGAACCTCTTACATTTCAGCTCATCTGAATACCTAAATTCCGCGTTGCACACTTGATACGTCTCAACTATATGCTTCGTTAGCTTTACCACCATCTACAAACATAATTCCCCCACATCAATAACCAAATATCAAATCACCTAAATATCTATTATCAGAATGGCCAATTAAAACTCAATTGCAATTGTACACATGTAATCAACTCATTTAAGCAGTATCCAATGTAAACTCGACTCAATTGAGCACCAAAATGCCTCATTTGAACTCAATTATACACTTGTGATAAACTCATTTAAGCATTATCCAATCTAAACTCGATTGAGCAATCCCGATCAACTCAATCAAGCGCCAAAATGTCTCATTAAAACTCAATTACTCAAGCGAGTATTGCCTCCATCATCCCAATCATTTATTAAAGGAGAAGTATTTTAATCAAAGCTAAACAAACGATTGGGACGGAGTTCGTAGTATTCAATTAAAACTCAATTCTACAATCACCATCTCCTCAATTAAGCACCAAATAGTTGATCAAACCTCCATTACACAATCATCATCTCCTCAATTAAGCACCAAATAGCTGATTAAACCTCCACTACACATCATCATCATCTCCTCAATTAAGCACCGAATAGCTGATTAAACCTCCATTACACATCATCATCTCCTCAATTAAGCACCAAATAGCTCATTAAACCTCGATTATACAAATCGTAATCAACTCAATTAAGCACTAAAACGACCAATAAAACCTCAATTCTACTACTACAAATCATGATCACCACATTAAACAGCAACAAATAAATAATTAATTAATTAACTTACAGACGTCCGAACGGCGACCTGTAACGGACGTTTACTGGCATCAGCAGACGACGACGAATACGGACGGAAAACCAGCTGCCGGGGAGCCCACGGCGACTGTGACGACGGCGGCATAACGGTTTATTCAGCAGCGGCAACAGCGACGACAACGGTGGGGTAAAATCGACGACTCGGAATATTACCGTTAGCATAATAATCACGGGACACGTGTCCAGATAGACTCAATTAACAACAAAAACAAGAAAGATAAATAATAATTAATAATCAAAATCGCCATTAATTAATCAATCCCCCTGCATTTGCACCCTTCGTTCGGTTACTCCGAACCTTATCGGGTCGGGTTGACGGCGATCTGGTCGAGCCGAAGTGGTAAACCCAAGAAGATTGAATTGATTGGATTGGATTGGGCCGGGTTTAGGGTTTATATAAGGAGTTGGACCGGGTTTGAGGCGGTCAGGTTGTGGTGGGATGGTGGAGGGGTGAAACGGTGTCGTTTGATTGATGTAGCTAGTAGTAAAAGGGGGGAAAGAGGAGGGGGGTTGACGAGGATGATGATGAAGGTGAGAGGTGTGGGCTACTGGGCAGGGCTGGCTCTCTCTCTCTCTCTTTCTCTCTCTCCTTTTTTTCCCCTTTTTTCTTTTAATAAAGATTAAAGATTAAAGATATACAACAAAATGTTGCGGCTTTTGGATTGTTTTGTTGATTTGTTGTTTACTTCATGTTTTTTGTTAGTTCCGATCCGGGGTGGCGGTTAAATGCGAGTTTGGAATCTAGATAGAGTTTATATTGATATTCTAAGGGTTGTTTAGTTAGCCACTAAAAGACGTAAGAGTTTCAATTCACGTGAATTACAAAATTGATATTTTGTTTGGTTACTCCAATTCACATGAATTTGAAGTTTCCATGAATTGCAATTTTCCGTAATGGAGGAAGTGAGGTAAGTAGGAATGCCTACATGAATTGCGCTTCCTACATGTCAACCAAACAATATTTTTTAATTAACATGAATTTTAAAATCATGTGTTTTACGACTTCCTAGGCAATGGAAATTCCTACATGTAACCAAACGACTCCTAAGACGCAGTTTATTTACTTTCTCTTGGCGAAATCAAAGATTATAATTGACTTTATTACGCGTGATAAGACGCGTTTTATAACGTGAATATCTTTAGTTATACATTAGTTAATATTGTTATAGAATTCATGACGATGAATCAAATAAGATCTCGCATGAATATGTTATCTCTTAGAACGTGAATATCTTTAGTTACGCGTTACTAGTAATGCCAAAGATTTTATACATGGTACCAAAAAGTTAATTATAACCTTTGGTTTGAATGGGAGGGAGTATATTAGATGGGTGGCTTAGGTCGATTTGAGTTAATCATGATATTTAAAGCGTTGCATAAGCGGGTTAGTTGGTTTGAAACGAATAATCATTGTAGATTTTGAAAAGGGATAACTTCCGTGTTATTCCCAAGGTTTGCACTTTTTCCCCAAATAACCTTATTTTTGTTCAGGAAAAAAAAACATCTGACCGGTTGTATTTCTTAGGTTACAGTATTAAAAAAAAGCGTTTTTTTCTATGAGTCGATCGTCTCTACGAGATCTTCAAGTTGAATTAAAAAACTCGTGTTTTTTTTATATTTTTAGACAAGTGTTACGACTAGTAGAAGTTTAATCGTTAAAGAAAATTTAACCGACATAACTTTCGATCACCCATTCATAATGTGAAGTTTTTTTTTCAAAATAATTGTCTTTCCGAGATCTACAATTTAGAAGGAAAAAAGTTTGCGGCTCTATAAACTCGTGGCTAAGAGATACGAGCAATTAAAGTTATTTAGAGCAAAAATTAGGAATGCTAAAGAAAAAAGTACAAATCTCAAGGATACGAGAAAATGATTTCTTTTGCAAATATATTGTCTGGGTCTGTTTTTTTAAGAAACAAAATGTTATATAGATATGTATTACCAACCAAACATGTTTGATGTTTTTGTGTTTGCCTACAATGAATAGGCTAAAAATGTGAATTTATAAATTGAAAGTATGTTCGTTTGTTTTGATAAAAGTAAAAAGAAATTAAATTTTCAAATTTGCACCGTCTAGTATGATATAGAGATGAGAATTAAATGTGATAATAAAAATTTAACCCCTAGTAACAACGTTGATAACAAGACACCTAAAATAACTTCTAGAGGAATAGAACGTAAATCATGAACAACGACGACCAGCGGATAAGCTTGTAGTATGAGGAGAGGAGCAGATAAGACTGTAGTAGATGGAGTCGAAAAAACTCCTTATTGGCTTGATTGGCGAGCCAACCAGCTGTATGGTTGGGGAACCGATCTTATGTCAAGAACACAAATTTTCATTTGTGGCCGGGTCACAAGCTTGTAACAGGTTAAATATTATTCATGTGGATTGTGGGTAGATAAAAATATAAAACAAAAGCAGCGTGTCTAGGAAATAATAATTTATTTGTATTATCTACCCGCATGAATAATACGTAATCCGTCGCAAATTTGAAATGAATATATCGGTTCCAATTCCTTCCAAGAGACCTCGTGATGTCAAGAAAAAGAAGGAAAGAGGGAACCAAATAGAAGTTAGAGTGAAAAGATGTAAAGAAGTTTCACCATTGACACCCTAGAAAGTAAAAACATTGTTTTCAGTGACCATTCCAAGGACAGTTTCACCAAATTACGGGAATGTTTCCAATTAAATTTCCTAAAAAGTTAAGATTCCACAGTCAGTCAATCATACATCCCAAGTTTCATTAAGATACGTTATTCACATCAGTGTTGTCATAATGTGAAAGGTGACAGTGATTATGTTGTGTTTAGATAATTTTCCAAGTTGTGTATTGGCCACCAGGTCAAGTCACATACATAGTCAATGACAAAAGGAGGCAACCTGTCTAATGTCTAAACCCACGTGAAGTAGGAAGGAGATTACAACTTTGAAGAAGCATCTAAATATGACAACACAAACTGTAAAAGAGTGAACAATTCGTCTTACAATACAAATTCTTGTTTAAGACCGCCATAAGTTAAGATTGCACTACATCCGATTTAAGAAAAGCGAAAATAAAAGGAGTGAGTGAGACTCTGAGAGGTCTTAAGTTAATACATTCTTCACAAATACCACGTGGCCTTCCAATGGTTAGATACGATTTAAAGAATACGGTATGTAAACCAAAATTTTCAGAGCATTAAATCATATACAATCTACATGCTCCGTTGAACCATTGAAGCAACATCTAATAAAAGAGCACACCTAAATACCTAATACCCGAAAGGCGAAAACAATTTGTCATACAACACAGATTCTTGTTTAAAACCGTCATAAATTAAGACGACACTCACAAATGATGTAAATAAAAGCAAAATAAAACAAATGATGTGAGACGTCTCAAGCTAAGATGGTCTAACCGGTCTTCCAATGGTTAGGTCCGATTAAAAGAATATGGTCTATAAAACAAGTTTCTCAGAGGATTAAATCATATACAGCCTACATGCACCATTGAACCGCAACCAAAGTACAAGTTCGAGACATGAAAAAAAACTCCGGTAATAGATTTAATGTAATGCTTTGACCTTGCCTAAGTATGACATGCGGATTACCGTCTCAAATGAACTGATGCGGGTCCTTGGTACTGATAATAATGAGGAGCCGCCTCTACTAACCATGAAGGATCAATGGTGATGACATTGCGCATGTATCGGCGATCAGTTGAAACAAGGGAATGATACACAACCCACTTTGGGTTAACTCTGCAATAAGAGATTAGTTAGTCTTAGTTACACTGGTGGCTTGGAGACTTTCGCTATTAAAAGAAAGAACTTTAATCGCGTTACAAGAAGCTTCCAATTGACTTACATATGAAAACCTGAACTTATTTCTGAATGAAAAACCAGTAACAATGGCGCAATTAAGAAAATCCATATTATCTGTTTTTCTCTGAAATTTAGGGATGTTTTATGAAGAACGAGTTTTCACGACTCCAATCAAGTCGAATCATAGAGAATTCAGAAACATAAGATCGGAATACCGTGCAATTTGAGAAAATGTTGAAACTATTCAGAAAAATTCATCAAATAATTTGGAGATAATAACCTAAAACCGGCATAGATACTGGAAACCAAGAAAATCCAAAGAAATCAATGATTCAACTATTCAATGACTAAGCTAAGCGACAGCGATTAGAATACGATGATGATGAATTGATGATTCATTATCAAACCTAAATTGTGCCATGCAGCAAAGTGAGCAATAGTAGAAACAGGAGCTGCGGCCAAATTTATGCTTGTAAGACCAACCCAAATTCTTACGTGCTGAGACAATCTCATATATATCTCAATGTTCCAGAATATGTCATCGACACTTTTCCCATATCCACAAGCATGTTAAGCTCAATCATTAATCATTAATCATTAATCATTATTCATTATTCACAAAGTGCCTTGATTTCATTCGCTCATCCCCATTTTGAGTTTTTTTACAACGAGCTACATAATTATATGGCATTATATATGGAGCTATAATGAACATGAAACACGCAAAACCCAGGAGCAGCAGTTCACTAACCTGAATAATACAGACGAAGGGTGGATATAAACATCTTGAGAAGTTCGCACTGTCTTGTATTTTCCTTCGTGGCTGTATGGCTTTCAAAGTACAATAAAAAAAATCGGAATAATTAGTCTCAACGTACTTTTTCGGTGTTGTAAGGCTTGTCATAAGTACAATGTTGCCTAATATAGTAATATGCTATTTACAAGGTTATCATCTTTCACTTACCTCCAAGTGACAAGCATTAGCAAAATACCCAGCAGTGATTGCCTTTCTTACAACCTGCAAGATCACAACAAAGGAGTCATCATCTAGATTTTGAGACTAAAATGTCACTTCAGGCTAATATGGTTCGAGCAAAGAGACGTTATCGCATAACGGGTTTGGAGATGCTATATGAACACATGGTTTTGTGATTATAGCTTTATGGGACAAGTATAGAAAATCACGCATCGAGAAACTATGAGGAGCACCTATGTCCCGAACAAAATCAGGATGACAGCCCTGGAATCAGAGTTCTACATAAAAGTTTCTTAATGAGAAAAAGGTTTCCTCTGTACTGATGCCTATCACCCTAGTTCGATTTCACACTTTGTTGGACCTTCTTTTCACAGCACTGTTTTTTAATAACTGAAACAGTCTCATAATAGTTTAATCTCTCAATTTAATAGCAAAATGAAACACTAATTTCAAGATCCATTATATTTACACTATCCAAAGTCATGAATTGCTATTGAGAAGTTTACCTGTATATCCTTGTCACATGATTTTAAAACAATGCCTAGACGCTGTGCTGTTCTTTTGAGTTGTTCCCTGGTTTCAAGAACTTTTCTCTGCCAAAAGGAAAAGGCCACATTTCAAAAGAAAAGGTCAACAAACAAGAATTTTGATAAAGTTAAATCCTCAGCTGTACTACTATCAACAGGAGGCTTCAAGATAAAGATAATGAATAGCAAAATTTGCAACTAAATAGCAGTTAGACTGGTAGTAGATAAAAACATAAGGTAAGCCCAAAGTATGCCACTGGCTTCAAGATACATGCATGAGTATCAACATCAAGAACTCACCATAGCATGATAGTTTACAAAGTTTCTTTGACACCATTTGGACGATTTACCAGACTGCAGAAAGGCTTTATATACATTCAGGAAAGTAACATGGTCTCCCTGCAAAGCATCAATCTCCATCATGAGCACAATACAAGTGTACAAAAGAATTTACATGTTTCAGGGAAAATCGTGGTTTTCATCTTGGGTTATTCGGAAACAGCCTGTTTGTGTTGCTAACACAAATCTCCACCCTCCCTCCCTTACCCCGCAATTTGCAAGAGCCATTGAGGCACTGGGGTAATGTTGTTTCATGGAAAATCGTCAAATATACGTATGATTTATAACATAAAAGTCCACATGACATCAAAATCGGAATGTGAACTTCTGATCTAGCATATACATATCGAACCCAGCATTTTACACAATTTGTCATGGCCGCCTTAACATCAGCCCCTCCATTTTCGTGAGTAAGCCTCGGAAGTCGGAAGACTTTCAAGGAAAAGAGAACTAGGGGCCTTATATATAAACATTGTAGAGATAAGAGACCCAATTCTATTGAATAAATGTAATCAGCATACCAATAAAAAATACCCAAAGCTTTAGCCCACACATAAGCCTTTCCGTTTAAAGAACATTTAATGGGCTTATTTGCTAAAATAAAAGGAGTATTAGTCAGAGATCATCTCATATCAGAAGAAAAGCAGCGGGCATGCAAATTACATAATTTCCTAATAGTGTAATTAGAACATTATATCCCCGTATGAAACCTAAATAGAAGATACACTAGAACATTGAACTCCTGCTCTTTGAAGTCAGAAACACTGCCAGAGGAAAAGCAAAATATTAGTTAAATAGGAATCAATACCTCAGCAGCAGCAAATCTGAGTTTGGCTTCATCCAGCTGTTTTTGTGCTCCCTTTATCGATATCCAGATTGACTGCAAACAATTTTAAAGTTCAGAAAGTTCTCATCAGTATCAAATACATTATTCAAAGCTTCACTATCAAGTCCAGACTACTTTCGATTGTGTTTAAATCATAGGGATGACAAATAGCATCTCTTGAGAATTATGCTTAACACTCCTCTTTTTATTCATGAGGCAGTAGTTAAAAATGTTTGAACTCTGAAGCCAGGAAGCGTAAAATCTTTTTACTGAACTCTCCTGCTCTACTGTCACCGTGAACTGTAATTATCTCTGCGACGGCATTGTTTGGAACGCCAAAGTGCCATTCTCTTTCAAAGTATACCATGAATCTTAACTAAAAATAAGAACCTCAGTCCATATGACATATTTTTTCCTAGACTATCACTACTTTGCACAAGTCAGAATAAGTAACTTATACAATAACCACTATCCCTTCTATCTCTGACTCGAGTACTTTTTACATTTTCTTTTTTGTTTTTTCTTTCTGTGAGGATCATTTTGAAGTTTGAACACACGTAACGAGAGTATAAATAAATAACAACATTCCTAAAAAGTAAACACCTTATAATAACATTAAAACGAAGGTAATACCTGAACTGAAAGAACAGCAGCTATAGTAAGAATCTCTTCTGAGCACCCCAGTCGCCCAGCTTCAAGAATAGCTTTTGATATCATTGGATCCTACATCATTTTGAGCATTATGCAACAACCAAGTAAGAATAGGTAATCAGCCTAAAGCATCAATATCACAAGTCAACAAGACAACAACTATAGGGCCGCTTGACATAAGCATCAGTTGAGTAAAAGATGCATTAGTTGCAGTGCCCATGTTGAAGAACAAAGGGCCCTTTTTACAACATTATATATCTCAATGACATACCATAGATAAGATAATTTGCCATGTCAAAAGTCCAACACATAGAAAAAGTAATTTAACATATTGTTATCAACCCATCATTTACTTTCAAGCCAGAGGAAATGAACAGTTTCATTATAAGATGAATTATAAAGTGCCTAAGAGCTCATTGGGCCCTATCAGGCCGGCAACATTCATACTGTTTTTCCCCCTACTGTCATTTGGATATAAAGTGCTATTAATGCTGGATTGCTGATAGAACCCTAAAAACTGGCATCAATATCAAGGACATATTCTAAAATAATCTTGAAGGCCATTATTGGACACTTAAGAATCAAGAGTTAAGACATAAAATGTCAATTCTTGATAAATTACTCAGATGTAGCTCCAAAGAATAGCTGTAAATAAAAGAAACAGAGTATGCCCCGAATCAGTCTGGCCTGCAGAGCCTTCACTTCATTAAGAAGGGGTGACTGAAAGCTTTATATTGTTAACAAAAAATCAATTTTTAGACAGAAGACATAAGCCAGACATTTTAAGCTTATATAGATATAGATGTACACTAGAAAAAACAAATGAACATAGACCAGTATGACTTACAAGTGGAATTTCAGCTACTTGGAATCCAATAGGTGAAGTGAGCTTGGCATCATCATCAAGTGCACCAAGAGAATATAGGACTTCAACAGCTCTAATCATAGCTTCAGGTGATGGCGAAGAGGGCCAATCAAACCCTAGGATATTATCAATGCCAAGAGCCTTTAACTGCGTATAAAGCTCATACATCAATTCTCAGGGCACATTATCGTGGGGAATGAGGAGGTGTGGGTAGATGTCTAACTATATCATAACTCGAAACCAAACGCCAAGATTTCCAGTGGCATATCAGGTCAATGCAAAAGTAAGGCAAGTCAAGACGACAATGCTGCTACCGACCAGCATGTGAAGTGAGGCAATGTCAGTATGGAACGAATACCACAGTGCAATAACCTAAACAAACGCTCGTCAATCTTTCTCCTTGAAGTACATACGTAATCACTGAAGATATATATTTCTAATGTCAATGGTGCCAAAGACTCACTATTTCGGCTTTCTGGCTACTATAGGATAGAGAGCAATGGCCTGCTATAGTACTTTTGTTTTGAAGTAGTAGTCATCTCATTTTCTTCTCAATGCAATTTTCATTATGGGTCACCTGAAAACAACATTTCTGTGTTGTTGACAAAGGGCTAAGGGTGTGCACATCTGACCCCCTTTACCTTGCCATTTGCAATAGTAAATGAGACATTGCAGCAATGTTGTTGACAACATTTTAAAGAAGAGAATAACTTGTCTTTAGATGGGAATGTTCGGATATCTTGAACCATGTGAGAGCAAGGACTCGCTCACACTCAGCAGAATAAAACTAGAGATGGGGGCATTTGGTTTGTCTATGAGTTAGTGAGTCACTAAAAATACGCTGTTTCCCAATAATAGCCATAATAAAATTTATGGTTTTTTAAACAAATTTATTGGACCAAGAGTAGGTTGTGTGAATTTGGAGGTATGAAAATTTAAAACTAACATCCAAATTATCAATCTTAAAACTAGACACACAAATATTTGATTACGTTTTTGTCTCTACATACATTTGAAAAAAAAAGGTCAAAGTTGACATTGGTTAACCATGAATATCAAATGCGATGGAGCCTCATGGAGGTAGCATAATTTGAAGGTGAAACATAGGTGACGAGGAATTGAAAACCTCAAACAAAAACCAAGCTTCTTTAAATTTAAACTGCATGCAGGCCAGACGCCCAGACCGTCAGTGTGACCTACACAGTCCATATGTTAATGAAAAATAAGGAGAAGCAATTAAATTCCAAAAAATGAGGCTAAAAGAGATTAGCTTACTATGTACACCACGCCAATCTCTAAAGTAGAAATTCGTTGATAATATCTCTACATCAATCTAAATTAGCTAATGATAATATCTCCAGTTCTCCACTCTCATAGAAAAAGGAAATAAAACCATACATCATTGACAGAGAAATGAGGTACCTGTACCACACATGAGACAAGATTCGACCTCTGCATCTCAGGAATCCCTTCAGCTGACATTTCATTCACAAAATAATCCTCCGTATAAAGCCTAATCAAATGATGGATCACATCAGTTTCTGAGGCTGGATTCCAATAATATAGTAACAGAGAGATTCCAAATATACGATGTTATGGCAGCAAGTCTATAAGTTGCTCTTGAAGTCTTGATCAATAGAGCTAAAGAGATATTCTCAAATTTGGTTGCCTTAACAGTTCACATACAATAACACTTTAAACTGGATACTGAATAATTGGCAAATCATGAAAATTGGCAAATTATCTTATTTGTTGTCACATTGCAATCATACAAAAGAATACATAAACCACTTTTATTTGTTAGAATCTTATATAATTGATTGTCAATGACTAAAAACCTTGATGACTGGTTGTCAATGAGTCATCAACGTTTTTAAGACTATCACGACAATTATCAGACGTTATTGGTCGCAACTTGCAATCTTGGCACGACCATCGGCTCAAAATCCATATTCTACCGGAACTTTTAACCTATATATTATCAGATGGTGGATATATATATTTTTTTTTCAAAAAAAAACACAAACTTTCGGTAACAAAAAAATACAAGTAATTCCGATATGAGAGAGGAAAATGTAGAATTCTCAAATAAACCAGCTATTGCATCCTTACAGAATTTCTAAACTATCCAAGGTACTGAATCACTATTCACTACAACAGAGCACTAATTCATACTGTAGTTGTGAAATTTAACAAGGTCAGTAAGAAACATAGGATAATGCTGTCAAGGTTAAAAAAATAAAAATAAAGATAATACCTAAAACACTTTCCTGGCCGTACTCTTCCAGCTCTACCTGCCCTTTGTCTAGCAGAAGCCCTTGATATAGGTGCCACCACAAGGTTTTCAATGTCTGAAATCTATAACACAATCATCATCAAAATTTGATACCAGCAAGAAAAGAAAAGAATGTTTTCCTAAGGTTTTGTTTGCATTGAGACGGATGTAGGTTAGATTAACATCACCAATTTTACCATATTAGTTTAGGTGATCATCAATACCAACTTCCCCTAGTTTCAGCACCAAGTCGTGTTTAACAAAAAATGGTACAGCAAGATTAATATTAAAGCCAGCTCAACCTAGGATAAAGTGGACCACCACACAAGGTGAAAAGAAATATTAAACATTCTCAAGTCTCAACCTGATCTCACATCGGTCCAACATTCCAACATATTGTAGCACCACAGCTAGTTATGACTTTCTTATCATTGTGTATGGCCAGACTGTTAGATTTACAGGTTTGGGTGTGAACTATTACATACTCCGTATAAAGTTCCAATGCTGTCATTATCATATGTGACCTTATAATCTTAAAGCTCGCCCATACATTCTATCCTTCATATTTAACATGGTAGTCATGGTTGGACCAAAGGTAGTGACTGGTCAGCCGTACTTTATTCTTACTCTTCTTTAATGTAACACACAGAAGTCTCCTCATTTCATAAGTAATACTGCAGGAAACTAAGGAAGAATCATACATTCGGCAAAAAGATAATAAATGGAAAACAAATGACACCAGGAATGAAGTACTACTATTTAACAAGAAGATAAAGGGTATAGGTACCGGATCATAAAAACGCTGTTTGGAGAAACCACTGTCCACAACATAGACTATGCCCTACAAGATAGAATTCTAGAGGTAAGACAATGCATTACCATAGCAGCTACCCATCTACTCTTGATATTGGATCGACATATAAACATTACCTCCAAGGTCAATGATGTCTCTGCGATATTTGTCGAGATTATTACTTTTCTCTTCCCTCTAGAGGTAGGAGTAAAGACCAAGTCCTGCAAAATACAGTCTGATTTAATAATATGCAAAATAGGGGAATTGGTGTACTATTCATCATTATGTGTCAAAGCTGAGCTTCTAACCTGATCTGCACGTGGAAGTCCAGAGTACAGAGGCAGAACAAGCAATTCTGAGGAAGTGTAAAATCAGTAACCAGATAAGATACTGCACGAACAAAAGGATTAAAAATTCTCGACTCCCCACCCCATCCCACCCTCTCTCCACCGAGCCAAGGCCTACCCACCCCGCCCAGAAAAACTAAGACGCAAAACCCATATAGCCATATAGGTGAAAAAACACACGGAGAGGAAAATCCACATTCAAGCACATCAATATAGTTTCTTACGCAAGAAGTTAGGCACAGTTCAACCATCAAATAAAATTAGGCATTACCCGAAAGAAAGATAAACATTATACATATCAGTATACCACTTATACCGACGACCAAACCACGCGAGAAGATTACGACGTATAAGAATAGATGAGCTAAATAAGCTTTTAGTGCTCATGCTAGTGGAGTTTTAGACAACTCCATCAAAGCTTCCCTCAGGTTGCTTAATTCACAACTACAACTGTTACGCAGACCCTTATCTGCTTAAAGTTGTAGTTGAACACCCACTTTATACTAAGAGTAGTTCTCATTAGCTGAGACATATAGGTGACGTAGTAAACAAGTAAACTATAGTTATATAACCTTTGGTGACGAGACGTCTCAAGACCTACTAACACAAACAGTATGAGTCAAAACAAACAGTAAAGTACATTAATCAATTTATCATACAAGTATCTCACAAGAAGACATAGTGAAGATATAGACAGTTTAAAACAAACTCCTCAAGCTTTACAAAAATAAATTCACCACCATAGCAACATGAAGCCGTCAGCATATCTAAAATCTAACAAAACAAGGCTATCCGAGAATTTCATTCTTTTTAACCAATGAACCCTGCAATTAATTTGCTTCATATTTGTCATGAAGAAATCCCTTGTTGATATGATTAGATTCTCTGATAGAAATAAATACCAAAAAGATATGTTTATGCCGCTTGAAAGAATAAAAAATCAAAGTATTGTCTAAACACAATATTCAAACAATAAAATAAAGGCTTCCGGAACAAGGAAATAACCTTTTCTTTCAATGATTGAACGGGATCAATTCAAATTGATTCTAAATGAGAAAAATAAAGGATATTTTACAACATTGTTCAAAGGGTTTGGATATGGGTTTTCCAGACCATGTGCCACACTCCAAGAGTCCAAGCTCCTCTTACGAATTTAAGAATACAAGGTGTATCAAAAATCACCAAGTTTACAGAATAAGTAAAGAAGCAGCCAGCAAAACAACTGACTTCAAAGCTTCAAAGTATTACGAGTTCATGCAAATGATATGGCATATCAAAAGAACATTTACAGAAGTACACGAATGAGTGCAAGACTGCATGAGGTTGATAAAGAATCATACTTCCTAGCAAAAAAATCAAAAATTTAACACAAGATAGAATGTGATACCTACTGTACTTCTGCCAGAATTATGAGTTTCTTCATTAATTAAGTGAACAGCAGCATCGATATCATCTTGTCCAGTAAGAAACACCAGAATATCACCAGGCCGTTCCTAAGGGTCAAAATGCACTGAAACTAAGTTTCATCGTCTCACTAGAGAGGCCACAAATAAGAAGAGAAAAAAACAAGAACGGAAAAGGATCAACTACAGAAGGCAAGTCAAAACACATCTCATACAAAAACATGAAGAGGGTAAAACCTGACACGGCTCTAGATACCTCTTTGTGAATCAATAAAACAGTTGAAACAGCGGCTTGTATATAGTCAGACACTGGTTCCTGTATATATTTGATTTCAACAGTAAATCCTCTTCCCTGGAAGTTTAGTAGCAATGCATGGCATCCATTAGTCATAAAACTCTGAAAATATACTGCACCGTAACATCCCAAGTAACAGGTGGCAACTGCGATAACATACCTCAACTGATAAGATGGCAGGTTCTAAATTAGGCCCAATTTCCTTGCCAGAAGCTCCTCGATTTGACTTACTGCATTAACAGACAAAAGTAAGACATGTATGTTTATGAATAAGATAAGATGCAATAGATCTTACTTCTATTGTCGCAGATGAGATAATTACTTAATTAGGTGCAACAAACAGTTTTACGGAAAAAGAGAGTGACAAGGAAATGAGATATAGTGTAGTTCTACACTTGGTTACGGTCATTAAAAACCTGCTTCGAAAGAAAGACGCAATAGATCTTGCTTCAATTGTCGCAGATGAGATAATTAGGCGCAAATCAGGCCTGCGTTTTTGAATCTGAAAATTAAAAGGACAACATGTAAAGCAAAAAGGATAATACAAGAATATGTAGTATAGACACCACTGAGGCACAGATGGCTTAATATGGGGGGAATACCTTCTTCAATAACCCAAGTACGACATCCGTAGAGATAGACCTTTCATGTGCTTCGTCTACCATGATGATGCTGAGAAGCAACAAAGAACAGAGAGACAGAGGTCATCAATTAAAGTAATGGGAGCCAAAAAGGTTTCAACCCCATTTTTGCTTCATTAAGAAAGGAAGAAAAACTCTTGATCCCATGTCGAACAGGAATGTCTTAAGACTCAGGTAACAACTACTCCTTTCATTTTTAATCCTTATGGTTAAAAGGGCACAAGAATCTAGGGCTTTAATATTTGGTCGAAAGTGGAAAGTGAGAAAAGGATGCAGGGTCAGAAGTAATAATGGCCACAGAAAGCAGAAAAAGAGGAAAGAATACAAAGTAAGAAAATTAAAGATGGACAATGAAAAAGGAACATGGGAAGTTTAAATATTAAGGGAGGGAGTAGAGAGCGCAAAAACAGCCAGGACATAGCCTTACTATGGTACTACCTATATGCCCAGAGCCACAGATAAAAAGGGTTCACAATGCCTTAATCTTCTTTTATTTTTTTGCTAAAAAGGGAATCATGGCTGCCGATTGTGCAAAAGATGAACAACACATTATAACACATAATTTAATGTAGACAACTACAAGACAGAACAGTACTTGGTGAGCTTTTTGAGACCATAAAATCTAGATAGCCTTGGAGAAGCGACAAACTAGTTGATATTCTATAACCCACTGGCTACCTAGTAGAAGTTAGAACGAAGATAAAAGGTCACATATGGATTAATAGTTCAACACACATACACCAAATGTTCAAAATCTTTGATCAATGAGTATGGAAAATAAAATACGGATATAGTTCTGCATACTTTTTATTTCTTGATGGTGTGAATAAATTACATAAATTAATTGTATGATGTACCTGTATTTCGATAACAGAGGATCGTCCATCATTTCTCTGAGCAACACCCCATCTGTCAGAAACTTTATCCTAGTAATACCCTGTTCTGGGAAGCAACGTAATTCCACATCAGTAATTTTGGTGAGGTGAAACACTTCGAATTTCACGAAAAGCAGATGCAATTCAGGTCTTAGGACTGAACGAAGTACTCATGACTGAAGCAAACTGAACAATACAGATATAAATGAGCCAAAAGAGTCTCACCGGTGTTGTCACGTCTTCAAATCTAATCACATAGCCAACCTCCTCACCAAGTTTAGCACCCATTTCTTCAGCGACCCTTGAAGCAACAGACTGGCATTGCATATTAAAAAAGTGAAAGCACACAATTTAAGAAATCCAGCAGTATTTTACAGTGCAGAACAGGCAATTGATAATCAGTTAAAAGAAATGCAAATGGTCCACCAGCAAGGAAAGATAATATAATGGCAAGAACAAGCTACAGGAGCTGAATAGAGTAAGCATATTTCCCAAACTAAAACAACCTAGTTTCTATGCATCTAGCCTACTTTACCAACTATTGGTTTCCGAATATTAACTGTAATTGGGTTCCAGTAACAACATATTAATGGTTCAGTTGGGGTTAAACATTAACAAATCGATCCAATAACATTGTTTCGCCTTCAAATGACTAGACAAAACGGAACTTTGCAGTAAACTCCATATTTCAACTGAAATAGAAAGCCCAAAAACAAAATAAATCCAATAATATTCTAAACTCATGAGCAGCCTCACATCATCAAGAGTGATAGGCATCATACCATGGCTCTAATCTACATTGGCCACCAAAACAAGTACCATGTGTCCTATGTTCTGTGGATTTGATATCTGATGACCCATTTATTGTGATAGATTCATCCTTGTTTGAGATTCTTGAGATGATTTAAAATTACATGGCTATGCTACCTAAATATACTTGGGGAGTCAACAAATCAGTTTCTCCGCATAAATAATTGTATGGCTACACCCTACACCTGGTCCATGAGATCTTGTGAGAAGATCATGCTCAACTGATTGTCCATCAAATTGACGCCTTAGAAATTTTCTTGCACCAATTTGTTAATAACAATTGAACTTCCAATATCTTAGAACATAATGCAAAATAAATTATTCACAGCAATCTATTTATCATAGTTTCAATGGATTAATTAAAACACGCACATCACCAAAATACCAACTAAAAAGAGCCATCAACGACGAGAACATTATCAACAGCCAGCATACAATGGAACATAAACTTAAAAGCAGCACCACACACCTGAACAGCAAGACGGCGAGGCTGAGTACAAGCAATCATATGTCCATCCTCTGCCCAACCTGCTTCATTCAAATACTACAAAAAAATCCATACAACAAAAAAAAAAACTTATAAAACAATTCCCAAACTGATAAAGCATGAAATTAGTTATTGCCAAGCTAGAGTCGTCGTGTGCCAAACTGATAATGCATGAAAATAAATTATTGTCAAGCGACAGTCATCGAGTGAAAGCGACGATACTCTTTTTAGCTATTTTCACACAAATTCAACAAACATTGTGAAAATTGAATTGAATTGCCCTATTTCTCATGAATACTAATTAACAAGCAAATACTGTATGAAAGATCAAAACCACCTGGAACAAACTATTCCCACTATTCAACAGAAATCGCTACATTAGACTACATATTGCCGAAAAGAGCTGAAAACTCGCCAAAGGTGTATCGCATATATACCAAAAGAATAGCTGATCCAATAGCTCAATGTCTCATTGATGCAATTTGATCAGCCAAAATGCACAACCGCACAACAAATTACTCCTTCCATTCAACAAAATTTTCTATATTCAACCTCTTATTGGAAAATAATAGAGAAACCCTAGGAAAGTCGTATAGCATAGGTACGAAAGGAAAACTCGTATAGCATTTGAAACACCTTAAACTAAACGAAAGTAAACTTGAATTGTTCTATATCTATTGATACTAATTTATCAACAAAACCGAAAAAATCAAAACAGCCTAGCAACAAACTAGTCCTTTAATTCAAAAAAAATCGCCATTTCGAACTATTTATCACAAAACTAAAGCATATGTATACCTATATTACTCCGACTCCACTGCAAGTGTCAAACACAGCTGTTTTGCGCGAAGTTTGCGGGTTTTCGGTCTAAACTAAAGTATCCAAGTGTCGTAACGCGTGGTGACGCATCGCATCCAAACTGAAGTGTCGGAGTAACATAGGTACTACGCGCAAAAGGATAGAAATGAACTAAGCTGACAATGAGACAAATTGAAGTAAAAGGAAGGTAATAAACCTGAGGAATTTGCGTAGTTTTTCCGCTACCGGTTTCGCCGACGATAATAGTTGTAGCGTGAGTTTCAACAAGGTATAAAATGGCGTCGCGGCGCTTATAGACGGGCAATCTTTCGCGAACTTTCTGCAAATTAGCGTAACCGAAACTTGAAGATGAAGTGGAGTTGGAGGAAGAGTGTAAGAAGAGTACGCCGCCATCTTCGTCTTCGACTAACCTAGGTTTCTCACTTCCTGGTTTCCAGAAATTCGCCATTGTTGTTGCTGCTTTGCTTTACTTTACTTCGTTTTGATTTGATTTTTATTATCTCCCGGGTCTCGTGTAATTTTGACAAATAAGGAATTTGTGCTGAGTTTGGGTCGGGCCGAACGCGAATTGAATGGAATAATACGAATGAGGTTATATTTGATATGTGTCTATTTTATGATGCGCGTCTATTTTCGATTTAATTTCAACTCATTTTAGGTCGGTGCGACTCTATTCAATTTAATTTAGCTGTTTCGCTCGGTTCAGTTCAGTTCAATTTATCTCTTCGAAAAATAACTAGTTTTAATCCCGTGCAAATAATGCACGATTGACTTTTAAATCCGTGCAAAAAAATATTGGCGATTATGGTTACCTTTCTATAAAAATATTATTGATGACGAATTTTCCAGTAATTATTGTTGTTTTTGAGTAATTTCTTTATTTGAGAAAAAATTGTTTAAAACGATTTTCGCATTGAGATTTTTTAAAAAATGTATTGATCGAATGACATAAAATAACTTGATAATAATTGACTCAAAAATAACTCAAAACCGAAAAAACCTGGATCGATCAAATAACCCGACTTGATTGTCCCATTTACCGGGTCTAGGGAGAGGTTCAACAATTTTGTTTTTACGTTACTATTTTGCCTAAAATTAGTAGTAAAAATAATGATACTATCAATTTTCAGTTGCCCGTACCCCAATGTTAATCATAGTTATCACATTATCGATAACTCATCCATTTTTTCATGTAATCAAACTCACTCAGCCATTTCTTTTCATATTATCAATAACTCATCCGTGTATATGAATTATTTTTATACCTTGAAAACTGAGATTAATCACATTTTTTTATAGTAAATAATGTACTCCGTAATATTTTGTAATATTCAAGTTGTATTTTTTTTATATTATATTGGTAAATTACCATAGAAAACGTTTTAACTTTTTCAGTGAAGGCCTTTTTATTATAGTCAATTGATATTTGTAATTATTTAGTTTGTAATTTTTGAATGTTTATATTGTATTGTAATAGTAATTACAAATGTATAATATATAATGTTGCATAGTTTGTGTTATTATATTTGGAATCATAATTTATGTAGTTAGAAAACATAAAAAAAAAATTAAATTGAAGGATGAAACATGGTGGGACCTACAAAAAGAATTTTTTTTTCAACTTTAAAATTATCAACCAATAGAAAGCTTTTATTTTCTATTCCTTTTATAGTAAAGGGATGACAGGTTCTTTTCAACTGAAAATAGCCAAAGTGAACTAAACTGAATGGAGTTGGACCGAATAGAGTTTAACTAAAGTGAAATGAGCTGAAATTAAGTTAACCTCCTACTTTAGTTCGGTTTAGTTTTTTAAAGTTCAATTCAACTCTTTCTAACAAAAAGAACAAGGTCGGATACAAATAAGTTAAATTAATAGATTTGGGATGAGTCGAAGATATATTAACTCCGTTGCAGAATATATCGACCTGCCAAGATAATATTAAAAAATTATTCAATTATTATCGGAGTGGTCGTTTGGACATACTCATATGATCATTTTAACTAACATTCACTGCGTTATTCATTTGTTTACGTTCGATTACAATCTGTTACAAATAATATAAAATTCAAGCAAATGATAGAATTTGTGATATTAATGTGTG
Source organism: Silene conica (assembly GCA_029255685.2). Taxonomy (NCBI): domain Eukaryota; kingdom Viridiplantae; phylum Streptophyta; class Magnoliopsida; order Caryophyllales; family Caryophyllaceae; genus Silene; species Silene conica. The sequence goes on from CM055314.2 coordinate 84,444,770, forward strand.
ATCCATCGATTTGCATTCAACGTTTTGGTATGTCAAACAGTGAATATTAATGGCTTAATGCAATAATAATAATAATAGAGCCTTGGACCCAATAAAAATGGATATTATCTCGATAACTGCATACTCGAGATAAATTTTACTTGCTAGCGATTGATTTGCTAAGCAAGGATGCAGTTCACCTTAATTTGAAAGGGGATTCCATGTCAAAATTTAGTATCTTGGTTTCAGTTACTGATCAAAAATACAAGTCAAGCAAAACATTGTATTCTCGCAATTCACGTGTCTATAACGGATAACCTCTGGGGTTTTGATCGAAGTTCTCCAATGGTGCGATACAAAAATGGCCTTAATTTGGCTTTCTACAACAAAACTGCTTCCAGATTACAATCACAGGCATGAATACATACATCATCTTGATTTCTTGAGCACTATGCTCAAGCACAATCGGAATTATTTCAGCATAAAACCACAATGGATTTTGCCTCAAATGAAATTTTACCGGGGAAGGACTTACATAGAAGGCATGTTTAAAGCCTGTAGGACGTCCTTAAAGTCGAAGTCCCGAGTTTGCTTGTTGAACTGTTCCACCAGTTTGTACCTTACATCATTCAGATAGAACGACTGAATGGTCTCCATGAGCCATTTTGCTTCGTCGTCTGTGAGCTTGCTGGTAAACACGATGTCTCCTCTAACAAGCACCAAGTCTTTACTTTGTGCAAATTCCGAATAGTGAGTGACCTTAAAATATGGGGATGCTTGAGTTCCTCTTGCTTTATAATCTTCAAGTCCGGTGAAAATAATGTGTGGGTTTTTCACTGCATTATTCAGAAGAATGGGTTAAGCAAACAAAAGGCAAGATTTTCTCCACGATTCAATTTTTACAGCTAGTTGCCAGTAATATGCTAAACTGCAAAAATGTGCAAGCATTATCGACTTATCAGCATGATCCCACTGTCCACGAATAAACTTAATACATACTTTATCTGCAAAGCAAATTTCTGCATGAACAGGGGTAGTTTTCATGGTGACTAAGCCTTCTGTAGGAAATAATACAAAATGCTCAAAATTTCATGAGTTACACTGAAAAGTCACGAATTGCAGAGTTTGTTTCAAGAGTGGCAAAATTTATAATTCAGATCAAATTTAGAAGCTAGCCACAAAGTCACAGGAAGCTGGGCTATATAATGGAGACTGGACTGTCAGAGTGCAGGCTGCAAGGTACTCGAGTGTAACATCTCAAGATTCTCAACATATTACCAGCGCATTGACCTTAGGCTCATCGGTTGCAAGTTAGCCGAGAAAACAACATTTGAAAAACAGCTGGTCCAGCATGTATGAGTCAAATGTATGGAAATATAGTAGTCACATGTGCCTAGCATAAACGTAGGTTAAACGAAGGGAGAGGCTTATTCCAATAATAATCCTACTTGAAGCCTAGCATACCCAAATACCTCCAGTCCTCGATCAGAATCAATAGTACTTGATACTAATCTAGTTGACACAGTATGGTCAAGTCCCCAAAAGTCCTCACTTTTTAAATCTTCGCCTAAAATTTAGCAAATGTTATTTATTTTCATATTATTTTTATATTGGGGTAGAGTTGTTTGGAAATATAGTGTTAGAAAATCAAACTTTACCCATTAAGTCAGCAACATTCACAGTTTCACGCAAAGCCAAAGTCAGGCAAAAATTTCAAGCGAAGCTCTAACTTTTATAACTCGTCTGAATGGATCAACATCAAGTAGCAAGATTAGCACTGAACTAGTGGAGTATGGAAATACTACACAACATCATGTAAAAAAACAGACCTTGCGAGAACATGGTTGTGTATCCACTTCCTCTCCACAAGGGAAGAACAAAATATTGGCTGCAAGAAGAGCAAAGAAAATAAGGGGAAAATGTGCAACTCCTAGAAAGTAGTCAACGTGAAAAACATTACAAGGAAATACCAGTCAGCTGCTCTTTGCTCAAATAACCGATATAACTTTGCTTTCATGGTGGCACCAATATGACCTCTTCCCAAGTGATACTGACAATGAAGGAAAACTTGTTAGCTTCCAATCACAATAGCATGAACTCAGAGTAAGGAATGACTTTCAACAGGATTGAATGAAGCAGAAAAATAGAACTTCAAATGAATATCCCTATTACGAGGCCACCCACACACACACACAAAGAATGATATTACAACTTGGTACAGAGACAGACAATTCTAATAGGCAACATAGTGACATACAAACTTTTTTACTTATTTAAGCTTGGTGATATCAAAGATGGGTTACAACACAGAAGAGTTAAATAAAGAGAATGACCAAATTCAATGACATTTACCCAAATGAGTGACTGAGAACAATATGAAACAACCTCGGAACAAGCTACAACAATGTAAAAAGAAGAAATTCCCAATATGACCACAGTCAACCTGATAAAGAAGGCAATATATAATCACAAGGATAAGGTTTGCACACTTGATCTCACCCCGCAAAATTAGACTACCATAAGAGATGCTAGATCAAGTATGCATTCAAGGAAACAGATTGAAAGTCAATGTTAAATAAAAATGGGCAGGTTGTGAGTTTGAATCCCGCACTTCTTGTATGTTATGCTACTCAGATTTTGACTCATCTTACACACACATAACCAAGAAATGTAAGCTCTTCATAACAAACTTATACCATCATCCACGTGATATTTGAAAAATCAAACACTCAGATCACTAAGCATCAAGCAGTTAAAGAAGAGAGGACTACGAATGGAGAGAGAAGTTTGAATTTAGCAAACATACATCATCCCAGGCAGAAGTAAGATCTTCAGGGGACATAGTCATAGCCCTCTGTAAATCCATGATCGAGTTCAATGGTTTAACTTCCAATGGCGAAAACCCAGAAGCAAACTTGGACGTTCTAACAGAACCAAGTGAAGCCCATTTCAGGTACTGCCCTGGAGTTACTTCTGATATTGCAGGAGACAAAGTTTTGGTAGCGATCCCCGAAAATGAAGATCCTAGTTTGGCCAATCTCCGCATCATATTAAACCCCTAAATCCAAAAACATAGTTCAAAGCTGAACCAAATACATACAGATAAAACCAAAAAAAATACAGAATATAGAGGGTGATCATGTACTAAGATGAGGAGTTTCTGTCAAGCATTTCATCGAACAATTGGTGGGCATTAATATCAAAAAGTAATATCAATGAGTTATAAACTCTTCCCTCGCATTATGAGACGGAGCAAGTACTTTAAATAACACCAACATTATCCCAGTGTCCTACTAGCTCTCGCAAATTGCGGGGTAAGGGGGGTCGAATGTAGTGATGAGTATTTTAATCAAACGTAAATAACTAATTGAATGCGAGGGATTAGTAACTAGTATTCTAACAACTAAATCTATTAGAGTATACAAACAAAGCATGATCATCTAATTAATCAATTATCCTGAGCACAAACCCTAATTAATTGGGTAAATCAGTTTATAGAAATGCAATCAAAATAATTGAAGGGAAAAGAAATGAAGAATACCTAGAAGAACAATTGATGCAATAACTTTCAGCGATCGCCGGCGAAATTTGATTAGTTGAAGAAGACGTTGGGTTTAACAGCGCGTGAGCGTTCGTATTTTATCTTTTGATTTTTTCACTTCTCTCGTATATGCAATAATCTTTTTGCGCTCTCTAGGGTTTCTATGAGAGATTTTTCTCGCTCGATCCGAATTCTTCCTCTCTTTCAAGGCTTCACTCTTACTCTCGTGTGTAAGTTCTTTCTTTGGTTCTTTTTTACGTGAAGTTTTTTTTTCTCTTCGCTCGGTATGTCGATTAGGGCAGAGGATTCGTTTGTATGGGAGGATGGTGGTAGGGATGGGGAAGTTGAAACCGTGAAATCTATGCTGGTGGGACGGATATGGGCATCCAAGGCGATTAATGCGAAGGCCGCCATTGATTCGATGATTAGGGTTTGGAATTTGAAAGGGGCTGTCGAAGGTAACTTAATCGATACGAAAAATAAAATCTTCGTATTTATGTTTGCAGAGGAGAAGGATAAAACTAGGGTTCTCGAAGGGCAACCTTGGCACTTCGACAAATTCATATGGTGCTTGACGACCCTATTGAGGATGGTAAATTGTCGGACACACCACTTTTCTTGGTACCTATTTGGGTGAGGGTACATGATCTACCGGTGAAGGGGCGTACTAATGTCGACAATATCCGTAGACTCGGGAGGCAACTAGGTAGTTTTGTTGGTTTTGATGATATGCTAGCACCGGAGATGGAGAAAGCGATAAGAATTCGTATTTTGCATGATGTTAGGGAGCCGGTTAAGAAGACTGTCAGTGCCACAATGGCAAATGGGAAGTTGCTAAGCTTCGATGTAACATATGAAAAACTCCCTATTTTCTGCTATGGGTGTGGGATGCTAGGGTACGGGGAAAAGAACTGTGACGACGGCCCCTATGAGGAGGGAGACCTACAATTCAATGAAAGATTGAGGGCCTCACCATGGAAGGCTATTAAAACAGTCTCTGAAGCGAAGCCTTCCTGTTCCAGAGCTTTGGTTAGAGAGTTTGAACAGGATGAAAAACAAAGAGAGGAAGAAATAATTGAAAACATGATTAAAAAGTTGCAGTCCATTGCTATTAAGAAGAGTACGGGGGGCAGGGGCTTTAAGAAGGATACAGTAGATGATGGACTCAAAGCGAATGTGAGTAATGATGCGGGGAAGGAGGGTGCAAATATCGAGATGATGGTAGAGGACTTTACTGACCAACTACATAAGGGGCAGGGGGGACGAGACGCCATACGTTGAGGGGGGGGATCACGAGATGGGCCATACCCTGTCTGGGTGAGAGGTTGAGAGGGGAGCTATTTCACCAAAAAGAAGGACGACAGGGACATGGCATAGGATAGACAGGGAGGTAACAAGCTCTAAAGGGGTGTTGGATGGGCTGTTGTGTAAAAGGAATCGTGAGGGGGTAGAGGAGGGGAAGGAAACAACGCAAAAGAAAGCACGAAGTGTCACTGATATGGGTGTAGTGTCACCTGAGGCGGAGGTTGAGATGACTCAACCCCGCCGGGCATTATGAAACTCTTGAGCCTCAACTGCAGGGGGCTGGGCAACCTCGATGCAGTAGGCGGCCTTCGTAATCTGTTACGAAGGGAAGCCCCAAGTTTCGTTTTTCTTTGTGAAACGAAACTTAGTAGTTTAGAATTCAGACGGATTAGATTATGTTTTGCTGAATTCGAAGGTTTGGAGGTTGATAGTATGGGACGATCGGGAGGGCTCGCTTTTATGTGGAGGAAGGGTATACAATGCAACTTACGCTCAGCCTCGATTCACCATATGGACTTTGATGTGGTTGAAGAACAGGGCTCTTGGCGAATGACTGGTTTTTATGGTTGGCCAATGGTGTGTGACCGTCATTTGTCGTGGCAACTACTTCGGTTACTCAGTGCTCAGGGAGATAAGCCATGGGTGTGCATAGGAGATTTTAACGAGATCCTTTTTTCGAGTGAGATGAAAGGTGGCAATCGACCCCAATGGCAGATGACAAATTTTCAAGAGGCCTTGGATGATTGTGAGCTCCGCGATGTGGATTATGAAGGGTATGCGTTTACATATGATAATGGGCAACAAGAGGATGACAATAGACAGTCCCGCATCGATCGTGCCATGGCTACGAACAATTGGTTCGAAATGTTCCCTAGAGCACGGCTCATACACTTAGACCGGGAATGGTCCGACCATGCCCCGATCATGCTGATTTTTTACCGTAATTTACAGGTGGAACGACCACGAAACAAGATGTTCCGGTTTGAACAGATATGGGTAGGGGAGGAGGGCTGTGAGGAGGCGATTCGGAAAGCTTGGGACACTGATGATGGTAACCTTTTGGATACGTTGGCCCGCTGTTCCCAGGACTTGCAAGAATGGAAGGGAAAGAGTATAGGCAAGATTGTGAGAGACTTAAGGGAGAAAAGGAAAAAACTTCATAGGTTGAACGAAGGGAGGAGGACGAAAGGGGCTGTTGCTGACCGAAAAAGAGTGCTGCGAGATATTAACAACCTTCAGAAACAAGAAGAATTACTTTGGAGGCAGAGGTCGAGGGCTCTTTGGTTGAAAGCGGGGGACAGAAACACGGCTTATTTTCATCGCAACGCTAGTCAGAGAAAAAAGAAAAATAATATCCCAAAGCTTGTTGATGATGAGGGGCGTGTACACACAGGGACGGAAGCAGTCTCGCGGGTAGCGAAATCTTATTTCGAAAACCTCTTCACATCTGATTCCCCACCGACAAATCCAGCCATGTTAGATGTTATTGCAGACAGAGTTACAGACGATATGAACAGCGGGTTGAGAAAGGAGTATAGCGAGATTGAAGTTATTGAAGCCTTGAACCAAATGCATCCGCTAAAGGCTCCAGGTATCGATGGTATGAACTGTCTCTTTTTTCAAACTTACTGGCATATTGTGGGTCCTTCTGTGCTTCGAGCGGTGTTGGGCATTTTGAGAGGTAACCCATTCCCAGAGGATTTAAATAAGACCCTCATTGTTTTAATTCCGAAGAAAAAAGCGCCGGATAAAATTACTGAGTTCCGCCCTATAAGCCTATGCAATGTCATATATAAAATTGTCTCTAAAGTCTTAGCGAATAGACTTAAACTGTTTATGGGAGATATAGTTTCAGAAAACCAGTCGGCATTCACGCCAGGACGATTAATTACTGATAACATTTTGGTTGCGTTCGAACTGTTCCACCATATGAAATGATAGAGGTGATTCGGGACATATGGCTTTAAAACTGGATATGGCCAAGGCCTACGATCGGGTTGAATGGGGATTTTTGGAACAAGTTCTACACAGGATGGGCTTTGATAGCAGATGGGTTAATCGAGTTATGGCATGTGTGTCAACGGTATCTTTCTCGATAATGGTGAATGGGCAACCGACAGAGGCCTTTCGACCTAGCAGGGGTATCCGCCAGGGGGACCCTTTGTCCCCATATTTATTTGTGTTGTGTGCTGAGGTTCTTTCGGGGCTCATGAGGTGAGCGATGGAGAATAATACTATTCACGGTATCCGAGTGGCTAGGGAGGCACCTATGGTGGCCCATCTTTTGTTCGCCGAAGATAGTATTTTCTTTGTGAAGGCAAGTGAGGTGGAGGCGAGACGGGTTAAAGATATTCTTAATAGCTATGAGCAAGTGTCGGGACAATTGGTGAACTACAGTAAGACGACGGTTTCATTTAGTAAGGGAACGAAAGAGAATGCTAGGCAGAGGGTGGCCGCGTGTCTTGGGGTGCGCATCGTTGAGGAGCAAGATAAGTACCTAGGGCTACCAACCGTTGTGGGACAATCAAAGCAAGCTATTGTGAGAACGATCAAGGAAAAGATTAGTAGGAAATTGCAGGAATGGCGTGGGAAGTTGTTTACGAAGGCCGGTAGGGAAATTTTGATAAAGGCCGTGGCCCAATCTATCCCTACGTTCGCGATGAGTGTCTTCAAACTCCCACTTAGTTTTTGTAACGATCTACGATCCATGGTTTCTAGATTTTGGTGGGGGGCAGAACCGGGTAAAAGAAAAATCCCGTGGATAGCTTGGGATAAACTATGTCGTCCAAAGAGTCTCAGGGGACTTGGTTTCCGAAACTACCACGATTTCAATATGGCGCTTCTTGGAAAGCAAGCATGGAGATTGGTCGTGAATCGAACAAGTCTGATGGCACGAGTGTTAGGAGGCAAATACTTTGCCTCGGGTTCGTATATGAAAGCTAGTTTGGGGTCTAACCCAAGTTATACTTGGCGGGGGATATGGGAGGCACGTCAGGTTCTCGAGCTGGGCCTTCGAAAACGGATTGGGAACGGTCTCAGTACTAAGGTTTGGTCTGATCCTTGGGTTTGTGGGGCGCAAAATAGACGAATTTTGACCCCGAGAGGTATGAATGACGAGTCGATGATTGTGGCTGAGCTGATACGTGCTGATGGTAGTGGCTGGAATACGGCGAAGATAAGGGCTCTGTTTCTACCGTTTGAGCATGACCGTATCTTGAATATGCGAGTGTGCACTTCAAAACCTGAAGATTCTTGGTGTTGGGACCTTGAGAAAGAGGGGAACTACTCAGTACGGTCTGCTTACAAAGCTTTAGTTGGAGACTTTGGCGAGGAGGATGGACAGTCTGATAGAGCGAAGGAGAAGTGGCTGTGGACACATATTTGAAGTACTAATGTCTGGCCGAGAATAAAATCGTTCATATGGCAATTTTGTAATGAAGCCCTCGCGACAAAGAGTAACCTGGCTACTCGTGTAAGTGACATAGACCTGCGCTGTCCAGTTTGTTTTAATACTCATGAAACGGGTTTACACCTTATGGGTTGTGGGTGGGTGAATGGGATTTGGGAGGGTTTGGGGCTGGAGTTGAGGTCGACTAATGGGTATGAGCGGGTGAGGGAGTGGGTGGAGGATGTGTGGAGTGAGCTCATTTCGAGGGAAAGGGAGACGATGATGGTGGCATGTTGGGCGATATGGGAGGCGAGAAATAGATGGGTGTTTGAGGGTGAAAAAGTTCTGATTGGGAAGGTGCTTTCAAGGGTAACCAATGTTCTAAGGGAGATACGGGGAGAAGGGGCTGTAGCGGATGATGGTATGGGAAAAAGAGGGGGAGATGGGTGGCGGAATGCGCAGGGCTCGGGGGGGGAGTAAGGAAGCTGGGATGCGAGAGGAAGTTACGGGAAGAAGGAATGGTCATTTACAGAGGGGAAATAATGGGGCAGGTAGGAACGAGGGAGACAGGGAAGTGGTAATTAGTGTTGATGCAAGTATGAAGAAGGGTCGTGGAATGGGGTTTGGAGCGATATGTCGCAGTGGTAGTGGAGCAGTGCTCTGGGGTATGGCAGGGAGGCAGGTTGTGGAGAGAGGGCCGAGGATGGCGGAGGCAGAGGCCGTTCTTAATGGCATCCGTGAAGCTATTCGATGTAGGCAACGGTCTATCCGGGTGGAGAGTGATTGCAAAGAAGTGGTTGGAGCGTTGATTGGCAAGAAGACGGATAGAAGTGATTTTTTCCTTGTTATTGATGATATCCTCAAGGAATGTAATAGTTTAGTCTCGGTTTGTTGGTTACATATTAGTCGGAAGGATAATCGAGTTGCACATGAGCTCGCTCATCTTTGTTCTATGGGGGAAGTTCATCGGTTCTCCCATGAGACACTTCCTGCTAGTATCGCTGATCTTGTTAAAGACGATCTTATCAGTTTTAATACGAGGTAATACCCATTCGTGGGCTTTCAAAAAAAAAAATAGTAAATTTTTTTTAATTGAACCTTTGAGTAAGATAACTCTTTACTGCCGAGTACGATTTTAATAAACTAGGTTGTAACCCGTGAAATTCACGGGTCTGTTTTTTAAATTTTAGATAAATATAGTTAATAATATTGGAAATAAATAAATTAATTATTTACGGTGGCCTGTTTTTAACTTTAGATGAATACCGTAATTAATAATATCAACAAAAGCTGATTAATTATATACGTATAAATAAATTTCGAACTATTTATGACACATGTCCGTATGACAGTATACATGAGCTATCATATAGCTGATCATTAAGATGATCGAAACTTACGATAGAATTAGTACACTTATAATTACCCATTGCACCATTTTTAAAACATGTAACCCATATATACAATAAAGTTGTATATTACATATCGTACAATAAAAGCAAAACGTAAATAATCTGATGAGACGTGAGTAGTAAATGTATAATCGGGTTAAAAAACGTATTTTTGATTATATTTACTAAAGATGTTCATATATTAAATAACAGTTATTGTGTGTGACGTCTTACACGAAAACATTCCAAATTTATTAAATGACCACTCATTTATTACAATATTAAATAAATAGTCCGTAGTTGTTAAAATGATTCGCATTCACGTAAAAATGTAGTCTAATAAATTATGACGCTCACATTAGTAAATATACCGAGGAATAGTAAATTTTTCCGACCCATATTTAATAAAGATTAAACAAAAAAAAAAATTCTATCTGGAATGCTCCATACCACGATTGGATTGTTATCAAGATTAGAAGGAATTAGAGAAATATTTATACATAGATTATTATTATTATTCTTTACAAAATAGTTATTATTCTTTACAAAATAGGAATTAGAGAAAGATCAAATCTGGTGTATCAAATCTTTAGTAGGATATTATTATTATTCTTATCATTTAGGTAATTTACGGAGCAGGAGTGCAGGACCATGATTTATAAATTTATTATTTATTAATTTATTAATTAATTATTATTAATTAATTGAATCTCTTATATTCAAATCTTTTAAGTCTCGACAATTTGAGTTCTTATGGAATGCAATCTTGGCAGTCATTTGACGGATCTGGTATTTAAATTACCTAAATATATTTAAATTACCTTTTCACGTGTAGAATTATGGGATGGATGGGCTTGTTGACTTTATAAATTTATAAATTTATATTATTAATTAATTGAATCTCTTATATTCAAATCTTTTCAGTCTCGAGAATTTGAGTTCTTATGGAATGCAATATTAACATTAAATCAAGTGTAGAATTATGGAATTTATGGAATCAAATTAATTGTTAATTGAAATACATAATCACGTCAACCAATTTAATGCAAATGGAATCAAATCTTTTTTCCTGGAATTATGGAATGCAATCTCTTATATTCGAATTTTATTGGACAATATGTTAGGATGCTTTAAATCGCGCCACGTAAGACAGAGCTTGTTTTATGTGATGCCACGTCAGCAACTTGGCTTCTGCATTAGATAAGTATATGATGATAATATTTTTTTTTCCTAATTTTACTATTTTATGAGATTTTCGGTTTGAAAAGTGAAAATTATCAGTTTTGGATTCGTACTCGAAAATAACTAGGTTATAACCAGTGAACTTCACGGGTCTGTTTTTAATAATTTAAATTAATATTGTGAATAATTAAAAGATAAAGAAATCAATTATTTTAGAACTTTAATAATATGAAATTAATATTGTTAATAATTAAAAGAAAAAAAAATTAATTATTTTAGAATTTTAAAATATGAAATTAATATAAAGATAAAGAAATTGATTATTTTAGTAATTAATTTAATAATATGAAATTAATATTGTTAATAATATTATATAAATATAAATACTATTAGTTTAAAAATTACATAGCGTTATTTTAAAAATCGTGTAAGATTATAACTAAAATACGGTCGCATAAACTAAGACGCATACATTAATATAAGTTAAAAAATGAAAAAAACGAAAAAATAATTTTAAACATCTAAATAATCAATGTCGGTTCGTTGCCCCCAAATAGAACCCATCATCAGATTGTGTTTATCTCATATTTTAATTTTCCTCACATAAAATCAGTAGCTTCTCTCACACTCACTGATTAATCCCTAAATCATCAAACAACAAAATGTTCGAAACTCTAATCTCGTCACCGAATTAACCGACTATTTACACAGATTTATTCACATCTCCTTGTGAACTGATCTAGTCCCACCTTATCTCGACCATCATCTGCAAGACCCTCTGTACCGACATCAACGCCGGCATGGACGTTGCGCGTAGGCCAGGGATAATTCTACAAAGGGAAGGCGGTCTTTTTCAACAAAGTACTAAAAGAGATGAGTGGCTCCTTATTCCCTGTTTTACGCCCTTTTTGTGGGTGTAAAGGTGGTGCTGCGATGCTCACGTTTATGGCACGAATGCTTTTGAATTCTGATTCAAGATTAGTAACTGAATTAATTTTTCGGTGCATGCAGGAACCCAACAATTCAGTAAAAATCTGTTCGCGTGTCTTGTAGTTGTCACTCTAGGTTCACCTAGACGATACAACAACAAGAACAACATCAGAGCAAGCGAAATTTGAATTACAATAATATTAGTATACCTTCCCATTTACATCTTTGAACACATCGGATGACAATTATAGCAGGTTCAGTAGGATCTTTACATGCATCAACAAACGCCTGAACTAAGCTAACATAATTGTTCCATACCGAGCAAGCGATTTTCTCCTTCCTGAGAATAGTTTTTATAATCAGATTATTATAAATTCTTATACTCAAATATTTATAAACAGGTAACATTGAAATATAAAAGTAGCATAATTTTTACCTAACATTCTCTATGTATATTGTCATCCAACTATTTCCATTCTTTGTTGATCTGACTTCTCCGACTCCGGAAAATTTTCCAATGACATCCGCATGAGTTTAAAAAGTTTGTGGTTAGTTTAATAAGTTATATAATAAATAAACATTTTATAATGATTTGATTTATGGATGTACCTATGTAATGTTCATCAGATATTGTTTCCGATAGAATGTCACGAAAGTCCACAAACTTGAATCCATATTGTGGGATGGGTAGATCCTGAACCTCTCTAACCATTGTTGGATATGAAAAGTAGATGCGTAGTTCAGCATAAGTTGCAATTTCAGCCCCCTTATTTGCTTCCACAGTGAATCTTGATAATTTGTATAAATGTCCCTCGTTGATCTTGTTCTTGAATTTGTTAATGATACTTTTGCGGATAGTAGCCTGAATTATATTTTCCTGAAAATTGTAATAATATTAGTAAATAGCACATAGTCGATAAAAAAAAGTCAATTAAACGTTAGTACCTCCGAATCAAATAAAAGCATCTCTAATGATAAAGTATCATATTTGTTGTAGAAACTTTTTCTCTCCCAAAGGTGTACAACCCGTACCACAATTTCTGCAGTAAGGATTTCCGAAGTCAAGTGACGTATGGCAACAGGGGTGCAATTCAAAGCCATAACACAATTTTGGTTGCTTAAGGTATTTCTTAATATTAGTTAATGGTGAATGATGAGAAATTTTTTATGTTTATATAATTATCGTAATATTAGTTAATGGTGTATAATTATCGTAATATTATCGTAATATTAGTTAATTAAGAGGGAAGACCCGTGTTGACTCAAGAATAATGATGATTTGATTTGATACACCAGATTTTTGTTATTATAATATCATATGCAAAAGCCCATATGCAAAAGGAAAGAAGAGGGAAGACCCGTGTTGACTCAAGAATAATGATGATTTGATTTGATACACCAGATTTTTTTTATTATAATTATTCTTATTATTTTAGTAAATTTTGTGCATGATTATTATTGTTTTAGCATTATTATTATTGTTTCCAAATCTTTTCAGTATCGAGAATTTGAGTTCTTATGGAATGCAATGATTATCACTATAAAAGAAGGATGTATTTCCGCTGACGTGGCGCAATCATGTTTCAGCGTTGGGTGTTTCGAGCTCTCACATTCATCCTCAGAAATTTCAGTTTTATAGACCAATCAGATTTACTCATCTATGCCACCTCATATTAATTTAATAATTTAATAATTTAATAATAATTTATTTATTATTAAATACAAAAATATGACCAGAATAAAATCCTTCCAAATTTGACCATGTTGATTATTAAATTGTTGTGCACAAAATAAAATCATTCTCAGAATCATTCTCATTTTACTAGAATACAATCATTCTGAATACAATCATTCTAAATCGTTCTAAATCGTCTCTTTCCTATATCCAATTCTCAGAGTCATTCCCAGAATCATTCTCAGAATCATTCTCATCCATCACTTTTCCTGAAATCATCTTCAGTTACCATTAACGGTTTCTCCATGTTCAGCAAAGCTTTCAAATCTACAGAAGAAACCCCATTGAGTATAATAGCAGCGTGTGTAATACAACAAGTGCAAATCAAGCAAACAAGCCGTAAGTACTGCTTTCAAATTAATAGACGATATCTTAATTTTACTTTGCTGATATTACGAAATTATAATGTTTCCCGTCCTTTCTTCTTTCCTGAATTTTGTGCAGAAGGTCTTTTTCAATGCGCAGAAGGTCTTTTTCAATGCCCAGAAGGTCTTTTTCAATGATGGCGGGATTCAAGCCTGGGTCATGATTATCGTCCATGCCGCTTTACGGGCTATCGTAACTAGCATCAGCAACTATAAGGTTATTCTGCAACACCACTATAAGAGTATAAGGGTACTTCAGCACTTATAATTTCTTTTACAAAATTTTTTATATTAAACGTAATTTATAATCTATAATCTCGAAAAAAATAGGAATATAGACCAATATTATTAAATTAAGAGTCTGACCGTATTATAATAATTAAATTCAAGTACTCTGATTGTTATCTATCCTAAACATAGATTATCAAGCATAAAAAATATTTATTCCATAAAAAACGTTTCAAGATGAAAAACAGAAAAATATCAAGCATAATTTGACCCGAGTCAATAATTAAATTAAGAACTCTATAATAATATTGGGAAGATTTATTAGGAATATTCTACACGGATATTTTAGGAATTAATATAATAAATATATAATACATAATATTCTATTCTATGCCATAAAAATCGTCAACCCAAAATCAACTAAACTGAAATTAATAATATTGTGAAGATTTATTAGGAATATTCTACACCCCGTTAAGATTTATTACTGCTATTAACATATTTTAGGAATTTGCTGATATTACGTCAATTATTATACAAAGAGTCCAACTAAATTAAGAAACTTGAGATACACCTTTTAAAATATTCTACACGGATATTTTAGGAATAATTAATATAATAAATATACAATACATAATATTTATAAATCATATATAGCAATTTTATTACGTCAATCAGCTATTATATTTAATATTTAATAATGATTCTATGCCATAAAAATCGTCAAACCAAAATCACCTAAACTGAAATTAGGAATATTGTGAAATATCTGTGAGATAATAATTTAATAGGAGTAATCAGCTATTATATTTAATAATGATGCCATAAAAAACGTGTTACCTAAATACAGAGTCCTTAGGGGTGTTACCAAATCATATTCCATACTACATATAAACTTGAGATACACCTTTTAAAATATTCTACACGGATATTTTAGGAATTAATATAATAAATATATAATACATAATATTTATAAATCATATATAGCAATTTTATTACGTCAATCAGCTATTATATTTAATATTTAATAATGAAATAATGATTCTATGCCATAAAAATCGTCAAACCAAAATCAACTAAACTGAAATTAGGAATATTGTGAAATATCTGTGAGATAATAATTTAATAGGAGTAATCAGCTATTATATTTAATAACGATGCCATAAAAAAACGTGTTACCTAAATACAGAGTCCTTAGGGGTGTTACCAAATCATATTCCATATTATATGATATGCATCTAAACCGTTTCAGCATCCATCTAAGTCGTAATATTATATGGTACATATAAGTATCATTAGAATCTTGCCACACTTAAAATTTTCCAAAAATAGATGAGCCCATAATACACAGCAAGTACCATGAGAAAAAAAATGAGCCCACACTTCATATAACCTGATTTGTCTTTAAAATAACAAAACCCTAAACGTAAACAAAACCCTAAACCCTATTAATACCACTGCATAATATGTATTATTCACTTCTCTGAAAACTAAATATTATTAACAACCTATCTAGAATCTCATGGCAGAAAATCATGGCCAACCAAAGAACCCTAAAAGAAAAGGCAATGAACGTGATAAAGGTTAGTTTATCTATTATATAGTTGTGGTACAATTTCAATTGTTGTTCCTTTTATTCCTTTTCTGATTTAGTTTTTACATCTTTCAGAAAATACAGTTTTTGCCCTACGTGAAATAACAAACACACATCGGCAGAGAACACAAAACAGTAAACAACCACTTTATCGTCCTACATCAGGTATTGATTTTAAGTATTTTACTTACTAAATGCAATTTCAGTTTATTGTGGTTGCTACATAGTAAAGTAGTTGGTTATTTTCGATTAAAGATGGATTTGTAAGACTGGGTTTTGTATTACAAGTTTTACAATAATTCCTAGGACCTCTCAATAATTAAGTAATTTGTGAATGATAAAAGAAGGGGGGATGTTGAAAAAATAGCTTACATCAATAATTCATAAAAATAATAAATGACAAATTAAAAATCAGTGTACCTGTACAAACTTCAGCAGCTCCACGCTTCATATTATCCCTCTAGAATCACCAAATTATGTAAAAAGAAAAACAAATTAATATTTTTTTTGTATATTGTATGAGTCGTATATTGTATCCATCTACTGTCACGACATTTCTTACTAAACCAAAGGCTCTCAACACTCAACAGCACGCATCATTCTACATAACATAAGATACTTGGTAGAAAGGACATTCACAAGCTTTTGAGCTCAAAAAATCACAATGTGTCACACAGACCGTCCTAGACAAGATACAAAGATGAAAGAGCT
The DNA here is from genome assembly GCA_029255685.2 of Silene conica. Lineage (NCBI taxonomy): Eukaryota > Viridiplantae > Streptophyta > Magnoliopsida > Caryophyllales > Caryophyllaceae > Silene > Silene conica. The sequence goes on from CM055314.2 coordinate 84,461,119, forward strand.
GGATAGTTTTGACCAACCGGTAAATGGTTATGAACTTATGACTAGAGTCACTAGATATCTACATTCTTAAAGATCCAGTTCATTCGAGCAAATGCACAGCCTATGATCTCTAAAGTTCAGTATCTTGAGGGTAACCTTAGTACCTTACTATGAAAAACGAGCAAGAAGCTGAGAGTTAATGAGAATGTCGTGGATAAAACACTGCCCTGAGAGAACAGTTTATCACAATAACTTCAGATTTCCAGGAGAAGGTAACCAATAGTTTCATTATGAATGATGGATTCATCCCAAGAACACATTCTATTAAGACATGTTACAAGCTGACTTTTGAAGGACAAAACGTATCAGGACAAATTAAACATGAATTACGCCCGACGAAAGTAATTGACAAAATAACAAATATACATAGCTACCTACTAGATACTCTTTCTATGCCGCAAATGTGGAGTTTTAGTGGAAATAAAGAGACAGTTGTTTCAACAGTAAAATAAATTACAGGAGAAGAGAACAAAACCTTTCTGTTGAGTCATCTATTTACCGAAGCACCAAAATTCGTAACGGCCTGAGATAAGTCATCCGTCTTCCAATTAGGCAGAGAAAATAAACACTAAATAATCATCTAAAAATTGAAATTAAACAAAAAAATACCAGAATATAAAAAATCTAATGAAATCTACAAAAACCCAGAAAAGATCAACATATACACATGCATTACAAATTTAAAAAAACTAAAAAATCATCAAAAAATCTTTCATATTCTTTTCCATATTGATTAACTCTCCACAAAGTTCAATCTTTCACCAAAATACACCATGATCAAAATATTCTCATTCCTTTCCTATTCTTTTCCATATTCATTTTACTATCTTACACTTAAGTAAACCAAATCAGAGTAAATAACACAAATTTCACAGGGATCAATCTTTCACCAAACAATAAATTAACTAATACCGTGAAATTAAGCGAATTTAACTTGAAATAAACACAAAACAATAAATTAACAAAGTCGCATAATTAATTAACATATCAATCAATCAAATCTAACACAACAAAACCTAAAATCGAACGAAGCCAGAAGAACAGAAGCAAAATTGATGCAACACAACCTGAAACAAAGCAATCTCCTGGTCAGTTTTACTCTTCATCTTAGCCCTAAACTGACAAAAACTCTGAAACTAATAAACATATTCATTAATACCAAATGGATGTAGACCGACTACCGCAAAGGAACGAGCATGCAGAGAAAATAAACACTAAATAATCATCTAAATATTGAAATTAAACAAAAAAATACCAGAATATAAAAACTCTGATGAATCTACAAAAACCCAGAAAAGATCAACATATACACATGCATTACAAATTTAAAAAAACTAAAAAATCATCAAAAAATCAAAAATTACAAAACAAAATGCAAACTTAAAAGAAATCAACAAAACACTAGAAAATCCAACCGATTTGAAGGATTTCTCCAAAAATCAAACAAAATGTGAAGATAATAAAAACTAAAAAATCATCAAAATTAACCACATACAAACCTCGATTAAATCAACAAAAATCCAGAAAAAATCAACAAATAAACATGCATTATAACCAACAAAAAAAACCAATCATTTAGCAAAATAAACAAGATTTAACTCAAGAACAAGATGTAAATCAAAAACTACCAAAATAAAAAATTAAAAATCCAAATTAAAGGTTGCATGCATAAAGCGTAAATGAATTAAGCAAGTTTAAGTAATTACCTTCATTTGATTTGGATCTGATTTCGATTTTGAGCATGCATATACCTTAAAATAATTCACCATGTTCAAGTAATTACCTTGATGTTAAAATTCATTTGAGAAGATTTTGAGCAAGTTTAAGTAATTACATAATTTTGATCGGATCTATAGTGTTAATCGGTATCATGTAAGGTTTTTTAGCTTATTTTTTTTTGGTTTTTTCCGGTGTAAAGAACATTTAGGGTTTTTTGTGGAGTTTCTAATGTTAAAACTCATCTCAGAAGAAGAAATGGGTTGGTAGATTAGTCGGTGGAAGAATACCTCATTTGATTTTCATAGATTTGATCAAATTATGATATGGGTCACGTTTTTTTGGGTCTTTGTGGTTACTTTCATCTTTTGTGTGGGTTATGTATATTGGGCTTGGGTAAGGTATATCAAATGAAATGGGTGGGTCGAATCATGTCGGTTGATTTCGTCAATTTATTTTCCTACACTCGATTTTTATATTATTTTAAGTTTTTGTAATATATTAAACTTAATTTATTTTTGGTTTTTTTTTTAAAATTTAAATATTCTAAATTTCGTAAATTTATATGTTACATTGTCCTTTTTTAACTATTTTCTTAATATATATTAGTGAAAATAACTGTTGGAAAATGAGTCAATCGTCGGTATGTGGATTCAGTTTATTTCAATAACTTAAGTATTTTCCTCATATACATATTGTTTGTGCAATGGCACCCGAATGGAGGTAAAGCAACTAGGAAATCGCGTTATTAGTGCAACAATTATTTCTGGCAGTCATATCGGAAGCAATGTCTATATTCCCCGCATCACCTTGCTTGACTCCTTCCGATCAAACTAGGTTCCCAATTAAGTTTGAAAGAAGACAGTTTCCTTTAGCAGTTTGTTTCGCTATGACTATCAACAAAAGTCAAGGTCAATCTTTATCCCGTGTTGGACTTTATCTTCCAAGACCAGTCTTTACCCATGACCAACTGTACGTTGCTATATCTAGGGTCACGAGTAAGAAAGGTCTAAAAGTGCTACTTCTTGATGAAGAAGGAGGGATGACTAATACAACAACAAATGTTGTTTACAAGGAGGTTTTCGAGAAACTGTAATTTTCGTGTTGGGTTATCGAATTTTAATACACCCATTTAATTTATATTTGTACCTGATTAGTTACTTTGTTCATCGTATTTGTCCGTCAAATTATGTTCCGTAAGTAATTCATCAAAAGAAAATAACTTTCCAAACTACTCATTATTAGTTATTTAATCTTTTTTTAGTCGTCTATTGTTTTTTCTTATATACGTTATTTATTAATGTTATCATAAGTAATCCAAATATTATCATCATTACTAATAGCTATTCGAAGATTAGTGCACCAGGAAATTCACCTTTTCACCGAATATATCTTATATTCAAACATCCCGTTAAAAAATAATTCGTTCGAATAAACAGAATTGCTATATATTCAAATAAATATACCGACGTCGTCTTTAAAAATAAGTGTACACAACCCCGTGATTTTTCACGGGTGTTACACTAGTCTTGTCATTAAATCAGGTGTAGAATTATGGAATGCATAATAATCACGTCAACTAACTTAATGCAAATGGAATAAAATCTCGTAGAATTATGGAATTTATTGATGCCCGTCGTTGAGGGTACCAAAGATAAATTTATAATTCCTAAACTTAAACTATAGATAGTGAAAGTCAGGGTCGAACCACAAGGAGGTGGGGAATGTTTATTGGTTGATGTTAATGTTTAAAGTAACAAAATTGGGGGTTTGATTGGTTGATTACCAAGTCTAAGCAAAGATTGAAATAAAACAAGAAATAAAAGACAAGATTAAAACTATGAATAAAGAGATGCTAGGATGATTGGGTAATAAATAGCTAAGGTAATATAAATCCTAAGGTCAACATGTATTGCAGTCGCGTAAGGGGTGTAACATATCCTTTCGGTCTATGGTACCTAATAGCTCCTTTCGGCCTATGCTATTAGTTCTTAGGTCTCACAATTATTGGGAGTCAACAATAAGGGTGATTCCTAAATCCTAGGTCACATACCTTTCACTCTTGAGTAACCTAGCCGTCTTAAGGTGTAAACCAATGCCCTTCCCGTATCTCTCAATCTTGGGTAGATCATTACTAACATCCTACAAGTCTCCTTTCAGTCTCATTGTAGGGTATTATAGTCAACAAAGAAAGACGAAACAAAATACAAACGCGCGAGTAGGTCGACCGACCGGCTAGTCCAGTCGACCGACCACCGCCTTGGTCGACCGACCCATTATTTGAGTCGGCCGACCACGGCTCTGCTACAGGTCGGTCTTGGAATTCACGCTACCTATGCATATTCATACCCTACATCCTAACATATGGAATTTAGCTAAGCATGGTAATTGAAACAATAATAAAAACGGGAATAAACATGGAAAACATAATGAAAATCAATCTAAGCATGCAAGATTTAATAAAGCTTGGAATTCTATCTTAACCGAATGCAATAATAATAAGAACAATAATGAAACTAAATTAAGAGAGTAATTACCAGAAATCGGAATTAAGGCAGAAAGGAACAAACTTTATTGAATGCTTGAGAATTATTGAAAGATTACAATTGAACTAAAGACGGAACAAAACTAAATTACGAACTTGATTATTATTCTGGGTGTTAAAACTGAATATCTAACCCTAATCACAAGATTAGTTTATATAGGGCAGAAATTAAGAGTTTCCTAAGGATTCCACACTTCTAATCGGTTTCCAAAAAACTTCTCTGGGCTTCGCTGAGGTCGGTCGACCTACTATGTGGGTCAGTCGACCTCTTTACGGGCTTCAGGAATTATGGGCTTCAAAGAACTGGTCGGCCGACCCATATAATAGGTCGGTCGACCCGTTACTGCATAAGATTGCCTTGATTTGACTTTTAGCACTTGATTAAAGATTCTTGTTGACTTTCCTTCGTTCCTTAATTATGCAAAAGTCTCGAGGGCATAGATTTGGTGTAAAATCGTCCTTTTTCCGCACAAATCTGCAAAAGTGCATACAAATACGAAAGTGCACGAATTTTGGGAATTTATGGCTAAAACATAGTAAATGAGCGACAAAATGCGTGTAAAAATAGATGTAAAACATCATAAAATAGACACGCATCATTTATGGAGTTAAATTAATTGTTAATTGAAATGGAATTAATTTGAGTCAAATTAAAATGGAATTTATGGCGTCAGATCTTGTGATTCCATTTGATTTCATTATTTCTTATTATTTTAGTAAATTTTGTGCATGATTATTATTGTTTTAGCATTATTATTATTGTTTCCGAATCTTTTCAGTATCGAGAATTTGGGTTCTTATGGAATGCAATCTTGTCACTAAATCAGGTGTAGAATTATGGAATGCATAATAATCACGTCAACCAACTTAATGCAAATGGAATAAAATCTTGTAGAATTATGGAATTTATGGAGTCAAATTAATTGTCAATTGAAATAGAATTAATTTGAGTCAAATTAAAATGGAATTTATGGCGTCAAATCTTGTGATTCCATTTGATTTCATTTGCATCATAAAAAAACTAAAATATACCAAATCTTGAATTTATGGCGTCAAATCTTGGAACTTATGGCCTATTCTAGAATATACCATATCTTGAATTTATGGCGTCAAATCTTTTTATTGGAATGCAATCTCTCATCTCTTATATTCAAATTTTATTGGACAATACGTTAGGATGCTTTAAAACGCGACACGTAGGACGAAGCTTGTTTCTTGTGATGCCACGTCAGCAGCCTGGCTTCTGCATTAGATAAATATATATGATGATCCGTCAAAGCGTTTTTTATTGGAATAAACTTTGATCGATTAGAGTTTTAGGTACAAATTCCAAAATCGGTGATTAGTTTTTCAAATGTACGGAATATTTTTAATAGATCTGATTTGGAAACAAAAAATTACCGTTTGACACGATAACAAATGGAATACAAACAATGATTTTGAAAATTTGCCAAGGTTTTGCGTTGTTAGCTTTTATCAAACACGATATATAGCTCGCTCATCCATGGGTAAAAAAACTTCACATTGATTTGATAATTGTTTGGTGCAAGGAGTGGTTTGGTTGATTATGAAAGTTAATTTTCCTAGAAACTTAGAAAGCATGAGAAATAAGTTCTCATATCCAATTCGGCTGAATTTGAGAAAATTGTTTGGTTGCCAATGAAGGAATTGAATTCCACAAAAACTTCCAATGACCATGGGAGTAGGTAAGCAAGTTCCTACGTTATGTAGGCATTGAAAATTCATGGGAAATTTCAATTCCTATATTTTCCAAAATTTGTGTCAACCAAACAACCCACCTTTTTTTTTTAAAATCATGGGATTTTCAATGCCTGTGTTATTTCAGTGGCAACCAAACGACCCCTAAGTCTACATTTGATCACCATTAATTTGCAATTAGTCGACTAAAACAATCTAATATGAAACAGTGTAACGCCATTTTGTTGGGATAAAAATGATGTCGAACGCAACTTATATACATCTTACGGATTATTAAATACTATGTTTGTGTATTTATACAAGTCACGATCATATCTTGAGATACCCATAATTTATTAACCATTAATCTTTGTAATATCTCTTAAAATAAATTTTCCGTGAAGTAAATTTTAAATCAACTATGTAAATAACTCTTGATTGAGATGGGGAATTATATACTTGAAAAAATAACTTAAGATGTTTGGGTGCCGTTTAAAAACGGGTGAATTACAAATTACATAAATTGAAAAAAGGGGAGTAGTTGATTGATCAAAATCACGTGATATGTATTATCTCCCGATATTGTAAATTCCTCCTAAATTAAAAGAGGTAACTACCTAATGCACCCTACATATAATTGAAAACACCCGTATAAATTTGATTTTATGTGCTAATTTGTTAGATTAAGATATTGGACTCGTATGATTATTGTTATGTTTAAGCCCAATCCAATTGTGTACTGTATATAAGCCACATTAAGGCCAAATAATAAAACAACACACATAATTACAACACTTAACATGGTATCAGAGCAAGGTCTTTTCCTTTCCAAACCCTAAAACCAAAAAAGAAACCCTATTTTTTTCTCACGACGAAGATCATTACCGTCGACCCCATGGCTGGTGATGACGCCGTTATCCCTCCCAACCCCAAAATTGATTCTCAATCTCCGTACTACCTCGGTTCCAATGCTGGTCCTGAGGCAAAGATTTCCAACGTCGTTCTCCGGCGTGACAATTATGATGACTGGAGGAATTCCATGCGGATGTCCTTGAAGTCCCGACGTAAATTCGGCTTCATCGATGGTTCGATCTCAAAACCTACTGACAAATTCTACCTTGAAAATTGGGAAGTTGTCCATTGTACTATTGTACAATGGATCCGAAACACAATCGATTCTTCACTCCTTGATACTATATCCTATGTCGAGGATGCGGCTGTTTTATGGAAGGAATTAGAGACGCAGTTTTCCGTCGTTGATGGAACGGTTATTCACAACCTCAAGACACAACTCAAAAATTGCACCCAAACCAAAGGTATGGATGTTACTACTTACTATGGCAAACTCAAGTCTATTTGGGATTCTCTTGTGGTTCACGAACCCCCTTTTTCGTGTAAGTGTGGTGGTTGTAGTTGCAACATCGGCACCGCTGCTACTCAACGCCTTGATAATGAGCGGCTCCATCAATTCTTTATGGGGCTTGACTCGACTCTCTATGGTAACATTCGGTCTCAACAAATGCAATTGGACCCTCTCCCCTCTCTCACTCGTGCCTATCACGCAGTCCTTCAGGAGGAACGCCTCCGTGTTCCCTCCCCGGCTGTTGGTGACACTTCCGATGTCTCTGCTTTTTCACTGTCGCGCGAACATTCTGTTTTTGCTATCCCGCGTTCGTCGCGGCCTCCTTATTGTAATTACTGTGATACTCGGGGCCATGAGATGTCTACTTGCTATATCAAATCCCAACGCTTTTCGGAATGGTGGGGTGATCGCCCCCGCACAATTTCTGATTTGAAGAAACAGCGCGCTGCCAGGGGTTCACGTGGTCCTTCTGGTCATTCTGGTGTTTCGTCGGGAAGTGCGTCTGGCAGTGAGTCAGGGGCTGCTAAGGTTGTTCACGCCAATATGCTTTCCTCTGGCGTTTCTACCAATTCCATTCTCTCTTCCGATCGCTTGAGTGGTATGTTTTTTTGGATTATTGATACGGGGGCTTCGAATCATGTTACCGGCGATTTATCTTGCTTGGTTAATTGTCACTGTTAGGTTTTACTAGTTGCTCATAAACTAATTTAGTCATACTAACAAACCTTTTAATTAACCTTTAATTAACAAAATAATAAACTCGTTTATTATGATCTTATGCATGCTAATAAAATGCGGAAAGAGGAGAAAACCGTGTTCTTACACTCGGTCCAAGTATATTGCAAGGATGATCCTCCGAGTACCCAATATAGAATACCTCCTCCGGATGCACCAAGACAAGCCCTATTGAACCGAAATTTTGTATGCTAGACTAGAAATCGGTTTTTCCTTAAACTTATTCTAATCACTCTTATTAGAATAATATTTGAATACTACTCTTAGTATGAATTTTATTATCTTATAATAAGTTATTGGAGGTTAAGCAATCTCTTCTTCTTAGTGAATATTTCGGCTAGGGTAGGAGAAGAGAAGAGAATGAATGATTATCATATATACATATATATATCATGAGCATGCCTCTTTAATTATCATATAAACTAACTTAAGCATGCTCACTTGGGAAGGGGTAGCCGGCTTAGGGAGTGTCAAAGAGGGAACATCTTGTGTTCTCAAGACACTAGGGTGTTTAACTAGGTTGGGGACTCAAGGATTATGTCTAACATAATCATTGTAGTGTGTTAAATACACTAATCACCCACACAACTAACCCCACTTAACCGTGCCACATAGTCCATATTATGGACTTTATTTTACAATTTGTCAAATGTACAATTGTATAAAGTGTGACATCTTATATGTCATTTAGATATAAAATACTTTAGTACATTTGAAATATGTAAATATTTATCCCATAAATATTATACATAATTAAATAAATCATATTTATTCAATTAACAAATAATTCGAAATTACCATTGTAAAATAATATTTTATCGTCAATACGATTTACAACCTTTGTATTAATTTCAACCCAATTCATTCTAATTTCGATATCTTAAAATATCGTTTAATGTTTAACAATTGACACGTTTCAATTTTAAACATAAATCTTACATTAAGATTTAACCTCTAATTTCTCGATATACGAGTTTAAGGAATATGATCAAATCGTATCAATATACATTTGATCATTTTATCAATTAAGGGAATTGTCCTAAAGGTGTGACCTAAAGGGATCAACTGACCATCACCGTCATACGACAGTAATGTCAAACTCTAGCTAGCCAATCATTACCGATTAATGTTGGTCAGTTGACTAATAATTCGTATCATCCCTTGCGCATTCTTGTTATGAGATTTGATTACGTGATCGCACTATTGTTGAGGACACATTTCCCAACAATCTCCCACTTGTCCTCGACAAGTGTGCGTCACCAATTCTCTTGTCCTATTACAATCTCCCACTCAATGCAAGATGTCTCTCTCTGGTCGTTCTTGCATTTGATCATATCATGAATGGTTTCCTCGATCTGGAGAATAACTGTCTGACCGGAATTATCTACCATAGATACCTTCCGAGCGTGGCCACGCATTTCCAGTTAACTTCTCCTCGAGTGGCCCTGAGATTTGAACAACCCTGACAAGGGGTGGACAATTTCTATCGCACTACTTCCTTCAACTAGTCACAGTCAGTCACAACCCAAAACAATCCCATTTGACTCCAGTTACGAAAAGTCGTAGAGAATGGATCAAAGTTATGCTTAAACTGTGCCATCTTGGGAGAGTAGTCTTTAGTCAAAGAATTGACTCACAAGAATACTATAGCAGCTCTCGCCACGACCCGACTATAAAATTTCCAGAACTCTATAATCGGTCACATTGCCCGACAGAGTGTCTCTTACAGTCTGCCTATGTGATCGACTAGTCATCTCATATGACTCTATGGCACTTGAACTCGCCATCAATCGCCTCACACTCTAGTCGCTTTGAGACGTCACCTCATGTAAGCGGCTAGGGGCTATACTAAGTCAATCCAGTTCACTTATGGGGTTCAATATTGTCTCATACAACCCATTTGGATTCTGACAAAGTATCTTTTACTTTGAGTTATTAATAACTCAAATGATGTTGTCATGCAACAATAGTCAACACTATTACATTGCATTTTGATGCACAATCATCTATTTGTATTAGTGTTTTGCGAATAACCTTTATTCATAATAGCAAAACTTACAACTTTTGGTCTCCTTTATTCTCATATTATCCCTTATAACATGATTCTATTTGAGTACATTTCTAGAACTCTTTCTAGATTTTGAGTTTCCTTTCCGGAGGAAAGCTCCCACTGTTATCTTATAACTTGTGACGTATCAATATACTGGAGGGATAAAAATCACTCTCTACAGTCACTTATGTACTGAAATCTATATTGTAGTTTATTTATGATTTCATCATTTTAATAATTTTCACTCATCTTGGCTATTTGGTAATGGTTTCATTCATCGTTATGAATAAAGTATCCAACCATTCTAACTTCAAGTGGGCGACCTTTTATTATCCATATAATAAACCTTCCCATCAAGCTCCATCATCTTATGATATAAAGTATTTGATCATCTAGAATTGAAAACCTCTTATTCTTTACTCTTTAAAGAATCACCCATTCTCTCTAAATGGTAGGCTTAATTCTTTTTATGAAAATCGCTCCCACTAAAATCAATATCTCTCGATATCTTAAATGAACCTTTCATTTCTCGCATGTTAAACTATTACTCGAATCATTATTACTATCACTATCCCTATAGTGATCTATTTCCATTCAATCATTCATTACCTTCTTATCATGTCTTCGTTTCCTCGAGACGAAAATGACATGATAATTTCTTTATAACTACATAGGAACCGTTTTCCTACCGATGATTTCATACGGGGTTTCAAGTTTCCTCTCTATGAAACAATGAACACAAAGAACCTTTCTCCGAGTGTCCTCCCGTAGTTTCTTCAAATCACTTAGGGCTTTTTGTTTCCTCTCTATGAAACAATGAACACAAAGAACCTTTCTTCGAGTGTTCTCCCGTAGTTTCTTCAAATCACTTAAGGTTCTTCTTAAGACTCCCAAGTAAGAATCTTCTCTAAGATCCTTCCTTTATTTATATCATTGGTTTGTGAGCGAAACATTTTCTCCCACTCTATCCTTCTAACAATAACCTTTACTTGTCTAAGGATAGCTATTTCGATCAACCAATGTATTTGAATGTTTGAAGTTTGATAGGTGTAATGAATACATTCTCATTTTCACTTAAAATGAAAATCTTATAATGAACTGATATAGTCTCATTTTGATTGAATCTATCTCATGGGGTGTAGTTCTCCGTTTTAATCAACTCTTTGATTCTTTTATACTTGATCGTATCAATATTTATTTCGTGATTAGATCACTATTATTCATGTTTTAACAAGGTATGCAATTTATTTGATGAATCAAAACATTGATTGAGAACAAAAGTAGTGACTCGGGTTGAAAACCAAGTCACTAATATCCAAAATTACAACCATTGTTTTAGGATTTTAATCCTTGTCTTACAAGAGAATCAAATTGTTCCATAAATAAATGCAAAATATGAAAGAAGACAATATGAAAATTAGAGCCTAGCTCTTCAAGTCTTCGATCAATTGGATGCTACCGGAGCCATCCAAGTAAGGAACCTCAAGCTTCCTTCTCCTTGCCCTTATCATTATTCGGGGGTGGCACTTTAAAACAATTAAAAAGGGTAAATATCAACACATTTGTATCACTATACATAAGTTGATAAATGACATGAATTATACGCGAGAATTATTACCTACGGCGGTTGCCTTCCCATTTTTTAGATTGCTTAAGTATTTGGGGCAATTTCTCTTCCAATGACCGATCCTCGTGCAATAATGGCACTTGTCTTGCTCTTTAGAAGACGAGGTGGAAGCGCCTTTCGAAAAGGTCTTTTCTTTGGTCGCTTTGGGCTTGAACGTTTTCTTGCCCTTGCCTTTCGAGGCATTCCTCTTGAAGCTCGTTTTCCCTTTCTTTTCGATGTTCAAAACATCCTTGGTGGAATTTTCATGAAGTCCCATGTCCCTTTCGGCTTGGACTAGCATCTTATGCAACTCGTCTAACGAGGTCTCTTGGTTTCGCATATTGAAATTCACCCGGAATTGAGCATACGCCTTAACCTTATTGAGCGAGTGAAGAACTCGGTCAATGATAAGAGAGTCGGGAACATCAACATTTTGAGCTTTTAGAGTCTCCGCGAGCTCAACTAGTTTGAGAACATGAGGGCTTATCTTTTGCCCTTCCTTGAAAGTTATGTCAAAGAAGGCGGAAGCTGCCTCATATTGAATTACCCTTGGAGTTTGCGAAAAACATGGTCGCAAGCTTGGTGTATATCTCATACGATGTGGTCAACTTAATCATACTCCTTTGGAGATCCGGCTTCATGGAGAAGATGAGCACATTTTTAAGAGCGGAAGACTCTTTCATGTAGGCTTCATAGGCCTCACGAGTTTGGACCGATGAACGAGCGGTCGGAGCGGGAGGAGCGGCTTCGGATAGGTAACGACTCTTATCGTCACCTTGAGCGGCCAAAAGCAATTGCGCATCCCAATCCTTAAAATTGGAACCATGCTTATCGAGTTTGCAACGATCCATAAAGGATCGAAGCCATGATACGTTAGTGAGAGGTGGAGCGTTGGTTGCCATAGTCGATGTTGAAAATTAAACTACAATAATAAAAGGAAAAACAACATCATTTACAAATTCATAATTTAAACTAAAAACTTTAAGTTTAGTTATGTATTTACTTAATGATCTCTTACCCAATTAAGTAAACAATCCCGAGACCCAAACCCATACTAATCCGGGCACGGTGTAGCCGATTCAACCCGTATCGGTATAATTTGGTGGATTAACTCTTTAATCGGTTCTACTTTTAGAACTCTCGGTCGACAATTTTCTTAAAATTATCTTTAGCCCGAACTTATTGCAACTACGGTTACGAATACTTTCGTTGAGATCAACCAAATTTCAAGGTGTAATCTTATTACCCCACTTACCCAACGTGACAATTTTAGTACCCCGGTGTGGCCGAGCCTACGTCCTTGTGAAGAAGGGATTCATGGGTCCGTACTTTTTGGTAAGGCTAAGTCTCAATGTTTATATGTAAGAGATCTAGTCAAATTATTATCTATCTCCGTATAAGTGAACTAAGTCGGTGAATTATCGATAAAATAAAAGACTAGGTCGACTAGGTCGAAACATGCATGATACGATGTATGACGATTTGGCTATGCATGCAAACATATAAAAAGCAAAAATAAAAGCATAAATAAACCCTAGTATGGCCTTTCCTAGAAAAGAAATAACAAAGTACAAATTCGGAAACCAACTCCTTTGGTCCCTTGAACTTCACGCGGCACGCACTTCGAGGTAAACACCGTCTTGATCGGAACTCCTTTCCGAATGGCACCGTCTTCAAGGAACTCCGGATTTTACAAAAATTACAACTTTTCTAGTCTACTTTATACATTATAAAATAGAAATAAATTACAATTGGGTGATACGAGATCACAAAATTACAACCGAATCGGTAACCCCTTACATTACGGGAAATACCGATTTAAAAAAACTAGGCCATACTAAGTAAATTACATAATTCCCAAAATTACGTAAAAATAAATCATGACATTCATAATATAAATATGCAATGCTTAAATAAATATGAATTAACATGCAAATCCTAAGCCAAATCGTCCTATTTAAAACACTTATTTAAATAGTTATCGTAAACCTCGGTTTTTATGGAATTGCGTGTTTTAACGTTTAACAACACTATGCATTAAATGAAACGGTTTTCATCCTTAAGTTAATCATCCTAACTCGCATAGGATTCAAAATTTAGTCTTACTCAAACTTTGAACATGAATTAACTTAATATATATATTAATATTGATCGGTATTACTCGGTTTTACGGGAAAAATAATATAAAATTCAAAAGAGACATTAAAATTTCGAAAATTCAAAATTCAAATTTTGAAAAATCCAGAATGTTCTTAAAATTTTCAGAATCTTAAAATATTAGTATTTATACGGTTTTAACATTATTTCGAAAATAACACGTAAAACGAGCAATTTAAGTCGGAAAATTCAATAATTAACTTCATAAATGCAAATTAAATACTAATAATATTTTTATACCTTCCAAAACCTTTTTAAGAACACAAGATGGACAGAAAATTAAATGGCACATTGCCCCATAGCCGAAATTTTAAAGCATGCCTCCTTTTAATTTAATTTTAAATGCTACTTTTAACAAAACAAAATTAAATCAATACAAATCAAATCTGAAACTTTAGGCTCCCAAGAATAATTTCATGATGAACATATCACATATGACTAATATGGGTTACATTTTCGGCCATTATTAACAACATTTGCAAATTTTAACGATTTACGTCATATATCATACGATTTTAACATTTAAAATTATTTCTCAAGCATAAAATAAGATAAAATTCTCGAAAATTTTATACATGCTGGAAATAATATATATGACATCGTGTTAAATTTTTATGGCCAAATTCCAACTTAAACTATTAAAGTCGAAATTATGTCACTAATTACCCGATTTTTACATTAAAAATCTATAATATTGCAATATTTGAGATAAATTTCTGGAAAATACAACATAAATTTTAAATATTGCATGTGACATCCTCATAAAATTTTATAGTCAAATTCATAATATAACTATTTTAACCCATTTTTATTCATCTTGTTGCATTTTAACCATTAAAATTCATATCACACGATTTAAAGGTCTATAATTTACGAAAATTCATATTCATATTATAGAAAATACATGTGATATCATACTGAAAAATCTCGGCCAGAAGTTTATTTTAACTATTTTTCCCGAAATTAATCATTTTTAACCATTAAAACGTATTAAAAAAACCGAAATAAAAATACCAATGATCAATATTCATGCAAAATATATTCCAAATATTCTAAATCATATTAGAAAACAGTAGGTATCATGCTAAATTATTTTCGTGCATATCATATATTTAAACGAAAATTATCAAGTTTTATTTTGTTATTCTAATAACTCCGTAAAAACGAAACGGAAAGCATGCAAACAACCATTTTGCTCTGATACCAATTGTTAGGTTTTACTAGTTGCTCATAAACTAATTTAGTCATACTAACAAACCTTTTAATTAACCTTTAATTAACAAAATAATAAACTCGTTTATTATGATCTTATGCATGCTAATAAAATGCGGAAAGAGGAGAAAACCGTGTTCTTACACTCGGTCCAAGTATATTGCAAGGATGATCCTCCGAGTACCCAATATAGAATACCTCCTCCGGATGCACCAAGACAAGCCCTATTGAACCGAAATTTTGTATGCTAGACTAGAAATCGGTTTTTCCTTAAACTTATTCTAATCACTCTTATTAGAATAATATTTGAATACTACTCTTAGTATGAATTTTATTATCTTATAATAAGTTATTGGAGGTTAAGCAATCTCTTCTTCTTAGTGAATATTTCGGCTAGGGTAGGAGAAGAGAAGAGAATGAATGATTATCATATATACATATATATATCATGAGCATGCCTCTTTAATTATCATATAAACTAACTTAAGCATGCTCACTTGGGAAGGGGTAGCCGGCTTAGGGAGTGTCAAAGAGGGAACATCTTGTGTTCTCAAGACACTAGGGTGTTTAACTAGGTTGGGGACTCAAGGATTATGTCTAACATAATCATTGTAGTGTGTTAAATACACTAATCACCCACACAACTAACCCCACTTAACCGTGCCACATAGTCCATATTATGGACTTTATTTTACAATTTGTCAAATGTACAATTGTATAAAGTGTGACATCTTATATGTCATTTAGATATAAAATACTTTAGTACATTTGAAATATGTAAATATTTATCCCATAAATATTATACATAATTAAATAAATCATATTTATTCAATTAACAAATAATTCGAAATTACCATTGTAAAATAATATTTTATCGTCAATACGATTTACAACCTTTGTATTAATTTCAACCCAATTCATTCTAATTTCGATATCTTAAAATATCGTTTAATGTTTAACAATTGACACGTTTCAATTTTAAACATAAATCTTACATTAAGATTTAACCTCTAATTTCTCGATATACGAGTTTAAGGAATATGATCAAATCGTATCAATATACATTTGATCATTTTATCAATTAAGGGAATTGTCCTAAAGGTGTGACCTAAAGGGATCAACTGACCATCACCGTCATACGACAGTAATGTCAAACTCTAGCTAGCCAATCATTACCGATTAATGTTGGTCAGTTGACTAATAATTCGTATCATCCCTTGCGCATTCTTGTTATGAGATTTGATTACGTGATCGCACTATTGTTGAGGACACATTTCCCAACAGTCACTCTATTGATGCTCGACCCGTTGGTCTCCCAAATGGGCAGCGGGTTGAGTCCACCATTATGGGCTCGGCTTATATTAACTCCTCCATTTCTCTTAGTCGGGTGCTTTACGTACCAAGCCTTACTTGTAATCTGTTATCTGTCTCCCAGCTTGCTTCTGATCAACATTTTGTCTTTGAATTTGCTAACTCCTCCTGTTTAATACAGGACCGTTCTTTGAAGACGACGATTGGAGTAGGTGAGCTGCGAGATGGATTGTATTGGCTTCGTGCGTGTTCGGTTGCAGCAGGAATTCATCAAGTAAGTGCTTTAGGTTCTCGCGATCTTTGGCACCGTCGTCTTGGGCATCCTTCCGATCAAGTTGTCAAGAATCTATCTTTTGCTAGTAGTTTGAAGTTTGATAAAAATTGGGTCTGTGACGTGTGTCATCTTGCCAAACAAACCCGTAGTAGTTTTTTCAATAATGAGCAGCGTGCTCTCAACAGTTTTGATCTTATACATTGTGATTTATGGGGTCCTTATCGTGTCCCGTCTTCGTGCGGGGCCAAGTATTTTTTGACTATTGTGGACGATTTTTCGCGTGCAACTTGGGTTTACTTATTAATTGATAAAACCGAAGTGACGGATATGTTCATGAATTTTATTAGTATGGTTTCGACACAATTTTCTAAGACCCTTAAAGTTGTGCAAAGTGATAACGGCACTGAATTCAATTGTTTGGCCGGTTATTTTCTGTCTCATGGTATTCGGTTTCAAAAGTCGTGTGTCGGGACACCCCAACAGAATGGGCGGGTTGAGAGGAAACACCGCCATATATTGAATGTAGCCCGCTCCCTCTTATTCCAGGCTAATTTGGACCTTTCCTTTTGGGGTGAGTGCGTTCTCACATCCGTTTTCCTTATTAACCGTGTCCCTTCTCCCTTAATTGCCAACAAAACCCCCTATGAGTGTTTGTATGGTGTCCGCCCAAATTATACCAACATTCGAGTTTTTGGGTGTCTTGCTTTCGCTCATAATCAAGCTGCCCGTCATGACAAATTTGCCAAACGCAGTCGAAAGTGTCTTTTTGTGGGTTATCCGAGTGACAAAAAAGGATGGAAGCTCTTTGATCTTGACACCAAAACCTTTTTTGTCTCTCGCGATGTTGTTTTTCATGAGTCCAATATCTTAATCTAACATAATTAAAAAGTTATTGCGCAATTCGAATTCACATAAATTCATGTTCGTCCAAAAATTTACCCGTACAATTTTTTTTTGAATTTATGGGAATTTAGTTCTCTTGAGACAATCACACGGTACCAAACAATATGAAGAAGGAACACAAATTCTCATTGAAGACATCGAACTCATACATTCACTCCATTGCATCCACAATAATACGACTATCTGTTCCCGTTTGTTCAGATGCACATCTAATACAAGTTTAATTAAATTTATATATGATTTTTTTGAAACTTTTAAAAATTTTGACTACGGTTTAATTATTTAGGTGTTAAAATAAAATTCTTATTGAATTTATATATATATTATTTTGAGTTTCAGTATAACATTTGAGTTTAAAAAAAACGCTCACAATCACATTCTTTTCAACGAAACTCGTAAAATGAATATATAAGCTCAAATAATTTATTACAAAGTTTCAAATCTATACTACCGAATATATAACTCATTCTATAGTCCACTAATTACACTGCATTCCATCGACTAAATTTCTCGTACCTCACAAATTTATAAAATGAATAGTGGATAGTGTGGTATATATATATATATAAGATATATAAACTAACATATTTTACAATTTTCCAAGAATAGAATCAAGAAGAGGACGAAGAGCTTCAAATATCAATCTGTATGATCTTTCAGTTGGATGTATTGAATCCCAAAATATGTATTTTGAACGATCATTACACATATTTATCATGGAATTACATATGAATGCAGCTTCCAATAAGCCAGTCCCACAACATCCCTTGTCGGACTCATCAAAACCTACATGCAAATGAAACGCAAACTATTAAATTAGTTCGTCTCTTTTAAAACAGATATATTTATTTTAAAATTTAAACGTTTTTTATTATTACCCCGCTATGATAAATTGATCAATTTTTTTGATAATCGCAAGGTATAAATATTATATTTTGGTCTCTCTGATCTCCTATTTGATCGGTTTCAAATTTTTATTTATTACAAAAGTTATATTTTATCTTCTTAGAAACATTGATATTATAGAGCTCATGATTTCGAGAATTCATATAAACCGTTTTACACAATTGACATTGTAAAACCATTTATTACTTTATCTTATTACTTCGTACCATTTTTGTCTAAGCAGGACATCAAGATATTTTGTAAACGGTTTACAATAAAGACTTACTCGATTTAAATTTCAAGGATTCGTAACAATTACCATCATCCTAATTCCTAATTCCCCCTTAACTACCTTAATGAGTTGATATTATCAACGCAAACTCTCATAAAAACTGTTCATTCTAAATATACAGTACTATTTTACTTTTTGTTAATCGGACCCATTCACCGGTTAATTAGTAATATAACCGGTACCACATCTATAACGGCGAAAGTAGCAAATTGCCCCCATACGTTTGATGTTATGTGCAATTTACCCCCATAAGTTTCAACATGTGCAAATTAGTCCCATATGTTTCAGTTTATGTGCAAATCAACCCAACTCTAATTTTGTGACATATTTATGCACGGAAACATACCAACATAATGATTAAAAATATAATAAAATAAAAATAAAATCATTAATGTAATAAAATCTCACCTAATTTAGTCACCTCATAGTGATGTAGCTCAATTTTTCTATCTAACTCTATTTTTTACTCTCTCTTCCTCAAAAACTCGAGCATGTACCATGATAATTCAACATTCATCTATTGTTACCAGTTAGTCTTTTTTATTTTATTTTATTTTCTTTTGCATAAAATTAATTATGTAATTATTTGTTAGTTTTTCATAGTTCTTCAAACTAAGTATTTGGGGATTAAAATAGTTCAACAAAAATCACAAAAAGTAATTGTGGGAGAAATACATGAGAAGAAAAAAAGTAAAAAACCTCACTGCGCTATGATGAATGAAAATTTTTTTGTCGTTTAATTTTCCAGGTTAAAGATTTTATTTTATTTTATTATATTTTTCGTCGTTATGTTGGTATGTTTCCGTGCGTAAATATGTCAAAAAATTAGAATTGGGTTGATTTGCACATAAACTGAAACATATGGGACTAATTTGCACATGTTGAAACTTATGGGGGCAAATTGCACATAACATCAAACGTATGGGGGCAATTTGCTACTTTCGCCCATCTATAACTTAACCTTATTCCTACTCAACAATTTTACATACCATCATTTTATGTGAGCCAAACTCATAAAAAACTGTCGGTTATTTCACAACAATATAATCCTAATTCCCCTTTAGCTACGTCAATGAGTTCATATATATTATCGACACAAATTCTCGTGAGAAACAGTTTATTCCACAATATAAATATTTTACCTTTTGATATTAATTTGATCCATTCTCACCCATTAATTAATAACACTAGTACTTCACATTTATAACTTAGGTACCTAAACTTATTCCTACTCAACAATGTCACATACAATCATTTTACGTAAGCCAGATCCATAAAAAACCGCCGATTATTTGACAATATATAATAAACTACAGTAATTCTCTTGTACGACGGTCTCATCCGTATTTTTTGCAAAATGTGACCATTTTATGGTAAAAAGTGACAACTTTTTTATAAATAGTGACCAGTTTTGAAAAATAAGTCATTTTTTAAGCAAAAAAAGGTAGTCACTATTTAATCAGAAGTGATCACTATTTATCAAAATTTTATCATTTTTCTATTGGTTGCATCTGCGACAGTCGTAAAGCAGAATTTGTAAATAAACAAATAATGATAATAAATAAAGTATAGCACTAACCATATTTGATTGGATGAGTGATTTGGTGAAGGAGAGGTGCATAAATGTCAGCATAAAGAAGCATTGAAATAGGTTGGGAAGCTTGCATGAAACTCAATTCATTAATTAACAAATGGTTGAAATCAATGGCTAATGATGATAAAGACTCAACACATCGACGTTGTGTTATTAATGGAGTTATTGTTGGATGGATTGTCATCACTGCTGGTAAACACCCAACTGGTGGTAGACCCACTACTGCTATCCTTTCTGCTCCTCGATCTTTTAGTCCCTACCAATTGTTAGTTCCAAATCATGCAACCAATTAGATTAATCACTTGACTTTTAGGTATTATGTACAAGTGTGTGATCCTTGTATGGAGTAATAACGCAAAAAAATGACCATTTTATAATAAACAGTGATCATTTATATTAAAATAAACTATTATAAAATTGCCACATTTTCTATTATTGCACCATACAATTGTTGAAGAAATCCGAAAGTCCCACATATGAGGATTATCCCACATTGATAGAAGAGAAGAAGAATTATCACTTTATAAGACATGAGGTTACTCGCTCTATTGCCAATTGGGTTTAGAGTGAAACCCTTTTGGGTTTATGTTGTGGATTCTTTCACCTCTGTTCGGGTGTACTGTGGTCAGACGCGTTGTTGAATTTAACAATTGTTGCATAATATAATTTGCATAAAACAATAATTTAGAAGAATTTATTAACTTCAATTCGACCAATATTGAGAAAAAATCGGAGATATCATACATGTTTTATATGTAACACTACGTTGATGTGAGAGGTTTATTGAAAAATTTAAATGACTAGTACTTAAAAATATTTTAATATAAGGTAAATAATCTGGTGATCGAGAATTTGAGATAGAAGTACCAATCCTTCAAATTAAAAGCTCATTCTTTTATGGTAAAAGGGATAATGCAATCAAGTCCCTCTTGTCTGAATTATTAAACATGGGGACAAAGTTCTTATGGTTATTATTGATAAAGATATCACATCTCATAAATTCCATTGATTACATATTGCGTATTGCTACCATTTTTTTGCATTCTATACATTTTCCTTTGTATTATTTTAGAGAAGATTAGTTGTTTGTTTGTACACCACAATTAGCAGCTTGCGTAACCTAATTCATAAACTTATCAACATGAACTTTATCTCTTCCTTGTGATTGCACTCAATTTGAACTTTAATTTCGTTTTCGGATTTTCTAACATGTACCCTAAGAGCACGTGATAAGAAGTTAAGTAAGAAAATATTATTGAGAATATATCACGGTAAATTAGAGTTGAAACAAATACTTACCATAATAGGAGAAATAATTTTAGATAATGATACGGCGCCACCCGGTAACACTTAATTTCAGCGCCACCTTCTCATATATACCCACTTATTGGATTTTTCATTTATTTCATGTGATTACCCATTATTATTGGGACCCCATTTATTACACGTGTGAGGGTGACGTCATCGGATGACGCTAACTCATTTTCCCTCATATTAATAGCCTAGTTGTAAGATTGAAAATATAATATAATTTTGTTAGTTATGATAAAAATGAAATTATACTTGAATATCTTATAAATATCTTCAGATTTAGGTGTTCATGTGTGACATTATTAGGGCATACGTTACAAAAAAACGTAATTATAATAGAGTTAATGCTACATCAACCCATGATCAACTAGGATATATATATATATATATATATATATATATATATATATATATATATATATATATATATATATATATATAGAGGCCGGATCACGTGAGGCCGCCTCTTAGGATGAGGCCGCCGGACCTCACGCATCCCCAAGCTTCTAGTTTCACAGTTTCACAATATTTGCTTCCAGTTTCACAAGTTAAGCTTCTAGTTTCACAAGTTAAGCATCTAGTTTCACAGTTTCACAGTTTCACAATATTTGCTTACAGTTTCATATCTTAAGCATCTAGTTTCACAAGTTAAGCTTCTAGTTTCACAGAATAAGCTTCTAGTTTCACAAGTTAAGCATCTAGTTTCACAGTTTCACAATATTTGCTTCCAGTTTCACAAGTTAAGCATCTAGTTTCACAAATTAAGCTTCTAGTTTCACAGTTTCACAGTTTCACAGTTTCACAATATTTGCTTACAGTTTCACATCTTAAGCATCTAATTTCACAAGTTAAGCTTCTAGTTTCACAAGTTAAGCATCTAGTTTCACAGTTTCACAATATGTGCTTCCAGTTTCACATATTAAGCATCTAGTTTCACAAGTTAAGCTTCTAGTTTCACAGTTTCACAAGACCCACTTATCTTTTTTTTCATTTTACACAACTCCCTTTTTTTTCAGATCTACTACTACTACAGTACTACTATTAGGATGTAGATTTGAGCCGGGTGTGTACATTCACTGTAAGGATATTCAAAGGTAACCATTTCCAGTACACACATCCCAAATGAGTAGATGTCAACTAATTCATTGTACTCCTCTGCATAAACCTCGGGAGCCATGAATTCCGGGGTACCTTAAGTACGAAACAGTAATCATTCAGTTTGCGAAAAGTATGGAAAAAGATTAATAATTTCTGTTTACTAATTATGATGCCATGATTCTTTGCTTTCCCAAGTAGCAATCAATACAATAATCTTTGAATGGATCTATGCATAAAATGTCAAAGTGTGAAACAATAAAAAATTGGTTCAATCATAACTTTTTGTGAGAAAATCATGGAACTAAGGATTAATAAAATGCAATTATTGAAGTGGTCCAACTATGTAATTACCATATGAGACAGCTCAAACTCACCAACGCAACGGGCGGCGTGTGATTTCCTGAGAATGGCAGCTAAACCAAGATCACCAATCTTGACTTCCCCTTGATTCCCATTAATGAAAATGTTATCGCATTTAAGATCTCTATGGCTAAATCATGAACAACAACAACAATCTTCATCAGAAGCGGTGGCGATGTTACGGCGAGAGAGAGCGGAAGCAAGGCGGCGACAGCGGTGGTAAGTTTGAAGCCAGTTGTAGCGGCGACCGCCATGGATGACGGAGGTACGGTTAGGATGTACGGTGGCAGCGCGTTCGAGGAAGTGTAGTGGCGTGAGCGCTGTGTAGTTGACGTGTAGCCGGAGCTCCGATGTTTGCCGGCGAGAGTATGATGTGTGGTTGAGTAGAAGCGGTGGCGATGTTACGGCGAGAGAGAGCGGAAGCAAGGCGGCGACAGCGGTGGTAAGTTTGAAGCCAGTTGTAGCGGCGACCGCCATGGATGACGGAGGTACGGTTAGGATGTACGGTGGCAGCGCGTTCGAGGAAGTGTAGTGGCGTGAGCGCTGTGTAGTTGACGTGTAGCCGGAGCTCCGATGTTTGCCGGCGAGAGTATGATGTGTGGTTGAGTAGCAGATTTGATGTTTTTTTTTTGATATTATATAGGACACGTGTCAAGATCTCGTGCGCCCATGCTACTAAAATCTAACGGTTTAGAATGGTCCGGCAGCCTCACGCTAAGAGAGCGGCCTCACGTGATTCAATTTCTATATATATATATATATATTATATATATATACTTATATAGTACATTTACAATGCTATTAACGTAAAATGAACTCTAAATTTATCCTGATTATTTGTTTACCTTTGTTTGTAGCACAATATCAAGGCAAGAGAAGGATCAAATGATCAATGATTAGATGACAAGCAAGTGGACCAAATGAGTGTGGAAGATCAAATTGTCCATTAAAGACACTCTTAAAATGGAAAGGTAAACATAAATTGACCCAAAAAATCAAAATCAAATAGATAAACAAATGACCGGGACATAGTGACTGGGTGAGTATGTTTTTAATGAGTGACATACCTGAATGAAGGATTTGCTCTTGTCTAACAGAAAACGTAGGTAAGTTGGTGCAGTATAGGGTTGTAGAGGAGATTCCACAATTCCAAATGTATACATTATGTCATTTGTACCACAACTTACGATAAATATTGATCGTTTTATCAACTCTTTCATTCTACTTTTTCCTATAATACTCTTAATTCTCATCTTGTACTCGTCCATGTATTCCAACTGCTTCGACATGTCGATTACACTCTGCATGCAGTACTCCAAAATGTAAGTCCCTCGTTAATACTTTAATCACAAACTCTTACTTGTTTGTGACGGTCATAATTAAGCTTGCGACTTTTCACGGCCTTTGTTAATATAAAACGAATCAAGGAACTCCAACCATCGGCTTACCCCCTCCATTCTAAAGTGGATAATCAGAACAGGCAAGGGAATCCCGCCTGCACCCGCACTTCAAGCCCAAAAAGAAAAAAAGGGCTTTCGTATGAGGGGACTGTTAGAATATAAAACGAATTAAGGAACTCCAACCATCGGCTTAAGCTTTTGGTTGAGTTGGTTTCTTGACAGCCTTCTTTTCCTTTTAACAAATCTCGGTTTTGCGAATGTAAATTATAAAAATATTTGATAGAAAAGGAAAAAAAAATAGAGGAATAAAGATATAAGTACACTCTTTGCAGCAGTAAGAGGATCATATCCGGTCCCGGCCGAGGCGAAACTAACACCGGTAAGAAGATCATCCAAGCTTAGAGTTGGGTCTAAGTATGCTGGGATTGATTCTTTGATGCCCGCATATGATGCTGCCACAAAATCGCGTGTTTTATTGTTATTATTATTTTTTTTTTTTGATGACGAGGAGGTTTGATCCTCGTGCACGCAACAATACCATGCTCAATTCACGGGATTATCCCTCACTGAATAACATGTGGCTAAGTCTCATTATATAGGAGATTCAAACTTAGGATCTAGTTTAATTTAATTTTATTCAATTTAGTTTAACTTTATTCAGCTAAGTACTTTAGTTTATTGAATTAGATTAACTCTAATTATTTCAGTTTAATTTTGCGAGCTTAACCTAAAAAAGTGAACGGTGTTATTAGTAAAACAATTTATCACTTAAGAGATTCATGTGGCATGAGAGTTTCTCTCCATGATAATTTATTATACGATTTCACATATTGGTTATTCTTGCAAAACATTCTCGATCTAATTAGTATCAAATTAATTAACATCTTCCCTACGACACACGTTAGAAAAATCCTATTTGCCAGTTATTTTTTTACAGTCAAAAGTAATCCAAGTTAATTTGCTTGAATTGTACTCTATAAGGACTATAAGTAGTACTTATTTGATTTTCTTGTACACTTCTAAGTTCTAATAGTGTTTACAAATATAAATTATCGTAAACCCATTTTACATGGAGTTACACACGCCACAACTCATGACTCACGACTCAAAAGATGTAAAAAAAACATACCTATAAGATCAGTAGCAAGCATTCCATTAGAAAATCGTCCTGTGGGAATTTGATTAGGATAATCAACACCATAAGGTGGAAAATCACCTCTAAAAATAGTATTTATATAATTATTATTTCCGGGATCAACTGTGGAATCTCCAAACACAAAAATTGCTTGAATAATATTATTCGAGTTATTTGAATTTTCTAGTATTTGTTTTGTAAGATTATTATGAGTAGATTGGGTACTACCCTTATACCTAGTTGACACAACTAGAAAGGGTAGTAATAATAATAGGAAAATGGACGTCCAACATTTATAGATCAAGAAAGTCATGATAATGTTGTTGATTTATTTGCAAATTTTATCAAGTGAATGCACCATTCTCATTTATATATATATACACGTATATTAGAGTTGGTCGATGATTGGAAAGATCATGAATCACGTTATATTTAATCACAAATTTTCATTGAGTACGGACACTATCGTTACAAGTTGAAGACGGATAATGTTTATTTCACAAAATGCAAGTGGCATGACCCATGGAAATGCTCCATGTTCCTCCACTTTTATTTGTGATGAAAATCTCATCTTCACCAACTAGATACAAAGTATAATTCAAGTACAAATCTCAATTCATCCGCTTTTATTTAAACTCCCTCTTTTAGATGAGAATACATGTAAAGTATGAAAAAAACTAGATTAAGAATGTGACTTGGTAGTATTAGTAGATAAATAAAAGTTAATATTTTATAACTGATTACAAATTATTGATTATGTTGGTAGTGTTCATAAATATAGGTTCATTATATTTATATTGGTACTATTTATCAATCTCCTCTATATTAATTAAAGTTGGTTGATTAGAAATGTGATGAAATTATGGATCATGTCATATTTAAAACGAAGTATTATTAAATCAACTATTATCTTTTGTCGAATCAACTTGATTTGAGTTATTCGTGGATTGGTTTGATCAAGTGAACACACCAAAATCTTATTTATAGATACATAATATTAAAGTAGGTTGAATTGATGATTGGAAATTTTATGCAACATCTCATATTCAATTCAGAATATTATCCGTTATCTGTTATTTTATGTCAAATCAACTTGATTTGAATTATTCATGGGTCGGTTTCATCACGTGAACGCACCAATCTCATTTACATATACATATATTTTTTTTGAGTTAATATATACCTTTAAAATTGGTTGATGATTGAAAAGGTTATGAATCGAGTCGTATTCAATAATCAATATGGACATATAGAGTATTATCTACTCCCTCTTATTCAGCCTATTCTTCCCTCTTTCCTTATTAACGATAGTCACGTTTTCTTCCTCTTTCCTTATTTGATACTTCCTCCATTCCAATCAATTCTATACATTTCACTTTATGTACACTATTCATAAGTCGAGGGAATTTTCGACCCAACTTCTACTATATAACATAAAACATAGTCATGTGAGATCTTGTTTAA
Source organism: Silene conica (assembly GCA_029255685.2). Taxonomy (NCBI): domain Eukaryota; kingdom Viridiplantae; phylum Streptophyta; class Magnoliopsida; order Caryophyllales; family Caryophyllaceae; genus Silene; species Silene conica. The sequence continues at coordinate 84,488,267 of CM055314.2, forward strand.
ATTGTCTTACCGAGTACATTGTCAATATCACATTTTTATAATTTTTATCAATATGTAACTAAAGATATTAACAAAAGAAAACGAGTATTGTCAAACGTGAATAAAGCAAATGTATAGAATTGAATGGAATGGAGGAAGTAAGTTTTTGGGCTGTTAAATGACCATGATATTCTTGTAATATTTTCTTATTTACAAGAAATGTCACTCCCTAGTCTACTCTTACCCACTCCAATACACTTATTACTTCTTTAATACATTCTCTTTCTTACATAAAAGTCAAAGTGTACCTTTTATTATTTCTTTAATACATTTCTTAAAAATTGTGATTTGGGGCAGGGGGAAGTTTAGGGTGAATTGGAGGGAGTATTATTTTATGTCGAATCAGCTTGATTTGAGTTATTCATGGATAGGTTTGTTTTCAAGACGATTGTTGCATTTGGTTGAGACAAGCTTCAAAAATGTCATTACAAGTAGGGTTATTAATATCATCAGCCATTTTATGACTACGTCTACAACTCATATCGGAGTTATTTTCCATTAATAATTTTAATCTTAAACAAAAGTAATTTTGAATTTAGGTAAATAAGTACGCGTAATCAATTTAACCGGTTATCAATCGATTTCATTCACGTTCCAAAATTGAAGGATCGACGACGCTCTTTTTAACTATATTTTTATGATCTGTGGTCAAGTAATAGGCCAAGTTTCACTGTCGAATTTTGGGGCCAAATTATTTAAGTTTGTAGAATTAAAATTGAAGTACGACGAGTACACGAAGAGTACCATAGGACGGACAATAGGAGTAATGAGCATGGAAAAATGGCTGGTTATACAGCTATTATAATGGGCTCCTCACGGTAATTGCATTTAGATATTATGATATGATATGATCGAACGCAGAGTCTCTATAAAAAGCCAAACCACTGTTCTTACTAAAGAAGCGGTTTAATTTACTCTTCAGAACGGTAAAAAAAGGGTTTATTCATCAAAACGGTTTACATTTCCATTTGTAACGATTTGGTAGTTTTTATGAAGAACACAAAATTACATCACATACAACTATACAAGTGTTTTATATTGGAGAATGAAAAGATCAATCAACCTTTTAAAGCAACGAGTTAGATAGGCTTGGTAAATGTGTCAATTAGGTTGGATTTAGGTCAAGTTAATTTGAGTTGGATTAGTTTGGGTCTTTTAATGATTTTGGGTTAATTATTGTCGGGTCGGACTATTTTGAATTTTGGGTCTGTCTCGGGTTGTGGTCAGATCTGTTTCAGGTTAAGCGGGCCGGGTTATTTTAGAGCGGGTCATATTCAGGTCATTGAATAAGCGAGGAAAAAGTCATTTTATGTCTTATCCGATCAACTAGAGTTATGTTTTGTTGGGTATTTTCGAGTTGTTTGGTTTTGGTTTTGGTTTTGGTTTAGGTCACTTTCGGGTCGGGTTAGTTACGAGTAAAAAAAGCTTCGGTCACGATCGGGCCGGGCCGGATCATTTCGGATGTCTGGTCACATTCGGGTGATGTAGTTCGGCTGGGGTCAACCTTTATGGGTTGAGTTAATTGGGTCGGGTAGCTTTTGTAGGTATAGATTCTAGTGTCGGGCCTTTTTTTCTCCACTAAAAAAGTTGATCTTGAAACTAAATTGAAGAGTTAGGTTTCGTTCTTCCTGACTTAATTTTAACTCATTTCAATTCAACTCAACTCCATTCAATTTAATCCAGTTTATTTTTTCACAAATTACCTCTTATTTCAATGTCATTTAGTTCAGCTCCATTTAGCTCAATTTATTTCCATTCAGTTCAGTTTGGTTCAACCCAACCCTATTCAATTCAGTTTAGCTTTAATCAGTTGAAAATAACATTGCCTTAATTAGTGAAAGATAAGTTTCACTAAATTGTATAAAGCTGAACTAAACTAAAATAAAATTAAATATTTTTAAAAAGATGACTTGAACCGAACTAAAATAAAGTTAAAAATTTATAAATAAAGTAATAAAGGATTGAGTTGAAATGAGTTGATAATTAAATTAAAAAAGATAGAGCCTTACTAAACATCACATAACCATGGTCAATTAGTTGTTGACTTGTGGTTAGTATACCACTATACCTAGAGCTGTCAAAAGCTGACCCGACCCGAAAACCGACCGTAACCCGACCCGTAAATAACCCGTAAATGACCCGGTTTTTTCAACCCGAACCCGAAAGATACCCGAACCCGTTTTGACCCGTAAATAGCGGGTCAAAACCCGACCCGCAGCGGGTTGACCGTTGGGTCAAGACAATATATCATTTTTAAAATATATAACATATAAGTATTGATGACTTATAAATTTTTGAGGAGAAATATGTATATATATGCGGTATGTCACGTCATCACCTCAAATAACATGTCACGTCATCACCTCAAACAACATGTCACGTCATCACCTCAAAGTGTGTGTCACACCGTCACTTTCACCGTAATACGTCGAATTGCATTCCACGTCAGCAGCGCCAACTCATCACCTCGAACCACATGCCACGTCATCACATCGAAGTGTGTGTCACGTCGTCACTTTTAGTGTAGTACGTCAAGTTACATTCCACGTTAGCACTGTCACCTCATTATTTCGACGGACCACATGTCACATCATTACATCGAAATGTGTGTCACACGGTCACTTACACCTCCTTCCACATAATTGCCTAGGACCACATGCCACATCATCACCTCAAAATATGTGTCATACCGTCACTTTCACCGTATTACGTCGAACTGAACCGCACTTCGCGTCAACACTTCCACCTCATTACCTCAGATCACATGTCACGTCATCATTGTTATCTTATTTGAGTCTCATTATCGTACTTAGCGAGTTAGTAAGGGTGATGATGATGATAACGATGGTGATGTTGGTGGTGAGGGCAAAAATGGTATCAATTAAGTTGACGAAGACGAGGAAGAGGATAGAAAACGTATAAAGGGTAGGAATTACGATATAAAAGAAGTTTTAAAAAATGCGAGGAAAAGATGTTGATTGACCCGTATATTTACCCGAACCCGACCCGGAACCCGTATAGACATGACCCGTATTTTACCCAACCTGAAATACACCCGACCCGTATTTTACCCGAACCCGTATATACCCGACCCGCAACCCGCCCGTTCGACCTGTTTGACAGGCTGTCTATACCCATTGTCTGAATGTCAAACTGGTAATCCGGGTTAAGCAGGAGGAGGCGGTATCATTCAAGACGAAACGGGTAATTTTATCTTTGCTTTCTAACTTTTTTGTGGTATTTGCTCTTCCATGAAGTCAGAACTTCTCGCGCTTCTCGCTGGATTGGAGCATGAAAAATCGCTCAATATTAAGAAGCTTTTAATCCATATGGATAATGCATTTTGTGTCGGAATTATCCTCGAAGACAGTTGGCCAGCAACAGTGATGCCCGTCGTTGAGGGCACCAAAGATAAGATTTATAATTTCCTAGCTTTAACTATAGATAGTGAAAGTCAGGGTCGAACCATAGAGAGGTGGGGAATGTTTATTGTTTGATGTCAATGTTTTAGGCCAGGGTAACAATTTTGGGGGTTTGGATTGATTGTTACTAAGTCTAGAAACAAATATAAAGTAAAACAAATAAATAAAGATGAGATTAAAACTATAGTAAAAAGGATGCTAGGATGTTTGGGTAGTAAATAACAATGATGGTGTAAATCCTAAGTCAACATGTATTGCAGTCGCGTAAGGGGTGTAACATATCCTTTAGGTCTATGCTACCTAATAGCTCCTTTCGGCCTATGCTTTTAGTTCCCAGGTCTCACAATTATTGGGTGTCAACAATAAGGGTGATTCCTAAATTCTAGGTCACATACCTTTCAGTCTTAAGTAACCTAGCCGTCTTAAAGTGTAAACCAATGCCCTTCCCGTATCTCTCAATCTTAGATAAGTCATTACTAACATCCTACAAGTCTCCTTTCAGTCTCATTGTAGGTTATTATAGTCTACGAAGAAAAACGGTCTGAAAACATACGCGCGTTGGTCGACCGACCAGCTAGTCCAGTCGGCCGACCAACACCTCATTCGACCGACCTACAGTGGAGGTCGGCCGACCGAGGCGCTGCTACAGTCGGTCTCGGAATTCGCACCATCTACGTTATTTACTCCCTACATCCTAACACATGGAATTTAGTTACTCATAGAAACAGAAATAACAATAATAACATTAATAAAAACGGAATTCATAGCAATCATTAATCTATGCATGCGATAACAATAAAGGCTTTGGGATTCTAACTTAAACCGGATACTAATAATTCTAAGACAAGAACAATTGATAAACTGAAATTGAAAGAAGAATTACCGTAATATGGATTAGGGCAGAAAAGAACAAGCTTTATTGATTATCGTGGAAGGATTGATGAACTACGAATAAAACTTACAAAACAATAACTTTGAAAAGAGAAAACTAAAACTAAAGATAAATTGAGAGTTTGTAATTAGATGCAGAAATAAACTAAAATACTGGATTAAGAACTGAATTCATAACCCTAAACACGACTTAAGCTTAAATAAGAGAATTAGAAGCGATTCCCCTTTGACCTAATGCGTTCACGGGCTTTTTGCGGAAATTCTGAAACTGCGCTGAGGTCGGTAGACCTAGGTATGTGGTCGGTAGACCTCCTGTCGGGCTTGGTGGACTTCTGACTTTTAAGATAGCAGTCCTCAGGTCGGTAGACCAGGGTAGACCAGGGTAGGAGGTCGGTAGACCTACTTTCCTGTAGGCCAGTCTTGATTTCGCCTTGGTTTGACTTTGTGGTACTTGGGTCGTGCTTTGAGTTGACTTTCCATCGTTCCTTGGCTATGAAAAATCCCGAGGGCATAAATTTGGTATAAAACCGTCTCTTTTCCGCATAAATCTGCAAAAGAGCATAAAAACACGAAAGTAGACAATTGTTGGGAAATAAAGGCTAAAACATAGTAAATGAGTGACAAAATGCGTGTAAAAATAGATGTAAAACATCATAAAATAGACACGCATCAAATTCCCCAAACCAAACCTTGCTTGCCCTCAAGCAAGAAATAGACTCGATCTTAACTAATGGAACGATTTCAATCTCAGAGCGAAATTTACATGTTAGCCTAAACCAATGCCAAGTACAAAATGAGATAATATTCAAATCATGCAAACGAGTTATGGTGTTGTCAAACTTTGCAAAACTAGAGACTATATAGACTTTATACCATGGACTCTCGCGGTACGCTCGAGACACTCATGAAGCAAAGGGTGAGTATATGTAAAAGATAGGAAGAAGTATATTGTCATGATACTCACCTAACTGCGACCCATGAAAACATGCTTGCAATCTAACATGAACAAGAATTCTACAACTATGTATAAACACACTCATCAAGTGACTCGGATACATGCAATTGAGGCAATGAAAGATATGTGAGGTGAAAGGTAAAAAGTGGTTAAGATGTTTTTGGATTTGTGGGGTTAGTAGCCAAGCTAGTAAAACCGGTTCCCAACAACATATTTCACGACTTTTGATATTAAGAAAGTGCTCTTTTGTAGCACAACTCTCACATTAAATATAAGAAAGAACTCCCAAATATTTTGAATGAAGTACGGGAGTAATAACATATAAAAGAAAGGGATTTTGGAACGAAAATTTGAATTCTGGTGCTGTCAGTTGGTCGGCCGACCTATGAAGGTGGTCGGTCGATTAACTTTTGTACGTTTTTGATTTTTTTTTTCGTTTTTCTTTTCTTTCTTTCCTTTTTTCTGAACTTTTCTGTTCTTTTCTTTTTCTTGTTTTCTTTCTTTCTTTTCTCTTTTTGCTCAGGATAGCATATAAACCAAGATGCCTCAAAAAATGAACCAAAGACCACAAATACTAGCTTGGAATGGTAGGCTAAGTATGAGATGTAGTTTTGGGGGATAAAAAGGCAATTTTGGCTATGTGAAGCTTATGGGTAAATACGAGAAAAGGGATCCCAAATGCACGTACCGAGACTCACAAAACGAGATAGTAAAACAAGTATATAGCAATTCAAGTTCATGCTTATGCATATTGATGTAACATGTTCCAAGGGGAGTACTACTCACATCCTAGACAACTGGTTTAAGAATGAAACCAAGAATTAAGCTCTAAAAACTCAGAATGTATAGTAGGTTGCCAACGTATAAGTCAAGTCTCAAGATAACAAGTTAACAAAAACTCGTAGATATGCAAGAGACTCTCATACTAAAACAAGTTGACAAGGCAAGGTAAAGGCATAAACATGTAAGATAGCAAAATCATCCTTGAAATACTCTCGTTCCGACTCGACCTATATGCTAAAATAAACGTGCATTTTTTGGAATTTTTGAAGTTTTTCTATTTTTTTGGATTTTTATTTTGTATATGTGAGGAAAATAAAGAAAAGAACAATGCAAGACAGAAATGCAATAAACGTGTGACAAAATGCAATGGAACAATGCATGTGACACGAAACCATTCCCCAAACCAACCCGCACAATGTCCCCATTGTGCATTAGCCTAAGTAAAGGTTTTATAAAATTAAAGGAAAGATGCAAGTAAAACGAAACCAAGGAAAATGGAAAGAACTCACTGGATTTTTGAGCGCATGAGAAACCTCCCCAAACCAGCGCGAGCTAGGAGGTTTTGGTGGCCAGTAGTGCCACTCCAAGTACCTGAAAAATTCAAACAAAGGAGGACCTTTTTCGGGGGTTAAATGTGTTTTGGGTGATATATAATGTATTGAAGGTTTGAAATAAAGGAGGAAAGGTGAAACAAAAGAAGATAGAATAGGGAAAAGGACTTCCCTATCACGTTTGCACACTTCCCGAAGCATCTTGAGGCGTCTGTACAGGAGAGCAGGTCGGTAGACCCTTTCCCCTGGTCGACCGACCATCTGCCAGTCCCATAATGCTACTAGAACACAGGGGGCTGGTCGACCGACTGAGTGTTGAGGTCGGCCGACCGGTTTCCTGTACAGTGGATTTCTTTTCTTTGGAAGTAACTTGTATCAAGCAAGTTAATCTTCCCCAAACCTGAAATACAGTATATATGCGCCCAAAACATGCGCGAAAAACCAGAATCCAGGTCTAACTGTCTTAACTACGCAACAAAAGCAAAAATTGTCCTAAAAAACTTAAAGCAAACAAACTAGAAAGTCTTAACAAAACAAAAAAAAAGTCTTTAGAAAAAAAGAAACGAGCAAAAAGAAGAAGTCATCCGCGAAGGATTCGGCGTTTCTTTGACCAAGGGCTCTGACTACAGGTTACTCCTTCAGCTATGGTGATTTGGGTAGATGAGTTTCTCTCCACCGTGTAGATGGGTGGGTCATCATCCATAGTGATGCGTGCATTTTATACAGACCTTTTAGGCCATATTAGCACGCATTTCCCTGCTTATTTCGTAGCGTTTTACTACAAATGTCCCCCGAATAGTCTACTTTGGTTTGTTTTGTGTTATTTGCAGATACGAGCCGAAGAAGATAATAATCAAGCCTAAAACATGTCTCCATGCATGCATTTAGGAGAAGAGTTGAGTCGGAGCTTGTTACTACCATCTTGCGATGCGCGTAGAAGTAATGGAAGTCTATCGAGCGAAAGAAGAGCTTCACACCGCTAGTGCCTACTTTGAAGAGCCATAACTCGAGTTCTAGAAATGATAATCAAGTTATTCAAATTGGAGATGAAAGCTTATCCTCTTAGCTTGCCAACGCCACCAAAAACGCTTGATTTGCCTGAGTAACGAATAAATGGCAGCCGTTTGAAGTTCAGTGCGCATTGCAGGAAATCTGTTCGACAGATATAGTCGATCGACCAGTTTTGGTCGATTACTAAGTCGATCGACCAGTGTTTTAGTCGATCGACCTCTTTTGGTCGATTACTAAGTCGATCGACCAGTGTTTTAGTCGATCGACCACTTTTGGTCGATAAGAAAGTCGATCGACCGGATGCTAAGTCGATCGACCAGTTGTTTTTGCCCGAAGCCCAAGATTAACCTAAGCCCATTAGGTTATCAGTTTGGAGTCAGACTAATCTCGTTTTAAAGGCAGCTTTTCAGTGTTTTTCCAGTTTTATCTACTTTTTTATCCTTTACCTTTTTATCTCTATTTTTAGAAGAAACTTGTAATCAGTAATCTATCGGTAGCATTTCTTAGCTTTCAAGAATTATGCTTTGCCATTTACATTCGGTAATTTCATTTCCTTTGTTCATTTTATTCTCATTACTTTACTACTTGCTTTCTATTGTTTTATCTTGCAGTTTTATTATCGCGATCATGTACTCCCTTTCCATTATTTATTCTATCTCAATCGTTCCCTCTATTATGCGTAGCTAATCCTCTAGACTAGGATATAGGTGATCCAATGATAATGTGACGATGTTCGTTTAGGTTAGATCCGTTGTTGGTAATTTGTCTCTGTTGTTAATTATGACATTTATTTGTGTTTAATTGGTTAAGTCGACGTAGCTAATTACTCGTATGGTAAACCCCGACCTAAGATCGAAAGCCTGGTGAGGGTTAGACCTGTCATAAACATTAGAGTGCCCTAATAAGTTGCGAGAGCCCGTTAGAAGCATTCTAGGGCGAATAGCGATCCGAGAGGACCTTTTCACTACCCCTTAGATCGGTAATTGCGACTGATCTGCGACCTAAACCCCCTATCGTTACACAATCATTGGTGAACCGACTATCCTAGTTTTCTCTCCCTTATATTTTTATACTATTTTCTTTATGTTTTTCTTTTCTCTCTTTCCTTCACTACTCTTAGTTTTAGTTCAAACAACAATCAAAACCCCCAAATTCGGTTACCTCGACAGACTTTAGTTTAGCATTTAGATTTCATATCTGTCTCTCTGTGGATACGATCCCGACTTCCTTGCTACATTTGTTAGGCCAGTTGGTTATCTTTGATAGGGTTGCGACAGCCGTGTCACATAGCTCTAGCCATCCATCTCCCGGGGTTGTCGACTCACAAGTCGTGGGCCGACACTTTCCTCGATTTCTTCTTCTTAGGGCTCTTTTCTTCAGCCAAATGATCACTTGCTTGAGTGATCTCGTTCTCTACATCATTTGATCGAGTAAGTGGTACTACTCGATCAAGAATATCTCTCTTCCTACCGCTTATAGACTCTGTCACTAGTGTCGCAATTTCCGGAGCATCCAAATCAGCCTCCTGAACGAGAGATTCACCTGCACATGCCTCAAAACACATCAAAGCCTTCGAAGGATCCTTTGTGAAGGATCCTTGTACATAACATTCACTAATATTATTAAAAACATCAGAAATGTCAATAGAAGAATCCTGCAAAAAACAAGGTTCATCAACCGAGGGTTCAAACGTGTTAGGAACATGTTCATTACTAACACCTACCAAAACAGGTTGGTCAGTCAAGGGGTGAAGGTCTAACTCATTGGCTGTATCCAAATCCAAGTCGGTATCATCAACGAGGAGGGAAAGAGAATCAAGTAACCTATCATACTCATCCTTAAGAATGAGTGACTCTTCAGTGACGGATGTGATAAGATCACACTCGACAGGAAAATCCGGGCTACTAATATTGACGTCCTCATACCTCTCTGTATCTTCACTGGCTTGGATAAGGTGTTTGAGAAGCTCCCATTGCTTCTCGTAAGGTAAGTCTAAAAAATCTCATCCACACTTCCTCTCAATCTCGATCAAGGTCGTCTTACCGGTAACTCTATCATAAAAGATACGACAAACCTCCCCAACACTAACAGGATAGTCAGACTGAGAAAGGAAAGAGGTTAATCTACCACAATAGATATGTAATGGTTCATGCTCGAGTTGCGGGAAAGGGGCGATGGTCATGACGGTAAAAGAAAAAGGGAAAACATAAACAAAAAACAATAAACACTGGCGCCACCTCCCCGGCAACGGCGCCAAAATTTGATGCCCGTCGTTGAGGGCACCAAAGATAAGATTTATAATTTCCTAGCTTTAACTATAGATAGTGAAAGTCAGGGTCGAACCACAGAGAGGTGGGGAATGTTTATTGTTTGATGTCAATGTTTTAGGCCAGGGTAACAATTTTGGGGGTTTGGATTGATTGTTACTAAGTCTAGAAACAAATATAAAGTAAAACAAATAAATAAAGATGTCATTGTTTTATGGTAACAAAAAGGATGCTAGGATGTTTGGGTAGTAAATAACAATGATGGTGTAAATCCTAAGTCAACATGTATTGCAGTCGCGTAAGGGGTGTAACATATCCTTTAGGTCTATGCTACCTAATAGCTCCTTTCGGCCTATGCTTTTAGTTCCCAGGTCTCACAATTATTGGGTGTCAACAATAAGGGTGATTCCTAAATTCTAGGTCACATACCTTTCAGTCTTAAGTAACCTAGCCGTCTTAAAGTGTAAACCAATGCCCTTCCCGTATCTCTCAATCTTAGATAAGTCATTACTAACATCCTACAAGTCTCCTTTCAGTCTCATTGTAGGTTATTATAGTCTACGAAGAAAAACGGTCTGAAAACATACGCGCGTTGGTCGACCGACCAGCTAGTCCAGTCGGCCGACCAACACCTCAGTCGACCGACCTACAGTGGAGGTCGGCCGACCGAGGCGCTGCTACAGTCGGTCTCGGAATTCGCACCATCTACGTTATTTACTCCCTACATCCTAACACATGGAATTTAGCTACTCATAGAAACAGAAATAACAATAATAACATTAATAAAAACGGAATTCATAGCAATCATTAATCTATGCATGCGATAACAATAAAGGCTTTGGGATTCTAACTTAAACCGGATACTAATAATTCTAAGACAAGAACAATTGATAAACTGAAATTGAAAGAAGAATTACCGTAATATGGATTAGGGCAGAAAAGAACAAGCTTTATTGATTATCGTGGAAGGATTGATGAACTACGAATAAAACTTACAAAACAATAACTTTGAAAAGAGAAAACTAAAACTAAAGATAAATTGAGAGTTTGTAATTAGATGCAGAAATAAACTAAACTACTGGATTAAGAACTGAATTCATAACCCTAAACACGACTTAAGCTTAAATAAGAGAATTAGAAGCGATTCCCCTTTGACCTAATGCGTTCACGGGCTTTTTGCGGAAATTCTGAAACTGCGCTGAGGTCGGTAGACCTAGGTATGTGGTCGGTAGACCTCCTGTCGGGCTTGGTGGACTTCTGACTTTTAAGATAGCAGTCCTCAGGTCGGTAGACCAGGGTAGACCAGGGTAGGAGGTCGGTAGACCTACTTTCCTGTAGGCCAGTCTTGATTTCACCTTGGTTTGACTTTGTGGTACTTGGGTCGTGCTTTGAGTTGACTTTCCATCGTTCCTTGGCTATGAAAAATCCCGAGGGCATAAATTTGGTATAAAACCGTCTCTTTTCCGCATAAATCTGCAAAAGAGCATAAAAACACGAAAGTAGACAATTGTTGGGAAATAAAGGCTAAAACATAGTAAATGAGTGACAAAATGCGTGTAAAAATAGATGTAAAACATCATAAAATAGACACGCATCAAATAGCTTAAAGTTTATTGTTAAGCGCTGCAAGGAGTTAGTGAATGAACCTCATTGGGCAATCAGAATTGAGCATACCTTCAGAGAAGCTAATAGAGCCGCCGATTACCTAGCAAATCGTTGCGTCTACTCAAACACCTCTTTTCAACATGTACAAGGTCCAAATGCGGAATTGTGAACTATTCTTAGAGAGGACATCTTTGGGGTTGCTATTCCCCGTGTAATAGCGAATAATTAGTTTCTTTTCGGGGCTTTGCCCCTCTTTATGTACCAAAAAAAAAAGGAAAAAAAAACTGGTGCTTGTGGGATGGAACCATGAAATGGACTCTATCACCTTATCGACGCAGTCAAGACCCCCACATGAAATTTAATATGATATCAAAGTCTTCATGGTTGTGTGGCATGGGGTTGTGAAGTGAAATTGAGCCAATTGATTTTGGTTATGATGTCTTGAAATTTAATATGATGATATTCGTTTTAAGTAAGACTTATTGTTAATTAAATATGGACTTAACATGTGAGATAGCTATCTAGACCGTGAAGAAAAAGAAATAAGTTTCAATCCAAATATGTGTCAATTGAGTTTGGTTATGTTGCCTTGAACTCGATTTTAATTCATTTTAGTTCAGTCATTTCTATTAAGTTGAATTCAGTTTATTTTAGTTTAGTTTAGTTCTGTTATCTCTTTACTAGTTAACTAGTAACCTTTTTTTTTTCGGTTTAGCTTCATTAAACTCAGTTCAATTCAATACAATTCCATTAAATTTAGCTTAGCTCAACTATTTTTTAGCCGAAAAGAACAAGATTTTAGGTCTTGTTCTTTCTGGCTTAATTTCAGCTTGTTTCATTTCTACTTAGTGATATTCGTTACAGTTCAACTTAATTTCATTCAGTTTAATTTAAGTAATCTCTTAACAAATTAGCTCTTACTTAAACTCAATGCAATTTAGCTACGTTCTAATCAATTAAGTTCGCTTTAGCTCCCTTCAAAAAAAAAAAGTTCTCTTTAGCTCAGCTCCATTAAGTTTAGTTCAGCTCATTTCAGTCGAAAAGAACGTAACTCAACTCCAATTGTTACCAACTGATTTTGGGTCACACAAACCTTAAAAATGGAAGGACCCAAATATGAAGTATTACAAATTTTCTCGGGAAGATTGTTGATTAATCTTTTCTTTATAAATGTCACTTAAAAGTTAGACTTTGTTGATTCAATTAATATGATGTCCAATTTTTTGCATGCAATATTCTATGGTAAATGAAAACATATCTTTTGGATTTTAAATTATTTGAAATATCAACTAAAGACGATATTTGGTTCTAGCCCGCTAACTTGAACTAGGCAGGCATGGCATGGCAAACGGACAGGTATAACCGACTCGCTATAATGATCATATGTATAAAATTAAATCCTTTATCAATATTTTCGAAGGGTAGCAACGGTCTGTGCTGACTCAATCTCGAAAATGTTTGTTTTATTTTCACGTACTTAAAATTAAAACATATCTTTTGGATTTTAAATTATTTGAAATATCAACTAAAGACGATATTTGGTTCTAGCCCGCTAACTTGAACTAGGCAGGCATGGCATGCAAACGGACAGGTATAACCGACTCGCTATAATGATCATATGTATAAAATTAAATCCTTTATCAATTTTTTCGAAGGGTAGCAACGGTCTGTGCTGACTCAATCTCGAAAATGTTTGTTTTATTTTCACGTACTTAAAATTAAAACCTTTTACACAAATATTCATATTTTTATTTGATCTTGTACCTACTCACAATATTTTTATTCTTGATGAAAAGTGCGAATTTTCTGTCCCACATCATCATCTTTTTCTTGCGACACCTCATTAATGTGATATAAATTACCATCAATTATATATTCCCTCCGAGTCATAGTAATGGTTCCTTTACCTTTATGCACAAAAAATAAGAAAATGATTCTAAACCACATAAAACACCCTACCTCACACTGAATTGATTTTGGACCACAAAAAAGTTACTAAAAATGAAAAGAGGAACCATCACTAAACTCGCACCAAAAAAAAGTAAAAATCATTACTCCGACTCGGAGGGAGTACATCTTTAACTCCATGACAAATGAGGGTGTACTTTGTATTTGTAGGATGGTGGTGCCACCAATGTGATAGTAAAAGAAGCACATGTGAAATAACAGTTTTAGGAAACTGACAAAAGTCTCTTATGTTGGGTCAGTTGGTATTTCCAATTCCGTCAATAGTTTACAATTATTTTATATAAGATTATTTATATAAGAAACCTAAACTATGTTTATAGTTATTAAAAGAAAAAAAATCTGTTGAACGATGCAAATGGATATTGGTCACAGTCAAATGGAGGAGAAAACATGCAGGTCATAAAATCAATGGGGTCTCACTCTAAAAGTAATTGGCAATAGAGGGGGTAACCCCTTAGCTTAGAGCTGAAAAATCTGACCCGACTCGAGGAACTTGACTCGACTTTCCAGAAAACCGACCCAATAGAACCTGAAAATTGGGTGACTCGAAACTGACATGAGGCTAACCTGATAACCAATAATCTTTATTTTTTCCAACCTAAACCGAAGGTTGAACCGATCCCACCCGACCTGTGATTCGATATTGTCTTAATTGATGGTGACCCGATAATGAACTAGTTTAATAATGGTGTAAACAAGACCAAATTAACATTCATCTTAATTGTTTTCCCTTAAAACAACAATTAATACACATACACGTTCTTTAAATATAAAACTATTTGCTAGACATGATGTGAGTCTCCAAATTAATATTTTTATCCACTACAAATTCAAACTACTAGCAAGTGTAAGTAGGAGTTGATCTCACAAGGAAGGTGTGTTTTGTAGGTGTATTTTGTCGATTAGATGTGTTAAATTTAATTAACCAAATGAGGGTTTTGATATGCTGATTAAGCTAAAACTACTAATAAGACATTGATATAATGCAATGAAATTATAATTGAAAGTGTAAATAAATATGAGAATAATTCTTGAACCAAATAGTTTCCACCAACTAGATATGAATGGATCATTGACTCTTTTAATCTATTTCATTATTGAATATATTTTGCTATGAAGTTGTTGACTTCTAATTCTACAATCTACATGCTATTAGTTATTAGATACAAGCTATTACAATATTGTCAATTTAGTCAAACGCCTAATCGTATCAAGAGTGTATAATAATGCGATGGAATTTAGCAAAAATGAATTAATTTAAAAACAAGTGATGTTTCACTATGATTCATACAAGTTTAATCATTTATAATAACTCAGTAATGATAAATTAACTTATTACTTGATGAATTATAATAGCCAAAATCAAGGGCGGATCTCCATTGAGCTGGGCCGGGGCCAGGCCCCCCTAACTCTCAGCCCAAGCTAAAGCCACCAACTCTTGCAACTAGAATACAATATTGGGCCTTTCTATTTTAATGTAGGATTTAATGTCCAACCTACTATACGTCGTCGACACATTACTAAATATCGTCGACACAAATTAATGAACTACCTAAACTACCCCTCCCATCCCCCTTTATATTCAAATAAAAGTAACTCATTTTTCATTCAACAAAATTCAAATTCAAATTCAAAAACCGTATTTTTTCAACAACAATTTTTCCGTCTCAATTCCGAAACTTGAATACGGTATGTATTCTTTACTTTTGTTTATATGTTATGTTTTTGTTAATTTGATAGATTAGAAACGGAATTAGGATAGATGCCTTATTTTGTACGGAATTAGGATTGAATTGTAGTTTGATTGTTGGATTTGTAGTAGTGATTCACCCGGTTATGTGTCGAATTATTACTTTGAATTAGTTTGGAAAATAAAAAAGAAAAAAAAAAACGCAGAAATAGGCTGGGACGTGGAACAAGTACGGCTGGGGATGGGGACGGACGAACTGGCCGTTCGTCTGGGGTGGGGGACGGACGAACTGGCCGTTCGTCTGGGGTGGGGGACGGACGAAGAAGCAATTCGTCTGGGGAGGGGGGCGGTCGAAGGGGTTCTTCGTCTGGGGAGGGTGACAGACGAACACCAGGTTCGTCTGGGGTTGGCTGGGGACGGCTCTCATTTTCGTCCAATTTATTTATTTTTTATTTTTTATTTTTTTTTTAAATTAGGGTTAAGGGTTTAGGGTTTTCTTTTAGGGTTTAGGGTTAGGGTTTATTAAATTTTTTTTTTTTTTTTTTTTAAAATAATTTTATTAGTTCCGTCTTGCTTTTTTAACGTAATAACGAAAAATTTTTATTCAAAAATGTTTTATAATTTTGTGAATAGATGGTCGGGGGAAGAAATGACAGAAATGTGAGAGGTCGAAAGGTGACAGCTTCAGCACGGGCTGGGAAACAGTTACGGATTGCGCCGGAGGATTTAGCTGATGCTGCGGAAATTTTAGCCGACGAGTCGGTAGTGCACGGTTCTGAGGAGCGGGTTGAGGACCGGGTTGAGGAGAGGGGTGAAGAGAGGGTTGGGGCTGAGGAGCGGGTTAGGAGGGGTCCCCGTAGACGGGTTGACGGTTGTTTTGTGGCTGAGGAGGGTTCTAGCAGTGTAGCGGCTCCGAAGAAGAAGAGGTCCGCTAAGGATAGTTCTTGGGTGGCTACCCGTCCTGTTCCTGGAGGCCCAACTGTTTGTACCGTGATTCCGAGCTTTTTGGGGCACATCGCCAACCAGTTATGGACGACGCCTAACGATGTAGGTCGACCAGTGTTGACGGGTTACCACCGATTCGGTAAGGCGAAGGTGTTGACTAACTGGCCACTATCTCCGACCGTTCAGTCTATGTATGACGATAGTGGTCTTGCTCACCTTGTTGGTTCCATGACCGAGTATTTTAACATGCCCCTTATTTCTGCTTTTGTTGAGAGGTGGCAACCCGACACCAACAGCTTCCACATGCCTTTTGGGGAGATCAGCATACTCCTTCATGATGTCGCACGGGGGGCTGTCGACGGAGTACCGTCTCCCTTAGGAGTAGAACGAGGGGGTGTAGTGAATGCAGCACCATTACGTTGCAAACCATCGGGCGTAGAAGATCTACCTCTACCCCTACCTCTACCTCTACCAAGGCTGACCCGAACCCGTGCGTGCTCAACGGCGGACGGTTCTCTACGAGTTGTTTTTTTCGGACGACCTCTCGGGTTCTCGTTCATTTTAGGCTCGCATACATCCTCCTCTTCCGGATGCAACTGGGAGTATACGGCATCGAACATGGTAGATCTCATAGTTGGGTCTGCATTCCTGATTTCATCAAACAACTCCTCAACTCGAGCATCGTCACAAGTAGGCATCGCTTCAGAACCATCGTACTCCAATTTCCTCCAAAATGGATGTAACACATCAAGAGGCACTCGATGCCCATTATAAGCTAAGCGATGAAGTGAACAAGCACATAGCAACCCCAGTGTAGTAGCCGTCACACATCCGCAATTGGCCGATAAATCCTCTTCCAACATCTTGGCGCCTCTTTCAAATTCTGCCCGCATTTCGATGATACCTTCCTTCGATATTTTATAAGTAATTCTGGAAAACAATCGATGAAGACCCGTCAGCCGTACCGATCTAGATAACTGCAACCGGTGTCGGATCTCAACATGTTGCGTTTCCAACAACGAATGGAAACGTATCCAAATCCTATCAAGAGCCAGTTTCGCGCTATTCAACCACTTCTTCAGATTTGCATGAGCTGACTCAACACGAGAAGTAGTAGTGTTACCGAAATGAATTATCTTGTTCGTTCTGTACTTGGCCCATTTTTCCACGTGCGGGATCCATTGATCCTCAACATAAGCTGCCACACCCGCAAATTGCCTAACAAGCTCGCTCCACGCAACATCAAACAACTCTCGGGTCTCCGCCTCAACAACTGCCTTAAACAATATGCTAGTTACATACTTAGCCCAACTATCCTTGCCAGTGATATTGAGTGCTTTGGTCTCCACGTTCGAATATATATGCCAAAGACATAACAAGTGATCCGAATCAGGAAAAACAGTCGGAATCGCCTTCAATAAACCCCGTTCGAAATCTGTGACAATTACATTAGGCTGAACGTCGTCGTTGAGAAGGGACTTCAATCGCTCTAAAACCCAAACATACCCCTCCTCGGACTCATGAGTAACAATCGCATAAGCGATCACAAAGCTCTTCCCAACCGGTGTATCACCCACCATCTCAATTAGCGGAAGACCGTACAAGTTTGTCTTGTAGGTGGAATCGATCAACGCAACATAGTAGTATGATCGAAACATCTTAACTGATTTTGGATGAGCCATGAACACGTGGGTAAGCTCGTCTTCCTCCGGATCGGTAACCCAGAAATGGACATACTTATGCTGAACCGCGAGTGCCAACATCTGTTGTGCCGGGTTTCTCCCATCTCTTTCCTCGGCCCTTATTTTCTGAGAACGATTGTAGATTTTTCGCCGATTTGGCCTAGACTTCTCTGGATTTCTCTGATGCAAACCCGCACTAATAACAGCCGGTGTAACATGAGCTCTAAGTTGGGCATCGATGAAAGCCAACTCTTCTTCATCAAACCGTGCGTGATATCTATCGCCATCACTATACGTCACAAACCCGTGATTATGATACCCGAAAATCATGACCACCCTCCATCTACCTTGTATTATTTCAACAGCTTTCATTCTGAATTTGCAATTGCACTAGGTGCTACCGTGTTACTCCTTCTCAAAGTATCAGCATCACCATTTAAGGGAGGTCGTCCACCCATCCGACAAACAAAATAGTCCTGTCTCAAACTCGTGTGACGACCGACTTTTTTGTTGCTCGCTCTTTTAATTCCAAACCCGAGTCTCATTGCTATCGCAAATGCCCAAGTAAACCCTTCTCGACTCGAAATAAAAATATTATCGGTGGTAAAATGACTAGAGTAGTCAACACCGTCTCCATCATCATAAACCTGCACACGGTTCGATAATTACGTTCATGATTACGGTTTAGGGGTTAGGGTTAGGGTTAGGGTTAGGGTTACGATTACGATTAGGGTTACGGTTACTTTAAAAAAAAAAAAATGGGACAAAGAACATTCACGTCCAGAACAGGTCTGGGACAAAGAACATTCACGTCCAGACCCTGTCCCAGACGTGGCACTGGTTCGTCCCAAACCAGTGCCAGACGTGGAACATCTGCGTCCCAAACCATGGCCAGACGGATGGGATTTTCGTCCCATACCCACCCTGGACGAAAATCCCATTCGCCCCATACCAACCGTGGACGAAAAATTTCTTCGTCCGACATTTTTTCCTTTTTTTTTTTTTTTTTTTTAAAACAAACCGGCTTCGGGAATCTACGCTAATCCGTTCTACAATATTACAAATCCTAAATTTCAAACAACTAAAAATCGTAAATTTCAAACAAATTAAAATCGTAAACTAACCTCGTCATTGTCGCTCATCGTTGAAAACCGTTCTTCAAAACGTGGATTTTGTATTTTCTAGAAAAACCGATTTTTGTATTTTCAAAGAAAACCGAGTTTTTGAATTTCGTAAAAACCCGATATGGTTTTTAAGTCCGAAAATGAAGTTGTAGATATAGAGGATTGCTGGGGGCAAAATGGGTATTTCATGTTAATGTGTCGACGATAATTAGTAATGTGTCGACGATATTTAACACGACCCTTTAATGTTTGATACTCTTTAGTACTACTAAATGCACAACAAAATAGAAGATATTGGCCCACTTTTATGGCCCAAGTGCTAATATGTATGTGTCATCTAAAAAAACTACCCCCAAGTTAATTTAATTCTCTTATACTAAACTATTTTTAACCTTTGATTCCCCATAGTCTATAGCCCACCTTTTTTATGTTCATTTTCTTTTTTGTGTCATTTCTTAATGTCTTCATTTAATTTCAATAGTTTCACACATAAAACTCACAAATAACACAAATAATACCTCACTTGCTTAGATGCGATAATTTTATAACGTATACAAGCTATTATCCGAGATATACCTCGGCCCCCCTTAATAAATTGTTGAAGATCCGCCACTGGCCACAATACAGTAGGTAAGTAAACAAAAGATTGATTCACCTAATCTAGCAATGAGTAATTAACTAACTACAATTACTTGATCATTCTAGCTGCGTAATTAACAAACCAACAATAAACCAAGTTAAATTTAATATTCAAACAATAAAATAGGAATAGAATAGGAGTCTTACAATTCAAAATTAAAGGGTTGTTCGGTTGCCTTTTAAAATTATGGGAAAAGAGTAAATGAAGTCTTGTTTGGTTGCCCAATTCATTGGAAGAAGAATTTCCTATGGAACTCAAATTTCTACATAATGTAGAAAGTCACTTACCTAGCCCCCTTTAGAAAAGTGGGAGTTACCACATCAATTAAAGTTCTCATATTCAACCAAATAACATTTACATAATTCATGTGATTTTGAAGTTTATATGAATTTAATCTTCCCGGAAATTTCTTCTTCCCATGGTGAACGAAATGACTCCTAATTTGGCTTCAAAGACTTGCTCTTGATACTTATTTGCTTTGGCCTAAGGCATTGGGCCTTAACTTGCATTAAAAATCACACTTTAGTGACATTTTTAGGCCTAACACCAACCTCTAAAGAAACCATGTCTATTACCAACCCAACACCAAAGACACATGAACTAAAATTCAATAAAATACTTTTCAATCTCTCAATCAACCATCAAAATGTCCTTTACTAATCCTACTAAACTAGACTAATCAACTACCCATCAAAAATTAAATACATAACATAAATTATAGGTTGATAACTTAACATGATACTGATCCTTTAATGACCTAACCCGACCTGCCACCCGTTGATAATCCAACCCGAAGACGACTTGACATGTACAGTAATAGTCTCGAGCCCGTCATTGACCTTATACAACCCGTATTCGATATTACCCGGCCCACTCTGGCCCAATCCGTAACCGAGTGACATGATTACCAAATTTGACATAACTTATAAAATGGCAAACTCTTTTTTTATCAACATGGGACACTCACATATGGGTATCATTAGGGATGGCAGTGGGTCGGGTCCCCGACCCAGACTCTCAAGATCTGACCCTAATGGGTCGGGTATGGGTCTGAATTTTTGGGACCCGCTCGGGTATGGGTCGATAAGAGTCTTACATAAAAACTTCAGGTCCGGGTCCGGGTCCGGGTCTTGGGACCCTACCCGACCCTTAGACCCTTATATTTATTAAAAAAAAATGACAAAAAGAAAAGAAAAAACACACATATACGAACGTCAATAACCAAATAACATACATAAAGACGGTTTATTATTAGTTATCAGTAAAATACTATACGCATATCCAAATACCCATTAAGAATAATGAGGAAATTGATGAAATAATAAGTTTGTGTCCTAGTTAATGATATAATTTAGGGAAAAAATTGCTTCGTCAAAGAAAAAAGCAGAGCCTACTTGGCCCGCATCCTCTGGGTCGGGAATGGGTCCATTAATTTAAGACCCTTTAGGGTCTGGATTGGGTATATATGAGTCCAAGGTATACGACTTAGGGCGGGCCTGGGTCTTGCTGGACTCTACCCATTACCAACCCTAGGTATCATATATGATTTTCTTCACAAAATCACAACCAACTTGAAAGGAGAAGGAAATTTATAATGACTCATCCGCATAATTGGTTTATTACAAAAAAAATAAAATTGTACACTATTGACTGATACACCTAATAATAATAGGGTTATTTCATGATAATAATCCATTCTATAATTGGGTTATTTCATGATAATAATTCATTCTATAATAATAATAGGGTTATTTCATAATAACCATTTTTTTCCTAATTAATGAGGTGAGGGTTCATCCCATCACCCCTATAGATCCGCCCCTTGCAAGATATAGTTTCATACATTCAAAAAACATATTGTTGAGGGTTTATTCTTATAATTTTGCCAATACTCTATCAACCATTGGACGAATAGCATCAAATACCAAGCTATAAGATCTTTCAGTTGGATGTATCGAATCCCAAAATATATACTTAGAACGATCATTACATATATTTGTCATGGAATTGCAAGTGTAAGATCCTTCCATAAAGCCGGTTCCACAACACCCTTTGTCCACCTCCTCAAAACCTGCATTTTAAAATATATTTAATCTTAGACGGGCTTTTCATTAATTTAGTGAGAACATAGCATGAAAAATAAAAACTAAATAACACTTTTTTCCCTATGTGAGAAGTTTTTCAATAATGTTATTGAGCGACATTCATAAAAATTTTGTGTTGAAGATAAACATAACTGAATATTCATAATTGATCAACTAAAATCTAATTTTGCGATTAAGTACAAAAAATAAGAAGTCGGGATATACAATAACCAAAAATAAAATAGTCTAAATATACATTTTATTTTCTTGCATGCGTGAGATCTAGTCACCGTATTACCTCTTTTTTCTTGAGTAAATAAACTTTTTATTAATTATCAAAATGCATGCGTCACGAAGTCAACGGATACAATCAGAAATAACACCCGACATTATTGACCCACCATCTTATTAACCATTAGGCTAAAGTACTATATACCACCACCATAACCATTAGATTAAACCATTTTCGATATTAACCTACAAATCGGTGAATTACACATGCCTATATATACACCACCTTTTTAACCTTTAGGTTTAAAAAAATTGGTATTAACCCACTAATCAGTGGACAACACATTTCCGAACCAACACTATTAACTTCACATCCCATATAAGTAACGTATATATGACTTTATTTAATCAGATATACTTATAATAGACCGAACATTGTCAAAATTATAATATATAAATAGAGTGGACTGCGCATATATACTTACATATACCACCTTAACTATTAGGTTAAAACAATTTTTGTATTATTAACCTACTAACGAGCAGACAACACATTATTCCGATCCAACCCTATTAACTTCGCGACCCATATATATAAGTATATCCGACCCCATTTAATCAGATAGACTTATAATAGACTGAACATTGTCCAAATTATCATATATAAATAGAGTGGATTGCACATACTTCTATATACCGCCTTAACTATTAGGTTAAAACATTTTTTGTATTATTAACCTACTAACAAGCAGACAATACATTTTTCCGATCCAACCCTATTAACTTCGCGACCCATATATAAGTATATCCGACCCCACCACTTAATCAGATAAACTTAGAATAGACCAACAATTGTCCCAATTAATATATAAATAGAGAAAGAATAATTGGACCACGTACCATATTTCTTTGGATAATTAATTTGGTGTAGTAGAGGTGTATAAATGTCAGCATAAATAAGCATAGAAGAAGTAGGTTGGGATAGTTGCATAGAATTCAATTCATTAACCAACATTTTGTTGAAATCTGTTGCTATTGATGATAATGTCTCAACACATTGACGTTGTTTAAAAGGTGTTGCATGGCTTGTCATCACTGCCGGTAAACATCCCACTGGTGGTAGTCCCACCACTACTATCTTTTCCGCTCCTCGATCTCTTAAACCCTGTAAACGAAGGAGTTAAGCTAAGCACGGGCTGATCAAGTCATAACAGTAAATAACTTTGAACTTTGCTTGATTCATGCCTATAAATCCTTTTACTATAAAAACGATAGCATTTCTTAGCTTTCTGTAGACTATGAGTGGAAAAAACATTAATTTATATGGAACCCCCACTTTGTATATATATTTAATTATTTTCTCTTATCCCATTAATTAATTGATATCTTTTTCGACACTTGAATTCAGAAAATTTTCTTATATTTCATTCTTTAAAATTGTATAAATTAGACAATTATATACAATCAAACACATACAATAGACTTATAGATTATAAGTAGCGTAAAAATATACATTGCTCATAAATTATAAAAATATATTTATAAATCTCATATTAATTTTATGTCATATAAATTAATAGTTCTCTTTTCACTTGCATTTCATACGTTTGTTCAATGTATATGAGGTGTATTTTAATAAAACATATGAAATCCAAGTGAACGGAGAACATTTATATTTTACTCCATTTATTACAGTTGAAACAAGTTAATAAAAAAATAATTGTCATCAATTTTGTATGTTCTTATTGCTAATATTCTTAGTTTCTTACGACCTGCTACAACTCGGCTAAATTTCATCATTTCGGTATCGTATCAATTAATATATCTCAACCCGTACATTTTTTTTGCACGGGTATAAAAATAGTTAATTGTTTATAAATCACATGCAATGTGAGTACATATTTTCAATGCAAGGACCCATATGTAACTGTGTTGTGTTTGTAGATGGATTGTTTAAAGATATAAATTGCGAGGAGATAATTTCAACTAAAAATTTAAATCCCCGGTTGGTGAAAATTAATGCTCTTATATCTTGATAAGTCACCTTACTTGAACTCCCCGTGGGTTTGAATAGTGAATATGAGAATTCGAACTTGGGAGCTTAGAGTGATCATATTATATAAGAAAACTATTACAACTAAGTATTTAAAGCGATGATTGAGACCTAAACAAAGATTCGAAGGAAACATCACATTCCTACCCCTTATACGGTTAAACAATAGATTTATAATGTTTTTACACATGTCGAATATATATATACAAACACGTGGCATGTCAGACTAATTAACAGACTTGTTTTTTCTTCAATAACTTACTAGACCTTGAATAAATTTCATGAAGAGAAATTAGCATTATGATGTTAATCAAAGGTAAATAAATAAATAAAAATATAAATTGTGAGGAGATAATTTCAACTAAAAATTTAAACCGTTAGGTGATGAGAGTTCATGCTCTCATATCTTGATACGTCGCCTCACTCGAACTCTTTGTGGGCTTGAAGAGTGAATATGAGCATTCGTGAACTTGGGAGCTTAGAGTGATCAGTATTATATAAGAAAATTATTTCAACTAAAAATTATGTTAACATCCCTACCTATTTAGATATTTCTTTTATTGTTTTACGTCTTATTCTCCAGGAATAGCTACTCCCGTACAATAGCTAATAAAAATTAGGGTTATTTCATGGGAATAATCCAACCTATGTCTCATCTTCTCATATTAATCCAAACTAACGATTAACTAAGAAAAATCCAACCTATAACCTCATTTAACTTTCATTGAACTTTGACTATTTTTAAACTCTTATTGTCGGTAGGTTAGCACGTTAAAAATAAAAAGTAAGTCAAGGTGACGTGCTTTCTTATCGAAAATAAGAGTTCAAAAATAGACAAAGTTCAATGAAAGATAATTGAGGTCATAGGTTGGATTTTTCTCAGTTAATCGTTAGTAGGGATTAATATGAGAAGATGAGGTATAGGTTGGATTATTCCTATGAAATAACCCTAAAAATTAATCTAAGGGCCTAGCTAGCCCCTCGTTCCTACAAAAAAAACTAAAAATTTAAAGTGTTGATTGAGACTTAACCAAAGATTTATAGCAAGAAATTTCACATTATTTCTACATACACCTTAAACAATTGATATATAATGTTGTTAGACATGTCGAACATCAACACTACATTCACGTCGCATATCAGATGAATTAACATATTTGTTTTCTCTTCAATAACTTAACTAGTCCTTTAAATAAATTTCACGAAAAGAAATTAGCTTGTATTGCCAATCATGTTCTTACTTTTTTTTTTTCGCGAAAGTGGTGATTAATCCCCATAACTTTGACCAATTGTGAAATTAAGCCCCATAAATTTCAAATGTAGTGATTAGGCCCCATAACTTTGAAAAATAATTTCATATGTATTTCAATTATACTAAAGCTAGTGAAAACATTTAAAATATTCTATATAAAAACTATATTAATTAATAAATTATATAAATCCTTTTAAATATTAAAAATTATTTAATATACAATGAGTTTAAATATAAAATGATTTAATGGTATATTTATGTTAAAATTAAAAATAGGGTTCGATTTCACTTTTTTGTCAAAATTGTGGGGACTAATTGCTACATTTGTAACTTACGTGACTGAATTTCACAATTGGTCAAAGTTATAAGGGTTGCTTTTTTTATTCTTTGCAAGTGTTATATGAATTTAACGTAAATAAATAAATGAACGGAACG
Organism: Silene conica; assembly: GCA_029255685.2. Classification (NCBI taxonomy): domain Eukaryota; kingdom Viridiplantae; phylum Streptophyta; class Magnoliopsida; order Caryophyllales; family Caryophyllaceae; genus Silene; species Silene conica. Next base: position 84,513,895 of record CM055314.2, read on the forward strand.
AAAAAAAAAGTATCTATCTGTCTCAAAATGATTAGGACTTATTATTACCTGGATGAAGGATTTGCTGTTGTCTAACATAAAATGTAGGTAAGTTGGGGCAGTATAAGGTGTTAAAGGAGTATCCACAATTCCAAGGGTATACATTATATCATTTGTACCACAACTTATAACAAATATTGACTTCTTCATTATCTCTTTCATTCTCCTTTTTCCAATCATACTCTTTATTTTCATCTTGTACTCGTCCAAGTATTCCAATTGCTTTGACATGTCCATTACATTCTGCATTTCAACAATAATAAATCAATTATATGTAAATTTAATTTCCTCGATCGATCTTGCTCATATGGTTGACTAGATCAATTTAGGCCCTGTTCTTTTCGGCTGAAACGAGCTGAAATGAATTAAATGGAGTAAAGTTTAATTGAAATAAATTGAGAGATATTGAGGTGAAGTGAATTTAGTTGAATTAAAAGTTGAACATAATTGATTGAACGTAAATAAAACTTAACAAAATACAGCGAATTAAAATTGAAAGGAGTTGAAATTAAGTCAGAAAAAACATAACCTTATTAAGATATAATTAGCGAATAAGTCATTTAGGATTCAGGTTCAAACGCTCTCACGATAAAAATTAGGTTATAGAATACTTTATCAAAGTCGTGTACATTACTAGGCTATTAAAAGAATGGCCAACTTCGTAAAGTATAATTTGATGCTGTAGTTTATCCCAATTGTAGTACAAAATATAAAAAAAGGTAACGATTGCGAGTTTCACTAATCATTCAATAAAAATATAATCTTTAAAATGTGACATAATTTTAAAAATCAAAAGGATAATTAGAAACTTGTTATTGACACGAGTGGTTGAACAAGAAGTATATGGTTAAATAAAGAGGTTATCGACTCAATATCATCCCCTTGAACAACGAAAATTTTAAAACTTTTAGTTGAGTTTTTTTTCTACGAGAATTTCATATTGTATTAGAAGTTAACACCATTTTAAAATTGTCATGTTAGTATCTCTACGCTTTTTTAGCCACCATACATAAAAATCGAAACAATAATACAAAAAAAATGTAAAAAAAATAAAAATAAAGACTCAATTAGATATGTACACTCTTTGCAGCTGTGAAAGGATCATAGCCAGCCCCAGACGAAGCGAAACTAACACCGGTAATAAGATCGCCCAAGCTTAGACTCGGATCTAAGTATGCCGGGATTGATTGTTTGATGCCCGCATACGATGCTGCCACAATAATTACGAGTCATTTTGAATAACAGAATTGTAATAAGTAAAACAAGGGGCGTGATATAGCAAATTCCTTGAATAAATCATATAAATACTCGGAAACAAAATACACTTATTACATATTAGTAAGACGGTTTTACATAAAGTTATACCTATAAGGTCAGTTGCGAGCATTCCATTTGAAAATCGTCCCGTAGGAATATGATTTGGGTAATCAATACCATAAGGTGAATGATCACTTCTAAAATATGTTTCAATGTGATTATTATTTCCTGGATCGACTGTTGAATCTCCAAACACAAAAATTGCTAAACTATTATGGGAGCTATTATTAGAAATTATTTTTTGTGTATTTGTAAGATTATTGTTGGCATTACTAGTGTACGTAGTTGATATAATTAGAAAGGGGAGTAGGAAGATTGAAGGCCAACATTTATAGACCAAGAAAGTCATGATAATATTAGGGTTATTTGCAAATGATTTCAGGTGAACCAATCAACATTTATATAAAGTTGGCCAATAGTTGATGTTAAAGTTGGCCAATAGTTGAGTTGGTTTTGGATTAACTCATAGTCTATATAATTTGATCTATTAAATGGGTTATTCAGTTTGGTTTCGGATTAGGTTAAATCTGTAAAGTTTAAATCAGATTGACTTGAGCTTTGATATCGGTTCGATTCGAATGAGTTCATTTTGCTTGGCCATTTTAAGCTATTTTGAGTCGGTCACGGTTGGCTTCGGCTCAATATCAATTCAGTTGCGTGTTCGTCAAATTAGCTTAAAGGTAAAGTTGGGAAAATTGATTCGACCTGACACCCGAATTCGACCCAAACCCAAATTGACCTGACACAGTATAACCCGGCCTAAATGTTTATTATTGCAAACAAATTATTAACCACTAGTACAAAAATGGTCTATTGCGTCAATTATAAATGGTCTATTGCGTCAGTTATAAATGGTCTATTGCGTCACTTATGGCCTGACGTATATCAAGGGGACGTTTATTGATACGTCGATATTTAATTGACGCAAAAACTAACCGTTTGTGTCAGTTCTTTACCCGAAACCGACGCAAATAGTGCACCAATTGCATCAGTTGTTACTACAGAATTGACGCAAATAGTTAAAGAACTGACGCAAATACTACCCTTTTTGCGTCAGTTATGTTAGAACTGACGCTTTCTCTCCTACTTTTTGCGTCAGTTTCTCAACAACTGATGTATTTGATAACCTATTTTAGCGCCAATAGAGTAGTATTTGCGTCAGTTATGTTCTGGAATCGCCGCATTTTCTTACTTTTTGCGTCAGTTTTTCTATAACTGATGTATTTGATAACCTATTTTAGCGCCTAATAGTGTAGTATTTGCGTCAGGTAGGTTATGGAACTGACTCTTTTGCTTGTATTTTTTTTTGCGTCATTTCTTTTCAAAACCGATGCAATTACTATTTACCATTTGCGTAATTTGTTGTAAGAACTGATGCAAATTATTTTTACCTTTTTAAAAAATATATAAAATTCGCTACTGAAATTTCGGCAGCACCTCACTATAAAAGTGATACCCAAAACGCCAAAAATTTAAAACCACCTGCATTAAGATATCCAACCAAAGGACAATACATTTCCTTCGAACCAACAAGGGTCCAAAATCCAATCCAACATAACAGCGAACGTTCCAACAACGTTCAAAATACTATCTAACCTAAGTAACAATCCAACAAAAGTCAAAGTTATTACTAACTTAATTTATTCTAAATGTATATTATCTAAACATTATTAGTCCAAACTTCTCTAACCACATTCAAATCGATCATTGACACCGGTGTAGTTGCAATTTTCTGCATTTTCAAAATAAATATTATAGTAATAAATGTAAATAAAGAATGAAAATTGACAACAAAAAGCTAAAGCAAGATTGAATTACCTCGCCCGCAAGGGTGGAGTCTAGTGGTTAAAACTTGGGTGAAATCCCCAGGAGACCCGGGTTCAAGCCTCCTCAAGAGCAAAATCTTGTGAAGCATTCTTGCCCCGGGTCCATGCCTAAATAAACTTCGAGCCTGTCACCCTCGGGTGGCCCGGGTCCATGCCTAAATAAACTTCGAGTCTGTCACCCTCGGGTGGCCCGGGTCCATGTGGTTTGCAGGCTATTACATATAACCAAGGGTTTACCTTACCGAAGGTAGCGACTGCAGATTATGTTATACATCCATTTAATAACATAATAACCACACTCATAATCCTCTAGTGTTGAATGTTTTTCAAATAAAAATTTGTTGGACATCACAAGTTACTCCTGAACTTGTACATCCTATAAGCAAAAAGAATGTGGTCTTAGAGATAGGGATTGAAGGAGAACCTCATAGTAGAATTGGAATGATCTCTCGCTACCACATATCTTAACGGTAATGGGTTAACCTGCAACAACTTTTAGACGCTCATTATTATTATTGGGATGGACATCAGCAAAACCATGTTTGTCAAGCTGCAAAAGAACTTTCCAGTTAGAGTGTCATTGTATCAACAACTACAAGTTCTAATGGATTGGTTATGTTTGTTAGTTCTCTAAGCAAGAGACATATACACGTCAAGCTTCATAAGTATACTCCACGCTTCATAAACATTGTTCAGAGAATTATAACAAAACAGTAGCATTTCAAAAACCATGAACAACGAGCCATAAAGTCGAACTTCCATCCAAAAACCCTTGATCAATAATGACAAGCTCTTAGATATAATATGTAAAAAAAGCGGAAGTGTGGAATGTAGCAGTATTCACTACAAGAAAACAACGGATTTGCGACGGATTTTTTGCGACGGAATTAATAGAATACAAAAATATTCCATAGAATCTTTTTGTTATCCTTTTGTTATCATACGGTTTGTATAGTTTCCTTCTTCATGGGATGTCAATCCCCTTAACTTAGGATAGTTTGCTTTAGTCTTCCTAAAATCATGGGTTGACCATGACCCTTGTATCCTATATATTGTACACCTTGTATTGACACTAATCAGGGAAAATATTCATTTCTTATATCCCATCGCAAATACTGGCTTGCGACGAAATATATTTTTGCTTAATTATTGTTGTTAACAATTGTTAGTTTAGTTTAATTAGTTAATGTTGATTTGTTTAGTTAGGTAATATTGTTAGGTAATTAATCTTATTAGTTAGTAGGTAATTCCGTCGCAAATCCGTCGCATATTGTTGTTAACATGTCTATGAGGAATAATATCAGTGACCACATAAAAGGTGTGTGATCAACAATAAAAACAAATGACCACAGGGTACTAATCTCAGCAGTGTTCCCTTATTTCCTTTTCCCTGATAAGTAGTAATTGTGGACCTGTTCAGTGGTCACGTTTACTTAAGCACTTCTGAAGTACAAAATTACCATAGAATTTGGCGAAACGTAACTAGATGTTTAGCTTACACGTCTCGCCGTCTTAATATCTATTCTGTTTCTGGTATTGACTGTAGGGGTCTTTTTTTTCCATGTATAGAAATATGCTTTATTTGTTGTTGTGAAATTGTTATATATTTCTGAATTGTTTTTTTTGTTATCCTTGACAATTGTTAATAATCTTTCTTGCCTTTCTATCCAAATGGTGGTCTCTCGAAGATAGCAGCTAAAGTGACTAGAACTTAAGATTCTATGTTTGACTACAGTGAGAATATGAGATATATGCCACATCTTCCTACTTTTTTTTTGAGCCAGCCACATTTAAATTTTTTGAGTCTTGCCTCTTTCCTGTGGTCATTTGTTTTTATTGTTGACCACACATCTTTCCATCACATATTATTTTGCTAATAACGAGGATATATTCCCTCGCAAATCCGTATGACTTAATATCAATGAAATTATCTTATTACCTTTATTATTCAAGTTAATTGTGTATTTTATTTCTTTCTTTGTTGCTATATTAGTTTGATAATATGCGGGGCGAAAGACGACGAGGTAGTGGTAGTCGTCATGTTGAGGGACGATCGGGAGCTAATAACGAGGACATACCAATAAATGATGCTTCTCCTCCTCCTCCTCCTCAGCCTATACGTCGATTTCACCTCGATCCTCTTGACTATGATGGATGCATGTGGTAAGTGTGTCCTTTGTTTACTTATTGATCCTATTGACTATACTTTGACTATACTTTGATTATTTCTTGATTATTATATTTTTAATTTCGACTCTTTTTCAGGTTCAGTCACAAAGAAGTCTCGGATCTTATAACAGCGAACATTGATACGCGCCGAACTGGAGTATGACGTCTGATGCATTGAAGAAGGAATGGTGGGAATGGTTTGAGGTATTTATTGACTATTATCTATTTCCGTTTCAGTATTTATTACCTATTTCCGTTTCATTATTTATTTATTTTCTAACTATATTCTTTTTTGAAACAGAAACATGTTACCTTTCATCCCCGTGCCAGAGAAATGGTGAAGGCAGCTTGGACTTCCATAATGAAAACACACCTACGCCAAATGGTCCACCGGGCTTCTCAGAAAGATGCGGAGAATAGGCCATCTCGGGTACCAGCTGATATACACCGACGGATTTTGGATAGACCAATCACAGATCCAAAGTTTAAGGAGTCATCCGAAACGAACAAAACTAATAGGATGTCCGGAAGTACCGAAAAAGGGAAGGCCTTAGGTACTCATATAATGGGTCGTAGAAACACCCTCCAAGTTATGGTTGAAATGGTAATTTAATAGTTTTTACTTAACGTTTTCTCGATTTGAGTACTTTTTAACAAATGTCTGTCATTTGATTTGAGTACTTTTTTTAACATATTTTTTTTGTGATTTAAATTGTAGGCTGGACAAGATGAGAGTGATATACCATCCGCTTTGGTTTTGCTCGAGAAGACCAAGAAACATGCCAAAAAGAGATGGGTGTCAAGGAAATCGGAACAATTCTTTGTAAGTTACCACAAACTTTTCTTTATTTTTTAGTAAATTGATTTAGTAATTAATTAACGTAATTGACACTAATCAAACTCTGTTTTAGTTTTATAGGGCAAGGTTTTTTCAAGGAAAAGTCGTATGACAAGTGAAGGGGTACCGGCGGAACAGATCGACGATAATAAGATCTACTTTGAAGAACATGGAGCCTACAACAAGAAAGTGCTGGTATTTGGTGCGGGAAATGCAGCATCAGTTCTTTGGGAACGTCGTCGTCCTTCAAGTGCAGGGAACACTTCATACACCCCAGGTATCGTCGGTAGAGTGCTTGAAGAAAATGCTCGGTTAAAGCAACAAGAAGTCGAGAAATCTCAAAGACTTAAGGCTATTGAAAGGTTCTTAAGGCAACATGGCTTCTCTACTCAAAATTGTAACCCGGGAGGTCATTCTCAACCACGACATGACTTTGATGATGACGGTGGCGACAATGCTAGGTCGACCACCCATTTCATCACCCCTCAGACCACTCACACCACCGTTAGATAGGCCGTTAGATAGGGTATCTTAGTTTATTAGGTCGGTTAGTCTGTTTGTATCCATTATGTTCAGTTTTTTAAGTTACGTGTATTTAGACATATAACTATGTAAAACCTTATTTTTAGCTATGAAAGAACTTTTGAAAATCTTGTCTCGGACAAGTTGTTATGTGCTGGGTTGTTTTGGTTGAGATCAGTCACTTTTATGCAGGTTTGGAGAGCTTAAAAATGGCTAAAATCAGACATTTAGCTGGAATGGGGAGTAGAAAAAACAGTTGAAACCGGGCAAATCCTACATGAATTTGCGACGTAAATTCCTCTTTTGCAACGGATTTTCCGTCGCAAAACTTGACGGACTTTGACCAAAATGTCAAAGTCGGTCAAGATTTGCGACGGAAATTCCGTTGCAAAAGAGGAATTTACGATGGAAATTCTATCGCAAAACTTGACTGACTTTGACATTTTGGTCAAAATCAGTCAAGTTTTGCGACGGAAAATCCGTTGCAAAACTTGACAAATCCATCGCAAAAATTCATTTTGTGACAAAAAAACGCGACAGACCGTGTCCGTTGCAAATCTCGTGTTTGCGACGGATTTCCCCTGATTTGTGACGGACCGATCCGTCGCAAATACGTTACTACGAAGTATTTTGTAGTGACTACACTGAGACTACTAATTCCAGTCATAGGTAACTGTATTTTCTAGATTGGTAGGCTATAACAAATAAGAAAAATTGCACCATCAGTTTCATATGTTCTAAGTTCTAACATAATCAGGTTCCTGGTAAAATATAAAGGAAACAAAAAATAATGGCGATAAATATACCTTATTGGAAATATGCAGCAGTACTATCACCGTATTATTTTCTTTCACTTCGTAGCAGCCATTTGTATAGCCTTCGATGCAATCTCAATGAGAAACTTTTGAAACCAATTGTTAGGGGTGTGCATGTGCGGTGCGCCTATGTGGTCAGAGCCACATACCCAAGATTATTCCAAGCCTCTTCATTATCAGGATCAAGTTGAAAACCATGAGTAAAACCATCTACTGCCTTATTGATATCTCTTGCCTGCATAATTAAAAGCAGGACTAGATGATAACACGGAGATTTGGAGGATATAATCTCATTATGAAACCGGCTCATAACAGAATTTGTGATAACAAAATGCTTACACTAACTTTCGTCTACTAGCACTGATGCATCACAACCCTGCAAGAGTACAACTTCAATAGTTTACTATAATCATATTACACGCACATAATATCCCTTAACTTATCAATTTGTTGTTTCAGTGCCAAGAAACATGAGCTCACTTCGACAAAGCAGACAAGGAAGAGAAGCCTCAGTTTGTTGTTTCAGTGCCAAGAAACAGTAACTGTTGTTCGAACAATGCATTCTGCGTTCGAGCATGAGTAATCATAGAAGTCAATGTCCAAGGCAGCTTCAAAAGAAATATACTTAGAATTTATACCACAAAGAAAATTAACAAAACAATTTGTAGGCAAACTTACTTGCTCTCCCAATAACAAATCGAGTTTGAGATCAAAATTAAGCTGCTGTATTCCAAATGCACGTTGCAACAAGTGCACGTTGTTTTCTACTTGTACTCTATATTTTTGTTGGGTAATTTTTGGTCTACTTTCTGAATTGCATAATTAATTATATACGTATTATGGTGGCATGGGGGTCGCATAGTTTATGGACATAATTTAGTTGATGATTAAAGTGTTTGGTTTTGATTTGTAAAGTGTTAGTAGAATCATTATTGATCTGAATCATAATATTCAAGTGGAGGATTTCTCAGAGCCATGATCATCAAAATGATTTAGTACACCGTGAAACTAGCAAAGGTAATTCATTCATCATCATCGTCATCGTGGTCGGTCGTTGTTAAATGTCTTGACAGTATGTTGCTGAATTATTAGTACAACTATATGTATGTTATCACATAACATTTAACAAGATGGTGTTTCATGTATCTGTGCTGTGTTGTGTTGTGTTGTGTTGTTTAGGATGTATTCCCTAATAATAAATGCAATGGATCTTATTTAGTAACACTATAAGATGGAGTGGAAGATGTGGAAAGCCGATTGAGGGACGGGTACACTTGAATGTTCGGGAGAACGATCCTCGTTCTAAAAGTAAAGAAAGTAAATCTTTTTCCCTAATACCTTAATTTGCCGAAACCTACCACTAAAGTGTCCTTCTGGACAACATTTATTTACCTACAATGTTATTAAATGTCCCACTATTAATCCACAAAAAAACATATTCCTTCACTAAAAAGCATCTTACACACACCTCCCTTTATAGCTTAAATAATTTTTTAATAACTTCTTAAAACCTGTGTTAAAAACTCAAAAAAAATTGCATATAACATCAGTTAAATTTGTATTATAGGTACGGTACGATCCTTATATACACATCTGAAATAGATATCCTATTTATGATAAATTTGAAATTTCTGAAATACAGTTGCAGTGGTATACGAGTAATTAAAACTACTGGCGAGTAAAAAATTAATTCTCTAAAGAATGGATAAGGTCATTATATAGAATATAGGATAGAGATTAGAGATGGAGAACCAGTAAAATAAAAACAGTACAATACAACCGAGTTTTAGATAGTTCCAATCCATATAAGGCTACAAAGTTGGAACAAATAAAAACTTTTAAATGACTCTATTTTATATTATCGAGATTGGATGTCACTCGGTGACGCTAACTCATTTTCCTTATAAAACCACGAATCAAGTCTTTATCTATTAGACTATTACTTATTACGACCGATCGACAACTAAGTTACCAATTTTAGCTTAGTAAATTCCGAGTATTATACTTATAATCAATGCATGTTTATTTCTTTAATAACCCCATATAGTTTAATTAAATTTTATTAATAAAATACCAATATTGCCAGAATATATAGTCAAAAAATATTTTTTACGATTTACTAAATTTTTGTCACGGATTATTAGTATTTTGCCACGAATATTGTTATGTTTATTAGTGAGTTTGTCACATTTGTTATTATTATGGTTGTTTTCATTATTTTGTTACGTAATTAATTCAACCTAAAAGAAACTTGTTAAAATAAAAAATTTTAAACTTTTATTTGTGAATTATGATTGAAAACACAAAACTAATAAATAAAACTCTAATTAATTTAAGAAAGAAAGAAGTTAAATAATAATTTACTTATTTATGTATATTTTCCATACCAATTTTTATTTTTTAACTAATACAAAGGGCTTGTTTGGTTACCCCTTTAATTCATGGAAATTAAAGTTTAAGATGTTTGGTTACCTCACCCCATAAATGGAAAAATGGAGCAACTCAAACTCCCTCATGAGTTCTAATTCGCGTATGATGTGGGAAGTTAATGACCGACCCCTCGGTGTGTTGTACTTCCCACATTCTATCATAGTCAAAATTACTTTTTTACCCTTACACTAAAAGAAAGTCTGATTATATTCACTCATCTAATTTTTTTTACTCCAAACTTCAATTTTTTACCCTAAACTCCAAAACCTTCTATCTCCTATATGAATGCTCAAAGGATGGTTTTACGCTTTATTTACACTATTTTTGAGTCTTTCCTGCACAAATGACAAGACAAACACAAAGTACGTAGCCAATTCGGAACAAAATATAGCTAAAACCTACGGTGAATGCATAAAAATGTGTGTCAAAGATATAACAAAAGTCTGTATAAAAGACATGCATCAATAGCCTACCACTAAAGTAACTCAATGCAAGCTAAAATAAATTAGTTATATAAGTATTCATATAATAATTATATTACACAAGATAATATTATTGTCAAGCAATGATCTCCAAAAATGAAGCACCTCGCAAATAAAATGATAAAATTTCATCAATTATGAAAATAACATAAAGCACACGATTATGAATCTTATGACAACACTAATAAATTGCGGGACCAAGAATTTGGAAGGAGCAACTTGAACAATTATTGGATAATCATCAAGCCGAACACTTCATATGTTAAACAATAATATTATACAAAAATGTGTTATGTCGTCTATGATGTTCTTAAAGTTTTCACCTACAACCATATATTTCAAAATATAAATATACCAAGTGGTCAAAAACTATCAGTCATTCAAGCTATTACTTGTCGTCAATCTTTAGTTAATATGTTTCAAAATTTATATAAAGTTGTTTAAGCAATTATATTATTTTAGTTTTCCATATAGTCTTCTTTCGCTACTGAATTTTACCTTTAAAAAAATAGTAATATAGTAATTAGTGTGGAGTATTTAACAAAATATCGAGATTTGTTTATGCAATATGATGGTTATTAATTTAAATTTTCCCTCCTAAATAATGAAAGAAGATGAACTGAGAATCCAATCGTAGATGTGTAACTAATTTACCTTCGAAGAGTTCACCGCCACAAATAATCTTGATATTCCCTAAATGAGAACAAAACAAACAATTACGTAAAATGATATGAAAAAAAAATGATATAGTGAATAATACACCTAGATTGAAATCTTATAGTATGATGAGAATAAAATGATATGAAATATTAGTAGCACATAATAGTTAATGACGAATTTGACTTATAAATTTTGCACCTAGATTGTGATATAGTGAATAATACACCTAGATTGTGATACAGTGAATAATACAAATTTTGTCTTCCATTTTAAATATATGGGATATTCTACATGGTACCTCTCAATTTTTCGATTTTCTACATGGTACCCCTACACTTTTTAAAACATACATGGTACCCCTAAGCCCCTAATTGTTGTCATTATCACTACGTGTACCCCTAAACTTTATTTTCCGTCAATTAAACTCAGTTTTAAGCGTTAAATGATTCCTTAGACGTATAACTAAACTTGACAATTATCATCTCATGACATAAGGACTCTATTAGAATTAATATCCATTCTTTGGACATGATAATTTGGCAAAAATCAATAATTTTTCCTTCATCTTTTTTTTAGCCAATATATATCTATAAATATTAGGATCGAGATGGATATTGAGCCTAATAGAGTCCTTATGTCATGTGATAATAAATGACAAGCTTCCTTACGCGTTCAAGTTATCACTTAAAGCTTTAAAATGAGTTTAATTGACGGAAAATAAAGTTTAGGGATACGCGTAGTGATAATGAGAACAATTAGGGGTACCATGTATGTTTTAAAAAGTTTAGGGGTACCATGTAGAAAGTCAAAAAATTGAGGGGTACCATATACAATATCCCTAAATATATAAACAATTGAGGATGTATTATATGACTTTTAAGTATTCTTTTTTCATTATCGTCAAATTTAAAATATGCATAAATATCGATAAAGGTTTATGAATTTTGAGCATTATTTTCTCATTATTATCCATATAGGCATATATATGGATCAGGTTCATGACTTTTGAGCATTTTTTTTTGCATTATTAAGAAATTTAAAAGACATAAATATGGAGCAATGAAAAAATGAATTGTAAAATTTTATTTTATTATTATTATTTATTTAGCTTTTTTACTTTTATGTTTTTTCACATTTGTCATGTCACATTTAATTTGTCGCGTCACATCAATTAGATATTTTAGGTAACCTTTTAATTAGATTTTATAGATAGAGAAAGAACATTAGGACCACTTACCATATTTGATTGGATAATTAATTTGGCCTAGTAGAGGTTCATAAATGTTAGCATAAACAAGAACAGAAGTAGGTTGGGAAGGTTGCTTGGAATTCAATTCATTAACCAACATTTTGTTGAAATCTTTTAAATTTGCTATTGCTGATGATAATGATTCAAACACATTGACGTTGTCTAAAAGGTGTTGTGTGGATTGTCATCACTCATCACTGCTGGTTAACATCCCACCGGTGGTAGTCCCACCAATACTATTTTTTTCCAATCCTCGAACTCTTAAACCTTATATAAAGAGAGGCGGAGTTAAGCATAGGTTGGCTGGTCAAGTCATAGTATATATTAATAAAAATATTAATAATAGTTGAGCATCAACAATCACCTTAAGGTTTGATTGGTTGAGATGGTTCATTTGTCATGATATTAGAGTCAGTGTGACCGAATGTCACGGGTTCGGATCCTAACAACCTCAAAACCCCTCAAAAACTCACGAAGTGGAATCCCATCACACGATATGGGGGAGGCTGTGCAACTAACCACTCTTCATATCCAATGGACATTTGAGTGAAGGAGCGTAATAGAAATATTAATAATAGTTGAGCATCAACTATAACCTTAAGATTATGGTGTTGAGATTGTTCATCTATCATATAGCGAGCTACTATTGTATTCGTACAACTGAATGTTTAATTGATATATAGAACCATATAAATATTGAGAAAACGATCATCTTAAGTTTAAACTGAGAGAACATTTTAGTTTAAGTGTCGTATATATCCATCCGACAAAGTATTTATGTTACAAAAAAAGGTGTGACAAGATCTTCTCAACGAGTAGAAGTTTAACTTGATGTTTGAGGACCAACAAGCAAGATTTCGATGCCATAAACTATACAAATATAGAGTTTTTAGACATTGTTAATTTACTTCGCATATCAAACTAACATACTTGTTTTTTTAATAACATAACTAACTTTTCACGTAAATTAGACCATGAATAAATTTCACGAAATTTAACTCGTATTCTCTCTATTCCAATCATTGAATCACTGAATCAGTTGGAGATTAATGGTACTAATAACTATCAATTTCAAATTATTTCTAAAATTTGAGGGTAACAAATGCGGCCCTCCCTTTTTCCCGACATATCCGCCCTTAATTTCTATGAAAGCAATTAAATGACAACGGAAAAATGTAAATGGATAATGAAAGTTGAAAAATATTCAATTTTGTCCTAATTAAGATTCAAGCTTCATTACGTGAAAACGTAAGTTTAACCCGAAATTCAATTGACTTGATTATAGTTTTAGTGGCATTACCTTAAAAGAAATAACAACCTAATAATTATAACAATTTTCAGCTAAAAACATGTTAAATTTGTAATTAAATCAATTTCTTTTCAAATAGTTTATTTCTCTAATTATTTTCACTCCATAATGAAATAAAAACAGTTATTATTGTGAGCGGTCCAGTACTTTAAAATGATCCCATTATATATATAAAAAAAAGTTATTTATTTGCAATTGATGAATTTTTTTTGTAAAATTGATTAGTCTCACATAGTGAAATTGTCTAACTCTATTATTTGAATTGTGTCAAAATAAACATGCTGCCCGAATCACTATAGAAGTTTGAAAAAAGCCATATTCAATGGTAACCATGAGTTTATTTTCTTGAAAAAGAGAGGACGATCAGTTAATTCATGTTCTAGAGGACACTATAGGTCTACAATTATTATGTGATACTTCGTACATATATTGGTGCAATTTATGTTTCGTAGTGCATCGGGCATGTGGTGGTTGACGCCAGACAATCGCCAGTTATGCATATGGTGATTGACACTTTTGGTCGATAATTAGGTCATTTTACGGGGCTTATCGTGACTCTGAATTACAAAATAGAACATCAAAAAAAATTAACATACGTATAATTATTAATTAGGTTTTGATGTTTGATATAATTTACATTTTGAGAGAGATAATTTTTTCATATGATATTAGACTCTGATAAACCAAATTTTCAAGTTCAGTTAAGAGAGGCACAAAAACCTAACTACAATATTCATTAGCTAGGTTAACTAAGTTACTCCAAACTTAATTATTCCCCATCATATTAACCAAAATTATAAATAATCGTCTTCAAATGACCCGTATAAAAATAATTATATCACAAATTGGCCCGAATGTCATAACTAAAAATTAATTGATAATTATATACTCGTATTAAGCATCAATATTATTCCATCTTATTCCGGAACTTAAAAAATAATCGCTAATGTGTACTTGACTTCATTAATATACAACGTATTATTATACGTCCATACATTAAAAAAAAAATTATATCATGTAATTTAATTGTCATAAATCTTGTGAAACCACCTCGTCCGAACAACCCGAGTTCGAACCCGAGTCATGCGTACTTAACCCTAACCCTAACCCTATTAATTGTCCAGCTGAAGTTGCACCAATATGTGCAGGAAAATTAAGCACAGCCTTAGACCCACGCATCTTAAAAGCAGCCCGATCATAAGCCAAAGCGGCATCCTCAGCTACTTCATACGTCCCTAGCCAAACCCGAGCTCCATTACGGTTTGAATCCCGTATTTCCGCTGCAAATTTACCCCAAGGACGTCGCCTTACGCCTCTATAGTGCTTTGGCGCAAAGTACTTTGTTGAGGGCCTATTTATATTTATAACGTTTTTATTTCGTGTCGATTTTTGAGGGTTTTTAGAGAGAACGGTTTTTATTGTATTGGCTTCTTTTAAAACTTGGTATAAGACCATGTCTTCTGAATCATTTTCATTTAATGGTAATTCTTCATGTGACATTTTCGATTTTTTTTTTTAGTTTTTTGTTACAAAAATTATTTGGGAATTAATATTTGTGTGTGTAAAGTTGTATGGTGTAGGAATAAGGGGATTTATAGGTGTAAGAAATTGGAAAAGTCTTGTAGTTTGACTTTTTTGATTACACGTGGGTCTAGAGAATTGACTTGAATAAAATATTGTTTTCCATTGAATATATAAAAGCCGCCATTTATTCAAAGATTACAATCTAGTCTAACATCATTGCATTCGACTAAGATGATTTGAAAGATTGTGGATTACTTTATTTACATGTGTTGTTAGTTAGTCGAAGCTTCCATATATATAAATGTTTTCATATCAACCAAAGAAAAAAATTAGTATATAGATATATTGAGGGGCGGATCTAGGATATTAGATCCGAGGGGGCATTGTTCTTTTAACACGCATTTTTATGCACGTCTAAGATAACATTTTACATTTTCTCCCTAAATTAGTTATTATTATACACATAAAAGAATAAAAATAATAATTAGTCTTATAGATATTTTTTTCGAAAAATGATGTCTTCTCTAAAATACTTTAAATTTTAAATATATGTAAAAATAATATTTGTATTGGTTAATATAACGTAACTAAAATTAGTTAATTTAGCAATAAAAGTAAGTGGTTCAATTGTTTAGATCTTGTTAATTTATCCAAAAGTCTTGTGCTTGAATCACAATTGAAACAATTTTTACATATATATTTGAACAAAGTGGACTTGAGTGTTATATACTACTATATTATTCTTAAACTTCTCGAAAAAGGGTATAAGGTACGGTTTTCTGAGTTAAAAGACATCGTAAAATAGAATTAGTGAACCCTTAGACCATGTTTATCCGTAGGTTTTTCAGCCCTACTTAGCCCTAGCTAATATATTATAATATTAATTTTTTTCTTAACCTACTTTCAAGTCATCCCTCTTCATTACTACTCGTATCTTTTATCTACCTTAACCTACCTTGAACATATACTTTTTTTTTTACAATGAACAAGGTCTTGAAAGTGTCTTAGGAAGTCCAAATTGAACCGCATGGACCTAGTTTCTTCAAAGATATTCCAACCTTCTAATTTCTTTTTCCTTTTTTTTATTTGTTATTTTTTTGGCCTTTATTCAAAACCTAGACCTATTTAATCCAACTTATAAACATAGTCTTATAGGACAGGTCAAAAGAATATGTGTAGTGGCCATCGAAAATGATGGTGTAACTATATTTAGGTTGTTCCTTGACCGGAATTTTAAATCAGGTTTTGGTTTGGTCGATTTCAGTCCAGTTTAGTCTAATTTTATGGTTTGGTTCAGACTAAATTTTGCTCGACGTAATAATATATTAATTGATAATAGTAAAAATCATACGTTTAGATAGATTAGGCATCGTCATAAAGTATTAATTTGGGAAGATAAAATTTAAATAAAGTTGTTTTTAAATAGGTGTATTTACTTGGGTCCTGATTTTCGCAGTACACATTTTACTCAATGCAGTACACTGTTGACAATTTTGCCCCTCATTTTCTTTTTCATTTTCTCTCTCTATTCTCTCTCTAATGTTTTCTCTCTAATATCAAAATGTGTACTACGAAAAGTAATTTATTTTCTCAGTATATTTTTACTCAATACAGTAAAATGTGTACTGCGAAAATTAATAGTATAAGTATTATTAGTTTTATTTGTACCCTATTTTCATGACGCGTAATTTTATAAAAATAATATGCGCGAAAATTAACGTAAGGTAAAATAATAATTAAGAATATATTGAAAAAAAAGGAAAAAGAAACAAAAAGTAATTGTACTACTTTGAGTAAAACGAAAAGAACCCAAATTAATGAAATACGTTTGTTTAGTACTAACTAGTTTTACGCCCGTGCATTCTTGCACGGGTTGAATTTTATTAAAATGACAAAATTAATGAGTTCAATATCTTTAATAAAAATATGAATTAAGTATTATAGTTATATCGATTTAAAAACTGAAGAGCATTTAAATACTTAACTTAGACGTAAGCAAAAACGTATTAGCTTGACATTATAAATATACACAAATTTATTTAGGACAACGCCATATATATGTAGGATAATAAGATAAAAGCCTATATACCCATGAGAAGTAGAACTGTTCCGTTTTAAACATAATACGAATAGTAGCTGATAAAAATATACATAGATATGAAAATATAATTGCTGTTTAAATTTTAAGTTTTTAACCATCGTAATTAACCCAAATTATTACTGGTTTGACTCTCTAACTACCCAAAAAAAAATCGACCATATAATATATTTTTTATTTTTTATTTTTCAGATTTATTTTTTGGACCGTTGTATATCGTATTTTATTGAAATGTTGTATACTGTTATTTAAATTTTCGATGAACAATAATTTGATCGTATCGTATTTTATTATGACAATGACGAAATGTAATACTGCAATCGATTATGTAATTAGTAATGATAATTCTGAATTTAGGAGTGAATGAAATTAAATCAAAATAAAAGTTAGTGGGTGGTTTTTTTGCTTATTTAAAGGAACCAATCAAAATCACTTAAATTCTATTCCTTTTATAGGGATAGATTGACAAAGATTGATTAAACAATTAACCTATCTTGATTTGGTTTCTAAATCAATTGAAGTACTACGTAGTATTAAGCATGTCTATTTGTTTCTAAATAATTAACAATGATTCTTTTTTTTCATGTTGATGAACAAACCCTAATTAAAAAAGAAAACATATTATTAAAAAAACAATCAAATTACTAAGTAATATAAGATTAATGAATTAATTACCTATTCGTCACTTGAATACTTGAATAATCGTTCATAGTTGTAAATTTTTAATGGGGAAGATGGTAAGCTTTCAATCTTAGAGAGAAGGAAGAGAGAATTAGGTTTAATGTTTTTCTAGGAAAGGGCAACAAATGGAAAATTTGGTGTAAAAAGTATTGTATTGAGTAAAAAACGTACTGTGAAAATAAATTGCGTTACTTAATGGTCGGACCATATTTTATTATTTGGTCCAATCCTTCGTCCATTTATTTACTCTTTTTTGGTTTTCGATTTGGTCTTTGACCGGACCGTGTATCGAATTTATATAAGAAAAAATATTAAAAATGTATCATTAATTTTACTTTCTACACTATCTACATGTATTATAAAATGTCTAATTATGTACTTCAATCTAGTAAAAAACTAATGTTATTTATTTGCATCATCATGAACTTTTTATGTTCTAATTTTATATACTAAATCATGTCAATGACCACATTAGTCTGATCCGATTTGTTCCACGTATTTTTATGGTCCAAACAGGAACAGACCAATATTAATATAGTCCGGTTGTTAATTCACCTTTTATCCCTTATTTAATTATTGGTCCAAACCGTTCAGTCCAACCCAGATCAATAAATATTCTAACTTTTAAACTCGTCTTACCATAAAACGTTATTTAGGATTGGATAGTTGTTGAATTTGGTACTAGCATTTTCCAACATGCATGAAACTGTATGAAGAGGCCCAAACTATTTTTAGGGCTCGTTCTTAACACATCATGGGTTCTGGACGCAATCAAGCAAGTGCGTATACAGCATTTGCAACACTTAGTTTATAATTCTCAAGGGTATCGTGTACCTTAATAAATGAGAATGTTAATCGGTATCAATAAATTCCAACTCCGTTCTTGTCTTAGGGTTAGTAATACCACCAACTTAAACGACCGTCAAAGTCAATTTAATGATTGGTGTATACTATCGTCGTTCATTGATATGTTTACACTTATTTTATTTCTCTGAATTAAGATCTTCTGCTTATGAGCGCGATTATTTGTTCATGAAATTAGATGGACGGACCGCATGGAAGTACGTAATTAATTAAGTTAATCAACTTGCTTAGATTGTGGGGTTGACGTAGGAATCCCTCAAAATCAAAACTATAGTACTTGATCAATAATTACAGCATGTTGCTTTGCTAATTAAACTACTCATCAATGTCTGGAATTATAATTCTTAGCTTCCCCTCTCAATCACTTAACCACCACTACAAATATCGTACATTATTGGTTAAGACATAAATACAATTATAACAACACTTGAATAATGTTTAAATAACCATAAATTTTCGATTTAAGATAAATATATCCATTTTAAATTTAAAACTAGCTAGTAAAATAATAGTAGGAGAATACCTAGCACAAACTTTTACATAAAAGAGAGGCATATATATCCGTTTTGAATGTATGACCGATTGACCGGTCAAGAAGGTTTGTTGCGGTGTACTACGGTAGTTGCTCACCCCATCCGATCCCTTAACTATAGAGGCAAGGGCAAGCCCTGTTTATGAGAATTGAGCAAACTCTTCCGCTAGCCAAATACCTTTTTTACGAGAGCATACACAGTAAGGGGATTATACATTCTTATTAATGTTGGCCACCCTAATTGAAAAAAGTAAAATTAAATACAAGTTAATGGCCAAAAGATTGTTTTGATGGGGCTGCCGGCCAGTTTTATTAATTAAAAACAAAAATACAAAAGTAAAATGAACCTTTTTTTTTAATGACGAGGGCTTGAATTCCCCGGAGTAATGCATTCTCGATTGGGAATTGCAGTGGTTAAGTGATCATTGCCTTAACTGGTAGTCGAACTTGAGACCTCTCAACTCTTACATTTCTACAAGTTTTAAGGTTTAACCCAACTATTACTGGTTTGTTATAGTCAATTTTATGCATTTACCTTATTTATTTAAGTGTTGCGGTCAAATTAAAATTTCGATCTTAGGTATTTCCACATCTGTATTTCTTAAGGCAATATATATCTTTTTTCCCGTTTCAGATCAGCCTACACGTCAAAAATAAAAGTAAACAATTAACCGGAACGATAAAAGCTTTCATAATTGGTTTTCCTACTAGTCTTGCACGTAAAGGAAAGCAAAATAATTGGTGGTATAATTCTTCTTCATGAAAATTTCTCCTGAAAATGATAATACTTTAAATATAGTGGCGTTTGTTTAGGTTGATAAAACTTAGTAGCCAAGCTAACTCCACCAAATATAATCCACTCATATTAAAATAATATAATTTTAATTACTAAATACGACGTCGTGTTTCCTAGGATACTTAATTGATTAATAGAATAATCATGCATATATAGTTTAATTTGTTAATTGTTAGGTCATCACAAATATTCTAAGTAAAGAATTAGAAGCAAAATGAGCACAGCAAGGTTCATCAAATGTGTTACTATTGGAGATGGTGCTGTTGGTAAAACTTGCATGCTTATTTCCTATACTAGCAATACTTTCCCTACCGTAAGTCTTCTGTTATTTACTCCCTCCGTTTCAGTCATTTGTTTACATAATTTTCTTTTTGTTAATTACTTAATTAC
Source organism: Silene conica (assembly GCA_029255685.2). Classification (NCBI taxonomy): domain Eukaryota; kingdom Viridiplantae; phylum Streptophyta; class Magnoliopsida; order Caryophyllales; family Caryophyllaceae; genus Silene; species Silene conica. The sequence continues at coordinate 84,534,436 of CM055314.2, forward strand.
TCCCACCGTTTCAATCATTTTTACATTTAATATTCTAGGTGTGGTGTATTTTAATCGAACGTAAACAAATAATTTGGACGGAGGGAAGTTATAGTTTAAGGTTTTGGTAGTAGATAGGGATGGTAATTGATCTCGGAAGTAAACTGAAATCGACTCGATTTGAAAGAATTTATGTTGCTTCAACTCTGATTAAAAGTCTCGGAGTTGATTTAGTTGGTAAAGTCACGAGAAGTGTTAAATTGGAATCAAAATCACCCTTATCAGTCCCTTTATATGGAGTAATAGTTTTAATCCTTATTTATGCATGTCACAAATTCTACTTTACGACTGTCGTGCATGTAATCAATAGAAAAATGACCACTTTTTAATAAATAGTTTTCAGTTTTGATGAAATAGTTACCACTTTTTTTTGGTTAAAAATGCCCTATTTTTTCAAGGTGGTCATTTTTTACCAAAAGAATAGTCTCATTTAAAAAAAACACGAGATGCGACCGTTTTACACGAGAACTCGGTATGCATTTTCATTTTCATATAGAAGAAAATATAGTGTTAAACGGTAAGATAGTTCATTTTCATTAAAAATATTATTCATTTAATTCAAGTAAATGAGCTACGAGTATCTTTTTTTACATAATAGAACCGTTTGAGGGTAAGAACCTATCTCACGTAATAATTACCGCCTAATAAGTTATCTTCTTGCAATGTAAAGGATTATGTTCCCACAGTTTTTGACAACTTTAGCGCTAATGTGGTGGTGGACGGCAGCACGGTGAACCTCGGTCTATGGGATACGGCAGGTTCGACACTTTGATTGAAATAGTCATATTCGACACTACAACACTTGTATCGTGTTATTTGACAATTGCAGGCTTACAGCCGAGTCAGAGTAACATATTATCGTCTAATTTCGTAGTAATTAAAATGTTTTACTAATCATATGTGCAATAAATTATATTAGGGCAGGAGGATTACAACAGGTTAAGGCCATTAAGTTATAGGGCAGCTGATGTCTTTCTCTTGTCCTTTTCTCTTATTAGTAAGGCTAGTTACGAGAACGTCCACAAGAAGGTACGTATTTTACTTTTTCATATTATTTTATGGTACGTAACCCTAATTATATCTTCGGTTTAAAGTTCATTTTAGTTTCATTTAACTTTAATTAATACATTCCGGCTAAATTAATTTAACTTAACTGAGTTTAATTAATTATAAGAAACAACAATGATGCATGATGTATAAAACTAATGGTACATATTTTGAGCTTTTTAATAAAAATTTCGAGCTTAAGCAGAAAGATAATGAGTTATATTGTAAATTTTATGAACTCCTTTACAAATATAAAATTTAGAAAATTATTATAAAACTAAAAACAATACATATAAGTTCAACTTTAATTTTAACGTCAAAAAATTAAAATAAAACTCAAAATAGTTAAAAACTCAAAAAATATATACATAAATTCGACTACATGTATTATGGTTATAGGATGTTGTTATATATCTGGTGGTATAATCTTTTTTATCATTATCATATTCATCGTTATTATTGTTATTATTATTATTATCATTATCGTTATGATTTTTTTATCGCATGTTGAACAGTGGATACCAGAGCTTAAACATTACGCTCCAAAAGTGCCAATTGTTCTTGTAGGCACAAAATTAGGTAAATTTACACGTACATGACGCTAACTCATTTTTCTTTCAACCTTACATCATGTTGTACTATGTGACACTAAAATCCAATGTAATAATAATTAATCTAACAAATGACAAGCAGATCTGAGAAATGACAAACAGTTTTTGAAAGATCATCCAGAGGCAACGCCTATTACTACTTCTCAGGCAAGTTACTTTAATTTCGGAATCAATAATATAAATAATTTCCCCCTGTGACTGATATAAAGGGAACTATAAAGGCAAATTATGATATTGACAGGGTTTTGACCATAGTCGTGATTCAGGAGTACTATTACTCATGACTTTAATTAGAGCATGTTATATACGGAGTACATTATTTAATTTGCGTGTTCGTCTAGCGAATTAAAAATCGAGTGTTTTGTAAGCAGGGCGAAGAGCTAAAGAAGATGATCGGAGCGGTTGTTTACGTTGAATGTAGTGCCAAAACTCAACAGGTACGTAATTGATCAATGTCGATTATGTTCATTGCTTATTTTAAAACATGTTTGATTCATTAGAAAAATAAACATAAAAAATTTTATTAGGATATAGGCTCTTTAGTATCGACTATCATTAGGGTATGCAAAATTAGGGTTAGGGTTTAATGAAATGTGAGCTATTATAGATAGCTTATCATATTATATAACATGTAACACACCAATCAAAAATATAATTCTGATAGCCGGCCCTAATGGCCTGATATCCTAATAGAATGGAGTTTGAATCGACGGGGAGAAGTGGATATGAGATTCTAAGGGGTTGGTGTGGAATGAGAACACCGATGAATTCTAACTCGATTCCAAAATGTTCCAACCAAACACTAAAATGTATAAAGTTTATTCAGTTTCATTCCAAATCACCCAACAAACACCCATTTCATGCTAAACTTAATCAATAAATATTAATTGATACTTCGCAAAAAATTACTAGTTGGGGTAATTGGTAAATTAATATCGGTCTAATTAAAGCACTAAATAAGTTCATTCTAAATTTTTTTTTTAATGAAGTACGGTTTCTGTTATACTAGATTCTTGTATTTTTGTTGTTGTCGTAGTAATAGGTGAGAGACAATCGCTTACAAATTCTCGTGATTTTTTAATACGTTGGGTGACCACAAGTTTTCGTTGTTTTAATGAATAATATTTTGTTGTCATTATGCATACAGAATGTGAAAGCTGTATTTGATGGTGCTATAAAAGTTGCAATGAGGCCGCCTAAATCAAAGAAGAAGAAGCCACTCCGTCGAAAATCAAAATTTCCGTGTTTTTTCCTTTAATCACAGATCATCATGTCAAAAACAAATGTTCAACACGTGTACAATATTATAATATTATAATATAATATGCACGGTTACATTATCTTTTAGCGTTAAATGAAATGTAAGACATACTAGTCTTAAACCCGTGCAATTTGCACGGGTTTGCTATTTCAAATGTGGTTATTAACTTGTTGTCAAAAAATGTAAAAAATGATGATTCAATTATGATTAATAATATTTTTAATTTGTATTATGATTTCATTTGCAATCACCGAGTTGTTATAAATGATAGATATGGTAATATAAACAATACAATTTATATTCAAAAACATATCACATGTGATCATAATAGATATAAAAATTAGAAAAAAAATATTATACAATCTTAAGTAAATGGTACTACAATTTCTCAAATATTTCTTTAAACTACATTATTATTATTTTTTTATTTTTTTTTTTTGGTGACGAGGGGTTTAATCCCCCGGACCCATGCATTCCCGCACCACCACATGGACCATGTAAGCCACCCCTTTCGGAGCTGCAGTGGCCAAGTGATCATCGCCCCAGCTGGTAATCGAACCTGAGACCTCTCAACTCCTGCATTTCTGCAAGCTTTAAGGTTTAACTCAGTTACCACTGGACTAACACCACTTGGTTAACTACATTATTTGTTTTATTAGATATGTGCATATCATAGTCACAAATCAAAATTTCAAACCATTTACATGTGTCACCCTTAAAATAGCAAAACAGAATTTGATCATTTATAAACACCGACATTGAAGATAAAATTGACCCCCGATCAGTTCATTTATTATCATTGTAAAACATAAAATTTCGAAGATTTTTTTTCCGTCAAAGTGAGAAGGAACTAAATATTGTCTTTTGTCAAACCTTGACATCTAATTAACACATCATCACATCGAATTTTTCATGGATTATTGTATTACGTTAGGACAATGTTACATCATATTCGGATAAGTTGTAAGTGTAGGTTTGTTGTGGTAGATAGTAAGATAAACAGTCTTATGATGGTAAATTCATACTCAAGATGGTTACTTGTCTCAATTTTAAATTGGTCAGATACTATGAATAAAAGAAAAGTTAAAAGACTTATGGACCGGCAACACAATGCAACCTTAACATATGCTTGAATATAGACGTAGTTGTGAATATTTTTTTTATTAGGCATGACTTTGGATTCTAAGATAAAATTTTGTAATTTCAATTAACATAGTTGCTTCAGGCCCCAAGGCCGTCATGCATGACTTGTAAACTCGACGTAGTCCACTTTGAATGAAAATATTGTATGCCTATTATAAAAAAAATTATTTATCATATAAAATTAATAAAAAATTGGCATCATGAGTAGAACTAACACATAACTGTTTTGCATAAATTTATCCAAATACTCTTCTACAAAGTCATTTAAAAACTTACGTATCTAATTTGTAACAATATAATTTAGCACTTTAGATCACAATTCCACATGGTCGATCTCACTTCACATTCTCAAATTGTCTAAATATACACCACCATACAAATCTCACATTATATAAATACAATCTTAAATTTCGGCTATCGCCTCTATCTCACATTTTTGTCTCTCAATCCTTCGTATAAGACTTGTTCTATTCATTGTCAATGGTCTTTCGTTGAACCATTGAGATTCATTCATGGAGGGTAAAAAAAGGAACTAATTGATTACATACAATAATTAATAGTATTGTATATTTGTATATGCAAATGTTCCATTTACACACTTTGTTTTTTTCTCATTTGTATTAATCTATGATTATTGTTTGCCTTTTTTTTAAAATTCTAATAACTTTTAATTTTTAATAAAAAAATTTCTTTTAAATGCAATTTTAACAATTTGTTATATTATTTTTATTTATTTTTTCAGAATTTTTTATGTGCGAGTTTTACCCATCACTCTTGAGTAATAATTGATTTATTGAAGAAGCTATCTACATAATTTTTTTAAAAAAACAAAATTGGTATATTTTTCCGTTTGTCATTTTTCTCTTTTTTGGGTGTTTTAAGTCAATTCTTTCATATTAGTAGTTATTATTTTAATATTTTTGTTGTGCTTCTAATTAGTAAGGTTATTGTTAAAAATATTGAAATATTTTCTTCTATTAATAGTTTAGCAATATCATATAAGAATGTAATTTATATCAAACAATTTAATTCGCATATATACGTACAAAAACAATTAAATCATTCATTGAACATGGAGGGCCCACTAAAATTTTACTTTGAAAAATTGACTTTCAACCACGGAGCGACACCTCAGCTCCGTGGTTGTTGCTTTTATAAAGAAGATACTAGTATAATATACTTCCTCCATTCAAATCCACTCTACCACTTTCTTTTTTCACGTTTGCCAACGCGTCTTTTGTGCGGTAAATATTGTTAACTACGTATTTTCAAAAATTATAAAAATTAGATATTAATAATATACTCGTAAAGACGAATAAAACTAGATCCCACATGAATATAATTTCATTTACGTATCGAGAGAAAATCGGATTTAAATGGTTATTTGTGAATAGTGTGTAAAATAGAAATGTGTAGAGTGAATTTGAATGGAGGAAGTAGAAGGCAAGGCAACGAAATTCGATTCTGTAATCTATTATTTCAATATCGTATACTTAACCATTAGATGATATAATGTTACATTGTTAAGTATTTCCTCCATTCATATCCACTTGGTACTTAAGTTTTATGCACGGGTTTTAACGCATCGTTAAAGTATTAATAAAAGTACTTGAACAGGCTGTTATTTCTGCTTATTTCCGGTCAATTGGTGAGCAGTGAGTTTGATAGGTAACTGATTGGTGTGCTTGGATTCTTGGGATGGATGTTGTGATGCGAATTTAAATGCGGAAGCGATTTTGTGATTTTGTGAACAAATCATTACAGACGAAAAGATCGTTGCAACTGGACATTTGATAAAATTAGACCTATAATTTATCAATGGAGAACGAACTCAAGACCTTTTGACATCAACAAGTTTATATTCAAAACGCGTTGAATAATAAACGAAGATAAACTTTGCTAAACAAGCAAACAATTTTCTGGTTTTTTATATTTCTAAAATCTTGGTTGATTTCTATTCAAAGAAAAATAGGTTTAAATAGCCAAACTACAAACAACAAAGTGCAAAGGAAAAGACTCAAATTAATAGATTAATGAAAGCTAATAAAGGTCACTTATTACGCCTAATTAAACAACCATAACTGTTGTAACCTCCCGACTTATCAACTAGCCTCCAAACCGTATCATGTTGACATTGGATCGATCTCTCGTCTAGATAACTTTACTTAATAGTTTCAGATAACTTTAATTTGTAGTTTGCTCATTCCGTTATTATACTTTTGTTTTTTTTTTTTTGGTTCAAATGAGCGCACAATGTCGCGGATGAGAATCGAACCCCCAACTTCATGGTTGGGATAAGAGTGCTCTTACCACTTGAGCTAACTCTTGTTCTCGTTATTATACTTTTGTAGTTTGCTCATTCCATTATTATACTTTTGGTTTACTGTTCGGAACTTGTAATAAATACAGAGTACTTGGTAATTTATTTATTACTTGAATTGTTTTATTATTGAAGTTTTGATACGAACTTTTTCGGACAATCGAGATGATAACAACAATATTTAACTAGGAAAATCTTGCTAAAAGCTATTGGTTAATTGCGTGTTATAATTAAAATGATATTAAAGCAACTATTTTGGAGCCTAAACCTAATAAACATAAGGTGCCTAATAAGATGAACCTCGGGTAGAGATTCTTAAAACCCCCTTTAGGCTCTGTTTGTTCTAGCTTAAATTCAGCTCCTTTCAGTTTTTCTTAGCTGTATTCTGTTAAGTTTTATTCACGTTCAATCAATTGTGTTCAGTTAATCTTTTCACAAAATTAGCTTTTAATTCAACTAAATTCATTTCACCTCAATTCCATCCAATTTAGTTCAATTCAGCTTGTTTTAGCCGAAAAAAACAGGGTCTTGCTCCGGGTGGAGAGGCGTCCTTAATTTTACCATGATCCCCTCAATCTTGGACCGATAACCGCGAGGTGAGTAGAGAGAGTGGGTAATTAGAGTGTTTGTATTGCCTATAATTAGACCTGTCAAAACCTGACCCGACCCGAAACCGGCCGTAACCCGACCCGTACTGTAAACGACCCGGTTTTTTCAACCCGAACCCGAAAGATACCCGAACCCGTTTTGACCCGTAAACAGCGGGTCAAAACCCGACCCGCAGCGGGTTGACCGTTGGGTCAAGACAATATATCGTTTTTAAAATATACAATGTCAAATAAGTATTGATGACTTATAAATTTTTGAGGAAAAATATGTATATATATGCGGTATGTCACGTCATCACCTCAAACAACATGCCACGTCATCACCTCAAACAACATGCCACGTCATCACCTCAAAGTGTGTGTCACACCGTCACTTTCACCGTAGTACGTCGAATTGCATTCCACGTCAGCAGTGCCAACTCATCACCTCGAACCACATGCCACGTCCTCACATCGAAGTGTGTATCACGTCGTCACTTTTAGTGTAGTACGTCAAGTTACATTCCACGTTAGCACTGTCACCTCATTATTTCGACGGACCACATGTCACGTCATTACATCGAAATGTGTGTCACACTATCACTTACACCTCATTCCACATAATTGCCTAGGACCACATGCCATATCATCACCTCAAAATATGTGTCATACCGTCACTTTCACCGTATTACGTCGAACTGAACCGCACTTCGCGTCAAAACTTCCACCTCATCACCTCAGATCACATGTCACGTCATCATTGTTAACTTATTTGAGTCTCATTATCGTACTTAGCGAGTTAGTAAGGATGATGATGATGATAACGATGGTGATGTTGGTGGTGAGGGCAAAAATGATGACAATTAAGTTAACTAAGACGAGCAAGAGGATAAAAAACGTATAAAGGGTAGGAATTGCGATACAAAATAAGTTTTAAAAAATGCGAGGAAAAGATGTTGATTGACCCGTATTTTTACCCGAACCCGACCCGGAACCCGTATAGACTTGACCCGTATTTTACCCGACCCGAATACACCCGATCCGTATTTTACCCGAACTCATATCTACCCGACCCGCAACCCGCCCGTTCGACCTGTTTGACAGGTCTACCTATAATGTATCATTATTGAATTGTTTCTACATGGCAAAGTAACCTAAACCCTTTATTTTTTGGGTACATAACCTAAACCGTTTATAGAAAATGAAGTCTCCTAGATGATCACCAATTGATTCGTCTTGTCATCCATATTGTTAGTCTATTAGACGTCTCTAACTCTCTACGATCTCCTAACAATTTTCGCGTGCAATGGTAAACTTGCTTGAGTTGCTTCTATAAATATAGCCATAAAATAGAGAATATATACTCCACATATATCTACAACAAAACAAGAAGCATCAATTACACAAATCCACAAGTCCTTAGCTGCACAAATGGCTCCTTCTACCCCACTCGACAGCCTAAAGCCAACCTTCATGGCCGCTATGAATCCCCCAGTTCAGGTCACTAGCAACGAGGATAATGCTGCAGCCCCGGTGTAGAATAATGTTTTTAACTACATTGGCCTTTATACATCGTTTATGCAGCCCAATAATTATTATATTGTGTAAAATCGTCTTATAATATGAGACGGTTTAGTAAATACAGTAAGTGCTTAGCAAACAAAGGAAGGGTTATGTTCATTTATAGACATAATTTACTTAATCATGGATATAAATGACCATTATACTCTTTGTTATTTCTACTCCCTTACTTTCTATCTTATTTCAATTCAATAAATCTCACATCAATTACTCTCACCGACCATCGATAAGTCTAGCCGACGCACCATCCACACTAACGCACTCCTCATCTAACCGACTAATCATGAGCTCAACCGTAGTTAATAGAACAAAACTTGAACTTGTCATCGAAGAGCACGATTAATTTATGGAATGCTTATGTACTCACTATACTTGAAAGTAGAGTTGGCAAATAATAATACGACACGAAAATATGACATGAACCCGACACAAAATTAGCGGGTTTGGATTGAGGTTTAATGACCCATTTATGTAAGTGGGTCGACACGAACACGACACGATATCTAATTGGGTCGGGTTTGGGTTGAGTTCTTTAAACACGAACCCGACACGAATGACATGTTTACTAAATTAATCCTAATTTTTTCTATCCTCCATCACATACATATAGTTAAACTTTCCAAATATGGACATGACACGAAAACACGATACGAACCCGACACGAAATTAACGGGTTAAGGTTGAGGCTTGATGACTCATTTATCTAAGTTGGTCGACACGAACACGACACAAAATTTAATTGGATGGAGATTTTGCGACCTGTTTACATGTGACACGAACATAAACCCGACACGACCCGATTTATTTACCAGGTCTACCTGAATGAAAACAAAGTTTTTATAAGAGACACATCCGACCAAAAGTAAATCAAAAGAGTCCAATCTTCTTTCGCTTTTAGTTCATGTTGAAAGTCAAAGAAAGTCAAAGATGTGACACTAACCAAAAGTCGTATATATTAAAGTTGTAAAGATTAGACTATAGAAGTATAGTGAATTCAATGTATCAAAGTTTCGATTAAAGATTTCTGATTTATCTAGTGTTTTTGAACTTTTTAATCGTTTTAACAAGTGAAACACTATTTTGGATCAAATTGGTTATTTGACAAATTAATTGGAGTTTAGAGATTCTTTTTGCAAAATTGGTTATTTGACAAATTAATTGGAGTTTTTTAAGGTTGATTTAAACTATTTGGGATTGTTGGATTCACATCATTAGTTGTATTTTTTTCGTTATTGTTAGAGCGACTTTATCCGTTCTTACTTGGGCAGATATGGTTCTAGGTTGGCAAAAAAAAATTACATAGTTAACTATGAAACAATGGCCTACACTAGCGGCCTGTACCAATATTAAAAAAAGCTTGAAATACCCCCAGTTAAGAAGGGATTAACGGCCGTAACTTTGTTGACAACTAGTCTTATGCCCGTGTAAATTGCACGATCTTTCACTTTAAAATATTGTAAAAAAAATATCACCAATAAAAGTTATTTTTTTAAATAAGGTCATGTTTTACCTAGTTAGTGTGGTTCAATATATGGAGATGATTTTTAAATTAGGGTAACAAAAAAACAATTGCTTTTAGTCATATATTATAGCATGACAAAAGTAGAAAAATTTAAAAAGAAAAAAAACAACACAATGAGTAGTAATAGTATACAATCATAATTACAAATGTACTATAACTTCTCGAAATTGGACGCGCTTTTTTCATCATCGCAAATGAGAATCTTTAGTCCCTTTTTTTCTTGTGACTCTCGAAATGGCCACATAGAGCTGACCGTGTGTAAACACCGACTAAGGAAGATATTAAGAAAATTTAAATGGAAGACACTATTCTATGTGAATTACAAAAATGCCAACATAAGACAATAATATAAACCCGTGCAACTGTTTCACATTTATTGAATGTTAATTAGCGCTCGTGTATTAATAGTGTCTTATAAATTGCACATGATTGTTTTCACATGTTGGCTGTTAATTAGGACCTATGTATTAAACTTATTGCGTAAAGCGCGTGGTTGATCAAGAATTTGTAATCTGAACCAGTATAAACACTAACATTGTGAAATTTGAAATATGGAATTTACACATACTATACGTGTATGAGTGAATTTGAAATACGAGCCAGTGTATTAGAACTATAATACGTAAATCTGTGTAAAACAAAAGTTTGCAAATTGCACCAGAATGCTTAAATTACCGCGTGTGGTTTTTCGGTTGTTTCAGTGGGAGACAATCCGGTGCAAATTTTTTTTATGATTGTTCCAATTTACACAGACCCGCGAATTTGGAAGAACGTACTTTTAATTTTTAATAAATATAGACTTATTTGTCGGATATTTTTAAATCTTTTTCTTAACATATTTAATTAAAGTAAATAAATGAATAAGATAAGAAAATATATAAAACCATAACCGTAAAACCATTTGAAATTATGCCAATTTTTGTGAAACAAAGTGTCGAAACTTAGACTTACTTTGAGCGAGTTTAACCAAAACAGACCAAGTCCAAAGACATGTTATTAACGGCCCATATACTAACCTACTATAGCCACACATACAACTTTGTGCTCTCTCATCTTCCACCCTAAATCTAACTAACTTTCCATAACATACTACTCCGCCTTCTCATTTGATTTTCGTCTCACCTAATCTATTACACTCACCATGTCAAAATCACTTGATATCGCAATGCATGTCTCAATTTCTCTCTCTCGTTGCAATCCTTCATACAGAGTAATTTTTTTGCCGTATTTTTCAGATCTCAATAAAAAAAACTATACATATAAATATTTTTTTGTCCATATTTCTGGGTTTCAATATTATTATGTTTTTTACATTTTATCAAAGTAATTCTGATTTTTTTCGATTTAATTAAATTTATCCATCGATCTTAGTTATTTCCATATTTCATACGGAGTTTATCTTATGTGAATAATTTATGTGAATCATACCCATGAGCAATTGAACACCATATATATAGTGACTTATTTAATTTTAATGTCATATGTGAATATTTTTCTTGTTAATGTTTACCCAATCTAATCTTTTTTTATAACAATTTTTGTTTTTTTTATTTGACTTATTTTTCTGTATTTTTTCTTATAATGATAGGTGTTATAAAAAAAAATTGTTGAATAATTTTCTTATTTATACCAAAATTAATTTTACTATAAAAGTTATTAATGATTTTTTAAATCTAGTTATTTAATATGCAATCCAACTATATGAGTAATTTGTCAGACCTAATAGATGGAAATGAAAGTGCTTGCACATATAGGAAATAAAGGAGAGTAGACAACATGATGAACCACCTTTTAAAAATAAAATAAAAAAATGAACTTTCAGCCACAGATCCTACAGTGCGACACCTAAGCATTATGGTTGTTCCTTTTATATATAGGATAGCAAAATAATATACAACTGATGACGTGAATCTAATAATCCCAAATATTTGTAATTTTATGATTCCGAAATAAAAATGTCCTTGAATCATACGAACTTTTATCGACTCAAATAAATAACCACAAATTTTAAGAAGCAACATAAGATATTTAAGGATGCCGACATGCGATATTTGAGTCTTAGATGAAAATCAGGTGTTCTTTAAAATTGTTGTATACTTCTCACGTAACGCTAAACATCGAATACGAGAACTTATTAAGCACAGTCAAACACGTCGTAGAAAAACCGGTAGGAAAAGAAACATGACCCGTTTTGACTTCCAATAAATCTCAAATTTAAGTGTATAATACATACAGGTTCTCGGAATTTGATGGTTCTGAAACAAAAATAACCTTAAGTCATACAAACGGTTTATCGGGTCAAATAAAGGAGCCATACAAATTTTGAGAAGCAACAAAAGATATTTGAGGTATCGGCAAGAAATAACAAGTCTTAGATGAAAATCAATTAATTCTTAAAAATAGATAAATACCGAGTAGTTCTTATTTAGGGTTGAAAATTGAATACAAAAAAGCCATTAGGAAACCTTATATATGTAGTAGAAAAACCGGAAGGAAAAGAAATATGACCCGGTATGACACCCAAAACGGCTAAAATTTATGTATATAATACACGGTTTTCGAAATTTCGGAGTCCTAGAGCAAAATGTCTGTACGTCATAAACTCATAAGGACAGTTCTTTGGTGGCTCAAATAAAGTAGCCACAATTTTTTTATAAGCAACAAAGGACATTTGATGCAACATGTATGCGATAAACAAGTCTGTTACGAAAATTGAGTACTCCTTAAAAATAATTAAATACTTTTTATTTAGGGCTGAAAATTGTATAAGCTGACTCATGAAACGACCACAGACACGTACAAAAACGAGGAAGGAAAGAAACGTGTACGACCACCCAAACGGCTCAAATTTAAGTATATAATACACGAATTTTGAGATTTTTGGGTACTAGAACAAGATGTCTATAAATCATGTGTACGGTTGTTCGGGTCAAATAAATTAGTCACGGAAATTTTGAGAAGCAAAGAGAACATGTTGGGGTGCTGGTAGGGGATAAACGTGTCAAGGACGATAATCGGGTACTCCTTTAATATAGATGAATAATTCTTATTTTGGGCTGAAAGTTGAATATGCTAACTCATGGAACTACCCGAGAAAAGTGGTAGAAAAATAAGAGGGAAAATAAATAAATCTTCCCCGGTACGACCTCCAAATGGCTTAAATTTAAGTGTACAAAACACGGTTTTTGATATTTCAAAGTTTCCAAATAAAAATGTTCGTAAATCATAAAAAACGGTTGCTCAGGTCAGATAAATAATCAGCTACGCAAATTTTGTGAAGCAACGAAGGATCTTTCAGGGTGTTGGTACGCGTTAAACGAGTCTAGAACAAAAAATAAAGATTCCTTAAAAATAGCTAAATATTTCTTATTTAGGGCTGAAAATCATAAACGGTAACTCATGAAACGACCACAGGTACTTGGTAGAAAAATTGAGAGGAAAAGAAACATGACTTGGTTAGACCTTTCAAACGGCTCAAATTTAAGTGTATATTACACGGTTTTCGTGATTGTAGGGTTTCAAAACAAAAATGTCTTAATTATACGAGTGCTATCAAGTCCGATAAAGCGAGTCATAGACGAAAATCAGGTATTCCTTTAAAATTGATGAATACTTTTATTTAGGGCTGAAAATTGAATACGGTAACTCATGAAGCGACCTCGGACACGTGGTAGAAAAAGAAACATGATCTGGTACGACCTCTCAAATGGCTAAAATTTATGTGTATAATACACGGCTTTCGAGATTTTAGGGTCCAAGAACAAAATGTTTGTATAAGAATGGTTTATCGAGTCAGATAAAGCAACCACAAATTTTTTGAGATGTAACGGACGATATTTGAGGGTTCCGGTATGCGATAATCGAGTCTCGGACGAAAATAAAGTATTCCTTAAAAACAGATGAATATTTCGTATTTAAGGCTAATAATCGAATACGACAATTCATGAAACAACCTTAAACACGTGGTAGAAAAATTGGTAAAACATGACATGGTACAACCCTCGAAACGGCTCAAATTTAAGTATATAGAAAGTAAATAAAGTAATTTGTAGATACAAAAACTATTTACAATGAACATCATATATTCTTTTAAGTCAATGAATTTATAAAATTTTAGAAAGTCTTTATATTAATTTCATAATAGCCCAAAAAATCATACAAAGTTCAACTAAATGCAAGCTACATTAACATAATTTGGACGTAAAAAATAAATGAAAGAATTAAAAATGTCAACCCCAAAAGTTATTTTTACACTTACCCTCGAGTTAATCAAATAGGCATTCAATCCCAACTTTTTCTAAAACCTAAATTTAATTTAATTAAATCTCCCCTCTATTTATTCCTACGATCCCTTCACATTAGAATAATAATCCCCCTTCACTTGCAAAGTTACAAACAAGCAAACCAAAGTTAGAAATATTGTGTTCTACTATCAAAGAGAACGCGGTCTCGTCAAAAAAAAAATCAAAGGTACGTAATTGTCTTCTTGTATATATTTTGCACGTTTCACACTCTTGTTAAACATTATTCACTTTTGTGAAAGTTTAGTTAAAGAGAAGTGTGAAGAAAGGCTCTATATTTCTCGAGTAAGCCTCTTGTAAAATCGTTTTACAGTAAGATGTGGTAAAATAATTACAAAATACCTTAATACCCTTCTGTTGGCCTTCTAACCCGAACATAATAAATAGTTGAACGTTATTTTATTATGTAAAACGGTTTTATCCAGAAATTTTTGTTACATTTCACATTTTCATGCTTTTTCCTACTTTTTTTTATTAGGGATTTTCATCAGTTTTGTTAAAGTCAATGCATCATGAGCTTCCTCCTTCTCCACACCTTTCTTATCTATATATACATATGCCTTTATTTAATCTCTGACAAGTGATTTATATAATGTTGTTAATTTTTTACATCTTGCTTTTACTTTTTTCATGTACACTATAATAGTACACTACAAAAGGGCTTTTTTCATGTACCAATAAAAACAGAAAGGGTTTTGTACATTGTGAGACGGTTTTATTAGGTTAAAAGAGAACTCGTCTCATAATGTGAAATCGTCATATTCTGTAATTGCGAAAATCTTAATATATGTTGCTGAAAACCTGGCAAAGGGAAAAAGTGTTTGCTTACCTTTTGCTTTCATTTCATTATTTAAAAACTAGATGGCTTCTTCAAACAAACATTGGCCAAGTATGTTCAAGTCTAAACCTTGCAACAATCAACAACGCTCTCACCATAAATCCTCTATTTTATCCAACTCTTCTGCCCGTTCTTCAGGTATTATTATTATATCCTTAATCGTTTATATATGAGACGGTTTTATGCATATACCAGTCTTATTTTATGTTACGCCACTCAATCATTTTATTAGTAACTGGTCGTAATGTCGTATGCATACAACAGTCTTATTTAATCATGTTATATTGCTCATTTTATTAGTAAAATGATGATATAATATATTGTATTCATATTATTATTATTTTCATATTAGGGTTTCATTTTGTTTCATTTTATTTGATATAGGGTGTGAGGAAAGGACTCCGGATCCAAAACCAAGGTGGAACCCGAAACCCGAACAAATCCGAATCCTAGAGGCTGTATTCAACTCGGGTTTGATCAACCCGCCAAGGGATGAAATTCGGAGGATCCGAACCCAACTTCAAGAGTATGGTAATGTGGGTGATGCCAATGTTTTTTATTGGTTTCAAAATAGAAAATCTAGGAGCAAACACAAGCAAAGGGCTCTCCAAGCCAAAACCGTCACCACCACCACCACCACCGCCGCCGCCGCCATCTCGGCCTCTTCCTCCTCCTCCTCATCACCCGATAATCATAATAATAAAAATAAAAATAATATTAATAATTACAATATTACGGGTGGTGAAAATTTTATTGGAAATTCCCCTAATAATAATTCTATTAACAATTACTTTCAACAATATATTATCCCCCAAGAGCCTATGTTTTTTCCTTTGCAACAAAACGGTTTATATTTCACTAATATTAATATTAATAATAATAATAATAATAATAATAATAATAATAATTCGATGTTGAACGGTGGTGATCATATTCATGTCGTACCGCCCTCCGATCAGACGGTTAACGGTTACTCAAGTACTATATTTCATGAAGATATATTGAAGATAGATGAGTTGAACAAATTGGTCACTACTTCAAATACTACTATTTCTTCTCATGAACCCGCGATTTCGATCCCTACACCGATAATTTCAAGCAATATCGATCACATTTTAGGTACGTAACAATTATTAACGTGTTTTGAATTATGATCATTAATACGAATATTATTTATGACGACTAAACTAGTTATGCCTTGTGAATATCGAGGGTAATATAAGCAATAATGCTATTAATTACGGAGTACGTAGAATATAATATGCCTTATTATTCTTCAATCTTCATGGTTTGAATGCAATCTAAGAAAAGGAACTATGGTTTCAATAATTGTGTGAATAAGAAGAAGCAGTTTAATTTGGATGGATCGGTACTTGAGCTTTGAAAAAGAGTGTTATTTTTGGAGATTTATGTTCTTTTTGTCAAATAAATAACATAAGTAATTGAAAGAGGAACACGGTCACACTCACACTAACATTTTATTACGATTTTTCTAATATGCGTCATTAGGGCACATAGTAATAACTTAAATACGATAAGATTTACAAGAAATTTTCAATAATTATGGTACAAGTGAGTTTATAATTGAATATCTATCTGATAAGTATATCTTGTAAATATTTCCATAATTAGTTTATTAATGTGTAATGTGTGTCAAGCACACGTTAAAAAAACCGTTTTTATTAATTTAATTTAATAATCATTATCATAAGTATGTCAAACTATATATACAGTGTCCAACAAAATCGTTTGCTATCGATCGCAACAAATCATAGACCGTCATATAGCATATAATGATCGATATTATATAGTCTATATATGTGCTATATCATATATAGAGTAAATTAGATTAAACTCATTTTTGAAATCAAAATTTTTAAAATTATCTTTTTAAAAAAAAATCTAGAATTACTCACTTAAGATGTATTTTTTGCTAAAATTACTCCCTTAAATTGCAGTTTTTCCTAAAATTGCTTTAAAAAACTGATATGAGTTGATTTATTTCCTCTATTTGTGAACCCCTTACATTTGTCTACATATTTATACCTTCTGAAGTATACATTTGTCAAGCCACAAACGAAATATGTTCAAAAATAGACGAAATAAATCACTCAAAGTGGAGTTTGGAGCAATTTTTGTAAAAAAAATGCAACTTAAAGAAGTAAGGAAAAAATTTCAAAATAGAGTAATTTTAAAAATTTTGATTTTCAAAAAGCGTAAAATCTTACTCTAATATATACTATTAAAAAAAATGTTATATATACATGGCATCTTATTTGAGAATTAGTGTTCGTTTTATATTTATCATTCGATTTACTAAGGCAGAGTTATGGACACTTTTGACAAATGTACATTACTTTATCCCCGACGTGTGCATGGGAATTTTGCAATCGATTCCAATTTCCAAGCTTAAGAAAAACGTTTATCTTGCACAATGTAGGTATAGGAGAAGCGAGGGAATCAACGGTGTTCATCAACGGAATGGCGATCGGAATTCCGAACGCGCCGGTAAATTTGAAGGAAGAGTTTGGAGAAGGTGTAATATTAGTTCATTCATCTTCAGGCCATGCAGTTGTTACTGATGAATTTGGTGTTACTCTTCATCCACTTCAACATGGTGCATCTTACCATTTGGTTGATATTACTCATGTTGTATCGTCTCCTTTGCGTCACAAGCTTGATACCGTCCATGATGATTTCCTCGCCTCGGAATTTCCCTATCAGGTAAAATTTCGATAAGGACGACAATGATAGAAGTTATTTCAAATAATAATCGTAATAATAGAAATACAAACTATTATTATAAAATAATGTATTATATTAGTAATATTCCGTCCATGATGATTTCCTTGCCTCGGAATTTCCCTATCAGTTAAAATTCCGATAAGGATAATGATAGAACGTTATTTCAAATAAAAATCATAATAATATAAATACAAACTCTTATTATATAAATATGTTCTTATATTAATAATGTACGGTAATATGTGAGGTTTAGTTTGGTATTTAACTCAATATCCCGTACGTAACATATTACTGAAAAAAAAGGAACATACATTGGAGATAGACCTTCAATTTTTCATTTTTTGAGCATATGTGTATTTTTTTTGAGCTTATTACCTCAAACTTTATTTGTTAGTTTTTGAGTAAATGTGTATTTGTTTGAGCATATTAAAGTTTATTAGATAGATTTTAATTCAAATTCAACTAAACTTATACGAAATTTGTAATATTTTTGAGTTTTATTGCGATTTTTTAGAGTTTAATGTTTATATAAATAAACTTCGAAACATTATAGGAAAACTCATAATTTCTAAAACAAAATTCAAAAACTTTACTATAATGCTAAAAAATTATAAAATTAGAGGTAATACATCGAACATACCATCCACTTACTGCATATTACGGGTATAGAGGATTTCGATACCACCCTCACACGTATAATTAGGGTTCATTAGAACAAAAAATCTTAAATAAAGACATGTGAATGCGTGGTAATAAAACTTGAACTTAATTAATACCACCCGATTACATTCTATCATTTTCCATTAATCCGTTGTTTCATTGCAATGTTTTAGAACTAAGAAATTTGTGTTTCCCAATGCAGATTTAGATTATCATCAATTGGGAGAAGAAGTAAAAGTCGTCTATTTTTAACGTCCTTCGATCTCTGGCCGTGGATTCATTATCATTCGTAGACACTACTTGTGTTACATGTGTACGAGTAACTTTTAGTGATACTCCGTACTTAATAAAAGTCAATTTACTTGTAAAAAAAAAGTCAATTTGGTAATATTATTATACTGTCTGGGTTTCATCTCAACAGATTTTTTACGCTTGTATTCGTTTGTGAAGGCTATTTTAATACGATAAATATAAAAAAAAAATTGCTGAGACAGAGAGAGTAGCAGCTATGAGGTCTTTTGACAGTGATAAGAATGATACATTTACCTATGATTTTCTCATAAGACCATCGACCGGCCAAAATATATATTAACACAAATTCTTATTTGTGACGGATATATCCGTCGTAAGCTTGCGACGGGTCAAATAATACCCACACAGAAAGATAAGACAAAAGCTAAATGTCCAGGGAGTAGCATTTTCTTTTGTTTTATTTACCAATATGGGTAATATTTAACCCATCGCAAACTTGTGACGGATATACCCCTCACAAGGGAGACTTGTTGAAATAATAAATATCGTGTTTGATGTACTAACAATTTTCGTTGTATGAATCATTGTTAAGTTTTTGATAAATACTTACGCAATATTTCTTTTTTAGTTGTTGTTGTTAGAGCAACATATTATATCGGAATTACTCTTTCACATACATTTTTTTCATAAAATTTCCAAACTCTACCCTTTTTCCTAAATATAATCGAGACAACTCTCTCTTCTTCCTAAACATAGTATATCCATTGGCCAATAACCTATTATTTAATCTTGAAGAATATGCGATTTTTGCCCATATTTTGTTTACCAAATGATGCCTTACTGTTTTAAGAGGTTTTTATACGAGTTTAGTCAGAATGTGGGTTTGAGATGCAGGAGACAGAATATTAGGTATCATCACCCGGGTGGTATCAAATTTTGGTCTAGGTTAACCTTGGTCGCTTCTTAACAGTCGTGATTTCGGAGTAAAGGATTGTTGAGTTTACGGGTTCTTTCGATCTAGTACGGCCCCCTTAACACCTTTAATTGTATGAATTGTCTGCTAGTTCACGAAATTAAGCCTTATGAGAAAATCATCAGTAAAAAATCCAGTCATTTTAAGTAAACCCTTAAAATAAAAAAAGTTCATTCAATCAACCAAAGATTATAATTCGAAGTATTTGGGAGAAATTTATTTAATTGTAAGAAAGGGAGTAGTTTTTTGTAGGACAAAAAGAAGAAAGCGCTTATTTTTACTTCGTCATAAAAACGTATCCAAAACATATATGTAAGCAACTAAGCATTCAACCTCACCGAAAGACATCTCATAAAGCAAACGATTATCCATAACCGGTTGATGAATAACCCGATAATTATTATTCCCTTTGCTTCAAACATTTATTTGTTTTTATAAATTTATTTTCCGTTGAAAAGAAAAAAAGAAAAAGCAAATAAATGATTGGAACACAAGGAGTAAACTTGGCAAAACCAACCCAATCCAATTGACCCACTTGAAAAAGTTGACTCAGGACCCGAAATCAACCAATGCTACAACACTGTATATTCCCCAAATTGACTCGACACGGCCTGAATATGACTGGAGCTTTGTTGACACGAAACTGACCCAACTCAAAATGACTCGACCTAAAACATCCTAACCTGAAAATGACCGACAAAACATAACTTAATTAATAAAAAAGACTTGAAAATTGAAAATGATTAATTTAAAAGAGCACTTTATATTATTTACATCAAAATAAAGAATCAATAATCAAAACTAAATTAAAATAGGCAATAATATTAAATTTACCTTTTTTTCTCTCTTAATCATTAACCGACAAAAAATCCGAACCCGAAATAATTTGTCTCGTTTGATCCAAAAATTCAACCAGCATATTAAAACTGATCCGAATCTCAAAATAATATGACCCGGCCTTAATCGACCTGAAAATGTGATACACGTGACCCGATCCGACTAATCCATTTGTCAAATCTAAGTAGGAGTAACAAAAGGAGGACCCAATTCAAATAGGGGCATGCTAAAGATCGTCGACAAATTACTAATTATCGTCGACACTTTTACATGAAATACCCATTTTGCCCCTGTCAGCTCTTTATATTTACCGCTTGATATTCGGACTAAAAAAATTTGTCGGGTTTTTACAAAATTAAAAAAAACTCGGCTTTCTTAGAAAATACAAAAACTTGTCGGTTTAGTGCGATTTCAACAACGGTTTTCAACGTTAATTCAATGATTTAAAGAATGGTTTTCAACGATGAGCGACAATAACGAGGTTAGTTTACGATTTATATTTGTTTCAAATTTACGATTTATAATTTGTAATATAGTAAAACGAATTAGCGTTACATTCCCGAAGTTGATTTGAATTTTTGAAAAAAAAAATAGATATAAAGCAAAAAAAAAAAAAAAAAAGACGAAAAACAATTTCGTCCGGGACCGGAGTGGGACGAAAAACAATTTCGTCCAGACAAGGGTTGGGACGAAAAATCTTTTTGTCCCACTCTGGTCTGGGACGAAAATAATTTTTGTCCCAACAAGGTCCCAGACGAAAAATATTTTCGTCCCATATATAATTTTTTTTTTTTTTTTTCCGTGCGTTTTTTGGCAAGATCAAGTCACAAATCCGGGTAAAAAATAACTAAAAATCCGACATTCAAACTATGATTCAATCCTAATTCCGTAAAAAATTAAGGCATTTATCCTAATTCCGTTTTTAATCTATCAAAATAACGAGAAAACAAAAAAACAAAACTTGTCGACGAGTAAAACAAGAAAAACAAAACTTTTCGACGAGTAAAGGGTAAAGGAAGGGGATGGGAGGGGTAGTTTAGGTAATTCATTAAAATGTGTCGACGATAATTAGTAATTTGTCGACGACGTACGGTAGGTTGGTTCAAAATAAGCCGATCTTTCTCAAACCGACTTACTAACTTGTATTTTCCCCAATTCTGGCAAACTAGGGATTACTATCTCTAATCACTCAGGTAATTGAACAATCTTCTCTACCTGTAATTTTCAATTGAATTCTTATTTTTGCATTGAATTCGTGTTTGTTTTTGCGAAAAATCATGGTTTTCTTAAGATTGTTCGATAAGAAAACCCTAGCTTTGAACGTAAACCCTAATTCTACAACCTTAGGGGAACTTAATCAGAAAATTACTGATAGATTAGGTATCCCGGTTGAGAATCAATGCTTGTTAACATCATCAAGGAGATTAATTGGTGATTCGGCGAGTTTAATTAGTGATTTGGGTGTTGGATTGAATTCAACCCTAACCCTAAATGTATCGATTTATGGTGGTATGCAAGCACCTGTGCAATCTAAGAGTACTAGGCTAGAGTTTCTAAATTCGAAGCCGCCAGCGAATTATGTTGCTGGGTTGGGTCGTGGAGCGACCGGGTTTACGACCCGGTCGGATATTGGTCCCGCGAGGTCGACTTTCGACTTGCCTGATCGGTCCGCTACCACGATTGGTGGTGCGCCTGCCCCGACTGGTGTAGGGCGGGGACGAGGGAAGGGGGCTGATGAGCCAGAGGAGGAGGAAGAAGATGAAGCGGAGGAGAAAGGGTATGATGAGAATCAGAAGTTTGATGAGTTTGAGGGGAATGATGTTGGGTTGTTTGCGTCTGCTGAGTATGATGAGGATGATAAGGAGGCGGATGCGGTTTGGGAGGCGGTTGATGAAAGGATGGATTCTAGGAGGAAGGATAGGAGGGAAGCTAGGTTGAAGGAAGAGATTGAGAAGTACCGTAAGTCTAACCCTAAGATTACGGAGCAGTTTGCGGATTTGAAGAGGAAGTTGCATACAATGTCAACTGATGAGTGGGATAGTATTCCGGAGATTGGGGATTATTCTATGAGGAATAAGAAAAGGAGGTTTGAGAGTTTTGTGCCTGTGCCTGACACGCTTTTGGAGAAGGCTAGGCAGGAGAAGGAGCATGTTTCGGCCCTTGATCCCAAGAGTAGGGGTGTTGGAGGGACGGAGACTCCTTGGTCGCAAACTCCGGTTACTGATTTGACAGCTGTTGGTGAAGGTAGGGGTACGGTGTTGTCGTTGAAGCTTGATAGGCTTTCTGATTCAGTTTCGGGGCAGACGGTTGTTGATCCTAAGGGGTATTTGACTGATCTTAAGAGTATGAAGATTACAAGTGATGCTGAGATTTCTGATATTAAGAAGGCTAGATTGTTGCTTAAGTCTGTCACACAGACCAATCCTCGACATGGGCCTGGTTGGATTGCTGCTGCTAGGTTAGAAGAGGTTGCTGGCAAGCTTAAGATGGCTAGACAGTTGATTGAGAGAGGCTGTGAGGAGTGTCCTAAGAGTGAGGATGTCTGGGTTGAGGCATGCCGTTTAGCAAGTCCTGATGAAGCAAAAGCGGTTATAGCAAGGGGAGTGAAAGCTATCCCGAATTCCGTAAAGCTGTGGCTGGAGGCCTCTAAGTTAGAGCATGATGAGTCAAATAAGAGCAGGGTTCTGAGGAAGGCCCTTGAACATAATCCAGACTCGGTGAGGCTGTGGAAGGCCGTTGTTGAGCTTGCTAATGAAGAGGATGCGAAGCTACTGCTTCAGAGGGCGGTCGAGTGTTGTCCTCTGCATGTGGATTTGTGGCTTGCACTTGCAAGGCTAGAAACATACGATATGGCTAAGAGAGTGCTCAATAGGGCAAGGGGAAAGCTCCCGAAGGAGCCGTCTATATGGATTACTGCTGCCAAACTGGAAGAAGCTAATGGGAACAATGCAATGGTTGAGAAGATCATAGAAAGAGGTATCCAGGCCTTGCAGAAAGAAGATGTTGTTGTTGACCGGGAAGATTGGATGAAGGAAGCAGAACTCTGTGAGCGTGCTGGGTCGGTCGTTACTTGCCAAGCTATAATTAAACACACTGTTGGTCTTGGAGTGGAGGAAGAAGATAGGAAAAGAACATGGGTTGCTGATGCCGAGGAGTGCAAGAAGAGAGGGTCGGTGGAAACTGCTAGGGCTATATATGCGCATGCCCTTTCCGTCTTTCTGACAAAAAAAAGTATATGGCTTAAAGCAGCACAACTTGAGAAGAGTCATGGAACTCGAGAGTCTCTTGATACTTTGTTGAGAAGGGCAGTCACATATGTGCCCCAGGCCGAAGTTCTGTGGCTTATGGGTGCAAAAGAGAAGTGGCTTGCCGGTGATGTGCCATCAGCTCGGGCCATTCTTCAAGAAGCTTATGCTGCTATTCCTAACTCAGAGGAGATTTGGCTCGCTGCTTTCAAGCTGGAATTTGAAAACCATGAGCCTGCAAGAGCGAGGATGCTCCTTGCTAAGGCTCGAGAACGAGGAGGTACTGAAAGAGTCTGGATGAAATCTGTAATTGTCGAGAGAGAACTTGGGAACAGTGATTCCGAGAGGAAGCTTCTTGATGAAGGTCTTCAACGTTTCCCTACATTCTTCAAGTTATGGTTGATGCTCGGACAACTACACGAGAGACTTGGAGACCAAGTAAAAGCCAAAGAAGCTTATGAATCTGGTCTTAAGAACTGTCCCCACTGCATTACTCTCTGGCTTTCTCTTGCAAACCTTGAAGAAAAAATAACCGGACTAAGCAAAGCTCGAGCAGTTCTTACTATTGGTAGGAAGAGGAATCCTCGTAACCCAGAATTGTGGCTTGCCGCCGTTAGGGCTGAACTCAGGCATGGAAATACCAAGGAAGCTGATAACTTGATGGCAAAGGCTCTCCAAGAATGCCCAAATAGTGGGATTTTATGGGCTGCTCACATTGAGATGGTTCCTCGCCCTCAACGTAAAAAGAAGAGTCAAGACGCAATTACAAAGTGCGATCAAGATCCGTTTGTTATTGCAGCTGTTGCCCGTCTCTTTTGGCAGGACAGGAAAGTGGACAAGGCTAGAAGCTGGCTCAACAGGGCAGTGACCCTTGCTCCAGATGTCGGTGATTTTTGGGCTTTGTACTATAAATTTGAACTTCAGCACGGGACTGAGGATACTCAGAATGATGTGCTGAAGCGATGTGTTGCAGTTGAGCCAAAACATGGTGAGAAGTGGCAAACAGTTTCAAAGGCAGTCGAGAATGCTCATCAGCCAACTGAAGCTATTTTGAAGAAAGTCGCGATCGTCCTTGGAAAGGAAGAAAAAGCTGCTGAGAACAACAAGCACTAGTTTGCCATTTATCTTTTCGTTCTCATCGAATTTTGATCAATGAAACATTTACCTTTCTTTTCATGGTTTTGTTTAATGTATGTATCCTGAACAAGTATGTGTAGGCCGTCCTGCTGTCGAGTCTCCCATTTCTTGTTAACATTGTCGCATACTAGCGCCTTCTTCCGTCATTATGTGTGCCATTGTCGATTGAGGAAAAAAGATCAAAATGTGTAAACTTGTTTCTAGTCTCTTAAGTCTTAACTCCTTTGAAGGACCGCTAGTTCACAAGAGAAAGAAGAGTAATAGTGATTCTCTTTATACGAAAAAGGTGAAATGAGTCCTATGATTCGAGTTGATTTTACAGTCCTGCCATCGAGTCTCCCATTTTGATTCATTCCAACATAGTCCAACCTATATTGTTCTTTTGGATAAAAGAAATGAGTTAACGTTACGAAGTACCAATTATCGAAAGTACCAATTATCGAATCGCCTCGGCAAAATTGGACAAAAATGTTCAATCGAGGCCCCAAAAGTAATACTAGCGATTCTCTTTATAAAAAAAGTGAAATCAGTCGTTCAATTCGGGTTGATTAGGTTATAAATTTACGATAGCATACTCGAATAGACGCAATATAAACACCAAATACGACTGGCTTATTTTGGTGGTCATACTGCGTCTACCCGAGTTATGTTATAATAATTGGAGCTGGCAACTCTTTATCACGAAATGGTCATAATTTATGACCGTAACACGAAAGACGAATATTCTGAACTCTCACCAAACTTTTATGTCGGCTGCAACTTAGTCTCGATCCTCTTTTGCTAAAATTGACCCTTGGAGATTGGAGATGAAGAGCGAAAACCGTCCTACCGAGCGTACCAATTTGTAAACCATAAAATTTGAAACCTGCAATAATAATAAAAGAGGAACAAAAATATTACGGAAAACAAGAATTTTATACAATCTAATAAGTTGGTTATAAAAAAACTACAACCAACTAACATAACTAACCCTAAAACCAAAACAATTTTTCTCTTGTGGAGGCACGCAAATTTCTCTTTCATTTTTACATTGCAACATTTCCCACGTACAAGAAAACAAAAACATTTCAAAAATATACAAAGAATAGGAAAACAAAAACCAAGAAAAAACTATTATTACATTCAATGGCAGCTTATAGAGCAGATGATGATTATGATTATTTGTTCAAAGTGGTATTGATTGGGGATTCCGGTGTCGGAAAATCGAACTTATTATCTCGTTTTACAAGAAATGAGTTTAGCCAAGAATCAAAATCTACCATTGGTGTCGAATTCGCGACACGTAGCATTCGTGTCGATGATAAGATCGTTAAGGCTCAAATATGGGATACCGCTGGTCAAGAAAGGTATACAATTTACAAACATTATAATCCTTTGAATGATTTTTCTAGCTTTTCTACATTTTTTTGGGTGAATTGAAAAATGTGGGAATTGTTTTTCAAAAATGTGTCATTTTTGGGTTCATATTCAAAAGCATTTTGCATTGCTGGTAATTCAGAATAATTCGATTAAACCGCGCTTATTCCGACTACAGGAAATATCTATTAATCGTTGTGAATTTATCACAACCCATTGATGTTCATCAACGTTCAACGTCCCTTCGTCGTAAATTGTAGTGGTGAAAATAATGTTGTCTTAATCGTACTCTGTAATAGTTTACAAAACTCGACTTTCCCTGCTGCGGCCATAAAGGAAAAGGGTTTCACGTATATATATACAGGAAAAGCGTTTCGTGTCACCTATAATTTTACATTCACGGCCAAAATACTTGCACAAGAACTCGACTTTCCCTTCTGTTGCCATAAAGGTCATAGTGTTAAACATATAGATTGAAGAGTTGCTCGAGCATTTTCAACTATTTCGAAAATTAGCCAATCCCATGGGCCATGATGCCATGAGTCTGAGTCTGAGTCTGACCTGAGTTCACTCTACTATATGAAGGTACCGCGCAATAACAAGTGCATACTACAGAGGAGCAGTAGGCGCCTTAGTCGTTTACGACGTTACCCGCCATGTCACCTTCGAAAACGTCCAACGATGGCTAAAGGAACTCAGGGACCACACAGACGCCAATATTGTCATAATGCTGGTTGGGAACAAGGCTGACTTGCGCCACTTACGTGCTGTTGCTGTAGACGATGCCAAGGGTTTCGCTGAAAGAGAGAACATTTTTTTCATGGAGACGTCTGCCCTCGAGTCCCTCAATGTCGAGAGTGCCTTCACTGAGGTTCTGTCCCAAATCTATCACGTCGTGAGCAGGAAAGCACTAGATATCGGGGATGACCCAGCAGCATTGCCTAAGGGACAGACAATAAATATTGGGTCCAAAGATGATGTGTCGGCGGTTAAGAAATCCGGTTGCTGTTCCGATTAGTTTTCCAACCTGAAAAATGCAACAGACGAGACATAATGATACAGTAAATTTTTTTTAAAATTTCTTTTTGTAGCAATGTAGTGTTATTTGTATAGTTATTGGAAACCTAATCATGTGTGAGTTTCAGTAAAAATGTTAGGCTTTTTTGCTAATCTTTCTGATAAAGCATCGAACTTGTATTTACTGGTCTTGATGGTGTATTTCATTTGTGACTAATTTTCAAATTTCAACTTTAAACAGGAAGATAAAATTGTCGTCCTATACATGTGAGATGAGAGTTCACTCATGACGGTTCCAAAGGATGATTCATGTCAGCCGACCCAAAACATTTTGGAACCAAGGCTCTGATGTTGTTGTTGTTGCATACTGAAGGCATCGACCAATGCAACTCTATACACTAATTGGTAGCAAGCCAAATTAAAATCATTTCATATGAACAGTTTGAAAGATGCATTATTCCATTCCCCCTTCTCTCCCTTCCCATCCGCTTTCCGTAACTAACAAAGGTTAATCTCATCACAAATTCTCATTTGCGACGGGTATATCCGTCACAAACTTGCGACGGGTACTATTTTATCTCACAAAATATCCACTTTTTCTCTCTCCCATGTGGTCCCCTTTCCCCACTACCTCATTTTCTATCCATTTTATCTCACAAAATATCCGTCGCAAATTGTGACCCGTCACAAGTAAGACTTACTATAATCTCATAGCTTCACAGAGCACTGCCATCCCCTGAAAATTCCTTCTAAAAATATCAATCATAGGACGCAACCACTGATTCAACGATAAAGGATGATGATGCAAAAAAGGTAAATAAATCAGTTGAATGGAAGTTAGGTTGTTGGGTGCTAACCTTGTGAAGCAAATGAGTTGGGGGTTCTCTTCGAACATGCGGACATCCCATACCTTTCACGCTGCCTTTTTCATTGTGAGGTCGAGACTCAAGCAGATCCAACAGCCTTGTCATAAAAGTAGACCACTGGACTTTGGAAATTTAGGCTATCAAAATGGGATTTAGACTCAAAACTCCTTCGCAAGGGCACGGGATATTTGCTTATTTACTTCTCCTCCAACTGCATTCGTCCATCCAAGAACCACCATTACCGAGTAAACCAACCACACATCGTCCCATGTTCTACCGTTTTCCCCTTTACCAACATACTCCCTCCTACCCAAAACTAGTGTCCCATTGTGGAGAAAGGACTAAATTTATCAAATATTAGCTGTTTAATATTTTGGTTGAGTAGGGGTATGTAGATTGGAGAGAGTGTTATAATTTGTTGGGTTAGAGGTGGGTGGGTGGGTAATAAATGGAATAGGTAAGGGTAGGATGGTAAAAAACAAGCCTAAATTTGGACAATGGAACACTTTGACGAATAAACCAAAATGGACAATGGGACATTAGTTATGGGTAGGAGGGAGTACCTTTATAGCCTGTCCATCAAGTGATTTCACATCTCCAATGCTCCTCCAAATATGGCTATGGTCATGGCACAACATTGCATCGACGATGTAGAGATCTTGAGATATCTGGCTTTTATCACTTGGCAGGCCAAGGACAACGGCTTAATAATGAATGCATCCCCAAATTTTCTTCGCCGTCAACTTGTCAAATCACAAACCACAAAGGCCTACATAAATTTATCCCAACTTATCCAATGAATTTCGCATTGAGAGCTCCCCACCACAACCATCACAAAGTGTAACTCAGTAATAATGACCTCCCCTCTTATTATGATCCATTTACCGAACTTAAATACCATGTTTTCTTTCACCCTCTAAAAGAACATAAGCCCAGAAATGAGATACTACTTCCATATATTGTACATAAAAACAAATTACT
This sequence comes from Silene conica, assembly GCA_029255685.2. NCBI lineage: Eukaryota > Viridiplantae > Streptophyta > Magnoliopsida > Caryophyllales > Caryophyllaceae > Silene > Silene conica. The sequence goes on from CM055314.2 coordinate 84,563,755, forward strand.
CAAGAAATGAGCATCAACATATATTAACAAAGATATCAAATGATACTTGTGCCTCCAGATTTTTATTTCTAATTTTTCAAATCATAATGCACAACTAGCGATTAAGCACGTTAATGATTATGGCACATGCAGCAGAACTACAGTCAGTGTAAGCAAAATAGTTAACTGAATCCATTATGTACGAAATAATGGCTCATAGAAGACTACAAGATTCTATTACTCCCAATTATGTAAGTTTAACAAATTGGTTAATAAGGTTTACCGTTTTTGTTTTGGCTGTAATAGGAAGAACTAGGGCGCTACATAGGGAGGTAGGGATTCAAACCTTGGACCTATTGTCCAAAATACCTCCATCTTAACGACCACACTAAGACATCTTCGGTAAGTGTGGGAATTGGTAATTTTCAGAATCATAAAATGAAGCACCGGCTTGCAGAGGGATTCCAAATAGATGATGGGAAGGTACTTGGCTGAGAAGTCGAGTAAAAGTATTGGTCACATCTACCGCATATTGTACCTGGTGTTACTGGTCGGCCTAGCACCCACTCTGCAGAGTTGAAGAAGATGAACTCGAGAGGTTAGTCTTGCCCAACACCGTTGTGTGCATCCAACCAAACCATTACCCTATAATGTAATAAGGAATACAACATAAGAGTCTCATGTAAGTTTTTGCATCAATATATAAAATAACTTGTCAATACAAAGATACTTCTAACTTTTTGCATCTAACAAATTTCAGTGTTTCTTTGTAAGAGACGCAATCTCACATGTGAGACCAACTCAATTCCTTGTATTCTTGTTTTATTTATAGGGTTCATGAGTTGGTCTAGATCCTCTCAAATAAGTCTTGTAAACAACTTTTTTTGACAGAAACACACAAATAAGTACTCCTAATCAATTTTCTACCAACTCTTCTCTGAGTAACCAGACAATAATCTGAACATGTCTATCAAGTTGGTGTCAAAACTTACATTTGGAAACAGAAGATGAAAAGGAACTTCAAACGGCACATCCACTATGTCATGGTCATTGCACCGGTCTGGCCAAGGCAAAGTAATTATCTTTACTCAATGACATCAGTAACTCCAGAACAATCACATTTTCAGGTTTCTTTATATTCAGCCTGGGTTCTACAAGTCCTGATGATAAAATACTTGACATATTAGGACACTGGATAAAGCAGCTCATAACACAATTTTTTGAACCAATCAATTTTGCTCATTTTTTCTATTTTTGCAAATCACTTTAGAAAAGGATTCAATACTCGTAGCATTAGCAGTAGAAACATCAAAATTAGAAGCTAATTGAAGTAATAGACAGAACATACCAGGGGAAAGTTTCTTTCCACCATAAAGTTCCTTGGCTATGGGATTGGCAGCCCAGTGATTAACTGCCACAAGACTTGTAGGCTGGAACCCAACTATGCGACCATCAATGGAGATAACCACCTATATTCCCACCAGAAATAACAGCATTTACACAATCTCAAAGAAATTCTTGTATGAAAAAACTTTGACTAAATAAAAAAATATCATTAGATAGGACAGCACACTCTTTAAAGCCACACGCTAAACTTTTTACAAGCCACAAAGCTCGAGAAAAGTTAATACTACATACTATGATTAAACATATCTCATATCAATACCGCTCAATAAGACAAGAAGACTAGAAGAAAGGAAAGAAGCAGTTTAGTGAAAGAATTTGGTGTTGTAATACATGCCATAGCTACAACGAGTTGCCAAAAAAAGCTACCAACGAGTTTCTGTAGCCGGTACAAATACAATTAGCTAGCTCCAGCACAGACTACATAAGGTGCTAACTTTAACTTCACTCCCAAAAGAAAGTAATGAAGCAGTTAAGCCTCCTACGTTATTAAGCAGTGAACTACAGTTTAGATGAAATCAGTTTAATCACAGCATTACATGGTCAATTAGACAGGAAGAAAGCAAAGTAGTTTAGTGAGAAAATTTGGTGTTATAATACATGTCATAGCTACCAGTGAAGTTTCTATAGTCAGTACAAATACAAATAGATAGCATCAACTGCACAGTAAATCAGACACTAACTTTACCCTCACTCCCAAACAGAAAGTAATGAAGCAGTTAAGTCTCATAGGTTATTGATAATTGAAATACAGTTAAGCCTGTTTAATCACAATTATACATGGTCCACCTGGCCAAAGAAGAGAAGATGACCAAAGTACCTGATAGCTAGCAATCTCCGGGATAGATGATTTCAGCACATTATCACTAACTGCCGATGCACTGGAGCTTGTCAAAGCATCTTGGACAATGGAATCAACTACATGACCATCACGAAGGGAAGTAGGGATTTCCCCAATCCACGCACCAGTACTGATATCAGATTTCACATCTCCATTCCAATTATAGCAGTCCTTCAGCTTTTTAACAAGTGCGCAACAATAAGCTTCCACCTGTGAAACACAAAAAGAATAAAAAAATGAAGTTCCATGTCTACAATTCTCCTCTAACTTTATCTATTTCCCATTTCTGCTTGGTACTTGTCATAACCACTCTAACTCGAGTGTTATATCTCTCCAAAACATTTATTGTAAGCCTTCCTCGTAAAAAATATTCGCTTCTTATGATAGAAGCTTTCCCTTCTCTATAATCTTGTCTTACAAATTCATAACTATACTCTTAAATATATATTGATCCTCTCAAACCTCCTTGGTGGTTGTACTCACTATGTGTCAATAATTTTGGTTGGCAAGCGGGAAATGAAAGCAATACTACAAAAATTACTAACGATGATATCAAAAATACCACAAAATGTCCACTACGAGTCTACCAATACCTTTACGGCAGGTTTGGATATTACAACCATAAAAAATCACTAACAATTAATAATGACAGGCGCAAGAAAGTGGGATGATTGTCAAAACTCTGCTATGGTTTAGCCAACAGACTACAGAATTTCATTACCTGAGAAGCCTCCGGTATCACAGGCTCTACTCTCTCGCAGTCATTCTCCAATGATGATAGGACCTGAAAATCTCCATGATTTCTTCTTCTAGAACTATTTAAATGGGGGAAAAATAGCTTGATCATCACACCCACAGAAACCACTAAGATTGCTGCTGCAAGAGTGGTTCTTGCGAGGCCCAACAGAGAAAAGTGACTCTGGAACAAATCAAACAAATAAATATATAATATGAATTAACAAAGACAGCATTTACCAAGAATCAGGAGTTTCTCTTCAAAATAACAGAAACCATGCAAAAAGACCCATTATTAGTCTCTTCAATTAACAGCTAACAACATCAATTACCATTACAGATGTTGTAAACAATCGTTGATCAAAAACAATTATCAGAGTATCAGACCATAACAAAGCTAAAGTGCAAATTATAAACCATAACAATTTGATTTCAAAAGATTACTCAAAAATCCAGTTCTTTACTTCTATCCAAACCAAACGGCATTTTCATTAGTAGGATTGGAGAAACATAATAACCTGCATATTTATACCTTATTCTGCGACATTTTTTTTGGACTTCGGACGACATCACATGACAACTGCTTCCTAGGTAGAGTGTACACATCTTCGAAGTACATATCCAGAACATCAGTCATCGCAACCTGTAAATCTTCATATGTCAAGTTGAATAACGGGAATCATCCTCAGTAAAATCAGATCAATAGAGACCATAATCAAAAGATTTCTCATTAACCTATATCAGCAGTAAAGTATTATATTTCACCAAAATTCAAACAAGCAAAATCCCCAAGAAGCTCATGAATCATGCCTAAGCTTGCTATTGTATTCAACTATTCAAGTACCCTAGTCAACATATGAAATTTGCTTTTTTTCCAATTCCTGTTCTTCACAGTTCACACAGCTTACATCTTCAATGCAACCTCATGTTATTTCTATCTCTTCCGTCTTTTCTCCTACCCCTCTCTCAATACACTTATTACACTAAATAAAAGTAATGCCCCGGTCCTTTAATTAAAATACCCTCCTGGTTGCCACTTGCCATGCAAAAACGACAACACTTACCCCTTGAAAAACAATTATAAGAGCTTAATAAATTTCAGGCAGAAAACAAACATTATAGTATGAGGTAACAAATTACCATTTGGGAGTGCGTCAGAAGAATTTCCCATTTATTCTCTGAAGTCTTTCTCCAGCCTTTAAATGATAGATTAGTTAGTCTATCAGCATCAATTTCAAGTCTATACACAGGCACATGCTCACATGTCCACTTGCTGAACTCAAACCCACCAATCTTTTCCAACTTAGAATGCATTGCTGACGTCCAGGCAGATATTGGTTGTTTTGTGTTTCCTGTTGTGTACTTCACTTTTGATGAGTTGAACATATCAAGAAGGCTCTTGGCATTTTCAACTATTACTTCATCCTCAAGCTTGTACAGTATCACTGAGGAATCTTTTGATGCAAACTTCTTAATTTTTGAAAACCAATGGAAGAAGTTATCTGATACTTTCCCTCTTGTACCATGCTGGAATTCTTTTTTAGTGGTTTCAAGAGCATAAAAGCAAACAGCTTCTGCTACTCCCGAAATAACGCTTTCATCTGATGAGCTGAGAGCGAAGGACACGGTGACCTGCAGATTGGAAAGACATAAGAGAAGTGAACTAATCAGTATGATGTGGCACCTGCTAGGTAAACATTTACTTGTGGCATTACAATGAAGATAATTCAGAGCTGACCGAGCAACTATGTCAAGGAAATACAGATATTTTATTAGAAAAAAGTTAACCTCTCTTTCACTTTCAAGGTCCTCAAGGTTTCTCTGTGATCCAGGTACAAATACTGCTAAGTCAAAGTTCAAGAGCCGTTGAATTACAACTTGTCTAAATGTCATCGCTAGTATATTCTTGGAACTTGTTCCAGAAAAAATGTCTTTAGGAAAAGAGCTTCTTAGCTTCCTTGCTTTTGCTTGGACCTTCCTCGGTGGAAGAAACTGATCAAGATCGATGACAAACAAGTTACTATTGATTCACATAAAAGAAAAACACATACTCAAATTTCCACTTTCAGGTAATACCGTAATACTACAACAACAAAAAAACAATAGTTCATCCGACTTCCTTCACTACAGTGCACGAATTAGTCAATGAAATGGCAGCAGAACTAACTTACTCCACTGTATAAACATTTAGAAAGACATAAAAGCAAAAAAATGTCAGCAAAACAAAAAATTTATGCCATTAGTTATGTTGATGACTTGCGGGTTCCTCATGGACAAAAAATTTCCCTTTGGTTCGTAATGACATTTCATTGAATGGCCTTACAGAAAGTGGCCACTGATTTACGTCTCATGACTAACTGACATTGATAAAAAAAGGTTATTACGACCATTTGAACCACTACAAAGCATATTCAAGAATTGACGAGTTTCATTCCATATGCATTGCAAACCCGCATTTAATATTCAACCAACGGTCCAACACTACAGAATACAGAATCGCCAATGACACGCTGATATCATGAAATGGCATACTGGGACTGGGTACAAGAAAAGTTGATTTCAGGAACATACATTTCAGAAGCATTACCAACACACTTGTCGATATTAAAACATTACTTTTTAACACAGTTAATTAGCAAGTAGCTAATCTGCCAAACGTTCAGTGAAACAACGTTATCTATGTAAGCAATTCAACTCTAATAAAACCCTAATGATAGTAATTGACATCTGATCAATGGTTTCATTCCGAATACACAAATTCTCATTGAAGACGGGCATACTCGTGCCCAATTGGTTGGATAACACAAAAGCATAATGCTACTCCCTTGACCCGTTTTTAGCTTGCGACGAATATACCGTCTTTAATAAGACTTAAAGACTTAAAGTTACAAATAGATAAATGATTCACAAATTATAGAATAAGACCGTCATACAATAAGACGGTTTAATAAATGAGCATTATAAAATTAACCAGAAACACCTAAAAGGTCGCCACAAAAGCACAGTAAGCTACGGAGAATTACAAAACCGTCTCATACGAGAATTAGTAAAACGAACCAGTCGAGTAGACATGGTGCTATGTTCATCAATAGGACCAGGAAAAACGGTTTCAACAACCATAACATCCAAGCCGGCATTAAGATGTTCGGTAGCGGCTAAACCACCGTCAGCGGCGGCGGCGGTGATGGCTTGGTCGAAGGAAGTAAAGCCGGTAAGAGAGAGCCGAGCCATATTGTTCTCGTAGGTGCGAATGCAGGGGAGAGCGTTGGCGGCTTCGGCTTCAGCCACCGCTTGCGCCGCCTCAGACGGTGGAGTTGAGGCGGAGAAGGCGAGGGCGGTGAAGGAAGGGTTGCGGCGGAGGTTGACGGTGGTGAAGGCGGTGGTGGGGAAGAGGAAGGGGAATGGGGAAGGGGAGGAGAGAGAGAGGTATGAAGGTTGCGCCATTTTTTGGATGGAGGGAGGTTTTTGGTGTGGGTGGTTTTGAGAGTTTAGCACTTCCACCAAGTTCACATTTACGACATATGGTAACCGTCATAAGTTTGAGACGGATTGTCATTTCCAAGGCACGTTTATAAGTTTGTGACGTGCTGCTATTTTCAGGGCACTTTAATTTGTGTCTTAACTAATTATGTAATATTTGATCTGTCATAAGCTTGTGACGGAATATGTATGACAAGAGAGACTTAATCTTGCACTTTAGCGATTTTCCGGTGACGAGTGTGCTTAGGATCGAGAGCAGTCGATCAGGTTAATCGGTAAAGTTATGAGTGGGTAAAATGGTGTATAGGATTTGGATTTTGTTAGCACTGGAATATTATTGTTTACAGGATGTCTCGTTGATTTTCCTTCTTTGGATCGGCACTCATGATAGGATGTCTCATTAACTTGGAATCTTCAATCAAGTGTAGTACATAGTCGGGGCATGTTTGGCCTAGATTGCTAAGTAGTTTTTAAAAATCAGAAACATCAAATTGTTGCTTCTATTTTATGAGGAAAAATAGCATATTTGAGATTTTGAGAAATTATTTTTAACTTTTAAATAAATAATGTGTTTGGCCAAAAAGTATTTTTAAGTCCAAAAATACTTTGAAAAGTTAGGCCAAATACACCTAGACCAGCAAAACTCTCCTTCATAAAATTTAACTCCGGGCTCGAACCCGAGACCTCTTGTTAAGTTAAAAGAGTCAATAATTAGATGATCTAAGTGTTCATGTGTTTAAATGAACTATTATTATTTACAAGTCAATAAGTGTTACAAATTTCAATTTATTGACAATTCACAGAGCTGGAGAATGCTACACCAGCAACTGCAGGGCAGAATGGAAGATCTGTGCCCAAATAATTAAGGACCAGATCGCCACGAAGAACGAATCCAGTTCAGTAGGCAGTATTCATCCACAAATGAACCTGCAAAAAATCATACTACTATACACAGAACCAAATTGGAACATAATCGATCTTCTGAAACTAAGTTAGAGAAAAAAACGGAAAAAGAAAATGTAGTCGAGGAGGATCAAGCAGCATTTGCTGATCTTTCGGTTGCTTGTTGAAAATATCCAAAGTTGAATAGGCCAGTAATGCCTCGTCCCCTGGCTAGCTTCTCTAGTTCTACGATTTTGAGCTTAAGTTCTTCTACTTCTTTCGATAAAGCTTCATCTCGTTGCTTCAATACCTGAAATTATTGCAACAGAAAGAAATCCTTGTGTATTATTTATTACCAACATCAATAACCAAATACCAAAATTGCCTAAAAAGCAAAAGCTAGGTTCCGCTTATGTAAAGGGACACCTAAGGTGTCCGAGGCGTATTGGCTAGTGCCTCCGTGAGCCTCATGGCTAACGCACATCAAGGTGCGCCTTTTGAAGCTAAGATGAATCATATACGGAATAAGTTGAACGACCATTACAACAAATAAAAGGAGAGGTAAAAATATTATATTTGGAGCAAATTAGCCACAAAGGTGGTAGTATGAGGCAATATAGTTTACACTACTGTCCTGTTCTTTTGGACTGAAACTGAACTGAACTGAACTGAACTGAAATGTTGTCGTAAATCGGTGATTGGCCTATATTACCAACCAAATCAGCAACTAATGGAATTACAACTACTGCAGTTGAGTCAGCATCACATAGTTCATCGAATGAGATCGAACATAAGACCGTATAAATGGCATTCTTAAAAGCAAAATCTAATTGAGTATTAAACAAGGTAGAGCTGTAAGCCTGTAATCCTTGAAGTATATAGTTATCATGTCAATTGGATGTGCTTTTCTTAACCAATAAATATTACCTAAAACGATTTTACATTAAAGACATTGTAAATCCGTTCATTGATGATTTATGTACCGTCATCTTAAGTTATGGTAGTTAAGACATGTTTACATGTAAAACCGCCTTACACAAGAATTATGTTATCTCAGTGCCAGGATGATTATGACCAAGTAATTCGAACACAAATCAAGAAAACAAAATAACTAAGACGTAGTACTTCATGTTTTTATTATGAAAACGGTTTCAGGGACGGATCTGGATCTATCAGGGTCTGCGTAGGAGGATCCAGATCCAAATCCGTTTTAAAAGTAGTGGATCCAGATCCGACTCGGATCCAACGGGTCTGAAAAAATAGGATCCAGATCCGGCCCATCAGGGTCGGGTCTTACGGATCTGGATCGGATCCCGGATCCATTGCCATCCCTGGTAGGATCTTGTGGAGCTAAAATAGAGTGTTTTTTGCTCCTCTAGATTTATACATGTACGAAAACATAACAATTCTAAGTTATGAGTTCAGTATTAGAACATGCTCTCTAGAAACACGGAATTATCACTCCGTGTGTACTATACTGAAGTAAAACCATCACATATTTTAGTAAACAAGTAGTCAATAGAGTATCGTCTATTAGGCTTGTCGCTCCATCATTAACGTAACTTCATATGCTATTATCTCTTTGTAACTGGCTCTGTCATTGGTTTAACTTGATATACAATGTATCCTAAAATAAATTGGTGTCAAAGTATCAAAGCTATTATTGCTAACATTTTTATTACTCTTAGTTCCTTTCATTGTTTTTCCATAAGCTATTGTCCTAGGTACTTAAATAAGATCGCTCATTCAATTGCTGCCAAAGCAATGGTTTGATCGATTTTCTTCTACCGCCAAAAAAAAAAAATAAATAAATAAATTGGTGTCGACTGTCGAGGTGTTTATTCTGTCCAATTGATCCGTCAACCAAATGACCTAGCCCTACTTGAACACCACATTTCAGCATCAGAAAACTTCTACTGCCTATGGAATTTCATCTAGCCCTGTCTTTTCAGTCCGTCTACATTCACCAACTATCTAATCGTAAGGTACTCAAGCGCACTGCTTTGCAAATACCATTTAAATTACTGCTTGATTGCATTTCAAAATAGGTTGACCCAATGGTAAAGAAACCACCTTCTGACCTTGAAGTCAGAGGTTCGATTCCTATTGAGTTAAAATATAGCTTTGTTGGTAAGCAATCTGTAAACACCACTTTAAGCCCTCAAAGAGGCCGGTGGTCTGCCCTGACCTTGGAATGGGTAAGGCCTACCCTAAACCTACTGCTCTAAATTTGAAATTTTACACCCCCTCAACATATCTTTATTTCATTAATGGATTGTGAGGTTTTGATCCTAAAGTTTAGGCTCATTAGGAATTTGGATTTGTTTTCCAAAATGATTCAAAATTTACGTGTCCGTGAATCCGTAATTTTGGGAAAACGAGATGAGTGCTAACGGGACTAATTTTAAATAAATATCATCATAAATAGTTGAATTTGGTATGTTAAATTTGCTATAATTAACTCGACCCACCTCAAATTCAACTCAATTCAAAAATAACAAAATTCTAATTAACCTGAACTAAAACCAATCGAACATAACTCGCGACCACCTAAACCGAACCTAAACATACACCATATCTCTTAATAATTTGAATTTATGATTTCCTCTTTTCATTGATAAAATGCCATTCTGAATTTGATTAATGTAGTAATACCTCAAACAAATAGTATGTCAATAATAAGGTACATTATGAAGAACATAAAAGTATAAATAAAACATTAAAAAGAACACAACATTCTTCTTGTGACTATCACAGTTTAATTATTACAACACTCACAACCGATTTAAATAATGTTAAAAATAAAAGAAGGTTATGAAACTTCGCAAGTTTGCGACAGTCACAAGCAAGACTTGCAGTTTTAGACCATGACAAAGAAGGTGATTCAAGTGCCGTATTCCTGAATCATATCTTCAACCACCCGGAGAATAAACCGAGTATCGGAGATGAATACACTGAAGTGAACGACACGATACGAGTATACGACCGAGATTTCGAGATTTTGGGTATAATCTCAGCTGCAACATCGGCTGAGGAGGTAAATTGTTTTGATAAATATATCCATTTACCTGATACATACAAGTAACAATATAGGAAGCTATTATGGGGGGAACTTGAGAAGCCAAAGTTCGTTGGGGTAACTTTGGCTTATTTTCTTGACACTTGTTTCATGCTATTTATAGCCATTTTGTAACTGTATTGGTCCTTATTATGTTCAACTTTTAGGAATAAAATATTGATAAAAAACTCCTCTTTTTATTGGTTTTTTTTTTGACTGTTTTTTGACTTTTTATTTCCGTTATTTCATTTCACTCTCGTTCAATTGGTTGGAATATGCTGCTTTAAAAATGAAAAAAATCAAAGAATTAGAGAAATTAAGCATGATTTTCTCAAGATTTTCGAGGATACTAAGGGGTGAGACTCATGTATGTTATTTTTGTATCTCATCTTCTATTTAATTGTCTTTATCTAACAACTAGAAGTGTCATTTCTATTTAACTACATAATAAGCAAGTGTTTATTCAGTGAAATAAAGATGGAAGAATTATAAATATGAATGTCTTGTTAATGATTTTTTAGTGGAGGAAGAAGAACAAGGAGCTCAGACCATTGCGTTAGCAGCAATGGAATGCGCTACCTTGTTCAGATGTCTAGGACGATAGCTTATTGAAAAACAGTGTAAATTACTAATAAGAGATATTAAGGAAGATATGATTGGGACATTGTTAAGTTTCCAAATTGCATTACTATTTCCACCCTGAATTTTTGAACTCGGCATTTTTTGTTAGAGGCGGAGATATTGTTTTATTGTTAAAACGAGTTAAACATTAGTGCATTACCCATTTGCATAGATGACAAAAACAATGATAGGATTATGAGTAAGACTCTTTCAAGACTTAATAGTTAATACTCTATCACATCAGTTTTGCACGGACTTTTACTTCCTCTATTCTAATTAATTCTATTCATTTATTTTATTCACGTTTGTTAATACTTGTTTTCTTTTGTTAATATCTTTAATTGCATATCGCTAAAAATTATAAAACCTTGATATTCACAATGTACTCGGTAAGACAATTTGAACAAGATCTCACATGACTATCTTTTATGTTATATGTTAGAAGTTGTGTCGAAAATTTCCTTGACTTATGAATATTGTCCATAAAGTAAAATGTATAAAATTGATTGGAATGAAGGAAGTATTCTTATTTAATTATTATCCAGACTCACCTCAGACTTGCGTCAAATTTTGTACATTATTCATCAAACTCACCTCAAACTTTACTTTTCCGTTTCATTTATTTCTTTTTACAAAAAGAAATAAACATGAAATCCACTCACTGGATAATTTCCCTTCAAAGTGGGATTAAAACTCATCCAAAGTTTTAATTTAAGTCTTAGATGACTCAACTTAGAATTTGTCAAAATTAAAGTAAATTATTGATAGTCTCGAATGATTATTGTCTAAAAACTTACCAAAATCTTATTTCGAGACTGTCAATAATCTCATATTTAAAATTTTAAACCACAATATTGGGTGATGACTCTACCAATGGTGAGGAGGTAAGCATAAGATTCTTAGTCACTACTCCAAAGTCCAAACCGTACAAACAAACACCTAATATGTCCAAAGTATTTTCATCAAAAAATAGCGAGACAATAAATAAAGTAAGTTGAACGTTCCTAACCCAATTACTGTCTATGTTCATATGACCTATCATGCTTTCAATTATAGCCCATGGTGACCTAACAAATTAAAGGAACGTTCTTAAACTACTCCCACATGCTTTAAATCTTGACTAGATTGCATTGCTTTATAACCCACAACTTCCTTGATGTATCATCTATATGAACTTTGAAACAAATATGTGCCGAATAACGATTATAACACGGATTTTAAAAGCATACCCGTCAACAACAGATGTCAAACTAGCTAAGTTGGTAAAGTCCTAAAATTTAGTTGCAGACTGTTATAGAAATAGTTACGCGCTTAAAATTGGATTTATATATACATCTATAATCAACCATAGCAATAAGCTGAGAGTACGTTTATGGGTTGGGCTAAATAGGTCTAAGTCTTGAATAAAGACAAAAAAATAACAAATAAAAAAAGGAAAAAGAAATTAAAAAGTTGGAACATCTTTGAATAAACTAGGTCTATACGGTCCAATTTGGACCTCCTGGAACACTTTCCAGACCTCGTTCTAGACCTTGTTTAGTGTAAAAAAAAGTATAAGGTTAAAGGTAGGTTAAGGTAGATCTTATAAAAGATAGAAATAAAGAGGTATGGTTTGAAAGTAGGTTAAGAAAAAAAATAGTATTTTAATATAGGAATTAGGGCTAAGTAGAGTTACAAAACCTACGGATAAACATGGTCTGAAGTAGATTGCTGATAAAACAACAGTATCAGTAATTCAGTATCGCCTGAGAAAAACCGACTACCAGAATGAACGGAAAAAATCACTGGCATTTTCCTTCGAAATCTGAACGAGGTGGATTTTCAGTCCTATACACTCCCCTTCATTTCGCTCCAATCTTTCATTTGAAGATGTCAGTAAAATCTTCCTATTATTTTAGGCCTAGCTGAAGAAATTAAGTTGTTTTGAGTAAAAACTTATGCTAGTGAAAAGAACAAGCAACGTGCAGGCGTGCAGCTAGAGCAAGGATTTTTCGGATGTCAAAAGATGACAAGGTGAGAATGCATTCACAAGGCATAAACTATACAAATAAATATAAAATTTGTTTCACTAAAACATGAAGTAAGAATGTCAATATCTACTCAAAAATTATCGAACACCTCTAGTCCCACACTCAAAACTCAAAAGTCGAGCAAATATGCTTACAGGCTATCATGTATATTGTATACCAGGGTCCGGGGGTATCTAATGTGTACCGGGAGTAATGAGAAGAAAAGTCTAACAAAGATCTTTCCGTTTAAAATTACAGATATGGACCTGAATCCCAGTTATTTGTTACACCAACCAAAAATGGGGGATAAACACGAGGGAGTGACGTTTTTGCATACCCCTACATAAGAATACAACGGCTTCATCATCATAACGTCTCCCATATCTTTACTACTCCATCGTCACCTGCAGATGCCAGCAATGGCTTTTCCTGCATGACAAAGGCTTGTTAATTCTACAAACAATACAGGGAAATAACTGCCATACGGCTACGCATCCAACAGTGACATAGTGACATCAAAGTGTGAAATAGTTCGACCCCTATATCACCGAAGTAGAATTAGAGAAACTGAAACCACAGTGGAATTAGCCTAATCTTAGGGCACCATAGTGGAAAATTTCAGCACATTCATGTACTTAAAAAAGAGTAATCTGATGCTGAGAGTTACCGTGGAACTCCACTGAACTGAATTTATATCCTGTCCATGAGCCTTTTCCCTTTTTGAAAGTAGTTTATACATGGGACCATCCACCTGTACGAAAGAAGTTCAGAAACCAATGAGCACATCATTACACCCGGTGAGCCGTAACTCTGATGTTCATGCTTATACAAACTCATTAAATTTCTTGAATGAAGAATCCGAGTTAATTCAAAACTAATGCGAACTGCCTAAAACGGCACGAGAAACCATCTCAAGCTTAAGCCTGATTGTAGAATTTCAGTCCATACTCCATAGTTTTAACACAAGTTTTTGCAATCAAATTATGTATTTCTTATACAGAAAAAAAAATTGGCCAAAAATTGTCAAAACGAAACCACAAGTCCAACTTAGATGCCTAAATTTACAGAAAAGGTCTTGCATGCAATTTATGTTCTTTTTATACAAGCTAGAGTGAGTGCTAGACATAATTGAGCATATAATATTTAGAGCTCCTAAATAGCAACTCAATTTTTTTATTCAATTATCAGCCTCCAGAACCCATCAATTTTCAACCTGGCCTTCACCTCCTCATATAAGGCCAAACAAACTATATATTAATATATACAGCTTTTTAATCCCATCACATGAAGCAGAGAGAGTGCCACCGAACTGGAAAGTGGTGGAAAGAATAGCAACAGAATCATTGTTAACAATACAACTACACAAGTGATTCATTGAGATTAAAACCAAAACCAACAAGGGCAACAACCAAGTCTGAACTGGCAAGAATTGGCTGACCATCAAAACTAGACTACAAGACAATTCTAGAAGGAAGATGAGATAGTTGTCATACCGCCAGCGGGTGCCGAGTGGTACACTGGAACTCAATACCCGGGGTATAATTGTAAATACTTACTTATTTTCATTTCCGCTTCTATTTTTTGAATTTCAAACAAATTAATAATAAAGGTAATTTAGACACTACAAATCTCATAACTAATTAGATTAAAAACAAGGTTTTGTGAAAATAAATTACAGATATGCTTCTATGCTCTTATCCAAGCTAATTTATTGAGTGGTTGGGAAGATTTGTTTCCAGCTAACAGATGAACAAATGAAAGTATGAAACTGATTCCATTCCATGTAATGATTAACCGTGTGAAACCACGAAATAAATTGAATGTTTCATCTGTGAATAGTCAGAATGTTAAAATGTCATTTATCACAATTCAAAATCCTATCGATGGAATTTCTTAGGAACCATCAAACATCTAATGGCCTAGTACTTGAATCTTGGAGGATTAATCATCTAATCTGTTAGCGCATTTTATTTAGTCCCTTAATCATTGATAAAGATTAAGTATGTACAATGAATGTTTTTGAAATATTAGATAAGGTTCACAGTATCATACAATTGGAATCCTTCTAAGTTTATTTTTGAAATATTAGATCAGTTTTACAGTATCTTGGATTAGACCTGGCAAATAGGTCGGGTCGTGTCGGGTTCGTGTTCCTGTTACCATTAAATGGGTCACGACCCCCTCAACCCTAACCCGACCCAATTAGATAAACGGGTTACATACATCAACCCTAACCCAACCCATTTATTTTTTCAATAAACCAACCCGACTTGTTTAACCCATTTAATTTTTAACAGATCAATTTCGACCCCGTCCAACCCATATAAATATAATGGGTTTAAGATTAAATTTTACCGCAAGAATAAACCATCTTCATGTCTTATTTCGAACTCAAAATAACAAAACCCGATTATAACCCATTTAAATGGATATATCATGACTCATTTAAATTAATGGGTTATTCGTGTCGGGTTCGTGTCGCAAGAGCCCAACCCTAACCCGACCCATATAAGTTCGAGTCGTGTTCGTGTTGACCCAATTACATAAACGGGTCAAAATACCTTGACCCGAACCCGCTAATTTCGTGTCGGGTTCGTGTCGTGTTTTCGGGTCGTGTCAATGATTGCCGCCTCTATCTTGGATGATTTAATCATCTAATCTGTTAGCGCCTTTTATTTGTGTCCCTCAATCATTGATGAAGATTAACTATGTACATTTTTACCCACTAGTGGTTGGCACAAAAATGAAAATGAGATTTTATTTTATTTTCTATAAGATTTGTTTTTTTGAATTAGGGCGGTACCTAATTAGTGTACCACCCAGTGCCATCCTATAACTCTCTAAAAACACATTTAAAGACAGTCAGCCTGGTGAGAATGAGTATGAACGAAATAAGATAGGAGTCAGTGACATACAGAACCATCTTCGTTTTCAACAAATAGGCGAATGGCATCGTCTGCAGCTCCAGTAGCAATTACACCGTCCCTGAAAATCCAAATAAACATTATTAAATTTTACATAACCAAAACAAGTAAAGGGACAATGAGAAATCAAGAGGAGATAATATAATAACTGCTTGCAAATAAATCAAGCACATAGCGACGCAAGAGCCATGGAAATTAAGTAGATCTCATCTAAAAAATGGTGTATCTAAAGCATCAAAAGTTGTTCCTCGTGTTCCTTCACAGTAGATGGCCCTACCCATTTTAAAATATAATTTTGCAAGCCAAAACCTTTTCCCTTTTTTTTCATCAGCACAAAAACGATTTGGAGCAAGACACATCTAAACAACTAAAGACTCCAGAAGATAACAGGCCAGCAGATTCTTCTTCTACATAAACCAATGATGTGTTCTAGACTTTTAGGTGGCTTTACGCTTGATAAAAGCACAAAGATATGGCAGCAAAAAAGCACACAATTGGTCTGCCAAATATGGATTAACCATACGGATGTATCATCCTTTCACACTGCTACTGTTTGCAAATATCTGTGAATAACTGAAAACTAGCAGAAGAAGTTTCCTAATTTTTATTGATAGCCGCAATAAACAGCTGCATTCAGACCCAAGCAGCGAGTCATTGTTGGTGCAACTTACATATGGAGACATGATAAAGAATTGCACATTAATCATAACGGATTGCACATTAGAATTCGCCATACCAGTGGCTTCAGTAATGCATTTGAATAGTTAAGTTTTATGGCCTTCTCTTATTCAAGTGACAGGCTCAGAGGGACAGAAGGGGTGATTAAACATGTAACTAAAAAACACTAAATATATTCTACTAAGGAATAGGCATAACAAATTGAAATGTTGTAGTTAACACACACCTTGACCAATGAACTGAGAAAATAGTGCGGTCGTGATAGCCTGAAATAGTGCAAAGATGTCGCCTGGCAAATAAGGGGAAAACACAGAGATTAGTCAAACAAGCAACAAAATAAGCAAAAAAAGATAGAAAGAGCAAAGAAAGTTGATGCAGCTGCACTTAACCAAATACGCAAAATAAATGCATAGGTACTTAACCAGAATTTAACAAAATTACTGTTTGGAGAAACTTGAGGATTTCAATATGGAACTGCGTAGAATTTGACAGGAGTTTATGGAAAGCATGTACTTTGTTTTATTTGGAATTAATGCGCATATCCTGAAACTTTTTATCAAAAAATTAAGCAGAATGTCATTTCTTTGCTCTCTCACTCATATTGCTCAAGTTGTAGATGTGGATCAAGAATGCCTTTTAAAAACAGACAACCTCTCTTATCTTCATCTATGCATTAAGCTGATCCCTTTCCTCAGTATGCATGAACACAGAACATCACACAGAGTATAATATTACAAGCAACTACTACTTGAAGTTATTGTTTTGGAAATCAGAGGACTCCAATTTCCTCCCTTGGCCCTCTTCATCTGTCGCTGACTCCGGTTCTTGGTAATTACAACTCTAAACTGGAGAAGTTCTTCCGAATTATGCTTGCTTTTACGGTACCAACAACAACAATAACGGAGCCTTAATCTCAAACTGATTTGGGGTCAGCTTACATGATTTATAATTTGAACAGTCAATGACTGGTTGCATACATAAATACATAAATAGAATGAAAGCAAAAGAATAGGAGAAGAGAAAAAGGGAACATGACTAAAGGTTGATCAAACATAAGATATGGAAGTCATCAAACGAGGAAGTAATTAATAGATTTAATAGCAACTTAAATTAGCCACCAAATAAAGAAACCAATTTCTCACCAGGGTGAGACGTCATCATTAGAGTGCAAGTTGTCTGTTCCCCATACTTTAATAGTAAGATCATCACTGCACGGTACACCCAAATTCATCACTCAAAAATTTGTGTAGACTAATTTGACGCCATGGAAATAAAGAGGGGCGCAGCATACCTACAGGTTACCATTTTGTCTCCTGCAGGATTGAAGGACAGAGCCCATACTGTTGAAGTGTGGCCGCTGAAATGTATAAAATTAGACCTTTGTTCAATGAAGATTTCAATAATCTCGTAAGACAAAAGAGCTCATGAATCTAAAAAAGTTTCAAGATCAAAGATGCTCAGGTTTTGAAAGCATAATATTCACCATTTACGACACTATGACACAAGAAAGAATGAAACAAATTGTACCTCGTGTTATAAAGAAGCATTTAAAATCTATTGCAAAGAGTTGAAAGGAGAAATTAGATCTCCATGTTGAAGCAAGCAGAAATATATAATAAACTAGACTCATAAGGAAACACAACAAATATAGAGAAACTATCTCCATTTCGAATATAATACCAAAACCCTAAGCTCACTACTAACCCTCTGCTTCTATAGCAAAAAAAGGAGGGAAGGGGATAGAAAGGGAGGGGAGGGGAAATTTCTCCTTTCAAATCTTTCCCATGTTAGCCAATCTCAAATAAATGTGTGACTAGGACTTTGCTGATGTAGTGTCGCTAGGTAGCAAAAACAATGAATAACATCCGTAAATAATGTACCAGAAGATTCGACACATCATTGGATTCTGGGGCAACAAAAACAAATAAATGTAATCAAACATTTCAACAATTACAAAAGATCCAGCTTACTTGCTAGCCTCATTTAATGTCTGGACACAATGCCAATCATCATCACCATCTTCTGCCCATATCTGCAAAGATGAAGGCAATCAATAGGAACCAGGTCAGGTCATTGATTAAGAAATATCAGAAAGTGCCATCAAATTAACAATCCACACACATACAAGTGCCATAGATATTTGAAGAATTTATGCACCTTGATACTGTTATCATAGCTGCAGGAAAACAAGACATCCATTGACGGATGCCATTGAACCATCTTGACATCTTGAGTGTGTCCTTGCAACACTGAAACACACTCAAACTCATTTCCAGGCTCAACTTCCCATATCCAAACAGATTTGTCGCGGCCACAGGTAGCAATTAAGGAACCAGCTGCGTTCCAAGATACACTTTTGACTTCATTTTCATGACCCTGTATAAGTTAAATCCTAGATATCTTTAGTTAAATGAAAGTGATAGAAAACATACAATGTATAGAAAGTTGGCCCATATTTATCATTACTCCCGCATCGCACAAGCAGAATGTTTCTAATGACTGAGCTAAAAAATTGCTCAATCATTCTTAAGCATGTCTCGGAAATCCTCCTATATTACTCCTTTCACCGAAGGTATGAGTGTATGACTCAATCCCACAAATTAACCAAAAAGTTATTAAGATAGAAGAGGTCATAGACTCGTAGCATCAGTCATATGATATGCGTGTGAATACGACAAAAGAGACAGCGAAGTAAACTACGAAGGTCTAGTAGTCCAGACGACAGTTCAGTACATTTCAACTAGAAAGCAGAATTGAAAGTTCGGAAAGAATGAATAGAGGATATGTTTTGTGTTATGTATACCTCCAAAGTAGATACGCACTCGTAATCACCGCCAATGTTTTCCCAGACAGCGGTAGTAGCATCAAAACTGGCTGTAGCCAGCATTTTACCAGAAGGGGACCAGGCACATGATCTGACGGTCCTCGTGTGTGTATCCTCCAGAACTACCTGCATAGTAGTGATTAGATCATATAATTAAAAGAAGATAAAAACATTGTCTACCCGGCAACAATGAATCAATCATACATAATTCAAGAACTGGCTATCGATATCAAATTTAAAATGCACAACTAAACTGGGGGTGACAGCACTAAACATCAAATCTAATCAATTCAACTTGGTAACAATTAATTAATCATACATAATTCTGTAAATGACAGCGAAATTGGTTGAGAGAAGCAGTTAACATCGAACTTAATCAATTCAACTCCAGCTGACTAAGCGACGTAGATTTTGTAATTTAGTACTCCCTCCGTCTCAATCAGTTTATTTAGGGATATGCGGTATCTTAATCAATGGTAAGCAAATGATTATGACGAACGGGAATAATATTGGAAACGAAAGTACCTTGCAGCGAAAGGAACCGGAGGGAGTCTGTTCCCAGATGCGCACAGTCTTATCACCGCTGCATGAAGCAAGCACAGGAGCAGTGGGGTTCCAAGCAAGTCCCCACACACGATCAGTGTGTCCTTCTAGGGTTGCAACTTCCTTGAGCTCTCCCATATCCTCCACTCTTCCTTTCTTTGATTATGGTTGAAGAATTGCCAAGTACTGTGGTCAAACAACAATTTTACCACAAATAGACCAAAATTCGAAAACCAATTTTATTTTATTTTTTAAAAAAAACAAAGAAATTCTAAGGTGTACCCTTGAGTTTTGGCGGTTTTTTAAGTTGTACCCGTGCCTTTTTTTTAATATATATCCTGTGATTTACCCTCGAACTCCATGATTAGTCTCAACCATGAACTCCTTCAACTCTCCCTTAGTCCTTAACTATCCTTCTCCCTTAGTCCTTAGCTCTCTCCTTATCCCAAAAACCCTCTTTAAACCTCCATTTTCAACGATTAACATCACATTACCCACTAGGCCGCTAACGCGCGTCAATGAGAACCATCACAGACCGCTTTTTAAAAACCAATAGCTACCATTAATACCTCCTCCAAGAAACATAAAGCAATTGCTGAGATTTCATTGATTTTGATAGGTTCATTCGGGTGAGCTAATCGGTATGAGCGAATTAGCGAGGAATTGCATTAACCAACGAACCAAGTTAACTGAGACAGTCATAGTATCGACTAATGTATTGAGTTTAGGGGAAGGTACGACTTAGAAAACCAACAACATAGAAACGAAAAAAAATCCCCAAATTAACGGGAACCCTAATTTCATAATCTGATCAATTTGACATCAATAATTAAAACCTAGAAAAATGACACAATCATCAACTTAAGCTTAAACAGTACCATAGTCCATAGACGTGATTTAAACAGCATAATATTCATATCAAATTATCAGAAAAGTTACCTAATGGAAGGTAAAGTAATGGCGATGGCGTCGTCTAGGTAATCGGTGAAAGTATAGTAAGACTATAAGAAGGTGTAGAAATGGCAGCGATGCATTCAACAATGGCGAACTGGAAATAATACTCCGTCTTAGCTTTTTTTTTTGTACTTCTGAGGTGGCCAATTGGTTAATTAAGGGGTTTTTGAGTAACTATGAGTCTGAGTCGAAGACGGCTGTAAACGTGAAATGAATATACTTGTAGTAGATTATAGAATAGTTTGCGATTTTTTAACAACGGTAGGTGAAACGGATGTAGTCATGTAGAGGTGGTCGTGTAGCGGTTAATCCGTTAAGATAGACTCACGAAATATCCTCTCACAATAAGGCAAGTGGGGAATAGGTGGAGGTAAAGGGAGTATTTCATGAATCGTCCCACTGGTATTTTGGGAGGGAGACACTATCCGTCTTCAGCTTGTGACGGAAGCTGTCCGTCTTCGATTAGAATTTGTGTTTGTTAAAAGTGATATGTATTTGACCAGTTTGTCTTGTTTGTGACGGTCATAAACTTGTGATTTCTCATAACTCCTGGACCCTCACACATGCCCTCCCCACTCGCCCTCCCACTTGCAACTTCATCTCACGTCAAAAGTAATATTTGTCGCATCTTAAATTTAAAACAGACATGCCCTCCCCTCACACATGCTGTTTTGCATGCGACGGTCATAACTCATAAACTTGTGATTTCTCACGACCCCTCACACATGCCCTCCCCACTCGCTCTCACACTTACAAGTTTATCTCACATCACAATCTTGTGACGAATTAAATTCGTCACAAATGAAAATTTGTGATATTTGTCGCATCTTAAATTTAAAACAGACAGTATCTTATTATTAAACGAAATTTAAAGTTGATTACGGTTTAAGGAGAGTGTGCCTAATTAACATCAGCGCTTAAGTGAGTTATCCATAATTCCATATCCATATTGATATTGATTCATTACAAAATCAAACTAAATAAGTATAAAAAAGATTTCGGATTCTAACTACATTCCACCTTGAATTCTCATCCAAATTCATTCAATTCTCAAACTTTGAACCAAACTACTTTTTAATAGGTTATCAACTGGGCTATGCTAGCTTTGTAAGCCAGATACTCAGTTCATGCCAGTGTCAATGAATGTATTGGGCTTTTCAAGTCTGGGCCGCAACTTTTGGGACCAAACTCTAAAAAAATTAGCTAGGCAAATTCTGATTCCCGAATCCCGATGATCCAAAATTAAGACGGATAAAATGTGATCATTACTAAAATGTAAAATTTTATTCTATAAGGTAAATCATCAATTTATTGTTAGAATAGTAGCAATTTTACTTATAATTGTATCATTAAATAATATAAATAATAAAATAGTAAAGTTATTTTCATCTTAAATTAAGACTTTGTTCTTTCTTGCTTAATTTTAGCTCGTTTTACTTCTGTTTAGCGTTATTCGGTACAGTTTAATTTAATTTGAACTTATTTAATTTGATTTAGTTCAATTCAAGTAATATCTTCACAAATTAACTCATACTCTAACTGACTAACTCTATTCAATTCAGCTACGTTCTGTTCAATTAAGTTCACTTCAACTCATTTTAGTCGTAAAAAACCGGCTTTAAACCTACGAAAGACTAATTAAATATAGTAAGTCTTGTTTGCGACGGGTCACTATTTGTGACGGATATTTTGTGAGATAAAATGGATACAAAATAAGTAGTGGAGAAAGGGGACCACATGAATAGTGTTGAAGAGAGAAAAAAATGGGTATTTTGTGAGAGAAAATGGTATCCGTCACAAACTTGCGACGGATAGTGCCGTTGCAAATAAGAATTTGTGAATTAAATACGGTGTCATTAGCTTGCTAGCTGGAAAAAGTGAAACTAATTGACTTTGTTGTTTGCTTACATAAGAGATGATATAACAAAGTATAATAAAATCATGGAAAAATCATTAGTTAGATGATGCAAAATGTGCAATGACGCATACTTTAGGAAAGATAACGCAAGTGACATAATGCAAATCTATGCAGCTCGGAGATGTTTGATTCTTAACATAACCATGACAATGACCCTCTTACACTCTATCACCGTCTTTTTTAACGGGTAAGATTTTCTTAGTTTTTAGTTTACTTTTAAGATATACTCCGTATGTGAGTATACCTAATATAATTACTATTTCGCCTTTTTAGTTCAAATCTTGGCTCTACCACTGCTCGTGAGTAGGGATGGCAGTGGGTCGGGTACCCAACCCAGACCCTTAGGGTCGGACCCTAACGGGTCGAGTATCGGTCTTAATTTTTAGACCCACTCGGGTATGGGTCGGATATGGGTCTTATATAAAAAAAACTTTGGGTCGGGTGCGGGTCCGGGTCTTGGTTTTGGGACCCTACCCGACCCTTAAACCCTTTTTTTTATTAAAAAAAGAAAAAAGAAAAAACACACGTACGAATGTCAATAACCCAAATAATATACACAAACAGATGACCCTTATTAGTTATCATTAATATACTATACGCATATCCAAATAATCATTAAGAATAACGAGCAAATTGATGAAAATGATGAGTTTGGGTACGGTAAATGATACTCCCTCCTATTCATAATAACCTTCTCTATTTCCTTTTTCGTCAATTCACAATACCTTCTCTATTTCCTTATTTGGTAAAGTTTTATACATATTTAATATTTTAATCACAATACCCCACCATATTCATACTTTATACTTATTTTAATCACCTTACTCACAACAATTACCCTACGGCCTACAATACATACCCTCTCTCCAATTACCCAACCCCACACCAATATTTTCCCATATAATAATTCTCTCTTTATTCTTTATGCCTTCCCCAAATAGGAAAGGTTATGTTGAATAGGAGGGTGTATAATTTACGGTCGGGTATGAGTAATAATCCAAATAACCAAGACTTTGCAATACTTTAATCAAAACTTTGTAATTTAATTCGAACTTTGGTACATTCTATTGAATGACTCGTTAAGAAAAATTGGACCCTAGGGTAAACCCTACCCGGACCCAGACCCATTAGGGTCGGGTATGGGTCCATTAATTTCAGACCCTTTAGAATCTGGGTCGGGTATGGGTCTAATGATTTTTATTTCGGGTCGGGTCGGGTCTTGCCGGATCCTACCCAGATCCTATCCATTGTCATCCCTACTCGTGAGTCATAACCTCCATTAGTTTGGAGTATGTTACTTATTTACGGTATATAATAATGGCCGATTTACATACTACTACCTATTATAGTTAGAAATTTTTAAATTACTACCTAATAAGTCTATTTATGCAAAATACAACCTAAAATCCTGCAACTAAATAGAAACTACTACCAATTAGACGGAAAAGGAGAGTTTGCAACTAATAAGTCATCGGAACTTATGTTAAGACTATTCTACCCTCAGACTCTAACAATTACCCAATTTCACTATCTTACAGTTACTTTTAGTGTACTATTTGAAATTTTTCATTTTACTGAATAATTTTAAGTGTACTATTTGAAAAATTTTAAGTGTACACTAACTATTCAAATACTTGCCATTTTTAAGTGTACTATTTAGCAGGTCTTCTACTGAATAATTTTAAGTGTACTATTTGAAATAACTTACTAATAATATGTCTCTTTTTTGTCAAAGAAAAATTGAAGAATTATGCTACACCGTAACACATGGAATAACATTCATATTTCTCGTTTCCTCAAAAGAAAAACATTCATCATTTTCGGAAATCGTTATTATATGATAAATTGTAAGTTTGAATAATTTCACCTTTTACTATATAGATTATGAACTTTCTATAACACTCGTCCATCCACTATATAAATAGTCTCCCTTAAAATAAAAATAGCTCTCTTAATACTTAAATATATTTGTTTTCTGTCTTACTTATAATCCATACTTAGAAAAAATCTCGTGTCCTCCAGGAGGACGTCACTCCTTTGATTTTATTTAGGGGTGAGGAGGGGTACTCCCGAAGGAATTTGGATCCTCTCCATTACTTTCTCTCCATTACCTCTCTAATACACACTTATTTTAATATATTTTCTCTATCCATCCAATAAAACATTATTTTTATGAAATAATTACAACCGCTAGATCGTCTCAAGATTTAATCCGGACCGTTTAAAAGTAATGGAGGTCCATTTCTTTTCGGGTAATGGAGAGAATCCGGACCGCTCCCGAAGGACGTAAGAATTTTTCTAGTGTGTTGCTAAATCTCGCATAAGATTTGCTTAATCCTACACACTTTGTCGTCTTATTTCGACTTTACCCTTCTCACTTTTCACACACAATTAGAGGGGACAATTCAAAAGCAAAGAAATCCAAAAAGACATGTATGATTAGCTACCCATCGGCCATCACCACTCGCCCCACCACCAGACGTCCCACCGGCCGCCACCAGCCGCTCACAAACAGAACGCATTACCACTTGCCGCCATAAACCGACCTACCACGCACCAACCGTCATAAACTGATCCACCTACAATAATCAAAATTCCAAAATCCCTAAATTTCAAACCCTAATTGTAAAAATCACTCCCTTTAAGATAAAAAACATTTATTCAATCAATTAAAAGACGGATATTAATAAATTTGTTAATAGAATAACGAAATTACTTAAAAATGTGCGATTAGAATTCATAATTTGGTAAATTATTAGTAATTTGGTTGGTGGTAAAAATGAGGGAAGCGAGAATTTGTTCTTTAACAAAGGATAAATTCAGAACAAAGTAATAAAATATTAAAATGTGCGTACTTTAATAAATACTTTTTTCTATTATTTAACTCGTTTTAAGCTTACGTCAACTAATCGAATACATGGGCTTTAAATATAGAAATATTGTTGACCATTACTCCATTAGCCGACCCACAAAGCCACTAGCCGTAAAACCGGCATAACACACATGCAGTTGTACAGGGACGGTTAATTACGAAGTACTCCCTAAATGAATCTATACGAGTACCGGCCGACACTTGTGCAGAATTATTCACTAGTCAAACGAACTTCATGACGTTTTCTCTAATATTTTAACGACTAAGTC
Source organism: Silene conica (assembly GCA_029255685.2). Classification (NCBI taxonomy): domain Eukaryota; kingdom Viridiplantae; phylum Streptophyta; class Magnoliopsida; order Caryophyllales; family Caryophyllaceae; genus Silene; species Silene conica. The sequence goes on from CM055314.2 coordinate 84,589,746, forward strand.
TACTTTATTACGGATATTCGTCACAAACTTGTGATGAGCTAAATACACATAAATAAGACGAAATAGTTTGTTATTCCTTCGGCACTCTAATTTTGTCTTATATATCTCACATGATTATTATTTTCGACGAATATGCCCGTGACAAATGAGAATTTGTGTATTTTATGTCCGATTCTTTTCGACTAAAAAGACATTTTTATGAATTAAATTGAATGAAGTGAAATTAAATTGAGTTACATTAAATAAAATTAAACTAAATTAAAAGGAGTTGGGATTAAGTTCAATAGAACAACACCTCTTCACTCTCATCGGTCAAAACACGGGATAATCAATCAATATTGTTATTTAAAAGTTCTCTTATGTAGTATCTGATGGATAAGAATTAAGAACTATTCATCAATTAATTAAAACGAGTATTTTGTAATAATTAATTAACTAGTTTTAAACCCGTGCAAATTGCACGGATATGCTGTTTTAAAGTTTGTTATTATAATAATTGCTTACTCTTTTTGTTTTCCTTTTTAGATGAATTAAATTTACGTTAATACTCCCTCCATTCTTTTTATATCACCCAACTTTTGTTTTGACACTATTCCCAATCGACTATTCAACGTCGGTTTTCTCTCAATCCGTTCACGGAAATATATTCATGTGAGATCTTTTTTGGATTGTCTTGATAAGAGGATTAAGAATATCAAACTTTTATAATTTTTAGTAATATGTAGCTAAAGATATAATCAAAACAAAATGGACATCGGCAAACGTGAATAATGAGATGGGGTGATATAAAAAGAATGGAGGGAGTATATTTCAGACAATTATGATTTTCATCTTTGTCGTACTTTTTTAAAAAAATGTGTAAAATAAAAATTAAATGAACATACGTCTGATAATGTATACTTTTATTAATAATCAATTAATCACGCAAAAAATGTTTTAATAATGTATCAAATTTTGTATGTTCGGTTTATTATTGTTGTAAATTGTTATTAATTATAATATTTTAATCATCTAAATAAATTGTGGTCTAATTATCACAACATCTATTTCTAATTAATTGATGTATATAAAAATGTACGTAATGTTTCGTAATCTACGATTTTAGACATCTCTTATATATAAAAGGAATAGAATTTAAAGCAATTCTATTGGTTCTTAAATTTTAGAAAAAAATAAAAACTTTCTTCATACCTACCCCACCACTTACTATCAACTTTTTTATTTCCAAATTCCAAACTATCAATCATAGTTTTAAAGTCTACATTTTAAATACTAATATTACTAAATTAAAGAAAATTACAACAAAAACAATAATTAAATAGTTGGAAGGTTGAAAAGTAATTTGTTTTCATTTTTTTCATTCCTTTTTGCTAATTTGGTAAACATATACTTGCCCATTACTATCCTCTTCGTTTTAATTTACAACAATCGTGAGCAAAATTTATCGAATAAATTTATACGACTCATTCATTAACGAGGGTCTAATTTTGTAGATGAAATAGAATATTAGTTTTCAATCATTAAAATAGAAAAAACAGGAAACTGTTAATAAATATTTATAGTCCCCTATTAGATCGGAAATATAAAAAAAATGGACGAAATAAATAAATTGTAAATGTATATTTTTAATCGTATATACATTCACAGTATATACTTTTGAATTTTATTTTAGAGTTTTTTGTTTTTTACCACCTATTGAGTCTTAAATTTTAGAAATTACCACCTATTGAGTTCATTTTTGCTAATAACCACCTAATTTTTTGCGTTTTACCACCTAATTTGCAGTTGTTGCCGGGTTTTCTTATTTATCGTTTCGGGTACATTTTATCGCCTTTCTATTATTAACAATGACCAAACTACCCTTTACGAAATATTATATAACTAGCTTATATTCCCTGCCCATACATAATAAGACGTATTGGAGGTTTAGTAATGGTAGGAATATGATAACCCAAAAAACTTGCTCTCTGAAAAAAACTTATAGCAAGAATGATGAACATTTCCGTTTAATGTCCATCGAAACTACAAAATCTATCTCCGGAACTTAGATCTAGGTAAAATCATAGAAAAAAGACAGAAGCAAAAACTTAACTGTACAATCAGCACAGAGAATTCCAGCAGACGGGTCCATAAGGATAGTATCTGACATCCTAAAATAAGATAGTTTCCTTAAAAAAAACAGTTGTTATTAATTGCTGTCAACATAGTATAATATTCATCAAAATAAGTTGTTAAGTTATAGAGGAAGCAATTAAGGCAATGGGATGACGAGACTTTGAATTGCTCTCAATTAGGGCTTTTGATCAATTTTGGTGTCAACCACACAATCACTAAATTAGGGTTAAGAATTAAAAATGAGTAATATACTAATTTTATTCGAATTAGTACAACATAACTATATATAAATAGGCTTAAGCCTTAAACCCAAAACAGTGGCCTAAACATTAAACCCAAGACAAAGGCATTATTATGTCTATTGTACTGTGTATAAGTATTGAACTCAATTTCCAAAATATTTATCAAAATCAACTTAGAATAAGAATCATTACCATCCATAAACTATCCACCATAGTTCAGAATTCATATTTGTATATGGGCAATAAATTTAAATGACAGATTGTGATAGCTTAAATTCAGTTAATTTCAAGAAGTTAATATACTGAAAATTCGCAAACCAACAATGATAACTCCCTACTCAATAATAAGAAATAAAATTAGAGGAACTTGGTAGTGATACCAAACAATGTTGTCATGCTGCATTTCCTTAAGAGGAGAGATTTCGGGGATGGCGGTACTAGGAACACCTTCATCTTCCTACTCTAATTGAATTTTTGTAAGAGCGATGGTCTCATTGGCACCACATTGTAAGTTCCCTCACCTATCTTCTCCACTTTTTCATACTATCCCATAAAATACACAAGTTTCAACATAATGTACCGTAACAGCAGCTGAAATGCATATAGAAGTAAAAATAATGAAGAAGGTGAATTAACCTGAATATTGTTGATGTTATGATGTACATGCCAACATAGCAAGATCTTTTAATTTGGCTTTGCTGGTCATGCTCCTTGAATTTTTAAACATGTATCAGGTCTAAATAGTTGGTGAGGCAAACCCTACCTCTATTGAATTTCCGGTTTCCTTAGTAATACCGTTATGTTCATGTAATAGCAGAATCTCAGACTCATTAGCTTGGTAAGAAGAGCAAGATTAGATTAAATTTTTGCTTTAGGGAAGAAGGGATTTTAGAACTGAGCACTATCACAAACTAGAAAAGCATATCCAATCTGGCAATCTCCACAGTAATGAAATATATTGAGAAAAGAAAATAAGATATATTCACAAGGGGACATGACCATAAGATATATTCATACATGTAAAGTAAGCACGTCCCACTGTGGGTCTTTCTCCTTATCTTACTGAGAAGGTTCATATCAGATATATTCAGGAGTGAAGAAGTTGGCAATTGTAACGCACGAATTTACTAAGAATGGGCATTCCAAAGCTGCACAGTATCCCATACATCCAATCCCCCACCAAAAGTTCTTTCAAGCACTCCCATCTACAAATTCATCAACAATAATCATATTAGTTATTTTGACTATTACTAAGAAATGGCTTAAGAAAATTGCAGGAACGTTATGGGGGGTTATTCATGAATTTGAATTAGAAGAAAGAGTGAAATAGAAATAGAAATAGAAATAGAAGGGAGGTGAGGTTGAAAAATACTTAACTGTACAATCAGCACAGAGAATTCCAGCAGACGGGTCCATAAGGATAGTATCTGACATCCTAAAATAAGATAGTTTCCTTAAAAACACAGTTGTTATTAATTGCTGTCAACATAGTATAATATTCATCAAAATAAGTTGTTAAGTTATAGTGGAAGCAATTAAGGCAATGGGATGACGAGACTTTGAATTGCTCTCAATTAGGACTTTTGATCAATTTTGGTATCAACCACACAATCACTAAAATTAGGGTTAAGAATTAAAAATGAGTAATATACTAATTTTATTCGAATTAGTACAACATAACTATATATAAAAAGGCTTAAGCCTTAAACCCAAAACAGTGGCCTAAACATTAAACCCAAGACAAAGGCATTATTTTGTCTACTGTACTGTGTATAAGTATTGAACTCAATTTCCAAAATATTTATCAAAATCAACTTAGAATAATAATCATTACCATCCATAAACTATCCACCATAGTTCAGAATTCATATTTGTATATGGGCAGTAAATTTAAATGACAGATTGTGATAGCTTAAATTCAGTTAATTTCAAGAAGTTAATATACTGAAAATTCGCAAACCATGTAACAACCCGTATTTTTACAAAAGTAATTTTAATAATTTAAAAGTAGTTTACGGAATTTAATAATATTTTAATAATAAATCGTAAATTTATTTTAAGTTTCTCCGTTAAGATTCGTCTTAAGAATGTTTTAGTTCTTAAGATGTTAACTTGGCAAAATCAAACCCCGACTTGAACCCGTTTCACAAAACAAGTAACCCGACTCAAAATATGGAAAGGACAATATAAACCCCACCAAAACCCTATTCCATCGACATCCATCTTCATTTCCACTGCTTCTTCATTTCCACCATTGTTCTTCATTCTTAAGAGCTTAAAATCAACATTTCAACCTCTTCCCGAACTCGAATCGCGGTAAGTCTTACATTTTCGGAACCCTTGCGAGATTTGCAAGCTTTCTATCTCTTTCAATTTCAATTTTATCAAACTCGAAAAAGACGCTGTTTTGGGTAAATCCTGTTTTAAGCTTCTAAAACCCGTTTCTTTTGTTGAAAGAGTTGGATTAGAGGACCCGGAGGGTGATAGCTTCGTTATTGAAGAAGAATTCGGAGCTTAACCCGCTTTTAAGGTGACGATAATGAGAAACTCGGCCTTTTGTCTAATATTAGCACTTTACATGATTTTTAGTATGTTTAGTTACTAGAAACATGTTTAGGTTATGTGGATTGTGGTTGTGATGCTGTAAATTAGTTAGTATCATGTTAGGGTTTGATGATTATATGCTTCTCACATGATTTATGGAGTATTAATGATGGGTAATAGGTTTATGTGGAGAAATGGAGGTTTTGTTAATTTAGTATGAATGTTTATGTTTGATCTTTGATTATGAATTTAAGATGTTGTATGAGTGTAGTATATGCCGTAGTTTATGATTTTAGAAGTAGATGCAAAGTATGGGAACGAATTCTTGAAGTTTGATTGAAGTTTAAAGATGTCGAAATGTGTTATTCTGGGACAGAGGACTCCCAGCCGGTCTGAGGCCGGCGGCCGGTGGACCGGCTGAGAGCCCCATTTGGTATTTGTTGTTGTCGTTCTTGTTTTTGCAAAATTTGAGAAAAAGGGTCCCCAGCCGGTGGACCGGCGGCCGGCCGGCCGGCTGGGAGACCATTTTGTTGTGTCTTTGTTGTTTGTAAGAATTTGGGAAAAAGGGTTCCCAGCCGGTGGACCGGCAGCCGGCCGACCGGCTGGGGGTACCTCTTGGTTATTTTTGTTGGTTTTGAGCATGAGGGATTGGGACTCTCAGCCGGCTAACCGGCAGCCTGTGGCTGACCGGCTGAGAGCCCCTGATCGAATTGTTTTGCTCATAACTTATGTTTCGCATGTCGGATTTGATTGATTCTTTTTCCGTATGTTTCGTATGTTTGTTTGAAGTCCCAAGAAATTGGGCGGCACTTATGTCGGGTTCGGTAATGGATTTGAGGATGAAAGACCCCCCGGCCGGGCAACCGGAAGGGAGACCGGCTCTCGCCTCAAATTAGTTCCCGAAGTTGGCTAAGTGTTACATGGGTGTTTAATGATGAGTTATTTAAGAAATGATTGTCATTCGAATTTGAGTTGTTGTACATCTTAGAGATGACATTTGTGATTTGTGTAAACCTGCTGTGCGCTGCTATAGTACTCGAGTTCTCACTTGACTCCATTGTGTAGCTGGTTGGCCGTAGTGGCTTGGTCCTCACGGTCAGGTCTTAGATTGTCTGCCCGCCTTCGGGCGTATCTCGTTCCTAGCTAGTTCGGGTCTTGGGGGTGCCTCGTGCACTTGTCGAATCGGGGATCGTGATTCGTTCCGCTCCGAGAGTCTGGCCAGGTTTAGACTAGGACAGTCTTTTGATGTCGTCCTACCAGGGGGTTGTATAGTCTGAGATTGGGGATGTCGTAGTATATAGACGAGTCGATTGTCGGCCTGCTCATAGTAGTCTAGTAGAGTCACTTGGCTGACCAATCTAGTTAGAGTCGAGTCACTTGGATGACCTATCTCTTGTTTGTAGAGTCACTTGGTTGGCCTATAGTTGTTAGAGTCGAGTCACTAGGTGACCTATCTCTTGTTGATATAATTGGACGTTGAGCATGCTTTAATTGTGATTGTGATTGTATGATACTTGGTTATCTTAGTATTGTTCGTCCAAGGCATTGGACGACTCTTAGTCCGGTTTCGTAAATGGTTTGGATTGAAAGACCCCCCGGTCGGGCAACCGGAAGGGAAACCGGCTCTCCTTCCAAATAGTTTCCGAAGTTGGTTGAGAGCCTTTGCATAGTACTGCATGATGTTATGAAAGTTGAGACATTGAGATTTGTATGCTTCACATGTTTTATATATGATGGAGTATATTGTATGTTTACGTGTTATGTGTCACTGACAATAGGTGGCTAGGAGCACTCTAGTCACTCCCCACTGACTGTGGCGCACATGTTGTATGTGTGTAGGTACATGAGGCTGTTTTGCAGGGGGTTACGTTGAGGCTAGCGAGCGATGATCCTTCATCGTTGACTTTTACCTTTATCGTGTAGCTAGACCTTAGACTTACGTTTCAGTATTTTGTGCCTGCAGGGATATGCTATCCCGGGCTGTTTGTATCGCACTTAATACTTATTTATGTTTTATCTTTCGCATGTTTAGATTTCTAAAGCACCTCGCATGCTTAGTTTTGTTAAAAAGTTTTAATTCCGCTGCATTTTTTGTACTTTGTATGTTTTACTTTTCCGCTTTCGCGAGGGGTTTTACAAACCAACAATGATAACTCACTACCCAATAATAAGGAAATAAAATGAGAGGAACTTGGTAGTGATACCAAACAATGTTGTCATGCTGCATTTCCTTGAGAGGAGAGATTTCGGGGATGGCGGTACTAGGAACACCTTCATCTTCCTGCTCTAATTGAATTTTTATAAGAGCGATGGTCTCATTGGCACCACATTGTAAGTTCCCTCACCTATCTTCTCCACTTTTTCATACTATCCCATAAAATACACAAGTTTCAACATAAAGTACCGTAACAGCAGCTGAAATGCATATAGAAGTAAAAATAATGAAGAAGGTGAATTAACCTGAATATTGTTGATGTTATGATGTACATGCCAACATAGCAAGATCTTTTAATTTAGCTTTGCTGGTCATGCTCCTTGAATTTTTAAACATGTATCAGGTCTAAATAGTTGGTGAGGCAAACCCTACCTCTATTGAATTTCCGGTTTCCTTAGTAGTACCATTATGTTCATGTAATAGCAGAATCTCAGACTCATTAGCTTGGTAAGAAGAGCAAGATTAGATTAAATTTTTGCTTTAGGGAAGAAGGGATTTTAGAACTGAGCACTATCACAAACTAGAAAAGCATATCCAATCTGGCAATCTCCACAGTAATGAAATATATTGAAAAAAGAAAATAAGATATATTCACAAGGGGACATGACCATAAGATATATTCATACATGTAAAGTAAGCACGTCCCATTGTGGATCTTTCTCCTTATCTTACTGAGAAGGTTCATATCAGATATATTCAGGAGTGAAGAAGTTGGCAATTGTAACGCACGAAGTTACTAAGAATGGGCATTCCAAAGCTGCACAGTATCCCATACATCCAATCCCCCACCAAAAGTTCTTTCAAGCACTCCCATCTACAAATTCATCAACAATAATCATATTAGTTATTTTGACTATTACTAAGAAATGGCTTAAGAAAATTGCAGGAACGTTATGGGGGGTTATTCATGAATTTGAATTAGAAGAAATAGTGAAATAGAAATAGAAATAGAAATAGAAATAGAAGGGAGGTGAGGTTGAAAAATACGCGTGATTGATAGTATCAAGCTCCAGCCTCCAAGAAATGATCTTCGCAACCATATCCAGTGATTTCTAGCTCAGGGCCGAGACGAATAGAGGCACCAGCAGCTTTAGCCAAGGAAATGGATTCCTTAATGTTTTTAAGGTTAGCATCAAAGTCCATAGCCCATTGATTAAAGTTGCAAGTTGCTACCTTCAACAACCTCATCTTCTCTTTTGGTTTTCGTCTTATTTATTTAATTAATTATGCATTAACTGAAATCGGCAATCAAATTAAATACACTTAATTGATATCAGAAGGGAATGAAAGCACAGTAGCATAGAAAACATGCAGACAATCTCAGAGTGGCTACACTTAATTGATATAAATGATATCAGAAATTCAAAAGCAAATGAATGAAATTATACTTGAAAGATAGATATCAAGGAATATGGTATATTTATCATTAAAGAATAAGAATAAGTATAAGTAATCAACCCTAAATGAGGACCAATAATTATGGAACTCAACCTTCAGATGCTGCTTCCGTAGTCAGTAGTCTGACACTGCAAATTGCCAAACAACTTCAATCAAATGCGGAGATACGCTGTCCGACTTCGTACCCACGTCCAATCCCTGCTTTCTCCTGTCCAATCCCTGCTTCCATAGTCTCACGTCAGGACACGTGCCTACAATGCACACCCAGATATTCCAACTATGGACGTCGCAAAACCAAATTGACTGCACCTAAAAAAGAAGACCCAAACTACGGTTCCTCAATGTGAATCGAATACGACTTCAACTTTTGTTCACTCAAAATTTATCTCGTCTATGGTATTAAGGATACGTAAACTAAGCCAAATTCCCTGAAAATATAACAGAACGTCACTTAAATGTAGTAAGTTGGGCAGGCTCAGACAATCACAATCAGATTAGATTGTGACAATCACATAAACAACAACAACATCATTTAGATGATAACAATAATATGATTATATGCTTATTAATCAACAATAAACATTGTCACAATCATATCACAACAACAAAAATACCTAATAAAAACGAATATGATTATATGCAGGGACGAATAGATGAAACAACAATTGAATTGAAATAATAACAAAATGATAACAATAATTGAAATTGAAGTATCATACCTATCAGAAATCCCAATCAATTATACTGAATATGAATTTCGTCGGCTGAGTAAGAATCAAAGTTGAAATGGGATGAATATCAAACGCGTGAATCGATTACCCTGATGATTGAGAACCACTGATTGATTTTTTTTTTGGGAATGATGAAGAAACGGTGGACATACATGATGATGAAGGACGATGAGTGATGGAATAGTAATCGTGTATTAGCTAGGGTTTAAGATGGATTATGCTCCTAATTTGTTTTAACAAAATTTCATTATGCCGCCTAATTTGTTTTACACAAATTCCAATTTGCTTTTTTTTTAATTGAAAATTTTAAGCGCTTAAACGAAATTGGAAAATTTTAGAGATACATAGATTAGGATTTAAAATTAATTATATATATATATATATATATATATATATATATATATATATATATATATATATATATATATATATATATATATATATGTATGTGACGAAAGTGTTGCACAAGTGTTGCTAGAAAATGCAACAATTGTATAAGAATGTTGCAATTAAAGTAATGTATTGCAACACTTACCTTAAAATGATGCATTATGTAGGTAATAAGCAACATTTTTAAATAAAGCGTTGCATAATTGAATAAAAATTGCAACACAATCCGTAAATGTTGCACACGAAATGTTGCATTAGGTCTCTTTTTGCAGTAGTGATGGGATGATGAGACTTTCTTCGATTGATTCAATAGGCTGAATATCGTCTACCAGAGATGATGGGTGCTATGATAACAAAATTACCTTGCTTAAATTTGAAAAAAAATGCCTAATTTCTAGGGTTCTAGAATAAGATGGATTCAATTTGGGGAATAATTGAGTGAAATAATAATAAGGGTGGGTGTGTATAATATTTGGTAAAGGGTAGGTTGGTCATTGTTAATAGTAGAGAGTCGATAAAATGTACCCGAGACGATAAATAAGAAAACCCGACAACAACTGCAAGTTAGATGGTAAAACGCAAAAAAATAGGTGGTAATTAGCAAAAATGGACTCAATAGGTGGTAATTTGTAAAAATTAGGACTCAATAGGTGGTAAAAAACAAAAAGACTCTTTATCTATCTATATATAATAATAAAACACAAACCACTACCATACCCCTTTTCCCGCCTATTTATCCACCATCCAACATTAACCCACTAAAGATATTATCATAATTAATTACAAAATATTATTCTAACTATCTTCCTAGAATATGTCATCACCAACTAAAATATTCATATTATACATAGTAACATTAATAGTATAAGATACTTAAAATTCCTACTTTTACTTATCTAACTATCTTCCTAAAATACCCGCAAAAAAAAAAAACTATCTTCCTAAAATATAAATTGTTTACCAATTTACCAATAAACTATATGTCACATAAAATAGCGGATGTGTCAAATATAGTCATATTTGACCAATATTTGGCAATATATGGCTTATAATAGAGGGTGAGTTAAAATATCAATTTATACACCACGTATATTTACAGAAAAATAATTAATAACTTTAAAATATGTAAAAAATAAAATACGGTGACAGATGACGGACAATCATGGACAGATAATTGAATTAAGATAGTTATGAATATATAGATATGACGATACATATGCTTAAAGTCAAAAGTTTCACAAATTCTCATTTGTAACGATATAGGGACTTGCTATATCACGCCCCTATTTTACTTATTACGCCTCCTATTTTTTCAATTTATTCCAAATTTGCCCTTATATTAGCTTTAGTAAAAAAAAAAATTGTTTTATCATAAAGTGTTTTTGAGACAATGTTTATAATAATTGTTTTATTTTTGTGGCGATTTAAATTATACGGTATATCGTTATTGATGCATTTGGTTCGGCGATTTGTATTATATGTAATTTACGGTTTATTGTTATTAAAATTTTAAGACGGTCTAAAAAGTAATTAATTTCTCAAACATTCAATCATATTTTGTTCTTATCCCACAAATAACAAAAAAAGAAAAAGAAAAAAAAGAGAGAAAAAACCCACCAAATGGTGGTGCCATATAAATTACATGGCACCACCATGATACTGTCGTGTAATGGACGCGGCATCACTATTTGGTGTGTTTTTTTTTTTGTGTTTGTGAGATAAAGACAAATTATGAGTTAATGTTTTGGAAGTTAATTACTTTTCAGACCGTCTTAATATTTTAATAACAATAAACCGTAAATTACATATAATACAAATCGTCGAACCAAATAAATCAATAATGATATACCGTATAATATAAACCGTTACAAAAATAAAACAATTATAAAAATCGTCTCAAAAACACTTTACGATAATGTTGATTCGCATTGAATTCGTTGTTAAATTACGAACCTATATAAGACTGCCTTAGCATAATAATAATTCAAAATGTACAATCTACCCATTTTTTAGCTTTTAATTTAAATTAATATTAACTACTAATATTATATTAGCTTATTGATCTTGCGATAAAATAGCTATAAAATATTATAGATTCTATTATTTTGTATTATTTACATACATATAATTATATAAGTACCAAAATTATAGTTTTGGGACATTTTCTTACGGGGGTATATATTGGCTATTCTGAATTACACAATTAGCTAATTACTAATAAGTCGTTTTCAACATAACTATGTTCTACCAAGGGTGTTGGATACAAATATTTATATTAATTTAGTGTAAAACCATGTAGTAAAAATGTATATGCAATTCACCAAAAATGGTTAGTAACGGGTTTTACACTCTATTTTGTTTTGTTGAAAAGAGTTGAATTGAACTGGTCGTAGTGAAGCTAAATTACCTCGAAAAAGAGTTAATTTGTCATGAGATGAATTGAACTAAAATGAACTGAACTAAATGAAGCTGAATTTAACTATACATAGCCTATTCCATTTTATGTCATTAATAAGTATACGAACTTGTATTAGTTTAAGAACATATGGAAAACATACGATATTCATTTTTTATGTATACCTTATAATTTTAATTATTTTGATCATGTGTATTTTGATTATTAAATCAAAATAGGGATGTGTCGATGTCAGTGAGGCGTGTACCCTTTAATTTAATGTTAAAAATATAATAAACGTTGAATTTAAATTTAATATACTTTTATTTGTATTTGTAAAATATTGTACATTTATATTTAAATGAAATAATACAACAACTATAAAATTTTAAATGTCTATTTATATATTTTTTTAATATGCTCGTGCAATTTTGCACGGGTCCTAAGCTAGTTTTATTATATATGTATATATTTATATATACGTGCATTTTGTGCACGGGTATAAAACTAGTTTATTTGGAATACGTAGAATATTAGGCGGTTATTGTGTAGGAAAATTAGAAGTTATTGTGCGGGACCCACCTGAGTGAATTAAGGAAAAAAAATTAGAAGTTGGATGTATGACGTGGCGCAACACAGCCTGATAAATGTTTCAGAATTTATATAGATTAGATTATGCATATAACACTTTATTACAAATGTTTTAATTCAAATATCATACTCAATCAAAACTCAAATTTTAGATCGAGAAATCTACAAGTTTAGACTGATTTTGCACCAATTATCAGTACCAGTTTTGAATAATCTTTTTTTTTCTCAACCTTTCATAGAGTCATATGAGTTTCTCACTATTTCAATTTTTTTGACGTAAAGAAAGTAATTACAAAGTAGCTTACATATTATTTCGCTTTTAAAAAAGGTATGGACTTGTGGTTAGACACGGTCGATTACCACCGTCCTATTCGACGCGGGCCACTAATATGGATCAAATCAACTTTAACAAAAATATCCTATCTTCTTCACAAACTGAAATTATATTACTTTGAATTGAAATTACACTACTAAATTAAATTTAAGTACAGGACAATAAAAATAAAAACTTCTTTTATTCGTGACAGTCATGAACTTCCTCACACAATCATCTCTCACTTATCTTTTGATTTCACATCCCAAGCTTGTGACGGAGTAAGAATTAACGTAATAATAAACGAAATTAAAATGAAATTCTAGTCCAATCGAACATAAGCTTTTAAAATACCCTATGTTAAACTGAACCAACCAATATTATCATTTCTACCTCCCAAGTTTCCCCATTATGCAAAGGGCTTTATACTCAAGTGCCATTCAACACGTAAAACACGAAATAAAGCGTCCCCGTCATAAGTTAAAGACGGATAATATCTCTTTACAATAAACAAGTGACACAACAAATAAAAGGAAATGGATCATTTCTTAGGTATTTTCATTTGCATTTCGTGAGAGATACCCTATCTATTTTCAACTTGTGATGACGAACGATTCCGTCTTCAATGAAAAATTGTAACACCAGAATACATTTTGCAAAAATCACTTTAAACTCACTTATACAAAATTTATACGGTCTACAACACAAATAATTTTTAAGATGAACATTTTCATTTTAAATAATAAAAGAGTATTAATTGGATTAAACAAAAAGTAAGTTGAAAATATTTAATCCATTTAATTCCATATAAATTAAGATGGACATATCATCGCAATCACAAATTTTCATTAAAGTTTGACACTATTCATTATAAGTCGATGACGGATAATGTCTCTCTCACATCATGCAAGTGACAATATCCACAAGACGCTCCATTTTCTCCCACTTGCATGTCCAGTTGCTTTATCGTGACTTGTGAGTAGGGGCGAAGCACATCACGAGCCCAAGGGGCTATAGCACGGGTTGCATTTTTGGAATATACGTATACAATAGTAGTAGAAATTTTACATTAAAGAAAAAGTAACATAGTTATTGTCAATAGTATAATTATCATATTTTTTTCTTGCTTTTTAAAACCGCCCCTTGCTTTTTTATTCTAGCTTGTGAGAGTAAAGTAATCGTCTCCAACTTGTAACGTATATTATCACTCACAATCAAAACTCTCTGCATCGCCATAGAGACCAACTATTTATTTAACACTCACAATCAAATTTGTGACGGACATCGTTTTCTCTCACAAAATAACCATGACTCCATGAGAGATAAGTGAAAAAAGTACATAAATGATGCCCACCTAGTCACCTCTCCTTTTTTGTAAGATGTCACGAATTTGTGACGGAATTAACCCGTCACAAGCAGAACCTGCTGTTTATTTAATATTAAAAAAAACATATGGATAACATATTTATAAACTCCATTAAAAAAACGCAACAACACACACAATTGGATATGTAGGAAGTCGTCGTCAAATAACACGTCATTGCAAAATAATGAAGCAAATTTATGACGCCATCCACGATCCAATCACAATACATCTTACGCCATTTATGACGTCACCTCCACCCACCAAAAATCTAGTTGACCCCATAAGTCAATCTCCCACCTTCTTATATAATCCCACTTAACCATTCTTAACAATCTCCCCACTTCCCTAATCCCCTAAATAAAACATAACCACAACAACGATCTGACCGCTTCCGCATAAAAAAAACACGTAATAATAATAATAATAAAAATAATGCAGGAGGCATTGCCATACAAAAGATGGGAGGCGCAGGCGCTCCTCCTCCCGAGGGTGGCAGAGTCGAATAACTCCGCCACCCCAGGGGTTATTAAAAGCGAAAACGAAGGCGATGTCGAAATTGAAATGGTGGTGAAAATGGTGAGGGAGAATTCAGTAATAGTAATTGGGAAAAAAGGGTGTTGTATGTGTCATGTTGTAAGGAAATTGTTACTTGGATTAGGAGTTAATCCACCTATTTTTGAGATTAATTATGATGTTAATGAATCATTATTAATTAATTCATTAATTAGCAATAATAATAATAATAATAATAATAATAATAATATGCAAATGCAATTGCCTATGGTTTTTGTTGGTGGAAAGTTTTTTGGTGGGTTGGATAAGGTTATGGCTACTCATCTTTCAGGTGAATTGGTTCCTATTCTTAAACAAGCTGGTGCTCTTTGGCTTTAGAGAAGGGTTCTTGTAAGGGTCGTCTTATGCTGTAACACAAATTATTGTTTCGGACCGTCACTTTTGGTCCTGAAATAATAAGACGGGATTTTGTAACCATTTTAAAGCCAAATGTAACCACGATAGTATGGTCAATGTTGCAGCTTATGATAACTTGTTTGTAAATAATGGTTACATTTAAATGTAAAATGGTTACAAAATCCCGTCTTATTATTTCAGACCAAAATTGTGGTTTAAAGCAAGACCTTGTGATGCTGTAAAACGGTCCTGTAAAACTGAAAAAGTCAAATGACGGCTTTTCACTTAGGGGAGAAAATGTCTTGGAGGGCCGGGTTAAGGTTGAGCTTTTTCGGAAAATTGTTTAATTTTGTAGGTGAATTTTGTATAGGATACTTTTAGTTTGGAAAAAAAGGGTATGAAATGGAAATTTTATATAAGTTCATTGTAAATTTTTATTCAAGAAAATTGCAACATTGAATGATTTATGTTTTCTCTTTATGTTTGATGTTTCAGGCCTTCTAATGGTAGTGCTATGTTACAAGTTCAAAAATTTCTTGAACAAAATTATGAAATTATGTCATTTTCCAAAAATGAGAGGCGATTTATAACAAATGTCATATGGTTTTAGTTATCGGTAGTCATTAATCATTTTCGTATCGATTAATTGTTATCTTTTACTTTTAAATACATAGATCAAGAAAAAATGAAAAATAAATTAAATTGAGTATGAATGATCAAATTACTTATTAAATTCATTCTTAAACTAAAAAGAATAACAATTGGCTGAGATACCCGAAAATAAAAAAGAATAACAATTAACAACAATAACAAGTAAGCAAGCCAGAGAAGTACTAAATTGATATTAACTCGGGTGTGCAATGATATTTTCCTTACTTGTGCATAAGTGATTGTTCAGTTTATTTTAGTGGTGTTTAATTAAGAGATTACGGGTTTAATCTATGTCCATGAGAATGGAGCAAACTCTTTTACCGACTGTTTATCTCTTCGTGAGAGTACGCACGACGAGGGGAGTATACACAACCCCGTTTGATACCAAAAAATAGATTATCTTAGTGGTAAAATATGTTTTTACTGTGCAATCAGTGTGTTTACCTTCAACAAAGTATACACTAAAATACCCTTCAAAAAAAAAAAAAAAAAAGTATACACTAAAATAAGTTTACCAATAATAATTAGTTTCTCTTACCACGAATATATCTAGATTAAAATTAAAACTAAAACGAATAAGTTCATTGTGAACAAAGATTGCACTAAAATCGTAATGTTTTACATAATTGATTGATCAATAAGTCTTTTTTAAGATATCCGTCTTAAATAAAGACGGATTAATATGAATAAGACAAAAATAAAAAAGTTTAAAAAACATCAAGATGTTTATCTTCTCGATACAAATGAGTTATTATTTGATTCGTTTTAAGTTTAAGACGGATACTTCTCTTTTCGACCAAAATTTGTGTTGATTGATAAGCTTGGACCTACGTATCAATCAACTCAAAGAGTATGAATTCTAGAATTAGACACGTTGAACATACGGAGTAATGTACCATAAATCAACCACTAAAAATATCTTAAAATTGATTGGAATTTACAACGTAGAAAATCCCCGACAAGAAGATTAAGCTGACATATTATTACAGCTAATGGACCTACTAAATTACGTTATTTGGTAACGTCTAGTTAAATTAATTAAAACACAAAAGACAGATTATTTCCGACTTACTAAAAACACGGGATTTTGCAAATATTTTAGACCATCCCCAAGCAAAGTCGATTGGGAGGTCGATATGGGGTCGAATCAAGTTAATTGTAATTAAGAAATCGATTAGAATTTACTCAAGTCGATTTGAGTCACAAATCGACCCAATTTGAGGTAAATTGACTCAGCAATCGACCTCATACGTGACACATTTTAATTGGTTCCAAGTCACTTCCAACCATTTAAGAAAAAGAAAAAAAAAAGAATGAGTGAATTTGTTTAATTTCTTAATTAAATTGATTGGGTTATTGACCTAGGTCGTGACTTTTTGCTTGGGAGAGTTTAAGTGGGTCAATGTCAATAAGGGGAGATTAAGATATAATATGCAATTGACCCGATTAAATTGATTTCTTGCTTGGGAATGGTCTTATAATTAGATATCACCACAATAATCCAGCTTATATTTCAAAAGTAATCATATTATGCTGTAAAATGTATTTATAATTTCGTTTTATTATTTCAGATCAAAATTATGAATTATCCGTATTAAGGGAGATCAATAACATCAATTAAGTCTAATAAAAATTACACTAAAACTTGAGAGACGATTTTTCAATAAATTATTTTGAGACCATTCTTTTGTAACCTTTATTTGTATTTCGTGACTCTTTTGTCATTAATCGTACCATACTAGTTTCGTAACTATTTACATAATAAATGTACTCATTTTATTAATAATTTGTACTCATTTATTACTTTTAGTTCCACTTTTTTAAAATTTATACAATAATTTCTTAATAAATTTATTGAGATACGATCTTTAAAAACCTACCGTTCAAATTGAGCCATGAAAATAAAACCGTGTTGTGCCTTGAACAATTATTGAAGGTATGAAGCGGCATCATCTTAGGATATCCATCGAAGAAGCCATTGACTATTTGAACAAAATCATGACATGTTAATATATTATATACGGAGTATATAGTTTAGTGCGTCATGAATGATCATGAGTTATATTGTTATAGATATGTTAAATCATCATTGTTACGTCCATTACTAAACAGATAATCTAAATATTTTATGTGGGGTTCTTATTTTGCGGTTTGGGTACGGTCATTACTTATTAGTTGTCTTGTGCAATGCGGGATTATAGGATTGGCGTATAACAAATTCAAATTCAAATTCAAATTCAAATAACTAATGTTGTATTTAGTGATATGGTGTATATAAGTAGCTACGGGAAGAATCTGTTTTAAAATAAATATGTTTTAAAATAAATATGTATAAGTTCGTCTTGTATGTATAGTTGTGACTTGTGATATATAAATGGTCATAGATTATGTTGTGTTATGTTGTACATATATCAATCATGGTACGGTGTTCCTTGAATTCCAAAGAGATATGATATGTGTGACAATATGAGTTAGTTGGATATGATTAGTTATAATTAGTTGTTGTTAGTTACACAACTATAAATAGACTAGTCATGTATCATTGTTACTTAGCTTTCATAAATATATTCTCTCTCTATAACAAACTTTATCTCACTATAACTAATTCAATACATAATAACTTAAAGCTTCTATATACATCAATGGAGGTAGTCTACACTTATTCACATGGTATCAAATGTTCTTGGTGACTATCATGAGCCAAATTCGCTTCTGCATTCTTTCTCTGGTGTAGCTTCTTCCTTTGTTGTTCTTTTCTTTCTCCTTTCGGTTGAATTGTTGTTTTTTCGTTATTTCTCCAATTGCAATCATGCCTGATGCTCATTCTTCTTCTTCAGTAACTCCTGCTTATGAAGTATTTGATGATCCTTTGTATATCTCTACTTCTGATCAACCTAGTTTACGACTTTCAGAAATCAAATTTAATGGTGATCATTTCTTGCAATGGAAACGAGAAGTTTATCAGGCTTTATTAACGAAAAATAAAGAAGGTTTTGTCGATGGTTCATACAGAATCACTGATAAAAAGGACAAAATTTTTTATCAATGGACTCGTTGTGATTTACTTCACTAGTAGAAAAACATTAATTTGCGGCTCTTTATTTGAGGCGTCTTATTCAAAACGCAGCAAATAAAGTTTGATTTTTTTAATATGAAATAAGTATTTGCGGCGTTTATAACCAAAAACGCCTCAAATATAGCATAAGAGGCGTTTTATACTAAAACGCAGCAAATAGTCGGCCCTACCAGTCGCATAAGAGAATGAGTGTCTGTATGTTATCCTCGTTCACCTCACCCCTACCATATACCAGTGAATACTGAATACCACATACCCTCCATCTCTCTTCAATCTTCCTCCTCCATTTCGACGCACCCAAGAGACTACCCGCCTGCGACGTTCACTTCGAAGCCTCCTGCGGACGATGTTCCCTTCCTCTTCTCGAGCTCCTTGCAAATATTCGGTAGTAACTATAACCTTTTCCTTCCTCGTTTCCTTGTATATTCTTCACTTCCAATCTATGGTAAATTAGTTTTATTCGAGTTTTTTATGAACCCATTGTTGTTGAATTATGATTTTGTGGATTACTTGCTTAGAATTTAGGATTCTATTGCAAATTTAATGAGTTAGGGTTTGAAAAATTGGGTATTCTAGATCTATTTCAAATTAGGTATTCGTATCTTCAAATAGACTAGAACGTTGTTGATAATAAGAGAAATGTTAGCAACCTGTTGTTTTGTTGAGTGTAATGACCATAACAATTTGAGGGTTGTTAACGGTTTCAAATGATGATTCATGTTAGTAAGCCCTAAATCATTTTGGGATTTTATTTAAGTCTTGGTAGTTGTCGATTGTTGTGAAGTTGAATTGATAGAAATGAGGGAACGGCTAATTAATGGTAACTCTGGTAAGGGTGGAGCTTCAAACTTGTGACAAACGCTTGGAAATTTTAGATATAATTGGATTTTGTACACTTAGGAAACAATTTTGCCAACTGAAAGTCTTAAACCATGTAATGGTAAGTCTGCTTGCGTGCACATGATGACGTATGTTCTATCTTTGTGTGGCTTGCATTAGCAGCTGCTATTTGATATAATTTGCAAGCAATTTGGGTTTCATACCAAAGGATAGTTCTCTTTACCTGAAATTTTCGTTCACTTAGTCACAATATTCTAATTTTGCCACTAACTGAAAGTCTGAAACCATATACGGGTAAACGGGTAATTTTGCCACTAACTGAAGGTCTACCTCCCAGTTACCTTTCCTAAGAATTGTGCCCGAGTAAATGGAGTAGTTCCTCAGAGTAGGAGTCTCTGTGTATCGTAATCTGAATGTGCAGAATCTAGTGCTTCTATTTCCGGCCCGCCCTTTTCTGAGATTAGGAAGGATTTACCATTTCCTAACACGTATTACACTCTCACTTTTATTTCCGGTCTGCCCAGTGTCCCATTTTTTTCGTTTATGTCAATCTTATTTGTTTCCTTTTTCTGATGTGAATCTTATTTGGTTTTAAAAAGGCTGAATTGACTGTTTTGTCATTTGTGTTTTTACTTTGTTTTGCCATTTGACCATTAGATACTCGTAAAATTATGAGATTTATACCCTAACCAAGACTATTTAAATTCTTTAATCTCCTACTCTATTTTTGTATGATTGGTTCTACCAAAGTACGGTATTAAATACTTACTGTACAATTTCTTACTCTATTGTTGTACAATTGATGCTACCAATTCATTAGGCTTCAAGTACCGCACGTCTATTAAAGTTTCTGGCAATCTTAAGATCCCTGCTCCTACTGATGGTTGTCGTTGTGTGGGAAGTTGCGTGGATCCGAATGTTTGTGCTTGTGCTAAGCTGAATGGTTCTGACTTTCCATATGTTCAGAGGGATGGTGGCAGGTGGGTGCATGAACCGGTTAGTGACCTTTAATATTACTTGACTTGGCTATTAGTTCTCAACTATTGGCTGCTTGCTTTTTAGACTCGTAGAGGCAAAGGCTATGGTTTTCGAGTGTGGCCCAAATTGTGGCTGTGGACCTGCTTGTGTTAATCGTACTTCCCAAAAGGGATTAAGATTCCGCTTTGAGGTTAATTATTTGGCCAATCAATATTGATTTCATTAGCTATGGTTTGTTGCTGATACACATATTAACTTTTACGTAGGTTTTCCGTACTCCGAAAAAGGGTTGGGGTGTAGGATCTTGGGATTACATCCCAGCCGGTTCACCAATATGCGAGTACATTGGAGTTTTGAAAAGATCAGACGAGGCTAACAGTGTATTGGATAATATGTACATCTTTGACATAGATTGCCTACAAACTATGAAGGGTCTCGATGGCAGAGAGGTATTGGTTAATCAATGTCCATAAGAACTCTACAGACTTCTTTCAAATCGTTGCAAGCTTAGGGAAGCTGGTAGTTTTATTGATTCTTCTGGCAGACCAGTTATTTTCTCCCATTATGCTTAACCTGACGAAATTTTACTTGATTCTTCTACATTATGAGTTCTGAAATGTTGCTATACTTGTCAGATCTATGGGCCAGAAAGTAGTGGGAAGACAACACTTGCTTTACATGCAATTGCAGAAGTTCAGGTACTGTATGCTCTGTTCAAGAGTTTTCAAGAATAGTTGGGTTTTGTGTCATTTCTAATGTCATTATATTACCGCTCTTATCGTGATGCTGGTACATTAAGTGCTGTAATGTAAGGCTGCTACTGCACACTCATTGTTACTGAATTATTCGTTGCGATTGCTTCTGAATGTTGTATGTTGTTGTTATTATTGCTGCTGTCCCGCGTCAATTGATGGTGTATTGCTGCTGCATACCCGCTGTTGTTACTACTGCTTAATCACGTTACTTCTGATTGTTGTCATTTAAATTAATGCCTCAAATGGCTGCTGCTGCTGCGTATTATATCAATAGTTTCCACCAAGTTCTTTGTTACTTTTAGGAGGTTGCTTCCTATTCTGATTGAATCACTTTTAAGTTTGAAAATGTTAATTCCGTGTGCAGTTGTATGGAATCCGTGGGACAAGAAGGCCAAAGCGATGGCGGATTTTGGAGATGAAGAATACAAGCATATGTTGTGTGTGGAGGAGTATAGTCATGCCAATCAGCGGTCTTAAGGTATTAATTAGTGTTCACCCATCTGATCCACAGTTTGTCACTTGTTTCATAGTCAACTGAGCATGAATAACTCTATATGAGACTCATGTGGAATCACGTTAACAAAGACAGACAAGTTTCTAACCAGCTATGTTAACTACTTAAGACCCATGAAACATTTATTACAACAGTAATCAACGTTTCATAACTTAGATAGACCTACAGTTGAAAATGTTCTTCAAAATAGACCCTACAGGCCTAGATTGATTCTATTAACACTCGATGAATTCATTGCATTAACAAGACACAAATCATAACGCTACCGAAGGCAGAAACAAATTGCAGACATGAACACCTTCATATTTTTCAATCATTCCAGAGGAGTATACTCATGCCATTCAGTGGTCTTAAGGTATTAATACATTTTACCATTACTACATATTCT
This sequence comes from Silene conica, assembly GCA_029255685.2. Classification (NCBI taxonomy): domain Eukaryota; kingdom Viridiplantae; phylum Streptophyta; class Magnoliopsida; order Caryophyllales; family Caryophyllaceae; genus Silene; species Silene conica. The sequence goes on from CM055314.2 coordinate 84,612,157, forward strand.
TACCACCGAAACTGATATTGAATACATGCTTCTGAGTTCTGATGGCCTAGTGGCATACTCATACCTGCCTCATTTCCCCCCAATTGTTTTTATATCTTCCACTGGTAAGTTGATAGCAGTCCAGACCTGCAGAGTTTCCATTATCTTCGATAGTTTAGTTTGTAAGTGTTTCCCAGTCAGTAGTTTAAGACTTTAAGACATGCTATTTGCAGCAGCCAGCAGCCTAGCATACAGTATTTGTTTGTTGAATTGACTTGGTAATGCAGAAAATGCACTGTGGTTGCAGGCTTCAAACTCAAACTCAAACTCAATTGCAATACAAGGTAGCCGATAGTGTAGTGACAATATAACGACGAATGCTAGCAGCTGCTGATAAATGACATTGTATTCAGAAGCCGAGCTTGAGTCGTCCAATTTAATGTTGGCATCGACTTCGCAAAGAGCAATGAGTGGACTGGTTCAATGTTCGAAGCCACTGATGATTGCCAGCTCCAAGTTGATAGTTTTCTACTTAAGCTTTTTCTCTTGATTTTTATTCCTCACTTTGTGAGCATTGTATACTTTTACAATAATTTAGAATAATTACAAAAATAATGTAAGATTCTTATGTGTAAAAATACATTTGAGAGTTACTATATTTAAATAATTTGTTTGCACAATTTCATTTGTAAAAAAAAAAAAAAAAAAAAAAAAAAATTTTTTTTTTTTTTTTTTGGCCTATTTGCGGCGTTTTTCTCAAAAAACGCCTCAAATAGAGGTACTATTTGCGGCGTTTTTTTAGAAAAACGCCTCAAATAGAGCCTCTATTTGCGGCGTTTTTTTTACAAAAACGCCTCAAATAGCTTTCTAATTGCGGCGTTTTTTTTTCCGCCGCAAATAGCTTTTTCTATTTGCGGCCCCCTTATTTGCTGCTACTGCTAAAACGCCGCAAATGGGCCTTAATATGACGCCGCAAATAGGTATTATTCTACTAGTGCTTGTTCGTCGTTGGATCACTAATTCTATGGAGTCTACCATTGCTGAAACTGTTAAATACACTTCCAGTGCTAGGGAGTTGTGGAGTGAGATTTTGGAGAGATATGGTCAAACTAATGGATTAGAGATTTATCAATTAAAGAAGGACTTAGGCCAAATTTCTCAAGATAACTCGAGTTTGATTGAATATTATAGTAAACTGAAGAATACTTGGGAAGATCTTCATGCTATTGATCCTATCCCTTATTGTTCTTGTGGTGCTCTTGATGAGTGTTCTTGTCAATTACTTAAACGTATTGTTGACAGAGAAACCAACTCTAAGTTGATTCATTTTCTGATGGGCCTGAATAAAGGTTTTGACACAGTAAGAACCACTGTGTTATTTATGGAGCCTTTACCCCCTCTTAATAAAGCCTTAGGTCTCCTGCAAAAGATTGAAAAGCAGAGGCAGATATCTGACATTGTTGGAGTGGCCCCTGAGGCAAATGCTTTTGCATCTGCTCGGTCTTCTGTTATGCAGGGTGATTGGAAGAGGCAGAAGACTGATGGGGGATCTGATAAGGAGAGTAACTTTTGCACTCATTGCAAGAAGGGTGGACATAATTTGGCTGACTGTTTTCATTATGAACCTTGTGAGTATTGTGGCAAGAAAGGTCATGCAGTCACTAATTGTTTCTTGAAGATGAAGGCTAATAACAATGGGGGTTCAAGAGGAAGAGGCAGGGGTAATTCTGGTGTTAGAGGAAATGTTTACCACAGAAATGCCAATGCCAACAGTGTTAATACTAATAGTGATATACCTGACACAGACAATCCTTTAGCAGTTCTTGATGCAGAACCTGTCATAACACCTCAAGTGCAGGGTGTTGATCAAGTCATGATGGATGGAATAGTGCAAAATGTCATGCAGCAGGTGTACAAGGCATCGTCAGACAGTACTGCAGGAGCACATTCCTCTTCTGTCAATTTTGCAAGTACATATCTGTATTCACAGGCATGTACAGTGGCTAGTAAATTTGGTCAAATGTCTTGGATTGTGGATATTGGAGCCCGGATCATATGACATCCAATGAATAGTTGTTATATGATGTCAAGTTCCTAAATAAACCTATTATGATAGGGTTGCCAGATGAGACTATCAAATTAGTTCATAAAATGGGAAATCTTGATCTAACAAAGGATATTAGATTGAAGAATATCTTGATTGTGCCAGATTTCAAGCAAAATTTGTTGTCTGTGAGTAGGTTGATTCAACATACACCTATGGTGGTCTTATTTACTTCCAAACACTGTACTTTCCAGGACCTTTCAAGTAAGGTACCTCTGGCTTTGGCAGAAAAGAGAAGTGGACTGTATTGGTTTGAGCCACATTTGCAGAATAAAGTCCAGCAGTCTGTTGGCACAATGCAGAATAAGGTGCAGCCAGTCAGCACAGTAGTGAATCAATGTCATACTTATTCCTCTAATGTTTGTAATAAGGAGTGTAACCTAGATTTATTACATTCTAGGCTTGGACATAGTTCCATTGATAAACTCAAACATGTAATGAAGGTTCCATATAATCAAAAGTTGGCTTGTGAAACATGTTTCTTGTCCAAATTTCATGCTCAACCTTTTCAAAGGAGAACTTCACATGCTCAAAGCTTATTTAACTTGGTCCATCTAGACTTATGGGGACCCTACAACACAGCAACCAGGACAGGAGCTAAATACTTTCTCACAATATTAGATGACCATTCAAGGGTTACTTGGACTTATTTGTTTCAAAACAAGTATCAAGTGCCTGGTTTGTTGGACAGTTTTATTCAGTATGTCTCAACTGAGTTTGATTGTAAGGTTAAAACCTTTAGAAGTGATAATGGGACAAAGTTTTTTCAAGAGGCATGCCACCAAATGTTTCAGCAGAAAGGGATTTTGCATCAAAGAAGTATTGTGGGGAAACCACAACAGAATGGTAGGGTAGAACGCAAGCATAGACACTTGCTAGAGACAGCAAGATCTTTGAGTTCTCATGCTGGCTTGCCTATTAAGTTTTGGGGAGATATCATTCTTACAACAACTTATTTAATAAATAAGATGCCCACAACAACTTTGAATTGGAAGTCTCCATTTGAGGTATTGTTCAAAAGCAAACCTAGTTATGATGAGTTGAGAGTATATGGGTGCTTGTGTTATGCTCCTGTTGCAAGAACAGTTGCAGGAAAGGATAAGTTTGTTGCTAAGGGGAGAAAGTGTCTATTCATTGGTTATCCTTTTGGCCAAATGGGATACACTCTATATGATTTAAAGGACCATGTCAGTTTTTCAGCTAGAGATGTCATATTTCAGGAGCATATATTTCCTTTCAAACAACAGCAAATTTTGTCTCATTTAGAGAGCATGGTTGATATTTTTAATGCTAATGATGAGAATATGCATACCTTAATTGCAGAATATTTGAGTGGCAACATGACTGATATGGAGGGTACAGATAATCCCAGAAGCAACACAGATCAGATCAGTGTGTCCACAGATACAACAATGATCAGGAATGATGAGTTAGGACTGGAAGAAGTTCCTGGTAATGCTGATACTACAGGAACTGGTGAACTTACAATCAGACCTGAAGCTGTAGTCAGGCAGTCAGGGAGACCTCCTACAGTCAGAACTGAAGCTGTGGTCAGACAATCAGGCAGACCAAGACAATTATCTACCAGGTTTAATGGCTATCGGGTAACTCAGAAGTTACCCACTGCACATGTTAAGCACAGATCTAATGCAGTGTGTAATGCACTTTTCAATGATCTAGTGGATTTCTCCCCAGAGTATATACAATCTTTAGCCAATGTAATCAGTGAAACATAACCTGTTTCCTTTTCTGAAGCAACAAAAGACAAGAGATGGGTTAAGGCCATGGAAAAGGAGTTGCAGGCTCTTGATGATAATAATACATGGGAGTTGACAGTATTACCCAAGCGGCAGAAACCAATAGGTTCCAAGTGGGTATACAAGATAAAACATAAAGCAGATGGTTCTATTGAGAGATTTAAGGCTAGATTGGTAGCCAAGGGTTACAATCAAGTCAAATATAAAGACTATACCCATACTTTTTCTCTTGTGGCCAAGTTTGCTACAGTGAGGGTTCTATTAGCTATAACAGCTTCTAAGGGTTGGCCAACTTTCCAATTGGATATAAATAACGCTTTTCTACATGGATTTATTGAAGAAGAGGTTTACATGCTGCCACCAGAAGGGTATATCAAAGCCAAATTAGGACAAGTTTTCAAACTTAAGAGATACTTGTATGGTTTGAAGCAAGCTTCAAAACAATGGAACATTGAGTTAACCAAATTTCTGCAAAAACAAGGTTTTGTTCAATCAAAAGAAGACTACTCCTTGTTCACAAGACATAATTCTGTTACACAAAAGTTTACAGTTGCTCTTATATATGTAGATGATGTACTACTTACAGGAGAGTCCATACAAGAGATAGAAAATCTCAAAAGGAACTGCATACTACATTCACTATCAAAGATCTAGGGCAGGCAAAATACTTCCTTGGTCTGGAAATTGCAAGAAATGAGTCTGAGATCTTGGTAAATCAGAGGAAATTTGTGTTAGATATATTGAAAGATATGCATATGGAGGATTGTACAGCAACAGAGTTTCCAATGGCAAAGGGTCTGAAGTTGTCAACTGATTCTGGTGAGATACTTGACAATCCAGAACAGTATAGAAGACTTATTGGCAGGTTATTGTATTTGAACATGACAAGGCCTGCTATTTCGTACTCAACACAGCATCTAAGTCAGTTTGTTCAACAACCTAGAATACCTCATATGCAAGCAGTTACTCACGTTATCAGATATTTGAAAAATACTGTCAACAGTGGATTATTTTATCCTGCAAATACACCCCTCAAGGTAACAACATACAGTGACTCAGATTGGGCTCAGTGTGCGTTTTCAGGGAGATCTTTGAGTGGTTATTGCATCTTCATTGGTGATTCATTGGTCTCTTAGAAGACAAAGAAACAGAAAACCGTTAGCAAAAGTTCTGCAGAGGCAGAATACAGGAGTATGTCCTTCACTGCATCAGAAATGGTGTGGATTAATAATCTGCTAGAAGATTTTAACATCAGAATACCAAAGCCAATTCCTTTGTTCTGTGATAATCAGGCTGCACAACACACTGTATTCCATGAAAGGACAAAACACTTAGAAGTGGATTGCCATTATGTAAGAGACAAGCTGCAGGAGGGCTTTCTTTATACTCTGCATATCAGAACAGGTATGCAGTTGGCAGACATAATGACGAAGGCTTTGGGTGCTCAACAACATAATTTTCTTATAGCCAAGCTTGGTCTCAGATGCAATAGATCGAGTCCAGCTTGAGGAGGGGATGTGACAATATGAGTTAGTTGGATATGATTAGTTATAATTAGTTGTTGTTAGTTACACAACTATAAATAGACAAGTCATGTATCATTGTTACTTACCTTTCATAAATATAAATTCTCTCTCTATAACAAACTTTATCTCACTATAACTAATTCAATACATAACAACTTAAAGCTTCTATATACATCAATGGAGGTAGTCGATCTACACTTATTCACAATATGATATAAATATATAGTTCATCTTATAGTTTTATTTAAAATGGTTTATTCTTCAATAACTCACAAAGTATATATAATTTTAAATCATCGTATGGGAGGAGTTTACTATTGTCACCCGCCACATTTTTCAAGCCTATTTGGAAGCATCCAAGACCTCTACAAGTGTTCAGTCGTGTCCGGGGAGCTCAGGGATAGTCTACGCCAATTATTCACGACTACCTCAAGCAAGTTCATGCAGCTCACGTTGAGTTAAAGTCGGCTCATAAGTACTCGAGACAACTCACTACCAAGTTCACCCAAAGTCAATGCAATCAAGCCTCACGGTTACTTTGTGTGAAGAGGCATAAAGGAAGCCAAGGGTGTGATATAACGCCTTTGCATAAGTTGCACATGCCCTATTTGCTTACCCGGAAAAATAAGGACGTGATAATATGCTTTAACCACTCTTCAAATTCAATGGACATTTGAGTGAGAGGATGTATTACTAAGATATAAATATACCAGTTTGACCTCAACTATCACGTGCTTTAAAATTTTGGTTGAAATGATTCATCTATCAAGATAATCTAAATATCATTATGGGGTGACGTGGGTTGTTACTTGCGATTTGCAAATTTGTAAAACGACTAGTTGTTTTGTGTAATGTGGCCTACATAAGGCGGTTTTACACAAGTTTTATGAAATTATCTCATTCAAAAACCTTTTTTACGAGTGTAAATTCGTTTTGCGGTAAATTAGTGTAATCTCGCTTATACATGTATTTGTGGATAGGGATTTTCGTGGATTATATTGTGTTTTTTTTATGTTATAGGTATCTCGATCATTGAAACTTCAATTACCTAAATGGATAATCTAAATAGGGTTACGGGGAGTTGTTACTCGTAATTTGTAAAATTGTAAGCCGACAAGTTATCTTATGTAAATGTTATATAGACGGTTTTGCATAAGTTTTTATAAAACAATTTGAATAAAACTATATTAAACTAGTCATTTAGAAAATTTGTTTTATAGTAAATTTGTGTATTTTCGCTTATACAAGTATTTGTTTACAGTCATTGATTATAAATGTGTTTTTATTTTTAGGTTATTTAATGAGAATAATCAATCATATGAATGCCCTAAAATAACACTCCATCCTATGAATAATTTCAATTAAATTCATCCTATCCACACCTCTTTCCATATAACAGATATCTCCATCACTGAAATTTTCATTATTAAATGGATAAACTAAAATCGGATATGTGGGGTTGTTGCTTTGTGATTATTGAATGATGATAGTTTTTGTTCTTCTTGAATGCGTTAACGTGGACCAATTAAAGACGGTTTAATAATTTGGGTATATGGGTCTTTTTTTTTTTCTTTTTTTTTACCATCATAAAGATGTCCATAGATAATATCCGGAAAAATTACAAACAAATATTATGTATTTGTGTTTTTTTAGAAATTATTACTGCATATTTACGTTATAAACAACCCTAAATTTGGAAGTATATTACCCAATGACCACCATATTTTTACCCCAAGCATCATTTTTAATATTTTCTGACTTATTAAATAACGATTTACACAAAATACCAAGACTACACACCCTCATTTAATTACACAAACATACTCTACCCAAATAACACAACATTTTTCCGATTCATCCGATTTTCCTAAATTCACATTTTTTTCCAAACCCTAAAATCTCGAATCTCTAAATCTTTTAGTCCCCAATTCAAATGATCAATTTATCTTAATACCTAAGTCGTATACCCCATTTCTTCCTAATTATGACCGACCATGGATCCTACGATTCTATCATGGTAGATTGGTAGTAGATCCTACGATTCTATTCATTTGAAAATTTTGAGAGATAAAATATAAAGCAATCCAATGATTCGACTCGATAGTAAAAATATTGGTGTATATTCTTATATAACTAGTTTTTAAACCCGTGCACTGCACGGTTAGAAACAAAAAGTATTATTAAAAGTAATAACTTACATGTATTTTGAATTTAGAAAATAATTAAATTTTAGAAAATTTCACTTTGTCTACTACCCATACACTTTTGATACGTTTACGTTACTTAATTTTATTTGAAATACTATGATTTGTTTTTCTCAAATTTTTATAAGTTATTGGCAAATGGTCAAAATAAGCGGCTAAGGTACTTACGCTTGTCAAAATTGAGCTAATCCCAATAACCCTACCCGACACACAAATTCAGGACCCAAACTTGTACTGAACCCGAATTTTATAAAATACGATGATTTTACAACATTCAAAAAAGATTTTTACTATTAATGGTAAACTCAATTGACTCAAATCCAAACTAAATAAACCATATACAAATATATACACCACAAAAAAATATGGTAATTACAAAACCAAGTATAAAACCTATTACCAATTAGCGAGAAAGAAATCCATGATCCTACAACATTAGATAGAAACCTTTCTTTAAACCAAAAGATAAATAATCTGAAAATCTTCAATCAATCAAATAACTTAACCGTTTAAATTATCAATCCATTTTGCTCTCGTGATGCACTATTTCATCTTATTTGATTTAGTTTTTATGTTCATCCTTCCAATACTCTACTTTTGTAGCATTACAGCTAAAGTTAAAAATAAAAAAAATATGAATTTTAGCAAATTGAAAATGAAAAATTTACTGAAATTTAACAAATTGAAAATGAATTGTTGTGCGGAAGCACACTAACATGGACAATAAAATTCGGAAGGAGATTTTAGCATATACTTGTTCACAATAAATGATTTCCTCCCTTTTTAAGTAATTTATTTGAATCATTCTATTAGAAAAAATGTGATTTAAATTATGTTCTAAAACGAAATGTGTATTAATCCGTCATAATAAAGGAAACACAAATAAGACTATACAACCAGATGGAGATAGACCTGCTACCATTAATCAAGTTTATTTCTTAATTAGTTAATTTGGAGAATTGCATAGTCTAATAATTGAGTCTTTTTTATGTCTTAGTTCAGTGGTGAAGACAGAGGTATCCTGAACAATAGATCCTAGGTTCGATTCCCTTCCCCTCTATTGTAATGCGACCAAGTGCGTGCTTCGTTGAACCAACAAAAAATAATTGAGCCTTTTTCACGCTAAACACCCAAATCATTTTCGCAAATTAAGTCGCTTACCATTAATCGAATCTGCCATCGTCAAACTAAGTAAGTTAAGTTAATACCCAAAGTAGATCACATTTACAAAAACAATGTATAACCTAAAACGACTCCGATGAAGAAAAATGACAGGAAAAAAAAAAGGAATTACCGGGTAATTAAAAGACTATAGTAGAAATAATATGAAAACTATCACAAATTATTCGATATTTCGTAGAGATGGCTAAATATAACAATAATTCATTATTTAAAAAATCCTTTTTTTTAGTAAATGATGTTCAAAAGTAATTAAATTGTTCGTAAATAATACAAAATTGTGACGGGCCACATATAATTTGTGTTTAAAATATTTATAATGTTTTGTCAATAGCCAACAACATTACAAATATAGAAAAATGTCTTTATAAACTACATTTGTTAATATATTAAATTGGTTAGTTTGTATTACACCAATATAAAATTTACACACTTATTACGGGTAACCTAAAAAATACGGAGTAGTAATATAAAGTCGGTCATGTTTCAATAGTAACATAAAGTCGACGACACCTAATAATTTTGACTCTTATATGACAATTGAGAATTGAGACGGAGTCATCTTTGTTCTGGGAGGAAATATTTCGTCTCAATTTACCTCTTGCGACGGATGTTTAGGGCCAACGTTACTTTTGCGACAAAACCAAATGACGTTTTCGACGGACATTTCTGTCGTATTGACCTTTGTTTTGCGCACTATAGTGTTAAATCAATTTATAATATCTCACATATGCTAAAAAACATTACAAATATTGAATATTTTCTTCCACTACATTAATAGTTATATTGCATTCATCAAATTGTTTTCTTTCACCTTAAATTTCCGGACCCTTCTTACACGTGACCCCAAAAATAGTTTTATAAAATCGATCATGTCTAAAAACATGCCGTGATTAATAATAGTTAAGAAATCTGGTATTTTTGTGGAAATTAAAAGTATAAGTTGATAAAAAGTACAGAGTACTACTTTTACAGTTAACTTTTACAAATTAGAGAGGGTGATACCGAAGATGTCTTAGCCTAGTAGTTAAGACGGACCTATTATTGACAATAGGTCCCAAGATCGAATCCCCCTCCCCTATTGTGTGCGACTAAGTGCTGGGTAGTTTTTGTTTTACGTATTTAATGTGTACATAATCCGTATTTTATACGGTCGATCGATATGAGCGCGACACGTCACCTTTTTACTCTAAAATAGCGGCGGTTACCGGTTGTTGCTTTAATATATTAAATGAAAATTAGAGAGGGTGATACCGAAGATGTCTTAGTCTAGCGGTTAAGACGGACCTATTATTGACAATAGATCCCAGGATCGAATCCCCCTCCCCTATTGTGTGCGACTAAGTTCATGGGAATAATCCAACCTATGTCACATCTTCTCATATTAATCCATATTAACGATTAACTAAGAAAAATCCAACCTATAACCTTATTTATCTTTCATTGAACTTTGACTATTTTTGAACTTTTATTATCGGTAGGTTAGCACATCACCTTCACTTACTTTTTGTCCAGGAAGAAGGAAAAACAAAAAGTAATTCAAAGTGACGTGCTTTCTTATCGAAAATAAGAGTTCTAAAATAGACAAAGTTCAATGAAAGATAATTGAGGTCATAGGTTGGATTTTTCTCGGTTAATCGTTAGTAGGGATTAATATGAGAAGATGAGGTATAGGTTGGATTATTCCTATGAAATAACCCTATATTTTATGGATAAAAAAATAAGTGTTTTGATTTTTAATTGTATGTTTTTACCAAATTTAAAAATGTATTTAGTAAATTTGTAGGATCTTATAATTCTACGATCCAATTTTACTCTCGCCATCAACTCATCTACCATAACAACATTGAAACAAAATTCAATTTAAGACGAATGACGTGGGTTGTTACGGTAACTTGATGCAAAAATAAGTTGGATTGAGGGCAAATAATAAACTCAAAGCCTTCATCATCCATTCACTTGTTGGCTCAATGGTATAAGTAAATGGGTCTTCAAGTAGCTCATCTCATTAAGTCCACCTCCCCACAAATACATATGCAAGGCGGTTTACTAAATTTTATCGTACGAAGTCACATAATTTTCACTCTAATCTAATCCTGAAAAAGTTATATTCATCTTACTTTTCATTTCATATTGTATAGCAAGCCACCTAAAAATCATTTTATTTTATATAACTAAAATTCAATTTATAATATTTAGGACAGTAAAATCTACTAAGCACTATACCCTTTACCCTAGGGGCGGATATGGGGATGGGCCCGGACGGGCACGTACCCCCATGAAATTGGTTCGATTCCTAGTAACTAGGAATAATATTGATAATTTTTTTGGGCTTAGTCCATGTTACATTGTTAGATCTGAACACATGACCTTTAGATTATAGGCAAATTCTAAATCATTGAGCTACTTGTATTTATTGTTAAATCTTGTACCAAAATGTATTATATTCTACAACTTTTAGTCATTATTTTCAGATATACTTAAAATATATATACTTCGTAGTAATTTAGAGAAAATGTTATTTTCTAAAAAAAATATATCTATAACTCCAAGAACGATTTTTTGAAATGGCGCTCAAAAACAAAGTAATTGTCGTTTTGGGTTGGATTTCAAAATAATTGTCAAAATGGTGTCCACGTAGGCTCGGGTTTTCCGAGGCTTAAACACGCCACTCCAAATGGCGTGTCTATAATGTACATATGAGGCGGAAACTCCAGAAACATGGACAACAAAACACGCCATTACGTATGGCGGGTCTCTACACAGAAAATATTTGCAGTCCAAATAAGGAACTTTTGAAAAAATAAGACAGCGAAACACGCCATACGTAATGGCGTGTTTCGAAGAAGGAACCCGCCACTCGTCTTGGCGTTTTGTGTGCTCAAAAAAATGCCAGTGTTGGGATTTGTAAGATATCAAGTATGTCAGTATTTTAGATTTGTAAGACTGGCATTTTGCAGCTCTCCATTAGTAATATATAATAATAATTTATTATAAATCACTTTTTGAATTTGTGTAGAAATATAATTTTCTCCTTCCGTTCCGGTTATTTGCTGTCTTAATCTATTTTTGGATGTCTCCGTCAATTTCACACTCAATTTGATACACTTGTCTATCTAATAATTGAGTCCCTCCTTTTTTTTTCTTCGGCTTTGCGACAAAACTAAAGGACAACAATTGAGCGGAATGGAGGAAATAATAGGTTATCTTCCTAAGATGACCCTTCCTACACAATGCAGTTATGCAGATGGTAATTAATCTAATTAGTAAGTCCTAAGTATAATTTGTGATCGATAATTAAATAATTTCGAAGTTATGGAGTAAAGACTTACCTAGTTCAAAGTTCAAACCATCTCGCTCTTGCACCAAGTCTCGAAAATCAACTTCAACTAAGGTAGCATCGTAGATTCGTAGCAGTAAATCTGGTGTAAATTCAAAATTAAGAGAAGGAAAAAAGTTACCACTGCAGAAATCGGCACAAATGTCTCGCCCGCTATTACAAAGGGCACAAATATCACACCCGAAATTGTTACAATTCTGCCGAAGGAATGTAGACTACAGAATAGAGATATATAAGACGACCAATAATTAGGAGATCGAGATTTACAACATTCTGCCGAAGGATACCATTAACTAAATAGCAAGGCCTTTTCTCGTTGATGCTATAATAATATATGGACAAAAACCCGTCTTTCCTACTAAGATCGCCTTCCAATATTTTACAAGGTCACCAATGGATTATACAAAGGCGCTTCGCTTAAGTGGCTGATTCCCCGTCCCTCAAAAGTTCTTGCAAGAATGCAGTCGGGTTTTTTCAGTTGTGTTTTGCATCTTAGTATAAGCCAAAAGGAGGGGAAAATAAGGTTTTTGTGGGAACGGGACAAGAAAAGGGCGAAAGTAGCAGAAAACAGGAGGACTTAAATGAGACGAGCGTACATGTGAGTCCAACCCCTTCACCATAGAATTAAATGAGTTGCAGAAATTGATAATTGTTGCCTCTCTTTCTTTCATCAATAGGTCTTGCAGAAGACGGTCACAATTCGTCTCTTCAAAAAGACGGGCCAAATGTCTTCATTTTAACGATAAATGTGAACAGTAAAATTTTCTAAGTTAACGGGTTATTTTTTCACATGGTCACATTGGTCATTAAAATGGTCACATTTGGCCCGTCTTTTTGAAGAGACGGAATTGGCCCGTATTCAATGAGATTTTGCATTCTTTCATATGTACAACTGCATTTTGATGCATTATATTTATGGGGCATATTAATGGGATAATAACAAAATTGGGATGGAAATTATGGTATCGGTTCCAAGATCAAATCTGCTAATGAACACTTTTCTTTAGTGGTTATTTTTTTGAGCACACAAAACGCCAAGACGAGTGGCGGGTTCCTTCTTCGAAACACGCCATTACGTATGGCGTGTTTCGCTGTCTTATTTTTTCAAAAGTTCCTTATTTGGACTGCAAATATTTTCTGTGTAGACACGCCATACGTAATGGCGTGTTTTGAGCTGAAGACCCGCCATACGTAATGGCGTGTTTTGTTGTCCATGTTTCTGGAGTTTCCGCCTCATATGTACATTATAGACACGCCATTTGGAGTGGCGTGTTTAAGCCTCGGAAAACCCGAGCCTACGTGGACACCATTTTGACAATTATTTTGAAATCCAACCCAAAACGACAATTACTTTGTTTTTGAGCGCCATTTCAAAAAATCGTTCTAACTCCAATTTATTTCCCATTTTTTTTAATTTTTTTTTTTGAAGGGAAAAATCGTTTCATTAATCAAAAGTCTCATGGTATCTACAACATATGTCAAGGATGACAGGACACAAAACGATTAAAATCAAATAAACTAAATTCTCGATCAACAGAAAATTTCTAAACTTGATGGGCTCATGAGACGCTTCTGCACATCGTCTAACATATCGCCTTCTGCGGTTTTTCACAAGAGAGCCTCCAAATTTTCTAAAGCATTGACAAGAATCAAGTTCTTTTGACCAAAAAGTTTGTAGCGAGCAATCTGACAGCAGTTTTATCTCCATAGGATCAACAATGAAGGCGCCGATCTTCCACTTAATTCTTGAACCTCTCAAATAGAGGGGAAAATCTCACCAAAAGGTGAGGACAAAACTCACCAAAATGTGAGAACAAGACTCACACAAAGGTGAGAACAAGTCTCCAATAAAGGAGAGGCAAGAGGCTATTAGCGTAAAAAAATTAAAAAGAACGAAACGGAAAAATTGGGGTTACCTCCACCAAAAAAGGTATACGGTAGCCCCCAAGATGTTGCATTAGGGTTTAGTTTTTTTTAGAGAGAGAATTAGCCCCATTTTTATTTTTTTTATTATTATTTTTTTTTCTTAAATCTTAAATAATATAGGGAAAAAAAATATAAAAATATTTCCATAGAGACGCATAGATAACGTGTCAAATTTTTTTTGTGCCCCTTGGACAAAAGTTTTGGGCCCGCCACCGCTTTACCCCTTATTCTAATAGAATAAATAAAATATTTTCAAACACTAGAAGATGCGATATAATACGTTTTTGCAACTGATTCCTCATCACTTTCCATAACAAACCTTGTAAACAGGTTAATCAGATTGAATTCAGAAGGTTCATTTTGCACTGATTTACATTTGCTTTTGCAAAAATTCAAGTCATATCAATGCATTTTATGGTTATATTATTTTTGGGCCGATCATTTTTAAATTATCTAAAGATATAAATCATAAAAACGATCAACAATTGAACCGAGTTAATTCAAATTACGAATCAAACTCACGTATTACGTCGTTAAAACCCGACTTATACTATCGATTCAGTTTTATCAGGTGTAGTCGGAGCCTTAGACTCCTGTATCTATAACGTTGCAAAAAAGTTCAAAAATTTACTCCAAAAGCACAAAAACTACACTGCACCACTCTGAAAAAAGCAACTTGGAAATGATGCAAAGACTACTCCGCTCCGGCGGCAGAGAGAATGGCGCCGCCTCGCCGGAGACTCCCTCACCTTCGCTGACGCCGTCAACGGTGTCGCCGACTGGTGCAGCGCGACCGATTCGGTTCGTGTACTGCGACGACAAAGGCAAGTTTCATATCGAACCGGAAGCGCTGGCCGTTTTACAGCTAGTTAAAGAGCCAATTGGCGTCGTTTCCGTTTGTGGTCGTGCTCGTCAGGGTAAAAGCTTCATTCTTAATCAGGTTTGTGATTTTGGTTACATTTTGTGTGTAGTGTTTTTGATTTGTGTGTTTTTTTTGGTAATGTAGTATCTTAGGATTAAGATTTTGTTGATTTGAATTTGATTTGAGTCGTTGCGAGCTTGCGACTCTTGTGATTAGTGGCGGAATCAGGATTTGTAATAGTTAGGGTGGAGATAAACTATTAATGGAATAAGGTAAACTAGACAAAAATAGAACCAGGATTTGTAGAATTTTTGTTGGTATAGGGTTAGGCTTTTGTGGATTGGAGTTTGATTTGAGTGGCTGTGAGCCTGTGATCAGTGGCGGAACCAGGAGTAGTTAGGTTATTGAAAATTGAGTGGCTGTGATTAGTGGTGGAACCAGAATCTATAATAGTTAAGGCCGCGAAATATTTTAGGGAGATGGACTAGTAATGGAATATGGTAGACTGTCAAGAAATCGGACCGAGATTTGTAGAATTTTGGTTGGTGTAGTAAGTTAGGGTTACGGTTTTGTCGATTTGAGATTGATTTGAGTGGTTGTGAGTAGTGGCGGATCTAGGATTTATAATAGTTAGGGTTGCGAAAGTTTTGAGGGAAATGAAGTTTAAATGAAATAAGGTAGACTAGACAAGAAACCGATCTTGAATTTGTATGATTTTCTTGTTGGTGTAGTAAGTTAGGGTTACAGTTTTGTGGATTGGAGTTTTATTTGAGTGGTTGTGACTTGTGACTAGTGGCGGTACCAGGATTTATAATCTAGACAAGAATTCGAATCAGGATTTGTAGAATTTTTGTTGGTGTAGTAACTTAGTGTTAGGGCTTTGTGAATTTGAGTTTGGCTTGAGTGGTTGTGAGGGTGCCGAAATATTTTAGAAAGACGAACTACTTATCGAATAAGGTAAACTAGACAAGAAATCGAACCAGGATTTGTTGAATTTTTGATGGTGTGGTAAGTTAGGGGTTAGGTTTTTAGTGGATGGGAGTTTGATTTGAGTGGTTGTGATCAGTGGCGGAATTAAGATTTGTGGTTAGGGTGGCGGAAATTTGTAGGGAGACGAACTATTAATGGAATGCGGTAAACTAGACAAGAAATCGAACTAGGATTTGTAGAATTTTTGTTGGTGTAGTAATTTAGGGTTAGGGTTTTATGGATTTGAGTGGTTGTGACTTGTGGTGATGAAAGATGTAAATAGGATTTATAGTTTGGTTGGCGAAATTTGTGAGAAGTGGGTGAACTGTAAATGGAACTAGGTAAAGTAAACAAAAATCGAATATTTTAACTGACCTTAAAAAATTTATATGCTGCAGAACAGACCCTGTTAGCTTACAAATTACAGTGCTCTGTTAAGTTTGCATTTTGCAAGCAGATTTTTTCGTGTATTATGTGTAGATGTAGCATTGTTGTTGCTGAAGATTTGCTTAAGTTATAGTCTGAAGTTTGAAAAATAGTAATGTTTTTTTTTTGTTTGGAAAAAATTAATTTTATTACTGCATAGATTTTGTGAATTTGGATTATGATTTGAATATCGTATCCATAACTTAGGGGGTGAAATTCCTCGCGGTTGGGTGAACTATTAATGGAACAAGGTAAACTAGAACCCAAAATTATATATTTAACTTCCAAAATTTTCAACGCTGGGGTGAATGTCCCTGACTCCCTGTTAACTCTCGTGTTACACATTGTGCCGCTGTTTGTGATTGTTTAAGATTTGGAGTTCGTATCCAAAATTTGTTGTTTGTTACGTGTAGATGTAGAGATTGTTGGTGGTGAAGATTTGCAGAACTTATAGTCTGAATTCTGAAGATCGAAAGGAAGTAGAGTTAGTAGACTATTAGACTGTTCCGTCTATAGAAAGAGTATTAGGGCTATATGAATTTGAGTTTAATTTGAGTGTTTGTGATTAGTGACGGAACCGGGTTTTCTAGCTACTATGGCGAAATTTGTTTGGGGTGGTTTGAATGAAATAGAAAATAAATTGAAAATCTTAACCAACACGTCCAAAAATTCGGTTTGGGGGGTAATGTGGGGGGTAACGCCCGTGTCAGTCTCCTGGTTCTGCTACGTTGTATTTGGAATCCAAATTTTGTTGTTTATTTTGTGTAGATGTAGAGATTTTTGTTGGCGAATATTTGTTGGATGTAGAGTTTGAAATCGAAAGAAAATAAAGTTAATAAAGATTTAGTGTTTTAACCAAGTGGTGTTAGTCCAGTGGTAACTGAGTTAAACCTTAAAGCTTGCAGAAATGCAGGAGTTGAGAGGTCTCAGGTTCGATTACCAGCTGGGGCGATGATCACTTGGCCACTGCACCTCCGAAAGGGGTGGCTTACATGGTCCATGTGGTGGTGCGGGAATGCATGGGCCCGGGGGGATTAAACCCCTCGTCACCAAAAAAAAAAAATTAAGGGTTTTGATTTATGGGGAGAGTTATTCTACTCATATTAGATTTGTGTAGTTAAGATTCAAGAGCAGTATATTCGGGGTGTTAAGCCTAGCTTTATTCATAGACTCCGGTCGTCGATAATTCTAGTGATAACAAAGCTTTTAAGCTACAAATTCAAACTTCTTCAAAGGCTTGTTTTTTGCTGTTAGATAATTATTTCCGGACGAAGTAATTTAGTATAAATTGAACGACTATTGCTTGGTTTGTACTTTGTATGTATTGATTGCTGCCTGTCTTGTGTTGCTGTATATGGTTGTTTTGATATCTACTTGACTACTTGTGTTGAAGTGTTCATTGTTCATGCAAGTGTATGAATGATTTGTAGCTGATGTGCATTTGATCAAGTTTTTTGAGTTTTATTTCGCGAGGCAATGATATTAACTATCAACCTGAGTGGGCAATATTTCATTCTGCCAAGTTGCTTTGTTGATACGTTAATCGGTCACTCCTAGCACCCACTAAAATTGTTTTGATATCAATCCTTAGCATATGTTGTTTGTCTATGTCATTTGCCGCCTCCATGTTATTAGGTATGTCTGTGTAGGTAACACTTCCTTTTTTTTCATTGAACGCATTACTGATCTCACTGCTCATATTTGTCAATGTTTTAAGCTTCTGGGTAGGAGCAGCGGATTTGTAGTTGCCCCAACTCATAGGCCGTGCACTAAAGGACTGTGGCTATGGAGTGTTCCGCTAAAGATGACTGCTCTAGACGGAACAGAGTATAACCTTATACTCTTGGATAGCGAAGGAATTGATGCTTATGATCAGACGGTTACTATTCGCTACTTTATTAATCTTGTTTTTTTCCTTGTTATTGCTGGTCAAAATTTTCAAAAATTCACTGCTTAATAAGTTCTGTTTGTTTTTCCTTTTCTCAAAAACTACTTTGTTAATATTCAAAAAAGGTGGAATTTCTTAGCCCGTCTTTTATTAGTCTTTGTAGCTTACTCAAGTCAGTCTACTGATTTTGTTTCACAAACTTAAATGCTGCTTCCAAGTTCCAATAATCTTTCATAGACATTTAACGAGAGAGGGAGTTGTCACAATTTGGGCCATTTTTAAGTAAAGGTGGTTAATTGTTATTTAAAAGCTATCTTTGCCTTCATGAGTCTTATATGAAAAAATAGTCATTGGTTAGTTGGGCATATCTAAAAGAGATTTTCACTCTAAATTTTATTTCCTTGAAGAAGAGTTAGATCCCAGTCTTATTTTAATGTGTCTTTCTTGGCAGGGAACATACAGCACACAAATTTTTTCTTTAGCAGTTATGTTGTCCAGCATGTTCATCTACAACCAGGTTAGAAGCACATTCAGATTTTCGGTTTTCAGGCTGTGTTACTATTGGCGTCTTGGCTATTTCTATTGGTTTGCCAATTGTATCGTGCATAAATACCGTTGTACCAGGCAGTTTGTTAATTTTTACATCATATGATTTAGATGGGTGGAATTGATGAGGCTGCGCTGGATCATCTTTCCCTTGTAACGGAAATGACCAAACATATACGAGTGAAAGCCTCTGGGGGAAAGACTTCGGCATCCGAGCTGGCACAGTTCTCACCAATATTTGTTTGGCTGCTGAGGGTAACACTATATTATTTCAAAAAAAATGTAGCTACTTTCAACAGAAAAGTTTTTCTAGCTTGCTGTGATGATGCTATGATTTTCTTTCCTTCAGGACTTCTATTTGGATTTGACAGAAGATAACAGGAAAATAACGCCTCGAGATTATTTGGAACTTGCTTTGAGGCCTGTAGAAGGAGGTGCAAGAGATGTTTCTGCTAAAAATGAGGTACTGTACTACTTAGTCAGAATTCAGAAACATACATGCTACATATATGTTTGCATATTGTTTCTAGAAATGCTGATATGTTATTTTCTTAGATCCGGGAATCTATTCGAGCACTTTTTCCAGATCGAGAATGCTTCACTCTTGTGCGGCCGTTAAACAACGAAAATCAACTTCAGCGCCTCGATCAAATATCGGTTAGTACTTCATCTGCATTATGCAATTTCAGTTTTTCACCGCATTCTATTTTGCTGCTGTACTAACCTAATGGCCTTGGTCAACAGTTGGATAAATTGAGGCCGGAGTTCAGATCTGGATTGGATGCGTTGACAAGGTTTGTGTTTGAGAGAACTAGGCCCAAGCAAGTGGGAGCAACTGTAATGAATGGACCTATGTTTGCTGGTATTACACAGTCATTTCTAGATGCGCTAAACCAGGGAGCAGTGCCGACAATCACTTCCTCTTGGCAGGTTAGTCTTCAGTTTACTTTGTTTGCTTGGTGGAATTGGTGCATTATCTTTATTAGTACAGAACACAATTTTGTTTATGTGGAAGAACATTAGAAATGTTTAACAATCAGAGATCCAGAGACTCATTTCCGAAAGAAGATAAGTAATTATGACATTGATAATGGTAGCATCTTGTGATTTTTTATTCGTTTGCCTTCACTTTCGGAAAATAATGCTGGAGAAGTACTTGATTTTTTTCTATGAGTGGGACATAAATAAGTGTTCAAAGTTCAATAGAGCTGCTGTATTCTTCCTTCAGTTTTGTTATATCACCGTATTTTTTTTGTAGAGCGTTGAAGAAGCAGAGTGCAGAAGGGCTTATGATTCAGCTACTGAGGAGTACATGTCGTCATTTGACCAATCAAAGCCTCCAGAGGAAGTGAGTATGTCTTAACCTCATCCTGGTAAACTATGTTTATACATAGCATTCTAACTCTTTTTTGGTAATAGGCTCCTCTAAGGGAAGCACAAGAGTCAGCAGTACAAAAAGCTTTGGGTATCTTTAATGCTAGTGCAGTGGGAGCTGGAGCAGTTAGAAAAAAGTATGAGAAGCTGCTGCAGACCTTCTTTAGTAAGACTTTTGAGGTATGTGATTATTATCTTTTGAAAGAGAGGGAAAGTGGATGCCTGGTTTGAGTTCACATTGGTGCTCTAAGGTTTCATAAGTTTCAGTTTTGTATTTTGAGATTTGGGACATTTTCCTGCTGTCATGTATGTAAAAGTTTTTTTTCTAAATCACAACCTTTTTAGGCTTTGAAGCGTTAGTGCGTTACCTTTTGCGGTTCTATCTGAATATTGCACTTTGTGTAATATTTAACCTAAGAATCACATTAATTTTGATTGCATTAATGCTAAACCCTAGTAACCGCAATCAAGAAATGCACATACTTAGGTCACCAAAGTGGGAAATAACTAATGTGGAATTTGTGAGCCTTATCGCCCTTATGACACGAAAATAGAATAAACCTAAAAAAAATGTAAAAAAATTGAGTGGGATGGAAGGAGTAATGGTTTTATTAATGCTGGTCTCCGGGCTACCAATATTATACCCGTTTAGGTTGCATGCTGCAAAAATATTTTTCTTCGTTGCTACATCACTTTCGTTATGCTCAGTGTGGTCACCATAGTTAATGTATGCAAGCTTGAGTTGTATCACTGGGTGTACCATGCTACCATGTCTAGGTTATATAAATGTTAATTATCTTTGTTGTGTTTTCAGGATTACAAAAAAACTGCATATATGGAGGCAGATATGAAATGTGCAAACGCTATTCAGACTATGGAGAGGAGATTGCGATCGGCTTGTAATACTGCAGATGCAAAGTTAGAGCAGGTCCTCAAGGTGGGTAATACTGCAGATGCAAACTTTTGAAGGACTTTGATTATTATGAATAAGAGTGCAAGTAAGATGGCTTCAGGAGAATAGCCAAAGGCGATATTAAGTTGTTTTTTTCCCCCCTTTATGGTCTCATCTCTTCATATGGCAGATTGGCAGGGATGTAATACAGAAGTAAGCTTGTATGTGGAATATCATACAGATTCTATGATATCCAAATTGTAGGATGTTAGGCGGTTCAAGATGTTCACATAATTGTTTGTGGAAAGGATTTGCCTCAAAAATGTTCTGTTAACTTAACTGGGTCACTACTCTCTAGCTGATGGAGACATTTTTATAAATTTGTGATGGTGGACTGGTTTTCTTTTCATGTTCATGGTTTTGATTTGCTGATGTTTTAAAAATGCAGGTTCTTGACGACTTACTTTCTGAGTATGAAAAGTCTTCTCATGGCCCAGGGAAATGGCATAAGCTGGCAACTTTCTTGCAGCAAAGGTTAGACTTGGTTCTTTGGCTTCCATGTTAACCGTCATTATCATCTAGTGTCAAGAGTGTCTTTTTTTTGCTTGTTAAGTCTTTTATGTGAGATTATTTGATTGTCAAATTTTCAGTTTGGAAGGTCCTATTGCTGACCTTGTAAGGAAGCGGATAGATCATATCACATCCGAGAAAAGTTCTTTAAGTCTGAAGTGTCGCTCAATAGAAGATAAGATGAATCTCTTGCACAAGCAGTTGGAAGCAAATGAGAAGTCCAAAACTGATTATTTGAAACGCTATGAAGATGCCATAAATGAAAAGAAGAAAGTTGCTGATGATTACATGAGTCATATAAGTAGTTTACAAAGCAAATGCAGCTCCTTGGAGGAGAGATGTTCCAGTTTAGTAAAAGCAATGGATGCAGTTAGGCATGAATCCTCTGATTGGAAAAGGAAATACGAATATGTCTTGTCAAAACAAAAAGATGACGAAGAGCGTGCTACTGCGGAAATATCTGCTCTCAAGTCCAGAACTAGTGCTGCTGAAGCAAGATTGTCTGCTGCTCGAGAGCAAGTTGATTCTGCTCAAGAGGAAGCCGGCGAATGGAAACGAAAATGCGATATTGCTGTTCAAGAAGCCAAAACAGCTCTTGCAAAGGCAGCAACAGTCCAAGAACGTGGATCTAAGAATATGCAACAACGGGAAGATGCTCTGAGAGCCGAGTTTGCTAGTAGTCTGGCAAAGAAGGTACTCCCTCTGGTCCGGTGTTTTTTATTTATTTATTTGAACTTTTTCTTATTTGTGTGTCAGTCATTTCCTCTTTTTCCATTAAAGTTTATGTGCAAGTTGCTTGTTATATTTCTCTATGTCTAAAAACATACCTTCTCTTCTCTCCTTGGTCTTTGTGCAAAAGTTTCCTCACGACCATCTCGCCCTATACCTTTACTTTTGTGTGGTCGATCTAGTACCATCTCGCCCTTGAAGCGTTATATTCCCTCTGTCCAACTAATCGCATATTCCATATTCCTCTGTGGTGCAAATGAGTGTGGAACACCTAACCCACTTCCTTGTACTTGTATTAACCAATTAAAAAGCAAATGTATACTATTGATTGGAACAAATGGAGTAGCTTATTCGAAAATGTGATTGCTTAGATCAAATACTAAACCAGTCTTTGGTTTGAAATTTAATCAGACGAAGAAAATTGACTCACCGGGTGGATGTCATTTTTTATTATAGCGTATGGGCATGTGGAAAACAATTTTTTTAGCTGTTTTTAGCACACGGGTAACTGTTGTATACATCCAACTCCCAATATCTCACCAGCCTTTGAGGCTTAATTCCAAACTCGTAATGATGTTATCTATGCTACTCTGTTGCGAGTATTGGACACAACACGGTGTCGGAGTATTGGATTCGTCTATCTTGTACCAAATTTTCTATGTTTTGGTCTAACATAATAATAGGAATATTAATAATAGTTGGGCCTCAACCATCACCTTAAGGTTTTGTTTGAGGTGCTTCATCTATCATGGTATCAGAGTCAGTCTCACGAAGTGGAAACCCAGCACGGTGACCCAATGGGCATTTGAGTGAGGGAGCGTAATAGGAATATTAATAATAGTTGGGCCTCAACCATCACCTTAAGGTTTTGGTTGAGATGGTTCATCTATCACATAAAGTGTCAAAGTGTCGTGTGATTCATGTCTTATCGGACAAAATACGTACCAGATACACAATACGGCAATTAGGTGAAGTGTCGGAATAACCTAGGCTTGTTTTTCATTGGTTTTACTTGGGATCTCCTGTACCTGCTCTATGTGTAGTGAATTTTAATACCTGATCTCTCAACAATAAGCGTTTTACTTGTTATTGTTGGAATTTCCAGGAGGAGGAAGTAAGGGATCAAGCTGAAAAAATTGATAAAGCGGAACAGCGGTTGGCTGCTTTGAGCTTTGAGTTGAAGGTAATTTACTGGTGTTACTTTAATGCTCTAGGAGAGACGTTAAAACATCCTTTGACAGTTAAAAATATGCAACTTAAAAAGGGTTAATAATACCCTGAGATCACACCAGACATCTTCAGAGTTGGCCTGCTTGAGCAAAAAGTGTTCATATGTATGTGGTTCACTAAATCAAATTTAAATGTTACAAACATTATCAAAATGTCGTTACCCTGAGTTTTCTGCTCTTTCCAGGATGCGGAGGCAATGCTAGAAAACTGTGAGTTACAGATTGCAGATTTTAGAAGTAATATAAAGGAATTGACTGAGAAGCTAAATGCTGCAAATGCAAAAGCTCAATCATATGAAAAAGAATCTCAAATACTTGATCAAGAGAAAATTCTTTTGGAACAAAAGTATCGATCTGAATTTGCAAGGTTTGATGAGGTCCAAGAGAGAAGTAGAGTTGCTGAAATAGATGCGAAAAGAGCCATTGAGGCGGCAGACAAAGCGCGATCAGATGCAACCACTGCTCAAAAGGAAAAAAGTCAAATTCAACAGATAGCTATGGAAAGGCTGACTCAAATTGAGCGAGCCGAGAGGCAGATAGACCAATTGGAGAGGGCGAAAAATGACTTCGCTACTGAACTCGAAACACTACGGGCATCAGAGCTGGAAGCCAATTCTAGAGTGCAACAGCTCGAGGCTCGTGTTGAAGAGAGAGAGAAGGAAATTGAATCCTTAATGGAGTCTAACAATGAGCAGAGAGCAAGTACTGTTCAAGTACTTGAAAGTCTTCTTGAGTCAGAACGGGTTTCCCGTGCAGAAGCTGATCGTCGGGCAGATGATCTCTCCCATAAGTTACAAACTACCCAGGCAAAACTTGAAAAAGTCCAGACAGAGCTGACTTCTGTCAGATTGAACGAGTCTGCCCTAGAGGCCAAGCTCAAGACCACTTCTCATGGGAAACGTTCCCGGGTTGACGACCATAGTATGGATTTGGGGGTTTATTCAGCTGAAAATATGGACATTGATAAAGTCACGAGGGCAAACAAAAAAAGAAAGAGTACTGCCAGTACAATACACGAACCAACTTCAGCAGGCGATGGAGGTTCAGTGTTTATTGGTGATGATGATGATGATGATAGTCAGTCATCTCAACAAACTGGCACAAATGATTATAAAAAGCTTACAGTTTTACAACTTAAGGAGGCCTTGACTAAGCAGGACTTTGGAGATGAGGTGCTTAAACTTGGGACTTCAGCGAGGAAGAAGGACATCATTGCTTTGTATGAAAGACTCATCCTCAGCAAGTCTTAATGGACAAAATCGATGGCAAATTTCCAAATTATAGGTGTGGGACTGATCCTTGTTGATTTTCCGAGCTTATGTGCATTTCAGTACATAAACTATCACTTAAGTAACCATGACTGATGACTTAGTAGTTGGGTGGTTAAAGTTTCAGATGCGGACCTTTTTAAACTTCACTTCCCGTTTCCCGGCTTCAATATCCACAGCTAGACTACAGTTTCTTTTGGAACAAAAGCTCAAGTAATCTGACCGCAAGAATTTCTCTTATGCTTTGACATGCTTAATGAATTTACTTACCTCCAAGTGTGAATTGAACAGGTAAGTCCGTTCATTCCACGGTACTCCAAGTCGAGATTCAAGGTGTATTTGTGTTGTAGCTAAATTGGTCATGTCTTGTGTAGTTTTGATATTGTATAGCTTCCCTAGGGAGACGGTTTGTTTTGTCATCTCAACTAGGAAATGGGTATCAGCGGGTATCGCTGCGTTGCTCCATGGAAATTTATGTATGAGTACAAATCTTGAAGAAGCAATTGAGGAATTGTGAGGAACTATTGTGTGGCTTGTTTCTTAACGTTGTTGTAATCTTGAAATTGATTTTGAGTATTTCTATTATTCTACTGCTTCTCAATTTACCTGCTGGAGTCGAAATACAGCCAGGTTGATGATCGGTATGTTAAAAACACATCATAAATTTAGCGGGAATATATATATATATATATATATATATATATATATATATATATATATATATATATATATATATATATATATATATATATATATATATATATATATATATATAGAGGCCGGATCACGTGAGGCCGCCTCTTAGGATGAGGCCGCCGGACCTCACGCATCCCCAAGCTTCTAGTTTCACAGTTTCACAATATTTGCTTCCAGTTTCACAAGTTAAGCTTCTAGTTTCACAGTTTCACAGTTTCACAATATTTGCTTACAGTTTCATATCTTAAGCTTCTAGTTTCACAGAATAAGCTTCTAGTTTCACAAGTTAAGCATCTAGTTTCACAGTTTCACAGTTTCACAATATTTGCTTCCAGTTTCACAAATTAAGCTTCTAGTTTCACAAGTTAAGCATCTAGTTTCACAGTTTCACAGTTTCACAATATTTGCTTACAGTTTCACATCTTAAGCATCTAGTTTCACAAGTTAAGCTTCTAGTTTCACAGAATAAGCTTCTAGTTTCACAAGTTAAGCATCTAGTTTCACAGTTTCACAGTTTCACAATATTTGCTTCCAGTTTCACAAGTTAAGCATCTAGTTTCACAAATTAAGCTTCTAGTTTCACAGTTTCACAGTATTTGCTTACAGTTTCACATCGTAAGCATCTAGTTTCACAAGTTAAGCTTCTAGTTTCACAGAATAAGCTTCTAGTTTCACAAGTTAAGCATCTAGTTTCACAAGTTAAGCATCTAGTTTCACAGTTTCACAGTTTCACAATATGTGCTTCCAGTTTCACATATTAAGCATCTAGTTTCACAAGTTAAGCTTCTAGTTTCACGGGAGTTGTGGAGCAATCAAATTAGAGCATTTATTAGAGTCAAATTAGTTTTAGCAAGATTTGCCAAAAAAAGGAGCTTGAATAAAAGTAGCAATCACTGAGCTCAACTTCAACGATCAACTTACTCTCTCCGCCATGGCTGCCGTTAGTCAATCTGTTAAATTCGCAGGAATTCCCGCCGTCAGCCGTCTAAATCAGCCGTATCTCCGGCGTTACGCCTTAGTAAACGAGCTTTCACTGGCGGATGTAACAACTCACAAAGAGAAATTAAAAAAGAGAAATTAAAAAAGACCTCAAATTCGTGACGACGACCAGCACCAGGAACATCAAGAGCTTCAACATCAAAAGAATCAACCCTAGGACCTGTACGAATCAATCGTTGTTCGACATTTTCATCATCTTCGGAAATTTCGGCGATTCTCGACGGCGATCCTTCATCATCATCATCGAAATCGGAAACGTCGTCGTCTTGGTAAACCCAGCGTGATTTCATAGAATCGGTCTTTACTAAGCTTCCCCTCTCTTCGCCGTCCTCCGACGCCATCGCCGCCGAAGGCTGATCGGAGAAGAGTGTTGTGAGATTGAAACCCTAGGAATTGGGGATCGGAAAGAGGATGGAGGTAAAGGTCGATCGATTGATTGATTGATTAAATTAGACAGGGGGAGGAAGCCATGGATGGAGTCACGGAGGTCGAGGTATGAACAGTTAGTTAGTGACCAAAAGGGGAAGTTGTTGTCGACGGTGAGGACGAGATAAATGAAGTGAGGAATGTCAGTTTTTTTTTTAATGTTATATAGGACACGTGGCACAATCTCGTGCGTCCGTCATACTTAAATCTAACGGTTTAGAAGGGTCCGACAGCCTCACCCTAAGAGGGCGGCCTCGCGTGTTCAATTTCTATATATATATATATATATATATATATATATATATATATATATATATATATATATATATATATATATATATATATATATATATAGACTTGGGATCCGATGAGAACCACCTTACAATGAGAACCTTGTGAGAACTCTACCTTACGGACTTTTTTTAAAAAAATTAATAACATAATTGGATTCGGCATGGCATTCTATAGCTAGTTAACATATTTGTTTGGTCTAGAAAATAAATACTAGTGACGGAAATAAAGGTGAGATACGTTTTATTTATTTGCATGCACCTACTATCTATTTTTTCGTATCTATCATTTTTCCGCCACTAGTATTTATTTTCTAGACCAAGAAATATGTTCTCTGGCCATAAAATTCCATGCCGAATCCAATTATGTCATTAATTTTTAAAAAAAAACCTCCGTAAGGAACATATTTCTTGGTCTAGAAAATAAATATTAGTGGCGGAAAAAATGATAAATACGAAAAAATAGATAGTAGGTGCATGCAAATAAATAAAACGTATCTCACCTTGATTTCCGTCACTAGTATTTATTTTCTAGACCAAAAATATGTTTTCTAGCTATAAAATGTCATGCCGAATCCAATTATGTTATTAATTTTTTTTAAAAAAATCCGTAAGGTAGAGTTCTCACAAGGTTCTCATTGTAAGGTGGTTCTCACCGGATCCCAAGTCTATATATATATATATATATATATATATATATATATATATATATATATATATATATATATATATATATATATATATATATATATATATATATATATATATATATATATATATATATATATATATAGTTCTACACAAATTGTTGTATAGGATGGTCTTATGAATAAAAAATTGTCACTCGTCACTTGATAAACTTGTTGTAATAGTTATACTCGGTCAAAAGTTTTTAAACAAATAAACCTTGAACGACTATGTCTTATGGTTACGAGTTCATAAAATGACGATTTGTTTTTCAAATTGATCATTTAGGAGATGTTTAATTTGAAAAAAACAGATTTGTCGTTTTAGAGTACGAAGCTAAAAATTATACAGACAAAAATTTAGTTAAAAAAGAGGGTATGAGGTAAAATATGAAAAAACAAGGGGTATTCCCTATTCCGTATTATGTAGAATATCCTACTTTTTTCTATTTTTTTAAAATTAGTTCCAAATTCCACCGTCACAATTTGTGACCTCTCGCTAGGGGGTGAGCAAAACACGGTCCAGACCGGAAAAATGGATCGAATTGAACCGTTCGATCTTGACCGAACCCAGACCGGTTGAGTTTCGGTCCTGTCCTAGGTCCAACTATTTATGTTGTTCGGGTTTCGGTCCGGTTCGTTTAAAAACCGAAAATTTTAGGTCCAGGCCGAGAGGACCGAATTGAGTCAAGATTGTAATTATTGAACTCTTGACTTCTGAATTCTAAAGTTTAATGTGTTATTTTAGCTAGTTATTACTTATGTATTCTTTGAGTGATGTGCAAAGTAGTACAAACTAAGGTATGAGTTTTTTATTCAAGACTTTTATTGTTAGTTAAATAAGAAAATGTGATCAAATGGGGATATCGGTCCAGATGGTCCGGTCTCGGGTTGGTCCGGTTTTTACCGGTTCGGTCCGGTTCCTTAAAGGTCCGGTCTTCGTTCCCCAACTTAGTAGAATTCGGTTTTGAATTCGGTCCGGTTCTAGACCTATGCTCAGCCCTACCTCTCGCAATCGTCCTTCCATTTACTCTCGTACTTGCTTTTTGTAAGAGGTTACAAACTTGTGACAGAATAATGCGGTTACAAATGATAATCTGTCTACTTCTAATGTCTTGCTCCTCACTTTGAATCTATCAATATGTTTTGTATAAATCCTAAACCTTGCAACAACCACATTCCCTATGGCATATATCCCTCTCGTTAGCTCTTGTATAAACATCCACATGTGAACCATGAATCTTGCAGTATTGAAGATATAAGTGTTTGATGATTAATATTGATGTATATTATTGATGTAATTTCTGTTATTACAGAGTACAGAATATAGGAGGATATGATCTCCTTATATAATAAGCTAGATCAGAATAACTAACTATGGTTAACTGACTTAGCTAACATTTAAGGAAGTTAGTTATAACAACTCTAACTAACTCATATGTCAACATCCCCCCTTCAAGCTGGACCTTCCTTGGTAAAGTTTAACAGTCCAAGCTTGGAAGATAAATCTTTATGCTGAAGTTCACCTAGAGGTTTCGTCATGATGTCAGCAAGTTGTTGTTGTGAACTAACATGTTGAGTATATAGAAATCCTTCCTCTTGTTTGTCATGCACGAAATGGCAGTCGACATTTAGGTGCTTAGTCCTCTCATGAAACACTGGGTTCATGGCAATGTATTGTGCTGCTTTATTATCACAATACAAAGGTATGGGATGAGGAATCTTAATCTGCATATCTTGTAGAAGTGCATCCAACCAAACCAGTTCACTACTGGTATAAGACATACTCCTATACTCAGCCTCTGTGGAACTCTTACTGACAGTTTTCTGCTTCTTTGTCTTCCATGATATCAAAGCTTTGCCAAGAAATATACAGTACCCACTAAGAGACCTAGAGCTAAATGGACATTGTGCCCAATCTGCATCAGTATAGGCCCTTAGAGTCAAATCTGATTCAGCTTGATAAAATAAACCAATGTTTACTGTTGACTTCAGATACTTAACAACATGTAATGCCGCATTCAGATGTGGTACTCTTGGTTGTACCAAGAACTGACTTAAGTGCTGCACAGAATAAGAAATGTCTGGCCTGCTTAAGCTTAGATAGAGCATTCTGCCTACTAACCTCCTGTACTGCTCTGCATCAGTAAGTAATTCACCTTCATCAGTGCTCAATTGTAAGCCCCTTGGAAGTGGAAATTCTGTAGTATTGCAGTTTTCCATTCCTATATCTTTAAGTATATCAAGAATGTACTTTCGTTGATTAATAAGTATTCCTTTGTCATTCCTGGCTAGTTCTAAACCAAGAAAATATCTTGCCTGCCCCAAGTCCTTGATTGTAAACTTGGCATGTAACCCATCCTTAACCAACTTGATTTGATTGATGTCATTCCCTGTGAGCAAAACATCATCTACATAAACCAACGCAATAAGGAAAACTCCTTTCTGATTGTCTTGTTTTGTAAACATGGAATAATCATGCTTAGATTGCTGAAAACCAACACTGAGCAAATACTTAGTGAGCTCTTTGTTCCACTGTCTAGAAGCTTGTTTTAGGCCATATAGTGACCTTTTTAATTTGCAAACCTGTCCAGGTTTAGCTTTAGTGTACCCAAGAGGAACTGTCATGTACACTTCTTCATCTAAATACCCATGCAAAAATGCATTGTTGATATCTAACTGATGCAATTGCCAACCCTTTGCAGCTGCAATTGCAATCAAGGATCTAACTGTTGTAAACTTAGCCACTGGTGAAAACGTATGTTTGTAATCCCTATCTTTCACTTGATTAAAACCCTTTGCAACAAGCCTTGCTTTATACCTTTCCACAGTACCAGCTGCTTTATGTTTAATCTTATATACCCACTTATGTCCTATTGCCTTCTTGCCAATAGGTAACTCTGTAAGTTCCCATGTATTTGTTCTGTCCAATGCATCTAACTCTAAATGCATAGCTTCAATCCATTTAGGATCCTGTACTGCCTGTGCATAATGAGTTGGTTCTGGTTCTGCAATAACTCTTGATAAGGAATTAACATATTCTGCATCAAATTGAGTAAGATCAGTCAATATGGAAGCATGAAGGGCATGCTTATCCTGACTTGCAACAGATTTAGAAGGCAGCTTGACATTGCATTGAAACTCCTTTAGTCTGCTTGTTGTAATGACAGGCCTACTAGACCTCCTTAAAGGAGCATCTGACACCACAGTTTGAACTGGTGCAGAAGTAGAAATAGTAGTAGTAGATGGTACTGCTGCTGGTGTAGAAGAAGTATCAGTAGCAGATGGTACTGCTGCTGCTGCTGATGGTACAACATCTGTATTTGTTTCAACAGGTGTAACCACAGATGGATTTTGCCTTTGAGAAATAACATGTTGTGAATCAACTGGATTTACTAAGGCAAGAGGATCATCAGAATGATCTGAACCAGTTTGTGGGGATTGTTTGAAAGGAAAAATATTCTCCTGAAATTTTACATCCCTACTAAAGAATGATTTATGTGTCTCCAAATCATAAACTTTGTACCCTTTCTTTCCAAAAGGGTACCCAATCATAATACACTTCTTAGCGTTTCCTGCAAACTTATCAGACTGCCCCAATGGAATACTTGCATAACATAAACACCCAAATACCCTTAGTTCATCATATTTAGGTTTTTTTTGAAATAGTACTTCATATGGTGTCTTCCATTGAAGAATTTTGGTAGGCATCTTATTGATAAGATAGGTAGCAGCCAACACACAATCACCCCAAAACTTGGCTGGCAAATTAGCATGTAATTTTAAAGATCTAGCAGTCTCAGCCAGATGCTTGTGCTTCCTTTCAACACGGCCATTCTGTTGAGGCCTGCCAGCCATGCTAGTCTGATGTAATATGCCTTTGCCCCTGAAAATCTCAGAACACTGCTCTTGAATAAATTCAGATCCATTATCACTCCTAAAGACTTTAAGTTTTGTCTCAAATTGGGTATGAACTTGATTGATAAACTGAGAGATAATGGCTGGAACTTGCATTTTATTTTGTAACAGAAAAGTCCAGGTTGATCTAGAGCAATCATCCACTAAAGTGAGAAAATAACTAGCCCCATTCAAAGCAAGCGTCCTATATGGACCCCATAAATCAGCATGAAGAAGATCAAAAGGGAACTGAGCATGAGAAACACTTCTATTGTAAGGAAGAACATGATGTTTAGCAATAGCACAGGTTGGACAATGAAACTGCTGAACAACTTGTTTACTTAATCCCATTACATGCTGCAATTTCTCAAGAGAAGTATGACCAAGTCTGTCATGAACAAGCTGTGTATCAAAAACTTTAGCACTAAACACCTTGCTATTACATTTATTATGCAGACTACAATCTGATATACTATTATTCCTGCTATCTCTGCCAGTGAGACTTCTGCCAGTAATTCCTGCAACTGGTCTACTTCTTTCAGACAAACTAATTGTTGTAGGCTTAAGTTTGTATAGATCCCCAACTCTCCTTGCCCTTCCAAGAATTGCCTTACTTGAAAGGTCCTGTAATACACATTCATTTGAAGTGAAAACAGCAGTCATCCTAGACTGTTCTACAAGCTTACTAACAGAAAGCAAGTTTTGTCTGAAACCAGGAATTACTAAGACATTTTCCAGAGTGATTGTAGGAGTCAAAGCAACTCTGCCCATTTGATAAACAAACTTAATACTCCCATCTGGCAATCCTACAAGCAAAGGCTTGTCTAATTGTTGAACATTATGCAATATAGATATCTGAGACGTCATGTGATCTGACGCTCCAGTATCAACAATCCAATTATGAGTATCATATGAACTAACAACAGCATTAGACCATCTGAATTTACCTGCAAAGTTTGCAGTGGCAACAGTATTTGCTGAAGCACCAAGATTCTGCATAACTCTTTGCAAAACTGAGTCAACAATGTCATCCATCATGTTAGAACCTAACCCAGAATTATTATGAGATTCTGAATCAATCTCTAATAAAGGATCATCTTGGATGTAATCATCATATTGCAAAACATCTGCATTATTAGCATTTCTCCCAGAAAAACCACCTCTGTTAAAACCTCCACGAGCAGATCCTCCACGAGTAGCACCACCTCTGCCTCTGCCCTTAACACCCTTGCTATTTTTATACCAATAGCAAATAGGTTGAACATGACCTTTCTTTCCACAGAAAGAGCAAGTTTTCAACTGATAACATTCATCAATTGTGTGACCTTTCTTATTACAATGAGTACATTGTTTAATAACAACATCACCTTCACTTGCATTAGATCCTTCAATCTTTGCCTTTTTATTGTCTGGTTGCTTTATCTCAACACTTGCTGCATATGCATTGGCTTCAGCAAGAACATCCACAGCATCCGATACTTGCTTCTGCCTCTCTATTTTTTGTAGTAGAGACAAAGCTTTATTTAATGGTGGCAAAGGCTCCATTGAAAGGATATTCGTCTTGACACCTTCATACCCACTGTTTAAGCCCATCAAGAATTGTATTAACTTCGTGTGAGTATCTCTGTCAAGAATGCGCTTAAGGAGTTGACAAGAACATTCAGATAATGCCCCACAAGTACAAGTAGTAATAGGATCAAGTGTATCAAGATTCTCCCATGTTCTTTTGAGATGACTATAGTACTCAACCAGAGGTGTATTACCCTGACTGATTTTATTCAGATCTTTACGAAGTTGATATATCTCTATGGCATTAACATCACCGTACCATACCTTTCGAGCAACTCATCCCACAACTCTTTGGAAGAATTAGCATAAGACATATTCTCTTTAATGTCCTCTTCCATAGAGTTACGCATCCAATGTCTAACCAATATATCACATCTCATCCATTGATGATACTTTTTGTCAGCACCATCAGGCCTCCTGACAGAACCATCAATAAAGCCTTCTTTATTTTTTGAAATCAGGGCAACATAAGTATCCCTCTTCCAATTGAGAAAATTGCTACCATTAAACTTGTAATCAAGTGGCTTTGAACATGGTTGATCTTTGGTAGAAAGATATAAAGGATCGTCAAAGAAAGCATATGGTGAACTTTCGGTGGCATTAACAGAAGATTCTGGCATTTTTGTGTAATTTGGAATGAAAAATTATAGAATTGAAATGTAGAAAGAAAATTATTTGGAAATTCGAAGCGGAAGTAAAAATTAGTAACCTAGAAAAGAACCTGCGATTGATACCATGTGAACCATGAATCTTGCAGTATTGAAGATATAAGTGTTTGATGATTAATATTGATGTATATTATTGATGTAATTTCTGTTATTACAGAGTACAGAATATAGGAGGATATGATCTCCTTATATAGTAAGCTAGATCGGAATAACTAACTATGGTTAACTGACTTAGCTAACATTAAGGAAGTTAGTTATAACAACTCTAACTAACTCATATGTCAACACCACATACCTCCTAAGGATACTTCTACTTTTTCCAAAACCCGAAAATTGAATGAACAGACCCGTTACCTAACAAACCCGCCATGTTAGGAATCAAACGCGCCACTAATCGGCCGATTAGCAACACCGTGATGGGCGTGATCATAAGACATACAATGTGGTTGGTACAAGTTCAGGGGATCCTTAACAAAAAGACGGTCATCCATAGCTTCCTTCATATTAAAGCCACATTGTCGAGGTTGTGTTTGATAGAAAACCTTCGAAATCACAAACTCGTTCGTCTTCAGCTCAAACTCTTTAACCTCGCCGTTCTCTAGTATCGGCCGTGTTTTGCACGTCTTATGCCATCTTGTTCGCCACCGTCTTCGTTAGAATGGACCTTCTTATGTATGTATCTCAAACACAAACTCCATGCAATCTTAAACCTGGCAAAACACGATCCGACCCAAAACCCGCCCCGCACAACCCCGACTTTTCCGACTCGCGACCATTTGACCTGAACCTGAAATCCGAAATGACCTGTTGTTTTAGGGTTGAGTGATCGAGTCCCTACCCGAATGGATCGACCTGTTAGAAGTTAATTATTATAATACGTAATTATTACAAAATTTATTTAGTGAGCCCAACCATAATTGACACAAGCTACAAAGCCCACACAATGTATGGCCTGCCACAAATCCATTTCATCAAGGGTCTGATACTCAGATGACCATTGGCGAATTCACCATGTAAACTTGCATATTTAGGCCCTGTTCTTTTGGACTTTAAGTCACTTAATTTAAGTTAACTTCAGATCCTATAAGTTCAGTTCAGTTCAGTTCAGTTCCTATAAGTTCAGTTCAGTTCCTATAAGTTCAGTTCAGTTCAGATCCTATAAGTTCAGTTCAGTTCAGTTCCTATAAGTTCAGTTCAGTTCCTGTAAGTTCAGTTCAGTTCAGTTCAGTTCCTATAAGTTCAGTTCAGTTCCTATAAGTTCAGTTCAGTTCAGTTCAGTTCCTATAAGTTCAGTTCATATAAACTCAATTAAGAAAAGTTATATACGGAGTATTATTTTTAACAACTGATACAAACATTTCGCTTTAATTATTCGATACACGTCATCTATAAAAAAACAACTCATTAATAATTTACCCGTCTTTTACTCTCTAATTAATGCCAAATTATCATCCTCATTAATGCCAAAAAACAACAACTCATCATACGACGCCCTCACCCTTACCAATTGCCTCTCCCATTAATCAGTTTCTTCATCATCATTGTTAGAGAAAATAAATGGTTAGAGAAATTTGTAATAGTGAATTATTTTTTATCGTAATGTAATTGTAGTATAATGTATGAACTATGAACAAATCATTATATATAAAGTTGAAAATATTTTAAACTACCTTGTGTTTTAGACTAATTTTTTATCAATGTAATCTATTGGATAATAATAATAATAATAATAATAATAATAATAATAATAATAATAATAATAATAATAATAATAACAACAACAACAACAATAAGAACAAGAATAACAATAATAACAACGACAATAACAATAATAATAATAATAATAATAATAATAATAATAATAGTTAACTTAAATTAAAATAAAGTTAATTAAGTTCGGATTTTATACGTTCAGTTCAGATCCTATAAGTTAAGTTCAGTTCAGATCCTATAAGTTCAGTTCAATTCAGTTCCTATAAGTTCAGTTCAGTTCCTATAAGTTCAGTTCAGTTCCTATAAGTTCAGTTCAGTTCAGTTCAGTTCCTATAAGTTCAGTTCAGTTCCTATAAGTTCAGTTCAGTTCAGTTCCTATAAGTTCAGTTCAGTTCAGTTCCTATAAGTTCAGTTCAGTTCCTATAAGTTCAGTTCAGTTCAGTTCAGATCCTATAAGTTCAGTTCAGTTCAGTTCAGTTAAGTTTCAGTCCAAAAGAACAGGGCCTTATTCTATCACAAATTCTTATACTGTTAAATTCGTCTTAACTCTTAAACAACAAAATACGTCAAACAGATAGACGCGACAAAAAAATAAAAATGACAAACCCACGCGACAAAAAAATAAAAATGACAAACCCTTATCTCATCCTGTTATATGGAGTAGTATGACCTCTTTTAAATTTAATACATATATAACCGTTTTAATGTTGACCAACTACCTTTCCATATCACTAGAGGCTAGAGCTGCTCATGGTCAAGACTCAAGACAACCCAGCCATTAGATCCGTCCAAATAACAAAGCGAGCTTGGACACTGAATTTTCCAATATAGGCTTGTAAACCCGCTCAAAACCCACGTATCTGCATGTCCGTGGATTAAATGATCATGCTTGCCTGACCTACATTTTACACTTAAAACGAATATAACCGTGTTAAAAAATACCAGATTTGTAACATTGTCAACCCTTATAATAATTTCTATGGAGTCCATTTCATCAACAAGATAATCTAATAAAATCATAACACAAAGTACAAATAAATGCATGAATCATGCCTATTCCCATTACAAGTAGTACAATTTCCATATCATCTACACATTGTAATTGACTAAGCCTACTTTTGCATCAATATATAAACACCCTTAACAATGTAAACTAACAATCACAACTAACTAAACTAACTAAACTAAAAGAAAAACAATAAACTTCCCCTTATACATCAAATAATAATTTTCAATTTTCGACAATGTCGAATTTTCAAATGAAATCGTGTATGATTGTTGTTTGCTTTATTGTCATGACCATGCTTGTATCGGCCCATAACGGTGTCGACCATAGCGCACACACTCCTGAGCCATCTATGTCTATGGACATGGACCATGACCATAGTGGTTCGAGTTCAATGTCATCGTCTTTCACTGCTTTGATCGTTGGATTTGCTGCTTTCGCTTTCTCGTTTGCAAGGATTTGAACGTAATTTATAATTTGAAGGAAATATATTTTTTAACATTGCAAAGTTTGATCTAATTATGTTGGTTATTTAATTATATTGTTGCAGGTTGCGACTTGCAGCCTTGCAGGTTACATTGGTTTGTCGCAACCTGCTAACATTTTGTTCTGTTTTGTCTTTCAACAAGTGTGCAGTACTCCTATATCATGAATTTATGGTTGGTGTTGGTGTCAGGCTTTGCCCGGACTACCTAAACATACCATTTAAAATTCATTTTTTATGAAATATATTTGTGTTGACTTGTGTTATTCATATATTTATTATTCCTAATGTTTTGTTATGTTTTTTTATGTTTTTTTTTTACAGCTGTAAAAAAAACCTAAACTAAAAGCTTCCCGATACATTTTTTTTTATGTTATTTTATTGAAATTATAATTTAACATAAAAATTGCAGTAGGGAATCTTAGTTATCTCCGAAAATAACTTGATTTTTCATAATATATTGCATAATTATCACCAGTCTGTCATCCATCATCCGCCCCATCGATTGATACTTAGATAGTTAGATATTCAGCTACGAAATCAATAGTTTAAATCTCGGCCACACTTATTTGTAAGAAAATGGGATACTTGAGTAACCTACAGATGCTATGCATTTTTAGCCAGAACAGTGTTTAATTACTGTCTATGCCTATTAGTAGATTCATCTTTAACCAAGCTGTTACCATCAAAAACTACCCAAAGTTCCCAAATTTGGGATATTTTAACCTCAGGTAATTAAATGAGATGCACAATTTTCAACTGAAAACCTGAGAAATACCAGGAGATAGTATATCAGTATCAGTAAACAGATCATATCTTCAGAAAACACCCATTAAATATATGAACAGTAAAAAAATTAATTGCATCAGTACAATAATTTTACTGCTACTGACTGGTTGCATCTCAATTTTGGCTTGTTTGCAACGGGCATATCTGTCGCAAACTTACGACGGGTAAATAATACCCACATAGGAAGATAAGACAAAAGCTAAGTGACTCGGGAGTAGCATTCTGTTTTGTCTAACCCGTCGTAAGCTTATGACGGATATACCCGTCATGAAGGAGACTCGATGTTTGGATATTAAACTCTCATTCACCCAAACAAATTTACAGTGTACAATACCAAACTCATAAATACTTCTACTAATGCTAGTACAAAATTATTTCACCAATAAAAACTAATAAAAATTAAAAATCCACTCATTTTTATGCTATTTATAGAACTTCTCCTAGGCTCCTATGCTACACTTCCTTGATCCGAGGCGTCTTCGTAGTAATACGGTGTTAGTTTACCGTCTTTGACAACGGAGTTCGCCGTATGGTGTTCACCGCTCACTTCGAGCAACATTTTTACGACTCTCCTCATCGATGGACGGTTGATTGGTAAAGGGCTAGTGCAAAGAAGACCTATGTTTAGGACTTTGCAGATTTCTTCCTTGAAGCATGAATCGAGTTTTGGGTCAAGCACATGGTCAACGCCTTTCTGGTCCATGGTGGTGCATACCCACTTGACCAAGTCCTTCTCGCCGTATTCAGGGTCCACAGGTCGTTTTCCTGTCACTAACTCGAGTATTACTACTCCAAAGCTGTATGTGTCGCTCTTCTCGTTGACTCGGAGTGTATATGCATACTCTGCATCACAAGTAAATTCCACGGCCGAAAATCAGAACAGTCGCTAGCAATCTAAAACAAATCGAACACTAGCCAGAAAAACACGGTCCCAAAAACCAGACGCTTTAATACGATTTCTATAGAGCCATACGATTTATTTTGCCGGGTCCAACTCCCAACGTTATCCTTCTCACCCCGCTATTCAAGGGTCAGGATCCTCTCCATTTCCGATCCAATTCCTCACATACGTATTTTAAATTATTATTGAGCCTTCACCTCATCAAATCATCAACCATTTCCGTCATTAGATTGTCCCAAAATGAAATCTAGACCTTAAAAATGAAACGGAAGAGAAATGCCCGACATTATCCTTCTCAACTCGCTATTCAAGGGTCAGGATCCTCTCCATTTCTGATCCAATCCCTCACTTACGTATTCCAAATTATTATCAACCCTTCGTCCCTTCACCTCATCAAGCCATCAACCACTTCCATCGTTAGATTGTCCCAAAATGAAATCTAGACCGTTAAAATGAAACGGAAGACAAACGGAATTTATTACGGAATACGAAAACACAAATATGGCCAACATTACATAAAAATGGGCCATAAAAAATGACAAGATTAACAACTAATCGAAAAGAAAGTTGTTTGAGGACGGTCTAAAAGAAAGTTGTTCGAAAAGAAAATTAGTGACCCGGTTAGCGTGACCTTCTGCTTGAGGACGGTCTAATCGAAAAGAAAGTTGTTTTGACATGTCAAACAAGGCAACTGAGAAATGGTTCTTTAATAATCCTTTACTGAAAATAACCAGAACAGCAATTGCTAAACATCAGAAACCAACCATTAATACTTGATACTTTTTCAGTTCTACTTTGATATGACATTCAACAACTAATATTCTTAATTTAGTTCAATTATTTTTCTGACAATAATTGCAAGGATTAATATCTTTCCTCTTTAATAAATTCTTTATCTTATCTTCATTTCTGGTTTCAACTTTTATTAAGATCATTATGCTTATGACAGAGAATACTATAACAAAAATGGGTAGATTTCAGGAATAATATGCAACCAAAATTGATTTCAGGATTGTTAACTGATAAAAAAAAGTGTTGTAAAAGTCGAAAACAGTTTATCCATGAAGTCTCGAGTCTCGTATAAGACAGTCTCACATGTAAACGTG
Organism: Silene conica; assembly: GCA_029255685.2. NCBI lineage: Eukaryota > Viridiplantae > Streptophyta > Magnoliopsida > Caryophyllales > Caryophyllaceae > Silene > Silene conica. The sequence continues at coordinate 84,652,155 of CM055314.2, forward strand.
TTTTCCGTAATCCCTACTACCAACCCTAATCCTTAACGATCCTCCGTTTCTGTTGCTCATGGCAAGAATACTCGTATTAAACCAAAACAGGCAGACTTCAGGAATAAATCTCGAGTTTTCTAAAAGGGTAACTTGAAATCGAAAAACCATTATCAACAAAATAATAAAACTAAAAAGGGTCGAAAAAGGGTAACTTGAGTCTCGTCTTTAGACGGTCTCACATGCGAAGACGGAGTATGAAATATGTATACCGACACTAACCCATGGAGATTCTGCAATGTAAAGTTAATGAATTGAATTCATATGTAAAACAATCATGTATAATAATATAAGTAAATGAGTAAAGGACACTACCAGGGGCAATGTAGCCACAAGATCCAGCAATGACCGACATCGATTTGGTCCCTTTTCCGATAGCATCGACCACCTTCGCCACCCCAAAATCGGCCACCTTTGCACCAAAATTGCCATCCAGCAAAATGTTATTCGACTTGATATCTCGATGCACAATCGGAGGAACGCAGTCGTGATGCAAATAAGAAAGACCCTCGGCAGCATCAAGCGCTACCCGAAACCTAGTAGGCCAATCCAATAACCCGGCTTTTGGACCGTGTAACAAATCGCCTAAACTACCATTAATCATGTACTCATAAACAAGCAATTCACAATCCTTTGTCTTACAACAACACCATAACCTCACAATATTCTTGTGTCTGATCTTCCCCAACGTCTCAACCTCCGCTTCAAACCCGTCATCATTAACAACACCCTTCTCAAGATCACCTCCATTAGCAACCTTCTTCGACGATCCCCATAGTTTTTTGACTGCGACCGTTTCACCATTGCTTAATACAGCCTTGTACACCTTACCAGAAGCACCAGTTCCTATGACATTGTCCTCATCTAAGCAATCCAAGATCTCGTATTCACTAAACCCGAGTTTATGGAACGACATTAATGTCCATTTAGACCGATCAATCGATCTTTTCGCTTGCTTAAAGTTTTTGTATTTCCAATAAAACCAAGCAACACCAACAACGAAGATAATCGCAGCAAGAACAAAGATCAATCGTAACACCCAAATATACCCTGGTTTCTTCCCCTCGGTTTTAGTATCACATAATCCCGTAATATCCCCACATAAACCCGGGTTTCCGACAAACGAACTCTTATAGATCTCCTTAGCAAAGAACGGAGGGAGATCGCCGATAAGACGATTATTCGACAGATTAAACTGGTTTAACTTCAAATTCTCGAGTTCATCAGGGACACGACCCGAAAACAGATTATTCGATAAATCAAGGTAATTAATCGACAAATCCCCGATTTCAATCGGAATCTCTCCAGTAAACCGATTGTTTGCTAAATTAAGATCACTAAGTTTCCTCAAATTCTTAATCCCAATTGGAATTTCCCCAGTTAATTGATTACCATGCAAATCTAAAATCCCTAATTCACCCAAATTCACTATACTCACCGGCAACGGACCCGAAAACTTATTATTACTCGCAATCAAACTCCCTAATTTATCTAAAAGACCTAATTCCGCCGGAATCTGGCCGGAAAATTGATTATTCCCAATCAATAACTGGGAAACATTTATTGCCGACGATACTGATTTCGATATCGTCCCGGACAAATTATTATCATTAAGCTCTAACAATGTAACATGAGGTAACCCCCAAACACCCGCCGGAACTTCGCCGGAAAATTGATTATTGCTTAACCTAACCCTAGATAAACTCTGACATTCCGACAAACTCGCCGGAATTTCGCCGGAAAATTTATTATGAATCAATAACAGTTGCTCTAATTCCCCTTTTGCACATATATTCGGCGGAATTGAACCGGTTAGATTATTATTCGATACGTCGATTAGGTTCAGCGGCGAGTTTTCCCCCATTTTTTGAGGCAACTCGCCGCTAAACCGATTCGAAAACAGCTTTAACTCGTACAAGTTTTTTGAATCGGCTAAGCTTTCAGGGATCACTCCCTCCAGATTATTCTCGTATAAGTTTAACGAAGCGAGTTGAAGTTGAGTCAACTCGTCCGGAATCGTTCCAGTGAGTTTATTCATGGACGCGTCGAGGAACATCAATGAGTTCATCTCCTTCCAACCGAGTTTCGGCAACTCGCCGGATAACTCGTTAGCGTAAAGCTCAATCTGAACTAAACTTGTCAACTCAGTGAGTTCACTCGGTATCGACCCGGTCAACCCGTTGTTCGACACGTCAAAATTTAGCAAACTCTTCAACCCCTTCAGCGAAGTCGGAATCTCCCCCACCAAATTACAGTACGCCGCCCAAAAAACTTCGAGCTCCGACATTGTACCGAGTTTATCACCGAGTTGAGTCGGCGCAAACGGGTTGTAACTCACATTAAGCTGCTTCAACGTCGAAATGTTAAACAAAACATTCGGGAAAGTTCCATCCAGGAGGTTACTCGTCAACGAGATAACCCGAAGGTTCCGGAACGTTCCAAAAGATTCCGGAACATTGCCGGAAAAGTTGTTTCCACTAAGGTCGAGATACTCGAGGTTCGGGAGTAAAGCCATAGATCCGGGAATCTCCCCAACGAGCACATTCTGTCCGAGGCTAAGATGACGAATACTCGTACATGTCGAGATATCCATGGGTAAGGAAGAGTTGATGAAGTTATCGTAGAGGATAAGTGTAGTGAGTGAATGAAGACGACACAAGATTAACGGAAACGGACCGGATAAGTCTGCACTGGTTAGGTCGATGGAAGTGACTGAACCCGGTTGAGTTTGGGAGCAGGTGATGCCGGTCCAGTTGCATGGAGTGTCATCACGTGGGTTCCAAGTGGAGAAAATATGGGTCGGGTCGGAAAGGGATTGGGTTAGTTGGAGGAGGTAGAGACCATCTTGGTTTAAGGAGTGTGTGAGGATGGTGATGGAGAAGAAGATGAAGATGGTGAAGAGGAAGGTGTGGAGCATTTTCATGGTGGTGTGAGAAGAGGAGTGAGCATGGAGGAACGTGGAGTTGTTTGGTTTGGAGTATGAACGTGGTGACTGGTGAGTGTTTGTTATATACTCGTAGTAAAGTAACTGAATATTATGAAATTTACGGTTTGAAATTTAAATTGATTTTTAATGATTATTTGTATTGGGTAAAAAAAATTACACCGTATTGTTTAAGTTCGGGTTAATAAAAAACGGGTATGAGATTATTTGTATTGGGAAAAAGAAATTACATTGTAGTATTGTTTAAGTTTGGGTTAATAAAATACGAGTATGAGATTGGTCAAACAGTTATAAATTATACAGCAGTATAAGGCGGTTTTATACCGTAAGATGATCCATTTTTACAACAAGATTATCCATTTATAAATTATACACTAATAAATGGTTTACTTTTCTGATCAGAGGACCGTTTCATAGTGTAAGACCGTCTTACGCAATAATTATCGTATGTCACTAGTTGTATTTATAATTGGTGGTGTAGAATCCGAGTACTAAAGTTTTCGTATAATTTTATGATAAGATGGTCTCATATATAAGACAACCCTTTTATGTAATAAAAGCATCCATTTATTACTATTCATACATGATTTCTTTTAATAAATAAATGGACCGTTTTCTAATGTAAAACCGTTTTAGACTATAACAACTGAATTTTTTTAAAAATAATTAAGAAAATTACACATAGGATTATATAAATCTACAATGTTTGTATAGTCTTTATTATACAACCAAAAGTATAATAATATTTGTCAAATGTATAAGACCATCCCCAAGCAAGGTCAATTGCTAGGTCAATTGCTTGCTTGGGTCAAGTTAATTACAATTAATAGCAAATTAGTATTGACCCATGAGTGTTGAGGGTCAATTTGTCACCCAAGGTGGAGGAAATTGACCCACCTATTGACCCTTTATGTGTCACATCCTCATTGGTTACAAATTAGAAAAGGAAAAAAAAGAAAAGATAAACTATGTTATTGACTCGATTAAATCGACCTTTTGCTTGGGAGGGTAAAAGATGATCAATGTCAATAAGGTGAGATTAAGGGTTAATATGTTATTGACTCGATTAAATCGACATTTTGCTTGGGGATGGTCTAAGGAAAAGTAAGATATATTTAACCCGTATTTAGACGGATACAAGAGCTAACTAATTAGGTAAAAATAATATTGTTAATGACTCGTATTGAGTTTTAGTTTTACCGTACTCAACTACAATAATACAATATGATCAAGCGCTTCTGATTTTCCATACAATCACCCGTCATCCTAACGAATACCAGAGCAGGACCCAATAAATTTTTATAATTGCACGCTAGTCAGTAACCATTGTATCTAAATAAGTCGATAACAAGTAACAACGTATCCAAAATAACCATAACAAAAAATAACTGACCCACTCAATCTAAAAGCATCTTAACAATATTTTTTTTTTTTTTTTTTTTGGTGAACATCTTAACAATATTTATATAAGAACATTTCGTGCAAATTCGTACATTCACTCCATCACATCCATTTTTTTTTTATTTTTTTTTAAAATAAATATAGGACACATCACAAAAAATATGAAATTAATTTATAAAAAACCAACTTTGTTAATAGAATTTTTTTCGAATAATCAATACAAAATTTCAATGAATTACCCTCCTCAATTCGATTTATGTTACAAAAATAATACAATATGAAAATGCAGAAGTTTTCCAATAGTCCACATTAGTCTATCAATAATAATAAAAAATGAAGAAAAAACATTATTAGACAATGAAAATATAAATGACAAAAAAAGGTCAAACAAATAACGTTATTATATTATTTTACAAATTTTTAATCCAACATTTGACCATCACAATAGCAAATTTTCGAGATATTACTAAATTTGATTAATTTTTTTTAATAATAAATAGTTTTCAACAAAAAATTGTTAATAAATAGTATTGTTTTAATTTTCAATTTTAAAAATGAAATCTACAAAAAGTTAACAAAATAAATGAACTATAAAACTATATTAAGTACTCCCTCCGTCCCACTGATATCTTTACCCTTCCTTTATTTCCCCGTCACAAAATAAAATAAGTATAAACATCCCACTGGGGCAGAGGTAGTAGATTTTAGAGCATTTCCGTTAAAATAATATTCTAAAGGAATTCGTTATAGATATTGTAGTAAGTTTTGCTTGCGACGGATAGTGTCGTTGCAAATAAGAATTTGTGTAGATATTGAGCTTATTCACTAAAATGCGTAGATCTAAAAATTTTGTTATCATGTTTTAACACTGAATTCGTGCATTTTTTTCCACAAGATTAAAATATGAGTAAATTTCAAATTCTTAGAATTTTTGCACGTGTTATAAACTAACATCATTATAAAAAAAAAAACAGAGTATAAAATATAAATGTATTTTAATTTAATATTTTTAAATATTAATTATTATATCAGTTATTATATCAGTGTTCTTAAAATTATATTTACATATTTACAAAGGATTCATTGAACTTAATATTATCTAAAAAGTTAATAAAACAAATAATTAAACTTAGGCCCTGTTCTTTCTGGCTTTTTAGAGCTGAACTGAACTGAGCTGAACTGAATGAGGCTGAGCTGAACTGAACTGAGCTGAACTGAACTGAATCGAGCTGAGCTGAGCTGAACTGAACTGAACTGAACTGAGCTGAGCTGAGCTGAACTGAATCGAGCTGAGCTGAACTGAACTGAGCTGAATTTAATCGAGCTGAACTGAACTGAGCTAAATGAAGCTGAAATTAATAGAAATAATTTAAGTTTAGTTAAAGTATACTAAATAATAATAATATAAAAAAAATGTTTTGATTAATACAAATTTGCGATTTTTTAAAAAACAATTATATTAAAAAATATTAATTTTTAAGTATTTTTTTTGTGTAAACTCTAATGGACTTTGCTTTTCTCTTTTCGTGTGTTTTAAAATTAACAAAAGCAACATTTAAATATTTTACGTCTCATTAACATAAATTATTTTTTTTATTATCTAAACATTTTACGTCTAAATGTGATAAATGTGGCATGTATTTCATTTTTTTATTATCTAAACATTAATTATTTTTATATATAGACATTTATAGGTAATTATTATTTGGTGGGTTCGGGATACCCAAAATACACTTGGGTAGTTGTCTCCTATTAGCCATCCAAACGTAAGAAACCATGTGCCTGAATAAAAGCATGCACCTCCTAGCGGAATATTTCAACATTTTAATTATCAACATTCATCTTTGAGGAAGACAGTTGAAATGACGTTTGGTCAGCTGAAGAGGAGGTGAAAGGTGTTAAAAAACATGCCACAAATAAAAGCGAAATATCAAATGTCAATTATCGTATCCACTTTTACACTTCATAATTTCATTCAGATATATAAACCTGGTATTCCAGTTATAAAACATCAAAGTATTCAAGGAAGAACAGATTCAAACATGGATGATGAAGAACGGAAGAAATTCATGGACAAAGTTCGAAAAGAAATTGAAAAAAAAGGGCGCGATATTGGTGTCCATAATGACCTCAAAGATGAAGCACATCAAGATGATAACAATAATAATCATAATAAGAATTACTTTGTATTAATTAATAATAATGAATAGAATAATAAATAAATAAATATAATAATAATAATAAGAAAATAATAACAAAAACAATAATAATGTGGGATGTACTTAATAAAGTCGAGCTGAACTGAACTGAAATTAATTAAATGAAGCTGAGCTAAACTGAACTGAACTGAACTGAACTGAAACGAGTTGAGCTGAACTGAAACGAGCTGAACTGAACTGAACTGAAACGAGCTGAGCTGAACTGAAACGAGCTGAACTGAACTGAACTGAACTGAGCTGAGCTGAACTGAACTGAGCTGAACTAAACTGAATAGAGCTGAGCTGAACTGAAACGAGCTGAAAATAAGCCAGAAAGAACAGGGCCTTATTAAACTTAGAATGGAGACAAAAAAGAGAGAGCGGACAATGAAAGGAAGAGGTGGGTCAATGGAAGAAGAGGGGGAGTGGACTTGAATACTTGATTAAGACCAATTCACGAGGTGTCGACGATGGAATCGAAAGGCATTGATTCTAAATGTCTCACATTGTTTGGTTCCAAAGTTAGATAATTTGGAAGACCGGTTGTTTTGTTTTTCAATCGGGTTTTCTATTTATTTTTGGTATGGGAATCATCAATTCTTCATTGTACTTGTTTCTTCTCCTTGGAAACGTGAAAACTTTTTACCCAGCCTTGGTAATTCAAAAGCTTTCTTATTTCATTCCTCTTTTTTTCTTTCTACATACGTTGTTTACCCGGCAAGTGTAATGGAAAAACCCCACATAAAGTTCTTTGTAATTTTAAGTCATTTTTACTAATAAAAACTTTAGAGAGACGTTCTATCGATAATGTTAGCGGGAGACTCCTTATCTGTTAAAGACAATATTCTATTTTCCTTTTCTTTTTATACAGTGCCTCTCACTAATCTAACGAAAACAATTTCTTAAGAGACTTGCTATTTTACTAATTAATAAGTTTAAGAACCTTATAACACAATGTAAGTACTCTTTTTAGTTCTTAATTAGGATTCACTATTAATTATCTTATCTCCATCAACTTATTTTTTTTGAAACCAACAAAGAATAAGAACCGAGTTTTTATTTTGACAAACACAATGTTATCTACAATAAAATAAATTATTTTTAAAATTTTTATTGACAAACTCAAAAACAAAAACTAGTATTGCATTTGCTCTTAGTTACTCTTTTATTTCGCTTTACTTATACTTAAGCGTAAAAGTCAATGAAAAAGTTGAGACAATCCCCTTTATATTAAAAAAAATAAAAGATCTTAAATTAGTGAAAGACCAAAAACAGAAATTAAGTAACACTCGCTCTTATTCATGTGAAAACTATCTCAATAACACTATTAAGATATGATTTTTCTAAAATTTTGTGATGAAAAATCATTATTTATATAAAAGCAAAATGTAAAATCGCTGATGTGCCGCAACATGGTTTCAGAATTTCCCTAGTAAAGTTTACTCATTCACTCTGGCAAACTTAGTTTTAATTAGGTCAATCAATTACAACTAACTATTATAATTATTATAATACTATTAAGGAAAAATTCAAAATTACTCCCTTATATAAACACTTTTTTCAAAGTTACTCCCTTTTAAAAAAAAAATTAAAAATTACTCCCTTATAAGAGGGTGCATAGGGATGTCAGTGGGGCGGGTTTTGGCGGGTCTCGCCCCGCACCCGTTCCACGTGGGACGGGTGTGAGTAATGATTTGGTGGGTCGTGGGGTGGGGATGAGTTTCAAAAGCAATATTCGTCGCGGGTCGTGGGGCAGGTGCGGGTATCATATGAGACCCGCCCCACACCCACCTCGCTCGCCCCACCACACATGTCCCCACACCGCTTATGCCCACCTAATAAATAATAATATCTAATAATAATATAAATAGATAAAAAATATAACTTAAAACGGTAAACGGAGCTGAAGAACTGAAGATGAAGAACTAAACAGTGTTCATTTGTTTTGTAGTTTTGTTTACTCTTCTAGTACTCTGTCAGAATTTGCACTTAAGTCCAATGATTAGTTCTTTTCTTTGGCTCAAAACGTAAGATCCCGTACCTGTATTTAATCTACCTCTTTTACTTTTGGCATCGTTTCGGTCATCTCCCGGTTTGTGCATGTGTTTCGTGGTATATTTGTATGTAAAACCGTTTCATGGCTCAACGGACTCTTGTTAATTGAATGTTAAGCATTTTGTGAAAACATTTTTGTATAAGTAGTACGACTAGTATATTTTAGATTCACGATTTACATTTCTTGAGGAGATAGACGGGTCAACGGGTCCCCGCGGGGTGGGGACAGTTTTGAAAGGTTCAACCCGTCGCGGGTGCGCATTTATAGTTAGCGGGGCGGGCGCGGGTTAACACCCCTCCGCACCCGCCCCGCCCCATTGACATCCCTAAAGGTGCCGATCAAAAATTGCTGTCAAGACCCAACTCCGTCACAATTAGAAGCAAAAGGCGACCAAATTTTAATTTTCTATTATTTTCTTCCCATTTTGCCCCTATTTTTTTTACTCTAATATCTTCAGCTTTCTACCTTATTTCATTTTTCTCTAACCAAACTCGTTTATATCTGTCCTCTTCCTCCAACTCACTATTGTCCCTTTTCCTTATATTTTTTTCACTTCCATTACTCCTTAAGAATCATGGGAAGTTCTAACTCATAATCAAATTCTTATTCAAGTTGTAAAGGTAAGCATGCCAAGTTACCCAAATTAAAAAAGGGTAAATAATCAACACAATATTTTTGCCCCAAATTATTTAATTAAGGTGAGGGATGAAACAATAATTCAGTAACCAAACTTTTAAAAATCCCAAATTGAAACAATCAAAATTAACTACTAAGTAAACCAAAAACCCCTAAATCAGTAAAATTAGGTTTTAATAAACTAAAAAATTGAAGTTTACTATTGTAAATCAAATCAAAACAGAATAAACAATTCACAAAGAAGAATAAAAGAAATAACATTAACATACCTAGATAACAATGATTAAAGCAGAAGTTGAAATCAGTTTCTTAAGTTCAATTGTGCACAATAATTATCGTTGTCAATGTTTGAGAGTGATTCAAAACTAAATTAGGGGAAACAAGGGTAATTTCGTCTTTTGCATTTAATTATGACCGAAATTGGGTCTTGGCAGCAATTTTTGATCAGAACCCTCTTATAAGGGAGTAATTTTTAAATTTTTTTTAAGAAGTGAGTAACTTTGAAAAAAGTGTACATATAAGGGAGTAATTTTGAATTTTTTCTACTATTAATTACATAATACCTAATTAGATTTTCAAGGTTTCCATTAAAAACTAAATTTCACTTTTCAAAGCCGAAATAATTATAATACTATTAATTACATAACGAAATTACCAACAAAACATCAATTATACAACCAACCATTATATTTCCAATAACCCTTTTGTTTCTTTATGCAATTAGTATAACTGACTGAATAATGTGGTAACGTCAATTATTGTTGATGACGAATTTTCCAGTAATTATTATTACTTTTGAGTTATATATTTATTTGAGAAAAATTGTTTAAAATGATTTTAGCATTTGAGATTTTTAAAAAAAAATGATTACAATGACATAAAATAACTTGATAATAATTGACTCAAAAATAACTCAAACCCGAAATAATCTGGCTCGATCAAATAGCCCGACTTAATTGTCCCTTTTACCAGGTCTAGGGAGGGGTTTAACAATATGTTTACGTTACTATTTTGCCTAAAATTAGTACTAAAAGTAATGATTTTTCAATTTTCACTTGCCCGTACCCGAATGTTAATCGTAGTTATCACATTATCAATAACCCATCCATTTTTTCGTATAATCAAACTCACTCAACCATTTTTTTCATATTATCAATAACTCATCCGTGTATATGAATTATTTTTGTACCTTGAAAACTGAAATCACTCACATTTTTTTTATAATAAATAATGTACTCCGTAATATTTCGTAATATTTTGTAATATTCAGTTTGTAATTTTTTTGTTTAGATTATATATTGGTAATATCATAGAAATCGTTTTAAGTTTTTCAGTGAAGATTTGTTTTATTAAAGTCAATTGTTCTTTGTAATTATTTAATTTGTAGTTTTTGAATGTTTATATTGTATTGTTCTGGTAATAGCAAATGTACAATGTATGATGTTGCATAGTTTGTGTTAATAAATTTGGAATCATAATTTAAGTAGTTACAAAACATAAAAAATAATTAAATTGAGTGATGAAATATGGGAGACCTACAAAAACACTTTCTTTTTCACATTGAAATAAGAACCAATGGGAAGCCATAATTTTCTATTACTTTTATAGTAAAGGGATTACTTAACCTTTATATTAGTACCTCTTTAGTAGATACAATGGGTGGATTATACCATCAGAGGTATACAACTAATTGTACATATTTTGAGTTTTTAAATAAAAATTTCGAGCTTTATTGGAAAGAATATGAGCTATATTGTAAAATTTATGAACCATTCTGCAAAAATTGAGGTTAGAAAATTATTATACAAATAAAACATAATACATATATGTTCAACTATATTTTAATTTTAATATAGAAAATTAAAATGTAACTCAAAATAGTTTAAAAACTCAACAAAAATATATACATAAGCTCAATTAAGTGAATAATGATTATTCGATGCTCTTATACATCTGATTATATAATCTTTTTTGTGTTAGTAGATATAAGGATATAATAACAATATTTTTTAAAAACAAAGTTAGCAAAATAGGTTTAGTATGATTAAAAGTGTTCAACCTTCTCCTTTCTAGTTTCTACCTCTAAATGCAAAACATTACTAACAGTAAATTATAATTACATTTCAACTGGAGTTAAATGCTATTAATATGATGTTTTGTTTCGCTAATATCTCTATCAACAAAACCGCGCATTGCACGGATCTATACTAGATTACTAGTAGTGCAACTAGATAATCAAATTACCCTAAAGATCTATTATAGAAAAGTAAATAAATAAATGCGATATTAGTGTCATATGTAGATAAATAACTAGGACGCATGGTACTTCTTATTAGGAAATCCTGCTTTTATCTGGTTTTTGCATGTTTTAAAAATTTATTACTTTATTTTTTACCTAGGTATTGCATTTAAAAAAGATGTTCACATTCATTTTTAAAAATAAATAAGAACAATATTTTTTATATACGAAGAAAAAAGGGTACTAAGCCATATCTTTTGGGATTTAATTTGCTTAACGTTTTTTAACTGAACTTAGTTATAAAAACTTAAACTCTCTAAACTCCACTTATAAAATTTAACCTATACAAAAACGATAATTTATTGAACTGAACTTTTATGAATCGAACTTATAAAGTTATAGGAGTAACGTCATTATGATGGAAGTTTGCCAAAGGATATTCTAGAAAAAAAAAGTAAACAAAAGGATACCATACGTAGAAACTTAAGATCAGGATAAGTACCATGTTGGAGAACACCATGGAAAATTTCCATATTTTCAATATCTTTTACATTTGTAGATACTAACCGTTGATCCATGTATAAACACAAATAATAGGATTATACATCCAGATGTATATGAGCATAGTACATTTAATATAAATCTAATTGAGTTTATGTGCAATTTTTTGGAGCTTTTAACAATTTTTTCTTGCACTATAATTTTTTAGTGTTAAAATTAAAATCTGTAGGTTTTTTTTTTTTTTTTTTTTTTTTTTTTTGGTGACGAGGGGTTTAATCCCCCGGGCCCATGCATTCCCGCACCACCATATGGACCATGTAAGCCACCCCTTTCGGAGCTGCAGTGGCCAAGTGATCATCGCAAAATCTGTAGGTTTTATATGTATTATTTTTGAGTTTAAATATAATGTTTTAATTTGCATTTTTTTATAAAGACGCTCAAATTCTTTTCAATAAAGCTCGTAAATTATATGTATAAGCTCAAATTCTCTGTTATAAAGCTCGAAATCTATATTACCAGATGCATATATCTGGTTGTATAATCCTTTAATTGATGTATAAAACCATGTAAACTGAATACGTTTTTACATCAACTGAATTATAAAACCGTCTCACGAAATACTTTCTCTAATTTATTTAACGTTAATTTAATGTTTTCGTTTTGATGTGGAACAGAAGTTTAACCTGGATTACATATGGCAAAATTGAAATTACACAAACAAAAGTCAGAGAATCACACAGAACAAATGTAGAAAACACAACACAAGACACACGCTGTGTAGGACTGTATATGTATATGTGTAGATGCAGAAGCAGTTGAAAATTGAAAAGGGCATGCCCATCTTCAGCCCTAAAATTTTGAACACACAAACCCAATTTAAGTTATTTATAGTGTCGTCTTTTGCCAGTTTGTTAGAAGTATTACAACACCAGAGAGGAAACGTATAGGAATGAATGAATATGTATATGACAATATGACATTATATGTAGTGGGGTCTTGATTAGATAGACGAGGGGTAGACGATGTTAAAGCTTATCTACGTACTCCTACTACAATATAGGCCTCATGAACCTAAATAATCTTTGATATATCAATGTAGGTCACTTTTGGTCCATGTCAATCATACTATTTTTTTAAAAAAAAATAAAAAAAAATAAACAAAAAATAGTTTTATTATTAATTTTCTATATCGTTTTATTATCAAATGAAACCGGCTAAATTGAATTAAAACGCATAATAAAAATAAATTGAAATGAACTGAAATTAAGATTAAATACATAATCAAATATTGGATATTGAACAACACAACCGTAGATGAATGAACTACAAAAAGGATAAGGCCCGGGTATTATTGATCATTAAACGATAAATCGTCAAAAACTTATTTAAGTAAAATTAAATCAAATTAGAAGACAACAAAACTGAATCGAGTTTAACTGGAATTAATTAATTAATAAATCGAAGTAAATTACAATTATGTCAAAAAAAACATATTTGAAATTGAATTTCGGATTACAACAAACCAACATGAGCCAGAAAGATAAGAGTCTAACCCATCTAAATAGTACTCCGTAGTTCGTACCATACCAAACACAATGTAATGAGTCGACAAAAGCTCACCTAAATTAAACTGAAATTAAGTTTATAAAAATTAGGTGTGTTCAGCGATCAGGGTCCGGAACACACAGGTGAAATCGGACATCGACCATTCCATCTTTCAAAACCAGAACACTGAATTAGACCGATCTATTATGAAATAGGGGTTCAAATGACTTTTTAAAGCAATTTTTTTGTATTTCCTCCGGACTAAACAAGACAAAAAAACTATCTATTTGAATTCTGGAAACCCCGGGGATCAAACCTAGGGATGTCAATGAGGCAGGTCTTGCCCCGCACCCGGCTCACTGGGGCGGGTGTGGGCAATGATTTGGTGGGTCGTGGGGCGGGGATGGGTTTCAAAAGCATCATTTATCGCGGGTCGCGGGGCGGGTGCGGTTATTACATGAGACCGGCCCCACACCCATCCCGCTCGCCCCGCCCAACATGTCCCCGCCCCGCTTATACCCACCTAGATAAAAAAAAATATAACTTAAAACGGTAAAAGGAGCTGAAGAACTGAACAATGGTCATTTGTTTTGTAGTTTTGTTTACTCTTCTAGTACTCTGTCAGAATTTGCACTTCATTTCAATGATTAGTTCTTTTCTTTGGCTCAAAACGTAAGATCCTGTGCCTGTATTTAATCTACTTCTTTTACTTTTGGCATCGTTACGAACCAGATCCTGATAAAGCCAGTCTGGATTCAACGTTCTTGCACGGTGATAGGCCACTTCGGTCCTCTCCCGGTTTGTGCATGTGTTTCGTGGTATATTTGTATGTAAAATTGTTTCATGGCTCAACAGACTCTAGTTAATTGAATGTTAAGGCATTTTGCGAAAACTTTTTTGTATAAGTAGTACGACTAGTATTTTTTAGATTCACGTTTTACATTTCTTGAGGAGATAGGCGGGTCAACGGGTCCCCGCGGGGCGGAGACGGTTTTGAAAAGTTCAACCCGCCGCGGGTGCGCATTTGTAGTTCGCGGGGCGGGCGCGGGTTGATCCCCCTTCGCACCCGCCCCGCCCCATTGACATCCCTCAAACCAGATGAAATCGAGTTAGTCCGACCCAATTTTTAAACATCCCTAATAAGAATAGGCTAGTGATGGGTAAAGGAGGAGTAGTAATTAAGAAGAAAATGAATGATAATACGTGTGTTTAGTTAACCAAATTTGATTTTAGGTCAACTTAACCTAAAAAGTAAGAAGTAATAACCCTCGCTCCTTAAAAAAAAATTGGAATAAAGTGGCTTACCTATGACGGATAATATCTGTTAAAAGCTAAAAACGAATATTTTCCTCTCACAATATGGCAAGTGGGAGAAAATGGAACACATATAATTATCGTCACTTATATATTATGAGAGAGGTACTATCTGTTTTCAATTTGTAACGAATAGTATTTGTAACGGATAGTGTCCATCTTAAAATTTGTGGTTTAAAAAATGGAAATGGTATCAAGTTTACTCAACACACATAATTCATAAACAATCTGTCACGCATTCCATAAGTTGTAACTACCAAGCAATAGCCAATAGGGTCATGAACACTATGTTGCCATGCAGTAATATGGGCATTCTTGTTTGATGCTGCGTGCTAAACTTCTAACCGTTTTGATCAAGACATTGTATCATTTGTATGCTTTATGCACATACAACGTGTTCATCATTTTGTTATTTACTCGTCTTTTTCCATCTCATGCATATCAATCACTCGTATAACTTTGATTCTGTCATACCGTGATGTCTCCTTGTCTTGATTAGCTTATTTGTTACTACTTGTCAAATTATTAATGACTTTTCACTTTCAATTGAGTTGGAACCTCATTAAGAGGCATAACAATTAACATTGTAATTCATACATTTAACAACGTATTTTCTTAGTCACGACATTAGTCATTTTACTTATTTGTTACCTTTAAATAAGATAAAATATACCTTTTTTATCTGGTCACTTGCCATCTTATTTTATGGTGCGATGTATAGACAATTATTGTTCCTTCTATTGTGAGAATGAATTTGATGAGCAATTGATCATTCACACTCAATTTGGTCCACTTATCATTTAGTAATTGACCCCCTCTTCTTTCCTTGACCTTTGTACCAAAATCAAAAGATAGCAATTGGTCGTCGAGACGTAGAGAATAATTCATAGTATTTGTTACAAAGAATAAAAATGATAAATAAATAAATAGAAAAAGAAATACTCTCATATGTTATTACCAAATTTTTTTACAAAAGTTGATACACTTAGATATAGTTCACTAGTAATAACTAAGAAAATTCGAGAAAAGTAAACCGAGTAAAAATACACAATGATTTTTAAACCCTCATTTTTTAGGATTTAAAGTCACTCGATTTAAGTTCACTTAGATTTTATAAGTTCAGTTAGATTTTATAAGTTAAGTTCGGTTTAATTAAGTTCAGCTCCTATAATATAAGTTCAGTCCAAATAAATTATCTGTTTTAAACACAACCTTATTGTAAAGCATGCAACTGAGTAAATAACAAAGATTTTAACAAATTGTTAATATCTATAGTATTATTAAAAGATGTTAAATAACGCTCCATTTGAAAAGATTGAAAAAGCATTTTGCTAATAGTTAAGCATTTTAATTTGGCCCGATATTTGATATAACTCATTTTAAAGTTAAAACACTTGAGCATATTTTAAACAACTATTTATCCTATAAGTTTACCACATAACCGCTCCCATCTTATCTATATAATTACATAAACATTTCAAAAGCCCTGGTTGAGCCACGTCATCAATGCAGGTTTTGATTTTTTTTTTTTAGTTCTTTCAGTGTGTCCCGCAATGTGTTTGATGAATTTCCTAAGTCATAACCGCTCGATATTCTAAATAAATGTTTAATATCGTAGTTTCAGAAATATTATGTAGCGTACAAAAAGTTCACGTCCGTCTTTATCTCTAAAAAACATTTTTATATAAATTAGTTTGAGAAATATTAATTTTATATTTCTGTTTTTTTGAAGGATAATGTAATCGTTATTCATTTGCTTAACCGTTTCGATTTAATACTGATATTTACATTTTTTGGTACTCAATTTAATGTTCTAAATTTTAATTAAAACATACATTTTAACGTATTATCAATATAATATAAATTGAATGCAAACTATTCACGTATTATTGACACTATTCGGTAATATTAATTATCTGCCACATTTTTTCTAAAAATATATCCGTGTAATTTTACACAAGTTAAAAACTAGTACTCCCTCCAATTTTCTATATTGTTCCCCTTCCCCTTTTTTATCAATATTAATGTTGTTCCCTCTTTTTTTTTGTACAACTTTGTATGGTTTAAAATCAATTTGGAATGGGTCATGTGTATTGTGTGGTCCAAAATAATTCTCTTATTTTTTGTGTAAAAAAGGAAAGGGAACATCATAGAAAATTGGAGGGAGTACTATTTATCCTATAAGTTTACCACGTAACCGCTCCCATAAATATCAATCGAGTAAAAAGTTCACAAATTTCTTCCACATGACCATTGTTTCAAAACCAGCAAGCAACTTATAACAAATATTACAAAAAATTGTTTTTATTTTCAGTAATGAAAAAAGATTCATACTCTAGAGACTTACAAGTTATAATAAGGAGGATCTCACTCAAGTTTACAAGAAAAAAAATTGAGAAACAACAAGAACAAACATAAAAGAAAAATAAGTATTTATCTTCAGAATAAAACAGATATATAGCATTTTTTTGGGATAATTTAGACAAGTTTAGTCCTGCAATATTTTGGTTTAATTTTATACGGTTTATCTGATCTTACTTAGACCACGTTCTTTTCTGCTGAAATGGGTTGAATTGAATTAACTGGAGTAGGGTTTAATTGACCTAAATTGAATAAAACCGAGATCAATTAATTTAGTTGAATTAAAAGTTAATTTTGTAAAGAAATCAACTGAACATAATTGATTGAACGTAAATAAAATTTAACGTAATAAAACAATCAAACAAAATTAAAAAGAGTTGGAATTGATTCAGAAAAAACAGGGTCTTAACCTGTCTACCCTTTAAAACGATGAGCAAGTCCTGAAATAATTACTGTATCGCAATCATAAACCTAGTAAAAAGTCCACAAATTACTTCCACGGTCCACAACAACATGATGACATTGTTTCAAAACCAAGTAATTAAATTTGTTAAATCAAACAGTAACTCATAAGTAGACAAATAATTGCATAGGCCAAAAATAGAAAACAATGATGGGATAGATGAATTAATAATATGGTTTCACGACAAAGAATTACTCACCGCTGCAGTGAATCGATTGTTTAAAACATACGCATGGTAAAAAAAAGATGACCTCTCATTGCACTTGTATTTCTTACTGTCCCTTATTTGTAAGGACGTATCGAGTGGTTGTGTTGTTACATGCATTCAATTGTCCTCCGTATATAAGACACTGATCCATCTATCACTCATAAAATTAATGTTATAGGGTACTAGGCTTGAGTTTGTCTCATTTAATATATAGAAATAATTGTCTTATTTTCTGGAAAATTTATACTTTGTTCGTTCATTTTTATCTTTCGTGTTTCGTTGGATGAAAAATTACGTACAAGGATTGAACGAGTTTAAAGTAAAGTCGTTTGGTTCCATGTAGAAATTCGTATTGTATAGGAAGTTATAAGATACGTGATTTTGGAATTTAGGTTGTCATGAAAAAATGCAATTTATGTAGGCATTTTCACTTACTTTGGGAACTTCCGTAAATAACTTCTTTTATTATAGAGTATATGGAAGAATTTGAATTTATGTAAACTATATAATTGCAAGATCATTTGAAGGCTCTGTTTAATCCACGTCATTAACCCGTTTTTTTAATTCGGGATCCGCAATTTTGTATAATGATTTTAATTTGAAATAAAATCCTAGAATACATGTATCTTTTATAAATATACTCCCTCCGTTCGACTCCACTTCGCATGTATACCTTATCGGTCCGTTCGACTCCACTTTACATGTTTCCTTATTTGGTTGTACTTTTATTAATATAATACTACTAAGGCCCACTTTTTCCATACAAATTACACATAATCCAAACACTTTATATCTACTTGTTGTACTTTTAATATTATAATAGGGTTTTCTTAATATTTGTGCATAAAGCATACCCGCAAAGTGGAATCGAACGGAGGGAGTAATAGAAATTGAGTACAAAATATTCACATATTATTGACACTATCTGGTAAATATTAATTATACACCATATTTTTCTAAAAATATACTCGTCATTTTGCACCGGTTTAAAACTAGTTCATGTGAATTGAGCTAACCAAACAACGTACACATAAAAGTTCATATGTGGTTTAGGGGGTAAATATAGTTTAATAAATGTATAATGTATAATCTAATAAATGTATGGAAAATTCAGGTGGTATCTTAATTTTTTTTCAATTTTTACACGGTATCCAATATTTTAAGTTTATGCACATAATAATTTTTATGTGTGAGTGTCATTTCAGACACACCGCCATGCCCTTTTTGTCGCTATAAAAAAAATGAATCAAGCATAAATCCTAGATTGGAATTTGGAATCGGCTAACTTTTGCTTTACAGTGACTATTCCGTCATAATCTATGATCCGGGAAAAAATTTGTTATCATATGTTTTCTAGTTTTTTTTTCAAAAACATCATCAAATCAACCATAACTTAGATCTTAAATTTACGAATGACTATTTTGTTTTATCAAATTATAGATCTCAAATAGATAACCTAATTCTAAAAAAATTGCGCAAATCCAAATTCTAGACTATTATTTATGCTGAATTAAACATGTTAAGAGCGCGCTTGAAAATATAACTTCATAGGTATTATGTGCAAAAAACTCGAAAGGCTGACACCACGATAACAATATTTATGGGTATATCATGTGAATTTTCCAATAAATGTATATATGTTGAATTGTTGTGTCTCTTCCTATATTATAACTTTTTTCGGGTTTTATTATGTAGTGATAAACTAAACGATATATTTTGAGGGAAGATTTTAGGTGAAATTTTCGTTGAATAAATATTTCCCTCTGTTTGTTATATCAAAGGATGATGTATCAAATGGTACATAGTCATATAACATTTAATTGCACTCCGTATGAGACAATGATACATCTTTCAGTCGAAAATAATTTATATGGGGTACTATGACTAGTGAGGTCGTCTCATTTAATTAATAAATAAACCGATTTTTTTTAAGGTGTGTACTAAGGTTAGACATTAATAATAATCTGAGTGTGGTAATATGTGCAAATTATTTTTTAACTATTTATTGTAAAAATAAGTGTAAACTTGAATATCTCATAAAAATATTTTGTAGATATTACCATATTTATTTTATTAATGTATATTCTAATATTACCGTAAATACTAAGCTTGAATAAATGAGTAGGATTATAGCTCAGCTAGAATATAATGCACGCTAGCATGCAGTCTTGCATGCACGACCAGTGATTAGTACGTATCATTTCAGTCGTAAAAGTGTTGGCAAATGGTAATTACAAATACACACATGCTTATATTATATTGCCTTTTTAGCCTACATATTAAGAGGAGATTTTGTAATTTGTTAGTATTTTATTGTCAAATGTAACCATAATGGTCCAGTAATCAGTGTTACTACTTATGACATCTTATTTTCTAAAAGTAATCACATTTCGCTGGTTGTAAAGTTCCGTTTTTTTATCTCAGACCAAAATAACCCGTCTAAATGGAGACCAACCCTAACAAATACTCGGTATTATTGAAGATGGGCACGGGTGTATTTATTAGGTCGAATATCATGCTCGTATCTACCTTGTTTTCATAAGAAAGTTACTCGTAGATAGCTTATGATTTTTCTTTTTTACTTAGCCCCTCCTATGCTTCAAGGATACGTTGCTTTCGTCTGGTTACATACGTATATATTTGTAATTGAGTAATGGCATGCATATAAACATACACAGATATACTAAATTGTGACAACGTAGCGCCTGTCTGCTGCGTTTTACAGAAACATGAACAACATGAGGACCCAGTAATAATACTAGCTAATTGATCATCAACAAAAATGACCTGTTACCGGCCGGGGCGGTTCTGATGTAGTGCTTGGCCTCCCCGGAAACTCGAAATTACAAATATCGGAGGTTCAGATTTAAATATTTATGTATTCAACATAAGTTCGTACTAGATTGAATGAATTTAATTGTTTGAATCTAGACTAGAACAATAGTATAACATAAATAAAAATTAGACCTTCCTTAGATAGGCACATAATTCACCATCTAAGAATTCCGATCTTCACTTAGCTTGTTTAATAATTTATTAAAATATTTCGGTTAGAACACCAAATGTAAATGTATTTCACCATCATATAACTCTTCATACCCACCTTGACCACCTACTACGTCTTCAAAATATCATATTCGACTCTAATTGAATTAATTGAAATAGAACTTTATTGATCTAAATTGAGTATAATTGAGTAAAAGTGAGGTGAAGCGAATTTAGTTGAATTAAAAGTTAATTTTGTAAAGAGATTAATTAAACATAATTGATTGAAGGTAATAAATAAAACTTAACGGAATAATATAGCCAAGCGAAATTAAAAGGAGCTGAAATTAAGCTAAAAAGAGCCTGACCTAAAAGGGACTAGATTGTATAAATTGTTCCAATTATCCAAATAATTAGGGGTAAGGTTTTCCTTTCTAAATTGACTAAATTTGTGTAATTAGATTTATAGTTAACTTCAGGGGCGTTTAAGGCCATGGATAGCCATAACGATGCAACTTGGTCTGAAATTTTGATCATCAAATTTACAAGTTTTATCCATTAAATTCAGTACAAACCTTTGAAGTATAAGACCATCCCCAAGCAGAAGGTCGTCTTAATCGGGTCACCAACATATTAACCCTTAATCTCACCTTATTTACCTTGACCCACTTATACCCTCCCAAGCAGAAGGTCACGACCTAGGTCACTAACCCAATCAATTTTCCACTTTCTACATTCTCTACCCCACAAAACCTCTCTCTTACTCTTTTAATTATTATTATTAACTAAATATTAAAAATAAGTTTTATTTCTAAACCAATCGTATAATGCCATGTGGAAGGTCACCAAATGGTGACCTCTTCTTGTTCAGGGTCACCAATTGACCCCGACTTATTCAAGGTCGGGCTAATTATCGTCTAAGGTCGTGTTAATTAAGTAATTAAGGCGACCCAACAAGGTCACGACCCGGTTGGCGACCTTGCTTGGGGATGGTCTAAGACGTTGGGTTAAGTCTACAATCTACATCTAGAATCACAACTGGAATTAAACATACACTAATAACTAAAAGGTTACACAACTTTTGACAAGCACGCAACCATTAAGGAGTTGTCTGTCCATTATCACATGAACGTATAATCCATACTGTATTTTTCCAATTTTATTTAATACGGTGTACCGTGTACGTACTTATAGTACAAGAATAAAAAAGTATTTTAATGTATAAAACTCCAATAAAGTATCTTTATTTTCTGTTATTAAAAGTTAATAAATCTCTCTTAAAACGAGAGTTTTTGTTTTAGAATTCGTTTCAGAATAAAAACGAACCAAATATATTCTCATTTAGAGCAACAAGACATTTTGTTAGACTATATTTTTTTTCTTAATTTAAACTTATTTTAATACAATTTAATTCAGCTTATTGAAGTTCAATTCAACTCTGTTCTTTTCTTCATAAATTTTAACTCATTGAAATTCACTTTAACTCAACATTTTTTTTAGTTCAATTTAGGTCATTCAGTTCAGATTATCTCTTCACAAATTAATTCTTATTTCATCTTCATTGATCAGTAGTTCACCTTCAATTAACTGAAAAGAATAAGGTCAGTTTAGTTTAGCTCAACTCAGCACCATTCTTTAGTTCATGAGCTTTTCCTTATTTTTTATCTACTATATTCAACTCATTTTAAATTTAAGACGAATATAAACCACCATAAAGAACTAGTACTTTTGATTAGATTATTGTTTAAATAAAATACTCAAAAGAAAATATTCCATGATGATTTCAAACATTGTAGTGGTGAGAAAGTAAATCAAAGTTGTGAGCACTATCATATGACTAATCTACTCTTAATATACAAATAATTATGTATTATGTATATATAAACCATTGGCATAAACCTTTAATAAAGGTTGTGGTTGACCATAGACTTTGTGAGATATAGAGCACTTTAGATAGGTCCATAATTAGATTTTTGGGACCCTTGACAATGTTTTTTCTTTGCAAACTTTGATGCTATAATGTGAGGATGCTTATATGATTGGTACTAATTTAATTTTTAATTTCATTTTATATATATAGTCCAAATATAATGATTTTGTTAGACCACAATTTCTTGTTAGAGGTTGGGCAAAAACCACCTCAACAACAAAATAAAATTTATCTTTAATTTATATATTGGTATTGGTGTAAATATAATGGCCGAAAAGAAAGAAAAAAAGATAAGTTAAGGCCTCGTATTTAGAGATTTTTAAATAATAAAATTTGATAATTTTAACCATTTTTTGAAATTTGGGTTTGGGAGATATAACCAAAAAAAAGGTACCTCATTGTATTTGGTTTTTGTTAGATATCGAATTGTTATAATTACCGCATACATTGTAATCTTGATGTTTGGGATATATAATACAAAATTAATTTTTATAAGTAAACTATACAATTATATATGTTCAATTCCACCAAGAAATGCTTGACGATATATAAATCTTTATAAAATTTGGAAATTTAGTAAAATTATGCTATAAATAGAAGAACAATTAATAATCTCTTTTTTCGCATGGTTATATATATTAAAGTAAATTAGTTTTCTCGAAAAAATATATATGACAATTATCGAGTACAAACATCATCGATCACTTGATGAATATATAATTTACATATTATAAATATATAATACTCCGTATAATTTACAAATATACATACTTCACATAACATTATGACTTTAGTGAATTTTAAGGTCATGAAAAAATAGGCAAAAAAGTGTAAGTTGATGATATATGATGACAACAACAACCCATTTGAGTGTGTCGCCATGATTGAATCTTAATCATCTTAAAATGGTTCAATCTATTTCCACTTTCTCCTACAAGTTTTATAATTTCTTGCTTTTAGCATCCCTCTTCTTTTTGGGAAGGTGCCCTACTTTCATACTACTTTCTTTTTGTACATGAGAATCACTCCTCCCTCGAAATGATTATATGTACTTTAGTATTGTAGAATTGTATAAATGGCTAAAACATACTCTAATATATTTCATAAAAAGGGGACCTACTACGATTTCGAGTCTGAAATACTTAGGTTAATGTTAGAGTGTAAAACCGATCATGAAACTCCGACCATCAGGCTAGGTTGAGATGCTTGGTACGAGTTTCTTTTGCTTATTTATACTCTAAATTCGAATATTATTTTCTTGGTTGAAACATTGTATATATAATGAGGCGGAAACTAATTTATATAAATGAATAATGAAAAGTCGTGGAGATAAATGGGGTAAGGTTTATAAGAAAATCAATAAATTTTAGTATTGAAAAAAGGAAAGGCGACGGTTTTATTTGGAAGGGAACATGCAGTCGTTAGATAAGGTGCTTATTGATTGTAATCCCCGAGAATATATAATTGCCTCCAAACAACGTATACAAGCTAAGGTCAGCTATCCGAGAGTGACAGTGACAGACTAATGTGCATGCAGAAGACCTAATCTTAGGCCATAATAACCTCGACAAAATTGCTTCCACAGAAAATTGAAATTGAGATCCTTGAAAAATTTACCTAAATTTTAAATTTTAACCATTAAACTTCGATTATTCTTACGAGTTGTTGGGATGTTGGGAGTATCAACTCGATCAATATCTTTGTCAACAATTTAAAGAATGTTGTACACTCATTATCTCATGGCTTGTACTTGTACATACTTTGGTAGGATTGAGACTTTACACAAGACTTTACTCATAAAACGAAAGGAATACTCGATCTTTATTATTCTAATTTTAATTCCTACATGTCGATATCTAATTGAGTCTTTAAGATTTCCTAACATGGTTTATCATGCTTCTAATCCACCCTTTACAGATCATTAGAGGTAGATTATATAACTGTAATTAGGCCATCTAGCAAAATCTACATCACAAATTTTTATTTAAGTCGGACGTATCCGTTTTAAGCAAAAAAACAGGTTAAATACATCTCGTTTATCAACTTGCCTAAGCAATGCAAAAGAATTTGTCCTTACTATCCGTCTATCACCATATAATAGTATTTGAACCCGTTATAGAGATAAAACGAGAAAAATCCGTCCCAAACAAGACTTATTGAATTGGATTGAATGGGAGAAGTAGTTGCTATAATCAACTCATAATATCTTGTACTAAATAAAGTGATGATGATATAATAAGTTTGGAAGATACCATGCCCATCAAACATCAAACAATAGAAAGAAGACAGCATTTTCATCTTCTTTTTATGAATAAATATATTTAGCATTAGCTTACCTAATGATGATTTTACATGTGCTTAACATTGTTTTTCTAAGTTAATGACCATTACGGAGTATATATTATTACTCCTTCCGTCTCGATCACTTGCTTACCTTTACTTTCAGCACAAAAATTGTGAACAGAAAACAGAATCACTCGTAATTATAATTAATGAATAACAAGTAGACAGTAACGTTATTTGATGATCGAAATTACCCCTAGCTAGAAAAACCTTTTAAATATTAAACTGAAATAGGTAAACAAATGAGCGAGACTCAGAGCGTATATTTTATATGGGATAAGTACAAATTGGACCCTTGATTTTCCACTAATGTTAAGTAGAGCTTAGGTAATGCGATGTAATAGTATTTTTTAGGTGGGTTTCATGAAAAAGACTTGTCAAAAAGATTAGGTAGTCTATTGTGGAGGGTGACAAGGCTATTTCTGTCCAATTTATAAAATTCAAATTTGATTTTGGATTTATCTTGTTTTTGATTCTCATGTTCTTATTCAAATCGGATAGTATCGTATCTCTTTGTCTGAAAATCTCTCAAATAATTTTGTAAATTAACATCTACTAGTTTTAATCCCGTGCAAATTGCACGGAATTGCAGGTTCAAGTATTGTTATTTATAAATAATGATTAGTCATATTTTTCGATTTCGATTTATAATATAATTTTATATGACCGATATACTAAAAATATTATAATATTAACATACAGTTTATATTTAAAGTATATTTAAACGCAATCAATCTATATAAATTTGAAATATCATAACAAAATTACAATATACAATGATAAGTAAATGTTAATACAAAAATCTCAAAATATTTTTCATTATATTTGCATTTTTCATCGTCACAACTCACTCATAAATCAAAGTTGTTAACATGTCGAATTCTTTAGATATGGTTTGAACGCCGATAGTTTCAACTTACCTCATTCAAAATAATGAAATAGGGTGGTCCTACTCTATGGGATCAATATAGTTTTTTACCTAATCAGAGAACAAAGATATGACTGCCCTCAAAACCCGTCATTACTCGTGTTTTTTGTAAATGTTAAGTATCTATTATGGTACTTTTCTTTTGCAATTTCAATATCCCATTTTTTTATCGTGTCATTATTAATTTAATATTTGGAACGTTTTTTCAAATAATATTTATGAGAAGCTTTACACATAAACTCTTGAATAGTTACTTTTTACCGTAATTAAAATTTTCATCCATTAAATTTTATGCTAAAACTTTGTCGTATTTTTTTCGTATTTTTATCATTGTCTTCTTTTGTAGTTTTAAATAAACTTTTTAGATTAGTTCTCGTGTTTAATATTTTTGGCATGCTGATATTGATATGATTATATCATAAAAAATAAATGTATGTTTATTATTTATATACAAAATTAAAAATGAATATAACTTTTCTTAATTTACTTGATATAGTTTAACTAACATTTTTGGTCATATTATTGTTGCAAAAATACTTTAAAGTAACTAATTTTAGGATGTTATTTATTTGATTAATTTGATTTCTTAAAATTGAAAATGAAAATAACACAATTAATAACATATAAAATATTATATAATATTTAATTTTTTGTTATACAAATTGACTGTTTTTCGTAGGAATTCATGTTTACGAATTTATATAAAAATGTTACGTAATATGTCTGAAAATACGATATCAGACATTTATTTAGAATATCGGGCGGTTTTGACTCCGGAAATTCATCAAACACATTGCGGGACCCACCTGAGAGAATTAAAAAAAATAATAAATTGTTTAATCGTTTTAAACGAGACATATATATTCGATTATATTATATTTAATTTTATGTTAAACAAATTGACCGTTTTTTGTAAGAATTCAGGTTTACGAATTTATATAAAAGTGTTACGTAATATTTCTGAAACTACGATATCGGACATTTATTTAGAATATCGGGCGGTTATGACTCGGGAAATTCATTGAACACATTGCGGTACCCACCTCAGAGAATTAAAAAAAAAATCAAAACTGCGTTGATGGCGTGGCTCAACCAGGATTTCTGAAATGTTTCTGTAATTATATAGATATAAGATATTTAAAAATTAATTATTTAAAATATTACTTGTATTTATTGCTTAATTGAAAAAAAATCCTATTAGTAATTTGTTTATTTTTTTCATGTATGCATGCTCATTAGATGCATGATTAATATGGATGAAAGTTTCTATTTTGGTACAGTTTTTACAGATGATATTTTATTAATTTAATATTACGGTTTTTTTATCCGTATAGGTTAATAATTTGTAATTATAAGCAATAGTTTGTAATTTTTAATTTATATAGCAGATTTATAATTATGGTAGCTTATTTTATTTCATCTTATGTAAATGTAAATGAACATGAACATTAAAAGCTACTTTTTTGCCTGGCAATGTTTTTTAATTAAAATAATAAAATTGTAATTAATTACGGAATAATGAGTGAGTCATAAAATTATGCAAATTCAACCGTCATTTGAAAAGTCAACATTAAACCACAGAGCGCCACATAGGCTCTGCGGTTGTTGTTTTAATAAATAAGATGCAAACAATGTAGGTCCCACGTTTATTGAATTTTTGAAAAAAAATAAAAGTTGAATAGGATGATGTGGGTGAAGGAAATTGTTTTAAATGTTTGTGGTTTAATATAGATAAGATTGTCATTTTGTTAATACAAGGAAATATATTCAATTGAAACATTTGATGTATTTTTTTGGTACATAAGAGGGATAGAGCCTCGAAAGTAAGTAGCAACAACACTAAGAAAAGAAACACCTAAAACATCTTCTTGAAGGATGGAATATAGAGCAGTTGGAGGAGCCGAAAAAATAGTAGTAGGAGGGGCTAAGTTTACTCCTTGATTAGCAAGCCAGTTAGCAGCTCGATTGGCTTTTCTATAAAGATGGTCTATTTCAACCGACCAATCATCTAACTTGATCAACTCTTTGCACTGTTAATATAAAAAATGCTTGTACAATCCCAATAGCCCTATTATCTTTTATATCATACGAGGTACGTTTACACAGTATATGAGAATTGCAATATTCTAAGATAGTTCCAATATATTAAGGTTATCCTCTTATTTTTATGCAATAGAAGGTGTCAACTGTCAGCTACCTCAACAGGTAAAGTTATAACGCCTACAAGAAGTGATATAATTCATGACCTACGTCTAAATCTCGTTTTATCAATACATGTAACAAATGCAATATTCTGAGACAGTTGCAGTATAATAAGGCTTATATCCTTTTATTCTACATCGTATCAGACTATCAGGTAAAACATAGCGAATACTCCCTCCGTTCGATTCCACTTTGCGGGTATGCTTTATGCACAAATATTAAGAAAACCTATTATAATATTAAAAGTACAACAAGTAGATATAAAGTGTTTGGATTATGTGTAATTTGTATGGAAAAAGTGGGCCTTAGTAGTATTATATTAATAAAAGTACAACCAAATAAGGAAACATGTAAAGTGGAGTCGAACGGACCGATAAGGAATACATGCGAAGTGGAGTCGAACGGAGGGAGTAATAGTTATGATCTGGATTCAATTCCGTCAGCAGCATCAACTTCCGTAACGAGACAAAAGGGATGAAAATTGGAATCACCCCATACCCAAAAGAAAGACAACAAAGTATATATTTAGAGGAAAGACAAAGAATAGGAATGAGAAATGGGGCATGGAATTAAGTGGATAATTGAAAAATAGTATCTGAAACCACATGTGAAATACTGCAAAATTAACAGGGTCCAAAATTAGTGTCTGAGGAATATATCACCAAAGTTTGTGTAAAGACATATTTTCTGAATCGAGTATATATGCATAATAATGCATGATTGTGTGATGTATGCATATGATTTTGCAAACATTTTGGAATTTATTGTAAAGCTGTTCATATATAACTCAATAATGAAAAAGACCAAAAAGTTATTTTCTAACTTTGTCTAAATCTTTGGTCTTTGTTTATAAATGGGTAAGTTTTGTTTTTGGAAAGTTGGGTTATAAGGGTGGGTCAATATGATGAAGATTAGAGGAGTATTTGGTCATATCATTTCTACACACTAGTACACACCATTAGACTTACATTCAAGTGATTCAACCTGTACAGTGGCGGAGCTAAGATATTAAATCTGTGAGGATGGGAGGTAATAAATATTACAAGGGCCCTTAAAAAACAGAAATTCTCATTGTAGACGGAGGGTATCCGTCACAAGGAGAAGACGGATACTATTTTGTCTCACAAAATGCCCATTTAAAGGAGAGAGGAAAGCACATGGAGGTGTCTCTCCACCCGACCCGTCACAAGCAAGACTAACTGCTTAAAAAATTTGAAAATTCTAGCTAAATATTTCGAAATTTTCAAATGTCAGCACGGCCACCTGCATACGCAACGAAGAGCAAATTACAAAACTTGAATTTTGAAACTCTAAGAGTTTGTTTGGATTCATCTTCCCTCCTAAAATTGTATCCAAACAGATCCTAAAAGTACAGTTGAAAATTGAAATAGGCCGTTAATTTCGAAAATCTTTACGAAACGTTCAGAATAAGCAACAAGGCCAACATTTAATGTCATACAAGATTGCAAACAACATAGCTACGCTTACGGAACTGGACCGTGGATAGAAGTAATGGAAAGAACAGATTCAAGGGATGGCAATCTACAATCTACATAGCGTAATATACATGATGAGTAATATGTTTTATAACGCCAAATCTGGTGTCAACAATCACCAAGATATCATCTTTAACCGATATTAGAAATATTGTGACAACGGTATTTTTCATGCGTCTTGATAAAACCTGTATTCCACAGAGGTTATATTTACCCTTATCGGTTATCATTGACACCATATCGTCAGTGATGATAGTATAGTATGACACCGACAATACCCATACGATCATTGTAACCAAAAAAACATACCCATGTTATCAATTAATCGTAGATGCTCAACTGTTAGTTAAAAAATGGAAAGGGCGGAAATCCTACAGAAAGAACCCGAGATGAAAAGTATCCCAAATGAAACAACCTGATAAGAAATCATGAAATATTTTAGGGAGAGCAAAAAAAGATGATTTGTTACGAGGGAAAAAGTTTTATTTACGATCAATTTTACCCTAAAAGGTAAAAACGCTTACTTTCCCAGTTTTCTGTCATAATTTTCAGAAATCTCAGAAAAGTGGGTTAACATTGCCCAACCCATATGAATGTTATGGTATAACTTCATCAACAAGAGAAAAAGATAAAATTTGTTACATATGATTTTAGCAAAGTAAGCTTTACCTCAAAACCAGCTCAGTTTTCTATTTCTTGCAAGGAATAACTTCCTTGGCATCGCTTTAGCTCTACTCAATGCATCTCTTGACATCTAGGATCCATCCATAAATACAGTAGTCGAGGAAGAACCTGTGGAAACAAAATGATAAACATAAGGAGAAACTCCATGGAAATTAATCAACACGATGATGTAGATGACGCTGAACAAAAGACTCCTCTCCTCCGAGATAGATCTTTCCCCGACACAGTGGAGAGAAACCCAATACAGCAAGCCATCAGTCAGACATTTCAGAGCACAGCACACTTGGCTAACCTACTGCCAACTGGAACTGTCATGGCATTTCAGCTCCTCGCACCCATTTTGACAAACGTGGGCCAGTGTGACGATGCGGGCCGAGTTATGACATCTGTCCTTGTTGGCCTATGTGGGTTGTCGTCTTTTCTACTCAGCTTCACAGATAGCTTCAAGGACAAGGATGGTAACCTCTGTTATGGGTTGGCCACTACCAATGGCTTGTGGGTGATTGATGGGTCTGCAGAACTACCACCATCAATGGCTGCAAAGTACCGTCTTCGTTTCATGGATTTTGTTCATGCCTTCATGTCGGTACTTGTTTTTGGGGCAATTGCCTTATTTGATAAGAATACAGTTCAATGCTTTTACCCAACACCGTCAAGAGAGGCTCAAGAGGTTCTGACTGTTCTTCCTGTAGCAATAGGAGTTGTTTGCAGTATGGTATTTGTTTCATTCCCCACACACCGTCATGGAATCGGTTTTCCTCTGACTGCAAGCTGATAGTCTGATACTATGATTCGCATGCCATGCTTCGACCAATTCTAATGTATTACATACTCTGCATATAATTTGACATGAACTTGTCTGGTTCAAATTATCAATGTAAATAATCAACCTCCAATTTTCAATATTGTCAATAAAGACATTTTCCATTAATATAAAACAAAAGAGCAGACCATTATTACACTACTAATAAGATTCTAGTCTGCAAGTAAATGAAAAATGGAGCCTACAGAAAAGATTATCCAGGGTCAGGGCTTACTCCACTAGATAAACAGGGAAACCGACATTGTCAAGCCCCAATAAAATTCTGAAGAGTCAAAATTCTTGGCACAACCAATCCGAAAGTGGGATTCCATTTTCATCCTCATCATCATAGATTCATAAGTTTACTCCAGGGTTTAGCACTTCTGTACACAACCCGTTGTACATGTCATCAACAGTAAATATTTACACGTTGCAGATGTAGTCTCCCAGAAATTATTTGTTACGATTAGAGCATTGACAGTGAAAGAGTGAAACATTACACCCCGAAAAATTAGTCACTAATAAACATTTCGCAGGAAATTTATATTTGAAGCTGCAACTATGACCTAAGCAGCATGCACCAACTTGCTGCTAATACGTAATAATATCCTTCTCTATCCTTTACTACTTGATCACAAACAAAAGCTAGTACACTAACTAGTACAGAAAGATTGCACTAATACAGCAGAGAATCATCGTCTTCAAAACAGAAAGAACTAGATCCTTGCATCTCAAAAAAGTCACTACCGACCAATAACACTTATGTGCAAACTGCTTACTCATGAGTACAGTCACATCCTGGTAAACATGATGGTCATAGATTCCTAGCCAGTCAATAGCAAGAACCAACAGAGGTACTAAGACATTCCCATGATGAGTTATGGCCACTTATTTTGAAAACAACCCAACTCAGCCTTTCGTGAAAGTACCGCTAGATATACCATTATGCATAGACCGAGGGCTAATATCGAATAAAAAACAACTGGGCGAATAACAAAGTGTCACGAATCTCGAAATCTCAGTGCTTCAGAAGACCACCTTCATAATGATCACTGGCCACTTGTGGCAATTACATTCCTCCTCAGATTGCAGGAAGGGAAAACAGAAGAAACCTTTGTTTATAAAATTCTCTTTAATCTGATTTATCAAAAATTATCTGATACCCTCTTGTATAGTTTCATATCTTGAACACCGGTTGTAGCTCAAGACTAATGGCATCAAACCAAAAGAACTCAGTTTGATTACCAATTTTTAACTCTGAGACTTTTGAGCAATAAGCAAGACAAAAGAAAAAAAAAATTATAAAGGGAGAAACAGATTGACAGAAGGTAACCTTGTGATTATCCTTCATCCAGGGCCACCAGACTAGATGCCAATGACGAGAAAACCAACGAAGCTACAGCAGGGTAATTAGCCATGAAGGCATGCCCATGGCATTGTACAACCAATTCAACTTACACACAACTTCTAGGGCTCATCAAACTTCTGGAGAAACAAACCTCGTAAGAGTTCAGCAGACTCCAACGTATTTCTTTCATCACAAAATCCCTTTAAGATATCCCTCCACATCTCCTCATCAGGAAGACACCCGTCACAAACCATATGCTCAAGTATTTGGCAAGCTTTGTCAAAGTTGCTTTTCTTGCAAAACCCTTTTATAAGAGAACTAAAAAGTCCGGGTTCAACCGAAAGGCCTCTGGTTCTCATACTCAGGTACAAATGAAAAGCTCGATTTATATCAGTTTGACAAAGACCACTTGTAACAATGTTATGAGTCCTCACATGTAGGCTCCAAGTTAGCCTATTGGGTGAGATTCCTTCGAGTATCATTTCATCGAGAAAATTGGCAGCCTCTTGGAACTTGCTCAGGTCACAGAAGCTACTTATGATCTTCCCATACAATCCCGCACCAGGTTTCAAACCTTGAAGTTTCATCCTATCAAAAAGCTCCAAAGCTTGTTCAAAGTTGCCATCTTTGCACAACCCTGGGATTAGAGTACTATAAGTAATCATGTTAGGGGAAAGGCGTTCCTTAACCATTACATCAAGCAGTTTCATGGCCTGTGAAGAACGCCCACTTTTGCAAAGACCATCCATCACAGAGCTATAAGTGAAAACATTTGGCTTAACACCTTTACTAGTCATCTCCTCAAACAACGTCAAAGCGTCACTACACTTTCCCGACTTGCAAAGACCGTGTATCAAAGAACTATAAGTAACAACATTTGGAACACAACCTTTCTCCTCCATTTCTCGAAAAAACTCATTTGCCTCCTCAATCCTTCCAAACTTACACAACCCACTAATCAACGTACCATACGTATACGCATCAGGAACACACCCACGATTAGGCATTTCACGAAACATACTAATCCCTCTATCAACCGTCTCACCATTCTTACACAATGCCTTAATCAATATATTAAGCGAAACAACACTAGGCTGAATACCCACTTGCCTCATATACTTATAAAGCCTCATTGCCATCTTCAACTGATTCTCATCAACAAGAATCGACAACAACGTAACATAACACCTCTCACTAACCTCACACCCAAACTCCTTCATACTTTCAAACACCCTAACAGCCTCCATAGGCTTATGAACTCGACCATACCCACGAAAAATCGATAAAAACACTTCCTCGTCGATTCGACACCTTTCTTCCTTCATCCTTTTAAGCAAATCCTCAGCAGATTTAAACTGATTCCCAGATACTAATTTAGATATCATAATCCTAAATGTAGTATGATCATGTCTGTACCCATTTTTATACTCATCCGATGCCGAATCGAATACCGCAATAGCTTTAGATAAATCCTTTTCTGATCGAATTAATTTTTCTACTTGCAATGTTGTTATGTTTTTTGACCATTTTGTTACTGTTTTCTTAGTGGGATTCATGGAGGTGAAGTTGTATCCGCAAATTACTTAATTCAACAATTGAAAGACAATAGAGAAAGAATCTAATGTTAGATTAAGGAATTACCAGTTATTGATGTGCTGTTTCTCCGCGATTTGTGGATTACGTTGTTCTAACTCCCCCCCCCCCCCAATTTTCTAGGGTTTTGGAGGGGTTTAAGATGAGAGGAGAAAGAGAAAGATGAGCCGGACCGATTTCCGCTTATCTGGTAAACGGGACAAGAAGGTTGTGGTTGGGTTGGGTTTCTGGCCGGATTAACTTCGGCTTTGTCAAGTTCGAGTCGGGTTAGATTGAGTTATTTTAAATACGGTCATTTTTTTGTTAACTATTATCAAGTTATTTATGGGTAATAATCGGTATGCAATAATAAGCATTTGGGTCGAGTTATATTATGTCTCGGGTTCGGGTCAAGCTCGAGTCTTAATTTCAGACGTCGGTTCAAGTCGGATGGGGTACTACTCGAGGCAATAATTAAGTTAAAATGAACTAAATTGAATGATGTTGAGTAGAACGAAACCGAATGAGTTAGAGTAAGAGTTAATTTCAATAGAACTTATCTAAATTGAATTGTTTGAGCTACGTTGAACTGAACGGTGTTGAGCTATATTAAATTAAAATGTGTTGAAATTAAGACGAAAATAATATGGCCTAATCTCACTATAATTTCAGCTTATAATATCACTTTATAAATACGACTTAGATCGTTCGTTTTTTACTTAATTTAACTAAAACCCATTATTATAAAAAAAATGAGAGAATTATAGTATTGAATAAGCTTGCTTTAAAGTTTCATGAAAATGTTTTTGTTATTTTCATTATTTTTGCGTTTTCTTTTTTTATTTATTTCACATTTGGTCATAACTTAATAGAACACTTTAATATAATCGATAAAATACCGTTTAAATTGAAAACCCTAACCTTTTAAACACAATTCAAATCGAATATCCACGTCAAGTCAAGTCGAATCTTTAGGACACGGGGCAAATTCAATATTCTATATTCCATATATCAAATCACCCATTTTAAACCGTTTATCGAATCGAGTTAATTTTGTCGCGTCTACGGTCCTGCCCATCCTATGGTAACCCAGATCTCTTACTCTCAAGTCCAAAACTAGTCAATGGGAATTGAAAGTCTGGAAGTAGAAACTGGGGAAAGCTAATTCCATCAGTGAGTGTAACAATGGCGACGATGACGATCAAAACAAATTCATGCCTTTCATTCGCATTACTTATCTCTCTAACTTCATCGCTTTCCTTCACATCCCATGCCGAATCTCAGATCAGCAGCGACTGCGATCATCACTGCAACCTCGCTTTGACTTCTGAAATTGAGGCCATGAAGTTCAAACTTCAGCAATTAGGTATTCTCTTATCAGTTTATCCCTCTTTTTTTGTTCAAGCTATTAATTACTAATTACTTGATTATCAATTGCTAAGATTTTGTGGTAGCGTAATTACTCATTGATTTATTATCATTAATTTTGAACTTCGGTTTCCGTGTGCTAGCAACATAATGACGTTGTTTCCGAATGAGCGACGAGGAAAATTGCATGGAGAGATTAATGTTACATTCTCCGTTCCAATCATTTGTTTACGTTTGATTAAAATAATCTACACAAATCACAAATGAATGAGACGAAGGGTACTTCAGTTTACTGAGCCGTTTTGTTTTATTCCATCATAATCGAGAACCAAAGAATAAAGAGTATTTGATTCCGCTGAAATTTGGAATTTGTATTTGGATTAGTGAGGTTAGTTTATGATTAGGTTATGTGATCAATAGCTGGAAACCCTGGAAATATAGTTTAAGAATATGTATCATTCATGTGTCAACACTAACAACATTAGTCTAAGGCCCCAAAGTTTCTGCAAATTGCGGGATTGAGGACGAATGTACGCAACAATTTCTACTCCGTGTTTGCTGCAAGCATAGGGAGGGTGTTTCTAGATGTGGCTTAAATTGAAATCGAAGTGGAGAATCGCATCACATGAGTACAATTTCACAATAAAATTAAGGGCAGTGAAACCTGTGCTTTTATTCCAGAACCAAATAAGTTTGAGTCTTTGACTCCATTGGAAATCAGGCTAACTTAATTCATGTTTCGAGGTAGAATTTTCAAAACGTGCAAAGTGCGAAATTAAGAGCTTGTTTGGCCTAACTTGTTGAAAATGAGTTTTTGTTTTAAAGCTTAGTATTTTTAAAAGTGTTTTTCAAAAGCCGAAGCACCAAATTGTTGCATCTATTTTATGGGCATAAAGATGGTTTTTTTGGCCGAAGACACACTAAATCTACAATTCTCAGTGAGTAGTTCAATTTTGAGCAATGACTTTTTGGTGATCTCATTGTGGAATTTGCTGTCTTTGTGGGTCGTTCAAGTTTAGTTTTCCTAGAAGTTGTGGATTGGGTTAGATTTTTTGAATTTCGTTGTTGCAACATCCTTTTGCAACAATTGATGTCTTATGGATTTTGAGCTGCAGAACATAGATTTGAGACGACTGATCGTGAACTCTACACAAAAGACAACTATATTGTGAAGTATGAGAAGCAAATCGAGGATTTTAGCGAAATCATTCATCGTCTGGAGTCTGATTTGTCGAATGTAGAGGTCTGCACTGCTGCAACTAAAATGTCTACGGAAAATTTGTTGGACTGTGCTAATTGTTTACATAATATGGAGTAGTTATTTCATCAGTAAATCTATATTCCATTTTCTCTGCCACCTTGGTTTGTCACATGATGTATTTGGCGTACTCAAATACGGCGTTTTACTACATCGGCCAGTTGTTTCTCATTTGCTGGAAAGTTGGGTGACTTGTCTCATCAGTCTAGTGATATTTGATCTTAGTTTCTGTTTCTCTATGCTTTTTTGATGAGCTTCTTATTAGTTTCTGGCAGACGAAGATGTAACTTATGTTAGCAATGATCTGGCTTGCTAATTTTGACTCTCTTTCCTAGTGTATTTTCATATGTTGCAAAGAGTTTGTTGATGTGTCTCATCAGATATCATCTTACTTGTCTGGGACTATATCAATGTGTGCACAACTTGTCGACATAACAGAAGCTTATGCTACTAACTGTTTGCAGGAGCCACCGAAGTATGAGCAAGTGATACAAGTATTTGAAGAACAGGTACGCTTATGCTTAATTAATTCGGTGCTTTCTTTTACAAAGTGCCCCTTTCCGAGGATTAGGGGAGAACTAAGAAAGAGAACCAGATACCAATTTATCAGCTTCATCTTCACACATGAGCATCCTTAGGTACAAGAGCTAGAGGCTGGCGTGCGAAAAAATGACAAAGAGCTTCAAATACTGAAGCGTAAAGCTGAAGCTTCCAAGAAAAGGGTCGATTTACTTGCTTCACAGGTTAAGACGGTAAGTCAAAATCAAGCTTTATGCCAATATTTGACTTCATGAATTACTCAAATGTGAGTGAACAATCATATGAAATATTAGTGTGAAAAATAAAGCAAAATGGCTTGTTAAACTTAGTAAATTATATGCGCTTCTTGAATTTTGAAGTAGCAATCAGTCTACGCAATTCTTGAATTGGCCATCAAAAAGCCGCTTCTGTGCGCAATAGCAGCCAGTTTATGCAATTGTTTGACGCAAGATGGCTTACTATATACGGAGTATTTTTTGTGAGCCATGTAAGTTATGTACCTTGTGCTGCCTGTCCAGTGCCTGATCTGAGTGCTAAAAAAGACATGCCCAAGCAACATAGCTGTACTGTTCTTCGAAGGCAATAAAAGATAGTTGGAGTGTGGATGTTCATTTTCTTCTCTAAAATAAATAGTTGTATATGTTGCTCATCCTTCTTACTTCAAAACGTTACTTTTTCCAGATGGCTGTCGTTGTCTCGGAACTCTGGTTACATATTCAAAAGCTAGAGCAAGCTCAGGAAGTCATAGAAGTATGACATTCCCCAAACATCTGAAGATCTATATATTTCATATTATTTCTGAAAAGTCTTGGGTTCTTGTATTCCTGACCATCATTGATCATAATAAATGTGACCTATTCTGCAGAGAAGAACTGCTGAGCTGAGGAGGTACATCCGCAATCAAAAGTGCTCCTTTTTCAAGGTAATATATACTGTGTGATATATACTTTTTTCTGTACATCGAGGGATGGGGGCGGGGATATGGAATGCTTTATTTGTAAATTGTAGACATGCTTTATTTAGTGTATTTCCTGTTTCTTCTGTTGTTACTTTTTTATCGTTCTCTTGTCATGAACCATAATAAGACTTTTTGCGTCTTTTTCTAGTTCATCAACAGATCTGGTGGTAGACGATATCATGAAATTGTAGCTCCCTACACTTCCGAGGCACTTAACTTACTGAAAATGTCACTCTCAGCTGTCAAGAAGTATCACCACCAGGTTAGTCCTTGACACCTCTCGAATTTTGCCGTAAATAATGAGTAATGACCACTTACCAGGTCTTTATTTAATACTTCGCAAAACCACTAGAACTTGTTAAAGACATGAATGAAAGAAGGGTTCGGATTTTAAGAATGACCGGTAAAATAATTTGCTCAGTTGAACATATTGTGGTGGAAGTTCTACTTTTATACTCTAGTCCTTAAGTTAATCTAAGGGTAAGATTATCCGTCATACTCTCTAAAGTCTTAAAACTCTGACACATCAACTTTTCAGTAACTTTTATTATTTCTTTATTATTCAGACTCATATCAGATATATTCATTTAGTTTAAGGGTATGTTAGATGATTTTAAAAATCGTAGGTATATGTTTGAATTTGAAAAACCATTGAGGTTAGCATTGAGGTTCAGCATAGCGCTTCCCGGCAATTTAGACGTTGAGACTATTCTTTGGCTATTACTATCAATTTGTTTAGCTTTGCTTATATATGTATTCCAGCTACAAGTTGTCGTCAAACATGAGATGGATAAACATGAGGTCACTGCCGTTCTGGCTGGTGAAGAGTCGGTATTTCTTCTTGTAAGTTGATTGATTTCTGGAAACTCATCTATCCAACCTTCAAACTTCATTTACACTTGATTAAACCTGTGGTTGATTGTTCCAGGCTTCTATTCTATTCATGTTCCCTGTCCTGCTTGCTCGGATATGGTTACCATCACTATGGAGATGACTGATCTACTCGTTTCCAAATTTATTGTCCTTGTTTTACTTTGTTGGTCAACCAATGTCATTTTGACCTTTAGTTTGTTGTATATTTTGAGTAAAATATCGGTCAAATCGATTTTGTTTGGGCATTAAACTCAAACGAGGACAATACAAAAAGCATGGAGGAAATATTATGCAGCATAGAAGAGAAAAACACTGTTTTGGCATTCTGAAGTTTGACACACGGTGGTTTGATATTGTGAGTTTGGGGCGTCGATACATCACCTAAAATGCTACAAAGGACTAATCTCCCAAGCCTGCTTTTGCCTCGATCAACCTTCTTCTCTGATGAACATCAATCTTGGTGACGGAACAGGGCTCGACAATGGAAAGCGTTTTTAAGATGGTGATTTTTATAGCAATATTTGTCATTTTATGGACTTAAAGTTGTCATTCCGGTCCCTGGAAAGTTTGGAAAAAAAAACTTATTCATCTAATACGTTAGCGTATCTAAATTGATTATTAGGTAGTTAAGAGCCTTGTTCAAAAGACAATTATTGTTTTTTTCTGTTTACAGTAGGAATTTCCTACTAGGAAATACTCCGTACGAAGTAGCTTACAATATCCCAAGCGGTTCAAAGGACACTTGGGTCCTCTTCTTTCAACTGAAATGAGCTTAATTGTACTTAATAGAGCTGAGCGGAAGTAAACTTAATTAAATAAAACTTAGCTAAATTGAACAGAGTTGAAATAAGAGTTAGTTTTTGAAAAGATTATTTGAATAGTACAAATAAACGCTAACCAGAAATAAAACGAACTAAAATTGAGACAAAAATAACGTCTTATTGTTAAAACCGTCTTTTATAAGTATTTTCAGCGTTTATGCATGTTATTATGAAGATTTTGCTAAAATGATGCTCAAAAACAAACTATTTATAAAGTAGTGTCGGTTTTAAACTATTAACGAAAATCGGTCCATGTCATCATTTCTATTTTTTTTTTTTTTGAAAATAGAACTAGTGCTGTCTAGGACAGCGACAAGTTCTTTAGCTCATTCCGGTGCTCGACAAGCTACATTCATGGCCTCCATTCTCTCTGATCCGACCATCAAATTACGAAATATCACATTTATTCTCTCCTTCTCACTTCCCTTATCATATTCACATATTTGTTTGAGCACAAATTCTTATTTGCAACGGCACTATCCGTCGCAAGCTTGTGACGGATACCGTTTTCTCTCGCAAAATACCCAATTTTTCTCTCTCTCCAACACTATTCCTGTGGCCCCCTTTCTCCACTAACTCATTTTATATCCATTTTATCTCACAAAATATCCGTCACAAATGACGACCCGTCGCAAACATGACTTACTATTGTTTGAGTTATTAACTTCGTGATTTGCGCAAAAAACGGCCCGCAATATAACCGTTCACTACCAATTTCGGTTTTGTTATACGTGCGACTGTCGAAGAGACAAGAGTAAAACTGGTAGTAATACTAAGGATAAATTACAAATAACCACCACGTATTTGCGTATTATTACAAATTACCACCCTGTATTTGTTTTTTTACAAATAACCCCCAAACTTTTACGTATACTCCCCGATCACCACCGTATTTTAATCCCGAACTTTTTGTTTCCTATTTTCCGTCTTGTTAAGTTACAATTTATATAAAATACCCATACTACCCTTTCTAATTACGCAAACTAACTCTACCCATACACACCCATATTCATCTTTCCCCAATTTACCAAATTAAATTACATTTCATAACCTAAATTCCAAAATTCCCCCAAATCATTCCATCCAAAATATGGGTGTTTATGTATGCGACACATATGTGTTTCTTGGGCAATTCAACTCATCTTTTTTCTATTGACTCATGACATTCGTATCTGAAGAATCACTGGACTGAAAATGAGATTTCACAAAATCGGAAGTACAGTGAGCTTGAATTCCCGACAACTGTTGTGTGCTCCTTGAATTTGGTTTTCAATGGCATAATGGCATATTATTCTTCATCATTCTATCCACTACAACATTCAGAGAGGTTTACATTTGATAAATGGAGGCTCTCACACCAGATATATTCATGTCCTCAACACAGAATTGTTGTATAGATTACTAGTACACTGACTGACTGCAACCTGATTCTGGGAACCCATTGGTGGATCATGGTAACCATGGCTGTTAGAAGAGATAAAGGAAGACTTATGATCATCCATCGGTTGGTCAATGTGTGTTACTTGTCTAGTAGTGTATAGACTACTGTATACCTATGTTTGGATGGAATTTGGAAAATGATTTTGGGGAATTTTAAAATTTAGGGTTATGAAATGTAATTTAATTTGGTAAATTGGGGAAAGATGAATATGGGTGTGTATGGGTAGAGTTAGTTTGTGTAATTAGGGAGGGTAGTATTGGTATTTTATATAAATTGTAACTAAACAAGACGGAAAATAAGAAACAAAAAGTTCGGGATTAAAATACAGTGGTGATCGGGGAGTATACGTAAAAGTTTTGGGGTTATTTGTAAAAAAACAAATACATGCTGGTAATTTGTAAAATTACGCAAATACGTGGTGGTTATTTGTAATTTATCCTAATATTAACGACTTCACCTAAAAACTTG
Source organism: Silene conica (assembly GCA_029255685.2). Taxonomy (NCBI): domain Eukaryota; kingdom Viridiplantae; phylum Streptophyta; class Magnoliopsida; order Caryophyllales; family Caryophyllaceae; genus Silene; species Silene conica. The sequence continues at coordinate 84,694,077 of CM055314.2, forward strand.
CAACAAAACAAAATTAAATTGATGACATAGCCACACTAATCCCTAATAGTTTGAGATTAACCTCAAAAATCTAACTAATTTGCCCAATAACTTCATTTGTCCAAAAAAATTCCAAATTCACACGAATATAAGATTAGATATTGTTTGATCAAATTTCAAACATTTTACTTAGTAACATTTTCACACTTAAATTGGAAATAGGAAATCAAAAGTGACAAACTACATTACATGTTGCAAGAAACATCGGTTATTAAGACCAACAAAGCGTCTTGTTTCCGTTACAAATTGCAGATGGATAGTTCATTTTCATAATAAAGTAAATGGAAGGATAAGCAGGGGCGAACCCACCTTAGAGTAAGGGGTAGCAGCCGCTACCCCAAACTTTAAAAAATTGATTTAAAAGACGGTTTTTTGCTACCAAAAATTGATGAATAATAGATAATTAAATGTTATCCCACTAATTACAATGTAAATATTTTGTGCCTCAATGCTAAAACCTTTAAATTTCAATCTGGTGGTTAAGGGTTTGAATCTTACCATGTGTAATGATTTTTTAAAATTTTTTTGCTACCCCAGAGATTGAATCCTGGGTTCGCTCTTGAGGATAAGTAGAAGAAAATGGAGCATTACACAGTAGTGTCATTTGCATTTTGTAATAGTTACACTATCCGTCATAAACTGAAAACGGATAGTATCGTAGTGCCGTCTTCAAAGAGATTTTGCGGGAGACCAACACACTTTGATCAAAAAGTCAAACATACATAATGCAAAGTTTATGAAATGTAAACATATAATTGAGACGGATTATATATCGGGTTTAAAATTAGGTAAGCAAAAGCGAACGGCAGCCGGTGCAGGCTGGCAAGAAAGTCCTTGATCTGCACAACAAGGATCCGTTGCTTCCTCCACGGGATAAACATCATCACAACGCATGCCGGCTTCACGACATACTTCCTCTTCAGCTTCTACACTATACCTCTGATCTGCTGCTTTACTGAATTAATACGAAACTCGAATACTTACTCTTACGGACGAATCAATATATAAGGTCTCACATGAATATATTTATTCTTATAAATTAAATAAGAAGTACGGAATTAAATAGACATTTGGGTCGCAATTAATGATAAAACAGATAAGAAAAACTTTAAGAGGCCATAACTAGTGGTTTACGAGCTCAATGAGTGAAGTTTTTATTTTCAAATTGATTATATTTTCGAGAATTACGATTTTTAAAAAAATTGTCGAATTTGGAACTCCAGGCCTCTCAAAGTTTGTTCAGTAAAAAAAAACTATTAGGATATTGGGCCTGTACTAGGCAAGTCCATCTATCATTATAAGTTTATTTTAGGGTTTGACGATATATTATAAATACATCGTTACACATCCAAATAATATTCTATCTCTTATGTATAAGGGAAGAGTGTATTATTAATCCGGTGTGTTACATGATATATTATAAGCTATTTATAATAGCTTATATGAGTCACATTTCATAAACCCTAACCCTACTTTAATGATAGTCAGCCATAAAACCGGAATACAAAATCTCCTACCTACTAGATCCAAATACGACAACTTTTTTCTTTTCAAATCGTAGTTCAAAAAAGGTCTTAAACTTTTTCGGATAAGAAAATTGGTATTTTGAGCAAAATGTCAAATCTCAGACGTACCGCGGGTATTATCTGATAAATAAATTAGTACAAATATAACAAGAAATAGAAATGATTATCATACCACCAAAAATTGGTGAAAAATTGAGTAAAGGAAGGATAAATAACCTGAGGCAGTGAGAATTAGAAATGCAAGAACAATGAAAATTACTGGTGCACCCTTCATAATAAGATTTGTAGGAGATAATAGAGTTTGTGTATTTTTTTTTCTGAAGGGAATACAGATTTTGTATATATATACACTTGAAAATGGGCTAGGTAGCACCAAAACGAACACGGACACGGACACGACACGGCATCCTATGAAATTTATAACGTATAATTTTATTTTTATCGCGTATTTAAAACTAAATCTAAACAAGTAAAGTTACAATTCAACCTTTATTATAACTAATTCTCATTATTCCACCCAAATTCATCTTTTAATCGATTTTTTTAAAATTCAATTCCTCGTCTAAACTATAATACTGTATGTTTAGAAATGTGTCCAACGAGTGTCGGACACGAGACGACTAATTAGAAGAAGTGTTCGTGCTACCTAGAAAAGGGTGACAACAAATAAATGGTGTTTGTTATTACGGTTTTTTTAACGTGTGCACCTATAACTCAAATGGGGTAGATTTACATTTTACAAGATATTCTCACTAATTAGGGTAAGAATGAATTTATACTTGAATATCTCGTGAAAATATCTTGTGAATCTTACTACAGTGTTATTAACGTGTACTTTAGCTAGAAAAACCTTTATTATTAAAGTCGATGATTTTTAACGTTTCAATAGTAGGTCTTTGGCAAGGATAAGAGCCAAAAAATTGCCTCGAATCATTGACTTTAGTTTTTAATGACGACTGCAGTTAGAAGTTTGAACCTATCATTTGGGTTTATCAAGAAAAAAAATAATAAAATTTCATTTGTGTTAAGAACTTAAATACTAAAGTAACTGGGAGAGGAGTGCACGATGTTGTGTTGTGTGTAGCACTTAGGGGTCGATTTCATTTGTGTTGAGAAACTTTCCACTTGCCCTCTACTTGCCTTTTTATCTCATAATTATAAATTTGTGATAGATAATCCGTCGCAAATGAGAATCTATGTTAGTTAATAGTTGTGTCAAAGTTTAAATCACAATACAATAAGGGGGTGTTTGTTTCTACTCATAAAGGTACGAGGTATGAGTTTCGAATGAGCAAGAGTGCAAAACTCATACTAGTTGTTTGTTTTGCAAAAATAGAGGTTTCATACCAATACCTCAAACCCACAAGATATGGGTTTCTCATACCCAAAGGGAGGTGGGTATGAAATTGATACCCATGGGGTATCGAATAATAAAATCAAAAGCCGTGAAAAAAAATTACATGCAACATTTTAAATGATTTTTGTTTACATTTATTTGATCATGATTTTTTCAATATAAAAAATAACTTTTGTAATGTTGTATTTTAGATTTTTTTAACTTTGATAAAGTTCATCAACTTCATTCCACCCAAAATTAAAACAAACACATCGTATGAAAATCAAGTTCCAAACCCATACTACCCGGGTATGATTCCCGATTCCAAACCCATACCCACGCGCTAATCAAATGCCCCCTTAAAAGCTAAGACTGTTACCACTAATATATTTTATTTTTATTTAAAGCAAACAATAGGTCTTGTGAGAGAACGTTTCTCACTAATTTAGTGAAAACCTTATAGTGAAACAAAAATTTTAGTGGGCCTCTCACCCATCATGTGAGAGGTCTCCCAATAACGTTATTGAGGGACAGTCTCTTTGGAATTTGTGTGTAAGATATACTTCATTTATATCCCAACTACACATTTTACTACTTAATCCATTATTATTCAATCTACCACTTTCTAAATAAAGTAAGAAAATCACTAAAGTTTCATTGAATGGTCCACCTTGAATCAACCATCATAGTATCATACCTTTAAATTTAAAAAAAAAAAACATCTTTCACACTTTTAATTGTACTTTTAATAGTTTTTTTAACATTTTTTTTAATATTTATGCAAAAAAATATACACTTTGGATATGAATGGAGGAAGTAAGTTATACCGTACATTTTTTTTATATACTTTATATGATTAATAATAAAATTTATTTCATAAAGTTTGATGATTTGCGATAAGTAACAATAACATTAATTTCAGTTTATAATAATCTTTAAAAAAACAATAATTCAATAACAGTAAAATAATTTGGAGTCAAAATCATTACAATAAATTTATAATTTATATATTTCACATTTAGTTTCATACCGAATTATATTTGTATTAGTTAATCGAAGATATTTATGAATATATAACAAAGTTTTTAAAAACAGACACGTATATATTTTTGTATGGGCATAAAACTAGTAAAATTGTTATTTTTGTACAATTATATTCATATTGTTCTACAAAGTGCAAGAGTTTCATCTCGGTGTTATACAGCTCATTAATGAATAATATAAATTCTCTTGCATCGTAGAATTCGTTGTGTAAGATCGAGTTAAGACTAGTACGGAGTAACGGTTTATTTTTTTTATTACACTTTTTAATTATTTTTGTCTTATAATTATGCATTCAACCTAATTCCTTTTTATTGGTAGCTCTACCTCCTCTTAAAATGTTTATTTAGAGAAAATATTTTACAATTTAATGAAAAAATGTACTATAGACTATAATGATGTAACGAAATAAACATAAGTTTATTAAATATGTATGAAATTAAAGAAACATTTAGGTCACAATCAACAATAATAAAGTGAAAAATAGAAACATTTAGGTCACAATCAACAATATTATTTGTTTTCAACAAAAATAAAACAAAAATGACAAATAACAATATTACATGTTGCAAGAAAATATCGGTTAAGACCAACCTAACTTGACCAAAATTAAAAATAGAGATAATGCATTAATGCATACTTGATGAGTCGAAGAAAATAATAAGTCTTTTTTAAGACGGATATCTCCGTCTTAAGTTAAGACGGATCAAATAGTTGTCACTTGTATGAATGAGACAAAAATGAAAAAGTAGCGAACATCAACATGTTTGTTTTATGTACACAAGTGAGTTATTATTTGAGGCGTCTAAAACTTAAAACGGATACTTCCATCTTCCATAAGAATTTGTGCGAAGAAATACTTATTTCATAACAAAATATAATTTAACATGGCCCAGACCCGTTGTTGAATTTAAAGGAAAAATAATTTGTATTATTGAATGTTGTTTTACATTGATATGTGACGAATGTATTTATAATACATCCGTCCTCAATAAACCCTAGGATGAACCCTAATGATAGTTGGGCTAGGCCCAATATCCTAATAGTTAGTCTTGCTTGTGACGGGTCGGGTGGAAAGACGGATAATGACACTCACAAAACGAATAGGGGACAAGGTGGGGCACCTCCATGTGCTTTACTCTCTCCTCTTAATGGGTATTTTGTGAGACAAAATGGTATCCGTTTTTTCCTTGTCACGGATAACCTCCGTCTACAATGAGAATTTGTGTTAACCCAAACGGGGTAAACAATACAGAAAGTTGCCCGGCCCAACCTGGCAAGCAAGTCCTTGATCTGCACAGCAAGGATCCGGAACTTCGCCTTGTGGATAAGCATCGTTACAGAAAAGCCATACCTCACGACATTGTTCCTGAGCTTCGACACCACACATCTGCTGCTTCACTGATATTATTACCATATTTTATGTATTAGTTCATACTACGTTTAAAAACTCAAATAAAATTGTTTTTTTACAATCAAATTCATATTGTCCTACGAAGTGCAACAGTTTCATCTGGCGTCATATATCTCATTAGTTTGTACTATTTAGGTTGCACGGACACTTCTTCAAATTAGTCGTCCCGTGCCGGCTCGGTGTCTGACACTTGTGGGACACATGACTAAACATATTATAGTTTAGACGAGTAATAGAATTATAAAAAAAAACACAAATTCTTATCGTAATTGCTCATTCATATACGAGTTTTACTCATTCATACTCTTTTTTTTTTTTATTACTTTTCCATTCTATGCCCTCTGCCTAAGAAAAATTCTCCTCTCTAATTCTCTCTGATTCTCTCCCCCACAAAAAAACCCTAAACCACACAACTATGGATGCTAGCTCTCGTATCGATCAGGTAATAATTCTAATCTCTACCTTTATCAATTATATTATATGAAATTAAAAAATTGATTTAGACTAATTAGATTAGGGTTTCTTTAAATCGTTTTCAGTTTTAACCTAATTAAGGTATGTAACAAGGTGTAATTAAAGGCCTTATTTTTTTTTCGAAAATGCTTACATCAAATTACACGAAGTGAATACGTCTCAGGCCTCTGTAATTTCAGTAATGAATCGCTTTTCAAAGCAAAGTGCAAAACAGTGAGTCTCATAGTAGGTCTATGTTATGCTTGCTTTCCAACCAAAGTAAACCAAGAAGCCGGTTAACCAAGCATCCATATATAAGTATAAGCGCCTTTGATTGAAACCGAAGTCAATTGATGAAGAAAGATCCCACGAGATTGGACGCTATTGGGAGTGATTCAAACAAAGATAAGAATATCATCAGGACAAAGCCTTTAGATTGATTATTAGCATATGAAGATTCCTCGATGAGAGAACTTTTCTGTTTTGTATATGGAAAAGCTGCAACCGTTCCCTCTTGTCTGCTTAATGTACGTAAAGCAAGTGTACCAAGCTTTAACAATGGCAGAACCATGATTTTAAACTACAAATTTCTGGGTTTTTGATGAAGGTAAGTTTATTGTAGTACGTGCACACCAAGTGTTTGATCATAATGTTAGGGTGAGAAGTAGAAACCAAATTGTGAATGTTGGGAAAATATAGGAGTATAATAGTCAATTATGTGTATGATCGAGTAAAACTCGTTTATGATTGAGCAACACCAATTCTTATTTGCAACGGCACTATCCGTCGCAAGCTTGTGACAGATATCGTTTTCTCTCACAAAATACCCACTTTTTCCCTCTCTCCAACAATATTCTTGTGGTCCCATTTCTCCACTAACTCATTTTGTATTCATTTTATCTCACAAAATATTCGTCACAAATGACGACAGTCGCAAGCAAGACTTACTATAAAAAAAACGATTAGAAGTAAGATGGGTTTGGGTGGAAAGATGAGAATTAATTATAGCAAAAGTCGAATTGTACCTTTACTTGTTTAGATTTAGCTTCAAATACATGATAAAAATAAAATTATACGTTATTTTGAGTTATTTTTTGAAATAGGCGATTTTCAACAATTGATTAACGAAATAGGTAACTTTTGAAATTTATTATCGAAAATGGGTCCACGTCATCACCGAGGCTAGGCTGTTATTCAAGTCGCTTACCCGGAGGGCGACCATATTAACAACGATGCAAAAATCCTCCCAAAAGCAAGTCGCTGAAGCGACTTTGATTTGTGATACCAAGTCTCTCTGGCGGCAGACTAACATCAATCAAGCATGATTTGTGAGCAACATCAACCAAGCAACATCCTCTCAGATATAAGTCCTCATCATCCTCATCACCATTATCATCACCATCACACCATAGTTTTGAACCGAAGGAAGATCAGAAGACGATTGATCTTTCTGCACACCATCACCATCCTCATCATCTTCATCATCAGGGGCGTCCAATAGCATGTTCAACATGTTCTAAGAACCGGGGCCCAAAACTCAGTTTTTTTAGATTACATTAACATTTTGTTGTATTAAATTAGTATTAATATGTCTGGCTCTAGTGGTTTGAGCATTACCTTTCAACTTGATGTCTAGAGCTCAAACCCCTTGGGTAGCAAAATCTCATTTTTAATTTTATATATTTGCCTTTGTTAAAGTATTTTTTCTATTTTATAATTTTTATTCAAACAAAATTGGATTTATATTTTTAATAACCTTAATTAAAACCAAAAAAAACTTTTGTGTCATCTAAAAAACCAACTTTTTTGGTTTATTATTTATAAAAAAATATTATTTGCTAATAAGTAGTACTATTTAAGGCCCTAAATTGATAATTGAAGCCGGGCCTCCTAAAATCATTGAACGCCTTTGTTCATCATCATCACCACCTTCATCATCATTGCCATCTTCATCAGCATCATCACCATGATCAGCTTCTTCGGCGTCCTCGTCATCGACAACATCAACCGTTGTTAAAATTGATTTAAATTGAATTTGTGAATTTGTGAGTTTTGTTTTGGGTTATGGAAATTGGGCAAATTTATTTTCGGGTTTAAATTGAATTTGTGAATTTTATTTTGGGATTGAGGAAATTGGGGAGATTTGTGAGATTTGTTTTTAGGTTGGGGAAAAGGGGAACGAAACAGGGGAAGAGAAAGAGAAGTAATTAAAAGGGGAACAAGTCGCTCACCCCTAGAGCGACTTGATTTCTTGCTCAGATTCGGAAAATTCAATCCTACGTGAACTCATATTCGGTAATAAATTTCAATAGTTACCCATTTCGTTAATTAATTAGTGAGAATCGCCCATTTTGAAAAAAGCCTCCGATTATATTTAAATGACATGTCTCGTGTCCTAAATTTCATAAGATGTCGTATTACGTGTCCTTATTTGTGGTACCTACACTACCTAGTGTACTGTTGTGTAAGACTTATATGGAGTAACGGTTTATTTTTTAGTAAGTCTTGCTTGCGACGGGTCGTCATTTGTGACGGATATTTTGTGAGATAAAATGAATACAAAATGAGTTAGGGAGAAAGGAGACCACAGGAATAGTGTTGGAGAGAAAGAAAAAGTGGGTATTTTGTGAGAGAAAACGGTATCCGTCACAAGCTTGCGACGGATAGTGCCGTTGCAAATAAGAATTTGTGTATTTTTGCAATATACCTTTTTATTTATTGTATAATTTTTGGCATTAAACCTAATTCTTTCTATTGGTAGCTCTACCTCCACTTAAAATGTTTATTTAGAGACTGTTTTCCAATTTAATGAAAAAAAGTATTATTGACTATAATGAAGTACCGAAATAGGTATATAAGTTATGATTAAGATAAAAATACGTATACAGTATGTCAATTAAATAAGTACGAAATTAAAGAGATATTTAGGTCACAATTAGCAATGGTATAGTGAAAAATTAATAAAGACGGTACAGAAAATGGTATGTCAATAACTTAATGAATTATCGTTTCTTCTTTTTCTGTTTGAAAAATGGGATTAGCTTTTATGATGTAAATGCTATAACAAACGCTAGAAAGATAAATAAAGAAAACAAAAATATAAATTAATTACGGGGTTCACTAACAGTCCTTAGGCTACGTTCACAAGGCAGATGGAAGAAAAGTTTTATTGATATTGAGTAATTTTAGATTCAGATTCAGATTTAGATTCATAAAGTTATAATATACATAATTGTTTAGGTCATCTTAGAGAATAAATAATCCGTAGCAAATGTCATCAACGTAAGCAATAATATATCGAGATATCGAGCTTAAACAGTTGGTCTTGCTTAAGACGGGTCGGTTTGAGAGACGGGTAATGACACTAACAAAACGGATATGGGGACAAGGTGGGGCACCCCCATGTGATTCTCTCTCTCCTCTAAGTGGGTATTTTGTGAGGTAAAATGGTATCCGTCTTAAATTTAAGACGAATAGTGTCGGTCTGAAATAAGAATTTGTGGAGCTTAAATTATAATGTTATAAATTAACTAGTACAAAAGTACAAATATAATGAAGAATAGAAATGAATATCATAACACAAATAATTGGTGGAAAATTGAGTAAAATAAAGGATAAATAACCTGAGACGCTGACAACTAGAAATGCAAGAACAAACATTATTACTCGCGTGCCCTTCATAATAAGTTGTGCAAATGAGATAGGATTAATAGAGATGCGTATTATGTTGTTCCCTTGATGCTGGTATATATAAGAAGAGTAGCAAGCCAGCAAGTCTCCCTTATGACGAGTATATTCGTTATACGGGGGCGAGTTCATGTGGATGAATAAGACGAAATTGTTTGTTTCTCTTTAGACATTTTGATTTTGTCTCATGTATCCCACATGAAAATTAATTGACCAGTCGCAAACGTGCGACGAATATGTCCGTCACAAATGATAATTTGTGTAAGAAGAGTAAGTGAATTACGCATATGTTGTAACGATAAATTAAGGTTTATTATTTTCCTAAAGCCCATGAGTGTTAGTAAGAGAATCATAAATTCAAGGTAGTAGTACACTACCACCAGTTTTACAGTTATTTAGCATTATAATAATATTTTTGAGTTTTGTTTTAAAAATGATGAGTATTGCTATAAAATTTCCGTGTTCAGTTATTAAAACATTAAGTTCAAAAAAATAACAATAAAACTCAAAAATATTACCTATAAACTTATATAAATTTTAGTTTTGACATAAAAGAAAATTAAAATCTAACTTATAAAATTTAATAAGCTCAGAAAATATAGTATATATATGTTCAAAAATAAATAAAGTTTGAGTTAATAAGCTAAAAAAATACTCAGAGGCTAAAAAAAAAATGCTCATATACTCGAAAACAAATAAAATTTGAGGTAATAAGCTAAAAAAAAGTAATCATATCATATGCTCAAAACAAATAAAGTTTAAGATAATAAGCTCCAAAAAACACTCATATACTCAAACAAATGAAATCGTGAGCTAATATATCTGATGTATATTCCTTTTCTCGGTATTAATTAATAGTACGTCTCTGGCAATGATGAAGAGCCATAAAGATTCGATTCCGAGTGCCGGATATGTCTATCGCAAGTTTTTAATGAGTTAATTTCTCTTATTTGAATAAATAATTAAGATAAAGCATAAAAAAGCTTAAATGAGTTATCTTTTTCTATCCAAATGCATAATACTTAACCATTCACAAGTTTACGCCGGATATCATCCATAAATAAAAACACAGAAATTAGTGAAGATTCCCTTGGATCATTGACTTTAATTTTCAATAACCAACTTGATTTAGAACCTAGTACCATTAACATGGCAATATGGCATTAGTAAATTGATTTAACGACAGATAAAGGTATATTTTCTTTCCTAAGACCATGTTTATTCACAAATTCTTATTTGCAACCGCACTATCCGTCGCAAGCTTGTGACGGATACCGTTTCCTCTCACAAAATACCCACTTTTTCTCTTTCTCCAACACTATTCATGTGGTCCCCTTCCTCCACTAACTCATTTTCTATCCATTTTATCTCACAAAATATCCGTCACAAATGGTGACCCGTCGCAAGCAAGACTTACTAATGTTTATTAATGGTTCACTTCACCTAGGTTCAAGCAAATATAATTACAAATTTTTGTTTAAGACAAAAGTATCCGTTTTAAGCTTAAGACGGGTCAAATAATGATTCATTTGCATAGATAAAATAAGCTTATTATTTCTCTTTGTTAGACTTTTTCAATTTAATCTTATTCATACAAGTGGCTATTATTCAACCCGTTTTAACCTAAAACAGATATATCCGTTTTAAGGAAGACTTGCATGTGATAGACGCAGGATTCGAACCCACAATCACTAAGTGGGAATTTAAAGGCTTTGTTATTAAAGTAATTGAACCATAAGATATTTACTGTGTATTTAATGGGATAACATTTAATTATCTACTATTAAGCAATATTTGAGGTAACAAAAACCCGTCTTTTAAACCATTTTTTTAAAGTTTGGGGTAGCGATTGTCACCCCCTTGCTACTAGGTGGGTTCGCCCCTGAGTGGGAGGATGAGTGAGGGGGAGATGGAGTAATTGTTGGGTCGTGTCACTTACATTTTGTGAGAGGTATATTATTCGTCCTCGACTTATGACAGTTAATATCCGTCTCCAAAGAGAATTTGTGATATAATTAACAATAGAAATGAATATTATAACGCAAATAATAGGTGGAATGGAGTAAATAAAGTATAAATAATCTGAGGCAGTGACAACTAGAAATGCAAGAACAAACATTATTACTCGTGTGGCCTCCATAATAAGTTGTGTAAAAGAGATACTGTATAATAGAGATGCGTATTATGTTTCCTTGATGCTTGTATTTTTTTTTTTTGCGAGACTTGATGCTTGTATTTATACAAGCTTAAGAACGGTAAGTGAATTACACATACGACAAGTTGAGATTTTTTTCCTATCATAGACTATAGTCCATGAGTGCTCATTTATGACGGCGGTATCCGTTATTATCAGGCCCGGCTCGTATGGGTGATCAACCCGTGCGGTTGCACTGGGCCCCCAAAAATTTGGGGCCCAATTCTGTAAAATGAGAAAAAGCTTATATACACTTTGAGACAAATAAAATTAGTAGAATGATTATGGGCTTAGTGGTATAAGTGTCAATGTTTTAGGGAAGCAACCCGAGTTCGAATCCTTGTGTAAACATTTTTTTCCTTTTTTACTTGACAGCCCACTATTCATCCTTTTAATAAATATTTTTTAATTCTAATATTTGTTACAAATTCTCGTGATGGTCGATATTATTTATGTTTGTTGAAATTTTCTCTCCGATGATTAAAATAATAAATGAAATAGCAAATTTCCTTTAAGATGAAAAATGTAGAGAAAAAATGATAGAACATGACGTCAAAAATATTTAAACGATAGTAATTTAGGGCCTTCATAAAATTTCGCACAGGGCCTCGAGAATCTCCCAGACGGCCCTGGTTATTATGGACATATTAGACTATTAAGAAGTTGTTATAAGAGTTAGTTATAATCAGTTATAGTTAGTTATAACTAACTTAGTCTTTACATTCCTAATCATATATAAACAAGTACCATCTTGTATTCAATTTAACACAATCATAATAACATTGATTTTACTCTCTCTAATATACATTTTTCATATCTTGGTTTCCTCTGTTCTTATCCTTCTCTATTCATACATAACAAACCTTACACCCATTAATGGTGATTAAGGTTCTCATATGTATCAGAGCCTAATAATCCTTTGATCTAAACGCTTCCGCACTATCTTTCTTATTCTTTTCATCACATCAAGATGCCTTCTGCGAGTGAAGAAACCACTACTTTGTATTCGCCTCTTGATGATCCTCTTTATTTGAGCCAAACAGATCAACCTTCCTCGACTCTTGCTTCGTTCAAGTTTGATGGCTCTAATTTTCTCACCTGGCAGAGAGAAGTCATTCAAGCTTTATTTTCCAAGAATAAAGCAGGTTTCATAACTGGGGAAGTTGCAATGCCTGCAAAATCTGATCGAAAACATAATCAATGGATTCGTTGTGATCTTTTTGTCACACGATGGATTCTTAATTCTCTTGTTGAGCAATTGAAGGAAACTTATCAATACTGTACTTCTGCTAAAAATCTATGGGAAGAATTGTTTGAGAGATATGGTCAACTTAATATTCTTGAACTCTATGAGTTAAAGAAGGAGTTGAACAATGTCAAACAAGAGAATCTTCCGTTGATTGATTATTATAACAAGATGCGCCGTGTTTGGGATAATCTTGATCATATGGATCCCTTTCCTAAGTGCTCTTGTGGTGCTATGTCAGCTTGCACATGTCAATTACTTAAGCGAGTTCTTGACAGGGAAACTCATGCCAAGTTGATTCAGCTCTTGATGGGGCTTAATTCAAGCTACGAGCAGACTCAATCTGCTGTTTTAACCATGGATCCTTTACCACCAATTAATAGAGTAATTGGTATCCTTCAAAAGGTTGAGAAGCAGAAGAGTTTGAATGATGCTTCTAATGATAGTTTGGTTGAAGCTGCAGCATATAATACCAAGAGACAGCCTGTTAAACATCAGAAACTTTCTCCTGTGTCTTCTTCTGAGGAATCTGCCACTGCTAATTTCTGTACCCATTGTGAGAAATCTGGGCATGTTGTTGAGGATTGCTACAGGTTAAAGACTTGTACCTTCTGTAATATAAAAGGCCATATTCTTGAGCGTTGTTATAAGTATAAAGCTTCCAAGAAAGGCAAAGGGAAATCTGCAGGTTCTACCAAGTTAGCAGGGAATGTTCAGTCAGGTTTTTTCAATCAAGATGAAGAGTATGCAGATGTATCTCCTCTTGAATATAATACTGCTTCTGCTGCTTCAACTTCTGGGCCTGGTTCTGTTCAGACTCTTGGATCAGATGTTGTGCAGGGTATTATTTCTTCTGTCATGGAGCAAGTATTGAAGGCAATTTCTGATAAGTCATCATGTTCTGAAGATCCTTTAAAAGCCTCTGTTAATTTTGCTGGTATGACCACTTCTTCTCGTGCCTTTGCAGTTAATAATCTTTCTAAATCATTGGCATGGATCATTGACACAGGTGCTACTGATCACATGATTTCTGATCTAAAACTACTAACTAATGTTAGGTTATTGCATAAGCCTATTTCTGTCTCATTACCTGATGGTTCAGTCAAGTTGGTTTATCATGTTGGCCAAATTAAGCTTACTAACACCATTAATTTGTATAATGTTTTGCATGTTCCTGATTTTCAGCAAAACCTATTATCTGTTGGCAAGCTTATTTCCTCTTCTGGTTTAACTGTGTTATTTTTAAAAACCAAATGCTTGTTTCAGGACCCTTCAAGTAAGGAGGTTATTGCTGTTGGCTATCGTTTTGGTGATCTTTATAAGTTTGCTGCTGATAGTGATACATCTAATTGTTCTGTTTAAAACAAAACTGGCTGCAATGTAATCACTGAAACAGATATTAATCTTGTTCATACAAGATTTGGTCATAGTTCTTTGGAAAAACTAAAGCATGTACCTGGTTTGTGTCTTGCAAATGTTCATAAAATTTCTTGTGAGACTTGTATATTTGCCAAGCATCATCTTTTACCATTCCATAGAAGTCTTTCTTATGCTAAATCTTTTTTTGATTTGGTGCATATTGATGTTTGGGGTCCTTACAAGGAACCTACTTTGACTGGTGCTAAGTCTTTTCTCACTGTCTTAGATGATCATACTAGGAATACCTGGGTTTTCTTGCTTCAGAATAAATCTCAAGTCCCTGGTCTTATTAAAAGCTTTGTTTCTTATGTTGAAAACCAATTTAATAAAAGAGTTAAGATCTTCAGATCAGACAATGGGACTGAGTTTATTCAGGAAACTTGTAAAGACTTCTTTGCAGAAAAAGGTATTGTCCATCAGAAAAGTATTGTAGGAAGACCTCAACAGAATGGGAGGGTGGAAAGAAAGCATAGGCATCTCCTAGAAACAGCTAGGGCCTTAAGATTTCAGTCTAATCTTCCTATTAAGTTTTGGGGAGAATGTCTTCTAGCTGCAGCTTATTTGATTAACAAGATGCCATCTAAAATTCTGGATTGGAAAACCCCTTATGAGTTGTTATTCAAAGTGTTGCCTAGTTATTCTGAATTAAAAGCTTTTGGTTGTCTATGTTATGCTACTAAGCCTCCTGTTGTAACTGATAAGTTTGCAAAAAGAGCAAGAAAGTGTATATTTTTGGGTTATCCTTTCAATCAAAAAGGTTATAAATTATATGACTTAGAGAAACAAACTATTTTCACAAATAGAGATGTTTGTTTCCAAGAGTCTGTGTTTCCTTATAAGGATACTCAGCTAAGCAATCAGGACAGCCAATGTGTTCTGGATACATCAAGTGTCTTGTCTATTGATGAAGCTTTTAACCAGCACCAGCGTCCTTTCCCAACACCTGATTCAGTCAGTCAAGAGAATCCAGCAACCACTGGTACAACTACTACAACAACAATACCATCTGATACACAGACTGTTGCTACTACACAGTCTGTTCCTGATACACAGACTGTTACTACTACACAGTCTGTTCCTGGTGTTGTTTCTTCTGGTTCAATTCCTGCTATTTTACCTTCCGATGATACTGTCAGAAAGTCTGATAGGGTCAGGAAACCGTATGTTCTACTTCAAGGGTTTCAATGCTCTTTACCCAAGTCTGCAACTGTTCCAAGGGCATTACATGTTCAAACTGTTCAGAATATGCAAGGGTTTGATAAAGAATATATTCATTCCTTTTGTAATATGGTTGAGCAAAAAGAACCTTCCACCTTTAAGCAAGCCTCTGATGATGATAGATGGGTTGAGGCTATGGCAAAAGAAATAAAAGCTTTAGAGGATAATGAAACTTGGGATATCACAGAATTGCCAAAGGATAAAACTGCAATTGGCAGCAAGTGGGTTTATAGGATTAAATATAATCCAGATGGCACAGTTGACAGATTTAAAGCAAGGTTGGTTGCCAAAGGTTACAACCAAGTAAAGGATAAGGACTATAAACATACTTTTAGTCCTGTAGCTAAGTTTGCCACTGTTAGGACTTTAATGGCTGTTGCTTCTTTGAGAAAATGGTCATTGCATCAACTAGATATCAATAACGCCTTCTTACATGGTTTTTTGGATGAAGAAGTCTATATGAGGCCACCACAAGGATATTCCAAAGCTAAACAAGGACAAGTATGTAGGTTAAGAAGGTCTCTTTATGGCCTTAAACAGGCCTCTAGACAATGGAACTTGGAATTGACCAAATACTTACTTAGTTTGGGGTTTTCTCAATCCAAGTATGATTATAGTCTGTTTACAAAGGGTAGTTCTGCAAATAAGGACCTTCTGATAGCCTTAGTATACATGGATGATCAACTAAATGCCATAGAATTACTAAAAACACAGCTGCACCAGAAGTTCACTATTAAGGATCTGGGGCCATTAAGGTATTTTTTGGGCATTGAGGTTGCTAGGAATAACCATGGCATCATATTAAATCAAAGAAAATATGTGTTGGACATATTAGCTGATTCTGGGTTTGAGGATTGTATTGCAGCAAAATTTCCAATGCAAAAAGGACTAAAGTTGTCCACAGAAGAAGGAGAATTACTGCAGGATCCTGAGAAGTATAGAAGATTGGTGGGCAGATTGCTTTATTTGCAAATGACTAGACCAGACATTTCCTACAGTGTACAGCATTTAAGTCAGTTTGTCAGTCAGCCTAGACAACCTCATTACAATGCTGCACTTCATGTTCTGAGATATCTAAAGGGTACCATAGATGCTGGGTTGTTTTATTCATCTTCTGGATCATGTAGCCTCAAAGCGTATTCAGATGCAGATTGGGCAACTTGTGCTTATAGCAGTAGGTCTCTTAGTGGGTATTGCATCTTCCTTGGCAAGTCACTAGTCTCATGGAAGACTAAAAAACAACCTACAGTCAGTAAAAGCACTGCTGAATCTGAATACAGGGCGATGTCCTATGTTACCAGTGAGATAATTTGGCTAGTTAACCTTCTGCAAGACCTACAGGTTCCTGTTCAGATGCCTGTCTCTTTGTTCTGTGATAATACAGCTGCAGAACACATCTCAAAGAACCCCGTCTTCCATGAACGTACTAAGCACCTAAATGTTGATTGTCACTTTGTTCGTGAGCAACAACAGTTAGGACTTTTGCAGACGAAGCATGTTAAAAGCACTGAACAACTGGCTGATATAATGACTAAGCCTCTTGGTGCTTATGAACATCTGCAATTTTCTGTCAAGCTAGGTCTACAATTTGCTACTGGTAGTCCAGCTTGAGGGGGGGTTATGGACATATTAGACTATTAAGAAGTTGTTATAAGAGTTAGTTATAATCAGTTATAGTTAGTTATAACTAACTTAGTCTTTACATTCCTAATCATATATAAACAAGTACCATCTTGTATTCAATTTAACACAATCATAATAACATTGATTTTACTCTCTCTAATATACATTTTTCATATCTTGGTTTCCTCTGTTCTTATCCTTCTCTATTCATACATAACAAACCTTACACCCATTAATGGTGATTAAGGTTCTCATAGTTATAAACTTGTGACGAATACCGTTTTCTCTCACAAAATACTCATGAGAGATGAGTGAGAATGCACATAAAGAGTGCCCCACCTTGTCCCCTCTCCCCTTTTATGAGAGGTCACAAGCTTGTGACGGAATTAGCTCGTCACATGCAAGACCTGCTGATTAAGGCCCTGTTCTTTTGGACTTCAAGTCACTTAACTTAAGTTCACTTCAGATCCTATAAGTTCAGTTCAGTTCAGTTCAGTTCCTATAAGTTCAGTTCAGTTCCTATAAGTTCAGTTCAGTTCAGATCCTATAAGTTCAGTTCAGTTCAGTTCCTATAAGTTCAGTTCAGTTCAGTTCAGTTCCTATAAGTTCAGTTCAGTTCAGTTCCTATAAGTTCAGTTCATATAAACTCAATTAAGAAAAGTTATATACGGAGTATTATTTTTAACAATCGATACAAACATTTCGCTTTAATTAGTCGATACACGTCATCTATAAAAAAAACAATTCATTAATAATTTACCCGTCTTTTACTCTCTAATTAATGACAAACTATCATCATCATCAATGCCAAAAAACAACAACTCATCATACGACACCCCCACCCTCACCAATTGTCACTCTCTCATTAATCAATTTCTTCATCACCATTGTTAGAGAAAATAAATGGTTAGAGAAAATTATAATTGTGAATTATTTTTATCGTAATGTAATTGTAGTATAATGTATGAGCTATTAACAAGCCATTATATATAAAGTTGAAAATATTTTAAACTACTTTGTGTTTTAGACTAATTTTTTATCAATGTCATCTATTGGACGAGGATAATAATAATAATAATAATAATAATAATAATAATAATAATAACAACAACAACAACAACAACAACAATAATAATAATAATAACAACAATAATAACAATAATAATAATAATAATAATAATAATAATAATAATAATAATAATAATAGTTAACTTAAATTAAAATAAAGTTAATTAAGTTCGGATTTTATAAGTTTAGTTCAGATCCTATAAGTTAAGTTCAGTTCAGTTTCTATAAGTTCAGTTCAGTTCAGTTCAGTTCCTATAAGTTCAGTTCAGTTCAGTTCCTACAAGTTCAGTTCAGTTCAGTTCAGTTCCTATAAGTTCAGTTCAGTTCCTATAAGTTCAGTTCAGTTCAGTTCCTATAAGTTCAGTTCAGTTCAGTTAAGTTTCAGTCCAAAAGAACAGGGCCTAATAGTTGGCCCTTGGCAATGATGAAGAGCCATAAAGATTCCCGTAGGTCTTCTTTGCAACCGATATATTTATAGCAAGTTTTTAATGGGCCAATTTTTTTCATTTGTATAGATAGAATAAAATATAAAAAATTTTAGATGTCTTATCGTTTTTTACTTAAATAAATAATATTTTACTTGTCGTAAGTTTACGACCGATATCTTTATCCAAACATAAAATTTGGAAGATTCCCCTTGAATCATTGACTAATTTTTAATTACTGACTTAAGTTAGAACCTATCACTAACATGGCAATATGGCATTATGTCATATCCACAAAAATTAAATTTAACTAATAAATTTTAATAAGCTCAGAAAAAATACATTTATATTCAAAAAGAAATAAAGTTTAAGGTAATAAGCTCAAAACCGAAAATTATAAGCTAATACATCAGATCTTTTATTCCATTCTCTCGCTATTAATTAATAAAAGGCCTTTGGCAATGATGAAGAGCCATACATATTCACTTTCTAGAGACGGATATATCTATCGCAAAATTTTAATGGGTTAAATTTTTCTTATTTGAATAAATAAGATAAAACATAAAAAACCTTAAACGAGTTATCTTTTTTTATTCCAATAAGTAATACTTAACCATTCAAAAATTTAGGCCGAAAATCCTCCTATAAATAAAAACAGAAATTTGTGAAGATTCCTTGGATCATTGACTTTAATTTTCAACAACCGACTTGATTTAGAACCTAGTAGTCTAGTACCATTAACATGGCAATATGGCATTAGTAAATTGATTTAACGACAAACAAAGGCATATTTTCTTTCCTAAGACCATGTTTATTAATGGTTCACTTCACCTAGGTTCTGAAAAAATATATACACATTTTTTATTTAAGACGGAATTATCCGACTTAAATTTAAGACAGGTAAAATAATAATTCATTTGTATAGATAAGATAAACTTATTTCTCATTGCTAGACTTTTTCAATTTTATCTTATTCATACCAGGGCCGTCTGGGAGATTCTTGAGCCCTGTGCGAGATTTTATAAAGGCCCTATATTAGTATCGTTTAAATCCTTTTGACGCCATGTTCCATCATTTTTTCTCTACATTTTTCATCTTAAATTAAAATCGGAGAGAAAAATTCAATAAACATAAATATTATCGACCATCACGAGAATTTGTAACAAATATTAGAATTAAAAAAACATGATTAATATCGACCATCACGAGAATTTGTAACAAATATTAGAATTAAAATATTTATTAAAAGGATGAATAGTGGGCTCACAAGTAAAAAAGATGAAAAAACTGTTTACACTAGGATTCGAGCTCGGGTTGCTTCCCTAAAACATTGACACTTATACCACTAAGCTATAATCATTCTACTAATTTTATTTGTTTCAAAGTTTATATATATAAGCTTTCTGTCTTTTTACAGAATTGGGCCCCAAATTTTTGGGAGCCCAGTGCAACCGCACGGGTTGATCACCCATACGAGCCGGGCCTGATTCATACAAGTAGTTATTATTTGACTCGTCTTAACTTAAAATGGATATACCGTCTTAAGGAAACTTATTGAAATATAATAATATTTTTTCCTCGTAGTATATTTTTACATTTTTCAAGACTCCTTTTAACCTACTTTAACCATTTTAAAATTATTTTTTGGTATGAAAAAATGAGTAAAAAAATAATTATTTTTCTTCACCATTTTCTTTCCTATTTTATTAAACAGATTATTCAAACTTGTTTACCTTTCTTATTTTAGAAACTAAACTCTTATTTTATTTATCTCACATATCACTAAAGTCAGTCAATTCTTTTAGTTCTATTTTATTCTTTTTTTAATTTGTGTCCGCAATTCCTTATTTAACTCCTAATTATTTATCGTCTCTCCCAATCACCAAACCACTCCATCTCTTTTAGTCATATTTTATTTTTTCCCTTAATGTTGTGCCACAAATAAAGGGAATAAAACATTAATTGGAGGGAGAATATCAAGAGTAGTTTTTGTTTTTTTCCTTTCTCTCCAAAAATCTCCTGCCAAACATCTTTTGTTTTTTTCCCTTTCTCTCCAAAAAAAAAAATGAATTTACACAACATTACAAGAGGAAAAAAACTAAAGGTCATTTTTTATTGAGTCACTCTTTATATTACCTATTGAATGAACGCGGTTTTGACAGATTTTGAACCAACTTTTTAATACGATTTTTTTGGCAAAAAACTCGAATAAATTGACAGATTTTGGACAAAAAACTCAATTAAATCGTCAAATAATATTTCAAATACGTTCGTTAATAGCATCGACATATCGCTAAATGAATTATAATCGTTTAATTGCCAATGTATTTCATTTTTAATTGTTAATGAAATCGTATAATCACTTTTCGAAATTAAAACCAAGTTATTTAATATTTTTTTCCGAAAATTACACCATAAGATTAATGTAACCGTACAATATTTAGGTAGCTTTTATTTTACTAAGATATTTATCATAATTGGAAAAAACTAAATTTATAAAATATTAGGAAGATAATTGTAAAGTGGGAGAGAGAAAGGTGGATAGAATATGTGAGAAATGATTGAAAATGTTTGAAAGTGGAAAATGAATGGATTGGTGACCTAGGTCGTGACCTTCTGCTTGGGAGGGTAAAAGTATGTCAAGATAATTAAGGGGTGATTAAGGATAAATATGGGTCGTGAATCGTGATATAGTTAGTATAACCTTTGCTTGAGGATGGTCTAATATTGTTTTTATTAGTTTTTATAAATAAAGAACTTCCTAATATGTTTCACGACTTTTTGCCGTTCTTGGTGATTAAATTCGTTCTGCACAATACTTATTCCTGATGTTGTAAGCTTGTAACTGCATCTCTATTAAGGGGTTGTTTGGTTCACTACAGGAATTGAAGTTCCAAGTAAGTAACAATTCCTACGATTTTCCAAATCACGTGAATTGAAAGAAAATGTTCGGTTGAAATGTGGGGAGTGAATTCCACATAAACTAGTCTTAAACCCGTGCAAATTGCACGGGTTTGTTAGTTCAAATTTTGTTATTGTCAAGAAAACTAATAATTATGTTTTGTATAAAATCCAATATGCAATATATTATTTAAAATAATATCTTCTTTAGCATAAGTCTAGTTTATGTTAAATCATGCTTCTAATCAAATTATTATTGGCTAATTTTGTTGCACAATAATCTCGTTGCTTGACCGATTACGTACTTTACCATACATAATATAGATGTTGCCAAATGATGAAAAATCTCCAAAATCCTAAAATATTGATATTTACTTACATGTAGTTATACTAATCAATGTAGTTATACTAATCAACGTTATAGATATAGTCTTATTACTATAATGAGTTAAATCTCTTCCTACTCGAGCAAATAAAACAAATTTGTTGTTTTTTTCTATGCATGTTGTTTTGTCTTATACATACTACTTGACCCGTCTTAAGTTTAGGACAAATATATCTATTTTTAGTTTAAGACGTATATATTTGTTTTCAGTAAAAAATTGTATTAGTTTAAACTTTCCTATAAATGCAATGTTTAAACTCATTTAATTGATAACCTTTCAAATAACATTCTTGATTTTGGGTGGATATTTCTTAAGACGAATGTACCCGGATATAACCTTCTTAAACAAAAATCGCTATTACTTTAAGGGTTTCTTATAAATGCAAAATTTCAAATTTATTTAGTGGATGTCGTTTCTAATAGCATTATAGATGTCATGTAGGTCTTATTTAAAACGCATATATCCGTTTTAAGCTTAAGAAATATATACCAGTCTTAAATTAAGAAGGTACTCCGTATTAGTTTAAAGGTTCCATATAAATGCAATGTTTAGAGTCTTTTAATTGATGACCTTTCAAATATAATTCTAGATTTCGACAAAATCTTTCACATGGATATATTTGCATTAAGTTTAAAACGGATATAAAACTACCTTTAATAAAAATCTTTAAAACTTTTCTATAAATGCAAAGTTTCAACTCAAATAATTGATGACCTTTCAAATAACATTCTATATGTTGAGTATGTCTTTTTTAAATCCCGTATATCCGTTTTAAACTTAAGACATATATACCCGTCTTAAATTGAACCTGTATTAGTTTAAAGTTTTCCAATAAATGCAAAATTTTATGCTCATTTAATTGATGACATTTCAAATGATATTCAAGATTTCAAATAAGTATTTCTTATGATGGACATATCTGTAAAAAGAAATAAAACGGGTTAATAAGCACCCAATAACTTAGATGAGACAAACACATTTTGCTAATCTTAGTAACTTACTGTATTTTATTTACGTCTTATATGTAATACTTTAGTCGTTTTTATATAACCCGTCCTAAGTGAAAACGCGTGCTAGATTTCTAGAAGTATTTACAAATAGTGGGAGTACAACCCATAACACAACCCATTTAAAGATATATTTTCAAATTTGTAATGTTCCTAATTTTCGTCACTTAATTGTCGATGTATTTATTATTTAAAGATCAGTGATTTAAAAATATTATTTATATTTTTACGTTGTGTTCTTTTTCCGTTAAATATTTCGACTATATAATAAACTTTTTTTTATAATAGCCTTTTTACAGGTTATATTTTATTCGATTGTGTATAAAATTTGAAATTAATTCCGGAATAGTTAGTGGGTCCTAAAATTATGCAAATACAACCGCCGTTTGAAAAGTCAACATTGAACCACAGAGCGCCACATAGGCTCTGTGGTTGTTGCTTTAATAAATAAGATTTCCCCATTATAGAAGAATTGAAGTTCCTATGAAACTTAAATTCATGTGATTTGAGACAAACAAATAACCGACCAATTTTGCAAATCTCATGAATTCCAATTCATGTGTTTTAAATTGGGTAACTAAACAACCCCTAACTTTTGCTAAAAGTTTGTGTAATTTGATGTTAATGTGCTCAAATTCGTGTAGTCTAACCTACTTAAAGAAAAAAGTAAATAAACAATTGAGATGAAAATTTATCTTGTACGAAGTAATTGTAAGTTTCTGATGTAGCATTATGTGTGGTATATGATATGTTATTTGACTCGTTTTAAGTTCATGGATGCATCGTCTTAAGTGGAATTTTTGTTTGCACATTTCTTCATCTTCATAGCCAAATTTTGAGCGGGAAATTTTGAAAAATTTGCCAAGAGTAGGATGACTTGCACAAAAATATATACTTCCTCCATTCCAATCAATTCTATACATTTCACTTTTTCGACAATATTCACAAGTCGAATGAATTTTCGACACAACTTCTAATATATAACATAAAAGATAGTCATGTGAGATCTTGTTTAAATTGTCTTACCGAGTACATTGTGAATATCAAAGTTTTATAATTTTTATCGTTATGTAACTAAAGATATTAACAAAAGAAAACGATTATTGGCAAACGTAAATAAAGCAAATGTATAGAATTGATTGGAATGGAGGAAGTAGTACTTGCTTTTATCTGTTTCATTTTTGTGGGAGTCATTAAAATATTGCAGTAATGTTATTTTTGGTGTGAAAGCCTAAAAGTATCATAGATTCATAGTAAAACACTAAAATAATAACACAAATTCTCATTGTAGACGGAGGGTATCCGTCACAAGGAGAAGACGTATACCATTTTGTCTCACAAAATGCCCATTTAGAGTAGAGAGGAAAGCACATGGGGATGTCCCACCTTTGTCCCCCTATTCGTTTTGTGAGTGTCATTATCCGTCTCTCCATCCGACCCGTCACAAGCAAGACTAACTGAAATAATAAGGATGTGTTTGGTTAGAAAGAGGGAAAGGGCAAGGAAAACAAAAAGGGTAAGAGAGAGAAAGGTAAAAGATTACCTAAAACTTAATTTATGTTTGGTTATACTAATAAGGAACTAACTTATGGTTCACTCACACTCACACTCACTCCTACCGTCCACTAACACACATCACTACAAACAACCACTTTATCTACTGGCGACAGTAATGGTGGAGGGGCCGTGGAGGTTTCATGGCTAGGGATGACAATGGATCTGGATCCGGTCTAGATCCATAAGACCCAACACTTATGGTTCACTCACACTCACACTCACTCCATAAGACATATTATATGGATAAATAAAGATGTTATATTTCTTTGATAAAAAAAGAAAGAAAAAACGTTATTTAAACAAAGATTGTACACGAAATTCATTTATAAACAAACAATTAAAATAATGGAGAACTATTTCAACCAATTTTCATGACACAAATTCCCGTTTAAAACAGAACTGTCCATTTTAAGCTTCGAACGGGCTAAATATGCTAAATAAGACCAAAAAAAAACAAAATGCATTAGGAATTTAGGTGTAGCAAAATATTTGTCTTATTCATATACTTCGTATATAAAAAATTACTTAAATCGGTTTTAATCATCGGTTTTTTTTTTTTGGTTTTTTTTATGTAGTGCATAAACACTTGAACTTATGTTTGGCCGAAAAACAGCACACTAAAAATTTCTCTTCATAACTCACAAATAATTATGTAATATTTTCTCATAAACCCTCTCACCCTTCACACCAAAAACAAAGAATTGCATAAAAATAATTGAACATTATTACCATCAATGATAAGAATGTTTATTTTATACCCCTACAAAATGCAATGTCTACTATGTATAGCCGCCACACCTAATGACATGTCTTTCTTACTCTATTTTATATTGTGCATTTTCATACTCACTATAGACACGCCATTAGTAATAACATGTTTCTTCCGTGTTTCAGGTTGGAAAACCCGAGCCTCTGTGGACAGTATTATGACAAATACTTTCAAATCTAACTCAAAATAATAAATATTTTATTTTTCAGCATTAATTTTAAAAATCGTTCAACTCTCAAGTATTTTTTAACATTTTTAAACACCCTCAAATTTTGTTCATTTACTTTTCCATTTTGTTCATTTACTTTTTCATTTTTTTATTGAATTCTTTTGCATTTTGTATGTTACTCTTTTCATTTATTTTTGTATTTTGTCACTTAATATAACTATCTTAATTCTTAATTTCATTAAAAAAATTATTCGAATTTATATATTCATTGTACGTGATTTCTTAGCCATGTTTCTTTAAATCTATTTAATTAATATTGTTACTTTGTTCCTCAATCGTAATTATAAATTTGGAAGTAGATCCGTAAATTCGTCGTGTTTTTGCATTTTTATCATCCGCTTTGATTAATTTTTTATATGAAGATATATTAGCTATCTATTCCCTTAGTACAGAGGAAGTGATTTTTTTGCTGTAATCCTGAATTTGGAATCCATAATATGTTTTGGTTCTCCGATTCCAAAAAAAATCTTAATTTATATGATTGCATTATATCAAATTGTTTGATTATATATTCGTAATTTTATTTATTGCTCTATTTATATGACACAATTGACATTATTACTTTTAGATTTATAAAAATAACTTGCTAAACCGGGGCGACGCCCTTCATTTAAAAAATAAATAAAATTAAAAAAATATGCAATTAATCACAGGCTGACACGTCAACACTGTAATTGTTGCTTTAATAAATAAGATTCTTTATTATTTTTTCTCCGCAACATATACTTCTTGGGGTGCATTCTTTAAATTTAGAAGAGTACATCACAACATCAATTTTTTTTTCAACAACAGTAAAACATTAATATTGATAAAATACAACATATTTATGTTTATATTCAAACATATTACATAAGAACATCTTCCTACATAAAGTTGAAAAAAAACAAATTGACAAATAACAATATTACGCGTTGCAAGAAAATATCGTTTAATATCAACATAACTTGACCAAAATGTAAAAAGGAAATAATGCATACTGGATGAGTCGAAGAATATACATACGTCCTAATCATTTATTTAACTATTTTATACGTCGTAAGATATAATTAAAAGCCAACGGGTAAGCAAAGCAGAATGCCCACCCCTTCAGCCTGGCAAGCCAGTCCTTGATCTTTACAGCAAGGATCCGGAACTTCGTCCTGTGGATAAGCATCGTCACAGGGAGTCCCAAACACTCGACATTTTTCCTGAGCTTCGACACCATACATCTGGTGCTTTACTGAAATTATTAGCATATTTTATGTATTAGTTAATAATCGGTATCAAAACTCAAATACAATCGTTATTTTTGTACAATAAAATTCATATTATTTTACGAAGTGCAACAGTTTCATCTCATGTTATATAGCTCGTTAAAGAGTAGTATAAAATCTCTTGCATCATAGAATGTTGTTGCGAACTAAATGTGGTTGGTTTGGTGTTTGCTCACCTCATCCCTTAACCATGAGATCAAGGTTCGCTCCCTGCCCATGGGAATTGAGCAACACTTTGGAGATTATTATACAATTAAATTAAAGAAAAAAGTACTATGGACAATAATAATGTAACGAAATAGTTATAAATCATGATTAAAGATAAAGTACGTATGTTTATTAAAATAACTACGGAATTAAAGAAACAATTAGGTCACAATCAGCAATAATACGGTGAAAAATAGATAGAGTGTGCGGGAAAATGATGTCTCAATAACTTAATAAAACATCGTTTAAAAAAAAGGGGATTAGCTTGTATAATGTAAATGGTTATGACAGTACAATCGACAAACGCGAGAAAGATAAATAAAGAATCCTATATATAAAAGCAACAACCACAGTGCTTAGGTGTCGCACTGTGGTTGAGAGTACAATATTTTTTATTTTTTTTCCAGTGTGCCCCACATTGTTCCACATGTTTTCTACCTTCTTTTTTGTTCTTTTATTGGGAGAATCTACATTTTATACTCTAAAGAATCCACAATCAAGTTGAAAGCCGAATATGCTACTGATATTGATTATTATATATATGATACAAAAATTGAAACTATAAAAAAATACTTCGTTAAAATAATAAAAATCAACTAAATGAAAAAAATATGAAAAAATTTTCCATGAAAAAAAAATATGTATTACTCCCTATGACATATCAAAATAATATAAAAGGCAACATTAATAAAAAAGATATTCACGGATTAGAAAAAATTGGAACTCGAAAAAATAGAAAACAATTTATTTAAAATACTTCTAAATTAATCGATCAACAATAAAATTATGTAAAAAAAAAAACTGCATGCAAATTAGTATTTGGTCTTGATGACTAGAGTCGAAAATAATAGATACTATTAAAAGCACTGTGTGAATTATAATATTTTTGATGACAAAAACATCGTTTTTATTTTATTTTGATGAAAAAGCATGATGTAGTGTGAGATCTAAGTATGAAAGTTGAGAGAATGAAAATATGAAATTAGGGGGAGAGGTGGGAGAGAGTTAGTTGAGCTAGGGTTGGTGTATGGATGGGAATGAGAGTGTGTTGCAATGA
Source organism: Silene conica (assembly GCA_029255685.2). Taxonomy (NCBI): domain Eukaryota; kingdom Viridiplantae; phylum Streptophyta; class Magnoliopsida; order Caryophyllales; family Caryophyllaceae; genus Silene; species Silene conica. Next base: position 84,722,132 of record CM055314.2, read on the forward strand.
ATTTATATGAACAATATGGTGGATTTGGTTGAGCTGTTATTTACAGAATCTTAAGTTCAATTTTTATGGACTTTGTTCAAATGACTTGCTTAATTTAATTTCGATCTTTTCACGGATGAGCCCAAGTTAATATCAATGAGTCCAATAAATGTAAGTTAAGCATACCCGTGCAATCATTAGATCAAGTTTGGGTATGTTATTTTATATGCAACAACTCTCTTATAGGATTGTCTTATAACATAGGACTGGTCCATTAGAAGAATAGCCCAAACTAATCATTAGAAGAATACTGACACATTTAAATAAGTTAATAATCAATATAAATCTTTAAGTTGTGAAAATGAAATATCTTAAAATTTCAAAAGTCAATACATTATACATATTATGTAGTTTGGGGATTGTAATTAATTGAATACAAAATTTGAATAAATAATCTTATTAGATTATATTATAACGGGTCGGACGGGTCTTTCCCTAAATACGAGGGTTATTACTAGATGGAATCATTTATGAGTTTGGTTGAAGAACGAGTTATTTTCAGGCGAGTTTCGATTGGTTCTTCAGATCGAGACATTTCTTTCTCAAGTTTGCCTATAACGGACTATATTATATAGATCTTTAAGAGAATAGTCGAGATACACATCTAATAAAAACATTGCGATTTTGCTGAAATTTAGTCTAAGGGAACATTATTGTTTAAGATTTTTAGTAGTATATATCGTATTTATTTAAAATAACTATATCACATTCATATTGTATATACTGAGATTTAACACTTAAAATCAAAACACTATTACATTATTGTTTACTTTTTAATTGCTATATATTTATAGTATAATATCACGGGTTGACTATTATACAATTTCTAAAGTGCATGGGTCAAAATTTTCACTTTAGAAATGCAGGGGTCAAATTTTCATTTCAAAAGTACATGAGACTAAATTTTCGTTTCAATAATGCACGGGTCAAAATTTCATATCAAACATGCATGGATCTAAATTTTCGTTTTAAAATGCACGGGTAAAAAATTCATTTCAAAAGTGCACGGAACTAAATTTTCGTTTTAAAAATGCACAGGTCAAAATTTAATTTCAAAAGTACATGGGTCTAAATTTTTGTTTTAAAAATGCACAATTTAGACCCATGCACCGGTCAAATTTTCATTTCAAAAGTACATGGGTCTAAATTTTTGTTTTAAAAATGCAAGGGTCAAAATTTCATTTCAAAAGTGCATGAGACTAAATATTCGTTTTAAAAATGCATTGGGTCATACTCTTCACTGGATTCCGTTTCACTAATTAACAATTGAGTATTACATGAAAAACGGTGTCTAAATTTTCATTTAAAACGTGCGCAGATCAAACTTTTTGTTTTGATCTTGCACAAGTTTGACTAAATGAAAAACAAGTTAAATATTTGCCTTCTGCAATTGTTTGACCGATTCAGTTTTATTAATTTTGTTTTATTTTTATCCAAATAATTTTGTTTGATATAATTTTTAAAAATTTAAATACGATTTTATAACTCAATTTTTAGATTGGTAATTTAAAATTCATTAAAATATAGAGAGATTTTATTGTTTTATTTTAGAACTTTATTTTTTAAAATAAATAACTTTAAAAGAAGATGATTAATTAATTACTATAAAAAATATCTTACATATACCTTCTTAAAAAATCTTTTTGAAATAACAAACCCGTGCAGTTTGCACGGGTATAAGACTAGTCCTATATATAAAAGCAACAACCACAGTGCTTAGGTGTCGCACTGTGGTTGAGAGTACAATATTTTTTATTTTTTTTCCAGTGTGCCCCACATTGTTCCACATGTTTTCTACCTTCTTTTTTGTTCTTTTATTGGGAGAATCTACATTTTATACTCTAAAGAATCCACAATCAAGTTGAAAGCCGAATATGCTACTGATATTGATTATTATATATATGATACAAAAATTGAAACTATAAAAAAATACTTCGTTAAAATAATAAAAATCAACTAAATGAAAAAAATATGAAAAAATTTTCCATGAAAAAAAAATATGTATTACTCCCTATGACATATCAAAATAATATAAAAGGCAACATTAATAAAAAAGATATTCACGGATTAGAAAAAATTGGAACTCGAAAAAATAGAAAACAATTTATTTAAAATACTTCTAAATTAATCGATCAACAATAAAATTATGTAAAAAAAAAACTGCATGCAAATTAGTATTTGGTCTTGATGACTAGAGTCGAAAATAATAGATACTATTAAAAGCACTGTGTGAATTATAATATTTTTGATGACAAAAACATCGTTTTTATTTTATTTTGATGAAAAAGCATGATGTAGTGTGAGATCTAAGTATGAAAGTTGAGAGAATGAAAATATGAAATTAGGGGGAGAGGTGGGAGAGAGTTAGTTGAGCTAGGGTTGGTGTATGGATGGGAATGAGAGTGTGTTGCAATGAATTTATATGAACAATATGGTGGATTTGGTTGAGCTGTTATTTACAGAATCTTAAGTTCAATTTTTATGGACTTTGTTCAAATGACTTGCTTAATTTAATTTTGATCTTTTCACGGATGAGCCCAAGTTAATATCAATGAGTCCAATAAATGTAAGTTAAGCATACCCGTGCAATCATTAGATCAAGTTTGGGTATGTTATTTTATATGCAACAACTCTCTTATAGGATTGTCTTATAACATAGGACTGGTCCATTAGAAGAATAGCCCAAACTAATCATTAGAAGAATACTGACACATTTAAATAAGTTAATAATCAATATAAATCTTTAAGTTGTGAAAATGAAATATCTTAAAATTTCAAAAGTCAATACATTATACATATTATGTAGTTTGGGGATTGTAATTAATTGAATACAAAATTTGAATAAATAATCTTATTAGATTATATTATAACGGGTCGGACGGGTCTTTCCCTAAATACGAGGGTTATTACTAGATGGAATCATTTATGAGTTTGGTTGAAGAACGAGTTATTTTCAGGCGAGTTTCGATTGGTTCTTCAGATCGAGACATTTCTTTCTCAAGTTTGCCTATAACGGACTATATTATATAGATCTTTAAGAGAATAGTCGAGATACACATCTAATAAAAACATTGCGATTTTGCTGAAATTTAGTCTAAGGGAACATTATTGTTTAAGATTTTTAGTAGTATATATCGTATTTATTTAAAATAACTATATCACATTCATATTGTATATACTGAGATTTAACACTTAAAATCAAAACACTATTACATTATTGTTTACTTTTTAATTGCTATATATTTATAGTATAATATCACGGGTTGACTATTATACAATTTCTAAAGTGCATGGGTCAAAATTTTCACTTTAGAAATGCAGGGGTCAAAATTTCATTTCAAAAGTACATGAGACTAAATTTTCGTTTCAATAATGCACGGGTCAAAATTTCATATCAAACATGCATGGATCTAAATTTTCGTTTTAAAATGCACGGGTAAAAAATTCATTTCAAAAGTGCACGGAACTAAATTTTCGTTTTAAAAATGCACAGGTCAAAATTTAATTTCAAAAGTACATGGGTCTAAATTTTTGTTTTAAAAATGCACAATTTAGACCCATGCACCGGTCAAATTTTCATTTCAAAAGTACATGGGTCTAAATTTTTGTTTTAAAAATGCAAGGGTCAAAATTTCATTTCAAAAGTGCATGAGACTAAATATTCGTTTTAAAAATGCATTGGGTCATACTCTTCACTGGATTCCGTTTCACTAATTAACAATTGAGTATTACATGAAAAACGGTGTCTAAATTTTCATTTAAAACGTGCGCAGATCAAACTTTTTGTTTTGATCTTGCACAAGTTTGACTAAATGAAAAACAAGTTAAATATTTGCCTTCTGCAATTGTTTGACCGATTCAGTTTTATTAATTTTGTTTTATTTTTATCCAAATAATTTTGTTTGATATAATTTTTAAAAATTTAAATACGATTTTATAACTCAATTTTTAGATTGGTAATTTAAAATTCATTAAAATATAGAGAGATTTTATTGTTTTATTTTAGAACTTTATTTTTTAAAATAAATAACTTTAAAAGAAGATGATTAATTAATTACTATAAAAAATATCTTACATATACCTTCTTAAAAAATCTTTTTGAAATAACAAACCCGTGCAGTTTGCACGGGTATAAGACTAGTGATAAATAAAGCAACACATACATTTATTTGGTTCACTTAATAGTACTCCTCAAGTTATGTTTACAGGGCAGAAAAAAAGACAGTTTTATTGATAATCAATTATAAATTGTAATATTACAAATATATTTACAATAAGTCTTGCATGTGATAGATGCAGGATTCGAACCCACAATCACTAAATGGGAATTTAAAGACTTTGTTATTGAACCATAAGATATTTTTACTGTGTATTTAATGGTTTTAACATTTAATTATCTACTATTAAGCAGTATTTGAGGTAACAAAACCACGTCTTTTAAACCATTTTTTTAAAGTTTGGGGTAGCGGTTGTCATCCCTTGCTACTAGGTGGGTTCGCCCCTGAGCGGGAAGACAAGTGAGGGGAAATGGAGCAATTTTTGGGTCGTGTCACTTGCATTTTATAAGAGGGATATTATTTGTATTCGACTTATGACAGATAATGTCCGCCTCCAACGAGAATTTGTGATATAATTAAGAGTTTTTTGTCGGATAACACCTAACATTTACACTGTTTATAGAAATAGTACCTAAAGTTATTTTTTTTGCCCAACAACACCTAACATTTTCTGTTTTTTGTCTAATAACACCAAAATCAGTTTTCCGTCAAAAAAAGTCAAGATTCCGTCTTGACTAACGGTAAAATTGATTGCCGCTTCTTTCTTTTCCTCTGATGCATTTCATTACCCTCTTCATCATCATTTTCTAAATCCAATTTCACCTTTTGCTAATTTCCCTCCAATTAAATCCTTATGTAACCTCGTCCTTAGTTATTTAATTCCCCAATTTTCAAATTAAAACCTCAAAATGGGCTTACTTTGTCAAGTTTTCTCCTTTTTCCCACCTTCCTTTCAACCAAATGTCTTCTTCCACTACAAAAAAATGCTGCCTTTGCGACGGAAAATTTGCGACGGATAGAAAAGCCGTCGCAAATTTGGTTTTGGGACGGACTTTGCGACGGATTTTTCTTTTGCGACGGAATTTGCGACGGACCTAAATTTCCCAGACCCGCGAAGTGAAAGTCAAATGGCGGGAAAGTTTGCGACGGAAAATCCGTCGCAAATATTGACTTTTGCGACGGAAATTCCGTCGCAAACATATTGACCAGACTTGACCAAAAGTTGGCCAACGTCAAACCTTGACCAGATTTGCGACGGAAATTCCGTCGCAAATATTGACTTTTGCGACGGAATTTCCGTCGCAAATCTGGTCAAGGTTTGACGTTGACCAACTTTGCGACGGAAATTCCGTCGCAAATGTCCGTCGCAAAGTAATAATATACAGACCCCGCGGGTCATATTTTTCCCCAAATCGATTTCATAACTTATAACCTAAAACCCTTAAAGCGATTGCGACACCCACCACCCCACCACACCACCATCCTACCACGCCGCCGCCGCCGACGCCGACGCCGCCGCAGCCGCCTCCTCCTCCTCCCTCCTTCCTCCTCCTTCCTCCTCCTTCCTCTCCTTCTCCTTTCTTCTCCCTTCCTCCTGCCACCTCACCGCCGCCACCACCTCACCGCCGCCACCTTGCCGCCGCCACTTCTTTCTTCCTTCTCCATTTCTCCTTATGTATGTATACTAACTTTCGTTATTTATATACCGTCTTAATTAGTTATGTTTAATCCATCGCAAAATTCCGTCGCAAATTCCGTATTATTGTTTTTTTATTGTTATTAGGAATAGTTAGTTTAGTTTAATTGTTATTTGATTAGTTTAGTTAGTAATGTTAGGTGGTTAGTGATATTAGGTTAGTAGCTAATTCCGTCCCAAATCCGTCGCATAATGTTGTTAAGATGTTTAGGACGATTGATTTTTGATATAAAATTTGCATTGTTGTTGATTGTTAGTGTTGTTGATTTGTTTAGAATATTCTTGAATAGTACCCGTTCAATAATTACACATTAGGTGTAATTGTTGAATAGTCCCCGTTTTGGGACTGTCTTTGAATCTTTCATGCCATTTAGGTAGTAAACACTCGTATATTTTCTTGATTGTAATGAAACAAAAATTGGGCAACACTTCCTTATTGTTCTCCAAATACATTATATATTGTTCTCCAAATACATTCTATATAATGTATTTGGAGAACAATAGGGAAGTGCTGCCCAATTTTTGTCTCATTACAATCAAGAAAATATAAGAGTGTTTACTAATGGTATGAAAGATTCAAAGATGGGTTTAGGCTGGAGAAGATGGGAGGGATGTACCATCCGCCTTGAAGTTGCTGGAGAAGACAAAAAAGCATGCCAAGAAGGGTTGGCTATCAACGAAACCCAAAGCACTCTTTGTAAGTTAACAGAAACTTTTCTTTATGTTTTAGTAATTTGGTTTACTAATTAATTAACGTATACTAATCACATTTTATTTTTGTTTTGTAGGAAAAAGTTTTTTCAAGAAAGTCGAAAATGATAAGTGAAGGGATCCCGGAGCAAGATATCGACGACAACGAGATCTACTTCGAAGAACACGGCGGTTTCAACAAGAAAGGGTTGATACTCGGTATGGGAAATGCAGCCCCAGTCATTTACGAGCGTCGTCGTCACTCAAGTGCTGGGACCCAATCATCATACACCCCAGGTTTGTATTTTATAGTTTATTAAAAATTAAGACTAAACAATTATTTAACCGTTTATTAAATGAATATAATATCATGTTTGACTATTCATTGCAGGTATCGTCGGCAGAGTTCTTCGAGAGAATGCTCAGCTAAGAGAACGTGATCTCGAGACATCCCAAAGGCTGAAGGCAATTGAAGAATACTTAAGTCAACAGGGGGCGGAGTTCACTACTCAGAGCTGCAACCCGGGATGCTTTTCTCAGCCGAGACGCGATTTCGACGATGATGGCGGCGACAATGCTAGGGCGGCCACTCATTTCGCCACCCCACAGCCCACCGACACGACCGTTAGATAGGTTTTATTAGGTTGTTTAGTTGATGTACCGCGGATTATGTTTAGTTTTTAGTTGGATGATCATTTGTACAACCTTCATTTTAGTTATGAAAAGACGTTTTAAAAACCTTGTCTCCGACAAGTTTTTTGTTGCTGGGTTGTTTTTCTGAAATTGCAGGTTTACAGATCATGCAAAAGGGAAAAAATGAATCATTTCAATGGAAATGGGGAGCTGGAAAAACGGCTGAAACCCGAAAATCATACAGGAATTTGCGACGGAAATGTCTCAATTTGCGACGGAATTCCGTCGCAAACCTTGACTAGAAGTCAAAGTCAGTCCAGATTTGCGACGGAATTTCCGTCGCAAATAGTCCCTTTGCGACGGATTTTCCATCGCAAATCTGGACTGACTTTGACCAAAATTCAAGGTCAGTCCAGATTTGCGACGGAAAATCCGTCGCAAAAGGGACTATTTGCGACGGAAATTCCGTCGCAAATCTGGACTGGTCAAGGTCAGTCCGTCGCAAAATAAGGTCAATCCGTTGCGACGGAAAAATCCGTCGCAAATAAACTTTTTGCGACAAAAATATGGGACAGATGCAGTTCGTCGCAAATCCGTCGCAAAAACATCATTTGCGACGGATTTCACCCTTTTTGCGACGGACAATTCCGTCGCAAAGAGCGCATTGTTTTGTAGTGTTCAAGCTCATCCTCAAACTCAATAAATCGGGTGAGATGCAATTGTGTCATTCCAGTAGCTGATAAAACATCATGGATACATCAAAATCCGGGTAGAAGATTCATGGACTGCAAGTTTTACAATGTAGAGACGGGTTTGCGTGGGTGTTGTTTTTTTTTAAGTGGATTGACTTATTGAATGAAAATAAATCACTTAAGAATAAGATTCATTGTCAATTACTTTAACAACGCATCAATCGGTGGAGAAGAAAGAATGAAGAAATAAGGTCAAATCAATTTCACCGTTATTTAAGACGGAATCTCGACTTTTTTTGACGGAAAATCGACTTTGGTGTTATTAGACAAAAAATAGAAAATACTAGGTGTTATTGGGCAAAAAAAATAACTTCAGGTACTATTTTTACAGACAATGTAAATGGTAGGTGCTATCTGACAAAAAACTCTATAATTAACAAGAGTAAGTCTCGCTTGTGACGGGTTATTATTTGTGACGGATATTTTGTGAGATAAAATGGATACAAAATGAGTAAGTGGAGAAAGGGGACCACATGAATAGTGTCGGAGAGAGAGAAAAAGTGGGTATTTTGTGAGAGAAAACGGTATCCGTCACAAGCATATGACGGATACAGCCGTCACAAATGAGAATTTGTGAATTAACAATAGAAATGAATATCATAACGCAAATAATAGGTGGAATTGAGTAAATGAAGTATGAATAACCTGAGGCAGTGACAACTAGAAATGCAAGAACAAACATTATTACTCGCGTGGCCTTCATAGTAAGTTGTGCAAAAGAGATATACTCCGTAATAGAGATGGGTATTATGTTTCCTTGATGCTGTATTTATACAAGCTTAACAACGGTAAGAGAATTACACATACGTTTTACAAAATTCTCATTTGTGACGGCGGTATCCGTCACATACCGTTTTCTCTCACAAAATACCCACTTTTTTTTCTCTTTCCGACACTAATCATGTGGTCCCTTTCTCCACTAACTCATTTTGTATCCATTTTATCTGACAAAATATGCGTCACAAATAGTGACTCGTCACAAGCAAAACTTACTAATCGTTTTTTACTTAAGTGGACAATATTTTACTTATCGTAAATTTACGACCGATATCTCCATCCCAACTTAAAATTTGGGAAGATTCCCTTGAATCATTGACTAAACTTTAACACAAATTTTTATTTGCAACGACACTATCCGTCGCAAGCTTGTGACAAATATCGTTTTCTCTCACAAAATACCCACTCTTTCTCTCTCACCAGCACTATTTATGTGGTCCATTTTCTCCACTAACTCATTTTGTTATCTCACAAAGTATCCGTCACAAATGATAACCCGTCGCAAGCAAGACTTATTAAATTTTTAATAACCGACTTAAGTTAGAACCTATCACTAACATGGCAATATGGGCATTAGTAAATTGAAAGTCAAATTTAGGGAAATATAAATTTTGATGTAACAACAAATTAAGGTTTATTTTCTTTTTCAATTCCAAAGTTAGTGAGTTTCGTGCATTTTTATATACGAATTCCTTTTTCACATTTATCATTGCCAATTCACATCAAGACTTCAACCAACACTCTACGAGTCTACCCTAACCATTGACCACCGTGCACTAGCTTGACCACCGTGCATCACCGTAACCACCGACTTCCACCAAACGGACCACCAACGGACCATCACCTGTCACAAACCTTAATTGACAATAACATGAATAAATGGATATATTAATTTTAATAATAAACCCTAATAATTTGAACAAATCAAATTAAATATTGTTAAAAAAACTAAATAATCTCACTAATTCAAAAATTATGATTCATTATTGTTCGGATTTTTAGAGGAATTTGGTTTGATTTTAGGGAAAAATATATGATAAGAGTTAATTTGTTTAGACGAATAAAGTAAATGGTATAAGATGAGAAATTAATATAATAAAGTGTACATAAAAGAGTAACGAGATGCTATAAATTACCCTTATTACATATATGAACTATGTGTAAATCAACTTTTTAAGTTTCAGTTGCACTAATAAAGTTTTCTATCTTTTTTAAGTAAAACCGTTATTTGTTATTATAAAAACTAATTTAAAATTACATACTGTATAATATTTGCATGTTAAGCGAAAAAATGTGAAACAAAATTAATATAAATAAAATATTGGTCATCTAACTTTTCACTATAGCCTTACTTAAAGAAATTCGTATTAGGAATATTTTTCACCAAAATTATAAAAAAAGAAACTTGAGCATGCTTTTCAATATTTAGGAATTTTATTAGGATTAAAATTTGATCAAAAATTATGCCTTTAAATAATTATAAAATATTTAATTTAACAATTTTCATTCTTACAGGTAAGATAATTTATTAGTTGCATATTAAGAGAAAATTATAGGATTAATTTGTTACATTTAGGGCCTTTTTAGGCCTGTTCTTTTCAGTTGAAACGAGCTGAATTAAATTAATTGAAATAGAGTTTAATTGAATAGAATTGAGGTGCGGTGAAATTAATTGAATTAAAAGTTAATTTTGAGAGATTAATTAAACATAATTGATTGAACGTAAATAAAAATTAACGAAATATGATCAAGCAGAAATAAAAAGATCTTAAATTAAGCCAGAAAGAACCGGGTCTTATAAGTAAACGGAAAAAGGGCGTAATATCTAATTCCGTTAACACAAATTCTGGACACTATCCGTCACAACCGGGTCTTATAAGTAAATGCTGATTTATAGACTCTTGTTTGAAATTTGGGTACTCTTGTTTGCTTCCTCAACCAACCTCCAAAAACCCCTTTTTTACATATTTGTTTAATTAGTTTAATTATTCTATTTACATCTTTAGAAACCATTAGCAAAACCTTCCTTCTCTTGGGTTCGATCCCTTTACTTGTTGCTATACTCGTTTTATAATTAGTATAATTAGCATGTTTTGTGGTAATAAGTTAATAATTTGCGCGTCTTTAATTGCGACGTTTTGGGCGCCAGAATTTGACACGCCCAGAAGGAACTATGCTTTTTGAAAGCGGATTGCGGTTACGTGATGAATTAGCTATAAAAGCAGAAGCGTTGGATATTCGGAAGGTCTTGAATTGGGTGAGCGAATAGAATTTTCTTCACTTGGAGATTTTGACGGATTGTTTACAATGTGTCCTTCAAATTGCAGGTTTGGAGCATAAATATCACCAGCTCGAGGATATTATAAGAGATATTATGATCTTATCCCCTGCTTTTCATTGTTTACATATTAGTTTTTTACCTAGAAATTTAAATAAGATCGCTCATGGGCCATGGCCTAATAGGGTAGCACAGGGCCCCTGAAGATGGAAAAACCTTTTATTTTAAGCGGTCAAAGAAAAAGTTTCTAATGTACCATTTTGTTTTTTGTCTTATTCATGTAGACGGTATATGTCTATATGATATACTTCCTCCATTTTTATCCAAATACCCTATTTGCCATTTTGGTCCATTTTAATCCAAATACCCTATTTCTATAAGTGGACTCTAAAATGACCCTTATATCCTAATTAAACTTACTTATTTACAAAAAATGCCATTGGGTCCCACCTTTATCCTACATCAATAACTACCCTAACCCATAATTATAATCCAAATCATTTACTAACCCAACCCAATTCCCCTAATCTTTCCCTCCAAATTTTACAACCCAACAAACTTTATAACCCACCAACCCATAACTCATCTTCAACCTCCCAACTACCCACATTTAAACCCATGAACCCAGTTTCCAGAATCTTCCATTGAAAACCCTAAACAAAACCAAATTAAACCCTATCACTTCACTCGCCGCTCTCTCTCTCTCTCTCTCTATTTCTCCTAAAAATCTCTCTACCTCTTTCTACCTCTCTCTCTCAATTTCTCCTGAAACTCTAAACACATCAATTTTTTACTACCAAATGGATAACAATAAATCTTCTCATACTTCGGATAATGATGATGATTTTGACTTCAGTTACCCCAATATCATCGTTCCTGATTCTTTGGATCCGTTTGATTTCGGGACTGAAGTTCCGGAGTCGGAATTTGATGTGGCGGTGATGAAAATTTAGTTGTTGGTGATGAAAAAGATGTTGTAAGTGTTGATGGATCTGAGGTTGGCCGTGGTGAACATGTTAGATCTGTTATTTTAACGGTTGATGATCTTGTCGGTCCAATATGTATGCCTCAAACAGGCAGTGATGTTAGGTTACGACAGTTTGTCGCTAGAATTTTGGAGAGAGAGGCTAAGAGGAAGGTGGTTTCTGTTGACATAGATGGTGTGGAAAAAAAGAAGCAGAAAAAATGAGGGAAGAAATTGATTTATTGATTTGTTTAAAAATCTCCTCATTTGATGTTTATATTCTCTGATTTTCTCTTTTTGTGAAACACAAATAATTTTAATTTTGTTGTTTGTTTGTTTGCAGGTTTGTGTCACTGGTATTGGGAATACGACTTCGTTTTGGTAAGGGTTTTTTACAGTAACTATTTTTTTGTTAATTTCTTACAGTCATTAAATTTAAAGGGTTTTTTAGTAACTGTTAATTTGCATGTCTCATTTCCCCTAAATTGATAAGCTTTTTCTTCTACTGTCATTTCCTGGTTGGTTTTTAATTGCTGCTGTTGATTCTGCCAGTTAATTTTTCATCTTTATTTTACTCTGCTCAGAGTTAGTTATTCATTCATGATTTCTCTTTTGTCGCTGCAATTCTAATTATCGAGGTCCTCCCATGTTTACACCCTTGTAGGAAAGACTTCGAAGGAAATTACCTCCTCTCCCTTTTGTATCTAACTTATCTATGTATCCAATATGTGCAAAAATTGTGCTCTAGTGTTGCCTGAATTTATTGCTGATGTTTATTTAGTGACTGATTTGCAGGCTGTTGTTTACTTACTACTCTGTATGATGTTTATTTAGTCATTGTTCTTTACTTATTCACTGGTTTGCAGGGTGTTGTGTACTTACTGAATCATGTTTACTTAGTCATTCATGTTCACTGTTGCTGTCTGATGTTTATTTAGTCACTGATGTTCACTTAGTCACTTACTCATTCATGTTTACTTAGTCATTCATGTTTACTCATTCATGCTCACTTAGTTATTTAGTTAATGATGTTTAACTCAGTCATGTTTACTTGATCATTCATGTTCACTTGGTCATTCATGTTCAACTACTCTGTCTGATGTTTATTTAGTCAATGTTCTTTACTTATTCACTGGTTTGCAGGGTGTTGTTTACTTACTGAATCATGTTCACTTAGTCATTCATGTTCACTGTTGCTGTCTGATGTTGTTTACTTACTGCTGTTGGTATAAGTAAATAGATAACGCTTAGTGATGAATTACCTAATTGGTTTGAGAGCAATGTCTAGTAGTAGTAACATGCTTAGGGGTCTGGCCATTTACTTTAAATAGTAGTGCCACCACATGGTCTACCAATGACTGTGTGTGTGTGCATGTTCATTAGAGTTGCATACATAAATGTCCACATTATGCTTGGGGCTCAGTGAAAACAGCTTATGTTTGTTTGAGAGCTGTGTTTGTTTACTCTATGAACATAGTGTCTACCAGTATCATTGAGTGTGTGTGTATGAGGCACGTCTATTTAACATAACTCGATGATGAGGCCAAGTTAGGCCTGAGAGTTCATGTCATTCGTTTTTTAGTTGTAGTAAAACTGTACTAAAAATGAAACAAAACAAGACCATTAATTTCATAATTTGATTACTAGTTAAACATAACTTTTGATGAAATGTTTACACCCTAAACAAACTTTGCAAAACAGACAATGTGAGCTAAACTCTTACTCCACCCTAATAACCTAGTTCACCCATTAAGTATTCTAAGCCTTGTGTTTCACCTAGACCTTGCAAATACTCGATACTTTCTCTGACCAACTATTCACTTACATCCAAGTTCCTAGGAAGTATTCCTAAACGAGTAAGATGAGCCTTCTTCATGTGTGGAATGGCAAAATTATTGTGACCCCAATCATGACATTTTGTAGTGTTAGGAAGATGTTGTTTAGTTTTGTTGGACAGTAGTCAACAAAAGCTTGCATCACACTGTTCACTAGGTCGTCGACCGATTTGGCTGCTATCCTTGACTGTAGTGACTGCAAAGCTCTGAAATACCCTAAATCATTGACATTCAAATCTGGTGAGTTTGGTGGTTGGAATATCAAATCAATGTTGAAACCATCGCTGTTTGCAACTGCCATGAATTCAGGGTCGTTGTTATTGATATGTGGTCTTGCGTTATCTTGTTGAATGAAGATACGTTTGCTTGCACTTTCAGGCCACTTGCTTTTAATTGCTGGAATTATTTGCTCTATGAGGCATTCCTTAGTAACCTTTCTTGTAATTGATTCAGTTGTCTTTGTTTCTAAAGCTCCTCTTGGCCTGTTTATGCTTGACCTAACTGCTGGAACTTGTGATGTAAATGGAAACATGCCTACTTTGCCGTCGAATATCATCTCCCCATCTTCCGAGTAAACAGGCCTGCTTACTGCACACATGAACATTATCTTAGTAATGTATCACTTTGACTGACAGCTCCTATAGGGGAGCTCTTCACCTTCGACGATGTAGTATTTGTGACCGTCCGTATTTGATTAAAAACCACTTTTCATCTATGTGAATAACATTGCTCATTTCACCGAACCTTATTTTCGTTGCTGGGACTGCATTCATATCGAGAAAATCTTGGATTACTTGTTGTACCTCTAGGTACCTTAAAGCATGCTTCATTCTCTTTACTTTGTTTGTGTCCTTGAGTTGAGGATGTAATGAGCTTGAGTGGGGTTTGAGTAATCCTTCACATACCCACTTATGAACTGTGCTCACTGAAACTCCCGTGTTTTTCGCAACTCTCTCCATTGTGTCACGTTTTTCCCATGGCAATGATTTTATGAATTCCAGATCAGGTAGTACTCGCTTCTTTATTTGTATTCCCGATTCTTCCGCTTTTGACATCTAACATTTCACCAATATTCCGTGGTTTTTTTGCTAGATGCCAAATTCTGCCAACTATGTCTATGCTTATTCCGTACTTTTCCGCAGTTTGCTTTATCATTCCATGAGAAAGATGACCGTCTGCAGACTTCGACAGTAGATACACTGCTACGTCTAACCTACTTTGTTTCGTCAAGCATTTTCCGACCATGTTGTTGTTTGCTTTTGTAAATCTTGTTTTATTTCTTTCTTATTTGTAAAATTTCTGAAGTTGTAAGGATTTATAAAGTGTTTATGTAATTCAATCAGTATATATTGTGGCTGGGCAGTAGGGTTTTTGGCAGAAATGACTACTGCCAGCCTGTTGAGCTGATAGTTTTAGGGGGGAAAACACTCCACTTGCTAGTGTTTGGAGGTGTCGGAATTACTTTTTCACATACGGACTTTACTCTTTCACATACACTTTTTCATAAAATTTCCATCTTATACCCTTTTCACTAACCCTAAACTCTCCATCCTCTTTCTAAATCTAAACAAAACAACTTATAGAGTTTCTACCTTACAATATAATCAATTACTCTCCATTACTCTAAAAACTTAAACAATGGATTACAATTTACGTTCGTCCTACATCCGTCCTCAATTCATCTGTCGTCAATTTCAATTTCATTGTCCGCTATTCAATTTCATTCTTCTAATTCAACAAAATAAATTAACAATTGAAAGGATAAACTTGACTGGTTGACATTGGTCGGGTAATGGAAAGTTCGTTGATGCGTATTCAATTGCTTGTGTTAATTATGCGTATTCAATGCTTGCTTACTTCACTTTAGTTTTCTTTTTTATTTTTTAAATTTTTGGTTCATTATTTCTTTAGTGACGGTGGTGACGGAAGGGTGCGTGGCAGAAGGTGGGGAAGAGTTGCGCGACAGGAGGAGGGAGAAAGGGCGGTGACGGAGTTGTGATATGACGACAGCGAACGAAGTTGATGACGGAGAAACGGTGAACGGAGTAGTTGGTTTAAGAGGATGAAGGAAGGGAGAAAATTAAAATTAATGGAGTGAAGGTAAAAAAAGAATGATAAGGGTAAAAAGGTAAAAATCGTATGTGAAAGAGTAAAATTCGTATGTGAAAAAACACGTCCCTTTTCAAATAGTTGTAATTTGGACTGATTTTTTTGGTGGGAAATGTAATGTGGTTTCCTTATTAATTAGGATTAATTGATAGAAATACTCCGAACTATGAGTGAACTGCTCAAAATATTCTAAACTTTATTTTAACTATCAATATAACCAACTAATACCCTCATTCGCTTTGAATAGAATTTGTTGTTTTGTTAACTTATTGTAGCATGTTTTAATGGTCTGATTCGGTGAATAGATTAACAGAGAAGTAAAAAGAGAAAGACGGATTAAAGAAAGGTTAGAAATTTTTTCACTTATTTAGCAGGTAACATGTCATATATTAATAAAAGCGAATGAGAGCATTAGTTGGTTATATTGGTAGTTAAAATAGAGTTTGAAGTATTTTGAGCAGGACACCCATAATTCAGTGTATTCTTATCAATAAATCCTATTAATTAACCGAATCGCGAAAGATCGTCGACGTTTTGCGAAAAATCGTCGACGTTTTTTGAACAAATTACCAACACTACCCTTTCACCCTCACACTCTCATTCAAATTTTGAAAAATAAAAACACCCTCCCTCCACCGAGAACACCACCCCACCACGTCGCCACCCACCGCCGAGGACCCCCACAGCCGTCGCCACCCACCGCCGAGGACAAGCACCACCGCCACCAAGCACCACCAAGGGTTAGTTGTTTTGTTAGTTGTTTTTTTAAAATTATTTAGATTTAGTTGTAGTTTTAGTTTTATTGTTAGTTGTTTATGCTATTGTTGTTAGTATTGTTGTTGTTAGCATTGTTGTTGTTGTTAGCATTGTTGTTGTTGTAAGTTGGGATTGTAGCATCGAAAACTAGTAAATCAGATTGAGGGAGGGGTGAGGGACGTGTGGTTTGCACGTTGGTGGTGGGTAGGGACGTGCAAATGGCACGTCCATGGTTGGTAGGGACGTGCAGATGGCACGTCCATGGTTGGTCGGGACGTGTGAATCACACGTCCATGGGTGGTCGGGACGTGTGAACCACACGTCTATACATGGTAGGGACGTGTAGTTCACACGTCTAATGGGGGAAGGGACGTGTGAACAACACGTCTAGGTGGGGTTGGGACGTGTAGTTCACATGTCCCTCATGGTTCGGGTTTTTTTTACGTTCTAACCGTATGTTTTCAATTTTAATTCTTTAAATTTTTTCAGGAATGGCAAACATGCCGTTGAACGATGAAACATGGCTTTCACAACGGATTGCAGAAGCTGAGACAGATCTCGCAAGCCCTGCAGCGCAAAACCTGATGGTGAAAGAGTCTCTTGAACATCAACGCGACTACTGGATCAAGAGGCGTGACGCAGTCCGGTTAGTTAACGAAGCTGCTAGTTCGTACCCTCGACGTCCTGACACTCGCCGCCTTGCTGAAGCGAGAAACATGATACATCTTGAACCCCCGGTCTTATCTCAACAGGCAATGCATGTGTATTGCAAGATGATGGACGTCATTAGAATGTTTGAAGAGAATCACCCCGACGTTAGCGGTTCTCCTGAGATCCGTGGTTGGTGGGAGTTTGAGAAGATTTTTTTAAAGATAACCGGGGTTATCCCTCCGTATTTTTCGTTTTGGGCCAATGAGGTCTGAAGGATTGGATGTACTAGTTAACAATGAAATCGCTTTGTTTGTTTGAACGTTTTTAATTTGATAACTGTTATCTTTGTAATTTGTTTAACAATGAAATCGCTTTGTTTGTTTGAACGTTTTTAATTTGATAACTTTTATCTATGCAATTTGTTTCACAATGAAATCGCGATTATAGTGAACATGAAAATCATTCGAAAAACGGTAACATTTTGAAATTTGAAATCATAACGGTTACATTTAAATATTACAACCTAAAGAATACAAATAAATCTCAACCTAAATAAGACAAATATATCACAACCTAAAGAATACAAATAAATCTCAACCCGGGGGAGGCTGTCTTCGGCGCCGAGGAGTTCTTGGTGTTGTTCCCATCAGAGTATGCCATCGTTCGATGTTCGACGTGTACAAATCGGCATAATGGGCAACTGCATCTTCTCTTACCCAATCCCAACAAAGATCGATCGGTGGCATGGGTGCTTCACTCAGTGGGCCACTGTAGTGCAATCTCATCCAATGGTCATGGTAGTGTACGATCCACATGACACCGTAAGGCCTCGACTCGTGACCCGTGGCCCTCAGCGGTAAGAATGTATAACAATTCCAACTCCTGACTCCTTTGTGGACGTACTGGCCGATACAACAAATAGTCCAGTTAAACAACGACGCAAAGACAGTCAAATACTCGGAAGACATCCAATGATGTTCACCGCAACCCCCGCTACCCGTAAACTCGATAGCCCTCAAGGTATCATCCCATCTGCTCAAAAGCGGAGGCGTGCGAGGAGACTCATCAAACACTGTCTTGTACACATCGTTTCCCTGAAGCTCTCTAAGACACCACGCTCTCATGACCAAGTGGTCCTGTTCTCGACCCCGGGCGGCATGCGATAGCACCCTATAACCACAATTACCATCAGCAACAACATCAGCCCAACCATCAAAGTGTGCCCATAAGTCTTGGGGGACTGCATATTTTTTTGCCCAAGAACACAAAGGTCCGGTTGTGTAACCGACCTCCAATGGTGCACCAACAGGTCCATCTCCAAAAGAAGATACCGTACTGACAGAAGTTGTCGTCGAAGAGCGGGAAAAAAACTTGGCACATCTACGGGTAGCATGCTCAAAAGCGGACTTGTTCCGAGTAGTGGAACCCCTCGGTCTCCCCTTAGGGTTTTCTCGAACCTCAGGTGGACGAATATCTTCATCTGCCGGGTGGAGACCATCTCGAAGTTTCTCAATGATTACCCGTCTCTTCGCCGGATCGACCCCTCTAGCCTGCTCTATAAGAGCATCAAACTCATCATCATCGGTCTTCGGCCTATATTCGGGACTGTCGTACACCAAAGTCCTCTAAAACAAGTGGACATCCTGAACGTGGACCCTCCTACCGTTTCTTTGCATCAGAATCATAATGCAGGCACAAGGCAACCCGTGTGTAGTCTGTATCGCACATCCACAATTCTCTTCAAGCCCGTTCCCCAACTCAATCCCTCTCCTAAACTCATCTTCCAGTAACCTAATGGCTTTGATAGACACATGATTTCGCAATAAGGAGAAAAAGGGTCCAGCACTTACAGAGTTGGTCAACGACGTCTGTAACTCATGTCGAATCTTGGAGTGTTGAGCTTCAAGCATGCCGTGAATACGAGTCCACATAGTGTCGAGGTTTAAGTTTTGACTCTTCAACCAAGCTTTAAGGAGGGCGTGACACGACTCTACCCGGGAAGTGGCCGTGTTACCGAGATGAAAGTATTCGTTCGTATAGAAAAAAACGAACTTCTTCTTGTAATGCGCCCATGTTCTCTGCACATAAGCAGACAAATCCACCCAAGTTTCAGAAAAGGCTTCCCATGCTCTCCGAAACTCACTTTGTGTGCTTGCATTGATGACCCGGTACCAACCCGTTTCCTTACTATGCAATATCATGTCTTTGTACATCATCATTTTTCTTGAATTTTTTACTCTGGTCTCAATGGCTTTGTTCACATGCCAACGACACAAAATGTGAGAAGCGTCCGGATAGAGGTCCTCAATAGCCCGGATCAAGCCCAACTCTCGGTCAGTGACAAGAGTAGGCATAGGTGACGCCCCCAGAAGCAGCTCCTCTAATCTCCGCAACATCCACCCATAAGATGTATCATTTTCAGACGGAAGGAGAACGGTGGCAATTAAGAAGGAGGATCCGACCGGTGTAACGCCAACTATCTCAATAAGTGCAATCTTCAAAACATTGGTCGAGTAGGTGGCGTCGATAAGAGCGACATATGGGTAAGCACGGAATAGGTTGACGGATTCCGGATGACACATAAACACATGAGTCAACTCTTTCGTATCGGGGTCTGATTCGTGCCACTCCACATATTGGGCAGAAACTGCTACAGCCAACAGTTGTTGAGCGGGATTCCTACTTTCTCTCATCTCACGCCGAACCTTGTTCGACTCGCTATAAATTTGGGTGCTACTTGGTTGGGGTTTTTCCGGGGTCCTTTTATGAAGAGCGTTCTTGATATCCCTCGGCGAAATATTAGCCCGGACTTGTTGCCTCACAAATTCTTTCTCTTCGCCATCCAAGCGGGCAAAATGTCTATCCCCATCTTTATAGGTCGCTAGTTCGTGGTTGTGAAAACCCGCGTTAGTCGAAGTACTTACGTACCAAGCAATCGTGGGATTCCCATCATTCAAATGAGCGTAATCCTGCACCGCTCGAATCCTAAACAAACATCCGCACTTAGCCGACCCTCTGTTCGTAGAATTCCCCGGTTTCTCAGGATCGATCTTCTTTTTGGTTCGGCCGTACCTTGAACAACGGAAGTACGACCCGAGCAACTCCAGTTGTTTGCGATTTTTCGCCCCATTTGTTGCCTTCACTAAGGCAAAACCATTATCCATAGCTACTTTTTGAGCCCAATCAAACGCCTCATCCCGACTTTCAAAAGATATATCCGTCTCAAATAATCGGTTGTAATCAACCCCATTTCCACCAAATTTCTCAAACGAATCCTGTTAATACGCAAAATTGGTAAGGATTATATTAAAAAATATTAAAAACCACTTAATTTTTGTTAAAAACTGAGTAAAAATAACGGAAAGTAAAGGTATCGTAAACCACACGTCCAAGCATGGCATGGACGTGAATAGTGCACGTCCAAACCATGCATGGACGTGTACTATTCACGTCCAGACCGTGCATGGACGTCCAGGATTAACGTCCATGCACGGTCTGGACGTGAATAGTGCACGTCCATACCATGCCTGGACGTGAATAGTACACGTCCATGCATGGTTTGGACGTGCACTATTCACGTCCATACCATGCTTGGACGTGTGGTTTGGCCGTCCTTTCCACGCGAGGACGGTCATTTTTCAAGTCCTTTGCAAAAATACGATTGATTTTACGTAGTCTAATTCTATGGCTTCTACGTCTAATTCAACCTAATTTCTACTAAAGGGCTAAAACATTAATTCAACAAAAGTTAATTGAAAAAAAAAATTAAGATTTTAATTACTTACCGATGAATCGTTGTCGTCGTTTGACATTGAATCGTTGTCGTTGTTTGATGTTGTTGATCGATGTTGAAACCGTTTTTTTGATTTTATGTTGTTTTTGTTGAGAGAGTTTCAGAGAAAAGAAGGTAGAGAGATAAAGAGAAAAGGGCATGCTATGTCTTTTTTATAGAAAACGCCGACGATTTTTCGCAAAACGCCGACGACCTTTCGCAACCCCCCTTAATTAAACAAGCTTTAATTTTTAAACACATTAAAACCCTCCCTAATAATTCTGATTCATTCTCAACTTGTAGTATTTTTAATAGTTGTTTATTACTTCCTTAATTCTCGTGCATAAAACAAATAGGATATTTAGATAAAAATGGAGGAAGTATTTCGTACTATTTGACTCGTTTTAAGTCTAAAGATATCGGATGCACCGACTTATATGAGATTTTTTGCTTGCACTTTTGTTCATCTTCACAGTCAAATTTTGAGCGGGGAATTTTGAAAAAAATTGACAGAGGTGAGCAAGGGAAGTGTACGATGACCTGCGCAAAAAGATACTTTTTTCTCTCTCTATTCTCTCTCATCTGTTTCACTTCGGCGGAGCACAATCTCAGCGCCAATCCTCTTTCTCAACGTTTGCAAAATGTTTTGAATGCTTACGATGATCTGCTTAGCGAAATCGATGAATTCAGCCTCAATGTTGCTCAATTCGGTACACAATTTCACTCCTCAATTTCTTCTTTTTTGCACTATTAACATAGTTTCTGATGTTCTAGTGAATTTTCATGTTGTTGATTCGCCAGAAATCGACTACGATGATGCATTGACGTAGCTCTTAGGTGATTGATAGTTAATGTGATTCGATTTCGATTATCTTCAGTTCATTTGTTCGATGTTCAGTTAGTTCTGTATTTGTTATTGATTTAATTTGCTTCTTATTAAGATTTTAGGTTATGACGTCTTACAATCGCGTGATTTTATTGATGATATATGTTATTCATAGTTTTTGATTGCGAAAGAAAAGAATTATGAATAAAAAAATAGGCGAAATAGTGATGCGTGTTAAATTAATTATGATGTTCTTTAGAATTCCGGATTCGGAGTAATTTGCTTGAGAAGCGGTTTCAAGAGTTCACGAAAATTGTTAGGTTTTAGATGTTCAGCTGTGTTCATCCAGAACTGTAAGATGACAAACTCAAAGGTGCGATAATTGTACAAACTCAAAAGTTTCCGATGCTAATTTTGTTGACTTTATCGTCTTGATTACAGATGACTGAGAACATATGTTAGTGATAGACTCAGAGACGGATAGGTACTCGTATGATAATTGTGAATCTTAGTGTATTTTTAAACTTGTCCGATGATAATTGTGTCGATTTTATTTGTCGAGGTCTTGATTAAAGATTCGAATTTGTAAAGTGATTGAAATTTTCTTCATTGTTAAGTGCAGAACATATTACATTGACTGTGTGTGTTTGTGATTTAACACGATTTTAAACGATTCCTTTGATAGAATTTTAGTTGCTTAGAGACTTAAGAGTAATAATTATTGTCTTGAATTGTCACTGACTTATGTTAATTATGTATGTTCTTTTGTCGACGGATAATACTTGTAATGCAGAAGATCTGAGGAATGCATCCATGCCAAAATTTGTCCGGAAATACCTTTGTAATTGTATGGAGAAACTTAAGAAGAAAATTGAGGAAATGAATCACACTATTCATAACCTGGAATATGTTTGGTCTGAATTTGACACAAAGGTCAGCGCGATTAATCAGTTCAATACAAAGGTCAGCGCGATTAATCACTGATCTGTGCACTTTGGGGGTACGTAGGTCTACATACTAGAGACTGGAATGAGAAGAACTGTCAAGGAAATCCGATCACTGAAACTGATGGCAAAAATCGCTGAGATGAAGGTGGAATTGCTGGCTTCAAGCATTGATAGGGTAAGACAAAATCGCCTTTTTTGCGATTAGATGATCTTTGTGAAGCATCAACTCAATGCTTGGTTACTCTTTCCTGTGTAGCTTATGTTAATTGATGTAATTTCAGGTGATAGTTTTTTGTAAACAAGAGTCAGAGAGAAATGTGTTCGCTCTTGCTTTTTATACTGAAGATCTGATATTTCTGGTAAGTCGATTTATTATAAAAGAATGTACTTTGGATTTCGACTAATGTCTGACCCTTAATTTCTTAGGATATAGATTTGTCAAACAACTATTTTCATATTATCGGCTGAACACCGTGTCATTTGACCAGCAAACTCAAATGTGGACTATGTAAATGGGATGGACGGAGTAATTTAGTTGATGCTACATTGCTCATATCACATTTTGTTGTTCCAGGCTTCTGCTGGAATTGTTCTCTCCTTCGTGCTTGGTTCACTGATATTGACGTTACCGTTGATGCTGGTGAGTCAATTATGAAACCATTCATTTAGTTTGATTTCTTTCTTCACCGTATAGAAGCTAATTTCTGAGTCTTCATAGTCGTCATTGTTCTAGGCCTATGCTATATTTGCTTTCTGTTTTTGTTTTCTTTGCCGTTGTTTGTATGTATGTGGATTCTTTCTGGTAAGGAACTGAAGTAGGATGTGCTTTGATTTTAGTTGTATGCGGATTATTTCAGTTTTCTGTACAATTGATTTCGTTGCTTTCGTTGTTATGTTTCCTTTGATAGTCTTGGTATTCTCTGGTAATTTGATCATGGATCTTTCCGGGTGAATTTCGCTCTATTTCATGATTGGGATGAAGCTAATTGGAGTTCTCCTATTGCAGCGTTTTGACATAGTGTGTTCTTCGTTCACGTATGCTTTGAAATGGTTGTCTCCACCCTTGAGTTAGCTGAGAATCTTCGGACACTGGTGAAGCATGATCTTGTTTACGATGCTGGTAACTTAAAAAGGTTAGTGTAAGCTGTTACATTGTTTCCTGCATATAATCCCATTATCTGTGGAACATCAGTTTTACCATGATACCTTTAGGCTTCTATGAGAATAAATTGTTATCTGATTGATTTCTGCATTGCATCGAATATAGGAATAGATACTCAGTAACGATTAGAATGTCTCAGCGTATAAACTGTCTAGTTATCACTCTCACGTGTATTTTAGAACCCCTTTTTACTTGTGTCAATACGGACTACGGAGTATCAGCTAGTGACGCAATCTGATTGTGATAAGCAACGACTTAAGAATCTTATCACCCCACACCCCCACAGTACTGTATCAGACATCTTGAGCCTTATTTTGTTATTTCTTTCACACTTCTAAAGCACCAAAATGGAGGACACAACATGGGAACAAAAGTTCCATGCCCTAACACACATATTAACAAGCCCAACAACCAATCCATCTCTACACTCTCAATACATGATATCCAACCAAATCCCATGCTACCTAAACTGGGATTATCCACCTCTTCTCTGCACCAAATACCAGCATCAGCCAACTTTCTTTCTAAGATGGGAATTCTCTCTTTTCCTCAAAAAGATGTCTAGATTCGGTCTTCCCGCGACATCGTGGAGGTCGAAGTGCCCTTATTATCAACCCCAACCTCTTGTTTTTGCGAAAGGATTGGAAGAAGGAAAATGGGATGATGAAGCAAAGAGGCAATATTTAACTAGGAAGAGGCTTCAAAGAAAACGATTTCGAGGAAGAGTTAATCCTTGGATTGCTGTTTTGTTTCCTAATCTCTTGGTGTTGTCATTGTTCTTCGTGTGGAATCCATTTCCTGGTCCAATATGATTCTTGAGGGTGATAATGGGTTTGGATATGTGTTGTAGTTTATGTGGTGGAGAATGTCCTTTGGTTGTGTTGTTGATAATGTTAAGGATTGTTCTATTCATTTAAAGTAGGACTACCTCTTATTGTTACTACTTACTAGTGCCCCTGGTATTGACTAGCAAAATCCTAATCGGGTTATCGGATTCACTTCGGTACCCTAATTGTTAACCGTTAAGAGTGAATACTAGTCACTTACTATAATTAAATATCACACCCATTTTATAAGAGCGAATTGCGAAGTCACTTACTATAATTAAATATCACACCCATTTTATAAGAGCGAATTGCGAAGTCGTAGGTTATATTTATATCGAATATGGTTGCCATGTTCCAAATGTATTGTGTATTTGGCTATATTAGCTATTTTTTTGTATAATGCATTTGAGTTTGAAATGGAGAGTACTGGCCTTATTTGCAAAATAATTTGGGTCAATGGACATGAATCGTCATTTGTGAATGACCGTCAATGTTTTGGTTGTTAATAAGTACATTTTGATATTGTTAGGTTCATTTTGACATTTTGCAGTTTGCATTTTACAATTTACATTTTCGACTTCAAAACTAATCAAGTTTGAATTAGCGTAATAATAAGGTTAAAATTACGATAAGAAACTAGATATAAATGTGAAGGAAGTAGTAATAGAACGGTATGGATAGTGTACTCGTGTTTCCATGTAAAGCTGACAATATTGGTCCATCCCGAAAACATAACACGAATCTGATACGAAGTTGGCGGGCTAAGTCAAGATGTTGTAACTAATTAACATAACCGGTTTGACATTGACACGACATAAAATACTTCTATAATTTTCTCATATCATTAAGGTGTTGATTTCCGAAAACATAACACGAATTTGACAAATTACTTTGTCGACAATATGAGCAATTTGTCAACACCGAACAACAATCCGTAAATTAAGAGGTATAATGATTAATGAGTATCCTTGTACAATTTCACATTTTTTCAATCAATTTTACTGACAGTTTTTTTTCCAGTTATTTACAGTATTTATTTTGTTAATTAAAACCTGGCATAGACATGAAAGATATCTAACATAGTAACATGGTTATTTACAGTTTACACCACCTAATAAAAATTCTAACTTTCTGTAACATATATTTAATTATTTTGGATAATATACACATATCCAATCTCTGTATCTCATTTTAAGCGGAGGACTTTTGAGTTTTGAGATTAACATCATTTTACCACACAAAATGTTACATGTATTTATATAAAAATTCACGTATTTCTAGTCATGGGCGGTCGTCCCCGTCAAGAAGAAAATTTGAAGTTTTTAGTTGTAATTAGCCTTTTTTTTGCTTACTCTAGAGTACCTTAGTCGTTTATCCCCTGTGCAATTTATCGCCCCCTAACGACAAATTCTGGTTCTGCCATTTATATTTAGGTTGCTTTATCAAATTTAATTTGCTTATAAGGTGTCGGTCATCTTTCAGGAAGTTTTGTTCTAGCTGGCTAGCCCGCTCATCACGCCAAATTTGGCACTCATCTAAGGTACGTAAACAATGGAACATAGTGCCATATTGGGTGTAATTGTACAGCACTTGTTAACAATTTACAGAGCCAAGATTTTATGTCAGTGGGGTAAAACTTTTCAACATGAACAAAAGGATAATATTAAAATGATGTTTTGAAGAAATCCGAAAGTTTTAACTACAAAATTTAGAAATTTTCAAACTTCAGTGAGCGCGGTCACCGCCCCTGCTACCCCACCTCGCTTCACCACTTGTTAAACGTGTATGTAGAATGTAGATGAACCGCAACAACTAAAACTACCAAAAGTTAATTGTTCCCTGAATATCCTGCTCAAGCGCCTTAGAAAATTCAATTACATCCACAATTACCGGTCCACAGATCCCTATCCATGAAGGACATTGAAACAGTAGAATAAGTAATTAGCAAAGAGAAAAAAGAGGTCCTTTTATTAATGCATTAATCCGGTGTCTTTTAAGTTAAGGAGCCTTTGTTGTTTATCTCACTTAAAAGCTTATACTGTGGCCTACTTATGCAATAACTTATTGTATTAATGACCTCATTAGTTACCATTCATGAATATATCATTAACCATAGGATTCTGTTGTTTGTTGCATCATTATTAGTTACGTGTGGGTAAATTCGTGTATTTTTCTTTTCGTTACTCCTCGTCTCGTAATTTGCGGGAGTCATTGAAATATTGGGATAATGTTGATGTTGTTAGTTGCCTATAGCCTTCTATTGAGTGTCTAGACTCTAGATCTATGAAATTAGTGAGTTAGGTTGTGTACTAACTACTACTCCGTACACATGTATTTCTTCCGATCCAGACAAAAGGTAACGGTTGCTTTATCATAGTTGTAGAAGCGCGTTTTGCAATGTGAATTTCTTTAGTTACACATTATTAAAAACTAGTTTTACGCCCGTGCAAAAAATGCA
Source organism: Silene conica (assembly GCA_029255685.2). Lineage (NCBI taxonomy): Eukaryota > Viridiplantae > Streptophyta > Magnoliopsida > Caryophyllales > Caryophyllaceae > Silene > Silene conica. Next base: position 84,749,362 of record CM055314.2, read on the forward strand.
CGGGTTTAATTTTATTAAACCGAAAAAATAAAAATGACAAGATGAATATATTTAATAAAAAATATAATTTTAGTATTCCAGATATCGATGTAAACAAAATAAAAAGAATTTATACGTTTAACTTAGACGTAAGTAAAAACAACGCACCTACTGACATTATAAAATTATACAAATTCTTATATAGGACGACATTATCGGTTTAAGTTTAGGACGGATCAAATATACATATGTAGCATGAATCAAACAAAAAGCATTATGCATGCCGAAAATAAAATAGTTGTCCTATAACTCATGGGGAGTGATACTCACCTGTTTTAAATTTAAGACGGATAATAGCCGGTAAAAATATATATAGATTTTAAAATTATACTTAAGGTTTAAATTCTAAGTTCATAACCATCGTAATGAACCCAAATTATTATTAGTCTGATTGTCTAACTACCCAAAAAACTCCGACCATATAATATAAAATCTTATCTATTTTATGTACATTTAAGACGGAGTTACATAATTTCGTTGATTTCCAATTCTCAACAATTTCAATTTGTTAATTTCCAGTATTTGAATGTATTATTTTTTGCCAATTTATATATTATTATATTTGATATTCACTTTTTGTTTCTGTTTTATATTCATTGTATCCTTTTATTAGCTGCATGTTAAATGGAGTATTAACAATTTCTTTAATCTTTGAATATACTATATCTGTAAAGTGTAGGCGTGTCAATCATATAATTATATTTAATCTATACCTTTAATTTATGTAAAATTAGTTAACTTATTATCAATGATCATTAAAGATTTGATTTTTACTGTTAAAATTGAATAGTTAGGATTTCGGAAGATTTCATATTCGATGTGTGATTATAGATTGTAACTTATTTAATTAACGAAAGTAGTGAGAAAATTAAATTGAAGTAATTAATTATGTAAATGAACATGGCGGACCCCACATTGATTAAATTTTTTTTCTTTTCTTAATTTCCATCGACCAATAAGAATTCTCTAAAATCTATTCCTTTTATAGTAAAGGGATTATTGATATTACTAGTTTTTAACCCGTGAAATTCACGGGTGATTTTAAAATTTTAAAATCAAAATATTTGAATCATATTTTAGATATAATAGTTTAATTACTTCGTGCCTATTGATAAGTTAATAAAATAGATTTGTGGCCCTTTTATAAATATTCTTCATATTAATTAAATATAAAGTGTATATTAAATTAATACACTACAAATATAGTTAGCATGAATACATCCAGAGAAAAAAAATATGCATCATATAAGAACTAATGGTTGATTTAAGAGCAATGTAAAAATTATATGTTCAACTTAGTTTAGTAAACTAATTTGAAAAGAATTATAATAATTACTGAAAGATATAATTTTAATTAAATATGGATTTAAATAGCTTCCTAAACAAAATTTTAAGATTCCGTGAATTTTAAATATGGATTTTAAATAACTGAAAGATAATAATTTCCTAAATATAGAATTTCCGTGAATTTTAAATAGCTTCTTAAACAAAATTTTAAGATTCCGTCAATCCATGAATTATACACTATTAATTGACCTAATATGAAAAGAATAATAACTGAATGATTTTAAATATGAGTAAGTTATGCTTAATATTGTTATTTTAAATAACAGTGAATTTTAGATGCTTAATATTGTTTTTTCATTTTTTTGTCTTTTAACTTATAAATATATATGTCGGATTAATTCAATCCGACTCGGTTTATATATTAATGTATGCGGCTTAATTTATGCGAGCGCATTTTAGTTTTAATCTAACACGATTTTTCACATAACACTATGTAATTTTTAAACTAAAAGTATTTATATTTATTTAATATTATAAACAATTTTAATTTCATATTATTAAAGTACTAAAATAATCAATTTCGTTATCTTTATATTAATTTCATATTTTAAAATTCTGAAATAATTAATTTCTTTATATTTTAACTATTAACAATATTAATTTCATATTATTAAAGTTCTAAAATAATTGATTTCTTTCTCTTTATATTATTAAGAATATTAATTTAAAATACTAAAAACAGACCCGCGAAGACGGGTTACAACCTAGTTTCTTATTATTTTAGGAAATTTTATTGTTTTAGCATTATTATTATTGTTTCCAAATCTTTTTCAGTATCGAGAATTTGAGTTCTTATGGAATGCGATTTTGTCATTAAATCAGGTGTAGAATTATGGAATGCATAATAATCACGTCAACCAACTTAATGCAAATGGAATAAAATCTTGTAGAATTATGGAATAATTTATGGAGTCAAATGAATTGTTATTGTCAAATTAAAATGGAATTTATGGCGTTATACATATGGGTGTATAATAGTCAGTCTGTTATATGAAAGAAATCAATTTGATTCAATAATACTTGCAAACGGAATCACGGGTTATATGAAAGAAATCGATTGTTTGCACTAATTTAAATTACTAAATATGGCGTCAAATCTTGTGATTCCATTTGATTTCACTAATTGAAATTTTATTGGACAATAGCTCTAGGATGCTTTAAAACGCGACACGTAGGACGAAGCTTTTATCTTGTGATGCCACGTCAGCAGCTTGGCTTCTGCATTAGATAAATATATGATTATAGTATTCATGACGATAAATCAAACAAGATCGCACGTGATTATATTTTTCTTATAAATTAACGATAATATCAAAGATTCCCTACAATCATGAATAGTGCCAAAAAACAACCGTTACCTTTTATCTGGATCGGAAGAGTATATAATTCTCGAATTGAGCGAGAACCAAAAATTTTGCACAATTTTTAGTTGAATAAGAGTATAATTGCGGAAAAAGATTATTGTTATTAAGCGTCATCTAGCGGTTTTATGATTTCAAGGTTGTTGACTTTGAACGAACACTTTTAAGCTAAAACAAAAGGCATTTACCATTGAGCCACTACCAATTTAATAATGCTATACTATACTTTACTAATGTCATGTTTTTTCAGTTAGGGTTCGGTTCAATTGAAACCTGTAAACCCTCACTGAAACCACCATTAAGGTAAAATGAGAGACATAGATAAACAACTTCCTTCGATATTCAGAAAGCGGAGTATTTGTGCAACAAGCTTTTAAGGAGCTCATTAGTTATCATCTATAATATTGATGAAACCATAAATTATGGTGTGTGGTCAGTGGTGGATCAGTGTTAGTTACCCACTTACCCATAGGACCCGGAACAAGAATGTTAGTTGGTTGATTAGTTAAGGTCTGTTGAAATATTAGGTTTCAAGAGGGCAGGTATTCATGGCTGATTACCTAAAGTCCCTCCTTGTGTACATAAAAGTCCACCATTATTCACCTACGTAGATCTCTTTATATTTATTTATGATGCTGACTTCTTATGTTTTAATCATATTTTGGGGCAGTAACAGTTTCATCATGGGAAATTCTGAATTCATAAACTAATACGGTTTTGATCTATGTTGCTCAAACTCGTTTAAAAGTATATAATATGGGTGTGCGTTTAAGTGTCGGACTCGACCATTTTTACGAAAAATATGCATATTTTGGCTTAAAATGAGGTGTGAAAGTGTTATTCCCTCGTCCAAGTGTCGTGTGTCAGATACGGCTACGTGGGAGAATCAGAAGAGTCGGAGTAACATAAGTTCTAATACAACAACGATATTATCTTAATGTCTTGATAGCTCTGGTAAATTGTAAGAACAGAAGGGTAATCCGAAGTACATAACTTTAACCTTTATTAAAAGTAATAGTTATATTTATTTGGAAGGGTAATCCGAAGTATATAACTTTAACCTTTATTGAAAGTAATAGTTATAGTATTTATTTGTAATTCTATTAAAAAAATTCCAAATAAACAACTATTCATCGAGACAAGTAAACTAGAAGTTTTTTTAGAATGGATATGAAAGAATTTTTTTTTTTTGACAATATATGAAAGAATTAGTACACTTACCTATATTAAGTACACAAATTCTCTCGTCAAAAAAAAAAGTACGCAAATTCTCGTTGAAGATCAGCACTATCCGTCGCAAGTTGGAGACGAATAGTGTTTTTCTCACATAATGCAAATTGCACTATTTATATGATACTCCACTTTCTCCCACTTGCATGTCCACTTGCATTTTTATGAGAGTAAAATATCCGTTTTCAGCTTGTGACGAATATATTGCTCACGAAGTGTGAGCTTAGAACCAGAATGACATTATTGCTCACGAATTTTGTTGATGAACTTAATAATTTTTCGAAGATACTTTCTTTGCCCCAATTATTTGTTTATCCTTTTTTATTAAGATTATTTTAATCAAACATATCATAATTGAATAGGTTAAAGGGTCTTTTATACTTCCTCCATTTTAATCCAAATACCCAATTTGCTTTTTGTACACTATTTACCAATCAACTTTCAATCTCAATTTTCTCTCGATACATAAGAAAAAATATATTCATGTGGGGTCTTGTTTAATTCGTCTTTACGAGTACATTGAAAATATACAACTTTTATAATTTTTACAAATACGTAGTTAAAAATATAAAGCACGCAAAACGTGCGTTGACAAACGTGAATAAAGCAAATTGGGTATTTGGATTAAAATGGAGGAAGTATAGTTTAACCGTCAACGGTTTACATTCAGAATTGATACTTGTAAGAAAAGATATCAAAGCTCTACACTCTACAGTATAATGCTGTACTACAGCATCTCACTTATGACGAACACTATTCATCACAAGTTGAAGACGAATAATCGGATATTACCCGTGTTCCACTAGAATGAATTTGTGATTATACTATACTACCTAGAACTAAATTTTGCACATCTAAGTTAGAGAAGAAATCATTTATTAAGGTTGGGCCACCAACTTAAACTAGAATGACAAAATTTCTTCCGTATGGAATGGAGGAACAATCCTCCATTATGGCATGCCTTTAATCATCATCCATTCTACCCCTATTAGGCACTACCCACTTCTGAATTTTACTCAACCTCATAGTATACAAATGCGAATCCTCCGTCCTATTTTACGTTAAGTTTATAAATCGGTATTTTTTTATAATAAATTAGGACTAGTTTGCAGGAGTGCAAAAGTGTTAGCTACGGGGGTTGAACACATGACCACACAAATAGAAACTAAGTATTTGACCACTACAGCACTAAATATTTAACAATTTTTATTAAAACTAATTTGTAAGTATTTCAGAACTAGGGTGTGCAGGTGAACCCTGTATCCACGCCAAAAACACAACTGGAACTTGTGAGACATCACAAGGGGTACTTATCATATAAGATATGATATAAAAGTTCACAAATTCAAATATATATTAAATCACCCCATTTGTTGTCTAAAAAATGTTAAAATTTTTGTCTTTGTTACCATTATTTAATAGTATTTGACCATTTTAAATTTAAGACGAATATACTCATCTCAAGCAAGACTTACCGATATCTCAACCGAAAATATGTCCACCAAAAAAAAAGGTAAAAGAAAAGCTTGAGTGTATGAGCATGACTAAGGTTCTATATAAAGAGCTTTTAGACTACCACACTTAACACTCCTTAAGTCACTCAAAACCCTCTTTTCTCTTGTATTCTTCCCACTTTGAGTCTCTTTTTAACTCATGGCTTCTTCCTTAAGCCTTGTATGCTTCTTCCTCCTCCTAACCACCCTTCAAATCCATGCTAGGGATATCCAGTTCTTTAGCAAGGTTAGTCGCGACCGCGAGGAAACGACTAATGTTGCTAACAATGATTTGAACAAGAACAAGGGAAATGATGCTACACCCTTAGCAAAGCAAACTAAACAACCAGAAGAAGAAGAACCTGCTTTTTTGCCTCAGACTACTCATACTGGTTATGGCCTTTATGGTCATGATACTACCCTTGATGCCCCTTCCACCACGACAACCACCACCGCCACCACTACTTCTCCGTCATTGTATAGCATGGATGATGGCGAGAAATATGAAAACCAGAACAAATTCAATAGCCATAACAACCGAGAGATTATTGGGAATAATCGGAACGAGAAGAGTTATGTGCCGGAATTGACAGGGTTGAGTGAAACTTCCTATACTAATGATGTTGGTTCAAGTAACTATGTTGCCGAAAACAGGTACAACAAGAACAACAAGAACAACAACAACAACGGCGAAATGAATCAAAATGGGAAGAATTATCAAGCAGAGTTGTCAGGGTTGGGTGAAAGTGAGACTTATTACAATAATAATGTTGGTTCAAGCAATTATGTTGCTGAAAACAACTACGACAACAACAACAACAACGAAATGTTCGGAAATGCTCAAAATCAAGATGAGAAGAATAATGTTGGTCCAAGCAAGTATGTTGCTGAAAACAACTACAACAACCAGTACTACCACAACAACGTCAACAACAACGAGATGTTAGAGAATACTCGAAATCAAGATGTTGGTTCGAGGAAGTACGTAGGTGAAAACAATTACTACAAGAATTACAAGAAAAATGGTGATCAAGGTAACTACAATGGAGGTAGAAGATACAATGGTGGGGTTGAGAAACAGGGGATGAGTGATACAAGGTACTTAGAAAATGGTAAGTATTTCTATGATATTAATGGTGAGAAAGAACTTTATCCTACTAACAACAACAACAACAACAACAACAACAACGACATGTCATACACCCACAATTACAACAACAACAACAACAACAACAATAATGATGATGGACAACTCTATGGTAATAGAGTGAACAACCATGAGCTCTATTACAACTACAACAACGTCGATGTCGTCGACAACAACAACAGCGGCAACAGCTACAAATACAATGGAGACGGAAATGGAAACGGAAATGGGATGCAACAAAGGTACAAGAATCAGTTTCCTAAGGAAGAAGAGTTTGATTTTAATGAGCAGCCTTGATTAAATTATAATTAGATAATTTCATAAATTAAGTTGTTTTATTTTAATGATAAATTAGCAAAACTTTTAATATATAAATATAGTCCATATAATAGGAGGACTCCTTATGGAGCTCAGTGTAAGCTTTGGAGTTATTTATGTGTTTCCATGTTTTATGGGTTATACAATAGTTTTATGTTCGAGCAAAGTTTAATGTGAAAATGTTTGTTTTGTTAGTACTCCGATCCATTTGTTTTATTGCGGTCTTCAAAACGACATTTTTACCGTAATTTTCAATGTCTATCTGTTATTTTTTTCTTGAAATTTTTTTTCATGAAAGTGTCAGGAAAATAAGTGTAAATGTTTTTGTGTTATACTCCCTCCTACTCATAGTAAATGTCCTATTGTCTATTTCGGTTTATTCGTCAAAGTGTCTCATTGTCCAAATTTAGGCTTATTTTTTACCATTACCAATTTCCATTTATTACCCACCACCACTAACCCAACAAATTATAACACTTTCTCTCTAATCTATATACTCCTACACAATCAAAATATTAAACAACTATTATTTGATAAATTTTATATCTTGTCCACAATGGGAGTAATTAAAGTTCGGAAAATTTAACCTCCCAAAAGCAAATGGGGTGAAAATAAGTGGGCAAACTACAAAGGAAGTAAATATTTGTAAAATGTAAAATTTGATTATGTTTTATGCTTTTAGCTCTTCTTTTTATGAATTAAAGGCTCAAAGCATAATTATTGGATTACCTTTCATAAATATAAATGATTGAGTTTTTAATATACAAAAAAATTAATATAGCAATCAATTAAGTTTTTAATATACACAATAAAAGGCCCTCGACAAAAAATTTATAATCTTAAATTAATATAGCAATCAATTGATTTTTCGATAAAAATACCTTAAATTTTTATTGAATATTCATTATAATTTAGCAAGAGAATAAAATAATCTCGGATTTTTGAGTGCATGACTTGTGAACTTTTGCACTTTTAAATTGGAAACTATTTCCCACCTATCTCACAGTCTTACCTAAAAGATCACTTTATCAAGCCTACAAAACATGAAAACTTGATTGCTCATATATAAAAATATTAAATACGATTAGCCTTTGCTTTAACGATGCTCAAACTCTTCAATATTACCTTGTTTATCTATATCAAACACTCGACACTTCAACATTTCATTGTAAAACATGATATTTTTCTTAAACAGCCAAATTCAACATTTTAAACACAACACGATATATACTTTTAATCGAATCAGAGCAACATATATAGTGAATACCTAGAAAAATCAATTTTGAAACATTTTTATGTTAGACTTCCCTTGACTATCAAGTACTCCATATCAAACTACCAACCTTGTGTCCACTTTACGTATGCAACTAGATAGACACGTCATCTCTTTATTAAAGTTGGTTGGTGTCAGTGGTAAGGATTTTTATCTCTTAATCAAATGATTAAAGATGCGACTCTTGCGGAGGAAAAAACCGAACTTGGGATAGGTTTATCCATTCAGTTGTCTTCAGTACTCCTAAGACGATTACTCACGTTGTTGATTGGGGATACTCCTAATCAAAATAAAAAAAAATAAACTACATATTACTATTTCTTTAGAAAAACTTTTAGTTGGACATTAAATTTAGTTTGAAATCACGGGATAGAAATGTTGTATACAACTAGAACTCTAGCATTGCATGTATGAGCTATTTTTAGTGACTTAATAAATAAGTTGATAGGGAATGTGGCCATTGTGATCATGGAGTAGGAATTGATCAATGTCTTGTCTTTGTAGTAGTTGTGAGTATTATTGTGTTGTACTAAGTGGGGGACTTACCATGGTGGTTGCTTATTTCTAAAGAAAGAAAAAAATGCCACAAATTGAAGAATATTAAGTACATACTCCATGATTAAAATTAAGAAAAATGGGCGCGAGACCAATACAATATATATGAGGGAGATCGAGTGATCGAATCTGCGATCTATTGTCATAATATTTGTGCTTTAACTTTTAACCACGATGTTAAGATCTTTCAATTGAGCTCTTAGGACTATCGAATACAGCTCCATAATCAAACAATTAACAGTTTCACCCGATTAAATAATATTGTCCTATTGAGCCTTGATTGAGTTGATTCTACTCTAAAGGGAAGAAGGGTACAATTTTGTTATACTTTCATATTTTAAACATTAGCTTTATCTATATATAACGATAATAACAACAATATTACCGCAATGTTATAAAGATTTCCGTAAATTGCAAGGTAAAGAGGGATCGGATGTACAAAGCCTTATCTTTGTGTTAGCAACACAAAAATATTTTCAAACAACCCAAAATGAATATCACGTTGAGAAGTATATTGAAAAACTATTGCCACTTTAACGAGTAATTTTGATGTATTCTATCGTAATAGATGTAGTGCTCATACTATTTGAATTATCATCTAGATATGGTAAATTTTCTCCTCTCGTAAGGCCAATAAAAAAACATCAAAATGATCCACTTACAGTCTTACACTCCACACAAGATTTGTTATCACGTCATGTCATGGACTCATGGATAAATAATTGAAAAATTACACTAGATATTGCCACGACAATTTGTCACCTTCCACGGTCTTCAAAAACACACTATTCATCCTCGTGGCATTATTTGCTCCAAAGAAAATTGACTCATTTTTTCTACTTTATTATCTGGTTTAGTTTAAATTCGAGCATGATAAAATTCTCAGTAATAAGTCCTAACACTGTTAATTAAGTGTTATTAGTCTAGTGGTAATTGAGTTCAGGTTCGACTACCAGTTCGGGTGATGATCACTTGGTCACTGCAGCCCCCCGAATGAGTGTCTTACATGGTGCATGTTGTGGTGCGGGAATACATGGACCCGGAGGATTCCACCCGCTCGTCATAAAAAAAAAATGAAAAAATACTAACACGGTTATATTTACAAAGTTTGGCCTTGAATTCGTCTAAGTCACTTAATTTAAGTGTTTATGAATAATTGATGCATGTTTAGTGTTACAACTTAGAAGTCAAGCTCGAGCACTAAAGCAGCTAACATGCCAAAACTCGTCCGGGAAATAAATGTAAGTATCTATCAATGGAGGGGACTCATCACTTAGCAAGTAAACCTTTCACTACGTAATTGTCCATTTGTCCCCCACTCTTTTGTATAACTGGCTGAAAGCATGCTTTATCATGGTCCACCTCATGGATCCTAAGTAATCACTCCCTAAAAAGAGAGAAAAAAAATTATGAATCCTAAGTAGTAATTACATTATTACATAAATCTGTCAAACGGGTTAAACGCGTCGGATTTGAATTGTGCTGTTTTGGATTTGTAAAAATTTGAATTAGATTCGATCGGATCATTTCTGGTTTAAGTCAGTTTCATATCAACTATTATCAAATTATTAAATGGAAGATTAAGAAAGTAACATATGACAATTTTTTTGACTTTTACGGGATTAAGTGTAGTTGGATAGTTCAAATGGGGTGATATGAGTACTATCATTTTAATGATCTCACTCGTAAGAAGGTGCAATGATTATCTTCAAGTTGAATAGTTAAAATTTTCATAATTGTGTATTTGTCGTTGGTGAACTTAGCTAATTTTATTTAGACCTAAAAAGTTGTTTTTTTAAACTATGTCATCTAATTTCATTTAAATTCGAACCGGTAGATTTATTAGAATGGTAATACTCCTCTTTGTAAGTTTGAACACTACTATAATATATTACAAGGTCAGGCTCCCTTTGATTAAATTAGAACAACTTATCAGTTGATATGTGAGTACAGGGGTGTCTAAGGTCAGGTTCAGCCATAAGTGGGAAATCGAACCTTCAAGTTTAGTGATCAAATTTAAAACTTTAATTGATAAAAATGCAATCCAAACTTTAATCATACTACACTTATGCATTCATATTTAGGACCTCATATTTTACACTTATGCATTTATATTTAGGACCTCATATTTTTGCGGAATATAGAATTTCCGTTTGTTTTAAGACGTCCCGTATGTGATTATATATGAGTGGTTTGTATCCTTAATCCCCGTAATTGCCGCACCAAGTGTAAGACCATAATATTGAGTCGTACCACAAAGAATTGAAAGTTTAGTTGATGCACATGAAAAAGGGCAACAAGAAGAGGAGAAAGTGTGGATAAAATAATGATGACACAGTAAACATTAGGAATTAGGATGATGATAATGGCAAAAGTGGGCACATTTCCAGTTTATGATTAGTGGCTTAATGGTTTGTCCCCCTCCTTACCCAATATCTATAAGTAATTATTAACGTTGTGGTCTAAGCAACTATCCTTATTCCTACTCGAGTAAATGTAAAGCAACCGCCTTGGCTTAGTGCATTTACATCATCATACATTTTGTAGGGTATTAATAGGGATGGCAATGGGTAGGGTTTGGGTAGGATTTAGCAAGATCCGACCCGACCCGAAGTAAAAAACCTTGCACCCATACGGTCATATCGACCCAGAAAGGGTTTTAAATTAATGGACCCATACCCGACCCTAATGGGTCTGGGTTCGGGTAGGGTATACCCTAAGGTTCAATTTTTCTTAACAAGTCATTCAATAAAATGTACCAAGGTTCGAATTAAATTACAAAGTTTTAATTAAAGTATTACAAAGTCTTGTTTATTTAGATCATTACCCGTACCCGACCCTAAATTATATCATTTACCGTACCCAAACTCATCATTTTCATCAATTTCCTCGTTATTCTTAATGGTTATTTGGATATGCGTATAATATATTAATGATAATTGTACTAATAAGCGTCATCTGTTTGTTGTATTATTTGGATTGACGTTCGTATGTGTGTTTTTTCTTTTTCTTTTTCTTTTTTTTAATAAATATAAGGGTCTAAGGGTCGGGTAGGGTCCCAGGATCCGGACCCGCACCCGGACCCGGAGTTTTTATATAAGACCCATACCCGACCCATACCCGAGTGGGTCTCAAAAATTCAGACCCATATCCGACCCATTAGGGTCCGACCCTAAGGGTCTGGGTCGGGGACCCGACCCACTGTTATCCCTAGGTATTATACGACTAAAGCCATGTTCTTTCTGGTTTTTTCGAGTTGAATTGAACTGAACTGAATTGAACTGAGCTGAACTGAATGAAGCTGAACTAAACTGAACTGAACTGAGTCGAGCTGAGCTGAGCTGAACTGAACTGAATTTAATCGAACTGAACTGAATTGAATTGAATCGAGTTGAACTGAACTGAAATTAATAAAAGTGGATGAAGTTTAATCAAATTGATCTAACCAACTAAATAATAATAATAATAATAATAATAATATTTAAAAAGTTTTGTTTGATGAATAAAAGTTTGCGGTTTTTAAAAAATAAATAATATTAATGATAAGATAAGTTATTAATAATTTCATTCGAATCTAAAACTTGGTATACCGGTTATACAACATCAAAGTACTCAAGGAAGAACAGATTCAAACATGGATGATAAAGAACGGAAGAAACTCATTGACAAAGTTCGAAAAAATATGGCGTGTTATTGGTGCCCATAATGACCAAGATAATGAAGCACATAATGATGATATGGAAGTCAATAACGAAGCAACATAGACGATGTCTTTTGTGTTAATGATATCTATATTATTTTCAAGATTATGATTTTCGATTGTGTTAACAAATATCACTATTTGAATGTTATCAAATTTCACTTCTCATGTACTTTTTTCTCTACTCTCCCATGTTTCACTAATAATAATAAAAATAAATAAAAATTAATTAATAATAAAAAAATGACATAATAAATATATATACAATAAAAATAATAATAATAATAAACAATAACAATAATTAACAATTAATAATAATAAAATAATAATAATAATAATAATAATAATAATAATAATAATAATAATAATAATAATAATAAATAATAGCAATAACAATAACAATAACAATAACAAGAACAATGTGGGCTGAATTTAATAAAACTGAACTGAACTGAACTTAATGGAGCTGAGCTGAGCTGAACTAAACTGAACTGAACTGAACAAAGTTGAGTTGAACTGAAACGAGCTGAAAATAAGCCAAAAAGAACAGGGCCTAACTTGTAAGTGGTGCAATCAACACTACTTCTATTAGTTAAGATGGTGTCAAAACAAAACAAAAATGAGATAGCGTTATTAGGCTATAATTAGAGTTGTTTTAGAGCCTTTGGGGTAGTTGTGCGAAATTAAAAATGGGGATTTAACTAGTAATCAGACTCGTTTTACAGCTTTTGGGATGCTGTGCGAAATTAAAAAAATGGAGTTTTATATAACGTTTTATGAAATTATTTTATAAAAAAGAATGAAAAAAAAGAAGACATAAATATAGGTATTGAGTTTTGAACTTGATCTGGTGTTTAAAAATCTATTTACTAACTATCAAGACTAGCTTTCAATGAATCGTAAAGGCTCTAAATTTATAATGAGTGTTGCTCACAAGTTGAAGTATATGTCACAACTATATAAGTGGGACGACAAGTGCGAGAAAATGGAGCATTTCATGGGTATTGTCATTTGCATTTTATGAGAGGGGCACTATCCGTTTTCAGCTTATGACGGATAGTGTTCGTCTTTAATGAGAATTTGTGACTTATAACATTATCAAACTATACCTTTTATCAATTTTCTTCTCTACATTATGGACTATTTGGGGTGGATGAAATGACAGAGTTTTTAAAGACCAGAAGTTCAATTCCTATGAAACTTTCAACAAGATTAATAGGGATGCTAATGACAACATTCTACGAGAGTATCAAAGAAGAAAAACAATCTTGAACAACTCAAAACAGAGGAGATCATGAACACTGCTACACTCTTAAGGAATCACTTTCCGGTTACAATTTTAGGCTCTTCGATATAACAACAACACATACGAGTTAAATGTGATGCTTCCTGAAATTCAACTCTCAAATCATCTGCGGGGTGGATCTTACGAAATTCTCAGGATCAAACTGAATAATAGGGAGCTAAAAGATTTTGGGCAATTTCTCCTATACATGCAGAATCTGTGGCTTTGTTGTTGGCTTGTGAAGATGCTATCAAACAGGGTTACTATCATATCGATGCAACTTAAGATTGTCTCAATCTGGTCCTTCAAATAAATGGATGCGGTGACATCGATAAGGATATTCCATCAACAGTTGCATCCATCTTACATCTTATTACTACATGTCATTGTTTTTCTTTAAGTCATTGTTTTAGAAATCTCAATAGGTCAGCACATGTTATTGCAAAAGCATATATGTACACTGATCATAAACACATGTAAAAAAAACTTATAAGTGCAATGAGAAACAACATCATTCGGTGATGCTGGATTTCAGTATAATCTATTATCTTAAGTGTTTTTTTTCTATAGTGTGATATTTTTATTGTGTATATGAATGGATAACACTGAAATTTAATACCACCTAATGACACATTATCGTTATCTTTGCACTACTTTCATTTAAACACGCTTAATTAGGTAATTTTGGTAGGATTTCGTACATTAGTGTGGACATGATTACACCCACACCTTTCCATCACAAATTTCATTGTATTACTTCGTTTTTTCCAATATCACATTTTTCCATCACAAACTTTATTTTATTACCTTGTTTTTTGCATTTGTGTACCCCTCAATAACTTAAGATCTAGTCTTAAGCACTCCGGTATACGGGGTTTGTATTGTAATGAACTTTTTTTAATTAATTTCAGTTTACCGTTGTCAAAAAAAAACTTAAGATCTCCCCACATATTCGAACAACTGTAACTTATTCCCTCACACTAGTCAACTTCTTTCAAGACTTACTCAATTTTAAGTGTCATTATTTTCAGCTTAAAAGAGTTAAACTCAATTCCTGAACATAGATAACCCAACCCGAACAACTCAACCCGATGCCCGAACTCAAGACCTAAACATGACCCGAACCCGAATTGACCGCCCCAATTTTTTTTTATTCAAACTGATTATTATCCACAAAATAACTCGATATTAGTTGCCAAAAAATGACCTAACCCAACTCAAACCGAACCCAACCCAGTTGGTACGTCTACCCGATCTACATTCAGTTCAATTCGACCCCGTTAAATTCAGTTCTAAATGGTCGAACCCATGTTGAATCACAAACTAGATGGGTAGTAAACCATAGTCCATAACCCATTTGCTCAAAATGGACCTTACTTAGTCTTGAATGGACCCTATGATTAGCCCATTTCTCAAACTTCACTAGTCCACAGCATCATCTAATCCACATAACTCACTCAAACAACCCAAACTAATTTTCACGTTTTACTCCATTTTATTTTAACGTTAGGGGTGCAATTGTGCAAAGTCAATTAATTTTTAAGTAAAAAAATGCAAAAGGTTGTGTTTTATATTAGACTAAATTAAAAATAATTCCCTTTTAAAATTTGGTTTTTTAAAATTATTTCGTTGTATACATTTTTTCTAAAGTTATTCCCTTAAGATATACTTTTATTAAAAATTGCTTCAAAACTCTACTTTAGATGATTTATTCCGTATGTTTTTGTACGTGTTCTTCATTGTTATACCTTTTAAAGTATAAAATGGCTAATTTACAAACGGATTATGTTCATAAATATGTGGAATAAGTCACCTACATTGAAGTTTTGAAGAACTTTTAATAACAGTGCATTTTAAGTGAGTAATTTTAGAAAAAAAATTATATAAAAGAGCAATTTTAATAAAAATAATTTTAAAATGGAGTTATTTTTAATTTACTCTTTATATCAAAAACTCACAAATTTAAATATGATTCATTATATAATACTTGTAATTGAAAAGGCAAAAATTAAATTTGGGCTATTCACCTTTTGATCTCGTCTTATGTTATAGGACGGTCTTATCTTTCTTGAAACCTTACTTAACATAACTCCCTCCGTTTTGCTCACATCTTTCATGTTTTTCTCCATTTTAACGTTATTTCTTCTGTTAATCATGTGTTTACTTTAATCGAAATACTTCTAAAAAATAATAATAAAGTAGAACAATTGATTGAGATAGTAAAAATATTCGTAATTTGTAATTTATCAACAGGATAGACAAGGTAGTAGCAAATGTTCACATTAAATTTTAAAAAATATCATATTTTTAGGTTAGGTCATTTAAGAGCGGATTAATTTGGGTTGGATGATAATTTTGCCTCGAGTAACTCATTTTAGGTCTATTCGATCATTGTGAATCAGTATGGGTCGAGTTACGTTCAAATCCAGTCTTTTTAAGTATTTTGGTAAGGTTCGTGTTATACCTTCAGGTACGGATGGCAATGGGTAGGGTTTGGTAAGATCCGGCAAGACCCGACCCGACGTAAAAAAAATTTAGACCCATACCCGACCCAAACCCTAAAGGGTCTGAAATTAATGGACCCATACCCGACCCTAATGGGTCTGGGTCCGGGTAGGGTCTACCCTAGGTCCAATTTTTTCTTAACGAGTCATTCAATAAAATGTACCAAAGTTCGAATTAAATTACAAAGTTTTGATTAGAGTATTACAAAGTCTTGGTTATTTGGATTATTACCCGTACACGACCCTAAATTATATCATTTACCGTACCCAAACTCATCATTTCATCAATTTTCTTGTTATTCTTAATGGTTATTTGTATATGTGTATAGTATATTAATGATAACTAATAAGGGTCATCTGTTTGTGTGTATTATTTGGGTTATTGACGTTCGTATGTGTGTTTTTCCCTTTTCTTTTTCTTTTTTTTAATAAATATAAGGATCTAAGGGTCGGGTAGGGTCCCAAGACCAAGACCCGGACCCGGACCCGGACCCGAAAATTTTATATAAGACCTATACCCGACCCATACCCGAGTGGATCTCAAAAATTCAGATCCATACCCGACCTGTTAGGATCTGACCCTAAAATTTAGATTGGATACTCGACCCACTGTCATCGCTACCTTCAATTGACATGTTTAGCGTCATTAAAATCTAAGTCAATTTTACCATGTTTGTTTGTTAATTGCAAATTATGGAACATGTTTATTTTTTCAACAATTCCAATTAGGATGTCTAGTACCATACCTTGATAATGAAAAATTTATTTGTTTCTCATGGAAGTCTACTTTTTTATCGCCTTATAATATTCTATTTAGCGGATTGTTTTTTTGGTAAACAAGCACCCTCCTTCTAGTTGACACGAGAATTTTCGAATATTGACCTACAATATTTACGAATCAGTAAATTTTGCTTACAATCGTTATAAGTTATAACAAAATGATGAAAAACACCGTCACCTCCCGAAAGGATATTAGTTTAGATTAACTTTTCTGTTGTTAATAATTCTTGTTGTTAATTGTTTTTTTTGGGTGGTGACGAGGGCACCGTATACTAGGTAAGCCACCTGAGAGGGTGACAGGCTCGAAATTTCCATAAGATTTTACTCTAAGAGAGACTTGAGTCCAGATCTCTTGAAAATTTCACCCAAATTTTAACGACTAAACCTCACTTTACGGACTTGTTATTAATTATTCTTGTTTAGAACTATCCTAAATAATAATTTGTGTTGGACGGCGTTATTCAAAAGTTTTGTAGGCTTTAGCCGCCTACTCCACTCTACTTTTATCATTTGGATATCGACCGTCTTATTAATTAACAACTATTGATAAGGATAGCATCATTAAATACATTTTTTTAAGTCGACCGTCCAATATCATTCAACTTTGTAAATAATTGAGATATATATTACTTTGACAAAGTTGAATCATCTTATAAAATCACAAATTCTAAGTTTTAGCATGATTTTATACGTAAAACGGGTATAATTTTATTAATTTAAAACGGGTTAAGTAGTAAATATAGGATAAAAGCAAAATGTACAAAAGACAAACAAAAGGTTTCCCCTCGTATGTTTAAGTGTAGTGATACTTAACTCGTTTTAATGTTAAAACAAATATCTTCGTTTTAGGGGAAACTAGTTGCTTAAATTTATAGTGACTTTAGTGCATGTTTGGCCTTATTTATGGAAAAGAATTTTTACTTTTGTAAAGGAGTTTTTATAAAACTAGTTCTTGATAAAATTGTTCATGTTTGGCCAAATTTTTTAAAAAACTATTTTTATCAATTTTATCGTGTTTGGCCTAACTAGTTTCTATCAATTTTTTTTTGATTTTGGGCTCAAATAACTTAAGAACAACGTGAAAATAGAAACAGAAGTAACAATTTGCTACTTTTGTTTCTAGGTGTTTCTAGGGGTCAGATTTAGAATTTTTGTTTAATAAAATTAGTTTTTAGTTTTTCAAAAAGTAGTGTTTGACCCAGCTTCTATTTCTTTGGTTGAAAAAACAGTTGAAAAGCAGGGCCAAACACATACTTAGTAGTGTTGATAAAACAAAAGTTCATTGGATAAGGGTAGTTGCGTAAAAAAAAAAAGAATGGAAAATGGGCTAAAAGAAGAAATAAAGATAAAAAAAGAAAATTAATTAACAAAAAGAAAATTAACAAAAAGAAGATTGGGGAGATAATTTAAAAAGTTAGAGGAAATATGTAATTGCACCCGGGCGATATCAAATTTAGTTGTTGTTAACTTTATTTTGGAGTTCTCTAATAAATACACCTTTTTTTCTCAAAAATAACAAATAAAAAACATTGTTAGTTTCGTAGAAAACAACTCGGAATATTTCATAACCTAATCCGTGTACTTGTAATTAGTCACCTATAAATGCGGTTTTTAATTATTATTCACTTACAACTCAAAAAAGTTACGAAATACTCTATAATTACTATATAAAAATTTATTTCCCAATTGATTCGGAATCCTCTCGATTTTTTTCTTTTCATTCTTCTCTAAGACTCATTTAATAATATACAATCTTCCAACCTTCATTACTCCTTAGTTTTTATACTTAAATTTAGCACTATGAAATATTGTCGGAACCCGATCCAGATTGTTAATAGGAAATGGCCTCGTCCATCCTACTCATAATAATGTGATCATTATATGATCCAGAGGCATTTTTGGAAGGGGGCGTAAGAGTTCATCTGCATCATCTTCTCTGAAAATAATTACAATAGGTAAATAATTAAGTTGGTCTAATGGTTATTAAACTATTTTTTACTAAATCGCGGGTTCTATTCTTGCATTGAACAATTTTTTTTCATGTTATATCATCATACAACATACATTTTGTCCAACTAAATAATTTCTCGTATAACTCCGAAATTTTTAATGAGAATACTTTTATGCACCCCGTCCATCTAATACTAAAATCGCCTCTAATTATATCACCACATATAGAGATATCAATGAATCTCGGATCCTACCCAGATCCACCAGACGACAGACCCTATACCCAAGGGTAGGATATTAGTGTTTATTTTGTTTGAACAATTTGCTTTATTATGAATTGTTGGAATTATAATTATTTTGTGGTTTGTAAACCTTATTTGTAAGTTGCTATAAGATTTTTTAGCACTTTGTACACTTTTTTTTTCTTTTAGACTATAATTTTTAAACCAATGAAGCTAATAGAGGGTAATTCGACTAAAACATCGTCTCTAATTGACAAGTAAAAGTAAAATAGTGTATAATAGTAACTTCGTGCGGTTTCATTTGAATGTATCATTGGAGATTGACGAATCTGAATTTTACCCAAATCCTTAGAATGCGGATATGGATTTACAAATTTCGGACCCTAAAAATAAAGATAGAATCTGAATATATCATTTTGAAATGGATCTGAATCTGAATCCTATAAAATCCTATCGAAATCCTACCCATTGCCATCTCTAACCCCATATCATATCATATCATATCATATCATATCAAACTAAACTATATAAACAAGTGTAAACAACACAAGAGTGTGACCCCTTTCACTTTACTTTTTTGTCATTCTCTTCTAATTATCATCCTCGTAATATATTAAAATTTAAAAATGATGGAATTACTGCTGTTAGGATGTACAGGAACAGGAATGATCATGTTTTATCATGGAGCTCATTTCCTCTTTCAGCTCATCTGCTCTCATGTTGGTCTTCGTTCTCTCAGGTACATACTTTTCCGTCTCATTCATTTATTTACCTTTTCTTACACGACTATTTTCATACCGTGAAATGCTGATTTCGCTGTATGTACTCATTCCTAGCTTCTTACCTTAAATTAATTTGTATGTTTATTTCAAATTTCTTTGTTTGGTGCAGTTTTCTGGGATTTGTTGCATGGTGATTTCGATGGAAGAGGTGATGGACTAATAAGAAATGCACAGTTTGTAGCTAATAATTGTTAATCTTAGATAAATAACAATACGAAATGTAATTATTTAATGTGATAATTGTTAAGGAATCGTATTTCTAATTTGTTTACGTTTTTTTAGTACTTTAATATTATCTTGTCGAATTTATTTTACCCATTTTATTTGCTAAGATCGAATTTAAATGAATATTTCATGTATTTTAATGATTATTATTATTATTTTACGGGGGATATATTTTAATCAATGAGAAAGAAATAAGACAGAGGGAGTAGTATTTAATTACTCCGTCCATAAATAAATTAAACGTAACAAAATAAAGGTGAACACGAAAAATTTGTAAAATGACACTGATTCCAAATATAATTGAATGACCCGTTTGCAAGGGCAAGGTAAAAGTATATTATGGAATACTTCCTTCGAGTCGGAGTGTTGGTTCCTATTTTTCTTTTGATGTGAGTTTAGTGACGGTTTCTCTTTTTTTTTTGTAGTAATTTTTTTGTAGTCGGTTTTGTGAGGTTTAAAATCATTTTCTTATTTTTTTTGTGCAAAAAGCAAAAAGAACCAACACTGTAACTCGGAACGAGTATATGGAGTGTATAAGAGTTGGAGCTGACAGTGCTTGTTGATTATTATCCATTACAATACGACCAATAACTCCAAATAATTGAGGCTTAATAATGGTGGTCCTCTAGACAATAATATATCGTACTTATACGAAAGTAGTTCGTATTTAAGTATATATTTAAGAGCCGATCTAAGTTATAAGAGTTTGGATTGATTTTTATCTGTAACATAAAAAGCTTATTTAAAACAAATAAAAAAGAAAGAAAAGTAGTATTTCACTTATTCGAACAAAAACGAAAGAAATACGGAAATATTATACTTACCCTAATAAATTTTGAAATCAAAATACGAAATACTGATAACTCAGAAACAGGTTTGTAAAAAATCACAAATTAGTTTAGATCATGACCCAATTTGGCTCTGTTTTTTCCGACTTAATTTCAGCTCCTTTCAATTTTGTTGGGTTGCATTCCGAAGTTTTATTTACGTTCAATCAATTATGTCCAGTTAATCTCTTCACAAAATGAACTTTTAATTCAACTAAATTCACTTCATCTCCGTTCCACTCAAATTAGTTCAATTAAGTTTTACTCCAATTAATTCAGTTCAACTCGTTTCAGCCGAAAAGAACATGGCTTTATCACCTTTTACGATTTGTAAAAAAAAGTTAATTGCGTTTATGTCTCATTTCACACCAAAAATAATATAAATGTCTAAACAATTGAAACAAACTTTAATTGATAAAAAAGATTATTTCACAAACAATTTTAAACCGTCATTTCGAGTCACATTAGGTCATTTTGAGGTGGATGGATTTAGATCGAGTTATTTTAAATCGAGTCCGTTTTGGGTTCATCTAAGTTCTGATCAGGTCTAGGCTGGGTCGGGTCAGGTCAATCCAGGCCTCGGGTCATATTCGAGTTATGCAAAATATTATACTTCATACAACTAAATAATCTATTAATCTAAAGGGTTTTTCTATGGGGTGCCCCTGAACTATTCGAGTTTCTAACTTATACCTTCGCGTTTTTCTAATTATCAGTTGTACACTTAAACTCTACTAATCAGTCCAAAACGTGGCCCTTAGTTTATAGACCGTCAAGTTAAGACGTTAAATGCCTACATGGCATGATGATTTGGACTACATATGCTATGTGGCTATTACTTTGACTTCCCTATGCTTTTCCTCCATTTTTTTAGAAACTTTCCCTCTATTTTTTTATACTTCACTTTCATATCTTCCTCCTCAAATCTCCTATTTATATGTTACTTTTCTCATCCTCTCTCTATTCTTCTATTTTAATTTCCCCTCTCTATATCTCTTAATCATATTTGCATACCACCTTTCAGAGGGAAAATTAAAATAAAAGAATATAGAGAGAGGATGAGAAAGTAGCATATAAATACGAGATTTGAGGTGTGAAATTTAAAATTGAAGTATAAAAAAATGGAGGGAAAGTTTCTAGAAAAATGGAGGGAAAAACGGAGGGAAACCAAAGTCATAGCCACATAGCACAAGTAGTCCAAATCATCACGCTATATAGGCATTTAACGTCTTAACTTGACGGTTTAAAAACTAAGGGTCACGTTTGGGACTGGTTAGTAGAGTTTAAGGGTACAACTGGTAATTTAAAAAACGCGAGGGTATAAGTTGTAAACTCGAATAGTTCAGGGCACCCCGTAGAAAACCCCAAATCTAAAACTAACTGTCAATTACAAAACTCACCTAAAATAATTAGGTTAATAAATTCGCTAGTCAAAACTGTAAAATTATTCTGCTGGTAAAATCTCCCTTCTAATTCTACTTGTGCCTAAATTCCAATCAGACCGTATGGGTCAAGTACTCGGGTCTATGTCTAGGTCTGGGTCAATTCAGGCTTCGAGTCATATTCGAGTTCTGCAAAATACATGATCAAACATTAGAGTAAGTGAATGGACGACGGACCATGAACATTCATCGCTTAGTTTCCCGCCATACACTTCTATACCAACGGTTTTACCTGTCATTCAAATACTTAACTTTACGGAGATTTACCCAACAAAATCAAGCTACTTCATTCTTACACTTCTCTGAAAAGGGTAATTTGTTTTCGTCGAGTTTTTCGATTAATGCTTGTTTATCGCAATGTTGTAAGACGAAGTCCATTGGACCTGGACTGCAAATCCATGGTCTGTTAACGAAATCCGGGCTGTTAATCGATGATAGATTTAGGAATCAGTTGATTAATTTGTACTCAAAATGTCGAGCTTTTGGGTATGCACGTAAGCTGCTTGATGAAAGTCCTGAACCGGATTTGATTTCTTGGTCGGCGATCATATCTGGGTATGTTCAGAATGGGATGTTGAAAGAAGCGGTTTTCGCTTTTAAGGAAATGCAGTTGTTGGGTATCAAATGTAATGAGTTTGCGTTCTCGAGTGTGCTCAAGGCTTGTTCGATTAGGGAGGATTTGGTGTTTGGGAGGCAGGTTCATAAGCTTGTGTTGGTGACGGGGTTTGGGGGTGATGTTTTCGTGGCTAACACGTTAGTCGTTGTTTATGCAAAATGTGGTGAGTTTCGGGATGGTAGGAGATTATTTGATGAGATTCCGGAAAGGGGTGTTGTTTCATGGAATGCTTTGTTTTCTTGTTATGTGAAAGGGACTTTTTTCAGGGAGGCAATTTGTTTGTTTCGTGAAATGGTTTTGACTAATATGAAACCGGATGAGTTTAGTCTTTCAAGTATGTTGAATGCTTGTGCAGGAAGAGGGGATGCGAATATGGGAAGAAGAATTCACGGGTATCTAATTAAGCTTGGACATCAAGAGGATCAATTCTCAATCAATGCACTCGTTGACATGTATGCAAAAACAGGTGATATGGAGGGCGCCCGAGTTGCGTTTGAGAATATACTGGATCCTGATACTGTTTCTTGGAATGTCATTATTGCAGGTTCTACGCTTCATGGCGAACATGATTTGGCCTTGGAATTGTTTTGTAAGATGAATAATTCAGGTGTGTATCCAAATATGTTCACTTTATCAAGCGCACTTAAAGCATGTGCAGGATCTGGGATGAAAGGGTTAGGCAGACAGCTCCATTCGATTCTGATGAAGAAAGACGTAAATGCAGATCTTTTTATCGGAGTTGGCTTGCTTGATATGTACTCCAAATTTGGTTTGATGGAAGATGCTGAGATTGTTTTCAAAACAATGTCGCAAAAGGACCTCATTGCATGGAATGCAATGATATCAGGGTACTCGCTAAATGGTCAAGACAATACGGCTGTAAGTACATTTTGTGAAATGTACAACAACGGAGTAGGTTTTAATAAGACTACCTTATCAACAGTTCTTAAATCCGTGAGTAGCTTGCAGGATGCCGAAGTTGGTTCACAAATTCACACAATCTCAGTGAAATCGGGTCTGAAATCTGACGTTTATGTGATAAATAGTCTTGTAGACTTGTATGGCAAGAGTGGCAAAATAAAAGAAACGGCTAAAATATTCAACGAATCCCGAATTGGAGATTTGGCAACTTGTACTTCTATGATCACAGCTTACTCTCACCATGGACAAGGTGAGGAAGCTTTGAAGCTCTTTCGGAAAATGTTAGGGATGGAACTTTTACCAGATCCGTATGCTTGTAGTGCTCTCTTGAGTGCCTGTGTAAGTTTGTCGGCTTATGAATTAGGTAAACAGATCCATGTTCATATTTTGAAACTAGGGTACAATTCCAATACTTTTGCTGGGAATTCTCTTGTGAATATGTACGCGAAATGTGGAAGTCTAAATGACGCAACCCTTTCCTTTTCTCGGTTAAGGGAGAAAGGGATAATTTCCTGGTCGGCTATGATTGGAGGTCTTGCTAACCATGGGCATGGGAAAGAAGCTCTTGAATTATTCGATAAGATGCTTTTGGACGGTGTTCATCCGAATCATGTTACTCTAGTTAGTGTCCTTTGTGCTTGCAGTCACGCAGGTCTGGTTGATGAAGCGAAACATTATTTCCAAACAATGGAAACTCTATATGGCATAAAACCTACCCATGAACATTATGCTTGTATGATCGATATTTTTGCTCGAGCTGGGAAATTAGAGGAAGCATTAAGGCTTCTGAATGAAATGCCCTATGAAGCAAACGGAGCAATTTGGGGATCTCTACTTGGAGCAGCGAAAACCCATAAGAACGTGGAGCTAGGACAACGTGCAGCAGAGATGCTTTTCACCCTGGAGCCGGAGAAGTCAGGTATGGTTAAGAATTTAAGACAGCGTGTAGCAGAGTTGGTGTTCCGCCTTGTTATAACGGAAACACAGAGAAAGATAAAAACAAACAATAAAGAACAATACGCACAGATTTACGTGGTTCACTAACGGTGTGTTAGCTACGTCCACCGGGCAGAAGGGAGAGAGTTTTATTAATGTGAAGAATTTTCAGATTACAGATTCAGAACGATATAGAATATGATAGCTTGCTAGGGTAGAGTTTAAGAGTTTATATAGTACTCTTAACCTAATACGATACAGATTTGACCTAATCTAATAGTCGTTCGAAGCGGCGACTAACAGATTCAAGGCATAGACCCAACACGCCTTCAAATTAAGGCAGGAGTCATGACACCATTTATCTCGTGTGATATTCTATTTCGTAACAGGTACCCTTGTTCTGCTCGCCAACTTATATGCATCAGCGGGAATGTGGGAAAATGTGACGGAAATGAGGAGACTAATGAAAGAAAACAAGGTAAAGAAAGAGCCGGGTATGAGCTGGATCGAGGTGAAAGACAAGGTGCACACATTTATCGTCTCAGACAACAGTCATCCGAGAAGCAAGGAAATATATGCTAAATTATACGAGCTAAAAGATCTAATGGTGAAAGAAGGGTATGTTCCCGTATTAGAGATTGACCACCCTGACGTTGATCGCAGTGACAAGGAAGCGTTACTTCTTCATCACAGTGAAAAACTTGCAGTTGCATTTGCATTACTAGCAACTCCTGCAGGAGCTCCGATTATGATAAAGAAGAATTTGCGGATTTGTGTAGATTGTCATACTGCATTCAAGTTCATATGTAAGATTGTTTCGAGAGAGATTATTGTTAGAGATACGAATAGGTATCATCATTTCAAAGACGGTTCTTGTTCTTGCAGAGATTACTGGTAATATTGAATTTTGTAGGATTAAGTTATTCTAATGTTCACTTGATAAACTGATGAATTACTCTTTTGATGGGTCAATGTCTGAGTGTTTAATTTTTTCGATTATTCGATTTCAATCGTTTGCTAATTGCAAATTTTATCATCCCTAATCATGAGATGGTTCTTTTTGGTTAATTGGTGTTATTTATCCAATTAATTGGATAATTGGTGGTCAAACGAAACTATTTGGGTTTCTAGTGTCCACGTGGACAATTTTGTGTTTCCTTTACAGATTTTAAGCAAAGCCGCTGAGGTCCTTAGCGGCTTTACTGACGGTCTTGTTTTTTTTAATGAAATCTTTTGCAGAACGTTCTTATGTGATTTTGCGGAATTTCAATGGAGCCGCTTAGAACATTGGCGGCTTAGCCTAAAAATTCTTATTTTCCAGAAAACAGAAATTTCTGGGTAAGATTCACCAAAGCCGCTAAGAACTTGAACGGCTTTGGCTGCTCTTGTTTTCTCCCTCAACTCCAAAACCTTATGGAAAAGATTTTATTAAAAAAAAATCACCAAGTGAAGCCGCTATGAACCTCAGCGGCTTCATTGAGAAACTGCAAAAAACACAAAAGTGCCCACGTAGACACTAGAACCCCAAATAGTTTCATTTAAACACCAATTGCCTAATTAATTGGGTAAATAACACCAATTAACCAAAAAATTCTTCTTCGTTCCCTAATTGCAAATTTTTGGCCGGATTGAACATTTGAACACCAAAAATACTCGAGAAAAACAGAGATTATTAATTCCATCACAAAAACAAGACGACAGCAACGGGCCACTGGACGATAGACACAAGACAAGAAAACTAAGGGTTGTGAAATGTTTTAAGTTAAGATGGTTTTAAGCAAAACTCACCCATAATACGGTATATATCAAATCAAAGAACATAATAGCGAATAATTCTTCGTCAAGTTTCTTGGTTGCATAGACGATCAATGAACAACTCTGACTAAAACCTCGGTCAGGAGACGCATACGTCTCCAAAACCGTAAACTGTCGTGCATAAATACCCTTCGCAACACTGTTCATCCATCAAACAAGGCTCATTAACGTCCTTGCAGGGAATGAGTTGGATGAACCCGTCATCGAGCATTATGTTTGAAAGGGGTTTAATTTCACGAGCAGCGCTAACGGGTTCAAGTGTCGTCGCTAACACCACCATCATCAATAACGCCACCATACTAACCACCCTGTCCCTTTTCATCTCCGTATTAACAAATTTTTTTCTTAGTTTGTGAGTTGTGATGATTGTTTGTATGTTGTATAAGCCGTGGTTAACACCATTTTATAGCCCTGGCTTGTAATGCCAACTACGGAGTACTATTTTTCATAAATTCTTGTTTAAGATTGTCGGGTCGGGTTTATGCCTTGATTCCGTATCCGTTTTTAAGTCTTACGGTATTACACAAATTCTGCTTTACGACGGTCGCACATGCGACCAGAAGAAAAGCGACCACATTTTGATAAGTAGTGCCTACTTTTGATTAAATAGTGACCACCTTTTTTTTTTAAAATGACCTATTTTTCAAAAGTGGTCACAATTTATCAAAAAGTGCCACTTTTTACCACGAAATGGTCACATTTTACAAAAATACACGAGATGAGACCGTTGTACAGGCGAATTACTAACGTTATTAAGTCTTTAGGGTGTGGTATATAAACTATTTAACCTAGCAGTCATACTTATCATACTATTGAATCTGGAATCTGTAAATTTCTCACATTAATAAAACTCTTTACCTTCTGCCCTATGGACGTAGCTAACACATTTTTAGTGAACCTGTAAACCACGTAAATCGTTTTTTTTTCTTTACAGTAACCACGTAAATCGTTGTGTTCTGTTCTTTATTATATTTCTTACTTCCGTTAGCTTCCGCTATAACAATGATCCTAATATCCATGTTGCACTTAAAATCCGTTAATTATGGTATATCCGACAAGAGAAGGATGCCTAGCGAGTAGGAATTAACAAAAAATTTGTTCTATATATCTCTCCAAGTACACAAATTCTCATTTGTGACGGAGGTATTCGTCGCAAGCTTGTGACGGATACCGTTTTCTCTCACAAAATAATCACTTTTCTCCCTCTCCGGCACTATTCATGTGGTCCTCTTTCTCCACTAACTCATTTTATATTCATTTTGTCTCATAAAATATCCGTCACAAATGTTAAACCGTCACAAGCAAGACTTACTACTCCAAGTAAGGAGAGCATATTTAAACCCTTTTTATTACGAAAGAGTTGCTCGGTATTTTTTATTGTATTATGACATTTTCTCTCTTTTATTATCCAATCGTAATCGGCCTTATTGCATTTGACTAAGCTAGCTCGTTAGTATTGGTGCAGCGCATGATCGAGTATTACAGAATTCTTAGTATTTGTATAGGTCTTCTGCAATAACTCACAAATTTAGATATATCCGTCTTAAATTATTGTACACGTCAAATTGATAATAAGATGAAAAAAAAAAATATTTAGAGCATAAAAACATCTATATTTAAGAAGATTGTCATCCTCTTAGATAAGAGAGGGTGCTAAGAAGATATTCTCCTCAATGTGGAACCAGCATTAAACATCCTCTTTGAAGGAATAAGAGGAAGACTTCCTCTGTTGTTAGAGGAAGCCCTTGTGCCCACTCATCAGATATGCTTTATTTTATTTTATTTTTAAGAAATTAAAATATGAAAGAGGAGGTAGGGAGGATCATTTTGATATAGGAAAAAACATAGAAAAAGAGGAGGGGATAAGAATAGTGAAAAATGAGTGGGATGAAAGAGTAACGGATGTGCCAAAAACATATAGGGATAGAAAAAAAATAAGAGAATCTTAACCTCCTCTTCAATGTAAATGCTCTAAAAAGAGCCTCGTCTAATTTGCATGTAGTAAATAATATTTAACTCATATTATACTTAAAACGATTATAACTGTTTAGAAAAGATCAACTGCGTTTATGAATAATTGGCAACTTAAAATTATCTGTGATTTATGGATTTCTTTTCTATGAAAGTATTTGCATTCCGTTCATTTGTTAACTAAGTATATTCCATTCTTTTACCTTTTTCTCTCAACTCGAGTAGAAAAGCGGATCCAGACGGATCAATGCAAAACGAATCGAATTAAGTTGACCCGCATGAAGACTTGGGGTTGGGCCGTCAATTTTGCACTACAACAGTTTACAGACAATTTTTCACCAGTGAGGTTTTCTTCAAACGGATATAACCGTTTTAAAACTAAAACGGGTTAAATATACCCGACTTACATAGATAAGACAACTTTTTGCTAATATCTAGACATTTTGTTTTTGTCTTATATATAAAGTGGTAACTATTTAACCCGTCTTATTGCTTTAAACGGATATGCTAGGTTTGAAACAAGAATTTGTGATTTTTCATAAGTTAGGCTGCTTTGATCATGGAAATAAGGACAATCATTTTTGTCCCTTTGAAGGCAATAAGACAATATAGTTATAGGAATATGGGTGTTCAATGAATTTCTTGATGTTAAATATAGTAGGAATGTAACTTATTTATCATTGTGGTGTCTATCTAAAATTGTTATAACTTGAGACGGACTAAAATAAGACTGATTAAATATCATCATCTTTTTAATAGAATGTAACCATTTAATAATAAAATGTTAACTTTAGAATGTAACCTTTTTTTACACTAGAAATGTCGAAATGATGGTAACATTTTATTGTAAAATGACGAAAATTAGCCTATGTTATTTCAGACGAAAATTAGTCCATCTGAAATAAGAATTTACGTTAAATAAGAGCATCACATTTTGTTGCGGTTTTTGGTACAAATAATATAAGAATGCAAAGACACAATATTTTGTTATGGAATTTACCACAACCCAACTTGTATTATTATTCAAACAATAACAATAATACAATCAATCCTCAAACACTTAACTACTAGCCAAGATTTTCAGCTATGCTTAACTCGGGATATTAAGCACTACACTCTTATTTTCCAACATGACTTATAACCCTTACTTATATAAGCTTCTAAGTCCTAACTTATCTAGTAACATAAATAGTCTTTATTCCATTCAAATCCTAAGTCCCTCCATTTTTATCCATTTGATACATTTGCTTTTTGTACACTATTCACAAGTTAACCTTCAATTTCAATTTTCTCTCAATAAGTAAGAAAAAACATATTTATGTGGGATCTTGTTTAATTCGTCTTTATGAGTACATTGAAAATATATATGGAGTAATTTTTATAATTTTTACAGATACTTAGCTAAAGATATTAAGCACGTAAAACGTGCGTTGACAAACGTGAAAAAGCAAATGTATCAAATGGATAAAAATGTAGGGAGTAGAAATCTAAACTGAACTTAAAACATAAAGACTCTTATATTACTGGCTCATTACTAATGTTGGGATTATTTTCTCAACATATTTATCATATTTAACTCTTACTCCGTATTTGTTATTGCTTGTGGATTGCAACCTTACCATATGTCCAAATTCTCTTTTTCCATTAGCATCCGTATATATAATCAAATTTTGAACAAAAGATAGCATAAGAAATGTAAACAAATCATTAAAATACCAAAACTAAATAAGTAGTCAAATAATCAAAAAAAATACAACTTACGCCATATTGATTATCATCTTTATTGAAAAAAAAAATAGGAATTATAATATTGATTTTCTCCTAGCTTTACTTTGTTACGGGTTATAGACTAAACTACATTAATAATACATAAAACCAAGTTCTACAAAATGTAAAATCAATCGTTATATCATCACTCGAAAATATAATCCGTCCGTCGAGCCTTCGTATAAAAAGCCTCGAAATAACGAGTGACCGAGTATATTTCCGCTTTAACCTTTTTCATTTTCAGTTACTGACGGAAATTCCGCATATAATTTTACGGAAAAATAATTATCAAGCCAAATCCAACGGCGGAGGTTTATTAAGATCAATCTCAAAACATCCTGATCGTCCAACCGAATTAATATCCATATTCATATTCAAATCAATGACCGAAGACGAACCCGAATCACTATAAGCCCGACCACCATCACCCCCACCAAAAACAACCTGCGCGTGAACATCACGCGCCTCAGACACACGCTGTAACCCCATATAATACTGCTGTTGTGAGTGTTGTCGCGCTAACCCGTCAAAATAATAAACCTGTTGTTGTAAATTCTGCGCGTGAACCTCACGGCTCGACGATTCCACCGTACTACTTTGGCTAGGGCTTCTAATTTGCGCCACGATAGGCGCAAAATTAGTTTTGGCCTTCGAGCCACGAAACCCACGTGCAGCATCATCGTACGCACGTGCGGCTTGTTCAGCTGTATCAAAAGTACCGAGCCAGACCCGACTTTTTTTAGTCGGGTCTCGTATCTCGGCTGCGTACCGTCCCCAGGGACGTTTTCTTACTCCCCTATAACGTACTTCATCAATTTCCTTAATATTATTCCCGAGTTTCAAACCCGTACCCGACAACGCACTGCGTATGTTGTTGGTTACTTTAGGTGCCATTTTTAACGTAAGGAAAATGAGTTAGCGTCACCAGACGATATTTTACGGAATTTGTGTGTAATGTTATGGCTTGGTAAGGTAGGAAGTGGGAAGAATGAATATATAGGAGGTGGAGGAGGAGACAGAAAGAGGAAGGACGGAAGGGTACAGTCAGCATGGAATTTGACTGGGAATTTAAGGGAAGATTGGAGAAGGAAGCCGCCCTTGTTTAAAAAAAGGGAAATAAATGAGGAAAAGGAGGTTAAAGGTTGGGAGATAGTAGTAGTACGAATACGTGTCCGGAAATGGTGTTTCATAAAAGCCGTCAACTGCATTTATTTTTGGTTAACTATATCTCATCCGTTGATTACTCTTTTAATTTGTTTTTGGTGGACCGTTTTATATACGGAGTACTACTCATTTATCTCAGTCAATTGATAACTAATGATAATTGATAAGTAATGAGTGGGACAAAAAAATACTCCCTCTTATTTTTGATAATTGTCTCATTTTGGATTGGATACGGAAATTAAGGGAAGATGATACACATACACATTGTGTATGGTTTTTTCCATAAACAACCATTCATATTATGACACGTGGCAAATTCAAGTTAGCATTTATAGGTTAGTTCAGGGTTAAGTTAGTAAATTAACATTTGTAGTTAACTTGGTTAATTACATGTAGTTAATTTATTTATGGAATATAGTTAATTTATTCATGGAATGTAGTTAATATATCTATGAATAATAATTTATATATTTTAATTAATCAATTTTATTTTATTAATAAATTAAAATATTTTAGGGTTCATCAAATTTTCCCAAATTTATGAAATGTTTAGGGTTCATCAAGTTTGTTTGCATAATACAAATCTCGGCCTAAAAAATAAATATCATAAGAGTATTTTTGCTTAATAAGTAGTTTTCCGTTATAAAGGAGAGAAACGAAAATAAACATTATAATATAAGGAGATTAATTTTCCGAAATTAATTATATTCGATAGATCAAAACGTTAATGAACATCAAAATCGACATAAGTTGAGGAAAAGGGTGGAAACGAAAAGGATTAATAAAACGAAACAAAACGTTGCTATTGGGGTTCGAACACGCACACACTTAGATGTTTGTATTTTGCAAGTAATCTTGTAAACAACTAAGTATGGTATCGGCACATCTATTTAGCAACTACATATCTTTATATTATTCAATGTACTTCATATAATTCGTTTACAATATCTAACTCGTGTTCTTCACCTATTCATTTCCTTATTTTTAAAGATTTAGTGGTTTATTTCTTTATTTTTAAAACAAATTATTGTTAGCTTAAATCTTTTCATTTGACCATATCTTATTGTTGAGATTTTTATGAAAAAAAAAAAAAAAATCTTCCTTGGATAATTCACATTTGGTGATAAAATTTGAAGGGAAATATTATCTTTTTGTTTAAATTGTATGCAAAAATATCTTTTTCCTTAATATTTAGTGTTGATCTTGATTATTAATCAAATTAATTTAGTGTTGATCTAATTTTAATTTGACGATTGAATTTAGGATTATCTAAATTTAATTTGACGATTTGATCGATTAATGTTTTGATTAATATAATTATTTTAGGGTAAATTGATTTAGTTAAATTATATTTGTGTTCATCAATTGATCATGAATTCTGATCTCGATCACGATTAATTTTTGATTAACTAAATCACGATTGATTAAATTATTTTAGGGTAAATTGATTAGATAAATTATTTAAGAACAAACGAAACAATTAAAAATTTTTATTTAATTTAAATAAAACAATTAAAAAACTAATAAAATTACTATTTAATTTATTAGTGAAATTAATTAAGTAAAATAAATAATATGTAAAACAATTAAGTAAAATAAATAAAGTGTAAAGTAATAGAAATTCCATAAATAAATTAAATACATATAGTTAATTTAATATGCTAATTTACTAACATAACCCTAATCTAACTACAATAAATTAACTTGAGTTTGACACGTGTCATAAGGTGATTGGTTGTGTATGGATTTTCCATACACATTGTGTATGTGTAGCCTTTTTGGAAATTAAGAGATTCATTTGTTTAATATAAAGTAATGTGTGGGGTGGGAAGATTGAAGATATAGAATGTATTATTGATTACAGTATTTTTGTAAGTAGAGGTGATTAAAATAAGTAGTGTTGTGGGGTATTATTGTGCGTTAAGGTGAATAGGATAAGTATAAACAATGTCCCAAAATGGAATATGGGACATTTACGTGACTAGACGAAAACGAAAAGTGCGACAATTATCCAGAATAGGAGAGAGTAAGTGTTATTGTAATTAAGCACAAATAGGTTTATATATCCAAATATATATGAATATTGTATATCTAATACAAATTTCATTGAGTTTATGTGCAATGTTTCTTGAGCTTGTAATAATTTTTTCTTACACTATAATTTTTTAGTGTTAAAATTAAAATATTTGGGTTTTATATGTATTATTTTTGAGTTTCAATATAATGTTTTGATTTACAATTTTTTTATAAAGATACTCAATTTTTTTTAAATAAAGCTCGTAAAATATATGTATAAGCTCAAATTTTTTGTCATAAAGCTCAAAATCTATACTGTCAGATGTATATATCTTGTTGTATAATCCTTTAATTGGTAATTAAGTAATGTATTTTATATTTTGAAACCGTGGATATTTTCTTGCGGTCGTTTTTTACGTGTTTTTTTGGTGAAATATGATTACTTTTCGATAAATAGTAATCATTTTTGGGAGAATAGTAATAAAAAATCGTCATTATTTATTAAAATGTAATTGTATTATTTTTGGTCGCATGTATACCGGTTTTGCTAGTATAATAAAATTTGCTCAAATTCGGCCAATGATTTATGGTTCTTGAATTATACTACGGAGTAGTAATTACTAATTAGCTTCAGATGATCAATTAGAATGCTAAGGCCCTATTTTTTTTAGACTGAAAACTTAACTCAACTGAACTGAACTAAATTTATAGGATCTGAACTGAACTGGACTTATAGGATCTGAACTGAACTTATAGGAATTGAACTGAACTGAACTTATAGGAACTGAAACTGAACTGAACTTATAGAAACTGAACTGAACTTATAAGATCTGAACTGAACTTATAGGATCTGAACTGAACTGAACTGAACTTATAGGATCTGAAATGAACTGAACTTATACGATCTGAACTGAACTGAACTTATAAGATATGAACTGAACTAAATTTATAAGATCCGAATTTAATAACCTTAATTTAATTTAAGTTAACTATTATTATTATTATTATTATTATTATGCAAGAGAAGACATTGATAAAAGATAGTCTAAAACACAAGGTAATATAAAATACACAAATTCTTATTTGCAACGGCACTATCCGTCGCAAGCTTGTGACGGATACCGTTTTCTCTCACAAAATAACCACTTTTTCTCTCTCTCCAACACTATTGTTGTGGTCCCCTTTCTCACAAAATATCCGTCACAAATTGTGACCCGTCGCAAGCAAGACTTACTATATAAAATATTGTCCACTTTATATACAATGGTTTGTTCATAGACTCATACGGAGTAGTTCATACATTATACTGCGATTACATTACGATAAAAAATAATCCACATATTATAATTTTTTCTAACCATTTATTTTCATATAATCATAATCCTTATCTACTTCATCTTCATTATCAAGATCACTGTCGACAAAGAATTCATAGCCTCGCTAAATATTTTTGACTATGTTGCTTCGTACCCTATACACGGTCATATTTCGCTTTTATCAAACATGCCCAAATCTAATGTTCATATCATGATGTATAATTTCAAGAGTGTGCATTCTTATAAAATTACACTACAAGAATAAACAAAACAGGCGACAGAAAAATGGCGACTGAACTGCGTAGTCGCCAATTTGGCGACTGAAGGTTAAGTTTGGCGACTGAAACAAGTCGCTATTTTGGCGACTGTAAGTTTTCCCAAACTTTTTTCCCACCGACACAAATTGGCGACTGAACTAAACTTTTGGCGACTGTTTTCAGTCGCCAATTTTAGCGCCAAACTTTGGCGTCTTACGAGGCAGTCGCCAAATAGAGTCATTGCAGTCGCCAAATTGGCGACTGTATTCGCCGGTCGCCAAATCAACTAATGCAGTCGCCATTTTTTCGCGATAATTAAATCAGAAAGTTGCTTCCCTTTCATTATTCGCAAACCCAAACAACATTAAAAACACAAAACGCAAACCACCCGTCACCAACACCCACTTACACCCTTAGCCCACCACCCGCCGCCACCACCAGCCACCACCGCCGTCACTAGCCACTGCCACCGCCGCCACTTGCACCTTCATTTATTAAATTAAAGGTTTGTTATTCTTTTTAGTTTAATTTGAGTTTTTAATTTTTTTTTTTTTTTTTTGTCGATTTAGTAATGTAGTAGCCAATTAGGATCGTCTTAGTTTATTAGGTTGTAGTCAATTAGGCTGTAGTAGCCAATTATGATGTTAACTAGATAAATTGGGGGTTAGGGTTTTTATGAAATTGGGGGTTAGTGTTTATATGAAATTGGGGGTTAGGGTTTATATGTCGATTAAGACGATGTTTTTTGCCTTATTAATGTTGTTATGCTTGTAATTGTTAGTTAATTATGTCAAATTAGGTATTAGGGTTTATAAAAATTTGGGATTTTTTGATAAGTTTTTATTTGGGTGGGTAAATTATGCTTGTTTAAGTTAATTAGTGTGTAAATATAGACCGTCTTAGTTTATTAGGTTGTAAATAATGGAGATTTTTGATGTTAGTGTTTATAAATAATGAAGATTTTTGATAAGTTGTTATTATCCTATATATGATTAAGGTTGTTGTTTAAATCATGATTGTTGAGAGTTAATGTATGAATTGTTGTTTAGATAAATAATGAAGAGATTGGAACGTTCATGGATGTATGATGGAAGGGTTGGTATTAAAAAGAAACGTCCTAATGCTAGATTTATAGAGGGTGTTGCCGAGTTTATTGAATTTGCTAAGCAACAAGATGAATATAACCCGGTAAAAAATCAACTTAGGTGTCCTTGTAACAAATGTAAAACATGAAATACACAATTGTCCTTGAGGTACAAGAACATCTCTATACAAATGGGTTTTGTCCAAATTATTACAATTGGATTTCTCATGGGGAAGTATATTCTCCAATTCACGAACAACCTCACATCCAACCTCACATCCAACAGCTTGATGAGAACCCATATAGAGATATGATTGTTGATGCCTTGGAGTACAATGTTCTCAATGATGACGACCATCGAGCTATGAATGAAGAACAACCTCCAAATCCCCAAGCAAATGCTTTTTTTGACATGTTAAAAGTTGCGGAACAACCTTTATACGAAGGGAGCAGAATGTCATTATTACAAGCGGCCTCTAGGATAGTAACCTTGAAGTGTGAGAATAATATGTCATTTAATGCCGTTGATGGTATTGCTTCTCTGCTTGAGGATGATATCCCTGAAGATAATGTCATGACTCGAAGTTTCTACAATACAAAAAAAGTAGTTAAAGGACTTCAGTTACCGCATCAAAAGATTGACGCATGTCCCGAAGGATGTATGCTCTTTTGGAAAGATGATGCGTTGCTTGACAAGTGCAAAAAATGTGGAATGGATAGATTTCAGACAAGTGATGGAGAAGTTGTTTTGAAACCTAAAAAAGGCAACAAGAGTAATAGAAGGGGTCAAAAGTGTAAGAAACCAATAGCAGAGAACCAATTAATTTACCTTCCTCTTTCCCCAAGACTTCAAAGAATTTACTCTACCAAAAAAATTTCCGAACACATGACATGGCACAAAGAAAATCCGCGTACTCCGGGTAAGATGTGTCATCCAAGTGACGGGGAAGAATGGAAACGTTTTGATCAGATGTATCCTGAATTTGCCGCGGAACCCC
This sequence comes from Silene conica, assembly GCA_029255685.2. Classification (NCBI taxonomy): domain Eukaryota; kingdom Viridiplantae; phylum Streptophyta; class Magnoliopsida; order Caryophyllales; family Caryophyllaceae; genus Silene; species Silene conica. The sequence goes on from CM055314.2 coordinate 84,786,723, forward strand.
GTAATGTGCGACTTGGCTTGTGTACGGATGGATTTAGTCCTTTTACCCAATTTGGTAAGAAATACTCTTGTTGGCCCGTAATGGTCACACCATAAAACTTACCCCCTTGGTTATGTATGAAAAGGGAATTTATTTTCTTGTCTCTCATTATTCCCGGGCCTAAGAATCCGAAAGGACATTTGGATGTTTATTTACAACCATTAGTGGAAGAATTGAGACAGTTGTGGGAAGTTGGGGTCGAAACATATGACGTTTTCAGGAAGCAAAATTTTCAACTTAGAGCTTCATTTTTGTGGACAATAAACGATTTTCCTGCATATGGTATGCTATCCGGTTGGGCTACTGCGGGACAGAAAGCATGTCCTCATTGCATGGTTGAAAGTAAAGCTTTTTGGCTTCCAAATTGCAAGAAAATGAGTTGGTTTGACTGTCACAGATGCTTATTACCAGACGGTAATCTTCTAAGGAGCAACAAAAAAGCTTTCAAAAAAGGTAAACAAGTACTTGATGAAGCTCCAGTTCATCTTCCGGGTGATGCGTTGTGGGAGTTGGTACGTGATTTGCCATCTTCTATTGATGGTACCGATGAAGAGTTTAAAGAGCTGAAAAAGAAGAAGAATGGTTGGTATAAAAGAAGCATCTTTTGGGACCTTCCATATTGGAAAACTATGCTAATCAGACACAATTTGGATGTAATGCACATAGAGAAGAACTTTTTTGAGCAACTCATTGACATGATCATGGATGTTGAAGGCGAAACATGTGATACTGTTGCTTCTAGAAAAGACATAAAGACATTTTGTGATCGTCCCAAATTACACATTCGCAAAGATGGATTGAAGCCAAAAGCCATTTACACTCTGGACAAAGCTCAAAAGAAGGTATTATGTGAGTGGTTAAGGAAGTTGAAGTTTCCTGATGGATACGCTTCAGATTTTCGTCGCTGTGTTGATCTCAAGAAGCTCAAGCTACAAGGCTTGAAAAGTCATGATTGTCATGTATTCATGGAGCGACTGTTACCCGTTGCTTTGAAACATCTCCTCCCAACTACTGTTTGGAATGCAATTGTTGAGATTAGTCAATTTTTCCGAGATTTATGTTCCTCCTCAATATGTGTTGATGACATGATTCGTCTCGAAGATCAAATACCACAAATACTATGTAAGCTTGAGATGATCTTTCCTCCTTCATTTTTCAACTCTATGGAGCATTTATCTGTACATTTGCCCTACGAAGCCAAAGTTGGAGGACCCGTTCAATATAGATGGATGTATCCATTTGAAAGGTAATAAAAGAAAGATTCGTTACTATATAATTTTAGAATATTAAATTACAAATCTATATATTATCATTAAACATTGATCTAATAAATGTGTAGGTTTCTTAATCATGTGAAGAAAAAGATTGGTAACAAAGCTAAGGTAGAAGGTTCTATATGTAATGCCTATTTAACAGAAGAGATTGCAAATTTTTGTTCTCTCTACTTTGAAAAGCATATAGAAACCAAAGCACGAAACTTGAATGTTTATAAAGCAGATGATGTTGATTCAAGTTTACCCGAGTTTTTTCAAACTCAAGATGATGAAGGTTGTTCATCAAAAGGTGGAACGAGATATTTGGACGACAAGGAATACAATCGTGCTCACTTATACATTCTATCAAATTGTGAGATCTTAGAGCCATATGAAGCAAAATTCGTGACTGATTTCAGTAAGGAACATCCTAGTGTGAGTATGGATGATGTTTGGGACAAACATGAGGATAAGTTTCCAAAATGGTTTCAGAACCATGTCATTGAGTTCAATATCCAAGATGATTTGATAAGGAGTTTGGCCTTCGGTCCTTCACGCTTGGTTAATACGTGGAACCGATATTCAGTTAATGGATTTAATTTTCACACATTTGACCACGGTAAGGGTAAGGCTAGATGCAACTATGGTGTCACTATTTCTTCTACTGATGACCATGAGTACTATGGTATTGTAGAGGACATCTTTGAGATGTCTTATAATGGTCGTGATCGTGCTTACAAAACTACCTTATTCAAGATTGAATGGAAGGATAATTCCTCGGCTGGAATGAGAGTACATGAATGTTACAAACTTGTGGAAGTGAATAGTACCCGAACATACTCTAAGTATGATCCATTTATACTAGCACATCAGGCTCAACAAGTGTATTTCGCTTCCTATCCAAGCACGACAAATGATAGAAATAGTAAGGCATGGTGGGCAGTCATTAAGACAAAGGCACGATCAAAAGTTGATACCACATTTTTTCAAGAAGAAATAGTATCAAATGGGACAATTTTGCCTCCAACAGACGTAGTCATTGACCAAAATGAGAATGAACAGTTTGAAGACTTGGAAGAGGGGGAGGATGTGGAGATTAATAATTTTGATGAGTTGGTTGAAGGATGGGAGGAATTAGATGAAGTGAGAGCTGAGTATGAGGAAGAGGAAGAGGATGAGGATGAGGATGAGGATGAGGACGAGGACGAGGATGAGGAGGATGAGGATGATGTTGATCATGAGGATGATGAAGATGATTAATTTGGTATAGTTGATCATGTTATTATATATTGTTCATATTTTTATTAATCATTTATTTTATGCATGTTTAATTTGTAAGTATTAATACTTTTATTTATATGATTGTAGATGGCAGGAGGTAGAGGAAGACAGCGAGGCGGGCACAGTCTCAGCAGAGCCAGCCCGCTGTGCAGGAGGAGGAATGGCTGAGCCTACCCATCATGCTGGTTCACGGTCATTTCTGGACATATTTTTTGGTGTAAGTTTTTATATTAACACTTATTTATTTAGCTCGTTTATTTGGATATTGGTAATAATAATGTCCCTAAGCAAACATTGAATTTTGTTCGTGTATGTAGCTGAACAAGAAGAAGAATAAAAAGAAGCAGTCAGCTGATCAGAGTGCTGATGATCAGTCAGCTGATCAACCAGATGATATGTTGGCTGATGATCCTCAGGCGACGGTCCCGGAACTGTTCCTTGCCACACATTCAAGGGTGAACGCTAAGAATGAGAGAATTTGGATTAAGCCAAAAGACAAAGCTTTATATGTAAGATTTTTTACTTAAGAATGATACTTTTGAATTGTTACCTAATGAAATTAATGTTAACTAATGATGGTAATTTTTTGTCAACTAATGTAGGAAGCATTCGAGGCTGAAAAAGAAGAACATCCCGAAGTACCAGATAATGAGATTTGGTTTAATTTGGTCAAGGGATATAAGAAGGGTAATGTGTATGGCTCCGGAAAGGCCCATGGTGTCTTCTTCAAAGAACCGGCCAGAAGATCCTCATATGAGCCTCGCCAAACATATGAGCCGGCTATTGTGAGTCAACTACAGACTCAACTCGCTCAAGAAAGAAGAGTGAATGCTGAAAGAGATGAACAGTTTCGGTTGATGAAGGAGCGCATGGAGGCCATGGAGAACTTCTTCACACAATGCAACCCCGGTCCACAATATCGGTATGACCCCAACGATCCGCATGGTAAGGGCGGTGGTAGTGGAGCCGGCATGGGATTTGCAACTTAGGTTGTTGGATAAGTATTAGTTAGTTTAGCTTGAACTTGGATAATGTAGTTGGTTTAGCTTAAGGTTGGATAATGAACTTGGATAATGTAGTCAGTTTAGCTTGTAGTTGGATAATGTTCTCATTTTTTAATAAATGAGAATTTCGTGTTACAAAAGTTGCGGTTCGCGCAAATGGGTTGCAATTTTCTGTTTGCAGGTTTTCATTGGATATTAGGATGAATAAATACGAGATTTGGCTAGATCAAAAACGAATATGACATGAAAAGTTCCAGCCAATTCGGCGACTGAAATGGGGGTTTTGGCGACTGCAATCAGTCGCCAAAACTGGAAAAGCTACTGGAAAAAAAACACATTGGCGACTGTAAAAACCAATTTGGCGACTGCCCTACAGTCGCCAAATTGGCGACTCCCCTTTGCTTCAGTCGCCAAATTGGCGACTGCCTGCCCTTTCAGTCGCCAATTTGGCTACTGCACCTTCAGTCGCCATTTTCCTTCCTATTGCGACTACATCTTCAGTCGCCAAATTTGGCGACTGACAACAGTCGCCAATTTTTTTTGGGCGACTAGGGCTTGCGACAGAACTTTGGCGACTGAAGACAGTCGCCAAATTACATTTGGCGACTGTCTTCAGTCGCCAATTTCCGTCGCCTGTTTTATGTATTCTTGTAGTGTTATGGAGGGTGAATGTAGAAACAATGATCGATATTTGATACTTATGTGATATTTGGGCATGATTTTTAACTCCTTCCATCTTTTCTTTAATTGACCAAACGACATTTCAACTTTCATTCTCGATGATAAATGTCGATAGTTGAAGTATTCTACCATTCCTTCAGGCGGTCGTCTATGCTTGTATTCAGGCATATGGCATTAGGGTGAGTGTGTATAAGATCGTTTGGTATTAATGAGATTATAAAAGCGAATACAAATTATTAATAATTTGTTATTTTTTTAACGTGTATCGAATAATTAAAGAGAAATGTTTTTTTATCGGTTGTTAAAATAATACTTCGTATATAACTTTTTTGAATTGAGTTTATATAAGCTGAACTGAACTGAACTTATAGAAACTGAACTGAACTTATAGGAACTGAACTGAACTGAACTTATAGAAACTGAACTGAACTTATAGGAACTGAACTGAACTGAACTTATAGGATCTGAACTGAACTGTACTTATAGGAACTGAACTGAACTTATAGGAACTGAACTGAACTGAACTGAACTTATAGGATCTGAAGTGAACTTAAATTAAGTGATTTGAAATCCAAAAGAACAGGGTCTAAGTGTACCATGTTCAAGTACAATTCAATCGGGTGTGCATGCTTATACTCTAACCAAGTTCTTTTTAATTCAGTTCTTTAGACCATTCCCAAGCAAAAAGTCGTACTAATAATCGGGTCACTAATATTTTTACTCTTAATTTCACCTTAATTATCTCGACCCACTTTCAAACTATTTTCACCCTCCCAAATAACATAATAAGTCAATAATACTTTGACACGTCAAAGGTCACCAACTGCTTTCAGGGTCACAAATTGACATCGAAAACTTCAAAGTCACAAAAATTAATACAAGATCACCAAAATCAATGTCTTAATTATGTAATTACGGTGACCTAACAAAGTCGCGACCTCCTTGACGACCATGCTTGGGGATGGACTTATTGAAGCAACATTTAGTTTTAGTTTCATTCTGTTTAGTTAAGTTTAGTTTGGCTTTCTTTAAATTAATTTAGTTGAATTCAGCTCCTTATAGCAGAAAAGAACGGAAACTTCGTTTTGGATGAAAGTTGGTTTTCTCAAATAAATTAAATTCAAATGTTATTAATCTAACTCACTGGAAATTTAATGTTTTATGTTTTTTTTATTGAAAAATGAGTTAGCATTATCGTGAACATCACATGGAATTAATCGGAAGCCCAATAAAATGGGGTATATATATGAAAAGGTGGCGCTGAAATTGAGTGCAACCGGATAACGCCGTATCGTTATCCTTTCTTATTTTGATGTTTCAATTTGTATTTTGTTATACATAAGTAAAAGTTTTCGTATCCATGATACATTTTTATTGAATAAAGAACAGCAGATCTTGCTTGTGACGGGTTTCAAAAGTTTGTGACTTCTCACAAAAAGGGGAGGGGTCAAGGTGGGACACTCATTATGTGTTTTTTCACTTGCCTCTCATAAATATTTTGTAAAAAGAAATAATATTCGTTACAAGTTTATGATGGATACTGCCGTCACTTATAAAAATTTGTCTATAAAGAATTATCATTAACGAGCAACAAGTTAATAAAAAGTACTCGTCAAACAGTCCAATGGGAAATGAATGGAAGAAGCGGTGGGAAAATATGAAGTGTCGGCATATGAAAAGGACTAAAAAAAAGGAGGCTAAAATTAAACAGTCTTCCCGCGTGAGATGGTTCATATTCATATCATAATTTGATCTGATTTGATATGTGAGTATCATATTAGAGTTATAGACGACGACAAAACAAAGTGTAATAATCACTGAAACAAGCCGACGTGAAACGTTGCCTTTTCAACTGCTTCATTGACTTCGCCTTTTGATATTGACACCTGTTGTGCCCTTCCTACGCGTCTCATCAACTAAATATAAATTTCACTAATTCTGATTAACGACCGCTACACGACACTATTTGTCACAAACTGAAAACAAATATTACCCATCTCACATAAAGCAAGTGATACGACTCATAAAATAATCCGTTTTCTCCTACTTGTCTTCCCAGTTCCCACTTACCAGGTTATGAGAAATGAGAAGATTATATCCGTTTTCAACTTTTGACGAATAATATCCGTCAGACCGTCACAAGCAAAAGCAAAACTGTTGGTAAATTTAATTTAAAACGGTATCATCTATTTTATCTTAAAATGAGTTAAATATTATATCATTTTTGTATATAAAATAAATATATTATTTTTACTATATATTTGTATATATACATGATATTTATTTGGTCCGCTTTAAATTTAAAACAGCAACTCGAAATAATTAATGTTCAACTAATTTGTGGAGGAGTTGATTTTTCATAATTTTAAGTTGGGGCCGCAAAACGAGTTGATATAGTACTACCTTTATCAAGACGTCAGTACCAAAGATTTCCGACACCAAAGTTGCGGCCACCTGCTTTACCCTTTGCGTAACAACGCCAACGTGCTCTTCAATTAGTAGGGTTTTTTAGATATAAATTTGATGGAGGTTACAAGTTTTAAACTCAGATTATGAATATCAACCACTTATTAACAATTTAACATGCGTTACGAGTTAACATATTTGATATGCCGTTGTTGCTTCATACAGAGTAGGAAGTATTCAGAGTGAGACATTTGACTTAGTACAAATGAACTATTCAGTAAATTGTTTTCGGTTTTCTAATAAGAATGACACCAACTAGTGATACGAGATCCTTTAGGTCGCGACCTGAAAAGAAAAAGTCTTACACTTTTGAGTGATAAATTGAGGTAATTTTGTTTTAAAAGCAATTTTGGAATCAATATTATCATATTTTGATAAAGAGAAAAACGTACAGCTCTTAATTTCGATGTAAGAGAACAAAAAGCGTATAAAATAAGATACTTATACAAATGAAGTTTTGTAGTTAACCATGAAATAAAATTGAAATATTATAGAATTAGAGGATTCCTCAATATTACGTCCTTACAAAAGAAAAAAGTGTACAAGTTATTTTTCACTCTCTAAAATAAAAGTAAAATAATCCATAAAAAAAGAAGTTAATATAAAAATTGGATTGTATAACAATATGTTTAGGGGGAATGTACGTACCTTAGATATTTTATTTATTAGTTTTCATTAGATATCGTAATATTAATAATAATAATAATATTAAATTAATAAATGGAATATATTATTATTATTAATTTATTTTATTATTATTATTATTGTTATTATTATGATTATTATTTAAAAACCACAAACTTTAATTAATCAAATAAAATTATTACTATTATTATTATTTAGTTAGTTAGTTAGTTAGTTAGTTAGTTCTGTTTAATGAAATTTCATTCACTTTCTATTATTTCAGTTTTATTTAGTTCAGTTCTATTCAGTTCAGATCGATTAAATTCAGTTCAATTCAATTCAGTTCAATTTAATTTAGTTTAATTAACTTCAATTCAGTTCAGCCCTAAAACCCGAAAAAAACAGGGCTTAAGTCGTAACTTTGATCATTGAAATCTTATAATTATTGTCGTAGTTTAGTGAAATTTCTTAGGAAAGAAAAGTAAAGACACATTTGACTAACTAACTCCTTTGTTCATTGAAAATCAAGGTACATGTCCTTACGAGTGCATGAGCCTTGAGGTACACGTTAACATGTTTATGTATTTTCTAATTTTGAAATGGTCTCATTTCTTTGTGTGAATTGCGTCTAAATTCCTTCGGTGGAGATTGTCTACTTGTTATCTAAGATCCTCATCTTTATTTATTCGGTTTTTTAAGAACAAAAATTCTTATTTGTGACGGATATATCCGTTGCAAGTTTACGACGGATCAAGTAATATACATGTGGAGAGAGAAGTCAAAAGTAGACTAGTTAGGTACTAACAAATTATTTGTTTTATCTACGAACATGGATAGTATTTGGCCTATATTGAGATAACTAACTTAGTTAAAAGTTAGTTATAAGTGTTATAAGTTTGTTGTAACTAACTATGATTAGTTGGTTAGACTTCTAGTATAAATACTCATACGTAGCTTTGTAATATTTACTTCTTTTGATAATAAATTTTCTAATTCTTCTTTTACAATTCATTCTTCTCCAATTATCAACTTAATAACAATTCCAATTATCATAATAAACTATCTGTGATGTTTAATGCTGGTGGTTGTGTATTTCAGGACCCTTCAAATAGATCAGTTGTTGCTAAAGGGAAAAGGATTGGAGATTTGTACAGATTTCATAAGACTGTGGAATCTGCTGAAACTACTCAATTAGTTAATTTTGTTAAACATTCTGTTGCACACAAATTTCAACATCTTGTACATGATAATAATAACACCAAGAATTATGTTTCTCATGTTACCACTAAGGATTTAAGTCTTTTACATGCTAGACTTGGACACATGCCTGTTGACAAAATGCATCATGTATCAGATTTAGAATGTTCAATAAAATCAGGATTTTCTTGTGATACTTGCATTTTTGCCAAACATCATAGGTTGCCTTTTCCTACTAGTACTCATAGAGCATCAAAGATTTTTGATTTGGTTCATATGGATGTTTGGGGTCCTTACAGGATACCTTCTATGTCAGGTGCTAGGTTTTTTCTTACTATTCTTGATGATTTCTCTCGTAATACTTGGACTATGCTTTTTCAGAATAAGGGTCAAGTTGCTGGTCTGATAAAAGATTATATTGCTTATATTACCACACAATTTGATAGTAAAATCAAAACCATCAGGTCAGATAATGGTTCAGAATTCCTGCAAGAGTACTGTAGTACTTTGTTCAAATCCATGGATATTTTGCATCAAACTAGTGTAGTAGGCACTCCTCAACAGACACTACAAAACAATGCTCTCTTTGCGACGGAATTTTCCGTCGCAAAAAGGGTGAAATCCGTCGCAAATGATGTTTTTGCGACGGATTTGCGACGGACTGCATCTGTCCCATATTTTTGTCGCAAAATGTTAATTTGCGACGGATTTTTTCGTCGCAACATATTTGCGACGGATTTTTCCGTCGCAACATATTTGCGACGGATTGACCTCATTTTGCGACGGACTGACCTTGACCAAAAGTCAAGGTCAGTCAAGATTTGCGACAGAATTTCCGTCGCAAATGGTCCTCTTGCGACGGAATTTCCGTCGCAAATCTTGACTGACTTTGACCATTGGTCAAGGTTTGCGACGGAATTCCGTCGCAAATTGAGACATTTCCGTCGCAAATTCCTGTATGATTTTCGGGTTTCAGCCGTTTTTCCAGATCCCCATTTCCATTGAAATGATTCATTTTTTCCCTTTTGCATGATCTGTAAACCTGCAATTTCAGAAAAACAACCCAGCAACAAAAACTTGTCGGAGACAAGGGTTTTAAAACGTCTTTTAATAACTAATAAGAAAGTTTTACAAATGATAATCCAACTAAAAACTAAACATAGTCCGCGGTACATCAACTAAACAACCTAATGAAATCTATCTAACGGTCGTGTCGGTGGGCTGTGGGGTGGCGAAATGACTGGCCGCCCTAGCATTGTCGCCGCCATCATCGTCAAAGTCGCGTCTCGGCTGAGAAAAGCCTCCCGGGTTGCAGCTCTGAGTAGTGAACTCCCCCCGCTGACTTAAGAACTCTTCAATTGCCTTCAGCCTTTGGGATGTCTCGAGATCACGTTCTCTTAGCTGAGCATTCTCTCGAAGAACTCTGCTGACGATACCTGCAATTAATAGTCAAACATGATATTATATTCATTTAGTAAATGGTTAAATAATTGGTTAGTCTTAATTTTTAATAAACTATAAAATACAAACCTGGGGTGTATGATGATTGGGTCCCAGCACTTGAGTGACGACGACGCTCGTAAATGACTGGGGCTGCATTTCCCATACCGAGTATCAACCCTTTCTTGTTGAAACCGCCTACTTCTTCGAAGTAGATCTCGTTGTCGTCGATATCTTGCTCCGGGATCCCTTCACTTATCATTTTGTTCTTTCTTGAAAAAACTTTTTCCTACAAAACAAAAATAAAATGTTATTAGTATACGTTAATTAATTAGTAAAACAAATTACTAAAATATAAAGAAAAGTTTCTGTTAACTTACAAATAGTGCTTTGGGTTTCGTTGATAGCCAACCCTTCTTGGCATGCTTTTTTGTCTTCTCAGGCAACTTCAAGGCCGATGGTACATCCCTCCCATCTTCTCCAGCCTGCAATTTAAATCCAGCGACACTTGTTGAAAAAAACATTCAATATTGTCAAAGGGTGAAAATTATTGAAGACAAGAAAAAATGAAGTAAAAACTAAACAATTACCATTTCATCCATCATCAGTCGGATCGAGGTGTACTCGATGTGTAGGCGGCTGAGTCTCAGGTACAATCTCGTCCTCATCATGATTAGCTCCCGATCGTCCTCCCTCAGGCTGACGACTACCACCACCTCGTCGTCTTCCGCCCTGCATATTAGCTAAATACAAAGATAAGCTTTTGGATGCAAAAACGAAGTAATTCTTAAGGAGGGATTGTAAGAATCCTAACTGAACTTGTAATCTTGTATGTATCAGACGAAACAAGAAAACTCAAAACTGTTTGATTCTAGAAGGAACATAAATTATCCGAAAGTTTGCAGGGATTTTTGGTAGCTCCAGAACACGAAAGGTTACTATCTATCTATTAAATCCTTCTAATTTGACATCTATTCAACAACTATGTCATTCTTGGTGATGATCCGTCTTCCTGTTAAGTCACCGCTCTGAGGCCCTTAATAAATTAAATTTGATACTAAGACAATTTGGCCAAAAAATCTCTGCATCTAGTAACTCTAATCTCTTCTTTATGGCCAACAAATCCAGTCAATGCAGGGAGTATCCTGCTGCCTCAGGGAATTGCGTTAATAACAGAAGCACGCGAACAATTAAGTCGAAGCAACACGATTTCTTATGTTGCGCCACTTAAGAAAGCTTATCTTTGTATTTAACTTACATGCCTTAAGATACTTACAACAATATGCGACGGATTTGGGACGGAATTAACTACTAACCTAATATCACTAACCACCTAACAATACTAACTAAACTAATCAAATAACAATTAAACTAAACTAACTATTCCTAATAACAATAAAAAAACAATAATACGGAATTTGCGACGGAATTTTGCGACGGATTAAACATAAAAAATTAAGACGGTATATTAAAAAAGTTAGTATACATACATAAGAAAGAAAGAAGTGGCGGCGGCAAGGTGGCGGCGGTGAGGTGGTGGCGGCGGTGAGGTGGCAGGTGGAAGGGAGAAGAAAGGAGAAGGAGGAGGAAGGAGGAGGAAGGAAGGAGAAGGAGAAGGAGGAAGGAGGGAGAAGGAGGGCTGGTGGCGTGGCGGCGGCGGCGGCGGCGGCGTAGGGTGGTAGGGTGGTGGTGTGGTGGTGAAATAAATCGCCGAATCGCTTTAGGGTTTTGTTTTTTTTAATTTTGAAATCAATTTGGGGAAAAGAAGAAGACCCGCGGGGTCTGTATAAAAAATCTTTGCGACGGAATTTTGCGACGGAATTTCCGTCGCAAATCTGGTCAAGATTTGACCTTGACCAGCTTTTGGTCAAGCCTGGTCATTATGTTTGCGACGGAAATTTCGTCGCAAAAGTCAATATTTGCGACGGAATGTCCGTCGCAAACTTTCCCGCCATTTGACTTTCACTTCGCGGGTCTGGGAAATTTAGGCCCGTCGCAAAAAAACAATCCGTCGCAAAGTCCGTCACAAAACTAATTTTGCGACGGATTTTCTGTCCGTCGCAAATTTTCCGTCGCAACGACAGTATTTTTTTGTAGTGAGAATGGTAGGGTTGAGAGAAAGCATAGACATCTTTTAGAGACTGCTAGGGCTCTTAGATTCCATGCTAACTTGCCTATTAGGTTTTGGGGAGACTGCATTCTGACTGCCACATACTTATCAATTTAATGCCCTCTTCTGTTTTACAAAACAAGGTTCCTTATGAGTTGTTTTTTGCTACTGTTCCATCATATGATCATTTAAAAGTTTTTGGTTGTAGTTGCTTTGCTTCTATGCCTCCTACTTTCAATGATAAGTTTGGCTCAAGGGCTAGACATTGTGTTTTTCTTGGATACTCTCACCAACAAAAGGGCTATAAGCTATATGATTTAACATCACGCAAAGTTTTTATTAGTAGGGATATTAAATTTCAAGAATCTATTTTCCCATTTCAAAAGGATACGCAGTATGAGGATTTGAATATCACAGTGAATGAACTAGTCAATCCTGCATCATCCTCTATTGTTATTCCTGCCCAAGTCACAGCACAAACACCTAAGCAATCTATCAACAATGCTTCTGCACAGCCTATCAACAATGCTCCTGAGCAGTTTATAAATAATGCTCCTGAGCAGGCTGTTGCAGCCTCTCCTATTATTACTTCAGCACCTACTACTGTGGGAACAACATCAGTGCACCAACATCATCAAGTCAGAAAGTCCTCTAGATCAAAACAAGTTCCTGCTTCTCTACAGGACTACCAGTATAAATTGCCTGGTCAGAATTCTGCTAAAGCAGTTCAGGCATCAGTTTTTCAGACTGGTGTTTTATCCTCTATGGATGGTTATGATTCAGAATATATAGAATCTATGGCTAATGTAATTCAAGAACATGAGCCATATTCTTACAATCAAGCAAAATCAGATGCCAGATGGGTTGATGCAATGACAAAAGAACTCACTGCTCTGCATGACAACGACACTTGGGAAGTTGTTCCTTTGCCAGAAGGTCATAAACCAATAGGTTCAAAATGAGTTTATAAGATCAAGCATAAGCCAAATGGATCTGTTGAAAGGTTTAAGGCTCGGTTAGTTGCAAAGGGTTTCAATCAAGTGAAGGATAAGGATTATACACACACTTTTTCATCAGTTGCAAAGTTTACAACAGTAAGAGCATTGTTGGCTGTTGCTTCTGCCAATAATTGGCCATTATTTCAGCTTGACATCAACAGTGCCTTCCTCCATGGCTTTCTTGATGAAGAGGTTTACATGAAACCTCCTGAAGGCAGTGATATTCCAACTTATGTATGTAAGCTTAAGAGGTCAATCTATGTATTAAAACAAGCAAGTAGACAATGGAATAAGGAACTTACTAACTTCCTGATCAGCTTGGGATACACTCAATCAAGACAAGATTATTCCTTGTTTACTAAAAAGGATTTGGTTACACAAGATTTCACAGCAATTCTAGTTTATGTTGATGATGTTTTGCTCACAGGGACTTCTACTTCTGAAATCAGTCATGTGAAGTCTCAGTTGGATAAAGCTTTTCCTATAAAAGATTTGGGTCATATGCGATATTTTCTTGGTTTGGAAATATCAAGGAATAGTGATGGGATAATGATCAACCAACGGAAATATATTATGGACATTCTATCTGATCTACAAATGGAGAATTGTACAGCAGTAAATTTTCCTATGCAGAAGGGTCTCAAGTTGTCCATTGATCAAGGTGATCTTTTGGAAGATCCTGAACAGTACAGGAGACTGGTTGGTCGTCTATTGTACCTTAATATGTCCAGACCAGACATTTCGTATAGCATTCAGCATCTAAGCCAATTTGTTTCTCAACCCAGACTACCACACACTACTACAAAAATCATCTATTGCGTCAGTTCTAGGAGAGGTATTGCGTCGGTTCTTGTAGTGACGTATAAAGAGGGGACGTTTCATGAAACATCAGTTCCAGAACTGACGCAAAAGGTTGCTATTTGCGTCGGTTCCTACCCAAAACTGACGCAAATAGTCAGTCAAATACATCAGTTCTATTACAATAACCGACGCAAAAGGTACTAGAACTGACGCAAATAACCACTTTTTTGCGTCAGTTTCCTGTGAACTGATGTATTTCATACTTTTTTTTAGCGCCATATACGATAGTATATACGTCGGTTAATAACAGAACTGACGCTTTTTCGTAGCTTTTTGCGTCATTTATAGGACAACTGATGTATTTGGTAAGCTATTTTAGCGCCACATGATACGTTATTTGCGTCAACTTTGACTGGAACTGACGCTTTTGCTCTTACTTTTTGCGTCAGTTCTGTTAAAAAACGATGCAATTACTGTTTATCATTTGCGTCATTTGTTTTATGAACCGATGCAAATTATTTTTATATTTTTTTTAAAAAAAATCCGCTACCGAAATTTCGGCAGCACCTCCCTGTAAAACCAAAACGCCAAAAATTTAAAACCACCTGCATTAAGATATTCAACCAAAGGACAATATACATTTCCTTTGCACCAACAACGTTCATTCGTTCCAAACTCCAATCCAACATAACAACCAACGTTTTAAAAACGTTCATAATACAATCTAACCTAGCTAGTAACAATCCACCAAAAGTCATAGTTATTACTAAGTTAATCTATTGTAAACGTAAATTATCTAAACATTTACTAGCCCAAACTTCTCTCATCACATTCAAATCCGTCATTGACACCTGTGAATCTGCAATTTTCTGCATTTTATCGATCAAAATAAATATTATATTAAAAATAAATGTAAATGAAGAACGAAAATTGACAATGAAAAGCTAAAAGCAAGATTGAATTACCTTTTCAAAGTCGATCTCCGCAAGTTTACAATGGTAGAATGTTATGTCATACATCCATTTCATAACATAATAACCACACTCATAATCTTCTGGTTGTTGCGGACACTAAAGCTAAAAAAAAAATAAAAGTATTAGTGGTTTTCATTTACATATAACAATGTTACAGTTTAACAATACAAATTAACACAGGAGGTATTGCGATAACATATCTCAAGTCACATACAGGTTTTAAGAATAAATAAAACCAAAGGCACAACAGCAAATATTGAGAATTGAGATAGATCATAACTAAAAATAACATTCTTAATATTAAAATAAAGCAACCCGTTTTGCTTGTGACCGTCATAAACTATGATGGCGCAAAAACTTAATTCAAAACATAGACAACAACAAGAGTTAATTCCTAATATAAAACAGACATCACCTCCCATTTGTTAACAACTAAAGACATCATAATCAAATGACACACATGATAATTTGCAGAATGATATGTAGGAGCTGCAAAATCAGGAGTGACAGTCCGATAAGAAGGTCTTTTGTAGAGCCATCATTAACAACAAAACAACCATTAGTTTCCTTGGAAACATGTTTACCCTAGAATAAGAATGCCTTCACATATTCCATAAACAACTCCAATCCAATTTTAACTTGTTGTAAACCTCCATTAGTTTGTTATACAAAGTTTCACCATTTAAAAATCTTATGTACGTTCTAAATAGTTCAAGCTTTAGTTACGTACCCGGATGTGTTTGATATGTAGTTTAGTACTTTTACTACTAAAGCTGCGTCGTCCTCCATACGCACAATATAGTAGCCAACCACCTTCAGGAACCTCTTTTATGTCAATCTTCTTTTGATCCCGTTGTCGTGAGTCCAAAATATACATCGTGTTCAATGCCACGCAAACCACGACCAACATCCAATGATTACTGTAATCAAAACACATATGTCAGATATCCACATGAAGCAAGCTAAGTGAAAAAAAACTCAAACTTTAATTTAAAGTCATCAACACTCACCCTTGGAAAAATGCTCCCATGATATATTTCTTATCTTCTTGAATTTTCATAGCATGGGCAATATACGCTTCACATTGTTTTGGACAATACATATACTCCACGAGTTTCACGGGGCACAAGTATGCAACTAAATCAGTGTTTTCGATTGTAGTTGCACACTGATACAAGAAACTACAATTTCCATCATTAAAAAGTGAGGAAATTAGTAACCAAACTATCAGTGAACAAAAAACACCAATAAATTAAATAGGTTCGTACGTATACCTTTCCCAAGCTTGAAGCATAACAACATTTAGCCATTGATACCGGAACATCTGCCTAATTTCAACGACGGTCAAATGACATTCAACATCATTATTCTCTGTGTAATTAAATACCGAGGCATTAATAACAATTTTGGGGCATGTAGTGGTTGACAGGGAGCACAACTTCTCTTCTAAGATCTTGCAGTGATGACTCAAGGTTTTAACTTCTTCTTCACTAAGAGGGGCCACTTCTTCGTCATCTTCTTCACATGTCCTTGGTTTCCCCTTGTCCTTTCCAAGTTCTACTGCCTATTATAACATAATGAGAGTAGATAAAACAACCAAAATGCAACATTAGTGGCAACTAAGGATAAAATAAATATAATTGAACTAAACTACCTTCTTTTGAAGCTTATTGCCGGATTCTTTAGTATCTTTCGACATGGCTTTTCTCTTTCCAGTCTTTTCTTCTTTATTGACCTAATAATAAAAATAATAGCATAAGTACAACAATAGCATTACAGTGACAATAGGAGCGAGAATTAACAAACTGTTACATTGTGCAAAACTCCCTTCCACTTCTCCAACCGTACTAAATCCATTCCATGGACATGGAAGTTGTGCGCCAGCTTTAATAACTTTATCGATGGACACATGGGCGTTCTCCTTGATCAATGGTGTGTTGTGTACCTTTCTGCCTTCAACCCATGGTGCAACCATCCCGTGTGCAACAATAATCAATTCTCTGTCTTCATTGGTAGCAAGTTGACAAGGAACTCTCTCCTAAGACATTGTCAGGATCAATGGTGTGTTGTGCAAAAATGTCAGAAATATTTTTGTATAAAATGTTTTTGACGATAACTTACCTTTAATTCGATGAATGGGTCACTTAGATGGGCTGAATGGCAACTACTATGACCATGTTCATTAGGAGAGTGGTTCTTTGGCAAATTCTCAAAAGTAGCCTCAGATACTAACAATTTACCACCATTTCTCATAGCTTCAGCTACCTTCTTTTCAACCAGTGCATGCATTTGCTCCACAGCTTCATGCTTCGCCTTCTCAATAAGCAAGTTGATTTCATCATCCGTATACCGCTTTCCAATATTATCTCGACACCGTGATTTTCCAAAATAACTTTGGAGACCAACTGAGCCACCAACTCCTCTCGTCCTACCATTGTGCTCCGGTTTCCCTAATGCTTTCACCAACGCATCCTTAAATCTGGAAGGAACAAACTCCCCATTTTTCTCCTTTTCCTTCCAAATCTCCTGTAATGAAGAAACAATAATGATACAATGCAATAATAAGAAATTCACTTGAGTGACATTTAATTACCCAATTAATAAGAAAACATATTAATTTGTTTAGAATGAACTTACATATTCATCAATAACTTTTTGCAAATTTGGTGATGGTTGAGCACTACCACTAATAGTAGTCGGCGGGGTATGTGCTTTGATCCAAGCATAACCTCGATTAGTAAGACGTTGCACGACCGATTGCTGGGTAAGAGAGGGTTCTTGATTAGGTTGATTCTCCGTCTGTTTCTGAATTTCTTCTTCATACCATTTATCTTGCTTGCCTACATACCCAGCTCTACCCAAAAAATGTGGATGTACATTATGCTTCTGCGCATTTTGAGCCTTTTTCCTCTTTTCCTATAATCAAAACACTCAAATATGTCACTGATCAAACCAATCAATAAAGTATAAAAATAAAGATGCGTATAGTTAATCAATCAATAAACAATGATGCACAGTAACCTTGTGTTCAGGACTCATGCGCTGCTTAACAAACTCGTCCCAGTCCTCTTGCGTGAGTTGTTTGTACTTTCCAACTGGACTTTTAATAGCCACTTCTCCGTCATCAGACTTTTCTGACTTTTCTTCTTCGTCGTCAGAATTTTGTTCTCCGTCATCAGACCTCTCTTTAGGGAAAATGTAGGTATTTGTCATCCTCGTCTTCCAATCCCTAAATCTATTACGCAGAATCCTTAAAACCAACTTTTCTTTGTCGTCCTCGAGATTCCATGTTGGTCTCCCTTTCTTCTTGTACCTCATAAGCCTTGGTATAATTGGCAAATACCATAAGACCTTGATTGGTCTCCCTTTCTTCTTGTACCTCGCTGCTTTACATCGTGGACACTCGTCTAAGTCACTATAATCTTTCCAGAACAAAATGCAGTCATTTGGGCATGCATGAATTTTTTTGTAACTCGTAGCCAATGGACACAATACTTTCTTACATCGATAAGTATTAGATGGAAGCTCATTACCCTCTGGCAACATTTCTGATAAAAGTTGCACTAAAGCGGTAAAACTCTTATCACTCCATCCATTCGCCGCTTTTAAGGTATACAATTTCAACACAGCTGATAAACGGGAGAATTTGGAGCCCGGATATAATGGCGTTTTAGAATCATCAACTAGCGTTTGGAACATTTCTGGACATTGTATGAAATCTTTTTCTAAATCATCCATCATTCTATCAATATTCTCACCCTCTACGTTGTTTTTCTCATCATGACTATCATCGTTATCATTGTCCACATTAATCGGAATATTATTGAACTCCAAACCATGCATCTCAAATTCATCCACATTATCAAACTTGTTCTTCTCATTTATAGTATTTGAGGTACCTTCCATGTCATTGTCTTTCTCTCCATGCCATATCCATACATGATAATCAGGTTTAAACCCCTTCATTAGCAAATGTTCCCGCATAGTTTCAGAGTTTACCTTTACCCGGTTCTTACATACGCTACACGGACACATGAGTGACTTCTCATCCCCAAGTAGTTTTTGATGTGCAATAGCATGCGTGATAAATTCATCAACCCGTTCTAGAAAATGGAAATTTCGCTTTCCAAACATCCAACTCCTATCCATAGCCAGCACAATAAACCGCTAAAAAAATAATAACTTTTATTAGAGTTGTCCTAACAATGAACCTAGGGTAGCTAGTACATAGGCTGAAGTTTGAGGAATAATCAACTAAGCAAGTACATTTCAAGGCGAATTTACATATGAGTTCCCTACTATTAGCTTAATGAAGTTTGAGGAATAATCAACTAAGCAAGTACATTTCAAGGCGAATTTACATATGAGTTCCCTACTATTTACATATGAGTTCCCTACTATTTACATATGGATTTAAAGAAAGTAAAGACTGTTAAGGCTAAGTTAGAGAACTACGTCAACAATGTTTGGGATATCATGAATGATGCTGGTGGAGGGATTGAATTTGAGGACAAGAATAAAGTAGAGGATGCAGTTCAGCAGACAATTCTATTCTATTTAATGTATCTCCCTAATGGGCGCTTACTAATGTAATCCAGAATTTCGACATGACACTGAATCTGTTCACACATACTTTACCTGAGAATTGTTACTGTAATCCTGAGTTGTTCATAGATAAGTTCCATTTTGAAGAGGGGCGATTATGTTGGATATAATCAAGGAAAAAAAAGCGTGTTTTTTCCCCTAACCTGTCCAATGCTTGAGCCTACCTCAGAAAAGATGCCTATGTAATTGCTTATCTTTGGCCTCGCCCTTTGATTGTCCAATGCCATTTGATATTCAACAACTCTATTTTCCTCCTATCGTGTTTCTCATAGCCACTGTTCAACTTTACTTTACCTGTGTGAGTAAAATCATGGAGATGTCTCCCCCCTAAGGCCATGGATGACTTCCCTATAACCCATTTCATCCCCAAACATTATGTCTTGTTCGCTTGGATTATAATTCAACCAATGATACCCTGATCCCTACCCTAAAGGAGAGGATTTAAAGCTTGTTCAGCACTTTAAACTCTTGTTTGTGTTTTATATTAGGGTATGCAAGGTAGATGAAAATGTAGTAGGAGGCTTTATATGTAACTCAAATTACACTTTTAGTGAGAGCCCATTTTTTGTCTCTTGTTCAATACTTCAATATCATATATACAAGGGTAAGGCTGCAAATTAGGGAGATACATTAAATAGAATAGAATAGAAGGGCATTTGCCTCTGGCTGTAAACCTGCACATCAACCTACAAATCCATTTACTGATGTGCAGTCCCATAACAGACCTGCACATTAACCTACTGCCCACATCTTTTCACAAACCAGATGCAACTAGTCCCAAGTGCTTGTACACGCCTCACTGCTGCAACTACACCCCAGTAAAGCTACTGCCACGTAATGCTTATTACTTAACACACAAAACCCAAGTACATTCTATAAGTACCCCAGCTGCTACACAATCTTACTGCTAATCTACTGCCCTATTGAAACAATAATAGACCCAGGTAATGCTTACTTAACACGTACAAACTTACTGCTAATCTACTGCCCTATGAATCTTCTGTGAAAGTCTGAATGAACAAATTCACAAATAGAACAGGGAATTCAGAGCAACACAACAACAAGAACATAAACAAGTACCAATACACCCTGAACTCACGACATTTCTCATCAAACATTGACTACATTTCAGATTATACTCATTCCCTTATTAATTTAGCACCTGAATTTTTGAACAACAATCTCTCATGACAAATGTGCAGTCAGTAATTAGTTTAGAATAGTGGGTGCAATGAGCACGAATGCAGTAGAGTAGTTGTGCAGTGACTTATGGCAGTGAGTGCAGTGGTGAGCAGTAGCAAGTATAGTGATAAGAGTAGTGAATAACAGTAGGGTATAGTATGCAACAGTAGTAGCAGGAATTCATTTATAACAAGGAGGCAGTAACAGTTCTTAGTAGAGCGGTAAGCAGTGGCAGCAGTAGTGAGTAGTAAACAGTAGTGAGTAGTAAACAGTAGTGAGCAGTAAGCATTAGTATGCTAGAGACAAGGGTAATATCAATCCTAGTCCAAAACCAAGTAGCAAGTAAAAAGTTCTTAGTAGAGGGACTACTACAAATATTATCAACAGTTCTTAGTAGAGGGACTACTAGGAATTGTTGCTGCCTCGTTGGAGATACAATCCTTAGGTTTGAGACTCAATTTATGTAAAGGAGCATTGAAAAGACTATCTCTTATAAGGAGAAGAACGTAATTTGGTGGGATTGTAGCATTTACTTAAACCCCCTGTCACTTTGTGTTTTTGTTAGCACTAATCCTCCTAATAATTGCCTCGGGCTCGTAGTTGACATGCTTAAACATCAGCAATAGTGCTGGCTTTTCACTAAGACATTGCAACAACTAGTAGTAGTAGTTCACATGCTTAAACATCAGCAATAGTAGCAGGCAATATCAACAAAGGCATTTAACTTAGTCCCTCTATTGTACAATGTTTTCAGACTGCGAAGGCTTTCCTTTCGTCGAAGACAAAAGAGAAAGAAAAGAGACCAGGCAAGGGAGAAATCGATACTTTAAGAGCAACAACAATTTAGCAACAATTAATCTCCTTACCCTAACAAACAATAATAATTTAGCAACAATAATAATTTAGCAACAATTACTCTAACTAGACGAAGAAGAGCGAATAAAACTTACATGTAATCGGCGAGAAAGCTAGGGTTTGAGCGTGAATCTTGCAAGCGATGAATTGAATAAGATAATTGAAGTTGAAATTGATGTTAAAGATGACAAATGAAGCTTATGATGAAGAATTTGATCAACAATTTTCGAAAAAATTGATGAACTTGCTTGTGGTTTACTGTTCAATTAGTCGTGGGTTACTATTTTTCGAAGAAATTTACATTGAAGAAACTTACTGTTCTATCACTTAATTGGGGATTTTTTTTAAATTTTATCAAATACATCAATTCTACAGAGCAACTGACGCAAACACTCAAAACCAAATACATCAGTTATAAACTTATAATCAAAACTGATGTTTTTGATAAAAACAAGAATTCGATTAGTCGTGGGTTTTTTAAGTTATATCAAATACATCAGTTAATTTCAAGAACTGACGCAAAAACATAAAACAAAATACATCAGTTATAATTAAAACTGATGTTTTTTTGTTAAAAACGTCAGTTTATCCAGAACCGACGTTTTTAATACGTCTGTTCTTTCTTAAGAACCGACGCAAATGACTTTCCTATAGGGGAAAACTAGACTCCCGCCAAAATTATGTACCTTTTGCGTCGGTTTGGGTAGAACCGACATAAATTGCTTGACGCAATAGAGGGTTTTTGTACTAGTGACACTTCCAGGCAACATTACATGTTGTTAAATATTTGAAAGGCAGCATTAATGCTGGTCTGTTTTATAAGGCACAATCAGATTTGCAGCTTACCTCTTTTAGTGATGCAGACTAGGGTCAATGTGCATTCTCTTGTAGGTTACTCAGTGGTTATTGTGTCATGTTAGGACAGTCACTTATCTCTTGGAAAACAAAAAAACAAGCTACCATCAGTAAAAGTACAGCAGAATCAGAATATAGGAGTCTATCCTATACAACATCTGAGTTGGTCTGGTTGGCTGCATTACTGAAGAATATGCAGATCACTATTACTCATCCTATTCATTTATATTGCAACAACAAGGCTGCAATTCATATATCAGAGAATCCAGTGTTTCACGAAAGAACGAAACATTTAAGTATTGGTTGCCATTTTGTAAGGGATAAACAGCAAGAAGGGTTTCTTATTACTAAGCATGTCAGATCTTCTCTGCAATTGGCTGACATAATGACCAAGCCATTAGGGGCTGATCAACATCTGTTTCTTTCTACTAAGCTTGGCCTGGTTTTTCACCCAGTTCAGCTTAAGGGGAGAATATTGAGATAACTAACTTAGTTAAAAGTTAGTTATAAGTGTTATAAGTTTGTTGTAACTAACTATGATTAGTTGGTTAGACTTCTAGTATAAATACTCATACATAGCTTTGTAATATTTACTTCTTCTGATAATAAATTTTCTAATTCTTCTTTTACAATTCATTCTTCTCCAATTATCAACTTAATAACAATTCCAAGTTTTAATAGCCTATCGCAAACTTATTAGGATATATCGGTCACAAGAAAGACTTGATATTTAAAAAAATATGTCATAACAACATATGTTAAGCAGACTTAAATGAAAAGTTTATTGTAATAATAATTATTACTATATTAGATGGAATTTGAAAAAGTGCTTTGTTATTTCCCCATAAAACTTTCATTTAAGTCTGCCTAAAGCACATTTTAGAAAACTAGTTAATAATTATTATCTGATATTGGTCTATTCGACTCATGAACATAATAAATTCGGTTGTTATATATTATATGAGAATCTTATCATGCCTAATTGCTTATATGTAAATAGATTACAACCTACGTCATTGTTAAATATTTTAGACCGGATTCGTAAAACACATTTTGAGACAATAGTAAGTCTTGCTTGTGACGGGTCACTATTTGTGACGGATAATTTGTGAGATAATATGAATACAAAATGAGTTAGTGGAGAAAGGGGACCACATGAATAGTGTCAGAGAGAGAGAGAAAAAGTGGATATTTTGTGAGAGGAAACGGTATCCGTCACAAGCTTGTGACGGATATCGCCGTCACAAATAAGAATTTGTGTTCAGACAAACCATTTATTAATTCAGCATACAATTATTCGGTACTTAGCCCTGTTCTTTCTGGCTGTTTAGAGCTGAACTAAACTGAGCTGAACTGAATGAGGCTGAGTTAAGCTGAACTGAACTGAGTTGAGCTGAACTGAATCGAGCTAAGCTGGACTGAATTGAACTGAATTTAATCGAACTGAACTGAACTTAATAGAAATAACTTAAGTTTAATTAAAGTGTACTAACTAATAATAATAATAATAATAATAATAATAATAATAATAATATAAAAAAAAAAGTTTATTAATACAAATTTGCGATTTTTTAAAAAACAATTATATTAAAAAAATATCAATTTTTAGGTACTTGTTTTGTAGTCAACTCTAATGGGTTTTGCTTTTTTCTTTTCTTGTGTTTTAAAATTAACAAAAGCAACATTTGAATATTTTACGTTTAAACATTAATTATTCTTTTTATTATCTAAAGGTTTTACGTCTAAACATTAATTATTTTTATATATAACATTTGTAGGTAAATATTATTTGGTGGATTCGAGATACTCGAATACACTTGGCTATTTGTCTCTTATTAGTCATCCAAACGTGAGAAACCATGTGCCTGAATATAAGCATGCACCTCCTAGCGTAATATTTGAACATTTTAATTATCGACATTCATCTTTGAGGATGATAGTTGAAATGGCGTTTGGTCAGCTGAAGAGAAGGTGGAAGGTGTTAAAAAACATGCCACAAATGACAATGAAATTTCAAATGTCAATTATCATATCTGCTTTTACACTACATAATTCCATTCGAATCTTATCAAATTTTACTTCTCAATTACATTTTCTATACTCTCTCATGTTTACTACTACTAATAATAATAATTATTATAAACAATAAAAATATATAGAAAATAATAATAATAATAATAATAATAATAATAATAATAATAATAATAATAATAATAATAATAATAATAATAATAATAATAATAATAATAATAATAAAAATAAGAAGAATAAATAATAAAAACAACAAAAACAACAATAATAATCATAATAATAATTATTAATTAATAATAATAAATAGAATAATAAATAAATAAATAAATATAATAATAATAATAATAATAATAATAATAATAATAATAATAATAATAATAATAATAATAATAATAATAATAATAATAATATAATAATAATAATAATAATAATAAGAAGAAGAAGAAGAAGAAGAAGAAGAAGAAGAAGAAGAAGAAATAATAAAAAGGCTATTTAGCATATTACTACCTAATAAGTCTAAACTTTTGCATATTACTACCTAATATATTTAATTATTCAAATAACAACCTAATAAGTGTAAAAACTTACACGATTACTACCAACATAACGGAAATTGCTAAAAAATGACGGAAATCAGTTTATTTCTTCCCTTTTTAATTCAAACTAAATTAATATCTATATTACCATTCCCCTCTCCTTCCTCCATTAAAACACAATTCTCTCCTCCAATAAAACTTATTTTCAGATTAACTCCTCCATCATTCTACTTCCATTTTCCCCAATAAATTCATTCACTTTCTAATTTCCCTCCAATTTCATCTCCATAAGTTGGGAAAATTATACACAAACAGAAATTCGAGGGGCTAAACCCAGAAAAATGAAACAATCTGATATATAAACTTCAACAAATTAAACTTAATTAATTAATATTAATATAAACCAGTAAAACAGAAAGAAAAGCGAAGAAATGAAGCATACATGGCGTAAGTCAATGGTACGATGATCAATCTGATTTAATTAATTAAGTGTGATATAGAGAAAGTTGGGAGGGAGCGAAGGCGGGAGAGGAAGGAGCGTAAAATCGTCATTAAACATATTCCGAACATTTGAAACTAACTTAAGTTCAATTTTCGTCAAAAAGGTAGCAAAGTGATTAATGTTGTGTGATTTTAGGTGGTAACTCTAGTAAGTTGCAAAATTAATTATATTAGGTAGTAATATATAATTTTTTGAACTTATTAGGTAGTAATTTGTCATATTTCCTAATAAAAACAACAAAAACAACAATAATAATCATAATAATAATTATTAATTAATAATAATAAATAGAATAATAGATAAATAAATATAATAATAATAATAGTAATAATAATAATAATAATAATTATTATTATTATTATTATTATTATTGTTATTATTATTTTTTTTTATTATAAACCGGGAACTTTTATTAAAAATAACCGAAAAATTACATGAAATTTGTGGGCACCCGTGAAACTAGCTGGGCGCCCAAAAAATGGCAAGCCAAAGGGCTCGAACTCCCGACCTTCCGGTGAATAGACACAAGCTCTTACCAACTCAGCTACGAGCTAAAAGAAATATTAAAGCCTCTAGTAAACTAAAGTCATCATTTAATAGCCATTTTGCCTTGCTTTCCTTATAAAAAAGAAGGAAGATTTAGTTACGATTAGAAACCCTTTTTATATCTTTATCCATGGATTTCTTACTTATACGCATTCAATTGGAAATAGTGGTCCAATTACAAAAAATTCATGTTTCATAATTTCATAATCCAAAATTTAGAATTTTATTTTAATTTACTTTTGGATACAAATCACGAGTATTATTATTGTTATTATTATTGTTATTGTTATTGTTGTTATTGTTATTGTTTTTTTTTTTTTAATTTTTTTTTTGCAAGAAGGTTAGTCTCATTTTTATTCATCCACGTAGGGTAAGAAAAATGAGATGGTGTCTTACAAAAACAAAAGCCAAAAGATATATAGGAAAAGGACCAAACAACAAAAAGCTCTAGAATTAGAGCAATACATCCAACCTTCTACGAATATGAGGATCGCTACTTGGACTAAGTCTAGTTTTGATGGAGAATTTCACACTAGCCGCCACTTGATCAGGAGATGTAAAGTGTCCGCCAAAAATACATTTTGTTTCTTGCTTCCCATATGCCGTGGACTAACCCAGCAATACAACATGACAAGATCACCTTTTTCCAGGTAGAGCGAGTTTTGTCCTCAAGAATTTTGTAAAGGCAGTTCTTAAAGTCGACATCTGACCCAGGACCGTGACACCAACCCAAGAAAGTAGAGAACGTCGCACATTTTGAGAAAAGGGGCACCGAAAGAACAAGTGCCTATGAGTCTCAGAAGCGGTCTTACAAAGGCAACATCTATTAGCCATCTGAAAACCCCGAGAGCAAAGGTTGTCAACCGTGGGGAGATTGTGCTTAACAGCCTGTATCACTCAGATGCGGTGTTTGGGAATGATTTCCGTGATCTTCAACGGGGTAGTCCAGCCAAGGGTTCGGTTTTTGTGACGAAACAAGTGGTAGGCTTTACTAACCGAGAACGTACCTTTTCGGAAACAAGAATCCAACAGCTTCATTGCGCCCGTAGAGGTGCCAGCAATACTGAGTAAGGCGTTTTTGGTTCTAACAATGCTTTTCCAGCACTCGGCATGGTGAGGTTTGCAAGCCGTATCCCACATCTGGGTGTTGGAGAGGTTGTAGGCAACGGTCCATCGGCCCCAAATCCCCTCGCCATGGTGAGTTAAGTTCCAAATCCATTTACTTCGCAACGCTTTGTTCCAACTTAGGAGCTCTTGGACATTGAACCCGCCCTCGTCCCAAGGGGTACAAATAGACTTCCAGCTTTTAAACACCATTTTCCTCTCCCCGGTATCAATACCCCAAAAGAAATCTTTGCAGAGTTTGTTAACCATCTTGGTGACGTATTTCGGAAGCATAAGAACATAGCACCAATAGTTTTCCAAGCCAAAAACAACAGAATTAATGAGTTGTAACTTACCCGCATAAGAGAGCAGGTTCCCAGACTAACCTTGGATGGCTTTTTGGATTTTGTCAATCATGAGGTTATACATGGTTGGTGAGAGTCTCCCCGGATTCAGAGTAATGCCCAAGTAACGAAAGGGGAAGGAGTCCTCTGTGTATCCAGTCAAAGAGTTGATTTGGGTTCTTATCCGATGGTGTACGCCTCCATAGTAGATGCTGGTCTTAGCCGGGTTGGCATAGAGTCCAAAGACCCGGGCAAAACCGTTAAGACAGTGAGCAGCAGCGGCCACATAGGGGACATCACCTCGCAGGAAAAGCATGAGATCGTCTGCAAAAATAAGATGATTAAGCTTAAGTTTTGCACATTTGGGGTGGTAGGATACCTGTGTGAAGGAGTGAATTTGTCGAAGGTGCCGGGAGAGAATTTCCATGCCCAAGACGAAGATATAGGGAGAAATGGGGTCTCCTTGACGTATGCCAGCTTTACCAGGGAAGAAACCACTATGGTGCCCGTTAATCTTGAGAGAAAACCAAGTCGAAGTGATACATCCCATTATCCACGAGACAAAACTGGGGGGGGGGGGGGGGGAATGAAGTCCCAGAAGCATGTTCCTGATGAAGTCCCATTGGAGATAATCAAAAGCCTTGCGGATGTCAACTTTGATAAGGCATCTAGGAGTTACCGTTTTCATGTTGTACTTTTTAATGAGGTTTTGAGACATCATGATGTTTTCAAAGATGTTTCACCCTTTGATGAAAGCCCCTTGTTCGACCCCCACCAAGTCGAGAAGCACCAGCTTGAGTCTTTGAGCAAGGATCTTGCTAATGGTTTTGTATACAACAGAACAACAAGCAATAGGCCGGAAGTCAAGGACAGAAGATGACACGTCTTTTTTGGGTATAACGGCAAGCAGGGTGGTGTTAACCTTTTTCATCATCTTGCCCTTGGCGAAAAATTCTCTGATAGCCGCATAGAACGTGTTCTGGATGATGTCCCAGGCCCCTTTAAAAAAGGCTGAAGAAAACCCATCTTGACCCGGGCTTTTGTTGGAACCAATGCTGAAAAGCGCACTTTTGATGTCATGATTGGTGATAGGGGCCTTTTTGATGTCATGATTGGTCATTATTATTATTATTATTATTATTATTATTATTATAATGTGCGATGTATTTAATAAAGTCGAGCTGAACTGAACTGAAATTAATTAAATAAAGCTGAACTGAACTGAACTGAATGAAACTAAGCTGAACTGAACTGAGCTAAACTGAACTGAACTGAATAGAGCTGAGCTGAATTGAAACGAGTTGAAAATAAACCAGAAAGAACAAGACCTTAGTATAACCTCAAGAGGTCAAAACAACTCTCATACAAACATAACACTTCATATAATTCACTATTTATTAAAACGTGGACATATTTTGTCAAAAATCACGGGAATAAGTATAGTACGCAAGAGTTGTGACTTGTGCTTAAAGTTTAACATTTCACATTAGTTGACAATAAATGAAAATATAATTTATCGTTTTCTTAAGCATAAACTATGGTATGGACGTATAGTAAATTGAGTAAAGACAAATAACAGCTTCAAACCTAAAGTTTGATCAACTGCCCTAGAGTAATGCAACATTTTACGCCGACCAACGGGGAAATAATTTCATTCCCGAAAAGAGTAGAATTAAATGAAAAAAATAAAATTTAGTTAATTAATGTCTCTATTTCGTATATTACAAAAACTCATATTGTAAAATATGTTACCTAGTGTAACAATAAATTTCACCTAAAATAATTTGATTTATTTGGTAATTGATAAATCTAAGTAGTAGGTTTATCAATTAATATACTAAACATATTTCGATATCATTGTCAATTTATATGTGAAAATAATATTTTTATTATACAATTTGGTTTTTAATAAATACATTTTCTTAATTTTGCTAATTCAGCCAAATAATTAAACGTGTTACTAGAATCTGCTCACAAATAGTATTTTTTTAACATTAATCTGATTATAAACGGTTTGGGAGACATCCATAAAAAAGTTTATTCTTATGCTAATTATTATTACAAGAGTCAACGACGGATATATCCGGCTTAAGTTAAGACGAGTCAAGTAATACTAATTTGTATGAATAAGACAAAAATGAAAAAGCCTAGTAAAGAGCATGATATTTGTCCTATCTATGTAAATGGGTCATTATTTGATCCGGCTTAAGCTTAAGACGGATACTTACATCCTAAATGAGAATTTGTGTTATTATTATATGATTGATAAGTCTTTTCTTAGACCATCCCCAAGCAAAAGGTCGATTTAATCGAGTCAATAACATATTAACCCTTAATCTCACCTTATTGACATTGACCTCTTTTACCCTCCCAAGCAAAAGGTTGATTTAATCGAGTCAATAACATAATTTTTCTTTTCTTTTTTTCTTTTCTAATTTGTAACCAATAAGAGTTTGACAGATAACTTATTGTAATTGACCCTCAACACCCTTGGGACATAAGAGGTCAATAGGTGAGTCAATTTGCTCCACCTTAGGTCACAAATTGACCATTAACACCCTTGGGTCAATCCTAATTTTCCACTAATTGTAATTAACTTGACCCAAACAAGCAATTGAACTTGCTTGGGGATGGTCTTAGTTAATTCTTGTAGTATAGATAGTCTAATGGTTCATGTTGTTGCCTTGTAATTGTGTTCATTGACTCTTGAACAAGACTGTAGACTACCACCATGAAGGCCGCAACATGAATCTAGTCTTGTTTAGACCAGTCCTGCAACAGTAATGGCATACAATCGGCCCCTCGAATAAATTCACATATACTCTGTATATCGTAAATTGAACTAGTTTTGGAGCCGTGAATAATACATACATCATGCCGATAAGTATTATGTAACGCATCGTTTATGTTACACTATCGTATGTGCGGGATTTAATTAAATACAACTCTATTATGTAATAATGTTACTAACTACAACAGGCTATATGTTTCAAACTTTGGGACGACCCGGTTGCATGAGAGAAACTTGGGTTGACTGGCCCAATTGTTAGCGCAACACAATTTAGGGCTTTATAAGTCAGCCCATTTACAAAAAAAAATTACCTACGTACTGCTTTAGCACGACACGGGGTCGGCATGTAGTGGACGTACGCTGTGCTTAGGTCGAAATTTAAGAAATAAGATTGTGCCATGCGCCACGACACGATACCATACTAATAGGAATATTAATAATATTTGGGTGTTAATCATCGCTATAAGATTTTGGTGGAGATGGTTCTTCTATCATGGTATCAGAATCAGTGTGACCGAAGGTCACAAATTCGAATTCTGGCAGTCTCAAAAACCAGCAACAACTCACGAAATGAAAACTCAGTACACGGTATGTCGGTATGGGGAGCCTGTGTAATTGTGCAGACTACCCACTCTTCAAGCCCAATGAGCATTTGACTGAGGGAGCGTAATAGAAATGTTAACAATATTTGGGCCTCACCATCACCTTAAGGTTCTGGTTGAGATAATTTATCTATCACATTCGTTTGGACACGCTAAAACTACAAAGAAATAAGGTTGATGTATAAGGTATGCTTATGATGCTCCCCCGTGCTTAGACCATTAACTATACTTCATCGACACAACATAAAATCTACCTTCTCATGTCTGGGACGTTCCATCTTATTCCATATACACCACATTACGACCCCCTCCGATCTAAATTGTTGAAGAAAGAAATGGTTATGATCGAGCAGGAAATTGCCAAATGTCAAGCGTGTATAATCACGTTTATCTTCTTAAAACGGTCAAATTCCTCTTAAATGTAATACTCCGTATTTGGTAATAAATAATCAAAATCCCATAGAAGTAGATGGGACAAGACGATTATTTTTTTAACAAGCTTTATTATTAAGGGGCCGTTGAACGAAATAAACGACCCCTAAGATGTCTTAAACAAGAATTTAATGATTAATCGGTGTAAATTTATTGAAAATGGATAACATTTCTTACAAACTAAAATCGGGGTAAAATGTGATTCATCTAATTTATAAACTACAACAGTTTATCATTACAAAATAATCACATCGTTAAAATGACAATATTTATCCGATGCTGAAAATATAAAAATGCACAAATTCTTATTTGTGACGGGCTAAATCAGTTAAAAGGTTGTGACGTGAAACAAACTTACAAGGGAAAGACAATGGTGGAAGGCAAGAGAATCTCCACACTTTCTCCGCTAAGTGCATGTTTATGACCATTAACATCATGGTTGACCCATGTTTATGGTAGTGGGGTAGTGATTATGCCATTAACTTGGTAGTTATGGTGCTAATTAACTACTATAAATTTGAGAATTGTAGTCATTAGAGACATACATCTTCCATACATCTCTTCTACATTCTCTATGATAATTTTGAGCATACCATCTGAGTTCCAACTCCTAATTGTTGAGTACACAACTTTTAGGAGTGTTGTGTGACCTTGGGGAACGACGCCCATTCCGATTTGTACCGTAGTCGGGGCGATTTCGTTTCTCATTCAGTGACCTTCATACCACGACACAATAACATATATTCTCTCAATATATCATCATCCTTATAGTGACCCTAATTTTCCAACACTTGTTACCGTCGCAAGCATGGCGAACCGATAAAAATGGGAGTAAAAAAAAAGAAAAGGCGTGATGCGGAAGGCAGGTAGGGTCAAAGGTAGTGGGAGGTAGAATACATAGCAAGCAGGTTACTGTCAGTACGCAGGACGGCAGTACTCTCAAGTCTGAACCCATCAATGTTCCACACTATTTTATGCTTCTCATCATGATGTCACTATTTTTGTTTTCTACTGCTACTCTTCCTCTTCTTTCTTTTGTTTTTTACCCCTCTTTATACGGTAAAAGAAACTCATACAGATTGATAAACGATGGAATAAAAGCATCATTTTTTTACGTTGTTTTGTGACATTAATATCCGTCGTAAACTTGTGACGAGTTAAATAAAATTTATTTGGTAGATAAAATAAATTATTTGTGATTTTCTATACACTCATTTTTTTTTTTTTTGCAAGAACACCTCCTAGAGGGTTAATTCATATCATTAGAAATACGTGAAAAAGAGTCAACAAGAGTTTGAGCCGTCTCAGCTTCCCAAACCCGTCTCCCAATAGCCCAAGGCCGGAGATGCGCTAAACTGTGCGCCACATGATTGTAAGACCGACTAATAAAGTAAAAATTAACAGAAATAAACTCAAGCATAAGTGAAAAAATATCGTCATAGACAAGGTGAATATCCGCCATTCCGCTCCTCCGGGCATTGAGCTCCTCGATGACTCCAAGACAGTCGCTCTCAATCGTAACTCGCACCTGTCCCCTCGCCTTTGCTTCCTTCAGACCCAACAGGATGGCCTCCGCTTCCGCTATTTTTGGAGACCGAACTTCCTTCGTCTGGACTACCATCGCCCAGTCCACACGCCCTTCCACGTTCCTGCTCACCGCCCCCAGATCCATGCCCTGCTCCCTCACAAAACCTGCATCAGTACTGATAAAATGCTTGTTCTCCCTCAGCACTCTCTCTCCCCCAGCCGCTGTTCTCATACCGTGAGCCGTGGTGTTGTTCTCCCTGCATTCCCTCATCCCCACAGTCACCCAGCCCTCCATAGCTCTCTTCTCTCTGCCCCCCTCACTTCTCTCTGCCCCTCTCACTTCCCGTAGCCCCTCTTACCTCCTCCTCCAACTCTGTGATCATGCGGATGACACCGTAACAGTCCCCCTCTCCCCTTGAAACAGAACCCGGTTTCTGCGTTCCTAAATAGCCCAGCAGGAAATCATAAATCTTCCTGTCCCGAACGCACAGCCCCCTCAAAACTCCTTCCACCCACTCCCTCACCAGACCTCCTCCGATCTCCACTCCCTCAGCCATCCCAATACCCTCCCAAATGTCCCCAACCCACCCACAGTCTCTAAGGATATGAATGCAAGTCTCCATTTTATGAAAGCATAGAGGGCACCCTTCACCGTCAATGTCAACACGCTTAGCAATGTTACTCCGGACCGGTATAGCATCATGACATAACTGTCACATGAAGACTTTGATACGAGGGAGAACATCGGCAGTCCAAATCGCCTTCCATAACCAGCTTTCACTAGCATAATCAGATTATTCTATTCACTCTCTTTCCCCTTGCAGTAACTTGTATCCCGACTTAACTGTATAGGTTCCATCCTTAGATCCCTCCCAGTACCACGTATCAATACATCCCCTCTCACTTAGCCGGATTTCGCGAATTCGTTGGCATTCAAAAGGCAGAAACAGCGCGTTGAGGTAGTCCTCCTTCCATCCACTATGGTCATGATTCATAAGATGGGCTACTCTTAGGTCCGGATCAGACTCAAGGCGAGGAGAAATAATACGACGAGATTGGGTATTTGGGATCCAAGGATCCTTCCACACCAAAGTGCTCCATCCATCCCCAATTCGTTTCCTCGCTCCAAGTTTAATCACTTCCTTAGTTTCCCATATACTTCGCCACGTGTAGCTCGGGTTGCTCCCCAATTCAGCCTCCATAAAGCTTCTGTCCCCGAAATACTTCCCTTTTAAGACCCGGGCCATGAGACACGAATCCGTTGTAAGAAGTCTCCATCCTTGCTTGGCTAGGAGAGCCTTATTAAAAATACGAAAGTCACGAAAGCCCAAGCCCCCTTCTCCTTTGGCCGACACATTTTTTCCCACGCCACCCATGGTATTTTTCGTCTTCCTTTGTCTGAACCCCACCAAAAACCAGAAATCAGTCCCCGAACTTCGTCACAGAAGGATATCGGAAGTTTGAAAACCGACATCGCATAGGTGGGTATTGCTTGAGCTATAGACTTGATCAACGGTTTCTTCCCCGCTTTGCTAAGCATCGCCCCTCTCCACCCCTGAAGCCTCTTATAGAGTTTTTCCCGTATAATATTCAGAAGCTTGTCTTTCGACCTACCCAAAACAGTAGGCAAACCAAGATACTTTCCCTGCTCCTCGACCGCGCGAACTCCCAAGACCCCTTGCACCGCCTGCTTTCTACCTACTGTTGTACCCTTGCTAAAAGACACAGTTGTTTCACTTTCTCATACTTGCTTATGATATCCTTAACAGTCTGTGCTTCCCGCTCATTGGCCTTCGTAAAGATTAAACTATCATCCGCGAAGAACAAGTGAGATATCATGGGCGCTAAAGGAGCAACACGAATTCCGTGAATGGCGCCTTTTTCATCTCACGCCTAATCATGCTAAAAAAAACCTCTGCACACAGGATGAAAAGGTAAGGGGAGAGTGGATCTCCTTGGCCAAGACCCCTCTCTGGTCTAAACCATTCCGTAGTATCGCCATTGATCATCACCGCAAATGAGGCAGAAGTAACACTCATTTTTGTTGTATCTAAAAGGTGGCTATACTTGACCCATCGCAAATCTGTGACGTTTAATTAAGGGACGTGCTTTTTCACATACGGATTTCACTTTCACATACGGATTTTACCATACTACCCTTCTCATTTTTTTTATCATTCACCCCATTCATTCCAATTTTCTCTCCTCTTACATCCCTAAAAACAACTAATCCGTTCACCGCCCCTCCGTCATCAACTCCGTTCACTGCCGACATCACACGACCGTCCAAACCACCTTCCCCTCCTCTGCAACAACGACCAACCGCTCCCTCTCCCACCCCCTGTTGTGCACTCCTTCTGCCGCCCTCCCCTTGTCGCGCACTCCTTCCCCCTACGCCGCACCTCCGTCAACCCCACCCCGCAACTCCTTCACAATCTGCTTTTTCCTTTTTTAGTATTTCAATCATCTTCGATAAAACCATCAACTACAAGAGCACCTTTTTGCCCAATTTAAACAAATATAAGCCTGCCAATGCACAACTCACAGTCGCTCTTTAGCCGCGTTGATTCTCAGTACTGACTTCTTTTAATTGATTAAAAAGATGCAGAAAGAAAGGGTCCAAAACGCAGCCTCTAACCCTTCTTCAAAATATGGAAGATGAAAGGCGAGAAGGAGTTTTTTTTGGGGGTTGCGAAAGGTCGTCGACGTTTTGCGAAAAATCGTCGACGTTTAGACAACTCTTGCCCTTTTTTCTCTCTCTCTCTCTAGCTTTTATTCTCTGAAACAAAAACAACAAAAACAACGTAAATTCCTAAGAAACGGTTTCAACTTCGAACATCAACATCAAATAACGACAACGATTTAATGTCAAACGACGACAACGATTCATCGATAACTAACTTAAATCTTAGATTTTTTTTTCAGTTAATTTTTGTTGAATTACATGTTTAAGCCTTGAAATTAGGTTGAATTAATCGTACAAGGCATAGAATAGACAAATTGAACTCAATCGAAATTTTGAATTAGACTTGAAAACTAACCGTCCTAGCGTGGAATGGACTTGAAAACTGGCCGTCCATACATGGTATGGACGTGAATAGTACACGTCCAAACCATGCATGGACGTGTACTATTCACGTCCATACATGGAGTGGACGTGTACTATTCACGTCCATACCATGTATGGACGTTAATCCTGGACGTCCATACATGGTATGGACGTGAATAGTACACGTCCACTCCATGTATGGACGTGAATAGTACACGTCCATGCATGGTTTGGACGTGTACTATTCACGTCCATACTATGTATGGACGTGTACTATTTTCAAGTCTTTATATTTCCGTCATTTTAGCCAATTTTGTTTCGGTTGTAATATTGAAATGTAACCGTTGTGATTTCAAATTTCAAAATGTTACCGTTACAATTTGAAAATGTTACCGTTATACTATGACTTCTTATAAATACTGGTTTTCATGTTGATTGTAATCG
Organism: Silene conica; assembly: GCA_029255685.2. Lineage (NCBI taxonomy): Eukaryota > Viridiplantae > Streptophyta > Magnoliopsida > Caryophyllales > Caryophyllaceae > Silene > Silene conica. The sequence goes on from CM055314.2 coordinate 84,822,996, forward strand.
CAACAACCACAACATCATTCACTACTAAAATCATTTCTTTTAATATGGCTCTCACAAATGTTCAAAAAAACAGAGCCTATCAGCTAAGGATCGATCTTATAACTACGCAGTTCCCAGTACTAGTTTCTCGCCTTGAACTAGTCATTCCGAGTGACACTGTCTGGGACCTGGTAGAACATCCTCCAATTGCCAACCTTTTTGGCATCCTACACGGTAACCCCCTCTGCAGTCCGGTTGTTCCAGACGATGAAGTTACTGATGAGATTGTAACTGAGAAGATGTGGGAGTTCCGCAAGTTAAGAAGCGATTTCCTTGTCTACATTGAGCGTATACTAAACTTGATAGACTACGCAACACTATCTGATTTGTGTGCCGGTAGAGTGTTCAATTTAGGTAATGTCCATCTGCGCATTTTAATGTTTTATGATCATTACGTGGCTAGTCAACCTGAAATAATTGAAGCTGGAGATTACGAAGGAGATCTGGATTCTTCATCTTCGTCATCCGAAGATAATTAAGTATTGTAAACTTGTATTTGATGTTTGATGTGTTTTCGTTAATGTCTAATGTATTCTCTGTTTTCATCAAATTTTAGTTACGATTTATGTTTTATGTGCTTTTGTTCATGTCCGATGTAAGCTATGAGTTCTAATATGTATTAAAATTTGCATAAAATAACTAATAAACTAACAAAGAAGTCACGAGAAAAATAAAATAGTCCGTACGAAAGACAACAAATAAAGTCCAAGCATAAAAAAAACTAACTAGTAAACTACATCATCATCATCATCATCGTCCTCCTCCTCCTCATCATCATCAGCCTGATCATCCTCAACGTCATCCCTCGATATGTAGAACCGCTCCATATCATCGACCAAGCGTCGCACGTACGGCCATTTCTGGTCGGGGTCTTGAGTATAAATCTGCGAGAAATGACGGCTAAGAGCCCGGCCAACCTCCGGCTCCTCGGCGAAAGGGGGTGCTTCCATCTCAACACGGCGTGTAGGGGGGTAGAAGTATGGGTGAGAGATCTTCTTGTACCAACTCATGTAACGTGGATCACACTGAAACGGCATCAAAGCCCGGTCATGACGCTGTCTCAACAGAATCTCAGCCTCTCTCAAACCCCAATCCAAATCAGCAGCATCACCGTACGACAGCTTGTAACCCTGAGCCGGCTTCGCCGGACGACTCTCGGCAGCTGGGACCCGCATAGGGTTCGGGTAATCCTGAACATAGCCAAACTGACGGAGACACCTATCAGGCTGGTACGGCTCCACTATATCCATAAACCTGATCACCCCCGAGTATAGCGTACACCGACAACCCCTGTGTGGGCTAACACCGTAAGGGAGCCACCTCACCTGCTCCGCCCTCAGCCCGTCCAACCTCTGCCTGTGCTGCTCCAACAACTCCTCATCTCCCCTAAACCTCGGAACCCGTGACCAAGCCTCGACAAGTGGTCGTCCCTTAACATAATATCCCGAGTGAGGCCTGAACGTCGGAAAGTACTCGTATATCCAAGCCTGAAGCAACGGCAGACAACCGCTAACCCCAGCTGCCTCCCTACGCGAAGCCATCCCCAACTGTCGGTACAGGTACGCCAATGTCGCGGCCCCCCAAGCATAACCGCCTAAATCATCTAAATCATCAAACAGCGGCAACATACGAGCGACAACCCGATCGCTGGACTTGTCGGTGAACAGAGTCTGTCCAACCAACAACATCATGTACGCCCGTAGGGAGTCCTCCTGGCTCCCCTTCTCCACAACATCCATCAGCTTCCTCACCAAAATCCCCCCACCCCTGTAAAGGGGTGCAGTCACGGCCGCCACGTCAACGCCAAACAAGGCCGCGAACTTCCCCTTCAGACCAATCTCCCCCCTCGTACTCTCGTCCATAACCCTAGCGCCATCCACCCGTATGCCGAGGATCTTGTTAACGTCGTGCAACAGTATCGTAATCTCGCCAAACGGCATGTGGAAAGTGTTGGTGTCCGGCTGCCACCTCTCGACGAACGCACTAATAAGGTTCTCATCCAACCCGGTGGTCAAACAGGTCCTAAGATGACCAAGCCCGCTGTCGGCAACTCTATCCATAACCGTAGAGCGGACCCTCATCTTACTCATCTTCTCCATAGCTCCCGGCCTCTCGTAACACGTGATCCACTGTCTCGCGCTCCCCTCATCCGTCCAACTACTGCGAGCTACGTGGCCACCGAAGCTACGTAAGACAGTAGGTACAGACGGCCCCCCTACAACCGGACCCGGTAGACGCCAGGAAAGATCCGGAGTCTTCTTCCTCCCGCCCGTGCTACTAGAGGCCCCACTCTCCACAAATGGCCTATATCGGCCGCTACCATCACGTACGATCACCTTAGCTGGTCGATCGGCTGCCTCCTCGTCCAAAAACTGGGAGTCGTGCTCCTCCTCCTCCACCACCTCCTCCTCCTCCTCCTCCTCAACTTCCTCGTCCTCCGAACTACTAACTCGGGGGTCCCTGAAAAAATCTCTCGGTAGCTGTAGCTGGTCCTCGGGAGTAGGGTCGGGAGTCCTTATTAGGAGACCCTTTCCCCTACCCCTACCCCTACCCCTACCCCTAACTCCCCTACCAGCTCGTGGTGGTGCTGCTGGTTGTGATGCTATCGGGACGCGACGCTTAGATCCCGTCACTCTTCGGCCTACGGTACGGCCAATCGCAGGCATGATATCATCCTCATTGTAAGACATCTGCATTTACGAGATTACAATAACGTTAAATTAATATAATTAAACAAATTGTCATACAAAACTAAAATAATAAAAACTAAAATATAAAATACCTAAAATAATTAAAATAATTCAAAATAAAATCAAAATTAAATAAAATTAACAACTTAAATAATTTAAACTATACATTAAAATACAAAATTAACAACTTTTTATACAATTACATACAAAATTAATCTCTTTTAATTAAAAAATAATAAATTTTAACTATTAAAGTTGAAAATATACGGTTACAACGAAAAAAAAAACGAACCATGGAGGGACATGTGGATTTCACGTCCAAACCACGGAAGGACGTGAAATCCACACGTCTCTCACCATCACCAACGTGCAAATGGCACGTCCATACCATGTACCAACGTGCCTTTCGCACGTCCAACCCCTAGGCCAACGTGTATGTTGCACGTCCACCCCCATGACCAACGTGCAGGTTGCACGTCCCTCCCCCACTAGGCCGCGCACAGTTCACGTCTAAACCTCCTATGGACGTGCAAATGCAACGTCCAATACCACTATGGACGTTGATTTGTCACGTCTATACACCCCGCAACCCCCTTTCTCTTCCTTCCCAAATACATGCAACTACAACTACAACATACATCAACAACTACAACGACAAACAATAACAACAGCACTGATAAAAACAAGAAACAATAACAACAACACTAATTAAGATTGAAAAATCAGAAATTGAATTACAAATTGAAGAAAAAATGAAAATTCAACCTAATGAAAAACATCAATAACGAATTTACACAACAACAACAACTACTATTACTAGTCTAATTAACATCACATTATTATACAAATAAAACTAAATTTATTTAAAAAAAAACACTTACCTTTTGAAATTGGTCCGGCGGTTGTAGTGGTGGTGTCGTCCGGTGATGTGTGGCGGCGGTCTGAATGCGGCAGTGGTGTGGGTCGGCGGTGGTGTGGGTCGGCGTTGGTGTGTGTCGGCGGTCGGCGGTGGTGTGGGAGTTAGGAGGGAGAAGGGTTTTTTGAATTAATGAATGAAGGAAGAAGGGAAGTAAGGGCAAGTTGGTAATTATTATGAATTACGTCGACGATTTTTCGCAAAACGTCGACGACCTTTCGCGATTCGGTTTTTTTTTAATTAATTAACTTCTCAATTTTCTTCTTTTTAATTATTATTAATTTTTACTTCTTTTCTCAATTGGTTTGCTTTTTTAATTAATTAATTTCTTCACTTCTTAATTAGTTTGTTTTTGAATTTTTTCTTATTCATTGATAATTGATTTAATTTTTGGGTAAAGACAATGAGTTGTTTTGTATAGATTTAGAAAAGAGAATTTAGGTTTTGGAAAAAGGGTAGAAGACGGAAATTTTATGAAAAAGTGTATATAAAAGAGTAAAATCCGTATGTGAAAAATGGTCAATACATAATCATTTTTAATCACCATTTTTAGTGGACTTAATTTCAATTGTCTTCGCTTCAACAATTGATCTTATACGGAGTATAATTCAATTCAAATCAGTTTATAATCAATACCTCAGTTCTTTTGTATTTGTCATTCTCATTTTTCGAAACACTCGCTTCTCTTTTAATATCTCTCAAAATATGACTTAATGTATTGAATTGTATACTTATTTTAAAGCTTTATTCGTAGAGAATTTTATGGTGTAATTTTTATAATTTTTCACCCCATATATTTTTGTAGGAATTGAATTTTAAAGCTCACCTCATAAAATAAAAACGTCAATTATATTAGAAGAGAGTATATTATTACACTAATAAGTTATACCTAATTACATATACATTTTAGTAATACTTCCGTCTTCTAAATAAATTAATTAGATTCTCAAATTAGTATTACATTACTGCCTCCTAGGAGTGGTAAATGGTGCGGGTTGGCTGGGTTCAGGACGGGTCGAGGGGCGGTGCGGGTTCAATGTATGGGGACCCGGACACGGCCTGGGGTCATGGCGGGTCCGGGACGGGTTGGGCCCGGTTCTTGGGAAGTGCAACCCGGCCCGGGGCTGGTCAGAGAGCGGGTTTAGGGCGGGTTGTGGACGGGTCTGGGGCGGGTCTAAGGGTGGGTCTGGACACATACGGGTCACCTTCTGGACAGGGTTCCAGAAATTGGACCCGGACCCGATTACTTCGCACACACGGGCCGGGCCGGGTTTAGACCCGGATGAGTCGGGACGAGTTAGATCCGGGTTCAGTGGCGGGTCAGGATCGGGTTGTCAATTCCGACCCGCACTCTTGACCAGCCCTACTGCCTTCTATCAGCTAATTTTTCCATTTATATGCAATACAACTTTTTTAATAAGTTAGAAAAAGGCCCAAAAAAGCCAAAACTAATTTTCCTTTTGTAAAGTTACTTTTAAAGGAAAGTGTGTTAACAAATAATGAAGTACAGACTATTAAGGAGTAATTTGGTTACATACGGGAACTTCCAACACCCAGGAAGCTTCATATCACATGATTTTATAATTCATGTGAATTAGAAAATATTGTTTGGTTACATATAAGCATTGTAATTAATGTTGACATTCACACTTAAACTATAGTAAGTCTTGCTTGCGACGGGTCACCATTGATGCCCGTCGTTGAGGGTACCAAAGATAAATTTATATTCCTAACTTAAACAATAGATAGTGAAAGTCAGGGTCGAACCACAAGGAGGTGGGGAATGTTTATTGTCTTAATGTTAATGTTTAAAGGTAACAAATTTGGGGGTTGATTGGTTGATTACTATATCTAAAGAAAAGATTAAAAATAAAACAAGAATTAAAAGATGAGAATAAAATATAATAAAAGGGATGCTAGGATGTTCGGGGTAATAAATAGCTAAGGTAAAATAAATCCTAAGGTCAACATGTATTGCAGTCGCGTAAGGGGGTGTAACATATCTTTTTAGGTCTATGCTACCTAATAGCTCCTTTCGGCCTATGCTATTAGTTCCTAGGTCTCACAATTATTGGGTGTCAACAATAAGGGTGATTCCTAAATCCCAGGTTACATACCTTTCAGCCTTGAGTAACCTATCCGTCTTAAAGTGTAAACCAATGCCCTTCCCGTATCTTTCAATCTTGGGTAGGTCATTACTAACATCCTACAAGTCTCCTATTGGTCTCATTGCAGGGTATTATAATTCACAAGAAAAGGCGAAATAAGGAAACAGACGCGAGTGGTCGACCGACCAGCTACTCCGGTCGGCCGACCACGGCCTTGGTCGACCGACCGACTATTCCAGTCGGCCGACCGGGGTCCTGCTACAGGTCGGGTTTTTCGGATTTTTATTTACCTACGCATATTATCCCCTACATCCTAACATATGAAAGTTAGCTACTCATGACTGTTAAGACGAATACAAATTTGGGAATAAACATGGAAAACATGGTAAATATTCTAAACATGCAAGATTCAATAAAACTTGAGATTCTAACTTAACAATTGTAAATAAAGAAATAAGAACAATAATGAAAACTAGATTAAAGAAGAATTACCACAATTGAATTTAAGGAAGAAAGGGACAAACTTTATTGAATGCTTGGGGATTGCTGAAAGATTACAAAATTGAAGCTTGAATAAAACTTGATGTATGAATGATAATAGATGAAAAAACTAGATAGTAAAAGAGATGAAAGGATCGCTGAAAGATTACAAAATTGAAGCTTGAATAAAACTTGATGTATGAATGATAATAGATGAGAAAACTAGATAGTAAAAGAGATGAAAGGATCCCCTAACCCTAATCACAAGATTAGTTTATATAGGGCAAAAACTAAGAGTTTCCTTAAGATTCTAATTCTACTTTATTTCTAAAAACGAAAAGAAATCGTATGGGCTTCGTTCTGGTCGACCGACCCGTATAACTGGTCGGTCGACCACTTCTTGCTGGGCTTCTGTTATTTCCGGAGTTCCTTGAAAATTGGGCTTGGCGAAAATCGGGCCTGGTCGGCCGACCCATTTTACTGGTCGGTCGACCGCTTCTTACGGAAGTCTTCGGATTTCTTCTGTTTTGACCTTTGGCACTTTGACTTTGACTCCAGTTGACTTCCCTTTTATTCCTTAATTAAGCTAAAGACTTGAGGATACGAATTTGGTGCTAAATCGTCTCTTTTCCGCATAAATCTGCAAAAGTGCATAAAAATACGAAAGTACACAATTTGTGGGAAATAGAGGCTAAAACATAGTAAATGAGCGACCAAATACGTGTAAAAATAGATGTAAAACATCATAAAATAGACACGTATCAAATTCCCCAAACCAAACCCTTGCTTGCCCTCAAGCAAGAAATAGACTCGATCTTAACTAATGGAACGATTTCAATCTCAGAGCGAAATTTACATGTAAGCCTAAACCAATGCTAAGTACAAAATGAGAAAGTAATCGAGTCATGCAAACGAGTTATGGCGTCGTCAAACTTGAAAACATAAAGACTGTAGAGACTTATAGCATGGACTCTCGCGGTACGCTCGAGACACTCATGAAGCAAAGGGTGAGTATATGTAAAAGATAGAAAGAAGAAATTTTGTAACGACACTCACCTAACTGCGACCCATGGAAACATGCCTGCAATCTAACATGAACAAGAATTCTACAACTTTGTATAACAATCTCATTAAATGGCCTAGATACATGCAATTGAGGTAATGAAAGATATGTGAGGTAAAAGGTAAAAGTGGTTAAGACGCTTTTGGATATGTGGGGTTGGTAGCCAAGCTAGTAAAACTGATTCCCAACAACATACTTCACGACTTTTTGATATTAAGAAAGTGCTCTTTTTTAGCACAACTCTCACATTAAATAAGAAAGGACTCCCAGATATTTTTTTTTTTTTTTTTGAATGAAGTACGGGAGTGATAACATATGAAAGAAGGGAATTTTTTCGAACGAAATTCTTTCTGACGGTAGTAGGCGGTCGGCCGACCTGTAAGTGTGGTCGGTCGACTGCATTCTGTAAATTTTTTCGTTTCGTTTTTTCCCTTTTTTTTTTTTCTGAATTTTTCTGTTCTTTTTTTCTTTTCTTGCTTTCTTTCTTTCTTTTCTCTTTTTGCTCATGATAGCACACAAACCAAGATGCCTCAAAAAAAAATAATCCAATGACCACAAATACTAGCTTGGAAGGGTAGGCTAAGTATGGGATGTAGCTTTGGGGAAATAAAAAGGCAATTTTGGCTATGTGAAGCTTATGGGTAAATATGAGAAAAGGGGGTCCCAAATGCACGTATCAAGATTCACAAAACGAGAAAGTAAAACAAGTATATAGCCATTCAAGTTCATGTTTATGCATGTTGATGTAACATGCTCCAAGGGGAGTACTACTCACATCCTAGACGACTGGTTTAAGGATGAAACCAGGAATAAGGCTCTAAAACTTAGAATGTATAAGTAGGTCGCCAAGGTATAAGTCAAGTCTCAAGATATGCAAGTTGACAAAAACTCGTAGATATGCAAAGGACTCTCATACTAAAACAAGTTGACACGGCAAGGTAAAGGCATAAACATGTGAGATAGCTAAATCATCCTTGAAATACTTTCGTTCCGACTCGACCTATATGCTAAAATAAACGTGCATTTTTTTGGATTTTTGAAATTTTTAATTTTTTTGGATTTTTGTATATATAAGGAAAATAAAGAAAAGAACGATGCAAAACAGAAATGCAATAAACGTGTGACAAAATGCAATGCATGTAACACGAAACCATTCCCCAAACCAACCCGCACAATGTCCCCATTGTGCATTAGCCTAAGTAAAGGTTTCAGAAAATTAAAAGACAAATGTAAGTAAAATAAAATAAAGGAAAAACTGGAAAGAGCTCACTGGGGTAAAAGATGTATGAGAAAAACCTCCCCAAACCAGCGTAAGCTGGGAGGTTTTTGGTGGCCAGCAGTGCCACTCAAGTATCCAAGACGGTTGCACGATTCCCGAGGAAGAGAAACGAAAGACTGCGACGGACAGTAGGTCGACCGACCGGTGTTTCTGGTCGATCGACCTCCTGTGAACAGCGAAAAAATCCGCGATACAGCGCGTCTGGTCGACCGACTGATGTTTCTGGTCGGTCGACCAGCTGAGTCCTGGAGGTCTTCGTTTTTTTTTTTCTCGGAAGTCCTGAAAAAGCAAGAAAATAGCGCGCCCAACAATGCGCGAGATGCCAAGACGATTCTAAAAGTCTTAACTACTAACAAACTAAACTAAAAAGTCTCACACAACATAAAATAAATTGTCTTAAAACTGCAACTTAAAAACAACTATCCGCTGAAGATGCGGAGGATATCCGACCACGGCTTCTGACGGCACGCCGTAGTTTCTACTGTTTTTGCTTCAGTAGCAAAACACATCTTCTTTCCTCCGTCGCAAAGCATATGCGACGGTCTCTCTTCTTGAGCCTGCCTCCTCTTCTTTTTCTCTTCTCGATCCACGACGTCTGGATCCTCACCTTCTCCATAGCTTAGGCATCCCATTCCTCCTCTCTGGACAATGACTTCCTTCTCCTTGGATTTCCCCAAACCAGTTCCTGCAATAGTCACAATAGAAGTGTCCTCCCTATTGCTCCCAATCTGGGGCGGAGGTGTAAAAACCGATACAGGAACAGGTAATAAAGGTGGAGAAGTAGTGATGACCTCATACTTCTTCTCAGAAGTTATAGCATTACATGTAATGGGGGTCATAGGATCCTTTTTCCTATAGGATAGGCCATAGATAATAGAATGTTTGCCTACTTTGAAGGTTAGAGTTCCAGTGCCTACATCTATAATGGCACCTGCAGTGTGGAGAAAGGGTCTTCCTAGAATGATGGGTATATGGGCATCCTCTGGGATGTCCAAAACAACAAAGTCTACTGGGAAGAAAAACCTGTCTATACGCACAGGGATGTTTTCTAGCACCCCTATAGGTTCCATAGACGTGCGATCAGCCATCTGGACCGTCATACTGGTCACTGCAAATTCGGTCATTCCTAGTTTTAAGGCAACGCTTAGGGGCATGACACTTATACTAGCACCTAAATCGCATAAAGCCTTTTTGACTGGGAAGGTTCCTATATTGCAGGGGACAGAAAAACTTCCAGGGTCTTCTAATTTATGGGGGGCAATGACATGAGTTAAAAAACTAGATGACTCTTCAGCGAGAGCCACAGACTCAACCTTTTCTAGAGACCTCTTTCTTGACAAAAGTTGTCTCATGAATTTAAGATAAGAAGGAACTTGTTGAACTAATTCTAAAAATGGAACTTGGACATTTAATGAACGAATTACATCTTTGAATTTATCAAAAGATACCTGATCCTTCGAAGGCACGAGTCTCTCTGGGAAGGGAGCAGCTGAGGATTCCGTATTTGCAGCCCTTTTTAAAAACCTGGGGGTCTTATCACCCCTGAAAAGGAAATCCCTTAAGTTATTTGGCAATTCTGGACGAAAGGGAACCTCGGACTCTGCTTCAGTGGTCGGTCGACCAGTATCCTTGGTCGGTCGACCAGTCTCCTGTTCTGGAAAAATTTCCGGATCCTGCTCTGTGGTCGGTCGACCAGAATTTTCGGTCGGTCGACCGACTTTGCTGCTACTCGCTGTTCTTTCTGTTTCAGCCCCCACTTTAGCTCCACTTCGCAGGGTTACGACGTTTAGAGTCTCCTTCTTCTGGTCCGGTTTAGTTGGAAGCTGACCCGGAGCCCTAGTATCATTCTTGCTCGCGATTTGAGCAATCTGGGACTCTAACATCTTCATCCCCGCCTCTCTAGCCTGTGACTCCTTCTGAACCAACCCTATAAGGTTTTGGATAAGAGTATCTGTGTTGGGTGGTGGATTAGAAGGTGGTTGAGGGTTGAAAGGTGGTCTTTGGAAATTCTGTTTATGTGGGGGTACATATGTGGAATTTTGCTGAGGTTGCATGTGCTGTGGGTTTTGAACATTCTGGCTTGTCCACCTTAAGTTGGGATGGACATTGTTATTATTTGGATCATAGAAATTGTTCCCACGATAATGCTGAAAAGCGGCACATGTTTCATTAGATGAAGTGCAGAACTTTGACACATGCCCTTCTCCACCGCACCTCTCACAAGCAAAGGGTCCGTCCTGAACGGCGTTCACCTGGTAAATTCCTCCCTTGTTTCCACTTCCTAGATCGAGCCTTCCTGCAGCTTCAAATTTTTCTAGCTTGGCCGTTAAGGCCTCAATTGCTGCAAGGTTGTACTCTGATTTTCTCTGATTGCCTCTGGAAGTACCATGCTCAGCGCGGTGCACAGCAACATCTTCTATTAACTTGAGACCTTTAGTCTCTCCTGAATTATCCTGGAATCTTCCATTAGCTGCAGCATCTAAGTAGGCCCTGTTGTCATCATAGAGGCCATTGTAGAACTGGTTGCAAAGGAACCATTGTTCGAATCCGTGATGTGGTATGGATCGAACAAGTCTCTTGAACCTGTCCCACGCCTCGCTAAAATCTTCATTGGGTCCTTGCTTGAAATTAGTAATCTGCGCTCTTAAGGCATTAGTCTTTGATGCAGAATAGTATTTCCTGTAGAAAGCTAGGGCTAAGGTGTTCCAATCTGTAACTCCCGCAGCAGTGCGGTCAAGGTCCCTGTACCATTCTCTCGCAGAGTCCCTAAGGGAGAAGATAAACATGGTCTGTTTAATCTGGTCCTGCGTCACTCCTTCTGGGGGTGCTATAGAGCATATGTAATCTGTGAAGATTTCAATATGCTTAGCTGCATCCTCATTGGCCGAGCCTCCGAATTGGTTTCTTTCAACCATAGTAATATAGGCAGGCTTGGCCTCGAATGGCTTCCCAGTACCTGCAGGTAAAGTGAACCCTTTGTATAGGTCCTTTGCCTGAGGCATAGAGTGACTGGCAATAGTAGCTTCTTCTGTCATGTTATCTTCTTCTTTAGGAAAAACTGGAAAGTGGGTAAAAGGTGGTGTTTTTGGTGAAAGTGGATTGATGGGTGAATTTGCTTGTGAAGGTGGTGTTTTTGGTGAAGATGGTGATAACTCGAAAAGGTCTTCTTGAAATAAAGAGGATGGTGACCCTCCCTCTTGATTTGCTAGAAGTTGCTTTCTTCTTTCTCTTAAAGTCCTCTCAATTTCCAGATCAAGTGGTAGGAGTTCTCCTTGTACTGACCTGCGCATAAGAGGAAACTACAAGAAAAAGGTGAGAAGGTTTAAGGAACAAAAGTTCCTTAAACAAAGAGAAACAAAAACAAAAAACAATAAACACTGGCGTCACCTCCCCGGCAACTGCGCCAAAATTTGATGCCCGTCGTTGAGGGTACCAAAGATAAATTTATATTCCTAACTTAAACAATAGATAGTGAAAGTCAGGGTCGAACCACAAGGAGGTGGGGAATGTTTATTGTCTTAATGTTAATGTTTAAAGGTAACAAATTTGGGGGTTGATTGGTTGATTACTATATCTAAAGAAAAGATTAAAAATAAAACAAGAATTAAAAGATGAGAATAAAATATAATAAAAGGGATGCTAGGATGTTCGGGGTAATAAATAGCTAAGGTAAAATAAATCCTAAGGTCAACATGTATTGCAGTCGCGTAAGGGGGTGTAACATATCTTTTTAGGTCTATGCTACCTAATAGCTCCTTTCGGCCTATGCTATTAGTTCCTAGGTCTCACAATTATTGGGTGTCAACAATAAGGGTGATTCCTAAATCCCAGGTTACATACCTTTCAGCCTTGAGTAACCTATCCGTCTTAAAGTGTAAACCAATGCCCTTCCCGTATCTTTCAATCTTGGGTAGGTCATTACTAACATCCTACAAGTCTCCTATTGGTCTCATTGCAGGGTATTATAATTCACAAGAAAAGGCGAAATAAGGAAACAGACGCGAGTGGTCGACCGACCAGCTACTCCGGTCGGCCGACCACGGCCTTGGTCGACCGACCGACTATTCCAGTCGGCCGACCGGGGTCCTGCTACAGGTCGGGTTTTTCGGATTTTTATTTACCTACGCATATTATCCCCTACATCCTAACATATGAAAGTTAGCTACTCATGACTGTTAAGACGAATACAAATTTGGGAATAAACATGGAAAACATGGTAAATATTCTAAACATGCAAGATTCAATAAAACTTGAGATTCTAACTTAACAATTGTAAATAAAGAAATAAGAACAATAATGAAAACTAGATTAAAGAAGAATTACCACAATTGAATTTAAGGAAGAAAGGGACAAACTTTATTGAATGCTTGGGGATTGCTGAAAGATTACAAAATTGAAGCTTGAATAAAACTTGATGTATGAATGATAATAGATGAAAAAACTAGATAGTAAAAGAGATGAAAGGATCGCTGAAAGATTACAAAATTGAAGCTTGAATAAAACTTGATGTATGAATGATAATAGATGAGAAAACTAGATAGTAAAAGAGATGAAAGGATCCCCTAACCCTAATCACAAGATTAGTTTATATAGGGCAAAAACTAAGAGTTTCCTTAAGATTCTAATTCTACTTTATTTCTAAAAACGAAAAGAAATCGTATGGGCTTCGTTCTGGTCGACCGACCCGTATAACTGGTCGGTCGACCACTTCTTGCTGGGCTTCTGTTATTTCCGGAGTTCCTTGAAAATTGGGCTTGGCGAAAATCGGGCCTGGTCGGCCGACCCATTTTACTGGTCGGTCGACCGCTTCTTACGGAAGTCTTCGGATTTCTTCTGTTTTGACCTTTGGCACTTTGACTTTGACTCCAGTTGACTTCCCTTTTATTCCTTAATTAAGCTAAAGACTTGAGGATACGAATTTGGTGCTAAATCGTCTCTTTTCCGCATAAATCTGCAAAAGTGCATAAAAATACGAAAGTACACAATTTGTGGGAAATAGAGGCTAAAACATAGTAAATGAGCGACCAAATACGTGTAAAAATAGATGTAAAACATCATAAAATAGACACGTATCAACCATTTGTGACGGATATTTTGTGAGACAAAATGGATACAAAATGAGTTAGTGGAGAAAGGGGACCATGAATAGTGTTGGAGAGAGAGAAAAAGTGGTTATTTTGTGAGAGAAAACGGTATCCGTCACAAGCTTGCGACGGATAGTGTCGTTGCAAATAAGAATTTGTGCTTAAACTAGGGGCTAGATAAACAACTTATTCCACTAGGGACGAATTGGAATTCATGGGAAGTTCAATTCATGTGAATTTATTGGAGTAACCAAACAATCTAACCGTTTTGCAATTCAGTGGGTAACCAAACAACCCTTAAGAACATGCACATTGAAGAGCAAGTAAACTTTCACTTATTTGATCTCTTACCCACTACCGTTTTGACACGTCACATTCTCTTTCATCCAACTCATTTTTCACTATCTCCATCCTCCTCCTCCTTCTCTTTTAAATTTTTCTCCACATAAAAAAAGGATCCTCTTTTAGTTCCTCTTTCATTCTTTAATTATTTTTTAATAATAATTATATAAAATAAAAATCAAATGCATCAATTTCATAGGATATTGGGCACTTGGGCCAAGTTGTACTTCCTATAAAAATAGAGGAAGTCTTCTTCTTCCTCTTTTAAAGAGGATGTAAAAATAAACTCACATTGAAGAGGATGTCCTCTTTAAGAAGAGAATGTGCTAAGAGAATTCATCATCCTCTTCGATGTGGATGCTCTAAATCTTTTACAAAAAATATATCATACACAAATACTCCCTTTTTTCGGTCATCTATACCAAAAATATCTTTAAAATTACAAAATTTCTCAAGGCAAAAATTAAATATATATATAGAGAGAGATTTATTATGACACTCTTTTTCATAAAATTTCATTTTTTTGTACAAAAACGTCACATATATATATATAAGTATATCTGAAGAACAATACAATCAAAGTAGCATTTCTAAACCACCCAATGACAAAAACGTAAGTGTTACCTTTAATCTGAATCGGGGAGTATATATCAAACTCCTTTTTATAATTAACTACCCTTAAATTTTATAACTAAAGTTATTTCGGGAAGTGGCCCGATAATTTGAATTATTAAATGAGGATATTAGATCATATTTATCAGTCGTTCCTACAGCTCTACCTAGACCTAGTTTCTGCACTAAAATACTAATATATACTGTACTTTTTAACCTATTTACTAGACCTAGATCCTGATTTTGTTATTTTATCAAGGCTTAGTTAGACCTAGGAATTCCGACATTATTTTTGGTTAAATTGGAATTACGTATGAAAATCACATGCAAATACCAAGTTCCTAAACATGTTCCACAATCCACAAGGTCCATTTCAAACCATTTAAAACGTAACTAATTCCTATAATTTATTTCTTAACTTTTTTATTTTTATTCAAGAGTTAACCCTTATTAAATCTACTTATCAACGTAATCTTAAATTCTTAACCATGGATGGGCCAGTTCAGTTCCTAGTTAAAGCTATATAGAAAGAAGGAGACGAAAGAGAGCGTGGATAATGAGTGATTGAACGGTGGTTAGGTGAGTGGAAGACTGGGCGTTGCGTGTTTTGTTGAATATATTCTGCTAACCTTAAGATGGCACGTGATCTATTTTATGGTCTTTCTCTATTTTGTTGTTTTCTTTACTTTCTGACACTTTTATTCTTACACTAACTAATGTGCCACTATTCCCTCACTTTCCTCCTCCAACTATTCAACATTACTTCCATTTATTTGTTTCAATATATACGTTTCGTTTGTCACGGTTACAGGTTTGTGACATCTTATAAGTTATTTCTCACTAACGAATTTGATTCAATTCAAAGCTCAATTTTAATCCGTTTGTCAAGATTATATACGTCACGAACCTTGACCCAACCACAACCACAAACTCGTTTCTTTCTTGCATATCGAACTTGACAAGCTATAGATTTGTAAGAAGTTTAATTCCAACTATTTAAGCCAAATACCTAGTTAAACCAACTAACTTTTTCAATTCTTTCCAAAATTGGAATTTGGAAGTACACTAATAACAAATCAAATTAAATATATTTTTTATACTACTCATATTAACAATAGAGATAATGCAGGTGATTTTCAATGTTTTGAACTATCCACAATTATTGGTGAACTAAGAAATTGACCTATGTAGGGAGTCAGGGATTAACGAGTACTCGAATAAGGGAAACTCGAAAAAGTCAGAAATTCAAATTAAAAACTGTTATTTTCGGCCTCTAGTAATAGAAAGCGAGCATATTTTTAATAGATATATTAATAATAGTTGGAGCTCAACTATCACCTTAAATTTTGGTTGAGATGGTTCCACTATTATGGTATTAGAGCCAGTTGTAACCGAAGGTCGAGGGTTTGAATTCTAGCAACCTCAAAACCTCTCAAAAACACGAAATGAAAACCAAGCACCTGATTTAGGAAAGCTTGTACAAATTTAACTCGTCGTAAGCTTCAATGAGAAAATGAGCTAGATAGGGAGAGAAATGTAGATTAACCAAAGTCAAAGAAAGCCACCACAAAATCACCTAGCTTAAAGGACAACACAACAGGAAAGTAAAGTACTACTCATAGTACACTAACAACATGCCCATACAACAATCTAATCTAATCTAAATATACATAAAATAGTCAAAATTCTTAATACTAACCCTACCATTAATTAATTTAAAATATATATACTACATTACATGATTACATCCCTCTCTAATTTTCCGATATTCCACCTTCTCCAAAACATCCCGAAAACGGATTCATTAATAACTAACTTAAAACCCGTACAAAAAAAGAGAGACGACTAACCAACTAACTAATCCAAAGTCTTAATCCTAATTTAGCCAACACGGAGGCGGCTCATTCAAATCGAGCCCAAGCCCACGTTTACGTTCACGTTCAGTCTTTACACTCACATTCACATTCACATTCACACCCAAACCCAACTCCACCCTCGGTCCAACATCAGACCGGATTATCGGACCGGCGGTCCGAATATACTCGACAAACCGTCCAGCCCGGAAATGAACCGGATGAACCGGTCGTGGAGGGTGTAGGTTCAGGTCCAGCGACAACGAACCACCGTCGGAGGTAGGGTAAGGTGGCGGCAGCGGCGGCGGGTGTCCATGAGGAAGAGGTAGCGGAGAGAGTAGCGGGAAGTTAGTCTTGGCTTTAATACCCCTGAGAGTACGAGCCGCCCCGTCATAAGCGAGGGCGGCTTCTTCAGGGGTATCGAATGTACCCAACCAAACCCGAGTTTTTTTCCATGGGTCACGGATTTCAGCAGCGTATCGGCCCCAGGGACGTTTTCTTACGCCCCTGTAGTGAGCCTCACGGGTTGAGGTTGCGGCCGAGGCCATAAATGGAGGGCGGGTTTGGTTTGGTTTGGGTCGGGTCAGTTTGAAGGGAGAGAAGGGGACATGTAATATAAAAGTGGGGAAAGTGAGAAGAAGTAGGCGGAGAGAGTGTGTGTGTGTTGGGGGGGTTTAAATTGGGTGGGAGTGTATACGGCACCCGTTTTTGTAGTTTGTCAATGTGTTGTAGGTTTTGCACTTTTGCCTCATTAATCTTTCACTATCTTTACTACACTTGTTCAACTTATGTTTTGTTTCTTTCTAGGGCTTATTTTGATTTCAATAAGACTATCCTCAAACAAAAAGTCGAATTAATCGGGTCATTAATATTTTTACTCTTAATCTCAACTTAATTATTTTGATTCACTTTTACCTTTTTAAGCAAAAGGTCACGACTTAGGGTATCAAACTAATCATTTTCTATTTCTTTTTCATTTTCTAACATTTTCAATTATTTACTACATTCTATAGTCCACCAAATAATATAATAAGACAATAACACTTTGACACGTCAAAAGTCACCAAGAATGTCACCAAGTGATTTCAGGGTCACATTGACCTCGTAAATTTTAAGTCCACTAAAATTAATACAAGGTCACCAAAATTAGTGTCTTAATTATGTAATTACCGTGACCCAACATGGTCACGACCTTTTTAACGACCTTGCTTGGGGATAGTCTAAGCACTCCGTCATTTTTACGACAGTCACCAGCCTTTGACGCTCACACAAAATTGATAATTATTATTAAGGGTAGAAGATTTTTTTTATAACTAGGGGATAGGTAATTTGCATGGTAAGTAATTGTTAGCTATTACGGGTCATTTTTCGGATAATATGGTAAGCGAATAATCGGAGTTAATGCATTGGTTATTGGAGCGATGTCTTGCCACAAAATTAAAGTATTTTTGTTGGGTCTATGTCTTGAATCTGTTAGTCGCCGCTTCGAACGACTATGCGGGGGTCTCGCTACCCGGTCAACGAGTCTGGGTCCAGGGGCAAAGCGCTCTGGTTTAGGGGTTCAGGGACGCAACGTGCTTAGTATTTTTGTTGGGTCCAGGGGCTAGGGTTTTTGTCTGAACTTTATTAGATTAGGTCAAATCTGTATTGTATTAGGTTAAGAATACTATATAAACTCTTAACCTCTACCCTAGCAGTTATCATACAATATATACCGTTCTGAATCTGTAATCTGAAAACTCCTCACATTAATAAAACTCTCTCCCTTCTGTCCTGTGGACGTAGCTAAAACCGTTAGTGAACCACGCCGTGTGTATTGTTCTTTATTGTTTGTTTTTATCTTTCTTTGTGCTTCCGTTATAACAATTTTCAAAAATGTTATTTGTTAATTACCCCGATTTTTATTAAGGGGATAAATGTTGGCCTATTAAAAAATAATATCAACCGAAATTGCTTCTACAGCCGTTAATGTTTGAAAAGCACAAAATATATGGCCTGGAACGAAACTAGACATAAAGATCTCAACAATCCCGAGAAAGTAAAGTGTGTTAGAAACACTTCTAGTAAGAAGGAAATCTGGTGGGAGAAACCTATAAATGGTTTTCTAAAGCTAAATTTTGACGGATCGAGAGTAGATGGCAATAAAGCTGCCTTAGGATATTGTATAAGAGATCATAATGGTAAAGTCGTGTTGCTAGGTGCAAAAAAAGTGCGGATCTAATAGTATTATTGTCGCAGAAGCACTCGCCTTAAAATAAGGTATTTTAGCCGCTAAACACTTAGGAATCTCTAAGTTAATTGTGGAGGGTGATAATTTATGTGTTATCAACTCCCTCCGTAGCACTTGGCAAATCTCGTGGGAAATCTCTAGTATTATCAAAGATGTGAAAATTGATCTTCATCTTTTCGATGAAGTGATAATTCAACATTGTTTCCGTGAAGCCAATAAGGTTGCTGACTTCATGGCTTCCGTTGGACATTCATGTCCAACTCTTTCGAGGTGGGTTGAAAGCAGGTGGCTTCAACTTACCTTACTCATTCGAAAGGATGAGATAGGTTGGTCCTATCTAAGAGGTTCAACCTAGTTTTCTTACCTTATTAAAAAAAAATAAAAAAAAATGCTTGTCATTATAATCATTTTTTATTAAGCCTACTTAAGGCTAATTTTCTCCATATGATAGAAATTAAATGGTATTTATGGTAAAGAGTTGAGTTAAACCAAACTAAACTAAATGAAACCGAACAAATTAAGATCCTATTTGTTTTTTTTCCTTAAATTCAACTCATTTTCAATTCAGGTTAACTTATCTTCTTTGAGTTCAGTTCAACTCAACTTTTCAACTTACAAATTAACTCATATTTTAGTTTCGTTCAAATGATTTCAGCTAAAGAACAAAGGATAGAAATCTAACTCTATAAAAACAATAGCTTTTAAAGGATTCTGATTGGTTCCTTGGATTAAGAAAATAAAGGGGCCCACTTTTTTTACAATGAATTAATTTACCTCTTACCTAACTTTAAAATTAATTTTCCTATTTTTCTCATTCCTCATCCCATAATTTCCTAATTAAGTTTCATATTCCTTATTTGTATTATTTAATATTGTTATATGATTACATATAAAATATGATATATGATCAAATTAATGTTAATTGAAAATATGAATAACGGTCCAATATACACCAAAATGTTTCAATTAAAAGTCTTATATTCCGTAATGCATTCGGCTTACATTTCGTTATTGTCATAATAAAATTCAAATTTCAAACTAAAAAAATCATATTCCGGATGTTACATTTAATAATATTCCGTTTATTAATAAGGACCGGATTGCATATTAATAATTAATAATAATACTAATAAAATAAACTCGAAATCTTTATATTATCAAATCTAAAGATTTGAAGAGATTATAATGGACTGCTTAAAATTAGCAGTCTAGAACGATTTTCTTATCCGTCTACCTAAAAAAATTTCTATCATTTTACTTTCATTTAAAGAGTAAGTTGTTTAAGGGGTAACTTATACAAGTACAATACAATTTATTATCTATTTTATATGGTTTATATTTATTTCATAAAGTTTGATTATTTCCGTTAATAACATTAAAATTGAAAATAATTTCAATTTATAATAATCTTTAAAAAAATAAATAAATTAATTCAATACCAATAAATCAATTATTTGGAGATAAAATCATCGCCAGATTGATAATTTATCTATTTCTCATTTAAATTCATATTGAATTATAGTTGCACTAATATTTACGAAGTTTATAAACATAGACCCGTATATTTTTTGTACGGGAATAAAACTAGTTAATTTAAAAACGATAAAATATGCAAGATATGATTCGACAGAACAACATCACATAATACAACATTTGTTTGTCCCGATTAACGGAAAGTGGATAGTATTATATGAACGTTGGTGTTCTTGGGAGTGTCATATAGTGCCGTAATCGTCGGCTGGACGGCGCGGGACATACGCACACACAATTAAGCGTGCCTTATTTTATGAACGTTATCTAAACAATTATTTTAATCTACCAAAAAATATTGAAAATATCTAAATAATTATTTAAGCCAATCATCGATCATTAATGATTAATTAATCGATTTATTTGTACGTTAAATGTGTATTGTGTAATTTATTGGATTATCCAGATAATGATTTATATTGCTAAAGACATTGATCACGTGGTAAGGATAATAGAATCTGTGGTTAACGAGATTACGTACGTTGTGGATTAAATATTCTCGACTTCAACTAAACACTTATTTGTACCTTCATCAAACATTATTGTCAGACATTTGTGTCTTCCTTTTCTTTCTTGGAGAATTTAACTCCATATGTTAGATAGGATATGGGTCTCGGTTGCAACCATTGAGTAGAAATAGGACGTCTTAAAATAAATGAAGGTTCGACGGACCATAAAAAAACGAGGTCCTAAATATGAACGCATAAGTGTATTATACTTTGAGTTTTATATTGAATTTCATCAATAAAACTTGTAAATTCAGTGACCAAAACAGAAGTATATTTCAAGTTTTGTATTGAATTTTATCAATAAAACTTGTAAATTCAGTGACCAAAACAGAAGTATATTTCAAGTTTTGTATTGAGTTTTATCAATAAAACTTGTAAATTCAGTGACCAAAACAGAAGGTCGGGTTCCGGTTGCTTGAGTATGAGAGAAATGAAAGAAATACTCCCTCCTATTCCATATTTTGTTCCCCTTTGGGTTGGGCACGAGGATTAAGGTGAGGAATAAAATAAGTGTAAAAAATTGGGTGGGGTTTGGTGATAGGAGAGAGGGATGAATAATTAGGAATTAAATAAGAATTTGTGGGCCATAAACATTAAAAAAGTAATAAAATAGGAGTAAAAAGAGTTGGTGGGGTTTGGTAATAGGAGAGAGAAATGAATAAAATAAGAATAAAAGTTTCCAAAATAGGAAAGGGGAAGAAAACCTGAATAATCCGTTTTAGGAAATAGGGAAGAAAATATGGAATAGGAGGGAGTATTAAATTATTAATGTGAGAAGAGAAGTCGGTGAAAATCGAAAAGAAAAAACCGATAAGATTGGTTTGTGAAGGTCATCCGCAGACCTGAAAACATTGACTTAACCGACTTGAACCCGGCTCATCGCTCGAGCTCATGACCCAAACTTGATCCGACCAGGTGTAATGTAACTAACCCGAATGGTTATTATTGCAAACTAATTATCTACAAAAAGCTTGACAATATTGATCGAAAAATATCCCAAACCCAAATAACGCGACATGATAGAAAATCTACATAAACCAAATGACTAACACAAATTCTTATTTGCAACGGCACTATCCGTCGCAAGCTTGTGACGGATACCGTTTCCTCTCACAAAATACCCACTTTTTCTCTCTCTTCAACACTATTCATGTGGTCCCCTTTCTCCAGTAACTCATTTTCTACCCATTTTATCTCACAAAATATCCGTCACAAATAACGACCCGTCGCAAGCAAGACTTACTAAATAACTAAACCCAAACCCAAACCCAAATTCGATCCGATTGACTCTATACCAGGTCTAATCATCACTAGATGTCTAGATGAAGATCTAATACTACAAAATAGGTTACAAAGTGAGAGTAAGCAGAGTTTAGGGGAAGTGATATATCCGGTTAAGACGAGTAAAATAGTTTTATGGAAATACGAATAAAAATGGTACGTAGGTGTTGCCTAATAATGTCAGACAAATGGTTTGAACGTTTAAATGGTCAAATACTTGCATTCTATCTTGGTTCAACACAAAACTTTATTGTTTTACACTTGTACTATGACTACCTACATCACTACTATCACTAAATTGACTATGACTAATTGACTATGACTATCAATGATCCCAAGCGGTGCACCATTTCACCATTCTAGATTATGTCATCCCTTTTCATTCACCAATCTTTTCCGTCGCAAATTCTACTATACAACGGTCGTACATTCAACCAATAACAAAATGATCACATTTTGATAAGTGACCACTTTTTAATTTAAAAAAAGACGTATTTTTCAAAAGTGATTATTACTTATCAAAAAGTGGTCGCATTTTGCAAAAAGACACGTATAAAAGAACTACTGCTTTTCAATTGGTTAAAGTCTACAAACTAATCTCACCCTTTCACCTTCCTCTCTTTTCCTAATCTTTTAGGCTACTTCCCTAGCTCAAAAGTGACGGTAAACGGAGTTACGAGGGCAATATATTAGTGACGGGATTAGAGTATATTAGTGATGGGATTAGAGCTCGGTTTATAAATATCACCTCGTATTACATTATCAGTCATGCTATTATTCAAACAAGGAGTAGTTTATATGTTATGTATTATTACAAAACGGTTTTAAGACTCTTAACCACGATTTTGTCCCAAAATGTAAACTTTTTTTTACAACTTCTTGTTTATGAATTAAGACGAGCATCTTCGTTTTAAATTCAAAATGGTCATATGACATTGTCTTGTTCTAGCTTAACCAAACCGTCCAGACGTCTAGTATTCGAGCAAGAGAATGTAGTTGTGTTAAATTTATGAGAAAGTTTTATTGTGGTACTGGTCAACTAGAATCTAGAGTAAACTGAATGGCCTACACAGAAAGAAATAAAAATTAACGTCTAAGTATTAAGTATTAACTATATGACATTGTCTTGTTTTATTTAATCCGTTTTAAACTTAAGAGTCTAAACCGATCTCAAAGAGACATCCCATTATTATTTGTATGAATTTCCACATTTAATTAACGGAAAATGACGTTGATGATGGTAAGAGCATCCAAAGTACTGTAAGTGAGTTTGAATGAAGAAAGAAGCATGAATTGATAGGTTGCAGAAACAAAGAGTGATCATGTGATCAAAATGACGCAAGCTTTGGCTAATGTGTTTTCATTATTACGGCAAGCTGATATTCTCGTACATATCCGTCACAAATTTATTAACGGGTTAAATAACGTCAACGTATATAAATAATATAAAAGTTAAAGTGCATAAAGAGTTACAAATAACTTAATTTTATCTAATCAAGTGAATTTTACTCGACAAAATACAAATTTACAACGAATATTATCGACTACGAAATAGAATTTGTGTTATTATTAGACCATCCCCAAGCAAGGTCGATTGGAAGGTCGATTTGGGGTCGAGTCAAGTTAATTGTAATTAAGAAATCGATTAGAATTGATTTAAGTCGATTTGAGTCACAAATCGACCCAATTTGAGGTAAATTGACTCACCAATCGACCTCATACGTGGCACATTTTGATTGGTTCCAACCATTTAAGAAAAAGAAAAAAAAAAGAAAAGCTAGAAAAGTGGTTGTTTGAGAAGGTTTATTGACCTAGGTCGTGACTTTCTGCTTGGGAGCGTTTAAGTGGTCAAGGTCAATAAGGAGAGATTAAGCCCTAATATGCAATTGACCCGATTAAATTGACTTGTTACTTGGGAATGGTCTTAGAGCTACTTTCTTTGTTCACAAATTCAAAGTAGTACGATTTGTATTTTGTAGGCTTTGGTCAGACTGTCTGACCTACTGCGGCGCCTACCCCATTTATTTATTTTTTGGCATTCATTTCATCTTTTTCCATTTTTATGGTCTCCATACCACCTTACTTCAATTATTTAACACTTGTTTTAGTATTCTTGAGCCACTCTTTTTTCGTGCCCGATATATTCGTCACGAACTTGTAATGGGTTAACTATTATTCATGTGAGTAAATACGGTAAAACAGTTTATTATTCTTTATACGGTCTTTTTGCTCTTTTCTATCCAGCATAAGTACAATTTGATCCCTTACAAGCTTGTAACGGATATATCCGTTAGAAATATGTCCGTACTTTCACATTGCATAATTATGCAATGGCCTCCCTTTTCTTTTTGGTGTAAACTAGCTAGACTGTTTTTTGCACACGGGTAGCAACTATCAAGTACACTGTACTTACCAAATCTTCATGCATTTGTAGATGCTCAATGAGAAAATGGTTTGCAAATGTGTGACGCAAAAAAGAATTCAAAATTTATTTACATGCTTATTTTTTCCTTTTTTTTAATAGCGTAACGAGAAAATTAGTAAATGTTGTTTCTAAACGAGATGGGTACTAATTAGACTTTAGGTTTATGTGATTAGACCCGAACAATGGGTCTAAGAAGTGGTTGAGTTGGGGTGAGTCCGTAAAGATATGGATATATTCGGCAGTGAAAATCTTCGAGTAATATGGTACAACATCACTGTCGAATATATCCATATCTATACAAGTCTGACCCACACCATGGATTGCGATGTGAGGATTGGGGGTGGACCAAGTTGATGGAGTGATGACCTTGGATTGGCGATTCGATCGGGTAAAAGGGGTGGTGGTGCAAGCGGGTAGGGTAGTGTAGGCTAAGAAAGAATGACCTTGGGGCCGGGCCGGTTGGGGGAGTGAGTCGGGTTGTGGGACCAGGACAACATAAAATAGAACCAAGTGATGAGATCGAGCTAACCCATAATTGTGTCAAAATGTATGTATACGCGATGTGAATTAATTATGTGAACTACGTTCACTTATTTTTGCCAGAATACGACGTAATTGGGTTTAGTTAGTCCCTCACTCTCTCTATAAGTAAGATACTAGTCACGTACTCACGAGTTAAATAATACCCACATAGTAAGATAATAGTCTAATACCCAGATCGGTAGATAAACCTAGACAACACGTATCAGTCACAAGTTTCTAACAGTTTAAATATCGATCGCCATTAATACAATGATACATAAATACTAATGATTTGAAATTCTCAATCTGTCCCAAGTTTGTGACGGACTTTCGACTATTCAAAACCAATTCAATTTATGTTTTTCAATAACAATATATGGGGAATTTACCATTTTACCCTCTATCACCCATGAGATTAGTTACTGGTATTTGTTTAGGTGGCAGACATAGTACATTTCAAATGGACTGTAGGCACTGCCGACTGTGGTTCCACCCAAAACAACAAAAAATAATAAAGTAAAGAAGAAGGTGAATATAAAATTCCCAAAGAGCAATGCAGTCAAAAACCACAGTAACTGAGTAACAGTAACAACAGTAACAAGTACAATATCTTGTATTCTATCAACACAGCCCCCACTCTAATAAATATTCCTTCATATTCTTTGCACTGACTATTTGGTACGTGTCACAATCTTATTGCTACTTAACTTAATTTAATAACAAAAAAAATATTGTAGTCAGATTCATATTCAGCCTAGAATAGTAGAATCTCTTCCACTTTTTATTCAATACTTTGTTTTTGTATCCTGGATTATTATTGTTCACCGGTTATTGTATGTATAAATTTATAATGTATGTTACCCTGTCCAACCGATAAACCATGTATTTTTGTTTAAAATGTGACCCTTTTTAAAAACTCATGTACTTGACAAATTGATTAATCAACGGATTGAATTGGATGCGTGTAGGTTTCTTTAGACCACCCTCGAACAAGGTCACCAAGGGATGCGTCTCTTTAATGATGTATTAAGGAAAATAATTAAGGAGACCTGGGATGAAGTAAGGTCATCCCATGACCCAACGAGGTTGCCTAGTGACCTTCCACATGTCCCTCTTTTATTTGTTGGACACAAGTATAGATGACACAATTTGTTGGAAACTGGAAAATGATTGAGTTGGTGACCTACGTTACGACTTTCTGCTTGGGAGTGAAAAGTGGGTCGATCAAGATAAAGAAGATAAGGTTAAGAGATAAAACTACGTCGTGACTTAGGTAGCGAGACCTTGCTTGGGGGTGGCCTCAGAGTTTGAAAAAAAATTACATGAGATCGGGGTTGAGGCATATTAGGATTAGGTCATTTTCAGGTTAACTATTCCAAGTATTTAAGGTTAATGTGAGTATGTGCATTGTGCAACAATAAACACATGTCGGCTCATGTGAAATCTGGTTAATTCAGGTTACATGTCATGCTCGGATCCTTGGGGTTGGATACGAGTCGGACTATTCAACCGACCATTCAAACTGGCCAATTTTGCATATCTAAGACTTATGATAATTATGTCATATTTAACATAAAATGATCATTTTTCACCATCACTAACATGTTTCTTCCTTTCATGTCCAAACTAACACTTTTAATTTTACACACTATTCACAAGTAAGCATTCAATTTCGATTTTCGCTCAATGCATAGGTTAAATATATCAGTAGTTCTCCTGTACGATGGTTTCACCCGTGTTTTTTTACAAAATGTGATCATTTTGTGGTAAAATATGGCCACTTTTTGATAAAAAGTGACCACTTTTGAAAAATAAGTCATTTTTTTTTAAAAAAAAAGAGGTTTTTGTGTAAATATATTTATGTAGGGTGGTTGTTTGATTTGTCTTTACGAAAACATTAAAAAATATAATTTTTATAATTTTCACAGATAGTTAGTTAAATATATTTACCGTGTTAATTGAAAAATGTAAAAAAGTAAAGTGGTAATTTGAATATAAATTAACTAAATCCTCTTTCTATAAAGGAAGGACATTTCAAAGTTTCTGATTGGTTCCTTAGTTTGAGGTAGATGGGCCCACCATCAATTTCTTTCCTTTAATTACTTTCTCCTCCAAATTCATTTGTATTCCATTTTACAAATTTTCGATTCCAAAATATTCGTATTCGTATATTAAATTTATGTTAAATGTTTATTTACAGAAAAATTTATGCAAACAAAAAATTAAAAATAAAAATAAAAAAACGAAAACTGTACAGAATGCATATGTTCAAAGACTACGAATTAACAAATTTCAAATTAATAAATTAAAAAATAACAACCTTAATGAATAATAATAAATAAAATATAGACAAGCAAATTCATATAATTATACACCAAATCTAACCCAAAGAGCTAGATTATAATATCTCGATAAAAAGAACAAAAAATGATCAACTAAAATTAACTATCGGAGATAAAAAAAATTATGAATAATTATTTTGCATGTGGAAAAAATCAACTCCATATATGGTGATAATTTTTTAGGTAGTTAGAGGGTTGGGGTTTATATTTTATGATATTTTATGATTGGTGTTTTTTTGTAGTCAGAGGGTCGACCAATAATAATTTGGGTTAGTTATGATATTTACGGACTTAGGTTTAAACCGTAAATATAATATTTAGATGTTTACATATTTTTATTAACTATTATCCGTTTTAAGTTTAAACGGGTCAATATCTATTCTTTGGGCATATAAGACAAATATTTTACTTTTCATATGCATAATGTTATTATATTTTTTTGTTCATCATACACATATATATTTAAACCGTCTTAAATAAGAATGTGTTTATTTTCTATGACGTTGAGTTAATGAGTTGTTTTTACATACCTTTAAGTTAAACGTATAGATTATTTATACATTTTACATCGGCATAAGTGTAATATTAAAACGTACTTTTTTAAAATATACCTACCTTCTTATTTATTTTTTTAAATTAATAAAATTAAGTCCGTGTATTTTTTGCACGAGAGTAAAACTAGTGAAAATTATAAAATTTTGATATTCTTAGGTCCTGTTCTTTCTGGCTTTTTAGAGCTGAACTGAACTGAGCTGAACTGAATGGGGCTGAGCTGAACTGAACTGAACTGAACTGAGCTGAGCTGAACTGAATCGAGCTGAGCTGAACTGAACTGAACTGAATTTAATCGAGCTGAACTGAACTTAATCGAGATGAATGAAACAGAAATTAAAAGAAATAAACTAAATATAAATGTTTAATTGAAGTGTAATAACTAATAATAATATAAAAAAAGTTTGATAAATATAAATTTGCGATTTTTTAAAAAATAATTATATTATTAAAGTAACTATATCTAGGCCAAAATGACCATTTTATTAAAGTATTGTCCAAACTAACCATATCTAGGCTAAAAAAATGTACTTCGTATTTACTTAATTTAATCACTTGAATCCGCGTCTACACTTCATAATTTCATTCGGATGCATAAACTTATTATTCCAGTTATACAACATCAAAGTATTCAAGAGGGAACAGACTCAAACATGGATGATAAAGAACGGAAGAAACTCATAAACAAAGTTCGAAACGAAATTCAAAAAAAATAGGGTGTGATATTGGTGTCCATAATGACCTCGATAATGAAACACATCAAGACGATACGGATGTCAATAGCGAAGCAACATAGATGATGTCTTTATTAATGATATTTATATTTTCAAGATTATGATTTTCGATTGTGTTAACAAATATTATTATTTGAATGTTATCAAATTTTACTTCTCAATTACATTTTTTCCACTCTTTCATGTTTACTACTACTACTACTACTAATAATAATAATTATTATTATTATTATAAACAATAAAAATATATATAAAATAATAATAAGATGAAGAAATAATAAAAACAACAACAAAAACAACAACAATAATCATAATAATAATTATTAATTAAAAATAATAAATAGAATAATAATAAATAAATAAATAAAATAATAATAATAATAATAACAAAAACAATAATAATGCTTATAATAATAATAATAATAATAATAATAATAATAATAATAATAATAATAATGTGGCTGAACTTAATAAAGTCGAGCTAAACTGAACTGAACTGAAATGAATGGAGCAGAGCTGAACTGAACTGAACTGAATGGAGCTGAGTTGAACTGAACTGAGCTGAACTGAACTGAACTAATCTGAAACGAGCTGAGCTGAACTGAAACGAGCTGAAAATAAGCCAGAAAGAACAAGACCTTAATCCTCTTATCAAGTACGGAGTATGAAATAAAAGGGAGGTGCGGTTGGGTCACGTGGGGGGTGGGAAGATAACAAAAATGTGGATGTCGAAAAGTAGGAGACAGTCGAGTCTTGGGTTTTTTGAAGGGACCTGATTTAATCTTTGTCCTTTTTATTGGTCTTTTTCTTTGCTTTACTGCTAACCTTTGATCCTCTTAGATGTTGTGGACCACCCTCATAGTAAATACAGCCTCATCGTCACATTCGTGCTCACATTGTCATATTATAACTTGTCCTAATATGGTTGTCACCTCGGATCAAAGATAATATCAGACCGTTGTATTAAGTTTAGTGCAGATTGAGTGATTAAATGGATGAACTTTTGTTTTTTTTTTATGTAAATCGACTTTTACATGTTTAATCGGGTTTAACTTAAAAGTATCAGTTAAACGAGTTGAAGCAGCTACAGATTCTTCTCTTTGTCAAACAGGACCAAGTTGCTCGATAATATTATCAGTCTACTAGATGTCCACGGGGTTTGATGGTTGAAGACACCATGTGAAAGCTCTATGTCAAAAGATTAGATAACTTTTCTTCGATTATATAACCAACTATCGAATTTATCAAAGAGCGTTTATTCCAAATTATAGTTTGATTATTGACTAGTTGAAAGTTTTCACCCATCGTCGTTCAAACAACGGAAAAATCAGTTTTAATACAGAGAGGACCAGCGCGGCGAGGATGACTCAAATCTACAATCTTTTATTCTCACAAAAGTGAATTTACCGTAGTGATTGCACACCTTATCCCTTAACCACGAGATCAATAATTTCATACCTATGCATGAGAATGAAGAAAACTTCCCGAGCAAGTAAAGTAAGTACCTCTTCGTAAGGACAATAACGACAAACAAATTTACACACTACAAGAAATAAGGTTGTTAGCGATCGCTGAAAACGGTTGGAAAAAGGCTAATTCGGTCGCTAAAACTGTTTACCTACCGATTTATGTGATTTAGTGACCGGTTAGAGTCGGTCGGTAAATCTAGTCGGTAATTTTTATTTACCGACTGATGACGTGGGGTCGGTAATTTACCCACCGACAGAGTAGTTGGTAATTTAAATATCGGTTGGTAATTTACCACATTAACTAGTCAAATTTAAAATCACTATCGGTCGGTAAATACATTGCGGTCGGTAATTTGTGACTGATAATCGGTAGGTAAAACAAGATCGGTAGGTAATTACCGACCGAGTTTCGGTGGATAATTAGTTAAGGCGGTTGGTAACGTTTATTTGCAAAATATATTCGGGTCGGGAAAATCACTACCGGTAGGTAAATATATTGAGAGTTGGAGGCCCATAGTAATCCCATAAAACCATCCACTCCAGCCCACATAAGAAATTCATGATGGCCAATTTTTAGACTGGGTGTGGACTGTGGACACACTAATTGGGCCTCAAGTTTTGGTTTGAAATATATTCGGGTCGGGAAAATATTTTGGGCTTGGACTATATATGTTGGATGGGTTTGGATTGGTTCTATTTTTCAAGGACAGCAACCAGTTTTTTATTGTTGGATATGATGTGATCCAAGGCCCTTTCATGGATCTCAATTTTCAAATTTTGAAGCAGTAAAAACGAGTAAGAATTCTCTTCCTTTATTCAGACGAAACGGAGGTTTTTTATCTATTAATGGTCTCTAATTTTGAATAGAGTAAATAATTGTTGATACACAAAGTAAAGTAAAGATGGATAAATTCAGGACCTTCAAAACCCAATGAAAGTTAGTGTATTGGGGATTAGAAAGTAGATATTTAAATACAAGACTGAAATTTAAATTCAATATTCGCAAGACTGCACTTGACTAAAAAGAGGTAAATGATCGAAAATGAGATGTATAAGTGTAATACAATATGGTGTATTAGAAATGAAACGGGGAGAAATAAACGGAGAAAATCCAAATTGCCTAAAAATTTAGGTGATTCATTCTTTGGCTTGTCACAAACATAACACAAATTCTTAATTGTAACGGATTAGTTACGGTGTTTAGCACTTTCACCATTCTATTTTTATTGATGTCCACATTTCCCCCTTAATTTAACCTATTTGGTTTTAAATTAGTAAGTAGACCCGACAAACAGATTGGGTTGTGTCGGGTTCGTGTCACATGTAAACGGGTCACAAAACCTCCAACCCAAACCCGACCCAATTAAATTTTGTGTCGTGTTCGTGTCAACCCACTTAGATAAATGTGTCATCAAGCCTCAACCCTAACCCGTTAATTTCGTGTCGGGTTCGTGTCAGGTTTTCGGGTCATGTCCATATTTGGAAAGTTTAAGTATATTTATGTGATAGAGGATAAAAAAAATTAGGATTAATTTAGTAATAGGTCATTCGTTCGGGTTCGTGTTTAAAGAGCCCAACCCAAACCCAACCCAATTAAATATCGTGTCGTGTTCGTGTCAACCCACTTACATAAATGGGTCAGAAAACCTCAACCCAAATCCGTTAATTTCGTATCAGGTTCGTGTCGGGTTTTCGTGTCGTGTCATTATTTGCCAGCTCTATTAGTAAGTAAAATATGTGAATCTTCAATATTATCTTTAATACTTAACAACACACCCTACATTAACGAACAATTATACTCACTAATTCAAAGACTACAAGAGTATATTTATCAACTTTTCGTATATTCTTCTCAAAAGTAGAAAAAGACGACAAAAGTAGGTTAATAAGATTTTAATATATAACTATGTACTCCCTCCGTCCCGATCAATTGTTATCTATTGCTTTTGACACAAAGATTAAGAAAAGAAGTGTAAATGAATTTGGACCACACAAATTATATGGCCCCACATGTAATCAAATGTCATCCACAAAAAGTTGCCAAAAATGGAAATAGATAACAATTCAATGATACACCCCAAAATGGAAATAGATAACAAATGACCGGGACGGAGGGAGTATTAGTTTGATAAGATTTCATCCCGAAACTAGCTAATCATGAATTTACATTTTGATTTATAAGGCAGATCGTTCACTTACATGCCTCGACATATCACTACAACTTTCAACTTTCAAACACAATATAATATCGTTCTCATCCTAATCTCTAATTCGTTTTACAATTTTACCTACTAAACTAGTTATGATTCGAGGTTATACTTATGACTTGTCGCGTTCAGTCGACTCCTATGATATTTTATCCTTCCATAATACCATTATATATTTATATTGTGAAATACTCCATAGTTCCACTTGTAATTTGTATTAAAAGAATAATTTTACTCCGTTGTCACATTTCACTATCATTGATCCAAATTCTAAATTACTCCGCAATGGGTCTAGATATTTGAGTACATCTCCCATGCTATGAGTCATGACTCATCACTGTATCCGTTATAAATTTATAATGAATTAATTATTATTATATGTCAGATAAAACTAAAAGTAAAAATGTCTCAAGAATTATTAATTTTAAATTTTATTTTTATTTGCCTGTATAAATTTATTTGTCTAAGTAGAAACTTGAGACGGAAATTACCGGTAATAGATGGATATTTGTGTACATTTAAAAATATCTTGTCTTATTAAAGAAAGTATCTCGTATCTATTCGTTTGTCGCAACTCATAAATTGAAGATGAATAATGTTTCTCACGCAATATCACGAGCACGAGGATAAATAGGATGCTCTATACAATTCCCACCTAATTTGTTATATGTAGGAAAATCACTATCCGTTTTTAATTTGTGACATATATATCCGTCTTGGATGAAAAATTATGATACTCCCTCCATTCTTTTTATATCACCCAACTTTTGTTTTGACACTATTCACAATCGACTATTCTACGTCGGTTTTCTCTTAATTCGTTCACGGAAATATATTCATGTGAGATATTTTTTGGATTGTCTTGATAAGAGGATTAAGAATATCAAACTTTTATAATTTTTAGTAGTATGTAGCTAAAGATATAATCAAAACAAAATGAACATCGGCAAACGTGAATAATGAAATAGGGTGATATAAAAAGAATGGAGGAAGTATAAATATCCCATAAAAATAAAAGTTATGGGACCCATTAGTCCTTGTCAAATGGGAGTCGGCCCATAAGACAGTAAAGACAGTAGTAAACAAGTGACAAGTGGACGGCTATCCATAATATTGTCTCTTCTTCATTTGTAGATAAAGGTACAGATGGGACCCACGTACCTGGTCATCATCCTTATCCACGTTTTCCTCCACTTTCACTCACCTTCACTCCACAAAAAGGATTATACATCCAGATGTATAATAGCATCGTACATCCATGTGTATTTTATTGAGCTTATGTGTATGTTTGTTGAGCTTCTAAACTATTTTGGATTATATTTAAGTTTTTTATATTAAAATTAAAATATAATTCAACTTATATGTATTGTGTTTTAGTTGTATAATAATTTTCGATTCTCAATATTTTTCTCAAGGAATTCATAAATTTTACCATATAGCTCATATTCTTTCTAATAAAGCTCAAATTTTCTAATAAAAAGCTCAAAATATGTACAGAAAATTGTATACCTCTGGTGGTATAATCCGCTTATTGCCTTCACTCCTCACTTAATCATTTTTCACTAGTTCATCCTTATTATTACATTCCCATTCCAATCAATTCTATACATTTGGTTGGATGAATTGGAATAGAATAGAATAGATTCTAGACATTCTAGTATTTGGTTGAGACATTTTGAAATGGATTTAGAATTTATCGGGATTCTCATTCTACCCTAATCACTGGAATCCCATACCCACCTCCGGATTCAAACTCCATTCCTTTACGTTGTTTATTTTTCTAATGAACAAAACATGTTTTGAAAGGTATAGAGTTGGAACACCATATCACTATGGTTTCTCATACAAATCCATTTCATTCCTAAAGAGTGAACCAAACGACACCTTACTTTATTCACGTTTCCTCGTATTCGTATTCGTTTTCTTTTATTTTATATTTAGTTATATATCGATAAAAATGATAAAATTTTGATAATAACAATGTACTTGGTAATATAATTTAAACAAGATCTCATCTTACTAGCTTTTACTCTATGTTATTATTAGAAGTTGTGTCGAAAATTCAATCGCCTTATGAATAATGTCCATAAAGGAAAATGTGTAGAATTGATTGAAACGGAGGAATTATAATTTTATGCATAATTTTTTTGAATTCTATGAATTTTATGAGTTTATTAATTAAACAGTAAGCTTAACAAATTATAATAAAATTTAAAAATATTATACATAAAATTAGTTAAGTTTGAGTATTGACGAAAAAATATTAAAATTTAACTTATATTTTAGTGAGCTCAGAAAAAAAAAAGGTTTTAGATAATATACTTAAAAACAAATACACATATTCCCAAAAATAAGTATAATATGCGATGATATATCCGATATATATTCATTTTTCTCCGTTTTTAACCTTGTAAATAAAGCATAGTACAATTAACTGGTCTTCCTTAATACGGTATCAATGATCAAAGAGGAATATCCCAATACACTCAAAACAAAGCAATTTTACTTTTAAGTATAATACGGTTAAATATTATCCTACTTCGTACATAATTAGATAAGACTATAGCTTCATATTATAGTTAGACATTCTGCATTTTCTCATTTATTTATCATTTAATTCCTTTCTTATTTTAGATGAGTATATCTATTTTACTCAAAAATAACGTAGAATACGTCACAAATAACCTATTTTTTTAACCCGATAAATAATCAATCAATGACAAGTATCAAAAATTTATTGGTAGATATAAAATTAGCAAATTGACCCATCACCAACCCTTGGAACTATTGCTCAATTATTAAATTTTTATTAAAAAAAGTTAATGGGTATCCAAAGGAAGATATTTTTACACTAGCTTTTGTCTATATAAACAACTCACTCCTTATCCCATAATTATCCATCTTCCTCCAAAAAATAAATATCAAAATATCAAGGTACAAAAAATGGTGTTCTTTAATAGACTTTGGGATGATGTTGTTGCTGGCCCTCACCCGGAGCGTGGCCTTGACAAACTTAGGACTATCAATACTCAAGATTTAACCAAAGGTATCAAAGGTATTTCTAACCTCGTAAATCGTGCACGTATTACGGTTTTTCTAACGCGTACCCTAAAAGAAAGTAGAAACATTGGTAAACCGATCTTAATAGATAAAATCATTGTGGTAACCGATACATACTCATGATCTTGGTTTGAGACCAGTCGATATTAAAATGGCCTTTGTATAATGTGATCGTGGTACCAATAAAATCATTGTGATACTCAATACTCGTAACCTAAGTTTAAAACCAGGTTGTATTCAGATCATTGTGGTACGTACGTACTCATAATCTTGATTTGAGACCAGTCGATATCTAAATCGCCTTTGGATAACGTGATCTTTTTCTAAATACATGAATATTAGACAAATTAACCAATTTGAGGATTATACAACCAGATATATCTGAAAATATAGATTTCGAGTTTTATAACAAAGAATTTGAGCTTATACATATATTTTACGAGCTTTATTGAAAAAAAAATCCAAGCGTCTCTATAGAAAAAATTATGAATCAAAAAATTATATTTAAACTCAAAAATAATACATATAAAACCGTAAGATTTTAATTTTGACGCTAAAAAATTATAGTGTATGAAAAAATTATAAAAAGCTTAAAAAAATCGCATATAAGCTTAATTAAATTTACATGCTCGTATATCTCTGGAGGTATAATCTTGGTTTAAATTGCCATGTTCGGCTTTTTTATTTACCATGCATAGTACGATTTATTAACGTGTACGTTGGATACTTGGATGTATTATGATAATTAGGTGGAGATGGTAACCATGCCATGGCGGCGAGCCCAGCAACACCAACAACTCCGGTGACACCGACGACGCCGACATCGGCTAGGAAGGAGAATGTGTGGAGGAGCGTGTTCCATCCTGGGAGTAACGTTAACACTAAGACTCTTGGTGCTCAGATCTTTGACAAGCCTGCCTCTTCCTCCTCTCCCACTGTTTACGACTGGTACTTTCCCGCTAATTCTCGTCACATATTCTCATTTCAAACCGTTACGGGTAAAATACATACCAAATTAACTTACCTGTCACCTAAAAAATGACAATTTTTTTGTATTTATTATTACATTTGGTAGTATTTAACCCGTCTTAACTTAAGACGGATCATACCTGTCTTAAGCAAGACTTACTGAATTCTCATATGAAACAATTTCATCATAATTGTACACAGGTCGGAATCAGTGTCACGTATCCTATGCTATTTTTTACCATTTCGTGTTCCATATGCTGACAACTAAAATTAGCACCACACGTTAATAAAACCGTATATATAGACGAGTTGAATAAAGATGGAATCCGTTATGAGCGGTTGTACACTTGTACAGTATGCAGGACAGTTGTATATATATACTCCGTATCGGACCTTAACATGTGCGTATAGGACCATGGACAAATATCGAACATTAATTAAAATGTTAAAAAGAACAGCAAGTTTCCCTTGTAAAGGTATATCCGTCACAAGCTTGCAACGGTAGATGTATCCATGTTGTGGTAGATAAAACAAAACAGTTTATTATTCCCTAGGTACTTTATTTTTGTCTTATCTCACGACATTAATATTATTTGATTAGATCGGATTATTTATGGTCATGGGCCGTGGTTAAATTTCTTTCAAAAAAATTTCATGTAGTTTTTGAAATCTTTTAGATCTCCCAAATCCCAATTATATTTTATCCCCAAATCGTCGTAGTTATTGTATATGAACACGTACTTCAAAATATGATCATATTATATCGTATAGCTCCGAGAGAAGTCCAATTATTGACGTAAGTTTCTTGTTATTGTATCGAACAGGCTCTACAGTGGCGACTCTAGGAGCCGACACTTCTAAGCTCTGAAGAAGCAGTAAGCTTGGAATGAAAAAGAAGAAAATGACATGAATCATTGATGATGATTCATGCTAATGTTAATGTATATATAAGTTTTGTTGGTTTAATATTTTGTTGTGTATGTTTGCATCCCGAAATGTCCGTCTTCAGTTCAGACACGACTACCGGTGACTCCTAATTAGATTGCTTTTGTGTTTAGTATGTTTTGGATCGGTATCAGCATCAGCACCGGAATCCGGTTGACTGTAATGCTCTAAGTTTAAGTTATGTAGTTTCAGTTTGTACAAGCTTACTACCTAATCTAAATGTGTTTCAGTTTAAACGTGTGTTCAAGTGCGCAACGACAATATTATTCCGATGTCTCAAGTTTGTACATTAGGAATTGGTTCGAGAATTATTGTGCCCTATTTGCTCAATCAGAATTGGGAAAAAAGGTAAGAAATGCGCGCTTCCAGTTAGGTAACACCAAAACAGACACAGACACGGACACGGGACATAACATTTAAATATAATAAAATATATTCCCTCTTATTCTACATAATTGTTCCACTTTCAGTTTTCGTCTAGTCACGCAAATGTCTCATTTTCCATTTTTAGTAAACTTTTATACTTATTTTAATCTAGAGCTGACCGTTTGCGGGCTTGGGCTGGACATGGGCCGGGCCTAACCTATAAAAAAGTGTCCAACGGGCCGTTTTTTAGTGCCCGTGTCCGCTATGGTGGGCTTACTATAACTGCCCGTACCCGTCCAATATACCTTAGCGAGCCAACCGACGGGCTTGCGGGCTTTTATTGAAATTAATTATTGAAAAATTAAACCAACAAAACGGTAGAATAAACAACATGATTACCAAATTTGCAAAATAAAATAAAAACTTAAGAATTAAGATAATGTTTACAACTTTCAAAATAGTAACTAAACATCGTCTTTGTTTTATATAAACATTATAAAGTCTCAAAACACTTCAAAATATTAGTCGAGGAAGGCACGTCTTTATCCGTCGTCCAAGTAGGTAACTTTACTACGGAGTAAGTGTAGGTAAGTGTGCTTTTGTTATATTCAATAAATTATTAATCTTCTCAATGTAGGCAACTTTACTACGGAGTAATTTACTTCCTGTTTTCAATAAATATTTTTTCATTTTTAATTTTTAAATTTTTTTTGTTATGTTAAATAAAAATTATAGTTTACAAATTTTGTAGCGGGCCTAACGGGCTGTCCATAGACAATTTTATTTTGTCCAAGCCCGTCCATTAATTTTAGCGGGCTTAATTTTCTTGTCCGTACCCGCCTATTTTAATTTTTTTGTGACCAAGTCCGCTAACGAAGCGGGCCGAACGAGTTGGCCCGCATTTGGCCAGCTCTATTTTAATCACTTTAACTCACAACAATACCTCATCTTACCCCACAATACTACTTATTTTAATCATCTCTGCTCACAATAATAATCAATAATATCTCCTCTCTTTCTAATCTCTTATCACATTCGGAGTACAATACTTTACATTACTTTATTCATTTCCTTAAATATTGTGCCAAGCCTCAAATGTGACAATTATCTAGACTAGGAGGGAGTATATTTTATGATTATAACCAATGACAAAGCTACGCCTGGGCCGGCCGGGCCACGGCCCAGGGTAGCATATTTAGAACAAATATTAAGTGACTAATTCAATAATCAATAAATCATATCTAGCATAGTGGTAACAATTGAGATGGTAAGTTGGTCTAGTTGCAAGAGGTCACAGGTTCGAGGACTGGAGGCTATACATTGTGATTTATTTTTAATTTTTGAGTTTTTAACAATTTTCTTCATTTATTTAGATTGTCATTATCTTTTTTTGGTCTAGTATTATGCGATTTTATTCCAATTTTAACTTATCATAAACACATTAACATATTGGTATGAGGTCTCCCTAGTGAATAATGAGTATATATATCCATAACATAAAAGTCGGCCCGGGTACAATTTTTTGCCTAGCTTCGTCCCTGATTATAACT
Source organism: Silene conica (assembly GCA_029255685.2). Lineage (NCBI taxonomy): Eukaryota > Viridiplantae > Streptophyta > Magnoliopsida > Caryophyllales > Caryophyllaceae > Silene > Silene conica. Next base: position 84,862,153 of record CM055314.2, read on the forward strand.
AACGTATAATTTTATTTTTATCATGTATTTGAAGCTAAATATAAACAATTAATGTACAATTTTACATTTATTATAACTAATTCTCATTTTTCCAACCAAACTCATCTTTCAATCGATCTTTTTTAAAATTTCATTCCTCGTCCAAACTATAACATGTTTAGCCATGTGTCCAACGAGTGTCGGGTGTACGAGTGTCGCACACGGTGTCGGACACAAGACACCTAATTAGGAGAAGTGTTCGTGCTACCTAGGCTTACGGTCGAAACATAAAAAAAAAACCGAATCGCGAAACGTCGTCGACGTTTTGCGAAAAATCGTCGACGTTTTTTTGACAAATGACCAAAGTACCCTTAGCTTCTTCACTCTCTCCTTTAAAATTCAATAACTAAGAACACTCTCCCTTAGCCTCCCTTAACCGAGAACACACCACACCACCACCACACGTGACCGCCGTGCACCGCCACCGCCGAGCACCTCCACCGTCGCCACCTACACGACCGAAAAAAACAAGGTTAGTTGTTGTTTTTGTTATTTCTTATTGTTATTTGTTAGTTGTTGTTGTTAGTAGTATTGTTGTTGTTAGAATGGTAAGATTAGAATGAATGGAAAGGAGAAACACGATATTGGTAGGTGTCGGAGATGTGGTTTACACGGCTAGTGGGGGTGGGACGTGTGAACTACACGGCTAGGGATGGTTAGGACGTGGGAATGTGGTGGCCTAAGTGGGTAGGGACGTGTGAACCACACGTCCATGGTTGGTAGGGACGTGTGAACCACACGTCCATGGTTGGTAGGGACGTGTGAACCACACGTCCATTGATGGTCAGGACGTGTGAACCACACGTCTATAGATGGTAGGGACGTGTAGTTCACACGTCTAAGGGGGGAATGGACGTGTGAACAACACGTCTAGGTGGGGTTGGAACGTGTAGTTCACATGTCCCTCATGGTTCGGGTTTTTTTTTACGTTCTAACCGTATGTTTTCAATTTTAATTCTTTAAATTTTTTCAGGAATGACAAACATGCCGTTGAATGATGAAACTTGGCTTTTAGAACGGATTGCAGAAGCTGAGACAGATCTCGCAAGCCCTGCAGCGCAAAACCTGATGGTGAAAGAGTCTCTTGAACATCAACGCGACTACTGGATCAAGAGGCGTGATGCAGTCCGGTTAGTTAACGAACCTGCAAGTTCGTACCCTCGACGTCCTGACACTCGCCGCCTTGCTGAAGCGAGAAACATGATACGTCTTCAACCCCGGTCTTATCTCAACAGGCAATGCATGTGTATTGCAAGATTATGGACGTCATTAGAATGTTTGAAGAGAATCACCCCGACGTTAGCGGTTCTCCTGAGATGCGTGGTTGGTGGGAGTTTGAGAAGATTTTTTAAAGATAACCGGGGTTATCCCTCCGTATTTTTCGTTTTGGGCCAATGAGGTCTGAAGGATGGGATGTATTAGTTAACAATGAAATCGCTTTGTTTGTTTGAACGTTTTTAATTTGATAACTGTTATCTTTGTAATTTGTTTCACAATGAAATCGCGATTATAATGAACATGAAAATCATTCGAAAAATGGTAACATTTTGAAATTTGAAATCACAACGGTTACATTTAAATATTACAACCTAAAGAATACAAATAAATCTCAACCTAAATAATACAAATATATCACAACCTAAAGAATACAAATAAATCTCAACCCGGGGGAGGCTGTCTTCGGCGCCGAGGAGTTCGAGGTGTTGTTCCCATCAAAGTATGCCATCGTTCGATGTTCGACGTGTACAAATCGGCATAATGTGCAACTGCATCTTCTCTTACCCACGCCCAACAAAGATCGATCGGTGGCATGGGTGCTTCGCTCAGTGGGCCACTGTAGTGCAATCTCATCCAATGGTCATGGTAGTGTACGATCCACATGACACCGTACGGCCTCGACACGTGACCCGTGGCCCTCAGCGGTAAGAATGTATAACAATTCCAATTCCTGAATCCTTTGTGGACGTACTGGCCGATACAACAGATAGTCCATTTAAACAACGACGCAAAGACAGTCAAATACTCGGAAGACATCCAATGATGTTCACCGCAACCCCCGCTACCCGTAAACTCGATAGCCCTCTAGGTATGATCCCATCTGCTCAAAAGCGGAGGCGTGCGAGGAGACTCGTCAAACACTGTCTTGTACACATCGTTTCCCTGAAGCTCTCTAAGACACCACGCTCTCATGACCAAGTGGTCCTGTTCTCGACCCCGGGCGGCATGCGATAGAACCCTATAACCACAATGACCATCAACAACAACATCAGCCCAACCATCAAAGTGTGCCCATAAGTCTTGGGGGACTGCATATTTTTTTGCCCAAGAACACAAAGGTCTCGTTGTGTAACCGACCTCCAATGGTGCACCAACAGGTCCATCTCCGAAATCAGACACCGTACTGACAGAAGTTGTCGTCGAAGGGTTGGAAAAAAACTTGGCACATCTACGGGCAGCATGCTCAAAAGCGGACTTCTTCCGAGTAGTGGAACCCCTCGGTCTCCCCTTAGGGTTTTCTCGAACCTCAGGTGGACGAATAACTTCATCTGCCGGGTGGAGACCATCTCGAAGTTTCTCAATGATTACCCGTCTCTTCGCCGGATCGACCCCTCTAGCCTGCTCTATAAGAGCATCAAACTCATCATCATCGGTCTTCGGCCTATATTCGGGACTGTCGTACACCAAAGTCCTCCAAAACAAGTGCACATCCTCAACGTGGACCCTCCTACCGTTTCTTTGCATCAGAATCATAATGCAGGCACAAGGCAACCCGTGAGTAGTCTGTATCGCACATCCACAATTCTGTTCAAGCCCGTTCCCCAACTCAATCCCTCTCCTAAACTCATCTTCCAGTAACCTAATCGCTTTGATAGACACATGATTTCGCAATAAGGAGAAAAACGGTCCAGCAATTACAGAGTTGGTCAACGACGTCTGTAACTCATGTCGAATCTTGGAGTGTTGAGCTTCAAGCATGCCGTGAATACGAGTCCACATAGTGTCGAGGTTCAAGTTTTGACTCTTCAACCAAGCTTTAAGGAGGGCATGACACGACTCTACCCGGGAAGTGGCCGTGTTACCGAGATGAAAGTATTCGTTTGTATAGAAAACAACGAACTTCTTCTTGTAATGAGCCCATGTTCTCTGCACATAATCAGCCAAATCTACCCAAGTTTCAGAAAAGGCTTCCCATGCTCTCCCAAACTCACCTTGTGTGCTTGCATTGATGACCCGGTACCAACCCGTTTCCTTACTATGCAATATCATGTCTTTGTACATCATCATCTTTCTTGAATTTTTTTACTCTGGTCTCAATGGCTTTGTTCACATGCCAACGACACAAAAATGTGAGAAGTATCCGGATAGAGGTCCTCAATAGCCCGGATCAAGCCCAACTCTCGGTCAGTGACAAGAGTAGGCATAGGTGACGCCCCCAGAAGCAGCTCCTCTAATCTCCGCAACATCCACCCATAAGATGTATCATTTTCAGACGGAAGGAGAACGGTGGCAATTAAGAAGGAGGATCCGACCGGTGTAACGCCAACTATCTCAATAAGTGCAATCTTCAAAACATTGGTCGAGTAGGTGGCGTCGATAAGAGCGACATATGGGTAAGCACGAAATAGTTTGACGAATTCCGGATGACACATAAACACATGAGTCAACTCTTTCGTATCGGGGTCCGATTCGTGCCACTCCACATATTGGGCAGCAACTGCTACAGCCAACAGTTGTTGAGCGGGATTCCTACTTTCTCTCATCTCACGCCGAACCTTGTTCGACTCGCTATAAATTTGGGTGCTACTTGGTTGGGGTTTTTCCGGGGTCCTTTTATGAAGAGCGTTCTTGATATCCCTCGGCGAAATATTAGCCCGGACTTGTTGCCTCACAAATTCTTTTTCTTCGGCATCCAAGCCGGCAAAATGTCTATCCCCATCTTTATAGGTCGCTACTTCGTGGTTGTGAAAACCCGCGTTAGTCGAAGTAATTACGTACCAAGCAATCGTGGGATTCCCATCATCCAAATGAGCGTACTTCTGCACCGCTCGAATCCTAAACAAACATCCGCACTTAGCCGACCCTCTCTTGGTAGAATTCCCCGGTTTCTCAGGATCGATCTTCTTTTTGGTTCGGTCGTACCTTGAACAACGGAAGTACGACCCGAGCAACTCCGGTTGTTTGCGATTTTTCGCCCCATTTGTTGCCTTCACTAAGGCAAAACCATTATCCATAGCTACTTTTTGAGCCCAGTCAAACGCCTCATCCCGACTTTCAAAAGATATATCCGTCTCAAATAATCGGTTGTAATCAACCCTATTTCCACCAAATTTCTCAAACGAATCCTGTTAATACGCAAAATTGGTAAGGATTATATTAAAAAATATTAAAAACCACTTAATTTTTGTTAAAAAATGAGTAAAAATAACGGAAAGTAAAGGTCTTGAAAACTGGTCGTCCATGCATGGTCTGGACGTGAATAGTGCACGTCCAAACCATGCATGGACGTGTACTATTCACGTCCAGGCATGGTATGGACGTGCACTATTCACGTCCAGACCATGCATGGACGGCCAGGATTAACGTCCATGCATGGTCTGGACGTGAATAGTGCACGTCCATACCATGCCTGGACGTGAATAGTACACGTCCATGCGTGGTTTGGACGTGCACTATTCACGTCCAGACCATGCTTGGACGTGTGGTTTGGCCGTCCTTTCCACGCGAGGACGGCCATTTTTCAAGTCCATTGCAAAAATACGATTGATTTTACGTAGTCTAATTCTATGGATTCTACGTCTAATTCAACCTAATTTCTACTAAAGGGCTAAAACATTAATTCAACAAAAATTAATTGAAAAAAAAAAATTAAGATTTTAATTACTTACCGATGAATCGTTGTCGTCGTTTGACATTGAATCGTTGTCGTTGTTTGATATTGTTGATCGATGTTGAAACCGTTTTTTTAGATTTTATGTTGTTTTTGTTGAGAGAGTTTCAGAGAAAAGAAGGTAGAGAGATAAAGAGAAAAGGGCATGCTATGTCTTTTTTATAGAAAACGCCGACGATTTTTCGCAGAACGCCGACGACCTTTCGCAACCCCCAAAAAAAATGTAGGAACTAACATTAGTGCAATTTTAGGAATTAGGTACGACTCAATTGAAAAGTAACAGTCCAGAAGCGGCCTACAACGATAGTCAGATAGGTCGTAAACTCGTAATCCAACGAGTCTTCAGTGAGACCGTCATATATAAGTTTTATATTATTAGCTACAACTTCTCAAGTTCTCGTAACAGATATTACCGAGCTTATATGATACGTTATTAAGGGGTAACGCTTGCAGACTAGGTTCAAAACCATCAACATAAAAATTGTGCATTTTACAGACTTATCTTGGCTGTTAAACCGAAATAAATTTATCGAAAAATAGATTACAAGAACAAAATGCATTATTACACGGGTCCTGTCGCGAACATTTTGTTTCCATACTTCCGAAAGTTCCCAATTTTCTATATTTAGCTTTTGCTGGTTATTGGTTATATCCACAGATGACTGTCATAACTTACTAGGAATGGTGTCACGGGTGAGGTTCTCAGTCGGATTCCGTTGACGTGATTTCCATGGCAACTCTTGTTTCTCATGCATGAACTTGGCAAATTGGGATCCCTTGCCACGAAACAATGGTTCTGGCTCGGGAGAAATTTTCGGCATCATGGCCCACAACGAGGCAAGTTCCAAATTTGGTTTGTCCAGTTGCTGCAAGAGCTTCACATCCCGCATATCTGTCACAGTAAGATGTCAGGTATAAGCTAGGTCCTGCTCGAGAATCAGACATACTCGTACAATGCATGACACGTCTGTGACACCAATCCACACGTATACCTCGTTCAATTATAAGTCCGTCTCGTATTATGATCCAATGACCAAGAATAAATTCCGGAGACGGACTCAGCTATCAGCCTATCAAGACTGAAACCAATATTTAAGATTGTGCAGGCATTAAAGAAGGTTTTTACCTTTAGCAAATCTGAACAAGGGCTCCAGAGCTGCAGATGGAATGCTGAAATTCATGTGCGGTATAACTGTCCCTCCGCTATGCTTTGCGTTGCTGTATGCACATGCACATAGTGTTAAAACATCAATGCTAACAATAATTTCATAATTACAGCTAGGGGTGTTAACGAGCCGAGCCGAGCCCGAGCTTGGCCTTGCTTGGCTTGTGCTCGATTACCAAAACTCGAGCTCGAGCTCTAGCCGATCTTACCCGAGCTTCAAAAAAATGCGCTCGTTACAAAGCTTGCGAGCTTTAACACGAGCTCGAGCCAAACTCGAGCCTGTATTAAATTGTTTATTTTTTTCTTCCGATATTTTCAATAACAAGGTTCGAAGATTTTATGTAAAAATATTTAGCAAATCAACAAGATATTTGATATATATGATACGAAGATATAACAATGATAAAATACTTTTATAAAATATGAGCATATTTTTATAAAATATGATGAATATCCTATGTAATCTCAAATGTTCGAGCCGCTCGCGAGCTTTTTGAGTCGAGCCAGCCTTTGCTCGGCTTGACTCATTAAGCTCTTGAGCCGAGCCCGAGCTCGAGCCGAGCTTTGACCGAGCCGATCTCGAGTTGCTCGCGAGCTGTCTCGTCTCATTAACAGCCCTAATTACAGCCGCATTGGCTGTGCCACTGTGACCTGTTGCTTTACATCGCTACATTTCAGTAACACGATTTTATGAATAAACTGCAGTACCGACCACTCCCAACTTTTTTGTACCATGAACATAGTATAAGACTCTGAAAGCCTCTCCACAAACATGGAATGAAGTAAAATAATACAGGTTAAGCACACAACAAGGTTGGATGCTATGTTACTCGGACACTACACTGTGGTCACATGTCACGTGTCTTACACTTGGGAGTGTGCGACACAATACGACATTTGCAGCTCAATAGGTTGAATAATAGGTTGTCTAAGCAAACTAAAATCAATGAAAATAATTGTAAAAGATATACACTCTGTATTACCTGACCCGACCCGTAAACCCTACCCGGTTCTTAGGGACCTGCTGCCCAAAAGGCCAAAACGACCAGTTATCTTAGGTTCCAAACCCGACCCGACCCGACCCGACCCGTTTGACCCGATGTGTCAGAGATATATTAGGAATATTATTAAAATAACAATATTTTTTATATTTTATTTTATATAATAAGTATAATAAATATTTTTTTAATATTTATAATTAAAAACTTAGTTCAGAATTCAATTTTATACAACTTTTATAGTTTTATATCATTAAATAATAAAATAATCATTAAAATAATAAATATTATAATATTATTAATATTAAATATTAGTATTTAATTAAAAAATAAAAGACATCATAGACTTTTATCTCACCCATATTCCGACCCTAGCCCAACCTGAGACCCATTTGACCCGACCAGGGACTGACCTGTTTGAACAGGTCTACTCACATATTACCAAATACTCGTTGCAGTGAATTTACGTAACTTGTGTAGATAATCTAAAAAGAAAATTATACCATACGGGTTTATTATCTTCATTAATTTTATTTAACTAGTGCGGAATTTAAGTAATTCATAAAATAGTACCAGTCATCTTCACTATTATCTTTTGAAGTCATAGTATGCCTACCTTGTCACAAGAGCAATCATGTGGCCAGACGAGTTAACCACGGCACCTCCGCTATTACCAGGATGTACTGAAGCTGTAGTCTCCAGCATAACAGGGACCTCTCCACCTTTACGCAAATCAAGTCGGTGAGAGACATCCACCTTTGATTTCACAACTTTGGCAACCACGCCAGAGGATATGGACGGCGACAAGTCTATCAAAAGAGTTGGGAAATATGCGTGAGATTGTTGAAGTATGAAGAGTTAACCAACGACAAAATGTTGATTAATTCGTAAATTGAAAATGAAGTAAAAGTAAAATGGTATGGTTAAATTAAGTTTTTTAAATAAAAGAGAGAGATGGTTCGCGAAAAGACTATCAGTATACAACAACAACAACAACATCAGAGCCTTAGTCCAAAAATGTTTTGGGGTCGGCTAACATGAATCATCCTTTGGAACCGTCATGAGTGAATTCTCATTTCAACAAGAGAAAAAAGAAAAAAAAGAAAAAAAAAAAACGGAAGTAGAGTGAAACAAAAAAAGGCAAAGGGGTTTTATAGATTTTAAATCGAACTTATCACATGTAAAAAACCCGAAAAAAAAAAAAAAAAAAAAAAAGTTTAAAGTGATTTTGATAAACGAAATAAAAATTTAATATAAGAGTTTTGGGAGAAAAAGTGTAACAAATCCAAAAAGAATTTTTTTTAAGAAAACTTAATAAAAACATCAAAGGCTAGAACCCGAGTTCAATTAGTCACATACACAGAATTCTCTGCTAAGAACCCGAGTTCAATTTTTGACGATTAAATACTTACCGCAACGAGGACCAAGCAAACCATGCCCAATAACATATGCCTTTGATCCTATAGAAGGACAGGCAAGATCGACATTTATAGGGCAAAGCTGATGTGGTACAGATTCTAGCTGTAGCAAGGAGATGTCCAACGGTCCTTTAGAAACATATACTACTTTAGCATCGCACCAAAGCGATGAATTCTCAAGGTCTATACGGACACTTATTTGGCTCGTAACTTGGTGAACCGGTTGAAAGCCACGGTTTTTACTCAGATAATCTGGAGGTTCTGAAGAATTTGGCCGCATAACGTGACTAGACTGTTCAAATCTTGGAGGTACAGAATCCTCCAACATTGTGAAGATACTTTTCATACTTGGTTTAGAATGACCCCGTTGTATTGCTGTTTTCCCATATTTCCATGGCTCTAGCAAGTGGGCATTTGTGAGTATTAAACCTTCCTTGTTGAGAAGAACTCCAGACGCCCACACACCATTATCGAGAGTGATGAGACAGACAGAAGCCATTGACTGCTGTACTGCTAAAGGCGCAGAGGAACAGCTCACAGGATGCCTGTTGATAAAATCGGGCAGGACTTGGTATTTCATAGAGTTCAAATCCGCGGTCGTTACATCAGAGAAGTTCATGGCACCTTTTATTGCAGACCATGGAATCACTACCTGTCAATCAGCGGTAGGGTAATGTACTCAGATGGATTTTACGCCTCGATTAAATGGAGGGGATTGGAAAGAAAAGGAGGGTATAGTGAAGCAACGGTGTTACCCTCCCGAAAGTTCAATTTACTGAACTAATTTCAACTTGGCTAGTAAGTGGAATGGACCCATGCCTCTCCCTCAATCTACTAACCGAAGTAACAACAACAACAACAACATCAGAGCCTTAGTCCCAAAATGTTTTGGGGTCGGCTGACATGAATCATCCTTTGGAACCGTCCAGGGTGAACTCTCATCTCGACAAGAGAAAAAAAAAATAAAGAAAAGAAAAAAAGAAACGGAAGTAACAAACAATGGAAATTGTCCCTCTCCCGTACCTCCATCCCAAATTCCAAACAAGGGTTATAATAATAAGGCACTTGCATATCATTGAAATATACCTGAATTTCAGCACCTCCAGATTGCCGCAATGGTCGGTTTAAAATACCGACAAGACATGCATGTTGACCAAAGATAGGACCCCCTTCCATACCTGTTGCATCACAAGTAAGAATCTAGAAGCTCGTGTCAATAAAAGCAAATCAATAAGGAAGAAGTAGCTGTACCTGGAAGACATCGTATATCAGCCATCAGCAACGATTTATTCGAAGACGCAGATGGATAGCAATTGGCAACTGAACCAACCGATATACTGATTCAAGCAAAGAAAGATTAAAGAATTAGACCCAGAACACACTATAAAAAAACACTCATCATAAGAAGCGATTCTCGCCTACAACGGCAATTCAAGTCTTCAAGATTAGATGACACTATAATTCCAAGACCTCATCATTCCTTGATTTGGAGCGCTGGCGTGTCATGGAAATTTATAGAGCTATTCGGTCTATTACTGCTTATTGTTTTACTCAAGTCTCAAAATTTAACGAAGGCTAACAAAGGAAAACCAGTACCAATAATGATGGGAACTCCTACCATCTAGACAAAAAAATTATCCCAAACAGAGAACTGGGTAGGGAACTTTAAAAAGCCGGAAGCCTACAAGATTATGCGCAGCCATCATTCTGACATTTTAAACTAGGAAAAAATGAGTCTTGCGTGAGAATATGGGATGCTTTCACATGCAAGACCAGCCCAATGTTTATGTATAATTATTATAGGGTAAAAATGAGTGTTGCGCGAGAATATGAGGTGCATTTTGATTGAGCCGAACAGCAGTATCCCATTCATTAAAGATAGCTTCTTGTTATAAATCCGTGATGATCATTTCATATCCCATATATGTCATCGACTAGAATCACCAATACTTATCTCAATCATATTCATCAGCATTTCATATTCCAAAGACAGCAAGACGAATGGAGACCGCATAAATCTAATAAACTTAAACTCTAACCTGTTGAAGAAGTGCAGTGGAGACAGAATTCCAAAAGGGGATCCCATTGAAAGAATAAAATCTCCCCTCTTATTGGTATTTGCCATCTTAACCTCAGGTACATCCTAGAAAAAAGTAATCGACCCCGTCACTCCTATAAACATGCGATAGAAATTTCAAAACATAAATCAGGCAATGTGTACAGAATGGTAATAAACTAGCTACACGAGAAACTTCACCTCACATAATGAAGGCAGTACAAGAAATGCAATCCTAGTAGCAGCCTTGCTTATTAGGTTCAGATCCTCCAATCCATCTTTACTCTTTGCCTAAAATATAATGAACTTTACTAAGTTTGAACAGGAAAGTGAGTTTACCAACAGGAGACGAGATCAGCTGTTTCAACTCTAAAACAACAAGCACTGTCATTCAAGACAGCAGCATTTCCAAAGAGTGGCTAAACAAAATATGACAGAATGAGATAGCAGATAGACCAACAATTGCAGTCTCAAGATTTTCTTGTACCAAAGTAAGAATAGTTTTACGTCTTGCAGATGCACTATCCGTGAGATGAGCATTGCTCGCAAAAAAAAAACATGTGCTCGTTCATTATTATCTCGATGATGACGCATAGGGTATGTTTCGTCGAAAAAGAACTGAACTAATGAAAATCGAAACCTGAAGTGTATGTACATTGTATTAAGAAAAAAACAGCACGCATAAACTCAGAGCAATCTAAAGTGTGGAGTACAGAATAAGGGAGCAATGAATCTAAAAGGCAAACCTGTATCTCAGAAGCCATTAACTTTTGAGAGCTATCAACGCGAGCTGACAAAGACCAGCCAACCTCCCAACATTGCTCAGATGATCCAGAAGAATCCCCAATTAACGATCGGACTGCTGAAGAAGACGCAGGGACATCGACCTTCATAAGTTTACATGAGATTGCACTAAGAAATTACCATGGAGGAGACAGGGCATCTATATTCAATACAAAAAATTTGAGACAAAATAGCAAAAGGAGAAGCTACAAACGTAAAACTCATCAACAAAGCCGATATATTTCTTGTGACAGCAACTCTGACTTCAGAAACAATGAGCATAGGACTTGAGGAAAAACATAGCTTTTACCAGATAAATGAAGTATTAACTTTTAAACTCTGATTCTACTTCGTGTTATGCCTAGCTGTATCTTCATCTAAAAACTACGATTCTCTATTTACCATATCTGCCAATGGCATTGAAACTCATGACCTAACAAAGAAGCAGGCACAATTCATCAACACATTGAGAAACGAGCGAACACAAACACCTACCACTCTCACAACTCGGGCACTAAACCACTTAGAATCTCCACCATCCAACGACACGGGGTTTTGGAGTGTTCCTTCTTTCATCTATAAATGAAAACAAACAGCACGGCATTAGCTCCGGTGAGCATTTCCCTTGATTAACAGCTAACAAACACCAACCAACAATCACATTACCTCAACCATAACCTCAATCTGAGCACCAGGAATCAACTCAGGGATACCCTAAAGCAATGTAATCAAGCATTACTACATAACCATAGCTATAAACACTCAAAACTCACAGCACAACAAAACATGATCAATAGAATGAAACCTGGGTATTGATCATTTTCGACTTTTGTGACATAAAAGGCTCTACAATTGATGCAACTGTAACAACAACTGCACCCTCTTCACAATTCCCAAAGTTCATATCTTTGAGAAGATTCCTAGGTAACAACAACCCAGAAGCTGAAAGGGTTGTCTTGCCTGAACTGTACAAGAACAACAACAAAAAACTCTAAAAACACATTGACAAAAAAAACCCAGAAAAATCCACAAATAAAACCATGAAAAATCATAACTTTAAACTTACATGTATTGATGAAATGCATGATTTCTCATCTTTAACCCCTTTGGATCCTAAAAATCAATTAAATTCAATAAAGGGTAATTTAACAAACAAACAAAATATTCCCTCAATCTCAAATTCCCAATCGTTTATCTATTTCCAATTAAACTACGGGTTTAGAAAGAATATAGGTAAACAAATGAAGAAGGCGTAAGGAGTATTGAAATTGAGGGATGATCATCAAAGAAACAAGCATATAAGAAGTTGTTAAGAGCTTACAGGGCCAGTGATTTTGACCATAACTGCAAAATTTCTAGCAAATTCAACCATTTCTGAGAGCTCCATGATTACAGAATATTGACGAATGATCAATAGATAAGTACAGAGTATTAAAGTAATCTACTTGGTATTAGTTTTGGAATACAAATAAATAAATAAATAAGATAGATGAGAATGAATTTATTCCTGTATAGAAGTTAGAACAATTGATTATGTGGAGAAAATCCGTGTATTTTTTTTTTTCGGACGACCGTCTTCCTTATCCGTAAAGACAATTTATTAAGAGAATTAAACGATTTTTCAATTATGGATTATGAATTATCAGTAGTTCTCGCGTACGATGGTTTCACCCGTGTTTTTTTTACAAAATGTGATCATTTTGTGGTAAAATAGGACAACTTTTTGATAAAAAATGACCACTTTTGAAAAATAGGTTATTTTTTTAAAAAAGGTAGTCACTAATTACTCAAAAATGGTCATTACTTATCACAATATGGCCACTTTTCAACTGATCGCACGTGCCACGGTCTTATACAAGTTTCTGTAATGAATTATAGACTGTGGATTATTCTTCCTTTACTGGAAAGTGCGGAAAATGGTCGTCATAATCTAATCCGAATTACTTGTATCCTTCTTTTTCTATCATATACCGTATTTAATACGGGTCAAGTAAATAAATGAGTTAGCTAGTTTCGAGTTGAAGATTTGTTTGAGATAAATTAGTATAGAATTACATTTTATTTACGTAATCGCTAAATCAAACATACAATTTTACTTTATCCTTCAATTTATCCGGAAAAGTGTGTAAGATTTAATATTTTGTCGAAGTACATCACGTGTTTCTTTTTAATTGTTCGTGTTTATTAGTGAACGGTATACGTTATAACTTATAAGTGAACTCATTACTTATGTAAATGTAAATAAAGGAAATATCTAAACACATCCCGAAATATCTTAATTCATCTTAATCTTAAGTCATTAATTTTGCCCAATTTATTTAACCTTTTTTTTTTCAAACCTTTTTTCCCCTAATTACTTAAATGAGTCGGAGTAACAATTTTAACTCTAAAATTTAACCCCAGAGTGTCGTGTTTTTATTTTGAATCAATGATAGGCATTCAACACCTCTAAAGTCTAAACACCTACTCTATTTTATAATTTTTCATTTCTACATTTTCGCTTTATTTGGTAATCAACATACTTCTATTAACACAAATAGAAAATCAAAATAAATAAAATAATTAATCTTTTTAAAGATTTGATTAACATATTAATTAACAGAATTAGTTAGCAGATTAAAATTCGGAAACGGCCATCCTCGCAAAATTTGTCATGATAAATTCTCGTTTGAGACGACACTATGTAATTCGAGAAACTAATACCGTCCCACAAATTCCTATTTAAAACGGAACATCGAGGTTAATTAATATGACAGGGTAAGTACAACCGCATATATATAGTGCTTGGAAAGAACGTTAGTACAATTGCTACTTCCTCAAAAACGCACCTCAACACACTCAAGACTCAACCACCTGCCAACCACACTACTGCCGTCACCGTCCCCACCGCCGCCGCCGCCGCCGCAACATACAACAATGCCGCCAGTGAAGGTAAACTTTAGCGAGGTGGAGGAAAATGAAGACCTCGTACAACTACCCAACTCCCCAAATCACCACCTTCACCTTGAAGAAACTATTGCTAATAACAATTGTCGTAACGAGGAGAATTACGAACCCGACCCCGACCCCGAAGACGAACCTGAAGACGAAGACGAAGAAGAAGAGGACGGAGACGAAGCGGATGAAGAAGATGGAAACAAGGATGATGCTAATGACCAAATTGTTGACGATAGTACCTTTATTTCGACTGAGGATGTTGGGAATGTCTTATTCCGCCTTATTGGATCTATTCATCTTTCGGACGATCATGGCGGAAACAACAATCATGCACTTTGCTCCAATGGAGGTCAAATATCATTTTCTATTTTCTATTTATATTATTTACGAAAAGTATCTTAATCAAAAGTAAACTAATGATGAAAATGATGAAGACGGAGGAAGTATAATTTAATTACTCCGTACTAGTTACTTCGTTACGTTTAACAATGTCAATTATTCGGTTACAGTGTCGGAACTAAGGAGATTAGCAGGAACGGTCGCCTTTCTAAGAGTTTATCCTCTCCGTCTCGATCATTTGTTTATTGATTGGGAAGAAGGGAGTAGAATGTTGTTAAAAATATCCGATTTCTGTAACACAAATTCTCACTGAAGACGGTCCCTATCTGTCACAACTTGAACACGAATGCTTTGTGTTTTTAGTTTTAGCTTGGTTTGTTAATAGTTTCTTGTGATGATAACTTCTGGCTCCGCCACTGCTAACTCACCCAAATGTTTATGGATTTTTTTATTTTCCTTTTTTGGTGTGAGTTTTGATTTAGATTGTCAGAAATTGTGACATTTTTGTCTCTTTGGTGTTAAAATTCAGATAAAATTAGAAGTCAATTAAGCTGCAGCGATGATGATGACGATGATGATGAAAACTACACGGAGGACGAGTACGTTCTTCGCTTGCTACTCTCTCTTTTATGACCTCACTAATGACCCTGTTGTATACTTGTATGTAGCAATTATGGTGTGTACTTATGGATGAAGTTAGGACGGTTAGTGAGTTGTACAGTTTTTAGCAAACATTGCTGTAAGCCTGTAATATGTTGCAAGCCGTAAGCTTGGAGCTAATACATTTCCGGGTTTGTAACTTGTCCATGGTTCTAGTCTAACCAGACTAGCTGCAATGAGCTGGATTGGAGCATATTGAGCAAATCTTATTAAGTGGCGAATATGCGTCTAGTAATGCGCTTGTTTGTTTCATGGCAGATTCGTTCTTGTGAGCTTGTCAGATATACGCAAAGAAGTACAATGTCCGATTTGTCTTGGTATGGCTCAGATATCTTTTGTTTAGGGGTCTGTAGTTATAAGTGGCATTTCTCCTGCTTATGTTGCATTGACATTTTCGGACATTTTACGAGTAGGATTCTAGTGCTGTGCTATTTGGTAGCTTCTTATGCTGAGAAATATGGAACCCTTACGTGGAACGTGTTTCTATGATGTATTGCTGATTGCTATCCTACTATTCATTTGTTGGAAGGTGCCCTTGACTATCTATGCCCTAAGAAACCAGACTATCGAAGCTTTAAGGTTCAAAAACTCGTGTAAATAAAGGATAATCTGTTTGCGGTGGTACTATGTTACTGATCAATGAACTAATTGGGAAAAAGGGCCTCAGGCTCTTACTAGGATGAATAGGTGATCTCGGTAAGGTAGTTCAGGCTGTATTGTCGCATCTAGGATCATGTTGGTTAATCAAGATGCAATGGAAATTACACCAAATTGTTTAGATTTAATGATTGAACTTTTAAACATAAGCTGGTTCCTACTTCCCAGTTGAGCTTGTGATCAGTGATTGTATGATTGACAAAAAGATTGTCAAGAATGTGACGATTATAGACGTTATTTCGCTGTTTAAACATCCCTTTCTCAAGAAACTACAGTTATTAGAGGCTAATTTCACGATTCACTTTTGATTTTGCAGTAGAAGGGATCGACAACAGCATTCTGTTAGCTTTTTTTTCTCTTGCATTTTTTGCCCTATAGTTCAGGGCGGTCATTGGTTTGTGAATACAACTATAATATAAATTTTTTTTTGACATTAGTCCAGAATCCCATTTTCCGCATATACTGTTCTTTGTGTTCAATTCCGAAATTCATTGATTTGTCTTCGGATTCATTTTATTTGTTCTCATATTTAGGTCGTCCTTTCCCTGAAACTTACATCAGAAACTTTAAGTTGCTGCAGTTGATCTGCTAGGAATTAGAGCATTTTTTTTTTGTTTTATTCCCTGTTTGTAAGTTTCCCTGGTACATGTGGCAGGGATCATCAGAAAGACAAGAACAGTTATGGAATGTCTTCATCGCTTCTGCAGAGAATGCATTGACAAGTCCATACGAATGGGGTATTGAGAAACTTGTTTTCCCTTCTATACACACTTCTATTTTTAAGACTTGCTCTTAACAGTACGAATGTTCCTAATATTTTTTTTATTTTTTTTATAAAAGAGCGCCTCAGACGAGCCTAGGTGCAAGGAGTATCACCCATGGTGCATTACTTAGCATTTAGCAATTCCAATTTTTCTTCCAATTCTTTTATTCTACACCCTTCCCTTTGCTTCTTTATGCCTAGTATTTTATTTATTTGCACACAATTTATTTCAGAAAATGCAAGTTTGTTTGCAAAAACAGTGTGCATCTTGTGCATGAGGCACGTTTCTTCACCTCATCGTCACACGCTCTAGCCACTATGAGCCTTTGGAACTTACTTTGGCCTTCGGATCTTGTCTGAATGCTGTTCCTTTTATGACTAGATAAATAGCATGCTATAGAGTTAACAGTATCTTTAAAATCAATAAACAGCAACAAGGAATGTCCTGCTTGCCGCACGCATTGTCCTAGTCGAAGGTCTCTAAGAGATGATGCAAATTTTGATGCACTAATTGCAGCTATATTTCCAGATATTGACCAATATGAAGAAGAGGTATACTTCTCTTACATAAAATATGGCTTGAAACACCTTGATTAGTACTCCGTATCATTATTGTAAAGCACATATCATTAATCGCTACCCAGTAAACAAATTTTTTGGGTCACAGGAGCTATCGTTTCAAGAAGATGAAGAGGCTCGAAATAAGCAAGTGAGGCCCTGTTTATTAGATTCTATTGGTAACATTCTAATTCCAACACAACAAGCTATTGAATCTGATATCTTCTGGGCAGATTCAAGCTTCAATTGCCCAAACATTGCAACGGCAGACAGAGGCACTGACCAAGAAGCGGAAAAGGTCACAGATTACATATCGAAGGAGAAGAAACTATAGGTCTGTAGTGACTCTTGTATGAGACAATCTCATATGTGAGACTGACCCACATACTTGTGCATCCCTCACTAAATTATATGGTTATGGATTCGTCTCACATGTAAGACTGTCTCATATGTATTTTGTGATAGGGCTGAGGACGAGGTAGACACTCATGGTCATGATGGTGGAAAATATTCATCTTCCAAAAATGAGCATTGCACTGAGGGTAAATCTCGATGGTCGAAGCGGTGGAGAGGCCAGCCATCACCAGCAAGTGCTAGTCGAGATGGAAGTGACAATGAGCATGATCAAGAGGCTCACAGGGAACCCTTACTTGCATCTGTAGGATTGGTTGGATGCTCAGAAATGTTGGCATGGGGTAAAGGTGGCTTAAGGAGCAACTTCAGATACAGCAGTGGTAAACGCAACCGCCTTACAAAGCTGGGTGACCATCTCCGGAACTTGCATGAGAATGACAGTGAGGTAATCTAATCTCTTTCTAGGGTGACATTGTGCCGCAAATTGGATCCCAATACTCATCAGATCACCTTGTTTTCTTGATATATGGGCAGTTGTGATGAGATGCACAAGAACTTTTGTTTGTTATAGAATGCTAAAAGTAATCAGTTAACTCGCTTGTATTTATATTTTTTTTATCCTTTTTTACTCCAGTGGAACCGAACACTTTCTAATATTTGGCTTTGGAATATGATTGTGATATAGTAAAAGGATTCACTAAACGGTTCATGCTTCTAATTATTTTGTACTAGCAATCCGTCAATGCAATTTTCATCATGGGTCACCTAGAGACAGTCTTTATGGCTTTTATCCTACCTGAGCAATGTTATAGTTGATCCTACTTTTCCGTAATTGTGTGTTATTTTTCCTTTCATTGTTTTACGATATACTGATGATTCCATACTATGATTCATACTAGTAGGCGGCCGGACCAGCTGACTTCAAATAATTTTGGGAATACAGTGGGATGGGGTTTAGGTCTCCAACTCTCCATTACTCTTGATACTTTTCAACTTTCATACGAGCATTATATACTCCCTCCACCCCATTTAAATTCTTCCGGTAGTATAAACTATAAGGATACATAAGTTACAACCTTTTTGGCTTTTTCTAATCATAATAATATGAATATATTTGTTCAGATAAATCAACCCATCCAAATTTCTCTTCTTGCAGCTGGAAATTCAAGTGGTTCTCATTCCTCTCGATCAGCAGAAACCATCTGCTCTACATCATTCCTTCTTATGCAGCCGGCCAACTCTGTCGGTGGAACAATTACGCCAAGTTTGTAGTTTCATCTGGACTTTTAGTTACTTTTTTTCACCACTGCATGTTGTATCTTCTTCATTCCTTGTAATAATCCGTAATAGCCTCTAATGTGTTCACTCTCACAGTTTATTGCTACACAGACGTCATTGGCACCTGAGAGATTGGAAATCTTGGCGGCTAGAGGCCCCTCCTCTAAATCGAGCTCTTTCTCACCCGTGCAAGGTGATGTATTGAGTTTATGTGAATTGGAGGCGGGCATAGATGATTTGCAAGTGTTGGATTCAGAAGAAACACTGGCTGGACTTAGAGCCTCCTGCAATTTTAATTCAGGCCATTTGGTAAGTTTTCATGGAATCTAGAGCATGTTTGTATCTTGTATGGTTTCAGGTTTGGTTGACCAATAACTCAAATGAATCGATCAGTGGAATGGAGTTAAAATGTGTGTTTTTTCCCTGATTTCAGAGGTTGGCATACCGGCAAAAGGCATCAACTTAGTTGGTTTACGAGGAATTTGTGGACGACTGACTTAACTAGGAGAAAACCCAAGAGATCACATATTTGTAAATCCAAAAAAGTATACACTAAGCGAGGGTCGTGACTCGTGGTATGGTTAGATTATACCCGCTATATTAGAAGCTGATTACTTGAAAATCGTTGCAGGAACTGATGTTTGGCATTCCTTTGTCCCGCAAGGCCAAAATACTCAGGAAAGGCTATTTAAAAGAGCCGTTCTTGTGGTGGTTTTGCTGGATGTCATAGGGTTTCTTCTACCTGTGATGCCAAGTTTGTATAAGTTATGTCTAGTCTTCAGAATGTGACGATTCGAGTTTCACAGTAGAAAAGGTATGTTTCCAACAGAATGGTATTTATCTGCGGTTGATTACGTGTGTATTTCGACTTCTGGTACAATGGGGCGGTTTTGTACAAGACTTGATAGATATGTTTGCAGTGAGGCCAACGCGGGTTCACTATGTACTCTGTAGTCGATATGATGCTGACGATTAATTCTGTTTTCGTTCGCAGCAGTTCTTTGTCAATCTGCACATTTGACATAGAAAGCCATCAGTTTGATCTCTTGAAAATGCAATAATGTAACCTGTGAAAACATCTAACCGACTGTCCTTTGGATGCTTGTAATTGTTGAGTACGGCTTGAAACACATCGTTTCAAAATTAACCCAAATTCTCGTTGAAAACGGGTACTATCTGACATCGGAAGACGGATGATGCCCCTCTCGGCTCTCACAGCATAGAAGTAACCGTATTCATGAAATGCTCCATTTTCTCCCACTTGCCTTTCTACTAGTTTTAGTGTGAGAGAAGTGTATCCGTCTTCTATTTATGACGAATTTTGATGCTGAAATCGAATAAGACAGTTCTTGAGGCGATTTCGGACACGTGCAAGAAAAACCGGGAGAGAAACAAACAAGACCCGATACAGTCTCCCTAATCTCCATAACGTTGAAATTGAAGTGTTATAAATAAATAGAATTTTCACGTCGAGTGTCGAAAAAGGTAAACCAAATCCGTACCAGTTAAATCTCGTGTCAATTTACTTAAATAAATGAGTCATTAAATCTCAACGAAAATCCGTTAATTTTTATCACGTTCGTATCGTATTTCCACGTTTTGTCATTGTATCAATTTACTTAAATAAACAATTATTAAATCTCAACGAAAATCCTTAATTTTTATCGCTTCGTGTCGTATTACCACGTCCTGTCATTGTTCATCGGCTCTATTTAAACCTACCCGTCTCAAATAAATACGAGCAAAACCGAGTCCAAATCCGACCCGATCGCTTGTCATTGTGCACGGACGGTACTGGTACAAATGGTACCCAATAATTCCATACGATCATTATTCTTGCATTTACGGCACACTATCCCATCATCATCAATCAACCAATCAACCAATCAACAGAACTTACAGAACCACTCCAGCATTGTCATCACTGAATCACTGATTACCAGAAATTAAGTAATACGAGTAAGGTTAAAGGGTAAAGTATAAATTAGGTAAGAATGGTTGAGGTAACAACAACCAAGGTAAACAGTGAAAAATACAAAGAGTATCTCGCCGGTTTACTTGCCGGTGTTTCCACTGTTATCACCGGCCACCCTTTTGATACCGTCAAGGTAATATTTTTTGGGTAATTCGGAAACCGTCTCTTTGTATTCCCGGAATTTGCAAGATGGTATTGTTTATTTCATCCCAAATTTATTGGATATTCCCCCTTGTATATATTACCGGAATGTATGGAATTGGAGTGAACGAAATGCGTATTTAATCGTCATAGGCGGAAGACGAATAGTGCCCCTCTCACATCGTGCAGGTGGCAGTATCATGAGATGAAATAGAGTTAGGGTTTAGGGCCAAATTTCCTACCACTATTCGTCACAAGCAAGACTCTTTGATTTCCTGGTAATTTAGGGTTTAGGGTTTAGGGCGTAGAGTTGCTGCTTGGCTAGGATTTTTAGCTCGAGGGTAAGGTTGTGTACATTTGATATCTCATTAAGATGTGCAATTGCGGGGGTAAGGTTGTGTACATTCGGTATCTCATTCAGATGTGCAATTGTGGGGGGGGGGGTTATTGGGGTGATGTTATTGTTGGCATTGTTGTTAGAATCCGGATTGTAGATTTTTGCAATTATGATCAAAACTCCGATCTTTAGTATGTCTAATTTCTAAATTACAATTGTAAATGTAAATACATTTGAAATTGAGGTACAGTGTGTATTTTATCAAGTTCTCGATGCAAATTTCTATCTTGGGTCATTCGGAAACATCGTGTTTGTGGTAGTTCTGTTGTTCTTGTTGTGTGGTTGCTTTAGGTTGACTTCTGTGCACCTTAGAGAACTTCCCTGCTAGAAAACTATCGATGAAAATATCAGTATATCACGCTATAGCGTGCTGTACATTAGTTGTAATGATGTAGTCTCTTCTATATGCAGATTTTGAGCTATACTCTATTGTATTCTTTCTCATGCTTTAATTGAACTGTTCCTATTAGGTTATGCTGCAAAAGCACCATAATGAAGTTCATGGCGTTAAATACAGAAATGGACTGCATTGCACTGCTAGGATATTGCAAAATGAAGGGGTATGCATCTCTCATATACAACTTATAAGGTTAGGAGCCTCTCTTACATAAGTTAGATGGTTCAATTATTTGTTACGGTCCTTCACCAGGGAACGTTCTCTCACAAGCGAGAATTGGTGACTGTAACATTGGTGCGCTCTTATAGAGCTGGCCTAATATTCTGCATATAATTCTTGATGCTTATTTGTAGTGATTAGTGAACCAGCAAGGCACATAGACGAACTTTGACGAATTTGTGGATTTGAAATATAATAGGTTTAAAATGGGTATTCAAACCTTTTGTGCTTTTTTAAATAGCCGACGATTGTCTTGTTTGTCGTAGAGGGTCAATTGAGAACAACGACGCTATTATAGATCAGAGGTTGCACATGTATGAACCCCGTTCCTCACAAGAAGCGGGAGTTTCTTTGTGGCACTTGATTATTGATGACGATGATCACATGTAACTTCGTCTGGAAACCCCCGTGATGGGGTGATCATGTATCTGATGTTGATTCATAACTGTGAAGGATATATACCACAATGACAACCATGTAATGTAATTAAAGGCTAATCTAATGTGTCAAACAAGTACTTTATAAAATGATTGTACTTTATAAATTGATAATTGTACTTAATAAATTAATTGTGAATGTTTATGGCTCAACCATATGGTCCATAACAAGTTGGCATTGGCATCATAATGTAGCCTGTCGTAGTCGCTCTGGATGGCTGAAAATTCGGAATTTAACTCACATTCATAGGACTTTCTATTGCATACACTAGTGAAAGAACCAATTGTACCGTAAATACATGTCAGACATACGGTTGCTGGTGTTGATGTCTAATCTTTCAATCATTGGCTGTCTAGAGGGGAAAAAAATTGCTCAATGACCATTTTTTTCGCCTCTTAGTGTTATCTTATACTAACTTGATACTACTCCAGAGCAGCATTTTGTGTATTATGTACAAGTAGTTAATAAGGCATGATGATTAGGATGACGTCGCATTTGCAGGATTATTTTCTAATGAGTTTTGCATGCTCAATCTTTATAGATAAAAGGGCTTTACAGGGGTGCAGCATCGTCTTTTATTGGGATTGGTTTTGAAAGTTCACTTCTTTTTGGCATGTATTCACAGACAAAACAAGCGCTGCAGGTAACCATCTTGAAAAGAACGTGCTTGTTGAACAAAGAATTCTAAGTGGTTACTTCAGTAATCAATTTGCAAAACGTCGTCTTACACATCTACTCGAATTTACATCTTTAAGAGTGGCACTTAAAATTGAACCTCCTATTGACGGAATTTGTTTTCTTGCTTTCAAGGTTAAGCTGCAAAGTTCCGGTCCTGATCCTTTGGTCATAATTCCATCAGCAGCATGTTCGGGAGCTGTAATTAGTTTTGTTTTATGTCCTACTGAATTAGTGAAGGTAAATGTGTTTTTCATCCTTTTGCGGCAAACATTCCTTTTCTATATGTTTGTCACGAGCTCACGAGAAGTTCTTCTGGTCCGGCCAATTTAAGGGGTGACATTAAGGGTAAATGATGCTATTAGCAAATCATCTCCGCTCTGGTTTGAGTATGCTTGGGATGTGATATTAGCAAATCATCTCCACAATGGTTCAAATTGGGTCATTTTGTGGTGCATTTATTACAGCCTTACAGGTCATTCCAGATCGTTAGGTGTAGTTCCAAACATTGGCGGATCTGGGGGTGGATAGGGTAGGCAAGTGCCATTCCGCAACATAAAAATAAGAATAATTTCTGGTTCCAAATCCTGCATCCGCCCCTGGTTCCAAATTAGTCCTTTCGTGTCAAAAATGATATATTTTGGAGCAGGTCTATACTGGACCGACAAAGTTTGGCATGCTTAGGTTGGATCAATTTGGGCTTTGGGGGATATTCAGATTGTTATGTTCAGATCCAATACGAGATTCCTATATTCGATTATATGCTTCTGACATTGAGCTTCTTCAGTGTAGGATGCAAGTCCAAGGGACAGATTCCTTAGTTCCAAAGTGTAGCAGATATACTGGCCCCCTTGATTGCGCGTTAAAAACATTCAGAACTGAAGGGGTGAGGCTATTCTGTTAACTGTGAAATTAAGTACATGAAAAGTCTTGAAAAAAATGTTTGAGCTGATGATATAGGTGTTCAGGTACGGGGAAATTTCCGAGGTGGTTTCACAACTTTCCTAAGAGAATCCGTGGGAAATGCTGTGTTCTTCAGTGTTTATGAGAACGTCAGGCATGTCATGCACTTACAACTCAAAGATGTGTCTCGTGATTATAAAAGTATGGCTGAATTGGGGATCGGGCTGCTCACTGGCGGCCTTGGTGGTGTTGCTGTATGTGTCGTGACTCGTGATCAACTAAATAACACCCTCGAGTTTTTCATTTATTTTTATGGTTGCTTCATTTTCTAAGGTTCGCTTTCTGAAAAAATGCAGTGCTGGTTAACTGTTCTGCCGTTGGATGTAGCTAAGACTATGATTCAAACAAATCCCGATCAGAAATACACAAGAAATCCTTTCCGAGTTTTGAACATGGTAATGATTGTCCTCTAATATTCTTCAAGCTTGCAAGTTAACGAGGCTTTCCTGAGACGGTCTCACGTGATACTCATTTTACTGCCTCGTTATATTTTTTCTTCTTCCATTGTAGGTCTACAAGCAAGCCGGGTTAAGAGGATGTTATGCAGGCTTAGGTCCGACAATAATGAGGGCATTCCCAGCCAATGCTGCAGCAATCGTAACCTGGGAGTTTGCAATGAAAATCTTAGGAATCCGACATGACTAGTGAGGTCATACACAAAACTCCCAACCTGTGACTCGGAAATATTCACGTCCAAGATAGAGAAAAACAAGACCGAAGCTCAGAACCTCAGTGAATCACTGCAAATCTTTAGACGGTAGGATTCTACCGAGCACTCCATGAAATGATTCGAATTTTGCATTATTTAAGACAGTAAGTCTTGTCTAAGATCGATGTATTTATACTATTAACCTTTCATTAAATTAGCATGAATTATTTGAATAGGAAATCTTGTCCCTTATTTGCCCTACTGTCAACAATGTTTATCTTATTTTTTTAGCTTTTTTTACTGTTTTGGTGCCCCCACAATTCCACCAACGTTGTTCTTCTTTGTTACTCTATTGCAGATTTGCAGTATTGCGCTTCTGGTCCCTGGTGTGCTCTAGTTAGTTATGCTTGAGAAAGGCGTTGTTAACTACAGTCGCCGCGACAATACTGCACTGCCTAGATACTTTTGCTTGATGAAACGACTCCTGCAGGAAAGGGAAAGGACGGGAAAACGAAACAGTTTGCTGGAAAACCGCTTTCTCAGTTTCCCGAGGAGTGTTGTTTGAGGGCGAGGGTTGGAAAAAATAGGAGAATCCTTCGACATTTAGTGATAGATCGCGGACTAAAGTTGTTTCGTCTCATCAGTTGCAAAGGTTCCACGAATATATCTCCGTCGTTATCAGCCAAATTTGGTGTATTTACGACTCTTTTCGCACTAGTTGCATAGGTTTCTGGAGTGTATCTCAGTCGTTATCATCCAAATTTGGTCTGTATACTACTCGTTGAAAAGCTAAGAACATCGGCTTTATTCTCCAACTCCTTTCACTCCATGTGACCATGTCCCCATATAACTCAAAATAATATTCGCCATATCTCCACAATTGGTTTTGACATAGCTTGTATGAACCACTCCGGGTTGTATCAGGGTCGCTTATGGGTTTATCGCTTACAGAGTTACGGGTCAATCGTGCGCTTATTGGTTGTTTTAGATCACGGTTATCTAATGGCTTCAAATTACCTATTTCGAGTCATTTTGGACCACTTTCGTCTAACAAATGTTTTTTGTTGGGTCGGGTCGTCAAGTTGGCCACAAACAAATGTTTTTGGTACCTTTTAAGGCAGGACAATACTCGGTAATCAAATAAAAAACAACATAATAGTTTTGGCGCAAGGCCAGTACAATCAAAGTGGAAGGAGGAATTGAACACGTAACCTAATTGTTACGATAATTAAGGTCTTTAATGGTTTACATGTACTTACAACAACAGTAATTGAACTAAGGATTAAGCTCACAAAGAGTTTATTAAGGGTACTTAATTAACGTGTTAATTCATGATTAAGGGTTTGACAGAAGATAGAGAGCTTGGTTTGGATCACATGCCGGACGTTTCGCCCGGAGGTTGGGTTTGGGTATCGAAGGAGCTTTTCCTTCTCCTTTCGTTGTGTCCGGCCAACCGCCTCCGGCAACTCCTCTTTATGTCGTCGAACTCTGATACCTCGTGAAACCTTCTAGCACACATCGTTAACTATTAATATAACACAAAAATAACAACAAAAATAACACAAAAATAAAAACAAAAAACCGTTTATAATAAAAGACCGTTGTATAATGTATAATGACTGCATTATGTGTTATGCACGATATTTAATGATTAATTACGACTTTTTAGGTGGTTTATGATTGGAAGTTTATTGTCTAGATGTCATAAATTTTTACTTTTTTTGGTAATTATAAATTAAAACTTGAAGTACTTAAAAATGCATGGGGCTAAGTAAAGAAATCATCGACGTACCGTGTTAGTTGTTAGCCTTGTTTTTACATAATGCTATGATTGGATTGTTATCATTTCGATTAGAGTACATAACTATATCTAGGTTTTCCTAACGGAAAATGAGTTAGCGTTATCGGGTGGCGTTCAATCTCGACGTCATCCTCTTACATATAATAAATGAAAACTCAAATAATAATGATTACATCACATGCAATAAATGGGTTTAGAAATAAAAATTTTCATTAAAATAACGGAGTGAAATAAAGTGAAAATTATTCGGTAAAAAATTATTAGAAAGTATACCTTCTTAATTTCACACTCTTTTTCACTTAATTGACTTTTTTTTGTTCCAAGTTCTAAAAAAAATAAGACCAATAACTCGAAATGAGTGGTAAATAAAAGAAAAATTAATACGGAGTATCCATATTAATAACTATAGTAAGTGGATCATACATTTAATGTACTATCACCAGTTTTATAGTTCCTGGCCATTATAATAATTTTTTCAGTTTCGTTTTAAAAAATTTGAGTATTGTTATAAAAATTTTGAGTTCATTTATTTTAACATTAAACTAAAAAATTACAATAAAATTCAAAAACATTAAATATAAACTTAGTTAAATTTTAATTATAACGGAAAACAGATTAAAATCGAAATTATAAAATTTAATAAGCTCAAAAATAAATAACTAATAAGGTAATACGCTCAGAAAAAGTACTCATATGTTCAAAAACAAGTAAGGTCTGAGATAATACATCCGATGTATGTTCCTTTTTTCTTTATTAATTACTAGGTTAATATACTATATACAAAGCTTAACAATGGTTAATTTATATTAATAGTTATACTATATACTTAAATAGAAAAATTATTCAATTTGATCAAACTTCAAGAGTTACACAAGTTAATATTACTCTTTAATTCAAATATTTCTCACGATGAATAAAAAGTTAATGACTGAGACGAAACGACTACTCATCAGTCCGTTTATATTAGCCAATCGATCCAATTTTGATTCATTGTTAGCCCCTCGTTCAATCATCTAAGTAAGCTACTTAGTACTTAGGGTGTCACTAACGTGACCGTGACCGTGATGTAACATATATATATATATATATATATATATATATATATATTTGACGAAACTAAGACAAACATGTACAAACCTGCTACATTGCTGGCAAAACCGTTGATGGTAGCGATTCACGATAACAACCGGTGCCTTAGCATGAAATTCACAAACCTTGTGTCGCCGGTGATAGCGCTTAGCATCGGTTAAATCGGCCGTGCAATTATCGGCTTGACAACACACAATAATATTATTATTATTTGATCCGTTTCCAGTTTGATCGTTATTATCATCATCTCCTTCCATTGTACTAGGAATTGAAGGATGTGAATTTCTCTAAAGAAAATGCCACCAATTTATATAATTTGTTGCATAGTGAAGTTATAAGAGACTTGGTTTAACTTATAGCCGGACCACAGTGGGATCTTAACCCCACAGCCTATCCGGACAATATACGTTTTTTATTGTTAAATTTGTTTAACTTGAAAATTTTACGTCTTTTAGATTAAACTAGTTTTCAACCAGTGTAAAATTGCGTGGATATATTTTTAGAAAAATTGCGTTGGATAATTAATATTTAACGAATTGTGACAATAATACGTGAATATTTTGCACATAATTAATTTCTATTATATTGATAATAGGTTAAAATGCATGTATTGTCGCCACAATCATAATTGTTTTTTTTTCGATTGTTGTAAATTGTTAATTATTGTTGTTTATTGTAATTATTTATTGATCATAAATTGTTATGTAATAGTTCTGCACAGACCGACACTCAAAATTATTATATTTTCTTATATAATATTTAAGTTCATGTTATACATATCGACATTTACGTAGAAATTAATGTTTACGGAGTATCGTAATTGTTTTTTCGATTGTTGTAAATTGTTAATTCTTGTTGTTTATTGTAATTATGTATTGATCATAAATTGTTATGTAATAGTTCTGCACAGGCCGACACTCAAAATTATTATATTTTCTTATATAATATTTAAATTCATGATATACATATCGACATTTACGTGGAAATTAATGTTTACGGAGTTAAATGAAAAGTTTTATGTAATAATTGCCAAAACTATTAATTTCAAGCAATTGTTTTAAAATAAATTCAATATATATATTAGTGCGGCTCGCACCATAATGAATTAGGAAAAAAAGAAAAAAGAATTTGAACATGGATTGATGACGTGCTCAACCAGAACTCTCCAAATGATCTTGCATTAATATAGATAAGATACTGAATAGAAATGAACTAAAACTGATACTATATACTGACTCTATCGATTTTGGATATGTCAGTGCTTGTAGCGGGAAAGGTTTTACAATTATTTAGGTGTAATAAAGAGAACAAAATATGAATAAGGAAGGACAATAATATAATGGGAGGACCACGTACTCCATTATTTTGCACCATTCATTATTAAGTTGCTTAGTTATTGGTTTAGCTATAGCTAGCTAGCTAGCATGCAATTCCCTCCTTTTGTAGTGAGGTCTTAGTCTAAGAAAGTCATTGTTAAATGGAAGGTAATTTTCATGGCGGAGCCGGGAATTGAACTTAGTGCTGGTAAAAAGTTTTTAGCAGTTGTTATAGCTTGATAGGGTAATAATTAATAATTAATAAAACACTTAAAATAGGTTCGATTGTTCGAGAAATTTAACTAAATTTTTTAAAATATTTATCCTCAAATTGGAGCAAGTAAACAATAAACCTATTAATCTACTTAGCACTCTTGTCTTTGTTGTAAGTTGTTTATACTATTTGAGCTAAGCCATTGGCATTTAAATAAGAAAATTGTTGTAAATCATGAAAATAGTTGATTGACTTCTAAATAAGAAAATGGTGAAAATAGCCATTGGCTTTTAAATAAAAAAATTATCGGAATTTGTGAAATAGTCATTGGCTTTTAAATTAAAAAATTATTAAAAATATATATACTCTATTCATTCAAACTAAAACAAATATTTGTTTTTATGCCGGGTGCATAACCCTACTTTGACCATATTTTTAAGCATTATTATGTTAGTAAACATATTATTTATTTTATAAAAGACGTTATGATACAAATAAATGTAAATTCACAAGTGTTATATTGTATCTTTGAATTTTTTGAACAATTCTTAGTTACAATTTGCAATATTGCATAATGGAAAGAAATAATTCACGTTATAGATATAATTTGAGTATTAGGATCTTTACATTTTTCTTTTTTTATTAACAGTATTTAATTAAAAATGACGATTTTTTTGGCTTATAATTCTATCTTTTCACAAAGCCTTTTAGCTCTATAATTTTTTTATTTTCATCTTTATTTTATTTTGTTTTCCTTCTTTTTTTGGATGATAAGGGAACCCGTGACCACTATTTTTGAAGCGCACTGGATAAACTCCCAAATAAACGTGATATCCAGCAAACCACATACACCAGGTTAACCACCCTTTTTAGAAGGTGACAGACTCAAAATCTAGAAGGCATAACCTCAAGCCTTTTACCCCTCAAGATTATTGCTCTCGGTGAAACTTGAACCTGAACCCCTTGAAAATGTAGCCCACGTTGTGAATGAGGAATCATGTTAAGTAATCTCAAATCACGTTAGAACTATAGCTCTGTTGTTGTTGTTGTTGCTGTTGTTGTAACAATTCAGAAATTTTAAACTCTAAAACCCTACAAAGCATGTGGTATTTGGATATGAATAAATGAGCGGTTTTTCTACTGTATGTCCTTAGGACACTCGGTTATAACCTAAATATTATAATATTCACAAGATATTTTCCCTAATTATGTTGTAAATATTTCCACGTTCTGGTTATTAATGTATGCTCTAAAGATACACGTTAGAAAAATCGATATATAAAATACTTAAAAATACCAACATAGTATTTGATAGTGCAATGATTCCCATCTTTTTTAAAATGGGAGCAAACAAAACCTATAATTCTACGAAAGTATGGTTTTCAAAATTGATCTTTTTTTGGTAATAAATGTAACTTTCTTTCCTTCTCATCTTTTGGCTTTTCCAAGATTCCCATTATCACTTTCTCAATCAATGTCGTTGGATATGCTTAACTTAAATGATTTGTTTTTATGTGCTTAGATTTCTAAATAGATATATTGTTTAATGAGTGAATTATTTGAAAATTATTGTCAATTGGCCAAAGGGAATTGTCTAGTATTTTTGACTAATAATCGCCTCCGTTTCCACCACGAGTTATAGAAGATCTTCCCAAACTTTGAGGTCTTTGATACGCACTAGCTATGCTAAAGATTAATTATGTTAAGTTTGTGATTTATAAATTGCAAATATTGCTTATATATTGCTTATGACGATTACACGCGTGTCTGTAATGTCTCTCAATCAGATCTTTTTTTTTTCAACATTACTCAAAGTATGTGTTATTCGACACACACTAATAAGACAATGTGATTTATAAAAGGTAAAGTAGCAACATACTCGCTGAAAGGAAGCCCCTTATGGGCTATACAACTTGTGCAACTGATTGTGTAAAATCCGAGATTTATAACAAACTTTACCAACTTTGTTAAAAAGAGTATGAACTTTATCGTAGAATTTATGAGTTTAATCATGAAACACAACAAAAAATAAATACTTATAAGCTTGAATAAACGTATGTTGGTTGTATTTGATATTGTAGAACTTAATGTATAATTATATTTGTGAAAATGAAATTTCATTGTAAAAAGACTAAAAATAATCTTATTAGTTCATTCTCCTATCTTTAGCAAACTATAATAATGATCACAAGTGATTATGAGAAATCTTCAAAACTGGTATTATAGGTAGTCTCTTAAAAACGAGATGACCATTCTGTAAATTTCACTAAGTGATCCACACCTGGTCATTATAGATTAATAGGGCATCAATCATCAACTTTAATCAGTCAAGAGATATAATAACAGTACACTTCAAAATCGTAAAAAAAAGCCCGACAACTGCACCCAAAATAACGAGAATAGAAAGTTTACATAGGTAGCTCAAATAAGTGAATGCTAAAACCAAATAACAATAAATGAAAAGGGTACCTCATCCTTCACCCACAAATGATTGATCACTTCTCTCATCTTTAATCCGTGTACGACACATGTGAAACTCCAATAATTAAGATCTCTGTTAAGATACAAGACAATTGATTAGACCCCAGCCAACCAGCCATGCATCACCTTAAGATTTTGGTAAATTGATTGCCGGAATGATCTTCTCACATGGTAATATGGTATTTGAGTCAGCATAACCAAACCGTCACAAACTCAAATAATCTTAAGATCTTCTTAATTAAGTGATTAATAATTTAAGATTATAATTAGCTTTAAAAGTGATTAAATAATAATTAGATAGGAGACTAATTAAGAAATCATGAAAGAGACCAATACAATCTTAGCTTGATACTCTCCTAACTAGATCCAAACTTTCTATGAATAGATAGGAGGGCCAAGTGGATGACGAATATGAATGAAAATGGGGTCTTAGTTGCATTCTTAGTGCCTTAGCATTAGTTCTCTTGTCAATTTTACTATTCTTTTTGTTCTCTTATGATAATATATCATCATTTTTTCTTTAATTTATGCTCTTTGATTGTGATTTTAAGGATCTTCATAAGGTTTACAACTTCTGAAATTATGTCTATCATACATGTGATCACGAATCATTATCATATTTGTTTTTAGCGGATTTGTTTTCGTTCAATTATTTGAGAATAATTGATCAGATTGGTTTCTATAAGGAAACAACAACGCTGTTTAAAATCGAATAAACATATTCATGATAAACACATTCACTTTTACATACAGTAATATCATTGTGCACTTGTGATTATAATGTCGGGATAGATATACTATTGACATTACAAACATACCTATATATATATTAACTTTCGGTTATAATAGTATTTTGTGAGTAATAATGCATTAAAATACAAAATATTAAATAATATATACTCCGGATTAATTACAATCGAAAAAATATTCCAAATTATGATTTTTCATGCATGCATTAACACAAAGAAAAAGAGAATAAAAATATAAAATACCATCATATATATTCACATATATTGCTAGTTGAAAGTTAGTGACATCACATCATAATATATGACGAAAAAATCATAGCTCATGAATGATGTATGGGTTATATTATAAGTAAGTATAAATTAATCAATTGTTTACTATTTCGGTTCATATCATCACATGAATGTGTATATATTCTTGCCACATGTAACATTTTTTGAGGTTTAATTTATGTTACGAGGTTTGTGAAAATAGCACCAAATTCTTCCAAATTACTTTAAAAAGATGTTTTGATAATTTATCTCCACCTATGAAATTTGGTGTCCAATAGAATGTCTTTCTGTCAAATGACAAGAATGAGTATAAGATCCCGATCCTCTTCATTTTCACAAAGAAATTGGGTTTTTATTATTTATCAACTGTACGAATTAAATTCGTATAGATTTATTTGGAAAATAAAAAGGTAGATTAATGAAATTGGAATATATAATATATTAATGTTTTGGAATATATAATATATTAGTTAAATTAAATTTTAGGTTTTTATTTTACCGGCATAGTTCAGCTCCATTCAACTTATTTCAATTCAGTTAAATAATTTCAGTTAGTCAAAGTTAGTGAGTTGATCAAAACCATTAAATGAGTGAATCTTGATTACCGAATAATCTTTTGAGATAAATAATACTCTTACGAGTATTTAAGAAAGTTGGCCAATGATGCACTAATCCTACATTCAATTTTCCTACTTAAAGTAGGGAATAATGATATAAATAACGAGTTATATTGCCACTTTGAAATACCGTGTGTATCATACTTTATACTATTTTTGTGAAAGACTAAAATAACATAAATTTACAAAAAAAAAAAAAAAAAAAAAAGATAAAATGATGCAAGTATATGTATTGGTGACTATAATTTTGCCTACAACAACTCTTTTATAAGACTGACATGCAGTATGAACCGGCCAAGAAGTAGAATACACCCAAATTTAATTAGTTAACTTAGGAGTCGTTTGGGTCGCCATGAGAATATAAAATTTCCGGGAAGATCAAATTCATATGAACTTGAAAATCACGTGAATTATTTAAATGTTGTTTGGTTGAATGTGGGAAGTTCAATTCATGTGGAAATTCCCACTTACCTAGGGGGCCTAGGTAAGTGAGTTCCTACATTATGTAGGAATTGGAGTTTACATAAGAAGTTGCACTTCCCATGAATTAGGCAACCAAACGACATTCCATTTAACAACTTCCCAGGATTTTCGAATTCCCATGATTTTAAAAGGTAACCAAACAACCCCATATACTCCCTTTGATTTACCCACTCTTCATTTGCAAAAGAAATAGAAAATTATTTTAGACCATACAAAACACTCCATCGCACATACATTTAAATCTGGACAAATTTTTTTTTATAAAAATATGACTACCATAAAAATGGTAGGAGAGAAGACATGAGTGAATAGAAATTATAGGAGTAAGTAGTTTTTATTTTGACAACCCAATATCCTATCATTAATACTTACATATTTAAATATCTAAGTTACCAACAAAATATTAGGTTATCAAATTAATACATCTCCACCGTCTAACTTAAGACAGATGCAAAAGGAGAAAACTCCAAAGTTACTGTATGATTCGATTTATATTTCAGTTTTATTTTGATTACCTAAAATTTTATAATGAGTACGGACATATTTAAATATACAAGTTATCAAAATAAAATATTAAGAATTTTTACAAATTTATTCACTTATTTAGTTGGGCTTTCTCTGATTGGGCTTTAATTTGGTGATCTTATTATATAAAATTGTTGTTTAAACCGCTTTAAAACCGTTTGTTATCTTTTTCAGAAAACCAACATTTTTATTTTTGAGAGTTTTAATCACAATATCAAATGGGTTGAATAGGAGGGCAAAATTGGAAGTTTATATAAAGGATCGACGATAATTAGTAAAAGTGTCGACGATAATTAGTAAAAGTGTCGACGATTTGTAGCATACCCCTTAGTTATAAGGTTTGTGTGTAATTCCTATATGTTTTTTTCCGGAATCTAAGGCCTCTTAAAAATGGGTAAATTATCGAATTTTTTTCCCATGAATTTCCAATTCCTCAATTACGGAGGGTTTAATTACCAACCCCTCCTAGGTAATTGCAAACTCCTGTATTAATTCAAAGCCAGGATGTCAACCAAACGAGTTTTGGCAATTCATATAAATCGATCAATACATGTGTTTTGTCAAATCATTTAGACCATTCCCAAGCAACAAGTCAATTTAATCGGGTCAATTGCATATTAGGCATTAATCTCTCGTTATTGACCTTGACCACTTAAACCCTCCCAAGCAGAAAGTCACGACCTAGGCCAATAAACCCTCCCAAACAACCACTTTTTAGCTTTTCTTTTTTTTTTTTCTTTTTCTTACATGGTTGGAACCAATTAAAATGTGTCACGTATGAGGTCGATTGGTGAGTCAATTTACCTCAAATTGGGTCGATTTGTGACCCAAATCGACTTGAGTCAATTCTAATCGATTTCTTAATTACAATTAACTTGACTCGACCCCAAATCGACCTCCCAATCGACCTTGATTGGGGATGGTCTAAGAAAATAATATTTCCCACATAACAACCAAACAAGACTTTATTAGGTATCGTTTATAGTAGTAGTTTTGTTTGATTTTCGGGGTTTTGCAACTTGATCTACAAAAATCGAGAAGTTTTTATTAGCTTTTGAACATTCTATTTTATTACTCCATGTTATAAGAATATTGATTTTCAGTAATTATTATGTGAGACGGTTACATCGCATGTTGTTTTTTTATGCAAAATGTAACTATATTTTCGTTAAAAGGTAACCACCTTTTTTCAACTAATTTTATTGGGCTTTCTCTTATTCAATTAGTAAAAAATGATTTTAAACAATAATTCGGGTTTCTAAATTGTATTCCACCTAAATTACACTAAGTTTTGGGCTCGTTGGGAGCATATTGTTAGGATGGGCCAATTCCAATTGGGCCTATATGTGTTACTTTTCTCAACGCCAGGCCTTCTGATATAACTGCGTTTTTTTTTAAAGATAAAATGTGAATAATAACTGCGTTTTTGATGAATCATATATCCGTGTTAAACAACAACTAGTTTTATACCCGTACAATAAATGTACGGTTATGTTTTTAAATATTGATTACTAATAAATACTCGTATGTGACTAATGAATACAAATATAATTCAAAATAAAAATTAAGTAGATAGTATATAAATTATTATCAATCATGAATTACTAAAATAAACCATTTTTTTGCTATAAAATCCGACCTATTTCATTACTAATGTAAAAGGCAAATTTTATTTGTTATGGTTTCAGAATTAACGGATTTTTTATTAGAAATATTGTTCCCGTGTTTTTTTTTATTACCTACTTGTGTGTTCTTTATAAGTGTCAATTATTTGATTATTATCAATATCATCTCAATCTCTTAGGAGTAGATCTACATGAATAAGATTAATTTGCAGTTTTTTTAGCATAATAAAATTATAATTTTTAGATTTTCAGTTTATTTCCATTATTTTATTCCAGTATTTTCTTATTTCAATCAATCAATTAGAATGAGTTAAATTTTACTCCTTTTATAGAGATAGATTATTTGATTATTATCAATATCGTCTCAATCTCTTAGGAGTAGATCTACATGAATAAGATTAATTTGCAGTTTTTTTAGCATAATAAAATTATAATTTTTAGATTTTCAGTTTATTTCAAGTATTTTATTCCAGTATTTTATTAGTATTAGTATTATAATTAGTATTATCATTAATCGTTAATATGCAACCTGATTAATAAACGTAATATCCCCACCTGAATAATTTCCTAATATACAGGATTTTTGTTACGACATTGGTGAAAACGTAATAATTTTGATATATATTCGACCATTGTATATCGTATTTACCGTATTTTATTTTGTTTGATATCTTAATTTATATTTGATTTGATTGAAAAATTGGAGAATATAATGCAATTTAATGTTTGGACTGTAATTATTTTTCGTGTTTGTAATTTTTTGTTTTTCGGATTTGATTTTTATGTTTGGACCGTTCTAAATCTTATTTTATTGAAACGTTGTATACTGTTATTTATATTTTCGATGAAAAATAATTTGATCGTATCGTATTTTATTATGATAATGGCGAAATGTGAATTTAGGAGAGAGAGAAATTAAATCTAACTAAAGTTAGTGGGTAGTTATTTTTTCTTATTTCAATCAACCAATTAGAATGAGTTAAATTCTACTCCTTTTATACAGATAGATTTGTCATTGCTGAGGTCCGATGGTACAAAACTAGGTTACGGAAAATGACTTTATCAGTTAAGCTCGCCAAAATTTACTTTTTATTATCATGGGGAGAGTGGAAAATTGATGTGTGTCCAAATGATCATTTACTAGACATAATGCGACATAGATTTGAATACGTATGTGTGATAATATGTTCAAGTTTGAGATGCGACATAAATTCGATAATCTTATTTAAATTTTAGACCTTATCTTAAAACGAGGAATGTATAATTGTATACAATACATAATGTTTTTTTTTAGTTTTTAACATAAATCCAGTATGAAAACTGGAATATTTTCGAGTACCTAATACTATGGAGTACGCCAATACGGAGTAATTTTTATACTACAAAAGTTATAAAATTTAAAGAGATTTGATTAGTTTTTAATTTATTAAAATGGAAAATTTATTTATTTTTCTTTTGTGATAGGAACCTCCATATTCTTTATTGATTTAATTACTCTCTCTCATTAATTAAGTGTAAATTTAATAAAAAAAACTATACACCAAATGACTTTCCAAGTCTAATGTAAGTTGCATAGTTTAAATATAAATACTTTTACGAGCACATAATTAACCCACCTTTTCAAAACATTTTAATTATACAAAACACTGAATCTAATCACGATGAATATTTTATGAACTTCAAGATTATATTCTTAGGTTATACGAAGTGTATATGATTAACTTAGGTTATTTATTGTGTTATGATATAACAGAATAACCTAAACTTAAAAAAACGCGATATTGTTAAAGAAAATCATCAAAAGATTTTAGGAAAACCTATTAATAACTACATATTATAAAATGGAACTCTTTTTAAGAGTTGTGAAAATTTGTTTTTTTTTCCTCATATTGAGACTATACATAATCTTGGCAATAATTAATGAAAATTGCTAGCAATTTTTCTACTTTAAATGCTAAGTAATATATTTAATTCATTATTATTACATTTTAATTTAATTCCTTCCTTCACCATCCATCGTCACTACCTTTGTCGCCACTCGCCAACCACCAATCCTCTGCCCACCCATCACGCATTCACGCACCATTTATTTAGCAAGTTCTTGGATGCAATACGGATATCATTGAATAACTGAGTCTGACAAATAACAAGTGAGTATTATCCTTTACACTAACATGCTACTTTACAGGAAGATGATTGGGTTCTTAGCAGGGTAACAAATGGTAAGAAAAGAAAATTTACAAGTTATTGAAATGCTATTAAAACCTTTAAGCGTGTTCGATAACTTTTTAAATCCAATAAAACTATTAAAGCCCTAAATTGGGTACATATAACCTTAGTTTTATCAAATCGCTTCTCTAAAAATCGGGTACATATAACGTGTACACATCCTTAAGTATTAGTTGAAATAGAAATAACAAATTAAACATCTAAATTACTCATTTCATTAATCATGTATAATCATGGTCAATCAAGTCAGTAATAATATACCCTGATCAGAAGCTATTGCATGCACAAGGACTCAAGGAGAATCTTATCTTACTAAAAGAATACTCATATTGATTTGCTACGAAATAAACGTTGTGTAAGATCTTCGCTAAAAAACATGCAAAACAATTTTTTTTTGTTTATATTAAGATATCAGTCCCATGGGCCGACTATTATTGGGGTATACTAAACTAGGGTTAGGGTTTAATGAAATATGAGTTACTATAAACCCTAACACTAATTTAGCATACACTAACGATAGTCGATCATTATTCCATGGACTTGATATCCTAATAGTTTAAGACCCTCTTAACTAAGACTCACACAATCAATATAGAGCTAATGAAAGGCTACTAGAGAGTCAGAAACGCTTCCCTCAGCTCAGTAAGAAAATTTAACAATATTTATTTAATACTTTCGAATATTTTTCGAGTTTTCCTTATATATCATTATCTATTTACTCTAAGTTAAAATTTTCCGCCATGTCGAGCTCAATTCAAGCTCCACCATTGTCATTATCAGAGTGTTGTCGTTAAAGGTTTCAAGTTAAAAACGGTTTAAAATAATACCTACTACAAAAACAATGAGATGAAGATTTTTAGCATCTCATAACGAGCTAGAACGGCTAGCAAAGAGCCTTGTCCCCCTAATAAGGTCTTGTTCTTTCTGGCTTATTTTCACCTCGTTTCAGTTCAGCTTAGCTCTATTTAGTTCAGTTCAGCTCAGTTCAGTTCAGCTCAGCTCTATTCAGTTCAGTTCAGTTCAGTTCAGCTCGTTTCAGTTCAGCTCAGCTCATTTCAGTTCAGTTCAGTTCAGTTTAGCTCAGCTTCATTTAATTAATTTCAGTTCAGTTCAGCTCGACTTTATTAAGTACATCCCACGTTATTATTGTTTTTGTTATTATTTTATTATTTTATTATTATTATTATTATATTTATTTATTTATTATTCTATTCATTATTATTAATTAATAATTCTTATTATGATTATTATTGTTATCATCTTGATGTGCTTCATCTTTGAGGTCATTATGGACACCAATATCGCACCCTTTTTTTTCAATTTCTTTTCGAACTTTGTCCATGAATTTCTTCCGTTCTTCATCATCCATGTTTGAATCTGTTCTTCCTTGAATACATTGATGTTTTATAACTGGAATACCAGGTTTATACATCCGAATGAAATTATGAGGTGTAAAAGTGGATACGATAATTGACATTTGATATTTCGCTGTTATTTGTGGCATGTTTTTTAACACCTTCCACCTCCTCTTCAGCTGAC
Organism: Silene conica; assembly: GCA_029255685.2. Lineage (NCBI taxonomy): Eukaryota > Viridiplantae > Streptophyta > Magnoliopsida > Caryophyllales > Caryophyllaceae > Silene > Silene conica. The sequence continues at coordinate 84,901,838 of CM055314.2, forward strand.
CAAACGTCATTTCAACTGTCTTCCTCAAAGATGAATGTTGATAATTAAAATGTTGAAATATTCCGCTAGGAGGTGCATGCTTTTATTCAGGCACATGGTTTCTTACGTTTGGATGGCTAATAGGAGACAAATACCCAAGTGTATTTTGGGTATCCCGAACCCACCAAATAATAATTACCTACCTATAAATGTCTATATATAAAAATAATTAATGTTTAGATAATAAAAAAATGAAATACATGCCACATTTATCACATTTAGACGTAAAATGTTTAGATAATAAAAAAAATAATTTATGTTAATGAGACGTAAAATATTTAAATGTTGCTTTTGTTAATTTTAAAACACACGAAAAGAAAAAAGCAAAGTCCATTAGAGTTTACACAAAAAAAATACTTAAAAATTAATATTTTTTTAATATAATTGTTTTTTAAAAAATCGCAAATTTGTATTAATCAAAACATTTTTTTTATATTATTATTATTTAGTATACTTTAACTAAACTTAAATTATTTCTATTAATTTCAGCTTCATTTAGCTCAGTTCAGTTCAGCTCGATTAAATTCAGCTCAGTTCAGTTCAGCTCAGCTCGATTCAGTTCAGCTCAGCTCAGTTCAGTTCAGTTCAGTTCAGCTCAGCTCGATTCAGTTCAGTTCAGCTCAGTTCAGTTCAGTTCAGCTCAGTCTCATTCAGTTCAGCTCAGTTCAGTTCAGCTCTAGAAAGCCAGAAAAGACGATGAAAACTTGCATTATTATTTATTTATACTTCTGCTTAAATTCGAACTCCGTCACTGTGGGTATACGTATACCTCAAAGAAGATGAAAACTTTCGTATAGAGTGAAGTGTGAAATTCAAAGGAATAATAATGATGGGGTGTTGTAACTTGTATAACAAGGTTGGGAATATGAGAAAATCCCTTGGATTACTACAAAATCCTTTTGCCATTCGCTTTTTTTCTCTTACAAACCTCACATTCCTTGCCACATGCCATTTGTCTCCTTCTTCTACCACTATACTTATTCTCATGGAAAGACTTCCTACTTGTAACGGTCACAAGTTTGTAACGTCCTACAATCCTTTCCCATTTACGTTTTTATCTGCTCTTTTCACCTGCCTCTTTATCTCACGTCACAACTCACAAGAATGAGAATTTGTGATCATAGATTATTTTTACATTTTTTATGGGTTATTAATTGATAAGAATATTCTGAAATATGAGTGTGCTGCTCAAAATACTACTCTGTATAAAATACGGAATATATTTTAACTACCAATACAACCAACTAATACTCTCATTCACTTTTATTATAATATATAATCTGCTATCTGCTAAATAAGTGAAGAAATTTCTAACGCCTCCTTAACCTGTGTTTTTCTTTTTACTTCTGTATTAATCTATTCACCCAATTACACCATTAACACATGCTACAATAAGTTAACAAAACAACAAATTATATTCAAAGCAAATGAAGGCATTAGTTGGTTATATTGATGATAGTTAAAATAAAATTTAGAATATTTTGAGCAGTTCACTCATAGTTCGGAGTATTTCTATCAATTAATTCTTTTTTTTTATAACAGACACTTATTTATTTCATGTTTTGGTTACTTATCATATGTCTAGTGATCATAGATTAGAGTAAATTAAAAATAATTCCCTTTTAAAATAGGGTTTTTTAAAATTACTCCCTTATATAATTTTTTTCTAAAATTACTTCCTTAAGATGCACTTTTATTAAAAATTGCTTCAAAATTCCAATTTAGGTTACCTATTCTGTATGTTTTTAAACTTATTCTACATTGTTATACCTATAAAAGCATAAATTGACTATGTTACAAACGGAATCAATTCATAAACTTGTAAAATAAGTCACTTGAATTAGAGTTTTGAAGCAATTTTTGATAAAAATACATTTTAAAGGAGTACTTTTAGAAAAAAATTATATAAGGGAGTAATTTTAGAAAAGTGAATTTTAAAAGGGAGTTATTATTAATTTACTCCATAGATTAGAAGAACTGTATCAATAATCTATATATCAGCATGCAAACAGGTTTAGGTCTTGTTTGGTAAACAAGTTAATATTGTCAGAAACGGAATGCGAAAGCAGATTATGTTTAACAAATTATATTAGCAGATGTGACCAAATTATATATAATTAGCAGAATTTAATGATGTTTTGTAATCAACATTTTCATATTAACAGATTGTTAATTTTATGGGTAAAATGACTAACATGAAAATGGATCTATTTTTGGTTATATCAGCCCAATTCACAATTCTTTAATAACTATTGTACGGAGTACGTTGTAAGTTTAAACAATCTGAAATAAAGCCATCATAAATTATATCCCTAATCCCTATTAAACTTTTCTTAGCTTCGCCACCTACTATGAAAATTTTATTGACCATAGCTAAGGATGACAACTGATCTTGGATTCGATCCAGATTCACGATGATGGATAGGATATGAATTCTCATAATTTAGACTATGCAGATTTGGATCCACAAGTTTAAAAATGAATCTGAACATGGGTCTGTAAGACCCTGATCCGACCCTAAGACTCATTTTTTAACATTATATGTACAATTTACAAGAGTTGCAACTTGTTCAAAACCTAAAATCAGTACACAATCAAACAAATATCCTTCACTCCTCATTTATCCCTTCAAAACCTGAATCCCTTCTCAAACGAGTCCTCTCGAACTAGGTATGACACCGGATCCCGAATCCGGTCTAGATCCGCTAGACCCTACGGATCTCGATCGGATTTGAATTCCGCTTTCACATGATTGATCTGGATCTGGAACGTATTCGACCCTATCCATATCCGACCCATTATCATCTCTAATTATAACTATAAACTTAGCCAAAATTAATAAAACCCTTTATTTCAAGTTTGCTTTATCAAAAAGGAGAAATAAGATAGTATTTCGATTCCTCCGTCTTAGTCATTTTTTTATTCTTTATAAAAGATTATTATAATTATTAAAGACAAATAAATAATTTCCACGCATGTAGTATTATATTTGGATTATTTTGATACACAATTTACATACTCATTAGTAGGGCCAGAGGGTTAGCTGGAGTGCTCATCCTCGCTCGTAAATAAAAATTTCAAAATTTTTAGTTAAAAGTTTTCAATTTTCCAATTTTTCTTAAACCAATATTCTTTGCCCCGTTAAAATTTTTCGCCCTCGCTAACTGTAATTTCTAGTTCCGCCACTTCGTACCTAGTTACCTACTTATTACTATGTAGATGATTTAGATGGTAGGAGAAAAAAGTGAGAAAATGTCTGATAGAGTGAGCATATAGAGTGATGAAGATATTGGAGAATAAAGCGTGGTGTTCTGAACCATGCTTATTAGCTTGTGGGCGGGTCCGTCCATATTAGCTCGATGGAGATTTATCATGTTTCAAACTCCTTCACATGCTTCCTTTTGTCCTTTTCTCTTGGACTTTTCATTACTATTCTCTCCATGCAATATGCTCCACTTACTTGCTAGTATTTGCTAACTATGCGATCACAAGTTCTCATTGAAAACGGATCAATCTCGTCTTTTTAAGAAAACGGGGTAAAATGTCATCATTTTAAGGATAAATGTGACCATGTGAAAAAACAACCGGTTAACTTCAAAATTTATACTGGTTACAGTTGACGTTAAAATGATAGCATTAAGCCCGTCTCCTTGAGGAGACAGAATGTCACCGTCTTCAGCAAGAATTTCTGCTATGCAATCACAATCGGAGTTAAGATTTACAGTTACGATGACGGAAATTTTGTTAAAGAGGAACGGGTAATACTATAAGGTAAACTTGAAAGGATGTTAGAAATCTTAAAAATTTCAACGATTTCATTTTTGAACGAGGAGAAGGATTCCACGAGGAGAAGCATTCCTAATAATCCGGTAAATCCGCTAATGAATTTAATATGATAATATTTTATCCAGAATGTTATTTACATCCTACCTTTGATCAAATGACATCATGTAAAGAATAAAAGGATAAATAAATAATTGGGACTGAGAGAATAAATAATAAAATGTTATCCCGAGTAGCATTTCATTTTCAGATAGCTTAGACTACGTTTTGTAGGTTGGGTTAAGTAGTTCTAGGTCTTGAATAAAGACAAAAAAAATAAATAAAAAAAGAAAAAGAAATTAAAAGGTTGGAACACGAAAAATTAGGTCCATACGGTCCAATCTGTACCTCCTCGAACACTTTCAAAACCTCGTTCTAGACCTTGTTTAGTGTAAAAAAGTACTTCCTCCATTCAAATCCAAATTGTAGTTATGCTTTATGCACAAATTTTAAGAATTTGTTAAATATATGATTAAAAGTACAATGGGAAGTGTGTATGTTATTTTTTTATTGTTTGTGGTGGAGTAATGGTGGGTCATTTGATGGCATTTTGGGTAAATAAATGATATTCATAAGGATAATTTAGTAATTTTGTTGGCTTTATTAGGAAAGGTGTAGTTTGGATATGAATGGATTAAAATGGAATAAGTGTAGTTTGGATATGAATGGAGGAAGTATAAATTAAATGTAGCTTAAGGTAGATCTTGATAAAAGATAAAAATGAAGAGGTAGGGGTTGAAAATAGGTTAAGAAAAAAAAATTAGTATTTTAATATAGCAACTAGGGCTAATTAGGGCTACAAGACTTATGGATAGACATAGTCTTATTTGGGCAAATCAACTACCTAAATTTTTTTTATCAAAAACGCTGTTGTGAATTTGTGCCTTGAATTTGTGTCGAAGACGGATATAAGCTAAGTGTCTTATTAAGAATTGGTTTCTTAGTTTATTTATGGTAGGAGAATATTGAATTATAGTAGGAAACTATTATATTTCCTAATGCTCTTTGGTTTCTAATTAGGTTAGATATTTTATCTTGGGTGGAATAACTATATAAAGACCCAAGTATTATTCTAGGTTAATTAGAAGAGACAAAGACGTGAGATATTTGAGAGCACAATAAAGAGGGTCAATTTGTGAGTTTCCTTCTGAAGAAGAAAACTCAGTTTGTCTCAGGGCTCTATTATTGGTGTTCGTCTATCTCGTTTGTCTTTGAAGATTGGAGGAGTTTGTTTAGATCTTGGTTGGCCTCAAGATAATTTGTCCTTCGTCTTATTTGGGTAGTCTATTTTGTCTCTTTGAGACTACCATATCTGTTGGTAGAATAGGGTATACTTTTGGCTCATATTGAGCGCGTGTGTACCGGTCTACTGTTGTACTATTTTCTCCATTATAGTGGAGTTTGATCTCCTTACAGGGTGGACGTAGCCAGTTATTTTACTGGTGAACCACGTAATTCCTTGTGTCAACTTTATTTACATTCGTTATTTATTGTTCTTATCACCTTATCAATTAACTATTTGGGTAACGGGACGCCTCCGTTACAACAATTGGTATCAGAGCTAAGGTTCTGATTTGGGATCTGCTTCCGCGTTAGTTGTTTTTTAGGCGTTATTTGGGTTTCTTGATATTGGGTGAAAAGATGTCGGGAACGAGTGTTTTGAATGTTGAAGAGTTCACTGGGAGAAATAGTTTTTGGGTTTGGATAGCTTTAGTGAGAATGGTGGTGTTGACGGTAAGGTGGAGTCTTTTCCGGTACATGTCAAACTACAAGGTTCTCAAGACAAGCTATCAACTTTTGTCTCGTCGCCTCAATGAGGCGGTCTGCGCCCCATGAGGTGGGGCGGTTTGGGGCTCCAGGTGGAGCTGTTGTGACTCTTGAAAGAGAGTCGTTGGGATCTCGTAAGGGGTCATTTGAAACTTCGACGGGAGTTTATTCTTTGGAGCTTTTGGGTTGGACTTGCTAGTCTAACAGTTTGTACCTTTGATGGAGGTAATTTGTGCTCGCTTAGAATGTTTGGTTTCGACTTGAGTTTTGTTGCCTTGGTGTAGGCATATTTGTGGTGGTCATGACACCTAGTATACTCAAGTGAGACATTTGTTTTGTTCGTGGTGTTTGTGTTCTTTAGGGACAGTTTGGTACGACGGTACATCTAGCCACGTAATTTGAAGGAGATTTTGTTTGGAGTCTTGTGTGTGTTGTTTTGGTACATCGTTCCATCATAGTGACATTGAGTATCTCATATATTTGTGTTGGCGTTTGGTAGCTTTTGGTCTCTTTGGAGTTTGCTACGTTTGGCCTTCCTTTTGGTATGAAGATATATTGGTTACTTAGTACATTTGGTAGTTTCAGCTTACTACATTGGGTACTTCGTATATTGGTCACGTTTGTTGCACACTTGATTCGTTTGTCCATTTTTGGGAGTTGTGTTCAAGTCAGAATGGAGACTGTCGGGACAGATAGTGACTTGAGGATCGATTCCGCTGAAGCTGATCTGGATTTGTTTCTTCTATGTTGGGTTCGTTTTTGGGTAATTCAAGTCAAGGTGGAGATTGTTGTGAATTTGTGCCTTGAATTTGTGTCGAAGACGGATATAAGCTAAGTGTCTTATTAAGACTTGGTTTCTTAGTTTATTTATGGTAGGAGAATATTGAATTAGATTAGGAAACTATTATATTAGTTTCCTAATGCTCTTTGGTTTCTAATTAGGTTAGATATTTTATCTTGGGTGAAATAACTATATAAAGACCCAAGTATTATTCTAGGTTAATTAGAAGAGACAAAGATGTGAGATATTTGAGAGCACAATAAAGAGGGTCAATTTGTGAGGTTCCTTCTGGAGAAGAAAACTCAGTATGTCTCAGGGCTCTATTATTGGTGTTTGTCTGTCTCGTTTGTCTTTGAAGATTGGAGGAGTTTGTTTAGATCTTGGTTGGCCTCAAGATAATTTGTCCTTCGTCTTATTTGGGTAGTCTATTTTGTCTCTTTGAGACTATCATATCTGTTGGTAGAATAAGGTATACTTTTGGCTCATATTGAGCGCGTGTGTACCGGTCTACTGTTGTACTATTTTCTCCATTATAGTGGAGTTTGATCTCCTTATAGGGTGGACGTAGCCAGTTATTTTACTGGTGAACCACGTAATTCCTTGTGTCAACTTTATTTACATTCGTTATTTATTGTTCTTATCACCTTATCAATTAACTATTTGGATAACGGGACGCCTCCGTTACAACAATTGGTATCAGAGCTAAGGTTCTGATTTGGGATCTGCTTCCGCGTCATTGTAGTAGACCAAAGATGGTGAGACATCCCCAATAATAAAGTAATTAGCCGGACATGACTTAGAATGTAAGGTATGAATAATTCGCGGCGAAGAGGGTACCCTACTTGTTCCCATAAATGCACGGATGATCCCATAATTCATGTCATAATATAATGAGTAATGACACCACTAAACCAGCTAGCTCAGATTTTCTGACTCATTTCCTTTATTCTCCTCTTTGCCTAACTACCTACCTTGGACCGTTGCTAATTGCTATAGCTATATTATAGACGTGTCTCAAGTTAAAAATTAGACGGTTTTACATATAAGATGATTTTAATCTTCATTAAGAAAAACGTTTTGTTATTGCTATTAATTAAGAAATGATTGTTTCTTAATTATAGTAAGAGATCGTCTCAAGGTCGGAGACATATATGCGATGGTTCGACGGCAAGCCTTTAAATCGATTTTTGACAATATATATGGTTGTAAATGAGCTGAATTCTTCGACAAGCTCTCAAAATTGGCTCGATCCAAGTTTAGCTTAAGATCGGTCAATTAGAGATCGAGTTCGGACTCGAGCATGCTCGGGAGGTTGTTTAAGCTTATTTTCTTTCATTGATATTAACATAATTTCTAGTAATAATATTTAACTTCAAAATATATATTCTCGTATCATTTTATGATAAATCAATTTAAGTATAACGGTATTTTAAAAATGAAAATAACATACAAAGTTTATTTTAAACTCGGTTTTTCTAACATGTGCCCTACTGACACACATTAATAACATAAATGTGGAAATATTTACAAATATTTTCATCATATATTCAAGTATAAATTCATTTTTACCATAATTAGTGAAAATATCATGTAAAACTTCTCACATTTATTATTAAAGTGTGCCTTAAGGACAGTTAGGGCACACTTTAGAAAAACCGTTTTAAACTACTGAAATGAGAAAAAAAAGATTAATTGAGTTTGAGTTTGGTTTTGGTTTCAATATTTCAAGAGATCCAGCACAAACTCGAACTCGGACTTAATATTTACAATATGAACCATGCTCGACCGTAAATAAGTCGGGTTCGGCTTGATTACACTCCTACCAATAGTTCAATATCAAACAAATAATATTTAGATTGATTGAACTGCTATATGTTAATAGTCGATGGAAGCAAGCTACGGACTATTATACTTCCTTTGTTCCTATAATTTGTATCCTATCCTATTTCGTAGTTTTTTAGTCAATTATTAGAGTATTTTTTTATTTTATTCTACCAAAATTAAAGAATAATAATTGACCGAGACGGGTGAATACGTCGAGTATTAAAAAAGGCATCTTTAAGAGTCAAGAGTTAGGACTCGAGAAGATAAGTAAGTCTTGCTTGCGACGGGTCACCATTTGTGACGGATATTTTGTGAGCTAAAATTGATACAAAATGGGTTAGTGGAGAAAGAGGACCACATGAATAGTGTTGAAAAGAGAGAAAAAATGAGTATTTTGTGAGAGAAAACGGTATCCGTCACAAGCTTGCGACGGATAGTGCCGTTGCAAATAAGAATTTGTGCGAGAAGATGCAATGGTGAATGATGAGTCGATGAGAGGTTGGTTGGTATTAGGGCATGAAAATGTTTCACCTTGGCAAAGTATACATCTAAGCCTTTTATAATATAAAATTATCTCGCACAAAAATTACTCCTTATTAACTTGATTTGTAACATTAAAATGTACGAGTACTATGTATAAAAACAATTATCACACTTTACTAAAGTACTTCGTAGTTCCTACATAAATTTTAGAATAAAACGGTCTAATATTATAAATTCATAAGAGTTAAGACAGATCATCTTATAAAAAGTTTATGCATATAGTGCTAATAAATAAATACGTAGTCTTTTTATATAAGAGGATCGTGTCATAGTGTGAAACCGCTTTACATAAAAATTATCGTACTTCAAATCCTAGTATACTACTGCCTTGCAGCTCGCCTCTAATGACTTATGAAAATTTTCAAGTTTTAAAATTTTCTAATATTTTTCAAGTTTTTCTTAAACTATACGGAGTATATTACTTATTTACTCCTGTTAAAATTTGTTGTCACCCGCTAAATTCAATTCCGAACTCCACCACTTATACCACTCATAACTAGGGAAGGAAATGGATCTTGGATCCGGTCCAGATTCCCAAGACCCGACCCTAATAGACGGATCTGAATCCTATTTTTTCAGACTCATTGGATCCAGGTCGGATTTGGATCCATTAATTTTAAAACGAATCTGAATTTGGATCCTTTTACGCAGACCCGGATCCGACTCTGGACCTATTTTCATAGTAAAAACATCAAGTTTTGGAAAAAAAATGGCAGTAGTCTTTGATTAATTCAGAAAATGTACAAAACGCTTCACTCTCTAGCTTTCATTTCTCCCCTTATGTTTTTCCTTCATCATCACTTCAGATCACATCCAAACCGTTTAATATATATACTGCAGACCTGCAGTAGCTTAGTATAAGAACGTCTCTTTGTACGTCTTCGTTATTTTGTGTTTTTATTCGTGTTTGGATTACTTGGACATTACTAATTACTACTTGTACTATTTGGTTGAACATAATTACAACGCTACTAGATAACTACTTTTTTATTGTATTTCGGAATATGAATATCAATAGTGTTATGAGTCTTGAGTTTTTTTTTTTCAAAATAATTTTGGGCTAGAAACTCGGACCCGTAACAGACCCGGATCCGATCCGGACCCGTTGGATGACTTGGATCTGAATATAAATCTCACATATTTTGAATTTTGAAAGATCCGAATCCAGGGTATGCAATGCAGATCTAAATCTAGATCCTGCTAAATTCAGTCTAGATCCAACCCGTTGTCATCCCTACTCATAATCATTAACAAATGCACAAGTAATTAACCATTAGGGCCTAGGGGTAACTGTCGTAACTCGTAACACTCTAGAGTCTACTACTCCATAGTTCAAATCCTAGTATAGACCAAGTAGATAGGTATTAAAAGCATAATGATAACAAAACATCATTAAAATAAGTGAAAGTGGGATTTGGTGTCTAATATACATAGAAAATAGGGACCTCATAGGGATTCCCTCAATCTTAATTATCACTAATCACTATCTCCTTAATCTTAGTTTAATCATATCTCATTAACTAAAGGAATGTTACGTAATGTTACACCTAATTAATTAACTCCACATTTTACTCTCTTTTTCTCGAACCAAGTGAGATTCATCTCTTAAAACTGTTGCTTTACCTCATTGTACTTCTTCTTGGTTTTTTCAATGTTCCCTCCTTCTATTCAAATTTTCAATCTCCGTTCCGACGGGTATATGGGTCACAAGCTTACAACGGGTCAAATATTATCCATATTGTTGGAAAACACAAAATAATTTGCTACTACCAAGATATTCTATTTTTATTGTATCTCTCCATATAAATATTATTTGACCCGTTGCAAGTTTGCATATTGTTACATATGAGAATTTGGGTAAAATTTTATCTTTGATTCCATGTTACATGCATATGCTTGTACTACATACTCTTATTCCAACCGACACATATAACTAGACATTAAGAAATATTATTAGATACAACTTCTAGTCCAAAACAGATATAATCGACTTAAACTTTAGGTCGGATAATTGATAGTTTTGAGACACGACTTTGGTAAATCATACAAAAAAATTCACTAAAAGTTATCAATAATCTAAGTCTTAACAAGTCTTAAACTGAGTCTTGATATTTTAAGAATTTGGGTGAGTTTTGATCTCAGTTTTAATGAAAATTATCTAATTAATGAATTTCAATCACGTCACTTCTCTTTGTGAAAAAAAAGAGGTGAGGTAAAAAATAGAGTTGAGACGAGTTTGATAAAGAACGTATAAAATGAAAAATAAAAAATTAATAAAATTTAGCAAAAAGTTAATGTAACAAGTTTAAAACTTTAAAGAGGCTTGCTCGTAATCTCACGATTAAAACAAGTTCAAAAAACTTAAGCACAATTCAAGTTCAAAAAGATAGATGACAATTGACACAGACGAAAACATAATTTCTAGGTACTACTACTAGCAAAAGCTTCTCTATCAATCCAAATCCGCTTTGGTGTATATATATATCTCCATTTCCTGTTCCTCTTTTCCTTTTAAATAAAATCCAGATTTTATTCTGAAACGATTTAACAATGAGTTGTTTGATAAGTTGAAAAGAAAGTCATAATTTGATATTTTTGTATGGAAGGGAAAAGTACGGAGCGAATATATAATCCTTGTAAAACGCTATGTTATTCTTTATCACATTTTAACTTGAATTAATATGTTCATATTAAGAGAGTAACTAATATTTCATTTGAAAAACGTTAACATAATTATACCATACATGTTGTTTCGTGCTCTATCAACTGTTTCAAATAATTTATCTATTTCGTGCTCTACAAATAAGAAAATAAGTACAATTTTTTCATTAAATTATTATATTTTTAATATAAATTTTTATAATTCAACTCTAATTTTATAATTAAATTGATAAATAAAACAAAAAAAATTGATAATTATGATTTTTTCAATTAAAATAAAATAAGATTGGTATTAAATTATAAACTATAAATTGCTAAATTTATCAGTAATACAATAATTATTATCGTAACGAACAACTTGACACATACTTACTATTAACTTCATAACAAATAAAACCATTAAAAAAACACTTAATCTCTTTGATTACTTTTCCATTTCAATTTTTTTTTACAATGTATTGAAATATTAAATAAAAGCAACAAATGTTAAAAAGTATAAATAATATACTAAAAAAATAAAACTCCATATACCGCACATACACTGCGCGGGATCTATACTATTTTTGTTATAAAGATAAATAATACTTCTTTTCTGAATGAATTATATTAGTGAAAAACGCAAATATGGTAATTCCATTATCATACGACAGTAAGAAATAAATTGAAATTATTTTAATCATTCCAATTAAAAATTTGGATAATAATAATACCGTAAATTTCTTAAAAGACTGTCTTCCCATCAATTTAGAGGAAAATATAATATGAAAAAATAGATTTTAAATAACTTTCTCCCCTATGAAAAATCACAAATTTTCATTTTTTGTGACGGTAATATCTGTCACAAGCTTGTGATGGGTCGAATAAAATCCACTTGGGGAGATAAATACAAAGTATTAGTAATTCTCTATGCACTTTTATTTTTGTCCTATTTAAACAAGTGGATATACTTAACTCGTCGCAAACTTATAACGAATATACCTGTCACAACAGAAATTTATTGATGAAAAATCTCTAAATAACCCTATTAAAAAACCATCTTTTTTAAAATTATGGATGATATACTAAAATAAAGGGAGTATACTACTCCAACTATTTTAATCCCCCCACAACCCACAAGGCCACAAAGCAATAGAGTGGAGTATTATTATACATCCATGTTATTTGTCTACATACTCATTGTTTATATTGGCAAAGAAAATTCTAAGAAACCTTCACAAAAATGTCCCTCATCATCTCTTCAACTTCTAATGAATGGACACAAACACAAGAGGTTCATCTATATCTTCCTCTCTTTCTCTTATTATGCATCATTCCATAAAATCACATAATAACATTTTATTTCATTTTATTTACATTCTAAAACAATTGTTTTTAGGTCCCCCATTAATTCCTTTGTTTTCTAGCTTATTGGAAGGGCATCTTAACCTTCTATTGTGGGCATTAATTTGCCAACCCTAAAAACACAAAAATCACAAAATCCCAAAAAATCAAAAACAACAACAAAATAAAACTTAGAAAAATCAGTAACTCCTGTGTGAGATGTCTCACGCGTACAACAGGTTCATTTATTTGTATTAAATGAGAAACTTATTATAAAAACCGATGGTCTTATAGTGTGAGACCGTCTTATTGTAGAAGTTGTGAAGTAAAATAAACTAAAAATTAATAAATTAAACTCATTGTTTTTTGTTTTTTCTTGCAGAATAATCATATAGATGATCCAAAAGATAGTGGAAGAAAGAGTTTTATCACTACTAACAATATGGATCAAAAAGTTGCAATATTTTCACAACAACAACAACAAAAAGGAAGCAGCAACAACAACAACAGTAACAATAATCAAGAGGCAATGAGATGTCCAAGATGTGATTCAAGCAACACAAAGTTTTGTTATTACAACAATTATAGTTTATCACAACCAAGACATTTTTGTAAGGCATGTAAGAGGTATTGGACTAGAGGTGGTACTTTAAGGAATGTTCCTGTTGGTGGTGGTTGTAGAAAGAACAAAAGGGTTAAAAGAGGTAATAATAATAATATTAATATTAATAATATTAATAATAATTCTTGTTCTTCTAATACTAATACTTCTAATAATAATAATAATATTAATATTAATAATAATAGTAATAATAATAATAATAATAACACTAATAATCTTCATGATGGTGTAGTTAATTCCCTTCCTTCAACTAATAGTAATAATAATAATATGTCATTTTATGATCAAAATCTTATGTATTTTCCATTTTCAAGGTATGATCTTCAAAACCCATCTCAAATTAATAGTCTTGGATTAGGGTTTTCATCAAGTTTGATTCATAATATTAGTGGAAATGATTTTAGAGATGGTTTAAGTATTAATCTTAATAATAATAATAATAAACAAAATTTCCAAGATTTTATAGCTTCAAGCAACACTTCTACAACACCACCAACAATATCATCACTTTTGGGAACATCTACTAATACCTTTCAAATGAAGAGTGGAGGTAACAATTTTGAGACAATATTACCCTCATCATATGAGGATAGTAGTCTTCACATGAAAGGAAGTGGTGGAGGGTTTGGAGGGATGTTCACTAAAGATGTGAAAATGGAACTTGAAGGGCAAAATAGGGCATTTGATTATCCATGGAGTGTTCCTAGCCAAAATCAGATTGATCATAACATTGTTTCATCACCATCACCATCACCATCACCATCATGTGATCCATCTTCTATTTGGGTTAATGGTCCTAATCTTGGTTCATGGATTGATTCATCTAACAATCACCTTGGTTCTTCAATCTCTTCTTTGATCTAATTGCTTAGTGGCAGATCTAGGTGGGTTAGCAGGGACGCTCGTTCTCAGAAAATGGGAAATTTTCAATTTTTTCCTAGTGTATCTTATGAAAATTTTTGCTTTTCTAACCTCAAATCCTGACTCTGTCACTGTAAGACCTCATTCAACTTTCTCCAAAAAAAAAAGAAAAAAAATTAGGTCACTACTTCTATTTGAAGAAGATTAGGTTACTTTCATTATGTTAGGGATCTAGGGGGTTATTTAATGAAAAAATTAGGAAAAATTAAGAACCCTAGAAAAGGGAAGGGATAGTTGAATTGGATCGGTGTGTTCATGTCAGCAGCAACATGTATTAAGATTTATACAAGCTCGGATTTGAGGCCGCTAAGGTATCCAAGTTTGCGCAGAGAGGAACCTCGGATCCAAATCTATATTATCTCCAACTATACTATCTACTTGTCATGGACTCATGGAGTCATGGGTAACGGACTTCGTAAGTCCGTTCCCAAATTTTCTGGCTACGCCACTGTCTTCGCAAATCGCAATTGAGGTGATCCTAATCATATGTGAGTTTGGTTTTTCTTATTAGTTTCGTATATGTATATATATTTCATTAATGTATTTCTTAATTAATTAGATTATTAGTTTCTTAATTTCTTGTTATGTTAGAGGGGTTTTGGGTATATGGTAGATTTCCTCATATTAGGTCATTAGATGAGGAACTCCTACATTCTTGTTTTATGCATTTTTTTTTTCTTTGTAATTTATTTTATTGTGTTTTTTTTTAATTTTGTTTGGGAAATCTTTGGTATATTGGTATAGTAAAAAGAGGGTGATTGGTTATTCAAATGTTGGTGTTTATGTTATTGTTTAGTTGAACTTAATTATGATTTCATGATGCCGGCCTTAAGTGTTTCTTAATTCATTTAAACTTGCATTTGCTTAGAAAATGTTTATTGGTCATACCCTATATTAGCCGGTTGTTTCATTGAAGACGGATATTAACTGTCATAAGCTGAAAACGGTTAATGTCCTTTCACAATATCACAAATTGGGTCCTCCATTTAATTCTCACCTGATTTACTACTTGCATATTTTTAGCACAAATTCTTATTTGCAACGGTACTATCCGTCGCAAGCTTGTGACGGATACCGTTTTCTCTCACAAAATACCCACTTTTTCTCTCTCACCAACACTATTCATGTGGTCCCCTTTCTCCACTAACTCATTTTGTATCCATTTTATCTCACAAAATATTCGTCACAAATGGTGACCCGTCGCAAGCAAGACTTACTATATTGTTAGAGAGGCACTATCCGTTTTCAGAATGAAGAATGTCCGTTTTCAATAAAAATTTATGTTTTATTAGAATAACTAAATTATAAAATAAGACGGTTTTATATTAATATAAGGGCTCTTTTAATTGGTTAATTTAATATTCAAAATAATGGTTGTGTTGTGTAAGAAAATACGAAGTAGCTTAGACAATCATTATTGTTATGTTCTAAATATTCTCTAGAACAAAGTGCATAATATAGACCTGTATCTCAAACTTATGATTTGGAATCTAAATTCTGTATTTCTGTCAGACATTCTTTGGAGTGATCTTGGAAGAATAATGCATTGAGTATCAATCCTTGAAGAATGCATTTACTATATTATTATAACAAGTACTTATTGTTTAATTTTTTTAAAGTATTTGTTTCGCAAAACGAACACTAATTTTGTATGCAATATATAAAAATTTAAAGCAAATTTCTTGTGTGGTCATTTTTCCATATTTTTTTATACAATTTTTTGATAAATAGTGACCACGTTGAAAAAATATTCATTTTTTAGTCATAAAAAGTGGTTATGATTTATTCACAAATAACCACTAATTATCAAAGAAATGACCATATTTTTTTGATAGTACAAGAAACCGTTACATAATAGAATTTGCGGAAAATTGAAGTATTTAATCACATATCACAATAACGACATATAGGAACCATTAGGGTAGGGTAGGTCGAGCGCATAAAGCCATAAACATCACCTAATTTTTATATATAGAATAAACTTGTGTAAGACGGTCATATAAGTATATACTAAGATTCGTGATTTTACGATGAGTTCTAAATAATTCTTTGATAGTTGTACTCGATATAAAGCCAAACCATCGCGTGAGAAGACTAGCTCAACTAAAATTTTAAGGTAATGATTACGATTCAATCAATGGTTTAATACTTAAACAAGTTATAAGTCGCGACTCTGTTTTATTGTAAAACGGTTATATCGAAAACTTATTGGTACTCGTTAGTCGTTTAGCTAGTCGTCCTAGATTGACTGATAGCTTGGAGGCTTGTGTACAAAGCATTTAATTTGAGTATGTCACTTACATGGTACGGAGGTGGCCGGTAGCAAGCCGTTTTATACTTTTAAATATTAAGTAAACTTAGAAGTAGTATTTTTCATGCAATTCACGTACATACAAATGATACAATATATTCTCTTTTATTACGGGTATGTCCGTTACAAATTTACGACGAGTCAAATATATTCACTTGATCAGAGAATCAAAAATGGTTTGTCTTTATCTTCCAAAAAGGGTTTTATGTAACTTGTCACAAGCTTGTGACGAATAATGCAGTCACAAATGAGAATTTGGGTAGTAAATATGTTGTCTATGTAACTGCGCACAAAATTAAAAACTTCACAAATTCTTATTTGCAACGGCACTATCCGTCGCAAGCTTGTGACGGATACCGTTTCCTCTCACAAAATGCTCACTTTTTCTCTCTCTCCGACACTATTCAGGTAGTCCCTTTTCTCCACTAACTCATTCTATATCCATTTTAACTTACAAAATATTCGTCACAAATGGTAATCCGTCGCAAGTAATACTTACTATAAAAACTTATGTTTACCATGGAGATTAAAAACACAAAACAAGTGAAAATATTTTTTACTAAGTTATTTACTTTTACCTATTGGGTTAGTTGTCTTTTTTTTATCATGCATGACATGAAACTGTGTTGTTACACTGTGTTTGCTGGAATTGCTGACAAAAGTTGTTGAATTGGGAGTACATCACAAAGTTGTTGGGAGTAGTTCAACTTATGACGGATAAACGGATATTTTCAATGAGATTTTGTGATCTATTAACTGTTTTTCGTATTCTGAAAAAGATTGTCCCCGCTATCAACAAAGGATACCTGGCCATCACAAAAAAAGAATAAAAAAGATGACAAAGCCGCTTTCCCGGTAAAGCCAAGGACGAAAATTTTAAAATTTCTAGTGAATTTTTTTCAACTGTTTAGTTTAAATCATGACTCTGTCACTGGTTGAATCGACATTATGAGTAGTTGGTTTAAAAAGTGGTCAATCTTCTACAAATTCGTGTTGTCAGACACTAACATAGTTGCATATGACTTCCCTTTACGAGTTAGAATCGTCTTCACACTAAAACACCGAAAAATTTTGGCTATATATTGAGTGACATAAGATGCCTTTGGTTGTATCTAATTTTTAGGAAAAGGTAGAAGAGTTGCTTATGACAGACAATATCCGTTATGAGTTGAAGACGGATATTGTTATTCTCACATGCATTAAGGAAAGTGGGGGAAGTGGAATACCATAATGTGAGATGAACATTATCCGTGTTTAGCTAGTCACAAATACGACGATACGCGC
Organism: Silene conica; assembly: GCA_029255685.2. Classification (NCBI taxonomy): domain Eukaryota; kingdom Viridiplantae; phylum Streptophyta; class Magnoliopsida; order Caryophyllales; family Caryophyllaceae; genus Silene; species Silene conica. The sequence goes on from CM055314.2 coordinate 84,919,733, forward strand.
GGTCCGCTTTGAGCGAGAATTTGTGAAAGAATGTGTAAGAGTTGTAAGAAAGCAATCAATCAAGCTAGATGAAACTTGTTAGAGTAGTTTTGGATTGTTTTGAGTGTCCTTTTGGTACCATATATAGGTAACTTGTATCATGCTTGAAAGAGAAGGATAGATGGAAAAATATGGACCCTATTTTTCTGCATATTATTATTATTATTATTAAGGCTGCCGACTTGTATTGTAGCTCCATTATTCCACTTGTGCCTTGTACTTGGGGGGCACATTTTGTGTCACTACTGACATATTAAAGGAACTACTCCTTATTTTGTTGTCCTCCTTTCCTCAATATCCAACTCCATCCCCCCTCAAGTTTTGGCATGCATGACCTACTCTTCAATTCTTGATATGCTTCCATTAGTAAACATTGACTAGTTTCGGAACACGAGATGATGGATACGACACAACTCACAAGATGATGGATACAGTATACAGATTAAGACCTTGTGACCCATTCAAGTAATGAATAGATCAGGAAGCAAGAATTAAGACGTTGTAGTTCATTTGGCATGTGGCGGGATTTGAGTGACCTAGTAGTTCTCTCTCAATGTGATTCGGATTGGGTGTTGAGAATGAAAGAGCGAAGATATGAAGCAAGTGACAAGGACAACTTTAATACGCGTGGTCGTGTTCATCTAGGCGCGTGAGTTCTCTCTCAATGTGACTCAGATTGGGTGTTGAGAATGAAAGAACGGAGATATGAAGCAAGTGATAAGGACAACTTTAATACTGTGAAGAAGTGTAAACCTTCACCATTGTTGATGTGTAAGAAGATAGAGTTGTTATTAGTTAGTTATAGTGAGAGAGAGTTTGTTATAGAGAGAAGATTATATTATGAAGAAGTGAATTGTATCATTACAAGCTTGACCTATTTATAGTCAAGTATAACCAACTATAACTAACTATCATTAGCTATTTGATATTGTCACATCCCCTCCTCAAGCTGGACTCGATTTGTTGCATCTGAGACCAAGCTTGGCTGTTAAAAAATTATGTTGTTGAGCTCCCAAGGCCTTCGTCATCAAGTCTGCCAACTGCATCCCTGTTCTAACATGCTGGGTCTGTAAAAACCCTTCCTGCAACTTGTCTCTTACATAGTGGCAGTCTACCTCCAAGTGCTTCGTCCTCTCATGGAACACAGGGTTTTGTGCAATGTGTTGTGCAGCTTGATTGTCGCAGAATAATGGTATTGGCTTAGGTATGTTGATATTAAAATCAATCAATAAATTGTTGATCCAAACCATTTCTGATGTAGTGAATGACATACTCCTATATTCTGCCTCTGCAGAGCTTTTACTGACGGTTTTTTGTTTCTTTGTCTTCCAAGAAACTAAAGAATCTCCAATGAAGATGCAATAGCCACTTAGTGACCTTCCTGAGAAAGCACATTGAACCCAATCTGAGTCACTGTAAGCAGTAACCTTAAGGGGTGTATCTGCAGGATAGAATAATCCAGTATTGACTGTGTTCTTCAAATATCTGACTACATGAGATGCTGCCTGCATATGAGGAACTCTAGGTTGCTGAAGAAATTGACTCAAATGCTGTGTTGAATATGAGATGTCTGGCCTTGTCATATTCAAGTATAATAGCCTGCCTATCAGCCTCCTGTACTGTTCTGGATGTTCAAGCAACTCACCAGAATCTGTCGAAAGCTTCAGACCTTTTGGCATGGGGAATTCTGCCATGGTACAGTCCTCCATATGCATGTCCTTCAGGATATCCAAGACAAACTTCCTCTGATTCACAAGTATTCCAGAGTCATTCCTTGCAATCTCCAGGCCTAGAAAGTATCTTGCTTGGCCTAAGTCTTTGATGGTGAAAGTAGTGTGTAGATCACTCTTGAGTTGTTCTATCTCTTGTATTGATTCTCCTGTAAGAAGCACATCGTCTACATAGACTAGTGCCACTGTAAACTTCTTAGTAACTGAATTATGCCTTGTAAACAAAGAATTGTCTTGCTTGGATTGAATAAAATCATGTTTTTGCAAAAACTTTGTTAGTTCAATGTTTCATTGTCTTGAGGCCTGTTTCAGCCCATATAATGACCTCTTTAGTTTACACACTTGCCCTGGTTTAGCCTTAACATACCCCTCTGGTGGTAGCATATATACCTCTTCGTCAATAAACCCATGTAAGAAAGCATTGTTGATATCAAGCTGAAAGAGAGGCCAATTCTTAGATGCTGCTATTGCCAGAAGAACTCTCACAGTAGCAAACTTGGCTACAGGTGAGAAAGTATGAGTATAATCCTTATACTTGACTTGATTGTAACCCTTGGCTACCAATCTTGCCTTAAATCTCTCAATGGAACCATCTGCTTGATGTTTTATCTTATAAACCCATCTAGAACCTATTGGTTTCTGCCCTTTAGGTAACATTGTTAGATCCCATGTATTATTTTCATCAAGGGCTTGTAGCTCTTTGTCCATAGCAGCCACCCATCTACTGTCTTTTGTTGCTGCATCAAAGGAAACTGGCTCTATTTCACTAATAACATTGGCCAAAGACTGGATATACTCTGGAGAGAAATCAACAAGCTCCTTAAACACTGCACTACATACAGCATTAGATCTGTGTCTAACCTGTGTAACAGGTAGTTTATGATTAACTTGATATCCATTTAATCTAGTAGAAAGTTGCCTTGATATCGTAGATTGTCTGACATTTGCAGTTTCTGTTCCAACCATTACAGTATCATCAAGGTCAGAAGCAACTGCAGTGTCTACAGAATCTGCATTTTGGAAATTGACCATCTCATTATGCACCCCAGTATGTGGTATACCAGTAGCATCACCACCACCTGATTCTGCATTTTCTGTGTGAGGCATAACCCCTGCTGGCAGCTTATTAACCATAATCTGGTTAACCTCATCACTAAGGTTGAAAATATCAACCATTTTATCAGATATAGGATTATTCTGATGTTTGAAAGGAAAAATACCTTCCTGAAATATCACATCCCTGGCAGAAAAAGTAATTTGTTCCTTCAAATCATATAGAGTATATCCTTTTTGCCCAAAAGGATATCCAATAAACATGCATTTTCTTCCTTTATCTGCAAACTTGTCCTTTCCACCAATTGTTCTTGCTATAGGAGCATAGCATAAACATCCAAAGACTCTTAGTTCATCATAGTTGGGTTTGCATTTAAACAGCACTTCAAATGGAGTCTTCCATCCTAATATTGCTGTGGGCATCTTGTTAATTAGATAGGTTGCAGTAAGAACACTATCTCCCCAAAATTTGATAGGCATATTAGCATGTGACCTCAATGCTCTTGCAGTCTCTATTAAGTGTCTGTGCTTGCGTTCTACTCTACCATTCTGCTGAGGTTTCCCTACAATGCTCCTTTGATGTAAAATGCCTTTTGATTGAAAAATTTGATGACATGATTCCTGAAAGAACCCTGTCCCATTATCACTCCGGAATGTCTTGATATTGTAACTGAACTGAGTAGCAACATATTGAATAAAAGCTTCCAGCAGTCCTGGAACTTGGAATTTGTTTTGGAACAAATAGGTCCAAGTTGTTCTTGAGTGATCATCCAATATAGTGAGGAAGTATTTGGCACCTGTTCTGGTTGCTGTTCTGTAGGGCCCCCAGAGGTCTAAATGAACAAGATCAAACAAGTTTTGAGCATGAGAATTGCTCCTCTGAAATGGTTGAGCATGAAACTTAGACAAAAAACATGTCTCACAAACCAACTTTTGATTACTTGGCACTTTTATTACATGCTTAAGTTTGTCAATGGAACTATGTCCAAGCCTTGAATGTAACAATGCTAGATTACATTCTGTGTTACAAACATTAGAAGCTGCCAAAGTATGCTGATGTACTGCTGCATCTGCCAACTGTTCTTTATTCTTCAGATTTGGATCAAACCAATACAGACCTCTCTTCTTTTCTGCTAGAGCTAAAGGCACCTTACTTGAAAGGTCCTGGAAAGCACAATATTTAGAGGTGAATAAAACCACCATAGGAGTATGCTGTATTAATCTGCTTACTGATAACAAATTTTGCTTGAAATCAGGCACAATCAGAATATTTCTCAACTTAATCTCTTTAGTAAGGTCAAGATTTCCCATCTTATGAACTAACTTAATAGTTCCATCTAGCAACCCAATCATGATAGGTTTACTTAGAACCTTTACATCATATAACCCTGCCTCATTAGAAGTCATGTGATCTGTGGCTCCTGTGTCCACAATCCAAGACTTTTGCCCAAATGTGTTTGCTACTGTGCATGCCTGTGAGTACAAATATGTACCTGCAAAATTGGCTGCTGAAGAAGCTCCTGCAGACTTCTCAGACAAAGCCTTGTACACCTGTTGCATAACATTGTGTACAATTCCATCCATCACATCTTGATTAACACCTTGTACAGAAGCTACTGCTGCACCATCAGGAACTGTTTCTGCATCAAGAACTTCCAAGGGATTATCAGAATCAGAAAACAGTTCAGTAGCATTAGTAGCATTACTAGCATTAGTATTCCTGTGGTAAGTGTTTCCTCGACCACCAGTAGCTCTGCCTCTTCCCCTTGAAGTTCCATTATTATTTCCCCTTATCTTCAAGTAACAACTAGCAACAGCATGACCCTTCTTGCCACAATATTCACAAGGATTATAATGGAAACAATTTGCCAAATTATGTCCACATTTCTTACAGTGAGTACAATATTTTTGATCCTTATCAGATCCTCCCTCTGTCTTCTGTTTCTTCCAGTCCCCCTGAGACATACCAGAAGACCTACCAGCCGCAAAAGCATTTGCCTCAGTATGAACTTCAATGACATCAGAGATTTGCCTCTGCTTCTCAATTTTTTGTAATAAACCTAAAGCGCGATTAAGAGGAGATAAAGGTTCCATAGACAACACTGTTGTTCTGACAGTATCAAATCCTTTGTTCAGTCCCATTAAGAAATGGATTAGCTTAGAATTGGTTTCCCTGTCCACAATTCTTTTAAGCATCTGACATGAACATTCGTCCAAAGCACCACATGAACAATATGGAATAGGATCTATAGCATCCAAATCTTCCCAAGCATTCTTTAATTTGCTATAGTATTCAATTAGACTGGTGTTATCTTGAGAGATTTGTCCTAATTCTTTCTTTAATTGATATATTTCTAAACCATTTGTTTGTCCATATCGTTCCAATATCTCACTCCATAATTCTTTAGCACTAGTAGCATATTTCACAGTTTCGGCAATGGTGGATTCCATTGAATTAGTAATCCAACGACGAACAAGCAAATCACAACGAGTCCATTGATGAAACTTTTTATCCTTTCTATCATTAATTCTGAACGAACCGTCAATGAAACCTTCTTTATTTTTAGCGAGCAAAGCCTGATAAACCTCACGTTTCCATTGTAAAAAATGATCACCATTGAATTTAGTTTCAGACAATCGTAAACTAGGTTGATCAGAATTGGAAATGTACAAAGGATCATCAAATACTTCATATGCAGCAGGAGTTACAGACGAGGCAGAAGTATCAGGCATGATTATGATTGCGAAAAATCAAAAGAAAACGCAAAGAAAAGGAGAAAGAAATCACACCACAAGAGAAGGTTCTACACGAAGATTGAGTTGCGGAAGCGAAAATAGCACAGAATCGTTACCAAGAACATCTGATACCATGTGAAGAAGTGTAAACCTTCACCATTGTTGATGTGTAAGAAGATAGAGTTGTTATTAGTTAGTTATAGTGAGAGAGAGTTTGTTATAGAGAGAAGATTATATTATGAAGAAGTGAATTGTATCATTACAAGCTTGACCTATTTATAGTCAAGTATAACCAACTATAACTAACTATCATTAGCTATTTGATATTGTCACAAATACGCGTGATCGTGTTCATCTAGGCACGTGACCACACGTTATGACTTAAAGTTGGTGAACATCCAAGAGACCAAGACCTCAAGTTTTGGTATACTTAGTATATAGGAGGTGCTTTGAAATACGTCTACCGGTTAACATTAACTAGTTTCAAAACACGAGATGAACTTAACACGAAAGTTGAGGTAAACATTTGTATGCCTACGCCTAGCCCGACTCTAGTCGACCCGTTTCTTGGGTCTGTCTACAAGAAGGCCCGATTGTCCCGCTTGAGACCCGGTCAAACCGTCCAAACAACCCGGCTGATTCAAGATCAAAAGAACCCTAGCTTGGCCCACCACTTGGTCCAGTTAAACACAACAAATATTAGGCTACACTTGTGGGCCTGATCGGTTTAGACCCACCCAAGGATTGGGACCAGCCAACCCACTTCCCACCAAGTACCTATTCACGGAACACTCCAAGCTCGACCAACCCGACCCCAATCCATCCCATGGCAACCTCTATATTTAAAACGGACTAAGGCCCAATTTTTTTCGGTTGAAACGAGCTGAATTAAATTAATTGGACTAGAACTTAATTAAACTAAATTAAGTGTAATTAAAGTGAAGTGAATTTAGTTGAATTAAAAGATAATTTTATAAAAAGATTAACTAAACATAATAGATTGAACGTAAATAAAACTTAACGGAATACAATTTAAAAAAACTGAAATGAGCTGAAATTAAGCCAGAAAGAACAGAGCCTAAATCGTCAAAAAAACAAGCTTAAAGTGGAAATGAAGAAGATGTTAATGTATTTCGTCTAGGTGATTTCCTTTATACTCGCTAGTTAAGACTTTAAGAGTATACGAGTATCTTTTAAGAGAGTATCTAATACAACGATCTTATACAAAACCGACTAAAAGCAAACTTCAAATCCAGAATCGACATTTCGATCACGTAAACCAAATTAAATACATAGAAAGTCATTAATTAGCTAGAAGCTCGGTCCTTCAAGTGTTGAGCTCGATCTTTAGTGTCCTGAAATAGTTGGTCGATATGATGGAGTTCATCTTCAACAATGTGGAGGCCTTCTCGCAACGCTTCTTGGCCTTTCCCGTCAACTCCTCTGAGCTTTCCCCTGCCTTTGCCTTACTCTCTTCCATAACCTCCTCGGTTTCGTCTTTATCCTTTTTCTATATAAATTAAACAAATTATCGAAAATGTTTTAGCCTAACGGGTATTCCGGCTAATTAAGATGGATTAAGTTATTATACACCATATTCCATAGGTCTTAAATTTGAATCCCCATACGTAGGGGTGGGCGCAAAAATCTGGCACAATTTTTTTTAACCATTCCGATATTACTTTATATAAATCTAGAAATTAATAAGCAAAATAATGTAACTTGAACTCATCAGGTCTTCCAACTATCAATTCCTTACAATTACCCCCACACCCACCACTATACCAGTATGATTACATCATAAACGGTATTAACCTATACATATAAGTGGAGTTTTAGGTCACGTGATGACACTGTCCCTCCCCAAATCCGCCAATGCTAGCCATACAGGCTAGCTCCATCCTTTGTATAAGGGCTATTCTTGTGACGAATGAAAATAAACATAATGCTAAATAAAAGTCACTGTCGCTACACAAAAACTTTCAGTTTCCACTGTCGGAAATAAATATAATCGTTGGACATCAATCATCACAAGGTTAGGTTTTGGTTGAGATTTATCACTATAGCATCCTTCAATAACTCACGAAGTGAAATTTCAGCACATAGTACGAGTAAGCCAGTGAAATATCAGCACATGGTAATATGGTAGTCCAATGAGACTTCTGAATGAGGGGAATAGTACGAAATAAATATATTTCCTCCATTTTTATATAATGTACCCATTTTATTAAAATAATACACTCATATATTCAACAAATGAGAACATTATATAAAAACGGAGGATAGTAATTGTTAGACATAACTGTTAGACGTCGACCTTTTACCGTAAGACTACCTGTTAAGAATATAAGGGGGAATAGCATAAGAATTGTATTATTGAGTTTTGTGGTGTCTTACAAAAATTTGTGATGATGTATTTATACATCGTTAAATACTAGAATTAATAAATTCTAATAAAAGATGGGCCTGGTATAGGATAGGCCCAATATCCTAATACTACCCTAAGATTTTGTTTGAGATGGTTATCTAACAGTATAAACAAAATAAGGAATTATGATGAAAGTGATCCTACAATAAACGATTGCAAGACAGTCTTATACAAGAATGATCAGATTCGGACGAGATAAAAGAAATAACCTGGTAATCATGGTTTATGGAAGAAAAGTTGATCGAGCAGAGCCTTAGGACGTTAGTAGGATTGATATGGTTAAGGCATAGAAGAGTAGAGTGATGAGGATTTGTTATCTTGGACTTGGATATTAAATTCTTCACACTAAACATTTTCACTTGATCTTCACCGAATCTCTACCAAGTACCAACAATGGAGTATATTATAAACATAAAAAAAAATGTAAATGTATATTATAGTACTAAAACTACTAATAATATTTAATGTGAACAAAGAAGGTGATTGTGTCAACATGTTTACATGCCACGTGCACCTGGGGAAAGCACATGTAGAGTTTGCTTCTTTTTCACCGCCAATTCTGGAACATGGATTAGCCGCCGAGTTAAAATTTGAGTTTAGAAAGGTCGTAAACAGGGGCGTCTCAAAGTTTTCGGAGGCCCTATAACTAGATAGCTAGGTAGTACGAACACTTTTCATAATTAGCCGTTCCGTGTCCGACACTCAGATAACCGACATTTATTGGCCACATGACTAAACATATTATAGTTTAAACGAGAAATAAAATTAATGGGAATGCTACAGCACGTATAAGAAATAGAGAATAGAGGAATATTGTGTCTGTTTTCCATTCATTATTGTGTTCTTATATAATACAAGATGAGTCTAGGATTTAGGAAACAAATAACAATATAATCTCAATTATATGGGTACACTACGGCTGGAGAATCATATCTCCCAAATATATGGGTATACTAACAGCTAGAGAATCATATCGTATCCGAATGATACGATATGCCTAATACCCCCTTAAGTTGGAGCATGGAGATCCACAATGCCCAACTTGGCGAGGAGAAAACGGAACTGTGTAACACCTAATGGTTTGGTGAAGATGTCGGCCAGCTGCGCATTAGTAGGGACGTGAGACGGTACCACCAGACCCTCGGTAATTGCGTCACGCACAAAATGACAATCGATCTCAATGTGCTTGGATCGTTCGTGAAACACGGGGTTTTGAGCAAGATGTAAGGCAGATTGATTGTCACAAAACAACTGCATAGAAGTAGAAAGAGTAATACCCAAGCAATCAAGCAAGCCCTTCAACCATTTAAGCTCGCAAACAAGAGAGGCCATGGCGCGATATTCTGCTTCGCTAGAAGAAAGAGAGACAGTATGTTGCTTCTTTGTCTTCCACGAAATAGGGGAGCTCCCTAGGGAAATGAACCATCCCGTGACCGAGCGTCGTGTGAGGGGACAACGACCCCAATCAGAGTCGCACCACCCCGAGATAGCACTACAAAAAAATGATGCCTTTGCGACGGATAGAAAAGTCGTCGCAAACTTGGGTTTAGGACGGATTTTGCGACGGATTTTTTTTTGCGACGGATTTTTTTTTTGCGACGGACCTAAATTTCCCAGACCCGCGAAGTGAAAGTCAAATGGCGGGAAAGTTTGCGACGGAAAGTCCGTCGCAAATATTGACTTTTGCGACGGAATTTCCGTCGCAAACAAATTGACCAGACTTGACCAAAAGTTGGTCAAGGTCAAACTTTGACCAGATTTGCGACGGAAATTCCGTCGCAGAAGTCAAAATTTGCGACGGAATTTCCGTCGCAAATCTGGTCAAAGTTTGACCTTGACCAGATTTGCGACGGAAATTCCGTCGCAAATTTCCTCGCAAAAGATATTTATACAGACCCCGCGGGTCTTCTTTTTTCCCCCAAATCGATTTCAATCTTTCTCTTAAAAACCCTAAGTGCGATTTTGACGAACACCAAAACCACCCCAACCCACCACCCCCGACGCCACCACCCCCGACCCCACCACCCCTGACACCGCCGACCACCCTGCCACGTCGCCGGAGCACTCCCTCCTTCTCCTTCCTTCCTTCCTCCTTCCTCTCCTTCACCTTCTCCCTTCCACCTCACCGCCGCCGCCACCACCACACCGCTGCCACCTTGTCGCCGCCACTTATTTCTTCATTCTCCATTTCTCTTAATGTATGTATACTAACTTTCGTTATTTATATACCGTCTTAATTAGTTATGTTTAATCCGTCGCAAAATTCCGTCGCAAATTCCGTATTATTGTTTTTTTATTGTTCTTCGAGAGAATGCTCAGCTAAGAGAACGTGATCTCGAGACATCCCAAAGGCTGAAGGCAATTGAAGAATACTTAAGTCAACAGGGGGCGGAGTTCACTACTCAGAGCTGCAACCCGGGAGGCTTTTCTCAGCCGAGACGCGACTTCGACGATGATGGCGGCGACAATGCTAGGGCGGCCACTCATTTCGCCACCCCACAGCCCACCGACACGACCGTTAGATAGGTTTTATTAGGTTGTTTAGTTGATGTACCGCGGATTATGTTTAGTTTTTAGTTGGATGATCATTTGTACAACCTTCATTTTAGTTATGAAAAGACGTTTTAAAAACCTTGTCTCCGACAAGTTTTTTGTTGCTGGGTTGTTTTTCTGAAATTGCAGGTTTACAGATCATGCAAAAGGGAAAAAATGAATCATTTCAATGGAAATGGGGAGCTGGAAAAACGGCTGAAACCCGAAAATCATACAGGAATTTGCGACGGAAATGTCTCAATTTGCGACGGAATTCCGTCGCAAACCTTGACTAGAAGTCAAAGTCAGTCCAGATTTGCGACGGAAAATCCGTCGCAAAAGGGACTATTTGCGACGGAATTTCCGTCGCAAATCTGGACTGACTTTGACTTCTGGTCAAGGTCAGTCCGTCGCAAAATAAGGTCAATCCGTCGCAAAAGTGTTGCGACGGAAAAATCCGTCGCAAATAAACTTTTTGCGACAAAAATATGGGACAGATGCAGTCCGTTGCAAATCCGTCGCAAAAACATCATTTGCGACGGATTTCACCCTTTTTGCGACGGACAATTCCGTCGCAAAGAGCGCATTGTTTTGTAGTGTAGTAAGATCGGCATTGGAGCTTAGTAAGATTCCTTGTCCCGGACTACCTTTAAGGTAGCGAACTACCCGAAGTGCAGCAGCCATATGAGACTCTCTCGGTTCCTTTAGAAATTGAGATAAAAGTTGGACCACAAAGGAGAGATCGGGGCGGGTAACAGCCAAATAAACTAAGCGACCCACCAAACGACGGTAGCTCTCGGCATCATCAAGAAGAGGACTTGTAGCAGAATGAAGATTATGTTCTTGTTCAAGGGGCGTGGAGGCTGACTTGGCCCCTAATAAGCCAGTTTCAGACACAATATCAAGAGCATACTTACGTTGTGTGAGAAAAATACCGTCACGGTTCCGGGCTACCTCTATGCCAAGAAAATACTTCAAAGGACCTAAGTCTTTCATATGAAAACATTTGCTCAAATAGGCCTTAAAAGTAGCTAACTCTTGTGAATCATTTCCCCCGATAATAAGATCATCAACATAGATGAGTACATGAAGACGTACCGTAGCACTGGAATAAGTGAATAATGAGTAATCCGAGTAGGACTGTTTAAATCCATAGGCACGGAGGGCACCAGCTAACTTGGCAAACCAACATCGTGGGGCTTGACGGAGTCCGTATAAGGACTTCTTGAGACGACATACCTTGCCTTCTTTGCCTTGTGCAAAACCAGGTGGAAGTTTCATATAGACTTCCTCGAATAGGTCACCGTGTAAGAATGCATTGTGAACATCCATTTGATGGAGCTCCCATTTTTTAACAACTGCAACAGCTAGAAGGCACGGATAGTGACCATTTTCACAACGGGCGCAAAAGTTTCACCATAGTCAAGCCCTTCAATTTGGTGATTACCATAGACCACAAGCCTCGCTTTGTACCGCTCAAGTGAACTGTCCGACTTGTATTTTATTTTATAAACCCAACGACACCCAAGAGCCTTCTTATCGGAAGGAAGATCGGTTAATTCCCATGTGCCATTGTTTTCAAGGGCGGTAATTTCATCTTGCATGGCACGACACCAATTATCGTCACGAATAACAACCCGGAATGATGTGGGCTCAACTCCTGTAGTGATTGCAGCAAGAAAATTTCTATGTCTATTCGAAAACTTAGTACAATTTACGTAATTTGCTAAAGTATAGGGTGTACCTGAGGACGATGAGGACGAGCGTGGTGAGCTTGGCGGAGACCGACTTAGCGTTGTATCCAAAACATAACCCGTTAGCCGAGAGTTCGGGAACTTTAGGCGCTACCCACGACCCATATCTGAAGTGGAATGGGTCCCATTCATAGACTCTGAAGTAGCAGCGGCAGTAGCTTCATCATTTGAAGTGAGAACGGTTGAAGGTTCCGTATTGGGAACCGCGGGTATATGAGAAGTAGTGGCATCAGACGTGGGGTTCAACACAGAAGTACATGGGTGTGTTTTGGTTGGTCATCAGAAGGTGTGTCATCATTGAAAAAAGGGATATTACTTGGTATTTCCATAGAAGCAGGTGTGTGAAATGGGAAAATGTCCTCATAAAATACGACATCACGAGAGATAAATATTTTACCCGTTTCAAGTTCATACACCTTCCATCCTTTTTTATTATGAGGGTAACCAATAAATATGCATTTACGACTTCTCGGTTCAAATTTATCACCCCCATGTTTTTGATTATGCATAAAGCAAAGACACCCAAATACCCGTAAATTCAAGTATGATGGAGAAGTACCGAACAATTTTTCATAGGGTGTTTTATGGTCAAGTAAGGCCGAAGGAGTACGATTAATTAAATAAGCTGCAGTAAGAATACACTCACCCCAAAACTTTTTCGGAAGTTTCCCTTGAAAGAGAAGAGCACGGGCAACATTTAAGATGTGACGATATTTACGCTCGACACGCCCGTTTTGTTGTGGCGTACCGACGCAAGATGTCTGAAATAATATACCCTGCTTAAAGAAAAAACCGGCCATACAATTAAATTCAGTGCCGTTGTCATTTCGTACTATCCGGACCTGTTTTGAAAATTGGGTGCGGACCATAGATAAGAAATGCAATTAACATATCGGTAACTTCTGTCTTATCCACCAACAAATACACCCAAACAGAGCGAGAGCATTCGTCAATCAAAGTTAAAAAAATATTGTGCACCGCAAGATGATGGAATACGATATGGACCCCATAAATCGCAATGAATTAAAGCAAAAATATCAGTAGCAGTATTATCACTTAAATCAAAATGTTGACGATGTTGTTTAGCTAAGTGACACACATCACAAGCCAAATTTTTATTCGGACTAATATTACTAGCTAAGGGTACGAACTTAACCACTTTATCAGTCGGATGCCCAAGTCTTCGATGCCATAAGTCAAATGTGCCGCCAGTACGTACTTGATGTATACCTGAAGATGTCGTTTTCAAGCTAAGCCAATAAAGTCCGTCTCGCGCCTCACCAGCTCCAATCATCATCCTCGAGGAACGGTCCTGTATATAGCAACAATCTTTAGTAAATTGAAATAAGAAATCATTATCGGAAGTCAATTGTGATACGGAAATAAGATTACAAGTAAGACTTGGAATAAATAAAACTCGTCGCAAAGTAATTGTCGCACTGAGTTGCACCGTCCCCGACTGAGGCCATAACTTGATGACCATTCGGAAGTCCAACAGGACGCGGTGGAATAGTAATTTTCTCCGTAAAACTCGTCAAATCACCTGTGCCATGATTAGACGCACCCGTATCTATGATTCGAGTAAGAGACATACCGGATAACCGGTCAGAGGAGGAAACAGAGTGAGTAGAGAAATGTGGATCAGCAGCTGTAAAAATCATATTCGCACGAGCACCGCCAGGAGAGGCACCCGAGGACCCAACATTGCCGTCACTAGCAGTGGCACTTGTTCCTTTGCTATGCAGAAACTCAGCCAGAATACGAGGCCGTGAACCCCACCAATCCGGAAATTTATTGCTTTTGAAGAAGCAATTCTTAATATCATGACCATTAACAGTACAGAATGAGCAAAATAGTTTCCGACGCTCAGCCTTTTCTTTTTCACGCTGAACCTTCCAATCGACAGGAGCACGAGAGGCACCGGGTATGGCAAAAACAACTATATCAGGTGTTTCGGGGACCGCGGCAGGCGCAAGAAGACGCTCTGCCCGAAGGGCAGCATGGTACCCGCGATTAACAGTGGGTAGGGGAGTCAATTGAAATTGTTGATTTCGTAAAATGGCATATAATGTCTTATCGAGGCCCATAAAAAACTGGTGAAGTCTTTTATTATCAAGTCGTGTAATTGCTTTAGAAGCAATGTCACAGGTACATTTACCGCATTCACAAGCAAAGGGTGGTTCATGAATAATAAGAGCATCCCATAAGCTTTTCAATTTACCATAGTACTGGGTAACAGACATACCTTTCATTTGTTTGCAATTACCGAGTTCGGTTTTCAGAGTATGAATAGCAGTGCCGTCAATGACCCCAAAACGTGTTGGGAAATGTGTCCTCAACAATAGTGCGATCACGTAATTAAATCTCATAACGAGAATGCGCAAGGGATGATACGAATTATTAGTCAACTGACCAACATTGTTGAACCATATATTCAAATATATATTTAGTATATATGTTTATGTTTTGATAATGACAAGTCTAGCTATTTATATATTATATACTCGTATGTATAATCGTGTGCTAAGTGTACAGAACATTAGTAACAAGATCTAATCAATCAAGTATAAAAGATTCAAGCATATTAGTCAATGAATTGACTAAGTCGAAGATTGATAGAAGATCACAAGCGCGCATAATAAGCTAAAGTTATATTCATCAACTATAGCTTTAGTACAAGATTGATTCTAGTTATAGCCCGTAGCTATAACTCTACATCATGAAGAAATGATCGGAATATATATATGTGTTTGAGTTGAAACAATTGTTTCTATATTAGTGTCGTGTAGAATTAGTGTTTAATTGGTATTCTATTTTAACAAATAGAATTGTTAATCTTAATAGGATTATATAAAATATCTTTAAGTTAAATAAGGAATAAATAATTGTCTTATGAGATAATTATTTATTACTAAAATAAACTAAGGATTTTTTATATGATCTTTATTGTCAAATATATATAATCTAGATAAAGTTTGTTTCGATTTTTGGAAACGTGTGATATGCCACATTACCATAAATCGTATAGGGTTATTTAAATAAATATTATGTGTTTATTTAATGTCCTAAACAAACTAAGATTATATTATGGTAATATATTTTATTACCTTTGACATGGTTTAGGAAGTTGATTTAATAAGGATACTAATTATTTATTATATAAAGATCTTTCCTAAATATGAATTAGGAAATTGATTCCTTATATAATACATATAGTATATTATTATATCTTTCCTAAATATATTAAGATTAGATTTAAGGTAGTATTACTAAAAGACTAGTATTCTAGTTTTAAGTAATATTCCTAAATCATCTAGGGTTTGAATTACCTAGATACATATTCTATATAAATAGACTACCTATGATACATTAAAACCAACGAAAAACACAACACATATACACGCAAATCGAGAAAGAGAAACCGCCGTTCATATTCTTCAAGTTCGAGCTTTTCATTGTCATATCCGATTCAAGATTCAAGTGCTCAAGCATTGATCTTATTTATTCAAGATTGTGACACCAAGAAAACATTGAAGACTTTATCTTATTTACGTAAGATAGATTGAGTATTTAGCGGTACTCGTTGTAAGACAAATATTTAACGGTATTTGTCGTAGCTAGATATTTAACGGTATCTAGATTGAGTTGTGACTAACATCAAAGTCGCACGAGTAGGGTTGATAAAATTGTAATCCAGAGTTGGTACTAATTTTATTAATCGAGAATAGTGGACGTAGGTCTCAGAGTGTGAGACTGAACCACTTCAAAAATATCGTGTCTCTACTTTATTATTGCTCTACTCAACGATCATCATACAACTACACACACATCGAAGAAGATTTAAAAAGAAGGCATACTCAATTCAACCCCCCCCCCTTCTTGAGTATATTATATCAATAGACTCTTCAAACATTAATCGGTAATGATTGGCTAGCTAGAGTTTGATATTACTGTCGTATGACGGTGATGGTCAGTTGATCCCTTTAGGTCACACCTTTAGGACAATTCCCTTAATTGATAAAGTGATCAAATGTATATTGATACGATTTGATCATATTCCTTAAACTCGTGTATCGAGAAATTAGAGGTTAAATCTTAATGTAAGATTTATGTTTAAAATTGAAACGTGTCAATTGTTAAACAATAAACGATATTTTATAATATCAAAATTAGAATGAACCGGGTTGTAATTAATACAAAGGTTATAGATCGTATTGACGATTATTGTAAATGACTATTTTATATTGGTAATTACGAATTACTTGTCAACTTGATAAATGTGATTTATTTAATTTATAGATAATATTTATTTGATAAATATGTATATTTAAATTAAATCAAATTGTATATTTTACAATGTGAAATATTGTATGTCACATAACATACAATTATAAGATTGACAAAAGATAAAATCAAGTCCATATTATGGCTTATGTTAGACGGTTTGGGTGAGTGGTTAAGGAGTGATTATGCTTCTTAAATAACACTCTTTAAATGTTCATCATTAGGGTGCTCTTGTAAATAGAACCTAGAGCCACCCTAAGAGCATAGAAAAGAGGAAATGTTCCCTCTTGCTTCTACCCATACCCGGCCACCCAATAACCAAGACAACCCCTTTAAAGCTTGTGTGAGAGCTCACAAGACAAGCTAGTTCTAATTTGGCATAATTTTTCTAAGTGTAGAAAACTCAAAAAAAACTCTCCAACCCTAGCCGAAATTCTTTTAAGTTAGGGAGAGATTTTCAACCTCTAAAATACTTATTATAAGATAATAAATCATACTATTTGTAGTATACAAATTACATTCTAATAAGAGTGATTAGAATTACTTTAAGGAAGAAACCGATTCTAGTCTAGCATCTACAAGGGTTCGGTTTATTGAGGGCTTGTCTTGGTGCATCCGAAGGAGGTATTCTATTTTGGGTACTTGGAGGATCATCCTTGCTAAGCTTGGACCGAGTGTAAGAACACGGTTTTCTCCTTATTTCCGCATTTAGTAGCATGCATAAGATCCTAATAATTTGTTGTTTAAAGAGTTAAATAATATTTTATGTTAGTATGACTAAAATTAGTTTATGAGCAACTAATAAAAACCCAACAAAACGTTCCTCTAAATCAGCCCATACAGCGGCAGCATCTTCGGTATAGGGAACACTTTCGAGCACTTTCGGATCAATTGTATTACGAAGCCACTAGACGATGGTGCAATTGACAACCTCCCATTGCCCAAGCAAAAACTTATCAGTAGGTTTTTTAATGGAACCGTCACAAAATCCATATTTGCGACGCGATTTGAGAGACATCCTCATGGAACGACTCCAATCATCATAGTTAAGGTTGGTTAATTGGACTTGAGAGATTTTAATCCCCGGAACATCACCAGATCCAAGGAAATAAGGAGAAAGGGGGTCGATTTTTTGTGTAGTTGGAGTTTCTACAGTAGCACCTTCACCAATAGCCATGGCAGGAAGATGAGGGGAAGTAGAGTTTTGTGTTTATTTAATAAAAAAAGAAAACGTGGCTCTGATACCATGATGGGAATGCTACAGCACGTATAAGAAATAGAGAATAGAGGAATATTGTGTCTGTTTTCCATTCATTATTGTGTTCTTATATAATACAAGATGAGTCTAGGATTTAGGAAACAAATAACAATATAATCCCAATTATATGGGTACACTAACGGCTGGAGAATCATATCTCCCAAATATATGGGTATACTAACAGCTAGAGAATCATATCGTATCCGAATGATACGATATGCCTAATAAAATTTTTAAAGAAATTCGATTAGAAGATGAATATGGGAGGAAAAATGAGAATTAGTTATAATAAATGTCGAATTGTAACTTTACTTGTTTAGATTTAGCTTTAAATACACGATAAAAATAAAATTATACGTTATTTATAACGATAAAATATATATTTTATTATATTTAAATGAAGTGTCTATTGTGACTAATGAATAATCTTAACAATTTCCAACAAACCACTGGACCGCATCGTATTAGTGACAATTTATAACGTTTACAGTATATGTACGTTAAGCCCATATAAACGAGGCCCGTAAACTTAGAGGCCCGATTCTTGCGCTCAGCCTAGACCGGCCCATAGCCGTCTCTGGTCGTAATAATATGTTATACACTCGAAAAAATTCAATTTGTTTTACTATGAACTTCCAAATTCTCAATCACGGGGGAGAGGGTCCCGACTAGCCTCCTAACTCTATCAATGAAGATAATCACTATTTGTAATGAGTTTAAAACGGATTAAATAACTATTAATTTAATAGATAAGACAAAAACAACTCTAGATATTAACAACAATTAACTTTAGGGGTAAGGAAGATAATACTTCTGAAGAACACAATAACTTTTCCAATAATTATATGCATATATTATAGATATACTTAAAGATATAAAATATGTTGGTGGGACCGAGGCACGTACCCATTCAGATTTCGGATTCCCCTAAATCTGTCCTGGTTGAGTTGTTCACGAGTCATCTAGCTTTGATCGAAAAAGAATACACCATTCACATATGTCACATATGTTATACCTACGAATCCATTTATCTACAAATAAAAAAAAACGTTTTATTTATGTCTCGAACTTAAACTTAATCACTAAACGTAGGCTGGTTAAAAGTTACAATCGTATCAAATTCGTGGCTCATTATCCTTCTAACCACGGAAGTTATCTCAATTATATTAACAAACTCCATTGTCTCTAACTCTAATAACTCGGTTGATTTAATATTACTCGATTAAAATCGACTTGTTGAACTCATTTATCACTAAGTCGACTAACCTTATAGCCCATTCAAATCAAAAACCTAATTGACTTGTATAATCTACCAACCTAAAATGATAAATTATTATATTCTTAATAAACTTGAATAGACAACCCGCCCAATTATAAATCAGTAATAATATATACAACTGATTTGTGTCATGCTCATATATGAAGACTTCAACATTAATCCGAGTATCAACTCACTTATTTTTTTTATTATTTTCGTGTCAACCTAATTACGTCAACCCTAACCAAACCCGATTAAATAAATGCACTATCTTTCCTACTAATTCTAACCCGCTAACTTCGTTACGGATTTTCAAATACCCAATTTGCCACCTCTAAATTATAAACACAACTTAAAATGCAAGCCCATGAGTACCCCAACTATGCTTCACGAAATCACCAACTAGATCGATGAAATGTAATAATCCAACCCGTCAACCGGCCCATGGCCCGAGATTAAAAAACTTACAAGTAGTTACACCGACCTTTGCAAACACTATATATACACATCGCGCACTTCATCAACAAAACCCAAGAAAAACTATAAATTCTTCGCAAATTCAATTTTCAATTTCTTCGCAAATTCAAGAACACCAAAATTCAATCCAAACTTCATACAGTAATTACATGTCAATCTTCACTCCCAATTTTAATCAGAAGTTAATTAAAATTATCATTTATAAAATTTGTTAAAAACCCTAAAAAAAGTACTCAAATTTTGAATTAAAATTGAAATTGAAAATAATACTGATATTGGTTGGTTTCTTGGATAAATTTGATAGGAAAAAGAATGTCGACATTTGAGGTATATAGGCAATCAACAATTGGGAATTGTTTGACAGCGGCGTTAGATGGGATGGTTAGTGATGGTACTCTTACTCCTGAACTTGCCATTCAAGTTCTTGTTCAATTCGACAAGGTGGGTTATTCGGAAACCGTCTCTTTTGTTACTTTTACGAAAACTCGACTGTGACCATTTATGAATTTTGATTGTGTGTATTTTGTTGTTGTAGTCTATGGCTCAAGCACTTGATTGTCGCGTCAAAACCAAGATTTATTTCAAGGTATTCATCTTTTATATAATTTGATGATCATGATTCTGACGTGCTGTATATTTACTGTAGTCCATAGCATTATACTCCCTCCGTCTCAATTATTTGTGGATTATCGTTAATATGGAGTGAAACGAGTGATGATCGCTTTTGCTAGCTTTTGAAAATTTCGAAATTTTTAGTCAAAATTTCGACTAAGCTACTTTCGATCAATTTTTATAGTTTTTGAGCATTATAATAATTTTTGTGAGTTTCTTTTAAAAATAATGTGTATTGCTATAAATTTTATGACTTGATTAAAACATTAAACTCCAATAATTAAAATAAAAATAAAAAACATTACGTATAATAAACTTAGTTAAATTTTAGTTTCGACGGAAATAGAAAATTGAAATCTAGTTTATATACTTTAATATGCTCCGAAAAATACGACATTAGTAAATAAAGTCCGACTAATAAGCTTCGAAAAAAATACTCATATGCTAAAAAACAAGTAAAGTTTGAGGTTATACATTCGATGAAATGTTCCTGTTTCTCCCTTCCCCGCTGACTCCAAATCCTGGCTCTGCCACTAAAAACTAGGTAGGACCAAAACGGACACGGACACGACATCCCATGAAATTTAGGACACGGGACACTGGACACGACATTTAAATATAATAAAATATATATTTTATGGTTATAAATAACGTATAATTTTATTTTTATCATGTGTTTGAAGCAAAAAATTAAATAAGATAAGGTACAATTCGACATTTATTATAACTAATTCTCATTTTCCAACCAAATTTATCTTCTAATCGATCTTTTCTAAAATTTTATTACTCGTCTAAACTATAATATATTTAGCCAGGTGTCCAACGAGTGTCGGGTGTCCGAGTGTTGGATGTTCGAGTGTCGGACACGGCACGGTTAATTAAGAGAAGTGTCCGCGCTACCTACACTGGACACAAGAGTGATTGCGTTCTCGTCCTAAGTTTTAGCGCAGATGCATTCGAAGGAAAAGGAAATGGAATTGGTTAAGCTTAGATTAAGTACGCCTTACAAGCGGATCTAAGCGCGCTTAAGAGTGACCGTTTTAACGTTGAAATTTTTCTCTGCACATACCTCTTAATATGGTTCTGAATGTAGAGGATAAATGCGATTCATAATGTAGGCATTCAAAGCTTATGTTAATCTGATACGTCTTGTAATGGTATGAATGCTGCAGGGACATCTGCACACCTACAGGTACTGTGACAATGTCTGGACATTCATCCTTCATGATGCCTTGTTCAAAAGCGAAACTTCCCAGGAAAATGTCAGTCAAGTGAAGATAGTAGCATGCGATTCCCAGCTTCTCATTCAGTAGGATACTGGAGGAAAATGTCAGTCAGGTTAAGATAGCGACATTCGATTCAAGCTTCTCAGTCAGTAGGCTATGGAGATTGTTTTTTCTGGTACATTTTACCGTATTTTAGAAACTTAGAAATTTCTGAAACTCCATTGTCTATGTTTAGTTAGCTAGATTGTTGGCTTTCATCATCCTTGTGAAAAACGTAGAATTATCTATGCATGTTTCGAGCTTCAGATTCAGTACAAACATCTCCTTCGAGTATAAATATATAATACATACATCCATTAGTAACTTCCCGATTGATGATTTCCTTGAAGAAATTCTTCTGTATTTCCCTACACCCCCCGAGCCTGTCCTAAAGTCGCTATTCTGCTTGTCTGTATCTAGCCCACGCCCGTATGTGATCCCTGTTTATTGCAGCGGAGAATGTAGAAAGGCAGCTTAGATTAGAATTGTTCTTGTATGTACTACCGAGTGTCTAAACACCTATCTATCTTTGCAAAACCGCCTAGTTATCCCTGTTGAACTTTACCATTTAGCGGGATCATGTTTATGTATATGGGTTCTCGGGACACCATGGAACTAGATTATGAGCAGTAAGGGCTTGTTTGGTTGTCTTTTAAAATTACAGGAATTGGAAAATCATGGGAAGTGGGAAAATTGAGTCTTATTTGGTTGCTCAATTCATGGGAATTAGAACTTCCTATGGAACTCTAATTCCTCCATAATGTAGGAAGTCACTTACCGAGAGGTAAGTGGAAGTTCCCGCATGAATTGAAGTTCTTACATCCTACCAAACAACATTTACATAATTCACGTGATTTTCAAGTTCATATGAATTTAATCTTCGCGGGAATTTTATCTTCCCATGCCGAACCAAACAACCCCTAAGTTTTTATTTTAGTGTGTAAAATTTTTGTGCAGTTCGTTCTATTTTAGGGTGTAAAAATTAACTGTCACGCCGAACCTACAGAAGTATGGGGAGTTGGGGATATGAACAGATTGAAACAGAAGTTAGAATAAACAAGAAATCTGTCGAACGTAATCATTTTATTGAGATGTAAGTAACAGAAACTCCAGAAACTCAGTACTGCGTGTTATCAGTTATATGGGGCACTGGCAGGAGCAGATGCTTTATTACAGTAACCAGCAAGCAAGCTGCCTTCTTGAGAAGTAAACCCGAGGACACCAAGCATGGAAGGCCAGCACTGTCGGGTTATGAACTCGATTGCATTACAGCATGGTGTGTCGATATCAGCCTGACCATTCAGGAGGAATGATATCACCTCGTTCGAGCACTGCCTTAGTTCTGCCAGTGAACTCCAGCAATCGTTCGTGTCGCCCTCAGTACCCTGCAGTCTTGCAGCAAGGCTAAACCCCATGCTTGGGTCCATCGGAAAGTTTCTTAGTGATGTTGCAGTGTTTGATATCATAAGGATTACGGTCACTGCCGCGAAAATGGTTGTTTTGACTGCTGCCATTTTTTCGAGGTTTTTATCGTTCAGAAGGGGATTGACGTAAATGGTAAAGGATGTGAGTAAAATGGAGAGTTTGAGGGTGATTTATATAGTGAGGATTTGGGAGATGAGAGGTTAGATAGGTTAATTAAACATTTATCAGTAGTTTAATGTGAGTTAATTAGTTTGGGATGATTGGTTTTCTGCATCGGTTATAAATTTTTATCATACATCTCCCCTCGCCTTATGCGATCTTAAACCGCGCGTATTTGATATTTCATGGATTATACTTGTGACACGGAGCACCCAACACTTGAATATGATTTATATGAACTCGTGGCGATCATGGATATGGGTCATAGTCGATTTGAAAAAGAACACTAGACTACGAGAGTGACCATGTGGTCGTCCTATGTTTTAGGGTTTAGGGTTTAGGGTTTAGGGTCGTCCTGTGTTTTAGGACTGGTGCATTCCTAGGAAATAGAAATAGTTTAGCTAGATTAAGAAGTTGATCTAAGTGCTCAAGAGTGACGGTTTTAATGTTAAAAGCTTTACTCGTGAGTTTTTCCGCCCTTGTATCTCTTAATACGGTCCTGGATGTTTAAATGAACGCAAAGATACACCTAAAGCTCATACCTAGCGAAGACTAAGTGTCAAGGATATATACGATAATTGCAGATGCTGCGAGTCTGCAACAATGTCTTGGTATTCATCCTTCAGGAATCAGGATGCCTTGTTCAAAAGCGAGATTTCGCAGGAAAGTTTCAGTCATGTTAAGATAGTGGCATGTGACTCCAAGCTTCTCATTCAGTAGGGTAGCGGGACTGGCTTTTCGACTCTTCTGTTTGATTACAAGTAATTTCTGGTTCATTTACCATATGTTAAATTCCTGGGTTTCTAACTTCACTGTCGTCTGTCGTCATGAACAAAGTTACGATTTACAGATTCAGTTTTTCATGAGAGTATTGTTTTTCTTGTATGCAGGTATGTAATTCTGCGCAGCTCGTTCGCATTTAGTGTATAAAATTTAATTGTCATTCTGACTAATTTTCTGCCGAAACTACAGTGAATGGGATAGAGACAGACGGATTGAAACAGAAGTGAAAATGAATAAGAAATCTGAAAAACGTAGTCATTTTATTGATATCGGTCACAAAACAGACTTAAATCTGATAATAATCAGAAAAACAACAAACATTCTTAACCCTGAAAGCTATAAAATCAACACTGCGTGTTATCAGTAACAGTAAGCGGAGCACTAGCAGGAGCAGCAGAAACTTTGTTACAGTAACCAGCAAGCAAACTCCCTTCTTGCGCAGTAAACCCGAGAACACCAAGCATGGAAGGCCAGCACTTTTGCGTGATAAACTCAATTGCATTACAACACGGTGTGTCAATATCAGTCTGACCATTCAGGAAGAATGCAATCACCTCATTCGAACACTGCCTTAACTCTGCCAGTGAACTCCAGCAGTCGTTTGTATCGCCCTCAGTAGCTTGCAGTCTTGCAGCAAGGCCAAATCCCATGCTTGGATCCATCGGAAAGTCTCTTAGTGATGTTGTAGTGTTTGATATCATCAGGATTATGGTCACTGCCGCGAATATGGTTGTTTTGACTGCTGCCATTTTTTCGAGATTTTTTGATTGTATGAAAGCGGGTTTTTGAGAAAGCGAGAAGATGTGTGTAGAATGAGGAGTTTGAAGGTGATTTATATAGCGCGGATTTGGGAGATGAGAGGTTAGATAGGTTAATTAACATTTAACAGTGGTTTAAGAGGGTTAATTTTGAAGATGCTTGAATGCAGATGAATGAATGAATGTCAGTTTCAGAAATGAGAAGATGAATCATGTACAGATGTACTGTATTTTAATGAGTAGAAATTACTGTCGTGATGGTAATTTCAGGCTGTTCAGCTTCACTCAGTACGGAATAATAAGATGAAAATATGAAATATTAAGGGTCTTTAGTTTAAATTTATCGGCTTTTTTGTGATTTATGATTTTGTTTAGTGTGTGACAATATTCTAGAGTTCGCCAAGCTAAGGAAGTAATTCTTTCACGAGCGGTTTTTATTTTTCTTGTTTTTGGATGTAATGAAGCGATATTGTTTTCTTTGTTGACAATGAAAATGATAAATAGGTTCGAGTATTAGATAATCGACTAATTGTTAAATTTAATACTGCAGTTTCTTATTTATTAGATAATCGACTAATTGTTAAATAGCTACGAATACTAATGCTCGGTATATAATTGTATAAAAGAAATATTTGAAGAATAATTAACAAAACAGCCGTCTTAGCTCAGCTGGTAGAGCGCATGGCTTTTAACCATGTGGTCGTGGGTTCGATTCCCACAGACGGCGTGTAGTATTTAAATACGAGTATTAAATTTTGCATTCTACTTGTGCTCTGAATCTTCAATTTTGGAAATCTTATTCTTCTTGTAAAACTTAACTAGCTCCATAATTTTGGTTCTTTTTCCCTTATGGTACTCCTTATTTATCGAAACTCGGCTTTTTCTAGGCTTGGTTCCTTATTCACGTTGAAAAACATCAAGACTCGTCCAAAATGTCAAAAATATTATTAGTCTTGCAATTTGTAAGTGTTTGGTCTATAGTTGTCTTAGCTGGGCCTTTACTTATATAAGAATTTACCTTTTTTGTTACTAATTATATTAAATTAGTGAAAGATTACAAACATCATGTAACCTGTGTATGTTTATCCTATTAAAAACTAATATATGCATCATAAAGATCATTTTGGTAATAAGTAGCTACATGAATAAATCTTCTTTGAAGCAATTTCAATTATCAATCCACTCAAGCTCGAATCCCGTTTAAGCTCACCAAATCAGCCTGTATAATTTAGATTAACCTAATTCAACCAATACATTTAGCTCGACTTTATTACCCTGAACGATTAAATAACAATCATCCACCTACAAGTCTACAACTAGGGGTGAGCAAAACTCGGTCCAGACCGAAAAAATGGACCGAACCGGACCGTTCGGTCCAGACCGAACCCGGACCGGTTGAGTTTCGGTCCGGTCCTAGGTCCAACTATTTATGTTGTTCGGGTTTCGGTCCGGTCCGGTCCAAAACCGAAAATTTTCGGTCCAGACCGATAGGACCGGATTGAGTCAAGATTGTGATTATTGAACTTTTGACTTCTGAATTTTAAAGTTTTTTAATGTGTTATTTTGGCTAGTTATTACTTATGTGTTCTTCTAAGTGATGTGCAAAGTAGTACAAATTAGAGTATGCGGTTTTATTCAAAAAATTTATCGTTAGTTAAATAAGAAAATTTGATCAAATGTGAAATCGGTCCAAATGGTCCGGTCTCGGGTTGGTCCGGTTTTTACCGGTCCGGTCCGGTCCAGGACCGGTTCCTTATAGGTCCGGTCTTCGGTCCCCAATTTAGTAAAATTCGGTTTCGGGTTCGGTCCGGTTCGGTCCGGTCCGGTCCGGTTCTGGACCTATGCTCAGCCCTATCTACAACGACATCAATCATTCTATCAGTCTAATTAACACTCTATGAGTAACCAATGTGTTCGTTGGGGTGTTTGATCACTTCATCCCTTAACCATGAAAGGTTTGATCCTCTCCATGGGAATTGAGCAAACTTTTTGACCAACCGTTTTCCTCCCCGTGAGAATACGCGCAACAAGAAAATTATACACGGTTATTGATAATAGACATCCCAATTTTTTAAAAGAATATACTAACACTCAACGTTGATTTAAAATATAATTTGAAAAAAACGTAAATAATAAGTTGAGTCGGGAAAATCATCCCACTCCATCCCAAACTTTAGAAGTTTAAAGTTTAAAGTTTAAAGATAAGACCACACCCTCATTTATCCTCTTCACTCCCCTCACTCTTCTCCCTTCACCATCTCCAATGGCAGCAGCAGCAGCATCACTCCAATCTCCTCCACTCTTCTCCACCATTACCACAACAACAACCTCTCTTTCCTCCCACACCCAATTCTCCTTCTTCCCAAAATACCCTTTCCCCATTCTCACAAAACCAATCTCTCTTTCCTCACACATCACATTATGCACCAAAAAGGAGGGCATGGACATAACCTTCTTCAACTCGGAGGACTTCGAATCCGACGAGCCAACAGCCTTCGACCCACCTGAGAAACCAGACGCGTTCTCACCACCTCGAGCCGTTGATGAACCACCATTCGAGTCTGAAGATGAAGTGACTCGAGCTTATGAGGAGTTGTATGGTCCTGCGTATAGTGGTGAGTCTCTTCTTGGTAAAGATATGTATGTTATGGATGCTAAGGTTAAGAAGTCTACTGGGTTCGGGTCCAAAGCGAAGAAGGAAAGGGTTCGTGATGGGTTTGATGAAAATGTTGTTCAGGTAATTTTCAATTGTTTGATTTTTTTTCGTTAATTTTGTTTAATTATTTATGGTTTGGTTTGTTTTTGATAATTGAGTGTTTAGTCTGTATGAAAGGTTCGACATTTCGACCACCTTATCCCGCAATTTGTAGCTATTGAGGCACTGGCGTAATGTTGTTAAGTACCTAATTGGTTAGGTTATTGAAAATTGAGTGTTTAGTTGTGTTAAAGATGCAACTTTTGGAAGTGGATTTGTGTTTAGTATGCTGAATTGTTAATGGTTTGATGTTGATTGTTGGTTTGTTTTTGATAATTGAGTGTTTACTTGTATGAAAGGTTCGACATTTTGACTCCCTTACCCTGCAATTTGTAGGAGCCATTGAGGCACTGGCGTAATGTTGTTAAGTACGTAATTGGTTAGGTTATTGAAAATTGAGTGTTTGGTTATGTGAAAGATGCAACTTTAGGAAGTGGATTTGTGTTTAGTGTGCTGAATTGTTAATGGTTTGATGTTGATTGTTGGTTTGTTTTTGATAATTTAGTGTTTACTTGTATGAAAGGTTCGACATTTCGACCACCTTACCCCGCAATTTGTAGGAGTCATGGAGGCACGGGCGTATTGTTGTTAAGTACCTAATTGGTTAGGTTATTGAAAATTGTGTTTAGTATGCTGAATTAGTAATGATTTGATGTTGATAGTTGGTTGTTTTTGATAATTGAGTGCTTAGTTGTTTGAAAGATTCGACTCCGCCTTACCCCCGCAATTTGTAGGAGCCATTGAGGTGCCGGCGTAATGTTGTTGTTGTTGTTGTTGTTGCCATTGTTGCTACGAAATAATGTGCTATTATGTTAGTAATTGGTTAGGTTTTTGAACATAGAGTGTTGAATTGTAAGAAAGATGCAATTGTGGGAAGTGACCATTTTTGTTGTTAACAGTTTTGAGTTATTATTACTGATTTTTGAGAATTTAGTGTTTTGTTGTCCGAAAAGATGCACTTTTGGGAATTTGGTTTCTGTTGAATTTATTATATTTCTAGTGCTTGTGTGAATTTTCCTATTGGATATTTCGGAAACAACGTCAAGCTACGTACCTCCGACCTCCCTTACCATGCAATTTGCTGGAGCCATTGAGGCACTGGCAAAATGTTGTTGTTTCTGGTACTGTTTGTGTGAAACAATGTGCTATTATGTTAGTTTAGATGTTTGAGAATTTAGTGTTTTGTTGTGTGAAAGATGCAATTTTGCGAAGCGGGTTCATGTTGAATTCATTGTATTTGTATTGAAGGTATTAAACAATGTGCTATTATGTTAGTATTGGTTAGGTTTTTGAGAATTTAGTGTTTAGTTGTTTGAAAGGTGCAATTTTAGGAAGTGAGGTATGTGTTAAATTTGACTGTGTTGTTCAGATATTTTTCCTGCTTTTTTTGTTCATCATTGTGTTGAATTATAATTGGTTTTGTTTATAGTTGGTTGTTTCTGATATTTCCGTACTTAGTTATATGAAAGATGCAATTTTGGAAGTAGGTTTACGTCTTTTTAGCTTTTTTTGTTCTTAATTGTGTTCAATTATCACTCGTTCTCGAGTCTGGTTATATGAAAGATTCAATTTTGGGTTTGTGTTGAATTCATTATATTTCTGCTGTTTGTTAGGTAAAACGATAATGTTTCGAGGATTCGAGTGTTCATTGGTATGAAACAATATGCAATTATGGGAGGTGGGATTGATAGGAACCATTGTGTTGCTGCTGGTTTTTGAATTACTCGGTAATGTTTTGAGAATTTGGCTGTTTAATTGTACGAAAAAGCAGCGTTGGGTAGTGA
Source organism: Silene conica (assembly GCA_029255685.2). Classification (NCBI taxonomy): domain Eukaryota; kingdom Viridiplantae; phylum Streptophyta; class Magnoliopsida; order Caryophyllales; family Caryophyllaceae; genus Silene; species Silene conica. The sequence goes on from CM055314.2 coordinate 84,948,823, forward strand.
GTTTTACTGTATCCATCATAGTTGTTAACTTTCTCGGTTTGGATTTTGGAATTTTAATTGAATTTTTAACGAGTCACACTAGTTGATGCCAGTGGGTTTATACATGTGATAAGTCCGATTTAAAATCTATAAAACCCCTTTGCCTTTCATTTTTTTGTTTCACTCCACTTCCGTTTTTTTTCCTTTTTTTCTTTTTTCTCTTGTTGAGATGAGAGTTCACTCATGGCGGTTTCAAAGGATGATTCATGTCAGCCGACCCCAAAACATTTTGGGACTAAGGCTCTGATGTTGTTGTATGCTATAGCTATTTAATTTTGATATTTTAATATAGTTTTGGAGGTCGAAATTTGTGTTTGTGATTGTATTCAACTGCAACTGATGCAGGTTAGAAGAGTAACAAAGGTGGTGAAGGGAGGTAAACAAATGAAGTTCAGGGCAATCGTGGTAGTGGGTGATAAGAAGGGAAAAGTTGGTGTCGGATGTGCTAAAGCAAAGGAGGTCGTTTCTGCTGTCCAGAAGGCAGCTACAAAAGCCCGCCGCAATATTGTCACCGTTCCCATGACCAAGTATCTCACATTTCCTCACAGGTAACAAAAATTGCAGTTTCCTAATCCCCACCGCTGTTGCGGTATATCATAGTACTGATAGTACCGCTGTGTTGCGTTTTGCTTCATGTTTATAGTTCCTATATTTGTCATTCGTAATCCTTTTATCAAGCCCTGTTAAAGTATGCGATCATTGTGGGTGTCTTGCTTTATTGCGAAATTATCACAACTTCGCTTTTGGCTGCTTATCTTGTCTTCGGCACTCTGGTTTAGACACTTCACTGCTCCATTTTAGGCCAAAAGAGAACTTTTTTTTCCCCACAAAAATAGTCAGGTCGGACACTCTGACCCGAGTTGAAGTAACATTAGAGATATCCACTTGATGGTAGCAATGCTAATCTGCTGTTTTAGTTGAAAGCATTATCTGGCTCTGAGACTCGTTTGTATGTCGTGTTATATGACCAATTTTACCGTGACTCGTCACTTTAGTGATTGTACTTGTCTTTGAACCGACACAATGGATAAGGGTATGAGTTAGGTAGCACAGACACTTCTCCTAATTAGCCGTCCCGTGTCCGACACTCGGACACCCGACACTCGTTGGACACATGGCTAAACATATTATAGTTTGGACGAGGAATGAAATTTTAAAAAAGATCGATTAAAAGATGAGTTTGGGTGGAAAAATGAGAATTAATAATAGTAAATGTTGAATTGTACATTTACTTGTTTAGATTTAGCTTCAAATACATGATAAAAATAAAATTATACGTTATTTATAACCATATACTGTATATATTTTATTATATTTAAATGCCGTGTCCCGTGTCCTAAATTTCATGGGATGCCGTGTCCCGTGTCCGTGTCCGTATCCGTGTCCGTTCTGGTGCTACTTAGGGTATGAGTTTCATACCTTACGCTTCACTTGATAATTCACCCCTTTTTCCATGAAATGAGAGTATGGAAGGCCTGCAAGACAATGGAGTAAGCGAGGGACAGAACTTTTTACGGCATTTTTCCATCGCGACTCTCAAGCAATTAGCTTGCAGTCATTAACTGAGTTATTAAACTCCGTCTTCTCATTATTTCTCTTTTACGCTCTTTTTATTAATTCTATAACAATAATATGCCGTCAGAGTGGAAGCTGATTATGGGGCAGCAAGAGTGATGCTCCGTCCAGCAGCACCAGGTACTGGTGTCATTGCTGGTGGTGCCGTCAGAATAGTTTTGGAGATGGCAGGTGTTGAAAACGCACTTGGGAAGCAGCTCGGAAGTAATAATGCACTCAACAACGCCCGAGCCACTATTATTGCAGTGCAAAGCATGAGGCAATTCAGTGAAGTCGCTCGTGAGCGTGGTATCCCCATGGAGGAACTCTGGAAGTAATTCACAGCTTATCTCCACGAAAAAAGCACTCTTCTCTGTTAATTTGAGTCTCGCGACATCTTACTGTAATTTTTTGTAATAGTAAAAATGTTTTATTATTGTTACTTGGTTGCTCAGTTTGCTAGTCTGCAGGCACCCGCGTCACCATTGTTTTAAAAACCGTTTCCAGTCAGAATTATGGTATCTGTCGTTTCACCTTCCTCTAAAAACACAAGTACATCGAATTTTTAAGCTGTAAAAATAAAAATCATGTATATGAGTCGAAAAAATATGTAGTTCCGTCTTTTTATAGCTGTCAAAAAAATAACACCATCGTCAAGCTTAATTTTGTGATTGAAGAAGCATATCGATTGTCGATCTGTAGCTGGTGTAGATATCTGAAGACATTGAAACAGAGTCAATGGAGCTTCAAAGTTATTAGGGGAGGATTAGCAGTGGGTTAGCCTCCGGTGGATTGTGATAAGTTGGGAGCGGCTGGTGGAGAGGTTGCAACAAAAACATTTGGGTACGACATCATCGATATACTCAGTGTGCTTTCAAATGTCGGATTTAGCTTAATTCAAAAGAGCTCGTCTCATTGAAGACGGATATTATCCGTCCCATGCTGAAGATGGATAACGCTCCTCTAACAATATCACAATTCACAAGTGGGGTGCTACTTGATTTGGTACTTGTATACTGTGAGACCATCCCCAAGCAAAAGATCACGCTAACGGGGTCGTCAACGTTTTAGCTCTTAATCTCACTTTAATTATCTTGACCCACATTCAACTCACCTACACCTTCCCAAGCAAAAGGTCACGACTTAGGGCATTAATCCAATCATTTTCCATTTACCAACATTTTCAATCATTAACTAAATTTTCCACCCCACTAAATAATAGAATGAGTCAATAACATCTTGACACGTCATAGGTCACCATCATTTTGGGGTCACAAATTGATCCAAAAACTTCAAGGTCACCAAAATTAATACAAGGTCGCCAAAATTAGTGTCTTAATTATGTAATCAAGGTGACCCAAAAAGGTCGTGACCTCTTTGGCGACCTTGCTCGGGAATGGTCTGTGAGAGCATTATTTATTTTCAACTTGTGACTGATAATATCATCTTTAATAAGAGTGTGAATTCAAAATACGACATACTCGTGTTTTGAGGTAGAGTCATTTAAATCGAATCGGGTCAAATTCAATCCTTCCCTCAAGATCTCAATTCTTCCTTGACAAATCACACCATACTGAGTTACTGACATAACCACAATACTACATTTCCAAATTCCAATACAGCTGAATTCCCAACAAATACAAGAAACGACAATTCACAACACACAATACGACACAACAAAACACAAACAAAACCCTCAAAAGACGTAGACACACAAACATCAAAGCAAACATTGACCAATCAACAGCCCCTACTGTTTCCCACAGTGAGTAGACTCATAAGCAAAGGGACCCACACTGAAGAGAGAGAAAGCAGGAAGTGGACTTGGTGGGCCAGTGTTGTTTGAATAAAGATAAGCTCCTGTTGCACCATTGTTCATGTCTGTTGCATTGGTACATTCCCCATTTCCTGTTGTTGCTGCTACTGTGTTGTTGTGGTGATGAGCTAGGTATACCTTGCACTTATGCGCACCGTATGTGGTTAGCAGTGGCGGGGCTTGTAGGAAGAAGTAGCCGTTTGTATCGGTTGTCGCCGTCTTTCGGAGTATGTATTGCGTGTTTCGACATCGCAGTACCACCCTTGCTCCTGTGTTAGCAACATCGAACTTATGTTACAATACTTTATAATTAATCGAGCTTATATTGTGGATTGGACCGGAACAGAAGATACGTACCTACTATAGATTTGAAAGACGTTTTAACGTTAAAATTGTTTGAAGAAATTACAATAAGAAAACTTCTTAAATGAATTACTTCCTCTGTTTAAATCCAAAGCTTATATATATTTTTTGCATAAATATTAAAAAAAATATTAAAAAATTATTAAAATTACACTTGGAAGTGTGTAAATGTTTTTTCATTAATTTAAATATGTGATGGTGGATTAAAGGTGGGTCATTCAATAGCATTTTGTGTAAATAACTGGTGTTTATAAGAATATTTTAGTAATTTTTTTTTACTTTATTAGGAAAGCGGTAGTTTGGATATGAATGGATTAAAATGGAATAAGTGTAGGTTGAATTTGAATGGAGGAAATATGTATCTACGTGCACATTAATTAATAAGGTAAGACTTGTACAAATAACTCAATACAGACCAAATAATGACCCACTTGTATAGATAGGACAAACTTTTGTTCACTCTTTCATTTTTATCTTATTCATACGAGTGGATATTACTTGACAGGTATTAACTTAAGATACACTAGAAAACACGTTTAAAAAAACGCGACTTCTTAACCACCAGGCTTTTTATCGGAGAGACGGTAATAGCGTTATTGAAAGACTTCTCACGTGATAGAGTGGGGACTCAGTGCAGTTTTTGTTTCGCTATTAGGTCTCCAACTAAATTAGCGAGAGACCACCTACTATTTTTTATAGTGTAGGTGATTTTTTTCGTGTCAAATGAAGCGTAATGCAAGTACTATAAAATCCGTTATCAAATACGAGTAATTATGTAAACGATGGAGGACGATAAAAAGACGATATGGTGGTGCCGAGACTCGATACCAGTAGGACAGTAGATCTAGGGTAAATAACAACAGAGAAAAGTGTTAAAAAAATGAAAAAAAAAGAGAAAAAAAACAAACCAGCAAGAGGAGAAGCACCCAAGAGAGTATTAACACCAGAAAAACTACAATTCATCTTACAATAAACCAACCCTTGAACCGCCACAAACTTCCTCTTCCCAACCGGAACCGGACCGGAAATAGGCGAATGAACCGGTTTCCCCAATGGTGAATGAGCCATAGGAGCTTTAGCCGGTGGCGAAGCAGTAACTGGCTTAGAATGCTGAGGCGGTGAAGCAAAAGCGAGAGACGGGGCGGAAGCGGGAGTGAAAGCGTGGCGATGGTGGTGGTGGGGGTGGTGGTGCGGGTGGTGGTGTGGTGAAGGAGCAGGAGCATGGGTAGGTGGTTGAGTGGTGGAAGGAAGTAAGTGAGAAGTGAAATGGATTTCATTTTGAGCATTGTTGGATGGTAGGGAAATTAATGTTATTACTATAAATAGTAAGGAGAGTGTTGAGGCATGCTTGGTGTTGTTACCCATTTTGGAAAGAAATTGAAGATTATTATCAATGGAGTGGAAGTGTGGAAGTGTGGAAGTGAATGTGGGAGATATGTAGAGTTGGAGTGTTGGAGTGTTGAGTTTGGTTTATTTATAGCCAAGTTTTCATTGTTGCAATAGGTTTTATTGTAATAGATATATCTGTCATAAGTTTGTAACGGGTTAAGTATCACTATTATGGTTAGATAAGACAAAAAATAGAATGCAGAAATTACAACTAACTTGTTTTTGTCCTCGTATGTGAGTTTATTTAACTCGTCACATGGTTTTGGCTCATATCGACCGTCACAAATGAGAATTTTTGTCGGTATTGTTTCATGGGTACATCATGGGTTTGGGACTTTTGGGTTAGGTCCATTTTGAACCCTTCTTCTAATTCTTTGTTTTTTGAAAAAAAATTGGAATTTTGGGTTACAAAAGTTAATTTTATTTTTAGTTATCAGATAGTTAGTCTAATTGTTCTGTCATCGAGATAGAAGTATTGATTTCGATATATATGTGTTTAAAGTTTAATTTGAAAAGCAAAAGTTACTTTTATAAACTTGGAAAAGATATAGATATAATACACAGATGGCGACAAGATTCGAATCCGAGTTGAAATTTGATGATAAATCTTAAGAAACGCGGAAGTGATTTAAAAAATTATACTTGAAAAAAGTATTGATTTATTCTTTGTTTAAATGATAATTGTATAATTAAAAGTTCACACACATTGTTAAACTTGTTTTCACTTTATTTTGCAAAAATTTGGGATCTTAATACACATGTAAGGGACATTAGATCAAATAATGGGTCCCTTAAACACATATTTGGGGTGTAAATCTTTCGGTTTAATTTGAATTCGAGTTAGGTAGGATCACTAGGACGGTAAATGCCGTAAATCTCTCACTCATGAATTTTAACATTATTGCATAACCAAACCTCGAACATAAACATTTAATTAAGTTAGAATAACTATTTACCGGTTGATCTAAGTCTTTCCAATTTTAGATGAGTAGAGAGTTGAGTTCAAATTGTTTCCAAAATGGAGTATGTTTGCAGATTTGCAGTAGCATACACGTTTTGTGCTTAAAGAATAAATGCTCTACTCAAATTTAGGGTGTAGATATATGGTTCATATAATAAATGGGTCATGCTTTATTAATCAAATTTCACATTTTATGCAAGGTGTATTTTGGATTTTTGATGAATTTTGGTTATGTACTTGCTTTAGTAGGGCCTTGCCATTTTAGTTCATGGAAGGCTACAGCCTATAGTCTTACACACTATGAAGAGTAGCTAACGGTACAAAATTGTACAGTGCATGACTACAAACTCATACTTCCTCCTTTATTTCTTTCCCCTTTCCTTATTAGAATTAGGCCCTGTTCTTTCTGGCTTTTTAGAGCTGAACTGAACTGAACTGAACTGAACTGAATGGGGCTGAGCTGAACTGAACTGAACTGAGCTGAGCTGAACTGAATCGAGCTGAACTGAACTGAACTGAACTGAACTGAGCTGAGCTGAACTGAATCGAGCTGAGCTGAACTGAACTGAACTGAATTTAATCGAGCTGAACTGAACTGAGCTGAATAAAACTGAAATTAATAGAAATAACTTAAGTTTAATTAAAGTATACTAACTAATAATAATAATGTAAAAAAAATGTTTGATTAATACAAATTTGCGATTTTTTAAAAAATAATTATATTAAAAAACTATTAATTTTAAATATATTTTTTTGTAGTAAACTCTAATGGACTTTGTTTTTTTCTTTTCTTGTGTTTTAAAATTAACAAAAGCAACATTTGAATATTTTACGTCTAATTAATATTAATTATTTTTTTTATTATCTAAACATTCTACGTCTAAATGTGGTAAATGTGCCATGTATTTCATTTTTTTTATTATCTAAACATTAATTATTTTTATATATAAACATTTATAGAATTATAGGTAAATATTATTTGTCTCCTATTAGCCATCCAAACGTGAGAAACCATGTGTCTGAATATAAGCATGCACCTCCTAGCGGAATATTTGAAAATTTTAATTATCGACATTCATCTTTGAGGATGACGGTTAAAATGGCGTTTGGTCAGCTGAAGAGAATGTGGAAGGTGTTAAAAAAACATGCCACAAAATGACAACGAAATATCAAATGTCAATTATCGTATCCGCTTTTACACTTCATAATTTCATTCGGATGCATAAACATGGTATTCCGGTTATACAACATCAAAGTATTCAAGGAAGAACGGATTCAAACATGGATGATAAAGAACGGAAGAAATTCATGGACAAAGTTCGAAAAGAAATTGAAAAAAAAGGTGCGATATTGGTGTCCATAATGATCTCGAAGATGAAACACATCAAGAAGATAACAATAATAATAATAATAAGATGTTGGATGCTGCTCGGAGGAAGTGCGCCAAGTACAGGGACTTGTGCGCGGGGCACAGATATGGCTTCTTGCCTTTCTCTTTCTCTTCTCTGGGGGAATTAGGGGAAGATGTTGTTTCCTTGTTCAAGCGGATTCAGAAGTTTTCTGTGTCCCAGGATGCCGGATCTTGGAACGCTGTTTTTATTTTTTCTCGCCTTAGTTTTGCTATTGCTAAGGGAGTGGGCGCCTAACTAGTTTCACGGGTGCCCACAAATTTCATGTAATTTTTCGGTTATTTTTAATAAAAGTTCTCGGTTATTGCTAAGGGAGGACGGGCCGCGTTTGGGTCTCCATCTTAATATTGGCAAGACCGAGGTTTTTTGGCCTTCTGACGACCCCAGGAGTCGGGATATGGGTGTTTTCCCCCCTGATATTGCTCGACCGCAGCATGGTGTCACTGTCCTTGGTGGCCCGGTGAGTGTGTGCTCGGATTTCTGCAGTGAGGTTGTGATGGGTAGAGTGACTCGGACCATTGGGCTCATGGACTCCGTCTCTCTGATTCATGATCCGCAGTGTGAGCTTCTCTTACTCCGGGCCTGCACAGGTATTTCGAAGCTTTACTTTGCTTTGCGTACTTGTTCTCCTGTTGCTTTTGGGGCCGCTGCACCTATTTTTGATGCGGCTTTACGCTCTCATCTAGAGCGTATCGTCATTGCTTCTGGGCCGGGTTTCGGTGACTGGCAATGGCGGCTAGCCACTCTCCCCTTTTCCTTTGGTGGTCTTGGTGTGTACGCTGCGGGTGATGTCATTCACTATGCTTTTCTAGCTTCTCGGTTGCAGTCTGTGGCTTTGCAGGATCGGCTTCTTCAGGTTTCGGGAGTTCATGACCCCGGACCAGCGTTTCAGTCAGCTTTGGATGCTTTTGCTGCGACTTCGGGTTCTGACTTTCTGCGCAACCCTAGTGAGATCACTGCCACCAAACTTATGAAGAAATTGGCAGATGTTTATTTCACGAGGGTTGTTGCTTCGGCGGAGTCGGTTTTCTCTTTGACCCCTCGTCAGGTTGTGCTTTGGAAGTCCCAGGCGGGAGGTTTCTCGTCTGATTGGCTTGCGGGTTGTCCCTATTTCTGGGTTGGGGCAGACTATGAACAGTAGGACTTACCGGTGCGTGCTCAGTTATCGTTTAGGGGTACCGCTTTTTCCGGTGTCATTACCTTGTTCGGCTTGCTCCCGGGTTTTTTATGGAGATATCTTCGGGGATCATGCGGTCTCATGCGTTAGTGCTCTTGGTGTCAAGCATCGGCATAACCTTGTTCGTGATACTCTTTTGGATATTTGCTATCGGTCGGGGATCTCTACTGGTCGGGAGGTGGATATTGGATTGCTCGATGGTGCCGGTGGACCTTTGCGACCTGCTGATTTGCTGCTCTATTCTTGGGACCGGGGGCGTGATGTTTGTGTGGGTTTGGTTGGGTCATCTCCTTTGACTCAGTCGGGCATGACTGATTTTGTGCCAGGAGGGGTGGTGGTTGATGCTGCTCGGAGGAAGTGCGCCAAGTACAGGGACTTGTGCGCGGCGCATGGTTATGGCTTCTTGCCTTTCTCCTTCTCTTATTTGGGGGAATTAGGGGACGATGTTGTTTCCTTGCTCAAGCGGATTCAGAAGTTTGCTGTGTCCCAGGATGCCGGATCGCGGAGTGCTGCTTTTATTTTCTCTCGCCTTAGTTTTGCTATTGCTAAGGGAGTGGGTGCCCAGCTAGTCTCGCGGGTGCCCACAAATTTCATGTAATTTTCTTTTATGGTTAATAAAAGTTCCTATAATAATAATAAATAATAATAATAATAATAATAATAATAATAATGTGGGATGTAGTTAATAAAGTCGAGTTGAACTGAAGTGAAAATGAATTAAATGAAGCTGAGCTGAGCTGAACTGAACTGAACTGAACTGAACTGAATTGAGCTGAGCTGAACTGAATTGAACTGAACTGAACTGAACTGAATTGAATAGAGCTGAGCTGAATGAGCTGAACTGAACTGAATAAAGCTGAGCTGAACTGAAACGAGCTGAAAATAAGCCAGAAAGAACAGGGCCTTAGTCTCCCTTAAACGGATATATCCGTCTTAAATGAAAACGAGTTAAGTAATATTCATTTGTTTTAATAAGACAAAAATGAAAAAGTATAGGAAGAACAAAAAGACTCTCTTATCTATGCAAATGGTAATTATTTGGCCAGTTTTCACCTTAAAACGTATACTTCCGTGTTTAATGAGAATTTGTGTCCTTATTATTCATCATAGTCGGATTTTCTTCACTCTTTTCTTTTAATAATTCTCTCTTAAGACGGATATAACCGTTTTAAGACTAAAACGGGTCAAATATACCTCACTTGCATAAATAAAACAAGTCTTTTTTATTAATATCCAGACATTTTATTTTTGTCTTATACTCCCTCCATTCATATCCACTTTGCACCTATTCCATTTCGGTCCATTCGAATCCACTTTGCACCTTTCCTTATTTGGTTGTACTTTTAATACTATAATACTATAAAAACACTATTAAGGCCCACTTTTTCAACACAATACTACACTTTACACCTATTTGTTGTACTTTTATTAATATTTTAACAATGCGTAAAAACCCGTGCATAAAGCAAATGTACCAAGTGGAAATGAATGAAGTATATAAAATGGTAGCTATTTCACCCGTCTTATTGCTTCAAACGGATATGCTTGTTTTGAAACAAGAATTTGTGATTTTCTTTAATAGAGTGTTTTACGTGGTCCAAATTAAACTGCACGTGAAGTAGAGTGTTTTCTGTAGTCAAAATCAATTTCTTATTTCTTGTGCAAGGTGGAAGAGGAAGAAACGAGCAACTACCGGGGAGTATATATAATTCTAAATTTCTAATGTGGGACACTTCAATTGAGTTGTTCGAGAAATCGTTCCAGATTGTTTTTTTTTCTCTTAGTTTCTATCACGTGTCCGAGCTCGTTTCAGGGGTTATATTATTGTTTTTCAGCTCCAAATAACTAGTATTAGACCATTTTTAACGAGTATACAATTATCGTCTCTTACTTAAATATCTCACACCATCAACCTGAAATCTCAAAGTGCTATTCCTCTCAAATTTTGAGGCTCCTTTATCTGATCCTAGAAACCGTTTGTGTGATTTACGAACATTTTTGTTTCAAGGTCCCTGAATACCAAAAATTATGTTTTCAATATAAAATTCAATTTGAGTCATTTGAAAGGTCATACCAAGTCGTATTTTTTCTATCTTTCTGGATTTTTCTTCCAAGTGTCCAAGTCATTTTTCCATGCACTGTGTTTTTGTTTTATTATTTTTACTTGTCCTATCTTAAATTTAAAGCCAATACATTTCTCTTAAATAACAATTTGTGCAAAATTTCCTAGATGTTGAGATTAAGTATAATTTCCTACTCCCTCGAATCCACTTCAAACTCATATTTGACTTTTCACGATTTACGAGATGACATTTTAACCACGTTTTTTTATTAATTTTTATATTACAGTACTTTTTATGCTGGAATTATAATTTCCAAAACCTTTTTTTAATAATAAATGTAAATATGTCAATTTCATTTGTAAAATTTTTGATAGTTAACTAAATATAATCAAGATCGATAAGTTGACTTTAAAAATTAAAGTTTGGTATGAATTGGAGGAAGTATTATTTACTAATTAAAATTGTGTTTTTTTAAATTAATATTTTAAAAAAATTAGAACAAATTCAATTAAACATATAGAAACCGAAATTATGTCCAAAACGTGTCTAAGACGAGTATTTAACTATTTATATTATTACCTAAATATTACCCCATGTACTTGGTATCATTTTACTTCTAAAACCAAAAATGATTTTTATTTTTCTATGTTATCTTTCATATTCACCTAAACTCCACAAAAAGGATTGTACAACCAGATGTATAATAGCATCGTACAACTATGGTGTATTTTATTGAACTTATGTGTATATTTGTTGAGCTTTTAAACTATTTTGAGTTATATTTTAATTTTTTTATATTAAAATTAAAATATAGTTCAACTTATATGTATTGTGTTTTAGTTATATAATAATTTTCTATTCTCAATATTTTCTCAAAGAGTTAATAAATTTTACCAAATAGCTCATATTCTTTCTAATAAAGCTCGAATTTTCTATTAAAAAGCTCAACATATGTACAGAAAATTGTATACCTCTGGTGGTATAATCCGCTTATTGCCTAAACTTTTTGTAACAATATTTTGGAATTCACATTTTTCAATTAGATTTAGTGATTTACGATTTTTATAAGAGGTCTAGTGCAAAGTAACATTTCTTCATGTATCACATTATCGATTCATGTAGGTTCAGGTTTTTCCCCGATGACGAGAAACTCGCACTTGGTATTTTCGGTATGTACTCGATAAATTTCCGAGTATACGTGATAGCCTACAAATTTTAATATAAAATTTGAACTTTCAGTCTTTAATAACTTACCAATTTCTAAACCATTGAACCACTTACCCTTGTTGTTAATTTAAGTACTAAAGTATATTATGTTTTCTGAAAGAGATATTATTTTTGCATATACATATACTTAAAATTTAAATTATTTAAAGAAAACATTATTTTTTGAAAAAAGATATCTTTATAACTAATTATGTTTTCATACTTTTACTTGTATAATAACTAATTTAGAAAAAAAACTTTAAATCATAAAAATATTATCTTAAATGTACTTAGATAACACGTTAAAATATTTTTAGTGCCCCTGACCCTAAATTTTTAGGTCTGCCATTGATACGGAGTATATATAGAACTAAACCTAAAGTTATTTTCAAAAATATATATTTGCTTAAGGTCAATCATTTGTTTAATTATTTGTATTATCTCTGACGTGTATTTTAATAATTAAAGATAAATAAATGATTACAACGTATAGAAGAGTATAATAGTAAACAAGATGAACATGGAATTGCTTTTGTTTTACTTTAACACATACTTGCATGGAAAATAGACTATATTTTTGTAAAATAGAAAATACAAGGTCAGTATAATATAAGAACGGGTGAAAATCGAAACCTACAACTTATCGTCTAGGAAATTTTCGTCTAGTCATTATATTCAGACCGTTTTTCGAAAGAAAATACATATTGCAATCTTAAATTTACTACTGCTTCAATAAATTGCATCTTCCGTAGTTATATATTTCCTTGATCATTAATCAAAGGGCAAACCTCTGCAGCCTCTCAGTAACTCTTGCAACTGCATTTCTCGATGCAGCTTCTCCAACCTATAGAGTATACCCATAACAAATTAATAAACTAGTTCAATAACATTCATATAAAGACACAAATACTCCTGTAAAGCGGTTTTACACCAATACTACATGTATTATAAAATGAGACAAATATTACCCTATTATTTTTCGGAAAATGATATGGCCCTATCGATGACATTATAGTAATTTATTGATATTTTAATCATTCTTTCAATCTTAATTATTTTAGATAGATGAGGGCAGAATGGGAAAATACATGTATGTATTCCGTTTAAATAATTTTGGTGCAACCTCTTTCGGTTCACTCCGTGTCTGATCACCCACCGCCATGTCATCCTCAACGGTCATCCATATACGCTCAAATAAAAATAAAAGAATTTCTTCTTCATTGCATATCAACGATTGAAATTAATGATGCAACCTTTAGCCACAATTAATAAAAATTTGGATGTTCCTGTAATTACCTCTTACTTGGATATAGATGTGTGAAGTTAATAAATAATTTGCGGCAAACAAAATCACATAATAAAGATAACGAAACAAACTCATTTATATTGGGTGAATGTTTTTGTCACGTATTGTGTCATACAAGGATTTGTTGAACAATAAGTATTTGTGACTAAATTATATTTTCACCGTTTAAAATTTGTGTAGGGTTGAAGACTAAATTAATATTTTCTTATTTTTATATGAAGGTGGCGCCGAGGTTCTGCACCAGCGGATGGTGTCCTATCACTTCCCTTGGGTGGTGTCTTACAACTATATACATTATTAGTATAAAACCGCCTTACACAAAACTAGTTCCTGATTAGTATTACCCGATTATTTTTTTAAGCAAATGTAAGTAAAAATAAGACGGTTTTAAGCAAGACGACCCATATGCTATAATTAATTAATTATGTAAAGTACCTGAGCATGAATGGTGTGAAAGACAGTGGATTCAACAACAGAATAATTAGCATCAATAACATCAACATTCTCTTCACCAAGAATACGCATTGCTTCAGTGAAAACAAACTGACACTCCAACCCAGTCACTAGAATTATCTCTACAGCACCACCAGTTTCATTGATCTGAACTTGGACCGGTGAGCTCGACAACCCGGTTCTACTACGCCCACGTGATGAACCCGAACCACTACCACCGCTACCACTGCCACCGCCACGTAAACTGTCTCTTTGCTGCCTTAGATTCTCCACATTTCCTTGAAGCTGAGTTATGTAGTTTGTTGCTTCATCTATTTGATCAGGTAATGCCATGCCTTCCTACAAGATAATACGTAAAGGAAAATGAGTTAACGTCACCAGAATATTATTTTCAATTCGTCTTTTTTAAAAAAACGGTTGAGGAGAACCCTAGAAACTTAATAAATATTTTCAAAAATTATTTCGAGTATTATCAAGATTACCAAAATGTACGGCCTTGTTCTTTTCGGCTAAAATGAGCTGAATTGAATTAATTGGAGTAGAGTTTAATTGAACTAAATTGAGTGGAACAGGGGAGATGTGAATTTAGTTGAATCTAAAGTTAATTTTGTGAATAGATTAACTGAACGTAAATAAAACTTAACGAAATACAACCAAGAAAAATAAAAAAGAGTTGAAATTAAACCAAAAATAATTGGGTCTTAGTTTAGTGGTTAAGATGGAGGTATAATCGACCTTAAGTCCGGGTTCGAAAAAAAACCAACTTAGACGTTATATTTCAAGGAAATGTTAGGGGAATAAACCCTAGAGTTAACAACATTTTCAAGAATTAGAGTAGAAAACATTCACAATTACCCTTCAAATTAAAGTTCAAACTCATTTAAAAAGGTTACTTAATCTATAGACTGAAATGGAGTGAGTATCAATCAAAGTTAATATTACTAATCACCAAAGCTAAATAGCACCCTATCGTAAATGTAAGAACAATACTCGTGTTTTCTTTAATTTAGTTCCATCTATCGTATATAAATGGAACTGGATAAACACGAGTATTGTTCTTTCAATCCCATTTAACATGCATGCATGTGTCATTATACAACTTTTTTCAAACAGGGTTACAAATGATCGGAACAGAGAAAGTAATCAACAAACACGACCTAGAGTTACGATAAATATACCCTTGATCGCGAAGCGTCCTGAGGAACAAGAGAATTGAGCTGAGAGTAAAGATCTTTCATTTGATTTCTCCTATTTTTCTCAATAGTTTTCCTATCTTTCCTAGTAGAAGAAGAAGAAGACTTATCCATGCTATGCAAAATTGACTTGTTTACTAAAAGGAGAATAAGTTTATTATTATTATTATTATTATTATTATTATTATTATTATTATTATTGTTGTTATGATTTTGTGTCAGTCACTTGAAATCTATTTATAGAAGGGAGCATGCCAATAATACAAGTCAATGGAAATCAGATTCTGTTAGCTGAAAATGTTCTAATGTTGAGGACATTTGAGACGTAGTAGTACGTTACATGAGTAACATGACTACTATCATAATAATATTCAAATCAAATAAATTCTCGATAACGGTTGGTATCTATTACTCCCTCCGTCTCGATCAATTGTTATCTATTGCTTTTGACACAAAGATTAAGAAAAGAAGTATAAATGAATTTGGACCACACAAATTATATGGCCCCACATGTAATCAAATGTCATCCACAAAAAGTTGCTAAAAATGGAAATAGATAACAATTCAATGATACACCCCAAAATGAAAATAGATAACAAATGACCGGGACGGAGGGAGTACAAGTTAGTGACGGGTTAATAAAATTCACGTTAGAGGATAAAGACATGTCATTTTTTATTTGTCTTATCTATCAATGTGTGTATAATTTGACCCGTTATATGTTTGTGACGGATATATATCCGTTACAGGTGAGACATATTGTTCATATCATATGATAGATGACAAAATGTGATTTCACATGTTAACGCGTCTTTTTCTTGTTAACAACGTAATTATATGTGTAAAACCAAGTTTATTATAAATTAATTGTATTCATACGTACTCTATCTATCACTCTAGATAATGTTAGTTACGGACTACTACCACTCAGTAGTCAGTACTCCAGTCCCACCTACGCTTATCAACAGCTCTCTTCGTTTCGGTCATCTACCATCTTATAATTTTATCGTAAAAATTAATTATTAAAAAATAAGTAGACTAATTTAAATGTAAATGATCAAGTTGTTTATTATGTATACTTTTAGAATAAAAATGACAATAATTAACCGAAATAATTCAAATTTAATAGAACAATAAATAACAGGAGTGTGGAAAGACTTACGTAAAAGTTGATTTTTTGGAGTATCTGGGTGAGTGGGACAATTAATATGCATGTGATATTTAGGGGAATATTGTTAGAGCATAAATCGATCTCGCAATTCGAACCATTAAATTACGTTTTTAGTTAAAGGCCGGGTATGATGATTAAGTGGTACCTCTTATGAGTTAGTTGGGTGAGACCTTGTGTAACTCTTATTTGGTTAGCTTTGAGCTGATTATGCCGTCGGAGAAATGTCTATCTTTTGACGGGTCCTGTCTGATTTAAAATGAATCTCACATGTGAGATGGAGCGTGAAGAAACTCAATAGTTTCACATGATTATGTATAGGTGAATATCCCAAATGGATAAAAGAGAAAAGAGTTTATCACTTTATAAATCAATATCCGATGAGCTAGAGCTACGCCCTCTATTATTAACTCGTTTTAGAGTAAATCTTTAGGGTATGAAGGTGACGGTCTCTCCTTTAATTGAACGTGGCCGAAGCTCGTGTACGTGATGTCATTATGTATCTAAGTTATGAGTTATCTTATATATAAATATAATAACATGTAATATAATTTATTTCATTATTCTGCCCGATTTTTTGTTATCCTTTCTATATAAAGTGAGCTCGATCAAACTTCTTTTATGATTGATTTTAAGTATAAGTAATCAATTTAAATTTACACATTTTCATATAAAGAATAATAATGATTTACAAAATGTGAAGATCCTTTTAAATGTTTTATTTATGCCACGTAGGAAATTAAATAATCATAAATTCTTTCTAGTAAACTTTTTTATGATAAATTATCATAAAATTCACCTTCTCCCACTAAAATAGGTATAATCCCCTATTTAGTTTTTACTTTAATTTCAATTTATTTCAATTCAGTTTGGTTCTATTTAGTTCAATTTATCCATTTTTCTCTTTATAAATTAACTTTTTATTTCAGTTTAGTTCAGTTCCGCTCTATTAAGTTCTGTTCATCTCTATTAAGCTCAGTTTAGTTTAATTTAGGCCTTGTTCTTTTCGGCTGAAACGAGCTGAATTAAATTAATTGGAGTAGAGCTTAATCAAACTAAATTGGGTGAAACTGTGGTGAAGTGAATTTAGTTGAATTAAAAGTTAATTTTGTGAATAGATTAGCTGAACACAATTAATTGAACGTAAATAAAACCTAATGATACACAACCAAACAAAATTAAAAGGAACTGAATAAGCCAAAGAAAATAGAATCTTACTCTAGTTTAAACGATTTCAGTCTCAAAAAAGAGACCTAAGAAACCTTGATAGAGGTAAGCAGTTTTACAATAAAGGTAACGATAAAATCCCATTACAAAAGTTGTTTTTGGGTATAATATTACACCATATGACAAAATAGATTTATTCTAATTTTAGTAACATAGCAAAAACACGTTGATGCATGTAAACTGATGAATTCACATATAAGCTAAGGGACCATGCACGTAGGAACACGGAAAAAAGGAAATGAAGAACATACTTCATGTGATGATTCCTATTCAACTCGATATTTAATTAGTTTGAATTTTCACACTAAAAGTTAACAAGGAATTTTATTCACACAAAAAACGGCGGAAGAACGAACTACTGTTTATGTTGGGTATATATGGACTATGGGGTATAGCTAGGTAGCATCAAAACGGATATAGATACGGACGCGGACATGACACGGACACGCGACACGACATTCCATGAAATGTAGACACGGGATACGTCAATTAAATATAATAAAATATATATTTTATGGTTATAAATAACGTATAATTTTATTTTATCAAGTATCTGAAATTAAATTTAAACAAGTAAAGGTACAATTCGACCTTTACTATAACTAATTCTTATTTTTTTCACCCAAACTCATCTTCTAATCGAAACTATAATATGTTTAGTCATGTGTCTAACGAGTGTCAGGTGTCCGAGTGTCGGACACGGGACGGCTAATTAGGAGAAGTCTCCGTGCTAAATAGGTGTATGGTATACTGAATTACTGACAGAGTTAAGATATTCCGTTAGACGGTTATAATTCTTATAAAAGGTGAAAAATTGCAATGGGATGAATGAGTAGTGTTGTAAAATAAATTTTGAACAAAATCGGAAATTTTAACTAAGAAATTCCAAAAAAATGAATATTCAACGGAAACTAGCGCTCCTTCTAACCCCTTAATTTCGGTACTGGGTATGTATGGTGATTTCGTAAACATTGTGACGTGCATACTTTGGCAAACTACGATCATGCATAAAGTTTTTTTTTTTTTTTTTTTTTTTTTTGAACTCGAAAAGAAGGGTACCTACATAGTTACCCTACATACCCGACATTGTCAGAGTCGGGTTTTATTAATACATTACTAGAATAAGCAATTAAATTACATATGGGGTTGACGACAACCATCTGCTTCTTAAAAGGGCGATCGGAGCTGGCCAAATGTACGCGCACTTCTTTTCTCTTCCTTTTCACCGGAGCTTCAGGGGAGTACATGCATAAAGTTGAACATGGGATGTATATGTTCAATAAGGATAAAAAGAACCATCCAAAAATTAAAAGTATTCCTATACGGAGTATATAATACATAAAAAGATTATACATCCAGATATATATGAGTATTGTACATTTAATATAAATTTAATTGATCTTATAATGCAATTTTCTCCAGCTTTTAAAAATTTTGGTTTGCATTTTACTTTTTTAGGTGTAAAATCAAAATCTTATTGAATTTACATGTATTATTTTTTATTTTCAATATAATAATTTGAGTTAAATATTTTTATAATGATGCTCAGATTTTTTCAAAAAAGTCCATAAAATCTAATTATAAACTCAAATTCTTTGTCATAAAGTTTCACATCTAAACTACCAATGTATACATCTAGTTGTATAATCCAATAATTGTATATAATAAGAAGTTGACTCGTATGAATCGTATTTATCTAACTGTCCGTCTTGCCTGTTTATGGGTTGTAACGGTCACAAGTTCGTGATCTCTCACAACCTTAATTATGGTTTGCATTTTACTTTTTTAGGTGTAAAATCAAAATCTTATTGAATTTACATGTATTATTTTTTATTTTCAATATAATAATTTGAGTTAAATATTTTTATAATGATGCTTAGATTTTTTCAAAAAAGTCCATAAAATCTAATTATAAATTCAAATTCTTTGTCATAAAGTTTCACATCTAAACTACCAATGTATACATCTAGTTGTATAGTCCAATAATTGTATATAATAAGAAGTTGACTAGTATAAATCGTATTTATCTAACTGTCCGTCTTGCGTGTTTATGGGTTGTAACGGTCACAAGTTCGTGATCTCTCACAACCTTTTCCACTTACACTCCCGACTTAGCCCCACTTTTGATTTTGTCTAAAGTCACAAGGTTGTGACGGACTAGAGATGAGGTCTCAATTATAAATATTCAAGTGTATTTTTACGGAATTACACTTCAAAATTTGTATGATTTCATCAATAAAATTTATAAATTAGGTGAATAATATTGGAGTCTCGATTCCTTCATTCGTGACTGGGTGCTCCACAAGACCTTAAATGCCCTTGTCTAAAGGGAAGACATGGGTCTTTCTTTATTCTTTTTTAATTGGAAAGACCTGGGTCTTACTTTTGAAAAGTAAAATGAGATATTATTATTATCCGATATTCGTCGTAAACTTGCGACGGGTTAAATACTATCCATTTGGGGTAGATAAAACAAAATGAGAGTACATAGGGAATAACGATATACTTTGTTTATCTACTCACATGTGTAGTACTTTACTCGTCGCAAACTTGTGACGGATATACCCATAGTTATGTAATACAGTAAGTTTTTGTACATAGACTATAAAATGTAGGCCCTGTTTGGTAAACAGCGGATTAATATTGGCAGAAACAGATTTTAAAAGCAGATTTAACTAGCAGAATGATTTAGCGGATTTGACTAATAAATTTATTTAGCAGAATTATTTTAGAGGTGTTTGGTAATTGACAGTTTAAATTAGCAGATTGTTATAATCTTTGTAAAATGACATATAAGGACATGGAGAGATTATTTATTAAATATATAAAAGAAATGTCAGTATTTTATTAAGAGGGTAAATAAGACAAATTTTTTTCCTTCTAATATGTTAATCCAATATGCTGCAAATCTACAATATGCTAGTAGGAGCAGCATATTGTAAAATAGCATATTGGACCCCAATATGCTTTTTCAATATGTCATTAACCAAACACTCTAAATAACATATTGGTAAGTCAAACATGATAAATCTCTTAAATATGCTGAAATTCGGCCAATAATACGAAAGGTCGTCATTGAAATTCTCCGATATATTAATGTATTAGTTGAAAACAGTTTTAAATAAGACTTATTACATATATACCACTAATTAAATTATACGAAACAGACGGTTTCAATTTCAAACCATGAAGACACTAGGCCTGGCAAACGTGTCAACCGAGTCAGGGCAGTTTAGGTCGGGGTCGCCGGGACATGTTATTTCGGATTGACTATTATCAAGCTATTCGTTAATAATTAATCCGTTCCCAATAATAAAAGTCTTGCTTGCGACGGGTCACCATTTGTGACGGATATTTTGTGAGATAAAATGGATACAAATTGAGTTAGTGGAGAAAGGGGACCACATGAATAGTGTTGCAGAGAGAGAAAAACTGGGTATTTTATGAGAGAAAACGGTATCCGTCGCAAGCTTGCGACGAATGCCGTTGCAAATAAGAATTTGTGTAAAAACAAATACTTCATTTCGGGTCAAATTGAAATAGACAGAGTCAATACGGATTTGAGGTCAACCTGATGTCTTGGATTCGAGCATCGGGTCACTGTTCAGTAATCATAGTAGGTCAGAGGACCAATCTATCCCCTTTTAGTAAAGTAGGGAAGAGCTGTCTTTAAGACGTCTTTATTTATTGCATTAAAATTGAGCTGAAACATCTAAAATACATACGCAAAGCAAACTTATTCACACTTAACGAAACTATTCTAACGACATAAATACTCGTGCTTCACGAAATGCACTTTGGACGGAGAATTTTATACATCAACTTCATCTATTGACCAACTTATCAAAAACTAGCAAATTTATATTCCGTATATAGTTTTTCTGAATTAAGTTTTTGTGATCCGAATTGAACTTAATTTATAAGAACTGAACTGAATTGAACCTAATTTATAAGAACTGAACTAGACTTATAGAAACTGAACTGAACTTATAGAATTTAAACTGAATTTAATAGATCTGAAGTGAACACTTGAAGTCTAAAAGACTAGGGCCTAAGAGCAATTGCAATGGAAGAATTTTATATAATTCATTTGCCATGTCATTTTTTGACAATCTCAATAATTAAGAACGTTTTATCACAATGGAAAAACCTTATATAAAGTTCTTCTATCATCCATAACTAATTGATTAATTTAATTAATTGGTTAATTGTTCATTGGAACTCACAAGATTTTCTTGTTTTTTGAAAGAACTTGATTCTTCTTTTCAAACCAAGTTTGTCAATTTAAGAACAAACTTTTGTTTGCAATGGAACAAACTTTATTTTAAAGGTTTGTTTTGACAAACCCAACACAAAAACATCCCATTGCAATTGCTCTAACTACTCTTTCGGAACCACACTAATGAGATAACATAGATCTATTTTTCTCCTCATAAAAAATGGGTTTGTGTTAACATTGGTGTGAGTCGGATGGAGTATTTTATTTTGGTTATATACTTGCGTGAATAATTATAAATCTCAAATTTTCATATCACAAATTCTTGATTCCTCCGGTGTAAATGAGAATAATCTACAACTAAAAACCTTTTTTTGTGGTGATAGGGTGATAATACACGGATACAACTCTTCGTTATTTACAACAAGAGCAATTATTTTCATATAAATAAATATCTATATAAGACGATTTTATATAAATATTATTGGTTCTTTTTAGCTAATGAAAGTTTCTGCAGAACTTGGAAGCCATTAATGAGCAAGGTTGTTGAAGTATTGAGAGAGAATGAACAAGGAAGAAGACAGAGTAAATAAAACGTGATATTGTATTGATGTGTAAAATATCTGAGTTAGTTAAATTACATGTCCTAATCATATTTATATGAATCAGCCTAACAAACTCAACAACCTGTAACTAACTTCTAACAGAATGAATCTGGCCTGGTTTAGTTAACCAGGTTCATCATGATTATGTATTCCAACATCCCCCCTCAAGTTGGAGGGTGGAGATTTGAACAACCCCAACTTGTGAAGAAGACTATAATGTTGAGGGCCATGAAGAGGCTTTGTGAAAAGATCTGCAGGCTGATCAAGAGTAGGGATATATGATAAGGATATCAAACCATTGAGTAGACACTCCCTTACGAAATGACAGTCAATGTCAATATGCTTTGTTCGCTCATGAAACACGGGATTTTTGGCAATGTGGATAGCAGATTGGCTATCACACTTGACTGAGACAGGACGAATGTTTGGAACATCAAATTCAGAGAGCAAACGAGTTAGCCAAGCTAACTCAGCTGTAACCCTTCTCAGGGATCTGTATTCTACTTCTGCAGAAGAAAGGGAGATGGTTTGTTGCTTCTTGGACTTCCAAGAGATAAGATTGCCACCAAGAATGATGACATACCCACTGACTGATTTCCTGGACTGAGTACATGCCCCCCAATCTGCATCACAGAATGCTTGAAGAGTGAAATCAATGGAGTCATTGAGTAAGATTCCTTGAGTTGGGGAAGCTGATAGATACCGCAGTAAATGTATGCCAGCATTCCAGTGATCATCAGATGGTGCAGAGAGGAACTGACTTAGATGTTGAATGGCAAAACATATGTCAGGACGAGTGTGAGTCATGAAGTTTAGCTTCCCTATAAGTCGTCTGTAGGGTGTAGGATCAGTAAGAGGAATCCCAGAGGTGGCAGACAACTTAGGGAAGGGAACCATAGGAGTAGTAACTGATGAAACTTGTAAGCAATCAAACTCTGTGAGCAAATCATGGAGATATTTTTGCTGGACAACAACCATGCCTCCAGAGACTTTAATAAACTCCATCCCCAAAAAATAATGCAAAGAACCCAGATCCTTTATTTTAAAGATTTGATCCAAAAACTGTTTAAGCTCTTGTATTTCAGCATTATCATCACCAGTTATCAAGATGTCATCAACATAAACTGCAACATAAACTCTTGAACAGTCCATGATTTTGGTGAACAAAGAATAATCATTCATGGACTGTTTATATCCTCTGGATTTTAGTGCAGAACTCAGCTTAGCATACCACTGTCGTGAAGCTTGTTTCAGCCCATATAGGGATTTCTGAAGCTTGCAAACTAGGGAAGAATCTGACAGTGGTAGACCAGGTGGAGGCTTCATATATACATCTTCATCTAAGTCACCATGAAGAAATGCATTATTTACATCAAGTTGAGACAAGGACCATCCCTTCTTGAGTGCTACTGCCACGAGACTTCGTATAGTTGTCATTTTTACGACAGGAGAAAAAGTTTCATTATAATCCACTCCCTCCTTTTGTGTAAAACCTCGCACCACCAATCTGGCCTTATAACGCTCGATGGACCCATCAGCCTTGTGCTTAACCTTAAACACCCATTTACAACTGATAGACTTTTTGCCAGGAGGTAAATGCATAAGAGTCCAAGTCCCATTTGCTTCAAGAGCAGAAAACTCTGCTGATATTGCTTGCTGCCACTCTGGAAACCTTGCTGCCTGTTCATAAGAATTTGGCTCCTGTACAGGGAGCAAGAGATGTGTGCTGGGGACAGAAGAAGTACTAATGGTGCAACATATAGAAGTTGTAGGAGAAGAAATATTTGAGGGTGGGACACAATATGAGGTAAGAGTGTGATCACAAATGAAACTGGAATTACAGTTTGCTTTGGATTTGGGAATGGAACAATGAAAGTCTTTGAAATGGCTAGGGAATGAGGAAGTTCTGGTTGATTGGCGAAGAGGCTGAGGGTTAGGAATGGAATTGGGATTGGGTATGGTCTGAGTGGCTGAATGGGGAATAGATGTGGGTGTGGGTTGGGTATTGCTTGAGGCTGGATTGGTATTGTGATTTGTAGGATTTATATTGTTATTGTTATTGACAGGAGTAAAAGTTTCTGGTATATGTGGAATATTGGGAATAGGCAGATAATGGGAATAGGAGTCAGGAAGAAAGGGAAATATGTATTCGTGAAAGACAACATCTCGAGAGATAAAAATGGCTTTGGTCTCTAGATTTAGCAATTTATATGCCTTCTTTCCAAATGGATATCCTAAAAATAGAGGTGGAATTGCTCGAGGATCAAATTTTCCTCTGCCAGGTTTGGGAGTGGTAGCATAACATAGACATCCAAATGATCTCATATGTTGAAGGGTTGGTTGTTTGCCAAATAACAGTTCATAGGGAGATTTATTTTGTAAGATTTTTGTGGGAATTCTGTTTATTATATAGGTTGCAGTGAGTATACAATCACCCCAATATTTCTTGGGCAGATTAGATTGAAAAGTTAAAGCACGAGCAGTTTCTAGAAGATGCTTGTGTTTTCGTTCCACTACCCCATTTTGTTGTGGTGTGTGGAAGCATGAGGTCTGATGAATGATGCCACTAGAAAGGAAGAAAGCTTTGGTGTTGTTGCTAGTCCCAAGTTCTAAGGCATTATCTGATCTAACAATTTGGACAGTTTTATTGAATTGAGTTTTTGCAAAGCTGATAAAGTTCTTAATGAAATCAAAAGCATTACTTTTGCAAGAAAGCAAATATACCCATGTTGTTCTAGTGTAGTCATCAACAATAGTGAGGAAATACTTATGGCCATTATACGTTTGAATGGGGTAAGGACCCCAAAGATCAACATGAATTAGTTGGAAAGGATTATGAGTCTGAATATGACTGTCAGGAAATGAAAACCTATGTTGTCTTGCTTTGGCACAGATGGGACAAGAAGAAACAGTAGCTTTATTTATAGCAGAAATCTTATAGAATTCATATTTTTCAAGCTTATACAGAGGTAGATGGCCTAGTCTAGAGTGCCATACATCTACAGAATGAGACATTACAGCATTAACATGGCATTATTAGCTATATTCTTTGGTATGATAGTCTGATGATGAAGATATAACCCTCTATGTAGGTTACCAAGAACCAGTGGCATCTTCATAGAAGAGCCCTGCAGGAAGCAAGAGGAAGGGGAGAAATTAATAGTAGTATTCAGTTGTTTGGACAGTTTTGAAATGGAAAGAAGATTAAACTTGAAAGAGGGGACATACAATACATCTTGAAGTATTAGGTCAGAGTTTATGTGTACAGTTCCCATAGAATTAATCAAAGTAATTTGACCAGTGGGTAAGGTGATAGAAAAAGGTTTAGGAATGTTTTTTAGAACAGAAAACAAGGTAATATCAGCACACATATGATCACTTGCACCACTGTCCAGAATCCAAATATTATGACAAGCAGAAAGAGTAGAGTAGGAAGTAGTACCAGCAAAGTTGGCTGCAGCCTGAGTATCAGAAGGAGGGCGAGCAGTAGCTTGAGAGCTAGCTATTATCTGCTGCAATTTCTGCATCAGTACAGGGTCAATATCCCCAATATTAGAAGACGAAGCAACATTCTGCTGTGTATTCTGCTTGTCCAATGAATTTGAATCCCAATCATTCAGAGCCATATTTGCAAACTTCTTCTTGTTGTTGAACTGTAGTTTTCTGCAATACCTAATGGAATGTCCAGGATTTTTACAGTACTTGCAGAATTTAACCAGAAGCTCATCATCTTTAGGTTGTTGTGAAGTAAGTTGTTGTGAAGCAGACTTGTTTGATTGCTTGTTGTAGTTCTTGTTCTGTGAATTCTGAAATTGCTTAACATAGAAAGCTGCAGATTCAGTGTGAGTTTGAACATCCTGTTGAATTTCTCTTTGCCTCTCTTCCTGTAACAAGTTATTGTATACAGTAGCAAGAGATGGAAGAGGAGTCTGAAGTAATATCGTGCCTCTAATCGAATTATAGGATGCATTCAATCCCATGAGAAATTGCACAATTCGTTGATCTTGTTGAAATTTTTCACGCTTTGGTGCAGCTCCACAAGAACAATTACAAGAGCATCTAGGGTTTAATCCCATGGCGTCAATTTCACCCCAAATTAGCTTCATTCTTGTGAAATACGACGAAATATTATCACTTCCTTGACCAAAATCAACAAGTTTCTTTTGTATGCCATAAAGCTGTGCTCCATTACTCTGACCAAATCGATTCTCCAATTCTTCCCAAGCAATTTGTGCAGTAGCGGAGTAGAGAACAGATTGAGCGATTTCGTTAGACAAAGAATTTAGTATCCAAGAAAATACGACATCATTACATTGTTTCCAGATTTTGTAATTAGCAGCAGAATCATTAGGTTTGGTGATTGATCCATCAACAAAACCTAATTTGTTCCTCGCGGAAAGAGCAATCTCCATTCCTCGTTTCCAGCCATTGAAACCGGTCCCGTCAAACAAATTTGTGACAATTTTTGTTGCATTTGCATCACTATTAGTAATTTGCAGCGGATTGTTAGTAGCGTTATTAGATTGAGTTGTTTCAGGCATGATTTTGAATTTTTGTGAATTTGTTTTCTATTGAATTTTGATGAAAAATTGTAATTGTAGAAGATGAAAAACTTTGAGATATGGAAGATGAAATATAGTATAGGATCGATATGCAGAAGCAAGATTATCTTGCTCTGATACCATGAAAGTTTTTGCAGAACTTGGAAGCCATTAATGAGCAAGGTTGTTGAAGTATTGAGAGAGAATGAACAAGGAAGAAGACAGAGTAAATAAAACGTGATATTGTATTGATGTGTAAAATATCTGAGTTAGTTAAATTACATGTCCTAATCATATTTATATGAATCAGCCTAACAAACTCAACAACCTGTAACTAACTTCTAACAGAATGAATCTGGCCTGGTTTAGTTAACCAGGTTCATCATGATTATGTATTCCAACAGCTAAAAGTTTAGCTCAAAGGGTAAGCCAATTATAAAGATTACCGTAAAACTACATCCAGAACCGTTCGATGGGTTTGAGATGACCCGTTCTAATGTCAAAAGACGCCCCGAGAATAAGAATTAGCTCAAGTGGTAAGAGCGCTCTTACCCCAACCATGAAGTTGGGGGTTCGATTCTCACCTGCGACTTAGTGCGCTCATTTGAACCAAAAAAATGTCAAAAGAGGCCCCAAAAAGTTTACAGAAATGTATTTTATATTATACTCCCTTTTATTCACTATAATTTTTCTTATTTCTTTTTTTAAATTGTTATGATTTTCTCGTATTTTGTCTTGAAAGATTTATATGGTTTAAATTCATTTGCATTTAGGACAATATTTCTTGTGTTAATTCATTTTTTATTTTTGGTGTGGAAAGTAAATGGAAGAGTATAGTGAATTTGTGTAGTATATTTCGTTCAAGAAATGCAAAAAAAATTAATTTTTAAGTTATTACCAGATATCGCTCATATTGACGCCCTTTATGTGACGGGACCTGATTCTAAGGACATCTTCCTCGAACCCTCTTTTAAACAACCCTGACTACATGGTACTTACTAAAATAAATATTACGCACTTCAGAAGTTTTATAAGGTAATTTGAGGTTCTGATAAAATAAAATCGATTGAAAACATCTGAATTCAAAGTGATTGAACACCAAATATTACCCAATTTCATCCGAATCGAACTCCATAATAACCTAATAAAACACGAACCCAAATATATATGAACCGATAAAAACTGGACTGATTGACCTGAATAAAAAATGTATTTTCTCACCAAAATTTAGGTGTTTTTTTTATTGACAATATTGTAATTTATCACATTCAAATTGAAAATTATAAAGTTCATTTAAATCATTTTTTTACTCTGAATTTAAGAAAGCTTGACTTAAAACCCAAATCGAACCAATTTAACCCGATCCAAAACTGGACCGAATAACCCGTTTACCTGAGTCCCGGTCTTGTTTAATCCATGTAAAAATTAAAATCGTTTTACAAGAGTAGAAAGTTTTATACGGATATTCCTTTGAGACTTGAAGTTTTCTATCAAACTTCTAAATATTATTTGCATATCCGTCTTTTAATTTGTAACCGGAAAAAAAACTCGGTAATCTTCACCGTTTACCTAAGTTTCTCGACCTATAACTCAAATTTGGACCTTGATTTTTAAAATTTGAGTAAAAGTGTTAATCATTCTCAATCATTGATTCTCTTTAGCTAAAGTAGAACGGAAAAATGATTGATACCGTAAAAAAAACGATTCCCAGACAAAGCTGGCTTGCTTCTTTTGGTTACCGGTTCACGGAACCAATTACGAAAAAAACGTAAACAATAGAGTAATAGACTAAGATCATCTGATAGAATATGTAAATATTCGTTATATATTGTAATTATTATTAGATTACGATTCTATTGTAATTTAGTTGCTAGTTTTACGATAGAATCTTACAATATATAACGAATATTTACATATTCTATCATCATCGGGACACAAAATGGGATAGCAACACCAGGAGGATATCAACAGAACCATGTACCACCGCCTCCTCTCTCCCGTTACTCCATGACAGTCGGAACATAAGTTTGATCGATGCTGAACTGAAAAAACTTGCTCATACAATAGACCCGTGTATGTATACAAGTCTCACGGACACGCACAAGACGATCTAAACGGTGAGAAATTTGACGAATTGGGCATGTGTTCATTCTGAAAAAACGATGCTTATTCACGACTGAAAGGAATTATGGACTCACCTGATGTTTTCTTACTCAGCCAGTTCCTCCACAACTGGGAGGGAAAAAACGGCTTTTTGCTCGTCAAGTGTCATAACTCGTACCTGAAATTTGTTGTACGAACTGTTCCTAGCCATACCTGTAGAGAAAAACATTCCGAAATCCAGAGCAGCAATGCATAAAAGCAGAGAAGCATTTCAGTTAACATGTCGCAAAAAACTCGAAACAAGTAAAAATCATTACAAGTTCTCAACAATGCAGATATATACTCCCGAGTCCCGACCTGATTTCAATAATAATCGTCGGACATCAAAACCGCCCTTATCTTTAAATTTGCGCCAATAGAAAAGTAGGTTGTGGAAAATCATTAGCGGCGCATAAAAAATAACAGTTTCAAACACAACGAAATTGGTTCTGTTAAAAAAAGTATTTTTAATCTCCGAAGTCCAAACCAAAGGATGAATTTCACATAATAAATATATTTGACGGCCATAAAATATCCAACCACCAAAACATAAGAGCTCGCAATTGCCAAAACCCTTCAAAATACCGTAAATACAAAATTTAAATTAACCTAAAATACTCGGGGTGTGCACGTAATGAGCAGCCAAAGCACATAATCAAACCAAGATTGCTATTCTATTGACTCCACACAGACAAGTGAGAGTTGATACAATCAAGCGAGGCGAAGAAAACAAAGACGATTAATTACAAGAAGATTGATTTGCGAGTCGAAAAGCCATGTAATAATAAGAATTAGATGATGAATTTGGGCTTAGGAACAGACTTAGAATGAGGTGGACTAAGCTTGTGAACCCAGTGAAGGAAACCCTTTTTCTCATCCTGCCAAATAGAGGTTTGTACCATCGTCAACGTCCCATCGTGGGCTAGTGAATATTCAAACTCCTCCAACACTTTCACAACCTGCCAAAACTCCGGCCTTTTTTCAGGTTGTGTCGACCAACATTGTGCAATTAGAGCTCTCATCGCAGAAGGACAGTCCGGTGGGAATGACGGCCGCAGATTCTACAATGTTGAATATATTTTTGTCAGGTAACATTGTTCACATTATGGAAAACCAACATAAAGTAAGGAACCACCACAGAAACGCGTTGCGTTCGCAGAGGCAAGAATCCACAAGTAACAAGTATTTCCGAACAAATCTGTGGTTTACTACAAAAACACTAACATTATCCCAGCCCGCTTAAAACCTAGGTAGCACCAAAACGGACACGGACACGGAACACGGCATCCCATGAAATTTAGGACACGGGACACGGCATTAAAATATAATAAAATATATATTTTATGGTTATAAATAATGTATTCCTTATTTTTGATCATAAAACCAAAAGGAACGATCATAGAAACTCGGAGGGAGTATAATTTTATTTTTATCATGTATTTAAAGCTAAATCAAAATAAGTTAAGGTACAATTCGACCTTTATTATAACTAATTCTCATTTTCCAACCAAACTAATCTTCTAATCGATCTTTTTTAAAATTTTGTTTCTCGTCTAAACTATAATATATATTTAGCCAGGTGTCCAACGAGTGTCGGACACGGGACGGCTAATGAAGAGAAGTGTCCGTGCTACCTAGCTTAAAACTATGTTAGAAAACAATGAGAGGCTGTTCCAATGACCCGTAAGGAAATTGTGGCAAGATTTGCATTTTTCGTCTGCTACTCCACAACAAGCCGAGCCAGTTCTATGAGATGTTTTGCTTTATCCCATCATGTTCTAAAGCCAAGAATAGTGATTCTTTAGCTTCACGGGCTATGTTGAAAAAAACTGTGATGTACTGGTAGACACTACATGAGCCGAGACCTAAAAGACATGTCCTTTGTTCCAACTCGTCTTTGCAGAATGCAGAGATATCGGTTTCATCAAGGTTACCATCTTAACTTTAAAGAAAAAAGTTCTAATTCAAACTTGAATATATTACACTCGTAATTGCTAAAGGCTCCGACTGCAATTCAACCTAAAATAACTTGTCAACATGCAATTTAGAAAGAGAACATGCATTTAGAAAGGTCGACCCGAAATTCTGAGAAGTTGAAGAAATGTACAGCGACAAAGGCAAAACCTTTTTGATGTGCTGCTGCGACGGGAGCAAATACGCATATTACAACTCAAGCAAAATCCAAACGAAAATCACAATTCACAAACAAGACGATTTAAAGACGGTCATGTATAATAGAACAAGCAATTAACAAGACAAACCTTATTGACAACAGCAAATGCCGCCACGATGGGGGACATGTCCTCATAGGGAATGCTCCCAGAAATCATTTCCCATAACATGAGACCAAAGCTGTATACGTCAACCTTCCGTCCATAATGTTTATGCTTAATCATCTCAGGAGCCATCCAACGGTACGTGCCAGGGTCATCAGAAAAAGGATCACAATGAACTTCCTCACATGCTATCCCAAAATCGGCAATTTTCATGTGAAAATCTTGATCAATCAGAATATTTTCTGGCTTAAGATCACGATGTATGATACCTTGTGAGTGTACATATTCCATTCCACGAGCAATCTCAAGAGCAAGCGGAATTAATTTCTGTAAAGGGAGAGCTGTGTGCTCAAGCTTATGTAAGTATGCCCTCAATGACCCCTCTGACAAGTACTCTGTTACTATGCAATAGACAGGTGGTTGTTTCCGAGCAGCCATGAACTGGAAAAATAGTATATACAGTATGAGATTACAAAGTGGAAGCACCCCAAATGAAGCACAAAAGAAACTTCGCTTAGTAAACGAGAATAGAGATGTCAATACTTGAGATGTACATGAGTACAACACTAACATCACCCAAGTGCCTCGATGACTACAGCTCGTAAGGAGTCAGAGAGATAGGGGGATCGGATGTACGTAGCGTAATGTTAAATACACGGAGAGGCTGGTTCCGATTGACTCCTTATGAAAATTACGCCATAAAATGCATATGGCTCAAACAAGAATAGGTAATTAAACAACTATCTAAAGTCTAAACTATCCATACACATACGGCTGACTTAAGAGCTACGTTATTCCGACTCTTCTAATTTCCTCGCGTACCCGTGTCCGACACTCGGCACTCGGACATGAGTATACATGAGTATGACACATGGACACCTCATTTTAGACCAAAATGTGCATATTTTTCAATAAAATAGCCGAGTCCGACACTCAGGCACGTACCCGTGTCGGGTACTTCTAAACGAGTCTGAGTAACATCGCTTAAGAGTTAAGACCATAAAGGTCAGCCCCAAATATCAGGGAAGCGAGCGATAGAAGCCACACTATACTTATGCAAGCTATATCTTAATCCTTTGACTTACAAGCAACAATTTGCTATTAACTATCAAGGTAATAGAATTTAAACAGCAAAAATACCTTGATCACGTTAGGATGGTGGAGACGAGCAAGAGAAGTAACTTCTCGAGTAAACTGCTTCTCTAATCGAGCAGCCAACAAACCATTTGGGTCATTATCTGGTACACACATAAGCTTAACAGCAACAGCTTCTCCTTTATATACGCCATGATAAAGCCGACTATGTGCTCCATAAGCAAACTTACCCCCAACCATTAACTCCGATAAATCTATCATATGTTCATCAACTGCTTCCACAGCTGTAACCTTTCCTCCCAAATTATCAAAGTACTTTGACCAACTATAGTCCTTTTTCATCTTCGCTTTCCCAAACCCTCGCAACGGAGAAAGATTTCTCAATGGAGAACGATTTCTCAAAGGACTAGAATTCGGTGTCAACTTTGAAGCATATTGTTCTGCTTTCTTATCAGGCTCTTTCCTTCTAGGAGCAGGTGTCGAAAACCTCTTTTTCTCCGAACGAGCTTCCTTAAACGTATCAGGAAGTAAACTCTCGGGAATAGGTGATTTCGACCTTTGCTTACTTTTCACAGGATTTTTATAAACCTGAGCTTTACTAGGCTCAGGTTTCTTATACAAATCAGGTACTTGTACTTCAGGCTTAGGTTTAAAACTCGGAATTTCCGCTGTCCTAAACCTAACTGGAACCGATGCCAATCTAGACGAATCAATACGATGGCACACGGTATGCGAAAACTTTGTTCTCCTAATCCAAGAAGTAGCTTCCTCATCCATTGCCACTCCCTAAAGATCTAAACTACTCCTTCAAATTACAAGATCTTGAAGTTGACCTCTTAATTTCATCAACTAACAAGACACTCCATACATAAACTCTTCCACAATCATCAAAACCCATCAAAAGTTCATCACAAACTAAAATCCTAAACAATATAACATCTCAATTTTTCAACACATCCCCATGAAACCCTAACTATAACTTGTATTTACAATTTTACAAATTACAAATTACAAACCTTGATGATCCTTTGATATAACAATTTTTCTGCAAAATCCAGACAAACCCAAATCAATTAATTCATCAAATGACATAAAAATTGCTTCTTTTTTCATGATTATAATCAAAATAACAAGATCTCTGATAACTAAACAAACCCAAATGAAATCTCATTTTCACAATCAAAAAGATTGAATCTTTAAGATTCAAAATCAAAAATTTAATTAAAAAATAATTATTAAAAGTCAAATTAAGGTTTCTTACTTCTCTAAACCTCTGAAAATCCTACACCAAGATAAGATGCTTAAGCAAAATCAGCTAAACAATCAGCTAACAGATAATCAAAATCATATTAACAATTAAGTTTAGTTGCAATTAAACAAATAATCAATAATTGCACCAAAAATATTAAAAAAAAGGTCAATAATTGCACATAAATTAACTAAATTAATGCATAATAATGTGATGCTTAACTTAACAAGATACCCAGATGAAGTAAGACATAAAATTGACTTCACACAAATATAATTCACATAATTAACCAAAAATAAAAATAAAAAATACCCTTAATTTAATTAAATATAAATAAAAAAATACATACTTGTTGAAAAAATTGGTGATATAAATAAAAATCAGGGATTTTGGGATGGTGGGTATATTTATATATATATGTGTATTTTTTTATGAAAAAAAGATAAAAAAAAAAAAATGAGAAATGATATGGGAGGGTGAAGGGACAGGATCTATGAGAGGGAAGGAGAAATTCTTGTGGAATTTTCCTAATAAAGTTTTGATCTTTTTTGTGTCCTTTCAAGTATACGTATTGTATACGGAGTTTTTGGGGATGGCCAAGTGAATTGAGTCCATGTGGAACCCATGTTTGGTGTTGTTTATAGTGTTAAAATCGAACAGCAGGTCTTTCTTGCGACGGTTTGACTTATAATTAAGGTTAAGAAAGTGAAATTATTTGATTGTCTAAGGTTAAAAGAGAGGGATTGCTTGGTCTTTTTTGTGACGGTGGTAACTCATCGGTATATTTTGATTGTCTAAGAGTAAAAGACGGGGTTGATATTGATATTGCCTTCGGTTGGTTTCCCGTGATGGTTGGAAGTTAAGGTGGGGAAAAGGTGAAAGTGTTCTGATCGTCTAGGGTTAAAAGAAAAGGTTGATAACAGGGAACGTAGTATATTCAATCCTCCGTATTTAATAATTTCATAAATGTGAAGTTTTGAGAGTATTGAAAAATTGAGAATTTCGTTGATATTGGATTTAACTGTTGTCGTATTATCAGTATTTGTTTGTTTGGCACCTTTGTCTTCGGTTTCATATATTGAGACAGCTGACTGCATATTTTCTTTTTTTACATGTTATCTTGTGAGTGTGGTTTATGTCTTAAAGTTAGGCTTTGTAATAACTTTATCTCGCTCATGCATCATTAAATTCAACATATCGCTCTTTAGAGCGCTGACTTCAAATGCTTGATAATTAAAATGAATGAATCTTGTTACACTTAACAGAGTGTCATTTTTTCATGTTAATTGCAATAGCACTATGTTGTTATTTCACTCATGCATCATTAAACTCTACATATCTTTTTGTTGAAGCTTTAATTTCGAAATGACTTATAGTTAAAATAAATGAATCTAGCTTAGTTATGTTTCATGTTTTGTAATCTTTTTTGTGCTAATTGCAATTGCGTTATCTCACCCATGCACCACCAAGTTTGAATTGATATATCATCTTATTTAAACGTTCTAACTTCAAAATCACTGATAATTAAAATGAATAAATCTAGTTACATTTAATGTAGTTTAGCTACAATAGCAGTATCTCACACATGCACCAGTAAACTCGACATATCATCTTATTTAAGCTTTAACTTCAAAATGACTGACAATTAAACGAACGAATTTAATTACATTTAATGTAGTGTTATCTTCTTTGTGCTAGCTATAATACTGTTATCTCACACGTGCATTCTTAAACTCAATATATTATCTTATACAAAGTTTTAGCTTCAAAATGGTTGATAGTTAAAATGAATGAATCTAGTTACATTTAATGTAGTGTTATCTTCATCGTGTTAGCTGTAATAGTGTTATCTCACTCACACACCATTAAACTCAGTATATCCTCTTATCTAAAGCTCTATCTTAGTACAACCTAATACCCTTAAGATTTCCGTCGATCTACAACATTTTTTCTATCATCTATACAAAAACACAACCATATAATCTGAAGTAAACTTAAGCGAGAAAAAAAAAACTTTCATTTTTTCTCACTATTTATGAACTAAACGTTGCCAAATCTACTTTCCAAATACATAATAGACACCCACATTTTTTATGCCATTTTGATAATTAAACCCCACAAATGAAATTCCTCAAAAATTGCCATCTAGCCATAAAAATTCCAAATACTAAAGAATGAATTTGGATCCTCTCCATTACTTTCTCTCCATTACCTCTCTAATATACACTTATTTTAATATATTTTCTCTATCCATCCAATAAAACATTATTTTTATGAAATAATTACAACCGCTAGATCGTCTCAAGATTTAATCCGGACCGTTTAAAAGTAATGGAGGTCCATTTCTTTTCGGGTAATGGAGAGAATCCAGACCGCTAAAGAATATCCATTAATTTGCAAAAGACGATTCTACCCCTCCGAAGCCTTTTGAATGATATACATGCATAGTGGAAAAGAGGACCCGTCAAAGTCAGAAAAGACGGAACAATAGCGTAAATGCGTGGCTGCATGAAACCTCAAAGTCTTTGTCAAAGAATGACGGGTACGGATCTTAGGGACATGATCAAATTGGTAACGGATCCCAATCCAACAATGAAGTCATCAATGTGGATTTTATATTGTTGATCCAAATCGGTTCGGATTACGACAATATGATTTTTTTCGTGTTAAATGAGTTACAAGTGCGATATATTAGAGATTTGAACTTAAGGCAAATTGTTGATCAAGATATATACTTTTGTCGTAATTTGTACGTTAGAGAGTTTTTTGAGAAGAGACTATATTATAGATTATACTCTCTCCTCCAAATCAGAAGTAACATTGACTTTTGGGAAGTCAAAGGCCAAAAATATCGGTAAAACTAGCAATGGAACTTTGAAAGACCAAACTTATATCTGAAGAGTCTTGTCATAGAATTTTATTACCAAAAAGTCACGTATAAGTGAAGAAAAATACGGTTAAAATTACGCAAAATTCGACTTGTTGAGTTTTACTAATATAATGAAGTAAATACGCAAAATTTTGACTTGTTGAATTTTGCATTTTTTGTTGATTTAAGTATGATGATATTTACAAACTCTTTTACTCCCTTGATAATTCAATATTGAGATACTTTTTCAAAATATAAACTATTCTAATTTAATCAACAATAAAAAAGAATATTATTTCTAATGTCTTTCCCTAAATAAACGAGATAGAGTCATATATGAAGGCGGTGGTGGAGTTGGCAGTGGCGAAAGGGGGAAGGGGAAGGGATAGCATGGGCGTTCGCCCTCCTTGGTGGATGGAACTTTTTGAAGTTTTTAGTTAAAACTCTCGCCTTTTCCCAAGCTCCTTTAACCATTACTAATTTGTTCTCGTTAAAATTCTTCCCCTGTTGGGTTCAACTTCTGATTCTGTTAGTGTATGAAGGTACTCTGCTCTATAATAATAATCACAAATTCTCATTTGTGACGGATATCATCCGCGTCACAAAGTTACGATGAGTCAAATACAACTCACATGGATAGCATAAGACAAAAGTAAAGTGTATGGAGATTAGCATTTTTTGTCTTATCTAGGGTGATATTCACAAAAAAAAAAATTATACAACCAGATGAATAAGAGGCAACCCCAATGCATTTATTTGAGCTTATGCATATATTTTTGAGATTTTAAACTATTTTGAGTTATATTTCAATTTTTTACATTAAAGAAATAACATATTTACTTATAATCTATCAACCTTGAACTTATATGTATTGCGTTTTAGTTCTATAATAATTTTCTAAGCTCAATATTTTTTAAATGAGTTCATAAACTTGACTATATATAACTCATATTCTTTTCACTGAAACTCAAAATTTGTACTAAAAGCTCAAAATATTTACAGTCAGTTATATACATTTGGTGGTATAATCCACCCATTAAATAATATTTGATCCTCATAAATTTATAACGGA
This sequence comes from Silene conica, assembly GCA_029255685.2. Taxonomy (NCBI): domain Eukaryota; kingdom Viridiplantae; phylum Streptophyta; class Magnoliopsida; order Caryophyllales; family Caryophyllaceae; genus Silene; species Silene conica. The sequence goes on from CM055314.2 coordinate 84,986,212, forward strand.
TATATCCGTACCAAAGAAGACCCCGCGAACAATAATAGCAACAACTCCGTAACAATAGTACTGTACTGTTGTATAAAAATAGGAGTTGAGTTTAGATATACGGTGAGTGGTACGGTGTAGTTGGTTGGTTGGTGTTATTCGGAATTTATATAAATGGGATATTTTGTTTGTTGCGACATGTGAATATGTGATGGAGGTATGATTCTTTTATGTTTGTCCATTTCTGTCAATTAACTTATCAAAACTAGTTGATGCATTTAGTCATCATCTCTTTGTTTATTTCTTTATATCAACCTATAGATTAGATGTATCATATAGTAGTATAACAATCTTGTCACTACCAAATTAAAAAGGTTAGTCACCCACAAAAAAAAAAAAAAAAAAAAAAAAGTTAGTATTCTCGTCATAAAAAATTTAAATTATATTAAAACTAAACTGAACTACAGTAAACTGATTGAATGAAGTTATGAGGTTGTAGGTGGTAGTGAGGAGAATGACGAACTATGCGGGATTAATAGAGCTGGTAATAGGAATAAATATAATAGCTAAAGATCAACCATTAACTCAAGGACTTAAGGTTTTGATTGAGATGCTATCATGTATTAGAGCTCAAGCCTAATGGGCATGCATTAACCACTTTTTAAGATCATGCATTCGAGTGAGAGAGCGTCATAGGAATGCATTCGAGTGAGGGGAAGTCATAGGAGTAAATGCCTAGTGGGCATTTGAACGAGGGAACGTCATAGAATTGCATTTGAGTGAGGGGGAGTCATAGGAAAAGATGCCTAGTGGGCATTCGAGTGAGGAAGTGTAATAAGAATAAATGTAATAGTTGAACCTGAATCATCACCTTAATATATCCCAACAACTTGCTCTCTAACAAATTCGGGTAGTGCTACCAATTAGAGACATCGCATTTACGTAAAGACGGTGGTGAAAGTTCATCAACCTTCCATTGTAGCACGGTAGAAAACACGAGCGCTGTAGTATAATGTTGTGAATTTTTAAATTTTTTTGATGTTCACAACAGTAATTTTAATACCGACGGGTTTGAATCTAGAATATGGGTACCGCCGCTCAATCGCTCATAACTTCATTAACTAAAGTAGTTAATATTTGTATAATAATGTTGGATTGTCGGATATGAAGGAATCAATTACGTATATGAAAAGGCGTGGTCAAGCCCATAAGAAACTCGAACTAACAGGCCGATAAACCTATTAGAAATGTAGGCCCAGCTTAAAATCTCATTCCAGGAAGGTCAAGTCCATAAACAATTTTGACTAACAGGCCCATTTAGCTAGCAGAACTGTAGGCTCGAGTCGCCCGACTCCAAAGTCTCACTCCAAAGAGTCAAAGACTACTTATTGACCAGGCCGATTGCCCGACCCGCGACCAGGCCGAGGCGAGCCCCTTTCTGGCCTATTCACATAGACTCGGCTTTCATGAAAATTCTGGTATTCAAACAAGCTCTCTCACTTCCTTTCAAACCATTGAATAAGTCTATTTATTTCCTTCGAATAATCGTTTTAACATTCTAATACTAAGCAATATCCACATCAAAAAATCAAACTTCGACTATAATGTTATTTATCGGCTATTATGTCAATCATACATTAATAAACTCAAATACTCCAAAAAATGATTTTAAAACTCGTATAAACTACAAGTATAGTTTCTTTAATTTATAGATTTTACTATAAAAAAATTAATTTCTTCGTGTATCAATCAAACTAACGTCTCTCACAAAAAGCAATATATGAATCAACGTTAAATAATTCAAAAACCTTTTGTTTTCATAATACCAGCAATCTAGGTAGCACGGACACTTCTCCTAATGAGTCGTACCGTGTCCGACACCGACACTCCACGGACACACGCCGAAACGTGTCCAACACCTAAACAACCGTGTCTAACTTTCAACATTTATTTGGGCACGTGTCCGACGCGTGTCCATGGTATTTGAGCCGTGTCTGTCGCGTGTCCACGATATTTGGTTATCATTTGCAGTGAATGATGTTCTTGAGATGAGAAATGCGTTATCGAAAGAGATCAATTAGAATATTGATTCGAATGAGGAATGAAAATAAATTTATTATCAAGGGCAAGTTTTCCATTCACTTATTTAAAATTAATATCAAATACTTTTACAAAAATAAAATCAAAAATTTATAACTATAAAATGTATATTTTATTAAATTTAAATGCCATGTCCCGTGTCCTAAATTTCATGGCATGCCGTGTCCCGTGTCCGTGTCGTGTCCGTGTCCGTGTTCGTGTCCGTTTTGGTGCTACCTAGCCAGCAATCATTTTATTCATTTATTGCTAATGATACTCCTTTGTTTTAAATAAATTAATTTGATTAGTATTTCTCTTGTACAACAGTCCATCCCGTATCTTTTTGCAAATTGTAATCATTATGTGGCATAAAATGATCACTTTTTGATAAATAATGACCACTTTCGATAAATAGGTAATTTTTTAAACAAAAAAAGGTCACTAATTAATCAAAAGTAGTCACTACTTATCAAAGTAAGATCACTTTTCTACTGGTCGCATGTGCAACCGTTGTAAAGTTGAATTTGTGTTAATTTTATAGTAGATGTTATTTTAGTATCCCTATCATTTTAAGTTGTACTTCCTCCATTCCAATCAATTCTATACATTTGCTTTATTCACGTTTGCCAATACCCGTTTTCTTTTGTTAATATCTTTAGTTACATATCGATAAAAAATATAAAACTTTGATATTCACAATGTATTCGGTAAGATAATTTAAACAAGATCTCACATGACTATCTTTTATGTTATATATTAGAAGTTGTGTCGAAAAATTCACTCGACTTATAAATAGTGTCCAAAAAGTGAAATGTATAGAATTGATTGGAATGGAGGAAGTATAATCTCCCATAAAACTCATCGCACCACAAGAAAAACCGAATAATCATAAAGAAAAAAAACCTATAAAATCACATTTTATACAAAAAAAATCCCTACAAGATCATACATCAAAACGATAGCCATTATTGGCATCAAGCGATCAATTACATTTCTACCACTAACTATATTACATTACACACAAACAAAAGCCTCAATTCCTAATTTTCCTACACTCTTCAAACACCAAACGACAACACATTACAACCAAAACGACACAAACTTAAGCCGCCGCGACCGCGTTACGCGGCGTATCGAGCAAAGCTATAGTAAGCATAGAAGCTTTTTTAGGCTTACTAATTTGTTCAAAATTTGCATAATTTAATTGCAAATTAACTTGTGTTATTCTTTCATAATTTGAATTTAACCATTTTGCTTGCATGTATTTTTGTTTCCTCCATGGACCTATATGCATTTTCTTCCCTTCCATGCATTTCTTGGCTGCCTTGCATAAGATTTTGATTAATACTTTTAATCTCTCGATTTTTGCGACGAATATTTCAGGTAGTCGGTTGATTAGTTGGTTGTATTCGTCACTTGCTCTTGCCATCTCGAACTCTGCCCTGAAGTTTAACTCGATTACCACTCTTATTTCTCCCTTGGTTGGGGTCGAGTTGTCAATTACATCCAGGAATGTGTGTTCACCTGAAGATGAATAAATGAAATAAACCGAGTTAAACAATATTTAGGCAAGATACAAATTTCGTTTGTCTTATATATAGCTAATTTTCGGTTTTCTGATAAACTTCTACATCATTAAAAGAATTTGATCATTGTCTCGACGATCATGACGAACATAAATACCTTCCACACATACCCTACCCGCCTAAATATATTCTAATATAATGAAAAGTATACTCCAACCACGCGTCTAATAATTATTTATATCGTTTTTTTTTTTTATAAAGGAGTTTAAATAATGTAAATAAATGACTGAAATAAATTAGGTATCTGGATTTAATTACGAGATACGAGTATTATGTTAAATTTTAAAAATGTTGTCCATATCATGGTGACAAGGACATAAGAGTTGAGGAAGACAACACATTATACAAATCTTGCACTTCAAGTTGAGGCTACCATTCAACAAATTACCAAATTTTCATTTCAAACCGTTATTATCCGTCTCAAACGTAAAACGAGTCAAATACATACCAAATCACCCCATTCGTCACCTAGAAAATGACAATTTTTTATTTTTATTATCCCACTTGGTAGTATTCAACCATCTTAAGCTTGAAACAAATAAACTCGTCTTAAACAAGACTTATTGAAACAAATTTAAAAAATTAGCTTAAAAAAACAAAATTGAAGAATAGTCTAGTGATCTAAGAAAAAGTTAAAAACAAGAAAAGTTTGTATAAAATATTAAAGAAGATTTCGATCCAAACTTAGTCAAAAACACCTACCAAATGACACATATCCAGCTCAAAAACCTACCAATTTGCACTACAATATCTTGTGAAATAACCCCTTATCTTGACCATTCAATCTACTAACCCAACTCGAGTCACAAATAAATTTCCGTGTCAATTATTTATTTAGCTCGAACTAAAATAGGCACGTAGAAGAAAAAAAAGGGTAAAACAATAAATAGGATGAATGAAATATATATGGTAAATGTTAAAGTCACCTAAACAAAAAACTAAAATATTTTTCGGATTTTTGTTCTTAAAAAGACCTCGTGTTAATAGGCGTCTCAATCATTTGAGCCAGAAATAACTACTCCCTCCGTCTCGTCTCGTCTCGTGTCATATGCTTGGTAAACGAAACATAAAATTGTAATTTTTGTAGGCATAAAGCCGAAATATTCAAAGATTAACACATTTGCAAATTTTTCCGCTTAAATTTCTCGCATAAGTATTATTCTACTAGACAATATTTATTTTTTAATTAATTTTATATCATTGTTTAACTTTTACATAAATAACACTAATAATATATCACCTTAAAATTATATATGCAAATTTTCTAACTATTATTTTCAAATAAAGGAAAAATACACTAGTTTGATTAAAATACCGTGTAGATGCACGGACTCTATTCAAGTAATACAATGAAACAAATACTTCATTATTGAATATTGAACAAAATTGAGATTAATATGAATAAAGTTGTCTTACCGGAAGGAATATCCGGTGAGCTCCTCCATTTCGACCGACAAATCGCGGCGTTGTAACCGGCGTTATTCAGTCTACAAGACACCTCTCTCATTAAGCAATTCCGGCAACCCTTCTCCGGCGTCGTTTTGTTACATTTACAATAATTCCCTTGCGCTTTCAACTCTTTTACGGCTTCTCTTGTTACGTTTCGAATTCCCGTTTCCAATGACGTCGTGCGGCACAATGTCGCCTGTTCATTTACCCAATTGCCAAATTTATAAGATACGGTATATTAACGGTTTTTCTAACACGGTCCTAATAGCTCACGTTAAAAAACTCAATAAAAAACCATTATCAAAAACCGTTTTTTAAAATGTTAATTCAATACAGTAAAAGCCATCTTGTCTATGATCTACCCGTATCGAGACTTTAACTCGAATTAACCCGATTCAAAATTCACAAATTCTCTTTTAATATATTCGCACCTACGACCGATAAAAAAATGACCGCGATTACTTTCTATGGTTAAAAATGGCTTATTTTACCAAATAATGGTTTTATTTTGCAAAATAAAACGCGAATTAGACCAAAATTATATCAAAATACAATTTTCGGACTACTTAATTCGGTCACCAACCATTCAAATGTTTAATTCACGATAAAATATTCGGAAATGTTTATTACTCTCTCCATTCAAACCAGTTATACACGTCTACAGAACACGTTACAAGAATTTAAAAAAGTAAACAATACAGTGAAATTAATCGAAATAGAGATACAAGTCTACAGAACACGTTACGAGAATTTTAAAAAGTAAACAATTCAGTGAAATTAATCGAAATTGAGATACAAGTCTATAGAACACGTTACGAGAATTTTAAAAAGTAAACAATTCAGTGAAATTAATCAAAATAAAAATATAGGTGTACCTTTAATTGATCGTGTTGATTTTCCCAAAAAGTCTTATTTTCCTCAAACGTACTCTCACAATTCTCTTCCTCCATATCGAACGTATCATCATCAATCCCATCCCGACTCCCCGTACTCTCAACCGACCCTTCTAAAAACCCAAACACAGAATCGGACGAGCTTACAGTAAGCTCGTCCGAATACTCAGGCTGTCGGCCAGAATTCTCGTACGTGAGAATTCTCCGACTAGCCGAAAACCTCCCCGGAGCTCCAGTAATTGCCATAAATAAACAAACAAAAAAATAATTAAAATTAAAATTAGAATGATTGAGAAGAAAGAATGAGGCCACGTGTATATTTTATTTTAGTATGTGATTATGTGAGAGTAGAAGGGCGTTTATATATGGGAAATGTTTGGGGGGTTAACGTGGGGCCTACGGAGTGACAACATGGACCGACGAGTCGCCGCGCATATGGGTTAGACTACTTAGATGTAGGTGTGTAGTGTGAGAGTATTGTGGACTTAGTACAGCTATTTTCCACGTCAGTTTTACTTAAATCATTTTACTTAGAGGAGTAGTTGTTTCTGGATATACTCGAATATTCTAATTTTGTTCGTTTCTTCCTCAATTACTCATTCAAAGTGTCACGGCCAATATTTATTTATTACAAGTTAAAAGTGTTTATTTCATAATAAAGTAGACTAGTGTTAAACCCGTGCAAAATTGCACGGGGTATATTTTTAGAAAAAATATGGTGGATAATTAATATTATCGAATAGTGTCAATAATACGTGAATATTGTTCATTCAATTTCTAGTATATTGATAATACGTTAAAATGCACATGATAATAATAATGGATTTATGTATCTATTCTTTTATTGTTTTTTTTTAAATCGATATATATGTTATTTCAAGGTTTATTTTGTACCGTTATGTTTATGATTTGATTTCGCAAAATATGTAAATTTGTACACTATTATTGGTTGTTATATTAATATTATGTTATTTTTATTGTTTTTTAATTTAGTATTGTCGCTTTTTTTTCGATTGCAAAAATGCACCGGTATATTTAATCGGTATAGTTTTAAGAACATCGATATAATATATCGATATATTGTGTACTGTAATTATTTATTGAAATTTTTTAACTTTACTCAATTTTGTTTTTAAATTTAGTATTGTCGTTTTTTTTCGATTGCAAAAATGCACCGGTATATTTAACGGGTATACACTTGCCAGAAATTAAAATTTTATGTTTATGAATTTATATAAAAAATGTTACGTAATATTTCTTAAACTACGTTATCAGATATTTATTTAGAATTTCAGACGGTTATTTCTCAGGAAATTCATAAATGAAATTGCGGTTTATTCTAAAATTTTAATACCATAAACCGTTTTAATGTTAAAACACTCGTGCAAATTATTGTATTAATTATCCACAGGTATATTCAATCCCGCTATTAATCATTACATAAAATTTACGGTTTATTTTTGTAAAATCAAAATAGTTGTGCAAATGAATTACGCAATTTTATATGAGTTTTTCGTAAAATTTCATGTTAACGAATTTATATAAAAAATGTTACGTAATATTTCTAAAACTACGATATCAGGTATATAATTAGATTTTGAGGCGGTTATTTCCTAGGAAATTCATAAAATAAATTGCGGAACCCACCTGAGAGAAATTTAAAAAAAAAAATCACAATTGCATTGATGACGTGGCGCGTCGAGGGCTTCTGAAATGATTCAGCAATTATATAGATAAGATGGGAGGATTAATTGAGAATTGAGCATGTTAGGGCGGTAACACTTGCATATTATAGGATGAGTTTTATTCGTTTTTAACGTGACGGACAATACACGTATTTAATGGGAATTTGTGATTCTCATTATCATTTTTTTTAAAAGGTCTTTTGTAATACAAAGATTTAGGGAAAAATAATGCTCGAATTTAAAGCATACAAAACACATAACTTTACAATTTCACATGCCTATGAAAAGTGCCCACAAAAAATTACTAAAATTGAAATAGATAACAATTGAATAATTACGGATTTTCTGATGTGTGCCATGAAGGCACACCTTGAAAAAGTTAAGATTACAGTTTTTGTAACAATAGTGCGTTAAAACATGATGCGATTAAATTATGTGAAGTTGAAATATATAAACTCACTAAGTCGCCGTGACCATTTTCGGTTAAGGAATCTTACATTTTTTGAAAATGTATACTTCCTTCACATATCTATGTTCATTCTATTTTATTAAAATACTACTCGCATGTAATAGTATTAATGAGAAGAACATTAATGTGTGAAGGGAGTAGTATATATGACTTCTTATCGTGTCGTGTACTTTTAGAAAACACGTCAAAAAAATAAGTATTTATCAACCTTAGCAGTCACATCCAATAATTTATAATCACATTTTTTATTAAGTAAAACGATTTTATACCATAGAAGTAGATCTTTACCCATATTTGAGTTAGGCCCTGTTCTTTCTGGCTTATTTTCAGCCCGTTTCAGTTCAGCTCAGCTCTATTCAGTTCAGTTCAGTTCAGTTCAGTTCAGTTCAGTTCAGTTCAGTTCAGCTCAGCTCCATTCAGTTAAGCTCAGTTCAGTTCAGCTCAGCTCGACTTTATTAAGTTCAGCCCACATTATTATTATTATTATTATTATTATTATTATTTTATTATTATTATTATTATTATTATTATTATTATTATTTTTTTTTTTTTTTTTTTTATCCACCGGGAACTTTTATTAAAAATAAATGAAAAATTACATGAAATTTGTGGGCACCCGCGAAACTAGCTGGGCGCCCACTCCCTTAGCAATAGCAAAACTAAGGCGAGTAAAAATAAAAGCAGCGCTCCGCGATCCGGCATCCTGGGACACAGAAAACTTCTGAATCCGCTTGAGCAAGGAAACAGCATCTTCCCCTAATTCCCCCAACGAAGAGAAGGAGAAAGGCAAGAAGCCATAACCATGCGTCGCACACAAGTCCCTGTACTTGGCGCACTTCCTCCGATTATTATTATTATTATTATTATTATTATTATTTTATTTATTTGTTATTATTCTATTTATTATTATTAATTAATAATTATTATTATTATTATTATTATTATTATTATTATTATTATTGTTTTTGTTATTATTATTATTATTATTATTTGTTATTATTCTATTTATTATTATTAATTAATAATTATTATTATGATTATTATTGTTGTTGTTTTTGTTGTTGTTTTTATTATTTCTTCATCATCTTATTATTATTATTAGTAGTAAACATGAAAGAGTAGAACAAATGTAACTGAGAAGTAAAATTTGATAACATTCAAATAATAATATTTGTTAACACAATCGAAAATCATATTCTTGAAAATATAGGTATCATAAACAAAAACATCATCTATGTTGCTTGGCTATTGACTTCCGTATCGTCTTGATGTGCGTCATTATCGAGGTCATTATGGACACTAATATCACGCCCTATTTTTTTGCAATTTCTGTTCGAACTTTGTCCATGAGTTTCTTCCGTTCTTTATCATCCATGTTTGAATCTGTTCTTCTTTGAATACTTTGATTTTGTATAACTGGAATACCAAGTTTATGCATCAGAATGAAATTATGAAGTGTAAACGCGGATACGATAATTGACATTTGATATTTCGTTGTCATTTGTGGCATGTTTTTTTAACACCTTCCACCTTCTCTTCAGCTGGCCAAACGCCATTTCAACCGTCATCCTCAAAGATGAATGTCAATTTGAAATGTTCAAATATTCCGCTAGGAGGTGCATGCTTATATTCAGGCACATGGGTTCTCACGTTTGGATGGCTAGTTTGGAATTTGGATAATACTTTAATAAAATGGTCATTTTGGCCTAGATACCGTTACTTTAATAATATAATTATTTTTAGAAAAATCACAAATTTATATTAATCAAACTTTTTTTTATATTATTATTATTAATAATATTATTGTTAGTTATTACACTTTAATTTAACATTTATATTCAGTTTATTTCTATTAATTTCTGATTCATTCAGCTCAGTTCAGCTCAGTTCAGTTCAGCTCGATTAAATTCAGTTCAGTTCAGTTCAGCTCAGCTCGATTCAGTTCAGCTCAGCTCAGTTCAGTTCAGTTCAGTTCAGCTCAGCCCCATTCAGTTCAACTCAGTTCAGTTCAGCTCTTAGAAGCCAGAAAGAACAGGGCCTTACTTGACATTTGTTTACCACTTTACCTCGATATTAGTAGGGGCATGGAGTTTAGTAAGAGGGGATTACTAGGGATGTCATTGGGGCGGGTACAAGTGGATACCGCCCCGCACCCGCCCCAGTTGGGGCGGGGATGGGTAGAGCTTTGGCGGGTGGTGGGGCGGGGCCGCGGGGACGGGTATGAAAATTGTACCCGCCATGGGTAAGGGGCGGGGATGGTTTTTGTGTGTTACCCGCTTTATACCCGTCTACCCGTCAATTATTAAAAAAATTAATAACGTTATTACGATGATTTTACAAATATTATACTATTATAATTAAGTTGTAATGTTAAAAATAACTATTTTATAAAGTATTTTATCAACCTTTTTGGTAAATAACTAAAATTATATAAATAAATTTATGAAAATAGAAATTAATAGTGATTAAACCAACTTGTACGAAAAAATATCGGAAAAAATCTATGGTATAGCGAGTTAATGGGTAGGTGGGGCGGGTATGATTTTGGAAACTTGTACCCGCCATGGGTGGTGGGGCGGGGATGGTTTTGGAAAGTTGTACCCGCCATGGGTGGTGGGGCGGGGATGGGTACGAGGTTTTCTTGATGGGTACGGGTACGGGGGAGCCTATATCCAACACCGCCCCGCCCCAATGACATCCCTAGGGATTACCCCTTTGAGTCGTAGTGGTGGATCTAGATGACTACCAAGGGAGTTTGTTCTTCTTGACGGTCAATTTTTTTATCGTTTTGAGTGATTTATTTCTTTTTTAGTTTTCGTTTATTATTTTCTTTCTTTTGAGTTTTCGTTTAATTATTACCTGTTTACTTCTTTTTTGAAATTTTCCGCTCATATTGAATTTAATTCTTGGCTCCGCCACTGCAGTGAGTAGTTATGATTGAAATAGTTGAAAATTTTAGCTGTAACTTGAATAATCCATCCCATAATAATCTTCCTAGTTTGAATAACAAAGTCTTTAAAATGACTCTGTGACTTTTTTTTTTCCCATTTCTATTCTTTTTTTTCCATTCAAAAAATATATTTTCTAATGACTTTTATAGAATGAATATAAATGACAATCAATGGAGTATCAAGGTATGACCATCTATAGAGAAGCAAATCAATTACCTTTTTTTTCAGTTAGTTCGTCAAATATTTTTTTTTATATAATCAACTATTTTATCAATTCATAGTTTTCAACTACCTTATCAGTTATCTCTCCCAGTTTTAGCTAATTTTTCAGTTTATTGCTACTTTTTCAGGATTGAACTATTTTTTCAGTTACTGTTACCAAACAGAACCTAAAATTTTTTGCTCCTAATCAATAATTGTAATTCACAACAACATTGGTAAAAACTAAAATATAATAGTATCTTTTGTTTTGCTTAATTTCGTCAACATTTTGAAAAAACTTTAAATCACCGTAATATGCCGAGCATAATCTATTTTTATAACCCATTTCCATCAATATTAAATTATTATCGTTTAGAACTTAACAACCGAGTTTTACATAATTAATTACAATACACAACGTGTGTAACAAATGAAAATTTCTCCTTAATTAATATTTATACTCGTACTAAGCTAAGGTCTAATTGCAAGTAGTATAAATAAATTATCCTAGGGAATTAAGAAATGAACATAGACCTATATTTAACAAAATACATAGAGGCATACGTATACACCATGTGTATCTACGTGTATCTACGTTTGATAAATGATGAGTAAGTCAATGTAGAAAGGGTCCTATAATTTAAGGGACAATGCCAACTACGAAAGGACACATTATCCGATCTAGATTTCTCGTGCCCAACGTGTCATCTTATCGACGTTTAAATGACTCACCATTATCTGATTTTGTAAAATACTTTGTCTTTCATTATTTGATTTTTGCAACAAAATTAGTGATCGGAAATAATTATGTATTCAAATATCTTTGTTAAATATTTAGGCTATTTAGCATATTACTACCTAATAAGTCTACAATTTTGCATCTTACTACCTAATATGTTCAATTATTCAAATAACTACCTAATAAGTGTAAAAAATGACACGGTTACTACCAAAATGACGGAAATTGCTAAAAACTGACGGAAATTAATTCATTTCGCCCCATTTAAATTTAAAACCTAATTTAATACCCATATTACCCTTCCCCTCTCCTTCCTCCATTAAAACACCTTTCTACTTCAACAAAACTCATTTCTCCTCTCATCAATCTCGTTCTAATTCATCAATGGAACCCATTTCCTCTAGATTTTCATCAATCTTGTTCTATTTTCATCAATAAATCCCAAATTTCTCCCTAAATCTTCAAATTTTTCCGGTGGTAACATGTCTTCAAGGGTCTAATCGGGGGAAGAAGAAAGTTGGTTGCTTTTTTGGGTGAAATTGAGAAATTATGGAAAAAAAAAGTTGTTGGAATAATGGAGAGAATGATAGAAGAAAGTGAGAATAAAGAGACTGATTTGAATGTTGAACCAAAATCATGGAGTTTAATCCGGTGAGGGAGAGAGTTGAAGATGTTTTATTAAGAAAGGGTAAAATCGTCATTTAACTTATCCCGAACATTTAAAACTAACTTAAGTTCGGTTTTCGTCAAAAAGGTAGCAAACTGATTAATGTTGTGTGAAAAGGTAGCAAACTGATTAATGTTGTGTGATTTTAGGTAGTAAGTTGCAAAATTAATTATATTAGGTAGTAATATGCAATTTTTTGAACTTATTAGGTAGTAATTTGTCATATTTCCAAATATTTATAGTGTAAATTAAGTTAGGTCAATTTTATTGAGTTGTATGTTGAAATACAATTTTATCGGACTATCTAACCATGAGAATTAAATTCACACGTGAAATTTATGTAAATTTGTTAAATCTGTTTGGTTGTCGATGTAGGACTTCAATTAAACTGGAGTTTGCTGTTACTTAGGGGGAGTTAGGTAATTCAACTCTTCCATGGTGAAAGAGTTGAAAACTCCTAGAAAATTGAATGTCTACATTATGGTAAAAAATACGCAATTAGACAAGTCTCAATTTTGTAATTCATGTGATTTTGCACTTACATATATAAACTGACCAACGATGAAACTTGGAGATGAGTGATCAGGGAGGATAGACGTTGAAGAAGAGGGATGGGGTGTATAGGCAGTGTGTAGCGCGTGCAGGATGGCTACCCACATATTTGGTCGACCGGGCACGAGTGGTTGGGGATGTTGGACGGTGTTTTGGGGTTGGTACGTGGAAGGGAGGGTTAACGACGATAGAGGTGTAGACTGTTGTACAAGGGAGAAGGGAAAGGGATGACTCGCACGTGGGGGTCACATGGTCGATGTTGCAGGGTACCCGATGGGAGTTTTGGTCTTCGGTGGTGTTGGAGCCTGGAGGGTGGGTGGTCGGTGTCTGGGATGCGGCGTTTGGTGGTGAGGGCTTAGGGGATGGGCGGTCAATAATGATGAGGAAGAACGAAGAAAGAGTTTTGTTTGTTTTTTATTTTTTAACTGAAGGGTGGTAGTGATGAAAAAGTTAAGACAAAATGTGTAAAATTTAGTAAAATTTATGTACGGAATTTAGCAATTATATATACTGTATATTATAAATAAGAACACAGATACACATCATTGATGTTTAGAATGTGATAAAATAATCATAGTAAAAACGAATGTTCTTATTTTATTCGTTTAAACTTATCTTAACTTAAGACGATTCTAATATACAATCGAAATCCAAGTCTAAATAAAAAAATGTTATAATTTTTTTTAAATAAGACGATTTTAAATAAGACTGGCCTACCGTCGTTGCTTTGAAATAATTGATGGAACAATAAAGAAGTGAATTATTATTCTTTGGCCAAATAATGACAATGATTACGCGGCGTCTAGAGCAAGTTTTTTATGTACTCTACTAGTTTTATTGTAGGAGTAGGACCATGCCCTAATAATGTTAAGATAATTCATTACTTTCCACATGTTTTGAAGGGTATTTTTGTCATTAACTACTCTCAATGATTGTTAAGATTCAAATCAAAGGATTGAAGCTTGATGATGATGATCAATGTTATCACATGGCTTACATATGATTGAATGATGTTTTGATTGATGATGAGTAGGATGCATGGGCACATTGATAGAGTTTCATTCATCTTTAAGTCATATCCACATGTTTTTTGAGTTAAAATTACACTATTTTAGTAATTTAGTAATTTATAAATAAATATTTTTGAAAAAAAAATTGAATAAGGAATCAAATTTATGAATGCACATGATGAATTTAATGTGTGAACATGTAGGTTGTTTGAATTGGCATTTATAATAGAAATTGAAATTATATATAAAAAATTAGCTGAAAAGTTAAGTAGCATTGACGTTTATTATTATATGGAATAAGTATTTTTTTTACTCACGAGAATATTCTGTTATGTAGTTATAACATGAAAATGTGTGAATCAATATTTTGTACAAAATTCATGCTATGAGATTTTAGGACCGGTTAGTGATCTTGATTATTTTAGCACATATTGAAATACTAGACAATAAAATTCGTACAAATTCTTAAGTTAGAAAGTCTCATACATTAAGATGATTAAAACGAACCATTAATATTACATAAAAATAAATCAATAAAAGAAAAGAATCCACTAATTTTCGAGCGATCAATATTTGTATTAATTTTAAAAGTTACAAGGTTCTACAACCACAAGTTATCTAAATTTTTTTAACTTTCTCTATACTAAAAAGTTAAATTCATACAAATAATAATATATCGAAAGATGCGTAGTACAATAATATAATTAGACTGTTGTCCGCAATGGTGGATCCCCTTACTTAAAATTTGGGTGTGAGTATTCCCTAGAAACAATCGAGTTCATTTCCAACAAAAAAACAATCTTAAAAGGTTAATTATGATCTAAGTCTATGCCTGTTAAATTTCATGATTTACACAATGCACACCAAAAATAGTATCGCAAGTTATAAAGCTATATTATTAAGTAATTTTCAATAATAGAATGAGATAAACAACTATTGAAAGTTAATTATTATTTTTTTTTAAGGGGAAAGTTAATTAATTATTCTCTCGAACTTTCTTAATTTTGATTTAGGTTGGGGCAACGAGTTAGGCCTTAAAATTGACGTGCATCTCCAGATTTGTTAGTTAGGCATTGTTATTTATTATTGGTTCAAGTGATTCACTATATCTGCAAGTTATGTAGACGTTTTCCAGCCAATTTTAACAAGCAATCTATTTGTAGTAGTAGGCTTTGATCCAAATATTAAGATCATTACCGTGGCATTTGAAATAGATGTTAGTTAATGACTCATTAACTTCATGCATATTACAAGGACATTACTTCGACATAAGTCGAGGTGGCACGATTATACAGAATTAGTTGCTTTAAAAGTTGAATTGGTATGGATTAGATGAGTAGGTATTAACTATTAAAACCATAAAAGTTGTAACGTTGGTCACTCAATAATAATTTACTCCCAAATTATTTGAGGTTTCGATGTTATTATTCTTGATCGTTCCTCCTCCTCCTTCTCCTCCTCCTCTATGACCTTGTTCCGTAAGTTTCAGATTGATTTCAGCATAAACATATTGAAAAGACAGATATTAACAAAAGGTTGAGCTAACACATTATAATTAGCAGAATTAATTTGATTGTTTGGTAACTAGCAGATTACGATTAGTAGCTTGTTAGTTTTCTTTAAAATATGTAGTAAAATTTCTTAGTTTAGATTATTCTAACCAATATATTGGGGTGTAAAACAACATATTGACCTCAAATATGTTGTTTTAATATGTCGTTTACCAAACACTAAATTAACATATTAACCGGTTAAATATTAAATTTGATTCATGCTTGAGTGATATAATACGGAGTAATAATTACATAGAGTACTTAAAGAACGAACAAGTTAGTGTGGTATAAGACGGTTTTTATTTAGGGTTTGCATGGATTAAGGGTAAAAGACAAGGTAGAAGAATAAATGAGTGATACGTAAAGTGCATTTTTCATGTTTAATACTGTATAAGAGTAATTATTTATTTTCCGAATTTATTATGCTCATAAAAGAATAATACTCTATCCACGCTCCCCGAAAAAACTCGTTATCTAGATAATTAACTTACTCAATAATCATCACTTAATTAAAATTTACTCCTTAATTATCCCATAACCCTAATTAATCAAAACCTACCGGTCAAAATGGTCAAAAACTTTTTGCATCATATGAGGAGACATTATAAACTTTAGTTGTAAACTTGTAAAGAATGAAATTACATAAATCCAAGATCCATAAAGATTCTCCTACTAATTTATTGGCCTTTTTCTACCGGTAGCTGGTACCTTATGTTAGGCTGTAACGTAAAAGTGGAAGTTAAGACAAATAATTTACTGGCTTTACTTGTGCCAACTTTGTCTTTGACCTTCTATAATCAAATACAAATACACAATAGAACTCTAAGTCTTGCTTCAGACGGATATTATTCGTTTTCAGTTTAAGACGGGTTAAATACCATCAAGTGGTGGTAATAAATACAAAAATAATTACTATTTTCTAAGTGACAGGTAATTTGGTATGATAATGACGGTTTGAAATGAGAATTTGTGCTTCACTACCGCTCCCTTCGTACAGTGATATGTTTACACTTCTTTTATATCTCACTCACAAAATAAAGAAAGTGTAAATATATCACCGAGACAGAGAAAGTTAATGATAATTGAAAATAGATAAAGGGTAGTATTGTGAATCATCAATGAGAATGGTTAAATATTTTTATACAAGTTTTATCGGAATATGACAAGTGATGGCCTTAAAAATATCGACATATGGATACAAAAATGAATAATTTGGCTTGGGTTTCATAGTATGAAGTATGAACCTTGAAAATGTTTGTCTATTGAGTATTGTTATGCTTTTTATATATAAGTTTGTTATTAAAGAGGTCGTAAATTTGATAATATATTTGTTTCATTTCGTGTTCATATTCAACTCAAATACAAGACTAAATCAAATGATACCAGAAAATTACTTATAAGACCTTTTTACGTTGGAAGTTAAGTGAAAAAATGACTCGGTTTCACAATAACGCTAGTTAAAAATTACTTGTAAGACAGTTTTACGCGAGCAGTAAAGTGAAAAAACAAGACTCGGTTTCACAATATCACTAGTTTTAGTTTAACTGATAAAAAAACATGCACCAGCCGGGAATCGAACCCGGGTCTGTACCGTGGCAGGGTACTATTCTACCACTAGACCACTGGTGCTGTGTTGCTTGATATCCACACGGATAATTAATAATTTCTTAATATTGTTTCAGTTATTTGGACCTTCTATAACGAAAGGTTATGAGTTCACAATGTTTTGGAAATGTTTACACTGATAAATTATAAGGAGATGACTCCTATTGCTGTCTCAAAATTTATGCACAAATAGGATCCTACACCCAGGTGTATAGAAGCATGGTACATCAGGCCCACCTGATATATAATTTTTTAATTTTCTATTAGAGTCCAATACAAAACAAATATTTAATTATCAATCAACGTAAACATTTTCTTAATTCTCTCTTGACGACAGTCACAACAAATTTCTCTCCCACAAAAATTTGATTCGAAGATGGCAGAAGGGCAGCGATGGGTATGTTCAACAAGGCGGAAAAATGTATCGAATAATATTTCATTGAACGAGAAGCAATTTGCATCGACATCAGGAAGGAAAAACGCATCACACAATACTAATTTGAGGTAAATATTTACATCAATCATAACTGTAATGAATATTTACATACACCAATCATAACCCTAATGAATATATTTAGGGTAAATTTTCTGACCCAAAGCACTTAACAAATGAATATTTACGATAAGAATATGATCTAACGTAAAAAGAATACGAGCTAATAGAAAAGAATACGAGCTAATATTAGAAGAATACGAGCTAATATAAAAAATAACGAGTTATTAAAATAAGAATACGAGCTAATATTAAAAGAATACGAGCTAATATAAAAAAAATTATGAGTTATTAAGATAAGAATATGAGTTATTGATATAAGAATACGAGCTATTAAGATAAGAATACGAGCTATTAATATAAGAATATGAGCTAATGTAAAAAGAATGCGAGTTTAAGAAAATCACAAACTTAAAAAATACGAGAACAAAAGAATGCAAGCTATTACCCTAATAATACGAGCTAATATTAAAAGAATACGAGCTAATATTAAAAAAATACGAGCTAATATAAAATATGAATACGAGATATTGAGATAAGAATACGAGCTATTAATATAAGAATATGAGCTAATGTAAAAAGAATGCGAGTTTAAGAAAATCACAAATAACTAAAAAAATACGAGCACAAAAGCGTGCAAGTTATTACCCTAAGAATACGAGCTAATATTAAAAGAATACGAGCTAATATAAAAAACTACGAGTTACTAAGATAAGAATACGAATTATTAATATAAAAAAATTGAGTTATTAAGATAAGAATACGAGCTATTAATATAAGAATACGAGCTATTATTATAAGAATACGAGCTATTAATATAAGATTACGAGTTAATGTAAAAAAGAATATGGACTATAAAATAAAAAAATAAAAAATTACCTTGACATAATAATTAAATAAATTGAAAGATGCCATATAATAATTAATGAGAAAAATCAATTACTAATGATGGATGAAGATCAGTTAGAAAAATAGGGAAGAAGTTACATTAAAAAAAAAAAAAATAGTGGAGAAGAATGAGATTACTGACTTTTTTTTTCAAAAATAATTAAGAAAATGACTAAAATAACCCCGGATGTACAATAGCATTGTACATCTGGTGGTATAGTCCAGGAACTGAAATTTATGGGTGTGAAACAATATTCATATTTTATTTATATTTTTTATAGGTTGACTTCTTACTCTATTTAAATTAAGATTTCTTATCACATGTTAGAACTGGTTAAGAGTGCGGGTCAGCATTGGCAAACCGGATCTGACCCGCCGCTGAACCCGGATCTAATCCGCCCCGCCTCACCCAGGTTCAAACCCGTCCCGGCCCGTGTGTGAAGTAAACCGGGTCCGGGTCCAATTTTTGGAGCCCAGCCCGGAAGCTGACTCATAGACCCGCCTAAGACCCGCCAGACCCGCCCCGGGCCGGGTCCGGGTTACACTTCCCAAGAACCGGGCCAACCCGTTCCGAACCCGCCCTGACCCCGGGCCGTGTTCGGGTCCCCATACCTTGAACCCGCACAGCCCCTCGACCCGACCCGGACCCGGCCGACCCGCACTATTGGCCACCCTGATACATGTTAAGTAATAAGATACAATGTTTTTGTGTGATCAATTCATTTGTTACATCTACTTTTGTAAAGTTATATTTAAATGACTTTTCATGTTACTCGAAGAATTGTTGGATGAAGTTAGTACACAAATATTTTTATTTTCCGAAATCATGTTCAAAAATAAAAGTTTATTAACCCTGTAAGCGATGCTACTCACGATGGTCTAATCTTTGATCATCATTTACAAAGTCACGAGTGATGGTACACAAGACATAATTTCAAACCCCGTCAACATTAAAATCGTAATTGATGCAACTTCATTTTAAAAAAACTATAAAAAAAAATGAAGAATATAGCTTTTTTCTAAGGACCTAATACAAGATGGGGCTAGCCCAACGCTCATGAAATAATCTCTTAGATGGCCTTTTTTGGTTTATGTCCAAATATAAAAAAAAATCTCTTTTTATCGGTATCTAGTTGAATTTTCGTGTTTTTTTTTTTTAGTAAATTTTTGTATAGTCCATATATTAAGCTATCAATGTAATGCTGCACTAAACCGAATACATTATTTGGGGTGAGATAACCTCTTATGGCCTGCCTGGCATAGTAGTAATAGGCTAGAATAAGTGAAGGGTAATTATTACAGCCCATTTCCAAAGGTTTGGTATGAGAGGAATATTTAGGGTCCAGTAACTATTACCTCTAGCAAGAGGTAATCTATTACCCACCACCCTCCATCAGTAACAATTACCATTCAAAAAGATCACACATACTCTCTCTTTCTTCATTCTTCATTTGCCAAACCATGTATCCCTGGAAAAATTTCCCCTATTAATATCTTCCTCTCTAATCATTCCTCCTTTAAAATCTCCCCCTTAAAAGTTCTTTGGATTCCAGGCAGGCCCTTAAAGAAGTTAAAGGAATGAAAGTACTACTCGTATTAACAAAGTGCGTTTTCTTTTCTGTTTATCAATGCTAAAAAAACCGTTTGCTGATACTTGGCAATTGTGATCGCTGGTCATTACAGCTCCTAGAAATAGTGCATCATTACTCTAATGCCTCAAAGGGTCTTGCAATTGTCGAGAAAGGAGATTAGGAGAGGGGGTCGAATATACACAACCTTAATCCCAGGTAACAAACACCTGCAAGAACCATTCCAACCCATACATCGTAGATACTTCACAGGTTACAACCTTCCTTCAAGAAATCCTTGTCAAAATTTTGCATTGCCACCTCCATCGGCTGATAAAAAGCGAACACAAAGCGCACAAAGCCGCCTTAAGAAAATACTTGCAAAACACAGAAAACCAAAGCAGATTGAAAAGAAAACAGGACTTTTTCTTGGCAGTCATGCATACCATCATCGTCCAAAGTTGCAAACTTGTAGTTTCCATGCTTATATTCCACCACCGATCCCAATTTCACCATAGTTTACAAGTCGGTTTTAGCAGCCACAGTCTAGCTCCTGTCATTTGCAGATTGCAAGACGTGATTAAAGTCTTCATTCTCGGCAATTGGATAGTGCATCCTATTGACTATCAGACGTTGGAATTTAGGAGCCCTTAAAACTGCAGGCGAGAACAATTTCATTTTGGGGCACTTTTTGAAAATGACATACTCCAGAGAAGGCAGTTCGAGGTCTGCATTGCAATTTGAGTTTCCTGATAAAAACCACTCCATTTCGGGGCACTTAGTTACCCATAGTTGTTGTAATTTAGGTGCTTTTAGAGGTATGGCTGACAAAAACTTAATGGCATCACATTCATCAATCTTCACGTCTTTCAAAGATGGCAATTCCACAAATTGGTTTGATCTGATTTCATCTTCTTTCTCTGCCATTATATCAGGGAAGTCCCATAACACGGTGACTTCATCGCTGAGACGAAACAAGCAAATCTTCTCCAAGCAAGAAAATTCCATCTACATTAAATAATTTCACGACACTTAAGAACGGGATAGTATTTTTTTCAACTTATTTGGTGTGAAAACTATCAATTATTCGAATGTTTGGGTTAACTAGTGTTTATTAGCAAAATAATTAAGTAATTAGCGTTCATTTGAAATTATTTGTGTCTACGGTGTCCACGTCATCACTTTTTATTTTTGTACGATTCTTACCTAAAACCGCTAAGAAACCTAGCGGCTTCGCTTAGGTGTGTTTTTTTATATATAAATAAAAGGCAAAACCGCTAAGAATCTTAGCTGCTTACTATATCAGTACCGTCATATTATACTATACCATGCAAAATTTGTTGGAATTGTTGAAATTGTTGGAAGTCGCTGTGGTTCTCAGTGGCTTCTCTCTCCCTTTTTTTTTTTAAAAAAAAAAGATACAAATATTTGAACGATGACATTTTGGTAAAGCCGTTGTGGTTCTTAGCGGTTTTATGTTAAAATCGGACAAAAATAAAAAGTGATGACGTGGACACCATAAACCTAAATAGTTTCAAATAAACACTAATCACCTAATTATTTTGTTATTTAACGTTAATTAACCAAAAAGTTCCAAATTATTCTCTCTTATGATATTGTTTAAGCATGTTACCGAGATTTAACGTCTTTTTACATTATATTTAAAAAGTCGCGCATTTGAACAATCGTAACAAGAAAATCACAAATTCTCATTGAAGACGGGATTATCAGTTGAAAACGAATAGTGCACTTCTCACATCATGCATGTCCATGAGATGCTGCATTTCCTTCCACTTGCCTTTTTACTTGCTTGATTGTGAGAGGAGTCTATCCGTCTTCGGTTTAAGACTCTTTGCAATAAAATAAGGAGTTATCAAAGATAATTACCTTTTGATGAAAAAAGGCCCTTGAGCTTCCGTACCCTCCAAACGTAGCTATGCCGGAAAGGTACAACTCTTCTAAGTGAGTAAACTTTATTTTATAACTTCCGCTGTAGAACGATTCAAAACCCGTCAAATTAAATAATGTGAGACCTCTCAATTTGGGAAATGTGATAACTTGTTCGGGAATTTCATGACTATCACATTCTTTGCCGACGACATGTTGCATCTTCTGGCAATTTTGTACATTTATCCAGTCAAGTTGCAGAAGAGAAATAAACATAGAGGGTGGTCCTATACTCTCAATTTCACAATTGAATATATTCAATTCTTTCAAATTCTGAAAGCTGTGCAGACAGGATTCCATGCTCCATACATTTGCAAAACTCCCAGCTTTACTCAAAGTAAGTTTCTCCAAGGATGGCAACTTAACCTGAAACAACAAAGATGAATACGAATCACAGTCATCTTTCTGTAACTTATTGCTTTCCAGTCGTTCGGGTCGGGTGTGTTTGAGGGGGTGGCTGCCTGGCTGGCATTACGTTTTATAGTCTAAAGGTTTTAAGAAAACATAGAATATATGATGAATAAAAAAAAAGGCAGCCCGGTGCACGATGACATTCTCGCTAGGGTGTAATGGAGGCAAGCCTTCCCTTGCCACTTTGGCAAGAGGCCGCTCCCAGGGCTGAACCCTATCAATAATCCTAAGACCAGAACAATTTTCAAAAGCAATATAAAATGGTAACACCAATTCTTATTTAAGATCATCTTAATTTAAGACGTCTCTCACTTCCGACTAAAATTAAGGTAGAAATAAAAAGTTATAAGATACTCTATCTTAAATTAAGATGGATTTAAGCAAAGATCAACTCGGTTAGTGAATAACACCACCGAAAAATGAACGAAAAATTAAGTTTACCTGGTTGATGTATAAATGACCCATTTTCTTTCCTTGGTCTTTGTGTCAAAATTAAAGGACAACAATTGATCAGAACGGAGGATTACATACCTTATTATTGAAGAGACTTGTGCGCCCTCCATCATGTGTGTTCGTTGACATGACCATGCTTTTCAGCTTATTAGTCGTATCTATCCGAAATTCTTTTAATTGAGGCAACTCGATGATATCTGATTCTTTGCTTAGCCCATTGTCCTCATTGGCGCCGAAAATGTAGCTCAAAGATTTACAATATGAAATATATAACATGGTCAGCTTCAATGGAAGGAGATTAACAGGCAACAATTCTTCTAAATTATCTGTATGAGCAACCCTGAGTCGACGTAGGTTAGAGAACGCCTCTGATGGAACGTTTCCTTTACATATCCTACTTATAGATAGCTCGTCAAGGTTGAGATAGTATAGGTTCCTAAATCCTTCATCGTCCAACCTAGGAATGATATTCCTGATTTTTGCCCTACTTAAAGACAAGAAATCAACTTTCTTTAACAGCGCCTTAAGACAACTTTTCTTTTGCAATTCTTGGCTAATATCAAACTCCGAAAATGTAAGGGAATGTTCCGAAGGCTTGGCTTCATCAAAACCTTTTTCTCCAACATGTATTTGAAATTTATCCAAGTTTATAACGAATGAGGGGAAGACGGGCAAGGATATTTGTCCTAACATACTTATTTTAACGACATTCAAAAACTCCAGCTTATTAAGCTCGTCCATGGCTGCCCCACCAATTACACCCGTCTCTTCAGACGTATTCTCCCTTACCGCCCATTCTGTAAGGCTACTACCAACCAAGTACAATCCTTCGAGAAGAGAAAGTCTTGTTATCACATTAGCTGAGTGTCTTGGCTGCTCACACTCCTTGCAGTCAGTCATATCCAACAGTCGAAGGTTCGACAACTTCCCAATTTCATCCGGTAACCCCTCTAGCAGATGTGATTTACGTAAATTAAGAACAAGTAGACAATCCAACTCGCCAATCAGCTTAATATCTCCTAAAATACATTCCACCAAATGCAATGTTTTAAGATCTTTCAGCTTGTTAATCGATTCGGGTAGCCCCTTCTCAAAATTCATAGATGACACTTCCAATACCTTTAAATTTGTCATTCCTTGGAAAAAGTTAGGATCAAGAAAAGAAACGTTCTTATCTTCCCCTTTTAGTAGCAAAATTTGAAGCAAATGAGCCTTCACACCACTTAGACGAGCATAATTAGCTTGAGACAAAAGCGATATCCCTGTGTACTTATTGAAAGTTTCTTTGGAGATCCATCTTGGAATAGCATCCACCAGAAACATTTGTCCATCTGCATGCATTTATAGTGATTCAATTAGCTTAACTTTCAGATCTTGATGCAAAATATATCGACAAAGTAACAAATGACGGTTTTCTATTCCACTATTACCTGTATTCAAACCAGATTTTGATGCGAAAGACATAGTAGACTCCCGCACAACATCATGGATCTTTACGTACTCATAGGATTCACCTTTTAGAAGCATTGAAGATGACACAAGCTCTTCCGCCCAAGTACGTGCTATTTCAATGGCTTCTGAAAGTTTATTCACTTGTTGAAATAAATCCAATCCTATACCATACCGCATCAAGTTGTCAATGGAAATACTTGAACCAATAGGAGATAAACAAGCCAACACGAAGAATTTCTTTTTCTCTTCACTTGCCATTGCATCATAGCTTGTTCTAAGAATTGAGAACGTCTCATAATGCACACCAGTAATTTGACATGAAATAGGCCTTTCCAATTCCTCGGCAAATTGTCGCCATAATGGCAACTCTTTACCCTTTAAAGAATTGGCTGTAGCGACAATAGCAAGAGGTAAACCTCTACACTTTTTCAACAGTCTGTCCGCTACAAATTTATATTCCCCACTCCGGACTTTCTTTTTAACCTGGAATTGGAAGAGATCCTTAGCTTCAGCCTCATTCAACAAACCCACCTCAAAAATGTTAGCTTCAGTTTCAACCATTGCTTTACAAACACTCGTCTCTCTACTCGTGAGTAAAAGCTTACAATACTCATGAGGTATTATTCCGATTTGGGCAAGATCAATTTTTTTCCAAATGTTATCTAAGACAATTAGTATCTTATTAGATTTATTATCCTCTTTTATCCCTTCCGACTTCAATTTGTTATTTAGGTGCTTAGCCTTTTCACCTATACCATGCACATCTTTCAAAGACATATCAAGGGCTGATCCAATCTGATTCTGTATGCTTTCTATATTTGGGGATTCTGAAATTTCAACCATTACCGTTGTTTCGAAAATGCCTTTCGCTTTGTTGTTAGCGACTTCTCTGGCTAACGTTGTTTTTCCTGTATCATCGTCATCATCAATAAATGAGTATTAATAAAGAGAATTTGTATGTGCGTTTCCTAGATTGATCCAACAAACATATACCAACAAGCAACCAACTCAACCATGAAATTCTGATGCATAAATCTCCTACGGAATCGAACAAACATAAAGCCCCTAAATTCTTTATCCTCAAGTTTATTTTTTCTCTACTATACAAAAATCCATTGGGTACGCAAAAGAATAGAACAAACACAAAGCCCACGATATATACTTGAGCTTCATGAAACACACATGACATTGACAAATACCTAATTGTATGGGATGATTTTTTCCGGCTTCTAAGACCATTCCAAGCAGAAGGTCACGACTTGGGTCACAAAACCAATCATTTTTCCACTTTCCAACATTTCGAATCATTGACCACATTTTCTACCCCACAAAAACCTCTCTCTTACCAATCATATTATGCTACAAATTGACCCTCTCTTATTCAAGGTCACCAAAATTACATTATTAAAGGTCGATTAAAGAGTCATTAGCATGACCCAACAAGGTCATGATCCAATAGTTTTGGGTTAAATTGCTTCCAATCACAAGTTAATAAATTTACGGTTATATCACCCGATATAAATTGAACACATTAAAAAAAAGAGGAACAAAATACACTAACATCATTTTTTCGCCCAACCTTTTTCAACCTTCTCCATCATTTCTCATCTCTCACACACAATTAGGGAAGTGGAGGAAATGGAGAACCCCGTGGATTGTGAGAGGGACACTATCCTCTTCCGTTTGACGGATAGTGTCCTCTTCCGTTTGACGGATAATGTCCTCTTCATTTAAAATTTCTAAACTTTTTTGTGTGTTAACAGCCTATGATCAGAGAAATAATAGAGGACAGGTGCACGATGGCGTCCACGCTAGACAAGGGTGTAATAGAGGCAAGCGTTCCCCAATTTGGCAAGAGGCTGCTCCAAGGACTCAGAACTCGTGACCTTATAGTCACAAAGCAACACCTTTGAATATGATAAGGACACAAGAAATAATAGAAGACAAACCTGATCCTCCCATTCCAAAGACACCAACCGCATGACTATCATTGTATTTGAGTGCCTCAACTATTTTCTCAAAAAGCTCAATTCTGGATTTCAAGGATGCAGAATCAATTTGAATGGCTTCCATTTCAGCTGTTCTTGTAGGTCGACTCACATCCTGTCTCTCTACTTTATTTTCAATCATTTTCTTGATTTTCTGAAGCATAACCTCAGCAGCTACACTCATATCATAACGATCAGAGAAATAATCGTACGAAGTCACACAGCAACAACAACAAGAGTATCTGTGGGTAGCTGCATTATGATCAGAATCCATCAACTCCGCCTTCAATTCCCTCCTATTCTCGATAACAATCCCCATGGCTTCAATCCCTAACCTTACATTATCTGGCAATGTTCTCAACAACTCCTCACTCAATACAAATTTCCCAATTGGTTTCAACATATTTTTAACATTTTCCATCAACTTCTTCTCATTCACAAGCATATCATTATTGTTTACTACACTTTCTTCATCATGACTATCACTTAGCAATTCTGCATCCTGGCTTGTCTTTCTAGCATTGGCTATAATTTCAGCAACCTAATTAAAAATAGAAAGAGCGGAAATCATAAGAATATTGTTATTGATAGTTCGTTCATGTTCGGAATGACTACAATGAGACTATATTTATACTACTCCAAAGTCCAAATATCTAGATCATATCAACTAATATCGCAATATAATACTCCCTCCTATTTCTTATATTGTTCCGTTTTCATTTTCAGACAAGAAATAAGAGAATCAATCTTGACCACACAATATACATGACTCCACATTAGGGGTGTTTGGTTAGAATATTTGAAATGGATTGGAATGAATTCAATTCATTCTAGTATCTGTACCCAATGAATTCTAACTCCATTACAACCCTTTGGCATCTCATACACATGTATACACTTAAGTTTTTAATTCCATTTCATCATTTGTTAAACCAAACACTTACGAGCAAGTATGAAATTCTAACTCCATAGTATCACAATATATTCCAATCTATTCCGATAGTTTAAACACACCACACAAAGTTGTCCAGAAAAGGAAAACGGAAATGTAGTTAGATCAAAACGGAAAGCGGAACAAACACAGAAAATAAGAGGTACTTCCTCCCTTCCAATCAATTCTATATATTTCACTTTTTGGGCACTATTCATAAGTTTAGACATTTCGACACAATTTCTAATATATTAGATAAAAGATAGTCACGTGAAATCTTGTTTAAATTGTTTTACCGAGTAAAGTTTTATACGTAATTTTTATCGATATGTAACTAAAAATATTAACAAAAGAAAACGGGTATTGGCAAACGTGAATAAAGCAAATGCATAGGATTGATTGAAATGGAGGAAGTAGTATAATTCATTCTAGTAGTGATATTATTTCGATTACTGTATATAAATATACCGTAATATTCTGCTAACAAACCTCATCATCCAATTTGTCCTTGTGATCCTCCAATAAATGCATGGCAGCAATAGCCATCTTCTCATCATTCTGCATAAGATTCTTGAAATCTTGAATAGTTTCCTCCATAACCATCTGCAACACTTGAACAACCTGTTTCTCCTTCTCATCCAATAATTCCCCATTACCAACCTTTCTCTTTCCTTTTGTAATATCTTTCATTACTTTTACAACCACATCACGAATCTCACCATTGTCGTCTTCAACCACCTTCTTAAGATCAGTCTTCATCAATCTCAGCATAACTTTGGCGATCCTCAGATCCTTATTCATCAGCATCTTCATTAATTCATCGTTCACCAAATCACGGACACGAGCAAGCCAGAGTTTTGCTTTATCAGTGAGTTTACCGGAGTTTCCCATACCATTAACAATGTCATGGATATCAGATTTCATAGCTATTAAACTCTCGAGTTCATCAACAAGTAAAATGATGTTATCTTCACACGCGTTGATGTAATTCACATAATTTCTGATCTTATCAGTGATTGCGAACACGAAACATTTCCCAACTTCCAGAGCTCCACCTTCTAACCCTGACATTTCTCTTCAACTCAGTTGCACACGAGATATTTTTGAGTTTTTTTGGTATTATTATTGATTGAAACAAATTGGCAAAAAATTGATGTACATTTTAAGTAAGAGTAGAGATTCGCCGCCATTGAATAAGGACAGTAAGGCAGATAAGGAATTGGATATGATTGAAAATAATTGACCTTATTTGATTAAGGTGATTAATGGGCAAATTGCTAATTTTAAATATATTAATAAAGGTTAATTTGTGAATATTGGTGAACAATTCTGATTATATTTGTAACGATTTAGATGGATAATTGTGATTGATTGAGAAATAAAATATTTTGGTGGGTAGAAAATATGATAAATTATTGAAATGTTGAGACGTGAAAAAAATAATTACGTTGATGACCCGAGTTGTGACTTTCTGCTTTGAAAGAGGAAAATAGCTCAAGAAATAGGATAAAATTAAGAGTAAAACTTGACTGCGACCTAATTATCGCGACCACTGCTTGAGATGGTCTAATACGTGTGATCAATAATGGACATGGGTAGACCTGTCAAACAGGTCGAACGAGCGGGTTGCGGGTCGGGTAGATACGGGTTCAGGTAAAATACGGGTCGGGTGTATTTCGGGTTGGGTAGAATACGGGTCATGTCTATACGGGTGCCGGGTCGGGTTCAGGTAAAATTACGGGTCAATCAACATCTTTTCCTCGCATTTTTTAAAATTTCTTCTATATCGTAATTTCTACCCTTTATACGTTTTATTCAACTTAATTGTCACCATTTTTGCCCTCACCACCAACATCACCATCGTTATCATCATCATCATCACCTTTACTAACTCGCTAAGTACGACAACGAGACTAAAAAAAGATAACTATGATGACGTGATATGTGATCTGAGGTGATGAAGTGGAAGTGTTGACGCGAAGTGCGGTTCAGTTCGACGTGATACGGTGAAAGTGACGGTATGACACATATTTTGAGGTGATGATGTGGCATGTGGTCCTAGACAATTATGTGGAAGGAGGTGTAAGTGACCGTGTGACACACTTTTTGATGTAATGATGTGACATGTGGTCCGTCGAAATAGTAAGGTGACGGTGCTAAACTGCTAACGTGGAATGTAACTTGACGTAGTACACTAAAAGTGACGACGTGATACACACTTTGATGTGATGACGTGACATATGGTTCGAGGTGATGAGTTGGCGCTGCTGACGTGGAATGCAATTCGACGTACTACGGTGAAAGTGACGGTATGACACATACTTTGAGGTAATGACGTGACATGTTGTTTGAGGTGATGACGTGACATACCGCATATATATACATATTTCTCCTCAGAAATTTATAAGTCATCAATACTTATATCACATTGTATATTTTAAAAATGATATATTGTATTGACCCAACGGTCAACCCGTTGCGGGTCGGGTTTTGACCCGCTATTTACGGGTCAAAACGGGTTCAGGTATCTTTTGGGTTTGGGTTGAAAAACCCTGGTCATTTAGGGGTTATGTACGAGTCGGGTTGCGTTCGATTTCGGGTCGGGTCATGTTTTGACAGGTCTAGACTTGGGGTTTATTAATGTTTGTGCATATCTAAGTAGGGTCTATTAATGTAAAAAATGAAAAATATAGTTTTTTCTAAGGAAATAATACAAGATGGGCCTAGCCCAACACTCATGAAATAATCTCTTAGATGGGCTTATACCAAATAGTGGTGGACTTGCCCATTCGGCTGGCCATCTTTTATTTGGATTCATGACTTTTGGGTTTGAGTTATAATTCAAGTCATTTTGAGTTTATGTCAAAATTTACAAAAAATCACTTTTTAACGATATCTAGTTGAATTTCCGCGATTTTTTTTATAAAATTGTTGTATGTATAGTTCATATATTAAGCTATTAATTTAACGCTCCACTTAATTGAATACGTTATTCAAGTGGGATAACCTTTAAAGAAGATCATTGATAAACTTAAAATCTAACTGGTTAAAGAGAACGAAAATACTACTCGTATTAACAAAGTGCGCTTTTTTTTTCTGTTTATCAATGCACAAAAAACTAATTTGCTGATACTTGGCAATTGTGATCGCTGGTCAGACTGTTTAATAGATTACAACTCCGGGAAATAGTGCATCATTACTCTAATGCCTCAAAGGATCTCGCAAGTTGCAATTGTCGACAAAGGGGAGGGAGTTGAATATACACAACCTTACTCCCGGGTAACAGCACAACAGGTTATTTTAGTATAACCGATAACTTGCTTATGATTACTACGATTTTTCAGCTTGTTTTTTGCTAACTTGACCAAGAGCAAGTTATATCGTTAATGCCGGAGCATACTCCCCTGTATTGTTGGAATCACCTTCCCTGTATGATAAAAGCTGGGGCTGGGCATACCGCTTTTTCGAGAAGGATTACTTGTCTATTACTTGCACAATGTACTTCCATTGTCGTAATTGTTGTATACAAAGAAAGAAAAACTACACAAAGACGGATTCTCCTTCATATACATGCCTCAAGAAATCAAATTTTGAAACAGTAAACGCTATATATTAAGGGCAAAATCAAGCCAAAGAGTTATCATAACACCAAAGAAAAGGAAGTAGGACGAACACAAAGCGCACAAAGGTGTCTTAAGAAAATACTCGTAAAACAAAGAAAACAGGACTTTTTTCTTGGCAGTCATGCATACCAATAACCATCATCATCCAAAGTTGCGAACTTGTAGTTTCCATGCTATATTCCATCATCGATCCCAATTGCACCTAAGTTTACAAGTCAGTTTTAGCAGCGACAGTCAGCTACCTGTTATTTGCAGATTGCAAAATGTGATTAAAGTCTTCATTCTCGGCAATTGGATAGTGCCTCCTATCGACTATCAGACGTTTAGAAGCCCTTAAAACTGCAGGCGAGAATGATTTCATTTTGGGGAACTTCTTGAAAATTAAGTAATATAAAAAATACCACCCTCCGTATTAGATAGATAGGTTGCATACCAACATATGCCTCTAATGACTCGCTAATTAATTATGTCGTACGTCACTCAGATGTTATAAACTGGTGTTTCCCCATTTAGAAAAGCTGGAATTGTGTAATCTCGAATGCGTACTTAAATTTGCAGTGTTATTTAATGAATAGGTAATGCTATTCTATCAGGGACATATTATAGTCCATTAGTCCCTATAATATACTCTTCCTCAGTAACTGATTGCTGAATTGTAAATTCATGGTTTGTAGATTGATTTTCCGACTCTGGAGTAGCCAAAACTTAAAGGTAATTACACGAGGAAGTGACAGTGATAAACTGATGATGCTCTTGTTTTCGTTGGTTTAAGAGCTTACAAATGGAATTCTCGAAGCATATGAAACACTTGAAGTCCAATAGGCCGGGTAGCGAATTGTAGAAACTCCCATGTGCTCAGATCTAGCTAGACTGACTGACTGAGCGGCCAAAACCAGCGAAAGTAGCAGCTCTTTCAATGGGTCTGTTAGAAGTGTGATCTACGCCTCTCTCATCTCCCGTTGGTCGACCTCGCTTCTCTCTCCTCGTTATGGTCAGGACTCAGGAGTCAGGACCATGCGCTGCGTCCATATTAAGAAAACTGGAGCTGGTAGACTGCAACAGCCAACAGATTGCAGTGGTTTGTATCCGAATAGCCAAATGAAGTTGCAGACTTCCGGGGCGTATCTAGGATTAGAGCATAGGGTGCAAAAATTTAACAATTATTTTGGCCACGTGAACTAAATTTTTTTAAAAAAAATATTGTGACACTAAAGTAAAACACAAAATTAGAAAAATTCGTTCTAAATAATTCCGTTCTAAATAAAATACTTTGTATAAATTGTAAGTATATAACTCTTTAATGTGGAAAGAGTACGTTTTATAATATAATCGCAAATAATATGATATTACAACATTAAATAAGCATTAAAGTCAAATTTATTACTAAATGAGATAAAAGTGCAAAAATGTTACTTATAGGGGTCAACTCATAACCAAACTAGTAAAAATTTAGTATCTAACCACTATATCACCAAATATTTGACAAAAATATATTAAAACTAATTTCTAAATATTTTGGAACAAAGGGGGTGCGGATGAACCCCTGCACCCACGCTAAAAACGCTCCTGGCAGACTTGCTGCCTTTGAGAATTGTAAAGAGATTTCGATATGTGCTGCCGTGCAGGCTTTCTCATACAGAACACTACAAGCATGTAAACTAAGAGAATTAATGTTGTTCGATTCCTGCAATTTTATAAGGAGAACACATATTATGGTATTCAATTATTATGTTGTACTGTTTCTTGAATTTACGATCAAGTCACTGCCTTGCATATTACACGTCTGCGACAACTAGCAATTAACGTAAACTATAACAAGCTTTTAGCGTAATGACAAGAATAGACGAGACGAAACGAAATCCACGGCAAACATTTTGATTGATACTTGGCTAATTTTTAAGTTAATGGCGTGCACAATTCACGTCTCCGAGTGCTTGCAATCTGCTTGAACATTCAACAAGTAGACTTAGGCTCTGTTTTTTCTGGCTTAATTTCAGTTCCTTTCAGTTTTTCTTAGTTGTATTACGTTAAGTTTTATTTACGTTCAATCAATTATGTTCGGTTAATGTATTCACAAAATTAGCTTTTAATTCAACTAAATTCACTTCACCCCAGTTCCACTCAATTTAGTTCAATTAAGCTCTACTCCAATTAATTCAATTCAGCTCGTTTCAGCCGAAAAGAACAGGACCTTAATCAGTCAATAGTAATTTAATATTACGCAAATTGTTGATATAATGGAGAGCTTAATGACAAGAATTAAACAGTATACACTTTGAATGATACTTGCTACCAGTAATTTTTAATCAAGTCATTGGGATGCATAATGCACATCTGACAGCTTGCAATCTGCTTAAACTTTAATTAAGTAGACTTAATTGCTTAATATTTATTTAAAGTTTTAGTTATTTATGCACAAATAGGATTATTCCTCCGGTTTATTTTCGTAGAGCAGAATATAGTATACAATTTCTGACAATTTTACCTTATCTCCACCTATCTATGGTTGTAAATCTTGTAATGGTGAATAACGAGCTATCTAAAACCAATTTTTAAGCTAAAAAAAAAAACGGTTTGTCTTTCTTATGGCGGTTACAAGTTTGTGACCTCTCAGAATTCTTTCCACTTGCACTCTTCACATGCCCTCCCACTTACAAGTTTGTCTCACGTCACAAGTTTGTGATGTGACGGATTTAGCCCGTCACAAATGAGAAATTTTGCAAAAAAAATAGCACCCAATAAAATAAAAAAAGAATTTTATCTATCATTTGTTAATTCTCACTTGAATATAAATTAGACTAGAATAAATTCCTAATAACACAATGCAAAAAGAACTAGGGACATATTTTTTCACACTACATTTACCATTTTTTCCTATCACTGGCCGACCAACTTGGCCAAGGATGGTGACGGGTTCTCGGTCATCGGCTGGGTACAAGACGGTGGTGATCGTCCTCTGCGGCGGGCTTATTGAATGAAGTTCATAAGTCCGTTCCACATGCAAGTTATGTTTCATTCAATAAACTTAATTATATATCGAATTAAAATAAACAACAATGTTAAATCATCCAATCAAGTTATTAGTTGACTTTGTGAACAGTAATTGATGGTTGATTCAATCATATTTTTAATATTTTCTGAAATTATGATCAAGTCATTGGTCTAAACTAGAGCTGGCTAAATGCTGATCAACCCGTTTGACCCGTCCCGTTCGACCCGCTTTGCAAGCGGGTTTGATCATAAAAAAATTAAAATAAGTGGGTATAGACAAGAATTTAGGCCCGCTAAAATTAATGGACGGACTTGAACTAAATAAAATTATCCACGGACAACCCGCTAGGCCCGCTACATAACCTAACAAAAATAAATAAAAATTAAAACTGAAAAATATTGTATTTAAAATAATATATGTGTAATAAAGATTGGTTATGAGCTAAAGGGTTATTGAATTTTTTACTTACTTTTATTCTACCATTAAATTAATAATTCTCTCCCTAAATATATATTTTTCTACTATTTTGTTACATCAGTAAGGTAACTATTAAAAATATCTTATGATTCTCACGGGTTTCATATCGAGGATGAAAAGAAAGACGTGGATAATGTCAGATAAAGACGTGTCTTCTTCCACTGATATTTTAAAGTGTCTTGAGACTTTATACGAAACAACTATAATGTTTAGTTACTATTTTGAAAGTTGTGAACATGATCTTAACTCTTAAGTTATACTACGTAAGTTTTATTTTGCAAATTTGATAACGTAATTTATTTTCGTAGTACGTTTTTTACTCATCGCAGTACTTTTTACGCAATATTTTCCATTTGTCTGCCCTTGATTAAAAAAATATCAAACCTAATTTTCCCTACATTCTCTCTATCATAGACTCTTAGTTGCACCCAAAAATACATTAATTCCTTCAATTATGAATGATAATTCGAGTATAGAATAAGTATTTAATTCCTTAATACATTATTACTTTTACTAATTAAATTGATTCTTCTTATAACAATGTATCTTTTGTTAATTAGTGTTTTGTGTTAAAATTAATTAAGGGTAATTAGCGGGATTGTAGCGAGATGGACAACGGAAGAGTCGGTTTATCTTTTCGCATAACAACGAACAATATTTCGTTTCATGGATTAAAGGGCGTTCGTGGAGTTTCATTGCCCATAATTCATTTTCGTTGTTATTGGCTTGACAATCAAAAATACCTCTGCACCTTTGCCTTGTTTTGAAATTGAAGAGTCTTGAGAATTGCAATGGTTTTAACTTTTGAGAGCGGTAAGACATCAAAAAGATTAGATCATGCCGGCAGCCGCACCCGCCGTCGACGACAATCCTCTTCGCTAGCGACCTCCGACCGCAACAGACCTTGTCATTGTTGAAGGTGGAGCGACGTTTGTTGACGGTGTTTATGGATGAGATAGGAAACTAGAGGAAAACACACAAAAAATAAATGAGAGGGTATAATCGTCAAATATATACTGCGGTGAGTAAAATGTGTACTACGAAAATCGACGCCCATTTGATAATCATGATGTTTTTTACCGTTTTGTTGGTTTGATTTTTCAATAATTAATTTCATTAAAACCTCGTTAGCCAGCGGGTTGGCCCGCTAAGGTATATATGGCGGGTAATGACAGTTATAGTGGACCCGCCATAGCGGACACATGCATAAAAAAAGGTTCGTTGGTCACTTTTTTATAGGTTAAGTCCGGCCTATGTGCAGTTCAAGTCCGCAAACGGTCAACTCTAGTCTAAACATTAAAAAAAGGTTTTAGAATGTTGCTTGATAAGTTAGGAATTAACTGTTTACTTTTTGAATTAATAGACCTAATCTGGTCATGATATATTATATTTTTAATCTTCTAGTTGCCGTTAATTATATACAAACGGGAATTGTTTAATAATTTGTCTTTTGGGCATAAAGTGAGCCAACATAGATGATTTGAATGCTAAAGGGGTTTGAATTGATGAGTATCACCTTTTATGACTTTATCAATTAAGCTTAACAACTTAAGACATGAGTAAAACCAATTATATATTGAATTAAAATAAACAAGTGTTTAATCATCTAATCAAGTTAGTAGTTGACTTTGTAAACGATAATTGATGGTTGATTCAATCATACTTTTATTATTTTCTGAAATTATGATCAAGTCATTGATCTAAAAAAGGTTTCAGAATATTGCTTGATAAGTTAGGAATTAACTATTTACTTTTTGAATTAATAGACTTAAACTAGTCATGTTATATTATAATTCTTAAAGCAATTATATATTGAATTAAAATATACAACAAGTGTTTAATCATCCAATCAAGTTATTAGTTGACTTTGTAAACGATAATTGATGGTTGATTCAATCATACTTTTATTATTTTCTGAAATTATGATCAAGTCATTGATCTAAAAAAGGTTTCAGAATATTGCTTGATAAGTTAGGAATTAACTATTTACTTTTTGAATTAATAGACTTAAACTAGTCATGTTATATTATAATTCTTAAAGCAATTATATATTGAATTAAAATATACAACAAGTGTTTAATCATCCAATCAAGTTATTAGTTGACTTTGTAAACAATAGTTGATGGTTGATTCAATCATACTTTCATTATTTTCTAAAATCATGATGAAGTCATTGTTCTAAACATTAAAAGAGGTTTTAGAATTTTGCGTGATAAGGTAGGAATTAGCTGTTTACTTTTTAAATTAATAGACTTATGGGCCGTTTGGTTGGGGATCGATGAGAAATGAGAAGGGAAACAAAATTACTCATTCCCTTTGTTGGTGTTTGTTTGACACAAGCAAAGGGATAAAACTGCTTTCCTTACCCTCAATCCATCTAATTCCTTACCCTCACCCCTTAGGGAATAAGATTTGATTACCCTTGTTACCTTTCAACTACTTTCTTCACTTACCACCACACTTGCAACTACCACCACAATAGCCACAACCATGACGCCGCCATATCCGCCGCCGTCACTACCACCGCCACCATCGCCATGACACCCCACCACCACCGCCGTTACACCATCACCACCATCACTGCCATGATACTCTTACCACCATCACCGTCGTGACCACCGCCACCACCACCACCACTACCACCGCCATGACATCTCTACCACCACCATCGCCACTAGTCGCCACCACACCCCCACCACCATCAACGTCGTGACCACCACCGCCGCCGCTGCCATGACACCCCACTACCGCCGCCGCCATGACACCACCACCACCACCACAGTCATGACACCTCCACCACCATCACCACCGTTAGTAGATAAGTGACTGTTTGTGGTGGTGCGTGGTAGTGGTAGGAGTGAGTGTGAGTGAACCATTAGTTCACTTTCTTGGTGTAACCAAACAACCAATTAACTTTCACGTAATCCATTTCCTTTCCCCCTCATACCCTTTCTTATTTAATTTCCCTTTCCCTTTCTCTAGCCAAACGCCTTAGTGATAGGAGGGGTAATCCACTTATTTATAAACCAGTCTATCACTATTATTCTACTGACGTGGGACAATGCCGCTCACACACATATAGGAAGAGATCTCAGCATTAACAATGCTATTTTTTTTCTCTTTTTTAGTTTTTTTCTCATTCATTAATAATTTAATTTGATTTTTATCAATTAACTATAAATATTTTTTATTTGTTTATTTGAAATTGTAGGACGATGACGATTATAATTATTATAATTACTAATTGGAGAATTATAATCCATTGCTTAGATTTTTAGAGATAATAATTAAATTCATAGGGATTATAAGAGTTGTTTTGATTATCATTTGGAAAAATGGTAGGATATGTAAATTTTATGAAAAAGTGTATGTGAATGAGTGAACTCCGTATGTGAAAAAATAATTACGAAAAACTATGGACGTTTTACAAAGAAGAATTTGCCATTCATAATTACATCAAATTCTAACCTAAACAACCAAGTCAAGTTTATCAGTAAAACCAAACCATTGAAAACCTCTGTATAATCATATTTCATCTACGAACTCTTCGGTTGGATTAGTGGTGAATTTAGTTGGTGTTACATTATCAATTTTGGTGGTAATGCAGTAATTTTTATCGAAAAGTTATTCATTTCAACCAATTGATAATTTTATAGTCCCGACTTCCAACAACTATGGTGGTAGTTTGGTAAAGATGGTTAAAAAAGTGGAGGTAGGGGTAAAATTGTCGAAATTTATAAATAATAAACTCAATTTACAAAAATATTTTAGAGGTAATTTGTTCATATTGAAACATTTGGGTAACACCTAATCTCAAATATTTGGGACCCCTTTGATAAAAGGGAAATGAAGGAAAAACATACTAAAAGGTAGCGTACAACAAAAGTAAAAAAAACAAGGTAATCGTTTTACAAAATCCATCATATCGTGATTGCAATCGGCGGAGCCCTAAATATGGGAGGAGTGTCAATCGGCGGGCGGAGTATGAAGATGTGTGGATGGTTATTCAAACCGCCATAGATACGGTGTTGTCATCCACATTCATTAAACCCTAGGTATTCTTCCTCGTCTTCTATTTTTCTGATTCTATTTCAATCAATAGTTATCTATTTTCATTTTAGGTATTTGTATTAATCGCAACATTATATCTTGAATTAAAATAAACATGAAGTGTGTAATCATTCAATCAAGTTAATATTTGACTTTGTAAACAATAATTGATGCTGATTCAATCATACTTTTATTATTTTCTGGAATTATGATAAAGTCATTGGCCCAAACATCGTTTTAGCATGTTGCTTGATAAGTTAGGAATTAGCTGTTTACCTTTTGAATTAATAGACTTAATCCGTTAATCTGGTCATGTTATGTTATATTTTTAATCTTCTAGTTGCCCTTAATTATATACAAACGGGATTTGTTTAATCAATTTTGTTTTTTGGGCGTAAAATGAGCCAACATAGGCGATTTGAATGCTAACGGGGTTTGAACCCATGAGTATCACCGTTCATGACTTTATCAATAGATGAGTATGCATAATTATTGATATAGGATCATACGGACAATAATAGGCAAGATTCGGAGTTTACAGTTTGATTGATACAGAATACTACTTGCTTATTTTTAATCAAGTTATTGGCCTGCATAATGGACGTCTGGGACAGCTTGCAATCCCTTTTAACATTAAACAAGTAAACTTCCTCGGTCAATATTTATTTAAACTTTCAGTAGTTGTTTAATAATGCAAATGGGAATTGTTTACGTTTAATTGCCGATAGACGAGCATAGTGACAAAGATCATTGACGGAGTATATAACTGATGAGGAGTAGCTAAACTTGGATTATATTCTAAACTTGCCAACAAAATCCTCTCTTTTCCTTGTCTTACAAAAAATTACGGAGTATTATTTTCTAAGAGTAATGTTGAGTACATCATTCCTCTTTGTACAATATTGCTGATATTTTTTATTTGCTCGTCTCTTTTTGCAAAGGAAACCTTTTTTTTCTCCTTTTTTAATCTCATTCCCATTGTGTTTCACTCAAAATATACATTTTGTTTGCCACTAAAACGAAATAAAAAAAAAACCCAAAAAGGTCTCAACATGTCGCTAGAATCTGGAGCTGGACAAGTTGGGCAATTTTTCATGTCTGCGATCATTTCTAAGATAAAAACATACGTTAATTATATCAATGAATGTGAGACAAATCTCGTAGAACTTCTTAAAGGACTTGAGAAGTTACGAGGGATTAAAGATACTATTGATGAAAAGGTGCTGAGCGAGAAGAAAAACTTGCAAATAGTCACTCCTAAAGCAGAGGTTTGGTTAAAACTTGTCAGGGAATTGGTTATTGATGAATCAATGAAGATGCTAATGAATGCGGATATGAGGGTGGCCAAAATTATGCTGAGGTTGATGAAGAATGATCTCAAGAAGTTGGTTAAAGATGATGGCAAGATGCGTGGCCTGGTGGTGAAAGTGATGAAAGATGTTGCAAAAAGAAACAGAAAGGCTGGTAGTAGTGAAGTTCCAGATATGAATAATAATGATAAAGAGGTTACTGAAGTGTTGGAGAAGGTTATGGAGGAAACTATAAATGAATTTAAGCAGCTTATGCAAAGTGATGAGGAAATGGCTATTGCTGCAATGCATTTGCTAGAGAATTATAAGGAGAAATTGGAGGAACTCACGGAAAAGGATCCGGAGGTGGCAGAAATTATAGCCAACGCCAGGAAGATGAGCGATGAGGAAGAAATTCCAAGTGATAATCACGATGATGAAAATGGAACGAAGGACAATGTCGCTGCAAATGTGGATACATTGAGAAACAAAGTTACAAATTTGCTTAAACCAGTGGGGGATTTAATTTTGAACGAGGAGGTGTTGAAGACATTGCCCGAGAATGTAAGATTAGGTGTGGAAGCAATGAGCGCTGTTATTGGGAATAGGAGGGGGCTGAAGGCTGAGTTGGTGGATTCTTATACTATAAATAACCATAGAAACTGTTGTTGTTGTGTGATTTCCTATAATTATTTTTCTGATCGTTATTATATGAGTGTAGCGGCTGAGGTTATGCTCGTCACAGTCAAGGAGATAATTGGAAACGAACCTAGGAGTGAGGATGTGACTCGGCCCGAAAGAAGAGGCGAAATGAAAGCCATCCCAACAAATTTTGCAGAGTTGAAATCCAGAAATGAGCTTTTTGGGAAAATAATAACGGCACTCGCATCCAAAGATGTTAATGCGCTTGGTGTCTTTGGTATGGGAGGCTCAGGTAATTTTTTTTTCTTTTTTCTATTGATACTACTTTTTGTCCTCTATGATTTATTGCCCAGCCCTTAGACCACCCAAGCAAGGTCTCGCTAACTAAGTTGCGACCTAGTTTTATCTGTTAATCTCACCTTATTTATCTTGACCCACTTTTACACTCTAAGCAGAAAGTCACGACCTTGCTCACGAACCCCATTATTTTCCACTTTCCAACATAATTGTGTCCTCTATATTTGTGTTCAACAAAGAAAATTACGACACGTGGAAGGTCACAAGACAACCCACCTAGGTCATGGGGTGACCTTACTTCATAAAAGGTCTTCTGAATTTTTTTCTTAATGCATGATTAAGGAGACCCACCCCATTGGTGACCTAGTTGGTGACCTTGCTTGGTATAAGTCTTATCATACTTTATTAACGGAAAATGAGATGACGACATTGGGTGTTATTGAAATTCTCAGTGACACCCGGGGTATTTGTAATTTACTTATGCGTTTTAATTTCACTCCACCTAAATTCAAATTTCAAACTAATGAAGGTTAAAGGGTGATTTAGTAACTTAACATTAATTAACTAATTTAATAATGATAATAATAATAAGTGAATTTTGTAAATAACCCCCTTTTATGTATCGTTTTTTACAAATAACCCCCTTTTAAGTTCACTTTTACAAATAACCCCCTTAAATATCGCTTAAACCTAAAAATCACCCCTATTATTGATTATTCTAACGATTTTTATAAAACCCGATCTATACACGATATTACGACTTAAACAATATAATATGCCTAAACTACCCTTACTTATAACAATACCCACCCAACAAATATCTCACTTAGTCCTCACATCCCAAATCAAAACATAAACCTAAACCCCCAAATCAATTCTCAAATCAATCAATTAAAATCCAATTTCAGTTAAAGACATATTCTTTTTGGGACTTAATACTGTCCGTAACAAAACTCCAGTAACAAGCAAGCAATCAATTGTGAATATTTTCCAACATAAGTATCCTCCACATCAAAGTCATGCAATTAATCAAAGCTTACAACTTTGTATCCAGGAAGAAAAAAACAAAAAGTTTCTCGCAACCCATAAATTATTCTGGTAACACTTTTTTTAATAAAATTTCAGCATAAGTTACAAAGACGAGTGACATATATGATACTTAATAATGAAAAGGAACTCCATTGGCAGTGCTCTTTTGGGTCTGCAATTTTGATTGGGACGCAGATAAGTCAGTATGTTGTTAAAGGCCGGGTACAAGAAGGTTGAATGTGCTTCTTCTTGTACTAGATTTAGTCTTTTGTACATGTGTTTTTGATATATTATATACTTACTTTTACTAAAAAAAAAAAAGAAAAAGAAAATGAACTCCTTTTAATGACAAGCTAAATATAATGATATCTTAATTAACTGTTGTACTAATCACATAGACGATTATAACCCGTGTTGGAATGACCTGGGTGTATCTATCATGACTCCATATTAACGTGGGAGACAAAGCTTATTCGTAAGAAAAATTGGGTTTTAATTGATTAACTTAAGAATTGATTTGGGGGTTTAGGATTTATGTTTTGATGTGGGATGTAAAGATTAAGTGAGATAGTGAATGGATTGGTGTGTTTGTTGGGGGTGTAGTGTTATAAGTAAGGGTAGTTTAGGTATATTACATTGTTTAAGTCGTAATATCGTGTATAGATCGGGTTTTATAAAAGTCGTTAGAATAATCAATAATAGGGGGTGATTTTTAGGTTTAAGTGATATTTTTGGGGTTATTTGTAAAAGTAAACTTAAAAGGAGGTTATTTGTAAAAAATGATACATAAAAGGGGGTTATTTACAAAATTTCCTAATAATAAATTGTAAAAATAAATTGAAAGATTGTAGATGATATTGTTGTGCGACATAGGTGGAACAATTGATAGAATTATAATTGTGTAATTGTATTAGAATTGCATAGTGAACATTAATTCTTGCCATATGAGAATAAAGTCTCTACAACAATCTCATAAGCGAAAGAAAACCAGATCATACTAAACAACGAGTATAAACTAGTGAGTAATGAATAAGTGGTGTTTGCAAAGTTGTATGAGTAATTTGTTCTTCCATAAGAATGCCAAAGATAATTCTTAGTTCTAACAAGGACAACCATGTTTATTTGAAGTCTCGATTTGGCATATTGTCTCCCAGTTCTTCCTGAATTAAAACATAACAAGTTCAATGAGCAATTTAAATTTCATCTTTCGTTTGTGCAATTGAACATACTTTTAACAATTACGAATCTAGTGGAAAATTTCCATAAGGTATTTGTCGATTTACGTTTCACAATAATTTTTTTTGTTAATTGGTAAACTATGATTTGATGAATATACAGATGTGTTTGTTATGATATGTATGTTGTATAATAGACCGTATAGTTTAGTTTTAATTAGTAAGGAATATCTTTTATATTTTATTTTGTTAATATACTAAATTATGAATTACAGTTTTATCCTTTAAATATTAGCGCAAAAATAAAAATTACTTTTTAATTTTTAACTTTTTATTATTATTTTATTAGGGTGTTACAAAAACTCAGCAACATACGATGTCTCCCTAGCACTTCTCCTTATTGATATATTAAATAAACTAGTTTT
Source organism: Silene conica (assembly GCA_029255685.2). Taxonomy (NCBI): domain Eukaryota; kingdom Viridiplantae; phylum Streptophyta; class Magnoliopsida; order Caryophyllales; family Caryophyllaceae; genus Silene; species Silene conica. Next base: position 85,029,760 of record CM055314.2, read on the forward strand.
ACCCAGTGCAAAGTCAAATTTTAAAGTACTAATCAATATCATACATAGATGAAAAATATTAAAGTTTATACATAATTTAACAACAATATTAAGAAATCTTTATTACCACTTTTTCCAAAATCATTATAAATGGCATTAATGTTGACAGGAATATTAAATAAGTAATCCACCACAATTCTTAAATTGAACAAAAACTTTCAGATAACAAGAAAAAAAACTAATTTGATCATAGTTCTTTGATTGCTAGTAACCAATTTATGATTGGAATTGGACATCAATTATATGTGATGTTACACATTTAAATTAACTTTAGCCAAATTAATTTTGATGAGTGGAAAATTGGGAAAATTAGAAAGAAAGATGGTAATGGGAAACTTATATGGTCATGCAAATAATGTGGGTTCCACATTTGTTGAATTATTGAAAAAATAAAGTTGTGTAGGAATGACAGTGTGTCGGGTCCCCGACCCAGACCAGGGTCCGTCCCTAATGGGTCGGGTATGGGTCTGAATTTTTGAGACCCGCTCGGGTATGAGTTGGGTATGAGTCTTATATAAAAACTTTGGGTCCGAGTCTTGGTGTTGGGACCTACCCGACCTTTAGACCCTTATATTTATTAAAAAAAACTCACATACGAACGTCAATAACGCAAATAACACACACATATAGACCACCTTTATTAGTTATTACTAATATCTATACGCATATCCAAATACCCATTAAGAATAACGAGGAAATGGATGAAAATGATAAATTTGGGTATTAGGTAAATGATAGTCCCTCCATTCAAGTCCACAATACCACTTTCTTTTTACACGTTTGCCAACGCGTATTTTATACGGTAAATATTGTTAGCTACGTATTTTCAAAAATTATAAAAGTTAGATATTAATAATATACTCGTAAAGACGAATCAAACAAGATCCCACATGGATATAATTTCATTTACGTATCGAGAGAAAATTGGATTTGAATGATCGTTTGTGAATAGTGTGTAAAATGCATAGTGGTAGTGTAGTCTTGAATGGAGGGAGTATAATTTAAGGAAAAATTGTTTAATCAAGGAAAAAAGCAGACTCTAGGGTAGACCCTATCCGGAGGACCCTCTGGATCGCGTATGAGTCCATTAATTTCAGGCCCTAAAAGGGTCTGGGTTGGGTATAGGTCCAAGGTATGTGACTCAGGGTCGGGTTCAGATCTTGCTGGACCCTGCCTATACCCTACCTCTATTGCCAACCTTAAGTGGGAAATGATTGGGTTAATGAACTAGGTCGTGATCTTATGCTTGGGGAGAGTGGAAGTGTGCCCAGATAAATAAATTGGAATTAAAGTAAAATCGGATCGTGACCTAATAGCATGATATCTGCTTGCTTGCTCGCTTGGGGATGGTCTGTCAGATTCATCAACCGCATTCGATCATCTTAGCTTCATCGCTCATATTTCGTTTTTTCTTTTTTGCTCTAATTACACGCTACACCAAACTTCATGGAATTTTACCATGTCAGTGCAGTCCTTCTTACTCCCGTATTATCCCCCTTTCTTATTTTTTTCTTGGATTTGGTATTTAGGATTCCTTGTAGTTTTTGTGGTATTCTTCAACCACTGCAACCTCGCTCTTCTCTCACCATTAGAGATGGAAATGGATCTCGGATCTTACCCAGATCCACCAAACCCTATACCAAGGGTAGGATCTGGATCCCATTATTTTAGATCCTTAGGATCCGACCCATATCCTTATACGAGTATGAGGGTCGAATCTCGATCCCACCACTAAGATCCCGATCCTACCCTTGAATCCTCTTTTAATTTCTATAAGGGTAATTTTTGGATAGATTCGACCCTTTAAAGGTAGATTATGGAAATAAGGAATGAAGTATTAGTGTTTAGTTTGTTTGTACAATTTGTTTTATTATGAATTGTTGGAATTATAATTATTTTGTGGTTTGTAAACCTTATTTGTAAGTTGGTATAAGACTTTCAACACTTTATACACTCTTTTTGTTTCTTTTGGACTATGACTTTTAAACCAGTGAAGCTAATAGAGGATAATTCGACTAAAACATCATCTCTAATTGACAAGTAAGAGTGAAATAATGTATTGTAGTGACTTGGTGTCTTGGTGGCGGTTTCATTTGAATGTATCGTTGGAGATTAACGGAGCTGGATTTTACCCAGAATCCAGATCCTATTCAGATCCTTAGAATACGGACATGGATCTACAAATTCCGGACCCTAAGGATAAGGGTAGAATCTGAATCTACCATTTTAAATTGGATCTGGATTTGAATTCTATAAAATCCGGTCCAGATTCTACCCATTGCCATCTCTACTCACCATCTCTATCTCTATTATGGTTCACTATATCCATTAATGCATTAAATTTCAACAACTTAAATAATTTCACAAGAGTAGAGCTCATATAATTAAATGGGTTTTACAATTATATGCCTGAAGGGCATATGAGAAGTAGTCAAATAAGAAAAGATTTTTAAAATTATTTCATGGTAAATTGGGAAAAATTACTACTTCTCACCTGTTCCGTTCTTACATAATTTCAACACTTAATAAGATAATCAATCAAAATAGAAATCAAAATTACAAAACTAATAGGTTGGATGGAAAATTAAATTTGTGCATTTTTATTTTGTGAATATTGAAGCCGTAGATTTGAAATAGAAGAAATATGGTTATTTATTATAGAACAGTAAGTCTCTTTTGATATATCCGTCATAACTTGCAACGGGTCAAATACTAACCAAATTGGTAAATAAGACAAAACAGAATGCTACTCTCAATGCACTTAGCTTTTGTCTTATCTCCCTATATGAGTATTATTTGACCCGTCGCAAGCTTGCGACGAATATGCCCGTCACAAATGACCGTCGCAAGTTTGCGACGAATATGCCCGTCACAAATGAGAATTTGTGATTGTAGAAAGTAACTCCTTAATATTGGGGATGTTGGTGGGTTTTATTTATTTTATTATTTTTTTAATAAAGTGAGTATAAAGAACTTTACATTGTTACACCTAGGTGTAGGGTATAGGAATCGAAAAGGGAAGGATGAAACAACTTTTTGTTATTTTTCTTAGGGTAACATTATTAGTAAAACTCACCAAAGTTAAGATTCTGTCAACTTTACACTAACTTTTATTATTATTCTATTGTTCAGAGTTCAGACCCACCTCAGATTCACCTCAGACTTTATACATTATACTTCAGACTCACCTCAGACCATATTTTTTCCACTACGCTTTTCTTATCGGATTTTAGATAAAAAAGAAAATAATACTCCCTCTGAGTTTCCATGATCGTTCCTTTTACTTTATACCCAAAAAATAAGAAAATCATTCTAAACCACACAAAACACCCTACCCCACGCCCAATTCATTTTGGACAACAAAAAAGTTACTAAAAAAGGAAATAGGAACAATCACTAAACTCGCACCAAAAGGGAAATAGGAACAATCATGGAAACTCAGAGGGAGTAATAGTTTTAACACATGGTAACCGTTTATTGGTTGTCATTCATAAAACGGTGGGATCAAGACTTTTGTAGAGTCTTAAGTTGAGTCTTGGATAGATTTGAGTAGATTATTGGGGGTCTTGGGTGAGTCTTATCTCAAAACTCATGTTAGTCTTGTCTCAAGATTCACCAATAATCTTACCCTTAGCTGCTTTGGATAAGAAGTGGACAATAATGTATTTGGAAGATCAAATTACCTATCATAAGTAAGTTGGGCAAATTATACGGTATGGTTGTATTATATGTATCCAATATGTTATACAAATTTAATTATACTGATTTTTGGGTATCCGACACAAATTTTCGGATATTCGATATGATTCTTTAAAAAAAACTGTATTAGATAAAGATCAATAAAATATAAACCAAATATACGAATTAGATATGGTTGTCTTTTTATAGATTAAAATATGTTTTAATATCAAATATGGTTTGTCTTCTTTGTACTACTTATTTTAGTTGTAAAACATTAATCATGCATTTAATGTTTGATATACTATTCTTTTAGATTTTAGTCCCTTACTAACTCCTTAACGCCATGTCTATATTGGGAAGAGTTAGAGAGTTACTTATTTAGTTGGCAAGTGAGGTGTGTTACAATCATTTTCATCATGAAAAAGTAACTCAACCAAAAGTTAATAATATAATATTGACATGACATATATTTCCTTTATTCTTAACCAATGTTTAGTCTCCCTGTCAATTCTCATCATTGATTATGATGATATAGGAAAAACGACGTTAGCCACAGAAGTTGCCAACAGCAAAGCAAAAGGCATATTCGATACAGCGGTAATAGTTGAAATTTCAGAATCTCCAAATATAGAAAGCATTCAAAATCAGATTGGAGATGGACTTGAGTTGGATTTAAATAATGTGCATGGTATACGTGAAAAGGCAATCCGCCTGCATAACAGATTGATGCCTAACGAATCAGAAGGGACAAAAGATGAAAAAAAGATACTCATTGTCTTGGACAACATTTGGAAGAAAATTGATCTGGATCAAATTGGAATACCTCGTAAGTATTGTAAGCTTTTATTGACAAGCAGAACAAAGGATGTCTGCAAAGAAATGGATGTACATGATATACTTGAGGTGGGCCTGTTGAGTAAGGATGAAGCAAAGGATCTTTTCAAGTTTCAGGTTAAAAAGGTGCTCACTATGGAATATAAATCGGTTGTTGATAGATTGCTAAAAAAGTGTAGAGGTTTACCTATTTCTATTGTAGCAACAGCTACTTCTTTAAAGGGTAAAGAGTTGTCATTTTGGCGACAATTTGCCGAGGAATCGGAGAAGCCTATTTCCTGTCAAATTAGTGGTGTGCACCACGAGACGTTCTCTATTCTTAGAACAAGTTATGAAGTCATGGCAAGTGAAATGAAAAAGAAATTCTTTTTGCTAGCTTGTTTATCTCCTGTTGGAACAAGTATATCCATTGACAATTTAATGAGGTATGGTATAGGATTGGATCTATTTCAACATGTGAATAAACTTTCAGAAGCCATAGACTTGGCACGTACTTGGGCAGAAGAGCTTGTGTCGTCTTCAATGTTTCTAAAAGGTGATTCCGAGGAGGATGTAAAGATCCACGATGTTGTCCGGGAATCTACTATGTCTTTTGCAGCAACATCGGATGTAAATTCAGGTAATATTGAAAAAAAAACTATTACCTATTGTCTTATTAATAATCTTGCATTTGTTCAATGCCATTTCTTGAAGAAATACGATGAAAGCTAATTAAATTGTTACGTATAAAATAATGCAGATGGGCATGTGTTTTTGGTGGACGTTATTCCTAGATGGATATGCGAGGAGAGTTTCAGTAAGTACACTGGCATATCACTTATGGCTCAACCTAATTTTGGTCGTCTAAGTGGTGTGAAGGCTGATTTGCTTCAAATCTTGCTATTGAGAGGCACTAGTAACTGGACGTCTGTTCTTGAGTCTAATTTTTTTCAAGGAATGACAAATTTGAAGGTCTTAGAATTGTTATCCATGAATTTTGAGAAAGGGCTACCAGATTCTTTGGGCAAACTGAAGGTTCTTAAAACTTTGCATTTAGTGGATTGTAATTTAGGAGATATTAAGTTGATTGGTGAGTTGGATAGTCTTCTTGTCCTTAGTTTACATGGATCGTTGCTAAAGTTGTTACCTGATGAAATTGGGAAGTTGCATAAACTTCGTTTGCTGGATATGAGGAAGTGCGAGTGTGAGCAAGCAAGAATCCCAGCTAATGTGATAGCTGGACTTTCTCTTCTAGAAGGGCTCTACTTGGACGACAAAAACTTTACCGAATGGGGAGTAAAGGAAAGTACGTCTAATAATGACACAGCAGAAGGAAGTAATGGGGCAAACATCAATGATCTCACTAAGTTGGACTTTTTGAATGTGCTTGAAATAAACATGCAAGAACCAGTCAGCGTGCCCAATTGTGACCAATTTGTGAGAAACTTGGACAAATTCCAAATAGTTGTTGGGGAAAGACGATATTTTTACCGTAAGCCTTCTCAGCGTGCTCTTACGTTTTCGAAATTTGATCTTAGCCGGGAGTTGAAAAAGGACAATTGTCTACGGGAATTGCTAAAGAAAGTTGATTTATTGGCTTTTTTTAGTGCAACAGTCAATAATATTGTCCCTGAGTTAGACGAAGAAGGATTCAGGGATTTGAGTCGTCTTGACCTGTATGACATTGATAGCATAAGCAAGATATGTGAAGGGAAAGCTCCAACAGAATTGTTCTATAATCTCCGTCACCTTGAAGTTTCAATGTTGGAGAAATTAGAAGTATTGTTACCCGTTAATCCCCTTCCACAAAAATTGACCACGTTAAGAATTTTAGATTGCAACAATTTGACCTACATTTTCGACGAGGACGATAGGGTAATCAAGAAATCAGATATCATGCAGTTGCCTTGTTTAAAAACGCTGATATTCCGTGAAGTTGGTAATCTAATAAGCATGGTTAAGCAGACCAGCAGTGATGATAGTCGACACCCAAGTTTCTTTAATAGTAAGGTACGTGTGACGTGTTTTATACCAACTTATTTTATGGCCGATTTAAACTCTACCTTTGTTTGTTTCCTAATTGGCTATTCGACTAATTGACTTATACGCTGTTTGTGATGTGCCTTTTAATCTTGTCATGGCTTCTAATGTTGTATGACTGATCAAGTTTTACGACTCAAACCCGATTAGTTTATAAGTAGACCTTTGATAAGCTTATCAGAGAGATGATTTATACAACAATTTGATTTTGCTCATAACACTCACTTGCATAGATAAGTACTCTTTTGCTAATATCTGGGTATTTTGCTTTTGTCTGTATCTATATTGTCAATATTACTTCACTAGTCTTAAACTTAAGACAATACCCCATCTTAATTTTTTTAACAATGAGTCTCTCTTAAGACGGATATAACCGTTTTAAGACTAAAACGGGTCAAATATACCCTACTTGCATAGATAAAACCAAGTCTTTTTGCTAATATTTAGGCATTTTGTTTTTGTCTTATATATAAAGTGGTAGTTATTTGACCCGTCTCATCGTCTCATTGCTTCAAACGGATATGCTTGGTTTGAAATAAAAATTTGTGTTTTTTTAATCATGACTTAAAATGTCTCTTTTCTTTGGCACGTATTTTCATAACTACTCTATATATTTTAAACATTTTTATAGTATACTAGGTACTTGGGTAGCATAAGACTGATTTGTATAAGAAATTTAAATAAGCTTATGAACTTTTCAACAAACTAAAATAGTATTAGCAGTTATCCTGTGCGACGGTCTCATCCCGTATTTTTCGTAAAATGTGACAATTTTTTGTTAGTAACAACTTTTGGTAAATAGTGACCACCTTCAAAAAATAGGTCAAATAGTGGTCACTCTTTAATTAAAATTGGCAACTATTTATCAAAAGTGGTCATTTTCTGATTAGTTGCACGTTTAGCTTTAGTAACATATCGAATCTAAAAAAAGTACGTGAGTGAAAATTAGGACCCATTTTTAGCCCATTAATTTATAGTTTGACAGCCAAAAGTGAAGCCTAATTCTAAGTGAATGTTATTTAGGGAAAAATATTAAGATTGACTTATTCTCGTAGTAGTTAGGAGATACGAATTCAAATTTGCACGGATAATAATCATTAAAGAGTTACTTCCTTATAATATAGGTAACAAATTATTGGCTTAGCAAAAACTAAGGCCATATCTAGTCAAATTTGGAATATTTCTTTAAAAGCGTTTTACTTGTGACCGGAAATATCCATCATAAGATGAAAAAGATAATGTTCCTCTCACAATAAGGCAAGTGAGAGAATGAGTGGAGGAAAATAGAGCACCTTATGGATAGTGTCATTTGCTTATTGTGAAAGATATTTTATGTCTTTAGCTTGTGATGAATAGTTCCGTTGAGAATTTGTGTTTCTTTATTTGCATTTCTAACACGTTCAGTTTGACAAAAAAAGATGGGTTTGTGGAAGTAGAGTCCCATATTATAAGTGACTTGTTATATCACGGACCATGTTTTACTTGTTACGCACCCTATTTTTCAATTTATCTCAAATTTGTCCTTATATTTTGATCAACTTTGGTAAAAACACTATTTTGTTTTATCGTAAAGTGTTTTTGAGACGATTTTTATAATAATTGTTTTTTTTGTGTGCCGTTTTATATTATATGGTACTCCCTCCATTTTTATCCAAATGATAATTTTCTATTTTGTACACTATTCACAAATGAACCTTCAATTTCAATTTTCTCTCAATACACTATTGATTTATTTGGTGCAGCGATTTGTATTTTATCTAATTTACGGTTTATCGTTATTGAATTTTTATGACTGTCCTAAAAAGTAATTAATTTCCTCAATATTCACCTACATTTTTAAGACTGTCCTAAAAAGTTTTTTTTTCTGAGATTATTAAAGTTTATAAATTAAATTTTAATTTTTTTTTTCTTCAAAACTAAAATTGAACTAAATTTATATATAATATTTTTGAGTTCTATCATAATTTTGTGAGCTTAATGTTTTAATAACTGAACTCATAAACTTTATAATAATACTCATATTTTTAAAATAAAACTAAAAAACTATAAAATTGGTGTTATTTCTCGTATGTATGATCCTCCTACTATTAATAATAGTCTCCAACTCCCCAATTATGGTGTGAAAAATGAAAACTAACCATATTGCTAATGACCCTAGAACCAATAGTTTTTACGGTAATGGTAAATTCACTATTGTTTTTACTAATGTCACTAAAGTTGTGAGAAACTGAATGCAGTATTTAAGTGGGGTATTAGAGTGGGATATTAAGCATAAATGCAGTGGCGTTATCATCGCCCTATTTTTAATTTGTATAAACCTCTCATAATGCATACTCCCTCTTATTCCGGATAACTGTCCCATTTCTTAAAGAGTGGTTAGTTTGCACAGACTTCCCCATACCGTGTGCTGGGTTCGAACCCGTGACCTTCGGTCACACGAGCTCTCTGATACCATCATAAATGAACCATCTCAAACCATCTCAACCAAAACCTTAAGGTGATGGTTGAGGTCCAACTATTATTAATATTCTTATCAGTGTTATAAAATGTGCGAATTAATAGAAACATTTAAGGATGAAACTAATAGTTATTTTTTTAAATTTTCTAAAATTATTTTATTCTGAAAAACATGTTTTGCCACGAAATTAATAACAACAGATTATAGCTTTGTTTATTTAGTATATGTCAAATTTTGTTTTGCTGATTTAATTTTATAATAGTTGAACACAAACTATCATCTTATTTTAAATTAAAGTAAATTAATAATAACTCCCTCTTAAAATTCACTTTTCTAAAATTACTCCCTTATATAATTTTTTTCTAAAATTACTCCCTTAAAATGTATTTTTATCAAAAATTGCTTCAAAACTCTAATTCAAGTGACTTATTTTACAAGTTTATGAATTGATTCCGTTTGTAACATAGCCAATTTATGCTTTTATAGGTATAACAATGTAGAATAAGTTTAAAAACATACAGAATAGGTAACCTAAATTGGAATTTTGAAGCAATTTTTAATAAAAGTGCATCTTAAGGGAGTAATTTTAGAAAAAAATTATATAAGGGAGTAATTTTAAAAAACCCTATTTTAAAAGGGAGTTATTTTTAATTTACTCTTTAAATTATCACTCTTAATTACAAATCGCCTATTTAGCGAAACCAAACTAACACTAACACAGTCTTTTCGTGATCCGAAATAGATCATTACAACAAGTATTACTTGATACTGAGTAACATTTAATTTGGGTCAGGTCATTATTTTTACCAAATTAAAAGTTATTACCATTCATATTTGATAATTTTTCAGATCGAATTCACATCCTTGGAAGTGTTGTCGCTGGAAAATAACAAGGGGATTGTAAAATTATGGGATAAGGAATCCGATCTTCATAGTTTTCAGAATTTGAAGGTTTTGGAAATCCGTGGTTGCGAAGAAATGGAGTGTATCGGACCATCGATTATATTTCTTTCTATTCTGCAACTTGAATGCCTATATATAAGAATATGCAAGAAGATGCAACAAGTCATTACCGAAGAAAATGAAAGGCGTGAAGAAAGTGCTAAAGAAGTTGTCACATTTCCCAATTTAAAGCGCCTTGAAATAGAAGATTCCGAGAATTTTGAGTGCTTCTATGGGGGAAGTTATAAAATATCATTTCCTTGTTTGGAGGAGTTGACACTTAGTTCGGTTAAACGCATGACAAAATTTGTAGGAAGCGCAAGTTCGAGATCCTTTTTTCCCAAAACGGTAACGCTTCCTCCTCTTTTTTATGTGTTAATTCATATTACGACATTTATTTACAAATAAACACCCCTAAACTACCACAATTGTTTGTTTCTCCCCATTTTTTTCATTTTTTATTTACTTCCCCCTCCAACACACCAACCACCACGACACTTTCTAAGTGAAAAGATCGCCGACGATGTTGTTTCAGTGGCGTCTTTAGGACGGGTGTGCCTGCATTGCATCCTGTCTTCCGGTCTATTATGAACTATTAACAATACAATGTGCAAGAGGATCCACTTCATTTGGTTTTTTGGTTCAACGGAGCGCGCACCTAGTCGCATTACAATAGGGGGAGGGCGATTACAATAGGTTAATGACTTGTTGCATCTTCATTTACAATAGGATAATGACTAAGCGCTTAGTCGCATACAATAGGATCAACATCATTTGTGTACTCTAGTGGTTGTGTGCTTAACTTCTTTGCTTACTAGTATTAAACTCCGTGTAATTTGCATTGGTATAATCTTATAAAATTTATTATTATAAAAAAATGTAAAATATTGAATAAGTTATACTCCCTCCATTCAAGTCCACATTACCACTATGTATTTTACACACTATTCACAAACGATCATTCAAATCCGATTTTCTCTCGATACGTAAATGAAATTATATCCATGTGGGATCTTGTTTGATTCGTCTTTACGAGTATATTATTAATATCTAGCTTTTATAATTTTTGAAAATACGTAACTAACAATATTTACCGCATAAAATACGCGTTGGCAAACGTGTAAAAAGAAAGTGGTAGTGTGGACTTGAATGGAGGGAGTATAGTTTAAACCAAGTGCTCTTAGAGTCGTGATTTAGTAGAGATCGGATTTCCCTCAAGACATTCAAAGGATAGGATGGACTGGGAGGTCTTGTGTTCAAATCTTTCTAGATGATGAAATTTGGTCACATGTCGGAGGTTTTGTGTTTAAATCTTTCTAGATGATGAGATTTAGTCACATGTCGGAGGTCTTGAGTTTAAATCTTTTTAGATGATGAGATTTAGTCAGATGTCTTACCGTGACGGTAACCCCGTAAAAAGTTATCACCATCTAAAAAAGAATTATGTTTAGATTTGGTTTATAAATTTCATTTCCAATTAGCCTAAATGGTACTCGACAATCTAGACAAGTCAAATTTTTTCCAAATAAATAATTCTTAAATCGCCTATGTGTTGTTTTCATGTAACAATTTTTTAATTTTTAGCATTTTCGATACTTGTATTATAATTTGGACAAAAAAATGACTGTAACTACAGCAGGGAACAGTCAATGCCGTATGTTTCATAGGAGTAGCTTGGTAGCTTCCCCCATCTAGGGCCGGTTCGAAACAATTGGAGGCCCTGGACGAAGTTGTAAAATTGGGTCCTAACTTTTAAAAAAATTGCTATTTAATAAATGAAATGAATGATGTAGAAAATTTTTTGAATTAGATGATATTGATTCTTGAAAATTTTTAAGAAATTAGAAGAAAAAATAATATCGAATTTGGAGAATTGAATAGGGTATAATATCTTATAATTCAACATTTTAATCGTCAAAAAATTACAAAATATTGAAATTCTTTTAAAGTTTAGATATTGGCTTTATTAGGAGAGTACACTAAATGAATAATTTGGACAAATTAAAAGCATAATTTGAACAAAATCTCATAAGTATGGAAAATAGTTTATAACTCAATTGACCCACTAAAAATATATATAAAAAAACGTTAATTGTATGTATCAACATAGTATATTTAAAAAAAATATAGAAATGCTCGAAATGGTTGAGGATAGAACACATGATCTTTTGACATTTGGTAAGATAAAATACCACTAGAGTCTTTACCATTTTTTGATCTCTAAATGTAATAAACTTTATTTTACAAATAACACACATCTAATTTCACATTAATGTGCCTCTATCAAACTTAAGCCCTTGTCAATTGTCAACCCCAACACTCGTTAGGGCCGGCCCTGCCCCCATCTTTGTTCAGTAGATGTTGCAAAAGCAAACAGGGAAAAGCCTGAACAAAAACAAATCAATAAAAACCTAATCTCATACTGATATTATTTTATAAATTTTATAAATTGATCTTTATTTATTTTTGTCGCTACGAAAATATCAAACCCAGCAATTGAATAAAATAGAATATTCATCACAAAAGAATAAAAGTGTAATCAATTCTTAAGTAGGGGGAGAAGTAGATTATAGCTTTGTTACATATACAGTATGATGAAGTAGTTTATAGCTTTGTTTCATACATACAGTATGATCATAAAAAAAATTCGATATTGTATATGCTAAATTTTGTTGTATTTGTCGATTTAATTTTATAATGGTTTAACTCACACCATCATTTAATTTTATATTTACCAATTTAATTAAAATTGGCTATTGGCGAATCCGAATTGACACTAATGCATACTTTCGTGACTAATCGGAAATACACAATATTCATGTAAGTAATAAATTATCTTTTGCAAAACTATATTTTCAACCAAAACTTATTATAAAGTCTTAAGTCCAAATTAAAAGGTATTATCATATTTGATAATGTTTCAGCTCACATTCACTTCCTTGGCAAAATTATCGTTGAATAATAACCAAAGTATTGTACAGGAACCCAATCTGCAGAGCTTTCAGAATTTGAAGGTTCTAGAAATCAGCGGTTGTGAAGAAATGGAGAGTATAGGACCGCCGTCTATATTTCGTTCTCTTGTGCAACTTGAAACCCTAACGATACAAGAATGCAAAAAGATGCAGCATGTCATTAGCAATGTGAGTGGAATGCAAGAAGTTCATAAAGAAATTATCACAATTCGCAAATTGAAGTCCATATTCATAGCGAATTCGGAGAACTTTGAGTGCTTCTATGCTGGAAGTTATAAAATGGCATTTCCATGTTTGGAAAAATTGTATCTTTCATATCTTGAAAGCATGATAACATTTGCAGGGGGCATTAGTTCATCATCCTTTTTTCCTAAAACGGTAATACTTCTTCCTCTTTTTTATGTCTCCATTCATGTTACGACTCATTTAAATTTTCAATCTTATTGCAAAAACTCGTATTCCCTTTTGTTCTAAAAAAAAATTTAAAAGGTAAAAAGCATGTAACGCGATTTCAACCCAAGTCCCTAGGTTGAAAAGCAAAGCGTTTATCATTGAACCACAAAATATTTATTGTATATTTAATGAAATATTATTTAGTTATGTACTGTTCAACAACAACAATATCTGGGGTAGCAAAAATTCTTCTAAGGCGATTTTTAAGTTTTGGGTAGCGGCCGCCACCCTTGCTACTACGTGGGTGCCCCCGGTTATGGGATGAGGTAACTGAGGAGAGAAAATATTGTGAATATTGTTGAGGGATGAAATGATTAAAATAACGATAAAATATGAGTATTGTTTGTGGGGTGAGATGATCTAAATAAGGATAAAACTTTACCAAAAATGGAATTAGTGAATGTTTGTTAATGGATGGAAAAATAAATAAGGAAAGTTATTTACAATCGGAGGGAATATACATATAAACAACCCAAAGAGTATTTTATTTGTAATTCATATCATTTCTTGATATAATCTTCACAATAATTTCCAAGATTAAGGGTGATATGTTAATGGAGATCCTCGGTTCTATTTCGGGTCCCATTTCGTGTTTCATCACTTTTGATAATAACACATAGTTAATCCTTTTTGTTAAAATTGGTCATTTTCAATCCGATGTTATAATTTGCTTATACTGAAATAATCCTCTATTCACCCAAAAACGCCTTAGTTTACTTCGCCTCAAACACACCAACCACCCTGCCATTTTTCCAGCAATAAGATCGCCATAGCCCATAGGCAATATTGTTTTCATGCTTTGTTACATTGCTGATTCCAACTTTTTGTGGGGCCATTCTACAATATATTTTTTGAACAACCCATTTTCGTATATCATTATTTTTACAGCAAGTCTTCATTGTGGCGGGTATATCCATCACAAGCTTGCGACGGGTCAAGTATTAGTCATATTGGTAATAAGACAAAATAGAATGCTACTCCCTAGGCACTTAGCCTTTGTCTTGTCTTCTTATGCGAGTATTATTTGACCGTCACAAGCTTGTGACGGATATGACCGTTACAATTGTGTTATTTTTAAGGTATTTTTAAGGGGAGCCTTGGGGCACCGGTTAAGGTGTTGCTTTGTAACCGTGAGGTAACGGGTTCAAGCCTTGAGAGCGGCCTGTCAGAATGGCAAGGGAAGGCTTGCCCCCTTTACACCCTTGTGGTGGGGCCCTTCTCCGGACCCTCGCCTACCGGGGACGTCATCCTGCACCAGACTGCCCTTTTTAATGTTTATATCTAAAGAATTTAATGAACGTGGTTCCTGTTAAAAAAAATTCGCAAAATGAGTCAATGTAAAATAAAAATGTACGAATTTGTGCAACTACATAAGTCCTCACCCATCGAGGGACTTGAGTTAAGTAGTTGTTCAACGACCTTTGTTACTTAAGGCTACGGAAGTTGGGAAAATAAGAGGTCTATAATGGAGTAAACTGAGACCACATCAGTGAGTCATTGGGCGGCTTATGTGTTTCTTTGTTAGCTTTCGCTTTCTATAACACTAGTTAGATTATTAGTAACTACCTTGAGCTGAAGTGAAACTAGTTCCGATAGTAGGTTTCATACCAATCCCAATCCCAATCCCAATTTGTAATTTTATTTTCATGTTTAAAAATGTGTTTATTTATCTCGATAAGAATGAGAATTTGCCTATTTCTCTAGCACCATTTTAAAGAGAAAGCAATTGTCTTCTGCCACCTGACACCGTATTACTTTTCCTGGTTGCCACCCAATTGAAGTCTATAAACAGAACGAGATATAAGAGTATTTGTTTTAAGGGAACTGAAGCTGGTTGACTGTATTGATAATTGATTAACTAATTAATTGCAGATTGAATCCCCATGTTTGAAGGACGTACAGTTGAGTTATCTGAGCGATGAAATGAGGGTGTTATCTAACCCTCCTAATTTATTCGAGCTCTATGTTGGGAGAGTCAAGTTGCCATCGGTTGTCTTTCAGAGTTTGTCTTCGCTAACTGTAGAAAACGTGATAGGCGAAGCTAAATTCCTATTATCATCATCTGAAAATGAAGGATGTGTTGGGACTTATTCCCAACTTCCAAAATTGGAAGTACTAACCATTGTAGGTTGTCCAAACACTGTACAACAATTTGTGAAGGATGATGGCTCCGCAGCTATGTTGAAATTTTGTGGACAGTTGAGGGTTTTGGAGCTCTCTTCTGCATTGAACATGGAGGTCACGTCTTTACATCCATTCAATAGCCTTCGCGAACTTATAATAAGAGACTTGACTTGGGAATATTTATTCTCGGCGGATGGTGGCTTTGAGCTATTGCAGTCACTTGAAGAGCTTGATATTGGTGAATGCCCAAACTTAAAGGTGATAGTCCAAGGAGGTGACAAATATGAAACTGTTGTTTTTCGTCAGCTTAAGACATTAAACTTGGAGAATTTGGAGGGTTTGACCAAGTTGTGTTCCATTTCAGACATCCCACTTCACTTTCCATCACTTGAAACGGTCAACATAATGTCGTGTAACCAATTGGAATCGCTTTACTGTGGAGAATCAAATCAATATGTAGAATTGCCGGCTTTGGTAAAAGTGGGAATTAAGTACTGTGATGCCATGAAGTCTTTCTCAACCAGAACTCTAAAAGCACCCAATTTAACAGAAATACTCATATTTACCTGCCCCCAAATGGTGTCGTTTTTATTAGAAAACTCAAATTGCCGTGTAGATCTGGAAATGCCGTCTCTGCAGAAGGTGGAAATCTATAGGTCTCCCAACATGAAGTCATTCTCGCTTGCAGTTCTAAGGGCTCCCAAAGTACACTTTGCGGTGGTTGATAACAGTGTCTTTTGCAAGTTTGAAGACTTTAATGACTTTCTTCAATGTGTCAACAGTAGTGACCAGACTGCGGCTGATTGTAATTAAGGTGTAACTGGGATCGGTTGTTATTGAACGATATTATGTGAAATATCTTAGATATCAATGGTTGTATTTAATAGTTACCTAATTCATGATTGATTGTTGTTGAACGTTATTATGTAAAAGATTTTTGATATTATTAGTTGTATTACACTAAAACTCTTGAGACAAACCGTCTTTTAATAAATTATTGAGAGTTTTATGTATATTTCGTGACCTTTTTGTCATTGATCGTACGATCTAGTTTTGTATCTATTTACATAATAAATGTATTTATTTTATCTTTAATCATGATTTGTACTCATTTTATTACATTTAGTACCACTTTTTCTCTTAAATTTGTACAATAGTCTCTCAATTAGCTTATTAAAAGGCAGGTGTCGTTTGGTTGATACGGGAATTACAACCTCCCATGAAATACGGGGAAAAACTCTCTCGTCTAATTCATGAAATTTTGCTAAAATTGTTTGGTTGTCAATGTGGGAATTCACCTCCGTAGGAATTTCAACCCACCAAGAGGGATTCGGTAAGCAACTTTCCCCATTTATGCAGAAAGTTATTTCCATTGGAAGTGACACCCCAATTTTTACAAAAAAAGGGCAATCAATCAACTCTCTTATTTGCACTTTATGGGAAATTTCCACGGTCTCTCAACAAACCTGCTGGTTGTAGTATTAGGGGGTGTTTGGTTGGGAAGTCTCGAATGTAGTGGATTTGGGAGAATCAAGTGTTTGGTTGACTTGTTTTGGAATGAAGCTAGATACTTGATGGATCCCAACTCAATTCCAACCCCTTTAAATCTCATACCTTACTCCCCCAAGTTTCGCAATCCATTCTTTCCCGGTAGAAAAATAGTCAAACCAAACAAGTTTAGTGTGGTATGAGAATCTCAATCCATTTCATTATAGTATGATATTCTAATCCATTCCGCTACTCAACCCAAACGACCCCTTAGTTACCTAATTCATGTTTGATTGTAATTAGGAAAGTGTTATAGGGTTTTAGGTGTATATGTCGTTCTATTACTATATTCATTCAATACACAAAAAAGTAATCCATCTCTTTGTTCTTCTCGATTATCTTGAGCAATAATCGGCCAAAAGTTTACACAAAATATCAAATCAATTATTTTTTCTCTAGAACATCAAAACAAAAACAGTGACGATTGGTATCGGAAAAGGAGTTGGCAGCGGTGATAAGAATACCGAGCCAATCGCGTTGTCTACGCAGACCTTCATCCGTCAAATAGTCGAAGTTTGATGCTGACACAGACGGTTTACCAGTTAAAGGGTGAACTCAACGAGTGCAGGCAAGGCAAAGATGAATTCGTAGTTGAGTATTATACCAAATTGAAATCAGCTTGGGATGAATTGGGAAATTATGTCCGGGTCCTAATGTTCATGTGGAGCAGCAGCAACAACATGGACTAAGGAGCGTGAAGAAGAAAAGGTACACGAATTTCTCATGGGGTAGACAACGCCATGTATGATGGTCACATTCGATCTAACTTGCTCATGGAGGACGACATCACATCAGTGAGTTGAGCCTATGGCGTAAATTTGCGAGAAGAAAGGCATAAAGTTGCGACGAAAGGAAAAGAGGAGATGAATGAAGCGGCCATGGCAGTGCGACCAAATAATAGTGCTGATTCAAATGACGCTCAAGAGGAACCAAAACAGAAAACTTGCACGTATGTATTGCAAGAAACCTTGGCACACTAAAGAGACTTGTTGTAGTAAACATGGTTTCCCAGTTAGAGGTTAGAGGTTATGGAGATACTTTTCAGTTTTCAAGTGGCAAATGCAGCATCAACGAGCGAAATATGGTATACATGAATGAACTTGAAGATTGTATATACAACAGAGAACTATGGCGTAAGAGGTATTCATGAATAAACATAAAGATTGTATTACACTGTCTTGAACAAGCTTTTACCATGAAGTATCTTTATCCCTTAATGTATTCTCTTGGCCTGACATTTTCTATAGTGTCAACAACCCAGTCATGTCATTGGGTTGGGACAGTGATGGATGTAGGCTTCCTCGTACCTGTACCCACTAAACAATTCCCATATCCAAATGAACTTTTTGCTTAAATGGAGTTCAACTGCAAACTATTTAACAAAATAGTGTCCATTTCAAACTAATTACCGAAAATGGTTCCACGTCATCATTCTTATTTTTTTAATTTTTTTTCCCGGAAAACACAACATGTCGCTGTGTGGGACAGCGACAAGTTGTTTACTATATTGCATGTTCGACAAGCTAACTTTGTCACCTCCGTTCTCCTTGCTCCGACCACCAAATTACGAAATATCACATTCATTTTCTCCTCCTCACTTCCCTTATGCTATAAACATATTTGGTGGAGTTATTAGCTTCATGATTTGCGCAAAAAAAGACTCACAATATTGTCCGTTCACTAACGATTTCGATTTTGCTTACTAAGCTGCAGTTTGTCGAAAATGCAGAAAAAGAACCTCTGCCTACTTCCTACAAAAACTCTCTCTACTTGGGCCCTCCCCCTTGATGCCCCCTCTTCCACCACCATTCTGATGAACTAACATATCCATTGCCATTACCTCTTCCATGGGGTGGACCTTCTATACTGCGCTTCTCATAATCGTTTCTTGCATAGCCATAGCCATTGGAATAGTCACCCCGCCGGTAACCATTATTGCGATAGCCACAACGTCCCGCGGTATGATCATCAACTGAATTCATTTACGAATAAGAAAATGAGAATATACATAAATGTGCACGTGCTAAATTTCAGTGACGCTACCATTTAGAAAGACGGGACGATTTTCAGAAACAACGGATGAATAAAGGTTTAGTATAAGAGTACTTGCCTCGAGCATCCGTTTTTTTCTCCTCAATCTGAACCTCTCTATCACCAATTTGGATGGTCCCCATCTAAACAATAGGAACAGGGATGCTTATTCAAAGTGGCCAGGAAATGCTTACCACACTGAGTAGACCTCCCATGCACCACAGGCTATGAATGAATTGCTGCAAAATCGAAATCGTTAGGGGTGCTAAAATTATGTAGTATACTTTGCATATCTTGTCTTTTTTTTTTTTTTTTTATATTTAGTTCCTCTCGAACACACCAACTACTAGGGTTGCTAATGAGTCGAGTTTGTCCTTGCTTCGCTTCTGCTCAAAAACCAAAACTCGAGCTCCAGCTTACCCCGAGCCAAACTCGTGTTGAAATCGAGCCTATATATAATTGTTAATTTTATATTAATTGCAGATTGAATTCCCCTGTTTGGAAAAGCTAGAGTTGAAGGAGGTGAGCGATGAAGTGAGGGTGATATGGGAGTTGAACGAGGGAGAAAGTGAAGGAATGTCATCATCTATCCCTCCTCCTAATTTAAGGGAACTCCATGTTTCGAAAGTCAAGTTGCCATCCATCGTCTTTCCGAGTTTGTCTTGCCTCACTTTAGACAACATAGTAGGTAATCATGCCATATTCCTATTCTCATCAACTGCAAATGAAGGATGTAGTGGGACATTTTCCCAGTTTCCGAAATTGGAACAACTTGAAATTCAAGGTTGTCCAGACTCTGTACAACAAATTGTTAAAGAAGACGGCTCCACTGCTATGCTCAACTTCTGTGGACAGTTACTGTGTTTGAAGATCAAATCTGCATTCAACATGAATGTCATTTCTTTACATCCATTCAAGACTCTTGATGAACTTGGTATATTGTTGGGCCCCAAAATTAACGACTTTGGGCCATGACACGTGGCAGTCCAGGAGAGGTTAATCTCAGGTCACACGGATTGAAGGGTGAGAGTCAATCTCAGCCGCACACATCTCGTCAAAGGAAGCACAAACAAGTCTTGCTGAAGAAGCCATCAAGCCCAAACAATGTTTACTTATTGGGGCCAAAGCCCAAAATAGAGGAACAAGTAGTTGTAAATGGACCAGGAAGCTATGTAACGGCTGGGCCCTGCCCAGCAGTCCTTACCCAATGAATATTAACACCTCTTCATGCTCTATAAATAAGGAGGGATATTCATTAAAGAGGACTACCCAATACCTAACCTAGTAAGACCACTTAGGAATACCCCTTGCATTTTCAGCAAGAACACCCAACTTACATTGTAATACTTAGGCATTTCAGCAAGAACAATAACATTCTCTCTTTTATCTTCTTTACTTTATAAATTGTCACTCATAATCAATGAAGAACCTTGTCTAAAATCAATATAACATTACATAACAAACTTGGTAATTTTCGACCAAAACATATATATGACATGAGATGGGAATTTTTATTTTCAGCCGATGGCGGATTTGAGCTATTAAAGTCGCTTAAACAGCTTAGAATTCAAAATTGCCCAAACTTAGAGGTGATAATCCGAGGAAATGAGAAAGACAAACCCGTTGTTTTTCCCAAGCTTAATGGACTATACTTGTTGGAATTGGAGCGTATGACCAAGTTGTGTTCTATTTCGGACATCCCAATTTACACCCCATCACTTCAAAACATCGGTGTACAGTCATGTGGCAACTTGGAACCTATGGAGTTTCAATCTTACTGACATTGAAGACTTATCACGTCTTGCAATCTGCAAACGACACTGACCAGACAGCGGCTGATAAAAACGACTCCTAAATAATTACGGTGCGATTGGGATTGGTCATGGAGAAATATAGCATGGAAACTACATTCTTGCAACTTTGGATGATGATGATGATGGTACTACATTCTTTTCGTTTCAATCTGCTTTGATTTACTTTGTTTTGTACAACACTGCTTTCTGCATTTTGTGAACAATCTGAATTTCTCAAACGATTTCATTTCACGAGAGCCGTTCGTTTAAACGATACTCAATTTTCATTTGCTTTTGGTTGAATGTTCACTTTTAGAGGTGTGATGAAATGCGGATTAGCAATTGATAGATACAAGTATACAACCAATTGGAAAATCACTATAGGTTTTGAACTAACCTTAAGTATACGCAACTCTTTCATAAATGTTGGAATGATGATTGATGCCTCTAGAAAAGGCATTTAATGCTACTTTTCTATATTGTGTTTGTCCCGTCGAGATGTATACAGGATTACGGGCATTGTACATGTTATACCATAAAATTAGCATTTTATGATTAACGCATGACATCAAGTAATTGATAGGAAATTGTACATTTGGCACCAAAGTCAATAGAAGGAAAAGGAAGCAAAGTCAGCAGAAAAGAGGAGTGCAAGAGAAGGAAGCTAGCAGCAAAGACGAGGAAGAGGAAAAGGCTAAAAGAACAAGGCTCGAGATTTACCTTAAATGGCCACACACCCAGACTCCGTCAGAAAAAGCGAGTAGGAGGAAGAAGCCCAAAAGGGATAAAAGAAGAGAAAGATATCCGTTGGATGGCAAACAAATCCAACGGTCCATAGAGTGAAGTTCTTATATATATATGTAAACATTGTACATGAGGGACTCATTCATGATCATACTTAGCATACATAGCACTAAGAAAAACCTAAGAAACACTTGTAAACCCGCATATACTCTGAAGGAGAATTCTAGTGGAACTTGGAGGAAACCTTCCTCCCGCAGTTTTTCCCTAAGGGGTTTCCTGCGTCATCACCCTTTGTGTCCTCCTACATCTTTCTCTCAAATCCTCTAGATACTTAACTCACTTAAACATATCGTAAATTAGGCTTGAAATCGCTATAACCTCCTAAAATAACATTAGGTAATTTTTGACCTAAACATTTTGGCGCCCACCGTGGGGCTATAGTGATTATTCAACCCAAAAGTGCAAAAAATCCCAAAAACTCTTCAAGAACCCTTCAAAAATGACAAACGCAGCCTCTCAAACAACCCCACAACCCATTTCCTCGGTGATAGGAGCTACCTCTACCTCAATGGGGGCTCTGGAAACTCCACCAGCAACGACAATGGCGCCCCTCAGTGGCAGCACTCCCCATGTACAATCTGGTACCACCACTGGCGGTGCGGTAGCCAGCTCGAGTGACAACAGCGGAGAAACTCCACCTCCAGGCATGTAGAAGACCATGATGGAAGGGATCTTCGCCCTCCACCAGGCGGTAGACGGCCTCAAGAAAGCCAACCAGGAGCTAAGGAAGTTGGCCACGACGCAGAACCAACCTCCATGTGCAAGTGGGGACCAGGTGTGGACATCAGGGTCCCAAGACCTCCAAGAAGCAGAGGCGAGGCAAGAGCCATCCCCAACGAGTTGGTCACCAGGCTGGACCTCGCAGGGATAACCGCACCTGAAAGAGTCGCACCTACGGGGCTAGGCCACATCTCCTTCGATCTAGACTCACCTCCGCCACAAACGGGAGGCCCAGGTAACAGACTCGTGAGATTACCTGTTAATACTAACCAACCTGGTGATGCAGGATTTCTATCCACACCAACCGGAGGCTGGATGCAAGGCGAAGGGTCATCGGCAAGGCATCCGCTCATGCTGGGGGCTGGACCATCAGGGTACACCGTCCAGCAGACGCCGTCGATAGTCCACACCGCACCGATCAACCAACCCGCACTCAGCCAGCCTGTACTCAACCAACCCATGGTCGGCCAGACCCCTGGAGCCCAAGGGTACGCTTCTTTCACCCACAGCACTCCTTGGAATCTTGCTACCCCTTTTGCAGGACCAGATCCTTGGGAGCACCGATACAAAGAGCTATGAGACCTAGTCAGTCGCATACCAGGAGTACCAAGACCCCTGGAGAAGGCGGCCCCGGACAGCTACACAGACTCCCCGTTCACCCTCAACATAGTCTCGGTGGACGTGCCAAAGGATTCACTCCCCCAAATATGACAAGCTATGATGGAACAGCTGACCCGATAGATCACATCAACCAGTACAAACAAAAGATGATGGTGATAACGGCCTCTGGGCCCCTGAAGGAGGCCTGCATGTGCAAAGGGTTCGGATCCACACTATCAGGAGCTGCACTCCAGTGGTTCGTTAGTATGCCAACCTCTAGCATTTCTAGCTTTGCAGGTTTGGTGAATGCGTTCAATCAACAGTTCGCCAGCAGCAGGAGGCCAGAAAAGCAAACCAGCGACCTCTACCAGATCCAGCAGGGAGACGAGGAGTCCACTAGGGATTACTTGGCCAGATTCAACAAGGAGATGGTGTCCGTACCCCACTGCGAGGAGAAGACTGCCATCCACGCCTTCCGCTGGGGGCTACCCCAGGCCTCCGACCTATACAAAGAGCTGACCATTCGCTCAGGTTCAGCAGAAGGCGTTAGATGCCATTCGACTGGAAGAGGACGCAGGGCCTAGAAGAATCAGCTGCGGCACCGCCTCATCCAGCAGGAAGACGTCGGCAGATAGGCATGACAGATCAAAACCTTACAATAGACCAGTGCACAAAGTCTCCGGGGGAAAAAGCTGGAAGAATGATCCGAACCTGCCACCAAAGGTACAGGACTATGGCTTTACTGTCAACACTGCATGTCTGATCAAAGCCCTGAAAGAACTGGGGGAGAAAGTCAAGTGGCCCAAGAAAAGGGCAGAGGAAAGAAGCAAAGAAGGAAGGGACACCAATCTAAGGTGTGACTTCCACAACGAGGACATCGGGCATACAACCGAGGACTGCATCACCCTCAGAAAGGAGGTCCGGTATTAGTACGAGCAAGGCAACCTGAATCACATCCTGCCAAAGGGAACCATGGTCAACGCCACCCGTCAGGTAGCACCCTCTAGTCCCCCTGTTTGCACTAGAACTATTAACGTGATAACCGGAGGCTCGGAGCTGTGCGGACTCACATACTCAGCCGCCAAGAGGCACGCAACCAGGACAAAGGGAGACAAGCCTGAATTCTCCTGCAGAATCAGCACCCAGGAACTGCCGGTCGTCAGCTTCGACGAAACAGATGTTGAGGAGGGTGCTGAGTACCATGACGATGCCCTGATCATCACCCTGTCTATAGGGAACTGCCGGTGAAGAAAATCCTGGTGGATACGGGGAGCTCAGTCAATATCATCATGTTGGAGACCCTGAAAAGCATGGGGTTCGGGGAAGCTGACCTGACCAAAAAAGCAGTACCGCTGGTGGGGTTCAGTGGAGAGACCAAGCACTCTCTCGGGGAGATTCTGATCCCAACCTACGCTGGAGGAATCAACAAGCAGGTGAGGTATCTGGTCATCGACGGTCCCTCTACCCACAATGTCATCCTTGGCAGGCCGTGGATACATGATATGAAGGCTATTCCATCCTCATACCACCAATGCCTCAAGTTCCCTACACCGTGAGGAGTCCAGACTATCAGAGGAAATCAAGAAGAGGCAAGGAGCTGCTACAAAGTGGCACTCAAGGCCACAACCACTCCTCCTCCAGCATAGCAATCACAGGAGAGGCAAGTCAGGGGGGCTTACAAGGAACCCCCTCAGGTGGAGGTGGAAGAGATTCCCCTGGACCCGCTGCACCCAGAAAGGAAGGTCCTGATAGGAGCCGAGTGTACAGGTACCATTCGGTCTGAATTGTTAAAGTTATTAAAAGCTAACATCGACTGTTTTGCGTGGTCCCACGAGGACATGGTGGGCATAGACCCAAACATAATCTCGCACAGGTTAAGTGTAAACCCCGGCTACAAGCCGGTCCAACAGAAACGAAGGAAATTCGCTGCAGAAAGGAACCAGGTGATAAACCAGGAGGTGGATGACCTCCTGGCTGCAGGAAAAATAAGGGAGGTGAAATATCCAGAATGGCTATCCAACGTGGTGGTGGTCCCCAAGAAGAATGGGAAGTGGAGGGTGTGCGTAGACTTCACCGACCTGAACAAGGCGTGTCCCAAGGACCTGTTCCCCCTGCCACACATAGACGCAATGGTGGATGCAACGGCAGGCCACGAGATGCTCACGTTCCTGGACGCCTGGAGTGGATACAACCAGATCAAGATGCATCCACAAGACCAAGAGAAAACGGCCTTCAGGTCTGAACGAGGTATCTACTGCTATAATGTTATGCCCTTTGGGTTGAAAAATGCAGGATCCACATACCAACGGCTGGTGAACATGATGTTAAAAGAACAAATAGGCAAGACCATGGAAGTCTACATAGACGACATGGTAGTCAAATCCAAAGCGGCCATCCAGCACACCCAACACCTGGAAGAAACCTTCAGCATACTGATGAAGTACAAATTGAAGCTGAACCCCTCCAAGTGCACATTTGGAGTCTCCAGCGGGAAGTTCCTGGGGTACATGGTCACGAAGAGAGGGATCGAAGCAAGCAGCGAGCAGATCAAAGCACTCCTCCAACTGGAGTCCCCCCAGAAGCCAAAGGACGTGCAAAAGTTGACTGGCAGAGTAGCCGCCCTCAACAGGTTCATATCCAGATCCTCCGACAGGTGCAGATTATTCTACGACATACTGCGAAAGAGCCAGAGGTTTGAGTGGACAGAGGAGCACGAAAAGGCATTCGTAGAGCTGAAACAATACCTCAGTACCCCTCCACTTCTGTCCAAGCCAGAACCAGGGGAACCATTGTATCTGTACCTATCGGTAACAGAAGTGACGGTCAGCGCAGTCCTGGTGCGAGAACACGAAGGGGTCCAGCATCCGGTCTACTATGTCAGTAAGTCTCTGCTTCCTGCAGAGACCAGGTACACAACTCCTGAGAAACTTGTTCTTGCTCTAGTTACAGCTTCATATAAACTGAGACCCTATTTTGAGTCTCACTCCATATCAGTCTTGACTAGCTACCCCCTGAGACCCATACTGAGTAAACCAGAACTTTCTGGAAGAATGTCTAAATGGTCGGTCCACCTCATTGGCTACGACCTAAAATTCGAAACCCGAAACGCAATAAAATCACAAGCGCTTGCAGATTTTGTTTCTGATTTTAGTCCAGGGCTGGAAAAGGAGGCGGCCAGAGAAACCCTGCCTCCAGAAATGGATTCGGAAGAGAGCTGTTGGACGCTATATGACACGGCTGTCGCAACCCTATCAAAGATAACCAACTGGCCTAACTACTGTAGTAAGGAAGTCGGGATCGTATCCACAGGGAGACAGATATGAATTCTAAATGCTAAACTAAAGTCCGTCAAGGTAACCAAAATTGGGGGTTTTGTTTGTTGTTTGACTAACTAAAAAGTAGTGAATGAAAGTGAGAAAAGGGAAGCGTAAAGAAAATAGTATAAAAATATAAGGGAGAGAAAACTAGGATAGTCGGTTCACCAATGAAAGCGTAACGATTGGGGTTTAGGTCGCAGATCAGTCGCAAATGTCGGTCTAAGGGGTAGTGAAAAGGTCCTCTCGGATCGCTATTCGCCCTAAAATGCTTCTAGCGGGCTCTCGCAACTTACTAGGGCACTCTAATGTTTGTAGCTGGTCTAACCTTCACCAGGCTTTCGATCTTAGGTCGGGGTTTTACCAAATCAACTAATCAATCATGCGCATTAATTGACTAATCGCTATTAAATGCTACAATTAACAATAGAGACATACAATTACGAACTAGTCTAAACCTAAACGGACATCGTCACATCATCATAGGATCACCTATATCCTAGTCGAGAGGATTAGCTATGCATAAAGGGATTAACAATTGAAATGAAAGAAATGACTAAAGAGAAAATCATGATCGCGAGATAAGTAGAGATGAATAAAGACAAAAGAAAGTAAGAGGAAAGAAATAAAATTACCAATAATCTAAAAAGTGTTGAGTACTGAATTCCGGAAGATTAGATCTTACAAGCTTGAAGGTGAAATAAAAACAACTGACTAAAAGTTTATCTGAGGAAAAGTAAGGAAATAGATTAAAGATTAAAGTAAAAGTAGAAGTATCCTATAGAAAACTCCAAAAGCTGCTTAAAAACGAAAATATTCTGATCCTCCCTCGACGACCTAATGGGCTTAGGTTATATTTGGGCTTCGGAAGAAAGAAACCGGTCGATCGACTAAGCATCCAGTCGATCGACTTTTCTATCGACCAAAAGTGGTCGATCGACTAGATGAGCGGTCGATCGACTTACTTGTCGACTGGAAATGGTCGATCGGCTGGTTCTGGTCTTGACTTGGACGTTGACTTCGAAAAACGCGCTTCCTTGACTTGATACAAAGGGTGGTTCACTTCTCCTGACCTTCTAAATGCAACCTTGAGGACAATCTTCGGCTCCGAGTACATACTTCCGAGTATATTCCTGCAATTAATACAAGAAGGCTCAAAGTAGGCAATTCGGGGCTAAAAGTAGTAAGGTGTTTAGCAAAAGAGCATAAAAATGCATGCAAAAGAAGTCTAAAAGACTATAGAAATGGCATGCATCAAACCTTCCCAAACCGAACCTTTGCTTGTCCCCAAGCAAAAAGTGTAAAAACAAAAACTAGGAGTCAAAAATGAACAAGTAAACCGTGGACACCAAAAACTAAGCAAGGGATCATCTCAAATCGACAAATGCTATGGCGAACGAATCTATGCATGTTTCTCAAACAGTTGGACTTTACACTTATTTAGACTTATCAAGACCGGACTCTCACGGGTCGCTCAACCACTCCTGTAAACGCAAGGCATTATATAGTGCAAGATAGAAAGAATTAAGATCACTCACCTAACTGCGACCTATAAGAACACGCATGCAATCTAACATGAATAGAGTCTCTACAACCGTACATATGCATTCCAACCAAACTGATGACCATGATACATGCCGAGGGTTTTCATATGGGTAAAGTGAGGCAATGGGTAAGAAGGGGCTAAAAAGAGTTTGGTAGAGAGGAGTTAGTAGCCAAGCTAGCAACAATACGAACCAAACAAAGTGTATCATCCCATCTTCGTACTCAAAATTATCAATACAAACGCTGTGCAAAATGGATGCACCCAACTCACAAAACCACAAATTTATTAGCTCCCCATAAGATACCAGTTAAACATGGGAGCGGAAAATGTCAAACTACTTCTTCAACTTTTCACAATTTTTCTTGTTGGTTGTTTTTTTCATTCCAAATTTTTTTGAATTTCTGTTTCTGTTTTTCTGTTTCTGTTTTTTTCTTTCTTTTTTCTTTTTTTTTTGTGTTTTTCATCCTTTTTTTTTTTTTCACCATTCTTTCTTTCGACAAGAAATAACCAAAATGCAAAACGATACATTCCCAAAATGCTACCATTACTAGCTCGGCTAGGGTGGGTAAAATTATGTATTGTAGCTATATGGGACAAAAATAGGCAATTTTGGCTTTGTGAAGCTTATGGGTAAAAAGAATAAAAGGGAACCTCTGCCATATGTACCAACAAACCTCAAACCCGAATGCATACATGTATAAAGAAGACTGAACTCATGTTTATGCAATTTGATGTTACGTGTCTTATAAGGAGTAACTACTCACTTTCCTAGATGAACCGGTCATTAATGTCACCGGTTAAAAAGCTCTAAATCCTTAGAAAGTTTTTGTAGGTTGCCAGTAAATCAAGTCTAATCCATTAATCCAACATGCTTTGAAACGAGATTCGAGAGAAATGCCAAAGGACGTGCTATATGAAATGAAACAAAAACCTAGTTTGAGCAATCCAACGGTCTAAAAGCACTGAGAAACTCCAACTGACTCGATCTAGTATGCAAAAACAAACATGATTTTTTTTTTTATATGCAACAAAAATAAACTAAATGCAAGGAACCATGTGAAGAAATGCAATGAAACACATACCCTCCCCAAACCAAACTCGTACAACGCCCTCGTTGTACTCAACAGCATCACAACAGCAGCAGTTAGGGGGACGGGAAATGCGAACTACGAAATGCAAAAACAATAAAAGTGAAGGAGAAAAGGAATACCACAACCTGTATCAAGACCTCCCCAAACCGACTAGCAACTAGTCCTCCTCCTCCTCCTCCTCATAATCGGGGTCTACACTATGGCGTGCATGAGTGCGGGACGCCTGGGCCCTCTCCTCTCTGTACCGTGCCACCTCATCTGTGTCCTCCTCCTCCTCTGCTGCAGCATAACCTCCCTGCGGGTACTGGTAAAAGTAGGGGTGTGGCAACCCAGCTGGTGGCAACCATCCCTCCCTAGCGTACCGCTCATAGATGGGGAATTGCGTCAAGGACTGATGCAACTCTATCCGTGCTACTGCCCTGCACAAACCAGTGATCATACTATCGCGAACCCCCTGATCGACAGTAGTGGGGTTCGTAAAAGATGGTGGGCCAGTGTAGTTAGTGGGGTAAACAGGAGCAGAGGAAAAAGCAGGGACATCTAAATAGGCATACCCATATCGATGCTCATGAGGGTCAAAACGAGGCTCCTCAGCCTGTACGTGAGAGGTAAAAGGAGCCTGAGGTGAAGGACGTCGGCCTCTAGAACTCGCACCGGCCTCCCAAGTCGAAGGTGGAGGTGAAGGAGGGTGCCTAGGTGAAGGACGACGCCTAGGGCCAGCGCCGGAGGTGTCAATGAGATAGGAGGGTAGTGGAGGTCGAGTACGGCCTGTCACGGTAGTCAAGGGTGTGACCTGTGGTAAATAGGTACAAGGCAAGGACACTGTAGGTCGACCAGAAATTTTCCAAACTCGGTCATGTGTGAGCCAACGGATGGATTCCATGTATGGAATGTCCATCAAAGTGTTAGTACTAGGGCCCAAAGGTAACTCATGTCCTAAGGGTACGTGGCCTCTAGGGAAGTCGGAAAAAAGCTGGCGGGCAATGTGTGTCACTAGCCCACCACAGGTCAATGTGGCTAAATGGCCAAGTCCTAGCTGGTGAAAATGGTTGGCCGTGAGGTAGGCCACATTAAGTACAAACGGAAGGCGTTGATCAAAGTTTAGGTAACCGGCTAGAAGAGAAAGTTCACAAGTGTTTATATTATTAGACTCTTTTCTTCCAAAGATTGTGTTAGCCATAAGACGGAGTACATACCTTAGGGGAGGAAGATGCACGGATGCACCACGACGTTTGGAGTCGGTGCTCGGGCCCTCTGATATGGCTGCCCAAAAAGGGCCGTACAATGCCCTAGGCGGTGAGGTATAACCCTCACTAACTAGGCCAAGGTGCGCCCCAAAAGTGCTCAAGGGCCAAACAAAGGTTTGGTTCATGAGCCGAAATGATACACAAGGGCTGCCCGGGTTGCTCTCAAAAACACTAGCTCTAAAAACAAAAGAGCTAAAGAATTCCAAAGTAAGCACTGGGTAAGTAAATTCGTACATCCTAGTCAACCCCCCCATTCCAGTTCCGTTAAGGATCTCAGCTACGGTCTCAAAACATCCTATGGCCTCAAGGCTACGTCGATGCAGAAAACGAGTGGGGGTAATAGTAGTTCCTAAAAGGTTCTCAAAACGAGTTCTCTGCGCAGGAACGTAAAATTGTACCTCGGGATAGCCCGGTAGGCTATCCACTAGTCCCCGTGTGACCATAGCAGTCCGAAAACTTCCTTGAGAGTGTGAGCTGCTGCTCCCTTCATCATGGCTTCCGCTCCGTCTCGATTCCCTTCTTCGCTTGTTGCCTTCCATGTCAAATCTGCACTAGGAGATTGAATAGCAGAAAGTAAACCCAAAGTTAGTTGAATCAACAATATGTTCATTAATTTCCCCAAATCAATCATCTAAATTAGGGTTTTTGATTTTTCAATTAAAACCCTTAATTTTTGTGAGTAAAAATTTAGGGATACTACAATGAAGAGTAACCATGAACATAATCAGAAAGAAAATTCGTAATCAGCAGCAACATAGAATCATACTAAACGGAAAACTGAAAACGAAAATTAAAATAAAAGGACAGAATTGAAAACCTAAAAACGAAAAAAAACTAAAAACGAGCAAAAGGAAATCCGAAAAAAAAACGAAAGACAGAAGAAACGAAAAAAAAAGAACAAATCTGAAGGAGAGGAAACAAGGAAAAATAAAGAGAAAAGGAAGAAAAATTACCTCAACAAATTGCCCTTACAAGACTAGAT
Source organism: Silene conica (assembly GCA_029255685.2). Taxonomy (NCBI): domain Eukaryota; kingdom Viridiplantae; phylum Streptophyta; class Magnoliopsida; order Caryophyllales; family Caryophyllaceae; genus Silene; species Silene conica. The sequence continues at coordinate 85,060,958 of CM055314.2, forward strand.
CTGAAAAATTTGAGTTCAAAAACCCAAAAGCTAGCAAAAATAGCCTAACTAGAGTAGATTTGAAGGAGGGAAAAGGGAAATAATGGTTGAGAGAGAGTTAGGGTTTATGTTAGAAGAGAAGGGGGTGTTTGAAGAAAGAGGTAATTAGAAATCTGAAAATGAAACAAAAAGAAGGTACCTCACGCGAAAAACCAGTCGATCGACTTATGGGATCGACCAAAATGAGTCGATCGACTTATTGATCGACTGAAAGCGGTCGATCGGCTAAGTCAGCTAAAAGGGACTCGTGCGAATCCAGAGACGGTCGATCGACTTTTGGGATCGACCACATTTGGTCGATCGACTTCTTTTATCGACTAAAAACGGTCGATCGACCATCTTGAATCCTTTTCTTTGATTTTCGTCCGTTCAACATTCCCGTATGACTTCCGTTGCTTAAAACACCTGCAAATCTTCAACAAAAAACACCTAGAACTCTACTACTACCACAAAAAGTTCTTAAAAACAACTAAAGTCTGAGTCTAGAAAGTTCGAAACTAAACAAAACTTCAAATTACAAGCCGGGTTGCCTCCCGGAAAGCGCTGATTTATAAGGGTCCCGCACGACCTCTAACTTTCTTCAAAACTCGGCAACGTCAAGTGGTTCAAGGTACAACACCTCAACCACTCCAATCACTTCACCTTGATCTCGATAGTGCTTAACTTGATGTCCGTTGGCCTTAAATTTTTCCCCTGCGGCATTCTCAACTTCCACTGCACCAAACTTAGACACATTAGTGATAGTGAAAGGACCAGACCATTTAGACTTTAACTTACCTGGAAATAGGCGAAGTCTGGAATTGTACAGTAGCACCTTTTCTCCCACTTTGAAATCACGAATGAGGATTTTCTTGTCATGCCACCTCTTTGTCTTTTCTTTGTAGACTCGTGCACTGTCATAGGCATTAAGCCTAAACTCCTCCAGCTCATCAAGCTGCAAAAGTCTCTTTTCACCGCTCAACTTAGGATCAAAGTTGAGCTCTTTCACTGCCCACCAATCTTTGAATTCCAACTCCACAGGTAGATGACACGATTTACCATAGACTAGTCGATAAGGTGATGTGCCTATTGGAGTTTTGAAAGCGGTTCGATAGGCCCAGAGGGTATCATCCAACTTCATACTCCAATCCTTTCTTGACTTGGACACTACCTTGGCTAGGATCTCCTTGATCTCCTTATTGGAGACCTCAACCTGCCCGCTAGTTTGGGGATGATATCCCACACCTCGACGATGTGAAACACCATACTTTGTGAAAAGGGTTGACAACTTGTTATCCCTAAAGTGCATGCCACGATCACTTATGACAATACGTGGCACACCAAATCGTGGGAATATGATCTTTTTAAACAATGACACAACAGTCTTAGCATCACAAGAGACCGAAGCAACGACCTCTACCCATTTTGACACGTAATCGACAGCTACGAGGATGTACCTGTTTCTCTTAGATGACGGGGAAGGACCCTGAAAATCGATTCCCCAAACATCAAAAACCTCAACTTCCAAGATGCCAACCTGAGGCATCTCGTGCCTCCTGGAAATGTTACCAGTGCGTTGACAAGCATCACAAGAGGAAACAAACATTTTAGCATCATAAAACATGGTAGGCCAAAAGAAACCAGATTGAAGTACCTTAGCCACGGTCCGGGATGGACCGTGGTGGCCGCCATAAGAAGAGGAATGACCAGCCTCCAGAATAGCTTTTGTTTCCCACTGTGGGATGCATCTCCTGTACAGTCCATCAGCACATTCTTTGAAAAGAAAGGGGTCATCCCAAAAATAACGCTTCACATCGTGGAGCAATCGCTTTCTCTGTTGAAAACTCAAATCCGGGGGTAGAAGATTACCTACAATAAAGTTGGCAAAGTCAGCATACCATGGAATCTCAGAAATAGATAAAGCAAGCAAACTCTCGTCAGGAAAGAAATCATTGATAGGAAGAGTGTCTCCCTCAGTTTGTAACTCCAATCGAGACAAATGGTCAGCAACAAGGTTTTCAGAACCTTTCTTGTCCCGAATCTCCAAATCAAATTCCTGAATCAGGAGTACCCATCTCAGCAACCGCGGTTTGGCATCCTTCTTCACCAAGAGTTTTTTCAGGGCTGTGTGATCAGTGAAAATGATCACTTTTGATCCCAGCAAATATGACCTGAACTTCTCTAATGCATATACCACGGCTAACATCTCTTTTTCTGTGGTACCATACTTGACCTGCGTCTCATCCAATGTCCTACTTGCATAGTAGATTGCACTCAGAGCTTTTCCTTTCCTTTGGCCTAGCACTGCGCCAACCGCGTAATCACTCGCGTCACACATTATCTCAAAAGGGAGCTCCCAATCCAGTGCTTGGATTATGGGCGCGGTGATCAAGGCTTCCTTTAACCTGTTGAAAGCATTAAGGCACTCGTCAGAAAAATCAAAAGACACATCTTTAATCGGCAACCGTGTAAGCGGTTTAGCAATTTTAGAAAAGTCCTTGATAAACCGGCGATAAAATCCGGCATGACCAAGGAAACTTCTAACCCCCTTGACGTTAATGGGAGGAGGTAATTGCTCTATCACCTGCACTTTTGCTTTGTCTACCTGTATACCCTTATCTGAAACCAAATGACCAAGAACGACACCCTCGTTCACCATGAAATGACATTTCTTCCAGTTCAAAACCAAGTTAATCTCAATGCATCTCTGCAAGATTTTATCAAGGTTAGATAAACAAGAAGAAAAATCAGACCCATACACACTGAAGTCATCCATAAAGACTTCCATGATTGACTCGATATACTTGGAAAAGATTCCCATCATGCACCCTTGAAAGGTGGCTGGGGCATTACAGAGACCAAATGGCATCCTGCGATATGCATAAACACCATAGGGACAAGTAAAAGTAGTCTTTTCTTGGTCATCAGGGTGGATGGGAATCTGAAAGAATCTCGAATACCCATCCAAATAACAGAAAAACTTGTGAGATGCCAATCTCTCTAGCATCTGGTCAATGAAAGGGAGAGGGAAATGGTCTTTCTTAGTGGCGGTATTCAACTGCCTATAGTCAATACACATCCGCCACCCAGTCACAGTCCTAGTTGGTATTAATTCATTCTTATCATTTCTAATTACAGTAGTCCCTCCTTTCTTAGGAACTACGTGAACTGGGCTTACCCAATTAGAGTTAGAAATAGAATAGATTATACCTGCATCTAGAAGTTTCATCACCTCTTTCCTTACCACATCCTGCATATTCTGATTTAGCCGGCGTAAACCTTGCGCACGAGGTTTGTGACCTTCTTCCAGGTTGATTCGATGCATGCAGAAATCAGGACTAATACCTGTCAAGTCATCTAAACTGTATCCCATAGCTTTCTTATTTTTTTTCAAAACAACCAACAAGTCAGCGAGTTGGCCAGCATCAAGTTTAGAACTAACTATGACAGGATATAGTTCAAGATCATCAAGGAAAATATACCTGAGATGGGAAGGGAGGGGTTTGAGTTCTGGTTTTGTTACCTCTGCAGTATAAGAGGTTTCCATTATCGCATCAACCGTCTCACATTTCTCGAGGGTGTATTGTCTTCCTTTTAATGCCCTCTTCATCATGGTAAAGTCAACCTGCGCATCTTCTGCAAAATTATCAAGAACCATTAGAACTTCTAACGGGTCCCCAATTAGGGAACCCGACCAAAAATCAAACATGGATTCATCGATAATGTCGATGGCATAGCAAGTGTCTTCAATCATAGGTTTAGCTAGTGTGTTAGCTAGATTAAAGGTCACTCTATCATCCCCTACCTCAAGAGTCAAACGCCCCTGTTTGACATCAATAATGGCTCCTGCAGTGTGTAGGAAGGGTCTACCCAAAATTATTGGGATTTGGGTGTCCTCAGCCATATCTAGGACAATGAAGTCGACAGGTATAAAGAATTTACCTATCCTAACAGGGACATCCTCTAAAACACCTAGAGGTCTCTTTACTGATCTATCAGCCATTTGAAGAGTCACACTTGTGACTTTGAGACTACCCATGTTCAACTTTTCACAGACCGAATAGGGCATAACAGAAACACTTGCCCCCAAATCACATAAAGCTTTGTCTATTACAAGGGTACCTATAGTAACAGGAATCGAAAAACTACCCGGGTCCTTCAACTTTGGTGGAGATTTGCTTTGTAAGAGTGCACTACACTCTTCGGTAAAAGCAATAGTCTCCACCTCGTTAAAGCTTCTCTTACGAGTCAATATGTCTTTCATAAACTTAGCATAGGAGGGTACCTGGGTGATTAACTCAGTGAAAGGAACGGTTACCTTTAAATTCTTGACGACCTCCATGAACTTACCAAACTGTTGCTCCATTTTTGTGTTCCGCAATCTGCTCGGGAATGGAACGGTCACTGGGATACGAGAAACAGCGGTTCCCTTGTCGGAAACTGGATCAGCAAGCCTTGTGGTATCAGAAACGATCCTTTCAGCATTAGGAGCAGTCGATCGACTTTCTGCAGGAGGGGATCTGGTCGATCGACCAGATGGTTGGTCGATCGACTTTTGGATCGACTGATCTTGGTCGATCGACTTTGCATTCGACCTGTTTTGGTCGATCGACTGTCGTCCTCCATTTTTATCAGCATCTTCGTGCGTGTTGTTTTCCTCTTCGTTCTCGGACTCAACAACATCCTCTACTAACACTTCTAGTCCATCATCAGTTGGCATTGGTGGGCCCTCATAAGATGATCCACTTCGCAAGTGGATCGCATTAACCGAATCGCGTGGCTTCTCGGGTTGCGAAGGTAAGGAACCGGGTTGCCTTGTTGATTGGTTAGATGCCAATTGGGCAACTTGAGTTTCAAGCATCTTGATAGATGCATCCTTAGCTTGGTCACTCTTCATCACATGACCCATAAGGGATTGTAGCATACCCTTCAATTCTGCAATCTCACCAACATTCTGAGATACCGGTTGTTGTGGTTGTGGTGGTGAAAAGGATGGTGGTTTTTGGAAAGGTGGTTGTTGGAAAGATTGTTGTTGGTTGGAACGGTGAGGTGGTATGTATGTGGATTGTTGTGGAGGTGGTAATGTTGTGAGGTTCAACACATTCTGGTTTCGCCAAGAGAAGTTAGGGTGTTCTCTTGTTCTTTCATTGTAGGTGTTAGAGAAGGGACCACTCTGTCTATAGCTTTGAAAAGCTAGAACTTGCTCCTTTTCGGACATACACTCAGCTGCGATATGTCCCCCAACTCCACACCGATCACAAGTTATTACTTCTTGCTGAACCATGGCATTCACAGTTTGTTGGTTTCCCGAGCCTTGACCCATCTCCAAACGGTCAAACCTAGCATTCATGGCTTGTAGCTGGGCTACAAGGGCACTGTTGTCACTTCCACCAACACTCGGCCTAGCACCACCCCTCGGATTCCCATACTCCGCAGTATGAGTTGCCATCTCCTCAATCACATTCCAGCCCTTATCATCATCAACATTCTTTTGAAATCGCCCATTTGATGAGGCATCCAAAATAGCACGATGGTCATCGTACAACCCATTGTAAAATTGGTTGCACAAAAACCATTTCTCGAACCCGTGATGAGGAATAGATCGGATAAGTTTCTTGAAACGGACAAATGCCTCATAAAGGGTCTTAGTGGGTAACTGCTTGAAACTAGTGATTTGCCCCCTTAGGGCATTTGTTCTCTATGGAGGGTAGTAACTTTTGTAGAAGGCTAGGGCGAGAGAATTCCAGTCAGTCACTCCCACAGCTTCCTTGTCAAGGTCACGGTACCACTCACGAGCTCCGTCTAACAAGGAGAAGGGAAAAAGAACCTCCTTAACTTGTTCTTGCGTAACTCCAGCTGTGAGGGGTATGGTTGAGCAATAGTCAGTATATGTCTCCATATGCTTTCCTGGGTCTTCGCCGCTCACTCCCCGAAATTGATTTCGCTCCACCAGATTTTTGTAAGATGGGCGAATATCAAAGTTTCCATTAGTAGCAGTAGGGAGTTGAAATCCCTTGGGAATGGAATCGGGTGAGGGCTCGGAATGAGTACACAGTTTCGGCATCGTAACTGGTACAGGAATATCAGCTACGAACTCTGAAGTCTCTTCTGCAAAGGTATCGAACTCGGAGGGTCCTTCTTCGTGAGAATTAGAGAATTCTTCGTAGATGGAATCAAGAGTTTGCAAATCCTCTGCTTGACGTATTTCCTTCCAGAAGTTTCGTAAAGCGCGAAAAGTCTTCTCAGGTTCGGGATCAAACGGTATGAGTTCGGACCTGTTGGACCTGGGCATAAACAGAAACTAAAGGAAAGGATGAGAACTGCCTCAAGGAAATTGAATCCCTTAAGACAAAAGACAAACTAAAATAAAGCAAATAAAATATCACCGTCTCCCCGGCAACGGCGCCAAAATTTGACACGGCTGTCGCAACCCTATCAAAGATAACCAACTGGCCTAACTAATGTAGTAAGGAAGTCGGGATCGTATCCACAGGGAGACAGATATGAATTCTAAATGCTAAACTAAAGTCCGTCAAGGTAACCAAAATTGGGGGTTTTGTTTGTTGTTTGACTAACTAAAAAGTAGTGAAGGAAAGTGAGAAAAGGGAAGCGTAAAGAAAAGAGTATAAAAATATAAGGGAGAGAAAACTAGGATAGTCGGTTCACCAATGAAAGCGTAACGATTGGGATCTAGGTCGCAGATCAGTCGCAAATGTCGGTCTAAGGGGTAGTGAAAAGGTCCTCTCGGATCGCTATTCGCCCTAGAATGCTTCTAGCGGGCTCTCGCAACTTACTAGGGCACTCTAATGTTTGTAGCAGGTCTAACCCTCACCAGGCTTTCGATCTTAGGTCGGGGTTTTACCAAATCAACTAATCAATCATGCGCATTAATTGACTAATCGCTATTAAATACTACAATTAACAACAGAGATATACAATTACGAACTAGTCTAAACCTAAACGGACATCGTCACATCATCATAGGATCACCTATATCCTAGTCGAGAGGATTAGCTATGCATAAAGGGATTAACAATTGAAATGAAAGAAATGACTAAAGAGAAAATCATGATCGCGAGATAAGTAGAGATGAATAAAGACAAAAGAAAGTAAGAGGAAAGAAATAAAATTACCAATAATCTAAAAAGTGTTGAGTACTGAATTCCGGAAGATTAGATCTTACAAGCTTGAAGGTGAAATAAAAACAACTGACTAAAAGTTTATCTGAGGAAAAGTAAGGAAATAGATTAAAGATTAAAGTAAAAGTAGAAGTATCCTATAGAAAACTCCAAAAGCTGCTTAAAAACGAAAATGTTCTTATCCTCCCTCGACGACCTAATGGGCTTAGGTTATATTTGGGCTTCGGAAGAAAGAAACCGGTCGATCGACTAAGCATCCAGTCGATCGACTTTTCTATCGACCAAAAGTGGTCGATCGACTAGATGAGCGGTCGATCGACTTACTTGTCGACTGGAAATGGTCGATCGGCTGGTTCTGGTCTTGACTTGGACGTTGACTTCGAAAAACGCGCTTCCTTGACTTGATACAAAGGGTGGTTCACTTCTCCTGACCTTCTAAATGCAACCTTGAGGACAATCTTCGGCTCCGAGTACATACTTCCGAGTATATTCCTGCAATTAATACAAGAAGGCTCAAAGTAGGCAATTCGGGGCTAAAAGTAGTAAGGTGTTTAGCAAAAAAGCATAAAAATGCATGCAAAAGAAGTCTAAAAGACTATAGAAATGGCATGCATCACTATACGTAGGCGGAGCTTCCAACAGCCGCGGAGCAGGGGTAGGAATGGTACTCAGGTCCCCTCAAGGAGACATGATCGTACAGGCAGTACGGTGTGAGTTCCAAGCAACCAACAACGTATGTAGCGGAATATGAGGCCTTGATCTAGGGACTCCAGCTAGCCCTGGACCTCAAGGTTAGGTACCTCCAGGCGTTCAGCGACCGCAGCTCATAGTAAATCACATCAATGGCCAATATGAAGCCAAAGACCCCAGGATGGCAGCCTACCTAGAGGTGGTCAAAGACAGGAAAGCACGGTTCATTGCCTTCAAAATAGAGCAGATCCCCAGGGAGCAGAACGCGGAAGCAGATGCACACTGGCTAACCTGGGGGCAACATTCAAACCAGGAGACATCTCCGCAATCCCCATTACCCACATGCTGGAACCGTCAACTTCTCAGGAAGACCGGGAAGTTGAAAACTCCAGCACCCAGTGGGAAGCCGGATTAGGCGTCCTCGGCAATACCACGGAGCAACCAGAGCGAGAGGACTGGAGATCGCCTTACCAAAACTGGCTGAAAGACGGAACTCTACCAGGAGACAAGAAAAAGGTAAGGGGATTCAAAATGAAAGCTTCCAGATTCATACTAATAGACGGTGTGTTATTCAGGAAGTCACTCGCGGGACCTTACCTGAGATGCCTGGGCGACGAAGAGGGACAAACAGTCTTGCACGATCTCCACAGCGGAGACTGCGGAAATCATGCAGGGGGCAGGACCCTGTCTAACAAAGCAATCAGAATGGGATATTTCTGGCCGACAATACGGAAAGATGCAGTGGAACTCGCCAAGAAATGTGAAGCCTGCCAGAAACATGCTCATGTCACGCATCAGCCAGCCGAACCCCTGCACCCGATCATATCACCCTGGCCCTTCATGAAATGGGGGATGGACATCGTAGGACCGCTGCCCAGAGCACCTGGAAACAGGACCTACATGCTTGCGCTAACAGACTACTTCTCCAAGTGGATTGAAGCAGAAGCTTTCCCCCAGATTACAGAAAATCAGGTGATATCTTTCTTTAAACGCAATATAATTTGCAGATTCGGTATACCCTCTGAAATTGGGTGCGACAATGGCTCGCAATTTATATCTAACAAAACAGAAGCATTTTGTGCTAGTTGGAATATCACCCTACTAAAAGCTGCTCCCAGGTACCCACAAACAAACGGCCAGGCAGAATCCAGCAACAGAATTGTCATGGACAACATGAAGATGAGACTGGAGGAAGCTGGGGGCAAGTGGGCAGACGAGTTACCTCTGGTCCTGTGGTCTGACAGAACTACACCAAAAACGGCAACAGCCAAACCCCCTTCAGCCTAGTGTTTGGAGCAGAAGCGGTCATTCCAGTAGAAGTAAAAGTGCCAACCCAGAGATATGGTTGCCTAACAGAAGAACGCAATCAAACAGAAATGGCCAGCAGTCTAGACACAGTGGACGAACTCAGAACCAGCGCCGCCATCAGAATGGCTGCCTACAAACAAATGGTGGCTCGAAGTTATAACAAAAACGTAAAGATCAGAACTCTCCAGGTGGGAGACCTAGTCCTCAGGAAAGTGTTCCAAAACACGAAGAATCAGAAGGCTGGAAAATTTGCCTACAACTGGGAAGGACCCTATCAGGTGGAAAGCAGCACAGTGAGCGGTTCCTACAGACTGATGGACATGGAGGGGAATATGGTACCCAGGCCTTGGAACATCCTCCACCTGAAGAAATACCACGTATGAAGAAGGGGTACCTCAAAACACCCTCAAGACCTACATCCAGAAACAACGTCTAGATTCTGGGGTATCTACTTAATTTTACTTTACATGTTTAGTTATCTGAAAATTGTACCACCCTCAGGATCCAGCTATCCTGACGGAGTTATCTGAAGAATTCGTTCTTGAGGAAGTTAATAAAATTACATTCGAAGTTATTCTTACTACAAATACTTACAACATATTATCTATGGCGAAAACAAACACGAGTTAAATCACACTCCGTTTTCTACACTGCGTGAGCATAGCAAGGTACGAGCAACTGGGACACCGTCGCCCACGATACTTAGCACTCACGAAAGCCTGGCAACCTCTGACTGAGATGGGTATACCCTGAAGCCAGCACCCACACATGGCCAAACACACACAAGCATGCATAAACAAGAAACAAGAAAAACGAGATATAGAAAGCCGTCCGCAGACGCATAATTAAAGCAGCATAAAAGCTGCTGGAAGTTTTTGGGTAGCACCCAGCAAAAGTTCAAACGAACCAAAGAAAACAAGATAAAAAGCCCGCCACGCAGGGCCCAGGGCACAGAAAATGTTATGGGCAGTAGCCCAGCCAACAACAACGAAAGAACAACATAGTTTTAATGCCACTAAGGGCGCAGAAATTAATTGCCAGCAGCTTCCTCCACCACCGGCTCACCACCTGAATGCTGGGTAGAGGAAGAGCTTTCTTCAGCAGGAGTCTCAATAACCTGGTTCTGGAAGATGCCGGCATGAGCAGGAGAAGTCGGAGCAGCACTCTGAACCTCTGGAGAGCCGGGGAGTGGGGAACGAAGGGACCCATCAGGGTTAATATCTGAAAGTTCAGGGACCACAGGAGCAACAGGGAACAAGTCCGCCATGAGCCGCTCTTCATCCTCTAGGTCCCATTTCTCATGTTCTCCCTCCTTGAACTCCTTCATACAGGCTATCCTCGCCTCCAAGGAGGAGTAGGGAGCCATGTCATACAGCACCTTCTCCAGAGTCTTCTTTTTAGCCATCACGACCTTCAGCCGTGCATCCTGCTCCCCCTTCTCCCTGCGCAGCTCAACAAGGGCCTCCTCCAGTTCCTTCACCTTGGCCTGGCAGCGTGTCAGCTCCTCTGATTTCCTAGCACGAATCCCCCTCTCAGCATCTAACCCGGTCTGCAAGGAACGCACCTCCTGAGATATGGCCTCGGCCTTGCGGCACCCCATCAGTATCTTCTGAAAACCCTGGAGGAGAATTCGAAGCCGTCAACAGCCAGTCAGAACAACAGAAACACAAGCACCACAAAGGAAGAAAAAGGATGAAGCGGAGCTCACCGAGAAAACGTCCTCTGCAGCCTGATGCCACAGTGGCACAGCAGGCTGATCCTTCAGCAACGCCTCAGAACCGGGAGTCAGCAGACAGCCCATAACTGGCCAGGGATCCTCCTCCAGAGCGCAACTAAAGCCCTCTGGCATGTGGGGAATAAAGCATGTATTCGCCCCAAACTTGCAGGATTATAATGAAACATACAATTGTGATTATAGTCATAAGTTAATTAAAAGCATGAAAAAGAAATCAACCTTTGGTCCTTTGTGCTTATGGCCTAAGAACAGGAATTAAAGTAAATTCCCTCCTATAACTTGCACCCAAGACTTGATTGAGATGATGCCGCGTGTGCTAGAAAATACTCTCCAATTGCCTTGCAATATGGGGAGAGCCTTTTGAGGTTTTAGATGTGAGATCTGAGTTTTGGGAGAAAGATGTTCTCAAAACCCTAATTATTCTTGAGATCTGTTTTAATCAGTAAAAACCATCAGTAGTCCCACAAAAGGAGAAGTTCTCTCCTTTTGTGATACTTGGCCGGCCGAGATTGGTCTTGGGTAGGAGTGGGCTTTCCACTCTTACCTTATTCCAATGCATGATTCGACCCATTTTGCTAAAATATAATTTGCGGGTATTTATTATAAATCGCACACATGTTATCAGATATTAATACAGTCGATATATTAATAATGGTCTGATGAAATACGATATTGTATAATCGGCCAAATTAATATAACTGTTTATATTAATACGCAAATTCAATATTTAATTAAATATAACTGCTTGTATTTAATTTTACGAATTAATCATGTAATCCGCATTAGCTAAAATTATTTAATCCGTATTAAATAATAATCTCAACATCTCATTGACTAATTTAATAGTCAATACCTCTGACTAACTGTTTAGTCATATCCGGCATAAATGTGACTGTATTTTCATACCTTCACATCTCTCAAACGTGTCCTATAGGTGTGACGTATAGGGACCAGTTGATCACCGCCATCCGTATGACAATAACGTCAAACTTATCTAGCAAGCCAACCGTTATTGATAAACGTGGATCAACTGATAATAATACAAAAGTATGCCCTTGTGATCCTTTAAGAGATTTAGTAAGTCATTGTACTAACTGTTAAGGACACCAGCCCCAACATGGCAGGCGAATGATATCCTCGCTGAGATCTTCTACGATGGGAGCAGCAGGCCTCCTAGCAAGAGCGGTCGAGGTGGAGGCTTTGTTGCGGGTCCTGGAGGAAATAGCAGGGGGAGGAGGGCAGAAGGGGCCGACAGAAGGAGCTGATTCTGAGGGAGCAGGCAGGGCTGCCCTCTTGGAAGAAGGCAATGGTTCACCAGGCTCCAATTTCCTCTTTGCCAAGGGCTTCACCGCCGAAACCATGGCCATCTTCCTGCACTCAGCCAACATCTCCGCAGGGGTCTTGTTCGTCTGGGTGGAGTTAGTAGACATCTCCTCTGGTTCGTCCTGAGCAAACAGATTGTTGAAGCGACGAGCGTCGGCGTCCGGTCCAAATAACTTGCTATAAGTCTTGTTAATATCTGATGAGAGGACCAAATCCTTCGCACCTGCGCAGAAAAAACAGTAAGAACGTGAGCAATAATAAGAAGAAGGACAAGAGGAAGGGTCTGCAAGTACCTTTACGCCCCGTAACGGGGTCTAGGTCGATGTAATCAGCGGACGAAGGAAGTGAATCCACCCGCACGAAGATAAACTGCGTGGACCACCCAGCGTCCTTAGCCTTTTTTGGAAGAATAATGGGGAAGTCCACCTTGGAGTTAGCCCGGAGGGTATACTGGGCATCACCAAGGCCCTGACCGTATAAAAATGGGCAAGATCCCCTAAGGAGATATTAAGGGAGTAACGCTCACTCAGCAAGGAAAGAGAAAGGATCGGAGTATCCTCCATGCATGTGGGTTTATCTGCCAGAGCGGGAGTTTGGAATGATGGAGGAATTGCTGCACGAGTGCAGGAAAGGGGAAGGATAGTCCCAGGGAGAACGGGTACAGATAAAAGGTGGTCCACCCAGGGCAGTGCGCATCAGGCGCTTGTCCAGGGCGGGGGACGACTAGTTCGACGTTTTCGTCAAAAGGGAAAAAGTCCCTGACCACCGATGGGTCCATCAGAGAAAAGCACGAATCAACACGATACTTACTGTAATAAGGAGCGTGGGGGAAAATACGTTTGAAGCCATTGGAAATGTAATAAAGGGAGTCACGAAAGAACCGTACCTCAGTCGGAAAAGAAAGCGAAAAGGCAGTTGAAGAAGGCGGAAGTTTGGGAAGTTGAAGAGAGAGAGGTAGAAAAGTGGAGAGAGAGGGTGAAAAAGTGGGATGAAGGGTAAAAGAGAAAAGGGGTAAAAGAGAATAAATAGAGGAGTAAATTTTTGAAATTAGGGATAGTGGTGGACAGTTGGCAACGGTTGGGGAAGCATTAAAAAGGGTTTCTGGCAAACTGATACACGTCACATCAATGTCTCTTCAACTGACGGTCCTGTCCGGCGTTTCTGCAAGAAAACTGTACCCAAATTCTGAGTCCAGAAGCTGCAGGAGTTCTCGCATAAATACATTCATGCCAGAACTGGTGTAACACCCCTAATTTCCGTAATATATTTATTTAATTCTCTTTTTCCCATGTTTCATATTTTATTTCGGGAAAAATATTCTTTTCTTGTTTAGTTGGCTCGTTGGGATCGAAATTCGGTGAAGGACCACTTGACTCTCAAATCTCACGTGAGAATAGAGTGTTGGTTGGAGTTTTGGGCCTAAATTTGGATTAAACCCATAAGCTTCTCTATATATATAAGAGGGGAAACCAAACCCTTGTTTTCTTTTCCACATCTTCTCAAAACCCTAAACCTAATTCTCTCCTTCTTTTTCTCTCCTCTTGTGCCGCGTGTCACGCCCCTTCACCTAGGGTTTCGTGCCGCCACTTCTTCTTCCTTTTTCCTTCGTGCTTTCCAAGCCTAGATCGATCCTACTCTTTGGATCTATCTTTCCTCGTCGTAAGTCTCATGTTTTAAGCGTTTTAATTTTAATAGTTTTATATAATTAGTATATTTATTAGATTCGTTCTCTCTTTTGGCACGTGTGATAATTACTAAAGGCGTGGAGATTTCACCTGGAGAAGACGTCTACGTTGTTGACGACGAGCTCTAGATTTAATTGTCAAAAAGGTAACTAGGTGTTTCTCTTTTAATTGTGTTTATGCCAATTGACGTAATTAATATGATTTAATGATTGTTTGTGCGATTAGTACATGTTTGATTATTTATTGTCATGAATTATTTGTGCTCCATATATTTATGTATGTTTTATTATCGTAATTGTGGATTATAATGTGTTGATAAGTCGTTATGGGTCTCGTGTGCGCAACTAGGGTTCGCGAGAAAAACCCTAGATGGCGGCAAGGCTAATGGATAAGAGTGTTGCTCAAGGTTATAGTGAAGTATGTGTAACCTTGGAAATATGATTCAAGGTTATAGCTGAACGAGTACGACTCAAAGTTATAGCTGTAGCTAATATAACTTTGAACTACGAGTTAAAGTTATAGCTGAGACTAACGTAAACCTGAGGTATGACTCAAGGTTATGGTTGGTGCTAGTATAACTTTAGGTTCGTGTCAGGGTTTGGCTAAGGTTACTATAACCTCAAGCCATATGTGGAAGTTATAGTTGATGTTAGTATAACCTCGCATCCATTACTTATGTTATAGTTAAAGTTACTATAACCTTGGTTGTTTATACTTGTTTCACATGTTGAGTTGTGTTCAGTGATTGTATAATATTGTGTTTGCATATGTCGCTGGATACTTCTATGCATTTGACATTAGGACAGTCTGTTATGATGTTCTACTGAGTTGAGTCGTGATGTTATTCACGCATGTTAGTACAGTCAGTTATACTGTGCATTGTTGTCTGCTGGTTTGAATAGATGACGGTAGTATCGTTTGTATACTATCAGAATGAACAGAGCAACCCTTCGGGGTCTGGTGTATGGTCTATGTTCGGGGGGGGGGGGGGGGGGGGGGGGTAACAGAGGCAGTGCGTTATACGCTCTGTTCCCCGAGTGTCGTTCGGTGTACAGTTATTGCACCGAGAGTCTGGCCAGGTCTTAGGCATATAGGCAGTGGTTATACGCTATACATAGTACCGTGGAGGCAGTGGTTATACGCTCCACACCGATGGAGGCAGTGGTTATACACTCTATCAGCTAGAGGCAGTGCGTTATACGCTCTAGCAGTTAGAGGCAGTGCGTTATACGCTCTAACGGCGTTCGCTCTATTCGCTATGCTTTGATGATAGCTTTGTGCCTTCTGTTGCTGTGGATCGTGTATCACCATATTTGCTATGCTTTAATGCTAGCTTTGTGCCTTCGATTATTGTGGATCGTGTGTCACTTCCAGTTTAGTAAGTGTTCATGGTCTAGTGGTCACAAGTGGTTTAGGTTTGTATGGTTTCATTCACCTAGTGTCAAGGATAACATGGTATGGTAAGGTTGCATGCATGTCATGACGTATTTATATCCTCACATGATCGTCGTTGTTTGTCTTCAAATGATGGTAAGTTTGATTGGACTTTCATGAGTGTAGATGATCTCGCATGTTTACTGGTTTTACATTTCAATTGTTATTGATTGTTGGTTACATTCAATTGTTGTAAACATGACTGGGAGAGCATCTACTTACTCCCGACTGATTGTCGACCCCCTTCTCAGGTTGTTCGAGTTGTTGCTGTTTGGTTGATGCTTGCTTGGGGAATGTGCGAAGCGAGCTTAATAAATTGTTTAGGACCTTTGCTTTAAGGCTTTAAGAACCTTTGAATAATGTATTAGTTTGGTTTTCGACTTGAGTATCGATCCGGATTTGGGTAAGGTGTTTCCGCCACCTTAACCCAGTTATCATTGAGTTACACTCTGATATTCTTTTATATTATGTTTTTCCTTTGTTTTCTAATCCGGGTTGTTACTGTTGGTATCAGAGCGAACACGCTCCCAACTCTCGCTTAAATGATGACTAAAGTAAATGACTTAGTTAATGAGTGAGAGTAAATGGGGTAGAAACCAATAGGAATCGTTGGTTTGCTTATATTTGTAGAGTGTATGAGTAGTTGTTTGAAGTGGTATTTAGGTTACCACTCTTAACGACCATTCGTTCTTGCAGATGGTGCGCAACGGAAATGGTGAGGCTGATGCCGATCGCATTAGGAGACTTGAGGCTGCTTTGGCATCCATGGCCGAAGGTTTCACTACTCACCTCAACAACAATAACAACAACAACCACCGTCCGCATCAGACTGTGTTTGATCGTTTTGCTCGTCATCGTCCCCCTACTTATGATGGTGCGAATGATCCGACTGCTTTAGAGGCTTGGATTCGAGAGATCGAGAAGTTGTTCCTTGCTACTGAGTGTCCTGAGGATCAGATGGTGAACATCGCCACCTACTATTTGAAGGATGAGGCCGATAACTGGTGGGCTCTTGCTAGAGCTGGCCTAGAAGCACAACCAGGGTATGGTTGGGCTGTTTTCTCTGAGGCTCTAAAGAAGAGGTTCTATCCAGAAGAGATGCGCTGACAGAAGGAGCAGGAATTCCTTCGTTTGCAGCAGGGTTCCATGACTGTAGAGGAGTACACCAACAAGTTCGTGAAGCTGTCACGATTCGTCACTTCTGTTGCTATGGATGAAGTGTCGAGGACTCGTCATTATGAGAAGAATCTGACTCCTAAAGTCCGGACCGCTATGTCTGGTATTCCTTCGACTTCTTTCCAGCGGGCTTATGATCGTGCTCTCAGCATTTATGATTCGGTCCTTGCTACCGAGGATGAAGAGAATGCAAAGAACAAGTTTGTGAAGAGACCTTTTACTGCTTCTAGTGCTCCCCAGAAGAAGCAGAAGTTCGAGGCTCGTTCGTATGCTCCGCGTGATCAGGGACAAGCTAAGAGGAACTTGACATGCTACAAATGTGGAAATGCGTACCATCCGGGTACGAATTGCGTGTCGGGTACTCCGCTCACTTGCTATACTTGTAAAGCTCCAGGACATAAGTCTATAAACTGTCCCCAGAAGCCAAAGTTCGATGCTCCAAAGGCTGAAGCTCCAAAGACGGGTCGAGTGTTCGTTATGAGTCGTGCAGAGGCAGATGCTAATCCAGATGTGGTTACGGGTACTTTTCTGGTTTACTCTTTATCTACTTTCGTACTTTTTGATATGGGTGCGTCGATGTCTTTCGTATCCGAATCTTTTTCTATCCGAGCTGGACTCACTTCTTCATCATCCGTTGATACCTCCATATCCCTTCCTACGGGTGAGATTGTTTCTTGCTCCGTTCTGTTCAAGGACGTACCTGTTAGTATTGCAGGGGCGATCCTTCCAGCTGATCTTGTCCAATTCAAACTAGGAGAGTTTGATGTGATACTGGGCATGGATTGGTTAGCTCGATATGATGCTAGGTTTCAGTGTCGTGATCAGAAGATCGTGCTCAAGAGTCCTATGGGTTCGAGGGTTTCTTATCAGGGTGTTAGGGTTACACATACTGTTAAGTGGGTTTCTGCTCTAAAGATGGTTAGAATGGGTAGAAAGGGTCATCAAATCTATCTATGCAGTGTTCGTGATGTGTCAGCAGAGTTAAAGTTGGAAGATATCCCTGTGGTTAAGGAGTTTCCTGATGTCTTTCCTGAGGATCTACCTGGTATCCCTCCTGAGCGAGATGTAGAGTTCTCGATTGATTTGTTGCCTGGTACTGGACCCATTTCGAAAGCCCCTTATCGTATGGCTCCAGCAGAGTTACAGGAACTTAAGAAGCAACTTGAGGAGAAGATCGAAAAAGGTTTTATTCGACCAAGTGCTTCGCCGTGGGGTGCTCCAGTTTTGTTCGTCAAGAAGAAGGATGGTAGTATGCGGTTGTGCATCGACTATCGTGAGCTGAATAAGGTTACCATCAAGAATAAGTATCCTTTACCGAGGATCGAGGATTTGTTTGATCAATTGCGTGGTGCTAGTGTGTTCTCTAAGATCGATCTGAGGTCTGGTTACCATCAGATTCCGGTTAAGAAAGATGACATTCCTAAGACAGCTTTCGTTCGAGATATGCACATTATGAGTTTATTATTATGCCGTTCGGGTTGACTAATGCACCTGCATTTTTTATGGATCAAATGAATCGCTCTTTCAGCGAGTATTTGGATAAATGTGTCGTGGTGTTCATAGATGACATATTGATTTATTCGAAGGATGAAGTTGAACACGAGGTCCACCTTCGTGTTATTTTGGAGAGACTGCGTAAGCAGAGATGGTATGCCAAGTTCTCAAAGTGCGAGTTTTGGTTAAAGGAAGTAACTTTCTTGGGTCATGTGATATCTGGTGATGGAGTTATGGTTGATCCATCAAAGATTCGAGCTGTAAGCGATTGGGAGAGTCCAAAGAATGTGAACGAGATTCGGAGTTTCCTTGGTCTTGTTGGGTACTATCGTCGTTTTGTGCATGACTTCTCGAAGATCGCGAAGCCGATGACTCAGTTAATGAAGAAGGAATCCAAGTTCATTTGGACTGAGGCTTGCGAATCCGCTTTCCAGGAGTTGAAGAAGAGGCTGACTACCGCTCATGTGTTGACTTTACCAGAAGAGGGCGTTGAGTTCGATGTCTTTTGTGATGCATCGAAGTCTGGTTTGGGTTGTGTCTTGATGCAGAAGGGCAAAGTTGTGGCTTATGCTTCTCGTCAGTTGAAAGTTCACGAGGTGAATTATCCGACTCATGATCTTGAGTTAGCAGCAGTGGTGTTTGCACTTAAGTTGTGGCGACACTACCTTTATGGAGTCTCTTGCAACATTTATACGGATCATAAGAGCTTGAAGTATATCTTCACTCAGAGAGATCTTAACATGAGGCAGAGACGTTAGTTGGTTAGAGTTGCTTAATGACTATAAGGTCGAGCTGCAATATCATGAGGGTAAGGCAAATGTGGTTGCTGATGCCTTAAGTCGCACGGTGTGTCACACTATGAGTTCGGTTTTGGTGCTACCTGATGACTTAAGTCGAGAGTTCCAGAAGATGAGCCTTGAGGTAGTTCTTCCTGGTAGCTTAGATTTAAGTGCAATGGTTGCTGAACCCGAGATTCTTAGTGAGATTCGAGTTAAGCAAAGAGAAGATGAGTTCCTTGAAGGAGTTCGAGTCGCCATAGGCGAAGGTCGCACCGAGGGCTTCGACGTTGGACCTGATGATGGTCTGCGATTCCATGGTCGTTGGTGTGTACCTAGTTGTGAGATCTTAAAGGGTAAGATTCTCAAGGAGGCTCATATTTATCCCTATTCGGTTCACCCTGGTAGCGATAAGATGTACAAGGATCTGAAGCTACATTTTTGGTGGCCGAATATGAGGAAGGATATCGCCGAGTTTGTGAGTCGCTGTCTTGTTTGCCAGAAGGTTAAGTTTGAGCATCAGAGACCTGGTGGTTTGTTGCAACCTTTAGAGATTCCTACATGGAAATGGGATTCTATATCGATGGACTTTGTCATGGGTTTGCCGAGATCACCAAGAGGAATGAATGTAATTTGGGTCGTGGTTGATCGTTTGACTAAGGTCGCGCATTTCATTCTGATGAAGGAGACTTGGAGTCTCGATGAGCTAGCTAATGCTTATCAGCGTGAGATTGTTCGTCTTCATGGGGTTCCTAAGGATATCATCTCCGATCGTGATCCGAGGTTCTGTTCTCAGTTTTGGAAGAAGTTACAGTTAGCTTTGGGCAGTGAGCTTAAGATGAGTACAGCTTTCCATGCTGCAACTGATGGTCAGACTGAGCGTACCATTCAGACGCTCGAGGACATGTTGCGAGCTTGTGCTTTAGAGTTTCAGGTTAGTTGGGAAAAGAGTTTACCTTTGGTGGAGTTCTCTTATAACAACAGTTACCAAGCTAGTATTCAGATGGCTCCGTTTGAGGCACTTTATGGAAGAAAGTGTCGTAGTCCTTTGTGTTGGGATGACGCTAGTGAGGCAGTCGTTCTTGGACCTGAGTTGGTTCAGGAGTCGATTGAGCAGGTGAGGTTGATTCGTGAGAAGCTTAAGGCAGCCCAGGATCGACAAAAGACTTATGCAGATCTGCGGCGTAGACCGATCGAGTTTGAAGTTGGTGATAAAGTCTTCCTTAAGGTTTCGCCAATGAAAGGTGTCAAGAGATTTGGGATTAAGGGCAAGCTTAGTCCTAAGTACATTGGTCCTTATGAGGTGCTCGAGAGGGTTGGTGAGGTAGCCTATAGGTTGGCTTTACCTCCGAATTTGTCAAAGGTTCACGATGTTTTCCATGTGTCGCAGTTGCGTCGTTATCGCAGTGATCCTTCTCATATCTTACAAGATGATGTGATTGAAGTTGAGCCTAACCTGACTTGCGAGGAACGACCTGTTTGTATTTTGGAACGACAGGAGAAGAGGTTAAGGAATAAGGTTGTACCTTTGGTTCGAGTTTTGTGGAGGAGTCAAAAGTTCGAGCATGAGACTTGGGAAACCGAAGCATCGATGAGAGAGAAGCATCCGCATCTTTTCGAGTAAGGTAGTTCTCTTATCCAGTTTCGAGGACGAAACTTCTTTTTAGGGGTTGGATTGTAACACCCCTAATTTCCGTAATATATTTATTTAAATCTTTTTTTCCCATGTTTCATATTTTATTTCGGGAAAAATATTCTTTTCTTGTTTAGTTGGCTCGTTGGGATCGAAATTCGGTGAAGGCCCACTTGACTCTCAAATCTCACGTGAGAATAGAGTGTTGGTTGGAGTTTTGGGCCTAAACTTGGATTAAACCCATAAGCTTCTCTATATATATAAGAGGGGAAACCAAACCCTTGTTTTCTTTTCCACATCTTCTCAAAACCCTAAACCTAATTCTCTCCTTCTTTTTCTCTCCTCTTGTGCCGCGTGTCACGCCCCTTCGCCTAGGGTTTCGTGCCGCCACTTCTTCTTCCTTTTTCCTTCGTGCTTTCCAAGCCTAGATCGATCCTACTCTTTGGATCTATCTTTCCTTGTCGTAAGTCTCATGTTTTAAGCGTTTTAATTTTAATAGTTTTATATAATTAGTATATTTATTAGATTCGTTCTCTCTTTTGGCACGTGTGATGATTACTAAAGGCGTGGAGATTTCACCTGGAGAAGACGTCTACGTTGTTGACGACGAGCTCTAGATTTAATTGTCAAAAAGGTAACTAGGTGTTTCTCTTTTAATTGTGTTTATGCCAATTGATGTAATTAATATGATTTAATGATTGTTTGTGCGATTAGTACATGTTTGATTATTTATTGTCATGAATTATTTGTGCTCCATATATTTATGTATGTTTTATTATCGTAATTGTGGATTATAATGTGTTGATAAGTCGTTATGGGTGTCGTGTGCGCAACTAGGGTTCGCGAGAAAAACCCTAGATGGCGGCAAGGCTGATGGATAAGAGTGTTGCTCAAGGTTATAGTGAAGTATGTGTAACCTTGGAAATATGATTCAAGGTTATAGCTGAACGAGTACGACTCAAAGTTATAGCTGAAGCTAATATAACTTTGAACTACGAGTTAAAGTTATAGCTGAGACTAACGTAAACCTGAGGTATGACTCAAGGTTATGGTTGGTGCTAGTATAACTTTAGGTTCGTGTCAGGGTTTGGCTAAGGTTACTATAACCTCAAGCCATATGTGGAAGTTATAGTTGATGTTAGTATAACCTCGCATCCATTACTTATGTTATAGTTAAAGTTACTATAACCTTGGTTGTTTATACTTGTTTCACATGTTGAGTTGTGTTCAGTGATTGTATAATATTGTGTTTGCATATGTCGCTGGATACTTCTATGCATTTGACATTAGGACAGTCTGTTATGATGTTCTACTGAGTTGAGTCGTGATGTTATTCACGCATGTTAGTACAGTCAGTTATACTGTGCATTGTTGTCTGCTGGTTTGAATAGATGACGGTAGTATCGTTTGTATACTATCAGAATGAACAGAGCAACCCTTCGGGGTCTGGTGTATGGTCTATGTTCGGGGGGGGGGGGGGGGGGGGGTAACAGAGGCAGTGCGTTATACGCTCTGTTCCCCGAGTGTCGTTCGGTGTACAGTTATTGCACCGAGAGTCTGGCCAGGTCTTAGGTGTAAAACCCCTCGCGAAAGCGGAAATATAAACACATAAAAGTACCAAAAATGCAGCGGAATTAAAACTTTTAGAAGATAAAACAACATGCGAGAAGTCTTAAACTGAAACAGAAACTAAAACCGAAATAGATAAGTAACAGTTCTAAGTACAGAAGTGAAATATATACAACAGCCGGGGATGGAACATCCCTACCGGCACCAAAACAAAAGTAACAACTACGAGTCCAGCTAAACGATAAGGTAAGTCAATGATGACAGCAGGATCATCACTCGCTAGCTCTCGTGAACCCATCTCCAACCAGCATGTACCTACATACATGAAAAACATGTACGCCACAATCAGTGGGGAGTGACTAGAGTTCTCCTAGCCACCTTTTGTGACAACACGTAACATATAAAACAATACAGAATACTCCAACATATATCAACATGTGAAGCATAAACAACTCATCGTCTGATCTCTTACTAACATGCGATTACCATGCACGGCTCTCAACTAACTTCATAAACAAACAGGAAGGAGAGCCGGTTTCCCTACTGGTTATCCAGTCGGGGGGTCTTTCAATCCAATTATTTATGAAACCGAACTAAGAGTCATCCAATGCCTTGGATGATTTAACCACAACTAAGTACATCTATAACTCATCATGCATATCTGACACTGTACCATCATCTAGGCAAGCAGATAAATATCCATAACTCATCATGCATATCTGACACTGTACCATCCTCTAGGCAAGCAGATACACATTCATATCACTAGCAACGGGTCCAGAGGTGAACTTAACACATATCCCATTACTACACTATGTCGGGTCCAGAGGTGAGCTTAACACATATCCCAACATCTAATCAAGTAAAGGGTCCAGAGGTGAACTTAACACATATCCCTAAACTTACACAACATGAAAAGGGTCCAGAGGTGAACTTAACACATATCCCTAATCATCCAAAAGCAAAGGGTCCAGAGGTGAACTTAACACATATCCCAATGCTACAAACATGTATTGGGTCCAGAGGTGAACTTAACACATATCCCAATACACAGTCATCGCACAACGGGTCCAGAGGTGAACTTAACACATATCCCGTGTACGACAACCGATCACGTGTCAGGTCCAGAGGTGAGCTTAACACATATCCTGACACGCCCAAGCAAAACACGTAACGGGTCCAGAGGTGAACTTAACACATATCCCGTCACGTGACAGATAAACACGTAGTGGGTCCAGAGGTGAACTTAACACATATCCCACCACGCGACAACCATTGTAACCACTGAACAACCAAAGGTAGAAACTAAACTATAGTCCTAACTTCTTAAACCTCTAATCAACATTCAATTGATTCCGGGAACTAAGGCGAGGGAGAGCCGGTTTCCCTTTCGGTTACCCGACCGGGGGGTCTCTATCCTCACTTCATTCCCGAACCCAATATAACGTTGCCCGTACACCGGGGACCTCAAATACATGCCACGGGTATACAAAACAAGTTTCAAACAAAACCGAACAACCGTTTGAAAGTTACGATTTAATTTCAAAAACACAAAATGACATACAGGGGTCCCCAGCCGGTCGGCAGGCAGCCGGTCGGCCGGCTGGTGATCCCTCAGCCTACATCTCTTTTCAAAACCGAGAAAACACCAAGAAGGACTCCCAGCCGGTCGGCAGGCAGCCGGTCGGCCGGCTGGAAACCCCATTCCCTAGCCTTCACTAAAATCGTATCCATCCCTATATGTACCCTCAGCCGGCTGGCAGGCGGCCGGTCTGCCGGCTGAGGTCCCCCTCTACTTAGGTCTTCGCAAAGTTATTCAAGACAAAACGACTACCAGCCGGTCGGCAGGCAGCCGGTCGGCCGGCTGGCAGTCCTAGGCCAATTTCCACAAAAACTCGAAAATTCATCAGATGCTCTCCCAGCCGGTCGACCGGCGGCCGGTCGGTCGACCGGCTCAGAGAGCCTGTCACGCAAAAACGCATTTTCCAAATACTTCTAAATCTCCACAAATCGATACCCAAACTTCACAATTGCTACAATATAAGTTTACCCATCATTATTAAACATTCAATACTACTTTCTAGCAGCACGAAATTCCCATAACAATCCTTAAGACGGTCAAAACAAGTATCCGTCGCAAACATGAGATTTTCCATAAAAACAACATATGAGCATATAAGCCTTAACAAGCATAAATTCATCAAAGTAAAGCATTCCTAAGCATGTTACTACAACTCTTGATCATCAAACATTAATAAAAACAGAAATCAAGTCAAGAATCACATCAATATGCTAATATTCACAAATAGGCCGAGTTTCTCATTATCGTCACCTTAAAGCTTATTCCGGCAAGTGATCCTCCTCTACCACGTAAGAGTCCACGTCGGGATCGTCAAGACCAACCCCTACAACAAAGAAAACGGTTTAAGAACACCAAAAACGAATTAAAGGCAAAACAGCCCGATTTTTGAAGTCGATAAAATGGAAAACGAAAGTGATGGATGTCTTGGAATTCGCGCGAGGATTCCGAAAATGTACTTACTTTTGTGATTCGGAGGACGGATGATGAAGATTTTAGCAAAAGAAATGGAGGATTTAAGGAGGTTTATGAATTGTTGAGTTTACTGTAAAAGAAATGGAGTGTTGAGGGTGAAGGGGTTTATTATGTCGATAAAGGGTTTATAAGGTACAAGTGGGTCCTTTCCGAATAATTAAATGGAACGGGCCTTTAAACGGATATGGAATGAGTACTTGAGTCGGATATTTAATTATGCCAAGTTGTATTCGTCTTAAGAACTGGAGGTTCTTAAGGCGGATCTTATTTATTTATAAAAATTTCCGAATTAAATTATTAAAATATTACATTATTATTTAAAATAATTAAAATCGCCTAAATTAGGTTTTACGAAAATACGGGATGTTACAATCACCCCAACTTCAAAAAGTTTCGTCCTCGAAACTCGAACGGACATAAATTTAATACTATACCTCAATCGAAAAGAGAAGGATGCGCGATACGCATCGATGCCTCAGTCTCCCACGTCTGCTCCTCAACATCACCGCAACGCCAAAGGATCTTCACTAGCGGCACCACCTTGCTCCTAAGCTTCCTCTCCTGTCGGTCAAGGATCTTCACGGGACGCTCTTCAAAAGCAAGACTCGGCTCCAAGTTCTCGATCTCTCTAGGCAAAACATGACTCGGGTCACTAACATACTTACGGAGCTGGGAAACATGAAAAACGCTATGAACCTTGCCCAAACTAGGAGGCAAGTCCAAACGATAAGCTACGGCACCAATCTTCTTCGCGATCACAAAAGGTCCAATGTACTTAGGGCTTAGCTTGCCCTTAACGCCAAACCTTTTTACACCTTTCATCGGAGACACCCTCAAAAAGACACTGTCACCCTCCTCGAACTCTAAGGGTCTACGACGGACATCTGCATAGGACTTCTGCCGGTCCTGAGCGGCTTTCATCCTATTCCTAATGAGCTGTACACGGTCAATGGTCTCAGCTAGCTGATCAGGTCCAAGGTCACGAACATCACTAGACTGATCCCAACAAATAGGGCTACGGCACTTCCTACCGTAAAGAGCCTCGTACGGAGCCATACCAATGGAAGCATGATAACTGTTGTTGTAGGAAAACTCTACCAACGGCAAACTCTGCTCCCAAGAACTCTGAAAGTCGAGGGTACAAGCGCGGAGCAAATCCTCAAGTGTCTGTATAGTCCTCTCGGACTGACCATCGGTCGCAGCATGAAAAGCAGTACTCATCAACAAACGGCTACCCATAGCCTCCTGCAAGGCCTTCCAGAACCTAGAACAAAACCTCGGATCACGATCTGAAACTATCTCCCGCGGAACACCATGATATCGGACTATCTCAGCAATATAAGCCCTGGCTAAACGATCCATGTCCCAAGTCTCTCTGATCGGCACGAATCTGGCACACTTAGTTAAACGATCAACAATAACCCAAATCGCATCTTTGCCTCCTACGGTCTTAGGCAAAGCGGTGACAAAATCCATAGATATGCACTCCCACTTCCACTGAGGAATGGGAAGCGGCTGTAGCAGACCACCAGGTCTCCTATGCTCTATCTTGACTTGTTGACAAGTCAAGCACCTACTAACATAGTCCAAGATCTCCTTCTTCATACCAGGCCACCAAAACATAAGCCTCAAATCCTTGTGCATCTTGTCTCCACCTGGATGAACGGAATACGGAGACAAATGAGCCTCATCAAGGATCCTCTTCCTCAAATCTGGCACGACAGGAACATACATCCTACCACGGAACCTAAGGAAACCATCAGCATCAATCACCAAGTCGGGTGCAACACCACTCGAGATCTTAGCCTCGAACTTCTTGAAATCGGCATCTAAAGGCAAACTCTGGCGAATCTCCCAATATAAAGACGGCTCGGCAGTCATAGCGGATAACCAATCAAAACCACTACCCACCATCTCTAATCTCAGCTTCCGGAACTCGGAACACAACTCATCGGGCAACACTCTCATGGCACTCATCGAATGAGAAGTCTTGCGGCTAAGCGCATCAGCAACTACATTGGCTTTTCCCTCATGATATAACAACTCAATGTCGTAGTCTTTCACTAACTCTAGCCAACGTCTCTGTCTCATGTTAAGGTCTTTCTGAGTAAAAATGTACTTAAGGCTCTTGTGATCTGTGAAAATACGGCAATGAGATCCAATCAGATAGTGACGCCACATCTTCAAAGCATGAACAACTGCGGCCAACTCCAAGTCATGTGTCGGATAGTTCACCTCATGAACTCTCAACTGTCTAGATGAATATGCTATCACCTTACCACTCTGCATCAGTACACACCCAAGTCCTAACATCGAAGCATCGCAATATACATCAAAGTCCACTCCGATCTCTGGCAAAGCTAACACGGGGGCGGAAGTCAATCTGGTCTTCAACTCCTGGAAAGAACTTTCACACTTGTCGGTCCACACAAATTTGGCTTCCTTCTTCAGTAGCTGAGTCATCGGACGAGCCAATCTCGAAAAGTCCTCAACAAATCTACGATAATAACCAGCCAAACCCAAAAAGCTACGGATCTCTCCAACATCCTTGGGACTCTCCCAATCAACCACAGCCTCTATCTTTGCGGGATCTACCATCACACCCTCGCTGGATATCACATGTCCTAAAAAGGCAACCTTCGAGAGCCAAAATTCACACTTCGAAAACTTTGCGAACCATTTCTGTCTGCGCAGAATCCCTAGAATCAATCGAAGATGCTCAGCATGTTCCTCATCGGTCTTCGAATATATCAAGATGTCATCGATAAACACCACAACACAAGTGTCAAGATACTCACTGAAAGTACGATTCATCTGATCCATAAAAATCGCCGGTGCATTAGTCAACCCAAATGGCATAACTACAAACTCAAAATGCCCATATCTGGTACGAAAAGCAGTCTTTGCAATATCAGCCTCTCTCACTGGAATCTGATGATAACCTGATCGAAGATCAATCTTAGAAAACCTCGAAGCACCTCTCAACTGATCAAACAAATCATCTATCCTAGGCAAAGGATATCTATTCTTCACGGTCACTCGGTTCAGCTCTCTATAGTCAATGCACAATCTCATGGAACCATCTTTCTTCTTGACGAACAACACAGGAGCACCCCACGGAGAAGCACTAGGTCTAATGAAACCCTTCTCGATCATCTCTTCCAATTGCTGCTTCAACTCTTTCAACTCTGGCGGAGCCATACGGTAAGGAGCTTTGGAAATCGGTCCGGTACCTGGAACAAGCTCGATAGTAAACTCCACATCTCTCTCTGGTGGT
Source organism: Silene conica (assembly GCA_029255685.2). Taxonomy (NCBI): domain Eukaryota; kingdom Viridiplantae; phylum Streptophyta; class Magnoliopsida; order Caryophyllales; family Caryophyllaceae; genus Silene; species Silene conica. The sequence continues at coordinate 85,088,769 of CM055314.2, forward strand.
ATCCCTGGCAAGTCATCTGGGAACACATCTGGATACTCACAAACAATGGCTACGTCTTCAAGCTTCGGTAGCGATGGTTTAGCAGCTGTAACAACACACAGGAAGGCTTGGCAACCCTTCCTAAGAAGATGAGAAGCTTTCATCGAAGAGATAACACGAACACCCCTTTGAGGGCGAGTTCCCCTATAGGAAACACGAACTCCTGAAGAACTCCTCAAGCAGATTTTCTGGTCGCGACACTCGAAGCGAGCATGGTATCGCGATAACCAATCCATACCGAGGATAATGTCAAACTCCTCGAGAGGAAATCTCAGTAAGTCCGCTGGAAATGTGGCTTGACCAATAACAATAGGAACATCCCTATGGGACGAAGAGCATGAAAACACGTCTCCAGAAGGTAAGGAAATAGAAGTCTCCTCAACCAATGAAGACTCAAGAGTTAGACGGTCGGCGAACTGAGTCGATATAAATGACAAAGAAGCTCCAGTATCGAATAAAATAAGGCACTCAGCGCCAAGAACAGAAAAGATACCGGCAACAATGTCAGGATGAGCCTCTGCCTCAGCCCTAGTCATCACAAAAATCTTCCCTTTCGGCTTCCCTCCCTTAGTCGCTGCAGCAGCAGTGGCAGCCTTGCCAAGTGCGGTGTTCCTCTCAGGACACTCGTACGATCGATGCCCAAATCCATTACAAGTGAAACACTTATAGGCATTCTTGAAACAGTCAAAACCCGGATGAGAAGGTTTACCACAACGGTGGCAAACACTAGGAGATGTGTCGGTGTGAACAAAGGTCTTAGCAACCGGAGCAGAGAACCTCTCAAAACGCTTCTTCTGAGAAGAAGGCGAAGAAGTAGAAGGAACAAATGGTCTCTTCCCCTGGTACACGGATCTCTGGTGAGAAGTGAAGCTGGAAGTAGCGGCACGGGTCTCAGCATCAATGGCACGAATAGAGCTCTCGGCCCAAATAGCATCGTCATACACCTCCACAAAAGAAGTAGAGTCACGACGAACCATACTCTCAATCCTCGGCCCTAGCTTCCCACGGTAGAAATACACTCTCTCAGCCTCATCACGAACAAATCTCGATGCAAAGTGAGCTAACTGGTTGAACTTGTCAGTGAATTCTTGAACGGTCATCTTCCCTTGCTTCAAATCCATAAATTCTTTCAACCTCTGCGATCTCAACTCCTTGGGATAGAACCTCGCCTCGAGCCTGTCCTTGAAAGCCTCCCAATCGAACATCGGGTCAAGAACAGCGGTAGGTCCAGTCAACGCCCACCAACGGTCAGCCTCCAATGTCAGGAAGTGAGCGGCTAAACGCACTCTATCCTCCCTAACGACTGAGTATAAGGTGAAGCTCTTTTCCATCTCTCTGAACCACTCTGTGAGGGCTACTGGGTCAGCCTCGCCTCCATAGGTCCTAACATGGCTTCGGGACATCTGAGAAGCAATCCAGGAAAAACTACCCGGACGATTAGTCTCGCCACCCGGCGGTGGAGGAGGTGGAACATTCCCCGCTTGCTGTCTCTGAGTCTCAAGCAAATGCTGAATTGCTTGCAGCACAATGTTATCAGCAGCTCTGGGTCTCACCATCCTTTAAAAGAGAAAACAAGGATTAGCTTAGCAATTAGCAATCACAAATAGACTACAATATAAGTCCTTAGGTCTACCCATCTCTCATTCATTATTTGTTTATTTGGTCAAGTTAAGGTTGGGGGTCACATGAGTGCGTCGGGAGCAATAATGCTCTGATACCAACTGTAAAACCCCTCGCGAAAGCGGAAATATAAACACATAAAAGTACCAAAAATGCAGCGGAATTAAAACTTTTAGAAGATAAAACAACATGCGAGAAGTCTTAAACTGAAACAGAAACTAAAACCGAAATAGATAAGTAACAGTTCTAAGTACAGAAGTGAAATATATACAACAGCCGGGGATGGAACATCCCTACCGGCACCAAAACAAAAGTAACAACTACGAGTCCAGCTAACGATAAGGTAAGTCAATGATGACAGCAGGATCATCACTCGCTAGCTCTCGTGAACCCATCTCCAACCAGCATGTACCTACATACATGAAAAACATGTACGCCACAATCAGTGGGGAGTGACTAGAGTTCTCCTAGCCACCTTTTGTGACAACACGTAACATATAAAACAATACAGAATACTCCAACATATATCAACATGTGAAGCATAAACAACTCATCGTCTGATCTCTTACTAACATGCGATTACCATGCACGGCTCTCAACTAACTTCATAAACAAACAGGAAGGAGAGCCGGTTTCCCTACTGGTTATCCAGTCGGGGGGTCTTTCAATCCAATTATTTATGAAACCGAACTAAGAGTCATCCAATGCCTTGGATGATTTAACCACAACTAAGTACATCTATAACTCATCATGCATATCTGACACTGTACCATCATCTAGGCAAGCAGATAAACATCCATAACTCATCATGCATATCTGACACTGTACCATCCTCTAGGCAAGCAGATACACATTCATATCACTAGCAACGGGTCCAGAGGTGAACTTAACACATATCCCATTACTACACTATGTCGGGTCCAGAGGTGAGCTTAACACATATCCCAACATCTAATCAAGTAAAGGGTCCAGAGGTGAACTTAACACATATCCCTAAACTTACACAACATGAAAAGGGTCCAGAGGTGAACTTAACACATATCCCTAATCATCCAAAAGCAAAGGGTCCAGAGGTGAACTTAACACATATCCCAATGCTACAAACATGTATTGGGTCCAGAGGTGAACTTAACACATATCCCAATACACAGTCATCGCACAACGGGTCCAGAGGTGAACTTAACACATATCCCGTGTACGACAACCGATCACGTGTCAGGTCCAGAGGTGAGCTTAACACATATCCTGACACGCCCAAGCAAAACACGTAACGGGTCCAGAGGTGAACTTAACACATATCCCGTCACGCGACAGATAAACACGTAGTGGGTCCAGAGGTGAACTTAACACATATCCCACCACGCGACAACCATTGTAACCACTGAACAACCAAAGGTAGAAACTAAACTATAGTCCTAACTTCTTAAACCTCTAATCAACATTCAATTGATTCCGGGAACTAAGGCGAGGGAGAGCCGGTTTCCCTTTCGGTTACCCGACCGGGGGGTCTCTATCCTCACTTCATTCCCGAACCCAATATAACGTTGCCCGTACACCGGGGACCTCAAATACATGCCACGGGTATACAAAACAAGTTTCAAACAAAACCGAACAACCGTTTGAAAGTTACGATTTAATTTCAAAAACACAAAATGACATACAGGGGTCCCCAGCCGGTCGGCAGGCAGCCGGTCGGCCGGCTGGTGATCCCTCAGCCTACATCTCTTTTCAAAACCGAGAAAACACCAAGAAGGACTCCCAGCCGGTCGGCAGGCAGCCGGTCGGCCGGCTGGAAACCCCATTCCCTAGCCTTCACTAAAATCGTATCCATCCCTATATGTACCCTCAGCCGGCTGGCAGGCGGCCGGTCTGCCGGCTGAGGTCCCCCTCTACTTAGGTCTTCGCAAAGTTATTCAAGACAAAACGACTACCAGCCGGTCGGCAGGCAGCCGGTCGGCCGGCTGGCAGTCCTAGGCCAATTTCCACAAAAACTCGAAAATTCATCAGATGCTCTCCCAGCCGGTCGACCGGCGGCCGGTCGGTCGACCGGCTCAGAGAGCCTGTCACGCAAAAACGCATTTTCCAAATACTTCTAAATCTCCACAAATCGATACCCAAACTTCACAATTGCTACAATATAAGTTTACCCATCATTATTAAACATTCAATACTACTTTCTAGCAGCACGAAATTCCCATAACAATCCTTAAGACGGTCAAAACAAGTATCCGTCGCAAACATGAGATTTTCCATAAAAACAACATATGAGCATATAAGCCTTAACAAGCATAAATTCATCAAAGTAAAGCATTTCTAAGCATGTTACTACAACTCTTGATCATCAAACATTAATAAAAACAGAAATCAAGTCAAGAATCACATCAATATGCTAATATTCACAAATAGGCCGAGTTTCTCATTATCGTCACCTTAAAGCTTATTCCGGCAAGTGATCCTCCTCTACCACGTAAGAGTCCACGTCGGGATCGTCAAGACCAACCCCTACAACAAAGAAAACGGTTTAAGAACACCAAAAACGAATTAAAGGCAAAACAGCCCGATTTTTGAAGTCGATAAAATGGAAAACGAAAGTGATGGATGTCTTGGAATTCGCGCGAGGATTCCGAAAATGTACTTACTTTTGTGATTCGGAGGACGGATGATGAAGATTTTAGCAAAAGAAATGGAGGATTTAAGGAGGTTTATGAATTGTTGAGTTTACTGTAAAAGAAATGGAGTGTTGAGGGTGAAGGGGTTTATTATGTCGATAAAGGGTTTATAAGGTACAAGTGGGTCCTTTCCGAATAATTAAATGGAACGGGCCTTTAAACGGATATGGAATGAGTACTTGAGTCGGATATTTAATTATGCCAAGTTGTATTCGTCTTAAGAACTGGAGGTTCTTAAGGCGGATCTTATTTATTTATAAAAATTTCCGAATTAAATTATTAAAATATTACATTATTATTTAAAATAATTAAAATCGCCTAAATTAGGTTTTACGAAAATACGGGATGTTACATTAGGCATATAGGCAGTGGTTATACGCTATACATAGTACCGTGGAGGCAGTGGTTATACGCTCCACACCGATGGAGGCAGTGGTTATACGCTCCATCAGCTAGAGGCAGTGCGTTATACGCTCTAGCAGTTAGAGGCAGTGCGTTATACGCTCTAACGGCGTTCGCTCTATTCGTTATGCTTTGATGATAGCTTTGTGCCTTCTGTTGCTGTGGATCGTGTATCACCATATTTGCTATGCTTTAATGCTAGCTTTGTGCCTTCGATTATTGTGGATCGTGTGTCACTTCCAGTTTAGTAAGTGTTCATGGTCTAGTGGTCACAAGTGGTTTAGGTTTGTATGGTTTCATTCACCTAGTGTCAAGGATAATATGGTATGGTAAGGTTGCATACATGTCATGACGTATTTATATCCTCACATGATCGTCGTTGTTTGTCTTCAAATGATGGTAAGTTTGATTGGACTTTCATGAGTGTATATGATCTCGCATGTTTACTGGTTTTACATTTCAATTGTAATTGATTGTTGGTTATATTCAATTGTTGTAAACATGACTGGGAGAGCATCTAGTTACTCCCGACTGATTGTCGACCCCCTTCTCAGGTTGTTCGAGTTGTTGATGTTTGGTTGATGCTTGCTTGGGGAATGTGCGAAGCGAGCTTAATAAATTGTTTAGGACCTTTGCTTTAAGGCTTTAAGAACCTTTGAATAACGTATTAGTTTGGTTTTCGACTTGAGTATCGATCCGGATTTGGGTAAGGTGTTTCCGCCACCTTAACCCAGTTATCATTGAGTTACACTCTGATATTCTTTTATATTATGTTTTTCCTTTGTTTTATAATCTGGGTTGTTACAACTGGGGGCTAATGTTATACCCTAAAATAAGCATTTTATGATTAACACGTGGCATCAAGTAATTGGTAGGAAATTGTACATTTGGCACCAAAGTCAATAGAAGGAAAAGGAAGCAAAGTCAGCAGAAAAGAGGAGTGCAAGAGAAGGAAGCTAGCAGCAAAGACGAGGAAGAGGAAAAGGCTAAAAGAACAAGGCTCGAGATTTACCTTAAATGGCCACACACCCAGACTCCGTCAGAAAAAGCGAGTAGGAGGAAGAAGCCCAAAAGGGATAAAAGAAGAGAAAGATATCCGTTGGATGGCAAACAAATCCAACGGTCCATAGAGTGAAGTTCTTATATATATATATATATATATATATATATATATATATATATATATATATATATGTAAACATTGTACATAAGGGACTCATTCATGATCATACTTAGCATACATAGCACTAAGAAAAACCTAAGAAACACTTGTAAACCCGCATATACTCTGAAGGAGAATTCTAGTGGAACTTGGAGGAAACCTTCCTCCCGCAGTTTTTCCCTAAGGGGTTTCCTGCGTCATCACCCTTTGTGTCCTCCTACATCTTTCTCTCAAATCCTCTAGATACTTAACTCACTTAAACATATCGTAAATTAGGCTTGAAATCGCTATAACCTCCTAAAACAACATTAGGTAATTTTTGACCTAAACAGTACATCCAATTGAGTTTATATGCAATTTTTTAATTTGTAAGTGTTAAAATCAAAATCTTACATAGTGTATATGTATTACTTTTTAGTATCAATATAATATTTTGATTTAAATTTTTGTTATATAGACATTCAGATTTTTTTCAATAAAACTTGTAAAATATAAATATAAGCTCAAATCTGGTTATATAGTCCACCCACATTGGTGGGCAACACGATGTGTTTGGTGTTTGCAAGGCTAGCTAAGTATGGTTCTCCATGTGTTTGCAGAATCATAAATAATAAATTCTCTATCAATGGTGCATATTACCTGCAAATACAAAATCAAATCACAAGCAGTTAGAGGACACAAAAATCAGAATAGGAAGAAAATTAAACATATAGTAGAGTAATCATGGTTGGTAAACGAACGATTATATTAGAGGCGGCAATCAGTGACACGACCCGAAAACACGATACGAACCCGATACGAAATTAGCGGGGTCGGGTCAAGCTGTTTCAACCCCTTTACGTAATTGGGTTGACACGAACACGACTCGAACTTATATGGGACGGGTTCGGGTTGGGGTCTTACGACACGAACCCGACACGAATAACCCATTACTTTAAATAGGTTATGATATATCCATCTAAATGGGTTATAATCGGGTTATGTTATTTTGAAGTTGAAATAAGATATGAATATTGTCTATTCTTGCTGTAACTTTTAATTTTGAATGCATTATATTATATGGGTTGGATGGGTTAAACGGGTTTAATGGGTCGAAATTGATCTGTTAAAACTTAAATGGGTTACACAAGTCGAGTTGGGTTATTGAAAAAATAAGTGGGTTGGGTTAGGGTTGATGCATGTGACCCGTTTATCTAATTGGGTCGAGTTAGGGTTGAGGGGGTCATGACCCATTTAATGGTGACACGAACACGAACCCGACACGACCCGACCTGTTTGCCAGGTCTAGATTATACTTCCTCCATTCAAATCCAAATTGTATTTATGCTTTATGCACGGATTTAAGAGTTTATTAAAATACGATTGAAAGTACAATGGGAAGTGTGTATATTGCTTTTTTTATTATTTGTGGTGGAGTAATGGTGGACCATTTGATGACATTTTGTGTAAATAATTGATGTTTATAAGGATGTTTTAGTAACTTTTGTGGCTTTATTAGGAAAGATGTAGTTTGGATATGAATGGATTAAAATGGAATAAGTGTAGTTTGGATATGAATGGAGGAAGTATATCCACAATTAGGTTATTGTGTTTGATTAGTGTTACTATTCTCATGAAATTGTAGTTAGTGAACAATTCAATAACATATCAATACAATTAACTTTATTTGTCATGCATAATAATTTATTTATTTATTAGAAGAAAAAAAAAAAACAATAATGGGAAAACACAATCTAATCTATATGAAAAAATAGAAACGTGCATACCAAAATTTACAAATACTATTGTAGTCGTTCACAATTGCTCAATATGGATATTGGACATGAATATTAAGTTACAAATACAACTGTAGATGTTCACACTCGCTCAAAGTCATTTATGGATATTTCACTCTTCGATTCGTTTGAAAAAAGCTTCGTTTATTAATATATAGATAGATAGATATTAACTGAGGATATTCGTCTTAGAAAAAAATGGTCAAATAATACCCATTTGTAGATCCGGTAAACGGGTTAATTGGGTCTAGTTCAGGTCAGGTTGGATCAATTTCAAGTTTATTGGCTTCGGGTCGAGCAGAGTTATTTCGTGTTTGGGTCATTTTTAGTGAGTTATTATGAAGTGGTTATTTTCATTAAGTCATTTCCGCATTCGAACCTATTCCAACCCGAATTTCACAAACCCAAATCCAGATTGACTCAATACAAACCAAACCCAAATAACCCGTTTACCAACTATTGATTGACTAAATCTACTTATTTAATGCTTCAGCGGATTGCCAGCTGCCGCAAACGTGCATTATGCAGGCCAATGACTTCATAAAAAAGTACTCTCTCCGATTACACTTGTTTTATTTCCTAGTCACAAAATAAAACAAGTGTAAACTAACAAGTAGATGAGAGGTTTCGTTGGTTCATGGATGTTGGCGATGATTGAGTCGAGGGGTGCCATCGGTGAAGGAAGCCGTGAAACAGGGTGATGGACTGATGGTTGAGAGTTTGAGTTCGAGAAAATTTAGATCTAATGGCTCTAGCCTCTAGTATACCAGGTAGAAAATGCCTGTTTATTAGTTTAATTACAAAGTTACAAGATGCTTGTTATTTATACAAGTATACACATGATAAGAACACAATCACTGATAGCTATAATTAGGGAGTGATTGTAAGAATATTAAAATTACTCCCATCAATTCCCCACCCCCCCCCCCCCCCCCCCCCCCACCCCCCACCCCCACACACACACACACACAAATAAAACAACACAAATTTTTATTTAAGACGGAACTATCCGTCGCAAGCGTGAGACGGGCCAAATACGATCCATATTGTGGCAAAACGGGTTGGGTCAGCATTAAATGAGGAGGTGATGGGTGCCGCCATTCTCTGCCAAAGAAGTCTTTTCTTTGTGTACTTTTGGTGTATTAAATACTAATAATTGAATTAAATATGCAAATAACATTTCATACATCACAAACAACATGCATACATTACCGCCACTTCCTCTTTCAAACTCTCCAATTGTTGGCTTCATCATCTCATCTCCCTCCCTCATTTCTTCATAAACACAAGATCATCATCTTCCTCTCTCATTTTTTTTAATTCCAGTGAAAAAAAAAACCAGATTTTATAAGTTCAATATGGATGAAAAAATGAACAACTTTCATGGTATTCGAATTCTTCTGAGATGAACCTAAGTCATAATTAATCGGCATATAACATAACGATTGGCCCATAATTAATCGCCATATAACGATTCTCGCCAAGGATGGAAGGGTTAGCTGGTAATGAACTGAGTGAGGGAGACAATACAATGCAACAGACCACGGACGTAGTTGACGACGGGTTGGGTACTAATGGAACTATCGATCATCGGAGTGATAGAGACTTTACAACTCAAGAGATTACCGCAGAAATTGGTATTTTTTTTTATCATCTATGAAGAAATGTTCATTGGAAAATTATTGTGTTTCATCTATGTTGGGTTTTTATTATTTGTGTGTTTCGGTTTTTTGTTACTGTTTTTTCTTTGTGATAATCTTTCTTTGGTATTTATTTAGCATAGCAAGCTTCTCCTATTGGTTTGTGGTTTTTGGGTGTGGAGTGTTTTCTGGGTTTGCATGTCAGGTAAATTTGTGTTGCTCACGAAGTATACATGTCAGGTTAATGTTGCTACTTTAGGGGTTTACTAGTTTTACGCCCGTGCAAAAAATGCACGGGTTTAATTTTATTAAATTGAGAAAATTAATAAGTGTGTGAATATATTTTATAAACATATGATTTTAGTATCGCAGTTATATCAATGTAAAAAGTAAGAAAAATTTATACACTTAACTTAGACGTAAATAAAAACAACGCATTTGCTTGACATTATAAAAGTATACAAATTCTTATTTAGAACAACAATATCGGTTTAAGTTTACGACAGTTCAAATATACATATGTAGGATGAATAAGACAATACAAAAACATTATGTATAGCGAAAATAAAGATACTGACCCATTTTAAACTTAAGACGGATAGTAACCGATAAAAAAATATAAATTTGAAAATTATATTTACGGTTTAAATCATAAGTTACTAACCATCGTACTGAACCCAAATTATTATTAGGTCGGCCCTCTAACTACCAAAAAACTCCGACCATATAATATAATATAAACCATGTTATTTTTTTATATAGTTTTATGTATATTTGATACATATTTTCGTTAATTTAGAACTCACAACTATTTTAATTTGTTAATTTACAGTATTGAAATGTTTTAACTCTCAACTATTATATCTGGTATTTAATTTTTATTTGTGTTTTATACTTATTACCACTAATTTAATTTTTCATTGCTCCATGGTAAAATAATATTGAAAAGTTTTTTAATATTGGAATACTCCATCTGTAAAGTTTCGGTGTTGCAATCATATTATTAATTTATTATATCTAATTTATGCCTTTAAATTATGTAAAATTAGTTAACTTATTATCAACGATCATCAAAGATTTAATCTTTGCGGTTGAAATTGAGTTAGTACTCTATGGGACTTTATATTTTATTGTGTGATTATAGATTGTAACTTCTTTATTTGACAAAAGTAAGGAAGAAATTAAATCGATGAAAGCTTGAGAAACGCGGAAAGAGACTAAATCGACGAAAACTTGAGAAAAATTAATTATTTAAGTATAAAGAATATGGTGGACCCTACTCTAATTATAAAAAAAACTTCCTACTTTTAATCAACCAATAAAAATCTTTTAAATTCTATCATTTTATAGTAAAGGGATTTTTATGATGGTATTAGCGTTAGGGGTGAGCAAAACCGGATATCCGGTCCGGTTTTGAAATTCGGATCGGATATCCAGTTTTAAAAATATCATTTTTGGCGATCCACATCCAGATCCGAATATTCGGATATCCAAAAATTCGGAATTCGAAAATCCGGATATCCACATTTCGGAAACCGGATTAGATCCAGTTTTAAATGCATATTAAAAAATTAACAAATGATACGGTGTATAATGACTCATTCAAAGATTATCACTAGAAACAATTCATTTTTCGACTAATGAGTATATTTTGTGCTTCAAAACCAAACAAGAAAAAAAAAATAATGTGTATAATGAAAATCCATTTCTTTTGTCACACTTACAATCAATATTTATCAAACAACTCAAAAATAATGGTAAAATATTTTGGTTTTTTGGTTTTTTCCATGTTTTTTATTAATTTTTATGATTCGGATCGGATTCGGATATCCAATTTTAAGAAAATCACAATCCACATCCAATCCATATTATTCGGAAAAAACCGGATCGGATATCCAATTTGAATGATATCCATATATTCGTATTATTTTTTTCGGATTTCGGATCGGATTCGGAAAAAAATTCGTATCGGATATTTTTTTCTCAACCCTAATTAGCGTAATGTGATAGTTTGATAATATCGGACAATTTTTTGTGCATGGTTTTTTGTTTTTTTCAGTATACCGGATTTTTATATATTGTATCGTTGTATATACGAAGTAGTATTTAATCTTGTTTGAAGTTGTAATTTGTATTTTATTTTGTTGGAAAATAAAATGTAATTTAATTTTAGGACTGATTATTTGTGCAGTTTGTAATTTTTTGTGTGTTGGATTTTATTTCTGGATTATCGTATTTTATGGAATTAGGGATTAAAATTAGTTACGGACAGAAACGATTAAGTAAATAGAAATAGAAATAGTAATAGTAATCAGGTAATATCAGAATACGGAATGGCGGATTACGGATTAAAATTAATTACGGAACAGGATACGGAATTATGGACGGATTAAAATTAATTACGGAACAAAATACGGAATTATGGACGGATTAAAATTAATTAGTACAAAATTATGGACGGATTAAAATTAATTACGGAACAGTACGGAATTACGGAATAGAGGGAAAATATATGGAATAGAAGTGTTTCTTGATCAGAGAAATTAAATCATAGTTGAAAATGGTGGGGCCATAGTTCCCTAAAAGTCAGGAACCAATGAGAAGGCTAGAAAATCTATCCCTTTAATAGAGATAGAGGTGCCCCTGGCAAGTATCGTAAGAGTCTGTTCAGAGTAGTTGTTGTTAGGGTTAGGGGTTTATGTCACTACAAAAAAATATTGTCTTTGCGACGGAATATTTGCCACGGATAGAAAATCTGTCGCAAAAAGGGTTTTGGGACGGACTTTGCGACGGATTTTTTTTTTTGTGACGGACCAAAAATTCCAAGACCCGCGAAGTAAAAGTCAAATGGCGGGAAAGTTTGCGACGGAAAATCCGTCGCAAATATTGACTTTTGCGACGGAAATTCCGTCGCAAATAGGTTGACCAGACTTAACCAAAATCTGGTCCAGGTCAAACGTTGACCAGATTTGCGACGGAATTTCCGTCGCAAAAGTCAATATTTGCGACGGAATTTCCGTCGCAAAAAGGTTTTATACAGACCCCGCGGGTCTCCTTTTTTCCCCAAATCGATTTCAATTTTTTTCCCTAAAAACCTAATTTGCGATTATTAAGCGACAACCACCCACCCCTACCCACCCCACCACCCCCGACGTCGCCGCCCCTAACGCCGCCGGCCACCACACCGCCGCCTTCCTTCCTTCCTCCCTCCTTCTCCTTCCTTCCTTCCTCCTCCTTCCTCTCCTTCTCCTTTCTTCTCCCTACCACCTCACCGCCGCCGCCACCACACCGCTGCCACCTTGCCGCCGCCACTTAGTTCTTCATTCTCCATTTCTCTTAATGTATGTATACTAACTTTCGTTATTTATGTACCGTCTTAATTAGTTATTTTTAGTCCGTCGCAAAATTCCGTCGCAAATTCCGTATTATTGTTTTTTATTGTTATTAAGAATAGTTAGTTTAGTTTAATTGTTATTTGATTAGTTTAGTTAGTATTGTTAGGTGATTAGTGATATTAGGTAAGTAGCTAATTTCGTCCCAAATCCGTCGCATATTGTTGTTAAGATGTTTAGGACGGTTGATTTTTGATATAAAATTTGCATTGTTGTTGATAGGGCTGAGTAAAAAATCCGATTATCCGAATTATCCGATATCCGATCTGTATCTGATCCGAAATAATGGATATCTGATCCGAAAAGTGGTTCGGTTTGGATACCCGTATCCGAAATATTTGGATATCGGATCAAATACGGATATCAGGTTTTAAAATTTGGATATCCGATATCCGAAAGTTATTGAATTAGATATCAAATATCGGATCGGATACCCGATATCCGTTTATATCCGATCCGTATCCGAGATTTGATCCATAAATAGTGCTAGCTAATTTCACAAAATTGTAAATGAACCTATCCACAATTTTAAGTACTAGCTAATTTCAGTTATCCGATATCCAATATCCACAATATTACGCTAGTTTTCCTTGATAGGTAGCGGGTTTATGTTTTGTAATATATACCGAATGAAATTAGTATTACGCTAGTTTTCTTTTTTATTACAGTTTGACAATATATAAAATACACAGAACGGATATCGGATATCGGATAACTGATCCGAAATTTTCGGATATTTTCGGATACTAAATTTCGGATATCCGATCATTTCGGATCAGATCACGGATACTAAAAATTTGGATTTTCGGATCGGATATCCGATCCGAAGTAGGGTTTCGGATCGGATATCCGATCCATACTTTGCCCTAGTTGTTGATTGTTAGTGTTGTTGATTTGTTTAGAATATTCTTGAATAGTACCCGTTCAATAATTACACATTAGGTGTAATTGTTGAATAGTCCCCGTTTTGGGAGTGTCTTTGAATCTTTCATGCCATTTAGGTAGTAAATACTTTTATATTTTCTTGATTGTAATGAAACAAAAATTGGGCAACACTTCCTTATTGTTCTCCAAATACATTCTATATAATGTATTTGGAGAACAATAGGGAAGTGCTGCCCAATTTTTGTCTCATTACAATCAAGAAAATATAAGAGTGTTTACTAATGGTATGAAAGATTCAAAGATGGGTTTAGGCTAGAGAGATAAGGACCCCAGACCAAGATATGTAAATTGTTTTTTTTTGCAGGTTGGTGTTGGTGTTGGTGTTGGTGTTGGTGTTGTTGGTGTTAGTGTTAGTGTTGGTGTTGGTGTACATGTTGGTGTTGGTAGTTGTTGTTGTTGTTGTTGTTGTTGTTGTCGTTGTTAATTAGTTGTTAACTAGTTGTTGTTGTTAGTTGTTGTTATTAGGGTAGAGTATGGATCGGGTATTTGATCCGAAACCCTACTTCGGATCGAAAATCCAAAATTTTAGTATCCATGATCTGATCTGAAATGTTCGGATATCCGAAATTTAGTATCCGAAACTATCCGGAAATTTCGGATCAGTTATCCGATATCCGAGATCCGATCAATGTAAATATATATTGTCAAAATTGTACTCCCTCCGAGTCGGAGTAATGGTTCTTACTTCCTTTTTTGTGCGAGTTTAGTGATGGTTTCTCTTTCCATTTTTAGTAACTTTTTTGTGGTCCAAAATCAATTCAGTGTGGGGTAGGGTGTTTTATGTGGTTTAGAATCATTTCCTTATTTTTTGTGCATAAAGGTAAAGGAACCATTACTATGACTCGGAGGGAGTAATAAAAAAAGAAAAGTAGCGTAATAACAATGAAAATTTGGGTTTGTGAATGTGGAATTGTTGATTATTGGTTATGTTAATGAAAGAAATTAAACTTTACGGTTTTGTAGACAAGGGCTATTTACGGTTTTGTGAATGATGGTTATTGAGTGAGATGAAATTAGCTAGTGTTATTTAATTTTTATGGATCAAATCTCGTATACAGATAGGATATTACACGGATATCGGATATCCGATCCGACATTTGATATCCGATCCGATAAATTTCGGATATCGGATATCCAAATTTTTAAGCCAGATATCCATATTTGATCCGATATCCAAATATTTCGGACACGGGTATCCGAACCAACCCACTTTTCGGATCAAATATCCATTAATTCGGATCAGATACAGATCGGATGTCGTATCAATTCGGATCATCGGATTTTTTGCTCAGCCCTAGTTGTTATATATATGTAGTTGTTGTTATTTAATTGTTGTTGTTAATTAGTTGTTGTTGTTGTTGTTGTCGTTGTTAACTAGTTGTTGTTGTTGTTGTTGTCGTTGTTAATTAGTTGTTAACTAGTTGTTGTTGTTAGTTGCTGTTATATATAAAGAGTTGTTGTTTTTCAATTGTTGTTGTTAATTAGTTGTTGTTATTGTTTGTTAAAATATGTAGATTTACTATGAAGAGATTAGAAAGAAAATGGATGTATGAAAGGTTGGATTCTAGGAAAAAAATAAGGCAGGATTTCGTAATTGGTGTTAATGAATTCATTAACTATGTTAAGCAACAAGACGAATTCGTTAGAAATAGAGAAATTAGCTTTAGACATCTCAAAGGCTGAAGGCAATTGAAGAGTACTTAAGTCAACGGGGAGAGTTCACTACTCAAAGCTGCAACCCGGGAGGTTTTTCTCAGCCGAGACGCTACTTCGATGATGATGGCGGCGACAATGCTAGGGCGGCCAGCCATTTCGGCACCCCACAGCCCACCGACACCACCGTTAGATAGGTTTATTAGGTTGTTTAGTTGGTGTACTGCAGATTATGTTTAGTTTTTAGGTGGATGAATCATTTGTAAAACCTTCATTTTAGTTATGAAAAGACGTTTTAAAAACCTTGTCTCCGACAAGTTCTTTATTGCTGGGTTGTTTTTGCTGAAATATGCAGGTTCGGAGAGCTTGCAAAAGGGAAAAATGAGCCATTTATTGGAAATGGGGAGCTGAAAAAACAGCTGAAACCGGAAAATCATACAGGAATTTGCGACGGAAATGTCTCAATTGGCGACGGAATTCCGTCGCAAATGTTGACTAAAGGTCAAAGTCAATCAACATTTGCACCAACATTTGCAGCCATCAGAATCAGTGAGCGGTGAGTGCTGCTTCGTGAAAGACAGGGTTCAGTTCTGATGGCTGCCATACCCCCAACCTCCAACCTCCAACCTCCTCACTGGTTATTACCTTCTCACAATTCAACAACACATCCTTGCACCACCTATTTAACACCGTCAATAAACTCACCGCCAACGTCATCAATAAATCTGAATTAGCTACTAGTATTATTATTAAAATTACTCTGTCGTCGGGCCGGGTCGCGTATTAAGGAGTGAATGAGGGAGGTCGGTAATGACTGCCGGAGTAGAGAGTTCGGTAGTTAGATGGGTGATCGAGGAGAGAGAAGAGCGGACGGTGTTGCGATGTACGTCGAATGTGTTTAGCAGTTAAGTGACTGGGAAAATTTATCTAGTTGTCAAGTACGGTGGTGGGAAGGAGAGCCAAGGTGTTGGTCGTCTGTCAGGCGGCGCATCTGTCGTGCGAAAATGGTGGTGTTTGGATGACGGATAGTTGTGGTCCGATGGTATGGTGGTGGAAAGGCATCGACGGCAACGATGGTTTGTGGTGAAGTAGTGAGTGGTGAGTAACGATTTGGCAAGGTGGTGCGAGAGAGGATAGTTGGGTGGGTGAGGTGGTCTGATGTTGTGGTGAGTGGCGGTGAATATTAGTACATGACTATTAAATTAGATAATGTGTTTTAGTTGGGTATTAAGAAGAGAGAAAATGATAAGGACTGAATTGATATTTTTGAAAATTTGTTGATGAGGTGGACCCCAAAATGACAAATATTTTTAAAAGTACACTAAAATGAAAAATATTTCATTTTTAAACACTACTTTAGAAGAACCCTCTAAAATTGACCTAGACCCAAATAAACCCGATCCAGATGTAAATTAAGGAGCGAAATTTAATCCAAAATTCGAAATGATCCCGCCATATTCAGCCTGACCCAAATATATTTAGTATGTAAATTGGTTGTTATCTCCAAATAATTTAATGATAAGCAACCCGAATATGACCCGAACCAAATTGTCCCAAACTTACCCGTCCCGAATTAATCCGAATTCATGTAAACTGAACAACTTCAACCCGAATTAACCCGATCTGAAACCTATCTAATTGACCCGTTTATCACCTATAAAATCTTATTAAAAGGCTAACTAAAGTAAAGTGACGTGGCAAGTTAAATATGACATGGCAGATTAAATGTGACATGGCAAATTGTTGGGAACTCGGGTAGTCTTACTAACTAGTTCGAAATATATAGTCTTACTAATGTAACTAATAAATCTCATATTAGTTTAGTTTAACCGATCTTAATCTTATGCATGCAAAATTACCATGCGGAAATGTTAAGGAAACGAGTTCTTACAACCGGTCCAAGAATGTGCTTAGGACGATCCTCCACTGAGCAACCAAAATAGCTTGCCTCCTTTACGTTGCACCCAAGACCTACCCTTAAACACCGAAATCCGAACCCGAGCTAGGAGACGGAATTGGGTTAACTTAAAACCATAAGCTAATACTCTCTTTATTAATCTAGTGAAATACTACAATAATTTGTAGTATGAAATATTATGTAGATAATATTTTAGAGGATTTTAGAATTTTCTACACTTAGAAAATATAAGCCAAATAGCATGAATGTGAAAATGTGAACAACTCACAATATTTAAGGTAGATGGTGAAAGTGGCGTGTGAAGAGGATGCATGGAGGAGGAGGAGTGCTTTTGTTCTTACCCATATTATATATAGGCATGCATACCTATCATTAGGTTTAAGGCTACCTTAATCATTATGTGTAAGTGATGAGTAGTATTTTGGTACCATTTTACCCCTTATTTATACCTTATTCCGACTCGATTTTGCGTGTTTAATTGAATAAATAACTCATTTTACTATTTAATTAGTAATTATTAGTTTTATTTTATTTATCGTGAATAATTGTTAGATTTGTGGAATTTGGCATTATTTTGGTCGTTTTAACTTTATTTAGGAACTATTTCGTGAACCGAGACGGAAATAAGACCGGGTCAAAGGAAGTGAAGGATTGAGCACAATCAAAGTCAACGTTTGACCTTATCAAAAATCAAAAACCAATTCACAGCTTCACAACCTTATCTCCCACATTTTCCATCTGATCACCATTCATCATCAATTCACCATTCACCATATCCTATTCCACAATCCGCAACCGTCATTCACCATTAACACCTCGCACGAACCTAGAATCGAAACCCGATTCGAATCACCATTTTTGCATCCCCGACATCAGCTTCCTCCGCCATTCAACTCTGTCTTCAACCTTTCACCACCGAACTCCACCACCGCAGCAGACCACCAGTCGCTCCATCACCGACTCAAATTCCGGCCCTGCACCACCGTTCTCTCGAATAAACCACCTTCATCACCTGCGTCAATTGACCAATCCGTCCCGGCTGCAGCACATCAGTGATAACAACTTGTGTGTGATTGTATTTGGGTGACTCAATTAATCACTTAATTGGGTTTATCAATTCAAAAGAAGAAGAAGAGGAGTTGGGTTTGTGGAAGAGGAGCAGAAAATGAATAAGGATTGGATGAAGATTGCAACGTGGGTTTATCAGATTAAGAAGGAGCATCAAATAGAAGAGGCAAAATGACGATGCTAGCCCTTTATTCATTCCTTGTGTCGAGTTTAAGTGAGGGTATTACTGTCTTTTAATATTTTGGTCTTAGGGAAGTATAAAAAGGAAAGATAGAACGAAACACAGGCAGCTTTGTTTTTGTTTTAAAAAAACGCAAACAGAAGAGTAGAGTAGTTTTATCATTTTTTCCCTTCTTTTAATTACTCTTAATTTTTCGTTTAATTAGATAGCAAGTTTCAAGCTTTTGTAATCCGTCTTCTAGATCTATACAATTCCAAACATTTCCTTCATTATGGTATAAATTTCTTCCCTATTTCATTACTTGTTCTTATTTTATCTTTTATTGTTTTCATAGGGTTAATGTTTAGTTTTATTATTAAAGTTGTAATCTTTATTAGTTTAACTATGTTTATTTCATGTTTAAGGTTAGTGGGTAGTTTAGTTCATGTTAATTTAATCATGTTAGAGTAGTTTAATAGTTAGGGGATGGGATTAGTGTAGAAAAGTTTGAGTCTTGTATGTGGGTAATTGTTTAAATAATGTTTGGTTGGATTATTGTTCATTATTAGTCTTGTGATACTAATGACGATTAGTGTGCTTAATTATGCCAACGAGAAATCCGAGGTTTAATTGGTTTAGTTACTTGACTATGATTGTTAAGTTGACGTCACGAAAGTGAATTAATGTATTGATCGGGAATTTAATTAGTTGTTCGAGAGAATGCTAGTTTGAGACCCTAATTGATGATAATCACCTTGCTTATTGCGTGAATTAGTGATTTGAAAGAATGCTAATTTATGTCATGTTTCCTTATTGATAGACTCATACTTGACTACATGAAACCCCATACCCCTAACTCCCTTAATTTATCGTTTACTCTTATTTTAGCTTTAGACTTTAGTTATCTATCTCACAATCTTGTTGACCGACTAAACTAGAACTAAAACAAGACTTATAGCCTAACCCCACCATCCTTTGGGTTCGACCCTAAATTATACTACTTAATTTGGGAGTTTATAAATTGTTTTTGGTGCCGGAATTGACGACAAAAACCGGCCATCAAAATGGAAAGTGAATTAATGTATTGATCGGGAATTTAATTAGTTGTTCGAGAGAATGCTAGTTTGAGACCCTAATTGATGATAATCACCTTGCTTATTGCGTGAATTAGTGATTTGAAAGAATGCTAATTTATGTCATGTTTCCTTATTGATAGACTCATACTTGACTACATGAAACCCCATACCCCTAACTCCCTTAATTTATCGTTTACTCTTATTTTAGCTTTAGACTTTAGTTATCTATCTCACAATCTTGTTGACCGACTAAACTAGAACTAAAACAAGACTTATAGCCTAACCCCACCATCCTTTGGGTTCGACCCTAAATTATACTACTTAATTTGGGAGTTTATAAATTGTTTTTGGTGCCGGAATTGACGACAAAAACCGGCCATCAAAATGGCGCCGTTGCCGGGGATGGTGCTTTGTTAGATATAAGTTTTTGTTGAGTTTTAGGTCTAGTCTTTTATCTGCTTTCAAAAAAACCCGGCAATGCCGGCCATCAAAATGGCGCCGTTGCCGGGGATGGTGCTTTGTTAGATATAAGTTTTTGTTGAGTTTTAGGCTTAGTCATTTTATTGCTTTTTCACAAAAAAAAAAACAAAAAAAAGAAAATATTTGAAAAAAGAAAAAAATATGTTGTTTCTTTATTTCTTGCATCTTTAGTTTTAGTTTTAGTCACTTGCATTTAGAGTCTTTTTTGTTAGCATGTCTTCACACATGACTTTACGTGACCATAGTAGACTCGACCCAAAGTTGTGTGACTCTCCAATTGATATTGGAGAGAATGTGGAGCTTGGGCTACATCCGGAGTGGGTTGAGATCTTTGAAAAAGATTCATTCTGTGGGTTACCTAATGAGTGTGTGCTTGACCATGTTAAACGTTTTAATAGAAAGTGTCTTTTGGTAAGAAAGAATGGTGTGTCAATTCATGTTGTGAAACTTATGCTTTTTCCTCTTACTCTTGGGGATGGAGCCGAGAAATGGTTATATTCTCACCCTCCTAGCACATTTTCTACTTGGGATGACCTTGCCCAAGCCTTTCTTGCCAAATATTTTCCACCTTCGAAAACCGCTAAACTAAGAAATGAGATCGTTTCTTTTCATCAAGGCGAGTTTGAGAATTTGAGTGAGGCTTGGGAAAGGTTAAATGAACTTTTGATATCTTGTCCTCATCATGGGATCCCAATTTGGTTAATTATGCAAACTTTCTTTAACAATCTACACCAATCCGTTAAAGAATTGATAAATGCTTCGGCCGGAGGTGCCTTTTATGATTTGGGTGATGATGAGGCAAGATCTTTGCTTGAGAAAGTGGCTATGACCGATGCTAATTATGGGTTTGGGAGAGTGACAAGATTGGTTGAACCACAAGTTGAGGTTGATTCTCCCTCTTATGTTCACAATGTTCAACACAATTATGTTGCTTCTCCCTCCCTAATTAAGAGTGATGTGCATGCATTTTCATTTTCTTGTGATACATGTGGTTATTTGGGACATGATTCTAATGCTTGTTCTTTATATGCATCCCCACCTCCCATGTATAAGAATATGATGAATTATGATGATAATATGCACAATGTTCATTCATACCATACTCCTTTTTACTCAAATGATGTCATGCATGTTTCCTCATCTAATTATATGTCTTGTGGTGATTGTGAGGATGACCTTGACTTTTGTTCTTCTTATGCTTCTCAAGAACCCTTGGATGATTATGGGATGAGTGATGAGTGTGAGATGGAGGTTATGAGGTTTGATTGTGATGATTTGATTGAGTTATGTGGAGAGGAAGTTGTGGAGCCATGTGATGTAAATGAATTGGAGTGCGTATCATTTGAGGTTGATGATGAGTTGTTGGGAAGAGAGTGTGATAAGAGGATGATTCTCGAATTGGAGAAGGATAATGATGGTGAGGTTTGTGAGGAAGAAGAAAGGGTAGAAAGCCCTTTGGAGAATGAAAAGATTGAGAGCTTTTATGAGAAATTTGAGATCATTGATGACCCTTTTCTTGAGAGATTTGAGGTTTGCTTTTGTATTGAGGGTGAGTCACATCTATCATCCACCGATCATGAAGACCTCATTTCTCTTACTCCTTTGCTTGCTTTAGTTTTTGATGATTGTGATTGTGAAGTTCCCCTCAAAGAGGTTGATTTGTTCCATGACGATTACTTGCTTGAAATTTGTGAAAATGGGGACAAAATCAACACTCTTGGAGGGGACATAAATGAATGTTGTGATGAGGTTCATGATGTGAAGGTTCTTGGCCTTCCTCCTACGCCTTTGGAACGAGATGGCAAGATTATGGGTGAGTTTGATGTTTTCGGTATGCTCATCTATGCTTATACATTGCTTGTAACTCATCTTGTTTCTTATAGGTATTATTGGTCTCACTTGTTACCCATGATGGCCTATGACCATTTCGGCGAGGATTGGTCCACTTCATTCGATAAACTAATGCGTTCATTGAATGCCTTTTTACATGATTCACTCACATCTAGCATTTTTGTTCCCATTCTCCCTTCTTACACTTGATTTTTGAGGGCAATGCCCGTCTCAAGTGTGGGGAGGGAATTTTGAAAGAAAAAAAAATCTTGAAAATCAAAAAAAAAATGTGTTTTGCTTTCTTATCTCCTCCCTACATTTGGTCCATTGAGGACAATGTACATTTTAAGTGTGGGGAGGGGATTCATTTCATTTTTGTTTCATTAAAAAAAAAACATAAAAATTTGAAAAATTTGAAAAATTCAAAAACATGTTTTTACCTTATTAGCGTAGAATTGTATATACTTTTGTTGGTTTTCTCTCATTTCGCATAAGCATCGCTTACTTGAGCACCGCATTGGATTGTGAAGACGCCATGGTATGATCGCTCCAACCCCTATTTCACTCTCATTTTCATTCTTTTGTCACAATTGAGGAGGATGGGCTTGTATATGGAGGATGTGGAGTATATTGTGGAGATTGTTGTGTGGTTTGTGTGCTTTTGTGCTGTTAGGAGATGCATTAGTTTTGCTTGGCATGTAGTTTGATAGTCTCATTTGCATTATAACATGTTTATATTAGTTGCATTCATGGCATATAGTTGCATTTAGGAAAAATGTTTTGAAAATGCCTAATTGGGAACTTTGACAAAATTGTTTAGGCCATTGCAAATAATTCTTCTACTTGTGACTTTGTCTTTTAGAATGATTTTGAAACACCCTAGGTTATGCTTTTCTAGTATCTTTCGAACCATAATCCAATACCTAGTCAAGGGTTTGCATGTGAGTCACCTTGTCCAACCCCGAGATGCGAAATGGTTTGATTAGCTTGTCTTGGTGACCTTGTTAGACTTGGCGGTTTGGCAACCCAAAAATAATTTTCATGAATAAATTTGGAATGCTCTTTTCAATGATTTTAAGAAGTGGAAATGTTTTGAATGAAAAAGAAAACTCGAAAAAAAAAAGTTGTTGAAAAAGAATAAAACATGTTGTTTTGATGGAGGCGTACCACTTCGATGTGCTTTGGAGGGTAGCCATTGAATTGGTTTCCCACTTGGTTGTGAATTCGACCGCCCAAAGACAGAGTGATTGTCACCCCGATAAGCTATTGTCTAGAGGTTAACCGGTTGCCTAGTAAGCGATTGGCGAAAGCAAAGGACATTAGCACGCGAGGGACAAACCCCATCTTAACTCACGAAATGAAAAAGAAATGGAAAATTAAATGAGGTCAAGTTTTGAATGAAATCCACCATTATGCATTGATTTGAGCATTTCACACCAAAAAAACTAATTTTGCCATGCCGCCTTGTCGATCTTGGGACGACCCATGACCTTTACTATGTGAAAAATCTAGACTTGTTGTATCTTTTGCCTCTAGCATCGCGGGGATTATCATTCCATTCCATCCGATCGCCCTTGACGAAAGTATTTGGATAGTGGTTATGAAAGTAGCCTAGTTTAGCATTATTTGGTGGTGTTTTATTGTCATCCTTTTTGTCTTAGTGACTTGTTGAATTAGTATTTGTGAGGGAGTTTATGATTCTGAATTTGTTCTCTTTTAGTTGATTTTCGTCGCTTAGATGAGGAAAGCGACTTTTCTCTTTTGTGATGCATCTTATGTGTTGACTTGTGCTTAATTGTTTGATGTGTCAAAATTTTCTTGCAAGCCCCCACTTGCCTTGCAAGGGATGCATACCTCATTGCATTTCGGTGTGAGTTGAAGGGACGGAGGAGGCCCGTTAATTGCCTATCATCGGATTTTATTAGTGTAGTTAGTCCTTTTATATTAAGTGTCTTAGTTTAATTTATGAGCTTACTCGAGGACGAGTAAGGTTTAATTGTGGGGATATTTGATGAGTAGTATTTTGGTACCATTTTACCCCTTATTTATACCTTATTCCGACTCGATTTTGCGTGTTTAATTGAATAAATAACTCATTTTACTATTTAATTAGTAATTATTAGTTTTATTTTATTTATCGTGAATAATTGTTAGATTTGTGGAATTTGGCATTATTTTGGTCGTTTTAACTTTATTTAGGAACTATTTCGTGAACCGAGACGGAAATAAGACCGGGTCAAAGGAAGTGAAGGATTGAGCACAATCAAAGTCAACGTTTGACCTTATCAAAAATCAAAAACCAATTCACAGCTTCACAACCTTATCTCCCACATTTTCCATCTGATCACCATTCATCATCAATTCACCATTCACCATATCCTATTCCACAATCCGCAACCGTCATTCACCATTAACACCTCGCACGAACCTAGAATCGAAACCCGATTCGAATCACCATTTTTGCATCCCCGACATCAGCTTCCTCCGCCATTCAACTCTGTCTTCAACCTTTCACCACCGAACTCCACCACCGCAGCAGACCACCAGTCGCTCCATCACCGACTCAAATTCCGGCCCTGCACCACCGTTCTCTCGAATAAACCACCTTCATCACCTGCGTCAATTGACCAATCCGTCCCGGCTGCAGCACATCAGTGATAACAACTTGTGTGTGATTGTATTTGGGTGACTCAATTAATCACTTAATTGGGTTTATCAATTCAAAAGAAGAAGAAGAGGAGTTGGGTTTGTGGAAGAGGAGCAGAAAATGAATAAGGATTGGATGAAGATTGCAACGTGGGTTTATCAGATTAAGAAGGAGCATCAAATAGAAGAGGCAAAATGACGATGCTAGCCCTTTATTCATTCCTTGTGTCGAGTTTAAGTGAGGGTATTACTGTCTTTTAATATTTTGGTCTTAGGGAAGTATAAAAAGGAAAGATAGAACGAAACACAGGCAGCTTTGTTTTTGTTTTAAAAAAACGCAAACAGAAGAGTAGAGTAGTTTTATCATTTTTTCCCTTCTTTTAATTACTCTTAATTTTTCGTTTAATTAGATAGCAAGTTTCAAGCTTTTGTAATCCGTCTTCTAGATCTATACAATTCCAAACATTTCCTTCATTATGGTATAAATTTCTTCCCTATTTCATTACTTGTTCTTATTTTATCTTTTATTGTTTTCATAGGGTTAATGTTTAGTTTTATTATTAAAGTTGTAATCTTTATTAGTTTAACTATGTTTATTTCATGTTTAAGGTTAGTGGGTAGTTTAGTTCATGTTAATTTAATCATGTTAGAGTAGTTTAATAGTTAGGGGATGGGATTAGTGTAGAAAAGTTTGAGTCTTGTATGTGGGTAATTGTTTAAATAATGTTTGGTTGGATTATTGTTCATTATTAGTCTTGTGATACTAATGACGATTAGTGTGCTTAATTATGCCAACGAGAAATCCGAGGTTTAATTGGTTTAGTTACTTGACTATGATTGTTAAGTTGACGTCACGAAAGTGAATTAATGTATTGATCGGGAATTTAATTAGTTGTTCGAGAGAATGCTAGTTTGAGACCCTAATTGATGATAATCACCTTGCTTATTGCGTGAATTAGTGATTTGAAAGAATGCTAATTTATGTCATGTTTCCTTATTGATAGACTCATACTTGACTACATGAAACCCCATACCCCTAACTCCCTTAATTTATCGTTTACTCTTATTTTAGCTTTAGACTTTAGTTATCTATCTCACAATCTTGTTGACCGACTAAACTAGAACTAAAACAAGACTTATAGCCTAACCCCACCATCCTTTGGGTTCGACCCTAAATTATACTACTTAATTTGGGAGTTTATAAATTGTTTTTGGTGCCGGAATTGACGACAAAAACCGGCCATCAAAATGGAAAGTGAATTAATGTATTGATCGGGAATTTAATTAGTTGTTCGAGAGAATGCTAGTTTGAGACCCTAATTGATGATAATCACCTTGCTTATTGCGTGAATTAGTGATTTGAAAGAATGCTAATTTATGTCATGTTTCCTTATTGATAGACTCATACTTGACTACATGAAACCCCATACCCCTAACTCCCTTAATTTATCGTTTACTCTTATTTTAGCTTTAGACTTTAGTTATCTATCTCACAATCTTGTTGACCGACTAAACTAGAACTAAAACAAGACTTATAGCCTAACCCCACCATCCTTTGGGTTCGACCCTAAATTATACTACTTAATTTGGGAGTTTATAAATTGTTTTTGGTGCCGGAATTGACGACAAAAACCGGCCATCAGTAAGGTATTATTTTAACTATTAAAACCCTTAAACCATCCTCCATGAAACCGACACAATTTATGTAAAATGGACATCCATTTTACAAATTATAATTTGTACAATTGTGTGACATGTGACATCCTATGTCAAGAAAAACAATTGTATTAATTTAAAAATACATGTTTATCAAATAAACATTATTTCTAAATTAATTAAATCACATTTAACAAATTTATTTAGTAATTCGTAATTACCGTCCCAAAATATGGTTATTATAATAATCGTCAATACGATATACAACGTTTGTTATAACCATGTACCATTCACATTCTAAATTCGACATTTAATAAATATCGATTAATATTTGACAATTGACACATTTCAATTTCAAATATAAATCTTACTTTAAGATTCAACCTCTGAATTCTCAATATATGGTTTTAAGAATATCGATCAATCTGCATCCTATACAATTAATCAATATAATATTTAAGGGGTCTGTCCTATAGGTGTGACCTAAAGGGATCAACTGACTACCACCGTCATACGACAGTAATGTTAAACTCTAGTCAGCCAATCATTACCGATTAATGTTGGTCAGTTGACTAAATCAATATTGGATCGTCCCTTGCATATTCATTTCATAAGATTTATGACAATGATTTTTATCACTGTCGTGATCGCACTATTGTTGAGGACACATTTCCCAACAATCTCCCACTTGTCCTCGACAAGTGTGCGTCACCAATTCTCTTGTCCTATTACGTCATCTCCCACTCAATGCAAGGTATCTTCCAGGTCGTACTTGCATTTGATCATATCTTGAGCGGTTTTCTCGATCTGGAGATTTAACTGCTTTGACCGGAATTATCTACCATAGATACCTTCCGAGCGTGGCCACGCATTTTCAGTTAAACTTCTCCTCGAGTGGCCCTGAGATTTAAGACAACCCTGACAAGGGGGTTGGACAATTCCTATCCTACTGTTCCCTTCGCTAACACAGTCCATCATGACCCAAAAGAAGCCCATTTGACCCCCTTTAACGGTTGATCGTAGAGCTAAAATCAAAGCCAATCTGAGGCTGTGTCACCTTGGGCGAACAGTCTCAAGTCAAAGAATCGACTTATGTGAATAATATAGTAGCTCTCGCCACGACCAGGCTAATTATAAAATTTCCAGAACTCTATAAGCGGTCACTAAATGCCCGACAGAGTGTTACACAGTCTGCCTATGTGATCGACTAGTCATCCCATATGACTCTATGACATTTGAACTTGCCATCAATCGCCTCACATTCTAGTCGCTTCGAGACGTCACCTCATACAAGCGACTATGGGCTATACTAAGTTAATCCAGTTCACTTTACGGGGTTCAAATTGACTCTTACAACCCATTTGGATTTCACAAAGTATAAATTGTGAGTTAATAATAATAATTAATAACTCAAACGATAAGAGTTATTGTTATGTGCGAACAATCAATACGATATTGTTGCTCCACATAAACAATCTTTGATGATCATACATCAATTTGTATTAATGGTTTTGTTATATGAATATACCATATATTCACATCTTTTAACCTACAAATTCTGGTTTCCTTATGACTCATATTATCTCGCATAATATGATCTTATTCAAGTACATTTCAAGTCTTTATACTCGACTCGAGTCTCCTTACTTTAAGGAAGCTCCCACTGTTTTCTTAAAACTCATGACATGTTATCCTCATGAACATAGTCATATTGTACTCGAATTTATATTGTAGTTTACCTAAATTCGATCTACTAGTTCTCCTCGAGAAACTTATATCGAAATAGGGCTTTATTTCAACTTATGGCATTTTGATCAAGGTTATATGAATGAATATTTTCATATCTCGGATTCAATCCAAACCTTGTTAACTGATCGGTGACGTTTCATTATCATATAATAAACTCACTTATGATTTATGTTCTTAACATATATTCATCTAGAATTGAAAACCTTATATTCTTTAACCTTTAAAGAATCACCATTCTCTCTAAATGGTAGGTTTCGTTTCCTTAATAACTTTTCTCCCACTGAATTTCATATCACTATCTTATAGTTTAATAACTCCCACTATCTTCATAGTGATTAGGTAAAACATCTTCTCAACTCATAATGAACATTTCATTTTGATTTACTTCAAACATTTTCTCAACTCGTAATGAACATTTCATTTTGATTTACTTCAAACATTTTCTCAACTCGTAATGAACATTTCATTTTGATTTAATTTTCTTTCCCACGGAAAGAATCTTAGTATTATCACGAGAACGGGAGATGATTTCTCCTCTATTATCTTTATAAAACAGAAACATTAACATCATGGAAACGATTTCCTTCTGTTAACCCTCGCGGTTCCTTTTGTCCTCTCTAGGAACTAATGACAACATATGGAACATTTCCTTTTTGTGTCCTCGCGTAGTTTCTTCTGTGTCCTCTCGTAGTTTCTTCTATCCAATCTCTTAGAGTTCTTCTTAAGGACTCCTTATAGGACTCTTCTCTAAGATCCTATGTTTATTTCATTGGTTTGCGGGCGTAGAATTTCTCCCACTCTATCCTTTAAAATAACCGTTATTTAAGAAGGATAGCATTTTCGCCCGTCAACAATGTATTGGATAAAGAATTATGTGAGTTGTGAGACATTAGTTCTCTCATTCGTTTAAGGTAATCATCTTATAACGAACTGATGTTCTTATGTTTGAATTTGAAGTATTTCACGGGATGCAGTTCTCGTTTTTAAGTAAGTCGAATTACTTTTATAATGATCATATCATATTGCTCATGTTATAAATCATATAAAAGCATTTTAAAATCAACACGTTTGATTAAGAACAAAAGGATAACTTGGGTTGAAAACCAAGTCACCACTATTACAACCATTGTTTCAACAAGATTCTTGTCGTACAAGAAATATAAAGTTCTTAATTTAAAATGCAAAATGAAAGAAGACATCAAAATGAAAAATTAGAGTCATGCTCTTCATGTCTTCAATCTTGGATGCTACCTTAGCCATCCATGGAAGGAACTTCAAGTTTCCTTCTCCTTCTCCTTGCCTTTGTCTTTGGTAGGAGCCCCTTTAAAACAATTTATAAACGGGTGAAAATCAATAACTTGTATCAATATACAAAAATTGATTAAATAACATGAATTAGACGAGAATTTATACCTACTGTAAGAACCCTTCCGGCTTTGAGGTCATGGAGATACTTCGGGCAATTCCGCTTCCAATGCCCCATCTTAGTGCAATAATGGCACTTGTCATCAACCTTTGATGACGATGAAGAAGAAGCACCTTTCGTAAAAGTCTTCTCCTTAGGAGATGCGGGTTTGAAGGCTTTAACATTTTTACCCTTGTTGGCCTTGCGCTTAAACTTCCTCTTGCTTTTTGTATCGATATTAAGTACATCCTTTGTGGAACTCTCATTAAGTCCCATATCCCTCTCTGCTTGGACCAACATCTTATGTAACTCGTCCAAGGAGGTTATTTGATTACGCATGTTATAGTTTACCCGAAACTGAACATACGATTTCACTTTGTTGAGGGAGTGAAGGATTTTGTCAATAATAAGCGAGTCGGGAACATTCACCCCTTGCAACTTCAAGGTTTCGGCTAGCTCAACCATTTTGAGCACATGAGGACTAACCCTTTGACCTTCCTTTAAGGTCAAATCAAAGAATGCGGAGGCCGCCTCATATTGGATTACTCTAGGAGCTTGCGAAAACATGGTCGCAATCTTAGTGTAAATCTCATTAGCCGTGGCTAGCTTAATCATTCTTCTTTGGAGATCCGGCTCCATCGAAAATATAAGCACGTTCTTCAAAGCATGCGACTCCTTCATGTAGGTCTCATAGGCCTCACGAGTCGCTTCCGATGAACGAGCACCGGGAGTGGGAGGAGCGGCAATGGTAAGATAACGAGTCTTATCGTCGGCTTCCGTGGCCAACACCAATTGGGCGTCCCAATCTTTAAAATTGGCGCCATGCTTCTCAAGCTTGCAACGATCCATAAAAGATCGAAGCCATGAAACGTGTTGTGGGAGTCGTGGAGCGTTATTTGCCATTGATGCTTGAAAGTCGAAAAATGAACTACAAATGAAAATAAAGGAATTAAAACACAATTATCGTTGTAATAGTTAAACTTGTAAATTTTAAACAAGTTAAGCATCTACTTAATGATCTCTTACCCAATTAAGTAAATGATCCCGAGACCCAAATACACACTAACTTGGGCACGGTTTAGCCGATACATCCCTCATTAATGTGACTCGGTAGATTAACCCCTTAATCGATTCTACTTTTAGAACTCTCGGTCGATAAAATTACATTAATTCTTATCTTAGCCCGAACTTATTACCACTACGGTGGCTCGAATACCTTCGTCGAGATCAACCAAATTTCAAGAATAAGTAATCATATTACCCCACTTCACCAACGTAATAAGGTTTGCACCCCGGTTTAGCCGAGCCTACTCCCTTATGAAGAAGATCCTTCGCGGGTCCTTTACTTTTTGGTAAGGCTATGTCTCGATTTTTAAATAACGTAAGAGATCTTGTCAATTTATTATCTATCTCCTTTATGTGAACTAAGTCGGTGAATTGTCGATAATTTAATTGACACGGTCGATAAAATTGATGAAATGCATGAGTTTGAATGACGATTTGGCTATGCATGCAAACCTGATAAGTATAAACAAAAGCATAAAAACTCAAAAGCATAAATAAAACCCTAGTATGGCCTTTCCTAAAATAGAAAATAAAGTAAATTACAAATTCGGAAACCAACTCCTTTGGTCCCTTGAACTTCACACGCGGCACGCATCCCAAGGCAAACTCCGTCTTGGTCGGAACTCCTTTCCGAAATGGCACCGTCTTCAAGGATCTCCAGAATTACAAATAATTACAAATTTTCTATCTATTTTATACATTATAAAATAAAATAAAACAATAAAATAAAGTGATACGAGATCACATTAAATTACAACCGAATCGATAAACCCTTACATTACGGGAAATATCGATTAAAATCTAAGGCCATAGTAAGTAAATTACATAATTCCAAAATTACGTAAATAAAATATGACATTCCTAAATAATAATTAAATATGCAATGCTTATGCAAAATGCAAAACCTAAGCCAAATTGTCCTATTTAAACACGTTTTAAATATCGTTATTCGTAATAACACGGTTTTATGGAATAACGTGATTTAAATAATTTTAAAATCACTAATCACTCTATGAATCACTATTCACGATTTAGTTAAGTTTCCTAACACATTTTAGGATTCAAAATTTAGTCTTACTCAAATTTCGAAAATTAACTTAACTTATTTTAATATTGTTCGGTTTTAATCGGTTTTACGGGAAATAGCATTAAAATAATCAAACGAGTCATAAAAAATTCGAAAATTCAAAATTCAAAATTTTGAACATACTGAAAATTTTCTTAAGTTTCAGATCCTTAAAACTTAAAAATTTTCGAAATATGCCCTTTTATTTTGTAAATAAGCCGTGTACATGCAAAAAATTTCGAAAAATCGAAAACTACTTCAAAAAATATGAAATAAAATACTAATATAATTTTTACATCTTCCTAGACACTCAAAGTATCTGAAAAATGCATGAAAAACATATGCACACTGATTTAGGGCTGAAAAGTAATGATTATGACTCCTTAAACACTCAATTTCAACTTTAACTCTTTAAAATTAAAATAAAGTTTCAGAAACTTTTGGCACTAAATAAAAATATGTTGATGATCATACATAATATGACTAATATGGGTGAATTTTTTCGGACCATTGAAGCAACTTTTACTATTTTTAATAATTCGTGTCAAATATTACGCGATTTTACCGATTAAAATCATTTCTCATGCAATATTCGAGATTAATAGCTCAAAATTCACATGCATGCTAGAAATAATATATGTGACACTATATTAAATTTTTATGGTCAAATTCGAACTTAAACTATTTAAGCTAAAATATGTCACTAATATTACGATTTTTACGATAAAAATCAATATTCATGCAATATTAAAGAAAAAATTCTGGAAAATTCATCATATATTTTAAATATTGCATGTGACATCTACAAAAAAATTTATAGTTAAATTCATAATATAACTATTTATCCCATATTTAACTCATTTTATGACTATTTAACCATTAAAAATCATAAACCATGCATAAAACTTCAATAATTTCGAAAATTATATATTCATAATATGTTAAATGCATGTGAGAACATATTTAAAATTCATGGCCAGAAACATTATTTAGCTATTTTTCCCATAATAAAACATTTTTAACCGATTTATGGCATGAATTAACCAATTTAATTACAATGATGAACAATATTATTCCATAAATCATCAAAATGACTTAAAACTATTTTAAGACTAGAAAGTATACATGCATTAACATTTTCGTGCATATCCTATATGTACTACTCATTTTCGTTTTTAATTAAAATCGTATTTTCACGCAAAAACGTATAAAATCGAGTTGCATGCAAGCAACCTAATGCTCTGATACCACTTGTTGGGAACTCGGGTAGTCTTACTAACTAGTTCGAAATATATAGTCTTACTAATGTAACTAATAAATCTCATATTAGTTTAGTTTAACCGATCTTAATCTTATGCATGCAAAATTACCATGCGGAAATGTTAAGGAAACGAGTTCTTACAACCGGTCCAAGAATGTGCTTAGGACGATCCTCCACGGAGCAACCAAAATAGCTTGCCTTCTTTACGTTGCACCCAAGACCTACCCTTAAACACCGAAATCCGAACCCGAGCTAGGAGACGGAATTGGGTTAACTTAAAACCATAAGCTAATACTCTCTTTATTAGTCTAGTGAAATACTACAATAATTTGTAGTATGAAATATTATGTAGATAATATTTTAGAGGATTTTAGAATTTTCTACACTTAGAAAATATAAGCCAAATAGCATGAATGTGAAAATGTGAACAACTCACAATATTTAAGGTGGATGGTGAAAGTGGCGTGTGAAGAGGATGCATGGAGGAGGAGGAGTGCTTTTGTTCTTACCCATATTATATATAGGCATGCATACCTATCATTAGGTTTAAGGCTACCTTAATCATTATGTGTAAGGTATTATTTTAACTATTAAAACCCTTAAACCATCCTCCATGAAACCGACACAATTTATGTAAAATGGACATCCATTTTACAAATTATAATTTGTACAATTGTGTGACATGTGACATCCTATGTCAAGAAAAACAATTGTATTAATTTAAAAATACATGTTTATCAAATAAACATTATTTCTAAATTAATTAAATCACATTTAACAAATTTATTTAGTAATTCGTAATTACCGTCCCAAAATATGGTTATTATAATAATCGTCAATACGATATACAACGTTTGTTATAACCATGTACCATTCACATTCTAAATTCGACATTTAATAAATATCGATTAATATTTGACAATTGACACATTTCAATTTCAAATATAAATCTTACTTTAAGATTCAACCTCTGAATTCTCAATATATGGTTTTAAGAATATCGATCAATCTGCATCCTATACAATTAATCAATATAATATTTAAGGGGTCTGTCCTATAGGTGTGACCTAAAGGGATCAACTGACTACCACCGTCATACGACAGTAATGTTAAACTCTAGTCAGCCAATCATTACCGATTAATGTTGGTCAGTTGACTAAATCAATATTGGATCGTCCCTTGCATATTCATTTCATAAGATTTATGACAATGATTTTTATCACTGTCGTGATCGCACTATTGTTGAGGACACATTTTCCAACACAAATGTGATTGTTTTTTAAATAAATAAATCTATATAAAATAATAAAACACAAACCACTACCACGCTATTTTTCCCGCCTATTTATCCACCTTCCAACCTTAATCCACTAAAAATATTATTATAATTATTTACAAAATTTTATTCTAACTTATCTTCCTAGAATATAGATAGTCTATTGTCTATTATTCACTATTCATATTATAATTATTTACAAAATCTTATTCTAACTTATCTTCCTAGAATATTGATAGTCTATTATCTATTATTCACTATTCATAAAAGCACTATTCATATTATAATTATTTACAAATTCTTATTCTAACTTATCTTCCTAGAATATAGATAGTCTATTACTCCCTCCATTCTTTTTATATCACCCCATTTCTTTATACACGTTTGCCGATATTCATTTTGTTTTGATTATACTTTAGCTACATACTACTAAAAATTATAGAATTTTGATATTCTTAATCCTCTTATCAAGACAATCCAAAAATGATCTCACATGAATATATTTCTATGAACGGATTAAGAGAAAACTGACGTTGAATACTCGATTGTGAATTTGTGATCTCACATGAATATATTTCTATGAACGGATTAAGAGAAAACTGACGTTGAATACTCGATTGTGAATAGTGTCAAAAAGGGAAATTAGGTGATATAAAAAGAATGGAGAGAATATCTATTATTCACTATTCATAAAAGTAAAAAATTATGTCACCAAAAAAAAAAAAAAAAAGTAAAAAATTATACACTAGAAATCGAGCCCAAGACCAATGGGTAAGAATTTAACATTTTTACCACTAGATCACTAGATTTGTATTATACATTTATTAGGATAACATATATTTATCATGTGATTATAACATATCTTCTTTTCCTATACGTATAAATTTAACTAAAAAATTATATTATAGAAGCATTGGATAAATGTCTTTAGAGATGATTTCACATAATTTATTATCAAATTATTTAATATTATAATTCCAAACGGATAATAAAATACGTGAAAGCACGTTTAAAAATAAAATGAGTACACTTATTATGTATGTATATAAGTATAATAAAAGAACAACTAGACACTTGCAATCCCACATTAAATTTTTTTCCCGCATAACATTCTCTTAACATTATTTTATTCTGACAGGTCCACCCATATTTGCATAATGGATAAAATATTTTTAAAAATATTTCATTTGAATATTAATTAATTAGTAATAGCATGCAAATGCTCATTTCATGGGATGAGATGATACTAAAAGACGGAAAATTGTACATGTTTTTAACAATGGATAAGTTTTATAGTAATTGTGAAATTAAGGTGGTACATAATTACATATTACATAATATTAACCTTTTGATTCATCATAAAAAAAGACTTACATTATAAGATAGGCTTAAATTTTTTACAATTATTATGTTGATTAATATGTTATTACTTCTGGAGTAATGTTGAGTCATTGATTAATTTTACAAATAATCAAATGCTCTTAGAAAACCGTTTTTTACACATCAAACATATTTTACGGCATATT
Organism: Silene conica; assembly: GCA_029255685.2. NCBI lineage: Eukaryota > Viridiplantae > Streptophyta > Magnoliopsida > Caryophyllales > Caryophyllaceae > Silene > Silene conica. The sequence continues at coordinate 85,124,248 of CM055314.2, forward strand.
AAAATTTTCTACAGAAATTATTTTATCATAATTTAATAACGTAAAATCGTTTTATATGAGATTTATTAGTTGTTTTATATGTAGAAATAGCAAATGTTTTGTAAGCGGGTTTTCAATTTCACAAATTCTTAGATAAGACGACAATCACAATTAATTTAAACAAGAAAAAAATAAATAGAATGTGGTTTTGAGAAGTCTTAATTTAAGATGGTCAAGATCAACTATTATAATAGTTTATTTATGTTATTAGCTAATAAACTCATTAAGGGGTTGTTTGGTTCAGTGCGTAGGAATGAAATGGAATGGAATGAGAAACCATAATGGTATGGGGTTCTAATTCCATTCCATTAAAAACTTGTTTGGTTCATGAAGTCATGCTGCTAACATCGTATCTAATTCCATAAACCTGAAGGAATGAAGTTGAAATACAAGGGGGAGAGGTGGGTATGGGATTCCAAGGGGTTGGGGTGGAGTTAGAATTCATTGTGTATCTAACTCCATTCCAAAATCACCCAACCAAACACTTGAATCAACTCAATCCATTTCATTCCATTCCAATGTAGTCAACCAAACACCCCCTAAATGTATGTTATACATGACATACAATTAATATTGATCATACATACTTTTACTATATACTTCGTATAAGACCATCTTAGCATAATAACAAGTAAAAAAGAACAACCTAACCGCTTTTTAACTTTTAATTTGAATTAATATTAACTACTAATATTATATTAGCCCATTGACATATTGTGATAAAATAGCTATAAAATACTATAAATTCTACTATTTTGTATTATTTATATACATATAATTATATAAGTATCAAACTTATAGTTTTTGGACATTTTCTTACGAGGGTATATATTGGTTGTTCTGAATAACACAATAGCTAATTATTAATGAGCTGTTTTCAACATAACTATGTTCTACCAAGGCCATTGGATAAAAATATTTATATTAATTTAGTGTAAAATCATGTAATAAAAGTGAATATGTAATTCACCAAAAATATGGCCAGTAACGGGTTTTACAAAGTTGAACTGAACTGGTCGTAGTGAAGCTAATTTGAACCGAACTGAATTAAAACAAGAGTTAACTATACATAGACTATTCCATATATGTCATAATAATTATACGAACGTTGTTGTATTAGTTTAAAAACATATTGCAAATATCTGATATTTATTTTCTATGTTTACCTTTTAATTCTAACTATTTTAATCATGTGTAATTTGATTATTAAATCAAAATAGGGATGTGCCAATGTCAGTGAGACATGTACCCTCTTACTTTAATGTTAAAAATATAATAAACGTTGAATTTAAATTTAATATAACTTTAGTTGTATGTGTAAAATATTGTATATTTATATTTAAATCACTAGTACAAAAAACCCCTATCGTGTCGCCGATATCGTGACGGTTCTAATATAAAACGACATAAAAGGCAAAAAAATTTGGCGGGAACAAATTTTTTAGGCTATAGGGAGTCTATGGTGACGGTTTTAATAAAGAACCGTCACTATAAAATAAATCATTTGTGTCGGTTCTGAGTCAAAACCGTCACTATAAGTCATTTGTGACGGTTATTTGTATAACTGACATAAAAAATGACACATAAAATAATGACAAAAAACAACACTTTTTAATCAAAAACCGCCACGCATAATTTTTGTGACGGTTTTAAATATAATATACGTATATACAAAGAACACTTTTTTTTTTGGTAAAAGGTAAGTAAGATATATATCGTGATTACATGGCGATACAAAATAAGACCATGTGAGGACACAATGACAGATTCCTTTCGGCTACCCCATCCCAAAATCTACTGTTACGTTATCACTAACTAGCAAAACCATACACAAATATTAAGCCAACTAAGAAGCCCATAGTCCCTGATTGACCACAATCCCACGCCAACATGCCCAGTACATGTCTCTCCGTGAATAATTGTGCTCATAGCAGCTTATTCAAGGCCCAAACACGTCCTTCTTACCAAACACAGTCCATCATCTACAACCTGAGATCCCAATACAGAACCTCACTGCTACTGCGCTCAATTCTCCCTGACCAACTGTATTGAAGTAAACTGCTACAACTTAGACGCGCGCCCTTCTTCATCTCCCTCCTTATACCCTAATTAACTCTTGCGATTCATAAACACTTCCTTCCCTCTGCAATTATCACACTTATAAACACACGTATCAATTCCTTCCCTCTGCAATTATGATCTTCGCATCAAGTATTCAATTATTAATCAATTCCTCCATCACTCGAAGATTTGATTTCCTGATATCAGCTCTTTGTGATTTAACTGCTGACTTAAGAAAGGTATCAACGGAAACTTCACTCGCAATTATCAATTTTAGCATACTATTATTGCTTTTCTTATGTTGTCTATTTTGATATTCATCTCACACCTATACTGCTGTTAGACGTGAGGAGGATTCTGCTATTAAGGAGTTGAGGTGATTAATTTGCTTGTATTTTTGGCTGTGAACCAAATTAGCATGAAATATATTTAAGGCTATTGCGGAGTATATGGTTTGGAAACGAGGAACTGTATTTGTAGGAAACCTTGTGTTTGGGATGTGGCACTCATATTTAAACTGACTTGAAACCGAAATGGAAGTCGTCACTAACTTGAACATTTGTTTAACCAGGACCCAATGAATTTCATTCAACCAACCCTACTGATATATTCTTGATGGCAAGAAACAACTTGTATGCCTTCTATACTTAATCTCACATTGGTATATACTGCAAGAAGAATGTAAAAAAGCTAATTAATGTCAATGTACATTGCAGCAATTGTTATCTAGAAGGTGGATTTACTGAAGATAGTTCGTATCAACATTGCTATGGGAGTGTTGGTGTTCGATCTCCATTTCTCAATTTTGCACCAGGTTCAATTCAGTGTAATTTCCGATGGTAGCGAGGAACGCACTTTCTATATTGTGAATTAGGTTCCTGTGGTAGCAAGGATTCTGCTATTCTAATAAATTCTCGGTTCACCTTCCTTTGTCATGCAGCCTGTGAAGCACCTCTCGTCCTCCCGCTTGGAGGCTACACTTATGGCGAGAAGTGTGTATTTCTTGCCAATGATTGGCATGCAAGCCTCGTTCCAATGTATGTTCATTTGCCGATTTTTCTTTGCTCCTTCTGAAGTTACTTGACCTCTCTGCGCTGTTAATCGTTCCTTATAGTGTCTAAACCTTGTCTTTTAAAAAGTTCACTTGCATACAAAGGCAAAAGATGACCCTTTTTTAAGCAATTAACCCATCTATTATCATGTTGAGCTTAAACCAGTTTGGCTCTTTGGCAGGGGTACTATGATTTGTATAGAAAGTGGACGATCATGGTTTTTTGAAGGGAGTAATCATGTTTATTGGTCATTCTGCTGAAAGTTGGAAAGGAAACAAATTTTGCTTCACATTTTGCCATTAAATCCACTGGAAGCTTGTAGTTGATCACATGTTTATACTCGGTCTGTTATGATGCGGGCAAACTATAAGTGTAATTAGATCAAATTATTAGGTTTTCTGTGTCGTGTTTTTCTATTTTTGTTAAAGGTGTTAAATAAATGCTGATCATTTTGTATGTTCTTGGTCTGTTAAGATCTGAATCTTGTCAATTTTATGCATCTTTTTAAAATGATCAAATTTCAATGGGGATGTTATATCTCTGGCCTTGTATACAGTTCAACTGTTTTTACTTGATACAATTTTGCTGCTTAACTTGTGAATGTTGCTAACTACAGTTAACAATAATTTGTTCATTTTGTAGACTTTTGGCATCTAAATATTGTCCTTATGTATTTTACAAGGATGCACGAAGTTTACTTGTTATACATAACATGGCTCATCAACTATTGATTACTCGGGGGGATGAAAATTACCTACTTGTGCTCCATCTTGGGGAAATACTTCACTCACAATTTCAGCATATGTTAGAGGAGTTTTTGGGGAACCAGACTGGCAGACTGGCAAACTGCAGTCTGGGCTGCATTCTGCTGCTTCTGGTACAGACATGCAATATGTACAACATTCTGCTACTACTGAAACATGCCCCTCTGCATTCTGCTGTTTCTGCCTTTCTGGTGATCAGCAGTCTACTGCTGCTGGTGATCAGCATTCTGCTGCTGCTGGGACGGGCATCCAGTCCTTCCAGTACTTTTCTATACTATCAATTTCAGTAGTATGTTTGTCTTTTGATATTCCTCTCAAACTTATACTGCTTCCTTAATTTAGCTTACTGTATAATTAAATTTTTTTTGTTTTTTTTGGGTAAGGTAAGATTATATAAAAAAGGAGATTAAATCCTATCTTCCTACTCAAGCCTAAATATTCTTGCCTAATCTTACGCCTAATTATCGTCTAACGCATAGGCTATTATCTATCACAATGTAAATATGTAATCATCTCTATCCCCAGAAGGATTGGTTTTTGCAAAAACATCTTGAAAACCCGAGCGCCATGACTTTAGGTGTTAGAATTACTAACTGAATTGTGTTATAGGTCAAAGTTTCTTGATTCAGTTCAAGTTTCGCCAGTTAGAAATACCTCCGAATTACAATGTTGATCACTTAGGTATTCCTACTGTTTGCTTAATAAATCTGTGCTAACTGCTACACTGATGAAGAGCCCTGTACTACATGCAAAATTGAAGTGATTGTAATTTTAGACTCCATATTATATTATTATTAATGATTTATGTAGGATTTTTTGTTTTATATAGTACATAAGCTTCTTTAAGTGTTGCCGTCATGATATTCAACAGTTGTATATTCACTCAGGCTGCATTGGCAGATGTGACGACACACTCGGAGAGTTGACAACTGTGATATGTGGAATGGGGTCTCGCAATCTTGACCGAGATGAAACCTAATAAGTTTATAGCCGATGTTGTAGCCGCGGTTCTGGTATATAACTTGCATTTGCACCTGTTTTCAAATTTTGTAATGCTATGTGTGAGTTGTGAGTTGTGACTACTTGAATAAATATAATCTGAAAAGGTAATTGCCTTGAAGTTAGTTGTACTTTAAAACTTCTGTGCGGATCATATGTTTGTTTATTTACTTTCAAGAATCGTCGCACAGACCAGATTTGATCTAAAAAAGTTCTGGCTTAATCTATTTCCAATGAAGCCGAAGACTCGCTACAATTTGGCATTGTAATATGGTGGAATAACTGAAAATGACTTATTAAAGTGTCTGCGTTATTTGATCATGAAATTGCAGTAGATTAAAGCTATTCTTGACTAGCGGAACAGCCCCCTTGTATTCTCAATAGAATAACATGCTTGTATACATCCAACTCTCTTATCATAGTTTCATCATTATTGGCAGTGGTCCATTTCCTAAGTTAATTAGGGGATTGATAGAATAGTTGGATACTGGTTTACTACCGCCTTTTTTTTATGCATAGCATCAGCGAGAAGCCGAAATTCAACTTCTGGCAGCAATTGGACAAGCAATGTAAGGCAAGTTCACGTCTAGTAAGCACATCCTCCTTGCATTTATTCCTTTGGTTCCAAATATGATATATTGTGGCATTTATGATCCCATTAATCATAGCTCTTTTAAGTTTACTTCCTCTAATCTACCTTCGCCAATCATTCTGGACATTTTGATGCATCTAGTACCGAGTCCAGTGGGATATATGGGCTAGAATCTTCTTACTATATCTTCTGTATTGTTGTTGTAGATGCAGTAGTTAGTATCAGTCACCTATCTTTTTGTGGCTGTTATTGCTTCTGATTACCCCTTCCTATTATTATTGTAATAATTGTATCTCTTGCGTCTAGTTGAGAGAGATTTACTTCAGTAATTGCATCACACATGCTTTTTAGGTGTCATAAGTTATAAACTGACTTGAACATTATGATATGTGTAGTATCATTTCGATTTTATATACAAATGAAGGATGAAGGGTGAAGGATGATACAAGTTCTGAATATTGAAATTTTCAAATTTTAGAGAAGGTAAGCATTTAAGTTTTTCAGTTCATGTATTCCGTATATGTCGTCGCCAGTTCAGCATTTGATTTTTGGATTTCAAGGTGATCAATGGCTCTCTTAAAACAAGATTATTTCGCCCTGATTTTGTTGACGGAGTTGACAATTACAGGGTTATTTGTTAACTCAATGATGCTATCAGTGTCAGATACCTTAGGGTGCAAAGTCATTCCATTTAAGATGATTTAAAAGGAGACTCAACATAGGCTAAGTTGAGAAAAAGACATCAATTTGGTCATATTGTGGACCCATACGGACATACCTTTTGAAATTTGAAGTGGCAAAAGGCATAATATTGATAGTTAGATTTTTGGTTTAGGGCTGCACAAGTTTTTGTTCAGTGGTTCCTTTTAGCCACCCTGCCTTCTGGAAAACCTTCATTTGAGACCTAGAGAAAACCAAGAAAGTTTTGTATGGGAGTTAGCTTTTGCACTTTCACTCCACATTGTATATACATATTCCTTTTCAGCAGTATATATTATGATATGATAATAACTGGGTGGTATATAGGTCTCTTTGTTGTTAGTTAGGAATATTTAAGGGTTGCTTTTTCGACATAAATTTACCCATTTCATATTTTTCGACATAAATATACACAAGGAAGTATTCTCAATACCTAATAAATCCTGCTTTGGTTTAGGAACGCACCCATCCACCCACTTAAAAGACCAAACATTCATATTAGATCCTAGACCAGGTTTCCATCCAACATTTCGTTTAAGAAACTCCAGACCATAAATAATACTACGTGATCCCCAAGACCAACTTTGAGACCCACGCGTTTCCATTCCCCTTCTTGGATCTGGATCTTTAAGAATTAGGTTCCGAAAAATCTTGCTAAAAAACGAATCTGTATTCTTAATAATCCGTCATGCGTTTTTAGCAAGAAGAGCCTGATTCATACATTCCACATTCCGGATACCCAGTCCACCCCTTGATTTTGGTAAAGCGAGAAAGTTCCTACTACAGGAATGAATGCCTCTCATAGATTTATGACCAACCCACCAAAAATGAGCTAACAAAGCATTAATCTTTGTTGCCACACTTACCGGAACTTTGAAAGCCGATAGAAAGTAAACTGAAAGATTGGAAAGGACGGACAAAATCAACGATAGCCTTCCTGCTGCAGATAGAAAAATCCCATTCCAAGAGGAAATACGCTTTACCACATTATCTACTAACTCATTATGAATGCTCACCTTTGATCCTTGAACCTCCGTAGAAATTCCTAAATATTTACCAATTCCTTTATTCTGCCTGATATTGAAGGAACGCAAACATGATCGCACACCAGCCAGCGACATAGACGGACTAAACAAAATACCCAATTTATCATCATTCAGCACCTGACCCGACACAAGGCAATATTTCTTAACCACCTTACTGAGAACAGAACAGCAATTTCCTCTATTCTTCAGAAAGAAAATAGAATCGTCAGCAAAGAACAGATGAGACAGACTCGGTGTTTGCCTATTAAACTTAACCCCTTCAATCTTTCCCTGTACTTCCGCACGAATAACATTAGCAGATAACACCTCCATGCAAAGAATAAAGAGATATGGAGACAGGGGATCCCCCTGGCGAAGTCCACACGTCGGCTTGAATTGCTCGCATGGACTTCCATTAAAAAGCAATTCATACGAAACAGTACAAACCGTACTCATAATGAGTCCCTTAAGCTTCTCCGGAAAACCAAAACGTACAAGTACAGCTTCTAAGAAATCCCATCGTACTCGATCATAAGCTTTGCTCATATCAGCCTTGTAAGCAAACAAACCATGCTTACCATACCTGTGCGAATTGATACGATGAATAGCCTCATTTGCCAGAAGAATATTATCACTAATCTGTCGACCAGCAATAAATGCATTTTGAAAGTCTCCAACAAGATATTGCATAATTCCCAAGAGTCTATTCGCGACACACTTTGAGATAATCCTCATAATAACATTGCAAAGACTGATAGGCCTGTAATCCCCCACAGTTTCTGGATTGTCACATTTCGGAATTAAAGTAATATAAGTTCTATTCATTTCCTTCAGAACAAAACCAGAATTTAAGGTTCTCAAAACTGCCTTGGTGACATCCTCCTTGACAAAGTACCAGCATTTGTGAAAGAAAATCCCCGGAATACCATCAGGACCCGGAGCTTTCAGTGCTCCCATTTGAAATACAGCCTTCCTCACCTCCTGAGCTGTAAATGGTCTTGATAAACGTGATAAATCCTCCTCCTTAATACGAACATTAACATCATTCACCACTCTTTGGAACACTCGATCACGCCTCTCCTCCGCCATTGCACACCTTTGTGGGTTGTACAATTGAACAAAAAATTGTTGAAAAACAGCCTGCATCTCCTGAACATCATACAGCCAATTACCATTCATGTCTTTGATCCCATAGATGAGATTCTTACCTGCCCTCCCCATCACCCAGTTAAAAAAGAACTTTGTACACGTATCCCCATCAACAATCCATTTCAACTTAGCCCTCTGTTTCCAAAACTTAGCAGCAGCCTCAGCAAAACCAACCAAATCCGAATGAACCCGGAGGTACTCTTGCTCATCCCCACCACTAAACGTAACATCCATTGCCTTTTCCAACTTTCCATCAAAATCCTCCCATGGACGCTCCCATTCCTTTCGCTTTTCCAACGTCCACTTCTTGATATTTGTACGAGCAACAGATAATTTACGCTGAATTCTGAATGCTGCTGAACCCCGCACCATAGCCAACCAGCCAGACTTCACGGATTCAATACAGTCCTTATATTCCAAAGCCCAAGCATCAATTCTAAAAGGCGTCTTATGGTTATTAGCAAGAAGATCAAAATTTATCTCTAGGGGCGCATGGTCAAATAATTGTATTGGATAATGACGAATACCCGTATTTAGAAAAACATGTAACCAATTTTTTGATCCAAGAGCCTTATCCAAACGCTCATATACCCGTTTACGCCCCTTCCGATTATTACACCAAGTGTATCGAGGCCCTTTAAAGCAAATATCGATCAATTCATGCTCAAGTTTCCAAAAACTAAAATCGAGTGCACCCTCAATAGAATTGTTTGCTTGACTTAACTTATCATCCGCACATTCCACTTGGTTAAAATCCCCAAGAATAATAAAAGGAAGATCAAAATCAGTCAACCATACACCCAACGAAAGCAAAACATCCATCCTTTCATAAACCTTAGGTGCGCCATACAACAAAACCAAGTAATGTGGCCGGTCATAGTACTTGGTACACTTCAAAATAACAAAATTCGTACAAGCTGTAACTAAGCTCATACTGGCCTCAGCCCGCCAACCGACCCATAAGCCACCGGATGCACCCCTCGCATCAAAACCCCCGACTTACAGAAACCATACGACCTAAACAGACTCGATACTTTATTTATATCACATTTTGTTTCCATAAGAAAAATAAAATCATAATACTTAGACTTAATAAACGCTCTAATTCTCGGAATTATAGGGACGAGCGTGTCATTTAGACCCCTACAATTCCATGACAAACCAATCATTCCTTTCCTTGGAGGTTGGGATGGGCCAACCTCCGCAACTCCCTTACCATTCCCTACCGAGCCCGAATCACTCGATATGTCCATATCCACATCCTGAACTTGAATGCGAAACCCATAACCGGAGGACTCATCATTGCTCGCCCCAACCTGCCCATGATCAGCCTTATACCCCACACTGCCCTCCAAGCATCGACGCTTCCCGATTCCAGCCAAATAACCCCTAGCACGATCACGAGAATCAAGCACTCCAGCCGGTACCATATAATCTTCTGCCTCGCTAGCACATTTCCTCTTAGCCGCAAAATCCATGTTCTTTATCATCAAATTTGCCTTGGTCTTGTAAAACAGATGCTTCAAGCCACCCATTCCTTCCGACGCACTCTCAAAAAGACCACAACCCCATTCTTTAGCTCCCTCATCCTCCTTGACCGAGTTAACCATAACAATATTCCCATCTTTGTCAATACCTAGAACTTGCATCCGTTGTGGATCCACCATCTTACCCTTCCCTTTTCCATGTCCAGTCCCCGAGCCCTCCCCAATCTTCTTAACATTGTGTTCAAATTTTGTAGCAGCAACTTGAAGCTCCTCTTCCTTATTCAGAATACAATGAGGTGTATCCCTCAAAAAATCTTTCCCCGCCTGAACCAAAGCTTCTTCCATAGCTTTAGCAGCACACGCAATCCCAGCCTCCACTTGATTTGGATTAGAGGCTTCAGTAACAGAAACATCCACCATGGCCTCATCATTCCCCCAATCATCCTCTTCTTCAGCGCGCTTACTTGCCCAACATTCACAATCCTTCTCACATTCTACTTCGGAATCACTCCTAGTAACTGACTCCGTTCCCGTTCCATAATAGATTGGAGAAGGGGTAGTATTCTTCTCTGGACTGGAATCATCACTTAGAATAATCACATTATTCACTGGTTCTGGAATCACATTTGATGGCCCTCCCTGACCTTGACCATGATTACGAAAGTACTCCTCTTCTTCCAATCGTTGTTGCTCTCCTCCAGGGTAAAAATAGAAAACCGGCAACCCCTCAGCAGGTGGGGCGAAAACTTGATTATATCCCCGACTTTCATTAGAAATCGTAGTATAAATTCCACTACCAGCTATGCGACCCGCAATATTACCTTGAATCTGCAAATCCTTATCATAAACATCATGACCTTCATATCCAGACATATGAGCAATAAAAGGATCCATACCCGGACCTTGTTCCACAACCATAGACTGCACATAAGACAAATTCCCTAACGCCCCAAAGTCTTCATTGGCAGTTTGAAAACCATCACTACCTTGCTCCTCCTCAATCCACCCCCATACCCATTCCTCATAGTAGGAGGATGTAAATTAGAAGAGGAAGGACCTCCTGCCTGACTCTGCTGTACGCCCTGACTCCCACCAGCCACATTACCACTACCCGTAGCCGAAATATTCCCTACACCAGTTTGAAAAATAACCGGACCCGAAAAAGGTTGGGCCGTCACTGTAAAATGCATTCCTGGATGTACCCTACCAGCAGGAGTAACTCCAATATCAAAATCCACCAGCCGCTCTTCTTCCTCCTCATCCAACCTTCGATTTCTTCTTCTTCTGGCACTCCCCACCTTCACCTTTGATGAAGTAAACTTAGTAGTAGATGGAGTGGCACGAAGATCAAGATTAAACATTGTATGACTTGTTTCTGCTTGAAAAACAACGAAACCCCTCTCAGATGTCTTTTCCAACATAGTCTTAATGTTCGCAACCACTGAAATAATACTATCCTTGCATTGAGTTGCCCGATGCCCTATTTTACCACATCTCACGCAGTACTTGAAAACCTCTTCATATCGAAACTGGATCCATAAAAGGTTCCCATCATTGAGAGCGAGAAAAAACCCAGGTACTAAAGGCTCATTAAGCTTAATACAAGCCCGGATCCTGAGGTAATCATTATTAGGAACGAAGTCAAAGTCCTCTACCTTAAACTGCTCACTTAACAAATTACCTACAACATGACCCACATGAACCGATAAATACTCGAATGGTAATCCACATACACGCACCCACATTTCCGCATACGGGAACCGTACAGTACGAGGAACTGTATCAGGATACCATTTCGCGAAAACCATGAGTGCACCATCGAGAGTTGCGGTACTTCTACTAAGCAATGCCTCCACATCCTCATTCTCCTCACAATGAAGTACATAGAGTTCTCCCATCTGAAACACAGTCACCCTTCCTTTGGTGTCCCACTTTTTACGAATAAGATTACTAACCTTAGGAGCTTCAAATAAACGATAATCAACCAGGAAACCCAACAAACACCGTCCCCAGAATTCCCGTGACTTACCCAAAGTTCTTGGGTCAATATTAACCACCCCACCAGTTCTGGGAAAACGCCATGCATTAGAATGCATGGGGTTCCTTGGATCAAAACCCTCATTTGGAGAATCATTTTGTTGCATTGGTTGAATATTATCAGGTAGATTATGTTGATCATTCAGTGATTGAACCCTATCCTCACTCATAAAGTCACCCCCATTCCTATCTCCCATAAACCTCCCAAATTGATGTTCAAAATCCATGATTAAAAGAAGAGGACGTAAGAAAAGAAAAACTGAAATGAAGAAGTGATGCTCATCTCTCAACTGTGAAAAGCTTAAATAGACGAAAAAAGAAACCCTAAAAATCTTCCCCAATCAAAAGACTCCTCAAAACCCTAAAAAGTAAACCAAATTAATTGGCCAACCGTTAGAGCATGTCTAATGCAACCAATAACCATAAAAGACATGATTACCAGAAATTTATTGCGTGATTAAAAGAGCAAGCGTGCAGCAGTAAGAATACGCAGAGCCCCAAAACTCCTTCCCCATGCAATTATTATTTCTGACACCGACGCCTAGAAACCCTAATAGCCCAATGAAATCCCGCAGAAAACACTAATTCCCTTTGCCACCACAATGCACCAATCCAAACGAAAGCTTTCCTTGTAAACTTAAACAGAAATGATCATTTTTAAGAGAACGAAAAAACGAATGAAGAAACCCAGATAAATCATAGCAAACCCTAGGTTCTCCAATAAGCTAATAAGAAAAGACTAGACGTATTATAAATCAGAAACTTTAAAACTTGAAATAAGAGATCCTTTGAAACTCTAGATTAGATTGTAAAAGGAAGGAAGAATTTGATTAGATTAAAATATTTTTTAAGCAAGAAATTGATAATTGAAAGAAGAAGCTCTCAATCGCGGAGAGAAAGTACTCTCTCTGTTTTTTAGAGAGAGAAAAAAATCGCGGAGAGAAAGACCTACTCAGGAAGAGACTTGATGTGCTTATTTGTATGCCTTTGGTATGGACTATTGGATCATTGAAATTTTTCTTAGGCGTCATTCTAGTGATCAGTTTAAAGGAACGTTCTTGATTATGATCTATGTTATTAGACATTCTGCGGAAAATAATGAAATAATAGAGCCAAAATAGTTTGAGCAAGTATTTCTTATTTTTTTTTTTTACTTATTTTCTTTTTTAAAAAAAAGCATCTCATTATTGATTTTCTTAAATGTAGATTATTGAAGATTCAACCATGTCAGTTGAAGATATGAATGAAGTTAAAGAGGTGTGGGCTACAAAATGTTTCGATAACATGTAATTTACATTAAATTATTGGATATTTACTTAGCTTGTTACTTGGTTGAGGTTATTGCTGAGGATACTTGTTGCTTGTTTTCTCGGATTATACATCGTTGGGAAACATAATAGTGTTATTGTATTGTTGGATGAGAATATGAGATGTATGATTATTTCGAAGCTATTGTATGAAGTATTATTTTGTTGGTAATTGATTAAAATTCTTTGTAGGTATTCTTACATCAATATTTATATTCGGCCAGCATCGATTTAGGGGGGGTGTTGTCCAAATTAGCTAGCTATTTTTTTTTAAATATATAAATAAATATATATATATGTATATGTATATATATATGTATATGTATATGTATATATATGTATATGCAAGATCCGGTGAGAACGGTTATTCGGTGCATACGGTGAGAACGTATATCTACCATTAGATTAAAAGAGACCCGACGACCCACATTAAACCTTGAACAAACCCCAAATCACCTGATACCAAAACTTCCCGCCATCCCTCTCCCCCTTAACTTCAGCACCGACTTTGCCTCTGATGCTGGAACGACCACCAGATTCCTCCGCCACCGACACGCACCTTCCACCGCTCATCTTCCCCTATCACTTATCGCCAACCGTCGTCGCTAACGATGACCCGAAACACTGTTGAGCCACCAAATAACATTGACGGTACTAACGCAACTCCGACCGTATTACACCAATCAACGCCCTTTTTCATCATTTCCCATCCCTGCAATCCTATTACTTGCCGCCTCCGGTGAGTTCCAATTTATGCGATGGTAAAGTTAAAATTAGAGAAGGTTGTTTAATTAGTCTGCAATTCAAATTAAGGGTTTATTTGTGCTTGGTGTGGTATCGACTAAATGAATTGATTTATGAGTGAAGTTGTGTAATTAATTTAACTTGTTGAGATTATTACAGTAGTGTTTAGATAACATTCTTGAATTTTTTTGTAACATCCCGTATTTTCGTAAAATCTAATTTAAGCGTTTTAAATTATTTTATGTAATAAAATAATATTTTAATAATTTATTTCGAAAGTTTTTAATTTAAAAGTAAGATCCGTCTTAAGAACCTCAAGTCCTTAAGACGAATACAACTTGGCAAACTTAAAGTCCGTCCTTAAAAACCCATTTGTGTTTTTCCAACCCGTTTCCATTGAGCGGAAAGGACAACTCTTAAAACCCTCATAAACCCATATGTCGACATTTACTCATCTTCAAAAATAAGAACACTGACATTGTTTTCCTCACAAAACCTCCATAAAACCTTCCTTTCTTTTGTGAAATTCTTCATCATCCGTTCTTCAAATCACAAAAGTAAGTACATTTTCGGAATCCTCGTTCAATTTCCAAGTCATCCGTCACTTCGGTTTCTCAATTCCATCACTTCGAAAATTCAGCCTGTTTTGCATAAATCTGTTTTATGTTCCTAAACTGGTTTTTCCGTGTTGTAGGTGAAAGACTTGACAACCCGGACGTTGATAGCTTCATACTCGAGGAAGATCTTTAGCCGGATAAGCTTAAGAGGTGACGATAATGAGAAACTCGGCCTTTATGTGTATATTAGCATTTTTGATGTGATTCTTGTGTGGTTTCTGTTTTTGTTGTTAAAGCTTGATCAAAGGACTTAGTAACATGTTTAGGATTATGTTATGATGTTGATTTCATGCTTGAATCGATTGTTATGTGTTCTTAAACATATTTTCAGTTTTTCTCATTTTGCGACGGATACATGTTGATTCCGTTTGAGGATTGTTATGGGACTTACTTGCTGGTAGATTAGTAGTGATTGATGTTTAATATTGTTGGGTAAACATCTTGTGTAGCAAATTTGAAGGTTGTAGGTCGTTTAATGGAGTTTTCATAAGTTGCGTTTTTTGCGAAATTGTGTTACAGGCTCTCTGAGCCGGTCGACCGACCGGCCGCCGGTCGACCGGCTGGGAGAGCATTTGGGTGTTTTCCGTAAAATTAGGAAAAAAGGCTTTTGGCTGCCAGCCGGCCGACCGGCTGCCTGCCGACCGGCTGGTAGTCACTTGAGTTGTGTTTGTTGCGAAGAACTTAGATTAGGAAGGGAGCCCAGCCGGCAGACCGGCCGCCTGCCAGCCGGCTGGGAGTGCATTTGGGAAAGGTTACGAGTTTTGTGAAGGCTTGGGAAGGTCTTCCCAGCCGGCCGACCGGCTGCCTGCCGACCGGCTGGGAGGCCTTTGTGTTGTTTCGTTTTGGAAAAGAAAGAAGGAAGGCTGAGAGGTCACCAGCCGGCCGACCGGCTGCCTGCCGACCGGCTGGGGACCTCTGTAGGCTATTTTTGGAAATTTGTAAATCGTTCGTAACTTTTAAACGGTTGATCGGTTTTGTTTGAAACTCGTTTTGTGTACCTTTGATGAGTTTTTGAGGTCCCCGGTGTACGGGCAACGTTATATTGGGTTCGGGGATGAAGTGAGGATAGAGACCCCCCGGTCGGGTAACCGAAAGGGAAACCGGCTCTCCCTCGTCATAGTTCCCGGAATCAATTGAATGTTGGTTAGAGGTTTAAGAAGTTACGACTCTTATCGTCACCTTGAGCGGCCAAAAGCAATTGCGCATCCCAATCCTTAAAATTGGAACCATGCTTATCGAGTTTGCAACGATCCATAAAGGATCGAAGCCATGATACGTTAGTGAGAGGTGGAGCGTTGGTTGCCATAGTCGATGTTGAAAATTAAACTACAATAATAAAAGGAAAAACAACATCATTTTAAATTCATAATTTAAACTAAAAACTTTAAGTTTAGTTATGTATTTACTTAATGATCTCTTACCCAATTAAGTAAACAATCCCGAGACCCAAACCCATACTAATCCGGGCACGGTGTAGCCGATTCAACCCGTATCGGTATAATTTGGTGGATTAACTCTTTAATCGGTTCTACTTTTAGAACTCTCGGTCGACAATTTTCTTAAAATTATCTTTAGCCCGAACTTATTGCAACTACGGTTACGAATACTTTCGTTGAGATCAACCAAATTTCAAGGTGTAATCTTATTACCCCACTTACCCAACGTGACAATTTTAGTACCCCGGTGTAGCCGAGCCTACGTTCTTGTGAAGAAGGGATTCATGGGTCCGTACTTTTTGGTAAGGCTAAGTCTCAATATTTATATGTAAGAGATCTAGTCAAATTATTATCTATCTCCGTTTAAGTGAACTAAGTCGGTGAATTATCGATAAAATAAAAGACTAGGTCGACTAGGTCGAAACATGCATGATACGATGTATGACGATTTGGCTATGCATGCAAACATATAAAAGCAAGATAAAAGCATAAATAAACCCTAGTATGGCCTTTCCTAGAAAAGGAATAATAAAAGTACAAATTCGGAAACCAACTCCTTTGGTCCCTTGAACTTCACGCGGCACGCACTTCGAGGTAAACACCGTCTTGATCGGAACTCCTTTCCGAATGGCACCGTCTTCAAGGAACTCCGGATTTTACAAATATTACAACTTTTCTAGTCTACTTTATACATTATAAAATAGAAATAAATTACAATTGGGTGATTCGAGATCACAAAATTACAACCGAATCGGTAACCCCTTACATTACGGGAAATACCGATTTAAAAACTAGGCCATACTAAGTAAATTACATAATTCCCAAAATTACGTAAAAATAAATCATGACATTCATAATATAAAATATGCAATGCTTATATAAATATGAATTAACATGCAAATCCTAAGCCAAATCGTCCTATTTAAAACACTTATTTAAATAGTTATCGTAAACCTCGGTTTATGGAATCGCGTGTTTTAACGTTTAACAACACTATGCATTTGATGAAACGGTTTTCATCCTTAAGTTAATCATCCTAACTCGTATAGGATTCAAAATTTAGTCTTACTCAAAATTTTGAACATGAATTAACTTAATATATTTTAATATTGATCGGTATTACTCGGTTTGTCGGGAAAAATAATATAAAATCCAAAAGAGACATTAAAATTTCGAAAATTCAAAATTCAAATTTTGAAAAATCCAGAATGTTTTTAAAATTTTCAGAAAGTTAAAATATTAGTATTTTATACGGTTTTATTATTATTTCGAAAATAACACGTAAAACGAGCAATTTAAGTCGGAAAATTCAATAATTAACTTCATAAATGCAAATTAAATACTAATAATATTTTTATACCTTCCAAAACATTTTAAGAACACAAGATGGACAGAAAATTAAATGGCACATTGCCCCATAGCCGAAATTTTAAAGCATGCCTCCTTTTAATTTAATTTTAAATGCTACTTTTTAACAAATCAAAATTAAATCAATACAAATCAAATCTGAAACTTTAGGCTCCCAAGAAAATTTTTATGATGAACATATCACATATGACTAATATGGGTTACATTTTCGGCCATTTTTAACAACATTTGCAAATTTTAACGATTTACGTCATATATCGTACGATTTTAACATTTAAAATTATTTCTCAAGCATAAAATAAGATAAAATTCTCGAAAATTTTATACATGCTGGAAACAATATATATGACATCGTGTTAAATTTTTATGGCCAAATTCCAACTTAAACTATTAAAGTCGAAATTATGTCACTAATTATCCGATTTTTACATTAAAAATCTATAATATTGCAATATTTGAGATAAATTTCTGGAAAATTCAACATAAATTTTAAATATTTCAAGTGACATCCTCATAAATTTTTATAGTCAAATTCATAATATAACTATTTTAACCCATTTTTATTCATCTTTTTGCATTTTAACCATTAAAATCCATATCACACGATTTAAAGGTCCATAATTTACGAAAATTCATATTCATATTATAGAAAATACATGTGATATCATACTGAAAAATCTCGGCCAGAAGTTAATTTTAACTATTTTTCCCAAAATTAATCATTTTTAACCATTAAAACGTATTAAAAACCGAAATTAAAATACCAATGATCAATATTCATGCAAAATTTATTCCAAATCTTCTAAATCATATTAGAAAACAGTAGGTATCATGCTAAATTAATTTCGTGCATATCATATATCAAAACGAAAATTATCAAGTTTTATTTTGTTATCCTAATAACTCCGTAAAAACGAAACGGAAAGCATGCAAACAACCCTTTTGCTCTGATACCTATTGTTAGGTTTAACTAGTTGCTCATAAACTAATTTAGTCATACTAACAAACCTTTTAATTAACCTTTAATTAACAAAATAATAAACTCGTTTATTATGATCTTATGCATGCTAATAAAATGCGGAAAGAGGAGAAAAACCGTGTTCTTACACTCGGTCCAAGTAATGCAAGGATGATCCTCCGAGTACCCAATATAGAATACCTCCTCCGGATGCACCAAGACAAACCCCAAATGAACCGAAACTTTGTATGCTAGACTTGGAATCGGTTTTCTTCCTTAAACTAATTCTAATCACTCTTATTAGAATTATATGTGAATACTACTCTTAGTATAATTTTATTATCTTATAATAAGTATTTTAGAGGTTAAATAATCTCTCCTTTTGTGAGTATAATTTGGCCAAAGAGAGAGAGAAGAGAGCTTGAATGAATATGACATATATCTTATATATATGTCAAGCATGCTTTCAATAACATAATGATGTTTACATAAGCATGCTTATGGGGGAGTGGGTAGCCGGCTTAGGGAGTGTAAATGAGGGAACAAGTTCCTTTCTCAAGGCTCTAGGGTGGTTACTAGGTTAGTAATCTCAAGGCATATGTCTAACATATGATTATGGAGTGTTTAATACATTAAACACCCATGCCACCTTCTCCTTTTGGCCGTGCCATATAGTCCATAAAATGGACTTCATTTTACAATTTGTCAAATGTACAATTGTATAAAGTGTGACATCTTATATGTCATTTAGATATAAAATACTTTAGTACATTTGAAACATGTAAATATTTATCCCATAAATATTATACATAATTAAATAAATCATATTTATTCAATTAACAAGTAATTCGAAATTGCCATTGTAAAATAATATTTTATCGTCAATACGATTTACAACCTTTGTATTAATTTCAACCCAATTCATTCTAATTACGATATCTTAAAATATCGTTTAATGTTTAACAATTGACACGTTTCAATTTTAAACATAAATCTTACATTAAGATTTAACCTCTATTTTCTCGATACACGAGTTTAAGGAATATGATCAAATCGTATCATCATACATTCGATCACTTTATCAATTAAGGGAATTGTCCTAAAGGTGTGACCTAAAGGGATCAACTGACCATCACCGTCATACGACAGTAATGTCAAACTCTAGCTAGCCAATCATTACCGATTAATGTTGGTCAGTTGACTAATAATTCGTATCATCCCTTGCGCATTCTTGTTATGAGATTTAATTACGTGATCGCACTTATTGTTGAGGACACATTTCCCAACAATCTCCCACTTGTCCTCGACAAGTGTGCGTCACCAATTCTCTTGTCCTATTACAATCTCCCACTCAATGCAAGATGTCTCTCTCTGGTCGTTCTTGCATTCGATCATATCATGAATGGTTTCCTCGATCTGGAGAATAACTGTCTGACCGGAATTATCTACCATAGATACCTTCCGAGCGTGGCCACGCATTTCCAGTTAACTTCTCCTCGAGTGGCCCTGAGATTTGAACAACCCTGACAAGGGGTGGACAATTTCTATCGCACTACTTCCTTTGACCAGTCACAGTCAGTCACAACCCAAAACAATCCCATTTGACTCCAGTTACGAAAAGTCGTAGAGAATGGATCAAAGTTATGCCTAAACTGTACCATCTTGGGAGAGTAGTCTTTAGTCAAAGAATTGACTCACAAGAATACTATAGCAGCTCTCGCCACGACCCGGCTATAAAATTTCTAGAACTCTATAAACGGTCACATTGCCCGACAGAGTGTCTCTTACAGTCTGCCTACGTGATCGACTAGTCATCACATATGACTCTATGGCACTTGAACTTGCCATCAATCGCCTCACACTCTAGTCGCTTTGAGACGTCACCTCATATAAGCGGCTAGGGACCATACTAAGTCAATCCAGTTCACTTATGGGGTTCAATATTGTCTCATACAACCCATTTGGATTCTGACAAAGTATCTTTTACTTCGAGTTATTTATAACTCAAATGATGTTGTCATGCAACAATAGTCAACACTATTACATTGCATTTTGATGTACAATCATCTATTTGTATTTAGCGTTTTGCGAATAACCTTTATTCATGCGAATAACAAAACTTACAACTTTTGGTCTCCTTTATTCTCATATTATCTCGTATAACATGATTCTATTTGAGTACATATCCAGAACTCTTTCTAGATTTTGAGTTTCCTTTCCGGAGGAAAGCTCCCACTGTTATCTTATAACTTGTGACGTATCGATATACTGGAGGGATTAAAATCACTCTCTATAGTCACTTATGTACTGAAATCTATATTGTAGTTTATTAGTGATTTCATCACTTTTACAATTTTCAAACATCTTGGCTATTTTGATAATGGTTTCATTCATCGTTATGAATAATGTATCCAACCATTCTAACTTCTAGTGGGCGACCTTTTATTATCCATATAATAAACCTTCCCGTAAGCTCCATCATCTTATGATATAAAGTATTTGATCATCTAGAATTGAAAACCTCTTATTCTTTACACCTTAAAGAATCACCCATTCTCTCTAAATGGTAGGCTTAATTCCTTTTATGAAAAATCGCTCCCACTTAAATCAATATCTCTCGATATCTTAAATGAACCTTTCATTTCTCGCATGTTAAACTATTACTTGAATCATTATCACTATCACTATCCCTATAGTGATCTGTTTCCATTCAATCATTCATTACCTTCTTATCATGTCTTCGTTTCCTCGAGACGAAAATGACATGATAATTTCTTTACAACTACATAGGAACCGTTTTCCTACCGATGATTTCATACGGGGTTTCAAGTTTCCTCTCTATGAAACAATGAACACAAAGAACCTTTCTTCGAGTGTCCTCCCGTAGTTTCTTCAAATCACTTAGGGTTCTTCTTAAGACTCCCAAGTAAGAATCTTCTCTAAGATCCTTCCTTTATTTTCATCATTGGTTTGTGAGCGAAATATTTTCTCCCACTCTATCCTTCTAACAATAACCTTTACTTGTTAAAGGATAGCTATTTCGATCAACCAATGTATTTGAATGTTTGAAGTTTGATAGGTGTGATGAATACATTCTCATTTTCACTTAAAATGAAAATCTTATAATGAACTGATATAGTCTCATTTTGATTGAATCTATCTCATGGGATGTAGTTCTCCGTTTTAATCAACTCTTTGATTCTTTTATACTTGATCGTATCAATATTATATTACTATCATTCATGTTTAAACAAGGCATGCAATTTATTTGAGAAATCAAAACATTGATTAAGAACAAAAGTAGTGACTCGGGTTAAAAACCAAGTCACTAATATCCAAAATTACAACCATTGTTTTAGGATTTTAATCCTTGTCTTACAAGAAAATTAAATTGTTCCATAAATAAATGCAAAATATGAAAGAAGACGATATGAAAATTAGAGCCTAGCTCTTCAAGTCTTCGATCAATTGGATGCTACCGGAGCCATCCAAGTAAGGAACTTCAAGCTTCCTTGTCCTTGCCCTTATCATTATTCGGGGGTGGCCCTTTAAAACAATTAAAAAGGGTAAATATCAACACATTTGTATCACTATACATATGTTGATAAACGACATGAATTATACGCGAGAATTATTACCTACGGCGGTTGCCTTCCCATTTTTGAGATCACTTAAGTACTTGGGGCAATTTCGCTTCCAATGACCGATCCTCGTGCAATAATGGCACTTGTCTTGCTCTTTAGAAGACGAGGTGGAAGCACCTTTCGAAAAGGTCTTTTCTTTGGTCGCCTTGGGCTTGAACGTTTTCTTGCCCTTGCCTTTCGAGGCATTCCTCTTGAAGCTCGTTTTCCCTTTCTTTTCGATGTTCAAAACATCCTTGGTGGAACTTTCATGAAGTCCCATGTCCCTTTCGGCTTGGACTAGCATCTTATGCAACTCGTCTAACGAGGTCTCTTGGTTTCGCATATTGAAATTTACCCGGAATTGAGCATACGCCTTAACCTTATTGAGCGAGTGAAGAACTCGGTCAATGATAAGAGAATCGGGAACATCAACATCTTGAGCTTTTAGAGTCTCCGCGAGCTCAACTAGTTTGAGCACATGAGGGCTTATCTTTTGCCCCTCCTTGAAAGTTATGTCAAAGAAGGCGGAAGCCGCCTCATATTGAATCACCCTAGGAGTTTGCGAAAACATGGTCGCAAGCTTGGTGTATATTTCATACGATGTGATCAACTTAATCATACTCCTTTGGAGATCCGGCTCCATGGAGAAGATGAGCACATTTTTAAGAGCGGAGGACTCTTTCATGTAGGCTTCATAGGCCTCACGAGTTTGGACCGACGAACGAGCGGTCGGAGCGGGAGGAGCGGCTTCGGATAGGTAACGACTCTTATCGTCACCTTGAGCGGCCAAAAGCAATTGCGCATCCCAATCCTTAAAATTGGAACCATGCTTATCGAGTTTGCAACGATCCATAAAGGATCGAAGCCATGATACGTTAGTGAGAGGTGGAGCGTTGGTTGCCATAGTCGATGTTGAAAATTAAACTACAATAATAAAAGGAAAAACAACATCATTTTAAATTCATAATTTAAACTAAAAACTTTAAGTTTAGTTATGTATTTACTTAATGATCTCTTACCCAATTAAGTAAACAATCCCGAGACCCAAACCCATACTAATCCGGGCACGGTGTAGCCGATTCAACCCGTATCGGTATAATTTGGTGGATTAACTCTTTAATCGGTTCTACTTTTAGAACTCTCGGTCGACAATTTTCTTAAAATTATCTTTAGCCCGAACTTATTGCAACTACGGTTACGAATACTTTCGTTGAGATCAACCAAATTTCAAGGTGTAATCTTATTACCCCACTTACCCAACGTGACAATTTTAGTACCCCGGTGTAGCCGAGCCTACGTTCTTGTGAAGAAGGGATTCATGGGTCCGTACTTTTTGGTAAGGCTAAGTCTCAATATTTATATGTAAGAGATCTAGTCAAATTATTATCTATCTCCGTTTAAGTGAACTAAGTCGGTGAATTATCGATAAAATAAAAGACTAGGTCGACTAGGTCGAAACATGCATGATACGATGTATGACGATTTGGCTATGCATGCAAACATATAAAAGCAAGATAAAAGCATAAATAAACCCTAGTATGGCCTTTCCTAGAAAAGGAATAATAAAAGTACAAATTCGGAAACCAACTCCTTTGGTCCCTTGAACTTCACGCGGCACGCACTTCGAGGTAAACACCGTCTTGATCGGAACTCCTTTCCGAATGGCACCGTCTTCAAGGAACTCCGGATTTTACAAATATTACAACTTTTCTAGTCTACTTTATACATTATAAAATAGAAATAAATTACAATTGGGTGATTCGAGATCACAAAATTACAACCGAATCGGTAACCCCTTACATTACGGGAAATACCGATTTAAAAACTAGGCCATACTAAGTAAATTACATAATTCCCAAAATTACGTAAAAATAAATCATGACATTCATAATATAAAATATGCAATGCTTATATAAATATGAATTAACATGCAAATCCTAAGCCAAATCGTCCTATTTAAAACACTTATTTAAATAGTTATCGTAAACCTCGGTTTATGGAATCGCGTGTTTTAACGTTTAACAACACTATGCATTTGATGAAACGGTTTTCATCCTTAAGTTAATCATCCTAACTCGTATAGGATTCAAAATTTAGTTTTACTCAAAATTTTGAACATGAATTAACTTAATATATTTTAATATTGATCGGTATTACTCGGTTTTTCGGGAAAAATAATATAAAATCCAAAAGAGACATTAAAATTTCGAAAATTCAAAATTCAAATTTTGAAAAATCCAGAATGTTTTTAAAATTTTCAGAAAGTTAAAATATTAGTATTTTATACGGTTTTATTATTATTTCGAAAATAACACGTAAAACGAGCAATTTAAGTCGGAAAATTCAATAATTAACTTCATAAATGCAAATTAAATACTAATAATATTTTTATACCTTCCAAAACATTTTAAGAACACAAGATGGACAGAAAATTAAATGGCACATTGCCCCATAGCCGAAATTTTAAAGCATGCCTCCTTTTAATTTAATTTTAAATGCTACTTTTTAACAAATCAAAATTAAATCAATACAAATCAAATCTGAAACTTTAGGCTCCCAAGAAATTTTTTATGATGAACATATCACATATGACTAATATGGGTTACATTTTCGGCCATTTTTAACAACATTTGCAAATTTTAACGATTTACGTCATATATCGTACGATTTTAACATTTAAAATTATTTCTCAAGCATAAAATAAGATAAAATTCTCGAAAATTTTATACATGCTGGAAACAATATATATGACATCGTGTTAAATTTTTATGGCCAAATTCCAACTTAAACTATTAAAGTCGAAATTATGTCACTAATTATCCGATTTTTACATTAAAAATCTATAATATTGCAATATTTGAGATAAATTTCTGGAAAATTCAACATAAATTTTAAATATTGCAAGTGACATCCTCATAAATTTTTATAGTCAAATTCATAATATAACTATTTTAACCCATTTTTATTCATCTTTTTGCATTTTAACCATTAAAATCCATATCACACGATTTAAAGGTCCATAATTTACGAAAATTCATATTCATATTATAGAAAATACATGTGATATCATACTGAAAAATCTCGGCCAGAAGTTAATTTTAACTATTTTTCCCAAAATTAATCATTTTTAACCATTAAAACGTATTAAAAACCGAAATTAAAATATCAATGATCAATATTCATGCAAAATTTATTCCAAATCTTCTAAATCATATTAGAAAACAGTAGGTATCATGCTAAATTAATTTCGTGCATATCATATATCAAAACGAAAATTATCAAGTTTTATTTTGTTATCCTAATAACTCCGTAAAAACGAAACGGAAAGCATGCAAACAACCCTTTTGCTCTGATACCTATTGTTAGGTTTAACTAGTTGCTCATAAACTAATTTAGTCATACTAACAAACCTTTTAATTAACCTTTAATTAACAAAATAATAAACTCGTTTATTATGATCTTATGCATGCTAATAAAATGCGGAAAGAGGAGAAAAACCGTGTTCTTACACTCGGTCCAAGTAATGCAAGGATGATCCTCCGAGTACCCAATATAGAATACCTCCTCCGGATGCACCAAGACAAACCCCAAATGAACCGAAACTTTGTATGCTAGACTTGGAATCGGTTTTCTTCCTTAAACTAATTCTAATCACTCTTATTAGAATTATATGTGAATACTACTCTTAGTATAATTTTATTATCTTATAATAAGTATTTTAGAGGTTAAATAATCTCTCCTTTTGTGAGTATAATTTGGCCAAAGAGAGAGAGAAGAGAGCTTGAATGAATATGACATATATCTTATATATATGTCAAGCATGCTTTCAATAACATAATGATGTTTACATAAGCATGCTTATGGGGGAGTGGGTAGCCGGCTTAGGGAGTGTAAATGAGGGAACAAGTTCCTTTCTCAAGGCTCTAGGGTGGTTACTAGGTTAGTAATCTCAAGGCATATGTCTAACATATGATTATGGAGTGTTTAATACATTAAACACCCATGCCACCTTCTCCTTTTGGCCGTGCCATATAGTCCATAAAATGGACTTCATTTTACAATTTGTCAAATGTACAATTGTATAAAGTGTGACATCTTATATGTCATTTAGATATAAAATACTTTAGTACATTTGAAACATGTAAATATTTATCCCATAAATATTATACATAATTAAATAAATCATATTTATTCAATTAACAAGTAATTCGAAATTGCCATTGTAAAATAATATTTTATCGTCAATACGATTTACAACCTTTGTATTAATTTCAACCCAATTCATTCTAATTACGATATCTTAAAATATCGTTTAATGTTTAACAATTGACACGTTTCAATTTTAAACATAAATCTTACATTAAGATTTAACCTCTATTTTCTCGATACACGAGTTTAAGGAATATGATCAAATCGTATCATCATACATTCGATCACTTTATCAATTAAGGGAATTGTCCTAAAGGTGTGACCTAAAGGGATCAACTGACCATCACCGTCATACGACAGTAATGTCAAACTCTAGCTAGCCAATCATTACCGATTAATGTTGGTCAGTTGACTAATAATTCGTATCATCCCTTGCGCATTCTTGTTATGAGATTTAATTACGTGATCGCACTTATTGTTGAGGACACATTTCCCAACAGTTACAGCTGCTAAACCATCGCTACCGAAGCTTGAAGATGTAGCCATTATTCGTGAGTATCCAGATGTTTTCCCAGATGACTTGCCAGGGATACCGCCAGAGAGAGATGTGGAGTTTACTATTGAGCTTGTTCCAGGTACCGGGCCGATTTCTAAAGCTCCTTACCGTATGGCTCCGCCAGAGTTGAAAGAGTTGAAGCAGCAATTAGAAGAGATGATCGAGAAGGGTTTCATTAGACCTAGTGCTTCTCCGTGGGGTGCTCCCGTTTTGTTCGTCAAGAAGAAAGATGGTTCCATGAGACTTTGCATTGACTATAGAGAGCTGAACCGAGTGACCGTGAAGAATAGATATCCTTTGCCTAGGATAGATGATTTGTTTGATCAGTTGAGAGGTGCTTCGAGGTTTTCTAAGATTGATCTTCGATCAGGTTATCATCAGATTCCAGTGAGAGAGGCTGACATTGCGAAGACTGCTTTTCGTACCAGATATGGACATTTTGAGTTTGTAGTCATGCCTTTTGGGTTGACTAATGCACCGGCTATTTTTATGGATCAGATGAACCGTACCTTCAGTGAGTATCTTGACACTTGTGTTGTGGTTTTCATTGATGACATCTTGATATATTCGAAGACCGATGAGGAACATGCTGAGCATCTTCGATTGATTCTAGGGATTCTGCGCAGACAGAAGTGGTTCGCAAAGTTTTCGAAGTGTGAATTTTGGCTCTCGAAGGTTGCCTTTTTAGGACATGTGATATCCAGCGAGGGTGTGATGGTAGATCCCGCGAAGATAGAGGCTGTGGTTGATTGGGAGAGTCCCAAGGATGTTGGAGAGATCCATAGCTTTTTGGGTTTGGCCGGTTATTATCGTAGATTTGTTGAGGATTTTTCGAGATTGGCTCGCCCGATGACTCAGTTGCTGAAGAAAGAAGCCAAATTTGCGTGGACCGACAAGTGTGAGAGTTCTTTTCAGGAGTTGAAGACCAGATTGACTTCCGCCCCCGTGTTAGCTTTGCCAGAGATCGGAGTGGACTTTGATGTGTATTGTGATGCTTCGATGTTAGGACTTGGATGCGTACTGATGCAGAGGGGTAAGGTGATAGCCTACTCATCTAGACAGTTGAGAGTTCATGAGGTGAACTATCCGACACATGATTTAGAGTTGGCCGCAGTTGTCCATGCTTTGAAGATGTGGCGTCATTACCTGATGGGATCTCATTGCCGTATTTTCACAGATCACAAGAGTCTTAAGTACATCTTTACTCAGAAAGACCTTAACATGAGACAGAGACGTTGGCTAGAGTTGGTGAAAGATTACGACATCGAGTTGTTATATCATGAGGGAAAAGCCAATGTAGTTGTTGATGCGCTTAGCCGCAAGACTTCTCACTCGATGAGTGCCATGAGAGTATTGCCCGATGAGTTGTGTTCCGAGTTCCGGAAGCTGAGGTTAGAGATGGTGGGTAGTGGTTTTGATTGGTTATCTGCTATGACTGCCGAGCCGTCTTTATATTGGGAGATTCGCCGGAGTTTGCCTTCAGATGCCGATTTCAAGAAGTTCGAGGCTAAGATTTCGAGTGGTGTTGCACCTGACTTGGTGATAGATGCTGATGGTTTCCTTAGGTTCCGTGGTAGGATGTTTGTTCCTGATGTGCCAGATTTGAGGAAGAGAGTTCTTGATGAGGCTCATTTGTCACCGTATTCCGTTCATCCAGGAGGAGAGAAGATGCACAAGGATTTGAGACTTATGTTTTGGTGGCCTGGTATGAAGAAGGAGATCTTGGATTATGTTAGTAGGTGCTTGACTTGTCAACAAGTCAAGATAGAGCATAGGAGACCTGGTGGTTTGCTACAGCCGCTTCCCGTTCCTCAGTGGAAGTGGGAGTGCATATCTATGGATTTTGTTACTGCTTTGCCTAAGACCGTGGGAGGCAAAGATGCGATTTGGGTTATTGTTGATCGTCTAACTAAGTGTGCCAGATTCGTGCCGATCAGAGAGACATGGGATATGGATCGTTTAGCTAGGGCTTATATTGCTGAGATAGTCCGATATCATGGTGTCCCGAGGGAGATAGTTTCGGATCGTGATCCGAGGTTTTGTTCCAGGTTCTGGAAGGCTTTGCAGGAGGCGATGGGTAGCCGTTTGTTGATGAGTACCGCATTTCATGCCGCGACCGATGGTCAGTCCGAGAGGACTATACAGACATTAGAGGATTTGCTCCGTGCTTGTGCCCTTGATTTTCAGAGTTCTTGGGAGCAGTGCTTGCCGTTGGTAGAGTTTTCTTACAACAACAGTTATCATGCTTCCATTGGTATGGCTCCGTACGAGGCTCTTTATGGTAGGAAGTGCCGTAGTCCGATCTGTTGGGATCAGGCTAGTGACGTTCGTGACCTAGGACCGGACCAGTTAGCTGTTACTATCGATCAGGTTCAGCTTATCAGAGGTAGGATGAAGGCCGCACAGGACCGGCAGAAATCCTATGCTGATGTTCGCCGTAGACCCTTAGAGTTTGAGGTGGGTGATCGAGTTTTCTTGAGAGTTTCTCCGATGAAAGGTGTCAAAAGGTTTGGAGTTAAGGGCAAGTTAAGCCCTAAGTATATTGGACCTTTTGAGATCGTGAAGAGGATTGGTGCTGCTCCTTACCGATTGGACTTGCCTCCTAGTTTGGGCAAGGTTCATAGCGTTTTCCATGTTTCCCAGCTCCGCAGATACATTAGTGACTCGAGTCATGTTTTGCCTAGAGAGATCGAGAACTTGGAGCCGAGTCTTGCTTTCGAGGAGCGTCTTGTGAAGATCCTAGACCGTCAGGATAGGAAGCTTAGGAGCAAGGTGGTGTCGCTAGTGAAGATCCTTTGGCGTTGCGGTGATGTTGAGGAGCAGACTTGGGAGACTGAGGCATCGATACGTATCGCGCATCCTTCTCTTTTCGATTGAGGTATAGTATATAGATTTATATCCGTTCGAGTTTCGAGGACGAAACTTTTTGAAGTTGGGGTGATTGTAACATCCCGTATTTTCGTAAAATCTAATTTAAGCGTTTTAAATTATTTTATGTAATAAAATAATATTTTAATAATTTATTTCGAAAGTTTTTAATTTAAAAGTAAGATCCGTCTTAAGAACCTCAAGTCCTTAAGACGAATACAACTTGGCAAACTTAAAGTCCGTCCTTAAAAACCCGTTTGTGTTTTTCCAACCCGTTTCCATTGAGCGGAAAGGACAACTCTTAAAACCCTCATAAACCCATATGTCGACATTTACTCATCTTCAAAAATAAGAACACTGACATTGTTTTCCTCACAAAACCTCCATAAAACCTTCCTTTCTTTTGTCAAATTCTTCATCATCCGTTCTTCAAATCACAAAAGTAAGTACATTTTCGGAATCCTCGTTCAATTTCCAAGTCATCCGTCACTTCGGTTTCTCAATTCCATCACTTCGAAAATTCAGCCTGTTTTGCATAAATCCGTTTTACGTTCCTAAACTGGTTTTTCCGTGTTGTAGGTGAAGGACTTGACAACCCGGACGTTGATAGCTTCATACTCGAGGAAGATCTTTAGCCGGATAAGCTTAAGAGGTGACGATAATGAGAAACTCGGCCTTTATGTGTATATTAGCATTTTTGATGTGATTCTTGTGTGGTTTCTGTTTTTGTTGTTAAAGCTTGATCAAAGGACTTAGTAACATGTTTAGGATTATGTTATGATGTTGATTTCATGCTTGAATCGATTGTTATGTGTTCTTAAACATATTTTCAGTTTTTCTCATTTTGCGACGGATACATGTTGATTCCGTTTGAGGATTGTTATGGGACTTACTTGCTGGTAGATTAGTAGTGATTGATGTTTAATATTGTTGGGTAAACATCTTGTGTAGCAAATTTGAATGTTGTAGGTCGTTTAATGGAGTTTTCATAAGTTGCGTTTTTTGCGAAATTGTGTTACAGGCTCTCTGAGCCGGTCGACCGACCGGCCGCCGGTCGACCGGCTGGGAGAGCATTTGGGTGTTTTCCGTAAAATTAGGAAAAAAGGCTTTTGGCTGCCTGCCGACCGGCTGGTAGTCACTTGAGTTGTGTTTGTTGCGAAGAACTTAGATTAGAAAGGGAGCCCAGCCGGCAGACCGGCCGCCTGCCAGCCGGCTGGGAGTGCATTTGGGAAAGGTTACGAGTTTTGTGAAGGCTTGGGAAGGTCTTCCCAGCCGGCCGACCGGCTGCCTGCCGACCGGCTGGGAGGCCTTTGTGTTGTTTCGTTTTGGAAAAGAAAGAAGGAAGGCTGAGAGGTCACCAGCCGGCCGACCGGCTGCCTGCCGACCGGCTGGGGACCTCTGTAGGCTATTTTTGGAAATTTGTAAATCGTTCGTAACTTTTAAACGGTTGATCGGTTTTGTTTGAAACTCGTTTTGTGTACCTTTGATGAGTTTTTGAGGTCCCCAGTGTACGGGCAACGTTATATTGGGTTCGGGGATGAAGTGAGGATAGAGACCCCCCGGTCGGGTAACCGAAAGGGAAACCGGCTCTCCCTCGTCATAGTTCCCGGAATCAATTGAATGTTGGTTAGAGGTTTAAGAAGTTAGAACTATAGGTTAGTTTCTACCTTTGGTTGATCAGTGGTCACAACGGTTGTCGCGTGGTGGGATATGTGTTAAGTTCACCTCTGGACCCACTACGTGTTTATATGTCGCGTGACGGGATATGTGTTAAGCTCACCTCTGGACCCGTTACGTGTTTTGCTTGGGCGTGTCAGGATATGTGTTAAGCTCACCTCTGGACCTGACACGTGATCGGTTGTCGTACACGGGATATGTGTTAAGTTCACCTCTGGACCCGTTGTGCAATGACTGCGTATTGGGATATGTGTTAAGTTCACCTCTGGACCCAATACATGTTTGTAGCATTGGGATATGTGTTAAGCTCACCTCTGGACCCTCTGCTTTTGGATGATTAGGGATATGTGTTAAGTTCACCTCTGGACCCTTCTCATGTTTGTAAGTTTAGGGATATGTGTTAAGTTCACCTCTGGACCCTTTACTTGATTAGATGTTGGGATATGTGTTAAGTTCACCTCTGGACCCGACATAGTGTAGTAATGGGATATGTGTTAAGTTCACCTCTGGACCCGTTACTAGTGTTATGGATGTGTATCTGCTTGCCTAGATGATGGTACAGTGTCAGATATGCATGATGAGTTATGGATGTGTATCTGCTTGCCTAGATGATGGTACAGTGTCAGATATGCACGATGAGTTATGGATGTTTATCTGCTTGCCTAGATGATGGTACAGTGTCAGATATGCATGTCGAGTTATTGATGTTTATTTAAGTGAGGTTAAATCATCCAAGGCATTGGATGACTCTTAGCTCGGTTTCATAAATAATTGGATTGAAAGACCCCCCGACTGGGTAACCAGTAGGGAAACCGGCTCTCCTTCCTATTTGTTTATGAAGTTGGTTGAGAGCCGTGCATGGTAATCGCATGCTAGTAAGAGATCAGATGATGAGTTGTTTATGCTTCACATATTGTTGTATGTTGGAGTGTTCTGTATTGTTTATGTGTTACGTGTTGTCACAAAAGGTGGCTAGGAGAACTCTAGTCACTCCCCACTGATTATGGCGTACATGTTTTCATGTATGTAGGTACATGCAGGATTGGAGATCGGGGTTACAGGAGAGCTAGCGACTGATGATCCTTCATCAGTTGACTTACCCGTTTACGCTTAGCTAGACTCTTAGACTTTTGTTGTTTACGTTTTGGTGCCTGTAGGGATGTTCCATCCCAGGCTGTGTATATATTTCATTTCCGTACTTAGAACTGTTACTTATCTATTTTGGTTTCATTTTCAGTTTCTGTTTCAGTTTAAAGCTTCTCGCATGTTAGTTTAGTTTGCTAAAAAGTTTTAAATTCCGCTGCATTTTTAGTACTTTTGCATGTTTATATTTCCGCTTTCGCGAGGGGTTTTACATTTTTGGTCACAAGTGCCAACTTGTATTTTACGTAGCTCTTGTGTACTATGGTTATACATATATTTCTACACAGAGGGAGAAAAATGTGGTTAAAATTTTCAAAGGCTTGACATACTCATTTTTGGATTTATACCCTCTATCTTGCTGAAAGAGTATTTTATTTTAGATACATAAAATATTTTATTAGATACATTAAATGTAACCAGGTTTATGTAAAAATGTAAAAAAAATGTATCTAGTCCGTCAAATAATGTATTTAGGTTTAAGTAAAAAAATGTATCTAGATTTATGTAAAAAAGTAAAAAAAAATGTAACTACTCCGTCAAAAAATGTATCTAGGTTTAAGTAAAAAATGTATCTAGATTTATGTAAAAAAGTAAAAAAAACGGTATATACTCCGTCAAAAAATGTATCTAGGTTTAAGTAAAAAAAATGTATCTAGATTTATGTAAAAAGTAAAACAAAAATATATCTACTCCGTCAAAAAATGTATTTAGGTTTAAGTAAAAAAAATGTATCTACTCCGTCAAAAATTGTATCTAGGTTTATGTAAAAAAGTAAAAAAAAATGTATTTATTTTGTCAAAAACTAAATTTAGATTTAAGTAAAAAAATGTATCTAATCCGTTAAAAAATGTATCTAGGTTTATGTAAAAAAGTAAAAAAAAAAAAATTTATCTAGTCCCTCAAAAAATATATCTAGGTTTATGTAAAAAAAGTAAAAAAAAAATGTATCTACTCCTTCAAAAAATGTATCTAGGTTTATGTAAAAAAAGTAAAAAAATGTATATACACCGTCAAATAATGTATCTAGGTTTACGTAAAAAAGTAAAAAAAAATGTATCTAGGTTTATGTAAAAAAAGTTAAAAAAAATGTATCTACTCCTTCAAAAAATGTATCTAGGTTTATGTAAAAAAAGTAAAAAAAAAATGTATCTACTTCGTCAAAAAATGTATCTAGGTCTACGTAAAAAAGTAAAAAAAAAATGTATCTACTACTTCAAAAAATGTATCTAGGTTTATGTAAAAAAAGTAAAAAAAAAAATGTATCTACTCCTTCAAAAAATGCATCTAGGTTTATGAAAAAAAGTAAAAAAAAATGTATCTACTCCGTCAAAAAATGTATCTAGGTTTAGGTAAAAAAGTAAAAAAAATGTATTTACTCCGTCAAAAAAATGTATATAGGTTTACGTAAAAAGGTAAAAAAAAAAAAGTATTTACTCCGTAAAAAAATGTATCTAAGTTTGTGTAAAAAGGTAAAAAAAAAAAATATTATCTACTCCGTCAAAAAATCTATCTAGAATGTGGGTTGTGGGTATTTCTTAACCGTTGATTGTGTTTTAATCCAACGGACGTGACTCGTTCTCACCGTATGCACCGTATAATCGTTCTCACCCGATCCTAAATCTATATATATATATATATATATATATATATATATATATATATATATATATATATATATATATATATATATATATATATATATATATATATATATATATATATATATATGGCGACGATTCTTAAATTGGAACCGACACCATATCATACCATAAGGTGATGTTTTTTTAACTCACAACCGACATCGTAGCATACAAAAAAGTGACGGATTTAGTCTCAAAACCAACACCATAGCTTACATTATGGTGACGGTTTGGGTCTCACAACCGACACCATAGCTTACCCTATGGTGACGGTTTTAGACAAAAAACCGACGCCATAGCTTACCCTATGATGATGGTTTTAGACGCAAAACCGTCGCCATAACTTACCATATTGTGGCGGTTTAGACCCCTATGGTAGCGTTTTGGGACTCACAACCGACACCATAGCGTACCCTATGGTGACAGTTTTAGACGCAAAACCGACACCATAGCTTACCCTATGGTGACGCTATGGTGACGGTTTTAGACGTAAAACCAACACCACAACTTATCCTATTGTGGCGGTTTAGACCCTTATGGTAGTGGTTTGGGACTCACAACCGACACCATAGCTTACCCTATGGTGACGGTTTTAACGCACAACCGACACCATAGGGTAAGCTATGGTGACGGTTTTACAACCGACACAGACCTTATGTGACCCCAGCAATCACGTCGCTTGAAAACCGACACTAATGGGCTATTAGAACCGACACTGTAGGGTATAATTCTACTAGTGAATGAAATAATACTACAACTATAAAATTTTAAATGGCTACTTATATATTTTTTTACATGCCCGTGCAATTTTGTACGGGTCCTAAACTAGTTATAATAATACAAACCATTAGATTCATTTTTTTCATTGTTCTATAGGTAATTATGTCTATTTTAAATTTCATAATAATAATAAAAAAATGCTCAAAAGTCATGAACTTAATCCATATTTATGCCTATATTAAACTTGATAATAATGAAAAAATGATTCTCAAAGTTCATGAACCTTGTGTGGGGAATATAGCATGTAGTCGCCCTAAACTTGCAGGATTATAATGAAATTTACAGTTGTGAATATTGTCATAAGATAAATAAAACATGAAAAAGAATACAACCTTTAGTCCTTGCGCGAAAGGCCTAAGAACAGGAATTAACGCAAATTCCCTCCTATAACTTGCACCCAAGACTTAGATTGAGACGTTGCCGCGTGTGCTAGAAATCCTCTCCAACTGCCTTGCAATATCGGGAGAGCCTTTTGAGTTTTAGATGTGAGATCTGGGTTATCAGAGAAGAAATGCTCTCAAACCCTAATTTTTCCTTGAGATTTATTTTAATCAGTGCAACAAGAGTAACCTAACATAAGGAGAAGTCTTCTCCTTATGTAGTATACTCGGCCGAAATAAACGAGTAGGGTAAGAGTGGGTTTTCCACTCTTACCTTATTCTGATTCATGATTCGACCCATTTAGCTATAAGTTATTTGCGGGATTTTAATTATAAATCGTACACTTGTTATCAGATATTAACGCAGTCGATGTATTAATAATGGTCTGATAAAATATGATATTGTATAATTACCCAAATTAATATAACTGTTTATATTAATACGCGAATACAATATTTAATTAAATATAATCGTTTATATTTAATTTACGAATTAATCATGTAATCCGTATTAGCTAAAATTATTTAATCCGTATTAAATAATAATCTCAACATCTTATTGACTAATTTAATAGTCAATACCTCTGACTAACTGTTTAGTCGTATTCGGCATAAATGTGACTGTATTTTCATACCTTCACATCTCTCAAACGTGTCCTATAGGTGTGACGTATAGGGACCAGTTGATCACCGCCATCCGTATGACAATAACGTCAAACTTATCTAGCAAGCCAACCGTTATTGATAAACGTGGATCAACTGGTAATAATACCGAAGTATGCCTTTGTGATCCTTAAAGAGATTTAATAAGTCATTGTACTTAATTGTCAAGGACACCAGCCCCAACAATCTCCCACTTGTTCGTACAAGGGTATGTGCAATGACGTTATCACACTACATGTGGAGGACACAAGCTCCAACAAACTCCCACTTGTCCGTACAAGTGTAGGTGCGATAACCGATTCTCATATCCTTTTAAAATTTCTCCCACTCAATGTAAGACAATTTGCAAATCCGCATTCGCAAAGGTCGTATCTCACAAGCGATCTGTATCAAGAGTGGTTTCCCCGACTAGAGAGTAACTTAACTGATAAAACGAATCTGTATTCGAGCATGGCCATGCAGTTCAGTTACTACTCCTCGAGTGGCCCTGAGAAATGATAAAATACTGATAAGGGTTTGGATATTTCCCTCAACTCGAATCCTGCCGATATCGCGCAGCATGAAATAACCCAGAAAAAATCCTCTTGGCCCCTGTTACGATGACCGTGGGAAAGAAACCAAAGTTACCCAAAATCTGCCTTAATCTCAAGAGACAGTTGAAAGTCAAAAGACTCGACTCTAAGGAACACTATGGAGGTCCTATCCACGACCTGGCACCCAATGTTATAAAACATTTAGGACTCCATAACGTTGTCACGGGGTGTCCTACGAGATATCCGTATAACTCGCCTTTGTGATTGGTCAGTCATCCGCGTGACTTATGGCTCGTTGAACCCACCATCAACCAACGTCACAAAATGATTACCTGAGTTATCAGCTCAATTGGGTAATCAAGGACTAAAACGATGTAATGTAATTCAGTTCACTTTGTGGTGTTCAAAATTGGCGTACAATTCCACATGAAAAACAAAACATTATATATCATAACAATGAGGTTGAATAGAGTACACGAGAAAATGAATTATTACATGAATTCATAAAAGAGTACTACAACTTAGGAACACATCTAATTCCCATGGAATGAATGTGCCCTTCATGCTTATCACGTGGTAATGTTTTAGTGAGAGGATCAGCTATGTTGTCATCCGTAGCGATCTTATCAATAAATATCTTCTTTTACGCGGACTCAGTTGTAGAATCTGCTATAACACTTTGTTTAGAACTTTTCTAGCTGACAGCAGCGCCATTAAGAGTAAAAACGAATCCAGACTGAGATTTCGAGTCATCTCGATCCGTTTGGAAGCTAGCATCTGCGTAACCCGTGGCGCAGAGCGTTGAGTCGCCTCCATAAGTCAATCCCCAATCTTTAGTCCTCCGTAGGTACTTAAGAATGTTTTTCACGGTCATCCAGTGTTGTTCACCTGGATGAGCTTGAAATCGACTTGTCATACTCAATGCATATGCAACGTCTGGACGTGTGCATATCATGGCATACATGATCGATCCTATAGCCGAAGCATAAGGAATCCGACTCATGCGCTCTTTCTCTTCCAATGTCTTAGCTTCTTGATTTTTGCTCAAGTGAAGCCCAGTAGTCATAGGAAGGAACCCTTTCTTGGAGTTCGTCATGCTGAATCTCTCTAGAATCTTATCTATGTAAGACTCCTGACTGAGAGACAACATCCGTCGTGATCTATCCCTGTAGATACGGATGCCCAAAATTCTTTGTGCCTCTCCCAGATCTTTCATCTGGAAATGGTTTTTCAACCATGCTTTAACCGAAGATAAGAGAGGTATGTCATTCCCAATCAAGAGTATGTCATCGACATACAGTACTAGGAAGACAATCTTGCTCCCACTCGACTTGATATAGAGACATGGTTCCTCGACTGATCGA
Source organism: Silene conica (assembly GCA_029255685.2). Taxonomy (NCBI): domain Eukaryota; kingdom Viridiplantae; phylum Streptophyta; class Magnoliopsida; order Caryophyllales; family Caryophyllaceae; genus Silene; species Silene conica. The sequence continues at coordinate 85,161,958 of CM055314.2, forward strand.
ACGAATCCATTCTCTTTTATCACTTGGTCGAAGCGATAATTCCAACTCCGCGATGCTTGCTTAAGTCCATAGATGGAACGCTTAAGCTTGCAAACCTTCTTAGGATGTTCTGGATCAATAAAACCCTCGGGTTGTACCATGTACAACTCTTCCTCCAAATAACCGTTTAAGAAGGCGGTTTTAACGTCCATTTGCCATATTTCATAGTCATGAAATGCAGCTATCGCTAAGATAATCCGAATGGAACGTAGCATGACTACGGGTGCAAAGATCTCATCGTAGTGCAAGCCTGGCACTTGGGTGAAACCTTTAGAAACTAGTCTTGCCTTATGGATATCTTGTTTACCTTCCACGGCATGCTTTATTTTGTAAAGCCATTTGCATTGAAGGGGGCGTACCTTTGCAGGTAGGTCCACAAGATCCCACACGTTGTTCTCATACATGGAGTCCATCTCGGATTGCATGGCTTCTAGCCATAGCTTTGAGTCAGAACTGGTCATGACACCTTTATAGGTTGTGGGTTCATTACCTTCTAGGAGTAAGACGTCATCCATATCATGTTCCTCGACCATACCAATGTATCTGTCCGGAGGAATGGAGACTCTTCCCGACCTCCTAGGTTCCTCAGGAATATCTACCGCAGCCTCGGTTGAAGGAACTGTTTCCTCCAATGGTTGCTCGGTAGTTGGTTCTTGAACCTCCGATAAATCGAAGGTTCTATTACTCGACTTGTTCTCGAGAAATTCTTTCTCTAAGAACGTCGCACTAGCCGCAACAAAAACACGTTGTTCGGTTGGCGAGTAGAAGTAATGACCAAAAGTTCCCTTTGGATAGCCTATAAAGTATGTCTTGACCGATCACTGTAACACCCCCATTTATTTAAGAGCCTTTAGCAAGACATTCTCAAATAAATAGAGCTGTTACCATCTCGGAATGTCCGAGGTAGTGAATAACAAATTAAACAAACCAAAGTACTTTATATAAAACTGATAAAATTTAAACTTTTGATATTACAACTATTACGCAAAGAATAAAAGTACAACTGATAGTATCATCTAAGTATATGATCTAATTCTAAGTAGGTCTAAGCCATGTCTCTCTCCTTGCCCAAACTCCTAGTCCATCTGTCTCTGACCTGTAGAATCTACTCCCCATTCCGGATCATCGTAGGTGTACACGAATACACTGTCAACCTCGCGGTTGAGTAGGATAACACAATAATAATGCAACAAATATGATATGCAAATGCCATGATATGCTCGAGCTCAATCACAATCTCAATCTCAAACCCGAAACACCCAGCCATACCGAACCTCCCGGCAGACTATAATCGGCCGTCGCCGAACACCAGCTCAACAGCTGATAAGACACCAGGCCTGGTCTGCAGAACCACCCTGGGCTTTATATCAGAACAACATCTGAATCACATCTTTCTCAATAACCAATGCATATGTCATGCTCATGAATGCAACAATACTCTTAATCAATCATACTATTAAACAATGCAATGCTCATGCCACTAATAATAATCAACATTCAATCCAACCAATATCTTTATCATATAAATCATGCTCAGCATCCATAACACACAATTTAACACTCATTCATAACACATCATAGAGTATAGTGTCAAAGTATCCTACCTGAGTAGCAATTCGGAAACAAGCAAACACCGTCTAGAAATACTCCTCCTCGAAATCAGTTCCTATAAATATTACTTCATATCAATTTCTATCCACACCATCAACATTACTAAATTAATTACTTATACATATGAAATATCGTTAACCAAGTACAAACTTACTAAAAATAGTATTTACCAAATATAGCACACAATCACTATTCAATTATCTCTAACTCAATAACATATATGGCTCTTTTAAATATATTACTCATATTCTCAATAATAATAATATAAATATAAACATTAACAATATACCTCAAAAACTAAACCAAAATATACCACCATACAATTATTAAAATCTAACAATACTAACACCATCAATAATTACTAATAACCTATTGAATGAATATTGGCATGAGCAAGTGTAACCCAATCAAGAGGTCATGTGTTCAAGTCTCACTAATAACAATATTAACAATAAACAACATCATTAACACAACTACAACAATTACCATGAAATTCTAGTAATAACAATAATAAACTAAATTATTAGCAACACAATAGTAATATAAATAATAATCATATTATAAACTAACGCTAGTAACCGTCACAGTTGCTAGTAATACCATCATTAACTATATCAAAACACTACTACTATATCAATTTTAGCAATAATACCAATATAACAATAATTATCAATAACAATAAACATATAATAATAATATAATAATAATACTAATCATAATAATAATGATAATAATAATAATAAGACAACAATCATAATATTAGTAATAATGACAATAATCATACACATCAGCAATAACACGACAACAACAATAAACACGACAACAGCAATATTGAAACACGAACAAACCCGACACCAACTTCGCGACACCACCGACCCTAGATCGGTCCCTCACAACCGTCACCACCGCCCCCAACCTAAACTTCGTACTACCCGCTACAACTTCCACTCTTGGGCCACCATGAGAAGCCACTACAACCACCACCATAGCCCCTCTAAACGGCCTGCCCAACCCGCGGTACTCTGTTTTCCCAGCACTCCCCTTCCAACTCCCTCTCTTTCCATGCTACCCTCTCTCTCCTCCTTGCCCAACACCACCCGTCGACACTACAGTGGTAACCACCGATATACGGTGGTTCATGGGGTGGTCCCTTGGTCTACAAATCCCCCTGTAAGCCACCATAGCAACCGCTCTAAAACAACCACGCAGCCTGCCCTGTTTCTTTTTTTTTACCGTGGACAGTGTAGTGTTTGTCACCACCGTGGTGGTGCTTGTAACCACTAACAACCACCACTTAGACACCCAGGTGGCTAACAACTCACCTAACAACCCCCACGCACAAACCCATATGCATAACCTCTCCATAACCGGTCCAAAAACCCGACACAACAGACCCTATATACCCGTGTTCCTCCTCTGTTCACTGGCTCTAGCAGCCCTTATTCCATGGTTGTAAAACCGCCTTAACCACCACCTACGGCCACCCTACAACCACCAATTAACCCACGAACACCCCACTATTACTATTACCCAGGACTCACATCAAAACAAAAACTAAAACAATTCGAAAAGGTAGTACACAATCACGAAAACAGCGTACTAAGTTAAAACGAAACGTGAATTAAGTCTGTCTTACCAAGACGATGACGAGTGATGAATATGGTGACTGGGTTCTTTCTGGTCCTTCTACGATCCCACGCCTCTCTTTTCTGAACTAGGGTTTTAGGTTTAGTCAATTAGGGAAGTTGTGTTATGGATGTTATGTCGTGTAACAGTAGTAAGGTAGGGTTTGATATTCTTTGTTTGCTTCGTTTCCCTTACCTTAAACCCGACTCCAACACGCATCCCGAGACACTTATATTCCGTTCTCGATTCACAGCTAAAAGTACGAGCACATACATAGAAGTAATTATACTAATAATAATAATTAATATAAAATTATTAGCACTTACGTAAGAATATATATATAAAATTAGGATTTAAATACAATCACGACTTAAATAATAAAACAAGTATATATGTGGAATAAATATAAAATAAGAAATATATTAAATATAGTTATATTATCAAAATTAAAGAAATACGAATGAAATGTCATTTTATGAAATAATCGTCAAATATAAAATGATTATGAAATAAGAAATAATCGTAGAAATACGATTTATAAAATAATAATAGTTTACGTAAAATACTTTATAAACATTCCGTTTGAAATACGTATATAAAACATGGTTTGACTACCGTTGACCGACGTTAAAATACGGGGTATTACAGTCTTCCCTCCTTAAAATGAACTTCGTCCCGAAGTTCGCTACCCCATAATGGTAAAGAAACATATAACAAGCATGAAACAATCACAAGTAGTGCTTATATAGACTTCAAAACACGAAATGTTACATTCTACCCTCGTTAAGAAAACTTTGTCCCCAAAGTTTTAACGCATAACTAAGTTAAAAGGTATATCACGAATCACGGTATAATGCATAACAGAAGTAAACAGGATTATCAAATATATTCAAACAATCACGACATACTAATTATCATTATCAACTAGCCATATCATAAATCATCAAGATTTTACAATCCTATCCTCCTTAAAACATGGTTATGTCCCCATAACCCCATTATAAAGTTTCACATTCAATTGTTCAAGAAGATCGCCAAACAACAGTCACAAATCATATGATAAGGTAATTACAACTAACATCCGACTTTTGAAGCAATCCAAAACACAATTGGCAATCTCACGTTACGCCCTAAAACAAAATCATGATAACTAACACTTATATACCCTTGAAATCTCTTTTAACACAAACTTCAACTATTTACACCAATGTAAACAATCAGCTAATTCATAGTGTATAATTGACAAATTAAAACATTTCATGCTCATAATCACATTATTGAAGCAAAAACATATTTTAGAAAAGATATAAGGCAAAATTTTAACTAATGTAATTAACATGGAGCATCGACATATTTCTCGAGGTATACATCAATCTTAGACTAGGAATACAGCGTAGCATCTCTACGTATAATAAGTTAAACCAATTACTTAATTCAATATATTGTGATCAGATTTTAAAGATAACGATATGCAATTCACTTCATGGCATAACAATATACATGAAGAAGTTATAAAGATTATCGCAGAGGACTAGACAAGATTTACCATTAATTTATGAAGGAACATCAACAAGGTTCACATGATTCAAAATACTCACAATTACTAATGACAGTTAGATTGTCATATCAGGTTAATAAGTTTACCAGTTAAATTCATTCTACCACGTGTCCAGACTCTTCTCTGATAAACATGATTTTAACATTACATCTGAACACCACATAATTATTTTGAGGTCATATAAATAGAAAGCAATAATGTCTTTAAAATTGAAACTATTTTATATAAAACTCAACGAAATAACAAGGTTACATCACAAAATTCATATTTGATTCAACTTTTAATATAAAACTTTATCATTTCAACAATCATATATCACGCAGCAACTTCCAGAAATTATAATTAAATAACGACTCGTTAACATTTTTCGTGGCTTATCATTTTGAAAACATGAATGAATATTCTAAACAGTGGACTTGGAACTATGCACAAACAATAATCACGTTTCAAATTATTTCATTTGCAAAACATGGGTCAAAAGAGAAATGTACAGTAACAATCTGACCACTGTCAACTAAAATGTTTATTTCTCTCAAAATATAATTCGTATTAACATGAAACCAAAAGCATTAGAAAGCTAAATCGGGAGGTTATCACACATAAAATTTTCACATTCATATAGGAAACACATTTTTTAAACGGCAGTCCGTACAAATAGGTAACATTCTGGAAACTTATTACAACGTTGGTTACTTTCATATTTCACATTATTACGTTACATCGTCATACTAAAACACAACTATTCTCAAAAACATGCTGACGCATATATTGAAGCATATAAATGACTTTGCACCATATTAATATTTACTCATTATTTCAATTTGTACTTGCCATCAAGAAGCGGTAAAGATTGCGAAACTGAAAGATGGGATCAACTAAATAAATCAACATTTATACATGTATATACAAATTTAACACATAGCTATATGACATTCATGGCTTGGAGCAACGCATTCTGCATATCACTAGGCATAAAATACTATAACATTTAAATCTAATCATTCATATTCAAATTCAAGATGATATAGTACATAATTACGATAGTCATTTGATAGCCAGCTATCATATGAAAATTCCTAAACACCAAAATCACATGATAATATCACTCAAAATTATTGTTCGATAAATATACATCCATTCTCTAAAATTCCAATCCAATCACTCAGACCAATCCGCATTTCAATATCAGTCGTATTCTTCTAATGCACATCATCATACAAGTCAAGCCTACATTTCAAACTCATATTCCAATTTTCATGTTCTCAATACTTGAAATCATATATCTCAATTAACATTCGATATCACCCTCATGTTTCACAATACACATTACCAACGATATTTCACATTATAACTTACCTCGTTCCTTTCCTGCGGAAACGTTAGTACAATATATATATTAGGTTTTTTCCTTTATTCTATACTACCCACGCTCTATAACTCTCAAGGTTAACCAGGTTAGACTGAAAGAGCCAGTGGCTTGGTTTGAGGGGGCCCCTAACTCATCCCAATCCTGGGGCTCCTAACAGTTACTAACCTGGGGTTCATTTTATTAGACTCTTCCTACGTTCATTATTATTCATTTGGTTTAGGCCTGAGGATCGTTCGCTCTGATACCACTTTGTAACACCCCCATTTATTTAAGAGCCTTTAGCAAGACATTCTCAAATAAATAGAGCTGTTACCATCTCGGAATGTCCGAGGTAGTGAATAACAAATTAAACAAACCAAAGTACTTTATATAAAACTGATAAAATTTAAACTTTTGATATTACAACTATTACGCAAAGAATAAAAGTACAACTGATAGTATCATCTAAGTATATGATCTAATTCTAAGTAGGTCTAAGCCATGTCTCTCTCCTTGCCCAAACTCCTAGTCCATCTGTCTCTGACCTGTAGAATCTACTCCCCATTCCGGATCATCGTAGGTGTACACGAATACACTGTCAACCTCGCGGTTGAGTAGGATAACACAATAATAATGCAACAAATATGATATGCAAATGCCATGATATGCTCGAGCTCAATCACAATCTCAATCTCAAACCCGAAACACCCAGCCATACCGAACCTCCCGGCAGACTATAATCGGCCGTCGCCGAACACCAGCTCAACAGCTGATAAGACACCAGGCCTGGTCTGCAGAACCACCCTGGGCTTTATATCAGAACAACATCTGAATCACATCTTTCTCAATAACCAATGCATATGTCATGCTCATGAATGCAACAATACTCTTAATCAATCATACTATTAAACAATGCAATGCTCATGCCACTAATAATAATCAACATTCAATCCAACCAATATCTTTATCATATAAATCATGCTCAGCATCCATAACACACAATTTAACACTCATTCATAACACATCATAGAGTATAGTGTCAAAGTATCCTACCTGAGTAGCAATTCGGAAACAAGCAAACACCGTCTAGAAATACTCCTCCTCGAAATCAGTTCCTATAAATATTACTTCATATCAATTTCTATCCACACCATCAACATTACTAAATTAATTACTTATACATATGAAATATCGTTAACCAAGTACAAACTTACTAAAAATAGTATTTACCAAATATAGCACACAATCACTATTCAATTATCTCTAACTCAATAACATATATGGCTCTTTTAAATATATTACTCATATTCTCAATAATAATAATATAAATATAAACATTAACAATATACCTCAAAAACTAAACCAAAATATACCACCATACAATTATTAAAATCTAACAATACTAACACCATCAATAATTACTAATAACCTATTGAATGAATATTGGCATGAGCAAGTGTAACCCAATCAAGAGGTCATGTGTTCAAGTCTCACTAATAACAATATTAACAATAAACAACATCATTAACACAACTACAACAATTACCATGAAATTCTAGTAATAACAATAATAAACTAAATTATTAGCAACACAATAGTAATATAAATAATAATCATATTATAAACTAACGCTAGTAACCGTCACAGTTGCTAGTAATACCATCATTAACTATATCAAAACACTACTACTATATCAATTTTAGCAATAATACCAATATAACAATAATTATCAATAACAATAAACATATAATAATAATATAATAATAATACTAATCATAATAATAATGATAATAATAATAATAAGACAACAATCATAATATTAGTAATAATGACAATAATCATACACATCAGCAATAACACGACAACAACAATAAACACGACAACAGCAATATTGAAACACGAACAAACCCGACACCAACTTCGCGACACCACCGACCCTAGATCGGTCCCTCACAACCGTCACCACCGCCCCCAACCTAAACTTCGTACTACCCGCTACAACTTCCACTCTTGGGCCACCATGAGAAGCCACTACAACCACCACCATAGCCCCTCTAAACGGCCTGCCCAACCCGCGGTACTCTGTTTTCCCAGCACTCCCCTTCCAACTCCCTCTCTTTCCATGCTACCCTCTCTCTCCTCCTTGCCCAACACCACCCGTCGACACTACAGTGGTAACCACCGATATACGGTGGTTCATGGGGTGGTCCCTTGGTCTACAAATCCCCCTGTAAGCCACCATAGCAACCGCTCTAAAACAACCACGCAGCCTGCCCTGTTTCTTTTTTTTTACCGTGGACAGTGTAGTGTTTGTCACCACCGTGGTGGTGCTTGTAACCACTAACAACCACCACTTAGACACCCAGGTGGCTAACAACTCACCTAACAACCCCCACGCACAAACCCATATGCATAACCTCTCCATAACCGGTCCAAAAACCCGACACAACAGACCCTATATACCCGTGTTCCTCCTCTGTTCACTGGCTCTAGCAGCCCTTATTCCATGGTTGTAAAACCGCCTTAACCACCACCTACGGCCACCCTACAACCACCAATTAACCCACGAACACCCCACTATTACTATTACCCAGGACTCACATCAAAACAAAAACTAAAACAATTCGAAAAGGTAGTACACAATCACGAAAACAGCGTACTAAGTTAAAACGAAACGTGAATTAAGTCTGTCTTACCAAGACGATGACGAGTGATAAATATGGTGACTGGGTTCTTTCTGGTCCTTCTACGATCCCACGCCTCTCTTTTCTGAACTAGGGTTTTAGGTTTAGTCAATTAGGGAAGTTGTGTTATGGATGTTATGTCGTGTAACAGTAGTAAGGTAGGGTTTGATATTCTTTGTTTGCTTCGTTTCCCTTACCTTAAACCCGACTCCAACACGCATCCCGAGACACTTACATTCCGTTCTCGATTCACAGCTAAAAGTACGAGCACATACATAGAAGTAATTATACTAATAATAATAATTAATATAAAATTATTAGCACTTACGTAAGAATATATATATAAAATTAGGATTTAAATACAATCACGACTTAAATAATAAAACAAGTATATATGTGGAATAAATATAAAATAAGAAATATATTAAATATAGTTATATTATCAAAATTAAAGAAATACGAATGAAATGTCATTTTATGAAATAATCGTCAAATATAAAATGATTATGAAATAAGAAATAATCGTAGAAATACGATTTATAAAATAATAATAGTTTACGTAAAATACTTTATAAACATTCCGTTTGAAATACGTATATAAAACATGGTTTGACTACCGTTGACCGACGTTAAAATACGGGGTATTACAGTCTTCCCTCCTTAAAATGAACTTCGTCCCGAAGTTCGCTACCCCATAATGGTAAAGAAACATATAACAAGCATGAAACAATCACAAGTAGTGCTTATATAGACTTCAAAACACGAAATGTTACATTCTACCCTCGTTAAGAAAACTTTGTCCCCAAAGTTTTAACGCATAACTAAGTTAAAAGGTATATCACGAATCACGGTATAATGCATAACAGAAGTAAACAGGATTATCAAATATATTCAAACAATCACGACATACTAATTATCATTATCAACTAGCCATATCATAAATCATCAAGATTTTACAATCCTATCCTCCTTAAAACATGGTTATGTCCCCATAACCCCATTATAAAGTTTCACATTCAATTGTTCAAGAAGATCGCCAAACAACAGTCACAAATCATATGATAAGGTAATTACAACTAACATCCGACTTTTGAAGCAATCCAAAACACAATTGGCAATCTCACGTTACGCCCTAAAACAAAATCATGATAACTAACACTTATATACCCTTGAAATCTCTTTTAACACAAACTTCAACTATTTACACCAATGTAAACAATCAGCTAATTCATAGTGTATAATTGACAAATTAAAACATTTCATGCTCATAATCACATTATTGAAGCAAAAACATATTTTAGAAAAGATATAAGGCAAAATTTTAACTAATGTAATTAACATGGAGCATCGACATATTTCTCGAGGTATACATCAATCTTAGACTAGGAATACAGCGTAGCATCTCTACGTATAATAAGTTAAACCAATTACTTAATTCAATATATTGTGATCAGATTTTAAAGATAACGATATGCAATTCACTTCATGGCATAACAATATACATGAAGAAGTTATAAAGATTATCGCAGAGGACTAGACAAGATTTACCATTAATTTATGAAGGAACATCAACAAGGTTCACATGATTCAAAATACTCACAATTACTAATGACAGTTAGATTGTCATATCAGGTTAATAAGTTTACCAGTTAAATTCATTCTACCACGTGTCCAGACTCTTCTCTGATAAACATGATTTTAACATTACATCTGAACACCACATAATTATTTTGAGGTCATATAAATAGAAAGCAATAATGTCTTTAAAATTGAAACTATTTTATATAAAACTCAACGAAATAACAAGGTTACATCACAAAATTCATATTTGATTCAACTTTTAATATAAAACTTTATCATTTCAACAATCATATATCACGCAGCAACTTCCAGAAATTATAATTAAATAACGACTCGTTAACATTTTTCGTGGCTTATCATTTTGAAAACATGAATGAATATTCTAAACAGTGGACTTGGAACTATGCACAAACAATAATCACGTTTCAAATTATTTCATTTGCAAAACATGGGTCAAAAGAGAAATGTACAGTAACAATCTGACCACTGTCAACTAAAATGTTTATTTCTCTCAAAATATAATTCGTATTAACATGAAACCAAAAGCATTAGAAAGCTAAATCGGGAGGTTATCACACATAAAATTTTCACATTCATATAGGAAACACATTTTTTAAACGGCAGTCCGTACAAATAGGTAACATTCTGGAAACTTATTACAACGTTGGTTACTTTCATATTTCACATTATTACGTTACATCGTCATACTAAAACACAACTATTCTCAAAAACATGTTGACGCATATATTGAAGCATATAAATGACTTTGCACCATATTAATATTTACTCATTATTTCAATTTGTACTTGCCATCAAGAAGCGGTAAAGATTGCGAAACTGAAAGATGGGATCAACTAAATAAATCAACATTTATACATGTATATACAAATTTAACACATAGCTATATGACATTCATGGCTTGGAGCAACGCATTCTGCATATCACTAGGCATAAAATACTATAACATTTAAATCTAATCATTCATATTCAAATTCAAGATGATATAGTACATAATTACGATAGTCATTTGATAGCCAGCTATCATATGAAAATTCCTAAACACCAAAATCACATGATAATATCACTCAAAATTATTGTTCGATAAATATACATCCATTCTCTAAAATTCCAATCCAATCACTCAGACCAATCCGCATTTCAATATCAGTCGTATTCTTCTAATGCACATCATCATACAAGTCAAGCCTACATTTCAAACTCATATTCCAATTTTCATGTTCTCAATACTTGAAATCATATATCTCAATTAACATTCGATATCACCCTCATGTTTCACAATACACATTACCAACGATATTTCACATTATAACTTACCTCGTTCCTTTCCTGCGGAAACGTTAGTACAATATATATATTAGGTTTTTTCCTTTATTCTATACTACCCACGCTCTATAACTCTCAAGGTTAACCAGGTTAGACTGAAAGAGCCAGTGGCTTGGTTTGAGGGGGCCCCTAACTCATCCCAATCCTGGGGCTCCTAACAGTTACTAACCTGGGGTTCATTTTATTAGACTCTTCCTACGTTCATTATTATTCATTTGGTTTAGGCCTGAGGATCGTTCGCTCTGATACCACTTTGTAACACCCCCATTTATTTAAGAGCCTTTAGCAAGACATTCTCAAATAAATAGAGCTGTTACCATCTCGGAATGTCCGAGGTAGTGAATAACAAATTAAACAAACCAAAGTACTTTATATAAAACTGATAAAATTTAAACTTTTGATATTACAACTATTACGCAAAGAATAAAAGTACAACTGATAGTATCATCTAAGTATATGATCTAATTCTAAGTAGGTCTAAGCCATGTCTCTCTCCTTGCCCAAACTCCTAGTCCATCTGTCTCTGACCTGTAGAATCTACTCCCCATTCCGGATCATCGTAGGTGTACACGAATACACTGTCAACCTCGCGGTTGAGTAGGATAACACAATAATAATGCAACAAATATGATATGCAAATGCCATGATATGCTCGAGCTCAATCACAATCTCAATCTCAAACCCGAAACACCCAGCCATACCGAACCTCCCGGCAGACTATAATCGGCCGTCGCCGAACACCAGCTCAACAGCTGATAAGACACCAGGCCTGGTCTGCAGAACCACCCTGGGCTTTATATCAGAACAACATCTGAATCACATCTTTCTCAATAACCAATGCATATGTCATGCTCATGAATGCAACAATACTCTTAATCAATCATACTATTAAACAATGCAATGCTCATGCCACTAATAATAATCAACATTCAATCCAACCAATATCTTTATCATATAAATCATGCTCAGCATCCATAACACACAATTTAACACTCATTCATAACACATCATAGAGTATAGTGTCAAAGTATCCTACCTGAGTAGCAATTCGGAAACAAGCAAACACCGTCTAGAAATACTCCTCCTCGAAATCAGTTCCTATAAATATTACTTCATATCAATTTCTATCCACACCATCAACATTACTAAATTAATTACTTATACATATGAAATATCGTTAACCAAGTACAAACTTACTAAAAATAGTATTTACCAAATATAGCACACAATCACTATTCAATTATCTCTAACTCAATAACATATATGGCTCTTTTAAATATATTACTCATATTCTCAATAATAATAATATAAATATAAACATTAACAATATACCTCAAAAACTAAACCAAAATATACCACCATACAATTATTAAAATCTAACAATACTAACACCATCAATAATTACTAATAACCTATTGAATGAATATTGGCATGAGCAAGTGTAACCCAATCAAGAGGTCATGTGTTCAAGTCTCACTAATAACAATATTAACAATAAACAACATCATTAACACAACTACAACAATTACCATGAAATTCTAGTAATAACAATAATAAACTAAATTATTAGCAACACAATAGTAATATAAATAATAATCATATTATAAACTAACGCTAGTAACCGTCACAGTTGCTAGTAATACCATCATTAACTATATCAAAACACTACTACTATATCAATTTTAGCAATAATACCAATATAACAATAATTATCAATAACAATAAACATATAATAATAATATAATAATAATACTAATCATAATAATAATGATAATAATAATAATAAGACAACAATCATAATATTAGTAATAATGACAATAATCATACACATCAGCAATAACACGACAACAACAATAAACACGACAACAGCAATATTGAAACACGAACAAACCCGACACCAACTTCGCGACACCACCGACCCTAGATCGGTCCCTCACAACCGTCACCACCGCCCCCAACCTAAACTTCGTACTACCCGCTACAACTTCCACTCTTGGGCCACCATGAGAAGCCACTACAACCACCACCATAGCCCCTCTAAACGGCCTGCCCAACCCGCGGTACTCTGTTTTCCCAGCACTCCCCTTCCAACTCCCTCTCTTTCCATGCTACCCTCTCTCTCCTCCTTGCCCAACACCACCCGTCGACACTACAGTGGTAACCACCGATATACGGTGGTTCATGGGGTGGTCCCTTGGTCTACAAATCCCCCTGTAAGCCACCATAGCAACCGCTCTAAAACAACCACGCAGCCTGCCCTGTTTCTTTTTTTTTACCGTGGACAGTGTAGTGTTTGTCACCACCGTGGTGGTGCTTGTAACCACTAACAACCACCACTTAGACACCCAGGTGGCTAACAACTCACCTAACAACCCCCACGCACAAACCCATATGCATAACCTCTCCATAACCGGTCCAAAAACCCGACACAACAGACCCTATATACCCGTGTTCCTCCTCTGTTCACTGGCTCTAGCAGCCCTTATTCCATGGTTGTAAAACCGCCTTAACCACCACCTACGGCCACCCTACAACCACCAATTAACCCACGAACACCCCACTATTACTATTACCCAGGACTCACATCAAAACAAAAACTAAAACAATTCGAAAAGGTAGTACACAATCACGAAAACAGCGTACTAAGTTAAAACGAAACGTGAATTAAGTCTGTCTTACCAAGACGATGACGAGTGATGAATATGGTGACTGGGTTCTTTCTGGTCCTTCTACGATCCCACGCCTCTCTTTTCTGAACTAGGGTTTTAGGTTTAGTCAATTAGGGAAGTTGTGTTATGGATGTTATGTCGTGTAACAGTAGTAAGGTAGGGTTTGATATTCTTTGTTTGCTTCGTTTCCCTTACCTTAAACCCGACTCCAACACGCATCCCGAGACACTTACATTCCGTTCTCGATTCACAGCTAAAAGTACGAGCACATACATAGAAGTAATTATACTAATAATAATAATTAATATAAAATTATTAGCACTTACGTAAGAATATATATATAAAATTAGGATTTAAATACAATCACGACTTAAATAATAAAACAAGTATATATGTGGAATAAATATAAAATAAGAAATATATTAAATATAGTTATATTATCAAAATTAAAGAAATACGAATGAAATGTCATTTTATGAAATAATCGTCAAATATAAAATGATTATGAAATAAGAAATAATCGTAGAAATACGATTTATAAAATAATAATAGTTTACGTAAAATACTTTATAAACATTCCGTTTGAAATACGTATATAAAACATGGTTTGACTACCGTTGACCGACGTTAAAATACGGGGTATTACAGTCTTCCCTCCTTAAAATGAACTTCGTCCCGAAGTTCGCTACCCCATAATGGTAAAGAAACATATAACAAGCATGAAACAATCACAAGTAGTGCTTATATAGACTTCAAAACACGAAATGTTACATTCTACCCTCGTTAAGAAAACTTTGTCCCCAAAGTTTTAACGCATAACTAAGTTAAAAGGTATATCACGAATCACGGTATAATGCATAACAGAAGTAAACAGGATTATCAAATATATTCAAACAATCACGACATACTAATTATCATTATCAACTAGCCATATCATAAATCATCAAGATTTTACAATCCTATCCTCCTTAAAACATGGTTATGTCCCCATAACCCCATTATAAAGTTTCACATTCAATTGTTCAAGAAGATCGCCAAACAACAGTCACAAATCATATGATAAGGTAATTACAACTAACATCCGACTTTTGAAGCAATCCAAAACACAATTGGCAATCTCACGTTACGCCCTAAAACAAAATCATGATAACTAACACTTATATACCCTTGAAATCTCTTTTAACACAAACTTCAACTATTTACACCAATGTAAACAATCAGCTAATTCATAGTGTATAATTGACAAATTAAAACATTTCATGCTCATAATCACATTATTGAAGCAAAAACATATTTTAGAAAAGATATAAGGCAAAATTTTAACTAATGTAATTAACATGGAGCATCGACATATTTCTCGAGGTATACATCAATCTTAGACTAGGAATACAGCGTAGCATCTCTACGTATAATAAGTTAAACCAATTACTTAATTCAATATATTGTGATCAGATTTTAAAGATAACGATATGCAATTCACTTCATGGCATAACAATATACATGAAGAAGTTATAAAGATTATCGCAGAGGACTAGACAAGATTTACCATTAATTTATGAAGGAACATCAACAAGGTTCACATGATTCAAAATACTCACAATTACTAATGACAGTTAGATTGTCATATCAGGTTAATAAGTTTACCAGTTAAATTCATTCTACCACGTGTCCAGACTCTTCTCTGATAAACATGATTTTAACATTACATCTGAACACCACATAATTATTTTGAGGTCATATAAATAGAAAGCAATAATGTCTTTAAAATTGAAACTATTTTATATAAAACTCAACGAAATAACAAGGTTACATCACAAAATTCATATTTGATTCAACTTTTAATATAAAACTTTATCATTTCAACAATCATATATCACGCAGCAACTTCCAGAAATTATAATTAAATAACGACTCGTTAACATTTTTCGTGGCTTATCATTTTGAAAACATGAATGAATATTCTAAACAGTGGACTTGGAACTATGCACAAACAATAATCACGTTTCAAATTATTTCATTTGCAAAACATGGGTCAAAAGAGAAATGTACAGTAACAATCTGACCACTGTCAACTAAAATGTTTATTTCTCTCAAAATATAATTCGTATTAACATGAAACCAAAAGCATTAGAAAGCTAAATCGGGAGGTTATCACACATAAAATTTTCACATTCATATAGGAAACACATTTTTTAAACGGCAGTCCGTACAAATAGGTAACATTCTGGAAACTTATTACAACGTTGGTTACTTTCATATTTCACATTATTACGTTACATCGTCATACTAAAACACAACTATTCTCAAAAACATGTTGACGCATATATTGAAGCATATAAATGACTTTGCACCATATTAATATTTACTCATTATTTCAATTTGTACTTGCCATCAAGAAGCGGTAAAGATTGCGAAACTGAAAGATGGGATCAACTAAATAAATCAACATTTATACATGTATATACAAATTTAACACATAGCTATATGACATTCATGGCTTGGAGCAACGCATTCTGCATATCACTAGGCATAAAATACTATAACATTTAAATCTAATCATTCATATTCAAATTCAAGATGATATAGTACATAATTACGATAGTCATTTGATAGCCAGCTATCATATGAAAATTCCTAAACACCAAAATCACATGATAATATCACTCAAAATTATTGTTCGATAAATATACATCCATTCTCTAAAATTCCAATCCAATCACTCAGACCAATCCGCATTTCAATATCAGTCGTATTCTTCTAATGCACATCATCATACAAGTCAAGCCTACATTTCAAACTCATATTCCAATTTTCATGTTCTCAATACTTGAAATCATATATCTCAATTAACATTCGATATCACCCTCATGTTTCACAATACACATTACCAACGATATTTCACATTATAACTTACCTCGTTCCTTTCCTGCGGAAACGTTAGTACAATATATATATTAGGTTTTTTCCTTTATTCTATACTACCCACGCTCTATAACTCTCAAGGTTAACCAGGTTAGACTGAAAGAGCCAGTGGCTTGGTTTGAGGGGGCCCCTAACTCATCCCAATCCTGGGGCTCCTAACAGTTACTAACCTGGGGTTCATTTTATTAGACTCTTCCTACGTTCATTATTATTCATTTGGTTTAGGCCTGAGGATCGTTCGCTCTGATACCACTTTGTAACACCCCCATTTATTTAAGAGCCTTTAGCAAGACATTCTCAAATAAATAGAGCTGTTACCATCTCGGAATGTCCGAGGTAGTGAATAACAAATTAAACAAACCAAAGTACTTTATATAAAACTGATAAAATTTAAACTTTTGATATTACAACTATTACGCAAAGAATAAAAGTACAACTGATAGTATCATCTAAGTATATGATCTAATTCTAAGTAGGTCTAAGCCATGTCTCTCTCCTTGCCCAAACTCCTAGTCCATCTGTCTCTGACCTGTAGAATCTACTCCCCATTCCGGATCATCGTAGGTGTACACGAATACACTGTCAACCTCGCGGTTGAGTAGGATAACACAATAATAATGCAACAAATATGATATGCAAATGCCATGATATGCTCGAGCTCAATCACAATCTCAATCTCAAACCCGAAACACCCAGCCATACCGAACCTCCCGGCAGACTATAATCGGCCGTCGCCGAACACCAGCTCAACAGCTGATAAGACACCAGGCCTGGTCTGCAGAACCACCCTGGGCTTTATATCAGAACAACATCTGAATCACATCTTTCTCAATAACCAATGCATATGTCATGCTCATGAATGCAACAATACTCTTAATCAATCATACTATTAAACAATGCAATGCTCATGCCACTAATAATAATCAACATTCAATCCAACCAATATCTTTATCATATAAATCATGCTCAGCATCCATAACACACAATTTAACACTCATTCATAACACATCATAGAGTATAGTGTCAAAGTATCCTACCTGAGTAGCAATTCGGAAACAAGCAAACACCGTCTAGAAATACTCCTCCTCGAAATCAGTTCCTATAAATATTACTTCATATCAATTTCTATCCACACCATCAACATTACTAAATTAATTACTTATACATATGAAATATCGTTAACCAAGTACAAACTTACTAAAAATAGTATTTACCAAATATAGCACACAATCACTATTCAATTATCTCTAACTCAATAACATATATGGCTCTTTTAAATATATTACTCATATTCTCAATAATAATAATATAAATATAAACATTAACAATATACCTCAAAAACTAAACCAAAATATACCACCATACAATTATTAAAATCTAACAATACTAACACCATCAATAATTACTAATAACCTATTGAATGAATATTGGCATGAGCAAGTGTAACCCAATCAAGAGGTCATGTGTTCAAGTCTCACTAATAACAATATTAACAATAAACAACATCATTAACACAACTACAACAATTACCATGAAATTCTAGTAATAACAATAATAAACTAAATTATTAGCAACACAATAGTAATATAAATAATAATCATATTATAAACTAACGCTAGTAACCGTCACAGTTGCTAGTAATACCATCATTAACTATATCAAAACACTACTACTATATCAATTTTAGCAATAATACCAATATAACAATAATTATCAATAACAATAAACATATAATAATAATATAATAATAATACTAATCATAATAATAATGATAATAATAATAATAAGACAACAATCATAATATTAGTAATAATGACAATAATCATACACATCAGCAATAACACGACAACAACAATAAACACGACAACAGCAATATTGAAACACGAACAAACCCGACACCAACTTCGCGACACCACCGACCCTAGATCGGTCCCTCACAACCGTCACCACCGCCCCCAACCTAAACTTCGTACTACCCGCTACAACTTCCACTCTTGGGCCACCATGAGAAGCCACTACAACCACCACCATAGCCCCTCTAAACGGCCTGCCCAACCCGCGGTACTCTGTTTTCCCAGCACTCCCCTTCCAACTCCCTCTCTTTCCATGCTACCCTCTCTCTCCTCCTTGCCCAACACCACCCGTCGACACTACAGTGGTAACCACCGATATACGGTGGTTCATGGGGTGGTCCCTTGGTCTACAAATCCCCCTGTAAGCCACCATAGCAACCGCTCTAAAACAACCACGCAGCCTGCCCTGTTTCTTTTTTTTTACCGTGGACAGTGTAGTGTTTGTCACCACCGTGGTGGTGCTTGTAACCACTAACAACCACCACTTAGACACCCAGGTGGCTAACAACTCACCTAACAACCCCCACGCACAAACCCATATGCATAACCTCTCCATAACCGGTCCAAAAACCCGACACAACAGACCCTATATACCCGTGTTCCTCCTCTGTTCACTGGCTCTAGCAGCCCTTATTCCATGGTTGTAAAACCGCCTTAACCACCACCTACGGCCACCCTACAACCACCAATTAACCCACGAACACCCCACTATTACTATTACCCAGGACTCACATCAAAACAAAAACTAAAACAATTCGAAAAGGTAGTACACAATCACGAAAACAGCGTACTAAGTTAAAACGAAACGTGAATTAAGTCTGTCTTACCAAGACGATGACGAGTGATGAATATGGTGACTGGGTTCTTTCTGGTCCTTCTACGATCCCACGCCTCTCTTTTCTGAACTAGGGTTTTAGGTTTAGTCAATTAGGGAAGTTGTGTTATGGATGTTATGTCGTGTAACAGTAGTAAGGTAGGGTTTGATATTCTTTGTTTGCTTCGTTTCCCTTACCTTAAACCCGACTCCAACACGCATCCCGAGACACTTACATTCCGTTCTCGATTCACAGCTAAAAGTACGAGCACATACATAGAAGTAATTATACTAATAATAATAATTAATATAAAATTATTAGCACTTACGTAAGAATATATATATAAAATTAGGATTTAAATACAATCACGACTTAAATAATAAAACAAGTATATATGTGGAATAAATATAAAATAAGAAATATATTAAATATAGTTATATTATCAAAATTAAAGAAATACGAATGAAATGTCATTTTATGAAATAATCGTCAAATATAAAATGATTATGAAATAAGAAATAATCGTAGAAATACGATTTATAAAATAATAATAGTTTACGTAAAATACTTTATAAACATTCCGTTTGAAATACGTATATAAAACATGGTTTGACTACCGTTGACCGACGTTAAAATACGGGGTATTACAGTCTTCCCTCCTTAAAATGAACTTCGTCCCGAAGTTCGCTACCCCATAATGGTAAAGAAACATATAACAAGCATGAAACAATCACAAGTAGTGCTTATATAGACTTCAAAACACGAAATGTTACAATCACGGGCCGAGCTTATCCTCGTGTCTCCACTTGACATAAGCCTCGCAGCCCCAAACCCGAATAAAGGACAAGTTAGGGACCGTTCCCTTCCATAATTCGTATGGAGACTTGTCAACAGCTTTAGACGGACTTCGGTTAAGAATTAGAGCGGCCGACAAAAGAGCATAGCCCCACAATGAATCAGGCACAACGGTGTGACTCATCATGGATCGAATCATATCGAGTAGAGTTCGATTTCTCCGTTCGGACACACCATTTAATTGTGGTGTTCCAGGTGGAGTCAACTGTAGCACGATGCCACAGTCTTTAAGGTGTTGATCAAACTCGTGTGAAAGATACTCACCACCACGATCAGAACGTAGTGCTTTAATCTTTCTTCCCAGTTGGTTTTGTACCCGATTCTGGTATTCTTTGAACTTGTCAAAGGATTCACTTTTGTGCTTGATTAAGTAGACATAGCCATATCTACTCAAATCATCCGTGAAAGTGATGAAATACCGATAGCCTTCTCGTGCGTTGATCGACATAGGCCACATACGTCCGTATGTATGAGTCCTAATAGGTCGGCAGCGCGCATTCCAACACCTTTGAAGGAAATACGAGTCATTTTACCGATAAGACATGATTCACACGTGCCATATGATTCGAAATCAAAGGCCGAGATAGCTCCATTCTGTATGAGCTGCTTAACGCGTTTCTCATTTATGTGTCCCATACGACAATGCCATAGGTAAGTTTGATCTTTGTCACCTACCTTTAATCTCTTGTTATTCACATGTAATATTTCAGTGGTTTGATCTAAAACATAAATTCCATTCATGGAAACTGCCTTGCCATAAATCATATTGTGTAAGGAGAAAATACAGCTATTATTCTCTATTACAAATGAAAAACCGAGTTTGTCAAGCGCAGAAACTGAAATAATGTTTTTGGACAAACAAGGAACATAATAACAGTTATATAAAGATAACTCGAATCCACTTGGAAGCTGGATCACGTATGTTCCCCTCGAGATTGCAGCAACACGTGCTCCATTCCCGACACGCAGGTCAACCTCACCCTTGATTAGGGGTTCTTGGTTTCGGAGGCCCTGCACATGATTACATAGATGAGAACCACAACCAGTATCTAGTACCCAAGTTCCGTAACTTGCATGGTTAATCTCAATCATGTGAATAAAAGAAGAAGAAGACATACCAACAGGGGTAACGCGGCCTGCCTTAATGTCCTCACGATACACGGGGCATGAGCGCCTCCAATGCCCAGTCTTGTGGCAATGGTGACATTCCATGCTAGTATCCTTGCTCTTTGTTTTGCCCTGTGAGTTGCTCGACTCACCTGGCCCACTCTTAGTAAATCCCGACTTCTTAAACTTGGGCTTGCCTACTGTTAGGTCGTCCTGAGCTTTAGCTTTACCCTTACCCTTACCCTTACTGGAGATCATGAGAACATCTTGCTTCACGCTCCCACTTAATTTCAGATCCTTCTCGGTCTGTACGAGAAGGGAGTGGAGCTCATGAGGAGACTTCTTCATGTCGTTCATGTAATAGTTGGCCCTAAAGAGGGCGAACCCATCATGAAGCGAATGAAGCATTCGATCAACGATTATGTTCTCACTGATCTTGCAGTTTAGGGCCTCCAGTTTTTCGATATTCTCAATCATGTGAAGAATATGTGGGCTAACAGCTTGGCCCTTCTGGAGTTTCGCCTCAAAGAAGCGACAGGTATGCTCATAAGAAACGATCCTCGGAGCCTTTGAGAATTCGTTAGTGAGCGTGGTGAAAATCTTGTTTGCACCATGGGCTATGAAGCGTCTTTGCAAATTGGATTCCATTGCATAGATGAGTACGTTCTTTATCGCACCCGCTTCCATGACGAAGTCGCTATGAGCGCGAACTTCGTTAGCTCTAGCTCCAGTTCCTGGGTGTGCCGGAATGAGCTCAGTTAAGTACTTGAGCTTTCCGTCAGCAATGGCAGCATTCCGTAGTGCTGCCTCCCAGTCAGAGAAGTTTGACCCATCATTCCTCAGTCTAGTAGACTGATTCATGGAGTCCATGAAGGCTTTTAGCCAGGATTCACGTGCTAGCTTGGCACTTGGCATTGGGTCTTCACCAGCCATTAGTTATACAGCAGTTTAATTGAACGTGTTCTACACTGAAAAGAAGATAAGCAAAAACCAAATAAGCAACTCATTGTTGTGATTTAAGTCTATATTAAATTGTATTTAAACTCGTAGACTCATGCATTTATATAATTGATCTCCCTCAAAAATTATATAAACGATCCCAAGACTCAATTTCCGTATATTGATAAGCCCACAGCTTGGCTAATTCCACCGTTGGAACTCTTGGTCGATAGATTTCCGTAAATCCTATCTATTAGTCCATCTCAGTCGCTAGATATTATCGAGTGACCATGATGTTGAGATAAAATAAATCATCTGTTCCCACTTACCCGACGTAGAAGGGGTCATATTATGCCTACCGACGAAGAAGGGATTCATGGGAGTCTGATTTATAAAGACTAGTCTCAATTTTTGGTTATACGAGGAAGACCCCATCAACTTATATTTATCCATTTTAAGTGAACTAATATCTAGCATATGCGTGAATGAATGAAATAAAGTGATGGCTTTGCAATTGACATGTGACATCTGTATTGTCACAGAAAACTAACGCGTAACCTCTACATGAGTGGTTTGGTTTTAGGCAGAATATGATACAAGCTATTATCGATGAAAGCACAAAATAAATGCAATAAACGTAAATAAAAAGTCCTAGTGTGGCATATCCTACCAAAATAAACATAAAAACAACTTGGAATCCACCGTTGAACCCTAGAAGCTTGTCTTGATGTTCCATCTTGGTCCTTGTAGCGGGAGTGAGCATCCGGTCTCCGTCTTTGGTCTTCACAAAATTACTAATTTAAATTACAAATATAATCCTAATTACATTCTAATTTAAATACAAAAGCAATTACATGGCAAAAACCCAAAACGGAGATTCAAGATCTCAAAATTACAAGCAAGACTGTGTCCCATCATTACGGTGACACAATCTTCTAAGGCCACACTAAGTTACAACCGTTTGCAAAAATAAATACGTTATTGAAAGCATTCACAAGGCATTCAACAAGACGATAAATAAAATGCATCAACTAAATAAAATTCATACATGACATAATACTGTTATTATGATTAACAAATTTTTACCAAACCACCTTACGGGATTAAAATTATGTGATTATACCGTTTTAATCACCCAATTTTAATAAATTTATAATCCATTATCTTAAACCGTTTTAAAATAATATGTATCTAACGAGGGTGAACCGTTTCACAAAATTAATAATATACTATTTCCGTATATAGTATATTACTAAAGGCCATGGGAAAATAAAACAGGTTATTTTCGAAAGATAAAAACGACGCCTGTTACAGGGGGCGAGGTCGACCGACCTCAACACGGGGTCGACCGACCTACAGACGAGAAACAGAAAATTTTGCAACAGCATAATCGGTCGACCGACCTATCAGTCAGGTCGACCGACCACCAAACAGTAAAAGTAAAAAAAAACGAGTTTCAGAAAACGCAAAACGCTGCATCTTTTGAAATAATAACAAGTTTTTACCTTTTATAAACTTTGATTAAAACGAGTAAATCAAAATTAACATCAACAAGTGTTCACATATTGTCAAGAATATCGATTAATTAACAATATGTAAACAGGAATCGAAAAACAAGATCGATTGCACAAAAGAGAAACTGCCGAAAAACAGAAACTTTATACGGGGGCGGTCGACCGACCGCTACAAGGGGTCGACCGACCGACACAGCGACAGAAACGATATTTTTCAAAATTTTTAAATAAAACCTATGAAAAACACAAAAGTAAAATTTTCATAGCCTTGGCTCTGATACCACTTGTGGGGAATATAGCATGTATTCGCCCTAAACTTGCAGGATTATAATGAAATTTACAGTTGTGAATATTGTCATAAGATAAATAAAACATGAAAAAGAATACAACCTTTAGTCCTTGCGCGAAAGGCCTAAGAACAGGAATTAACGCAAATTCCCTCTTATAACTTGCACCCAAGACTTAGATTGAGACGTTGCCGCGTGTGCTAGAAATCCTCTCCAACTGCCTTGCAATATCGGGAGAGCCTTTTGAGTTTTAGATGTGAGATCTGGGTTATCGGAGAAGAAATGCTCTCAAACCCTAATTTTTCCTTGAGATTTATTTTAATCAGTGCAACAAGAGTAACCTAACATAAGGAGAAGTCTTCTCCTTATGTAGTATACTCGGCCGAAATAAACGAGTAGGGTAAGAGTGGGCTTTCCACTCTTACCTTATTCTGATTCGTGATTTGACCCATTTAGCTATAAGTTATTTGCGGGATTTTAATTATAAATCGTACACTTGTTATCAGATATTAACGCAGTCGATGTATTAATAATGGTCAGATACAATACGATATTGTATAATTACCCAAATTAATATAACTGTTTATATTAATACGCAAATACAATATTTAATTAAATATAATCGTTTATATTTAATTTACGAATTAATCATGTAATCCGTATTAGCTAAAATTATTTAATCCGTATTAAATAATAATCTCAACATCTTATTGACTAATTTAATAGTCAATACCTCTGACTAACTGTTTAGTCGTATTCGGCATAAATGTGACTGTATTTTCATACCTTCACATCTCTCAAACGTGTCCTATAGGTGTGACGTATAGGGACCAGTTGATCACCGCCATCCGTATGACAATAACGTCAAACTTATCTAGCAAGCCAACCGTTATTGATAAACGTGGATCAACTGGTAATAATACTGAAGTATGCCCTTGTGATCCTTAAAGAGATTTAATAAGTCATTGTACTTAATTGTCAAGGACACCAGCCCCAACAATCTCCCACTTGTCCGTACAAGGGTATGTGCAATGACGTTATCACACTACATGTGGAGGACGCAAGCTCCAACACCTTGATCCATATTTATGCATATATTAAATTTGACAATAATGAAAAAAAATACTTAAAAGTCATAACATGCACCTTCAATTGTTTATATTTTTGAAATGTAAGACAAAATTTTCAAGCCAAATTTTTTCTCATCTCTATTGTCAGTAGACAAATGTGTTAGTAATATTTCCTATCATTCTATTCTCATCAAACTAAGTGCATTAATATTTTAAATTAGTAACTAACTTTTTTATGGAAGTTTCACTGGGTTATGAATAGGGATGTCAATGGGGCGGGGCGGGTGCAGAGGGGGTCAACCCGCGCCCGCCCCGCGAACTTTTATTGCGCACCCGCACCCGCCCCGCGACCCGCGGCGGGTTGAACCTTTCAAAACCGTCCCCGCCCCGCAGGGACCCGTTGACCCGCCTAACTTCTCAAGAAATGTAAATCGTGAATCTAAAATATACTAATTGTACTACTTATACAAATAAATTTTTGCAAAATGCCTTAACATTCAATTAACAAGAGTCCTTTGAGCCATGAAACAGTTTTACATACAAATATACCACGAAACACATGCACAAACAGCAGCCCAAATACGGAATACTGATTAGTGAACTAGTGATTATCGCCTTATTGGACTATTAGGTAGAGGTTACTTACTTGTTTGGGTCTTATTGGACTACTACTAGGTAGGGGTTACTTATTTATTAAAAGTTTTTTAATCCTTTAAGTTATATTTTTTTATCTATATATATTATTATTAGATATTACTTCCTCCATTTTTCTATTTTCTTCCCATTTGCTTTTTGGAGGTCAAAGTTTTCGAACTTTGACCGTAAATAAGTTAGACAATAATGAATTTTAAGTTATAAAATTAGAACATTTACAATTATTATCAACAAATCTTCGTGGGGAAAAAATTTCAATAGAAAAAAATAACGTGTAGGTGTCGAAAAAGACGGTCAAAGGTGCGTCTTGGAGACCGCAATAAAGCAAATGGGAAGAAAACAAATAAATGGAGGAAGTATTATTTATTAGGTGGGTATAAGCGGGGCGGGGAATGTGGGGCGGGGCGAGCGGGGTGGGTGTGGGGCGGGGTGGGTATGGGGCGGGTCTTATGTGATACCCGCACCCGTCCCGCGACCCGCGACGAACGATGCGTTTGAAACCCATCCCCGCCCCACGACCCGCCAAATCATTACCCCCACCCGCCCCACGTGGGGCGGGTGCGGGGCGAGACCCGCCCCATTGACATCCCTAGTTATGAAGCGTTCATCACATTTTCACTTTCACGTATGTGTTTGTTTTGTTCTCATTTAGAAGTATCAAGATTATTTGTGGTGTTGAGCTACTTTTAAAGGTAAATTATTTACACCTTTACGATTTGATTATCATTCCTCTTTCTTTCATTATTTATAGGGGAAAGCTTAAGTTAATAGCCATAATATTGCATAATAAAACAAATTTCAATATGTTGTTGGTTACTCCACACTAATTACTATGTTACTATTTTTATAGGTATGATTCAGTGCAGAAAGAAGACTATTGGGAGAAATGAAATACTATGATTACTAAAACAACTACAGTATATACTTATTTCATACTATGATTATTAAAACAACTACAGTATATACCACTCAGTATATATTTTGAAATATATGGCCGGAGGTGAAAACTTTAAGATGACAACATAACACATTTTTGTTTAATATTGTTTAACAGACGAAGTATTCGGCCTAATGATAATCCAATAGTTGTTCAAATTGCTCCTTAAAAATTATTGGTTCCGCAATTTATTATTGTATTAGCTATAATATTATGGTTTTGTGAAATTTCAGTTTTGACATAAGATTCATAATGTGTGTTTTATGTTATTTTCATATTAGATGAAATTTTAATATCTAATTTTTGTGAGGGTGCTTGATGAGCTCCATTTTGGTCATCATTTCCATTACATTTTCTTTGTTTTCGGTCACGATTCGGCCTCGATTTGCATGTCTTTAGGTGTTTTTACGTCCGTTGCCTCGTATATTCCTATTCGATCCAATTTTTGTAGGTATTGCGGCGTGGGCGAAGAAACGGGTGAAATCGAGCCGGATTTAGATCGATTCTTGAAGAATTGTGAAGAATTTAGCAAAGGATCCTCCCAGGGCCTTCCAGCCGGTTACCAGCCGGCAGCCGGTCGGCCGGCTGGGGGTCCTTGACACAAGATTTTGACGAAATGTGAAGAATTTCCCAGAACCTCAATTCAGCCTCCCAGCCGGTTCCCAGCCGGCAGCCGGTAGGCCGGCTGGGGATCATATTCCTATACTTAGCCAAAAATTCGAAATGTGAAGAAATGCAAAGATGGGAAGATTCGTGCAAAAAGCGTCCCAGCCGGTGGACAACCGGCAGCCGGTCCACCGGCTGAGGGGACCTGTACTTATTGAAGAAATGTTGAAGAAATCAGATTGAAGAAAAAGGCCTCCCAGCCGGTGCCGGACCGGCAGCCGGCCGGTCGGCTGGGAAGCATGACCATTTTGAAGACTTTTGCAGAAGTGTATATTTGGGCTCTCAGCCGGTCCCAGACCGGCAGCCGGTCGACCGGCTGAGAGGCCCTTTTCGCATTCTTAAGCTTATTTTTAGGGTTTTTACTGTTCCATTACTTAATACTTAGACTAAAAAACACTCTTAAATATTTTAATCTTCTTTAGATCCTTGTTTAATCTTTCAATATTTGCTAATCTCTCTTTAGGATTCTACTTAGCCTTGTTCTTGGGTATTGTAAGAGGATTTTATTGGGTTATATTTTGGAGGGTTTGAAAGAATCTTCCAACTTGTTATCCAAGCTACTTCCTTTTCTATAATCATTGGTATAATTCTTCTAATCTCTACTTAGTTTTTACTTTTATTTAAGTTTCCTTTGAATCAATTGCTTATCCCTTGCTTGTTCATGATGTTTTGCTTTTGTTCATCCCTTATTCACATGTTTTCATTTACCATGAGTGAGTAGTCTCCTTGCTAGGGTAAGGGGTGATCTTGGGTGTTGTTTAGATGATGAATTCATGCTAGTAAGTAGATTAGTTGTTCTTAAAAAGGTAGTCTTCCATTTGTTGCATGCTAGGTGTTTGATGATTTGCCTCAACGAAAGTTAGGCTTTGATTTTAGCGTGACTTGCCTTTAGCGACGGTTGGGGGTTTGTCTTAGCATGTTTAATGGTTGGTTGTGGTATTTGTAGCGAAAGCTAGGGTATTCCGACCTAGGTTAGTCGACTCGAGAGAAGAGACTACCCGAGACTATTTGTTTGAGACCTTCTAGTTTTCTTTCTAGCATCTTCGTCTAACCACCTTAGTGACCCCCGAAACCCTAGTTTTCTCTTCCATCGATTCAATCTTAATTAGTTTGCTTTAATTGTTCGTTTTAGTTGTTCTTTAGTCTTTAATCAACCACAAACCTATTACCCCCGACTCTCGCATAAACTAGAACATAATTACACAACTATCCCCACCGTCTTCGTGTTCGACAACCCGTTTATACTACTTAATTGGGTTTTTACAAATGTGTTTGATGCCGGTATGGACGACAAAAGCCCGGCCATCAAAATGGCGCCGTTGCCGGGGACGGTGTTAGAAGTTGTGTAGTTTAGTTTTAGTTTTAGTCTAGAGTTAGTTGAGCTTGTTTTGTTTAGATCAAAGATTTGGTAGTTAATTGTAGAGTGTTTGTTTTATTGCTCACCCTAGTGTTTAACAAGCACTAGGACGACTAATTTGTTTGCTAAGTTTTATGCCTAGGGGTGACTCTAACTCTTTGTTGTCATCTTCCGAACCGGAGAGGCTCTTTCGGGCCTTAAGGATGAAGACTATTGCAAGGGTAAGAATTGCGTCCCAAGCATCTACTAGCCAAAACAACCCCTCTTCATCCGAACCACCAAGTCCCAATCAAAGCAATCCTAGCCCAACATCCGACAATTTTGACAATCCGTTTTATCAATCACCACCACAATCACCACACTTTCCAAATAACCATCAAATTCATATAATGGCCGCTCTTCGTGATCATAACCGGCCCAATCACAATGACACCACCAATCCAATCAACTTCGGGGCTCTTGTTCCTCAAAATTTCGAAATACACCCTTCGCAAATGAGCTCAATCGAGAAGAACGCCTTTAGCGGGGCTTCTCACGAAGATGCTCATGGGCACTTGAGAAAGTTCAAGGGTAAGGTCGCAATGATAAAGAAAACGGGAGTGCCCGAGGAGACACTAAGGCTTATGCTTTTCCCCTATTCCTTAACCGACAAGGCGGATAGGTGGTTAAATGTCCATGCTCCAAATACATTCACCACATGGGACGACTTGGCAACGGCTTTCCTTGCCAAGTATTACCCATCCTCTAAGACCGCGATGCTCCGGAATGAGATAACTCAGTTTCAACAAGACGAGGGAGAATCTTTGGGAGAAGCTTGGGATAGATACCAAGATTTGCTTGCTAAGTGCCCACACCACGGGATACCACCTTGGTACACAACCCAAACCTTTTTTCAGACTCTTCTCCCCCGGACTAAAGAAATGGTTAATGCATCGGCGGGTGGTAGCTTTGACCACTTGCCGCATGAGGAGGGAACGGAACTCATCAAGAAGATTGTTGATTCGGAGGAAAATTACGGTACTAGAGGGAATGTCTTGAGGAAGAGTAGCAAGTACCCTAGTGAGCACCTTTCCAATGCAAAGGCGAACGAAGAAACCAATGCCAAGTTGGACATGTTAACCAAGAAATTGGAAGAATTGACAAAGGGCTCCACTAGCAAAGAAACCAAGAGCAAAGTCCCGGGAATGTACCAAGTAAATAGCGTTGCTTCATGTGACTTATTGATAACGGGGTTTGTCGCCCTCCCCCACATCAAACACATTATTTATAAAACTCAACTACTAACTAATGTAGTAGGGTAGTCGAGGTCGATCCACAGGGAGGTTAAGTTTGAGTACTAGTCTTTTCTTAGATTATAGTTAGCTACGCGAATCAATAATGAGATAGAGAACAAACTAAACATGTAAACATAAATTAACTATGGCTACTAAACTAAAGAAGCAAACAAATAATAGAAAAAAAAAGATAAAAGCAATAAAGAAAGGCCTAGGGCGCGATTTCGACTTCCAACACTTGTAAATTACCGCTTAACTCCTATAACAAGTTGCCAAGGAGAAAGATTAATGGTGAGACGCCTCTAATTCGCTCATAGACTCCCTCTCGGGCTCACTATAAGACACTAGTTATGTCGACACAACTCCCTCCCGGGCTCATGTATCAAACTTCTTAAGTCAAAGGTCAAAGCTTACCAAAATATGCCTATTTCGACTCCCCTCTCCCCAAGATTAAGGTTCTAAGTCCACGTTATACCCGGTCATCCCACTCCCTCTCCCGAGAGTCGATTTCAAACCGAAAATTAAGGGTATCCCTCTCAAGTTCTCCCTCCCGGTTCAACTCAAGATGACAAACTAGTCCAAGAGGGTGAGCCAACTCCCAACCTAGCCAACTCTCGTCGACGGTCAAGGGTCAAAAGTCAACAACAATCCCAAATAAAACATAAACAAGTCAAATCCCTTAATTAACCCAAATAAACTCTCCCTCGACAACAAATTGGTGGAATTAAGTCGATAACTTACACATGTCGGGGTCTAATCGCACCCTAGTGAGGAAACTACTCACTAATCATCGCTATTCCAACACAAGACACATTAAATATTACACTAAACATGATACTATGTAAAATAAAGTGATAAGAATATAAACTTTAACTAATCTAAAATTAATCAAACTAAGAACAACAAGCATAAAGGAGCAACATTTATAAATAAACTATTCAAATATTCAAACTATGAACAAATGTAAACAAATCAACAAAAAGAAATGAAAGAGGGAAGAAAATTATACCATACTAATTAGGATGAAAATGATTGATCTTCTACAATACTTGTAATTTGAG
Organism: Silene conica; assembly: GCA_029255685.2. NCBI lineage: Eukaryota > Viridiplantae > Streptophyta > Magnoliopsida > Caryophyllales > Caryophyllaceae > Silene > Silene conica. The sequence continues at coordinate 85,193,729 of CM055314.2, forward strand.
ATGATAAACTGAAATCTAGACTAGAAATAATAAGGAAATATAAGAAATTAGATTAATTTGAGGAACAAAACTAAGAACCCTAACCATTCTACTCTATTTTCTACTGCTCCCTCGTGATTCCGTTCCCTCTGTCCAGAAACCCCCAGAAATGAAGAGTTGTCGCAACCCACGCAGAGTTCCTGCTTGCTTATTCTTTCTTTTGTTCTCACGTGTCCAACACACTACTCCCTCCTCTTTGTTTTTGGGTCTTATTTCATTTGCTAATGCACCTTATTTTCGAGCCCAGCCCGACAAACCAAAGATGATTTTTGAGACCCGTCTTGATCGACTTTATACTCAGATTAGGTACCTATGAAATAAAAGAACGAAGGAAGTACCAATATACTCACAAATAATATGAAATAAAATTATTTAAAACTAATTGACTAATATATTATTTGACACTAAAATGAGTAAATAATATTAACTCGGGTTATTATTTCGTTCAAATAAGAGATAAAATATGGGTTAAAAATCGGTAATTACGGTGTTATCACTTATGTGGTGGATGCGGGCATACTTTTGATGTGTGTGCAAACAACAATTCCTATGAGGGAAGTGAGAGTATGGATGAGGTATATGCTTTTCAAGCCTTTAACAACCCAAAAAACCCCAATACTTTCAACCCGAATTCGAACTATTACCATCAAGGGATCCGAGGAAGCCCCTATATGAGTTACAAAAGCACCAATGTGTTGAATCCTCATCAAATTCAACAACCTCAAGGGCAAAATCCCCCCGGTTTTCAACCAAGGGGTGGAAACTTCAACCCGAGAAACAATTACAACAACAACTTTTACCAAGGGAATCAAACCAACCAAGCCAACCAAGGCTTTCAACAAAGTTTCAATGATCCAAACTTCAACCCCAATTTCCAAAACAACCAAAACCCACAAAATTTCAATGCAAATTTCAATAACAACAACCCAAACTTCAACAACCAAAACCACAACCAACCTCCATTCAAAAACAATTTCAACAAGCCAAACCACCAACAAAACTTCCACAACAACAATTTCAACAATCAAAGTCTCAATGACCAAAATTTCAACCAACCATTTCCTAACCACCACCAAAACCCAAACTTCAACAATCAAGGTCCCAAAACCAATCAACAAAGTGGGGGTGCAAGGAACGACTACGGGTTTTCCTTACCCCTTTCCAACACACCTCATCAAGATCTCTCAAGTGACTCTCAAGTTGGAGAGTTGCTTAAACTTGTGAAAGGCATGCAAGCGACACATAATCAAGAAATGATGAATTTGAAGATGGCTAACCAAAAAGAGATCCGGGAGATGGAGGCTAGAGTTGCTTCACAAGCCTTAGCCAACCCACAAAGGCCACCGGGCGACTTTCTTGCCCAAGGTCAAAGCTCCCGGGATGCTTCAAAACCACATGGTGTCAATGCTATTATGACAAGCAAACATGAGCAACCAATGCTTGAGAAGAGAGATGATGAAGGAGGGTCCAAGGTAGAGCAAGTTATGACGGTATTTGGAAGTGGAAGTGAGGAATGTGTTGAGGAGGAGGTGATGGTGATGGTGCCCAACACTCCTCCGGATGATTGTAATGAGGCCGACATTGATGACTTAAACTTTGTGATGCAACAAGTCTTGAACATTCCGAAGAAGAATTGTGATGGAAGCCCGAGTGCTAAAGGGAAAGAATTCATGTGATAGAAGAAGAGGACCATGGATATGTGGAGAGCCTCATGGAGAGAAAGATGTGCGAATTCTTTCGTAAAATCACCAAGGGGGACCCTCGTTGCAATGAGTTGATCAAACTTGTTGAGGAAGTAGAGGCCACAATCCCCTCCACCCAAGAAAAGAGGGAAGTCAATGCCATTTCATTAGTGGCGAAAAAGGTTCCAAGAGATTTGCCAATTAAGTTAGGAGACCCGGGGAGCTTCTCTATTCAATGCTCCGTAGGGGGAAGAAACATTGAGCACGCCTTGTGCGATCTTGGAGCAAGTGTGAGTGTTATCCCACTTGCCATGGCAAAGAAATTGAACATTAAGCACTTATCCCCTCCTATAACGGACATCACTCTTGCCGACGGGACGGTTAGGCCTACTATTGGGGGCCTTGAAGATGCGGTGGTCAAGGTTGGATCGCTTTCCATCCCCACCGACTTTATGGTCGTTGATATTCCGGTCGGTGAAAGCTCTTTCATTATTCTTGGGAGGCCCTTCTTGGCCACCGGAGGAGCAATCATTGATGTGAAAAGAGGTAGGCTAACCTTTCAAGTCGAAGATGAGTTGTGTGAATTCGTGCTTCCGGAAGCTCCCGATACAAATTTTAAGGAAAAGAATGTTGGTATGGTTGCAAGTTTGTTGGTGAATGATGTCCCTAAGATGTTTGATGAGAAGGGAATCATGAAAAGTATGACCTTGAAGAATGAGGATGCTAGTTTTACTAGCGGGAAGTTGGTTAGTCCGAAGAAGAGAGACCGTGATAAAGATCAAGGAAAACCAAGTTGTGCTAGTTCTTTTAAAGACCCTTTGGTTGAAAAAGGGGACCTAGAGGAGCTAATTGCCGGAAAAGATGTCAAAGCTCGAAAGTTGATGATGAGCAAAATGGAAACTCGAAGTGAGAGCAAAGTGGAAGCCCCGTCCGCGGCTTTTGACCTTTTCTTAAGGTCACTAGTTAGCATGGACGAAGTTTCCACCTACAAAGATTGAAGTTTGATCATGAAAGGTTTGGTGGAGTCACTCAACAACCACCGGTTGTAAGTATTAGTTTCCTTTAGTTCATCTAGATTGCATGTTAGTTTCATGGTTAGTTCGGTTTTTAGTTTAATTTTTAGCTTGCATGAGATATTTGGATATGTTTGTTGCTTGTTTGTGGATGATTCATGAGTATAGTCGGAGGATTATTGGCAAAACCGTCGTAGGCAAAGTTGATTTTTATGTTCAAATTAAATTATTTCTCGAAATTGTGTACAGGTACTCCCAGCCGGCCCACCGGCCGACGGTACCCTACCGGCTGGGAGGACCTGGACACATTTCTGTTTTTGATAGTTTATTTGGGCAGATTTCAGATTTTGCATCCCCAGCCTGTACCAAACCGGCAGCCGGTCAGCCGGCTGAGAAGACGATGACTTGTTCAAAATTGGAAAAACTCAAGGAAGCTTGATTCCCAGCCGGTAGGCCGGCAGCCGGTCCACCGGCTGAGAATCATGTGTTGTGTGAACCAAAGTGAAGAAAAAGAAAGAAGAAGGAAACCCCAGCCGGTCGGCCGGCTGGGAGTGTTTGTAAGTGAAGATTGTTGAAGAAACAAGACGAAGAAAGCTCCCCAGCCGTTAGGCCGGCAGCCGGTCCGCCGGCTGGGAGTGTTTTTGTGAGTGAAAAAAAGAAGAAGAGAAGGCAAAGGAAATTTGAAGACATGATTTTGAGCCGGTCGGCCGGCAGCCGGTCCGCCGGCTCAGAATCAAACCCCCTAGAAAAAATTCGAAAAAATCAAAAAAAATCGAACCCTAACCCCCAGCCGGTCGACCGGCGACCGGTCCCAGACCGGCTGGGAGGGGCCTGTCGCGAAAAATAAAACACCATCTACCTTCTTTTTCCCTCATTCCACTTCATTTCTTCTTCTTACTTTCTTCTTACTTCCTTATTTCCTCATCTCCCATTCATCCCTTACCTTCAAAAACACCAACAAACTTCACCAAACTCTCTCAAATCAAAACCCCCTTTATTCCCTCATCACCTCTCCTTCAAATAACCATGTCGGGAAGAACAGAAAGGCGATCCAAATCAAGGCACGACCCTTCGGTGGAGCAAGAGGTTCAAAATGTGATGGAGAGTTGCAACATTGGCCCGGATACTTGCTTTCCCGGTCTCACCTTTGCTTCAATTCAACAAAAAGGTAATTTCACCTATTTTAAGAATCGCCCCCCTTCACCCAACTAGGTTTATTGATAGAGCCGGATTGAGAGAATTAGGGATTGAGAAAATAACTGCGGCTCTTTTTGAGGGTTTGGGTATGAAAACTTTGTATGAGACAAAACCGGTTCACACATCCCCCCGGTTAACTTGGGAATTTTTGAGTTCGTTGGTTGTTACTAAGAACCGAACTTTGGGGAAAGTTGCATTTTTAGAGTTCTGATTGATGAATAGGGAACATCGTCTCACATTAGAGGAATTTGCCTTAATTTTTGGGCTAGACGGAAAATTGCCCATTAAGCCTCCGGAGGGCTTTGATACCGAGCTCATTTGGACAGCCATCACCGGTCTTGTAAGTGATAGAAACCGAAAGAAACCGGCTAATAGGGTGCATTTGGCACCGATTAGGATATGGCATAGGTTCATGGGGTGGACCGTTTTCTCTAGGGATGAGCCGCACAACTTCACTACTACAGAGCTTGAGATACTTGGTTGTTACTTGGTTAGTGGCCCGAAGTTAAACATTGCTCACCATATGGCCCTTCACTTGAGTAGGTTGGCATCCCAACCTCAGCTTACTACCCCCATTTGTGTTGGGGGGATGGTCACTTTGATTGCCAATTAACGTTGTCAGAGGCACTTCACGGTCGACTTCATTCAGGGTGAGAATGTATTATCTAGCCGATACTTGCAGGATGCTTTGAGGTGGGTACGGTATAACCCCAGTGATCGTAAAGACTATTGGCAGATTCGGGTTGACAACAAATTCAAGAATTCAGTCCCTTTGCCAAACACCGAGTTGATGAAAGTTGTGTCGGGGAAGACCTCTTACCTCCTTGATATCGAGATGGACCCTGAGGACCTCCCGCCAGACCAGCGTGCCCCGAGAGTTTACGCCAGAGATAGAGTCGGTGCCACTCCTTCCGACCTCCAGTTTGAGCCATTTCAGCAGCCCCCCATTTCCATGTCCCAGTTCCAGAGTGGTCCCTCATACTTCCAGGGATCCACCTCCGGTTCATCTTCATCTTCATGCCCCCCAGAGCTTATTGATTTCATGTCCCGGGTTGACTTGGAATGAAGAAAGCGGCGGACCTAGTAGATCAGCGCCAAGCAGTGGCCGATGAGCGTCATAGGGATTTGACCTATAGGCTTGATTACCTCTACCATGATCAAGCTTATGGGACATTTCCGAGTTATGATCGGTCCGTTCGCGAGGGTTATCATCATCCGGATAGTGGTCGACCGTCATACTACATGCCTCCTGATAGGGGTTATGTGCCCCCCGAGGGGCGTTTTTACGGGGAGATTAATGTTTCCCCGGGGTACTTCTCCAACCCGATCTTTCCACCGAATTTTCGTGGAGTTCCAGACCCTCCCCCTCGAGGACACCCTTCTCCTCATGGCATGTATGGTGACCCGGGAGCTAGTGGGTCGCATGTCTCTCCTTTTCGTGATTTTGTGACCAACCCGGGCGACTACATGGTGGTTGATGAGGGCAATGACGAAGGAGATGTCAGCGGTACCGGCGGTGATGGTGATGAAGATGATGGTGATGAGTGACCACCTTTGGAGGTGGTTGGTGATGGCTTTGCTCCCATGGAAAAATCCAAAACAAAGCAAGTAACTCCCTTAATCCAAATCTCGATTTAGTTTGCATTTCCTTTATAGCATGCATTTAGAGTAGTTAGTTTAGTTCACTTAGTTTGTTTTAGTTTAATTTTCATGTTTTCACATCATTAGTTTAGATGCATATAGTTGCATTCATTTAGATGCATTAGATTTCCATTTTGTATCATATTGTCACATATAGATTGCATACATGTAGTTTAGAGCATTTAGTTTGCATTTAGTTTAGTTTTTAGTTTTTCTTTTCTTTTGTTTACCTTTGTTTTTATTGCCTTCTTAAAAACCAAAAAATCCAAAAAAATTGAAAAACCAAAAACTTTCAAAAATATGTTCTTTATTTTCCGGTTTTCCTCCTCACATTATGCATATAAATAAGTGTGGGGAGGAAGAACCATTTATTTTAAAAAAAATACAAAAACAAGTTTTTTATTTTCTCAAAAATTTCAAAAATGCCAAAAACATGTTGTTTTCGTTCTTTTTCTTCATTTCCCCCTTTGCACTTTGTTACATTGAGGACAATGTAAATCTTAAGTGTGGGGAGGGAAAATATCTACCTTGTGAATATTTGATTGCTTTTGTAAGTATAAAAAACTTCAAAAATACCAAAAAATCGAAAAATTTGAAAAATTCAAAAACATGTTTTTACCTTATTAGTGTAGAATTGTATATACTTGTGTTTGCTTTCTCTCCTTTCGCATAGGTAACACTCGCTTGAGCACCGTTTTGGATCTTGAAGACACCACGGTATGATCGTTCCAACCTCTATTTCACTCTCATTTTCATTCTTTTGTTGCAAATGAGGAGGATGGGCTTGTATTTGGAGGATGTGGAGTACATTGTGGAGATTGTGTGTGGCTTGTGTGCTTTTGTGCTGTTAGGAGATGCTTTGGTCTTATTTGGCATGTAGTTTGATAGTTTCATTTGCATTATAACATGTCTATATTAGTTGCATTCATGGCATATAGTTGCATTTAGGATAATGTTTTGAAAATGCCTAATTGAGAACTTTGACAAAATCGTTTAGGCCATTACAAATAATTCTTCTACTTGGGACTTTGTCTTTTAGAATGATTTTTTAAAAACACCCTAGGTCATGCTTTTCTAGTATCTTTCAGACCATGGTCCAATACCGAGTCAAGGGTTTGCATGTGAGTCACCTTGCCCAACCCCGTGATGCGAAATGGTTTTGATTATCTTGTCTTGGTGACCTTGTTCGACTTGGCGGTTTGGCAACCCAAAAATAACTTTCATGAATAAATTTGGAATGCTCTTTTCAATGATCTTAAGAAGTGGAAATGTTTTGAAAGAAAAAAAAAGAGAGAAAAAAAGAAACCTCAAGTGAAAAAGAAAAGAAAAAAAATGGTTAATGAAAAAGAATAAGAACATGTTGTTTTGGTGGAGGCGTACCACTTCGATGTGCTTTGGAGGGTAGCCATTGAGTTGGCTTCCCACTTGGTTGTGAATTCGACCACCCAAAGACAGAGTGATTGTCACCCCGATAAGCTATTGTCTAGAGGTTAACCGGTTGCCTAATAAGCGATTGGCGAAAGCAAAGGACATTAGCACGCGTGGGACAAACCCCATCCTAACTCATGAAATGAAAAAAAGAAATGAAAAAATTGAATGAGGTCAAGTTTTGATTGTAATACACCATTTTGCATTGATTTGAGCATTTCATTCCAAAAAATCAATTTTGCCATGCCGTTTTGTCGATCTTGGGACGACCCATGACCTTTACTTTGTAAAGAATCTAGACTTGTTGTATCTTCTGCCTTTAGCATTGCGGGGATTATCATTCCATTCCATCCGATCGCCCTTGACAAAAGTATTTGGATAACGGTTATGAAAGTAGCCTAGTTTAGCATGATTTAGCGGTGTTTTGTTGTCATCCTTCTTGCCTTAGTGACTTGTAGAATTAATATTTGTGAGGGAGTTTACGATTTTGAATTTGTTCCCTTTTAGTTGTTTTCCGCCGCTTGAATGAGGCAAGCGGTTTTCTTTCTTTTCCGATGCATTGTTGCTTGTCTATACGTGTTTTGTTTTTACTTGTTGGCATCAAAAGTTTTGTAGCAAGACCTTACTTGCCTTGCAATAGGGCATTCTCCCTCATGAATGTCAAATTGTGAGTTGAAAGGGCTACGGGTGTAGCTAAACCCGATTCGGCTTATAGATAGCTTAGTTAGTATGTTTCTTTGTCTTTAATAAGGGTTATATAGTCCTTTGATCTCTTACTCGAGGACGAGTAAGGTTTAAGTGTGGGGAATTCTGATGAGCTCCATTTTGGTCATCATTTCCTTTACATTTTCTTTGTTTTCGGTCACGATTCGGCCTCGATTTGCATGTCTTTAGGTGTTTTTACGTCCGTTGCCTCGTATATTCCTATTCGATCCAATTTTTGTAGGTATTGCGGCGTGGGCGAAGAAACGGGTGAAATCGAGCCGGATTTAGATCGATTCTTGAAGAATTGTGAAGAATTTAGCAAAGGATCATCCCAGGGCCTTCCAGCCGGTTACCAGCCGGCAGCCGGTCGGCCGGCTGGGGGTCCTTGACATAAGATATTGACGAAATGTGAAGAATTTCCCAGAACCTCAATTCAGCCTCCCAGCCGGTTCCCAGCCGGCAGCCGGTAGGCCGGCTGGGGATCATATTCCTATACTTAGCCAAAAATTCGAAATGTGAAGAAATGCAAAGATGGGAAGATTCGTGCAAAAAGCCTCCCAGCCGGTGGACAACCGGCAGCCGGTCCACCGGCTGAGGGGACCTGTACTTATTGAAGAAATGTTGAAGAAATCAGATTGAAGAAAAATGCCTCCCAGCCGGTGCCGGACCGGCAGCCGGCCGGTCGGCTGGGAAGCATGACCATTTTGAAGACTTTTGCAGAAGTGTATATTTGGGCTCTCAGCCGGTCCCAGACCGGCAGCCGGTCGACCGGCTGAGAGGCCCTTTTCGTATTTTCGAGCCCTATATAAATCCGCACTTGTATCATTTTATTATTACGCATTCTTAAGCTTATTTTTAGGGTTTTTACTGTTCCATTACTTAATACTTAGACTAAAAAACACTCTTAAATATTTTAATCTTCTTTAGATCCTTGTTTAATCTTTCAATATTTGCTAATCTCTCTTTAGGATTCTACTTAGCCTTGTTCTTGGGTATTGTAAGAGGATTTTATTGGGTTATATTTTGGAGGGTTTGAAAGAATCTTCCAACTTGTTATCCAAGCTACTTCCTTTTCTATAATCATTGGTATAATTCTTCTAATCTCTACTTAGTTTTTACTTTTATTTAAGTTTCCTTTGAATCAATTGCTTATCCCTTGCTTGTTCATGATGTTTTGCTTTTGTTCATCCCTTATTCACATGTTTTCATTTACCATGAGTGAGTAGTCTCCTTGCTAGGGTAAGGGGTGATCTTGGGTGTTGTTTAGATGATGAATTCATGCTAGTAAGTAGATTAGTTGTTCTTAAAAAGGTAGTCTTCCATTTGTTGCATGCTAGGTGTTTGATGATTTGCCTCAACGAAAGTTAGGCTTTGATTTTAGCGTGACTTGCCTTTAGCGACGGTTGGGGGTTTGTCTTAGCATGTTTAATGGTTGGTTGTGGTATTTGTAGCGAAGGCTAGGGTATTCCGACCTAGGTTAGTCGACTCGAGAGAAGAGACTACCCGAGACTATTTGTTTGAGACCTTCTAGTTTTCTTTCTAGCATCTTCGTCTAACCACCTTAGTGACCCCCGAAACCCTAGTTTTCTCTTCCATCGATTCAATCTTAATTAGTTTGCTTTAATTGTTCGTTTTAGTTGTTCTTTAGTCTTTAATCAACCACAAACCTATTACCCCCGACTCTCGCATAAACTAGAACATAATTACACAACTATCCCCACCGTCTTCGTGTTCGACAACCCGTTTATACTACTTAATTGGGTTTTTACAAATGTGTTTGATGCCGGTATGGACGACAAAAGCTCGGTCATCAGTGCTTCGTCACTGGAGGTCCTTGCTTGACCATAATATTGTTTCGTGTAATGTAATTATATGAATACCTATATAACTAATTTATCTTAGCTTATATTGAGTTATTTTAGTTTTGACAGGGGTATCTATAACACTTTAAATACTTGTAAATTGTGTTATAAAAGACTATTTAACTTTATACAACCCTTTAAACACGAAAATCGTAAGTTGATTGATTGTAGTATGTTATAGTATTAAATCACTAAAATATGACACTAGAAGCAAAACATCCCGTGAAATTCACGGGTCACAAAACTAGTTCTAAGTTTAAACTCCAAAGCTATTAATAAAATTTGAGATCTTCTCTTGGTCTCGACTATTTCATTCTCTTACTTGTACATTTTTACCTTTTTTCTTAAAAAAATACGGAGTAATTAAAAGGAGTTATCTCACTTCTCTTATCTCAAAACCTAACCAATTTGTTAATAATTTGACAATTAGAGCATCTCCAGTGTGAACAACTACAACACATTGTAACTTGGTTTGCCGATTCGATTTTTTAAGCTATTTTGCTCTTCGATTATACACTCCAATAGCAGGCTATAACTCTTTCTAACTCTATGGGTCCCACCATCCCACCATAAAATTTGCCTCCGATGCAAAATTTTATTTTTTATTTTTTTAAACCAAGCTACATGCTTGGTAGAGTTACAATGCTCATAAGCAACATCAATTATTTCATACTCTAATGATAAGCTACTAAAAATTGCAAGCAAGTCCCTAAAGCAAACTATGAGATATGCGCTTATGGACCGTAATTCGTGCATATCACATGTAATTATTTTTTCGTTTTATCAACAACCCTACTTTTGATGCCGTCTTTTAATTAATTTAACCAATATTTATTTTTTTATTAAAAAAAGGTTACTTTTAAAATCAAGGCTTCAATTAATGTAAATTACAATTACAATCGGATTATTGAATGGTGTGGCTACCGTGGATGGTCAAAATAAAAATTCAAAATTTATACTTGAATTTCAAAGAGATCAAAATACGTAATTTTTTTTTATTTTCATAAATTTTATATTTTTAATACTATATTCACGATTATTGAAAAAACTTTAAAACTGCTTCTGGTGGTTATTACTATTTGTTGCAATATTGGGTAGGATTTGGTAGTAATTACGTCGTACAAGCATTAATTTTGAATTTGATAGTTTATAAAATTTGTATTTGAAATTTTTGGGATTCGTCGTTGGCATACTTGATTAAAAGTCTAAAGCATATATGTCAATATGTATACAATACGATGTTAAATTGGTTAAATTTTCTGTTTTTGTTAATGTTGTCGATTTTTTGTCTATCTTGTCTTTATTTTTCTTTCATGACATTATTGACTTATTGATATTGACAGCATAATTTTTTTACATTAGGTCTCCACTTAACTTGAGACGGCCCTGGATATAGACATGATAAGAACACAATCACCACTACCTATGATTAAGGAGTGACCGTAAAATGGAGATTTAAGCATATATTGACTCGATGAAATCTACTTATTTAATGATTAAATGGGCAATCTAGATTCTTTTTGTCATTACCCTCCTTTTTAGGGTGCTCTAGTCATAATTTACACCTGTTTTTATCATTATGGCCGTTAGTTGAGTTAGGATAAAATTATTAATAAGTCTCTTATAAATCTTGACTCTTGAGACAAGTCTCATCCAAGAGCCCAAATAATTTATTATTTTAATCTTAACAGTTTTAAATCTTGATTCTTTTTGTTATTAAGCACGACACTTAGCTACGAGTTACAAAAACGTTTTTGTTTGAACCGAACATTAAAAACGAATATTTTGAATATTATTTCTTTACCATTATAAAATTTTGTAGCCAAAAGTTGTGGTATTTAAATTTGTGTGCACAAAAGAGAAATACAACATAAAAATTAACACAAATTTTACTTTACTGTCGTACATGCAACCAGTAGAAAAATAATCATATTTTGACAAATAATAGTCACGTTTAATTAAATAGGGATCACTTTTTTGGTTTAAAAATGACCTATTTTGCAGGAGTGGTTACTATTTATCAAAATGTGGTCACTTTTTACTATAAAATGGTCACATTTTGTAAAAAACACGGGATGAGACCGTCGTACAAGGAAGTACAGAAAAATTAAATTATTAGAGGCACAACAAAAAAAATACCCAAAAACAAATAAATATTTTGATTGTTTGAATACCATGTATTGGGTAATTAATTACACAAAGAACTAACCTTGTACATAAACACAAATTTACATTCAATATTAATATTAATATTAAACTTTTAACAATCACAAAAGCATAGAATTAAGCACAAATTGAATTAGCAATCTTGTGTACCATTGTTGATTGGTTCAACCCTGAAAAAAATAACCATTTTACAAAAACAATTGTCATTTTGTGTTTAAAAATGATCAAAAGTAAGACATTGCATATTAAAGAGGTCATTGGTTACCATAAAATGACCAATTTTCCTTGGTTGCACCTTACGAAAATGAAAGAGTATAATTTCCAAAGATGTATTTAGAATGAATTACCTTAGTCTAAGGATTTGCTATAGTTTCCCCACCCAAATCATATTCAGTATCTGGTTCGAGATTCAATTTAGTATCTGCTTTAGGTTCTGATTCAGGATCCAATTCAGATACGTTCTGGATCTCAGGATCTGAATCAGCTTCGGGTTCTACGGTCTTTTCTGCTATAGACTGGAGTAATTGATTCAAATCTTCACTCTTGGAGAAAGAATGAGGCTCCTCATCGACTTCCAGTAGTCGTAGTTTGGGAGCTCTTAGGACAGCTTGAGAGAATGACTTCAGGTTTGGGCATCTGTTGATATTGATGAGCTCTAGAGATGGCAATTCCAGATCTTCACCACCGTATGTATTTCCTATTAATAACCACTCCATTTTAGGGCATCCGCCTAGGTGTAGTCCTCTTAATTTAGGTGCTTTTAGAGGTCTTGTTGACACACACTTCATATTTCCAACTCTATAATTTTGAATGATCAATTGCTCCAAACACGGCAATTCTATGACTTGATTTGGTTCTCCTGAGAAAAGCGACTCTGATCTTGTGCCACCTTTTAAGCACAATTCTTTTAATCTTGGAGCAACGAATGGACCCGTAATTGTTTCCAATTCGCAACAGGACGCTGCGGTAAGTATTTCAAGTGATGGGAAGTGCAGTGGGGTTTCCGGAATGGAACTAAACTTGCGCATAGAGCTCATGTTCCGCAATGATAACACCTTAAGGCAAGGGAAAACAACAACATTATCTTTGTCACCTCCCTTAATCAAGACCTCTAAGTATTCGCATTCACTGATATCAAGCTCTTGGAGTGACTGCAATTGTTTCAAACCCCCATTGGCTGAGACTAGATATTCCCATCTTGTTTCCTTTATATAGAGGACGGAAAGATTTTTGAATAGATGTAGGCATATGACTTCCATGTTCGATGTATATACGAGTTCCAAACGCCTCAGCTGACCACAAAATTTCAACATAGTTGCAGAGCCATCATTCTCTAACAACTGTTCTACAGAGTCAGGACAATATCGAACGATTAGTTCTTCCAGTTTTGGAAACTGTGAATATGCCCCTACGCATCCTTCATTTTCTGATGATGATAATACGAATTTGGCATCACCTATGGGTTCAACTTCGAGGCAAGACAAACCATGAAAGACCATGGATGGCAACTTAATTTCCGAAACCTTTAGTTTCTTTAAAATAGGAATATGGTTTCCCTTTGCCATTAATTCGTGCAAGTCCCACAACACCATTACTTCAGAACTGACCATCAACGTTAGCTCCTCCAGATTGAGGAATTCAATCTACACAATTAATTTATCAAGTTAGCCAATTTTCAATTGCGGTTAACAAATATGTACTCCGAGCTGACATTTTTTTTTTTCCAAATGATACCGAGAAACAAAAGAATAATAAAATGGATAAAATAGGGTAGTTTACATTCTACACAGAATCCGTATCTCCAAAGCTGGTGAAGCATGAATACCACCACCTGTCCACCTCACCTCAGCTACCACCACATTCGACCCTCTCTCTCGCGGCAAGGGTGTGATTCAAACGTGATGGAAAGTGAGGTGGTACGTTAACGTGAGAGTGGTGGTTGAAAAGGTATGCAATGCCAACGTGGTGATTGTGGAGTAGATTGGTCGGTCTTGTCGGTGAGTGAGGGAGGTGGTCGTGCATGGTGTTGTGCTGGTCACAGAGGAAGAGATTGGTGATTGATAAATGGCATTGAATTACATGTATTATGTATACATGATAAATTGGGCTTATTCATGAAAATTAGGAAAAACCGTAGTCAAAAGAAAAAAAAAAATTCCAACTTTTTAGCTTTGGTGTAGTGTAGGCGTGTAGCTAATACATGCTACCCAACTAATAGGGTTCGTTCATGATCCATACGCGATAAGGGAGCATCTTTTAATGACGATATTGTTGTATTAAAAAACAAAAAAAAACTTATTTAAATATTTTGATTATTATAATGATTAGAAAGAATCATTTGCTCTAAACTACGAAAATTAAGTAATTAGCAATGGAGTAAGTAATAACTTTTTTCTATTTGTTAATTACATCATGTCATTCATTTAGGTTGAGTTCGGGATACATATTTCTATGTAATATTGTTTATAGAAAAAAATTTACATTTCGACTAAATATCATGTTATAGTATACGGGTTTAAAACTTAATTATAAATATTATCTACATATACCCGTGCATTTTTGTACGGGTGTTAAACTAGTATTAAATAAAGTTATAACCGTATATAGTAAGTATAAAAATCTTAAATAAATAATCAAAAATTTATAAATAATCAACTACAAGTATTTTCTAATTCTAGTAGAAAAATTATACGTAATTAATTTATTATTTTCTTATTTTCTAATTCTAATAGCAAAAGTATAAACAAATTATTTAATGAACTATTTTCTAATTTTAATAGAAAAGTTGTAAATAATTTATTATTTTCTTATTTTCGAATTCTAATAGAAAAATTAGATATAAATTATTATTTATAAATATAATGTTTTGTAATAGTTGAAAATTATCACGTCGCTCGAAAAAAACAACAATGTTCTAAGTCTAATAGGAAATCTGTAAATAAGCAATTATTTTCTAACTCATTTCCCATTTTCATAGTTAATAAAAATATTAAATAAAGTTATAACCGTATAAGTAAGTATACGAATCTTAAATAATAATATTGTTTTAAATCAAATAGTAAATTTATAAATAATCAAACTATTTTCTATTTTTAATAGAAAAATTGTAATTAATTTATTATTTTATTATTTTCTAATTCTAATAGAAAAAGTATAAACAAATTATTATTTAAAAATATAGTGTTTTGTAATAATTGGAAACTCCCATGGCACTCAAAAACCTGTTTTGATTATATATATTGACTAGATAGAGAAAAAACAAGAGAGTATTAGTGTATTACCTTTTCATGAAAAAAGGGTCTCCCCAAATCCCCGCACCCCGAAAATTTTGTCATGCTATCCAGACCTTCCAAAGACAATATTTCTAAACGGGGGAACTGCAGTGTATAACTCCCGCCATAGAAGCACTCAAAATTATTTGAGGACCCTATTGAGAGGAACTTCAATCTGGGAAATCGGATAGTTTCATGATTTTCATCAGTAATTTCTTGACCTTCACTTTCTCTGCTAATGACTTGTTGCATCTTATGACAATACCGTACTGTTAAGCTTTCAAGCTGCACAAGAGAAATAAACATAGATGGAGGACCCATAGTCTCAATTTCACTACACTTGCATATTAATATACTCTTCAAATGCCCAAAGCTATGCATATTGGATTCCTTACTCCACAGCTTTATAATACGGTCATTATCATCCAAGGTCAGTTCCTCCAAAGATGGCAAATTAACCTGAAACAATATCACAAATAAATGGTTGCAATCCTTTATGACTTTTCTATATAATAACATAAAAAGTCTAGATTGAGTAGTATTAGATTGACACGTGGCGCATTATATTGACATGATACATTAATTTTATATTTTTAATTTTAACAAAAACGTAAAAATAGAAAATGGAAAGATAAAGTACATAAAAAACCTAGATTAAGTAGTTACTTAATATCATACGGCCCACTACATTTACATGTTTGACCAATTTTTTTATTATTTTAAAAAAAGAAGTAAGAATAGAAAATGAAAAGACAAAGTAATAGACTAATTACTGTTACTTAAATCTTCATTAATATTATATTATATTTAATAATCATAATTTAGTGTTAAACTTTTAATATTCTACTGTTATAAAAAATTTCACCTATAAAAGAAAACGAACCTATAAATTTTTTAGCACATTCCTAACGAAAACAAATTAATCTATATAATAACATAAAAAGCCTAGATTGAGTAGTATTAAATTGACACGTGGCGCACATGATACAGTAATTTTATATTTTTAATTTTAAAAAAACGTAAAAATACAAAATGGAAAGACAAAGTACATAAAAAACCTAGATTAAGTAGTTATTTAATAGCATACGACCCACTACATTTACATGTTTGACCAATTTTTTATTATTATTTAAAAAAAAGTAAAAATAGAAAATGAAAAGACAAAGTAATAGACTAATTACTCATGTTATTTATACCTTCATTAATACTTAATAATCATAATTTAAAGCTAAACTTTTAATATTCTACTGTTATAAAAAATTTCACCTATAAAAGAAAACGAATCTATAAAAAATTTAGCACATTCCTAGCAAGAACAAATTAATGAACTTTTTTTATTCTCACCAAATTATTTAATTTGATTTATTTTTTAACACCTTTTATATCTTTACTTTGTTGTGAGCATGAATCAAATTAACAAAAAATGAGAAAATAAAAGAGAAACAGAAGGGAAGTGGGGAATTTGGCAAACATTTGTACTATAGTTCGTTTTAGGTATTAGCAATGCTTTGAAGACACTTGAGACCTTTGATAATTGAATATAATTATCGATGAATTGTCAAATTTTTGTGAAAGAATTACAAGCTTGACTAAATTGTAACTCTCTTTTTAATTTCATATTTTTAATAGTGATAGTTTGTTTTGCCAATATTTTTAATATATTTATCATTGTTAATGTATAGTGAATTTATTAATATTGATATTAACAACAAAATACAAATATGACTAACGCAAGTTTAGTATAAATATAGTATTATTTATATATTTAATTATGTTTGTTTAAAAGGTAAATTTATATATTGCTTGTGATTTGAGTACTAATGAGATATGATGCATTTGATTTTGTTATCTTATTGATGCTTTGATGATAACATAGCAAAAATACATTGTATATACCCATCGATTGTTGATAATTCGTTTATATTAATTCTCTTAATATTTATTTATGTTTTATCCCAAAAAAAAAAAACGGATAATAATAAATAGCATATTTCTTTATTTCTAATTTTTAATTTGAGAATCCATATGTTATTTTATCTATTACTTAACCCATTTATTTTATTTTTATTTAATTAAACGTTACAACAACTTAGAAAAAATAAGTGAATAATATTTTAATTCTTAAATATTATCATTATTTCCAAACTAGAAAAATATAGAGCCATCCAAACTATGATTAATATTACATATTATTTGTGTTATTAATACAGAGTATCATCGTTTTAATAAAGTTCGATTAACAAAAACATCATTTAAGTTAACATTGAGCAAAAATTATATTATTTGATTACAAAAGTAATGAGAGTGAGAGTGAGAATGAGAATAACAAAATATTACGGTATAATAAAAAAAACATACTACTATAAAATGATGTGAATATCAAACTACTAAAAAACGCGGTAAAAAAACATTTACGCTAACAAAATTTATTAATGAAGAGTTTGAAAAATCCCGTGATTTCACGGGAAACTAAGCTAGTTAATAACTTAAACGTAGATCTAATTTCTTTTTGGCCGTTGTTGTCCCTTGTTGCATGTTTCTAAATATATGTAGTTTCACATTCTTAATTTTTAGAAAAATACCTAAAGTTTTCTTAATATTGTATTATATTACAATAGATTGGCTAGTTTTCGAGTTTTTTAATACTTTATTTGAGCTTTAATATACAATATATTTACTTTATTGGAAAAAAATGT
The DNA here is from genome assembly GCA_029255685.2 of Silene conica. NCBI lineage: Eukaryota > Viridiplantae > Streptophyta > Magnoliopsida > Caryophyllales > Caryophyllaceae > Silene > Silene conica. Next base: position 85,211,430 of record CM055314.2, read on the forward strand.
GAGCTTTTTTATAATAAATATTGAACTCAAAAAACTACCATAAATCTCAAAAACAATACATATAACCAGAATTAGATGTTAATTTTAACATTAAAAACTTAAAATACAATTCAAGAATTGTAAAAACTCGAAAAAAAATGCACATAGGCTCCATCAAATGTGTTATGGTGATAATAATCCTATTGATTCAATTTTCATGAACATATCAAAAACCATAATCTAATTGGTAAAAAAAGTAACATGTTAGGACAAAATGGTAAAAAAATATTGTTTAATTAAGTGATGTAAAAAACAGTTGGTAAAAAAGTAACTGTAGTATATTGGATAAATTGGTAAAAAAAGTTAATTTAGTGATAATTGGTAAATATTGTTTAATTAAGTGATGTTTAAGCCAAAATCTATAATAAATAATATTATAAAAATAACTTTTAGTAGTGAACATATAGTAAGTAATATGTGCGAACAATATTTCACCCTTAATATATTCTCAACTTAAATTTCTTTTGACTAAAATCACATTTACAATTGATTTGATTTAATTAGGTCGACTTCTGGTCGCTTCATTTTCGGGTTAACTAAAACTCGGCTAAGGTTGAGTCGTGTCGGATCATTTTTTACTATAGTCATTTTTATAAAGTTTATTTAGGGACAATGGATAGTTACAACGATAAATATTCGTGTCAAATTATATTGGTTAATACCAATTCGAGTTAAGTACTAGTTATTCTTGGATCTTCGGTTTAAGTGTCATGTCAAGTCGGGCCAATTATTTTGACATTAACAAACGACTAATAAAAATAGTACAAAAAATCATTAGTAACAAATAATTGAACCGAAATGACTCGGCCAAAAGATTTAATCAAACTGACACAATACGCAACTGAGGATCCCATCATGACCTGTTACCCAAATTGATCCGAACCAATATGACCCGACACAAATGTTTATAATTGTATGCTAACATTACCCCAAATAAACTTGAAAATAATAAACCCAAAAATGGTATAAATCTGAAATAATTCGACCCGGCAAACCGATATATATTATTTAATATTAAAACATAAAAGATATTTGATACTACATTATTTATTTATTTTGGCCTCAATATCATGTAATTATCAATTTTTACCAATTTGTCCAATATACTTTTTTTAACCAAGTTGTCTAGCATGTTACTTACCTTTTTACCAATTTGTCTAACAATCCGTACTTTTTTTGACGGACTTAGTAGTTTGGCGCATAGTGTTGTCAGTATAGCTAAATATTCTATAATAGACTAGTAAGATTCCCGAACATTAAATAGCGAACTAAATGTAGTATATGAATCAGCAGGTCTTGTTTGTGACGGGCTAATTCCGTCATAAGTTTGTGACCTCTCATAAAAAGGGAGAGGGGATAAGGTGGGGCACAAATTCATGTGCTTTTCCACTCACCTCTTATAGGTATTTTGTGAGAGAAAACGGTATCTGTCACAAGGTTATGACGGATAGTCGGATACGCCGTCACACATGAGAATTTGTGTATGAATATAGAACCAGTCACACATACCTTATTACTGAAGAAACCTTGGTGCCGACTATCGTCAATGTTGGACCCCTTGACCACACTTCTTAGACTATTAACAGCTCTTAGCCTCAGTTTTGTCAAATATGGCAACTCGATGATATCTGATTCATTGTTGGATGATGAACCTCTACTTTCACCAAAAATGTAGGTTAAAGACTCACAAGATGAAATTTCTAACGTGCTCAAATTACGCGGAAGGGAATTTATAGGTAACAATTCTTCCAATTTGGACAAGTTTGAAATTTTCATGCGACGCAGATTAAGAAATAATTCTATAGGAACTTTCCCTTCGCATAGTCTTGTTATGCCATAGAGGTAATCTAGTTTGAGATGACACAAGTCCTTAAATCCTTCTTCGTCCAACTGAGGAACAATATTCTTGACTGTTGTCCACCCTAAAGAGAAGAAATCCGCTTTCTTAAACAATGCCTTTAGACAAGTGTACTTTTTGAGCTCCTGGTTTACATCAAAGTTAGCAACCGTAAGAACACGATGGAAAGGCTGGCATTTTTCAGTAAAATAATATCCACCAAAATGTATTTGAAATTTATCAAGGTTTTTGACAAATTGGTCATCAATGGGTAAGAATATAGCCTCTTCAGCTGCACAGCTCATTTCGAGAACATTTAAGAAGTCTAACTTATTAAGCACATACACAGCCTCCCCATTGATTACTCTTGTGTCATTAGATGTACTTTGTGTTACCACTGTAAAGTTGCTATTGACCAAATATAGCCCTTCCAGATTAGAAATCCTATTTATCACATCACCTGGGATTCGTGGCTGCTCACACCGGCACTTGCTCAAATCCAACAAACAAAGTTGGTACAACTTCCCAATTTCATCGGGTAACTCCTCCAAAAATGATCCACGTAAACTAAGAACAAGTAAACTCTCTAACTTGCTAATCAGCTTAATATCCCCTAATTTGCACCCCACCAAATGCAATGTTCTGAGATCTTTCAGTTTGCCCATGGATTCTGGTAGCCCCTCCTCAAAATTCATGTTCGCCAATTCCAAGACCTTCAAATTTGTCATTCCTTGGAAAAAGTCAGGCTTGAGAACAGAATTGATGTTGTCATTGCCATTCAATAGCAAAATCTGAAGCAAATCAGCTTTCACACCATTTAAACGAGCATAATTAGCTTGAGACAAAAGTGATATGCAAGTGTATTGATTGAAAGTCTCTTTAAAGATCCATCTAGGAATGGCATCCACCAAGATCATGTAATTGTCTGCATTAAGCAAGAGCAATTTAATAAGATTTAACAATATTTCAACAATAAGTGTATTCAACATATGTTTATGTTAATAGAAAATAGCCTACATCTTTTTCTCAAGTTACCTTTGTTCAACTCAGTTTTCGATGCAAAAAACAACATAGATTCTCGGACAACATCATGAACCTTTACAATATCTTTGGAATCACCTTTTAGAAGCATTGAAGATGACATAAGTTCTTCGGCCCATGTCTGAGCTTGTTCTATAGCTTCGGAAAGTTTATTCACGTGTTGAAATAAACCTAATCCAATACCATACCTCATCATGATGTCAATAGATATGGTTGAACCAACAGGAAATAGGCAAGCCAGTAAAAAGAATTTCCTTTTCTCTTCACTTGCCATGACCTCATAACTTGTTCTAAGAATAGAGAATGTTTCATGACGCCCACCACTAGTTTGACATGAAATAGGCTTCTCCAGTTCCTGTGCAAATTGTTGCCACAATGGCAACTCGTGACCCTTCAAAGAATTAGCTGTTGCTACAATGGAAAGAGGTAAACCTCCACACTTTTCCAACAGTAGATCAGCAACTACTTTATATTTCCCATCGTATACCTCCCTTTGAACCTGAAACTGGAATAGATCTTTTGCTTCTTCATCATTCAAGAAACCCACCTTAAATATGTTACCATCATGTACATCCATTGCTTTACAGACGTTTTCCTCCCTGCTCGTCAATAAAAGCTTACAATACTCACGAGGTATTCCGATTTGAAGCAGATCAATTTCTTTCCAAATGTTGTCCAAGACAATGAGTATCTTTTTGGAGTTATCATCTTTTCTGCCTCCGCTTTCCTCCCCTGGTTTCAATCTTTTATATAGAAGCATTGCCCGTTGCTGTATACCATGCACATCATGCAACTTCAGACCAAGTCCTTCCGCCAACTGATCTTGAATGTATTCTATATTTGGAGATTCTGAAATTTGAACCATTACTGTTGTCTCGAATATGCCTTCTGCTTTAGTGTTTGCAAGTTCTTTGGCTAACGTTGTTTTCCCTGCATTAGTATAGTCAATGATGATAAGCGACTGGGAGAAATAATTGTCTAAACATATTATTCCTACAAATCTGAAGGAAAATATAAAGTTTCACTTAAACAGATTAGCTTTCAGTTCTCTAGCCTCAAGAGTGCAGTGGCTTGATTATAGTGGCAGATCATAGAGTAATGGATAGGATCATACATGATCCAGCTCTCGTCCATAATTACAGGAACTGAAATTCCCATATCCATTTCCGTATCCCTAGACTGGATTAGGATCAGTCAATATCTTTTGATAGAAAAAACTCCCTCTTCACATATGAAAATATTAATTTCTGGATTTTATTGCGACGTAAGGTAATATTTTCTTTTATTAAATACAAGTAATAAAGCTAAAACTTAAAAACATAAAAATAAAGTCTTATGAAATTACATTAACACTAAAAAGTAATTTTTTTAACCGATAAATGTTAACAAAAAAAATCATGCTTTGATTTATGATAAAACATTAAAAAAACAAAGCATATAGTTTTACTATTTTTTTTAACTTATTGTTTACGAAAATGAAATAAAAATGGATATAAGGGTAAGATCTATCCATATCCTTGTCCACTTGATCTAAAATATTGTGATCCATCCGGTCCCTATGACTTGGAAGTCCGGATATAGCTAGAAGTTTACATAATCTACAAAAATTAAAAGAACGACAGTATCTTTATTTGTAAACAAATTAAAACAAAAAATTTGCTAACAATTGTAAGACAGAAAGCACTTAATACAATAATACTTTTATCAATAATAGTGTAATTGCGAAAACTGGGCAGTACTTTATTTATATACTCGTAGTAATAGAGTACTAGTATAGATCCCGGCATCCAGCACATGCATGCGGTTTATATAGATTGTTTACTTTTAATTTAATGTATTATTTATAGATTTTTCATACTCCCTCCTATTCCATATTTTCTTCCCTATTTCCTAAAACGGATTATTCAGGTTTTCTTCCCCTTTCCTATTTTAGAAACTTTTATTCTTATCTTATTCATTTCTCTCTCCTATTATCAAACCCCACTCAACCTTTTTACTTCTATTTTATTCTTTTTTAATGCTTTTGGGCCCACAATTTCTTATTTAATTCCTAATTATTCATCCCTCTCTCCTATCACCAAACCCCACCCAATTTTTTACACTTATTTTATTCTCCACCTTAATATTTGTGCCAAATACAAAAGGGAAGAAAATATAGAATAGGAGGGAGTATATAAGCAAATTAAAATTTACCATATAAGCAAATTAAAATTTACCATATATAAGCAAATTAAAATTTACAATACAACAACATCAGAGCCTTAGTTCCAAAATGATTTGGGGTCGGCTGACATGAATCATTCTTTGAAACCGCCACGGGTAAACTCCCATCTCAACAAGCAAAAAAAGAAAGAAAAGGGAAAACAGGAGTGGGGTGAAACAGAACATGAAAGGCAAAGGAGTTTTATAGATTTTAAATCGAACTTATCACATATATAAAAACCTCAAAATTAAAACAAGAATAAAGCTTAAAATGATTTTAAAAAATGAAGTAAAACTCAATATAAAAAGTTTTAGGGAAAAAAAGGTGTAGTAAGTCCAAAAAGAATAAAAAAAAATTTTTTTAGAAAACTTAAAAAAAAACATCAAATACTAGAAGTCCACATGTATCATATCCCTCCATAGTGCCCTCTCCATCACCATCCCCTCCTCTCCTCCTCTCCTGAAGCCCGAAAAATCTCATATCGTGCTCAATCACTCTTCTCCATCTTTGTTTAGGTCTTCCTCTACCCCTAGCAACCTTTTATGCACCCTAGGTCTGACGTCGGTGCGTCCATAGGTCTCCTTCTCACATAGTCAAACCATCGTAGTCGGTTTTCCATCATCTTGTCCTCTATTGGGGCCACTTGTACCTTCTCCCTAATCACCTCGTATATAAGCAAATTAATTTCATATATAAGCAAATTAAAATTTACCATCTCAAACCGGGCTAGGCATCTTATGACACTTGCACATTGAGGATAGTGATAATTTGTAAAATATGCAAATCACAATATAGCTACTGTGAGGGGAATTTAAAATATAAGATTCAAAATTTTAAATATGCCTCATATATAAAATATAAAATATATAATTGCCTTGCGTATAAAATTTTATATTTTTAATATTTGCCTCGGTATAATGTTGAATAAGATAGAATGAAATTTGATTTATTTTCATTATTAATTTATTTTCCATTATTAAAATTAATAACCTTTCTTTTTTATGGTAGATTTACATTGGAATATTTAAAGTTTTCACATGATCAATTTATGAAAATTATTGTTTCCTTATTGTAATTATAGCAGGAGAGAGAAAGTAGAAGAATTGGTAGTATTAAAGATTTGTGAGGGATGTGGTAGGAAATGAAGGTGAAAATGTGAGTTTTAACATGGGTGATTAGGGGAAGAAAAGAAGAGGAGAAAGGGTAGTATTTTAATGGTGAACAAGATGAAGGATGTTGCTTTAAAAGTGAAAGATGGGATTGGGAAGTAGATGAAGCTGTTATTATTAATTTTTTTCAATTTTTACCTAGATAAATTGTTACAAATACTTAAGTCTATTACAAAAAAAGGATTAAAAGCAAGGCTTATTTTGGAATAGATAAAATTGAGATTATTGTAAAATCACTGGTACTTGTCTGGATTGTTTTCATTAAAAAACCTTTTTAGAAATCATAAATAAGTATCAAAAGTACATGTAATATCGTAATTCCTGATTTCTAAGTGTCAAATTTTGTTACAAAAGTAGTCTATTGATTAGTAAATAATGATTATATTAGTATTCATTCTCGTGCGTGGTACGTTATATAAAAAATTCTTATTCCACTGCCAATTGTAAGTTAGTTTTGTACATTAAGGGAATAAGGGGTCGTTTAGTTAACCAAGAAACAACACATGAATTTAAATTCGTGTGAATTGCAAAATGGGCATATTGTTGGTTAGCGCAATTCATATGAACTGGAAGTTCCCATGAATTCAAATTACGCTATATCATAATTGGGGAAGTTGCTTAGTGAGAATGACTACATGAATTGCACTTTCCTTGTGGCGGCTAAACAATATTTTCTAATTCACACGGATTCTAAAATATGTGTTTTTTTACTGTCTAGGCAATAAAAAAATCATGTATTTTATGACTTTTTAGACAATACAAATTCTTAATGCATGCTGAATTTGTTACCTCATGATTGGTAAATCAAATCTTAGTGAGAGTTTAAAAGTCATTCACAATTGTTGTTGGTCTCACGTAAGTTAACTTGGCAAAAAAAAAGAGGAAAAAAAAATGTTCTTTGTCTTCACTTATGATTAAAGCTCCAACACTTCAATAGCCAAATATGCACCCTTGAAGGGTTTTACCCTTAAGTATGTTGTAACACCGACTTCATTTTAGTTTTTTGCTTGGTATTTTATTAATAAAGTTAATTATTTTAAATACTACTCTCATCAAAGATACCACCCTCTCCTAACTCATTTTGTTTTACCCAAATAAACACACTGATACAATTAACCATCCAACGCGCCACAACCATATCCTTATTCAACCAAAACAAACATCGAGATTAACCCATCATCACCGTACCCCAACCATCCCAAGTCCAAACTAAGTTCGATGATCCATTTTCCACACCTTGTAAAGAATAAGTTGACCAGCAAAAAAATATATGAGTTTGTTTGGTAAATGATGAATTCGAACTTTTTAAATATATTTAGGGGCTTTTGCTTACGCCTGGAAAATTTGACCCACCAGAAATACCACAAAACGTATCGGATCTGACACCCAAACTCAAGACGCGAGCTTGAATCGAACACGAATTGACCTGATTAAAAATAACCCTACCATAATGTTCATTGATGCATACTGATCATTGTCCATAAATAACATGATAATACGTAGACCAGAAAATAACATGAAATGACCTGGTTCCACCCTACCCAACCTAAACTCTGCAAACCTGAAATTGAATCGACCCAAAATACCCCAAGCCCGACCTTACATTGACCCGTTCTTGAGGTCTGCGCTTGCATATTTGACTAACCAATATATTATTTTGGGTGATTGATAGACAACGTATTGTAGTAAATTGAGGAAATCATACACTCCCTTCTTTTCAATCATTTGTTATTATTCATTTTAAGCACAAACACCAAGGGAACTAGAAAAAGAGAAAAATTATGATAAATTAAAATGTTCTCGCACATTCCCACTGATAACAATTTAGTGATCCACCTCTAAAAAAGAAATAAATAACAATTGACTGAGACAGAGAGTTCTGTTTTTCTACATGATATTCCTATTTAGTAGAATTTTTTTCTTCCTTTATATTATTCATCAAAAAAAATTCCATAACCAAATTTATCTTTAATAATAATTTGGATATAAATTATAAAACAAGGTAACTATAAAAGATGTATTAGGACCAGATGGAGCAACTTTAAAATTGACATGCCATTAGCAAATAAAAATTATTTCGTATTATACATAAATAAAGATGCTATTGGCTATAGTAACAGATGTACAACCAAATTTCAGCATTCATTTTACTCTTTACGTAAGTAATTCAATGTAACTCGTATTATGCATGGATATTGTCACAACCCTCGACCTAGGACCTTGGGCGTCTCCAAATACCTTCATGTTTTAATCGGATATCGTTATAAATTTTTATGTCGTTAATCTGTTTCAAACATTTTACTTTGTGGAATATCATATTTTAGTACTATAAAACTTAGGATTACAAATATTTCGAAGTTTTTTCTTGATTAAATCAAAGCTCTTGTACATAGATACGAATATACAGGAAAATCATTTAATTCTAATAACAATGACAATGACAATAATAATAATTTTATAATTTTCGAATTCTAATATATGCAGGAAGTATTACACTTCATGAAATGGAAACATAACGACAACATAGAGCGAGTAAATAATTAATCATTTTCTAATTCTAATAGGAAAATTGTAAATAATCAATTAATTTTAATGGTAATAAGTGTTTAATTTCTAATTCTAATAGGAAAAGTTGTAAGTAATTAGTTATTTCTTAAATCAAAAAGGAAAATTGTAAATAATTAGTTATTTATAATAACAGTGTTTTGTAAAAGTTGGCAACTATCACATGCATCGGAAAAACTCTGAATTAGATAGGGTGTTGGTTCCTCTTTCTTTTCTTAGTAAATTTTGTGGTCCAAAATCAATTCAATGCGAGGTAGAATGTTTTGTGTTCTCAAAAATCATTTCCTTAATTTTGGTGCCCAAAAGAAAGGGAACCAATACCCTCACTAAGAGAGAGTATAATATATATATGATTGATTGATTGCACATTTCATGTACCGAATGCGCATCTTAAAATTCATAAAGCCACTGTGGTAAATCTTAAAAGAAACAAAACACTATTTTTATTTACCGTTAGACATAAGCGAAGTATAATAAGGACATAAGAGAAATCATAAAAGACAAAGAGCAGCATTATTTGAGAAAAGAAAAAAAAAGGGAAAATACCTGTGCCTCCCATTCCATAGACACCAACAGCATGAACATTATTGGATGCGAGTGCGTTTAATATTTCCTCAAAAAGCTTATTTCTAGACTCCAAGCCCACACAATTAGTGGGTACGCCTTCTATTTCTCCTATTCTAGGAAGCCGAGTGACTTCCTCACTCCCAGGTTTGCTTTCAAAAATATGCTTGATTTGGGTGAGTATAGTCTCAGCAGCTACACTCATATCATAACGAGTAGAGAAATAATCGCAGGAAATCACACAGCAACAAGAGTATCTGTGGCTAGCTGCATTATCAGAGTCCATCAACTCCGCCTTCAATTCCCTCCTATTCTCAATAACAATACCCATCGCTTCCATCCCTAACCTTATATTCTCGGGCAATGTTTTCAACACCTCCTCATTTAAAATCAAATCCCCCACAGGTTTCAGCAAATTTTTCACTTTTTGCTTGAACGTATTCACATTCACGTCATTATTGCCCTTCATTACAATTTCATCATCATAATTATCACCTGCAAATTCCTCCTCATCACTCTTCTGCCTGGCCTTGGCTATAATTTCTGCCACATCCACATCCATTTCCGTGAGCTCCTTGAATTTCCCCTTCTCCTTGTGAGTCTCTAGTAAATGCATTGCAGCAATAGCCATTTCTTCATCATTTTGGATAAGCTTCTTAAATTCATTTATAGTTTCCTTCATAAGCTTCTCCAACACTTCACTAACCTGTTTATCATTCGCATCCCTATCTGAAGCTTCGGTACTACTACCAGCCTTTGTATTTCTTTTTGCGACATCTTTCATCACTTTCACCACCAGGTCACGCATCTCACCTGGTTCGCCATCTTTAACCAACTTCTTGAGATCTGTCTTCATCAGTCTTAACATAACTTTGGCTACCCTCATATCTGTATTCATTAGCCTCTTCATTGATTCATGAATGGTCAATTCCCTGACAAGCTTAAACCAATGCTCTGCTTTAGGAGTGACTATTTCCGAGTTTTCCTTTCCGCAAAGCACCTTGTCATCAATAGTATCTTTCTCCGCCCGTAAACTCTCAAGTTCAACGAGAAGTTCGTTGAGGTTGTCCTCACATTTTTTGATAAGATTTATGTATGTTGTCATCTTAGAAATGATCCCAGACAGCAAAAATTGCCCACCTTGTACAGCTACAGATTCTACCGACATGTTGAACCTCTTTTTCCGATTGCACCTTCACTTTCTGGGTTTTTTTTATTTCGTTTTTGTGCCAAGCAAAAGGTATATATTGAGTGAAACAAAATGGGAATGAGATTAAAAAAGAAAAAAGAAAAAAAAAAAGATGGTTTGCAACAAGAGACGAACAAATCAAAAATATCAGCAATATTGTACAGAGAGGAATGATCTGCTCAACATTGCTCTTAGAGAATAATACGCAGTACTTCGTAATTTTTTTGTAAGACAAGGAAAAGAGATGAGAGGATTTTGTTAGGTTTAGAATATAATCCAAGTTTAGCTGCTCCTCATCAGTTATATACTCTGTCTATTATTTTTGTCACTACGCTCGTCTATGCCAATTAAACGTAAACAATTCCCATTTTGCATTATTAAACAACTACTACCAAAAGTTTAAATAAATATTGACCGAAGAAGTCTACTTGTTTAATGTTAAAGGGATTGCAAGCTGTCACAGACGTGCATTATGCAGGCCAATAACTCGATAAAAAATTAGCAAATACTCCGTATTCTGTATCAATCAAACTGTAAACTCCGGATCTTGCCTATTCTTGTCATTATGCTCCTGTATCAATAATTATGCGTACTCGGTACTCATGTGGTTTAGTTGATAAAGTCATAAAAGGTGATACTCATCGTCTGGGATTCTGGGTTCAAACACGTCAGCATTAAAATCACTATGTTGGCTCATTTTATGCCCAAAAAACAAAATTGAGTAAACAACTCCCTATTAACGGCAACTAGAACATTAAAAATATAATATAATATGACCAGATTAAGTCTATTTATCCAAAAAGTAAACAGCTAATTCCCAACTTATCAAGCAACATACTAAAACCTTATTTAATGTTCAGGCCAATGATGTGATCATAATTACAGAAAATAATTAAAAGTATGATTGAATCAGCCATCAATTATTGTTTACAAAGTCAACTATTAGCTGATGATTTGATCATAATTTCAGAAAATAATTGTTTACACATTCTTATTTTAATTCAAGATATAATGATGCGACTAATATGTATACCTAAAAATGAAATAGATAACTATTGACTGAACAGAAAGAGTATTAGATTTCCAATTTTGCGATGAAAACAATGGACGAAGAATACCTAGGGTTTAAGCATTGCGGATGTCCCGTTGCTGTTGGCGGGTCGGGAATCTATGGCGGTTTGAATAACCGTCGACACTTCTTCATACTCCGGCCGCCGAGTGACAATCCTCCCACTTTTAGGAAAAGAGGGAGTCACATGACATCAGATCATCTTATTTGTTTATTTCACGGCAAGTCTTTCATATGCACCATATGGTGATTTTGCAAACAAACATGTTGCGAAATTGTGACGGTGAAAAGTCGAATAAAACTCACACGGTAGTATAAAGATAATTTATTTGTAATTTTCTATACATTTCACCCTTTGTTTTATCTACCATACAATAATACTTAACTAGATTTCATGTCCGGGCGTTGCCCGGTAATATCTTGACATGGTTTCAAAGTTAATATCTTGACATGGTTTCGAAGTAATTATCGTAACAATTAATCTTCTAAAAATACTTAGTATAATAGGCATATATAGGGAATAATTTAGGTATGATTGTTGTTTATGACTAATGAAATATCAGATGTATCATCATCGTAACAACATGGAAGGTTGAAAGTGCATGAAACTCCAATAGAAACGAAAACATCTACCTCCAATTCAATGGTCTTGGAAAGACACTTACATATTACGCATCACTGTCAAAATAATATTTTAAGCACATATATTTTTATAATAACTTCTATAGTTTTCATTTGAGCATCATCTTGAAGAAAATTTTTATCCAATATTTCAAATATATGAAGATAGTTTGAAGCTCGTATTCTTTTAATATTAACTCGTAGTTTTTTAACAATAGATCGTATTCTTTTTACTCTAACTTATATTCTTATCTTAATAGCTCGTATTTTTATCTTATTAGCTCGTATACTTTTTACATTAGCTTGTATTCTTATCTTAATAGGTCATATTTTTATCTTATTACCCTGTATTCTTCTTACATTGACTCATATTGTTTATATATTAACTCGTATTCTTCTATGCTCATATTAGTAAGTTCTTGATCCTCTAATATGCGCGTATGTTTTTTTTACATTATTAGCTCGTATTCTTATCTTAATAGCTCATATTCTTAGCTTAATTAATATCTCTATTAGCCCCCCTTAATTCTTACGTGCCCGTATTTTTTAGTTCCTGATTCTCTTAAGTTCTTATTCCTTTAACATTAGCTCGTATTTCTTATATATTCGTATTTTGTAGCTCGTATTCTTTTAATTATACCTCGTAATCTTAAGTGCCTATTATATCATGAAATTTGACGTATTGCAAATCTAATTCTATTTTTTTAGCTCAAGAAGTGTTTCAATTAGCTCGTTTTTTCGTATTATGTTTATATTAGCTCGTATTATCATCTTATTAGGCTGTATTCTTATGTGCTTGTATATTTAAGTCAGTGATCCTTTTAATCTCATATTTGTATTCATTTGTGCTCATATTTTAAAGCTCGTCTTATGTTAATAGCTCGTATTGTATTTTCATTAGCTCGTATTCATTTGTGCTCGTATTTTAAAGCCCGTCTTATCTTGATTGATCGTAGTGTTTTTACATTAGCTCGTATTCTTAGCTTAATAGTTCGTATTCTTTTTATATTAGCTCGTATTCTTAGATTAATAACTCGCATTCTTTTGTTCTCGTATTTTTAGTTTGTGATTCTCTTAAACTCGTATTTTTTTTTTACATTAGCTCATATTCTTATGTGTTTGTATTCGGTAGCTCGTATTTTTTTTAATTATACCTCGTAAACTTAATTACTTAATATATTCATCAATACATATATTGCCTTTAATTAAATAAGAGAAGGGAAACAACAAATTATACCATAACTCCACGGTAGCCAAAACTCTTTATTTATAATCAATTATATTAACTAATTCAATAATTACCCAACTGATATTTTATTACTATTTAATTATCTTTTTATTTATATACTTTATTTATTTAACCAAAGTAATAGTCGAAGTAATCGCTCTAAAAACAATAATTATCCAATTGATATTTTACTACCATTTAATTATCTTTTTATTTATATACTTAATTTATTTAACCAATGTAATAGTCAATGAAATTGATCTAAAACAATAGCTAATGAAATCAAATCTCTTTATTTATATAATTAATTTATTTAACCAAAGTAATATCAAATGTAATCGCTCTAAAAACAATAATTATCTAACAGATATTTTATTACTATTTAATTATAATTTTATCTATATACTTAATTTATTTAACCAAAGTCATAGCCAATGAAATTACTCTAAAACAATAGCCAATAAAATCGCTCGAAAAATTCCTCTTTTAAGTATATATATATATATTGATTGATTGATTGATTGATGATTGATTTTCTTATTTTCTAATTATAATTCTAATAGGAAAATTATAAATAAATTATTATCTAAACAACAATTTACTAATTTTCTAATTCTAATAGAAAAATTGTAAATAATTAATTATCTCCTAATTCTAGTAGAGAAATTGTAAATAAATCATTAATTATAGTAAGTGTTTTCTTATTTTATAATCTAATAGGAAAATTATAAATAAATTATTATCTAAACAACAATTTACTAATTTTCTAATTCTAATAGAAAAATTGTAAATAATCAATTATCTTCTAATTCTAGTAGAAAAATTGTAAATAAATCATTATTTATAATTAAGTGTTTTCTTATTTTCTAATTCTAATAGGAAAATTATAAATAAATTATTATCTAAACAACAATTTACTAATTTTCTAATTCTAATAAAAAAATTGTAAATAATTAATTATTTCCTAATTCTAGTAGAAAAATTGTAAATAAATCATTATTTATAATTAAGTGTTTTCTTATTTTCTAATTCTAATAGGAAAATTATAAATAAATTATTATCTAAATAACAATTTACTAATTTTCTAATTCTTATAGAAAAATTGTAAATAATTAATTATCTCTTAATTCTAGTAGAAAAATTGCAAATAAATCATTATTTATAATTAAGTGTTTTGTAAAAAGTGGAGACTACCACGTGCTTAGAAAAAAGCTTACTTTAATTATATATATTGATTGATTGATTGATTCGTCACAGGCTTGTTTGTAAACCGGAAATTTCCCATCCTATTCGTGTGATTTGTCACTTTGTCCCGTGTTAAACCAGAAGAATATCTTGGGAAATTTTAAGATTATCTTAATTTTTACCTTTCGTTTTATCCTACCTATTTGTGATTTTAATTTGCTAATCCATTAGATTACTACAAGTATCTATTTTAAGTCTCCGGTCAAATTTGGTCAATACTCGTCTATCACCCCTCACACACTAGATAGCACCAAAACGGACACGGACACGGATACGACATGGACACGGGACACGGGATACGGCATGACATGAAATTTATGACACAGGACAGGTTATTTAAATTTAATAAAATATACATTTTATAGTTATAAATGTTTGATTTTATTTTTGTGAAAGTATTTGATATTAATTTTAAATATGTGAAGGTAAAACTTGTCCTTAATAATAACTCATTTTCATTTCTCATCCGAACCAATATTATAATTAATCTCTTTCGATAACGCATTTCTCGTCTGAAGAACATCATTCACCGCAAATGATAACCAAATATCGTGGACACGCGATGGACACGACTCAAATACAATGCACACGCGTTGAACACGTGCCCAAATAAACGTAGAAAGTTAGACACGGTTGTTTAGGTGTCCAACACGTTTCAACGTGTGTCCGTGAAGTGTCGATGTCGGACACGGTGTCGAATACGGTACGGCTCATTACTAGAAGTGTCCGTGCTACCTAACCCACTAGTTTCTTTTCGATTACCCTCATTTTTTCCTTCCTGTTTCATCTCCCCTTGTATACTCCCTCCGTTGAGATTGGTGGTTGTTAACCAATTTTGGGGAAAGTAGTAAAACGCCCTAAAATGTTTGGAGTTATGTGCATTTTGGGTCTAAACATATCCAAATGTGCAACTTATTCTCAAACATTTGAGACTATTTGCAAATTAACACAAACTTTAATTTCCGACAATATTACATTTGCTACCACCCTTTGCACACACTATCCACCACCTCATATCCCATTCTAACCCTCATCTCCCACGTGTGAATAGAGGTGGTAATCGGATAATTCGAGTTGGGTTATATTAGGCACGGAGGAATAAAGGTAAAACACAAACTTCTACATGTGTGAATAGAGGTGCTAATCGTCATTCGGGTTGGGTCATATCAGACACTCGCTATGTTGGAAATTGTCGGAAATTTTATAATATATTCTCCTCTACGAAAATAAACCGGAGGAATAATTCTATTTGTACATAAATAACTAAAACTATAAATAAATATTGAAAGAATTAGTCTACTTAATTAAAGGGTCTAAACAGATTGCAAGCTGTCAGATGTGCAATATGTAGGCCTAATGACTTGATTTAAAAAAATGGTTAATCCTAATGTTGTTTTGTGTGAGCCACTCTTCCTGTGCCGTGAGCTCAAGTGTATCATCAATTTGTGACAACTTTCCTCCTCTTGATACTCCTATACATCATGTTGTTACTAAGGACCACTAGCTTTTCTTTTTTTTTCAGCCTGTCCCAAGAAGTATAAGGTAGGAAACCGTCATGCGCCAGCTTGTGGCATAAGTGTGTCTTGTCGCAGGTACTCCCCGAAACTCAATCGAGAAAAAAGAGAAAAGAAGTGTCCGTTCATTTGGCCAGTTCCGATCGTCCTATTAAGAAGCTTATGTTTGAGGCCAAACCCATATGTAATTTATTTGCTTATCGTAATAATGTATAAATAAAACCCGACTCTGACATTGTCGGATATGTCGGGTAGGTACTTGCGTAAGCTTTTCTTTATTGTTGTCAAAAAAAACCAAAAAAAAGAAAATTAAAAATGACTGATAGCAACTAGCAAGTATCAATCAAAGTGTATACTGTGTAATTCTTGTCATTAAGCTCTCCATTATATCAACAATTTGCATAATATTAAATAAATATTGACCGATTAAGTCTACTTGTTGAATGTTCAAGCAGAATGCAAGCTGTCGGAGACGTGCATTGTGCAGGCTATTAACTTAAAAATTAGCTAAGTATCAATCAAACTGTTAATTGCTTTGGATCTCGTCTCGTCTCGTCTATTCTTGTCATTAGCTAAAAGCTTGTTATAATTTACGTCGATTGCTAGTTGTCGCAGACGTGTAATATGGAAGGCAATGACTTGATCGTAAATTCAAGAAACAGTAAAACATAATAATTGAATACCATAATATGTGTTCTCCTTATAAAATTGCAGCAATCGAACACCATTAATTCTCTTAGTTTACCTGCATGCAGTGGTCTGTATGTGAAAGCCTGGCCTGCACGGCCGCACAGATCGAAATCTCTTTACAATTCTCAAAGGCGGCAATTCTGCAACTTCATTTGGCTATCCGGATACAAACCACTGCAATCTGTTGGCTGTTGCAGTCTACCAGCTCCAATTTTCTTAATATGGACGCAGCGCGTGGTCCTGACCATAATGTTTACAATTCGCTACCCGGCCCGTTGGACTTCAAGTGTTTCATATGCTTCAAGGAAAACAAGAGCATCGTCACTGTCACCTCCTCGTGTAATTACCTTTAAGTTTTGGGTACTCCAGTGTCGGAAATTCAATCTACAAACGATGAATTTATAATATTTCCCTGAGAAATAGCATTGCCTATTTATTAAACAAGGCTGTTATTTCTGCATCTTTAACTGGTTCATCTGTCTATTTTGCATCATGCATGGTGTGTTTTGTGGTGTCTGTAAATTCAGGTTGAGGACATTACTAACACTAGGGGTATTTGTTCACAGTTAGTAACCATTTTATCGTCGACATTCCTTTTCTTAATGGCCCCCTCTACGTCTGCATCCACCATCTCTACCGCTACCTCCACCACTACCATCTCCACCATCTATTCATCTTATTTAACCTCACCCGAATAAATTTAATATCGTAAATTGCCTGTTATCTCAAAATAATTTAATAATAACCCACCCCCCCCCCCCCCCCCCCCCCCCGAATATGACCCAAACTTACATGTCCCAGCCCGAAGTCATGTAAACCGAATAACCCAAATCCAAATTAACCCGATCTAAACCGATCTAATTGACTCGTTTGTCATTTTAAGTCTAAACCCTAAAGCCATTAATGAAATTTGAAATTTTCTCTTGGTCTCACTATTTCATTTTCTTACTTATACAGTTATACCCTTTTTCTTAAAAACTAATTAAATAAAAATAATTTTTTTTCCTTTTCTTTAAAAAAGAATAAAAGTAATATATTTGTTAAATCTCACACACTAATTTACTAAATTTCATAATTGGCCTTGACATTCCGTAAGTTCCCTTTGTCTTAATACTGAGTAATTAGAAAGAGTTATCTCATTTTACCAAAAAAAAAAAGAGGAGTTAGAGCAATAGCAATAGTAGTTTTTAGTATTGGGTTTGTTGCCAAAAACTTTATGTTCATAGTTCTTCTATTGCATTTAAAAGTTTGTTCTTATTTTTAAGAACCAAGTTCTAAAATAAGAACCAAGTTCTTAACTATTGGAAAATAAACAACCAATTAATAACTTTGTAAAATGTGAAAATCCATTTAACATTATTTATTTTATAATTTTTTTCAATCTAAGAACTCTATATAAAGTTCTTCTATTGTGAACAAAAGTTCTTAAAAATTGAAATTGGAATATTTTGATGTGGCATGTGAAAAGTTCTTACTATTGCTATTGCTCTTATCTCACCTATACCCTTTTTCTCCACCGACATGCTCATCTACTTTAATGAGCTCCATTAATTAGTCATTAGAGTAACGTGTAAGAAAGTAAACGCCTCTAAATAGCTAAGCACCTCCCTTTCGGATTCGTGGTTAGACACTAGCTTAAAAGCCAACTTTTTTGTTTATGATATGATAACTAATATTCATAATATAAGAACTTATATTTATAATTTTCACCGATATGATCATCTACTGTCATCTGATTTATTTGTTTATAATATAAGAACTCATATTTATAGACGAGTTATTTCCAATTCCCTATTTTTTACCGAGTCAAGATCGTCTACCTTTATCTAATTATGAGATTAGTTCAATTTTAATTTTTCATAAGGAGCTACTTCGAATTCCCTATTCTCTACCTAACGAACAATTGCCTATAAATGATTTTTTTCGATTTTAATGATCTTGTCTAATCCCTCATTCTTTTGTTGAATAGAACGAAAAAAACACACTTCTTTGTTTCATTGCATCTTACAAATCTTCAAGTACGCAATTACAATCACGGTGGTTCAAATTTATTTGGCGTCCGAAAAACTTAATGTTCTTCAAATATTGAAATTAACGGATAGTTTTTCGTTTTGCTGAAAGTTGTTTAGATTCGATTAGTGTTCCTAACAAATTATTTGATATTCAACAAGTCCAAATAACTTAGCGTTCATGTTCGAAGAAATTTTCAAGCGGACTTATACTCGTTTCTCTTGCAGAGATGAGGATGGAGATGTAGATGAGAAGACGACAAAGATAATGATTTTTTTTTCTAATTTCCTTTTTTGCAAACTCATGGAAATTTTATCAAATTACCATAGAATTTGAGGAGATGTTAGAGAATCTAGGGTTTAGCAGGGATGGCTACGTCACGACGATGGTCTTTAGGTTTGGTAATATTTAGGCTTATTGTAAGGTATTATAAATACCATTAATTCTATTTTATCATATCTATCAATAATAAAATTGTCTCCTATCTTCAGGGCTGTACAAAGGTCCAAATCCGGACCGGACCGGAACGGGTGAACCGTGGACCGACTTCTACTAATTTCTCGACCCGCATAACAGACCGCTGAGCTTAAAGACCGGACCTTGGACCGACCCTTAGGTCCGGTCTAAACCCGGACCGTAAGGTCCGTAACCTTTGGACCGTCAGTTTCGTAATGCAATTGTTTAAACAATAACTTCATAACTAGTATGTCATATTGTGCACTACACATACACCCTTTTATAAATCTCTTATACTCTTATACTCTTATAAAACACAATCTCTTATACTCTTATAAATCTTAATAAGTAAGTAGTTTAATAGGTAAATATTAAAAATTATTATAATTGATAACTCACAAGATTATGTGCAAATATTAATGAAGAAGTTTGGAAATTTCAAATTCTAAATTTAGCAAGTAATAAAAAAAAATCACGAAATTATATGCATCCGGTCCATCAACCAGTCCAAAGGATTCCCGCGGGTTTAGACCGGCTAGGACCACGGACCGATTCTTCACATTTTGATGACCCGTAGACTAGACCTCTCGGTGCTCGGTCCGGTCCAGTCTGACCCTTACGGTCCGGTCCAGTCCAATCCAGCTATGCGGGTCAATATTTATATAGTCCTACTGATCTTATTCTCATCCCTTTATACTCTTTTTAATAACCCTCAGTTCTTCCAGTTTTGGAAACTGGGAATATACCTCTGCACATCCTCACTTTCTGATAATGGTAATACGAATTTGGCATCACCTATGGGTTCTACTTTGAGGCAAGACAAACCATGAAAGACGATGGATGACAACTTAATTTTGTTTAACATAGGAATATTGGGCTATGAGTTTGAATAAGGTCCTTATTTACATGGACAATTTGACTTTCTTCAGTTTTATGCAAAAAGATCAGTTACTCGGTAATAATTTATGACCTTTGGTTCTACGTTGTAAAAAAATTGATTCAAGTGGATGGCCTGTCAAAATTGAGCATGTTTTTAGAGAAGCAAATCGAGCAGCATGACTCTATTCCCACAAGCGCTAGGATTATAGAGATTCCACTAAATGTAGAAAGTTTTAATCGTGATCCATAACTCTTCCTTGGGCTAACTCTTTTTGTTTGACCCGTCCTACGTTATAGGACGGTTCTATAGGAGATTTGTGTCCCGATTTTGCGTATAAAATTATCTCATATGATTCCAAAAAAAGCCCTCAACTTCGACGTCTTTCGCATACGGGTTCCATCATTAACATAATTATCGTCGTCGATCACTCGTCAATGCTTCATGTCATCAAACACTTATCTGGTTGGTAATTTAAAATGAGTTGGCAACTGCTTTATGATTTCTTCGTCAAATGTTTACCAATACTGCGTACACACGACACACGAGTACACGACACACTAATTACAAGCCAATTCATATTGACGTCCTCTCATAAACCAATAGTGTCATTATCACAAAACCGTAAATACTCAAGTAAAAGGTCGAACAAGGATCAATTCTAGAGGAGAATCCGCTATCACGGTCTTTATGGTCGACCATAGTGCTAGAATAACAGATGAATTTTATTTTCGGGTTTTATATAGGAGTCTTAATGTCATACTAAGATTGAATACGATAATATACCTTGCCTTGCCTCTTATTAACGTTTAATGGCCTAAATCCGAGTCACACATATAATGCCCAATAAAATGAGGCGAGTTTTTGGCAGTGATTTTAGTTGCAAACTTTTAGTTTCCACGATCGATCCCAATTGCATCTTAATTTACAAGTTATTTTATATGTCGGAATTTAATCACTACTGTTTGTAGATTTCATGACGTGATTTCAGTCTTCAATCTCGTCAATTGGATATTAGTATACATAACCTACTGGAAAGATATTGTTTATTGAGAAATTGCATGAATAACAATGTGATATAAAATATTTATTATGTTAAAATAGAATTAATGGTATTTATAATACCTTACAATAAGCCTAAATAAAATATTTATTATGTTGATATAAGAGATTTATTTACCAAATATATAATTTAAGAAAATACAATATTCACATATGTAAGGGTTTTCCTAATCTAAACAAATACTCACAAAGGGCAAGACATTAGGAAAGTCTAGCAAAACAAAACCTCGACTTTATTTAGAAATTATATTTCCAATATAACCGACCCAATTTGAAAAACGACTCCAATTTGTTCCACAAATTTACAAAGAAAGTATACAAATTTTTATTTGCGACGACACTATCCGTCGCAAGTTTGTGACGGATACCGTTTCCTCTCACAAAATACCCATTTTTTCTCTCTCTCCAACACTATTCATGTGGTCCCCTTTCTCCACTAACTCATATTCTATCCATTTTATCTCACAAAATATTCGTCACAAATGGTGACCCGTCGCAAGCAAGACTTACTAAAGAAAGTAACTAAAAAAAGGTGTAAGTCTTGCTTGTGACGGGTATTTTGTGAGATAAAATGGATATAAAATGAGTTAGTGGAGAAAGGGACCATATGAATAGTGTCGGAGAGAGAGAAAAAGTGGGTATTTTGTGAGAGAAAATGGTATCCGTCATAAGCTTGTGACGAATACCACCGTCACAAATGAGAATTTGTTAAAAAAAATTGGAATTTTCATTCATTATTTGTTGCATATACTTAAAAAATTGGAATTCTCATTCATTATTTGTTGCATTAAAGCACATGATAGACAAACTCACTCGTATAAGTGAATAGAACAATGTTATCTGCTATGCCCCAAAACTAAAGTCTATTTCCTTACCTGCATTAAACCTTCTATAATTATGATTTATAATCAAACATTAAACTCTAGGGTGTGATAATTTATATTCAAACAAAAACTTGAAGCAGGTTAGTACACTTATATAGGAGAAAATTATGCCTAATTCGCATTTCATCACACCTCTAAACCATAACATGGACATTCAAACAAAAAGACACGAAATTAAGACCTACTTTTAAAGAACTACTGTCATGAAATAGGTAGAAATTGAGTCTTTTAGAACAAAAAATCTTGTTTAGAACGGACATATATGTATATAAGAAAGGGGTCAAATAAATAAGCGAGACAAAACAAAATACGTAGGTAATGACACGGAAATTGACATCTTAAAGGAGATCAATCGTTAAAGAAACAGGTT
This sequence comes from Silene conica, assembly GCA_029255685.2. NCBI lineage: Eukaryota > Viridiplantae > Streptophyta > Magnoliopsida > Caryophyllales > Caryophyllaceae > Silene > Silene conica. The sequence goes on from CM055314.2 coordinate 85,234,063, forward strand.
TATCATTCATCAACATATATATCAAATGTGCCTCCCAAGAAATAAAAATATTCAAGGCAAAAGCAAGCCAGAGTTATCAGATAACAACAAACAAAAGAAAGCAGAACCAAAACCAGTGCAGAAAGCAGTCTTATACAAGCAACATGCAAAGTAAAGAAAATCAAAGCAGATTCAAAAGAAAACAGGATTTCATACGAGCCGGACACAAATCATTTTGGACTTAAGGCTCTCATCTTGTTGTTGTACGCATACCATCATCATCCAGAGTTGCAAACTTGTAGCTTCCACGCTATATTCCACGAAAGATCACATGTATAAGAGCAAACAATCAAATAATAACAAAACTTGGCATCATCAACCAACTGTTTTCTAACAAGGCATCATCAACATCAAGTAATCAAATTGGGTCTCAGCACGATCCCAATTGCACCTTAATTCACAAGTCGTCTTTGTCAACAGTTGTCTGCTCCTCAATGTTTGCAGATTGCAGGACGTGATTAAAGTCTCCAATCTCGGCAATTGGATAGGGCTTGTCATCAACTGTCAGGAGTTGTAATTTGGGAGCCTTTAGAACTCCAGGAGAGAATGCCTTCATGTTGGGGCATTTCTTGATAGAGACATTCTCCAGAGACTGCAGTTCCAGGTCTGCATTGCAATTTAAATTTCCAAATAACCACTTCATTTCTGGGCAGCCAGTTACCGCCACTTTTCTTAATTTAGGTGCGTATAGAGATCTGGTTGACAAAGACTTCATGGCATCAATTGTCACATTTTCCAAAGATGGAAATTCTACAACTTGATTCAGTTTTCCGCAGAAAACTGACTCCAAATTGTCACACGAATCTATATCGAGGTGTTCAAGTGATGGGAAGTGAAACATAACAGGTTTGTCACCTCCTTGGATTAGTTCCTTTAAGTCAAAGCAGGACTCAAGACGAAGCACTTCAAGCGACTGAAATAGCTCAAAGTCCACATCGGCTGAGTATAAAAATTCCAATTCCATGCATCCTATAAAAAGTTCGCAAAGATTTTTGAATGGACGCAAAGCCGTGACCCCCATATGCGATGGAAATACGAACGACAAACGCCTCATTTGTCCACAAAAATTCAACATAGCAGTGGAGCCATCTTCTTCAACTAATTGTTCTATAGAGTCTGCACAGTTAATTTCAATGGACAGGTCTTCCAATTTTGGAAACTGGGAAAATGTCCCAACACATCCTTCATTTTCAGATAATGAAAATAGGAATTTGGCATCTTCTACAACGCCATCTTGTAAAACGAGGCAAGACAAACTAGGAAAGACAATCCCTGACAGCTTGAATTTGCTAACTGTGAGTTGAATTAAATTAGGAAGAGGGTTATTAGATGAGATTCCTTGACCATCTTCTCCCTCATTCACCTCCCATAACAACGTCACTTCATCGCTCATATCCGACAACCATAGATCCTTCAAACAGGAGAATTCAATCTGCAATTAATTAATTCATCAATTCAGTCAACCAGTAGATGTTAGACAAATACAGGTTTTATTTTATTTTATTTTAATATTTATATAAAAGTTACCTATTTTTATTTATACTTAAAACATCATTTTGAAAAATAACTCAACAAGATACATCCAAGTAGCTTGTTCAAAAAACACTTAGTAAAATGGAACCCACAAAATATTGAACTTTTTGTTAAAATAGGATTTTAAACCAAACTAATTAACAAAATAGGGATCATTTCAAGGTATTTACCAATTATGGGTCCATGTCATCACCTTTTGACTTTTCAACAATTTATGATATTTTATCTCAAAAATACTCTTATTGTTGGGTAAATTAATCCAACACAAGTTACACAATAAATTTTAATGAAAAATGTTACAATGCACATGTAACATGTTTGAGTAAATGAATGTGAATTCATCTGCGTAAGAATGTGCAGAAAACTTATGAATCGTTTTCAATTCATTTGTTTGTTTAACGTGAGATGATTTATGATGTCATATTATAACGTCAATTCACGTGGCTAGATAAAGGATGCAATTCCTTTGGAAAATATATCACACAAATAATATTATCAAACAAGGTGACTGTAAAGTCGGGGTTTGAGGGTGTGAGAGGTAGTACAACGGGTATTCTAATACAATAATTTAAGAGGTTACTCTAGGGACGATATTAGTGGCATTTACTAATATTACCGGAGGTCTAGAGGTTATTATCTTATTTTATTGTGGGTTCCGTATTGGTGTTTGTTCGGGACGGTTACGTTGTACTGGTACTATTTTTATAGTGGTTCTAGTCGATTTGGCTAGTGGGTTTTACTTCCAGTTTGGAAGGTTTTGCCCTGGGTTTGACCCTAAATATTGTCTCATCTTATTATTGCTTATATTTATTTACTTTTACGGTTTACTTGTCAATTGGTTGCTTCCGTTGCACGTGGGAGATTGACGTTAATTTCCCAACACTTGTCTCCTATTTGCTTCAATCTCCATTGAAACACTATGTACCTTTTCTTTTCATCAACCAAAAACTCATACCATAGTGGGCAGTATACTTTCAATATGAAATAAGTAAAAAAAATAAAAAAAAACAAAATTTCTTTTAGCTTCTTGTTCTTGCCAAATTTTCTCTGTAAAATTTCGTGTTCAAAAATACCATATTCTTACGATTCTTCATGGTATCGAGCCCAAATCAATCCTAAATTCCGCAAATTTCTTCTTTCGAACATCTATAGTCATAATTTTTTCTAACTTCCTGCATTTTTTTGGAAATCTTGGTCATTTCCTTTGATTACTGGTTTCTGCGATTTTCTTTACGAAAAAAAATTCGTGAGCTGTTGATTTCTCTGCTTCTTTAAGTACTCAAATTGTTTGTTGCTTCCAATTGTTCGAGGGTTATGGATAATTTTTTGGTTATTGTTGTTATAACATAACCACTAATAGTAACTTCGTGGTCAACTCTAATTCTTCAATTAATATCATATGAATGATTGTTAAATTTCAGTTTGTTTATTTTCTGTAAAGTTCTGATGTCTGTGTTTTAATGAAAATGAAAGACCGAATGACAAGGGCATTTTTGGGAAAAGAGTTACATAAATGGTTGAAAGTCAAAATGTGATGACATGGACCTATAATTGGTAAATACTTTAAAATAAGCCTTATTTTGTTAATTAGTTTGGTTTTGAACCCCATTTTAGCAAAAAGTTCCAAAATATCGATATTGTCAACGTAGCAAAGCATGAAGATAACGGAAAATCCGCGTCAATTGATACTCGTGGTATTTGACCCGTAACTAAATTATACAACCATTTACCTGTTGTATAATTTTCGAATTTAATAATAAGATACATTATTTGAATTTAAATATACAATATGAGCTTTATTGGAAAGAGTTCGAGCTCGTTTATATAAATAATAAACTAAAACTTAATACATAAAAGGTTCGTTAATTTTCATTTTGATATAAAAAAATTAAAACATAACTCAAAAATTTTAAAGACTGAAGAAAATATTCAATAAGCTCAATTAGTTAGATTTTTAAGGTTGTTATCCCATAGTCCTATCTACTAGGTTTGACACTTCACATAAAATACCCATGTTATTTAGGTCATGGGTTCCAAGCTTGATACAAAAAAAATTCAAATCATATTTCTAGATGATCGATTTCAATTTTTATTTGGCCTTCTATTAAGTTATTTTTTTATTTGTACATCATTTTATTAACTTATACACATGAGTTATGGCCATTTAAAATTTACCATTGCAAAAAAATGTATTTCGTGTAAAACATCAAACTTGTAAATTTAAAGGAGTCATAATATAAATTTAAAACAAGAAAGAAGTATTACCGTTTTGGAAAAAAGAGCTCTTGAAGTTGAACTTTCTCCTCCAAATTTTGTCATGCGCCTAAGATCCCGAAGATGCAAAGTTTCTAAATGAGGAAATGCAATTTTATAACTTCCACGATAAAAACACTCTAAATTCTCCATATTCACTATCCAAAGGAACTTCAAATTCGGAAATGTGATAACTTCTTGCATTTCACTTCCATCACTGATGACTTGTTGCATCTTCTTGCATTCGTGTATTGTTAGGCGTTCAAGTTGCACAAGAGAAAGAAGCATAGACAGCGGTCCTAAATTCTCCATTTCGTCACAACCCTTGATTTCTATAGTCTTCAAATTTTGAAAACTATACAAATTGGATTCTTTATCCCAGAACTTGACCATACTTGTGTTATTTTCCAACGACAATGTTTTCACAGATGTCCATGTGACCTGAAACATTAACAAATATGAATGGGCGAAAGTAGCAAATTGCCCCCATACGTTTGATGTTATGTGCAATTTACCCCCATAAGTTTCAACATGTGCAAATTAGTCCCATATGTTTCAGTTTATGTGCAAATCAACCCAACTCTAATTTTGTGACATATTTATGCACGGAAACATACCAACATAATGATTAAAAATATAATAAAATAAAAATAAAATCATTAATGTAATAAAATCTCACCTAATTTAGTCACCTCATACTAATGTAGCTCAATTTTTCTATCTAACTCTATTTTTTACTCTCTCTTCCTCAAAAACTCGAGCATGTACCATGATAATTCAACATTCATCTATTGTTAGTTAGTCTTTTTTATTTTATTTTATTTTCTTTTGCATAAAATTAATTATGTAATTATTTGTTAGTTCTTCATAGTTCTTCAAACTAAGTATTTGGGGATTAAAATAGTTCAACAAAAATCACAAAAAGTAATTGTGGGAGAAATACATGAGAAGAAAAAAAGTAAAAAAGCTCACTGTGCTACGATGAATGAAAATTTTTTTGTCGTTTAATTTTTCAGGTTAAAGATTTTATTTTATTTTATTATATTTTTCGTCGTTATGTTGGTATGTTTCCGTGCGTAAATATGTCAAAAAATTAGAATTGGGTTGATTTGCACATAAACTGAAACATATGGGACTAATTTGCACATGTTGAAACTTATGGGGGCAAATTGCACATGACATCAAACCTATGGGGGCAATTTGCTACTTTCGCCGATATGAATGCTAATAACTTTCAATTTGGATTTCTGACTTTATAATATTTTATGGTTGAAATGTAGTTTTACGAAAGATTATTTTATTCCTTGCATAAATTTTTAGTATTACGGATCATTCACGAAAATATTGTGTTAGTGTAAGTTTAAAAAAACTTGGTATTATAATAAAATAGAATCATAAAATCATGGTGCGAGTTCAACCATTATAAAATTAAACCGTCAAATCGACAAACTCCTCAAAATTTGACATAAACTAAATCGGCAAAATTTAATGATACAAGGAATTAATAACCATTTTTCTGATTCAAAAGAAGTGTTCAAGTCATGGAAAAAATTGCAAAATTTGACAGGCATAGCATACGATACTAGGACAAAAAATGTGCAAGAGAAGTTTTTGGAGAGAGATAAGGCAAATCTTGAGGTAATTATATATTAACTAATTTACATTGAAATTCTTTTAGTTTGTCTAAATAAGAATATGAGGGTGTTTTTGAATTAAGTTTACCTTAAGTTAAAATTCCTTCAATTCGGAAAAATTAAAAATTAAACTAGTATAGGTTAAGTTCAAAAAAATTAAGTTCGGCGCGTATAAGTTAAGTTCAAAAAAATTAAGTTCGGCTCGTATAAGTTAAGTTCAAAAAAATTAAGCTCGGCTCCTTTAAATTAAGTTATGTTAAGCAAAATTAAGTCCATAAGAATTCAGCAACATTAAGTTCAATTTAGAAAAAATAAGTTCCTATAACTTAAGTTAAGTTAAACGACTTTAAGTCCAAAAGAACAAAATCTTAGTGTCAGAGGTGTATATGTTGTCCAAGTCAAATTCTCACCAACTCCATTTAACAAAAAAAGTTGTCATTACTAAATTGTTTTCGCCTTTTTTTATAGGTACTATTTTCGCCATTTAAAATCAACGTAAATCGTAATATTATTATAATGAATAAGTGGATTACATTTACCAATTCACATTAATCCATAAATAGAACAATTTTTTTTTTTGACAATTTAACATTTATCACAACTCTAACAATAGCCAGTGGGTTTCGTGAGAGATCGTCTCCCACTATAACATGAAAAATAGAAATTAAGTAAATCCCTCCTTGTATTATATAAGAGATCTCCCAATAATGCTATTGAGAAATCGTCTCTCTAAAACTTTTATAATAATAACCCAACCTTATTACTATCTTTCAAATATAACCAATCCTTTTTCACTTTCATAAAAATAACCCTATGACCCACATGTTACAAGAAGGCACTAAGTCCATTAAGTGATATACTTCAAAGAAAATGACTTGACTAATACTATGTATAAAACAAAACTTTAAATCGCTATTATTACTTTTGTGGCAAAAAAAATTAAGAGAATTTTAAAATTAAAATTATTAGCTTTGTGGTGTAAAAAATATTTTGTTTAAAGTTTATTTGAGCACATTACTCAATGATTTTGATTAACTGTCAACTACAACTTTTTTTTTTTCTAAAAGCAAAATATAATGACAGGAAATATGAAAACTTAATGAGATATCATTATTATATCAGTAATTTATTAAAAATTTTAAAAAAATTATATATATCGTGTATTTATCATACGAGGTCTAAACTAGTTATTATGAATGAGATGAAGGCCATGTGTTTGAGTGATACTTGTATAATGCTTGGTTGAATATTGTCACGTTATATTTCTAGGTTGATTGTATCAAAGATAAGTAGCTTTTATTTTCACATTGGAGGGTTGTGGGATATTTTTGTAAGATAGAGATAAAGGTTGGATTATTTATGTGGAAGCGTAAAGGTTGGGTTATATTGGAAAGATTGTAGAAAAGTCCGGTTATTTTAATTTTAAATTTGCCTAATTGGTTATAGATAGCCCCGATCAAATGGGTTAAACGGCTGGTTATGGATACGGTCATTTCAATTTTGGGTAAGATACAGATTGTGTCTATTTCTGGTTTTTAAACTACATATTTAAACGAGTTGGTTCTGTACGGGTTTTTGATTAACGCCTTCTTACAAATGTGTATTCTCTTTAATTAAAAATATAGTTCATTATAATTTTATAATTTCTAGTTTAATACTTAAGAGAATAAAAATAGTGGGGATACAAATGTGAGAGTAAGCATTTTTTGCTTAATATATCCCCTTTAATACTAATAGAATAAAAATTCTCTTAGTTTTTCCACCAAAATACATTTACCTCAATAGGAAAACAAATGAAACATTCTTCTAATAAAATATTATTTTTTTCTTAAAATATAATCTTATAATTAAACTTTAATCTTTTAATTAAATTCAAACTTATATTTTTTTTTCACAATAATAAAATAAATTAGTATTAACCTATAAACTATAAGTTCCTAAATCTTTATTATGCAAGAAGTATTACTTTAGAGAATTAATTGACATGTACTTACTATTAGGTTCGTGATAAGAAATATTCATCAAAAAATTTTAAAAAATTAATAAAACGAAATTTGCAATTTTATAGTAAAAAAATGCGCCATATTAATTAAAAATATTATATTTACATTGTTGAACATCCAAGAACCAATCTTTATTCTAGTTTTATGCATAATCACTATGAGTAGTGAGAAGTTTCTTTACTAGGATTCAATTAGGTCTCGACATATATAGTTTACATGGTTAAGCCTAGATTTCGACTGGTTGTTAAATAATCGGTTGGGAATGGTTAAGGGGATTTGTATTGCTAATTTTCGCGTGACTTGACTTTCCTCCTTGACCCTTGTCCATTGGTGGAAATCGGTTACGTTTAGGAGTATTGTTATTTTGCTTGGCTACTCTGGTCGACTTAGGTTGAACACAAGAGTGAAAACAGAGGTGGAGTGCCCTTGGCCTTCATTTAAAAGCCTACCCTTGGGAAAGGAAAGAGGATAATAGGAAAGTTAGATACGGACCTAAAGACTTAGACATCTCTTTGATACCATGTGAGTCACTTCTAGTTGTGTTCTAAGATATCGATTACGAACCTCGAAGGGGGTGATTAGGATTACTTGTATTAACCACGAACCCGGAAGGGAGGTGCGTAATACCTTCAGCCGTTTTCCCCATTATCCGATTGTTTGACAACTCACCTGATACCCATGAATGTGAATGAAATGTGTCGCTGGTATAATCGACTAGTCCTACGCCTTTCCCAATTTGATTTGAACCTTAATATTCTCAAGTGTCATTAGCTAGATTTGATTGCATCTTTATTTAGTTAACTTAGATCATTAGTCAAAACAAGCTTTATTTCTATCGAATTAGCTCAACTCTTAGATTAAAATCAACTAGTAATCCGTTATTTGTGGAATTCGATACCCTAAGTGCTACCTTGACTACCCTACACAGTTTAAAACTCTTCAACAATTATAGAAGTTAAATTTGAAACCAAATAAAAAAAAAATTACACTTGCACTGTTTTAGGGTCAACGTTTTTTGTCGTAAAAAATTTTATAATTGTTTTTCCAAATTAATCTTCTATTTACAAATATTTACTCACTTAGGTGAGTCATTTTCTAAAGTTTAAAAAATAAGTAAATCAGTTATATAAGCAAATTTAAAACATCGTTATTTAAAGCAAGTACAAAATCACCCAATTTGCATATAAATTGATACAAATATTTTATAAAAGTGAATTTTAAAACAAAATAAAAGAAAAAATAATGAGTCATAATATGAACTAGACATAAAAAGAGGAGGAAGAATTACCGATTCGGGAAAAAAAGCCGCTGACTTTTCACCTCCTATACATTTCGTCATGCATTGAAGAGACTTGAGTGTCACCTCTTCTAAACAAGGAAATGACATTTTATAACTTCCACCGTAGAAGCATTGGAAATTTTCGGATGACATTATCTTCAGGATCTTCAATTTCGGAAATGTGATACCATTTTCAGGAATTATTTGCGTTTCGCACCCATTGCTAATGACATGTTGCATCTTCTTGCAATTTTCTATTGATAGGCTTTTAAGTTGCACAAGAGAAAAAGACATAGAGGGCGGCCCGATACTCTCCATTTCTTCACAATCGTTGATTTCTAAATCCATCAAATTCTCAAAATTATGCAGATTGGATTCCTTATCCCAGAGCTTTACAATCGTTGTGTTATTTTTCAACGAAAATCTTACCAAGGATGTCAATTTGACCTGAAACATTATCAAATATTAGTAGTAATAGCTTTAAATTTGGATTTCTTACTTTATAATAACTTATGGTTGAAAAAATAATATATTATGTTAGTGTGAATTTGTTTTCGCTAAACAAGCAATTTCAATTTATAATTGATGGTACCGGGAGGAGACCTGCTGTGCTATTGACTGAAAAGTGTACAATGAGTTACGTGTATAACCAAATTACCCTACAAAAACACTCTGGAAATAGAAAAGTAAACAAATGAATGATATCACATAAACGAAATAAGTAAACAAATAACTAGAACAATGGGAGTATATTAACAAGATTTAATGATAGAATGACTTAATCACAACACATATGAAACAAAAGTATAAACTACTACAATATTGTTTATACTTAAGTATTTTATTTAAATGTGAACTATTAGTTGATTCAGGAGGAGTATTGTTAAATTTGTGGCAAAAAAAACCGTTGAAAAGAATTTTAGAAATAGGGATGTGCAAGCTATTCCCGTGCACTAAAACTTGAGAGAGACGGTCTTTCAATAATTTATTGAGAGACCATTCTTTTGTACCATTTTATTTGTATTTTGTGACCCTTTTATGATTGATTGTACCATAGTAATTTCGTACCTATTTACCTAATAAATGTACTCATTTCATTTTTAATTAGGATTTGTACCTATTTTATTACCTTTAGTACTACTTTTTCTTAAATTTGTACAATAGTCTCTCGATAAGCTTATTGAGAGGCGGTCTCTCAGGACGGAGACCTACTGTTCCCCGTGAAACATATGACATTGACAGGTAGGGAATGAACAGTAGTCCAGTTAATTTTTTTATTAAAAACGAAATTTTATGACATTGACCTGTAGGGAAAAATTAATAGGTAACGAGTAGACCAAATTAAGTGTTGAGGATTCAATTGTATATTAAAAGCATTTCTAAATTAGATAAATAAATGACCAAGACGAAGAAAATAAACTAAAAACTGAAATTCTAAACATACCATATTATCCATGTATGCATTACTTACACTAGTAAAACAACAACAATTCACGAATTAGAACAATGAATGTACACACGATAAGTGATAAGTTTCCAGTACTTTAAAATATATCAAATTATATATATTTGCCTACTTGTGAAATATGCTTCCATCATAATAAATTTTTATGTAAAATATTTCAAATAATATGTGTTAGGCTACTATTTACTTTCTCCATATTACAATCGACATTTTCCGTATCTCAAGTATCTTAAATTTTATATCAACAATCTGATTTTATATTAACAATCTGGTTGATATCAACAATCTTAAATTTCATATCTTTAGTAAATGTAGTAATGGTAATATCACTATTCTTTAAAATTGACAAAATTGTCAAGGAACGTAACAATCTTATTCAGAGAAAATCTATTGAAGCTTTTTTTTCTACCTCTAGCTTCATACGAAACTTATCAATAATAGATTTTATCATTAAATTTAGAATGAAGTTTCGAGTACATTAATTGCTAAATTAAATAATATCTCATCTAAAAAAATTATGCATTCGCGATTTAAGATTACTTCTTTCACTTTTATGTCTCATCTTGTATTCCATCACCTTAAGATGTCGACACATCACTCTTTAGGTAATAAAAATGGCAATAGTATATATAAAAGTGTGTGTCAATAAAAGAAGTGATGGGACACAAATGGTGAAATGGATCACAAAACGAGACATAAAATTTACACTATGCATTCGCACGGCATCGACACTAGTCTAGAGTCATATAGTTGTAGTCTAAATTAGAATTCCCTACCAAAATCTTGTAAGACGTTGCGTGTGTATTTTAGCCTTTTAGGCAACTGAGGATGACCAAGAAAATTAAATTCATAATCTAACCTGTGATTTAATAATTTAAATATTTCAGTCAAAAACAAAATTCATCCTTATATACTAACAGAATAAGAGAACTCAATAACTTGACTGCCTAAATAAATTACAATATAATTGAAATTTATTATATTATTTCTAGAACTGGGTCATACTGAATAATTTTATACAATAAATAATTTTATCCCAATAAAATAAGATGGTATAGAACAAATAACATAACACGTACCTCACAATTGAAGAAAATTGGGCGTCGACTATCATCATTGTTGGATGGTTTAACCAGACTTATAAGATTACTAACCCCGTCTAATGCCAGCGTTTTTAAACAAGGCAACTTGACGATATCTGATTCCTTGTTTATCCCATTGTCCTCGGTGAAAATGTAGGCCAAAGAGTTGCATTCTGAAATTTTTAACGTGGTCAATTTTTGTGGAAGAGATTTTAAAGGCAACAATTCTTCTAAATTGTTTAATAGCGAAACTTCAAGGTGGCATAGGTTATAGAACAACCCTGTTGGAACTTTCCCTTCACATATCCTACTTATAGAGTCAATGTCGGACAGTTCGAGCATACTCAAATGTCTAAATCCCTCTTTATCCAACTCCGGAACAACATTCTTGATTGTTGTGCTCTTTAAAGCCAAGAAATCAGCTTTCTTTAGCAATTCCTTTAGATAATTTCCCCTTTTAAACTCCTGGCTAACATCAAATTTCGAAACCATAAGAGCACGTTGATAAGGCTTTGGCTTTAAACCTTTTTCCCCAACACTTATTTGGAATTTGTTCAGGTTTTTGACAAATTGGTCACGAGTGGGAAAGTATTTTAGTCCTTGCATGTGTATTTCAAGCACATTCAAAAATTCCAACTTATTGAGATCATCGATGTCTGCCCCATTATTACTAACTCCTGTATCATTAGATGTACTTCCTGCTACCGCCCATTCTGTAAAGCTGCTATCAACCAAGTAGAGCCCTTCTAGAAGAGAAAGTCCAGCTATCACATTCGCCGGGAATCTTGCCTGCTCACATCGGCACTTGCTCATATCTAGCACACGAAGTTTGTACAACTTCCCAATTTCATTGGGTAACAACTTTAGAGACGACCCACGTAAACTAAGAACAAGTAAACTCCCTAGCTCACCAATCAACTTAATATCTCCTAATTTGCATTCCACTAAATGCAATGTTTTAAGAACCTTCAGTTTGCACAAGGATTCTGGCAGCCCTCTCTCAAAATTCATGAAGGACACTTCTAAGACCTTCAAATTTGCCATTCCTTCAAAAAAATTAGACTCAAGAACAGAATTGTGGTTTTTATTTCCTTTCAATAGCAAAATTTGAAGCAAATCTGCCTTCACACCACTTAGAGGAAAGTAATTAGCTTGAGCCAAAAGTGATATGCCGGTGTACTTATTGAACGTCTCTTCGCATATCCATCTAGGAATAGCGTCTACCAAAAACACATGTCCATCTGCAAATACGTTGTAATTTAATTAGTTTCAATTTCAGCGTATTTCTTCAAGAAATAACATTGAAGAAATGCAAAGATTATTAACTATACATTATACAATAGGTAATAATTTCTGTTTCAATATTACCTGCATTTATACCGGATTTTGATGCAAAAGACATAGTGGATTCTCGAACAACGTCATGGATCTTTACATATTCATCGGAATCACCTTTTAGAAACATTGAAGACGACACAAGCTCCTCTGCCCAAGTATATGCTAACTCTATGGCTTCTGAAAGTTTATTCACATGTTGAAATAGATCGAATCCTATACCATATCTCATCAAGTTGTCAATGGATATACTTGAACCAAGCGGAGATAAACAAGCTAGCAAAAAGAATTTTTTTTTCTCTTCACTTGCCATGAACTCAAAACTTGTTCTCAGAATTGAGAATGTCTCATGGTGCACACCACTGATTTGACAAGAAATAGGCTTCTCCAATTCTTTGGCAAAATGTCGCCAAAATGGCAACTCTTTACCCTTTAAAGAAGTAGCTGTTGCTACAATAGCAATAGGTAGACCTCTACACTTTTTTAGCAATTTATCAACAACAGATTTATATTCCATAGTGACCTCCTTTGGAATCTGAGCCTCGAAGAGATGCTTTGCTTCATCGTTACTCAATAACTCCACCTCGAGTATGTTATCTTCGTGTACATCCATTTCTTTGCAGACATCCTTAGTTCTGCTTGTTAATAAAAGCTTACAATACTTGCGAGGTATTCCAAATTGAATCAGATCAATTTTGTTCCAAATGTTGTCCAAGACAATGAGTATCTTTTTTCCATCTTTTGTCCCTTCTGATTCATCTTCAGGCTTCAATCTGTCATGTAGGTGGACTGCCTTTTCATGTATACCATGTACTCTATGCAATTTTAGACCAAGTCCATCACCGATTTGATTTTGGATGCTTTCTATATTTGGAGATTCTGAAATTTCAACCATCACCACTGTTTCGAACATGCCATTTGCTTTGCTATTGGCAATTTCTGTGGCTAACGTTGTTTTTCCTGTACCGCCATAATACACGATGAGAATTGACTGGGAGAATAAACAATTGTCTAAAAATAAAAATTTCCTAATCTTCAGGGAAACTGATTGAATCAATTCCTCTGCCTAACAGAAAAATTTCAGATGAGTATATTTGGAGTCCCGAGCTTATGTAAGAAAAATAAAATGCAATTGAAAATGTTAAAAAAAACAGACGTTTTGAGTTAGGGTTATTTCTATTTGAATTGCTTCTCTTTATATCTACTTTCGATATAGTAAGAATGTAAATGAACATTTGTCTCCATCAACAATACTGCTCCTTCCATTTTTTTTATTATTTTTTTTCCATTTTGATTTCCGGAGGATTTAAGAAAAGCTGATGAACTACTATTCTACCCACTGAATTAAAAAGATTTGAAATACTCCGTAATATTATGGGACTAGGTTGAAAGTTCGTGCATTACAATGAAGTAATTAATTAAGTTATAATAATAATGAGAAAAAAAAGTTATAAGGGTTTAAGATTTACATCATATGACTAATCATTTCTTTAAATATGAGAAGAATATATCTTTCAAAGAAAATAAAAAATAAATAAATATACGGAATGAATACGATAGAAAATATTTTGTTGGTACTTCACGTTGAATTAGTAGCGATAATTTGAAATCATGTCATGATATAAAATACACATACGGAGTAATGTTTTATTGGTACGGATATTTATCTTTCTTCAAGTCAAAAATTTGATTAACTATATCATTATAATAAGTAACAGATCCTATTTGATCATTTTATCGCTCTTTTCTCCCACTTAAAAACATATTTCAACTTGAAAAATTAACATTTGACATAACATTATAATTAGTCTTTGTTGATACTTAACATTAAATTAGATGGTTAGTAATAATAAATGTAATTTATTTCCGCCGTACGATTTTTATATTCATTACAGTACTTTGTGCATTAAATTTTCCATTTGCCTACCCTTGACTAAAACCACAAAGCTAATTCTCTCTAACTTCTCTCTATTGCTGAAACTTTCATCTCATCAACCTCCTTAAAAAATTTCAATTATGAATGATTATTCCAGTGAAAACCTGGTATTTATTTCATTAATCCTATATTAATAATTAACTAAGTTGATTTAACATTTAAGTAGTGTACTATTTGTAAAAATAAAAAGAAACAAAAAATCCAGGTATGAGATGCAGTACACACAACCAACAACATGAACAACGCCCACGCATCAACCCATCCACCCCCAGGCTCAGGTCTACAACCCCACTGCACGTGTATTGCCGACAGTCTGGGTCCCTCCAACCGGCTATTAGTGAACCCACCCAGTTTCCTTTACCCATGCAACCACCCTAACACAATCCCCTCAGTAACTCACCACCGGCGACCTACTCCGCCGGCGACACCCCTCACCATACGAGGACAACTCTAGCCGGAAATAAGTGATGTAAAATTAGAGAATAGTGAATATGTAAAATTAGAGAGAAATAGATTAGAGAGGTAAAATGTGATTAGAAATGTAAAGGGTATTATTGTAAATGTATACTACAATGAGTAAATGTGTACTGCAAAAATCAATATTTTTTTGGTGCAAATAAATGTTATATAATGTGCCACAAATATGCAAGATAGAAGTTTTTATGCAGCACTACTTAAGTCAATTTAGGGGACTGGAAAATAAGCAATCCATGTAATAATTGGGGTGAATATTTCAAGCTCCAACGGAAAAAGCCTCATTTTTTGGCCCTAATCAAAATGTGGTACCACTTTTAATGCAAAAGTAGATAACAATCTTAACATTAAATACAAACAAAATAAATCCTACATAAATCTCAGCAAAGTACTTCCTTCATTCCAATCAATTCTATACATTTCACTTTATGGGCATTATTCATAAGTCGAGTGAATCTTCGACACAACTTCCAATATATAACATAAAAGATGGTCATGTGAGATCTTGTTTAAATTGTTTTACCGAGTATATTGTGAATAACAACTTTTTATAATTTTTGTCAATCTATATAAAATAATAAAACAAAAACCACAACACACTTTTTTTTCCCGCCTATTTGCTCACTTGCCTATCATATATCTCCACTAACTCTAATTATTTGCCTAATAAAGTGAGCAAATCTTCTACCTTCCATAAAAAAATAAAAGATATTCTTCAACCCAAAAAAAGATTATCTTTCTGTAAATCGTGTCCCATCTTTTCCTCAACGCTGATTACAAAATTCCCCTACCTTTTTTATGAGTTCTCTAATCAACATTTATAATTTCTATGTTGAAATTTAAAATATATCTATATAAAGTAATAAAACAACCACCACCACCACATTTTTTTCCGTCCAAACTACTAATACACCATTTATATTGAAAATTAATGTTTTCTAAGATAACTCCTAAATTATAGCACTTTATCAAAAAAAATCTAAATTCATTTTCTCATTCTCAAAAATTGTATATTCTCAATGGTTTATAAGTTTTTTACTTAGGCAATTAAATCGTATTTTTTCCGTTTTCATATGATATATCCATTTTATTAAAATACTACACTCATATATTCAACAAATGAGTAGATCCTATAAAAACAGATGAAGTACTAATTTGTACCTCGCGACTTTAAATTGTTTCTGACGTTTTAAATGTGACACAAAATCTTTAGAGAGACCGTATCTTAATAGTTTTATTGAGAGACGGCTAAAAGGGAGGGAAATATTTAATTTCTATTTTCAATCCTACTAACTTAGTGGGAGACGGTCTTTCAAAGACATGTGAACTATCTAATAACCTTACATAGTTAAATTTACCATCGTCATTAGAATAAAAATATATTACCTACTATTTTCAATAACTACCCAATTCCTTTTCGTCTATTCACAATACTCTACCTATTTCCCCTTTTTGTAAAGTTTTATACTTATTTTAATTACCCCATCCAATAACAAAACTTTATCACTTTGCCACACAACAATACTTATTTTAATCAGTTCATCCACAATAATACCAATACCCTTAATCTGTTCAATTACCTTCAATTTGCGTGTCATCCTTAAATAGGGAGGGTTATTCGAAAAATATGTGGGAGTATAGTTAAATCATATTTGATACTACTATTTAAATCATACTACGTATTCATTACTGATTGAAATCATAGTTCTTACATTGAACAATTGTAAAATTAAAATTTATTTTATTAAATTTTTTTATCATGTTTGTTAATTAAAAATCACAACTTAATATAAGTTACTGTATCATTTAATACATAGAAATTAAATAATTTCAAAAACTTATTATATAAAATAATTATTAATGTTTTCGTAATATTTGACATACTTTTAATATAAACTTATTTTCAATTTATCAGGTTTAACCCTGAAATAACGAGCTATTAAGAGTCGTATATCTCTCGAATTGCATGTCATAATTTACATGACTTGACTGTAAAATGGATCAAATATTCAGGATTAAGGTTGGGTCGAATTAAAATTTAACATCTTTAATTGTAATGCATGTGTATTGCATTTCAACGGGTTACAAAAATCATCATAACTCTGGTTTTGTTATCTTAAGAATCTTTCTTAGTGTAATTATCCGTCAAAATTATTGAGTAAACATGTGATAAAGTTGGATTCAAAATAATCAATAAAAATGCTTAGGATATTTTCTAAAATAAGGAGTTTAAAGTGGATGGAGAAAATATTAACTTTGCTCTAAAGTATAAGTCAAATTTTAAACGATTTTATATATACCCGTGCAACTTTGCACGGGTTTTAAACTAGTTTGTAACTAAAGATATTAACAAAAGAAAACGAGTATTGAGAAACATGAATAAAGCAAATGTATATAATTGATTGGAATGGAGGAAGTATTAGTTAGAGTTTAATATATGTATTATAAAGGTACATATTAACAATTAGGCCGGTTTTGATTTTAAATCTATATAAAAAGGTTTTTTGAAAAAAATTCTAAAATGTAAATCATTACCTTTATTGCAAAAAAATGCTTTAAATTGAGTATACTTCTCAGTTCTCACTATATTTATTGAAATATTTTGATATGTATAGATAATTAAAGTATGTGTTACATTTACTTCAAAAAAAAACATTTTGAGAAAGTACAATACTTAGACCATCAAATTTATCAAGCAAAATATATTTGGAAGAGTCATTGCATTTATTAAAAACAAAATTTAAAGATATACTAGTCGATTAGTTTTAAATAATGATGTGTTATAATTGGGTTTGGTGAAAGACAATAGAAGAGTAGAAGTCGGAGCTTGGAGATACACAAAAACGAAGGGATTGACAGCAAGGGATGGGTCTTCAATTTTTTGGTTCTTTTGTGTTGGAAGGCAGGCGAAAAAAGACAGAGTAGACTAGGTTAACAATTCATTGTTTTGTTCTTCAATAAAAATCAAAATAAATCCCCCATCTTATTATTATCTTAGTTTAGATTAGATTATCTTCTTAATTTACAACATTTGTATGGAGATCTATCCTTTTACCCTCATTTAATTACAAGTTGGTATGAATTATTTTTTACCTTTTTCTGTCCTATTGTCTTTTCTATTATTATTATTGTGTTTTAGTTAGTTTAATTTCTTAAATTAAACAAAGTTTTAGTCTGTATTAGTCCTACTTTGTTTTGTTTTGTTTAAGTCTTGATTGATTTCACTATGTCTAATAATTGTGATTAATTTACTGGTAATTTGTTTAATGTTATTTTAAGTATGATTAGTGAGTAGTATTTTTACGGGGCTTTGGTTACTCCCGACATGTGTAATTTACTTGATTAAAACCCTTTTAGTTGGTTGTCGAGTGATTAGTTAGAGTTAGGGTTAGTCAAAGGATTTAACTTGTTTAATGTTTTAACAAGATTCTGGTTGGTTTTTAACCCTTGACCATCAATGAGAATTGATTGGATTGGGAATCGACTACCCCATTTAGATTATTTGTCGGCTTTGAACGCGGGAGGGAGAACTCAAAGAGAGCACATTTGGTTAACGATTTGAACTCTACATTTGGGAAAAAGGATTGAGATGATCTGTAATACTCCCGGACGTTAATTAGAGAAAGCGAGATTAAACAAATCATTTCATCATTACACTAAAACCTTCACTCTCTCTCAAAGACTAAACTCTAATCATCTCTAATTAGCATCTAGCAAGGGAATCAGCGTGCGTCGATTACTCTTGTTCGTGTCTCTTTCATCGTTCAAGTAAGTTTTATTCGTTAATCAATTGATATCTTAGGATTTTGTAGTGCCTTAAGTCAGTTGGTAATAGGAATTTATATGTTGATATAGGAGAGTTCGTAGAGGAACGCTCGTAATTGATTGATCGTGATATTGCCTTGAGTAGAGTTTCCATATATGCTATCTTGATTATGTGACGATGTTATTGATTATGAATGCTTGAGTTATATTATTGGCATGATAGTGTGATACGATATTTGGAACCATTGTCAGGGAGATGAATTACAACCCCATAGTCGCCCCTCGTGGCTCCCGTTGCAAGGGGATGTGCACATTAAGGATCAGGATACCTTGCGATGAGCAGAGGCAAGGTGGCAAGGCCGTGGTGGTGCTATGGGAATCTGACAAGACTACATGTTGCGATGTGTAGTCGGTTACGAGATGTTATAATTGACTGAGATTGTGGTGTTTATGTATGACATTATTTATGATTGACTTGATATGCACTAACTGTGTTATTAGGTTATTATGTGTGATGACCCATTGGAAATGGTGAGCAGTACCTTATGTTTGGATGTTTGATCCCATGATTGAGGCTGGAGAGGGAGATCGAGTCATCACATAGTGTAGCTATTTTTAGTTTCCGCCGACATTGTTTTATTTCGGATTTTAGACTTTTGATTTTGGATTTCAATTCTAAACAATTTATTAATATTTTACTTAAAATTTCAGTACATAACTTTGATATTTTACCTCGGGAAACCGAGATGGTAACACTTTCATAGGCTAAGGGTCCTTAGTAAAGGCCTTGGGTTATGGGGGTGTCACATGATCGGAAAGTCGTGGGTTTAATAACCTTGACTAATACTTGGATAACCCTTGACGCGCATTTTCGGGTATTAAGGTGTTGAATTAGGGAGATTGACTTACGAACCCTGGGAGGGAGGGAGGTCGGGGTAACTAGCAGTGTCTTATTATGAGCCTGAGAGGGAGTTAGTAGGCAAATTAGAGGCTTTTCCCCTTAACACATCTCCTTGAGGACTAATTGATGGATTTAAAATAGTAAAATGGACATGTTGGTGGGAAAAATCGGATGCTAGATCTTTCTTTATTGCTTAAAGTACTATTCCATTACTTGGTTATTTAGTTTAGTAGTCTTAGTTTCTTAGCTTATTATCTCTTAACCTTTTGATTTGTGTAGCTATGTTATAATTTAAGACGGAGTAGTACTCAATCTTTGATCTCCTACTACATTAGCTTAGTAGATAGTTTAAGAGAAAGCGCCATTTAAGCAAAAACGTTAGATTTATGTGAGATGGGTTGCTCCTCCATTGGATTAAATTGTCATAAATATCAATGGTGCTTCCAAGGGAAATCCGGGTATGGCAAGATCGGGTCACATTTTTCGAATTTTCGGCGCTCTTAGGAAAAACTTTTATTGAGGCATTCGGACCGTTAGGCGAAATTAATGGCTCTAAGGCGTGGGTTACTAATTGCCATTAAGCAGAAATTTACTAATCTCATCATTCAAAAGGATTCGAAGATAGTTGAGGCTTTTATGAAGGACGATGCTACTCTGCTAACTATCCATAGGTACCCATTGTCACATGGTTCGTATCTGTCACTCCTTCATTAATGACGGGCCGTGGAACATGAAAGTGAACCGTATGTTTTGGGAAGCCAATGCTTGCGCGGAAAGGCTTTCCAATCATGGTGCTCTCTTGTGGCAATAGCTAATAAATTTTGATCTTTTGAACATGCTGAAACAAACTCTTCCGATTGACGCGGCAGGATATGGGTGGCGTTGTTTGGCTTCATGTCGTCTCGTTTGATGGTTTTTAGTTTTTTATTAGTTCTGTGCAGTTTGTTTTTGTTTCGTTACAACAATAACTTTGCTGGAGATAAAATTAAAAGAAAAAAAAAACCTGTTGAATACTTACTCTTCCAAGTAGAACCGTTAGACACAACTTTACCACTCATGATCTAGAGTGGCATACTTGACAATGGGGAATTAATGTTGAAGAAGATGAGGGGTTTAGGGTTAGCCAGGTAAAGGAAGCTAAAGTGAATGATCACGGTAAGTAGGCAAAGAAATAGGTAAGGGTATATTGGTCAAATTTTGACAAAATTCACCGAAAACATCATCGTTGTGCAATTTTCAAAGAAAAGTGATATTATGGCCGTAAACTACAAAAATAAAATAAAATAAAATTATAAGGTTGTAATTTCCAAAAATGAATTTTAAAAGATTCTAATCAACAATTTTTTACAATAACAATATATCGAACCTAGGCTTTGTTTTGACAACGAACCATGCCAACTACCAATTTTGTAAAGAGAAGATAAGCGAATATTGGAAAAAAATGATTGAGCATGATTTGAATTAGACTGGACTTTAGTCTAGTACATCTCAAAGATATTTGCAAAGTACCTAATCTTGGCATTTAAAATTTCCCACAATAACATAAATGGGCAACGCCAAATGTAGTCTTATAATGCTATTTTCATTGTCAATCTGATTATTAGACTGGACGTCAATTTTTTGTACGGAGTATATGTCAAAAAAGAATGAAAAGGGAAGTAGAGAAATCATAGGGGAAGAACATTTGTATTATTAGAAAAAAAAATAAAAGAAATAAAGAAAAATACCTGAGCCTCCCATTCCAACAACACCAAGCGCATCAACATTTTTGAGTGCCTTTATTATCTTCTCAATAAGCACAGTTCTGGAATGCAAGTCCACACAATCAGTTGGGACAGCTCCCATTTCGCTTCTTGGTTTATGCCTAGTGACATTATTGATATCAGGTTTGCTTCTACTAAGTTCCTCGATTCTGTCAAGCATAGCCTTAGCCGCTACACTCCTATAATAACGATCAGAGAAATAATTATAGGAAATCACACAGCAACAACAGCTTCTGTGTCTATTTATTTTATCAGAATCCATCAACTCGGCCTTAAGTTCCTTCCTATTCCCAATAACAATGCCCATTGCCTCCACACATAACCTTACATTCTCGGGAAATGTTTTCAACATCTCCTCATCCAAGATGAAATCCTTCACGGGTCTAAGCATATTTTTAACTTTGTTTTTCAGCATATCCACATTCGCAACGACATTGTCCGTCATTCCATTTTCACCATCATGATTATCACTTGGAATTTCTTCCTCGTCGCTCATCTTCCTGGCCTTGGCCATAATTTTTGCCACCTCCTCGTCCATTTCCGTGAGCTTCTTGAATTTCCCTTCCTCCTTATGAGTTTCTAGTAAAACCATTGCAGCAATAGCCATTTTCTCATCTTTTTGCATGAGCTCCTTAAATTCATCTATAGTTTCCGCCATAAGCTTCTGCAACACTTCATTAACCTGTTTATCCTGGTTATCGTTCTCATCCCTATTTGAAACTTCACTGGCACCAGCCTGTTTATCATTTTCATCCACAGGTGGATCTTCACTGTTACCATCCTTTGTTTTTCCTTTTGTAATATCTTTCATCACTTTCACCACCAGCTCACGCATCTTACGGTCATCTTTAACCAACTTCTTGAGATCATTCTTCATCAATCTCAGCATAACTTTGGCCACCCTCATATCCGTATTCATTAGCCTCTTCATTGATTCATCGTTGACCAAATTCCTGACATGCTCAAACCAAAGCACTGTTATAGGAGTGAGTAGTTTTGAATTATTCTGCCACTTCAGCAGCACCTCGTCATCAATATTATCTTTTTCCGATAGTAATGTGCGAAGTTTTTCGAGAAGGTCGTTGAGGTTGTCGTCACATTTTTTTATATAATCTATGTATGTTGTTATCTTAGAAATTATCGCAGACAGCAAATTTTGCCCACCTTGTACAGCTATAGATTCTATCGACATGTTGAGACCTCTTTTTCCTATTGCACCTTCACTTTCTGGGTTTTTTTTTATTTCGTTTTTGTGGCAATCAGAAGGTATATATTGAGTGAACAAAATGGGAATAAGATTAAAAAAGATGGTTTGCAACAAGAGACGAGCAAATCAAAAATATCAGCAATATTGTACAGAGAGGAATGATCTGCTCAACATTGCTCTTAGAAAATAATATGGAGTACTTCGTAAGTTTTTTTGTAAGACAAGGAAAAGAGATGAGAGGATTTTGTTAAGTTTAGAATAAAATCCAAGTTTAGCTGCTCCTCATCAGTTATATACACTGTCAATTATATTTGTCACTACGCTCGTCTATCCCAATTAAACGTAAACAATTCCCATTTGCATTATTAAACAACTACTGCTGAAAGTTTAGATAAACATTGACCGATGAAGTCTACTTGTTTAATGTTTTAAAGGATTGCTAGCTGTCGCAGACGACGTGCATTATGCAGGCCAATAACTCCATAAAAAAATGAGCAAGTAGTATTCAGTATCAATCAAACTGTAAACTCCAGATCTTGTCTATTCTTGTCATTATGCTCCTATACTCAAGACACGCCGACACGTGTTGGCGTGTCGGACACGGCTACTTTGGGTGAATTTTCCTATTTCATGGTCTAAATTGAAGTGTCGAAGTGTCGTGTCGGACATAGACACGTGTCTGACATCGACACGTGTCTGACACGCGACACGCAGTTAAGCGAAGTGTCGGAGTAACAAAGCTCCTATATCAATTATGCGTAATCATTTGTCAACTAGCTTAGTTGGTAAAATCGTGAAAGGTGATACACATGATCTGGGTTCAAACGCCTCACCTATGTTGGCTCACTTTAAGCCCAAAAAACAAAATTGAGTAAACAATTCCCATTTGCATATCGTTAACGGCAACTATAAGATTAAAAGTAAAGTAGTTCTCTTGTACGACGGTCTCACCCATGTTTTTTTACAAAATGTAATCATTTTGTGGTAAAATGTGACCACTTTTTGATAAAAAGTGACCACTTTTTGATAAAAAGTGACCACTTTTGAAAAATAGGTCATTTTTATTAAAAAAAGTGGTCACTATTTACTCTAAAGTGGTCACTACTTATCACAGTGCGGTAACTTTACAACTGGTCGCACGTACGACGGTCTTATACAAGTTTTTGTGTTAAAAGTATAATATAATATGACCAGATTAAGTCTATTAATTCAAAATGTGAACAGCTGAAAAGTAAAACCTTATTTAATGTTTACGACAATGACATTATCATAATTTCAGGAAATAAGAAGAAGATGATTGAATCAGGCATCAATTATTGTTTACAAAGTCAACTATCAACTTGATTGAATTATTACACACTTGCTGTTTATTTAATTCAAGATATAATGTTGCAATTAATACAAATACCTAAAATGAAAATAGAAAAAAATTGATTGAGACAGAGTCAGAAAAATACAAGAAGAAGAATACCTAGGGTTTAATGAATGTGGATGACAGCTTCGTATCTGTCAGCGGGTTGGGGGATCTATGGCGGTTTCAATAACCATCTACACTTCTTCATACTCTGGCCGCCGATTGACACTCCTCCCATTTTTACTCTCTCCCAGTTTTTCATCTTTTGTGTTTTCAGCTATTGAGAAATTATTGTTTTAAAAAATGGTACTCCCTCTTACTCAAATTAAGTGCTCGTGGTTATCAAAATTTATGAGATATTAGTTGTTTAATATTTTGGTTGAGTAGGGATAGCTTGATTGGAGAGAGTGTGTTATGATTTTTATAAAGTAAGTAGGTAATGGGTGGGTGGTGAGTAATACATAAAAATTAATAAGGGTAGAAGGTAAAAACTTGGTAAAAAACTTATTAAAAATGGACAACGGAACACTTTGATGAATAGACGGAAATGTACAATGGGACACTTTAAATGGTAGGAGGGAGTATAACAGATACAAATTATTATTAAAGATAAAAATAAGTAGATTTATTATGTAAATAAGTATAAAATTATTATGATACGATTAATGACAAAATGTCACGAAATACAAATAAAAGAGTACAAAATGATGGTTTCTCAGTAATTTATTAAAGACTGTCTCTCAAGTTTTAGGATTGTGTTTTTCTTTTGTTTCACCTTTTTTTGTCAAGTATTAATTTGGCCAAAATTTTTTGTAGGGTGGTGTAGTGTTTTTGTATGGTCTAAATTTAATTGTACGGTGAGTGTCGACTTTTGCAGTAATCATTTATTTATTACGAGTATAATACATTTTAGACCACGCTTGTAACACCTTCATTATCAATGAGCCTCAACAAGACATTCCCTGGTAATTAGGGGTGTGCAAATTCCGGTCCGGACCGGAAAAATGGACCGGATCGGACCAGAATCTACCGGACCGGAACCGGAATTAAAAATTCCGGTCCGGTCTCCGGTCCACCATTTTTTAAGATTCCGGGTTCCGGTCCGGTCCGGTCCGGGACCGGTTTTTTCCGGTCCGGACCGGTTTGGACCGGATTTTATATTTTAAAATTTTTTTCCTCGAAAATATATTAAAATCCGATCCAAACCGGTCCAACCGGTCCATAATTTTACTAATTCATAATTTTATCGGTCTATATTATTTAAATTTCGGTCCAACCGGTCCGGTCCGGTCTTGGACCGAAATTTTACCGGTCCGGTCCCGGTCCATCATTTTTGGCAATTCCGGTTCCGGTCCAAAGCGGTTCCGGTCCGGTCCGGTCCGGTCTTGGACCGGTGCACAGCCCTACTGGTAATTAAGGGAGCTACCATCTCCGTTACCCGAGTTAGTATATCAAAAGGGATCATAAAGAAATATCTTAATAACTTTTACTTCCTCCATTCAAATCCAAATTGTATTTATGCTTTATGCACGGATTTTAAGAGTTTATTAAAATACGATTGAAAGTAAAATGGGAAGTGTGTATATTGCTTTTTTTATTATTTGTGGTGGAGGAATGGTGGGCCATTTGATGGCATTTTGTGTAAATAATTGATGTTTATAAGGATGTTTTAGTAACTTTTGTGGCTTTATTAGGAAAGGTGTAGTTTGGATATAAATGGATTAAAATGGAATAGGTGTAGTTTGGATATGAATGGAGGAAGTACAAACTTACAACAGAAATACGAAGAGTAAACAACTCAATTACCCAAAACTAAATACATCTGATAGAAAACAATCAAAACATATTGTCATTTACATCCATAAGACTCTACGTCACAATGATCCCTCCATCTATCGCAGCAGTCAACCCAACTATCATAAGCCACCTAAAAAGTATTAATGCTTACCATTTTCGATAATATCAAATGGATCACCATAAACACAGATAACGAGAAGAAATCATAATAACAAACACACCACACAAGGTTAGTATAGTAAGTCTTGCTTGCGACGGGTCATTATTTGTGACGGATATTTTGTGAGATAAAATGGATAGAAAATGAGTTAATGGAGAAAGGGGACCACATGAATAGTATTGGAGAAAAAGAAAAAGTTGGTATTTTGTGAGAGGAAATGGTATCCGTCGCAAGCTTGCGACGGATAGTGCCGTTGCAAATAAGAATTTGTGAGGTTAGTAACAATAACAATTACGTCAAATGCATAGCAAGTATTCACATCATCACCTACAAAGCTACAAGGCTACAATTAGCAATTACGCCTTATTAAGGGCTTGTTTGGTTACCCATTAAAATCATGGGATGTTGAACTTCCCGGGAAGTGTAAAATTATGTTGTTGTTTGGTTGCCAATATCATGGGAAGTAGAACTTCCCACATGAATTTACTTCCTCCATTATATGGGAAGTTACTCACCAAGTCCCCCCTTGGTCAATAGAACTTCCCGCATGAATTAACTTCCCATATGCGAACCAAACACTTTTTGCGAATTCACATGAATTGGAAATTCATGTGATCTTGAAGTTCCCGGGAACTTTAATTCCCCTATGTCAACCAAACAAGCCCCTAGTATATTAGTAGAAATAACCCGCGTACAATTGTACAAATAATATACTGTAAAATTTTATACTAGTCTCCTCTATGAAAATAAACCGAAGGTACATAATTCTATTTGTTCGTAAATAAATAAAATTTTAAATAAATATTGAACCATTAAGTCTATTTAATTAAAGTTTAAGCAGATTGCAAGCTGTCAGATGTGAATTATGCAGCCAGACAGCCAGTGGCGGACCTAGGATATTAGAGCCCAGGGGGCACAAATTTTTTTTAACGCGCATTTTTATGCGCGTCTAAGACAACATTTTTACATTTTCCCCCCTAAATTAGTTATTATTATACACATAAAAGAATAAAAATAATAATTAGTCCTATAGATATTTTATTTCAAAAAATAATGTCTTCTCTAAAATACTTTAAATTCTAAATATAAGTAAAAACAATATTTGTTTGGTTAATATAACTAACATTAGTATTTAATTTAACAATAAAAGTAGGTGGTTCTATGATTTAAATCTTGTTAATTTATCCAAAGGTCTTATGTTTGAATTACGTGGTAAATTTACATACACATATATATATAAAAGATACTTGTAAAAAATTTATTCTAAAAATGTCACGAATACATAAACCAAAGCTGTTCCGCGGCTCATTAACTTAAGACGAACTTAAGATAAACTTATTGCTTAAGTATAATTGTGATTCAAAAATTAATTTAATTATAGTTTTAATATTTTGAGCAAGTAATAAAAATTGTTTAAATGGGTTTTTTGCCCTATTAAAAGTATAAATTATGACATTTTTTTTTTTTGGTGACGAGGGAACCCGCAGCCGCTACCTTCGGTGCGCACTGGGTAAACCCGCGGGTATATGTAATAGCCTGCAAACCACATACACCAGGTAAACCACCCGAGGGTGACAGGCTCGGAGTCTATTTAGGCATGGACTCGGGCCAAGAATGCTCCACAAGATTTTGCTCTTGGGGAGGCTTGAACCCGGGTCTCCTGGAAATTTCACCCAGGTTTTAACCACTAGACTCCACCCTTGCGGGCATAAATTATGACATTTACCATCATGAGTTCATGACTAATCCATGTAAATATGACGGGCGGTAGAGTTGGTATGCGGCTTCCTTGCGAGAAAAAAGAACCTACCCTTCCATTTTTATCTAAATGATGGTTTTCTATTCTGTACACTATTTATAAGGTGAATCTTTAATTTTAATTTTCTCTCAATATATAAGAGAAAATATATTTATGTGAGGTTTTGCTTGATTCTTCTTTGCGAGTACCTTGGAAATATAATAATTTTTATTTCGTATTATTTTTGCAAATACATAGCTAAAGATATTAACCACGTAAAACGTGCGTTAACAAACGTGTAAAAATGAATGTATTATTTAGATTTGAATGGGGGAATACATCATTACATCAGAAGTATTATCTCGGATTTTGTTTGTTTTTAAGCAAATATGTACTTTTTTCGAGCTTATTATCTTAAATTTTATTTGTTTTTGAGCATATGTGTATTTTTTCCGATCTTATTAGAGTTTATAAGTTTGAATTTAATTTGTTGGGCTCTAAAATTCAAATTTAACTAAGTTTGTATGTAATTTTTTAAAATTTTTATCCTAATTTTTTGGGCTTAATGTTTTAGTAGATGAACTCAGAAACTTTATAATACAACTCATAATTTTTAAAATTAAACTAAAAAACTTTATTATAATGTCAAAAACAATAAAATTGGTGTAATTGATAAATGATAATGCATTATATGTATAATCCACTTACTACTTGCCTGCCTTTTGATACAACTAGTTTTATGCCCGGCAAAAAATGTACGGGTCTATTTCTAAAAATTTCGTAAATATATTAAAAAAGTAGTACAAATATAATTTAATATGAACTTAAATGAGAAATATATAATTATGAATTCGGGGATGATTTTGACTCCAAATAATTGATTTACTGGTATAATTAAATTTTTTTTAATGATTATATAAATTGAAATAAATAATCATGACATTATAAAATAAATTTGAACCATATAAAATAGATAAAGAAATTGTATTGTATTTCTATATCTTACCCTTTAAATAACTTACTCTCTAAATGAAAGTAAAATGATAGAAATATTTTTAATAGCAGTCTCTTAAAATTTTTCGATGATTTTATAAAGAAAATAATAATGTATTGTTATTAAGACCATCTTTTTACTCGATGTTAACGTAGTTTTAATTGACTAATTCTCGAAGGTTGTTATATTTTCTTAAAAATCGTAAATTTATATTTTTTTTGTTAATTTAATGGGTTGGGTTTATTTGATCTTATTCAAAAAAATTGATCTATGTTTCTTTCATTTTTTAATCTACGTTTTTTGTTAATTTTTATCTCCTCGTGTATTTTTTTCATTTTTTTAATTTTATGAGTTGGGTTTATTTGATCTTATTCAAAAATCTTTGATCTACGTTTCTTTCATTTTTTAATTTACGTTTTTTTTGTTAATTTTTATCTCCTCGTGTATTTTTTTCATTTTTTTAGATATACGTATGTTTGTTAATTTTTAACTCTTTGTATAATTTTTTTCGTTTTTTTTCGTTTTTCATAACTCTAAATATTTGTTAATTACTTCTAATTGTCCAACTTTTTTTAATATTGTTGAATTTTATGTTTCTGGGTAGAATTTTAGTGATTTTTTTATTTTTGAATTTGGTAATAAAATTGTTTTTTTTATTATGGAGATAAAAATTATTTGTAACTTTAGAATGTTAAATGGAGAAAAGTAAAATGAAGAAAAATTAAAGCTCCTTGTGTGAGTGGTGGGACATGGTGAGAAAGAAGGTTTTTAATTTACTAAAATTAAGCAACCAATGAAAAAACAGGAAAAGTTGTTCATTTTATACATAAGGGATTTAATCTAAACCGTATATAATAAAACGACATTGTATATTTTTGTTGACCCCAACTATTTCTGAGTTTGTAAAAATATATATTTTGGGCTAATAGACAACCATAAAAACTTGGATTGATATAGATGCATGAGTCGACAATATCACCTAATAATAATTATTACTCGTATTATTTTATGTAGCCTAATTTTACCATTTCGCAAAATTCTACTTTACGACGGTCGCACATGCGACCAGTAGGAAAGTGATCACATTTTGATACGTAGTGACCACTTTTGATTAAATAGTGACCATTTTTTTTCATATTTTCGGAAATATAGATATTTTTAGGATTTATTTTTCATCAAAATCTTAAAATTTGGGCCTCGTGTTAAATTTAATGTATATGTTTATATAGTATAAATTTGCTTTTATACATTTTAATTGTCACAAATTATAGAGTAATAAGGTCTCATATAAAAAGTTGTTCCTTCAGTGCTAATAAACGATTTTTCTTTTTTATATATGTTGATCGTCTTATGTATGAGAATATGAGACCGTTCATACAAAAATTCTAATTTAATTTTAATTGTCAAGGTATCCAAGAGGTTAATTTTCCGGAATTGTAATTTTTTTTTATTAAAATTTGTTGTCCCTTATATAGATTTCCGATTTTTTAAAAATTTTCTTTTATTGTAAGGTTGAATGTGATTAATTTTTTTATCATAAGTTTTTTAACATATGAATGTGTATATGAAAAGTAATAAGAAATGATGAGAGAGGGTAACTAATTGAAGGGAGAGTAAGTGGCGAGAGTGAGGTTGGTTAATGTGTAAAAAAAAATAATTAAAAAGTAAAAATTTCAGCCAATCACAAGCCTAGAAATGACCTTCCTTTTATAGATAGAGGATTATGAGTATGACCCTATTCTTTCTGGCTTAATTTCAGTTCCTTTTAGTTTTGTTTGGTTGTATTCTGTTAAGTTTTATTTACGTTCAATCAATTATGTTCAATTAATCTTGTTAAATTGCAGGTTTGATGATTTGTAAATGTAAACAATTGATCAAATGGTTGAACAAAGAGGGTAAATAATGTTCTGATGTATATAGATCAAGCTTAATTATGAATGTACATGTATGACTATATATATACAAGTATGTATCCAAAATATCTTGTATGAAAGAAAATATCTACAACAAACTTCCTAACAAACTTTCTAACAACTTCTGTAACAACCTCAACTGCCTACAGCCTGGATGACAGCCTGGATCCAAATCAGCAGTAATAACATCAGAGTGAGCAGTTAATCAGAAGTGAAGAAGGAATCAACGGGAAGAAGCCAACAGCAGTGTAGCAATGACTGAGGACTGATATCATAATATCAACATCCCCCCTTCAAGTTGGAATCAGGTGGAGCTTCCACAAGACCCAACTTGCCAATAAGATAATGATGCTAATGTACTCCCAATGCTTTAGTTAGAACATCAGCAAGTTGTTGAGTAGTAGAAACATGAGATGTCTTGATCAAACCAACAGTTATTTGCTCTCTTATGTAATGACAATCCAAATTGATATGCTTAGTTCTTTCATGAAAAACAGGATTTTCTGCTATATGTTGAGCAGATTTGTTATCACAGTACAATGTAATAGGAGTTGGCACAATGATTTGTAGTTCTTTGAGTAATGCAGTAAGCCAAACTAACTCACTTGATGTCTGACTCATACTCCTATATTCAGACTCTGCACTGGATTGACTAACAGTGGCTTGTTTCTCTGTCTTCCATGAGACCAAAGACTTGCCAAGAAAAATGCAATAACCAGTTAGAGATCTTCCAGTGCTTACACAAGATCCCCAATCTGCATCACAGTAACCGTGAAGAGCAAGTTCATTGTGAGCAGAATAGAACAAACCAGAATTTAATGTCCCTTTGAGATATCTGACCAAATATAGAGCAACATTAAGATGAGGTTGTCTTGGTTCACTTAAGAACTGGCTCAGTTGCTGCACACTATAGCTAATATCTGGTCTAGTAAGCGTTAGGTACAATAATCTCCCTACAATTCGTCTATAGATTTCTGGCTTCTCTAGCAACTTACCCTCATCTACTTCTAGTTTCTGACCAGTAAGAAAGGGAAATCTTGCTGGTTTTGCTTCAGTCATCTGAGAATCATGGAGTATGTCAACTATGTACTTCCTCTGATTCAATAGAATACCAGATGCTGACCTAGCAACCTCAATACCAAGAAAGTACCTCAATTCCCCCAAATCCTTGATGGTGAAAGCTTTGTGTAAAAGTTGTTTGATGTTGTGAATTTCTGACTGGTCACTTCCTGTGATCAGTAAATCATCTACATAAACCACAATGATAACATGAGATGTTGAGTATCCTTTCGTGAACAAGGAGTAATCTGACTTTGCTTGTGTATAGCCATTCTGTGTAAGGAATTTGGACAATTCAAGATTCCATTGTCTTGATGCTTGCTTAAGACCATACAAAGATCTTTTCAATAGACAAACATCATTTGGATTTCCTTTATTATATCCCTCTGGTTTCCTCATGTATACCTCTTCCTCTAAGAAACCATGTAAGAAGGCATTGTTAATATCTAACTGGTATAATGCCCAATTTCTGGCTGCAGCAATTGCTATAATACATCTCACAGTGGTAAACTTGGCTACTAGACTGAAGGTGTGCTTATAATCCTTACCCTCAATCTGACTATAACCCTTGGCTACTAGTCTAGCCTTATACCTCTCAATGGATCCATTGGGATTGAACTTAATTTTGTATACCCATTTAGCACCAATGACTCTTTTTCCAGGTGGCAAAAGTGTAATTTCCCATGTGTGATTTGCCTCTAAAGCATCAATCTCACTCTTCATTGCTCTCTGCCAATCAGGGTTATCCTTGGCCTGATGATAAGTAGATGGCTCATATTGAGAGCACACATTAAAACATGCAGACTTATAGCTATCAGAATACCCATCTAATTGCAGTACTGCACTCAAGGCAGTATGTTTATCTGAAGCAACAGATACATCTGTGATAGATGGTGGCACACCTTTGCAATCAAAACCAGTCAATTTGGTAGAGAACTGCCTAGATCTGGTTGACTTCCTCATGTTGTCTGTCTGATGTTCTCTTGCTGAACTATCACTGGTATCACTGGTTGCAGTGGTGTGCAAACCAGTGGTTGCATTGCTATCAATGTTGTTTTGTGTATTATTTACAGAAGTTGTATTATTGCTGTGATTATTTGTTGTAATAATAGACATCTTATTTTCAAGAGTACTATTATTTTCAGGGATCTGTTCCTCTTCTAAAAAAGAAGGAACATGTTGATTTGTGAACTTAGTTTGACCTTGTTGTGCAAACTCAGGGTTGAGAAATGGAAAGACATTCTCCCTGAACACAACATCTCTACTGTAAACTGTTTTATGGCTGGCCAGATTATATAATCTGTATCCTTTCTTTCCCATTGGATACCCAAGAAGAATACATCTGCTAGCCCTGTCTTCAAATTTATCACCTTCATGTTTTGCAGCATAGCAAAGACACCCTATCACTTTGAGATGTGTGTAGTCCACAGGGGGTGTTAAAAAGGAGTTCATGTGGTGCGCACCATTTCAAAACTGCAGTAGGCAATAGGTTGATAATGTGTGTTGCTCTCAATATCATGTCTCCCCAAAACTTCTTTGGTAAACCAGCTTGGTGTCTTAAAGCTCTAGCAACTTCCAAAAGATGCCTATGCTTTCTCTCCACTCTCCCATTTTGCTGAGGATTGCTAGGAATTGATGTTTGATGTACAATTCCATTGGCAGCAAAGAGTATAGCACATCCCTCTTGAAGGATTTCAGTACCATTATCTGACCTTATGACCTTAACCTTGGTATTAAATTGGGTTTTGACATAGGATATAAAATGATCCATGGTTTGGCATACTAAATCTTTATATTTCAGGAGCATGGTCCAAGTTACTCTACTATAATCATCCACTATTGTCAAAAAATAAGATGCACCATTTAAAGCCAAAACCCTATACCCTCCCCAAAGATCAACATGTATAAGATCAAAAGGAGCATGAGTTACAGAGGTACTGATAGGAAAAAGACTCTTGTGATGCTTGGCCATTAAACAAGTATCACAGTGAAAACTGTTATCATTGAATGAAACAGAAGGTAAATCTTTTACATGTCTCGTGGTTGCCAAGGCACTATGACCTAGTCTGGCATGCAGTAAGTAAACATCAGTGGATGCCACAAGATTAGCATAAGAACTAGTGCTAAACATAGCCTGTTTACTGTTATTATCATTATTCTTAGACATACTATGGAGATGATAAATGTCAGCAAGCTTCTGACCAGAGCAAAGGACCTCATTAGTTGTACTGTCCTGGATAAAACACCCATGATTATGAAAGTTAGCACATAATCCAGGTGTGGCCAGAAGTTTCCCTAGGGAAAGCAAATTATGTCTAAATTCAGGAAGGTAAAGTACTTTGTGTAAGGTCAGTTTGTCTGATATGTGAACATCACCAATAGAATGCACTGATTTGGTCTGTCCATCAGGTAATGTGACTGATAAAGGCTTAACTAAGTGCTGAACATTATGCAGATTAGTCAAGCTATATGTCATGTGATCTGAAGCACCAGAATCAATGATCCAATTTGCATTAATTAAAGTATGTTGTTGAATGTGAGCACTGGCAGCAAGAAGGATACCTGGAGTGTGAGATGAAACACTGGTGGTAGCAGTATTTTGACACTGCAGTTTAAAAACTTCCTTAGCTATGGCTTGAACTAAGGCTACATTGATCATTGGTGACTCCTGAATCTCCAGTGGTGTATCCATTTCATAACCCTACACCTCCTCAGCATTCCCTGCAAACCTTTTCTCAGCATCAGGTTTTGCAGAAACAAATGTAGGAGCTGTGTTTTTCTGCTGAACATTGCCTCTTTTGCCCTGCTCTCTCTTATGCACCCAACAAAACTCAAGAGAATGACCATTCTTGTTACACCTTGTACAGTAATATACAGGTCTCTCACCATCAACACCTAAAACATCAGGCTTATCATACCTAACCTTCTTATTGTCACGTCTCCAAACATTCTTAGCATATGTTTGAGTAGCAGCCAAAGCAATGCTATCAGTGTTCAGAATAGTATCAGAAGCATTAGTAATACTGATCTGAGCTTCAGCTTGATGAATCTTTGCATAAACTTGATTGATATTAGGAAGAGGATCAAGTGCAAGAATCTGATTGCGAATAGGATCATATTTCTTATGTAATCCCATAAGAAAGTCTAGAATGTGATGTGTGTTTTCTCTCTGAACAATTTTCTTCAAAAGATTACAGTTACAAGTGGCAATAGCACCACAATCACATTCAGGAAGAGGATCAAGAGACCTGATGTCTTCCCATCCTGAACGTAATTTGGCATAATATTCTGCTACAGTAAGATCAACCTGCTTGATTTGAGCAATATCTTGCCTGAGTTGATAAAGAAACGGAGCATTTGATTGATTAAAACGCTCATTCAATTCCTCCCATAGATGTTTGTTAGAAGTTACATAAGAAAAACTTTTAGCAATGTCTTCAGCCAGAGAAAACTGGATCCAGCGCATAATAGTGTAGTCTGTTCTGATCCAGTCATGATATTTAGCATTATCAGCAGCAGGTTGAGGAAAGGTTCCATTAATGAAACCGAGTTTATTTTTGGAGATTAATGCAATCCGCATATTCCTGGACCAATGAAGAAATGCTTTGCCAGAGAATACTTGCGGGAGAAGCTGGAGAGTATTCTGATCTCCTGTGGTAAGATATAGTGGATCTTTATAAACTGAATCAGTAGCAGAACCAGTAGTAGTAGTCGTAGGCGCCATAGATGAACGCAGCGGAAGAAGTGTGATTTTGTTTGATTTTGTTTGTGTTTTCAGAAAGAAGTACAAGAATTATGCAGAAAATTGAATGTTGAATCACAGAAATGATTGATTTAATCACTTAATCAGGATCAATTATTGGCTCTGATACCATGTTAAATTGCAGGTTTGATGATTTGTAAATGTAAACAATTGATCAAATGGTTGAACAAAGAGGGTAAATAATATTCTGATGTATATAGATCAAACTTTATTATGAATGTACATGTATGACTATATATATACAAGTATGTATCCAAAATATCTTGTATGAAAGAAAATATCTACAACAAACTTCCTAACAAACTTTCTAACAACTTCTGTAACAACCTCAACTGCCTACAGCCTGGATGACAGCCTGGATCCAAGTCAGCAGTAATAACATCAGAGTGAGCAGTTAATCAGAAGTGAAGAAGGAATCAACAGGAAGAAGCCAGCAGCAGTGTAGCAATGACTGAGGACTGATATCATAATATCAACAAATCTCTTCACAAAATTAACATTTAGTTCAACTAAATTAATTTCACCTCACTTTCACTCAATTTAGTTCAATTAAACTCTACCCCAGTTATTTCAATTCAGTTCGTTTCAGTCGAAAAGAACAGGACCTATATGAGATACAAACACGCATTACTTTGTTAAGACGTTATTTTCACCTAAGAGTGAGTAAAGTATAATATTTTTGATATATTGTTGAGTGATTTGTGTCGAGCTTTTCTTTTATTAAAATTACATTTATTAAACGTATTATTGAGTATCGGTGATCATCGGTCCAAAGGCTTCTCTTGTTTCTACCGAAGGAGCCGACGGCCTGACAAGTCGTCGTATCTTGAGAGACAAACACACTAATTGGCATCTCTCATAGAAAAGCGCATAGCGCGACGACCCATGCTACCTCTTTCTTCTCTACTCTTTTTAAATTGTTATTTTATTTATGTTTTTATACTACTCTATTGTTTTGCCCTAAAATTACCATTTTATAGGCTAACACGTGGCACTACGTGATTGGAAGGAAAGTATACATTGGATACCAAAGTCAATGGGATAAAGGAAATAGGAAGTCAACACAAGAGGAAGATTGTAGAGGAAGGAAAAGGACGACACAAACGAGGAAGAAGAAAAGGTTAAAAGGGGGGAGGCTCGAGATTACCTCAAATGGCCACACACCAGGTCTCCGTCAGAAAAAGGAAGCAGGAAGAAGGCACCCAAAATGGATAAAAGAGAAAGAAGAGATCCGTTGGATTAGAGTCCAATCCAACGGTCCATAGAATTAAGCTTATATATATATGCAAACATTGTACATATAAAAGGCATTCATTACACACTTAGCACACACGAAACACTAGAAAAACCCAAAGAAATACTTGTAATCGCATACATATCCTGAGGGATAATTCTAGTAGAAATTGGAGGAAACATTCCTCCCGCAGTTTTTCCCTAAGGGGTTTCTGCGTCATCAACCTTCTTCTCTTCCACACTTCTTCTTTTTATATTGCTAAAATACTTAGTTCATCCATTAAATCATATTCTTGGCTTGAAATCACTATAACCTCATAAAAACTACCTTAGGTAAATTTTGACCTAAACATTTTGGCGCCCACCGTGGGGCTGTAGTGATTACTCAACCCGAAAAAAGCAAAAAATCCCAAAACTCTTAGAAAAATCTCTCAAAATGACAGACACGACCTCTCAAACAACCTCGCAATCCACCCCCGCAGTAGCAGGAGCCACCTCCACCTTTGTAGGGGCTCAGGGAACTCCAGCTCCGGCAGCGGCGGCTCCCCTCAGCACCAGCACTCCTCAGATGCAGTCAGGCGTCACCAGCGGCGGCACGATGGCCAGCTCAGGCAACACCAGTGGAGACACCCCTACCCCGGCCATGTGGAAGACCATGATGGAAGGAATCTTTACCCTCCATCAAGCGGTCGACGGCCTAAGGAAGGACAACCAGGAGCTAAGAAAGCTGGCTACCGCGCAGAATCAACCCCCACGGGTCAGCGAAGGACCAACCATCGACACCAGAATCCCAAGGCCTCCAGGGAGCAGAAGCGAGGCCAGAACCATTCCCAACGAAATAGTCACCAGGCTAGACCTCACAGGGCTAGCTCCCCCAGAAAAAATCACTCCGGCGGGATTGGGCTACCTTTCCATCAACCTAGACTCACCGCCACCGCAAACCGGGGCCCCAGGTAACGGATCTGTAAGGTTACCTATCAGCACTAACCAACATGGTAATGCAGGACCTTTTTTCACCCCAACCTCGGTCTGGACGCAAGGAGAGGGATCGACAGCAAGGCAGCCCCTTCTGCTGGGGGCTGGCTCATCAGGATACCCCGCTCAACAGGCGCCATCGATAGTCCACACTGTACCGATGGGTCATCAGGCGCTCGGTCAGCCCACGGTCAGTCAGACCCCAGGAGCGCCAGGGTATGCACCTCTCACTCATACTACCCCTTGGAATTTCGCTAACCCTCTTGCAGGACCGAATCCATGGGAACACCAGTACAAAGAGCTGTGGGACCTAGTCAGCCGCATACCAGGAATGCCAAGGCCCCTGGAGAAAGCGGCCCCAGACAGCTACGCAAACTCGCCATTCACTCACAACATCGTTTCGGTGGATGTACCTAAGGGATTCACTCCCCCGAATATGACCAGCTATGATGGAACAGCCGATCCTATATACCACATCAACCAATACAAACAGAAGATGATGGTGATCACGACCTCAGGCTCCCTGAAGGAGGCATGTATGTGTAAAGGATTCGGGTCCACCCTCTCAGGAGCAGCCCTCCAATGGTTCGTCACTCTGCCCAACTCCAGCATGTCCAGCTTTGCAGACCTGGTGAACGCGTTCAACCAACAATTCGCCAGAAGTAGGCGGCCAGAAAAGCAGAGCAGCGATCTCTACGAGATCCAGCAAGGTGATGGAGAATCCACCAGAGACTACCTGGCCAGATTCAACAAAGAGATGGTATCCATACCCCATTGCGAGGAGAAGGCTGCCATCCACGCCTTTCGCTGGGGGCTACCACAGGCCTCCGACCTATACAAAGAGCTAACCAAATGGCCATGCACGGCTTACGCTCAGGTGCAGCAAAAGGCGTTTGACGCCATCCGACTGGAAGAGGACGCAGGACCTAGGAGGATCAGTTGTGGCTCTGCCTCCACCAGTAGGAAGGCACCAGCAGCAGACAGGCAGGAGAGATCAAAACCCTACAACAGGCCGGTGTATAAGGTCTCTGGGGGAAAAAGCTGGAAGAATGATCCAAATCTGCCGCCAAAGGTACAGGAGTATGGTTTCACTGTCAGTCTTGCAGGACTAATCAAGACACTGAAAGAGTTGGGAGAAAAAGTGAAGTGGCCCAAGAAGCGGGCAGAAGAAAGAAGTAAAGACGGAAGAGACACCAACCTGAGGTGCGACTTCCATAACGAAGACATCGGGCATACAACCGAAGACTGCATCACCCTCAGAAAGGAGGTCCGATATCAGTACGAGCAGGGTAACCTGAATCACATCTTGCCAAAAGGGACCAAGGTGAACGCAACTCGCCAGGTAGCACCCTCTAGCCCTCCTCTCTGCACTAGAACTATTAACGTGATAACAGAGGGCTCGGAGCTGTGCGGACTCACCTATTCCGCAGCCAAGAGGCACGCCACCCGAGTTAAAGGAGACAAGCCAGAGTCCTCGTGCAGGATCAGCGCCCAGGATCTACCAGTCGTCAGCTTCAATGAGACGGATGTAGAAGAGGGTGCTGAGTACCATGATGATGCCCTGATCATCACCCTATCCATAGGGAAGTGCAGGGTAAAGAAGATCCTGGTAGACACGGGGAGCTCAGTCAACATCATCATGTTGGAAACACTGAAGAGCATGGGATTTGGAGAAGCAGATCTGACAAAAAAGGCGGTTCCGCTGGTGGGATTCAACGGAGAGACCAAGCATTCACTCGGAGAAATCATGATCCCAACCTACGCCGGAGGAATCAACAAGCAGGTGAGGTACCTGGTGATTGACGGTCCCTCCACCTACAACGTCATCCTGGGCAGGCCGTGGATACATGATATGAAAGCCATTCCGTCTTCATACCACCAGTGCCTCAAGTTCCCTACGCCATGGGGAGTCCAGACTATAAGAGGAAACCAGGAAGAAGCAAGGAGCTGTTACAAGGTGGCACTCAAGCCCACGGCCACCCCTCCTCCAGCATAGCAATCACAGGCAAAGCAGGTCAGGGGAACCTATGAGGAACCTCCCCAAGTAGAGGTAGAGGAAATTCCCCTAGACCCGCTGCACCCAGAGAGGAAGGTACTGGTGGGAGCAGAGTGTACAGGTACCGTTCATTCAGAATTACTAAATTTGTTAAAAGCTAACATTGACTGCTTTGCGTGGTCCCATGAAGACATGGTGGGGATAGACCCAAACATAATTTCACACAGGTTGAGCGTAAGCCCCGGCTACAAGCCGGTCCAACAAAAAAGAAGAAAATTTGCCGCGGAGAGAAACCAGGTGATAAACCAGGAGGTGGACGACCTCCTGGCCGCAGGGAAGATCAGAGAAGTAACCTACCCAGAATGGCTATCCAACGTGGTGGTAGTCCCCAAAAAGAACGGAAAGTGGAGGGTGTGTGTAGACTTCACCGACCTCAACAAGGCGTGCCCTAAAGACCCATTCCCTCTGCCACACATAGATGCGATGGTGGATGCAACAGCAGGCCATGAGATGCTCACATTCCTGGACGCCTGGAGCGGATACAACCAGATCAAAATGCATCCAGAGGACCAGGAAAAGACGGCATTCAGGTCTGAAAGAGGTATCTACTGCTATAACGTTATGCCGTTCGGTTTAAAGAATGCAGGGTACACCTATCAGAGGCTGGTGAACATGATGTTCAAGGAGCAGATTGGCAAAACCATGGAAGTCTACATAGACGACATGGTTGTTAAGTCCAAAGCAGCCAGCCAACACACCCAGCACCTGGAAGAAACCTTCAGCATCTTGAGGAAATACCAAATGAAGCTGAATCCCTCCAAATGCACGTTCGGAGTCTCCAGTGGGAAATTCCTGGGGTACATGGTCACTCAAAGGGGAATTGAGGCAAGTAGCGAGCAGATCAAAGCGCTCCTACAGCTAGAATCACCCTAAAAGCCGAAAGACGTGCAGAAACTGACTGGCAGGGTGGCAGCTCTGAATAGGTTTATCTCCAGATCCTCCGACAGGTGCCGACTGTTTTATGACATACTGCGAAAAAGCAAGAGATTTGAGTGGACGGAAGAGCACGAAAAAGCGTTCACAGAACTGAAGAAGTACCTCAGCACCCCTCCGCTCCTGTCCAAACCAGAGCAGGGAGAGCCGCTATACTTATACCTGTCGGTAACCGAGGTGGCGGTAAGCGCAGTGCTGGTACGGGAGCACGAAGGAACCCAGCATCCAGTCTACTACATCAGTAAGTCTCTGCTACCTGCAGAGACCAGGTACACTGCTCCTGAAAAACTCGTTCTTGCGTTAGTTACAGCCTCGTACAAACTGAGACCTTACTTTGAGTCTCACTCCATATCAGTCTTGACTAGCTACCCCTTAAGACCCATATTAAGTAAGCCAGAACTTTCTGGAAGAATGTCTAAGTGGTCAGTCCACCTGAGTGGCTACGACCTGAAATTTGAAACAAGGACCGCGATAAAATCGCAAGCCCTTGCAGACTTTGTCTCTGATTTTAGTCCAGGAATGGAAAAGGAAGCAGCCAAAGAAATCCTACCCCCAGAAATGGACTCTGAGGAAAACTGCTGGACGCTGCACGTGGATGGAGCCTCCAACAGCCGGGGAGCGGGGGTAGGAATGTTACTCAGATCCCCTCAGGGAGATATGATCGTGCAGGCGGTACGATGCGAGTTCCAAGCAACCAATAATGTAGCGGAATATGAGGCTTTAATCCAGGGACTCCAGCTAGCTCTGGACCTCAAGGTCAGATACCTACAGGCGTTCAGCGACTCGCAGCTCATAGTAAATCACATCAACGGTGAATATGAAGCTAAAGACCCCAGGATGGCAGCCTACCTGGAGG
Organism: Silene conica; assembly: GCA_029255685.2. Classification (NCBI taxonomy): domain Eukaryota; kingdom Viridiplantae; phylum Streptophyta; class Magnoliopsida; order Caryophyllales; family Caryophyllaceae; genus Silene; species Silene conica. Next base: position 85,275,563 of record CM055314.2, read on the forward strand.
TAGTCAAAGACAGGAAGGCAAGATTCATCACCTTCAAAATAGAGCAAATTCCCAGGGAGCAGAACGCAGAAGCAGACGCGCTGGCTAACCTGGGGGCAACATTCAAGCCAGGAGATGTCTCCTCGATCCCCATCACCCACGTGCTGGAACCCTCAACTTCCCAGGAAGACCGAGAAGTTGAAAACTCCGGCACCCAGTGGGAGGCCGGATTAGGCGTCCTCAGCAACACCACGGAGCAACCAGAACAAGAGGATTGGAGGTCACCTTACCAAAGATGGCTGAAAGACGGAACCCTACCAGCAGACAAGAAAGAGGTAAGGGGATTCAAAATGAAAGCTTCTAGATTCATACTAATAGACGGTGTGTTGTTCAGGAAATCGCTCGCAGGACCCTACCTGAGATGCCTGGGCGATGGAGAGGCACAGACAGTCTTGCACGATCTCCACAGCGGAGACTGCGGAAATCATGCAGGGGGCAAGAGCCTATCCAACAAAGCAATCAGAATGGGATACTTCTGGCCGACGATACGAAGAGATGCAGTAGAGCTGGCCAAGAAGTGTGAAGCCTGCCAGAAACACGCCCCTGTCACGCATCAACCCGCCGAACCTCTGTATCCAATTATATCACCCCGGCCCTTCATGAAATGGGGGATGGACATAGTAGGACCGCTGCCCAGAGCACCCGGGAACAGAACCTACATGCTCGCACTAACAGACTACTTCTCCAAGTGGATAGAAGCAGAGGCCTTCCCCCAGGTTACAGAAAATCAGGTGATATCCTTCCTTAAACGAAACATAATCTGCAGATTCGGTATACCTTCTGAAATAGTGTGCGATAACGGCTCACAGTTCATATCTAACAAAACCGAAGCATTTTGTGCTAGTTGGAATATCACCCTACTAAAAGCTGCTCCCAGGTACCCACAGACGAATGGTCAAGCAGAATCCAGCAACATGATAGTCATGGACAACATGAAAAGAAGACTGGAAGAGGCTGGGGGCAAGTGGGCAGACGAGTTGCCTTTGGTTCTATGGTCTGACAGGACCACACCAAAGACAGCAACAGGCCAAACCCCCTTCAGCCTGGTGTTTGGAGCAGAAGCTGTCATTCCAGCAGAAGTAAAAGTACCAACCCAGAGATACGGCTGCCTAACGGAAGAACGCAATCAAACAGAAATGGCCAGCAGCCTAGACACAATAGATGAGCTCAGAACCAGCGCCGCCATCAGAATGGCCGCTTATAAGCAAATGGTGGCCCGGAGTTACAACAAGAACGTAAAGATCAGAACCTTCCAGGTAGGGGACCTAGTCCTCAGGAAAGTGTTCCAGAATACGAAGAATACAAGTGCTGGAAAATTCGCCTACAATTGGGAGGGGCCCTATCAGGTGGAAAGCACAACGGGAAGCGGGTCCTACAGACTGATGGACATGAAAGGAAACATGGTGCCCAGACCCTGGAATATCCTCCATCTGAAAAAGTATCACATATAAGGAAGCATACCGGGATACTTCCAGAATCTGCGCTCAGGATCTGCATCCTAATTCTAGGGTACTTACTTACTTATTCTATGTTAAACATTTCATATCTTAGCTACTCACAAATGTATCACCCCCAGGATCCAGCTATCCTGAGGGAGTTATTTGAAAAAACTAATTTGGTGATCAATGAAAATCTATTTGAGGTATTTTTTATCATAAATACTTGCAATATGTCGTCTCTATATAAGCGAGCATGAGTCAAATCACGCTCAAACCCTCCACATTGCGTGAGTATGACGAAGTACAAGCAACTGGGACACTGTCGCCCACGATACTTAGCACTCACGAAAGCCTGGCAGCCTCTGACTGAGATGGGTATACCCTGAAGCCAGCACCCACACATGGCCAAAAATACACGAGCATGCGCAAAACAAAAAACAAAACACACAAGGTATAAAAAAGCGTCCACAAACGCGTACTCAAAGGCAGCATAACAACTGCTGAAAGTTTCTGGGAACCACCCAGTAAGAGTTCAGACAAACCGACGAAAAAGAAACAAGATAAAAGCCCGCCACGCAGGGCCCAGGGCGTAGAAATGTCAAGGGCATTAGCCCAACCAACAAAACAAGCAGAAAAAAACAACTAAGTCTGAAATGCCACTAAGGGCGCAGAAATTAAACATCAACAGCTTCCTCCACAGCCTGCTCGCCGCCAGAATGCCGAGTGGAGGAGGAACCCGCCTCAGCAGCAGTATCAATGATCTGGTCCTGGAAGATGCCAACTGGAGCAGGAGACCCTGGAGGAGCGCTCTGTACTTCGGGGGAGCCTGGAATCGGGGAACGGAGAGATCCATCAGGATTGAGATCAGAAAAGTCTGGGAGCACGGGATGAACGAGGAACATCTGCTCCATAAGCTTCCTCTCATCCTCCAGGCTCCACTTAGTATGCTCCCCCGCCCTGAATTCTTCCATACAGGCTATCCTCGCCTCCAAGGAGGAGAAAGTAGCCATGTCATACAGCAACTTGGACAGGGTCTTATTCTTGATCACCACAGCCCTCAGCCGTGCATCCTGCTCCCTACGCTGTTCAGCTAGGGCCTCATCCCTCTCTCTGTGCAGCTCAGCAAGGGCCTCGTCCCTCTTCCTGCCCTGCTCCGCAAGGGCATCCTCCAGCTCCTTCACCCTTACCTGGCAGCGGGCCAGCTCCTCCGACTTCCTCGCCCTGACCCCTCTCTCGGCGTCCAACCCGGCCTGGGCCTCCCGAAACGCAGCCTCAGCCTCGCTGCATCCCATCAACATCTTCTGGAAGCCCTGAAAGGGGGATCCAGAGGCAATGTCAGTCAACCGAAACAAGAACACAAATAAACACAAGGGAAAAAGGGGAGAGGGAAAGCTCACCGAGAAAACATCCTCCGTAGCCTGGCGCCACAGCGGCATCACAGGCTGACCCTTCAGCAGCGCCTTGGAGCCAGGAGTCAGCAGGCGGCCCATAGCAGGCCAAGGGTCCTCCTCCAGCTGACAGCTGAAACCCTCCGGTAAGCGAATAACGTCCTCACTGAGGTCCTCTATGATTAGGGCAGCAGACTTCTTGACCATGGCGGTCGAAGCTGAAGCCTTGTTACGGGTCCTAGAGGAGACCGCAGGAGGAGGAGGGCAGAAAAGTCCAACAGAGGGGGCTGACTCGGAGGGGGCCGATCCAGAAGGAACAGGCAGAGCGGCTTTCTTTGGAGCAGGCAAGGGCTCACCAGGCTCCAGCTTCCTCTTCGATAAGGGCTTCACCGATGAGACCATAATCATCTTTCTGCGCTCGGCAAGCAGCTCTGTGGGCGTCTTCTTTGTCTGAGTTGAGCTAGTAGACATCTCTGCGGGTTCTTCCTGGGCGAATAAGGTGTTGAAACAGCGGGCGTCAGCGTCCAGTCCAAATAATTTGTTATAAGTCTCGTTGATGTCAGCAGAGAGAACCAATTCTTTCACACCTGCGCAGGAAAAAGCGTAAGGGCGTGAGCAGTAACGAGAACGAAAGACAGAAGAAAGAAACTGCCAGTACCTTTGCTGTCCGTAATAGGGTCCTGGAAGATATAATCGGTAGGCGCAGGAAGGGAGTCCACTCGTACATAAACGAACTGTGTGGACCATCCAGCATCCTTGGCCTTCTTTGGAAGGATGATGGGAAGGTCAATCTTGGAATGAGCTCGAAGGGTATACTGGGCATCGCCCAGGCCCCTGACCGCATAAAAGTGGGCCAAGTCCCCTAAAGAGATGTCAATGGAATGGCGGCTGCTTAACATGGAAAGGGAGAGAAGAATCCTCCATGCATGGGGATTTATTTGCCAGAGGGGGAGTTTTGAGTGGCGAAGAAACTCTTGCACAAGGGAAGGGAACGGGAAAGATAAACCCAAGGAGAATGGGTACAGGTAAAATGTAGTCCATCCCGGGCAGTGCGCATCAGGCGCTTGTCCAGGGCGGGGGACGATCATGTCAACATTTTTATCAAAAGGGAAGAAATCCCTAACCACAGAAGGATCTACCAAGGTAAAACAAGAATCGACGCGGTATTTGCTGTGCAGCAAGGGGCGTTCAGAAAATGTGTTCGAAGCCATTAATAATGCGAAAAGAAGAATCACGAAAGGATCGTACCTCGGCGAAGAAAGAAGGCAGAAACGGTTGACAAGATCGGAAGTTGAAGAAGTTGGAGAAAGAAAGAGAAAAGGTAAAAAGAGGGAAGATGAAAGATGAATGGTAAAAGTAATAAAGGATGAAGGGGGTTTAAATAAGGAAGGTAAAATTCGAATTTTGAACGAGGTGGGGGACAGTTGGCAAACAGTTAGCGCGCATTAAAGGAAGCATTCACCAAGACCGGAACACGTCACATCAAGGTCTCATCAACTACCAACCCTACCTGGCGTTTCTGCAGGAAGCCCGCGTCAAAGTCCTGGACCCGATATCTGCAAGAGTTCTTGCACAAACATATTTCTGCAAGAACTGGGGGCTAATGTTATGCCCTAAAATTACCATTTTATAGGCTAACACGTGGCACTACGTGATTGGAAGGAAAGTATACATTGGATACCAAAGTCAATGGGATAAATGAAATAGGAAGTCAACACAAGAGGAAGATTGTAGAGGAAGGAAAAGGACGGCACAAACGAGGAAGAAGAAAAGGTTAAAAGGGGGGAGGCTCGAGATTACCTCAAATGGCCACACACCAGGTCTCCGTCAGAAAAAGCAAGCAGGAAGAAGGCACCCAAAATGGATAAAAGAGAAAGAAGAGATCCGCTGGATTAGAGTCCAATCCAACGGTCCATAGAATTAAGCTTCTATATATATGCAAACATTGTACATGTAAAAGGCATTCATTACACACTTAGCACACACGAAACACTAGAAAAACCCAAAGAAATACTTGTAATCGCATACATATCCTGAGGGATAATTCTAGTAGAAATTGGAGGAAACATTCCTCCCGCAATTTTTCCCTAAGGGGTTTCTGCGTCATCAACCTTCTTCTCTTCCACACTTCTTCTTTTTATATTGCTAAAATACTTAGTTCATCCATTAAATCATATTCTTGGCTTGAAATCACTATAACATCATAAAAACTACCTTAGGTAAATTTTGACCTAAACATCTATTTATGCTGTAATATTATTTACCGTAATATATTACTTCACTTTTTCTAACAAATATTCCCGGGTGGGGAAATAGCATTACTTATTCATTAAACACAAATTCTCATTTGTGACGGCAATATCTGTCGCAAGCTTGTGAGTTGTGACAGATCAAATAAACAACGCTCCAAACACTGCAAATTTTTGTACGCATTCGAGATTAAACAATTCCATCTTTTCTAAATTGGGAAACACCAGTTTATAACATCCTACTATTTGCAAAATGTACTTCCATTGTTGTAACACAAGTTCTCATTTGTGACGGGTTAAGTATTATTCACTTGAGTAGTAAAAGACAAGTTGTTTGAGATTTTCTATGCTTTGGCCCTGTTTGGTAAATAGCGGATTAATATTGGTAGAAGCAGATTTAAAAAGCATATTTGACGAGCAGAATAATTTAGCGGATTTGACTAGCAGAATTATTTTAGAGGCGTTTGGTAATTGACAGTTTAAATTAGCAGATTGTTTAGAATCTTTATAAAATGACATATGAGGACATGAAGAAATTATTTATTAAATATATAAAAGGAACGTTAGTATTTTATTAAGAGGGTAAATAAAACAATTTTTTTCTTTCTAATTTGTTAATCCAATATGCTAGTAGGAGCAGCATATTGTAAAATAGCATATTGGACCCCAATTTACTATTTCAATATGTCATTAACCAAACACTCTAAATAGCATATTGGTAAGTCAAATATGCTAAATCTCTCAAATATGCTGAAATTTGGTCAATATGTTGCTTACCAAACAGAGCCTTGTCTTATATACTCAAGTGGGAGAACTTGACCCATTATGAGTTTACGACGGATATATACGTCGCAAGGAAGACTTCCTGCACAAGTTCTCATTTGTGACGGACATATCCGTCGCAAACTTGTGGCGGGTCAAGTATGAAGACTTCTTGTTGTAATTGTTGTAGAAATCAAATCATAGAAATCCATTTCTAGTGTTGAGTCCTAGAGTCCTATTATAAGTCATTGGATCTAGGAGGATGAATGGTTGAGATTAAACAAAAAATATCCACCCAACATGCAATAAATGTGTTGTCTCCCATAATTTCAAAACACAAACCCTAATCTCCTCCCTCATTTCTCTCATTCTCACTACCTCCATCTCCCTCACCAATTCACTTCTCTCTCATTTCTCTCCCTCTTCTCTCTTCACCAACCTCCCGCCTTCCTCCTTTTCCGTCGCCGCCATCAGTCCCTCACCGCGCACCCAACACCGACCTCATCAGTGCCCTCGCCGCCGCCACTTCCCCTCTACTCTCTTGCCGCCACACTACCACCGCGCCAGTCCTCCTCTCCTCACGTTGCCGCCCCATTCTCCTTTCTTTTCTCTATTTATTTTTCAGATCTGAAATAATTTGTTCATATTCAAACCCGAATCTGAAAAATAAATACAATTTCATTTGAAAAAAATAAAAAAAATCAGTTGTCGGTGTTTGTTTATGAAAATACTATTGATTTTACGAATTCAAGCACCAAAAAAGTTGTATTTCTTTGTTTTTGGTTTTTTTATTTTTTCAGGTGTGTATTTCTTTATTTTTTATTTTTTCAGATTTTGTTCTTATTGAATTTTTTTCCTTTTGATTTTTTTCGGACGGTGGTACCGTGGTGGGTGGCAGGCGTAGGTTGTTTTTTTTTTTTTCAAATGAGTGGTTGTTGATGGTGGTGGGTCATGTACGAGGATGGTGGCAGTGGTGATGTCGTGGGGATGGTGGTGGTTGCTCAAAAAAATGGAGTTTCACTCAACTAATAGAATAATGGAGTTTCACCAATAGAGCAATGAAGTTCCACACATAGAATAATGGAGTTTGAGTAATAAAACATGAGTTCCACTAATAACTAATAGAACTCCAATGGTGGCTTGGGACAAGATCTGCGTGCCCTATAGAGAGGGGGGTCTTAATCTGATACAAATATCCAACTGGAATAAAGCAGCACTAGGCAAAATGACAATATGGATTCTGAAACATCCTGACAAACTTTGGGTACGATGGGTCCAAACAGTCTATCTAAAGCATACAGATTGGCTTAACTATGAATGTCCTAAAGACACAAACTGGAGTTGGAGGAAGATCTGTAAAATAAAAGAGCAGTTCAAGAATGCTTACAATGATAATGAATGGAATGATGACCATTGTTACACCATTGCGAGAGGGTACCACTGGTGCAGGGAGAGGAAACAAGAGGTGGATTGACATAGTCTGGTTTGGAGCAAATGGACTATGCACAAACATCATTTTGTAGTATGGATGTACCACCACAAGGCTATGAAAACTAAAGTTTTTTTTGTTTCATCTTAATCTGACTACTGATGATGCGTGCTGGCTCCGTCAAACAGAACCAGAGGTCTTGGACCATCTGTTCTGCTCGTGCGCTTACAGCAAACATATTGTTCAGGAAATGGGCAATTGGCTACACTGCTACATCAATGAGACTATCCAAACTACTTGGAGACTGCATATTAGAGGATCAAAGCTGAAGCGTGCGGTAATTAATGGGGCAATCAATAGCATAATATACAATTGTTGGCATCAAAGAAACAGGAGCAGAGTTGAAGGGTCTATTTTGAGGCCTGCAGTAGTTGGCAATAGTATGAGACATGATCTGAGAATGTATTACAGTGATTTACAAACATGCAAACTTAGTAGTCGGGATACCAATTTCCTAACCGCAGTGTTAGGCACTTGTACATGATTTTTGAGTGATTTCTTAATACACTTACCCTTTATCAAAAAAAAAACTAATAGAACATAGAGTTTAACTAATAAAATTGTGGAATTCCTCCCTTAAAACAGTGGAATTCCTCCCTTAAAACGTGGAATTCCACCCTTAAAACAGTGGAATTCCCCCCTTCAAACTATGGAATTCCACCTTTAAACTGTGAAATTCCTCCCTTAAAACAGTAAAATTCCACCCTTAAAACAATGGAATTTGACTATTAGAATAAAGACTTTCACTAATAACTAATAGAACATGGAGTGTCACTAATAAAACAGTGGAGTTCCATCCTAAAAACAGTGGAGTTCCACCCTAAAAACAATAGAGTTCCACTCATAAAACAGTGGAATTCCACTAATAAAACAGTGAAATTCCACCCACAAAACCATGGAGTTCCACCCTTAAAATAGTGGAGTGGAGTTACACTCATAAATTAGAGTTAAACTCATAAAACAGTGGAGTTACACTCATAAATCAGTGGAGTTACACTCATAAAACAGTGGAGTTACTCTCATAATAAAGTAGAGGACTAAAATAATTAATTAGATAAATGAGAAATGAAATTATGAGAGACAAAACATTAATTGCATGTTTGGTGAGTGTTTTTTTTGTTTTAATCTTAGACATTAGTTTTGTAAGATCTAACGGTTTAGATTAGGACTCTAGGACTCAACATAGCAAGTTGACTCATTTGAACTTATAGTGGGACGTTCAAATAACAGAGTTCTACATTATAATAAGGATAAATTACAAATAAACACCACATATTTACGTATTTTTACAAATTACCACCATGTACTTGTTTTTTTACAAATAACCCTCAGACTTTTACGTATACTCCCCGATCACCACCGTATTTTAATCCCGAGTTTTTTTTCCTTATTTTTCGTCTATTAAATTACAATTTATGTAAAATATCCATATTACCCTCTCTAGAGATGACAATTCCAGCTCGTTTTATTATTATGGCCATAAGTTGAGTTAGCATAAAATTATTAATGAGTCTCTTATAAATCTGGACTCTTGAGACAAGTCTCATCCAAGAGACCAAGAGCCCAAATAATTTATTATTTTAATCTTGACAATTTTGAATCTTGATTCTTTTTGTCATTAAGCACGACACTTAGCTACGAGTTACAAAAACGTTTTTGTTTGAACCAAACATTAAAAACGTATATTTCCTCCATTTTTATCCAAATACTCTATTTGCATTTTGTACACTATTCACCAATCAACTTTTAATCTCAATTTCTCTCAATACGTAAGAAAAAATATATTCATGTGGGGTCTTGTTTAATTCGTCTTTACGAGTACATTGAAAATATATAACTTTTATAATTTTTACAAATACGTAGTTAAAGATATGAAGCACGCAAAACCTGCGTTGGCAAACGTGAATAAAGCAAATAGGGTATTTGGATAAAAATGGAGGAAGTATTTTGAATATTATTTATTTACCATTTTAAAATTTGGTACCCAAAAGTTGTATTTAAATTTGCGTGCACAAAAGAGAAATACAACATAAAAATTAACACAAATTCTATTTTACGACATACATGCGGCAGTAGAAAAATAATTTTTTTTGTTTAAAAAATGACTTATTTTCAAGAGTGGTCACTATTTATCAAAATGTGGTTACTTGTTACTACAAAATGGTCACATTTAAAAAACATGGGATAAGACAGTCAATACCAGAGAACTACAGAAAAATTAAATTATTAGAGGCACAAAGGAAAAAATTACCCAAAAACAAATAAATATGTTTGATTGTTTGAATACCATGTATTCGGTAATTAATTACACAAAGAACTAACCTTGTACATAAACACAAATCTACATTCAATATTAATATTAATATTAAACTTTTAACAATCACAAAAGCATAGAATTAAGCACAAATTGAATTAGCAATCTTGTGTACCATTGTTGATTGGTCCAACCCTGAAAAAAATAATCATTTTACAAAAAAAAAATTGTCATTTTGTGTTTAAAAATGATCAAAAGTAAAGGTTATTTCATAGGAATAATCCAACCTATACCTCATCTTCTTATATTAATCCCTACTAACGATTAACTGAGAAAAATCTAACCTATAACCTCAATTATTTTTCATTGGACTTTGTTTATTTTTGAACTCTTATTTTCGGTAATCAAGCACGTCACTTTGACTTACTTTTTGTTTTTCTTTCTTGCACTACAAAAAGTAAGTGAAGGTGACGTGCTAGCCTACCGATAATAGAGTTTAAAAACAGTCAAAGTTCAATGAAAGATAAATGACGTTATAGATTGGATGATTTTTCTTAGTTAATCGTTAATATTGATTAATATGAGAAGATGAAACATAGGTTGAATTATTTCCATAAAATAACCCAAAAGTAAGACATTGCATATTAAAGAGGTCATTGGTTATCATAAAATGACCAATTTTCCTTGGTTGCACCTTACGAAGATGAAAGAGTATAATTTCCAAAGATGTATTTAGAATGAATTACCTTAGTTTAAGGATTTGCTATAGTTTCCCCACCCAAATCATATTCAGTATCTGGTTCGGGATTCAATTTAGTATCTGATTTGGGTTCTGATTCAGGATCCAATTCAGATACGTTCTTGATCTCAGGATCTGAATCAGCTTCGGGTTCTACCCTCATCTCTGCTATAGACTGGAGTAATTGGTTCAAATCTTCACTCTTGGTCGATGAATAAGAACAACAATTGACGTTCACATCATGTAATTTGGGAGCTCTGAGGACAGCTTGGGAGAATGACTTCATTTTGGGGCATTCCTTGATAAAGATATGCTCTAGAGATGGCAATTCCAGGTCTTCACCACCGTTTGCATTTCCTAATAATAACGACTCCATTTCAGCGCAGTCCGATAGTATTAGTTCTCTTAATTTAGGTGCTTTTAGAGGTCTACTAGTTGACAAACACTTCATGGCAGCACAATTAGAAATCTCCAATTTTTCCAAACACGGCAATTCTAAGACTTGATTTTCTTCTCCCGAGAAAACCCACTGCAAGGTATAGCAGCTCTTTACAATCAATTCTCTTAATCTTGGAGCAACGAATGGTCCCATACATATCATTTCCAATTTCTCACAAAATTGTACTTTGAGTATTTCAAGCGATGGGAAGTGGAGTGGGGTAACCGGAATGGAACAAAACTTGCTCAAAGATGTCAAATTATCCAATGATAACTTCTTAAGCCGAGGGAAAACAACGTTGTTATCTTTGTCACCTCCTTTGATCATTACCTTTACCTTTCGACAGTGCATAATTTTAAGCTCTTGGAGTGACTGCCATTGTTTCAAAACCTCATTCGCTGAGCTTAGATATTTCCATCGTGTGTCCTCTATATGGAGAAAGAGTAGACTTTTGAATAGATGCAAGCATATGACTTCCACTTTGAATGTAGATATGAGTGTCAAACGCCTCAGCTGATCACAAAATTTCAACATAGCCTCAGAGTCATCATTCTCGAATAACTCCTCTACAGAGTCAGGACAGCCTTCAACGATTAGTTCTTCCAGTTTTGGAAACTGGGAATATGCCCCTATGCATCCTTCATTTTCTGATGATGATAATACGAATTTGGCATCACCTATGGGTTCAACTTCGAGGCAAGACAAACCATGAAAGACGATGGACGACAACTTAATTTTCCTAACAGCTAGTTTCTTTAAAATAGGAATATTGTTACCCTTTGCCATTAATTCATGCAAATCCCACAACACCATCACTTCATGACTGAGCCCCATCAACTCTACCTCCTCCAGATTGGGGAATTCAATCTACACAATTCATTTATTAAGTCAATTAATTTTCAATTGCGGTTAACAAATACGTACTCCAACTCTGAATTTTTTTTAACATGATGCCGAGAAATAAAATAGTAAAATGGATAAAATAGGGTAGTTTACAATCTACATAAGATCAGTATCTCCAAAGCTAGTGAAGCATGTATACCACCACCCCATCCCATCTACAACCACGTTCGACCCTCTCTCTCGCCACAAGGGTGTGATTCGAACGTGGTGGAAAGTGAGGTGGTACTTGAGAGTGGTGGTTGAAAGGGTATGCTATGTCAAAACGATAAATGGCATTGAATTACAGGTATTAGGTTTGGTTTACCTAAACTAAACAAGGAGAGCATTTTGACAATTTGTTTTGCTTCCGACCCAAAACGATACTCCCCCGACCGGCCATCCCGTCAATTGTTTGATTTTTAGACACTGTATAGTGTATATAGTAAGGACATCTTCAAAACAATCTCCTAAGGTACATAACAAGGTAAAGTAATAATCAACCGTTCTAGTTATAACAGAAAACATTTCATAATATGTAGGGTTATTCTACATGGTAACCCTGTATTTTTTCAAATTCTACATGGTAACCATATCTTTCAAACACCACGTATGATAAACCTCAACTCTGCTAATACTTGTGTGTGACCCTTAACTTTTTTGCCGTCACTTTTTCTGTTCAGTATGTGACGTGACTAATTACACTATGAGATTTTCTATATGATAACCCTCAATTTTTAAAATCCTACAAATAACCCTATTTTTTATATAAAAATAAACACTCTTAAAAATACTTCCTTAGTCTCTTAATTAATCATTGTTAGCACGTTACACTATGGGATTTTCTATATGATAACTCTTAATTTTTTAAAATCCTACAAATAATCCTATTTTTTTATATAAAAATAAACACTCTTACACATACTTCCTTAGTCTCTTAATTAATCATTGTAGCACGTTTTTCACTTATAATCTGATGATACTTCGTATTAAATCGCAACATTGCCAACATGCACCTGACATCGGAGTTGAGTAACTAAAGATCGACCAAAATGAGCACAATGTATCTTAGATGACTAAATCTACATATATAAGTTGATTATTTCTGATACATGTGAAATTGTTTCTTTCATGCATAATGGTTGAGATTGACAAATATTTTATTAAGTCGCCATGTATAATTCACTTCATGGGAATTTCAGACAATTACCCACAATTCCATCAACAATTCACCATTTTACTAAAAATAAATTAAATAAATAGCAGTCAAACAACTTTCTTCATTTGTGTTCTATGATTCATCAAATTAAATCTCATCAATAATCAATAATCAATAAATGATAATAGAGAGACAACTTAAAAACCACTACAACTATAAGTAAAAAATGATTCAAATGGATTCAAATTGACATTTCTAATCTCCCATAACTTTAACAAATGTTTGTACAAAGCAATTTTAGCCAAAAATCGAGTATATTTAAGAGTGTTTGTTTGTAAAAAAAATAGTGTTACCTTGTTAATTTAGAAGCAGGATTTTATGAATTAAAAGGTCATACGGTTTTGCAAAAAGAATTAATTAATTATTTATTTTGTTGAAACGGTACTGAGTGTTCATAACTATTGTCTAATCCAAGTGTTCCGCCCTCTAATATTACAAGTGCTACTTTTTGCTACTTAATCATACTTATATAATACGTTAATTTAATATTTGGTATAAATTACTATAAATCTCACATTTTCTTATATATAATTGTAATATATATTGAATTATTATTTTCAAATCCACATTTGTCAAGACAAACAATAACAAAAATCATATGTAAGCGAAGTTTAACAAAAATCAAAGCTTTTATTTATATACGTATTAATTACCATACGTCGCATATCAAAGCTTTGAAATAAATATTAAATTCATGTTATTTATAGACATATTAATTAGCATACGTCGATTATCAAAATTTTGAAATAAATATTAAAATCAAGTTATATTAAATTCATGTTAATTCTTGGTCTTCTTTTAGAAGCAGGATTTTATGAGTTAAAAGGTCATACGTTTTTGCAAAAAGAATTAATTACCGTCTCTTCTAATTTCAGCTTTTTTTATGTGGTTTTCTTATCTACGTTGACATTATGGTATATTATATTGATATATTGTATAATCGAAATTATAATACATGATATGATAAAAAAATTCCTTTTACATTAGTAATAAAATAGATCGGATTTTATGATAAAAAAAGTGGCCTATCTTAGCACTTGACGATTATAATAATCTATATATTTCTCACTTAGTTTTTATGTTAAATTATATTATACTAATTATTTAAACATATTTATGAATAACCAAATATTTAAAAACATACTTGTACATTTTTTGTATGGGCATAAAACTAGTATTTCTTAAAGACATCACTATAAAATCAATATATATAATTAAAGGAGGCTTTTTTCGAGCGACGTGGTAGTCTCCAATTTTTACAAAACACTATATTTATAAATAATAATTTATTTGTAATTTTTCTATTAGAATTAGAAAATAAGAAAATAATTACAATTTTTCTATTAGAATTAGAAAATTATAAAATAGTTGATTAAATAATAATTTATTTATAATTTTCCAATTAGAATTAGAATCTAAACAAATAAAAAGTTATTTACAATTTTTTTATTAGAATTAGAAAAATTAAAAATAGTTAATTATTTACAATTTTCCTATTATATTTAGAACGCTATTATTCTTTAAAGATTTTAATACTATTTAAGGTTATAAATTTTATTCAATGCTTTTACTAAAAATGAAATTGGGAAATGAATTAGAAAATAATTTATTATTTACAATTTTCCTATAAGATTTAGAATATTAATCTTTAATACTTATATACTTACTATTAAAGGTTATTAACTTTATTCAACTTTTCTATTAAAATTGAAAATGGGAATGCGGAAGAAAGAACTAACTCAATTTGTTTTCGTCTTAACATTATAATGGGTAAAAAATAATCCCGCATGGTGAAATTGGTGATATGAGACAAATCTGCTAAAATGTCTACAAGTTAGGGTTGTTCAGAGATATGGTTAATTTTATTGGTCTAATTGGGTAGTTAGCTAAGAAGGGTGCGACGAATACCTAAATGGTGTAGAAAAAGGATACGTATGTACTAAGACAATGATTAGAACAACTGAGAAAGTAGGTAGATAAATTTTATTTCAATGTTCTATTTTGTGAAAATAACAGAGACATAGATGATGTGAAAATAAGTTAAAAATCTCTGAAATAATATGTATATATATACTCAATTGTGATTGTTGTAGGGTGGGGGTTGACTTTACATTGTATGTGTCTATTTTTTTGAACGGTAGAGGTAAATAGGTCTTGAGGGAGGAGGTAAGTGTCTTGGAGGTAGGGGTACTCTCTGATGTTGAAGAGTGTAACTTGAGTAATATAAGTAAATTTCCGTAGACGGGGGATTTCAGGGATACATTTTACAATTGATTTTGATGGTTAAGTTGGTTAGGTGGGTGAGAAGGGTACTCGATGGGTATGATTACTCTACGACGTTTACGAGTATGATTTAGGAGAAAGAAAAATATATTCATATGTGGGGATTAGTTGTTTAGGATTAGGGATATAGTTAAGGTTGATTCTGATGGATTTAATTGGTTAGTCGGGTGGAAAATGGTTGAATATAGAAAAAGGTGGCCAGGTAACGTGAGATATTGCAAATACCATTTATTTGAAACGGTGTATTATATGAAAATAAGAATCGACAAATAGTATAAATATAGGCTAAAAACGTTCAAAATATCATGTGTATAAACTTACTTTTGTTTCTTTGTTAGACACAAAACTAAACATTTATGAAAATAAGAATCAACAAATAGTATAAATATAGGCGAGAAGGGTACGACGAATATCTAAATGGTGTGAAAAAAGGATACTTATGTACTACGAGAATGATTAGAACAATTGAGAAAGTAGATAGATAAATTTTATTTCAAAGTTTTCTTTTGTGAAAATAATAGAAGAACAAATGCTTTAAAAAGAGGTTAAAAATCTCTGAAGTAACACGTATGTATACTCAATTTTAATTGCTAGAGGGTGGGGCTTGATTTTACATTGGACGTGTTTATTTTTTAGGGGTGGGGTAGATTGGTTTAAGAGAGGAGGTAAGTCTCTTGGTGGTAGGGTTACTCTCCTACGTTGAATATTGTGATTTGAGTAGTACATGTAAATGATGGTAGGTTGGGATTTACAAGGATACATTTTACAACTGATTTTTATGGTTAGGTTGGTTAAATGGGTGAAAAGGGTACTCGACGGGTAGGATTACTCACGGACGTTTACGAGTGTGAGGTAGGAGATAGAAAAATATATTCATAACTGTGATTGAGTTGTTTAGGCATATAGATATGGCTAAGGTTGATAATTCTGATGGGTTTTGTTGATTAAATTTGGAAAGTTATATCCTTTAATATTTGTATACTTTTTTTTTAAAACTTTTTCCAACTTTTCTTATAAATATGAAGATGAGAAATGGGAAGGAAAAAACTAACTCATTTATTTTTCCTTAAAACAAAACTCCGTCTTAACATTATAACGGGTCAAAAGACGTCACAAATCTGTTACTTTTCTTCATGCATCATGCTTTTATCTTATCCAAATTTTAACCCTTCTTAATCTTAAAATGGATATCACCCTCTTAATAAGAATTTGTGGAACTAATAAAGGATAATATTTGGGTATATAAATCTATACAAATTCCTACCTAAAAGAAACGTCTACGATCAAGACACATTCGACCAAGTTAACTCAGAGAAACACCATTATTATTTTTGGTACAAGAGCAACACTATTATTCAAGTGAATATTACATACTTTCGTACTCAACAATGCGAAAGAAATAATTTTTTTTAATTAAAAATAATGTCAAATATATTATACATAAGATAAATCCAAAAAAAATTAAGATTTAAGAATCATATAACAACATACACCACATTGATGATGTAGATGGGTTAAGTCGAATAATTGTGTGGATGAAAATAAATTTAAGTGGTTATTGCAGAGTATTCGTAAACAATAAAGTAATGAAAATGAAAGGTAGCTTCGAGACGTATACATCGACAAAAGATAGTTTTTTTAGTCATAGCTGCATGATAATTGTTTATATTCTGTATTATTGTTATTCTTTTTTCTATATACGGAGTATTTTCAACTTATTCTTTAAAAATAGAACATTGTTTTATAGGGTGGAGGTTGATTTAACACCAGATGTGACAATTTTTTGAGGGGGGAAGATGTGTTATGAAGAAGGATTTAAGTGTCTTGCTGATAAGCAGGATTACTTTTTGACGTTAAGAGTGTAATTTTAGTATGAGCAAATGTCAATAACCTGCAATTGTTCAGCGATACTTTTTGACAAATGCTTAAATGGTGTGGAAAAGGGTAGTAAGACAGTGATAGAAAAACTGAGAAAATAATTAGAAGAATTTCATTCAAATTTGTATAATGTAGAAAAGACAGATACACATATGCTCTAAAAATAGGGTAAAAATCTTTTAAATATCTGTATATATACTCAATTTTAATTGTCTTATATGATGGGAATTGATTTTACAATGGATATATGTGTCTATATTTTTAGGGGTGGAGGTATATAGGCCTTGAAGTAGGAGGTAGGCGTTTTTAGGATATGGCTACTTTCCGACATTTAAGAGTGTGATTTGAGTAGTACAAATAAATATAGATACAATGAGGTTGTTCAATGATGCGCATACAGTCGATTCTGATGATTATGTTGGTTTGTTGGGTGAAACGGGTACGATGAAGACCTGAATGGTGTGGAAAATAAGGGGTTATGTAGTAAGAAAACTGAGGAAGTAGATAAATTTTATTTCAACGTTGTATTTTTTTTTTTGAAGGGAAAAATCGTTTCATTAATCAAAAGTCTCATGGTAGTTACAACATATGTCAAGAATGACAGCATACAGAACGATTAAAATCAAATAAATTCCATTCTCGATCAACAAAAAATTTCTAAACTTGATGGGCTCCTGGGACGCTTCTGCACATCCTCTAACATATCGCCTCCTAGGGCTTTTCATAAGAGGGTCTCCAAATTTTCTAAAGCATTGACAAGAATCGAGTCCTCTTTTAACCAAAAAGTTTGTAACGAGCAATCTGACAGCAGTTTTATCTCCATAGGATCAACAATGAAGGCGCCGATCTTCCACTTAATTCTTGAACCTCTCAAATAGAGGGGAAAATCTCACCACACGATGAGGACAAAACTCACCAAAAGGTGAGAACAAAACTCACACAAAGGTGAGAACAAAACTCACACAAAGGTGGGAACAAGTCTCCAATAAAGGAGAGGCAAGAAGTTATTAGCGTAAAAAAAATAAAAAGAACGAAAACGGAAAAATTGGGGCTTACCTCCACCAAAAAAGGTAGACGACAGCCCCTAGGATGTTGAATTAGGGTTTAGTTTTTTTTAGGAGAGAGAGAATTAGGTTTTGAAGAATTTCAACGTTGTATTATGTGCATATATGCTATAAAAATAAATTAAAAATCTCTAAAATATCATGTTTATAAACTCAATTTTGTTTTTTTGCGAAACGCAAAAATATGTAATCAAATGTCAATAGATGTCATGTCAACATAATATTATTAACTTTTAACTGGGCTATTATTTTTTGTCTTGGTGATCGATTAAAAAAAACATCATGAATTGTATTTTACACCCAACTCCAATGTAACATCTCGGGTGTTGCATCCACCCTTTATTCCTCATCACTTCTCTCCTACCTCTTTTGCTAACCAAACAAAAAATTGCACGTCTTTACATGTCTTTGTTTTCCTTGTCAAGCACTTCTCATCCAAACAAGGTCGATTTTAAAGGTAAAAGTTAAGTTTTGATAAATGGGTGAACTTTTTAAAGGGAAAGCTAATTTTGAGGGATAAGTCTGGGTGTTTCGTGAATAAAGGGTTTCTTGAATATATTAGGTGTGTATTGGAAATTGGGAGAAGGGTGTCGATGATGAATTAGATTGTTGTTTAAGGTAGGAATAAAGATAACTTCATCACATTTGGTGGTTAATTCCATGATAGGTTATATGTATCTCTGATTTAATATGATTGACGCATGATAGGTTTATGGATGATGGTAGCATTAATGACATCAATGAATATAAATGAAGTAATTTTATTAACAAAATATCACATTTATAGAATGAACTAATACTATTTTTATATCAAGAATAAAAAATCTTTGTGATTTATTTTTGATTTACATGGTGAGAAGTTTATGAATATCACAAACTAATTTAGTATCCGTGCATCGCACGGGCAAAAAACCTAGTTAAGTTAATAAAAAGTACTCCGTATCTAACAATAAGAATAACTAGATTTCTAGATAGAGAGAAAACAAGAGGGAGTATTAGTGTATTACCTTTTCATGAAAAAAGGGTGTCCTCCTATCTCCGCACCCTGAAAATTTTGTCATGCTTCCCAGATATAGCAAAGACAATTTTTCTAAACAGGGAAACTTCAGTGTAGAATTCCCGCCGTAAAAGCACTTTATTTCATTGAAAAGTATACTGAGAGGAACTTCAATTTGGGAAATGTGATAGTTTCATCATGATTTTCATCAGTAATTTCTTGACCTTCACTTTCATGGCTAATGACTTGTTGCATCATACCACAATCGTCTACGGTTAAGCTTTCAAGTTGCACAAGGGAAATAAACATAGAAGGTGGACCCACAGTCTCCATTTTTCTACAGCGTTTTATACATATACTCTTCAAATTCCGAAAGCTCTGCATATTGGATTCCTTACTCCACAGCTTTATAATACTATCATTTTCATCCAAGAACAGTTCCTCCAAAGATGGCAATTTAACCTGAAACCATATCACAAAAACTAATGGTTGCAACCTTTCATGAATTTTTAAGAACTTAAACGTAAATCCAATTTCTTTTTGGCCGTTGTTCTTCCTTTTTAAGAACACCAAAACTTTTCTCAATATTGTATTATAGCACATCGTATAGTTTTGAGCTTTATAATAATTTATCTGAGTTTTATAATACATTATTTGAACTTTAATATACAATATAATTACTTTATTGGAAAAAAATGTGAGCTCCTTTATATAAGTATTGAACTCAAAAAATTAACTTGAATCTCAAAAGCAATACTCCCTCCATTCTTTTTATATCACCCCATTTCTTTATACACATTTGTCAATACTCATTTTGTTTCGATTATATCTTTAGCTACATAGTACTAAAAATTATAAAATTTTATTATTCTTAATCCTCTTATCAAGACAATCCAAAAAAGATCTCAGATGAATATATTTCTGTGAACGGATTGAGAGAAAATTGACGTTAAATACTCGATTGTGAATAGTGTCCAAAAGAGAAACTGGGTGATATAAAAAAAGGGAGGGAGTACATATAAGCTGCCCAATGTTAATTTTGACATCAAAAACTTTAAATCGGGTTTTCACTCTACTCTCACCCAAAATGTAGGTTAAAGACTCACAATATGAAATTTCTAACGTGGTCAAATTACGCGGAAGGGAATCTAAAAATAACGATTCTTCCAATTGGTTCAACTCTGAAATTTCTAGGTGACGCAGATTAAGAAATAATTCTGTTGGAGCTTTCCCTTCGCATAATCTGGTTACGTCATCGAGGTAATGTAGCTTGAGATGACACAAGTCCTTAAATCCTTCTTCGTCCAACTGAGGAACAATACTATAGATTGTTGTCCACCCTAAGGAGAAGAAATCCGCTTTGACAACTAGGATTTCTAATCTGGAAGGGCTATATTTGCTCAATAGCAACTTTAAAGAATGGGAGGTGCTTAATAAGTTAGACTTCTTAAATGTTCTCGAAATGAGTAGTGAAGAGGCTATATTCTTACCCATGGATGACCAATCTGTCAAAAACCTTGATAAATTTCAAATACATCTTGGTCAACGTAATATTACTGAAGAATGCCAGCCTTGCAATGTTCTGAGATCTTTCAGTTTGCCCATGGATTCTGGTAGCCCCTCCTCAAAATTCATGTTTGCCAATTCCAAGACCTTCAAATTTGTCATTTCTTGGAAAAAGTCAGGCTTGAGAACAGAATTGCTGTTGTCGTTGCCATTCAATAGCAAAATCTGAAGCAAATCAGCTTTCACACCACTTAAACGAGCATAATTAGCTTGAGACAAAAGTGATATGCAAGTGTATTGATTGAAAGTCTCTTTAAAGATCCATCTAGGAATGACATCCACCAAGATCATGTGACTGTCTGCATTAAGCAAGAGAAATTTAATTAGATTTAACAGTATTGGACATGTGTTTATGTTAATAGAAAATAGAAAACATTTTTTTCCACGTTACCTTTGTTCAAATTAGTTTCCGAAGCAAAAGACAACATAGATTCTCGAACAACATCGTGAACCTTTACATAATCTTTGGAATCACCTTTTAGAAGCATTGAAGATGACACAAGTTCTTCGGCCCATGTATGAGCTTGTTCTATAGCTTCGGAAAGTTTATTCACATGTTGAAATAAACCTAATCCAATACCATACCTCATCATGGTGTCAATAGATATGGTTGAACCAACAGGAAATAGGCAAGCCAGTAAAAAGAATTTTTTTTTCTTTTCACTTGCCATGACCTCATAACTTGTTCTAATAATTGAGAATGTTTCATGACGCACACCACTAATTTGACATGAAATAGGCTTCTTCAGTTCCTCAGCAAATTGTCGCCATAATGGCAACTCGTGACCCTTCAAAGAATTAGCAGTTGCAACAATGGAAAGAGGTAACCTCCACACTTTTCCAACAGTCTATCAGCAACAACTTTGTATTTCCCATTGTGGATCTCCCTTTGAACCTGAAATTGGAATAGATCTTTTGCTTCATCCGGATTCAATATACCCACCTCATAAATATTACCTTCCTGTACATTCATTGCTTTACAGACGTTTTCCTCCCTGCTCGTCAATAAAAGCTTACAATACTCACGAGGTATTCCGATTTGAAGCAGATCAATTTCTTTCCAAATGTTGTCCAAGACAATGAGTATCTTTTTAGAGTTATCATCTCTTCTCCTCGCCACCCCTGGTTTCAATCTTTCATATAGACACATTGCCCGTTGTTGTATACCATGCACATCATGCAACTCGAGACCAAGTCCTTCCGCCAACTGATCTTGAATGTATTCAATATTTGGAGATTCTGAAATTTGAACCATTACTGTTGTCTCGAATACGCCATTTGCTTTGGTGTTTGCAACTTCTTTGGCTAACGTTGTTTTCCCTGCATTAGTATAGTTAATTATGATAAGTGACTGGGAGAAATAATTATCTGAATATATTATTCACTTGTCAAGTCTAAAGAGTGTAGTGGCTTGATTATAGAGGAAGATCATAGAGTGTTGCTTACTACGAGTCTAGGGTGTCAAATAGGGATGGTAATGAATAGGATCCTATATGATCTAAATCTGACCCATACTTACAGGATCTCAAATTCTTTATGTCCGATCTCAAATCCCCTATCACCAGAACACCGAAGGGGCAAAGGGGGTGTGTGTGTGGCGTGGGACAGATTTGAAATTGTGAATCTGTGAGCTTCTAATAACTAGCATGGTAAGTTTAGTTAAGAAAGTAAGAAGGGGCAAAGGGGGTGTGTGTGGCGTGGGACAGAAGAGTGATGGGCGAGTGGTAGGAGTATGTCAAATGTTGTATCATATCTGTCCTTTTCTAGAACGATTTAGCAACAGAAAAACAAAGACGAAGTTTTTAGATTAACTTATGGTTAGGGTGTTCTTGTGCGAAGATTAGGTTTCTGAAACACCATAATCAAATAATACCA
Source organism: Silene conica (assembly GCA_029255685.2). Classification (NCBI taxonomy): domain Eukaryota; kingdom Viridiplantae; phylum Streptophyta; class Magnoliopsida; order Caryophyllales; family Caryophyllaceae; genus Silene; species Silene conica. The sequence goes on from CM055314.2 coordinate 85,298,122, forward strand.
AAACACCATAATCCCATAATACCAAAACACCAAAACAACATAACACGATAAGGCTATAATCCCATATTACCAAAACACCATAACACCATAATACAAAAACACCCCAATCCCATAATACCAAAACCATAACACATAATACCAAAATACCAAAACACCATAATCCCAAGCATGGTAAGTTTAGTTAAGAAAGTAAGAAGGGGCAAAGGGGGTGTGTCGTGTGTGTGTGGCGTGGGACAGGAGAGTGATAATACCAAAACACCAAGATTAAATTGGCGTGGGACAGGAGAGTGATGGGCGAGTGGTAGGAGAGCAGTAGTAAACTGGCGTGTGGTAGGACAGAAGTGGGCGATTGGTAGGAGAGCAGAAGTGTGCTGGCGTGTGTCAGGCGACCATGGGGCGAGTGGTAGGAAAGCAGGATGGGGAGGGCGAGTGCTAGAATAGTGATAGGCGAGTGGTGGAATTCTAGTAGGATTAAGGCGTGTGACAGGCTAGTCAACTATTATGCATTACAATAACCAAAAATATTCTTTACAATAAGTGTCTAATTTGTCTAACTTTTTGATATTGGAGCTCCCAATTTATTATGTCAAATGTTGTATTAAAAGAACAACATAAGAACACCATAACACCAGAACACCAAGATTAACAAAGAAAACTTACACCAAGATCCTCGCCAGCCACAAGAGGGCTGAGCAAAACCGGTATACCGCACCGGTTTTACAATCCGGAGCGGTACCCGGTTTTTAAAAAAATGGATTTCAAGGAACCGACACCGTACCGGTTTTTTCAAAAATTTTCCTCTTTAGACGTTTAGAGTTTAGTTATTAGTTAGGCTTTTTTATGTTTTTTTTTTCAAAAAAATTATAAACCGGTTTGAAATCCGGGTCCCGGTTTTCAATTATTCAAAACCATATCCGCTCCGGTTTAGCATAATATAATCCGGTTCAGATACCGCATCCGGAATAAAAAACGAATTTTCGGTTTTATAAATCGGATCCGATTTTTTGCTCAGCCCTACCCACAACAAGATCAACATTATCTTTAAACCTCGTCTGGTTCCAATACAGATAAAGGTGGTTGATCCGCCGCCTGTTCAGAGCATTTGAATAAGATACCAAAACAACGTAACACGATAAATCTATAATCCCATATTACCAAAACACCATAATACAAAAACACCCGCACTACACCACGATCCCAAAACATAAAAGAACAACATAAACAGGCGTGTGGTAGGACAGAAGTGGGCGAGTGCTAGAATAGTGATAGGCGAGTGGTGGGATTCTAGTAGGATTATGGCGTGTGACAGGCTAGTCAACTATTATGTATTACAATAACCAACAATAACTGCCTAATTTGTCTAAGTTTTTGCTATTTGAGCTCCCAATTTATTATGTCAAATGTGTATCATATATGTCCTTTTCTAGCACGATTTAGCAACAGAAAAACAAAGACGGAGTTTTTAGATTAACAAAGAAAACTTACATTATCAGCCTTGGGTTGCCCAGCCCGATCCTCGCCAGCATCTGGAAACCTCCTGCCTAGTTTCAATAAAGATAAAGGTGTAGGTTGATCGGCCTCCTGTTCAGAGCATTTGAACAAGATTTGATCATAATATGTATGGAATCCATGGTGTGATCATAATATGTATGGAAGCTTTAAAGTAGAAGCTACCCACACTGTGTAAATTGGCAGAGGGCACAATTAAGCTGGGACTCTCTATCCTTGCACTTAGAACACCTTTGCTTGATCTGTAAATCAAAAACGTCAAGTTAGCAGCGAGACTTAAAGGACATCGATGGTACACTGTACCATAATATGACACATTCTAACAAAAAAAAGGCAATTGACACTTACAACACCACATAAATCCAATGCCTCCTGGGATTGTTTAGCAGTTTTGATAATACGGTAGAAGAGCAGTGGCACCTTTGCCTTTGATACAAGTTTACGGTCAACCGAAGAATTTGTGCGGTAATAAAACCACGCCTCAAGTAGAGGCATGAAACACGTCAGCTCGAAGCTTGAAGAACATCTGCGATTGGAGTATATCTCTTTCAATTTCTTTACATTCGCCATCACTTTGTCAAACATGACCTTTGCCCAGTTGTGTTTCTCAAATGATTGAATATCTTCAACCAGATTCAAGACAAGGGGGTCAGCAGATATCAACATCTTGACTGTGTTAGCAGCAAAGATATATTTGTACAAATAGTAGTACATTATCCTCTTAAAGTCTTCTCTGTTTCCCTCACCTATCTTCATCGTTTCCAAACAATAGGCAGTAGATTTTCTATCCACCATCTGATTAGTATAGTGGTCAGACAATATAGTGTGATAATCGGAAGCAGAGACGGTCTTACAGACAGGAATATCCTCCATACCTTCAGGCAACCCTACCACGAGTGCCGCCTCTTCGGCGCACAACTTCATATACTTATCATTAATTAAAAATGCATCTTTTTCTGCATCATAAGTTAGTGCCAGAAATTTGAAGTTAGGCACTGATTTTTTTGTGCGGTCGCAGCTCAAAAAATTGAAAAAAGGAGTATTTTTGAAGATCTCCAATTTAGTAACCTTGTCTGCCTCATTCTCGTAAAATTTGGGCAGTTACTCCGTTTGTACCCCTCAAGTAGAATGCTATGTACAAACGGTAGAATGCCCCAAATTCTTCCGTTTGTACATTTGTCAAACATGACCGCACAATTTTACGAGAATGACAGCTACTCGTAAAATTTGGGGCATTCTACCGTTTGTACATAGCATTCTACTTGAGGGGTACAAACGGAGTAGCTGCCCAAATTTTACGAGAATAAGGCAGACAAGGTTATTAAATTGGAGTTTTTTAAAAATACTCCTTTTTTGAACTTTTGAGCTGCGACCGCACAAAAAAATCGGTGCCTAACTTCAAATTTCTGGCACTAACTTATGATGCAGAAAAAGATGCATTTTTAATTAATGATAAGTATATGAAGTTGTGCGCCGAAGAGGCGGCACTCGTGGTAGGGTTGCCTGAAGGTATGGAGGATATTCCTGTCTGTAAGACCGTCTCTGCTTCCGATTATCACACTATATTGTCTGACCACTATACTAATCAGATGGTGGATAGAAAATCTACTGCCTATTGTTTGGAAACGATGAAGATAGGTGAGGGAAACAGAGAAGACTTTAAGAGGATAATGTACTACTATTTGTACAAATATATCTTTGCTGCTAACACAGTCAAGATGTTGATATCTGCTGACCCCCTTGTCTTGAATCTGGTTGAAGATATTCAATCATTTGAGAAACACAACTGGGCAAAGGTCATGTTTGACAAAGTGATGGCGAATGTAAAGAAATTGAAAGAGATATACTCCAATCGCAGATGTTCTTCAAGCTTCGAGCTGACGTGTTTCATGCCTCTACTTGAGGCGTGGTTTTATTACCGCACAAATTCTTCGGTTGACCGTAAACTTGTATCAAAGGCAAAGGTGCCACTGCTCTTCTACAGTATTATCAAAACTGCTAAACAATCCCAGGAGGCATTGGATTTATGTGGTGTTGTAAGTGTCAATTGCCTTTTTTTTTTGTTAGAATGTGTCATATTATGGTACAGTGTACCATCGATGTCCTTTAAGTCTCGCTGCTAACTTGACGTTTTTGATTTACAGATCAAGCAAAGGTGTTCTAAGTGCAAGGATAGAGAGTTCCAGCATAATTGTGCCCTCTGCCAATTTACACAGGGTGGGTAGCTTCCACTTTAAAGCTTCCATACATATTATGATCACAACATGGATTCCATACATATTATGATCAAATCTTGTTCAAATGCTCTGAACAGGAGGCGGATCAACCTACACCTTTATCTTTATTGAAACTAGGCAGGAGGTTTCCAGATGCTGGCGAGGATCGGGCTGGGCAACCCAAGGCTGATGATGTAAGTTTTCTTTGTTAATCTAAAAACTCCGTCTTTGTTTTTCAGTTGCTAAATCGTGCTAGAAAAGGACATATATGATACACATTTGACATAATAAATTGGGAGCTCAAATAGCAAAACCTTAGACAAATTAGACAGTTATTGTAAAGAATATTGTTGGTTATTGTAATACATAATAGTTGACTAGCCTGTCACACGCCATAATCCTACTAGAATCCCACCACTCGCCTATCACTATTCTAGCACTCGCCCACTTCTGTCCTACAACACGCCAGTTTATGTTGTTCTTTTATGTTTTGGGATCGTGGTGTAGTGCCGGTGTTTTTGTATTATGGTGTTATGGTGTTTTGGTAATATGGGATTATAGACTTATCGTGTTACGTTGTTTTGGTATCTTATTCAAATGCTCTGAACAGGCAGGAATCAACCACCTTTATCTGTATTGGAACCAGACGAGAGGTTTAAAGATAATGTTGATCTTGTTGTGGGTAGGGCTGAGCAAAAAAATCGGATCCGATTTATAAAACCGAAACCGAAAACCGTAAAAAAAAAACCGAAAATTCGGTTTTTTTTCTCCGGATGCGGTATCCGAACCGAATTATATTATCCTAAACCGGAGCGGATATGGTTTTGAATAATTGAAAACCGGGACCTGGATTTCAAACCGGTTTATAATTTTTTTGAAAAAAAAAAACAAAAAAAGCTTAACTAATAACTAAACTCTAAACGTCTAAAAAGGAAAATTTAGTGAAACCGGTTTCAAAACCGGTGCGGTAATCCGGATTTCAGGATCCGGTTTCCAATTTTTGAAAAAACCGGTATACCGGTTTAAACCGGTACATATCGGTCCTTGAAATCCATTTTTTAAAAATGGGGGTACCGCTCCGGATTGTAAAACCGGTGCGGTATACCGGTTTTGCTCAGCCCTCTTGTGGCTGGCGAGGATCTTGGTGTAAGTTTTCTTTGTTAATCTTGGTGTTATGGTGTTCTTATGTTGTTCTTTTAATACAACATTTGACATAATAAATTGGGAGCTCCAATAGCAAAAAGTTAGACAAATTAGACACTTATTGTAAAGAATATTGTTGGTTATTGTAATGCATAATAGTTGACTAGCCTATCACACGCCATAATCCTACTAGAATTCCACCACTCGCCTATCACTATTCTAGCACTCGCCCTCCCCATCCTGCTTTCCTACCACTCGCCCCATGGTCGCCTGACACACGCCAGCACACTTCTGCTCTCCTACCAATCGCCCACTTCTGTCCTACCACACGCCAGTTTACTACTGCTCTCCTACCACTCGCCCATCACTCTCCTGTCCCACGCCAATTTAATCTTGGTGTTTTGGTATTATCACTCTCCTGTCCCACGCCACACACACACGACACACCCCCTTTGCCCCTTCTTACTTTCTTAACTAAACTTACCATGCTTGGGATTATGGTGTTTTGGTATTTTGGTATTATGTGTTATGGTTTTGGTATTATGGGATTGGGGTGTTTTTGTATTATGGTGTTATGGTGTTTTGGTAATATGGGATTATAGCCTTATCGTGTTATGTTGTTTTGGTGTTTTGGTATTATGGGATTATGGTGTTTTGGTATTATTTGATTATGGTGTTTCAGAAACCTAATCTTCGCACAACACCCTAACCATAAGTTAATCTAAAAACTTCGTCTTTGTTTTTCTGTTGCTAAATCGTTCTAGAAAAGGACAGATATGATACAACATTTGACATACTCCTACCACTCGCCCATCACTCTCCTGTCCCACGCCACACACACACCCCCTTTGCCCCTTCTTACTTTCTTAACTAAACTTACCATGCTAGTTATTGGAAGCTCACAAATTCACAATTTCAAATCTGTCCCACGCCACACACACACCCCCTTTGCCCCTTCGGTGTTTTGGTGATAGGGGATTATAGACTTATCGTGTTACGTTGTTTTGGTATCTTATTCAAATGCTCTGAACAGGAGGCGGATCAACCACCTTTATCTGTATTGGAACTAGACGAGAGGTTTAAAGATAATGTTGATCATGTTGTGGCTGGCGAGGATCTTGGTGTAAGTTTTTTTTGTTAATCTTGGTGTTCTGCTGTTCTTATGTATTATGGTGTTTATGTTTTCTGGGATTGGGGTGTTTTTTTATTATGGTGTTATGGTGTTTTGGTAATATGGGATTATAGACTTATCGTGTTACGTTGTTTTGGTTATGGGATTATAGACTTATCGTGTTATGTTGTTTTGGTGTTTTGGTAATGATGGTCTTATGGTGTTCTGGTGTTTTGGTATTATCGTCTTATTATATACCCGCGTAAACTCCTATTAAAGGAGAATTTACATTAAAAATACCGCATAATGGTGAAATCTTGTCTGTAGTGAAAGAGAAATAAAACAAGTGTAAACATACCAGGAGTAGATGAGATCAACGGGGATTATTAGGAACTAGGAAGAGATTTGACTTACGATATAGTAAACATGTATCATATAACTTTTTTCATATCATTTCCCACTCGTTAGGCGTAAAATGATATGAAAATCGAAGGGAAGGAAAACAAGAAAGAATAGATGGTAGTTTACATAATCCACAAAAGTTAAAAGAAAGAACGTATCTTTATTTGTAAACAAATTACGACAAAAAAATTGCTAACAATTGTAAGACAGAAAGCACTTAATACAATAATAATCTATCAATAATAGTAATTGTGAATACAGGGCAGTACTTTATTTATATACTCGTAGTAATAGAGTACTAGTATAGATCCCGCACATACATATGTGATATACATAGATCATTTACTCTTAATTTTAAAGTATTCTTTATAAACTTTTAATTTACATAAAATTAGTTTTTCATATTTAAGCAAATGAAAATTTGCCATCTCAAACAGGGCAGGCATTTTATGACACTTGGACATTCAGGACAGAAATAATTTGTAAAATATGCAAATGACAATATAGCTACTTTGAGGGGAATTTAAAATATAAGATTTAAAAAATTAAATATGCCTTATATATAAAATATAAAATTGCGTGGAGTATAAAATTTTGAATTTTTATATTTGCCTCGGTATTCGATTTATTTTCATTATTAATTTATTTTGCATTATTAAGAATAATAACCTTTCTTGTGATAATTTGTAAAATATGCAAATGACAATATAGCTACTTTGAGAGGAATTTAAAATATAAGATTTTAAATTTTAAATATGCCATATATATAAAAAATAAAATTGCCTAGTGTATAAAATTTTAATTTTTTTATATTTGCCTCGGTATTCGATTTATTTTCATTATTAATTTATTTTGCATTATTAGATAATAACCTTTCTTTTTGTACGGTAGATTAACGTTGGAATATTCAAAGGTTTCACACGATCAATTTATGGAAATTATTGTTTCCTTATTGTAGTTATACTAGGAGAGAGAAAGTTGAAGAGTTGGTGGTATTAAATATTTGTGAGGGATGTTGTAGTAAAGGAAGGTGAAAATGTGAGTTTTAACATTGGAGATTAGGCGAAGAAAAAGAAGGGGAGAAAGGGTAATATTTTAATGGTGAATGAGATGAAGGATGATGTTTTAATAGTCAAAGATGAGATTGGGAAGAAGATAAAGGTGCTATTACTAATTTTTCTGAACTTTCTGATGAGAAACTCTTTCAAAATACATGAGTCTACTACAAAAAGAAGGGCTTATAGCGTGGCTTATTTTGGGATTAGATAAAATTGAGATTATTGTAAAATCACTCGTAGTTGTTTGGATTGTTTTCATTAAATAACCTTTTAAATATCATAAAATAATTAGTATCAAAAATACATGTAATATCCTAATTTCTGATTTTTAAGTGTCAAATTTTGTTACAAAAGTGGTCTATTGAGTAGTAAATAATGAGTATATACTATTCATGCCCATGTATTGCACGATACATAAAAGTTCCTTATTCTACCATCAATTGTAAGTTACTTTTGTACATTAAAGGGTCGTTTACTTACCCACGAAATAACACATGGATTTAAATTCGTGTGAATTGCAAAACAGGCATGTTGTTTGGTTCGCGCTATTCACATGAATGGGAAGCTCTCATGAATTTCAATTCCTTCATATCATAATTAGGGAGGTTGGTTACTTAGTGAGAACAGCCGAGTTGTACTACCTTCATGACAGGCAAACAATATTTTCTAATTCGCATGAATTCTAAACCATGTGCTTTATGACTTTCTGGGCAATACAAATTCCTCCTACACGCAACCAAACTACTAACCAAACAATTAAGTGTCAAGTACATGCTAAATTAGTTACTTTATTATGGTTGATAGATCAACTCTCAATTAAGAGTCTAAAAGTCTTGGTCTCACATAAGTTGACTTAGCAAAAAAAAAAAAAGAGGAAAAAAAATTGTGTCCTCACGTATAATTATCATTAGAGCTCCAACTCAAATCCTTTGAGTAACTTCAATAGGAAAATATGCACCCTTGAGGCAATCAAAAGTTCATTAGTTTTATCTCGAGATGGCAATTCGAGCTAGGCCAGGGTGTCCGACACGAGTCTGGCACGGGCACGGGTACGACACGGCCCAAGGGAATAGTACCAATGGCACGAGCACGACACGACCGGTTTGAGTCATGCCGCGGCTGTGATTTGTGAAAAATCTCGTTTCGGCACGGGCGTGCTTAAGCACGAACCACGCACGATGGGCCTAGCACGACAGACCCGGTTTTAACCCGTAAACTTGTGATTGGTGTAATGTTGTGATTGGTGTAATGTTGTCGTTACAATTTGATTGTTGTAGTGTTGACATGTTGAAATGTTGTCGTTGAAATGTTATCATTACTTCAGCTTTATTTCATTTTTTATTTTTTTCTCCCCTAACTCTATAAATATCAATCAATTCTCACAAATTTTCTCACAAAATATTTGTCTACTTATCTTATAATCTTATATTATTACTCAATTACTCATACTCAAGTTATTAAACAAAAACTACTAAAAATATAACAATTATACAACAGTTTTTTTAAAAATAAAAAATAAATTTAAGTTTTATGGGCCAGCCCACATGCAAGGCATGATTAGCCCATGGGTCGTGCGGTCGTGCCATTCGAGCACGAAAATGGGCATGTCAGGAGTGAGGTGCAAGGAGCGGCCAGCGGCCGAGGTTGGGGTGAGTGGGCTAGCCACGACACGACACGACCAGCCCAAGCCGTGCCATTTTTAGGGGAAGGCACAATGGGGCGGCACGCGGCCCCAAATCAACAAAATCGTTGAGAGTTGGGAATCAACGAAAGTATGTTATATGGTTGAAGTTTTTTTGGTGGTTAGAGGATCGGTCAATAATAGTTTGGGTTTACTATGATGATTAAGAATTTAAGATTTAAACCGTAAGTATAATTTTAGATCTATATATTTTATCGTCTAAAGTTTAAAACGAGTCCGTATCCCTCCCCAAGAGTATATAGGACGCTATCCATTTTGTGTTAAACTTAAACGGATAGTTCGACTTAAATCAAAATTTGTGTATTTTTAGGATGTTGAACCTATGCGCTGTTTTACTTAAGTTTAAGTTAAAAACATATAATAATTTTTTACTTCTTCCATTGATATAACTACAATACTAAAATTATATTTTTAGTAAAAATATATTCACCTTTTATTCATTTTTTCAATTTAATAAATTAAACCCGTGCAAATCAAAAAAAAAAGAGGGGGAAAGTTGTTGTAAATGAAAGAGAGTATATGTTAAGGAAGTAGGATAAAAGCAGTACTAAAATCATAGAGAACAAAAAGGCAATATTCCTCTATTCAACTCCATACTATACATTTCTATTTTGTGCATTATTCAGAAGTAAGCCTTCAATTTTGATTTTTTCTCAATATGTAAGTAAAAATATATTAATGTGAGATTTTGTTTGATTAGTCTTTAGAACTACATTAAAAATATCTAGCTTTTATAAATTTTGCAATAACGTAAGTAAAGATATTTAACCCGTAAATAAGCGTTGACAAACATGAAAAAAAATATATGGAGTGTGGAGTTGAATAGAGGGAGTATTATTTGAAGAAAAAAATAAAGAAAAATACCTGAGCCTCCCATTCCAAAGACACCAATCACATTAACACCATTGGATGCGAGTGACTCTACTATCCTCCCTAAAAGCTTATTTCTGGAATCCAAGCCCACATAATCAGTTGGGATAGCCATTTCGCCTATTAGTTTACTCCGAGTGACAATATTGATATCAGGTTTGCTTCTACTAAGTTCAATGACTATGCCAAGCATATCCTTAGCTGCTACACTCAGATCATAACGATCAGAATAATAATTATAGGAAATCACACAGCAGCAACAGTTTCTGTGGCTATTTTTATTATCAGAATCCATCAACTCGGCCTTTAGTTGCTTCCTATTCCCAATAACAACATCCATTGTTTCCACACCTAACCTCACATTCTCGGGCAATGTTTTCAACACCTCCTCATTCAAAATTAAATCCCTCACGGGTTTAAGCATATTGTTAACTTTGTTTCTCAGCGTATCCACATTCGCAACGACATTGTATGTTGTTCCATTTTCATCATCATGATTATCACTTGTAATTTCTTCCTTCTCGCTCATCTTCCTGGCCTTGGCCATAATTTCTGCCACCTCCTCATCCATTTCCGTGAGCTCCTTGAATTTTCCCTTCTCCTTATGAGTTTCTAGTAAATGCATTGCAGCAATAGCCATTTTCTCATCGTTTTGCATTAGCTTCTTAAAATCATTTATAGTTCCCGCCATAAGTTTCTCCAACACTTTACTAACCTGTTTATTATTCTCATCCATATTTGAAACTTTAGTACTAGCTTGTTTATCCTTCTTATCCACATTTGAAACTTCACTACTAGTACCAGCCTGTTTATCGTTCTCCACATTTGAAACTTCACTAGTACCAGCCTGTTTATCGTTCTTGTCCACATTTGAAACTTCACTAGTACCAGCCTGTTTATCGTTCTTGTCCACATTTGAAACTTCACTACTAGTACCAGCCTGTTTATCGTTCTTATCCACATTTGAAACTTCACTACTAGTACCAGCCTGTTTATCATCCTTTGTTTTTCTTTTTGTAATATCTTTCATCACTTTCATCACCAGGTTACGCATCATCTCATCATCATCTTTAACCAACTTCTTGAGATCATTCTTCATCAATCTCAGCATAACTTTGGCTACCCTCATATTCATATTCATTAGCCTCTTCATTGATTCATCCTTGACCAAATTCCTAACACGCTCAAACCAAAGCACTGCTATAGGAGTGAGTATTTCCGAGTTATTCGCCCCCTTCAGCACCCTGGCATCAATAGTATCTTTTTCCGCTAGTAACGTGTCAAGTTTTTTGACAAGTTCTTCGAGGTTGTACTCACACATTTTGATATAATTTACATATTCTTTTATCTTAGAAATGATCGCAGACAGGAAAAATTGCCCAACTTTTACAGCTTCAGATTCTACCGATATGTTGAGACCTTTTTTTCCTATTGCACCTTCACTTTCTGGGTTTTTTTATTTCTTTTTTGTGGCAACCAAAAGTATATATTGAGTGAAACAAAAAGGCAAAAAAGAAAAAAAAAAGACGAGCAAATAAAAAAAATCAGCAATATTGTACAGAGAGGAATGATCTACTCAACATTGCTCTTAGAAAATATACTCCGCAAATTTTTTGAAAGACAGAAAAAGGATTTTGTTGACAAGTTTAGAATATAATCCAAGTTTCACTACTCCTCATCAGTTATATACTCCGTCAATTATCTGTCACTATGCTCGTCTATAGGCGATTAAACATAAACAATTCCCATTTGCTACTCCTCATCAGTTATATAATCCGTCAATTATTTTAGTCACTATACTCGTCCATCGGCAATTAAACATAAACAATTCCCATTTGCTACTCCTCATCAATTATATAATCCGTCAATTATTTTTGTCATATGCTCGTCTACAGGCGATTTAAACAATTCCCATTTGCTACTCCTCATCAGTTATATAATCCGTCTATTATTTTTGTCACTATGCTCGTCCATCGGCAATTAAGCATAAACAATTCTCATTTGCTACTCCTCATCAAATATATAATCCGTCAATTATTTTTGTCTTAAGCTCGTCTATCAGCAATTAAACATAAACAATTCTCGTATGATTGAATCAACCACCATTAATTATTGTTTACAAAGTTAACTATTAACTTGATTGAATGATTAAGCACTTGTTTATTTTAATTCAAGATATAATGTTGCGATTAATACAAATACCTAAAATTAAAAATAGATAACAATTGATTGAGACAGAATAGAAAAATTGAAGAAGAAGAATACCTAGGGTTTAATGAACGTCGATGACAACACCGTATTTGTCGGCGGGTTGGGGATCTAGGCCTATGGCGGTTTGAATAACCACCGATACTTCTTCATACTCCGCCCGCCGATTGACACTCCTCCCATTTTTAGGGCTCCGACGATTGCAATCACGATATGATGATTTTGTAAAACATTACCTTATTTTTTACTTTACGCTACTTTTTGAGTTTTTCCTCCGTTTTCACTTTTATATTCCCTTCCGTCCCAAATCATTTGTTAACTATTTATTTTTGGTAGGAAAATTTGAAAAATAATAGAAAAAAAAAAAAGATGAGTTAAATCCAATTATATAAATTTCACCAAGAAAATAAAAATAAATTCCTAAAAAATAAAAAAGAAAAAATAACAATCGACGAAAACGAAGGAAGTAACTAATTAGTTTGTGACACGTCAAAAGTTCAATATTTTCTCATTCTTTCTCCCCTTGTATATCGCCATATCGGATGGCAGACCCTTAGGGTCAGACCCTAATGGGTCGGGTATGGGTCTAAAACTTTGAGACTCACTCGGTTATGGGTCGGGTATGAGTCTTATATAAAAACTTCGGGTTCGGGTTCGGGTCTTGAGACCCTACCCGACCTTAGACCCTTATATTTATTAGAAAAAGAAAAACAAAAAACACACATACGAACATCAATAACCCAAATAATACACACAAACAGCTGACCCTTATTAGTTATCATTAATATACTATACGCATATCCAAGAACCATTAAAAAAATTGATGAAAATGATGAGTTTGGGTACGGTAAATGATATAATGGCGGGGTACGGGTAATGATACAAATAACCAAGATTTTGTAATACTTTAATCAAAACTTTGTAATTTAATTCGAACTTTGGTACATTTTATTGAATGACTCGTTAAGAAAATTGGACTTTAGGGTAGACCTTACCCGGACCCAAACCCATTAGGGTCGGGTATGGGTCCATTAATGTCAGACCCTTTAGGGTCTGGGTCAGGTATGGGCCGTCTAAGGTTTTTTACTTCGGGTCGGGTCGGGTCTTGCCGGACCCTACCCATTGACATCCCTACTTGTATGACTCGCTTTACAATCCTACGTGTCTTACCATTATATCTTCCATTTTATAATATCAATGGCTATCTCGAGTAATAATTCATTTGCAAAGAGGAAGTACAATTGAGCTATCACTTCAATCATCTGAGATGTTTCTCAATCTACTAAAACGGTTCGATGCTTCTCATTACTATGACCAGGGTAAAATCATATTTTTCTCATGAGTAGATGAAAATATGACAATCGACAAAGAAAAGTAGTTAACGATTTGTTTAGAAAGAATAGAATTCTTGAAAATGAAGTGAATAACATAAGTAAATGAATTAGTTTTTTCGAAAATATAATAGGAAAAGAGTACAACAGTGTTTGATAATTAGAGGATTTATGTTAATAAATTGATGTATCTAAGTATAAATTATTGACAAATTCATTTTATTTAATCTACTAAATAATATGCTAGGGATAGCAGTCGTAAATTAGAGGTTAATCTATTGTTTCAATGTCATTACGAAAGAGATAAACTAATAGATTATTGAGTCAAATGAGCTAAAAGTCGCAAATATGCTGAAAAATTATCAATCTCTCATTTATCAAACGCCCAAAAGTACTAGAAATAACTAAATAAGGTGTCAATTTTTACAATAACCATTTTACTTATCATAATACACTTTTAACCACGCTTGTAACACCCTCATTCACTAAGGAACCGTCCTTAACAAGACCTTCTCTGATAAACTAGCATAGTCCCGTGCATAAAAAATGTACGGATTGTTTTTGAATATATTATGCTGATTTTCTTAAAGAAAAAAAAAAAACTATTATGGTGATTATTCTCTGTAGTATGATTTGGTATAAATAATATTGTGATTTTTCTTTTCGTGTTAAAAATTTTCATCAATAAACTATTTATTGAAAATTTTCACACCTATATTTCTTATGGTGTAGTATAATTAATTCAAATTTTCTAACATATGCTTATTTTTAATGTTTAGCTGAATAGAGAAATAAATATGGTTGAATATCAAATTTTTATGTATTCACAAATTATAATTAAATGGATGGTATTTAGTGGTGGGGTCATGACAATATCTTTATTTAAAAAATAATTTAATCTTTAAATCAAGGAGCCAATGAGAGAGTTAAATTCTATTGCTTTTATAGGTATAGATAAGAGAGTTACCATCTCCGTTATCCGAGAAAGTATATCAAAAGGGACCATAAAGAAACATCTTAATAACTCTTTATGCAGAAATACGAAGGATAAACAACTCAATTACTCAAAACTAATTACATTTGATGGAGAAAATAGTCATTTACATCAATAAGACTTTACGTCATCGTGATCCCTTGATCCCTCCACCTATCACAGTAGTCAACCCTACTAAGCCACCTGAAAAGTCTCTCACTGCTTATCATTTGCCGTCAATATCAAATGGATTGACACAAACACAAGACAACGAGAAGAAACCATAATAAACACACCGCAAAAGGTGAGTAACATAATATACGGAGATAAGAATAACAAAGACAGTAGAAACATCACAAGCATACATATCAATATCAATCCCCACCAACTCCGATCTCCATAGGTACCAATGACCCTCGTCGCAATGAGTAACCGAGTTCTCATCGCAACAGGTAACTCACCCCAGTCGAAGCCGATGTCAAACCGCGGCTTGGACATCAAATTTACGCTCATTGCAACGAGCGAACACAACTCATCACATCCCCTTACGACGTGCGTCACAAGGGGCGAAATATAGGGGTGAAACAATCTCTCAAGATGGCTCACAATAATCGTTTTGGCACCATAACCCCCATAATCAGTATCACCACAATAATAATGATACCATCAACAATCAACAATACATACAAGCATATAAACTCTACTGAATAAAGAAATAGGTTATCATATACCCATGAGGCCATGACCTGGCCTTATCATTATTAATTCAGATAGCATCAATTACTAGGAACACAAATGACTCATTTAATTGGGCCATTTTGTCAGAGGCAAATGCTAGATACCATAGTACAGATACTTAGACTGGCCGGGCTTAATCCGTACTTGATCCGATCTACGACTGAAGGCTCGTGAGTGACCTGAAATATAAATTCACAGAACGAGTTTGATTCAGCCTGAATATTATATCTATTGTTGTAAACCGATTATTTATCAACTTTATGTTTGGGTCAAATATCTATCGTTATGGCCCATTCCATTTATTTGGGATAAGTTACTATTTAAAGTGCTGGAATAGAGGTGAAAATCAAAAAAGGTTGTGACTTGTAAGAGATCATAAGCTAATACGGTCTTAAGCAAAACCGAATGCACATACATCTCCAATTATTGTTGTCAATATTAAGCATAAACAATTCCACACTAAACAATTAAGTCAACCTTTTCACGAGTAATCAGTCTTCAACATGCTCTTGTCACTCTGATGTCTCATTAGGCCAGCAACTTGAATACTTGATTAAAGATTACTACCATTTTAAAAGGGATTGTTCGTCACCTTTTAACAAGGATTTTTTACTAGTTATAACTTTTAGCTATGATTTTGAAAAACTTTATTACTTTTTTTCTAAATTAATCGTTTTAATGAGATTGTCGATTTGAAAACAAATTATTTAGAACTTGCTCGGACTTTAGAGTTGTGTTCAATAAAAAAATATTACGAAATAAATTTTGACCGATCAGAATTGAAATCTCGGTTACAAATTCTGAAAGTAGTGCTTTTTTCACAATCATTTTCTTTACGAGATTTTTAGTTTGAAAAACAAAAAAAATCGTTGTTTGATCTCGTAACCAAGAGTTATGGTTGATAGAAATTTTTCTCAAGAAAAGGGATATAAGCAACTCATTTATCGTTGCAACTTTATTTTGGAAAATGTAAGATTTTTCGTTAAAATCTACTCCAACCCTTACAATATTTCCTACTGCTCACAGCCTTGGTTACAATCGTTGTAACTTATAACGGAAGTGTAAAACTACTTAACCAATTCTTCTTTTTTATCACCCAACCGTTGTACGGTTATAATGAAGTAAGAAAATAAAATAGTCAGTTGAATGAGAGAATTTTTTCAGAATTACGCTGACTGTAATAAAAAACTCCCTCCTCCTGGTCATCATTTATTTACTGGTTTTGGGACAAAGACGGACCAAAATGGATGCGTATGAACAAATTAGCCATAAAAAATCTTCCTAATATAGATAGGTAAACTAATGAACAAGAGACCTTAAAATGGAATACTAAACAAATGACCGGAGGGAGTAATATACACCTAACTAGGGGTGTTAACGAGTTGAGCCGAGCCCGAGCTTGGCCTTGCTCGGCTTGTGCTCGATTACCAAAACTCGAGCTCGAGCTCGAGCCGATCTTACCCGAACTTGAAAAAAATACGCTCTTTAGAAAGCTAGCGAGCTTTAACACGAGCTCGAGCCAAATCGAGCCTATATAAAATTGTTTATTTTTTTTATTTTTTTCTTCCGATATTTTCAATAACAAGATTCGAAAATTTTATGTAAAAATATTTAGCAAATCAACAAGATATTTGATACATATGCTACAAAGATATAATAATGATAAAATATTTTTATAAAATATGAGCATATTTTTATAAAATATGGTTAATATCTTATGTAATCTCAAATGTTCGAGTCGCTCGCGAGCTTTTCGGGTCGAGTCAGCCTTTGCTCGGCTTGACTTGTTAAGCTCTCAGTCCGAGCCCGAGCTCGAGTCGAGTTTTAACCGAGCTTTGACCGAGCCGATCTCAAGTTGCTCGCGAGCTGTCTCGTCTCATTAACAGCCCTACACGGGCTACACCTAATATACAATTGAATATAGTTCTGACATGATTAAATGGGAACACAACTTTGAATATTCTGGCCAGTATGCGACTTTATTAACAATTAACTATAAACAATTCACAATTCGCAAATATTAAAAGAGGGAGACAGATTAAGTCTACCTTTCTTGAATGTTACGGGGTAACAGCAAATTATTTAGATTATCAGGTAAAGTAATGCAGTACGCTCACCGATGACCTAGCCGGATAATATAATTCAGCTGCCATCAATTACTTGGAATCTCCATTGAGTCACTTGAATGGATCATTTTGTCCGAGGCATATACGAGATACCTAAATACAGATACTTGAGGCTTGCAAAACTGAGCCGGTTTTAATGATCGGATCCGAATGACCGGCTCGTACTCGACTCGATACTTGAACTGAGGACTCAAGTATGACCCAAACAGATTAGACCCAACTCGAATATTCATTTTGTCAATACTGATTATGAATGGAACAGTTTGTCCAACTGTTTTACTGACTTGTCTATATAGTACTTGATCATTTTTTCAATTAAAACAAAAATCAATAATAGAGACGTTTCTAGGTATTATGACATAATCGTAATGGATAAACATAAGGAGTTGTTTGGTTGCCTTTTAAAATCACAGGAATTGGAAAATCATGGGGAGTGGGAAAATTGAGTCTTGTTTGGTTGAATTAGAACTTTCCATGGAATTCTAATTCCTGCATAATGTAGGAGGTCACTCTAGGTAAGTGGAAGTTCCGCATGAATTGAAGTTCCTACGTTCAACCAAACAACATTTACATAATTCGCGTGATTTTCAGGTTCATATGAATTTAATCTTCCCGAGAATTTTATCTTCCAATGCCGAACCAAACGACCCCTGAAAACATGCATGATTATGACATGTACTAAGTAAAATCAAAACAAATTAAAGAGAAGCAAACGCAACAAATTTTTAGGAGGCTCGACCTAAACTTTTAGGGTTTTAACTAGCTGCCCCGGCAACAAAGAACCTCCACAAACTATTCTGATTGTGCATGATTGAATGGGAACACAACCTTGAATATTCTGGACACTATGCTACTTTATCAGCAATTAAGCATAAACAATTCACAACTGCATATATTAAAATGAAGCGGGAGACAGATTAAGCGTACCTTTCCTAAACGTCAACAGCTACTTCCTAGATTATCTGGTAGCATGATTAAACCTTGTTTAATGTTGATGCACACTGATGACCTGATCATTATTAATTCAGCTAGCATCAATCAAATGTATATGCAAGATACCTATTACAGTTACTACAGTAGCACTGTCAGGAAATTCAGATAGCCTTGCTTACGGTCGTCTTAATTAATTTAAGACCTCTCATGATCTCCTTCAAGTTCCACCTCTTTTTTAGTCGAGTGTGAAAGCCGTCTTAAGTTATGACGGTCTTAAACAAAAATTGGTGCAGAAAATTAGGGACAGTGTAGGCTTCATATGCCCAAAAAATGCAACTAACAAAGCAAATGTATGGAAAATTCGAGAAAAAAATATACATAATTGAGAAAGGCTTACACATAAAAGAGCAATTACGTGATATAAAGATACTATCCATCCGTATCCTTCAAACATACTCCCTTGTCATCCTGAGTAAGAGTAAAGTTTGGTTCAGAATCGGCTCAAAACAGATAATAAAAGGATTGGAATGATGATTAGAGATCTGAGAATATTTTTATGCAACATTTCAGCACAAGTTTTAACTTTTATCCCTCAACATGCCCCTCTCGTTCTTCCTGAATGATATTCAAAGAACTGCTGTAGTGAAATGGATTCTTTCAACAAACAAGAATGTTGAGCCTACTTTCAAAGAACATCTATAGTGAAATGGATTCTTTCAAAAATTCAGACTGTAAGAAGTGGGTTATTATATATTCAAAGAACTGCTGTAGTGAAATGGATTCTTTCTAAAACTCAGACTGTAAGAAGAAGTGGGTTATCATATCCGGAGCAATGGGAGCATATATAATCCTTTCACATGAAAAATGAACTCAAAATATTTTCAAAGGCAAAAGCCAAGCCAAGGAGCTATCACATAGCACCAAACAAAAGAAAGTACAGCACAAAGTGCAGAAGACAGCTGTATGCAATGAAAATACAAAACAAAGAAAACTGAAGCAGACTGCAAACCATTGAAATCCTCAGTTGCAAACCTGTAGTTTCCACGATCGATCCCAGTTGCACCTTAATTTACAAGTAGTGTTCTATTGGCCGCAGTCGCTGTTTGCAGAGGCAGGAAGTTATTCAAGTCTTGAATCTGGCCATTGGAGGGCTCGTCATCAACAGTCCCTATTGTAATCAGGGATCCCTTAGAATTGCAGAGGTGAGAATGACTTCGTGTTGGCGCAGCTGTAGATATTGATGTTCTCCGGAGACAGCGATGTCAATACCAAGTCTTCAGCATATTTGTGTTTCCTAATATAAGCAACCCCATTTTGATGCAATCAGCACCACCTCAACTATAAATGTCAACATTTCGAATGTCAGCAATTCTACATCCTGAGGAGGGAATTTATACTTTCCACGCTATATTCCACGATTGATCCCATAAGTTACATGTCCTTTTCATCGTCTGACGGACTGAATAACTGATTTAGTGGATTACTAGATAAAATTTGTCATTGACAGTCACTTGGTTTAATCCGGGAGCCCTTACAACAGCAGGAGAGGAGGACTTCATGTTGGGACAGCTGTAAATTTCGGGCCAATCCTGCACGTGTATTCTTCTTAATATAGGTGCTTTTACAGGACTCGTTGAGAAAGAGTTCAAGGCACCACACTCATAAATTCGCCACTTTGTTCAAAGACGGCAACTTTTACAGGACTGCTTGTGTAATGAAATTTTGTACAACTGATTGTGCTTCGGCAAATACTCTTCTACAACCAAACCCGCACCATTAATGTACTTGGTCTCTCTGTTTCATTAATCAATGTTCAATCTTTACAGCAAAACCTGCACCATTAATGTACTTTTACAGGATTACTCTTCTACAACCAAATTCAGTGGTATTAAAACTTATGAGGGAGAGTTTTACCACCCTTATGGTCCTACCTGACTTGAATCCGGGAAAAATCGGATGGTGTACACCAAAAAAACAATCACAGCCTTTACTTATGTTAAGGATAAAAATGAGCTAATAATGTTATTTAATTGCAGTCTTTATTTATATTAAATATTTTGTGACGGCTAATTTCTAGACATCATTCACACTACTGTTTGCAGACATACTTGCTGGTTAGATTGTAATTTTCAATTGCTAAATGGAGTACTAACAACACTCAAAAACATACTCGTATTTTAGCATTACACTTCTACAGTATGGTTTTTATATAGCTTTAAGCCTGAATCTTTGATTATTAAAAACTAAGTGGAGCTTGATTTCTTATGGAAGCTATTACTTTAATTTCTTTCGACATCATTCGACACAAAAGCCTTAATCAGCTCTAGCACTTTTAAAATAACTCTGTATTCTCCGCTATTACAACTTTTCTTCACGTGTCCCACCCTAGGAAAGCCAACAAATCAACGAATTAAAAGAGATTGAAAGCTTAGTTTTAAAGGCACAAGGTCCATTGAGGCGAGGAGGAAGGCCACAAGGTGCAAGGTGTAAGGCGGAGGCGTGCACTTTTTAACACGAGGCACACAGTTTTTACAAATAATTTTAAATAAATTTGTATTCATCAAATAAACATTTGTACAACATTTCACTTTCTTACAGTTTTGAAGAGGGGCAATGGGCCTAAGAAAAGGACATAATGAAAGAAAAGCATCACCGTTAATTAAAGCAAAAGACATTGTATTTACTCTTGTCGCAAAAAGATGAAGAAACAAAGTAGTGTAAACAAATGCAATTTGTTTGCAAAGTTCCTCATACTGAACAATCGTCCAACCTGCGCCTATGGTTTATTTATAATCCCGTCATTTATTAATTACATTATAAAATGAGTCGGACAACAGTTAGATTCCAATCTCTATTTGTACGTTAAATTAGATAATGTTTATTACTAAACCTCGTTCTCAGCATCGACAGCTTT
Organism: Silene conica; assembly: GCA_029255685.2. NCBI lineage: Eukaryota > Viridiplantae > Streptophyta > Magnoliopsida > Caryophyllales > Caryophyllaceae > Silene > Silene conica. The sequence goes on from CM055314.2 coordinate 85,319,356, forward strand.
AATAATTGTTTATTTATTCGAATTATAAATTAAAGGGACGAAATGGAAATAAATTGTTTATTCGAAGCAACAGAGTAGCAGACTAGAACATTATAAAACACCATATATGACTGACTAAATATAACTACAGTAGAAATGATGCAAAAACAAACTCAAAAAATTTAAGAACAGGCAGCTGACAGGAGACGTACCCCATCAGGGGAAAAAAAACACGATTTATGGGCGTAAACATGTCCATTTGTAGCACTGATAACAGCTTAAGCATCTCGTATATGACCGCCTTGTCCCCCTGCACCACATACATATGTAAGGCGACGTTACATATATTAACATACAAAGATACAATCACAATTTGACACAAGTACATATACAAATGAGCATTTTAATAACCTGGCCTCCATGGTATTATACTATTATGTATAGCATAAGTAACTTATCAATATCAGTGTAAAACCGTCTTACTTAATACAGTATTGTTATGCATCTATCACAGCAAGATGACCAAACCCCACTAGCTAAACATGTCGTGCAGATTCGCATAAATTTCGGGAACATCATCTGTTTCATCAGGCAAACAACTATCACCAAATCATCAGGCATAATTCGGCAAGATTTTACAATGTTATTATACAATCGCATGTTATTTGACACAGGTACATCTACAAAAGAACATTTTAGTAACCTGACCTCCATAATATTATGAATAGCATAGGTATCGTATCAATATCAGTGTAAAACCGTCTTACTTTATACAGTATTGCTATGCATCTATCACAGCAAGATGACCAAACCGCGCTAGGTAAAAACAAGTGCAGATTCGCGTAAATTTCAGAAACATCATCTATTTCATCAGGCAAACAATTCTCACCAAATCCTCAGTCGAAAACTAAAATCCGACAAATAATTCTCATAATTTCATGAAAAAACAGGAAACAATTACAACTTAGAACACTAAACCCCACGCATGAATCATTTCCAGATCAAATAGACTTTCGAGCAATGCTATGGACATATGGACCGTCTCTTTTCGATATTCTCCTCTGACAAACCGATATAATAATACTTTCTATGTCTTAATAATTTGTTTACCTTTTTCAAGCGATATTTTAATCAAAGTTAAACAAATGATTGGAACGGATTGAGAATACGTTAAGCTAATCATCAATCAAACAAACTCAAAAGATTTAACTAAATAACAGCTCAATTCATCAATTAAACAAGTTCAATCATAATAACAACACAACATGAACTAAAATGCAACATTTACCGGAATCAATAATCCAGAAAACAGTAAAATACATTAAAATAAAGTGAATGTGCATGTCATACTCACCTTTGCACAGTATGAATTCCGTAACGTAGCACCATTTGAAAATTTGAAAATCAAATTACTGGATTTCACTGTTGTTGATGACGACGATGACGACGACGAACGGAATGAATTAATTAGAATCTACGCATATACTCTCCATATCTCAGTGGGAGTGGGTCATGGATAGAGGTGACAACCGTTAGAATACGACCTGAAAACCGATCCGAATCCGATACGGAGTTAGCGGGATAGGGTTGACGGATATTGACCATTTAAGTAATTGGGTTGACTCGATATGACACGAAATTTAAATGTATCGAGTTAGGGTTGAACTTTTTTTACAAGAACCCGACACGAATAATTCATCTATTTAAAGTGTCATAATGGGTCAATAATTCAATCAAATAACTTAAAGTTAAGCATTCTCATTTATCATTTCTGGAATAATAAGGTTATAAACATGACTATTGTATTTATTATAGTCGACATGTTACAAGATAACTCGGTTAAACAAGTCGATTGGGTTGTTAAAAAATTATACGAGTTGGGTTAGGGTTGAGGCGTATGACCCATTAATCTAATTGGGTCAGGTTAGAGTTTGGGTAGAGATAACTCATTTAAAGTCGACACGGATACGAACATAAACACGACACGACCTGATATGTTTGTCAAGTCTAGTAAGACCAGTAAGACCACCCCAAGCAAGATCGTCTTAATTAGGCCACGCCCCAGAATTTATTCTTAATCACACCTTAATGTCAACTAACATATCACTTAGGCCGGAAACTTAAGCGGAAGAATTTGAAAATATGTTAATTTTTTACTAGTATATAAGAGATTACTACTTTTATTACATTTGTTGTTATTAATGTTACTTTCGTCGTACTTATTGTTACATAATTATTGTTACTTTCACTACTACAGTATTAATATTGATAATTTCACCACTCCTGTCGTTACTTCTATTACTTTCATTGTCCTGTTGGGCGTGCTTGTTAGTGGCTATGGCCTATGACGATTAACATTTTCAAGCGTGACCTGATAAATAAGTAGTCGGTTACCTGGTGTATTGTGAGATAAGTGACGTTAAAGAAGCGGATTTTCTCGGTTCTAGTGAACCGAACACTAACATGGATTAATATGATAAAATGGGGGCTTATAATGGATTATTTCCATGAAATAACCCTTAATTATTTCCAAAATACAACGTATTTGTGTATGCTAAATAATTTAACACATTTATACCAATTAATATCATAAGTGGGACATATTATTTTAAGAAAAATCTGGTGTTCTCAAAATTTATACTTCAACTAAAATTATAAAATATTTACATTGAAATCCATTAGTTAGGTCTATCACATATTGGTATCAATTAGAAAACTATATATTATAATTAATTTGTATAAATTTATTTAATAATATAGAAATCCATTGATTTCCACATTTTATATATAGTATTGATTGATTGATATAAATCCATCCGAGTTTTCTTAAAACAACATTCAAAGTAAAAAGACCTTTAAGATAGACGAGTCTAGTGCAACATATATCTAGAAAATATGATTCTTAAATTCATCCGCTTTTTCTTGAAACAATATAAATCCATCTAAGTTTTCTTAAAAACACATTCAAAGTAAAAAGCACTCAAGATAGACAAGTCTACTACAACATATATCTGGAGAAATACGATTTTTAAATCCACCGGAATTTTTGTATACAAATATAAATTCATCCGAGTGCTAGTACTAAATTTTAAAAAATCAAAATCTTAAAAATAAAACAATACAAAGCTCCAAAAATAAAACAACGTTCAAAAAAAAAAAATAATTAAAAATGCGGTGAACGTGGATCGAACACGTGACCTTCAGATCTTCAGTCTGACGCTCTCCCAACTGAGCTATCCCCGCAATTTTGACTGTTTAGGTATCGGATACTATAAATTGCATATAGTCGTTTTTTTTTTTTTTTTTTTGTTGGATAAGGTAAAGAAACTAGGTTGATCCTCTTAGATAGGACCAAATTGCATATAGTCGTTTGATGTCCATTATGTTTCGGGACTGGAAGGGGTGAGTTAAGGTCTTTACATTTTTGCTCTCGGCTAAAATCATTATTTATCTTTGTTAATAAGGTAATTTACTTCTCATTTTAATCGTGAATTTACCGCTGGAATTGAGTAAATATTATAGTAATGTTATATCGGGAATCAAATCGTGCTACCGAGAATTCTCTTATCCCAACCATAAAGTTGGGATTCAATTCTCCGCCGCGACCCAATGACTCATTTGAACCGCCCAATAAAAAACAGAGGAGTCAATTCCGACTTAAATCCCACACTACTGAACCAAACTTCCTATGGAGCTTAGATCACTTCTTCGTGAAGACATTCTTGTAGTATGTCCAACACTTTGGTTTCAATTTTCACACATCAAACAGAAATTGATTGTGCCTGGTTAGACACTTAGACATGGTCAGTGGTGTACCAGGATTTTAAGAGCATGGAACTTACCTTCGTTAGCTTCACCAGTCCATGCTCCGGCCTTCAACTTACTCAAATCCGTCTTTATATCAAGATCATTCCAATGTCATTTATATGTCTAATAGATCGAGGATGTGAACGTCTTCTTGATAATTTGCTCAACCAAACCATTTTTAAGCATTTTGAGCCATAGAATTTTCGTCAGAGTGCAGTCGCTTCAAAACCAATAGACGAAGTATATACTAGTCGCTCTTTTTACTAAGCTAAACAAATACTACTGCAGTAGCAGTGTAACAGCGTAACCTAACTATGACTACTATGTTAATCCTGAGCAGGCGAGCAGGCGATGTCCAAAACAGATGAACATCGGAGAATATGCAATATAGCGAAAGAAATCATATTTTGAGCACAAAATGAAGTAGAGCGTGTTGTATAGCCCTCGACAAACTTCTAACATGAAAAGTCTATAATGTAGATAGCAATCAGAGAAGTATATGATTATATGGCAGTGTGACGTTTTGGCTTTCCTCGCACCATATTCAGTTTACCTTAACTCGACAACCATAATATGCATTAATCATCAGGAGGAAAGTCTTCATCTGAAGCAGGGTCTAGGAACGATCCCAGCGTCTTCCTTAGAAGGCTAAACGTTCTGTCATCCTGCGCAAAGTAGAGTAAAATTTCGGTTTTTATACCTCAATACGAAGATTAAAAGGGTTGGGATAATGATCGGAGAAATAATATTCACCTTTTTCTTCTTCTTCAGGGAATCTTCAAGCTCTGCAATCTTTTCCGCGCAAGTCTTTTCTTTTTCCTGCAACGTGCTCTTTTCTTTCTTCCCTGAAACCGAAAAACCCAAGTTATTGTTTTTGTAAGAAATTGCCTATTAGGAATTTATTTTCAAAGTATGGTTGATTATCGCTCACGTAGTTGCTCGTAACGAGTGAGCAACCTCTCTTTCTCTTCATCATACTTGGAAATGGTATCTGTCAAAAGCAGCCAGGTCTACAGATCAGTAAACTTTATATACGTAGCGCATATAACTTTTTACATAGAACATAATTGTTGCCGTTTAATCTAATCAGAACAACGACCAATGTTCTCTATACTGCTGAAGCAAGGTTTCTGTTATCTTCTTCCGGACCTGATGAAAATACATGACATGGGCTATCTTGCCTATACAATGAATCAGTTACGACTAACGAGGAAATAGGAATACCATATTACGGTTGTACCAGGAGTTTACAAGAAAAGAGCTCTCAAATCCGAGAAAGTTTTGCAAGATGAAGACATAGGAAGAAGTGCTTGGGGTGCAGTTAACTGATTGTAGTAATATAAATCACAAAGCAGGATGCAGATGATAGAAACTAGTCAAGTAGTTTCATTTGTCAGTTAAGAAACAAAAAATCAGCAAACTGTTATTAACAGCGATGCTACTCAGCCGAGCAGGTGCAGTGCAGATGTCGGATAATATAGCCCATAACCGGTAAGGTCATTGACATCGGTACTCATGACCTGTATCTCCTGTATCCCGAAAAAACTTTGCCAAGTGGTTGCTGTTGTGAATTTGTGATTGGATCATCTGATTGGGATACAGCCTTACGGGTTTACAGCTATTCAGAATCCGAAACATGCACAGTCTCATTATAGCGGAGTCTTCTATAAACTTCTGTCCACCATTCTGAAGCAGTTCCGACTTCTGAAATATGCATATACGAGTATACAACGACCTATTTAATTAAGCACCATGAATGAAGGAATACCTTTTAGTGCTTGCAGATGAGTTACTTTCTCTTTGCTGAATTTCCCATAGATTGCTTCAAACTTGGCTGTTTCCTCTTTTAGTGCATTCTCGCACTAAAAAAACAAGCAGCAAGTACTTTGAGTAATTAACTGTAATTTGTTGTGCTTGCAATATACACCAGCACAAGCTCATTTAACTATTGTGATAATACGCTCTGAACATTGAATCGGGTGATTGTTTAAGCTAACCTCTTTTGAGCTCTTCGACAGCGCTTTTGCAAAAGTTTGCCTGTAAGGAAAAATGGATATTGCAAAGCAAACAACATTACAACATGAAAACACCAAGGGTATGACATTGAACCCTGAACACAGAGTTCTCATAAAGCTCACAACAATCAATATAACAATCAATGATTGAGCTATGTACCAGTCTTTTTCAACCTTAGTCTTCAACTCTTCGAACACAGACCTGATCTCTGTTGCCACACTGCTTAGAAACGAGTAAGTTAGCAGGCATATACTTAATATTTATAATGGAGCCAATTCTCTAATGCAAAACAAATACTCATAGCCTTAGAAAATGGAGTCACACTCTACTTATGGAATTGTTTGAGAACGAGATTGGCAATGCTGTTAGATAGGAGATAGCTATATGAATGGAAACGGAGTTCTGTAGAATAATACCCCGTGCAGTCGTGCATCATGCAGAGGCGTAAATGCACAGCTAAAAAAGGATTTTCAAAACTTTTGCAGTAAAAAAGGAGTCCTAAAGCATAATGTGATAAATCTAACACAAATGCTCTTACTCGGAGCTGAATCTCATTAAAGCATAATGCAATAATCAAATACCATTCCTAAAAAGCATTATTTTCGCACTTCCTCCATAAAAATGATGCTAGAAACGTATTAACAACAACATCAAAAGTCGAAGGTACGACTTCTCAACTTCACCCATATAAATTTTGTGCGTAATAAACAGTTCACAACACGTTCATTTCTCATCAGATTCAATCACAGTAATGTAGACAATATGAGGGGAAGTTGTTTTAATGATCACATTTATACAACTGCGAGCACAACTTTGCTGAACAAATACACTTTCACCTCAATCATTATCAACACCAGGAACTCAAATCCTATATCGAGCATAGAACACAATGCTAACAAAAGCAATAACCTGAAGTCGACAATCATCTAACTACGAATTTCAACACCAGCAGAAGAAATATACTCCACAATCACGTCTTCGACACAAATTCAAGGCACAATTTCTTAACATCTTATATGTCTGGAATGTCAGCGAAGACTTCAACACATACTCGCAAATTCTCATCAATAATGCATCGATCAAATCAACTAATGAATAATCGAGTCCGAACGAAGATCATTTTCCTACATAATTCACTTTAGTTCTACGCCAAATAATCACATATTACACAAAACCAAGATCCTCATAGTAAAATCAACATTATAAGCTCAAATTCAAGTTACTTTCGGAATAAATCATATAATTACAACGCAAACAACGCGAGTAATCTCTATATCACGGAATTTGAAATCAGTCACATAATTACAACAAAAATAACGCGAATAATAGTTGAATTACAGAATTTAAAATAAAATAACCTAGAAATTGTTTCTTCTTTCTTCTTTTGGCCATCGCTATGAGCTTTCTGCTTGATCATCTGCAACGCCGAGACAATTCCTTTGATCTCGCTGGAATTCATCAAATAAACAATTAAAAAACACGAAAACAATCACAAATTTCATATGAATACGAAAATTCAAACTAATTGTAAGATGTAATTAGAAGAATTGATTAGAACCTGGAAAGATCGTTGTCGAAGAAATCCTCGTCATCTTCAACATCACAGTTACGCTTCACTCGCTTAACGGAAGCTTGAAGAGCTTCAGCTTCCGTACGCTTCTTCGCACTTCCTCTAACTGCCGACATTTCTACGAGAGTGATAGAGAGAGAGTGTTCAAAAATGGAGTTTCTTCTGAGAAGCTGAAATTGTTTCGATTTTCAAGTTCGCGCGTTGTTTCCTAAAATGACGGGTGTATTTCGTGTGGTTCAACTTGTACGCTATGTGACTACTAACTAGAGTTGTCTTCGGGCCGGACTCGATGGGCTAAACTCATGCAAGCCTAGTGGGATCGGGTTAGGCCGGGCCAGGTTAAACTGGGAGAATATTTAATCAGACCCATGCCCACGGGCCACGAGTGGACTGAGGGCGGACCGAGTTTTAGTTTCCTGATTTGGGTCAGGTCAGGGACGGGAGGCGGATTGGGCTTTGTGCTAAGAGAATGAACATGGTGGGTCAGGTCGGGTCGGCCGCAGTCAACTTTACTACTGGCTTGTGTGGGTCGTGTGATGAGGGTGTAAGTGTGTAACCTGAGTGTGTAGAAGTGTAGAACCGACAAAATTTAATCCGATTCCGTTAGAATTGAGTCGGTAATTATTTCTCTTACATATTACTATTAATTACTTAATGTTGTGACCGTTGGATCGTCTTGGACAATATCCAAACCATTAACAGGCGATGAAGAGGATGGTTCTCGTATATAATTTTTTAGTAAGTCTCTCTTGAGAGTCTTTTGTTAAGCTAGTAGTGAAAGTCGGACAGACCTAGAACATAAAATATTATTTTTAACATGTAAGAGGTTTCTCGTTAACATTATCGAGAGACAGTCTCTTGATAATGTTAGTGATAATTTTCGAATAAATTACATTAGCAAAATAATATTCTATATTTTTCTGAAATTTATAAAGTCGAAATTCCGAAACATTGATTTCAAAAATCTACACACAAAAATCAATCTGAAAGGAACAAAATAGTGCTTAAAATTTTGTACAACAATTTTCACACGTATATATAATGTACGGCATACCCACCGTATATTGACGATTTTTTTAACGTGTGTCCTAAGAGCATATATTAATAGCCAAATATGAAAAGATTCGTAAAATATTTTCATGATAAATTGAAATATAAACTTATTTTTACCGTAATTAGCGAAAATATCTTATAAATCTTACCATATTCGATTTATTAGCGTGTGCCCTAAGGACACACGTTAGAAAAACCGATATAGTGAAGATAACAATCAAGTATTCAGCTAAGACAATATTCTATCGAAGGCACAATAGTCTATTGAAGGCAACGAACATATATAGTATTATTCTGTGTATCAATTATTACTCTTGTAATCTTAACAATTAAGAAGCAAATCGCGCTTGATTATGCAATAATACATCATACTTTCTATACTATAAATATTGTTAACAGCATCAATCGTACTTCATACTATTATATCACTGAAATATACAAGAAGTAGCAATAATTATACAAATCCTCAACTTTTTTTTATCATTATTATTATTGCAAGTAAATCTTAGTTGCGTAAATGGCTTCCTCTTCGTCACTCGACATGTCAAATTCAGCCATTCTTATTCTTATCGCCTTGCCTCTCGTTGAGGTCACTAGCGATGAGGACAACGCTTCAGTGCCGGTGTAAAATAGGATGAAGGAAATAAAATGGCATTACAAGGTTTATGCAAAGATATGTAAGCAAAAAATGTTAACCAAATAAAAACATCATCTCATTCTATATGACGGTTTTATTCTATATTTTGTGATCTATATATGCAAACGGCAATTTGCTTTTTTATAATTATTAGATATTATTGTATACGTTAATATTTATGTTTTATGGTGTTGTTTTGGGTCCAAAATTTACAACATATACGAGGATAATATACTAAAATAACCAACGATAATCCAAGATTAGGTAAAGTGTTTGAATTTGTTAATTAAATTACTAGGACTCTTTTATATAGTAGCATGGAAACTCGCAACCACTGTTTTAGGTTTGTATTGATAAAACCTTGGGAAGGTGAGAAAAAGATAATATCGATTACCGATCATGTATGTTAGGTGAATCACCTCTCCGATACATGCGTGTAGAGTTGCATGATGCAACTAATCACATGCATGAAACAATTTGATACGTAAATCACGTTGCCAAATTACAAGTATTGACAACAACGAAACAATAACAATAATAAGTAGTTTGCTTGATAATGAACTAAGAGTAATTGTTTTGTAAACGTTTTTTAAAGAGGTTTTCGGCGCTTTAATTTGCCTCAAATTACACAATATCTCTTTAGGGTCGATACTACCAAAGTACTTGTACTTTTATTTTGTAAATTTAAAAGTCAATATGTATATCTTTGTTCATGATTTTCATCATCAACAATTTAACATATCTCGATTACTTTCGTCTTTGACTTAATCTCGACTGCACTAATTAACATTCAAACTCGTGTTTACACAAAATACGAACATTTGATCAAATCAGGTATCTAAAATGTCTGGCTAAACAGAGCCTTAGAATTTAGAGTCCCCAAGCTAAGACATTTTTCATAAGAAAAATAAAAGTAGGTTAAATCAAGGACCAACTTATTTCTATGAAATCCTTCTATTATGTCATCTTCTTTTATCTCCATTGGTACAATAATTATTTTGTTAGAGGGTTTCAACTTCTCGTATTTTTTTATATAATTTTTGATTACGTCACAGTACGAAAATACTCTTCTACTCCCTCGGTCCCAATAATATATTTACATTTCATTACCTTTCCCACACAAAATAAAGAAAATGTACATATTTTTCAGAAATTTGTAAGGTGGAATTCCCAAAACATTGATTTCAAAAATCTACACATAAAAATCAATCTGAAAATCTGAAAAGAAGAAAATAGTACGTGCTTAAAATTCTGTACAATAATTTTCACACGTAATGGTGATGTACATATACCCACTATAAATATTGTCAACAACATAAATCGTACTTTACTAATATACAAGAAGTAGCAATAATAATTATATATACAAATCCTCAAGTTTTTTTTTATCATTATTATTATTGCAAGTAAATCTTGGTTGGGCAAATGGCTTCCTCTTCGCCACTCGACATGTTAAAGCCATCCATTTTTATTCTTATTGCCTTGCGATGAGGATAACGCTTCAGTTCCAGTGTAAAATAGGATGAAGGAAATAAAATGGTATTTATGAAGTTTATCCATGTAATAAATGAGTATTAACCCAATAAAAACACCTCTCATATTGTATGAAGGTTTTATTTATTCTTTAATTTGTGATCCTATATATGCAAATCACAATTTGCATTTTTATAATTCTCATGTATTGTGTACGATAATATATATGTTGAATTGTGTTGTTTACAGCCCAAAATTTACAACATATACGAGGATAATATACTAAAACGGTTTTTCTAACGTGTGCCTGAAGGGCACACATTAAAAAATCAATTATGGAAATATTCACAAGATGTTCTCACTAATTATGTTAAAGTAGGTTTATACTTGAACTTCTCATGAAAATATATTGTAAATCTTTCCATATTCGGTTTATTAATGTGTGCCCTTAGGGCACACGTTGGAAAAATCGTGACCAATAATGGGTTCGAATAGTCGCTATTCTGTGAAAATCGTTAGACCCGTTTTTTATTATGCAATAAACCCGTGGACATGACCAAATGAGGGATTTGCTCGTATTAAATCCAACCCGGCCTATAACTCATACGATTTAATCGTAATCAAGCTAGCTCTAATAAATAGACTAATAGTACAACTCGATTTGAGACGATAGTTTTATATTCATAAATAACGCCTATAATACGATTATATACATAATAATTAAAGATGACTAACTTTTTCTTTATATATACGTGACCTTTTTGTCTAAAAACAAAAGTTTATTACGGTCCTAGTCTCATTACAAATTTATACCGTGCCGTCTTTTAAAATTGCATAATTTTAATTATAATTTTGCTATTAGTTACTGTTCTATATCTCTATATAAAATTGCTCACTTCTTAGCATCTCATGCTACGAACTGAGGAATTTTCTCTAATACCCCACCAAAAAACATTTAATTATAATCTTGCTCAATGTTTTCAAAGTTTCACCTAAAAAACTTAATGTTACATGAATAAAAGGAAGTATTGACCAATTATAATTACACTACAATAATAATAAAATGGATCGAAATTATCTTACCATTATTATGCCTCAACATTACCCCATTAACAAATAATATCAGTGCATATATAATTAGGGCTTGTTTGGTTGACGACATAATATCAGTGCATATATAATTAGGGCTTGTTTGGTTGACGTAAGGGAATTAAAGTTCTCGAGAATTTCAAGATCACATGAATTTTCAATTTATGTGAATTCGCAAAAAGTGTTTAGTTCGCATATGAGAAGTTAATTCATGCGTTAAGTTTCAATGACCAAGGGGGAACTTGGTGAGTGACTTCCCAAATAATAATGGAGGAAGTTAATTCATGTGGGAAGTTCTATTTCCCATGATCTTGGCAACCAAACATCATGATTTTACACTTTCTAGTAAGTTTAACATCTCATAATTTTAATAGGTAACCAAACAAGCCTTAGTCATGACCAAGTCAAACCCTAATATCATTTACCTATATTTACTCCTCTCGTCTCTAGTTGCCTTACTATTGTCAACTTTAATTTTACTATTCTAATTCACCTCACTTGCCTCCACAATCTCACCCCATCATTCCCTGTACTGCGTCATTCTCTTCAATAACTCTTTTTTCAATCTCATTTTCCTAACTTCACTATCGTATATTTACCCTATATTTTAGTATTTTGGTCGTGGTTATTAAAAAAACTCCAATTTTAATATTTGTAAGTATACTGCTATTCTCAAGTCTACAGCATTCAATATATTCTTATTTATCAAATCTTCATTTATTTTATATATTTAGAAAGGTACTTAAATTAAAGTCAATTCAACACACATGCAAATAATAATAATATGGTATCAACTAATCCTATTTATTATTTTTTTCCAATCTTATCTTTTCTATATAAAAGCAGAATCATTTCAAGCCTCCTGGTGCATCCATGTCATTATATATAATAATTTATCTTTATTTATTTATTGTTAATGTGGGACCCATATACTAGACTTTGGAATTAGTTTCTTGAAAACTACCGCCTTCTTTTATACGGATTTTTTTTATGTTTGTGATTTACACTTAATAAAGTAATAAATAATGTCTAATTTAAACAAAATAATACATTATTTTTTCCAATTTTTTTACTCCAATAATAAATAATAAATTAAAATTACTAATTCAATCCAATCTTTTACAACACTAATCAATTATATACACAAATGGACACAAAATCAATATTATTACAAAAAAATTATTGTTGCAAACAATATTAAATAAAAAACAAGCACTTGACATATCTGATTGTAGAAGTGATGAAAAGAAGAGATGCATTTATAATATGAAAATAAAGAAATTTAGGATTAGGATGATAGCAATATAGGGGAAAAATAATAGTAATCTTTAATTATAGATAATGTAATTGTGCAAGTCGAGACACATTCTGCATAAATTATTAAAACAATGTTAGAAATTGTATTAGTATGAAAAAATTCAACACAAAATGAAATTTGCATCACATTGGAAATATTTGGATGAGTTAGGTTAGACCCCATATGGGACGAGTAATTGCGGAGCCATGTGGATAGGGTCGGGTCAAGTGAGACACATGTAAACGGGTCAAGTAATTATCCAATAATATCTTATTTCTCATATATTCTCTCCCCGTCCAAATCTTTTTTTTCTCACGCCTTTGTTAATTTAATTTCCTAATAAACGATTATCAATTCGTTTTTTCGCGTGTTAAATTAATTTACCATGTTTGTACACTAAATACATGCATTTTTTCACCGATTTAAAACATGTGTAAGTTGTAGACATATGCACTATTGACACGTATTTTAATCTATTATCATTATCAAATAAATAAAATAATCATATTTTTTGTTTTAAATATTAATCATTATAAACTACAAGAAAATACTCATTTTGCGACGGACTGAAATTTCGTCGCAAATATAGGGTTGCAACGGAATATTGACTTGCGAAGGATCCAAAATTTCGCAACCCGTGAACTGAAAGTCAAATGGCGGGAAGGTTTGCGACGGAAAATCCGTCGCAAATATTGACTCTTGCGACGGAAATTCTGTCGCAAACCCTTGACCATCCTTGACCAAAATCAGGTCAAGGGTCAAAGTCAGCCTTCATTTGCGACGGAAGACATAAAGAGCCAATATATTAATATTCTAAAAAATATATTAATATTCTAAAAAATATACCCGTGCAATTTTGCACGGGTTGAAAACTAGTTTATATAAATACTGAATCATTTATCAAGCTGTGGTTGCGCCACGTCATTCATCCAACTTTATTTTTTTTTTATTTTTTTTAATTGACTCAGGTGGGTCCCGCATAATATTTAATTATTTTCCTGCACCATAACCGCCCAATATACGTATTCCAAATAAATGTCTAAAATCGTAAATTCAGAAATATTACGAACATTTTTATATAAATCATGAATTTAAATAATTAGAAATACACATTATCTGCGTGATAATTAGACCACAATCTTATCTATACTAATACAGAAATATTTAATGAATTCTGGTGAATCTACGTCATTAATCCATCATTTTATCTTTTTTTATAATACAATTATGGTGGGACTCGTATCGTTGTTTACTAAATTAATTGTCGAATAAATGTTTGCGTTTCATTAGTTGTGTTATTATTACGTACTAATTCTTATTTATTTCGTAAACAATAATTTATACGTAGACGATTATATTTATAACGTCTGACTTATATATTATATATTAAAATATATTGCTCATGTCGATTTATACATAATTATTAAATAATGATTTATGACTACAATCAAAATTATAATAAATAATACATAATTATAATAAATACTAACCAAAATTACACTAATTGATATAAAAATGTAACAAAATAAAGAAAATGATAAAAACACGATCGAAATTTCAAGTACAATTTTCATGACAGTACTAAATTAAAATAGCAATAAGAATAAACTAAAATAACAATAACGTCAAAAAAAAATATTTTCAATGTCAATGATATTACAAAAATCTTAATCAGTTATATCATTTAGCCAAAAATTTCATCTTCAAAAATATATTCGCATTATTAATAGAACTATTTAAAATAACAATATTATTAAAACGAGCCCGTGCATTTTTGCACGGGGCTACAACTAGTGGTGTATTAATTGATTATTTTGAAAGAATGATACTTTTATGTGGTATAACTTTCTCTATCGTTTAATATGACTCGGATATTACTTGAGATAAATTTGTAAAATTAAGTAGGGCTGAACAAAAGCGGTATACCGCACCGGTTTTGCTTTAAAAACCGGTATTCGGTTTTTAAAAATTTTCATTTCATGATACCGGTACCGGTTTTTAAAAATTTTCATTTCATGATACCGGTACCGGTTTTTAAAAATTTTCATTTCATGATACCGGTACCGCACCGGATTTATTCGGTATACCGGTTTTTTCGAAAATGGAAACCGTATCCGGAAATCCTGTTTAACCGCACCGGTTTTGAAACTGGTTTCACAAAACAACAAAAGCCATGTTTTCCTTGTAGAAAGTGTTATAAATTACAATAGAATTTGGGAAAATGATTTCTTAGAAAAAAAAAAGAAATTAAAAGCAACGCTTTGTGTTTGTGTTGGTACAAAAATATACAACTTTGGAAAATTTCAAAAAAAAAATATAAACGAAACACTGAACAAAGGTAGAAAAATCGAAATATATCTATAAAATACGAATGAAACATCTCATTAATGAACAAACATGTCATTACTTTAGATTTAGTTAGACAGCTTAAGCTTAGGCCTAGAAAGTTAGAATATATTTTAGGATTTTTTTATTAAACCGGTTTAAAAACCGGGGTCCGGTTTTGAATAAATGAGATCCACATCCGCTCCGGTTTAACACTAAAAATGCGGTTCGCATACCGGTTTCATAAGAAAAACCGAATTTCCGGTTTTTTATTTGCGGTTTACGGTTCGAATGCGGTTTAAAATTCGGATCGATTTTTTTTGCTCAGCACTAATATTAATCTTACATTATTAATGAACCTGATGTAATTTGGAAATGAACAATTTGTAATTTGTAATTGAACATTTTGAAAAACCAAGTGTAAAATGCTGCAATAATTAAATTCTATGTAGATAGTGGGTGTTGAAAATAAGGAAAACTAAAAATGTTATTTGGCTTGTTGACTTTCAACCACGGAGCGCCGTATAGGCTATATGGTTGTTGCTTTAATAAAGAAGATTGATAGATGAATCATCTCAACCAAAATCTTAAAGGTGATGGTTGAGGCCCCACTATGGGTTAGTTTGCACAGGCTCTCCCATACCGTGTGCTGCGTTTCCACTTCGCGAGTTTTTGATGGGTTTTGAGGTTGCCAGGATTCGAACCCGTGACCTTCGATCACACTGACTCTGATACCATGATAGATGAACCATCTCAACAAAAACCTTAAGGTGATGTGCGTGACGATGTGGACGCACGGAATTGCAAGAAATGTTCTTATATTAATATAGATAAGATTATAAACAATGGTACAATAATTATTATTATTATGTGAGATGGTTAGTTCTCGTATATAATTTTCCAGTAAGTATTCCGAAAGATTGTCTTTCGTTAGGCTAGTGAGAGACATATTATAAAAAAGAAAATTATCTTTAACATTTGAGAGTTTTCTCATTAACATTATCGTGAGACCAACTCTTTAAAAATTTTGTTATAATCTCGAGTACATTACATTAAGAAAATAATCTTCTATATTTTTCTGAAATTTATAAGGTCGAAATCTCGAAACATTTGATTTCAAAAATCTACACACAAAAATCAATCTGAAAAAACAAAATAGTGCTTAAAATTCTGTACAACAATTTTCACACGTAGGCGTACCCCCTATATATTGAAGATAACAATCAAGTAACCCACTAACACAATTGATCATGTTTGGTAAACGACATATTAATCAATTTTTAACATATTTAAAGGTTTTGATATGAATGACCAGTCAACGTGCTAATTTGAGTGTTTGATAAACAACATATCGAAACATCATATTTTGGTCAATATGTTGTTTTAAACTAGGAAATTTACTACGTTTTAAAAAAAAACTAACAATCTACTAATCGTAATTTGCTAGTTACCCATACTCAAATTATTTCTGCTAATTAAAATATGTTAGTCAAATCTTCTATTAAATCTGTCATTTATGATCTATTGTGATAATCTGCTTATGCTAAAATCAATACGTTGTTTACCAAACATTTATATTATTATGTGTATCAATCATCACGCTTGTAATCTCAACAATTAAGGAGCCAAGCACGCTTGATTATGCATTAATACATCATACTTTATTCTATACTATAAATATTGTCAACAACATGAATCGTTCTTCATACTAATATACCCCTAAAATATACAAGAAGTAGCAATACTTATACAAATCCTCAACTTTTTTTTATCATTATATTATTATTATTGCACATAAATCTTGGTTGTGCAAATGGCTCCCTTTTCCCCACTCGACAAGTTAAATCCAGCCATTTTTATTCTTATCGCATTACCCCCGGTTCAGGTCACTACCGAGGACAACGCGTCAATCCCGGTATAAAATAGGATGAAGGAAATAAAATTGCCTTTATTTACAAGGACAATAATTATAGTAAATATTAACCAAATAAAAACACTGTCTCAATATGTATGACGGTTTATTCTATAATTTGTGATCATATTTATGCGTACCACAATTTTCATATCTTATGCATTGCGTGTATTTGTGTACGTTAAAATTTATGTTGTATCGTGTTGTTTTGGGTCCAAAATTTACAACATATGTACCAAGATAATATACTAAAAATAACCAAGGATAATCCAAGATTAGGTAAAGTGTTTTCATTTGTTAATTAAATTATTAGGACTCATTTTTAAGTAGCATGGAGACTCGCAACTAATGTTTTAGGTTCGTATTGGTAAACCTTTAGAAAGGTGAGAAGAAAATGTTACCGGCTGCAAATCATGTATATCAGGTGAATCACCCATCCGATAGATATCCTATACATGGTATAGAGTTGCACGATGCAACTAATAATAACATGCATGAAACAATTTGATACGTAAATCACGTTGCAAAACTACAAGTAACCAAACAATAACGATAATTGGCTGCTTGCTTGATAATGAACTAATTGTTTTGTAAACGTCTTTCTAAAGAGGTTTTTGGCGCTTTAATTTGCCTCAAATGACACGATATCTCTTTATTAGGGTCGATACTAACAAAGTACTTGTACTTTTATTTTTTTAAATTTAAAGTTAATATGAGTATATCTTTGTTCATGATTTTCATCATCAACAATTTAACATATCTCGATTACTTTCGACATTGATTGAATCTCGACTGCACTAATTAACATTCAAACTCGTGTTTACACAAAACACGAACATTTAACCAAATCAGATATCTCAAATGTCTTGTCAAACAAAGCCTTAGAACTTAGAATCTTCAAGCTAAGAACTTTTTCATAAGAAAAATAAAAGTAGGTTAAATTAAAGACCAACTTATTTCTATGAAATCCTTTTGTTATGTCATCTTCTTTTATCTCCAATGGTACAATAATTATTTTGTTAGAGGGTTTCAACTTCTCGTATATTCGTATATATTATTTGATTACGTTACAGTAAGAAAATAATCTTCTACTCCCTCTGTCCCAATAATATATTTACATTTCTTTATCTTTCCTCACAAAATAAAGAAAATATACATATTTTTCCGAAATTTATAAGGTGGAAATCCCAAAACTTTGATTTCAAAAATTTACAAAAAAAAAATCAATGTGAAAATCTGAAAAGAAGAAAATAGTGCTTAAAATTCTGTACAACATACCCACTATAAATATTGTCAACAACATGAATCGTACTTCAAACTAATAAACAAGAAGTAGCAATAATAATTATATATACAATTCCTCAAGCTCTTTTTTATCATTATTATTTTTCCAAGTAAATCTTGCTTGGTTGCGCAAATGGCTCCCTCTTCCCCTCTCGACAAGTTAAAGCCATCCATTTTTATTCTTATTGCCTTGCCCCCAGTACAGGTCACTAGCGATGAGGATAACGCTTCAGTTCCGGTGTAAAATAGGATGAAGGAAATAAAATAGCATCTACCAAGTTTATGCATGTAATAAATGAGTGTTAACCCAATAAAAACACATCTCATATTGTATGAAGGTTTTATTCTTTAATTTGTGATCATATATATGCAAACCACCATTTGCATTTTTATAATTTTTATGTACTGTGTACGTTAATATATATGTTGAATCGTGTTGTTTACGGTCCAAAATTTACAACATATACAAGGATAATATACTAAAACGGTTTTTCTAATGTGTGCCCTTATTAAAAATTGAATATGGAAATATTCACAAGATGTTCTCACTAATTATGTTAAAGTAGGTTTTTATACTTGAACTTCTCATGAGAATATCTTGTAAATCTCTTCATATTCGGTTTGTTAATGTGTGTAACCTTAGGGCACACGTTAGAAAAATCGTGACCAACGATAATCCAAGGTTAGGTAAACTGTTTTAATTTGTTAATTAAATTACTACGACCGTACCTTTTTCTTATAGCATGGAGAACCGCAATCACTACTATAGATTTGTATTGATAAACCCTTGGGAAGGTGAGGAGAAAATTATATACAATAAATGGCGTATATCAGGTTAATCACCCTTCTTCTACACAAAATTGACAAGTTCGTCTTTTCATCTTTTGTATGAAATAAAACTAGCTGTCATTAGGGTCTTTTTTTATTAGAGTTACGTTAGTTATTAAAAAAGTTAAAACGATGAAGTGAAATGGTTGTAAATCATCAATCAATATATATACTTAAAAGAAGAACTTTTCGAGCGAATTTATTGGCTATTGTTTTAGAGCAATTTTATTGGCTATTACTTTTGTTAAATAAATTAAGCATATAAATAAAAAAATAATTAAATAGTAATAAAATATCAATTGGATAATTATTGTTTTTAAAGCGATTACATTGGTCATTACTTTGGTTAAATAAATTAATTATATAAATAAAAAGATAATAAAATAGTAATAAAATATCAGTTAGATAATTATTGAATTAGTTAATAAAATAATTGATTTCATTAGTTATTGTTTAAAGCAATTTCATTGGCTATTACTTTGATTAAATAAATTAAGTATATAAATAAAATAATTATTAAATAGTAATAAAATATCAGTTGGATAATTATTGTTTTTAGAGCGATTACATTAGCTATTACTTTCGTTAAATAAATCAAGTATATATATAAAAAGATAAAAAAATAATTAAATAATAATAAAATATCAGTTGGATAATTGTTGAATTAATTAATAAAATAATTGATTTCATTGGTTATTGTTTAGAGCAAGCTCATTGGCTATTACTTTGGTTAAATAAATTAAGTATGTAGTATATAAATAAAAAGATAACTAAATAGTAATAAAATATCAGTTGAATAATTATTGTTTTTAAAGCGATTACACTAGCTATTACTTTCGTTAAATAAACAAAGTATATAAATAAAAAGATAAAAAGATACTCCCTCCGTCCCGATCAATTGTTATCTATTGCTTTTGACACAAAGATTAAGAAAAGAAGTATAAATGAATCTAGACCACACAAATTATATGGCCCCACATGTAATCAAATGCCATCCACAAAAAGTTGCCAAAAATGGAAATAGATAACAATTCAATGATACACCCAAAAATGGAAATAGATAACAAATGACCGGGACGGAGGGAGTAATTAAATAGTAATAAAATATCAGTTGGATAATTATTGTTTTTAGAGAGATTAGATTGGCTATTACTTTGGTTAAATAAATTAAGTATATAATAAAAAGATAATTAAATAGTAGTATAATATCAGTTGGATAATTATTGATTAGTTAATAAAATAATTGATAACTAAGAATTTTGGCTACCGTAAAGTTATTGTATAATTTGTTGTTTCCCTTCTCTTATTTAGTTAATAGCATAAATAGATGTATTGATGAATATATTGAGCACTTAATTTTACGAGGTATAATTAAAAAATACAAACTACGGAATACGAACACATAAGAATATGGGCTAATGTAAGAGGATTAAGAGTTTAAGGGAATCACGAACTAAAAAATACGAGCACAGAAGAATGCGAGCTATTAACCTAATAATACTGGCTAATATAAAAAGAATACGATCCGAGCTATTAAGCTAAGAATAAGAACTAATGTAAAAACAATACGAGCTATTAAGATAAGACGAGTTTTAAAATACGAGCAAAAATGACAAATGAATACAAGTTAATGAAAAAACAATAAGAGTTATTAAGATAAGAAGAGTTTCAAAATATGAGTACAAATGAATACAAATACGAGATCAAAAGGATCTCGAACTTAAATATACGAGCACATAAGAATACGGCCTATTAAGCTGAGAATATGAGCTATTGTAAACAGAATACGAAAACATGAGCTAATTGAAACACTTCTCGAACTAGAAAAGTAGAATCAAATTTGAAAGACGTCAAATTTCATGATATAATAAACATTTAAGATTAGAAGGTATAATTAAAAGAATACGAGCTATAAATTACGAATACATAAGAAATACGATCTAATGTAAAATGAATAAGAAATTAAGAGAATCAGGAACTAAAAAATAAGAGCACACAAGAACACGAGCTATTAACGTAAGAATGCGAGCTAATAAAGCTATTAAGCTAAAAATACGAGGTAATGTAAAAAATACGAGCTAATGTAAAAAATTCGAGCTATTAAAATAAGAATACGAGCGTATAAGAGGATCATGAACTTACAAATATGAGCATGTAAGAATACCGAATAATATAAAAAGAATACGAGCTAATGTAAGAAAAATACGGGCTAATAAGAAAATAATACGAGCCTGATACATCTAATGTTTTATTAGCCCTAAAAAACAATCATACCTGAATTATTTTTTATATATGGCTATTATACTAAGTATTTTTAGAAGATTAACTGTTACGATAATTACTTTGAAACTACGTCAAGATATTACCCGGGCAACGCCCGGGCATGAAATCTAGTATATATAATTAAAGGAGGTTTTTTTTTCGGGTGACGTGGTAGTCTCCAACTTTTACAAAACACTACATTTATAAATAATAATTTATCTATAATTTTTCTATTAGAATTAGAAAATAAGAAAATAATAAATTATACCATTTTTATATTAGAATTAGAAAATTAGAAAACAGATGATTAAAGAATAATTTATTTATAATTTTCCTATTAGAATTCGAAAGTAAGAAAATAATAAATTAATTACAATTTTTCTGTAAGAATTAGAAATTTTAAAAATAGTTAATTAATTATAATTTTCCTATTGGATTTAGAACATTATTATTCTTTAAGATTTGTATACATACTATTGAAAGTTATTAAATTTATTCAACGTTTTTATTAAAAATGATGAAAATGGAAAATGAATTAGAAAATAATTGATTATTTACAATATTCCTATTAGACTATAAATATAAATATTAAAGACCACAATGATGTAGATAAGTCAAGTGGAATAATTGTGTGGATGACATGTATTTTAAATGAGTATTAAAATGTATTTCATAAACAACAAAATATTTGTTCCGACATATAATTTATTTATTATTTTTCTAGAAGAATTAGAAAATTAGAAAATAGATGATTACATAATAATTTATTTATAATTTTTCTATTAGAATTAGAAAATAATAAAATAATAAATTATTTACAATTTTCCATTAGAATTAGAAAATAAAAATATAGTTAAATATTTACAATTTTCCTATTAGATTTAGAACTTTATTATTCTTTAAGATTTGTATATTTACTATTTAAGATTATTAACTTTACTCAACGTTTTTATCAAAAATGAAAATGGGAAATGAATTAGAAAATAGTTGTATTTAAAATGTTCCTATTAAACTTAGAATATTATTCTTTAATATTTATATACTACTATTTAAGGTTATTAACTTTATTCAACATTTTTATTAAAAATGTAAATGGGAAAGCGGAAGAAAGAAATAACTCCGTTTGTCTTCATCTTAACATTAAACTGAGCCAAAAATAGTCTCACATGGGGATATGAGCTAAGACAGAATATGTTATTGTTCTTTATTGTAAAACCCCTCGCGAAAGCGGAAATATAAACATACAAAAGTACCAAAAATGCAGCGGAATTAAAACTTTTTAAAGAAAACAACATGCGAGAAGTCTTAAACTGAAACAGAAGCTGAAACTGAAATAAAACCAAAATAGATAAGTAACAGTTCTAAGTATCAAAACCAATATGTACATCAGCCTGTGATGGAACATCCCTACAGGCACCAAAACAAAAGTAACAACTACGAGTCCAGCTAAACGATATAAGGTAAGTCATATGATGACAGCAGGATCATCACTCGCTAGCTCTCGTGAACCCATCTCCAACCAGCATGTACCTACATACATGAAAACATGTACGCCACAATCAGTGGGGAGTGACTAGAGTTCTCCTAGCCACCTCTTGTGACAACACGTAACATATAAACAATACAGAATACTCCAACATATAACAACATGCGAAGCATAAACATCTCATCATCTGATCTCTTACTAACATGCGATTACAATGCACGACTCTCAACCAACTTCATAAACAAATAGGAAGGAGAGCCGGTTTCCCTACTGGTTACCCAGTCGGGGGGGGGGGGGGGGGGGGGGGTCTTTCAATCCAATTATTTATGAAACCGAACTAAGAGTCATCCAATGCCTTGGATGATTAAACCATAAACATATATACATCATTAACCTACTATGCATATCTGACACTGTACCATCATCAAGGCAAGCAGATATAAAACAGCAAGTACAAAGGTTCAGAGGCGACATCTTAACGCATAACCTATGTACTAAAACAATCAGCAAGTATAAGGTTCAGAGGCGACATCTTAACGCATAACCTATATACCAAGTTCACAATATCAAGCAAGGACTCAGAGGCGAAAACTCAACGCATGGACCGGCTATCACAGAACACTAGACTCAGAGGCGAAAACTCAACGCATGGACTAGCATTCAATTCACTATCACAAGTAAGGAACTCAGAGGCGAAAACTCAACGCATGTTCCCCTACCACATCACAAGATACTAGACTCAGAGGCGAAAACTCAACGCATGTTCTAGCACCAAACACCTGCACTCCGGGTAAGGTATGACAACCTGACTGCCCCGTCGTGCAGTTGCTCTACTCGTCAGACTCAGAGGCCAGCTTAAGACATGTCCTGACGCGATCACACATACATGTCTGGACTCAGAGGCGAAAACTCAACGCATGTCCCAGACACGACAAACAGACATGTATGGAACTCAGAGGCGAAAACTCAACGCATGTTCCCATACACGACAAACAACTCACGTATTAAGTTCAGAGGTCAGCTTAAGGCATAACTTAATACGCATCAAAACAATACCATCCAAGTCTATGAACTACTCTATAGTTCTACCTTTAACTTCTAATCAACACTTAATTGACCTCGAGAACTAAGATGAGGGAGAGCCGGTTTCCCTTTCGGTTGCCCGACCGGGGGGTCTCTATCCTTACCCTATTCCCGAACCCAATATAATGTTGTCCATCCTCCGGGGACCTCAAATACATGTCAAAGGTACACAAAACAAGTTTCAAGTAAAACCGATTAACCGTTTGAAAGTTACGATCAAATTACGAAAAACCTCAAAATAGCCTACAGGGGTCCCCAGCCGGTCGGCAGGCAGCCGGTCGGCCGGCTGGTGACCTCTCAGCCTTCCTTCTTTCTTTTCCAAAACGAGACAACACAAAGGGACTCCCAGCCGGTCGGCAGGCAGCCGGTCGGCCGGCTGGGACTCCATTTCCCTAGCCTTCACTAATTCGTAAACCAACCCACATGCACTCCCAGCCGGCTGGCAGGCGGTCGGTCTGCCGGCTGGGCTCCCTCTCTTTCCTAAGTTCGCGTAAAACGACACAAACACATCATAAGTGACCACCAGCCGGTCGGCAGGCAGCCGGTCGGCCGGCTGGCAGTCCCAAGCCAAGTTTCTACAAAAATACGAAAAATACCAAGACACGCTCCCAGCCGGTCGATCGGCGGCCGGTCGGTCGACCGGCTCAGAGAGCCTGATACGCAAAATCGGGATTTTCAGCTTGATCGAAAGCATCACAAATCGACTCCAAAACTTCAATGAATGCTACAATATGATTTGCCCAACATTTCTAATCATTCAACATTACTTTCTACCAGCATCAAATCCCATAACAATCCTCAAATGATAAAATCAATGTATCCGTCTTAACTTATGAAAAACTGAAAATAAACTTATGAGTACATTAAGACATCACCAAGCATGAATTCCTTCAAACAACACACTCCTAAGCATGTTTCTAAGTTCATTAAACATCATACCTAACCAAAATCAGAATCAAACATAAGAAACACAACAAAAGTGCTAATATACACACAAAGGCCGAGTTTCTCATTATCGTCACCTTTCAAGCTTTCCGGCTAAAGATCTTCCTCCACAATGTAGCTATCGATGTCCGGGTTGTCCAATCCTTCACCTACAAACATGAAAAACGGGTTTAAGAACACAAAAACGGAATTTGTGTAAAACAGGCCAATTTTCGAAATGGAGGAATTGAGAAACGGAAGTGATAGATGGAT
The DNA here is from genome assembly GCA_029255685.2 of Silene conica. Taxonomy (NCBI): domain Eukaryota; kingdom Viridiplantae; phylum Streptophyta; class Magnoliopsida; order Caryophyllales; family Caryophyllaceae; genus Silene; species Silene conica. The sequence continues at coordinate 85,344,654 of CM055314.2, forward strand.
TGGAAATTGAACAAGGATTCCGGAAATGTTATCGTTACCTCAATTTGATCGACGGATGATGAAGAATTCCTCAAAAAGAGATGAATAAAATGGAGGTTTTGTGAGGATTATGTTTTACAGTGAAATGAAATGAAGGGGATGCAATTGTGTCGATGGAAGGGTTTATGGGGGGTTTTATGGACTGTCCTTTCCGGGTCAATTAAACGGGTCGGACATTTGAACGGATATTTAAGATACGGGAACTTAACCTTGCCAAATTGCATTCGTCTTAAGGACTTGAGGTTCTTAAGACGGATCTTATCTATTAAATTAAAATCTTTCGAAATAACTTATTAAAATATTATTTTATTACATAAAATAATTTAAAAAGCTAAATTTAGATTTTACGAAAATACGGGATGTTACATTTATGCATTATCTTCTTATCTTTTTTCTTATTACTTAGCCCTTCAAACCTAAATGAATACCTACGTCTTGATTTAGAATGTGTGGAACTAAAATGAAAGTAGTTAAATATTTAACAATATTAAATTTCTATCCGAAAGGAACGTTCAATCAGACATTCAACCAAGTTAAGAGCAACATTTACTACTATTTTTTGGTACAAGGGTAGCATTGATATTCAAGTGAATATTAAACACTTTCGTACTTAACTATGCGAAAGAAATGATATAATTTCTTTAATTAAGTAAAAGGGAAAAAAAGATAAATGTCAAATATATTATACTTTAGAGAAATTCCAAAAATGTCAAATTTCGATTTAAGGACTATAAATATAAATATTAAAGACCACACTGATGTAGATAGGTCGAGTAGAATAACCGTGTGGATGACATGTATATTAAATGAGTATTAAAATGTATTTCATAAACAACAAAGTATTTGTTTCAACATATTTTCACCTTATTCTTACTAATGGGAAATTGTGTTATACAGTGACATTTTTTTACGGAGGTCGGGGTAGATAGGTTTAGAAAGAGATGGTAAGTGTCTTCAAGGTAGGATTAATCTCTGACATTTAAGAGTGTGATTCGAGTATTATAAGCAAATAGACCAGGGTTGATCAGGGATACAATTGATGATTATGATGATAAAGTTGGTTAGTTAGGTTATCAAATTGCGATATAAGATGTATAAATATAAATATAAATAATAAAGAATACAATGATGCAGGTGAATTAAGCAGCATAATTGTGGTGATGAGATGAAATGTAAGTGGGTAGGTATTAGAAGGTATCCATAAAAAACAAAACAATGTCAAATAAAAGGTGTTTTCAAGACGGATAAAGTAAGCTGTAAAAAGATCAATATTAGTTTTTAATTAGTGTTAGACTATAGTTTATTATTGTCCATATTCCTTTTCTTTCCTCTAAATTTTCAACTTATTCTTTAGAGTGAGACATTGTCTTACAGGGTAGGGGTTGAATTTACATTGGACGTGTCGATCTTTTTAGGGATGGGACGAATACGTCTCAAGGGAGTAGGTAACTATCTTCGGGGATATGGTTACTCTTCAAAATTTAATAGTGTGATTTGAATTGTACAAGAAAATGTCTACAAGTTAGGGTTATTTAGAGATATGGTTGATTATGTTGGTCAAGTTCAGTAGTTAGTTAAGACGGGTACGACGAATACTTAAATGGTGTGGAAAAAGTATAAATATGTACTAAGACAATGATTAGAACAACTGAGAAAGTAGGTAGATAAATTATATTTTAAAGTTCTATTTTGTGAAAAAAAAAACAGACATAGATGCCGTGTAAATAGGCTAAAAATCTCTAAAGTAACATGTATATATACTCAATTCTTATTGTTATAGGGTAAGGGTTGACTTGAAATTGGATGTGTCTATTTTTTTATGGGTAGGGGTAAATACGTCTTGAGGGAGGAGGTAAGTGTCTTGGGGTAGGGTTATTGTCTAATGTTGAAGAGTGTAATTTAAGTAATACAAGTAAATGTCGGAAGACTAAGGATTTCAAGGATACATTTTTCAATTGATTTTGATTATTAAGTTGGTTAGGTGGGTGAGAATGGTAGTCGATGGGTAGAATTACTCTCTGATATATAGAAGTATGGTTTAGGAAATAGAAAAAATATATTCATATGTGGGGATGAGTTGTTTAGGGATATGGATATGGTTGAGGTTAGACCTGTCAAACAGGTCGAACGGGCGGGTTGCGGGTCGGGTAGATACGGGTTCGGGTAAAATACGGGTCGGGTGTATTTCGGGTCGGGTAGAATACGGGTCATGTCTATACGGGTTCCGGGTCGGGGTCGGGTAAAAATACGGGTCAATCAACATTTTTTCCTCGCTTTTTTAAAAACTTCTTTTATATCGTAATTCCTACCCTTTATACGTTTTCTATCCTCTTACTCATCTTAGTCAACTTAATTGTCCCCATTTTTACCCTCACCACCAACATCACCATCGTTATCATCATCATCATCACCCTTACTAACTCGCTAAGTACGATAATGAGACTCAAATAAGATAATTATGATGACGTGACATGTGATCTGAGGTGATGAGGTGGAAGTGTTGACGCGAAGTGCGGTTCAGTTCGACGTAATACGGTGAAAGTGACGGTATGACACATATTTTGAGGTGATGATGTGTTATGTGGTCCTAGGCAATTATGTGGAAGGAGGTGTAAGTGACCGTCTGACACACATTTCGATATAATGATGTGACATGTGGTCCGTCGAAATAATGAGGTGACAGTGCTAACGTGGAATGTAACATGATGTACTACACTAAAAGTGACGACGTGACACACACTTCGATGTGATGACGTGGCATGTGGTTTGAGGTGATGAGTTGGCGCTGCTGACGTGGAATGTAATTCGACATTCTACGGTGAAAGTGACGGTGTGACACACACTTTGAGGTGATGACGTGGCATGTTGTTTGAGGTGATGACGTGGCATGTTGTTTGAGGTGATAACGTGACATACTGCATATATGTACATATTTCTCCTCAAAAATTTATAAGTCATCAATACTTATATGACATTGTATATTTTAAAAATGATATATTGTCTTGACCCAACGGTTAACCCGTTGCGGGTCGGGTTTTGACCCGCTATTTACGGGTCAAAACGGGTTCGGGTATCTTTCGGGTTCGGGTTGAAAAAACCGGGTCATTTACGGGTTATTTACGGGTCGGGTTACGGTCGGTTTTCGGGTCGGGTCAGGTTTTGACAGGTCTAGTTGAGGTTGATTCTGATGGGTTTGGTTGATTAATCGGGTGGAAACGGTTGAATATGGAAAAATGTGGGTAACATGAGATATTGATTGGAGAAGGTAAACAAATAAATTTTATTTGAAAAAGTGTATAGTATGAAAATAAGAATCGACAAATAGTATAAATATAGGGCTAAAAGCGTTAAAAATATCATGTGTATAAACTTAATTTTATTTATTTGTCAGACACAAGAATAAAAAAAATCAAATGTTATACTCCATTAAATCCAGTCTTTTAATGTGAAATGACTTTATAATGTTTTTTTGTCTCGGTCTTCTTTAAATTATTTAGGGGTGTGTATAAAAAGATGCCGTATTGCGAAGTTTTAATTGCAATTGTATTATTGTAAATATAAGAGAAAGAAGTATATATTTATATCAATTATTTTACCAAATATGAAAGGAAAACATTGAAATAAATTGTACAAAAATGGAATATTGGAACATTGATATAAGAATGAAATGTGTATATGTCATGTCAATTTTATATCATAACTTTTAATGGAGTTAGTTTTTTATCATGATGAAAATAATTGTAACACACTTAACTCCACTATATATGTGTGACTTTTTTCTTGATTTATTTTTTTGGGTTTTTATACATGTGATAAGTTCGATTTAAAATTTATAAAATCCCTTTATCTTTCATTTTCGGTTTCACTTCGATCCGTTTCTTCTTTTCTTTTCTTTATTTTGTTTTTTTTTCTCTTGTCGAGATGAGAGTTCACCCTGGACGGTTCCAAAGGATGATTCATGTCAGCCGACCCCAAAAAATTTTGGGACTAAGGCTGTGATGTTGTTGTTGTTGTATATATGTGACTTTTTGTATAAAAACAAAAGTTTATTACGGTCCTAGTCTCATTACAAATTTATACCGTCTTTTAAAGTTGCATAATTTTAAGTGAAAATTATTAATAACCACCTACTATTTGTGGGGAATAAAACGCGTATTCACCCCAAAATTACAGGATTATAATGAAATATACAATTGCGAATATCGTCATAAGATTAAAAACATGAGAAAAGTAATACAACCTTTAGTCCTCGCGCAAAAGGCCTAAGAACAGGAATTAATGCAAATTCCCTCCTATAACTTGCACCCAAGACTTAGTCTGAGACGTGGCCGCGTGTGCTAGAAATCCTCTCCAATTGCCTTGCAATATAGGGAGAGCTATTGAGGTTTTAGATGTGAGATCTGAGGTTTTGGGAAAAGAATGTCACAAAACCCTAATTTTATCTTGAGAATATTTAATAGTGCACCAAGAGTTGACGATATAAGGAGAAGGACTCTCCTTATATACTACAAGAGGCCGGCCGAATTGGAGATGGAGTAGGAGTGGGCTTTCCACTCTTACCTTATTCTAATTCGTGATTCGACCCATTTAGCTTAAATATAATTCGCGGGTTTATAATTATAAATCGTAACATGTTATCAGATATTAATACAGTCGATATATTAATAACGGTCTGACAAAATACGATATTGTATAATTACCCAAATTAATATAACTGTTTATATTAATACGCGAATACAATATTTAATTAAATATAACCGTTTATATTTAATTTACGAATTAAACATGTAATCCGTATTAGCTAAAATTATTTAATCTGTATTAAATAATAATTCTCAACATCTTATTGACTAATTTAATAGTCAATACCTCTGACTAACCGTTTAGTCATATCCGGCAAAATGTGATTGTATTTTCATACCTTCACATCTCTCAAACGTGTCCTATAGGTGTGACGTATAGGGACCAGTTGATCACCGCCATCCGTATGACAATAACGTCAAACTTATCTAGCAAGCCAACCGTTATTGATAAACGTGGATCAACTGGTAATAATACAGAAGTATGCCCTTGTGATCCTTAAAGAGATTTAATAAGTCATTGTACTTAATTGTCAAGGACACCAGCCCCAACAATCTCCCACTTGTCCGTACAAGGGTATGTCCAATGACGTTATCACACTACATGTGGAGGACACAATCTCGCCCAGCATGAAATAACCCAGAAAAAATCCTCTTGGCCCCTGTTACGGTGACCGTGGGAAAGAAACCAAAGTTACCCAAAATCTGTCTTAATCTCAAGAAACAGTTGAAAGTCAAAAGACTCGACTCTAAGGAACACTATGGAGGTCCTATCCACGACCTGGCACCCAATGTTATAAAACATTTAGGACTCCATAACGTTGTCACGGGGTGTCCTACGAGATATCCGTATAACTCGCCTTTGTGATTGGTCAGTCATCCACGTGACTTATGGTTCGTTGAACCCACCATCAACCAACGTCACAAAATGATTACCTGAGTTATCAGCTCAAGTGGGTAATCAAGGACCAAAACGATGTAATGTTAATCAGTTCACTTTGTGGTGTTCAAAATTGGCGTACAATTCCACATGAAAAACAAAACATTTTATATCATAACAATAAGGTTGAATAGAGTACACGAGAAAATGAATTATTACATGAATTCATAAAAGAGTACTACAACTTAGGAACACATCCAATTCCCATGGAATGAATGTGCCCTTCATGCTTATCACGTGGTAATGCTTTTGTGAGAGGATCAGCTATGTTGTCATCCATAGCGATCTTATCAATAAATATCTTCTTTTACGTGGACTCAGTAGTAGAATCTGCTGTAACATTTTGTTTAGAACTTTTCCAGCTGACAGCAGCGCCATTAAGAGTAAAGACAAATCCAGACTGAGATTTCGAGTCATCTCGATCCGTTTGGAAGCTAGCATCTGCGTAACCCGTGGCGCAGAGCGTCGAGTTGCCTCCAAAAGTCAATCCCCAATCTTTAGTCCTCCGTAGGTACTTAAGAATGTTTTTCACGGCCATCCAGTGTTGTTCACCTGGATGAGCTTGGAATCGACTTGTCATACTCAATGCATATGCAACGTCTGGACGTGTGCATATCATGGCATACATGATCGATCCTATTGCCGAAGCATAAGGAATCCGACTCATGCGCTCTTTCTCTTCCACTGACTTAGCTTCTTGAGACTTGCTCAAGTGAAGCCCAGGAGTCATAGGAAGGAACCCCTTCTTGGAGTTCGTCATACTGAATCTCTCCAGAATCTTCTCTATATAAGACTCCTGACTGAGAGACAACATCCGTCGTGATCTATCCCTGTAGATACGGATGCCCAAAATTCTCTGTGCCTCTCCCAGATCTTTCATCTGGAAGTGGTTTTTCAACCATGCTTTAACCGAAGATAAGAGAGGTATGTCATTCCCAATCAAGAGTATGTCGTCGACATACAGTACTAGGAATACAATCTTGCTCCCACTCGACTTGATATAGAGACATGGTTCCTCGACAGATCGAATGAACCCATTCTCTTTTATCACTTGGTCGAAGCGATGATTCCAACTCCGCGATGCTTGCTTAAGTCCATAGATGGAACGCTTAAGCTTGCAAACTTTCTTAGGATGTGCTGGATCGATAAAACCCTCGGGTTGTACCATGTACAACTCTTCCTCCAAATAACCGTTTAAGAAGGCGGTTTTAACGTCCATTTGCCATATTTCATAGTCATGAAATGCGGCGATCGCTAAGATTATCCGAATGGAACGTAGCATGACTACGGGTGCAAAGATCTCATCATAGTGCAAGCCTGGCACTTGAGTGAAACCTTTAGCAACTAGTCTAGCCTTATGGATATCTTGTTGTCCTTCCACGGCATGCTTTATCTTGTAAAGCCATTTGCATTGAAGGGGACGTACCTTTGCAGGTAGGTCCACAAGATCCCACACGTTGTTCTCATACATGGAGTCCATCTCGGATTGCATGGCTTCTAGCCATAGCTTTGAGTCAGAACTGGTCATGGCACCTTTATAGGTTGTGGGTTCATTACCCTCTAGGAGTAAGACGTCATCTGTATCGTGTTCCTCGACCATACCAATGTATCTGTCCGGTGGAATAGAGACTCTTCCCGACCTCCTAGGTTCCTCAGGGATATCTACCGCAGCCTCGGTTGGAGGTACTGTTTCCTCCAATGGTTGCTCGGTAGTTGGTTCTTGAACCTCCGATAACTCGAAGGTTCTATTACTCGACTTGTTCTCGAGAAATTCTTTCTCTAAGAACGTCGCACTAGCCGCAACAAAAACACGTTGTTCGGTAGGCGAGTAGAAGTAATGACCAAACATTCCCTTTGGATAGCCTATAAAGTATGTCTTGACCGATCGCGGGCCGAGCTTATCCTCGTGTCTCCACTTGACATAAGCCTCGCAGCCCCAAACCCGAATAAAGGACAAGTTAGGGACCGTTCCCTTCCATAACTCGAATGGAGTCTTGTCAACAGCTTTAGACGGACTTCGGTTAAGAATTAGAGCGGCTGACAAAAGAGCATAGCCCCACAATGAATCAGGCACAACGGTGTGACTCATCATGGATCGAACCATATCAAGTAGAGTTCGATTTCTCCGTTCGGACACACCATTTAATTGTGGTGTTCCAGGTGGAGTCAACTGTAGTACGATCCCACAGTCTTTAAGGTGTTGATCAAACTCGCGTGAAAGATACTCACCACCACGATCCGAACGTAGTGCTTTAATCTTTCTACCCAGCTGGTTCTGTACCCGATTCTGGTATTCTTTGAACTTGTCAAAGGATTCACTTTTATGTTTCATCAAGTAGACATAGCCATATCTACTCAAATCATCCGTGAAAGTGATGAAATACCTATAGCCATCTCGTGCGTTGATCGACATAGGGCCACATACGTCCGTATGTATGAGTCCTAATAGGTCGGCAGCGCGCATTCCAACACCTTTGAAGGAAATACGAGTCATTTTGCCGATGAGAAATGATTCACACGTGCCATATGATTCGAAATCAAAGGGCGAAATAGCTCCATCCTGTATGAGCTGTTTTACGCGTTTCTCATTTATGTGTCCCATACGACAATGCCATAAGTAAGTTTGATCTTTGTCACCTACCTTTATTCTTTTATTATTCACATGTAATATCTCGGTAGTTTGATCTAAAACATAAATTCCATTCATGGAAACTGCCTTGCCATAAATCATATTGTGCAAAGAGAAAATACAGCTATTATTCTCTATTACAAATGAATATCCGAGTTTGTCAAGTGCAGAAACTGAAATAATGTTTTTGGATAAACTAGGAACATAATAACAGTTATACAAAAATAACTCGAATCCACTTGGAAGCTGGATTACGTATGTTCCCTTCGAGACTGCAGCCACACGTGCTCCATTCCCGACACGCAGGTCCACCTCACCCTTGATTAGGGGTTCTTGGTTTCGGAGGCCCTGCACATGATTACAAAGATGAGAACCACAACCAGTATCAAGTACCCAAGTTCCGCAACTTGCGTGGTTAATCTCAATCATGTGAATAAAAGAAGAAGAAGACATACCAACAGGAGTAACACGGCCTGCTTTAATGTCCTCGCGATACACAGGGCAGGAGCGCCTCCAATGCCCAGTCTTGTGGCAATGGTGACATTCCATGCTTGTATCCTTGCTCTTTGTCTTGCCTTGTGAGTTACTCGACTCACCAGGCCCACTCTTAGCAAATCCTGGTTTCTTGAACCTGGGCTTACCTACTGCTAGGTCGCCCTGAGCTTTAGCCTTCCCTTTACCTTTCCCCTTACTGGAGATCATGAGAACATCCTGCTTAAGACTCCCACTCAACTTAAGATCCTTCTCAGTCTGTACGAGAAGGGAGTGGAGCTCATGGGGAGTCTTCTTCATGTCGTTCATGTAGTAGTTGGCCCTAAAGAGGGCGAACCCGTCATGAAGCGAATGAAGCATGCGATCAACGATGATGTTCTCACTGATCTTGCAGTTTAGGGACTCCAGTTTCTCGATATTCTCAATCATGTTGAGAATATGTGGGCTAACAGCTTGGCCCTTCTGGAGTTTCGCCTCAAAGAAGCGACAGGTATGCTCATAAGAAACGATTCTCGGAGCCTTGGAGAATTCGTTAGTGAGCGTGGTGAAAATCTTGTTTGCACCATGGGTTATGAAGCGTCTTTGCAAATTGGATTCCATTGCATAGATGAGTACGTTCTTTATCGCACCCGCTTCCATAACGAAATCGCTATGAGTGCGAATTTCGTTGGCTCTAGCTCCAGTTCCTGGGTGTGGCGGAATGGGCTCAGTTAAGAACTTGAGCTTTCCGTCAGCAATGGCAGCATTCCGTAGTGCTGCCTCCCAGTCAGAGAAGTTTGACCCATCATTCCTCAGTCTAGTGGACTGATTCATGGAGTCCATGAAGGCTTTTAGCCAGGATTCACGTGCTAGCTTGGCACTTGGCATTGGGTCTTCACCAGCCATTTTAGTTTTACAGCAGTTTTATTGAACGTGTTCTACACTGAAAAGGAAGATAAAACAATACCATATAAGCAACTTATTGTTGTGATTTAAGTCTATATTAAATTGAATTTAAACTCGTAGACTCATGCATTTATATAATTGATCTCCCTCAAGAATTATATAAACGATCCCAAGACTCAATTTCCGTATATTGATAAGCCCACAGTTTGGCTAATTCCAATCGTTGGAACTCTTGGTCGATAGATTTCCGTAAATCCTATCTATTAGTCCATCTCAGTCACTGGAATATTATCGAGTGACCATGATGTTGAGATAAAATAAATCATCTGTTCCCACTTACCCGACGTAGAAGGGGTCATATTATGCCTACCGACGAAGAAGGGATTCATGGGAGGCTGATTTATAAAGACTAATCTCAATTTTTGGTTATACGAGGAAGACCCCATCAACTTTTATTTATTCATATTAAGTGAACTAATATCTAGCATTTGCGTGAATGAATTAAATAAAGTGATGGCTTTTAAATGACATGTGACATCTGCATTGTCACAGAAAACTAACGCGAGACCTCTACATGAGTCAGTTTTCAGGCATGATATAGGTGGTTTGGCTTTTAGGCGGAATATGATGCAAGCTATTATCGATGAAAGCGTAAAGATAAATGCAATAAACGTAAATAAAAGTCCTAGTGTGGCCTATCCTACCAAAATAAACATAAAACAACTTGGAATCCACCGTTGGACCCTAGAAGCTTGTCTTGATGTTTCATCTTGGTCCTTGCAGCGGGAGTGAGCATCCGGTCTCCGTCTTGTCTTTGGTCTTCACAAAATTACTAATTTAAATTACATGAGTAGACCTAGATACATTCTAATTTAAATACAAAAGTAATTACATGGCAAAAACCCAAAACGGAGATTCAAGATCTCAAAATTACAAGCAAGATCGTGTCCCATCATTACGGTGACACAATCTTCTAAGGCCACACTAAGTTACAACCGTTTGCAAAAATTAAATACGTTATTGAAAGCATTCAAGGCATTCACAAGACGATAAATAAAATGCATCAACTAAATAAAATTTATACATGACATAATACTGTTATTATGATAAATTTATACCAAACCACCTTTTAGGATTAAAATTAAGTGACTATACCGTTTTAATCACCAATTTTAATAAACATATAATCCATTATTTTAAACCGTTTTAAAACAATATGTATCAAACGAGGGTGAACCGTTTCACTAAATAATATACTATTTCCGTATACAGTATATTATTTTAAGCCATGTGAAAATAAGAAACAAGTTATTTTCGAAAATAAACACCCCGAAACGAGAGCACTCGATCGAGTAACAGGGGCACTCGATCGAGTGTCAGGGTCACTCGATCGAGTGCAGCAGTGCTCGATCGAGTGGCTCGTAAAAATCGCAAATCGCTGCACTTTTAAATCAAAACGAGTTTATAACTTGGATTTAAAACTTGTAAATCATATATAAACAACAACAAAAGATTCACATATTGCTAAAAATATCGATTAATTAACAACATGCAAATTATAATCGAAAACAAGATCGATTTCTCACAAAAATACACGCACGGCAGCCTGGTACGGGGGCACTCGATCGAGTGTCACAGGGACTCGATCGAGTGCCTAGGCAGATGCACGGTTTTCTCAAAATTTTGATTTTATGAAAGACACAATTGTAAAAATTTCATGGCCTAAGGCTCTGATACCACTTGTGGGGAATAAAACGCGTATTCACCCCAAAATTACAGGATTATAATGAAATATACAATTGCGAATATCGTCATAAGATTAAAAACATGAGAAAAGTAATACAACCTTTAGTCCTCGCGCAAAAGGCCTAAGAACAGGAATTAATGCAAATTCCCTCCTATAACTTGCACCCAAGACTTAGTCTGAGACGTGGCCGCGTGTGCTAGAAATCCTCTCCAATTGCCTTGCAATATAGGGAGAGCTATTGAGGTTTTAGATGTGAGATCTGAGGTTTTGGGAAAAGAATGTCACAAAACCCTAATTTTATCTTGAGAATATTTAATAGTGCACCAAGAGTTGACGATATAAGGAGAAGGACTCTCCTTATATACTACAAGAGGCCGGCCGAATTGGAGATGGAGTAGGAGTGGGCTTTCCACTCTTACCTTATTCTAATTCGTGATTCGACCCATTTAGCTTAAATATAATTCGCGGGTTTATAATTATAAATCGTAACATGTTATCAGATATTAATACAGTCGATATATTAATAACGGTCTGACAAAATACGATATTGTATAATTACCCAAATTAATATAACTGTTTATATTAATACGCGAATACAATATTTAATTAAATATAACCGTTTATATTTAATTTACGAATTAAACATGTAATCCGTATTAGCTAAAATTATTTAATCTGTATTAAATAATAATTCTCAACATCTTATTGACTAATTTAATAGTCAATACCTCTGACTAACCGTTTAGTCATATCCGGCAAAATGTGATTGTATTTTCATACCTTCACATCTCTCAAACGTGTCCTATAGGTGTGACGTATAGGGACCAGTTGATCACCGCCATCCGTATGACAATAACGTCAAACTTATCTAGCAAGCCAACCGTTATTGATAAACGTGGATCAACTGGTAATAATACAGAAGTATGCCCTTGTGATCCTTAAAGAGATTTAATAAGTCATTGTACTTAATTGTCAAGGACACCAGCCCCAACACTATTTACCGTATTTTACAAACTATCACCATGTATTGCATTTATTACAAACTAGTGTAACACCCGTGAAAAATCACGGGGTTGTGTACACTTATTTTTAAAGATGACTATAAATTTTACTTATTATATAACCAATTCTATTTATTTGAACATGTGTACTTTTTAAAAGTAAAAAATAAATAATATAATATCATTATATATATATATATATATATATATATATATATATATATATATATATATATATATATATATATATATATATATATTAAAATATATATACGGAAATTATAACCTTCACATTTTAGAACATCAAGTTAGGTAAGTTAATAAGCTAACACATTATAATGTTAATAAGAGTCACAATTGTAAGACAGGATTAAAATGGAACAATTAAGACATGGTTAAAAAGGAAATTATAACATACAAATTTAAGTAATTTAAGTTATATAAATTATAAAAAAAAATCAAAATTAAGATAATTAAGTTCTACATACTACAAAAAATGAAAATTATAGTCAAGATTGTTGTTATATTAGTTGCATCAAATTATTAGATTTATAAGACGAATAGTTAGGAGAATGAAAGAACAAATAAATAAAAATAAAAGATAAATTAACTTAAAAAAGGTTCTAATACAAATTAAAATAGAATACTGTATCAAATATGGAAAATTTAAGACAAATTTATAGTTTATCGAAAATCCCCTTATAAATAACATTAGATGTTTTATTAATCACTCCTTTGTCTTCGTCTAGAAGGACTTTTAGATCCTTCTTACTTGTAACCCTAGATAAGACATACAATTGGCCATGGGGAATACTGGTCTAGGAAGATAAAGTCCAACATGGGATAGAGATTGCCCTTGACTTTTGTTAATATTTCTAAATATTCTCAAGCAATACAAAATAATAATTGGTCTGTTAAATATACAATCAGTCTGTTAAATATTTCTAAATTTTATTTCTAAATATTCTCAAGCAATACATCAAGCAATACAAAATAATAATCGGTCTGTTAAATATTTCTCAAAATATTTCCTCAAAATTCTGTTAAATATTTCTAAATTTTAATAGTTATTAAAATCTTTCAATATTCCTATTACTATTAAAGTTCGTGATTGAAGACTATAAAAATATTAAAGTAATATTGCAGCTATTAAAGTAATATTACAGCTATTAAAGTACGCGATTAAAGTATATGACTATTAAAGTATATTTTAGTTAGATCACAATTTAATAGTTTATTTCTAAATATTCCATGATCGAAGATTCCGTGATCACGTTGATTAAAATGGAATATTACGTGATTATGTGATGTGTATCGAAGATTCCATAAATATTAAATTAATAAATATTAAATATTACGTGATTATGTAATGTTATCCTAGGAATATCACAGTTGCTGACATGGCTAGTTTTAATTGGTCGAGAAAAATTGAAATTGTGAGAGTGAATGAGAGGGTTCTAAAAATGGTTTTCTGAAACCACATTGCGCCACGTCAACCATTTTACATAATTCTTTAATATATATAGTGATATAATGAATAATGATGATAATGATAATGATATTAAAGTATATTTTAGTTAGATCACAATTTTATAGTTTATTTCTAAATATTCCGTGATCGAAGATTCCGTGATTACGTTGATTAAAAAGGAATATTACGTGATTATGTGATGTGTATGGAAGATTCCATAAATATTAAATTAATAAATATTAAATATTACGTGATTATGTAACGACATCCTAGAAATATCACGATTGCTGACATGACTAGTTTTAATTGGTCGAGAAAATTGAAATTGTGAGAGTGAATGAAAGGGCTTGAAAAATGGTTTTCTGAAACCACATCGCGCCACGTCAGCCATTTTACATAATTCTTTAATATATATAATAATATAATATAATGATGATAATGATGATTACCACCTAACTTACAGTGTATATATCCGAACTCACACCGTATTTCACTCCCGAACTTATTGTCACTTATTTTCCGACTCGATTACTAACTAAATCAGCAAATTACTTAATTAACCCTCCAAATTAATTATAAAGAACACTAATTAATAATCTACTAATCGTAATCTACTAGTTACCAAACATTCAAATTATTTCTGCTAGATTATAATATGCTAGTCAAATCTTCTATTTAATTAAATCTGTCATTTATAATCTGCCGTTTTAATCAGCTTATACTGAAATTAATACGTTGTTACCAAACGTATATATTATTCTGTGTATCAATTGCCACTCTTGTAATCTCAACAATTAAAGAGCAACGCACGCTTGATTATGCATTAATACATCACACTTTAATTTCTCTAGTATAAATATTGTCAACAACATGAATCATACTTCATACTAATATACCACTAAAATATACAAGAAGTAGCAATAATTATACAAATTCTCAAGTTTTTTTTATCATTATTATTATTGCACGTAAATCTTGGTTGCGCAAATGGCTCCCTCTTCCCCGCTCGATAAGTTAAATCCAGCCATTTTTATTCTTATCGCATTACCTCCAGTTCAGGTCACTACCGATGAGGACAACGCTTCAATCCCGGTGTAAAATAAGATGAAGGAAATAAAATATCTTTTACCAGGTTTATGCAAGGATATATATACAAACACAATAGTTATTGTAATAGATGAATGTTAACTAAATAAAAACACCGTTTCATTATGTATGACGGTTTATTCTATAATTGTAATCATATATATATATATATATATAAACCACAATTTGCATTTTTATAATTCTTATTTATTGTGTAGGTTAATATCTATGTTGTATCGTGTTGTTTTGGATCCAAAATTTATAACATATACTAGGATAATATACTAAAATAACCAACGATAATCCAAGATTAGGTAAAGTGTTTTAATTTGTTAATTAAATTACTACGATTCTTTTTTATAGTAACATGGAAACCCGCAACTAATGCTTTAGGTTCTTATTGGTAAACCCTTGGCAAAGTGAGAAGAAAATGATACCGGTTGCAGATCACGTATATGAGGTGAATCACCTCTCCGATACATGCGTGTAGAGTTGCACAATGCAACTAATAATAACATGCATGAAACAATTTGATATGTAACTCATGTTGCCAAATTACAATTATTGACAACACCGAAACAATAACAATAATTGGCTGCTTGCTTGATAAAGAACTACGAGTAATTGTTTTGTAAACGTCTTTTTAAAGAGGTTTTCGGTGCTTTAAGAGCAATAGCAATAGTAGAACTTCATATAAAATTCTTCCTATTTCCAAGTTATTTTCACAAATTACTAAGTTTAAGAACTTCAGAGTAATAGCAATAGAAGTTTTTATTCTTGAGTTTGTAAATAAGAACTTCAAAAATAAAGTTCTTCTATTATGGGTCACATTGGGTTTGTTAAAATAAGAACTAGGTTCTTATTTAATAACCAAGTTCTTTGTTAGTTTCAAGAAGAAAGATTAGTTTATGAAGATAAAATAATTAATAGTGGGTCATAATTAAGAACTAAATAAAGTTCTTCTATTGTGATGTGAAGTTCTTAAACTTAATAATTTGTGACAATAACTTGGAAATAGGAAGAACTTTATATGAAGTTCTACTATTGCTATTGCTCTCACATCACAATAGAAGAACTTTATTTAGTTCTTAATTAGGACCCACCATTTATTCTCTTATCTTCATAAACGTTTTTTTTCTTCTTGAAACTAACAAAGAACTTGGTTCTTAAATAAGAACCAAGTTCTTATTTTGACAAACCCAATGTGATTCACAATAGAAGAACTTTATTTTTGAAGTTCTTATTGACAAACTCAAGAATAAAAACCTCTATTGCTATTGCTCTAAGTTGCCTCAAATTACACGATATCTCTTTATTAGGGTCGATACTAACAAAGCACTTGTACTTTTAATTTGCCCCAAATTACACGATATCTCGATTACTTTCGCCTTTGACTGAATCTCGACTGCACTAATTAACATTCAAATTCATATTTACACAAAACACGAACGTTTGATCAAATCTGGTATCAAAATTGTCTTCTCAAACAGAGCCTTAGAATTTAAAGTCTCCAAGCCAAGACCTTTTTCATAAGAAAAATAAAAGTAGGTTAAATCAAGGACCAACTGATTTCCATGCAATCCTTCTATTATGTCATCTTCTTTTATCTCCATTGGTACAATAATTATTTTGTTAGAGGGTTTCGACTTCTCGTATATTCGTATATAATTTTTTATTACGTCACAGTAAGAAAATAGTCTTCTACCCCCTCCGTTCCAATTATATATTTACATTTCATTATCTTTCTCTCACAAAATAAAGAAAACATACATATTTTCCAGAAATTTATAAGGTGGAATTCCCAATACATTGATTTCAAAAATCTACACTTAAAAATCAATCTGAAAATCTGAAAAGAAGAAAATAGTGCTTAAAATTCTGTAAAACAATTTTCACACGTAGTGGTAATGTACATATACCCACTATAAATATTGTCAACATGAATCGTATTTCATACTATACAAGAAGTAGCAATTTATTTTATCATTATTATTGCAAGTAAATCTTGGTTGCGCAAATGGCTTCCTCTTCGCCACTCGACATGTTAAAGCCAACCATATTTATTCTTATTGCCTTGCCCCCAGTACAGGTCATTAGCGATGAGGATAACGCTTCAGTTCCGGTGTAAAATAGGATGAAGGAAATAAAATAGCATCTACGGTAATAAATGAGTGTTAACCCAATAAAAGCACCTCTCATATTGTATGAAGGTTTTATTCTTTAATTTGTGATCATATATATGCAAACCACAATTTGCATTTTTATAATTCTTATGTACTGTGTACGTTAATATATATGTTGAAACGTGTTTTTTTGATCCAAAATTTACAACATATACGAGGATAAAATACTAAAACGGTTTTTCTAACATGTGCCTTAAGGAGTTAAGGGCACACATTAAAAATTCGAATATGGAAATATTCACAAGATGTTCTCACTAATTATGTTAAAGTAGGTTTATACTTGAACTTCAATTCTCATGAGAATATCTTGCAAATCTTTCTATATTCGGTTAATTAATGTGTGACTTTAGGGCACACGTTAGAAAAATCGTGACCAACGATAATCCAAGGTTAGGTAAAGTGTTTTAATTTGTTAATTAAATTACTACGACTTTTTCTTATAGCACGGAGAACCGCAGTCACTGCTATAGGTTTGTATTGATAAACCCTTGGGAAGGTGAGGAGAAAATTATATACGATAAATCGCGTATATGAGTTAATCACCCTTCTTCTACACAAAATTGACAAGTTCGTCTTTTCATCTTTTGTATGAAATAAAACTAGCTGTCATTAGGGTCTTGTTTTTATTAAAGCTACGTTACTTATTAAAAAAGTTAAAACGATGGAGTGAAATGGTTGTAAATTAAAATAAACTAGTTGTAAACCCGTGCAAAATTGCACGAGTATCTTTTTTTAAAAAAAATAGTACATAAATATTATTAACAAAATATAAACGATATAATTGGGCGGAATTTTAGTATTAATTTTTGTAACTTTGCTGAAATTTTAGTCATTTGACGAAAAAAAATCTGACCACGGTAACTTTAAAATCAGAAAAAAAATCTATACTTCTCGTAAGTATACTAAAACTCTTTTTTTTTTTATATAGAACTAAGACGTTTGTTATTATAAACTGTTCAAAAGTTTTCCAAAATTAATTTTTTGGAATTAAAATATTTTGTTCTATAATTTTTTAGTTCATTTGTAGTTACATTTTAGTATTTAAACTAGTGTAACACCCGTGAAAATTCACGGGATTGCTTAATTTTAACTTTTGTGAGAAAGAACAATTAAGTTGTTAAATATATTAATAACCGAAGTGGTGGTGAAAGCTTTAATAAAAATAAATAAATAAAGTTTATGTATAATAAGATATATAAGAACCGTTTGACATATAACTTGAAACAAAGAAAAATATAATTAAAAAATGGGAAGTTATGACTTTCTAATAAAGGAGGTTTTAGTTAAATAACTGAAATAAATGGTTTAATAAATACTTATGATTTAAAAATTAATTTAATTATTAAAATGAAGCTATTTAAATACGTTATTTTGGAATAAAACAAAATTATTAGAACCCGACTTTAATCAATTATTGAGTATATTAAGTTAAAACAATTTGAAGAATTTGTTGAGCACCCGACTTTAATCAATTATTGAGTATAATTAAACTTTACATGATTTGTCATGGCCATTTGTGAAATTGAAAAGAATTTGTTGAAAATATTGAACACTTTTATAGAAATTGTTTTACAGGTTGAAAGATGGACGATGAATGAAAAGAAAGTGAAATGGATTTAAGAGGAAAAAATGAGGTGGGAGGCAACTGTAATTTTCGAGAAGTTTATGGAGAATACAAAAGATTTATGGAAGAATGAAATGAATTGGAAGAATTGCCTAGGCCGGTTTCTTTTTTATAAGGCGGCTGGTTCCACAAAATTAATGATTAGTTGTTTTTGGTATTTTGTAATTAAGTTTTTTAATAGGTTTTGAGAATTTGGTACCCATATTAATTAACACGGTTAATTAATTAGGTGGTTGTATAATTAATTTCATTTTTTTATTTGGTTTTGAGAATTGGTACCCATATTAATTAACACGGTTATATTAATTAACACGGTTAATTAGGGGGTTGTATAATTAATATCAATTTTTTATTTGGTTTTAGAGAATTGGTACCCATATTAATTAACACGGTTATATTAGTTAACACGGTTAATTAGGTGGTTGTATAATTATTTTCAATTTTTTATTTGGTTTTGAGAATTGGTACCATATTAATTAACACGGTTATATTAGTAAACACGGTTAATTAGGTGATTGTATAATTAATTTCAGTTTTTTATTTGGTTTTGTGAATTGGTACCCATATTAATTAACACGGTTAATTAAGTGGTTGTATAATTAATTTCAGTTTTTTTTTTGGTTTTGAGAACTGGTACCCATATTAATTAACACGGTTATATTAATTAACACGGTTTATTAGGTGGTTGTATAATTGATTTCAGATTTTTATTTGGTTTTGAGAATTGATACTCATATTAATTAACACAGTTATATACTTATATTAATTAACACGGTTTATGAAGTGGTTGTATAATTATTAGGTGGAAAGATGACCAACTCGGTTAAACATGATTGGTTTAAAAAAAAACTAAAATTATTGTGAGATTGAATGAGAGACTTGCATTAGCCTAATTCTGAATCCACATTGTGCCACATAGGCAGTTTTCCAAGATTCTTTTATATTTTTTATTCTTATCAATTGGTGTAATTTATTATTAATATTATTTTAATCAAAATACTGCGATTTCTGAAACAACATTAATATTTTCGTACGTACGAAACATAAAACGTAATTATTTACGTACCAACATAAACATAGCGGTTTTTCAGAAATTGAATTCATTTTCTTTGCTGCGAGGCCCACATTTAGTTTTTTTTTACATTTACTTTTTTTTTTTAAAAAAAAAAAACTAAATGTGATGAGGTGGCTTCACGAGGATGTGTTAAATGTTTTTCTATTTATATAGATAAAATTACTAGGGTTTTGTTTTTATTAAAGCTATAATTAATTTGTTTTCGTAGTATATATGACTGACTAATTAATGAAGTTTTTTTTTTCCAAATTTTTTTATTGGCATATTCTAAACTTATAAATACAAAAATTGTGATACGTTTCAATATCCAACAAATATATATACCTCTCAAATCAATCGTCTTTTTTCAATTATTAAACGTAATGGGATTGTAAAATTATTGGTTAAGTTATTGTTTTCTTCATTTGTTTTAAACCGGTCCAAATTGCACAGGCATACTGTTATAAAGTTGTCGCTATAAAATGTTACATGTCTTTTTCCTATCTAAATTTTAGTTTCTAGTTTTTACTTAGTCTTGTTACTTAGGCGCTTTAAAAAACCTAAATTATTCGAATGAAAAATAACACAAAGTTAGTGAAATAGCACGGGTTCGAATAGTCGCTAATCTGTGAAAATCGTTTGTTAGACCCGTTTTTTATTATTCAATTAACCCGTGGACATGACCAAATGAGGGATTTGCTCGTATTAAATCCAACTCAGCCTATAACTCGTATGATTTAATCGTTATCCAGCAAGCTCTCATAGACTAATAGTACAACTCGATTTATGACGATAGTTTTATATTCATAAATAACACCTATAATACGATTATACACATAATAATAAAAGATAACAAAAATTTTCTTTATATATACGATGACTTTTTTGTATAAAAACAAAAATTTATTATGGTCCTAGTCTCATTACAAATTTATACCGTCTTTTAAAGTTGCATAATTTTAACTATAATCTTGCTATTAGTTACTGTCCAAAATCTCTAAATAAATAAAATTGCTCACTTCTTATCATCTCATGCTATGAACTGAGGATTTTTCTCTGGTACCCCACTCAAAAAAAATTAACTATAATCTTGCTCAATGTTTTCAAAGTTTCACCTAAAAAATTAATGTTACATGAATATAAGGGAGTATTGACCAATCATAATTACACTACTATAATAGTAAAATGGATCAAAATTATCTTACCATAAGATGGGATCATGGGTCAGATACTTAAATAACAAAAATAAGACTTTAATTACCCATTATAATGCCTCAACATTACCCCATTAACACATCCCATTAACACATAATATCAGTGCATATATAATTAGGGCTTGTTTGGTTGACACAAGAGAATTAAAATTTCCGGGAACTTCAAGATCACGAATTTTCAATTTATGTGAATTCGCAAAAGGTGCTTGGTTCGCATATGGGAAGTTAATTCATGCGGAAAGTTCCAATAACCAAGGGAGACTTGGTGAGTGACTTCCCACATAATAATGGAGCAAGTAAATTCATGTGAAAAGTTCTATTTTCTATGATCGACAAACAAACAAAACATGATTTTAGATTACAAGCCCTTAGTCATGACCAAGTCAAAATCTAATGTCATTTACCTATATTTACCCCTTCTCTCGCCTCTAGTCGCCTTACTATTGCCAACTTTATTTTACTAATCTAATTTACCTCACTGCCTCCACAATCTCACGGCATCAGTCTCTTCAATAACTCTTTTTTCAATCTCATTTTCCTAAGTTCAATATGTATATTTACCCTTATACTTTAGTATTCTTGTCGTAGTTATTAAAAAAACTCCAATTTTAATATTTGTAAATATACTGCTATTCTCAAGTCTACCGCATTCAATATATTCTTATTTATCAAATCTTCATTTATTTTATATATTTAGAAAGGTACTTAAATTAAAGTCAATTCAACACTCATGCAAATAATAATAATATGGTATCAACTAATTAATCCTATTTGTTATTTTTTCTATGGTGTATTAATTAATTATTTTGAAAGAATGATACTTTTATGTGGTATAATTTTCTCTACCGTTTAATATGACTCGGATATTACTTGAAATTAATTTGTAAAATTAAACTAATGTCACACCCGTGAAAAATCACGGGGTTGTGTATTTTGTTAAAAGAAGACGACAAATTATATTTATTATATAATCAAAATTGTTCATAAGTACACCTTGAAGTTTTCGTTTTATTAGGATCGTTTAATATTTTGTAAGTGTCTTAAAGTTAAACTTATTGAAAAAATAATGGTGAGTTAATGTCAGTAATGATATTTCAAATTCTGTAAAATGGCGAGCATTAAAATACGTTCTTACAACCAACACAGTCGTGACATAATGAAGGTTGTCTTCAGCATTTTATTTTTTAGTGTAACACCCGAGAAAAATCACGGGGTTGTGTACTTTTATTTTAAAAGAAGACGACAAATTATATTTATTATATATATATAACCAAAAATTTTATTTATTGAACATGTATACTTAAAATAAAAACGAAAAAAATTAATATATAAGAACCACCAATATAATGAGAACCATGAGAACTCTACCTTACGGACTTTTTAAGGAAAACTTAATGACATATTTGGATTCGGCATGAAATTTTATGGCTTGAGAACATATTTCTTGGTCTAGAAAATATATACTAGTGACGGAAATCGAGGTGAGATACGTTTTATTAATTTTCATTCACATACTACCGATTTTTACATATCTATCATTTTTCATGCACCTAGAACTCGTTTTAATGCACGTAGAGCCTACTATTTTCATGCACCTAGTAGTCATTTTCATGCATGTAAAAAAATTCATGCACATAGTGGTCGTTTTCATGCATTTATAGTCGTTTTAGTATACCTAATTGTATTTTGGTACACTAAGTAGATATTTTATTAATAAAATCAATAAATTTTGTTTAATGATACTAAAGTGTGTATTTGAATAAGTTAAACTAATGGTAAATGATCCATCGAAACTTTCGAAGCGAGATTTGGTGGAGATTTATTAGTGAAGGTTCTCATGGTTCTCATTATAAGGGTGGTTCTCACCGGATTCCGACCCTATATATATATATATATATATATATATATATATATATATATATATATAGAAATAGGATCATATGAGTTGGGGTATATTTGGTGAGTTACACCTTTGAATCTGAGCCATTCATTTTGAGTTGAGATTAGTGGCTGAGATTAAATCTCACGATTCATATAAAAACCCAAATTTTACACCTGTCTTCTTTTTTCCCTCTTTTCAACTTCCAATTGAAAATCACTGCAAAACCTCTGTAATTCGAAAATCAACCGCAAAACCTCCATAATTCTACTGTAAAACCTTCTTCTCCAGTAAAACCTCCATCATCTTGCTCATCTTTTCTTCGTCGATTAGTTCGCTCATTTTCGTTTCTAATCTGTTCATATTCAGGTAATCTCCAGTAAAACTATTGACTTCGTTTTTCTTCTATTTTCGCTACTTTTGTAGGTTTTTTAAGTTGATTTTTGTTTTGTTTTCTGTTGTTATTCTTCAATTTTGAGCAGTGTGTTTCATTATGTAGTTCAATTAGAGTATTTGTGTACTTTTTTCTCGTTTTAGCATAATTTTAGGGGTTTTTTTTCATATTCTTCTTTGATTTTTCGTCAATTCGTTAAAAATCTTCGTTTATGTAGTTGTGTTTTACTTAAAATTGGTGTTTAGTTCAATTAGTCACTTTGCATTTTGTTTTCCAGTTAAAATTAGGGTTTCTTAATTGTATTTTCCAGATTTTACAATTCAACAACATATTACAATAATAGCTGTTATTGTATTCATAGTAGCTGTTATTGTATTCATAATAGCTGTTATTGTATTCATAATAACTGTTATTGTATTCATAATAGCTGTTATTGTATTCATAGTAGCTGTTATTGTATTCATAATAGCTGTTATTGTATTCATAATAACTGTTATTGTATTCATAGTAGCTGTTATAGTTTCATAGTAGCTGTTATTGTATTCACAGTAGCTGTTATTGTATTCATAGTAGCTGTTATTGTATTCATAATAGCTGTTATTGTATTCATAATAGCTGTTATTGTATTCATAATAGCTGTTATTGTATTCATAATAACTGTTATTGTATTCATAGTAGCTGTTATTGTATTCATAGTAGCTGTTATTGAATTTTAGTGTGTGTGTGTGTTATTGTATTTTAGTGTGTGTGTGTGTTATTGTAATATATCCAGATTTTTACCTGATTTTTGAATTTTAGTGTGTTTTTTCTTTAAATTAGCTTAAATTGTTGTTTAATGGAGATAATGTGTGTGTGTGTTATTGTAATATAATTGTTGTGGTTATTCTACAGTGATAATGGCACCTAAACGTAAGGCCGAGGCTCAAGTTGGTAATAGAGCTGATTTGAAACGTTCCAAAGTAGTTTTCCGAAGGAAGGGGCATAATATTTCCCCTCCAACTCCAATATTGAACATGTAAGTACACTTATTCTTCTGTTTTTAGAGTTTCTGTTGATGCATCACTTTTTTATTTGCTTTTCAGACAATTATTGTAATCGTCTCAGACTGTTATTGTAATTGTCTACGATTGTTATTGTATTCGTGTGAGACTGTTATTGTAATGTTCTAAGACTGTTATTGTATTCCCTTTTTTACTATGATTTACAATAACAGCTATTATGAATACAATAACAGCTATTTTAATGGTTTGTACACAGTTATTTATAATGTGCTTAGACACTTCATTTAAACACAGTTATTGTATTATATAAGTTGTGTTATTGTATTATAAAACTCAGTTATTGTATGCAGTAGTGACTTCATGGGAGTGTTGTTGTATTTTATGCTTCAGTTTGTGTTTATTTAGCTTGTATGGTTTTTTGCAGTGCTTCGAAGATTAAAGTCAGTTGCCGCCCTAATGTCCTAGTCAACCTTTTGCAAAAACTTGGGCCAAACCAGAAAAAGGCAGTTGTTGAGTTGGGGTTTGGTGCTTTACTTGATTTTAAATTGGGTTTGTTGCCATTGCGTGTTATACCACTGTTTGTGAAGCACTTTAATTCAGAATCTAATTTTTTTGAAGCAAAAGAGATTAAATTCCCTATTAGCAAGGCTGATGTTCATGATATTTTTGGGTTGCCAATTGGGGGTGATAAGGTTGAGGTTGTTTACACGGGTAATAGTGTATTATCTTCCCAAGAGACGCTAAAAGATGAATTTAGGAAGAAGTTTGACGTGAAAGGGCCAAATTATGTAAGTGTGCCTGCTGTGTTTAGTAAAATAATTGAGATGGGAGATGATGGGGGAGATGAATTTAAGCGCTTGTTTGTGCTTTATGCTATGACAACTGTTCTTGTTCCTCCTTCTGTTTATGGAATTGATTTCTCGCTGCTTAAGGCTGTTCAAGATGTTGAACGTATCCCCCATTTGGATTGGTGTGGTTACGTTTTTGAAAAATTAGTTGAGGGTGTGCAACGGTGTAGAGGCGGGTCATGTACTTTGCGTGGGTGTATACTTGTTGTCATGATAGCATACTTCCACCGGTTGCGTTTCAAGGGTCATTCAATGCCCTCTGAAACTCCTCTTATCAAACATTGGGATGAGGAATCCTTTCTCAGAAGGGGAAAGTTAGAGCTGAGCTCTGGTTCCCTGGGGAATGGGGAATATATCAGCAATGTTTATCCCAAATGGCAACACTCAAAAGCTACAATTGATACTTCGTACAAAGGGAGTTCCGTTGTTGGGAGTTCCGTTGTTGACAAACCTGAACCTGGAAAGAAGTATCTTGAACTACCCAACAGTTTTGATACGGATGAGGTCATTCGATCAAAAGCTTCTGATGTAAGTTTTCTAATTTACATCAGTTATAGTTTCAGAGTAGTATAACAATTATTCTAATTCATATTAGCTGTTATTGTATTCATTATAACTGTTATTGTATTCATTATAACTGTTATTGTATTCATTATAACTGTTATTGTATTCATAATATCTGTTATTGTATTCATAATAGTTATTGTATTTATAATAATTGTTATTGTATTCAGTTTTCCATTCTGTAATACCTGTTATTGTAATTCATAGTAGCTGTTATTGTATTCATAGAAGCTGTTATTGTATTCATAATAGTTGTTATTGTATTCATAATAGTTGTTATTGTATTCATCATAACTGTTATTGTATTCATTATAGCTGTTATTGTATTCATTATAACTGTTATTGTATTCATCATAGCTGTTATTGTATTCATTATAACTGTTATTGTATTCATTATAACTGTTATTGTATTCATTATAACTGTTATTGTATTCATTATAACTGTTATTGTATTCATTATAACTGTTATTGTATTCATCATAACTGTTATTGTATTCATTATAGTTGTTATTGTATTCATTATAACTGTTATTGTAATTCATAATAGCTGTTATTGTATTCATAATAGTTGTTATTGTAGTTCATAATAGTTGTTATTGTATTCATAATAGTTGTTATTGTATTCATCATAACTGTTATTGTATTCATTATAGCTGTTATTGTATTCATTATAACTGTTATTGTATTCATCATAGCTGTTATTGTATTCATTATAACTGTTATTGTATTCATTATAACTGTTATTGTATTCATTATAGCTGTTATTGTATTCATTATAACTGTTATTGTATTCATCATAGCTGTTATTGTATTCATTATAACTGTTATTGTATTCATTATAACTGTTATTGTATTCATTATAACTGTTATTGTATTCTTTTTAGGTTTCTCAATTACATTTCTTGATGATGAAGAGAGATGTCGAGATATTTCTCCATTTGTACACACAAAGAAAAGAAGCAATGGAGAAAGAGTCTTGTTCAACTAATGATGCTTCTACTTCTGTGTCATTGGCTTCCCAAACTCCCGCTTTTTTGAATGATGAGAACTCAATGTTCATTAAATACTTTGATTTTATTTGCGAAAAAGCTGAGGAAATCAAAAATGTGGGAAGTAAGTTGCCATTGTACGAAACATTTTGCAAAGAGCATGAAAAAAGTACAACGGAAACAACGGGGGGTGTGGGCAGTGGTGGACATGAATTTAAGGTTGTATATACTCGGAGTAAAAAGAAGTCTGTGGGCAATCCCATCAATGAAGATCAGGCCGAAGATGGTGATGTGGCAGATCTTGGAGATTTGGGTGATGAAAGAAGTAAAGGAGGCAGTCCGATAAATGATGAGGCTGAGGCTGAAGATGTTGATCTGGGAAATCTGGAAGATTTGGGTGATGAAAGAAGTAATGGTGGCAGTCCGATAAATGATGAGGCTGAGGGTGAAGCTGATGATCTGGGAAATCTTGAAGATTTGGGTGAGGAAAGAAGTAATGGGGGCAGTCCCATAATTGATGATTTTGGAGATTTGGGAGATTTGGATCAGGTTATTAACAAAGTTGTCAGCGATAATATTGTTGTGGAAAGAAACCCGGACAGCTCTTTCATTAATTCTTTCCTGCTGCATTCCGATGTTGTCCCTCAGCATATATTTTTTGGGAAGGATGGTATAGGCTGTGGGTTAGCATGTGGAGTTCGTGATCCGGAGGCAGTGGTGGTCTCTGAATTCTTGATTGAGTACAAGGAGCTTTTTACTCCTATTTTAAGTCTGAGGAAAAATGTGCTTGATTATTGTTTCCTACATGACCATGACTTAGGAATGGGGTAAGCATTCTTTTAGTTTTTCCATGGTTTTTTCCTAGTTTTTACTTTTTTTTGCGCCGCAATTATTAATGATTTTGTTTCAATGTGATAGGGAGGATTTGGTCTCGTTCTCAAATTTCAATATGCTAACTCGAGATGATATTATTTCAATGTCTGCCAAGACTATGATGACATCCAACATTATCGACTGTTGGTCATTTTTACTGAATGACATTATATTCAAGGCCGAGAAAGAGTTACCTCCGTCCAGAAGATTTTTTTGGACAAGTCATTCAGTATGTGTTTCTATTCTGGGGGGTGTTATTTTAGTTGCTTATTTTTGTTATTGTATTTTGCATGATGTTAATTATTGTAATGTACAATACTTGTTATTGTATTCATAACAGCTGTTATTGTATTCATAACAGCTGTTATTGTATTCATAACATCTGTTATTGTATTCATAACAGCTGTTATTGTATTCATAACAGCTGTTATTGTATTCATAATAGCTGTTATTGTATTCATAGTAGCTGTTATTGTATTCATAGTAGCTGTTATTGTATTCATAGTAGCTGTTATTGTATTCATAACAGCTGTTATTGTATTCATAACAGCTGTTATTGTATTCATAACAGCTGTTATTGTATTCATAACAGCTGTTATTGTATTCATAACAGCAATATAGCTGTTATTGTATTCATAATAGCTGTTATTGTATTCATAATAACTGTTATTGTATTCATAATAACTGTTATTGTATTCATAGTAGCTGTTATTGTAATGCATAATGTTAATTATTGTAATGCATAATTCCTGTTATTGTATTGCATAATGGGAATAATAATTATTTTAAATTTTTCATAGGACTCTTTATTCAAGTTCATCAATACTGCTGATAATGAGAAAGATATGTACAGACAAGAAATTTTTAATACTTGGGAAAATGTCATTGAGAATAGCGAAGGCTCCCTTGACATCAGAGCTGATTGGGTATGTTTTTTATTGGCTTATTAGTTGTATTTTTATGTTTTTCAAAATTCTTCATTAATATTTTTACCGACATCTCTATTTTTTATAATGTCAGATTTTTCTACCTGTTCATTTTGGAGACCATTTTTTCTGCGTTGCTTTAAATTTTGTGGAGAAGAGTATCAACTATCTTGACAATCGGGTATACGATGATTTGAAGATAGTATCTGGTTGGTGGCTACCAAATCTATTGTACGTACCTTTATATTATGTTTTCTTAAAGTTATACCTTTTTGTGGTTATTTTGTATTTTTTATAATGTTAATTATTGTAATGTATAATAGCTGTTATTGTATTTTTTACTTGAGCATGACTGACTTTGTTTTTAAAATTAACCAGGTTGAAATATTTGGTAGATTTCTGGTAAAGGAAGGGCATGAACGAGGCAGCGAGGTCTCTAATTTCAAACTTGTAAATGTGGATTTTCCATGGAAATTAGAAGGACCTCAAAACTTAGATTGTGGTGTTTTTGTCATGATGCATATGATGTTTTACAACGGGGAGTTGTTTACATCAGAGTTGCATGATCCACTAAAAAGAATTATTTACAGAGCTGAAATTGCTGCTATCCTAGTGTTAGCTGATATCAACAAAGAAAGAGAGAGGTTGTTGCCTTTGGTTGAAGAATTTACAAAGACAAAGGAACAGTTGCTCCCTAAGTTGATTGAAAAACGAAGGTCAGCTGAGATGGAAAACGAAAAATTTGAGGCCACTGATCTGGAGGTTGCTAGGATATTAGCTGAGAAACTGGTTGCTGATGACGGAACTCCGGTAGGTTCAAAAAAAACTGTGCAAAATGAGCCATTCAGTGCTGGGATAATTAGATCATCCAGAGGTGGTTCTAGAAGAGCAAACTCTGATGGTCTTGGCTGCTCAATAAATTGTGGGAAGGCAGACAAAAGTATTGTTGTAGTGTCAAAAATTATGAAGACTAATAACAGATTGACAACTGGGTTACCAAGTCTGAAGAAACAAGTTATTGACTATTGTTTCTTGGACGATTACACACTTAAAAAAGAGTATGTGTCCTTTTTCTCTTTTGTTGCATTTCAACTGTGGGTTCTTTTTCTCGTTGTGGTATTAGTGATTGTGTGTCTTATTTTTTGCAGGGAGCTTTTGTTTTCTTCTGGAGCTGCTATTGTTGATAGGTTTGATGTTATGTCAACAAAACCTGATGATTACACTGAGACACGGGTTATAACAGCATGGTCAATTGTGTTGAATTACATGGAGGTTACAGAGAAAGAATCGCCAACGATGATGTTCCTTAGTTCAGCACACATGGTATTAGTTGTTTTTACTTTTGTGCAGTTATTATATATTTTAGCTTTTTTTCATTAAACCGGTGTTGAAAACTATGTCATTTTTCAATTAAGTCAGTTTACATAATAGCTGTTATTGTATTCATAATAGCTGTTATTGTATTCATAATAGCTGTTATTGTATTCATAATAGCTGTTATTGTATTCATTATAACTGTTATTGTATTCATTATAGCTGTTATTGTATTCATTATAACTGTTATTGTATTCATCATAGCTGTTATTGTATTCATTATAACTGTTATTGTATTCATTATAACTGTTATTGTATTCATAATACCTGTTATTGTATTCATTATAACTGTTATTGTATTCATTATAACTGTTATTGTATTCATTATAACTGTTATTGTATTCATTATAACTGTTATTGTATTCATAATACCTGTTATTGTATTCATTATAACTGTTATTGTATTCATTATAACTGTTATTGTATTCATTATAACTGTTATTGTATTCATTATAACTGTTATTGTATTCATAATAGCTGTTATTGTATTCATAATAACTGTTATTGTATTCATAATAACTGTTATTGTATTCATAATACCTGTTATTGTATTCATAATACCTGTTATTGTATTCATAGTAGCTGTTATTGTATTACATAATACATGTTATTGTATTATGTTGGTTATTGAATTGCATAATACAAAACCGTTGTATAAAATTTAGTTTTATTTGTGATAGGCAATTGTTGAAGACATGCTGGAAACCACTCATGGGGTTCTAACTCCAAATGACAGTGATAAAGACAGGATCTTTGAGTTTTGGAATTGTTATTTATCTGAACATGTTGTAAACTCTGCGATCGACGTGGACCTTGTCTTCATCCCGTTGTCCTTAGACATGCACTACTTTTGTGTTTGCATTAACTTCATAAACAAGACGGTTGATGTATTGGACCATACATTGCATGCAAATTGGGAAAAGTCTGATTTCTTCAAACTTGCAAAGATTGCAGTATGTTCTCTAAATTCAAACTCTCTTTAGTAGTTATTGTATAGTTTTGTATGGGTTATTATATAGATAAAAATGAGTTTTTGTTAATTAAGTTATTGTAATGTGTGTGTTTTTGATACAATTGTGATTTTGCATTTTTTTGTGCATGTTTTAGGTTGAATTGTTTTCCGACTATCTGGATACAAGGAAAACAGCAAAAGAAGGGATTTCCGTTAACACATTTAAATTTGTTAATGTTGATTTTGAATGGAAAACAAAACTTATGAACAATCACGAATCAGGATTCTATATCATGTTTCACATGCTCACATACGAAGGGAAGCACGAGAAGGGATTGGTATCAATTAAGAAGAAAACGGAGAGGACTGCTTTATGGATTGAGATGATGTGTATTTTGTTGATGTCAGATGCCAATTACTCAAGAGCGTCTCTTTTGGATGAAGTGGTGAATTTCAGGGAAAACATACTGAAAATGGAGAAGAAACTTGTAAACAAGAGGAAAAGTTCTATGAAAAGGTATAAAAGTGTAGCTTTAAGAGGTTTTGCTAAACCAAAAAAATGATCTCTTTTTAAATGTTGGAAATTGTAATTGTTGTGGGAAAGGATTGTATTTTTGTAAAGCGTAGGAAGTGCTATAGTTTGTGACAGCTATTGTAATCATCAAAACAGTTATTGTATTCATCAAAACAGTTACTGTATTAATCAAAACAGTTATTTTAATTTTTGTTCAGACAGTTATATGCAATGTCTCAGGTAGTTATTTTTAATGATTTTCAGACAGTTATTGCAATGGGTTCATACAGTTATTCTAATGATTTTCAGACAGTTATTATAATGGATTTTACACTGTTATTGTAATCATTATAACTGTTATTGTATTCATAATAACTGTTATTGTATTCATTATAACTGTTATTGTATTCATTATAACTGTTATTGTATTCATAATAGCTGTTATTGTATTCATTATAAATGTTATTGTATTCATTATAGATGTTATTGTATTCATTATAGATGTTATTGTATTCATTATAGATGTTATTGTATTCATTATAACTGTTATTGTAATTCATCATAACTGTTATTGTATTCATTATAACTGTTATTGTATTCATTATAACTGTTATTGTATTCATTATAACTGTTATTGTATTCATAATAACTGTTATTGTATTCATTATAACTGTTATTGTATTCATAATAGCTGTTATTGTATTCATTATAAATGTTATTGTATTCATTATAGATGTTATTGTATTCATTATAACTGTTATTGTAATTCATCATAACTGTTATTGTATTCATTATAACTGTTATTGTATTCATTATAACTGTTATTGTATTCATTATAACTGTTATTGTATTCATTATAACTGTTATTGTATTCATTATAACTGTTATTGTAATACATAATAGCTGTTATTGTATTCATTATAACTGTTATTGTAATACATTATAACTGTTATTGTAATACATAATAGCTGTTATTGTATTCATTATAACTGTTATTGTAATACATTATAACTGTTATATGTAATACATAATAGCTGTTATTGTATTCATTATAACTGTTATATGTATTCATTATAGCTGTTATTGTATTCATTATAACTGTTATTGTATTCATTATAATTGTTATTGTAATACATAATAACTGTTATTGTATTCATAATTGCATATGTTGAACTCCAAAAACACGATTTTTAGTAAGTAATTATTCTAAAGTTTCTTACACGAAATATAGATTCTCAACTATAGTAATCTAAGACAAAATACTGAGAAATTTTTGTATTATTGTAAAGTTGTGATACGATTATTGTAAATGTGTTTATTGGATGCCTTATTCATCCTCCATTTCATCTCCCTCTTCATCTTCTTCCTCAGGTGCATGCTCAACAAATGGATTTGGGCAGTTTCTTTTGTCATGGTTTCCCATTTGTTTGCAGTTATTACATAGCCTCTTTGGTTTGCTTGCCTTTTCAATTGCCTTTTCCTTGTTTGATTTCATTCTCTTGCCACTTCCTTTGTTTTTTGCAATCTTTGGTGGGTGAACAGTAATGTTTGATTTTGCTGAACAACCTAAGAGCATCTCCAATTCTTGTTCCTTTGTCAAGTTCTCTTTTGTTGGACAATTTTTCTCTCGAAATTGTAAAAGCATCACACTTAGTTCCTTTATATGGTCTGGAGGCATTGACTTTAGAGCACTTATTGTTGCATAAAACTCAGACCATACTCTTGATAATTCCAGCTTTCTTAAGTCAGTTGGATCATAATCTTGTAATAACTTTCCATCCAGTCCAAACAAAGGCTTTCTATATGATTTCTTCATCCATCTACTTGCGATGTACTTCTCCGGTATGCTAGTCAATCCTTTACCTGATAGTACCCATATTATGTGTTTACAAAGGATTCCTTTCCTCTCAAACATCTTGCATGTACATGTTGTTTCTTTTGTTTCGGTATTGTGAACAACCTGCACAACAGTATAGTTATTATTGTATTGCATTATAACTGTTATTGTATTCATAATATCTATTATTGTATTCATAATAGCTATTATTGTATTCATAATAGTTATTATTGTATTCATAATAGCTGTTATTGTATTCATAATAGCTGTTATTGTATTCATAATAGCTGTTATTGTATTCATAGTAGCTATTATTGTATTCATAATAGCTGTTATTGTATTCATAATAGCTATTATTGTATTCATAATAGCTGTTATTGTATTCATAAATAGCTGTTATTGTATTCATAATAGCTGTTATTGTATTCATAAATTCAGTTATTCTATCTTTTGTAAAACGAAATAACCTGAAATATTCTACGATTCTTGTAGGCATCTTCAACATCTATATTGTGAATGTTTCCTTGCTCAGAAAATCCTCTAACTGCACAAGAACAGAGAGCCGCCTGCAATTGTTCTTGGAATTCATAGAAAACAGCGTGTGTGTAGATTTTGGAGGCATGTTTCTCGATCATAGTCTTAGATGAAACTTGAGGCAATGTGGTGTCACTTGCTGCATCAAGACATTTCTGATTATAGCGTTGTTGTTCCATTGCACTTTGAAAGCGCAACCAAAATTCAACAAGTGTGCCATTTATGCTCTCGAATCTTTTGAAGTAACTGTTTTGACTCTCCGATCTTTGTGTTGTTTTCAAAAGGCAACCTAAAGGCAAATCCCGAAAGTAAGCAGGTATCCATTTGTGTCTTTTGCCATACATGTATGTCAACCAAGTGTTATCATGTAATTCAAAGTCACTGATCACTTGAACCCATTTTTCTTCAAACTCTACTGGTTCCAAGTCAGTGTCCCAAACAACTGAACATATTCTCTCAACAAAGTCTGTTTCCTTACAAATTTGTGATTCAACTTTATCAGTTAATTTTGACATTATATGCCACATGCAGTAGCGATGTCTCGCTTTCTTGAATACGGAATTCACCCCGAGTTTAATCGCTGGATCTTGATCGGTAAGAATGCACTGAGGTTCTTTCATTCCCATACAATCGAGGAACTTCTTAAACACCCAAGTGAAAGACTTATCGTTCTCATGATCGACAAGTGCAGCAGCAAAGGTTACTGATTTTTTGTGGTTATCAACACCGGTGAATGGCGTGAAGGCCATATGATACTTGTTAGTGCCATAAGTAGGGTCAAATGTGATGGTGTCCCCGAACATGGAATAATTTGTCCTTGCCTGCCCGTCTGCCCAAAATATTTTAGCCAAACATTCATCCTTATCAACTTCATAAGCATAGTAAAAATTTTCAGAAGTTTCAGCGAGCCCCTTTAAATAGGCGAGAATCATGTCAGCATCTTTGTCACCTATGAAACATTTAATATTTCTTTTGAAGTTCTTGAAATCCGTCAGAGTTGCACCAATGTTTGCATACCCATTTGATTGTTCCCCCATCATTCTAAATGTCTTTGTAGCACCAATGTTGAGTTTACAATTGTTAACAATTGTTTGCTTAATGTAAAGGTTAAGTGTTCTTAAATTTGTCTGAAATTCCCTTTCTTTGAGTGGACAAAGTCTGTGATTGTGACCTTCGTAAAACTGATCAATGACATACCCTCTTATCTGCATGTTATCATTAAATACAGCAGCAAACCGTATTTTTGCCTTGCAACCAAATCTTGTCAGTTTCGTTTTTTTTGCTTCTACAGACCTTTTTCTCTTCTTATTCCCTTCTGCGTTTTCAGTTTCAACAATCGGCAGAAACTTTTTGCGATCCTCTTTGAAACCATGTCTGTTACAGACCATAGATTTTTTGTCTATCAAGCCATCACGAAATCTGGTTTGTGTGTACTTTCTCGGTATGAAACCACAGGCCACAGCATATAAATTGTAAAACTCGATTGCCTCCTCAAGTTTTAAAAACATTAGCCCCAATGCAGGCTTGAAACCATTTTCTACCATCCTACTCCACTCCTCACTACCACCTGGAGTGTATCTCATTCCAAGATTATGGACAGTATTATCCCCTGTTTCTAATGCAAATGTGGGTGTAGAGAAAGTTGTTTCATTGGTATTATTTATTTCAATACCTACAAACATATTGAAATAAGTTACTATGTGCAGTTATTGTAAGTTTCTGTACCTGTTATTGTATTCATTATAACTGTTATTGTATTCATCATAACTGTTATTATATTCATTGTAGCTGTTATTGTATTCATTATAACTGTTATTGTATTCATTATAACTGTTATTGTATTCATTATAACTGTTATTGTATTCATTATAACTGTTATTGTATTCATCATAACTGTTATTGTATTCATTATAATTGTTATTGTAATACATAATATCTGTTATTGTATTCATCATAACTGTTATTGTATTCATTGTAGCTGTTATTGTATTCATTATAACTGTTATTGTATTCATTATAACTGTTATTGTATTCATTATAACTGTTATTGTATTCATCATAACTGTTATTGTATTCATTATAATTGTTATTGTAATACATAATATCTGTTATTGTATTCATTATAACTGTTATTGTAATTCATCATAACTGTTATTGTATTCATTATAACTGTTATTGTATTCATTATAACTGTTATTGTATTCATTATAACTGTTATTGTATTCATCATAACTGTTATTGTATTCATTATAATTGTTATTGTAATACATAATATCTGTTATTGTATTCATTATAACTGTTATTGTAATTCATCATAACTGTTATTGTATTCATTATAACTGTTATTGTATTCATTATAACTGTTATTGTATTCATCATAACTGTTATTGTATTCATTATAATTGTTATTGTAATACATAATATCTGTTATTGTATTCATCATAACTGTTATTGTATTCATTATAACTGTTATTGTAATTCATCATAACTGTTATTGTATTCATCATAGCTGTTATTGTATTCATCATAACTGTTATTGTATTCATTATAGTTGTTATTGTATTCATTATAACTGTTATTGTAATTCATCATAACTGTTATTGTATTCATTATAACTGTTATTGTATTCATTATAACTGTTATTGTATTCATCATAACTGTTATTGTATTCATCATAACTGTTATTGTATTCATCATAACTGTTATTGTATTCATCATAGCTGTTATTGTATTCATTATAACTGTTATTGTATTCATCATAACTGTTATTGTATTCATTATAACTGTTATTGTATTCATTATAACTGTTATTGTATTCATCATAGCTGTTATTGTATTCATCATAACTGTTATTGTATTCATCATAACTGTTATTGTATTCATTATAACTGTTATTGAAATCAAGAGTTATTTTAAGCTCAATACGTAATTCATAATTGCAGTCAATATAAACTCAATAGTGAGTTATTTTAAGCTCTCATATAGTTATTGTATCATGAAATCATGAAATCATTATAAACTAGACAAATTGATACCTGAAATCGTCAATGTTTGATCGTCATTAAGCTGATTAAGATGATCGTCATTAAGTTCGTCTGAATTCATGATCGCAAATCCTGAAGATTACGAAAACAATACATAAATTGTCGTACAATTTGTTATTTGAAGCAAATAATTCAGCTATTCAAGTATTAAAATAACAAAATCGTAAGAATTATTACCGAAAAATTAGGGTTCTGCAAGTTTTTCGTCTGATTTTTCAGAATTGATGAAGAATTGATGAAGAATTGATGAAGAATTGATGAAGAATTGATGAAGAATTGATGAATTTGATGAAGAATTGATGAATTGATGAAGAATTGATGAAGAATTTTGATGAAGAATTATACGATTTTCTGAGGTTTTGTGATGATTTTTTTGGGTTTTTGAAGGAGAGAGAAAGTTAGGGAAAACAGAGTTTGTTAGAAATTTGTTGAAGAATTATGATTTTTACGCGCGTCTTAGAAATTTGGGTTTAGGTCAATTGTATTTATACGCGGGGGTAACTCACGGAATATGGCGAACTCACCGGAACTCGCCTCTATATATATATATATATATATATATATATATATATATATATATATATATATATATATATATATATAAGGTTGGGATCCGGTGAGAACCACCTTACAATGAGAACTGGTGAGAACTCTTTCTTACGGAGTTTTTTTTAAAAAATTAATAACATAATTGGATTCGGCATGGAATTTTATGGCCAGAGAACATATTTCTTGGTCTAGAAAATAAATACTAGTGGTGGAAAAATATAGATACGAAAAAATAGATAGTAGGTGCATGCAAATAAATAAAACGTATCTCACCTTGATTTCCGTCAATAGTATTTATTTTCTAGACCAAGAAATATGTTCTCTAGCTATAAAATGTCATGCCGAATCCAATTATGTCATTAATTTTTTTTAAAAAGTTCGTAAGGTAGAGTTCTCACAAAGTTCTCATTGTAAGGTGGTTCTCACCGGATCTCAAGTCTATATATATATATATATATATATATATATATATATATATATATATATATATATATATATATATATATATATATATATATATATATATATATATATATATATATATAGAGTTGGGATCACATGAGTCCACCCTAAATATTTGAGTCCATGAGTCTAACAATGATATCATACGTTGTATAAAAAAGTATCACATGTTTTCAATATCAAATTTTTTTCCTTTTTTTGTTTTTTTTCTTTTTCAATATTACTTTATTTTTTTCTTTTTTTGTCTTTTCTTTTAAAATGACATTTTCTTTATTAAACAAATTCCCTTTTTTAGTATGCACTTTTTTTAAAACAAACACGTTTTTTTTTTTTTTTAATAAAATGGCGTTTTTTCTCGAATTTTTTTTTCATTACTATATCACAAGTTACTCAATACAATATCACCGGTTCTTTAAAATAATATCACAAAAAAATATTTCTGAAAAAAAATTTGACAGAAAAAATTGAAAAAAAAAATTGAAAAACATATTTCCGGGCAAAAAAGTTCTTGAAAAAATTTCGTGATATTGTTTAATATTGTGTGTGATATTGTTTAACAAAAGACGTTTTTTCTCGAAATTTTTTTTGATTTTTTTCATTACAATATCACAAGTTACTCAATACAATATCACCGGTTCTTCAAAATAATATCAAAAAAAAAAATTCGAGAAAAAAATATTTCGGGAGAAAAAATTGAAAAAAAAATATTTCCGCGAAAAAAATTTCGTGATATTGTTTAATATAGTGCGTGATATTGTTTAACAAAAGGCGTTTTTTCTCGAAATTTTTTTCGATATTTTTTCATTACAATTTCACAAATTACTCAATAAAATATCACCGGTTTTTCAAAATAATATCACAAAAAAAATTTTGAAAAAAAAATCGAAAAAAAAAATTCGAGAAAAAAATTGAAAAAAAAAATTTTGAATAAAAAATTCCAGGAAAAAAAGTATTGGAAAAAAATTCGTGATATTGTTTTATATAGTGTGTGATATTGTTTCCTTTGATATTGTATTGAAAAGGTTGTGACATTGTGATATTGTAGTGTAAAAAAAACGTAATATTTTTTAATACAACTTGTGATACTCTAAATGGACTCATGGACTCAAATATTTAGGTGGACTTACCGGATCCCGCCTCTATATATATATATATATATAAACCACAATTTGCATTTTTATAATTCTTATTTATTGTGTATTTGTGTAGGTTAATATCTA
The DNA here is from genome assembly GCA_029255685.2 of Silene conica. Lineage (NCBI taxonomy): Eukaryota > Viridiplantae > Streptophyta > Magnoliopsida > Caryophyllales > Caryophyllaceae > Silene > Silene conica. Next base: position 85,383,559 of record CM055314.2, read on the forward strand.
TGTTGTATCGTGTTGTTTTGGATCCAAAATTTACAACATATACTAGGATAATATACTAAAATAACCAATGATAATCCAAGATAAGGTAAAGTATTTTAATTTGTTCATTAAATTACTAGGACTCTTTTTTATAGTAACATGTAGACCCGCAACTAACGCTTTAGATTCGTACTGGTAAACCCCTGGAAAAGTGAGAAGAAAATGATACCGACTGCAGATCACGTATATCGGGTGAATCACCTCTCCGATACATGCGTGTAGAGTTGCACGATGCAACTAATAATAAGTAATAGCATGCATGAAACAATTTGATACGTAAATCACGTTGCCACATTACAAGTATTGACAACACCGAAAAAATAACAATAATTGGCTGCTTGCTTGATAAAGAACTACGAGTAATTGTTTTGTTTTAAAGAGGTTTTCGGCGCTTTAATTTACCTCAAATTACACAATATCTCTTTAGGGTCGATACTAACAAAGTACTTGTACTTTTATTTTGTAAATTTAAAGTCAATATCTATATCTTTGTTCATGATTTTCATCATCAACAATTAACATATTTCGATTACTTTCGACTTTGATTGAATCTCGACTGCACTAATTAACATTCAAACTCGTGTCTACACAAATCACGAACATTTGACCAAATCAGGTATCTAAAATATCTTGCCAAATGGAGCTTTAGAATTTAGAGTCTCCAAGCTAAGACCTTTTTGATAAGAAAAATAAAAGTGGGTTAAATAAAGACCAACTTATTCTATGAAATCCTTCTATTATGTCATCTTCTTTTATCTCCAATGGTATATGGTACAATAATTATTTTGTGAGATGGTTTTGATTTCTCGTATATTCGTATATAATTTTTGATTGTCACACTAGAAAAATAATCTTCTACTTCCTCCGTTTCAATAATATGTTTATATTTCTTTATCTCTTTCCCTCGCATCAAGATAAAGAAAATGTACATATTTTTCAGAAATTTGTAAGGTGAAATTCCCGAAACATTGATTTTAAAAATCTACACGTAAAAATCAATCTGAAAGAGAAGAAAATAGGACATAAAATTCAGTACAACAATTTTCACACGTAGTGATAATGTACGTACCCACTATAAATATTGCCAAGAACATGAATCGTATTTCATACTAATATACCATCAAAATATACAAGAACTAGCAATAATTATACAAATTCTCAAGTTCTTTTTATCATTATTATTATTGCAAGTAGATCTTGGTTGCGCAAATGACTCCCTCTTCCCCACTCGATAAGTTAAATCCAGCCATTTTATTCTTATTGCGTTACCCCCAGTTCAGGTCACTAGCGACGAGAACAACGCTTCAGTGCCGGTGTAAAGTAGGATGAAGGAAATAAAATAGCATTTACGAAGTTTATGCATGTAATAAATGAGTGTTAACCAAATTTTAAAACCTCTCATATTGTATGATGGTCTGATTCTATAATTTGTGATCATATATATGCAAAGTTGCAAACCACAATTTGCATTTTTATAATTCTTATGTATTGTGTACATTAATATATATGTTGAATTGTGTTGTTTTCGGTCCAAAATTTACAACATATACGAGGATGATATAATAAACCGACCAATGATAATCCAAGAATAGGTATAAGTACACTGTTTTAATTTTTTAATTAAATTACTAGGACTTCTTTTATAGTAGCATGGAAACCCGCAACCACTGCTTTTTTTTGGGGTAAAATGTAAATATTATTAAGTTGTAAATATTATTAAGTGTGAATAACCAATACATCATCCTAATTTTAGAAGCTAATGAAGCTTACAGTACACAAAGACTCATATAATCGAGCATCCTACATGATTCGTTTCAGCCAATCACTGTCCTTCCGCGTTAGCGGCCAGTTGTAGCCTCTTCTAGTAGAATACTCATGCCCCGGTGAATTGTTCCATACATTCTGGTCATAGGCCCCCATCAATTCCGTCTTGATTTTGCATATTTTACGCCAAGTCCAACTAGCCTGCAGCAGGTGGATTATAGTCTCACCATGAAGTTCCTTTCAAATATATATGACTAACCCATTGTACCCATAGTTTAGAGGGTTGAGAATACCCCCACCAAACTAGTTTGTCAATACTTGCTTTATTCCAGATATGTTCCATTTGGAAAACCCATGCCTCCTTGCTTCTTATCAGCGCGAATCTTTGTCCATGCAACAGTAAAGACTCTGGTATATTCAGTCCCTCCATCCCATAGAAAATTTCTGCAAATGGCTTCAATCCTTGCAATGACGCCTTTGGGAAGAAGGAAAATGGGTGCCCAATATTTAAAATATCCTGTCTAACCTCATTTGGCACCCCATTGAATTAAACATTAGACTTGCCTTGGCTCATTTTCAATCCGAAAGCAGCTAAGAAAGTAGCAAACGTTCGGAGAAGAATCATCATGGAGTCTATATTACATTTACTGAATAAGAGTAGATCATCCGCAAACATAAGGCTGCTCAGTTTTATGGCTTTACACAAATGATGAAACTGGAAATGCATAATCGGTGTTGTGTAAACCAACAGTCTAGTAAGGTATTCCATACATATTGTGAACGGCAAAGGAGAAAGAGGGTCTCCTTGTCTCAACCCTCTATATTCCTTAAACCAGCCAAAATTACCACCATTCAAACTCAAAGAGTATTATGCCATAGTCACACACTCTCTAATGTATCCAATGAATTTAGGTGGGAAGTTTAGCTCTGCCAGCATTTGGAACAGGAATGTCCATTCAACCGTGTCGTATGCTTTTTGAAGACCAATCTTAAACATACACCTAGGGGAAATGCCTTTCCGTCCATAGAGCTTAATAAGATCTTGGCAAATTAAAATATTCTCTAAAATGCTCCTTCTTTGGATAAATACTCCTTGAGTAAGGGAAATAATGTGAAGAAAATGATACCCTATAAATCACGTACATATATCAAGTGAATCACCACTTCGACACACCAAATTGACAAATTCAGATTCTTGAAGACATAGTTTAAATACATAAATAATTTTCAGGCGACTTTCAATATAATAATGTCTTTTGAATGAAATAAAATTAGCAGTCATAAATTACTAGGGTTTTATTTTTATACAAGCTACGTTACATATTAAAAGAGTTAAAACAATGAAGTCGTACCAACTTACTATGATTTTGTTTTTATTAAAGTACTAGTTTTTGAACCCGTGTACTGCACGGATTATTAAAAGTAAATTTTACGTTCTATTTAGATTTAGTAAATTACTAAATTATAGAAAATATTGAAATCAACGCAAAACATACAATCCTACATCAAAATTTATCATTTAGAGAAAATTCTAGGCAAAATATTTTATTCATTGACACAACAATTATTTTAGAATCTAACAAATCACAATGGCTAACATTCACAAGTAAATATTTATCTCTTTGTTAACCTTAATTCTTATAAAATCAATTACAAATATATTATAAGGATCAAAATCTCTCTTATACACGTAATACTTAGTTAACCATCCTAAATTGTGAGGAATAATCAAATAATAACAACTAATATAGTAAATATACTATACCCAAATATTTTTGATAACTTAAATTATCAAACCGAAATTCTCTCTTAAAATTGCGCCCAAATCAACTTAAAATTAGCAACTTTTTATAATTCCAAATTAAATATTTTGTATATGTTAAAATACTGTACCGAATAATTGTCTCCTAAAATTGCGTCCAAATCAACTTAAAATTAGCAACTTTTTATGATTCCTACTTGTTTTGTAATTGAATTGTTCAGTTTTTTTAATTAGAGAGTATGACATGTGGCGTTTGAATGTGTTGTGACACGTGGATATCAAACCGAAATTCTCACCCCAAAATCAAGTTAAAATTTTTTTATGCAAGAAAGGTTAACTTTATTCATCCACTTGGGGAAGAATGGAAGCAAGATTTTACAATAATAGCCTTTAACCATCTAACAGAGCTAAGACCTATAAACTAGTACAGGTCCAACAAAATATTTTTGGAACATGACTGGAATACACTGATGAAGCTTAGTGCTAACAGTCTTTCTGATCAGTTTGATCACTGCCTCCGTCTGCATTTCGCGCCCAGAGAAAATCCTCGAGTTCCTTTCTTGCCAGAGATGGTAAACCGTTACAGTGATACAACATTTAAACCACTGAGCTTTCCAATGTTTTTTTTCCTTCGACTGAGAATCCAGTCAAGGTTCTGAGCTAGTTTAGTTTTGCCAGTATCAATGCCCATCCAGTTTTGAATAGCCCCCCAAACCATGGTTAAATAAGCACATTCAAAAAAGAGATGGTGATGATTTTCAGCAGACTGTTTGCATAGGCTGCATCTATTTACTAGCTGAACCCCTTTACTGCAGATGTTGTCAACATTTGCAAGCTCAAAAATTGAGTAGCCAGAACAACTATGATCCTATGAGCAGGAATGACCCCCTGACCAAGGAAAGCTTTTATTTTGTTTTGAACGGGCCTCTTGTCTCTCAGCATGTCATAAGCTGTCGTGACAGAGAAACTCTCCCTTTGAATGCACCTCTGGAATATTACTGGAGCTCTAGAACCATACTTCAGTAGCCATTGGTCCCTAACATGCAGAATACCCTTCAGGCTCTCAGGAAAGAATTCTTTGCTCGTGGCAGTCCAGACATCACCCTGCAACATATAGTCATGAGTCCATCGTTGCCAGAGACCAGTACCAGTTTCAGTCAATCTCCAAAGCCATTTCGAGAGCAAAGCTCTATTCCAAGATAGAATTTTTTTGACATTGAGACCTCCTTCTATCCAAGGCACACAAATACTCCCCCAACTTTTGTACACAATTTTCCTTTGTCCCTCCTTTAGCCCCCAAAAGTAGTGCATACAAAACCTGTTAATATCATTAACAATTTCTTTGGGCAACAAGATGCTTGCATACCAGAAAGTATCAATACCAAAAAGCACTGAGTTTAGTAGTTCAAGTCTTCCTGCATATGTGAGGGTGTGAGCAGACCAGCTGGATAGATGATGCTGAATTTTAGTCAGAATGGATCCATACATCTATTTTCTCGGTTTAGAAGAATTTAAAGGGAGCCCCAACTATCTAAAAGGGAATTTCCCCTCAGTGAAACCAGTAGTGGAAAGAATGAGGTGCTTGATAGTATCATTAATTCCACCAAAGTAAATCTCAGTTTTGTCAGGATTTGCCAGCAACCCAGACCAGCCAACAAATTTATCAAGGGTTTGCTTCACAGCCAGAATAGATGGCAAGTCACCTCTCATAAAGACCATAAGATCGTCAGCAAAAACCAAGTGAGTCAGATTAGTTTTTGCACACTTAGGGTGATAAGACACTTGAGGGGAGGAGCAAAGGACCCTTAAGTGTCTAGAAAGAATCTCCATACTAAGGATAAACAGAAATGGAGAGAGAGGATCCCCTTGCCTCACTCCACTCTTCCCTTGAAAGAACCCATGAATGCTACCATTGATTTTTAGAGAGAACCACGTCCCAGTTATGCATCACATTATCCATTTCACAAACATAGGGGGGAAATTATAAGCTACCAACATATTCTTAATAAACTCCCACTGCAGAGTATCAAAAGCTTTTCGAATATCCACTTTGATCAACCCTCTTGGAGAGATATGCTTCCTGCCATAACCTTTAACCAACCCTTGAGAGAGCATTGTATTTTCAAATATATTGCGCCCCTGAACAAAAGCTGTCTGCTCAGGGCCAACTAGAAGGGGGATAACAGTCTGAATTCTCCTAGCCAAAACTTTACTGATTGTTTTATAGATGGTAGTACAGTAGGAGATTGGTCTATAGTCTTGAACAGATTGGACTAACTTCTTCTTAGGAATGAGAGCAAGGAGAGTAGTATTTGCGTGCTTGTTCATTCTGCCGTTTCTAAAATAATCCTTAATGCTTTGACAAAAATCATGTTTAATCAGATCCCATGAGGCTTTAAAAAACCCAGAAGAAAACCCGTCAGGACCCGGGCTCTTATTAGAATCAATGCTGAAAAGAGCATCCTTGATTTCAGTTTCAGAAATGGGTCTGGTTAAAGAGCTCCAGTCAGAATCATGAATGGTTGGTCCATTGGTTATAAGATTTGTATCCATAGGAAAAACAGGAATGTCAGAGCCCAAAAGCCCTTGATAGTATTCAACAAAAGCTGTTGCCACATTATCAATCCCCAGACGAGGATTCCCTGCAATATCCTTTATCTCCCCAATCATTTGCAGATGTTTACGTTCTTGGATCTTGGAAAAGAAAAATTTAGTATAGCTATCCCCCTGAAGAATGTTATCATGCTTAGCCCGCTGTTTGAGGATACTGATCTCATGCTGCTGTAGGGTTGCATAATCCAACAAGAGTTTCTTTTCAGTCTCAATAAGTCGAGAGGAAAAGGGGGAAACCTGAAGGGCATTCTGACAATTGTAAGTGCTGTTTTTGCATCCTGAAGTCGTTGATTAATATTGGAGAAAAATTGAGAGTGAAAGACTTTCAGGTCATTCTTAAGTCCCTTGAGTTTTGCAAAGAGCCTAAACATACTAGACCCCATGACTAGTTTCTGCCAGGCTTCAGTAACTAACTCAGTATAATTTGGGTGTTTGACCCAACTGTTAATGAAACTAAATCTTGGTTTAGATTTTGTATCCTCAAATATGCTGATAAGAATAGGTGAGTGATCAGAAACACCAGAGGGAAGAGCATTAGCCAGTGAAGTAGGAAATTTTGTGATCCAGACCTGGTTAACCAAGGCTCTATCAAGTTTGGACCAAACCCTAGTAGCAGGTTCCTGATTGTTGGTCCAAGTGTATGTACTCACAACCTATGGTGTGAAGGTCATCAATGTAGCACTGCTGAATACACTGAGCAAACTCCATAATTTCTGGAAGATTAGGAGGAAAAGGGCTCAGTCTTTCAGAAGTACATCTCACAATATTGAAATCTCCAGAGATCAGCCATGCTTCTGTGTTTTGACTGTACTAAAAAAGAGCATTCCATAACTCTTGTCTACTAGTGGCATTATTACTGCCATAAACTGCTGTAAACGGAAAATTGAACCCAGTGGCTAAGTGCTTGAGTCTGCAATGGATCCATTGAGCATGAACATCAGAAAGAGAAAGACTGATTGTTGCTGGATTCCATATAATCCAAATCCTCCCATTATCGTGGCCCTTATAGTTTGGTAACACTTTGTATCCTCTAAACACAATGTTAATTACTTTTGCAGAATTTTTTTCCCTTATTCTTGTTTCCAAAAGACCAAGAACATCTATTTTGTTTATGACTATAAAATTCTTAATCTCCACTAGTTTAAGAGGATCATTGCATCCTTTAATATTCCAAGTGCATAATTTCATTTTAAACCTTATCAGGAGGGATAACATCCACTAGTAGCTCAAAAGTATTTGCTACAGGAACATTGCCTACTGGATTAAAGCCTTCAGCATCTATTTTTTCTGCCCAAGAGTCTCTCTTCTTGGCAATTTGAGACTCTCCCTTCCCCTGCCTGTTAACCTGCTGCCACTGAGATGACTTAGAACCTAGTCCATGACATCCTGAGTGCATTTCATCTAAAACTGAAGAAGCATTCAGACATGAAGAAGAAGGTACCCACCCTCCTTCAACCTGTCCTGAAAGCATCTCAACATTTAGTGAGGTACCACCTAGCTCATGACATGATGAGTCCAGTACTGTCTCAGCAGGAGGTTTAAGGACAGGGGTAGGGTGTAGAGTTGGCAGAGTGTCATGTTTAGGTTCAGGATGTGGAACATACTTTTCCTTTTTCTGCAATTTGCAGTTATTCAACAAATGACCTAATTTACCACACCCAGAACAATGAAATGACAACCATTCATAGATCACTCGTTGTGAGGTTTGCCCAAAGGGGGTGTTCAAAACAATAGTTTCTGGCAGAGTACCAGAGACATCTATTTCAACCAAAACCTGAGAATTTGGCAAGCATGGGAATGATTTTCATTGAATGATTCTCCAACTGAATACAAGGAATATATAGCTACAAGACTCCTATTCTATTTCTAATTCTAATACCTCAAGATCCTCCTTATAAGGAGTAACAAAATATCCTTTACATGAGAATAGCAACTAAATATTTACACCATATCATATTCCATAATACAAGATATTATCGATATGATTTCCATACTCCCCCTCAAGTTGGAGCTCCGGGTAAACCGAGACCCAACTTGCCTTGCAAGTAGTCGAACGATTCTCCTCCCAATGCCTTTGTGAATAGGTCCGCTACCTGCTCCTTGCTTCTTACGTGCTTCGTTTCAATCGTTTTCTGAACAATATGTTGCCTAACGAAATGGCAATCTATCTCAATATGCTTCGTCCTATCATGAAAGACGGGATTTTTTGCTATGTGGATAGCCGCTTGGTTGTCACAGAACAACTCCATGGGCTTGTCGTGGTATACCCCCAACGAACTCAAAAATGATTTAATCCAAATCAATTCACTTGTTGCACTTCCCATTGCTCTATATTCGGCCTCGGCCTTGGATTTTGAAACAGTAGCCTGGCGCTTTGCTTTCCACAAAACTGGAGATGACCCAATGGATACAAAATACCCACTCAAAGACCTTCGTGTTAACGGACATTTCCCATAATCCGAGTCACAATATCCCTTTACTTCTAGACTCGAACTCTTGCCGAGAGTAATACCCTTGCTTGGATTCATTTTAATGTATTTTACCACCCTTAGAGCCGCATCCCAATGATCCGTTCGTGGTTCACTAACAAATCTCGATAACATGTGAACCGAATATACCAAATCTGGTCTAGTGATAGTTAGCTAAACTAATCTTCCAACCAATATTCTATATTTCATTGCATCTTTCAACAAATTGCCCTTTGCTAGCTCTAACTGGTGATGTTGGAGCATCGGTGTTCGAGCCGGTTTTGCACCATTCATTCCGGCCTCGTCTATGATGCCTAACGCGTACTTTCTTTGGTTCAAGAATAAACCCGATTTCCCATGTGCCACTTCAATGCCCAAAAAATATTTGAGACGACCTAGGTCTTTAATTCCAAAACTTTTGTAAAACCCCTCACGAAAGCGGAAATATAAAACACACAAAGTACAAAAAATGCAGCGGAATTAAAACTTTTTACATAACTAAACATGCGAGGTGTCCTACTACAAAACTGAAACATAAATAAGTATAAAAGCGTAATATAAAAGCAGCCCGGGATGGCACATCTCTACAGGCACCCAAAAACTGAAATGTAAATCTAAGTCTAGCTAACGTAAAAGTGTAAGTCAATCGATGAAGGATCATCGCTCGCTAGCTCCATGCAACCCCTCTGGCAACCTGTCATGTACCTACATACATGTAAACATGTATGCCACAATCAGTGGGGAGTGACTAGAGTTCTCCTAGCCACCTTTTGTAACGACACGTAACAAGCAAAGCATACAGAATACTCCAACATATATAAACATGTGAAGTATAACAATATCTCAATAACTGATCTCATACTATCATGCAATACTAATGCACGGCTCTCAACCAACTTCGGAAACTATTTGGAAGGAGAGCCGGTTTCCCTACCGGTTGCCCGGTCGGGGGGTCTTTCAATCCAAACCATTTACGAAACTGACTTAGAGTCATCCAATGCCTTGGATGAACAATAACAAGTCAAAACATCATACTCATCGATATTAACATCTATATCATCAATATTAACATCTATATCTGACACTGTACCAACTCAAGGCAAGCAGATATAAAACAGCAAGTACAAAGGTTCAGAGGCGACATCTTAACGCATAACCTAGGTACTAAATCATTCAGCAAGTATAAAGGTTCAGAGGCGACATCTTAACGCATAACCTAGGTACTAAATTCACAATATCAAGCAAGTACTCAGAGGCGAAAACTCAACGCATGGACCGGCTTTCACAAGATACTAGACTCAGAGGCGAAAACTCAACGCATGGACTAGCACTCAAATCACAATCACAAGTAAGGAACTCAGAGGCGAAAACTCAACGCATGTTCCCCTACTACATCACAAGATACTAGACTCAGAGGCGAAAACTCAACGCATGTTCTAGCACCAAACACCTGCACTCCGGGTAAGGTATGACAACCTGACTGCCCCGTCGTGCAGTTGCTCTACTCGTCAGACTCAGAGGCCAGCTTAAGGCATGTCCTGACGCGATCACACATACATGTCTGGACTCAGAGGCGAAAACTCAACGCATGTCCCAGACACGACAAACAAACATGTATGGAACTCAGAGGCGAAAACTCAACGCATGTTCCCATACACAACAAACAACCTACGTATTAAGTTCAGAGGCCAGCTTAAGGCATAACTTGATACGCATCAATACAATATCATCCAAGTCTATGAACTAACCTATAGTTCTACTTTTCAACTTCTAATCAACACTTAATTGACCCCGGGAACTAAGTTGAGGGAGAGCCGGTTTCCCTTTCGGTTACCCGACCGGGGGGTCTTTATCCTCACTCCATTCCCGAACCCAATATAGTGTCGTCCATCCTCCGGGGACCTCAAATACATATCAAAGATACAAGGAACGAGTTTCAATCAAAACCGATTAACCGTTAGAAAGTTACGAACGATTTACGAATTCAAAATCAAAATAAGCTTCAGGGGTCCCCAGCCGGTCGGCAGGCATCCGGTCGGTCGGCTGGTGATCCCTTCAGCCTCTCTTTCCTTTTAAAAACCAAACACACAAAGGAATCCCAGCCGGTCGGCAGGCAGCCGGTCGGCCGGCTGGGAACCCTATTTCCCTAGCTTTTCAAAATACGCAACCCACACCCAAAGCACTCCCAGCCGGCTGGCAGGCGGCCGGTCTGCCGGCTGGGCTCCCTTATACATATGTTCTCGCAAAAATATCAAAAGCCACATAAGAGACCACCAGCCGGTCGGCAGGCAGCCGGTCGGCCGGCTGGTAATCCTAAATCCTGTTTCCTTCACATTTCGCAAAAACACAAGAAGACGCTCCCAGCCGGTCGACCGACGGCCGGTCGGTCGATCGGCTCAAAGAGCCTGATACGATTTTTCGCAATTTCCAGCCTTTACCAAATTCAACAATTCGACACCAAAACTCAAGAATCGTTAAAATTGATGTTTACCCAACATTTCCAATCATCGAATACTACTTTCTAACAGCAAACAAAACCCATAACAATCCTCAAACGATTAATTCAATGTATCCGTCTTAACTTTGTGAAAACTGAAAATAAGCTTAAGAACATATAACAACATCACAAGGCATGAATTCTTCACATAAGAACAATCCTAAACATGATACTAAGTCCATTGATCATTAAACATCAACAAAAATCAGAAACAAATAGAAGAACACATCAAACTTGCTAATATTCACAATAAGGCCGAGTTTCTCATTATTGTCACCTTTACTTAGCGAAATCCTTGAAATCTTCGAGATCTTCTTCAATAATCACCAAGCTCTCTTCCGGGTTAACACAAACACCGTCTAAAACAACACAAACATCGAAGAAAATCACGAATTTCGAAATTATGTGAACATGCCGAAAATCCAACTGTCACAAATTGCAAGATTTATTACCTTAAAACGACGGTCTCGAGAAGAGGAATCCGTAGCCGCAAAAATCGCCTCAATCGGATAAGAAACGAAGATTCTATGAGAGTTTTAAGATTAAAGGAGGAAATCAAAAATGGTGTTTTGCTTCTTTGTTAAATCTGAAAAATGAATTGGAGGAGAGAGATAGAAGATGGTGGGGTTAGGGTTTTGTGAGGAAAAAGAGGAAAAATGGATCCATTAACAAGTTAGGCCCATAAGACGAGTTTTAAGACGATTTGAGCTAAGAACATCGACTTAAGGTAACTACAAACTTAAGACGATATAAATATTTCCGGACTATGAAATTAAATTACTAAGATGTAGATTACGCAATTAAATAAAATCTTATTTAAATTCTTTTAAATATTCTCACATAAATTAATCAGTTATTTAAATGAAATACCAAGAATTACGAAATATAAATTATTTCTCGAACTTGAACTTAAAATCTTTAAAATTCCAGGTCCCGAAATATTGGGATGTTACAATCAGCCCATCTTTCAAAAAGTTTCGTTCTCGAAACTTGAAAACAGAAGTAAGTACGAAAACAACTTTAACTACCAAAACGTACTACCTAGGTTATGGTAACCCAAAACCTTATCCTTCAAAAATTTCCAAGGAGAAAAAGGTTTTTAAGGTATAAGTCTCTGTCAATGGACAGTGGGATTCTCGTTACGTATTCAAGAGTTCGATATTCCAAATCTGAGACAAGTCCCAAATTAAATCATTAAAAATTCGAAATTTAGATCGATTCGGTGTTGATAAACACGGCACAGGTTATCAGACGTCTCCAATAACACGTTCCAGTGGCAACCAACGCTGAAATCCATCAAAGTTGTAAAACGTTCTGCTCTTTAAAATCAAGTTTTCTTCAAAATCGACTTTTATTTACTTTCAACAAAAGAGGGAGCAGTTTCCCAATCCTCAAAACAATTAAGATTTTCCAAAAATTACATCTTTTAGGGTTAACAATAGTGAACAAATTCCAAAAACAGTCACCGGGAGCGTAGAAACGATCATAGAGATTACTTTCGACACGAAGGATTGAGAGTTTCTAGTTTCACAGTTGTCAGAACACACGAAGAAGGATCGAAGGAATGAAACAACCAGGTTAGAGGTCAAGAAAAACGGTAACTCTTGCTAAACATGGGGTCACTAACCACTCGATCCATAATCCAAGCACCGTCACAATGATTCCCAATATATCCCAAGAAGGACAATTCAAGTGATCTCTAGACTCTCAATGGTTTCACGATCCCTCTTACCATTATGTCATCCACCGAACAAGGTATTCCACAACAAGAAGGTTTCCAAAACTCTCACTCAGTTCACACTAAAATCCGTTCGACCACGGTAAAGGATCTCTCACTCAAGGTGGAAGTCTAAAACACATACCTCAGGCCAAAGTTCACGCACTTCCAAAATTCTAACCCATAATTCTATTACCATAACATCGAACCTCGAAACCCAAGATATGGTATTCGCCATCCTATAACCTTAAATTTAAACAGTTCGATCCTAGCAAACCTATTCCACAAGGTTCGACATCCTAAATTCCCAAATTTTATTATCACAGTGATCAATCAAATCGAGACTTTACTAAGGTAACAACTCTTAAATCCTCTGGTTTCCAACTGCTTACCGACAACATGCATCCCAAATGAAGTTCCAAAGAAGTAACAATTTTCACTCTTATAATTTCCATAAGACTTAGGCATTCACATCCCGAGATTCCTCAATTGATATTTAAGAACACTTATAAGTTGCAAATCTCTACACTATGATTACTACAAACATCAATGGTTACCCATCAATCACCATTGAATTATTATTAGGCCAACGGGGTCTCATTATCCCACAAGTTATCATAAACGATTCACCTAACAGTGGGTGTATTTCCCAATTTCATTAAGTACTTCAATAGGTAAACGCGGAGGTTCAATAAGTAACTTAAGGCCAAACACTCAGTCAACTCCATAAGTTAAATCGCAAATGTCTCAACATTCTCACACCGTTACCAATAACTCTCGTTCCTCAAATATGATCCTTTCGGCGTTACAACAATTCCTAAGATTAAGTAGCACTAACTTACCTCATTCATTCATTTGATCACATCATCACTATCTAAGGCACATTCCTCTAAATTCATCTATAACTCCAAGCATTATATTCCAATCCTCAAATGGTGCTTAGAAATCTATAAAGATCACTTACACACAATCCATTTAACATGGACTCTCAAGACGGCACACTGTCCAACATCGCCCGAACATTATTCTCACCAACTCTCTCAACCAAATCCTGACAACGCAGAACCAAGCATTCATCAAGGCATGTATCTCTACCCCCAAGAACAGGTCGATCTCGACACTATTCCAGATGAAAAGGAACAAGGCTCACAGAAGAGGAGATGGGATGCGAACTTCAGGGATAAACACGACACAGGTCTCGAGAGAGACAAACGAAAGACGGCTCGAGGGACAATAAGATGACAAGGTAAGGAACTTTAGGCTATAGACTCCAATAAAATTGAAGTCAAGATCAGACGGAGAAGCAAAGGAGAAGAAAGGAGAGAAGCGACGTGAAAAGAACGATTGCGGAATCTTCCAAGGTGCGGGTCTCTCACTATTCTCGCGGGATTCTCACTTCTTATTTTCCAAATCAAGTCATTCAATTATCGGTTCTCACGAAAAGTTCCTCCTATGATTTATATACCCTAATCTTCCAAACTTTAAACGATATCATCATCACAACTACCTATTCCCAAAAGTTTGAGATGACACATCTCTGCTAGTTCCTCAAATGACAATTCAATAACACTTTCAGGTCACCACCCTTATGTCATATACACTTTACTCACCTCACTGTCCACTAGATAACAATTCTTAAACCATCAAGTTTTTCCGAACTTTCCTCTCCCAATGACTTACTTTATTCCATTCACAAACTGGCGGTGCATCCTCAAGTTTCCTTTAAGTTTTTCAATAGAAGAACGCTAAGACCCATTAAATAACCTAAGGCCAGATAATGATTCACTTCCTCCCAGTTTAAATCATAAATTTTTCGAGTACTCAACTATTATAGCCAATGATTCGTATTCCTCAACAACGGACCTTTCTCAGCTCAGTCACTCCTCTAAGTCAAGTGATACTAACTCACTTCAATCATCTATTCTTCATCATTAGCATCTTAACGCCATCCTCTCAGGTCGCTCTATATCCTCAAGTATCTTATCTAACTCTTTAAACAGTACTCTACAATCCACAAACTTTCACGATCTAAGCATGGTTCTCAAGGTTAGGTTGCACCGAATACTAAGTATACAACTCAACCTTCAAGCAAGTATCCTATCACTCACTTTCACTCTCCCAATTGGATAGACAACTAGACCCTTAGATCACTAAAACATGTCTCTCGATACCTCTTAAGTTATTCCTCAATAACAATATTTCTCATAACACAGCTTACAGTTATCCTAAGACTAGTTCCTCCAAATCCAATAAAAGGGAAGATTACTTGGAGGGCACCTTAAGAAAACAAGCAACAAGGTTAAGCTGAAAAGATATGAAGATCTGTTCAAGCAAGATAGACAAATATTTTAAAAGAAGGATGTGCATCCAGAGTTATCAAAGAAGGTGATGCACAAAGGAAGAGGAGTATCTTCAAGGTTCAGAAGCATTCTCCAACAATAGCACGAATCTTCTATCTTCGGTAAAAACTCCGATCTCCACCGCCAAATGAATAAGCTCACGGTTCGTCGATCGAAAGATATAAAAGTGAAGTCAATGACAATCAACAAACACGTTAGAGCCTAATAAGAGCAATCACAAAACAGACTACAATATAAGTCCTTACATCTACCCCATCTCTCATTCATTATTCAATTATATGGTCAAGTTAAGGTTGGGGGTTACATGAGTGCGTCGGGAGCAATAATGCTCTGATACCAACTGTAAAACCCCTCGCGAAAGCGGAAATATAAAACACACAAAGTACTAAAAATGCAGCGGAATTAAAACTTTTTACATAACTAAACATGCGAGGTGTCCTACTACAAAACTGAAACATAAATAAGTATACAAGCGTAATATAAAAGCAGCCCGGGATGACACATCCCTACAGGCACCCAAAAACTGAAATGTAAATCTAAGTCTAGCTAACGTAAAAGTGTAAGTCAATCGATGAAGGATCGTCGCTCGCTAGCTCCATGCAACCCCTCTGCCAACCTGTCATGTACCTACATACATTGTAAACATGTACGCCACAATCAGTGGGGAGTGACTAGAGTTCTCCTAGCCACCTTTTGTAACGACACGTAACAAGCAAAGCATACAGAATACTCCAACATATATAAACATGTGAAGTATAACAATATCTCAATAACTGATCTCATACTATCATGCAATACTAATGCACGACTCTCAACCAACTTCGGAAACTATTTGAAAGGAGAGCCGGTTTCCCTACCGGTTGCCCGGTCGGGGGGTCTTTCAATCCAAACCATTTACGAAACTGACTTAGAGTCATCCAATGCCTTGGATGAACAATAACAAGTCAAAACATCATACTCATCGATATCAACATCTATATCATCAATATTAATATCTATATCTGACACTGTACCAACTCAAGGCAAGCAGATATAAAACAGCAAGTACAAAGGTTCAGAGGCGACATCTTAACGCATAACATAGGTACTAAATCATTCAGCAAGTATAAAGGTTCAGAGGCGACATCTTAACGCATAACCTAGGTACTAAATTCACAATATCAAGCAAGGACTCAGAGGCGAAAACTCAACGCATGGACCGGCTTTCACAAGATACTAGACTCAGAGGCGAAAACTCAACGCATGGACTAGCACTCAAATCACAATCACAAGTAAGGAACTCAGAGGCGAAAACTCAACGCATGTTCCCCTACTACATCACAAGATACTAGACTCAGAGGCGAAAACTCAACGCATGTTCTAGCACCAAACACCTGCACTCCGGGTAAGGTATGACAACCTGACTGCCCCGTCGTGCAGTTGCTCTACTCGTCAGACTCAGAGGCCAGCTTAAGGCATGTCCTGACGCGATCACACATACATGTCTGGACTCAGAGGCGAAAACTCAACGCATGTCCCAGACACGACAAACAAACATGTATGGAACTCAGAGGCGAAAACTCAACGCATGTTCCCATACACAACAAACAACCTACGTATTAAGTTCAGAGGCCAGCTTAAGGCATAACTTAATACGCATCAATACAATATCATCCAAGTCTATGAACTAACCTATAGTTCTACTTTTCAACTTCTAATCAACACTTAATTGACCCCGGGAACTAAGTTGAGGGAGAGCCGGTTTCCCTTTCGGTTACCCGACCGGGGGGTCTTTATCCTCACTCCATTCCCGAACCCAATATAGTGTCGCCCATCCTCCGGGGACCTCAAATACATATCAAAGATACAAGGAACGAGTTTCAATCAAAACCGATTAACCGTTAGAAAGTTACGAACGATTTACGAATTCAAAATCAAAATAAGCTTCAGGGGTCCCCAGCCGGTCGGCAGGCATCCGGTCGGTCGGCTGGTGATCCCTTCAGCCTCTCTTTCCTTTTAAAAACCAAACACACAAAGGAATCCCAGCCGGTCGGCAGGCAGCCGGTCGGCCGGCTGGGAACCCTATTTCCCTAGCTTTTCAAAATACGCAACCCACACCCAAAGCACTCCCAGCCGGCTGGCAGGCGGCCGGTCTGCCGGCTGGGCTCCCTTATACATATGTTCTCGCAAAAATATCAAAAGCCACATAAGAGACCACCAGCCGGTCGGCAGGCAGCCGGTCGGCAGGCAGCCGGTCGGCCGGCTGGTAATCCTAAATCCTGTTTCCTTCACATTTCGCAAAAACACAAGAAGACGCTCCCAGCCGGTCGACCGGCGGCCGGTCGGTCGATCGGCTCAAAGAGCCTGATACGATTTTTCGCAATTTCCAGCCTTTACCAAATTCAACAATTCGACACCAAAACTCAAGAATCGTTACAATTGATGTTTACCCAACATTTCCAATCATCGAATACTACTTTCTAACAGCAAACAAAACCCATAACAATCCTCAAACGATTAATTCAATGTATCCGTCTTAACTTTGTGAAAACTGAAAATAAGCTTAAGAACATATAACAACATCACAAGGCATGAATTCTTCACATAAGAACAATCCTAAACATGATACTAAGTCCATTGATCATTAAACATCAACAAAAATCAGAAACAAATAGAAGAACACATCAAACTTGCTAATATTCACAATAAGGCCGAGTTTCTCATTATTGTCACCTTTACTTAGCGAAATCCTTGAAATCTTCGAGATCTTCTTCAATAATCACCAAGCTCTCTTCCGGGTTAACACAAACACCGTCTAAAACAACACAAACATCGAAGAAAATCACGAATTTCGAAATTATGTGAACATGCCGAAAATCCAACTGTCACAAATTGCAAGATTTATTACCTTAAAACGACGGTCTCGAGAAGAGGAATCCGTAGCCGCAAAAATCGCCTCAATCGGATAAGAAACGAAGATTCTATGAGAGTTTTAAGATTAAAGGAGGAAATCAAAAATGGTGTTTTGCTTCTTTGTTAAATCTGAAAAATGAATTGGAGGAGAGAGATAGAAGATGGTGGGGTTAGGGTTTTGTGAGGAAAAAGAGGAAAAATGGATCCATTAACAAGTTAGGCCCATAAGACGAGTTTTAAGACGATTTGAGCTAAGAACATCGACTTAAGGTAACTACAAACTTAAGACGATATAAATATTTCCGGACTATGAAATTAAATTACTAAGATGTAGATTACGCAATTAAATAAAATCTTATTTAAATTCTTTTAAATATTCTCACATAAATTAATCAGTTATTTAAATGAAATACCAAGAATTACGAAATATAAATTATTTCTCGAACTTGAACTTAAAATCTTTAAAATTCCAGGTCCCGAAATATTGGGATGTTACAACTTTTGTCGAGATTAGTCTTGAATTTTTGACTTGCATTATTGTCATTGCTCACAATTATCATGTCATTAACATAGACTAATATTCCAATAAATACTTTGCCACTATTATAGGTGAATAATGAATAATCCGCTAAGGATTGAACGAAACCATACCTTACTAAAAATTGAGTGAGTTTTGAAAACCAATTGCGAGACGCTTGTTTGAGACCGTAAAGGGATTTTAACAACTTGCATACTCGATTCTCCCCTTTTCGTTCAAAACCTTGTGGGATTTTCATATACACCTCTTCTTCCAAGTCTCCATGTAAAAACGCGTTGTTTACGTCAAGTTGTTCAATGCTCCAATGTTTTGCAAGGGCCACGGTGAGGAGACATCGAACGGATGTCATTTTCGCCACCGGAGCATAAGTGTCATGATAATCAATCCCCTCGACCTGAGTGAACCCTTGAGCCACCAAACGCGCTTTGTACCTTTCAATGGATCCATCGGTTTTGTGTTTTACTTTGTAAACCCATTTGCAACCAATGGGTTTTTTTCCTTGCTGCAATGGCACAATGCTCCACGTCCCATTCCTTTCTAAAGCTTCGATTTCACTGTTCATCGCCACTCGCCAATTGGCGTTCCCTGCCGCTTCATGATAATAACGCGGTTCTTTTACTTCATCAAGTTTGGTTAGAAAGGCCTTATGGGACTTAGAGAAAAAATTTGTGTTGACATAATTAACTAATGGATAACGAGTACCTGATTTCTCGGATTTTGAATGGTCGAGGTATGCACACGCGATGGGTTTCATTAATCATGTCGATTTGCAAGTGTAGTCTTTTGCCCAGTACGGTTCTTTTCGTTCCCGTGCCTCTCGCCCAATTCGCTCACCCTCAGCATCAGTAGGTGCATCATCTCCTACTAAAAAATCACCCTCATCCCCTGTAACGTCCCTTTCACTCTCGTTTCCCGGTGTCTCAGTCTGAGGTGTGGATTGATCGTCCTCACCAATAGTTTCTGGGAAAGTCTCATAAAAGTCCAAAGACTCACGATTGGCTGGGGTTATAATATTTGTGGGCGTATGTGTTGGTATATTTGTGGGCGTATGTGTGGGTGTATTGGGTTTATAATACGGATACATGTGCTCAAAGAAAATGACATCACGACTTACAAACAATTCATTGGTATTTAAATCGTAAACTTTCCACCCTTTCTTTCCGTGTGGATAGCCAAGAAATAAACACCGCTTACCCCGTTCCTTGAACTTGTCACGAGGTTTTTCTTTATTATGGGCATAGCACAAGCATCCAAGGACTTTGAGATTGGTTAGGACCGGTTTTTTGTGATATAAAATTTCATACGGGGTCTTATTATTGAGTAAGGGAATTGGTGTTCGATTAATAAGATAGACAACGGTCAAGACACACTCTCCCCAAAACTCAATGGGCAATTGACTAGTAAATCGTAAAGCTCTAGCCTTTTCTAAAATGTGACGGTGTTTCCTCTCTACTCTCCCATTTTTTTGTGGAGTGTCAACATTGCTAGTTCGAAAAATTATTCCCTCATCCTCATAATAATATTTCATGTCACCGGATAAAAGCTCACTACCATTATCACTTTGAATGACCTTGACGACCCTCTCAAATTGAGTTTGAATCATTTTGCAAAAGGCTTTCATGTATCGACTAGCCTCACTTTTTTCTTTCATCAAGTAAAGCCACACACTACGGCTATGGTCATCAACGATGGTCAAAAAATAGTGCGCTCGAGATAAACTAGCAACGGGATATTTGCCCCAAATGTCAACATGTATAAGTCCAAAAGGTTCGTCACATCGACTCTTATTCAAGCTAAACGGAGTACGAGTTTGTTTAGCTCTACAACATGGGTCACAAACTTGGCTAGAATTCCAATTTAAATTATAATTAACTAAATCAGAAAAATTAGACGATTTACTCCGAGACGGATGTCCAAGACGTTTATGCCAAAGCTCTCCTTCCCTCGACACTCATACTGCCGCAACCTTTTCGTCCGCATCCGACTCGAAAATGTAAACCCCGTCGCTTTGCACTCCTCTACCAATCTCCGTCCTCGAAACCTGATCCTGCATTAAACAATAGTCAGCAGAAAAAGTCACAACACAACTATTCTCATGTATCAATTGTTGTACCGATATTAAATCACATGTCAAATTCGGTACATATAACACATCCTGTAATACGAATTTATCACTCAACCACACTTGTCCGTGTTCCTTGGCTATAATACGTCTACCATCCGGTAATCCTATGGTGGATTCTTCTCCTACCCAGATATTTTGAAGACAGTCTCGTCTCCCTGTCATATGGTGCGAAGCACCACTATCAATTAGCCAAGTTCGAGTAATTTTCGCGTGCATACCTGATAATTTTTCACTACCTTCCGGACTAGCATTGAGGAGAACACGTAGCCTCTCGAATTCTTCAGTGGTGAAAGAATAATTTTTCGACCCAGCAGTTTTGGTCGACGTCTCGCTTTCCTTCGAACCTGATGAATTATTTACGGCATTGGCCTGGTGATTTTCGTATGAACCTCTGCCGCGTCCTCTGCCACGTCCTCTTCCAGCGCCCCCACGTCTGCCTCGGCTTTTGTCTCTTCCTCTCACGGTTTCATATCCGTGTTTGGAATAACAGTTCTCTTCCGTGTGGTAATATTTTCCACAGTAATTGCAGTGTGGAGCATCGCTATCCTCTTCGCCCTCGTCCTTCGCTTGGCTTCCTCTGTTTCTCGAAGTCCCATATGTTTTAACAGCCATGGCTGCTTCATTGGTTTCATCTTTCAATTTTGTGATGCTTGAGTGCCGCTCTTCTCTTTGCACCAAAGCATAAGCACGAGTCAGACTCGTAATTGGATCATCCATCAGAAGGGTGCTACGGATGTGTCCGTACAATTGACTATCGAGTCCCATCAAGAACTGGTGAACCCTTTCTTCCTCCTTGCTTTTTGCAATTGCTATAGCCGCGCCGCAGGTACAGGGTGGGATTTTATCGTAATTAGCGAGTTCATCCCAAATAGTCTTGAGTTTCGTGTAATACTCGACAACCGTCAATCTGCCTTGCTTACATTCCTGCAAATCTCCCTTTAATTGATGTACCCTCGGTGCGTTCCCCGCCGAATAACGATCCTTTAATTCTGTCCAAACCTCCGCGACAGTAGACTCGAATGCAATGCTCGGGTGTAATTTAGGATCAATTACATTCCGCAACCATGCTTTCAACATCGCATTACAAGACCTCCACGCCACCGCTTCAAGGTCTTCATCATCATCAGTCGTTGGTTGTTTAACCTTTCCTTCAACAAATTTCAATTTAGTTTTTGCATCTAACCCGTTTTTAACAGCGGCAGCCCATAGGTCGTAATTGTCGCCATTAAAAACGATTTGGGTTAAGGATAAACTGGGATTATCGGACGGATGAAGAAACAATGGTGAGTTCGATGGTATGTGTTTTGTTTTGCTATTTTCTCCTCCTCCAGTCATATTTCAATTGATGGAGTGGTGTCGTTGGTTTTCTTGTTTTGTAATTTGCTCTCCCTTTTTTTTTTTTCTAACCTGCTCTAGATACCATGAGAATTTGGCAAGCAGTAGATTATGGGAATGATTTTCATTGAATGATTCTCCAACTGAATACAAGGAATATATAGCTACAAGACTCCTATTATATTTCTAATTCTAATACCTCAAGATCCTCCTTATAAGGAGTAACAAAATATCCTTTACATGAGAATAGCAACTAAATATTTACACCATATCATATTCCATAATACAAGATATTATCGATATGATTTCCATAAAGCCCTAACAAATGATAGTTTAGCTTTGCAGGTAGTAGTCTGATCAGCAAACATAGGAGTGCCAATCTTGCTTGCCATCTTACTCAAGACAGTGTCAGTCCACAGATATGGTTCTAGGTCAGGGAAAAGAACCCATATAGAAACAACAGCTAATTTCTCCATTGTTAGCGAGAAAGAAGGTGACCATTGCTTAAGGATTAAGGAATTAGAGCCTAATCCCCATGGCCCACCCCTCAAGACAGCATCCATTTCATCTTTCGATGAGAATCGAAAACTAAACCACCCTTTTTTATAATATTGAACTATAGGATTTGCCATGTTCTTCCAATTCTTGTTAACAAACGCCATAATTTGAGTTAGGGTGGGTTTCGCACCAATTACGTTCCCCATTAAAGTGAATTGCCAGATTTTTAATTCATCTTTAACGTCTTCCATAGGGATATCAATTTCAGTAGCATTTTTACTGTGTTCATCAACATGTAAACTCATACCCAAATTTTTAGCATCCGCAACCACCGAAGACCATGATTTCTTTGGTCCTTCAGCGGTGTTTGTATCCGCTTTGACAGGTTCAGTAGCAGCGGCTGTTGTACCTACAGCATCAGAGGAAGACTCCAAAGTTCCTAGCACCGCCTCTGTATTTACGGAATTTTCTCCTTCAGGATTCCCAGTAATCGTTGCTTTATCCATTACAAAAGGAATCGAAACTGGCTGCTGAGTTGATCTTGCGCTTCTAGATGCACATTGATTCGATAGGGATGTCGCATCAACAAAATCCCCCAATTGAATTTTCCCGGGTATTTTTGATTTCTGAGTAGCAGGTTTTCCCCCAATTGTTGAACAATTTCCAGTATGTTTTGGATCAGATTGATCGTGTGAAGGTGATCGTTGCAATGGTGTCTGAATTTTAGCAGGCCGTCCCCGTCCTCGAGCCATACGAGCTTGTAGTTTACAACTATGGCGGTTATAACAAACAAGAGAGAGAAAATCTTCTCTCTAGGCGGTTCTTGTTTTAAACGTTAAATCAAGTTAAAATTAGCAACATATATATAGTAAATATATTGTAACCAAATATTTTTGATATTTAAAAATATCAAATCGAAATTCCCTCCTAAAATTGCACTCAAAATGAACTTAAAATTAGCAATTAATATAATAAATATAATGTACCCAAATATTTTTGATATGTTAAAATATTAAACCGAAATTTTCTCCTAAAATTGATCCAAAATAAACTTAAAATTAGCAACTAATAATATACTGTACCCAAATATTTTTGATAGGTTAAAATATCAAAACGAAATTCTCTCTTAAAATTGCGCCCAAAATCAACTTAAAATTAACAACTAATATAGTAAAAATACTATACCCAAATATTTTTGATATCTTAATATATCAAACAAAAATTCTCTCCTAAAATTGCGCCAAAAATCAACTTAAAATTAGCGACTAATATAGTAAATATTTTGTGAGATGGTTCTGACTTCTCGTATATTCGTATATAACTTTTGATTACGTCACAGTAAGAAAATAATCTTCTACTTCCTCCGTTTCAATCATATGTTTAAATTTATTTATCTCTTTCCCTCATAAAATAAAGAAAATGTACATATTTTTTAGAAATTTGTAAGGTGGAATTCCCGAAACATTGATATTAGAATATGTAAATATTCCTTGTAATCATTAGATTCTCTTGACATTATTCGTTTGTTATTAGCTAACATATTTAGGAGATTGACTCTCCATAGTTAGTAGACTTCCCATGATTCTAGGCAAAATCAGTGGGATTAGTTACTCTTACCCATGTATATATATTTGGTTTGTATCTAATGAATAAGGCAAGGGATTAAACTCTTTTATGGTATCAGAGCCCTTATGATCCTCTTCCGCTGCTCTCTTTTCTTCTTCTTCTATTCATTCACAATCATGACAAACGACACACCAAAATCCCCTTCAGACTCCTCTTCCAAATCTCCTTCCTTTCATTGCGCTTATTCGGTATCCAACATCAAGAACTTCGTTCCCATTATCCTCGAGAATGAGAACGTCCACTACGCATCGTGGGCCGAACTTTTCCTTAACACGGCCCGTGTGTTTGACGTAGTCGACCATATCGCTCCCTCTGCCACCACCGTTCTCGACAAAAACGCTCAATGGGATCGCTCTCTCTTGACCTCCTTCACACCATCCTCGAACCTGGAACCTCGGCAAAACAGGCCTGCGAACGCCTCCGAGACATTTTTAACGATAATAAAAATTCTCGTGCTGTGATGTTGGAACAACAGTTTACAAATATTCATATGGATAATTACCCCAACGTCTCGGCATACTGTCAAGCATTAAAAATGATCTCCGATCAATTGGCCAATGTCGGTGCCCCTGTCTCCGAAACTAGGTTGGTGCTTCAACTGGTTACACACTTGTCTGATGGTTACGATGGCGTTGCAACTATCATTCAACAAAGTGATCCTCTCCCTCCGTTCTACAAAGCTAGATCCATGCGCACATTGGAAGAAACTCGTCGGGCTAAGACTAACGAGTCTGCTCTTGTCGTCTCCTCGACAGACACTACTGCCGACACCAACCACTCAGCCATCCCCGACTGGCTGGACGTGGGTACCCATCTCTTCGTGGCCAAACCAGAACCAGCAGAGGTGGACTACACCACCCTGCTCTTATCCAACTACCGGCTGGGCTCCTGTTTCGCAACCTGAAAACAATCGTTCACAGGGAATCCTCGGACCACGCCCACAACAGGCCTTCTTTGCTCAGCCGAGCTCTGCTGGAATGCAACCAGGAGCATTCATTCCAACAGACATCGCTGCCGTGATGCAAAATTTATCGCTTCAACAACCGGATGACAACATGTTTATGGATACTGGGACGTCTTCGCACATGATGTCCACGAACGGTAATCTTTCTTCTTATTCTCCTTTGAGTAATATGCGTCATATAGTAGTCGGTAATGGCAATTTGATTCCAATTGTTGGTCGTGGTGCTATGTCCCTACCCTCCCCTCACAATTCTCTCGTCCTTAAAAACGTCTTACATATTCCCAACATAATCAAAAACCTTATCTCGGTAAGGAAATTTACGACGGATAACTGTGTCTCTATTGAATTTGATCCGTTTGGCTTTACTGTGAAGGATCTCAAGACGGGGACGCCGATTATGAGAAGCCATAGCACGGGCGACCTTTACCTTCTACTGCCATCCACACAACCTGCCTCCCATATTTCTCAAAATTTCATGGCCGTTCCCTCCACTGTATGGCATGAACGCCTTGGTCATCTCGGCCGCACTATTTTTAATTCTCTCTGCAACAATAAAACTATATCCTGTAGTCCTCTTAAATTTTCAGTTTGTCAGTCGTGTCAATTAGGGAAGCACATAAAGCTTCCGTTTCAGGCGTCTTTGTCAAGTACTCTGTCTCCTTTTGATATTTTACATTCCGATTTATGGACATCTCCCGTCCCGAGTACTTTAGGCCATCGGTACTACATTTTATTCCTCGATGACTACACTAATTTCCTTTGGACCTATCCTATTACTAATAAATCGAATGTATATACAACGTTTCACACCTTCTACAACATGATAAAGATCCAATTTAATTGCTCCATTAAAACAATACAATGTGATAATGGTCGCGAATACGACAACACCTCCTTCCACAAATTCTTTGACAATAACGGTATGTTGTTTCGTTTCTCTTGCCCCCATACATCCCCACAAAACGGTAAGGCCGAGCGTAAAATCCGTACCATCAATAATATCTTACGTACTCTCCTTATTCACGCTCACATGCCCCCTAATATGTGGCACCATGCTCTAGCAATGGCAACCTACATTCACAACATACTACCTAGCCAAGCCAATCTTAACGACTCCCCTACCGCCAGCTTATATCAACGTGTCCCCAACTACACCCATCTCCGTACCTTCGGCTGCTTGTGCTTCCCTCACATCCCTCCCTCTACAATTCACAAGTTAGCTCCCCGTGCTACACCTAGCGTCTTCCTCGGTTACCCGTCTAACCATAGAGGATATAAGTGTATGGAGTTGGCCACTCGGAAAATTTTCATAGCTAGACACGTTACTTTTGATGAGTCTACATTCCCCTTTGCTACACACTCCCCTATCAACCATTCTGCTTATGAGTTCTTATCCCCAGACCCAACCCCATACATGTCCTCCCATATGCAAAATATACCAAATAGCGAACCCATTATCCAGGAGACACCACCCTCTCCACAAACACCCGTGTCGACATCTATCCCTGTCCACACCCCTCCCATGTCTCCTGACCCGTCCCCACCACCTCGTACCCCCCGACCACACTCACCGACAACACCCATGTGTCACCTGTATCGCAACCCACCCAACAGCCCCTCTCCCCGCAAATGATAACCCGTGCTCCGCACGGTATCTTCAAACCCACTTACCGAATGAATTTATGTGCCACCACAAGCCTGTCTCCCGTCCCCAAAAATCCCATCGACGCCCTTCATGACCCAAACTGGAATCATGCCATGAAAGACGAATTTGATGCGCTCATTAAGAATAAGACGTGGATTCTTGTGCCCGACCCCCCAATGTCAATATAACTCGTTGTCTTTGGTTGTTTAAGCATAAATTTAAAGCTAATGGTGACTTGGAGTGATACAAGGCTCGGTTGGTTGTAAATGGCAGGTCTCAACAAATTGGCGTTGATTGTGACGAAACATTTAGTCCCGTGGTCAAACCTACTACTATTCGGACGGTCCTTAGCCTCGCTATTTCTAAGAAGTGGTCCATTCGACAACTCGATGTGAAGAATGCCTTTCTTCATGGTCACTTAGCTGAGACGGTATATATGTACCAACCACCGGGCTTTCGGGATCGAACTCACCCCAATCATGTTTGCCTCTTCAAGAAGTCTCTATATGGCCTTAAACAAGCGCCTCGCGCATGGTATCACCGATTTGCTACATTTGTGTCGACTATTGGGTTTCAAAACAGCAAATCTGACTCTTCTCTTTTCATTTATCGTAATGGTGACCAAATGGCCTATTTATTATTGTATGTTGATGGCATTATTTTAGCAACATCCACTGACCTTCTTCGAGTGCAGATCATGACTCATCTCCGCTCCGAGTTCGCCATGACCGACCTCGGTCCGCTGAATTATTTTCTCGGTATTGCTGTAGTCCGCCACCCTACGGGCCTGTTTTTACACCAACAAAAATACGCAGAGGACATTATTTCTCGGGCAAAGATGTCCTCATGCAAACCCGCTCAAACTCCGGTAGATACAAAGTCCAAATTGAGTGGTTCTGCTGGTGCACCTGTCGCGGACCCCACCTTATACCGAAGTCTCGCCGGAGCCCTCCAATACCTTACCTGTACTCGGCCCGACATCTCATATGCCGTGCAACAAATCTGTCTCTATATGCACGACCCCAGTGACGCTCATTTCGGTGCTCTCAAACGCATCATCCGGTACTTAAAAGGAACGTCACACTACGGCCTACACATCAATGAATCCGCCACCTCAAAACTCACTGTTTACAGCGATGCCTATTGGGGAGGCTGCCCCGACACCCGCCGGTCCACATCCGGCTATTGTGTCTACCTCGGTGATAACCTCATCTCTTGGTCCTCAAAACGACAAGCCACTTTATCTCGATCAAGTGCGGAGGCCGAACATAGAGGCGTGGCTAATGTCGTTGCCGAATCGTGCTGGGTAAGGAACCTTCTGCTCGAATTACAATGCCCTATCAAAAATGCAACTCTAGTTTATTGTGATAACATCTCTGCCATATACCTTTCCGAAAATCCCGTCAACCATCAACGCACGAAACATATCGAAATGGATATCCATTTTGTTCGGGAAAAGGTCGCTCTTAATCAGGTTCAAGTACGACATGTCCCTTCACGATACCAGTTCGCCGATGTATTCACCAAAGGGCTCCCTAAAGTTTTGTTCGACGACTTTCGAGCTAGTCTAAGCATTCGTCCACCTCCCGCTTCGACTAAGGGGGTGTATTAGAATATGTAAATATTCCTTGTAATCGTTAGATTCTCTTGACATTATTCGTTTGTTATTAGCTAACATATTTAGGAGATTGACTATCCATAGTTAGTAGACTTCCCATGATTCTAGGCAAAATCAGTGGGATTAGTTACTCTTACCCATGTATATATATTTGGTTTGTATCTAATGAATAAGGCAAGGGATTAAACTCTTTTAATTGATTTTAAAAATCTACACATATAAATCAATCTGAAATAGAAGAAAATAGTCCATAAAATTTTGTACAACAATTTTCACACGTAGTGGTAATGTACGTACCCACTATAAATATTGCCAAGACCATGAATCGTATTTCATACTAATATACCATCAAAATATATAAGAAGTAGCAATAATTATACAAATTCTCAAGTTTTTTTTTATCATTATTATTATTGCAAGTAGATCCTGGTTCCACAAATGGCTTCCTCTTCCCCACTCGACAAGTTAAATCCAAACATTTTTATTCTTATTGCGTTACCCCCAGTTTAGGTCACTAGCGATGAGAGCAACGCTTCAATCCCGGTGTAAAATAGGATGAAGGAAATTAAATGACATTTACGAAGTTTATACATGTAATAAATGAGTGTTAACCCAATAAAAACACCTCTCATATTGTATGACGGTCTGATTCTATAATTTGTTGATCATATATATGCAAACCACAATTTGCATTGTTATAATTCTTATGTATTATGTCATTAATATATATGTTGAATCGCGTTGTTTTCGGTCCAAAATTTACAACATATACGAGGATGATAAAATAAACCGACCAATGATAATCCAAGAATAGGTATAAGTAGAGTGTTTTAATTTGTTAACTAAATTACAAGGACTTCTTTTATAGTAGCGTGGAAACCCGCAATCACTGCTTTAGGTTCGTATTGGTAAACCCTTGGAGAAATGAGAAGAAAATGATACCCTCAAAATCACGTACATATATATGTTGAATCACATCTTCGATACACCAAATTGAAAAATTCAGTGTCTTGATGACATAGTTTTAATACATAAATAATTTCCAGGCGACTTTCAATATAATAATGTCTTTTGAATAAAATAAAATAAGTTGTCATAAATTACTAGGGTTTTGTTTTTATACAAGCTACGTTACTTATTAAAAGAGTTAAAACGATGAAGTCGTAACAAACTTACTAGGATTTTGTTTTTATTAAAGTATTAGTTTTTGAACCCGTGTACTGCACGGGTGGTGGCAAAAAATATTGTTAAAAGTAAAATTTACGTTCTATTTAGATTTAGTAAATTACTAAATTATAGTAAATATTGAAATCAACGCAAAACATACAATCTTACATCAAAATTTATCATTTAGAGAAAATTGTAGGCAAAATATATTATTCATTGACACAACAATTATTGTAGAATCTAACAAATCACAATGGCTAACATTCACAAGTAAATATTTATCTCGGTGTTATCCTTAATTCCTACAAAATCAACTACAAATATATTATGAGGATCAAAATCTCTCTTATACACGTAATACTTAGTTTACCATCCTAAATTGTTAGGAATAATCAAATAATAACTAATAGAGTAAACATACTGTACCTAAATATTTTTGTTATCTTAAATTATCAAACCGAAATTTTGTCATAAAATTGCGCGCAAATCAACTTAAAATTACCAACTTTTTATGATTCCAAATTAAATATTTTTTATATGTTAAAATATTGTACCGAATAATTGTCTCCTAAAATTGTGCCCAAATCAACTTAAAATTAGGAACTTTTTATGATCCCTAAACGTTTTGTAATTGAATTGTTCAATTTTTTTTAATTAGAGAGTATGACACGTGGCGTTTGAATGTGTTCTGGCACGTGGATATCAAATCGAAATTCTCTCCTAAAATTGCGCTCATAATCAACTTAAAATTAGCACCATATATAGTAAATATATTGTACCCAAATATTTTTGATTTCTTAAAATATCAAACCGAAATTCTTTCGTAAAATTGCGCCCAATATCAACTTAAAATTAGCAACTAATATAATTAATATAATGTACCCAAATATTTGTGATATGTTAAAATATCAAACCGAAATTTTCTCCTAAAATTGCGCCCAAATAAACTTAAAATTAGCAACTAATATAGTAAATATACAGTACCCAAATATTTTTGATATGTTAAAATATAAAACCGAAATTTCTTTTAAAATTGCGCCAAAAATCAACTTAAAATTAACAACTAATATAATAAATATACTATTCCCAAATATTTTTGATATCTTAAAATATCAAGCCGAAATTCTCTCCTAAAATTGCACCCAAATCAACTTAAAATTAGTAACTTTTAATGATTCCTAATCGTTTTGTAATTGAATTGTTCAGTTTTAATTATTTAGAGAATATAACACGTGGCGGTTTAATGTGTTGTGACACGTGGATATCAAACAGAAGTAATCTCCTAAAATTACGTCCAAAATCAATTTAAAATTAACGCCATATATAGTAAAAATATTGTACCCAAATATTTTTGATATCTTAAAATATCAAACCAAAATTTTCTCCTAAAATTACGCCCGAAATAAACCTAAAATTAGTAACTAATATAATAAAGATAATGTACCCAAATATTGTTGATAAGTTAAAATATCAAACTGAAATTCTCTCTTAAAATGACGCCCAAAATCAACATAAATTAACAACTAATATAGTAAATAAACAATACCCAAATATTGTTGATATCTTAAAATATAAAATCGAAATTCTCTCCTAAAATTACGCCTAAAATCAACTTAAAAATAGCAACTAATAAAGTAAATATTTTGTGAGATGATTCTGACTTCTCGTATATTCGTATATAACTTTTGATTACGTCACAGTAAGAAAATAATCTTTTACTTTCTCCGTTTCAATAATATGTTTATCTCTTCCCCTCACAAAATAAAGAAAATGTACATATTTTTCAGAAATTTGCAAGGTGGAATTCCCGAAACATTGATTTCAAAAATCCACACATAAAAATCAATCTGAAATAGAAGAAAATAGTCCATAAAAATCCGTACAACAATTTTCACACGTAGTGGTAATGTACGTACCCACTATATATATGGGCAAGAACATAAATCGTAATTCATTCTAATATACCATCAAAATATACAATAATTATACAAATTCTCAAGTTTTTTTTAATCATTATTATTTGTTGCAAGTAGATCTTGGTTGGGCAAATGGCTCCCTCTTCCCCACTCGACAAGTTAAATCCAACCATTTTTATTCTTATTGCGTTACCCCCAGTTCAGGTCACTAGCGATGAAAACAACGCTTCAGTCCCGGTGTAAAATTGGATGAAGGAAATTAAATGGCATTTACCAAGTTTATGCATGTAATAAATGAGTGTTAACCCAATAAAAACACCTTATATATTTGTGATCATATATATGCAAACCACAATTTGCATTTTTATAATTCTTATGTATTATGTACATTAATATATATATGTTGAATCGTGTTGTTTTTAGTCCAAAATTTACAACATATACGAGGATTATATAATAAACTGACCAATGATAATCCTATAATAGGTATAAGTAGAGTGTTTTAATTTGTCAATTAAATTACTAGGACTTCTTTTATAGTTACATGGAAATCCGCAACTACTGCTTTAGGTTCGTATTGGTAAACCCTTGAAGAAATGAGAGGAAAATGATACTCTACAAATCACGTACATATATCAGGTGAATCACCTCTCCGATACACCAAATTAACAAATTCAGAGTCTTGAAGACATAATTTTAATACATAAATAATTTCTGACGACTTTCAATATAATAATGTCTTTTGAATGAAATAAAATTAGTTGTCATAAATTACTAGGATTTTGAATTTTATACAAGCTTCGTTACTTATTAAAAGAGTTAAAAAAATGAAGTCGTAACAAATACTAGGATTTTGTTTTTATTAAAGTACTAGTTTTTGAACCTTGTACTGTACGGGTGGTGACAAAAACTTTTATTAAAATAAAAGTTACGTTCTATTTTGATTTAGTAAATTACTAAATTATAGTAAATATTGAAATCAACGCAAAACATACAATATTACACAAAAATTTATCATTTAGAGAAAATTCTAGGCAAAATTATTTATTCTTTAACACAACAATTATATTAGAATCTAACACATCACAATTGCTTACATTCACAAGTAAATATTTATCTCTTTGTTAACCTTAATTCTTACAAAATCAACTACAAATATATTATTAGGATCAAAATCTCTCTTATACACGTGATACTTAGTTAACCATCCTAACTTTTAATTAATAATCAAATAAATATACTGTACCCAAATATCATTGATATCTTAAATTATCAAACCGAAATTCTATCATAAAATGGCTACCAAATCAACTTAAAATTAACAACTGTATATAATTTCAAATTAAATATTTTTTATATGGTAAAATATTGTACCGAATAAACGTCTCCTAAAATTGCGCCCAAATCAATTTAAAATTAGCAACTAATATAATAAAGATAATGTACCCAAATATTGTTGATATGTTAAAATATCAAACCCAAATTGTCTCCTAAAATTGCGCCCATATAAACTTTCAAAATTAGCAACTAATATAGTAAATATACTGTATCCAAATATTTTTGACATGTTAAAATATCAAACCGAAATTCTCTCTCAAAATTGCGCACCGAAATTCTCTCTCAAAATTGCGCCCAAAATCAACTTAAATTAACAACTAATATAGTAAATATACTATACCCAAATATTTTTGATATTTTAGAATATAAAATCGAAATTCTCTCCTAAAATTGCGCCTAAAATCAACTTAAAAATAGCAACTAATATAGTAAATATTTTGTGAGATGATTCTGACTTCTCGTATATAGCTTTTGATTACGTCACAGTAAGAATATAATCTTCTACTAGCTTCCCCCGTTTCAATAATATGTTTATCTCTTTCCCTCGCAAAATAAAGAAAATGTACATATTTTTCAGAAATTTGCAAGGTGGATCTCCCGAAACATTGATTTCAAAAATCCACACATAAAAATCAATCTGTAATAGAAGAAAATAGTCCATAAAAATCCGTACAACAATTTTCACACGTAGTGGTAATGTACGTACCCACTATATATATGGCCAAGAACATAAATCGTAATTCATTCTAATATACCATCAAAATATACAATAATTATACAAATTCTCAAGTTTTTTTTAATCATTATTATTTGTTGCAAGTAGATCTTGGTTGCGCAAATGGCTCCCTCTTCCCCACTCGACAAGTTAAATCCAACCATTTTTATTCTTATTGCGTTACCCCCAGTTCAGGTGACTAGCGATGAGAACAACGCTTCAGTCCCGGTGTAAAATTGGATGAAGGAAATTAAATGGCATTTACGAAGTTTATGCATGTAATAAATGAGTGTTAACCCAATAAAAACACCTTATATATTGTATGACGGTCTGATTCTATAATTTGTGATCATATATATGCAGACCACAATTTGCATTTTTATACTTCTTATGTATTGTGTACATTAATATATATGTTGAATCGTGTTGTTTTCAGTCCAAAATTTACAACATATACGCGGATGATATAATAAACCGACCAATGATAATCCTATAATCGGTATAAGTAGAGTGTTTTAATTTATTAATTAAATTACTAGGACTTCTTTTATAGTTACATGGAAATCCGCAACTACTGCTTTAGGTTCGTATTGGTAAACCCTTGAAGAAATGAGAAGAAAATGATACCCTACAAATCACCTACATATATCAGGTGAATCACCTCTCCGATATACCAAATTGACAAATTCAGAGTCTTGAAGACATAGTTTTAATACATAAACAATTTCCTGACGACTTTCAATATAGTGATGTCTTTTGAATTAAATAAACTTAGCTGTCATAAATTACTAGGATTTTGAATTTTATACAAGCATCGTTAATTATTAAAAGAGTTAAAAAGATGAAGTCGTAACAAATTACTAGGATTTTGTTTTTATTAAAGTACTAGTTTTTGAACCTGTGTACTGCACGGATGGTGGCAAAAACTATTACAAAAATAAAAGTTACGTTCTATTTTGATTTAGTAAATTACTAAATTATAGTAAATATTGAAATCAACGCAAAACATACAATCTTACACAAAAAAATATCTTTAGAGAAAATTCTAGGCAAAATTTTTTAATCTTTAACACAACAATTATTTTAGAATCTAACAAATCACAATTGCTTTCATTAACAAGTAAATATTTATCTCTTTGTTAACCTTAATTGTTACAAAATAAACTACAAATATATTATTAGGATCAAAATCGATAGCTACATTGTGGAGGAAGATCTTTAGCCGGAAAGCTTGAAAGGTGACGATAATGAGAAACTCGGCCTTTATGTGTATATTAGCATGCTTGGTGTTTTTGATGTTTGTTCTTCTGATTTTATTCAAGCTCTATGATTATTGGACTTAGTATCATGATTAGGATGTTGTTTATGTGATGAATTCATGATCCAAGATATGTTTATGTGCTCACAAGTTTAATTTCAGTTTTTCATATGTTAAGACGGATACTTGAAATTGATCGTTTGAGGATTGTGTTGGGATTTATGTGCTGTTAGAAAGTAGTATTTGGTGATTTGTAATGATGGGAAAACAACACTTGTACCGATTCATGAGTTTTCATGTTGAATTGTTGAGTTTTTCGAATGGCTGGAAACGCGATTTTCAGCGACAGGCTCTCTGAGCCGGTCGACCGACCGGCCGCCGGTCGACCGGCTGAGAGCGTTTCTTGGGATTTTTGTGTTTTACGCGAGACTTTGAGACCATAGGAAATAGGTCTCCCAGCCGGCAGACCGGCCGCCTGCCAGCCGGCTGGGAGTGCGTTGTGATACTTTTGGTAGTTTTGAAAACTTAAGAGTAGTCCCAGCCGGCAGACCGGCCGCCTGCCAGCCGGCTGGGAGTGCGTTTTGTTGATGCGTGTTTTCAAGTTTTTAAGGAAGCTGAGTTCCAAGCCGGCCGACCGGCTGCCTGCCGACCGGCTGGGAGTTCGTGTAGTGTTTCAGAAAAGAAAGAGGAAAGGCTGAGAGGTCACCAGCCGGCCGACCGGCTGCCTGCCGACCGGCTGGGGACCCCTGTAGGCTATTTTAAGTTTTCGTAATTTGATCGTAACTTTCAAATGGTTAATCGGTTTTACTTGAAACTTGTTTTGTGTACCTTTGTCATGTATTTGAGGTCCCCGGAGGATGGGCAACATTATATTGGGTTCGGGAATATAGTGAGGATAGAGACCCCCCGGTCGGGCAACCGAAAGGGAAACCGGCTCTCCCTCATCTTAGTTCTCGAGGTCAATTAAGTGTCGATTAGAAGTTAAAGGTAGAACTATAGAGTAGTTCATAGACTTGAATGATATTGTTTTGATGCGTATTAAGTTATGCGTTAAGATGTCGCCTCTGAACTTAATACGTAGGTTGTTTGTCATGTATAGGGGTATGCGTTGAGTTTTCGCCTCTGAGCCCTATATGTGTTTGTTTGTCGTGTATGGAGCCATGCGTTGAGTTTTCGCCTCTGAGTTCTATACATGTTTGTTTGTCGTGTCTGGGACATGCGTTGAGTTTTCGCCTCTGAGTCCAGACATGTATGTGTGATCGCGTCAGGACATGCCTTAAGCTGGCCTCTGAGTCTGACGAGTAGAGCAACTGCACGACGGGGCAGTCAGGTTGTCATACCTTACCCGGAGTGCAGGTGTTTGGTGCTAGAACATGCGTTGAGTTTTTGCCTCTGAGTCTAGTATCTTGTAATGTGGTAGGGGTCCATGCGTTGAGTTTTCGCCTCTGAGTTCCTTACTTGTGATTGTGAATTGAATGTTAGTCCATGCGTTGAGTTTTCGCCTCTGAGTCTAATGTTCAGTGATAGCCGGTCCATGCGTTGAGTTTTCGCCTCTGAGTCCTTGCTTGATATTGTGAACTTGGTATTTAGGTTATGCGTTAAGATGTCGCCTCTGAACCTTTATACTTGCTGATTTATTTAGTACCTAGGTTATGCGTTAAGATGTCGCCTCTGAACCTTTGTACTCGCTGTTTTATATCTGCTTGCCTTGATGATGGTACAGTGTCAGATATGCCTAGTATGTTATCGTTGTTATATGGTTTGTGGTTAAATCATCCAAGGCATTGGATGACTCTTAGTTCGGTTTCATAAATGATTAGATTGAAAGACCCCCCGACTGGGTAACCAGTAGGGAAACCGGCTCTCCTTCTTATCTGTTTATGAAGTTAGTTGAGAGCCGTGCATGGTAATCGCATGATAGTAAGAGATCAGATGATGAGTTGTTTATGCTTCACATGTTGATATATGTTGGAGTATTCTGTATTGTTTTATATGTTACGTGTTGTCACAAAAGGTGGCTAGGAGAACTCTAGTCACTCCCCACTGATTGTGGCGTACATGTTTTCATGTATGTAGGTACATGCTGGTTGGAGATGGGTTCACGAGAGCTAGCGAGTGATGATCCTGCTGTCATCTTATGACTTACCTTATATCGTTTAGCTGGACTCGTAGTTGTTACTTTTGTTTTTGTGCCTGTAGGGATGTTCCATCCCAGGCTGATGTACATATTGGTTTTGTTACTTAGAACTGTTACTTATCTATTTGGTTTCAGTTTCAGTTTACGTTTCAGTCTAAGACTTCTCGCATGTTTTATCTTTAAAAAGTTTTAATTCCGCTGCAATTTTGGTACTTTTATGTGTTTATATTTCCGCTTTCGCGAGGGGTTTTACAGTTGGTATCAGAGCATTATTGCTCCCGACGCACTCATGTGACCCCCAACCTTAACTTGACCAAATAAACAAATAATGAATGAGAGATGGGTAGATCTAAGGACTTATTTTGTAGTCTATTTGTGATTGCTAATTGCTAAGCTAATCCATGTTTTCTCTTTTAAAGGATGGTGAGACCCAGAGCTGCTGATAACATTGTGCTGCAAGCAATTCAGCATTTGCTTGAGACTCAGAGACAGCAAGCGGGGAATGTTCCACCTCCTCCACCGCCGGGTGGCGAGACTAATCGTCCGGGTAGCTTTTCCTGGATTGCCTCTCAGATGTCCAGAAGCCATGTTAGGACCTATGGAGGCGAGGCTGACCCTGTAGCCCTCACAGAGTGGTTTAGAGAGATGGAAAAGAGCTTCACCTTATACTCAGTCGTTAGGGAGGATAGAGTGCGTTTAGCCGCTCACTTCCTGACATTGGAGGCTGACCGTTGGTGGGCATTGACTGGACCTACCGCTATTCTTGACCCGATGTTCGATTGGGAGGCTTTCAAAGACAGGCTCGAGGCGAGGTTCTACCCCAAGGAGTTGAGATCGCAGAGGTTGAAAGAATTTATGGATTTGAAGCAAAGCAAGATGACCGTTCAGGAGTTTACTGACAAGTTCAACCAGTTAGCTCACTTTGCATCGAGATTTGTTCGTGATGAGGCTGAGAGGGTGTATTTCTACCGAGGGAAGCTAGGGCCGAGGATTGAGAGTATGGTTCGTCGTGACTCTACTTCTTTTGTGGAGGTGTATGACGATGCTATTTGGGCCGAGAGCTCTATTCGTGCCATTGATGCTGAGACCCGTGCCGCTACTTCCAGCTTCACTTCTCACCAGAGATCCGTGTACCAGGGGAAGAGACCATTTATTCCTTCTACTTCTTCGCCTTCTTCTCAGAAGAAGCGTTTTGAGAGGTTCTCTGCTCCGGTTGCTAAGACCACATTTCACACCGACACTGCTTCTACTGTTTGCCGCCGTTGTGGTAAACCGCTTCATCCAGGGTTTGATTGCTTCAAGAATGCCTATAAGTGTTATACTTGTAATGGATTTGGGCATAGATCCTTTGATTGTCCTGAGAAGAATACTGTTCTTGGCAAGGCTGCCACTGCTGCTGCAGCGACCAGAGGAGGAAAGCCGAAGGGGAAGATCTTTGTGATGACTAGGGCTGAGGCAGAGGCTCATCCAGATATTGTTGCTGGTATCTTTTCTGTTCTTGGCGCTGAGTGCCTTATTTTATTCGATACTGGAGCTTCTCTATCATTTATATCGACTCAGTTCGCCGATCGTCTAGCTCTTGAGTCTTCATTGGTTGAGGAGACTTCTATTTCCTTACCTTCTGGAGACGTGTTTTCCTGCTCTTCGTCCCATAGGGATGTTCCTATTATTATTGGTCAAGCCACATTTCCAGCGGACTTACTGAGATTTCCTCTCGAGGAATTTGACATTATCCTCGGTATGGATTGGTTATCGCGATACCATGCTCGCTTCGAGTGTCGCGACCAGAAAATCTGCTTGAGGAGTTCTTCAAGAGTTCGTGTTTCCTATAGGGGAACTCGCCCTCAAAAGGGTGTTCGTGTCATCTCTTCGATGAAAGCTTCTCATCTTCTTAGGAAAGGTTGCCAAGCCTTCCTATGTGTTGTTACAGCTGCTAAACCATCGCTACCGAAGCTTGAAGATGTAGCCATTGTTTGTGAGTATCCAGATGTTTTCCCAGATGACTTGCCAGGGATACCGCCAGAGAGAGATGTGGAGTTTACTATTGAGCTTGTTCCAGGTACCGGACCGATTTCTAAAGCTCCTTACCGTATGGCTCCGCCAGAGTTGAAAGAGTTGAAGCAGCAATTAGAAGAGATGATCGAGAAAGGTTTCATTAGACCTAGTGCTTCTCCGTGGGGTGCTCCTGTGTTGTTCGTTAAGAAGAAAGATGGTTCCATGAGATTGTGCATCGACTATAGA
Source organism: Silene conica (assembly GCA_029255685.2). Lineage (NCBI taxonomy): Eukaryota > Viridiplantae > Streptophyta > Magnoliopsida > Caryophyllales > Caryophyllaceae > Silene > Silene conica. The sequence continues at coordinate 85,422,792 of CM055314.2, forward strand.
GAGCTGAACCGAGTGACCGTGAAGAATCGATATCCTTTGCCTAGAATAGATGATTTGTTCGATCAGTTGAGAGGTGCTTCGAGGTTTTCTAAGATTGATCTTCGATCGTGTTATCATCAGATTCCAGTGAGAGAGGCTGACATTGCGAAGACTGCTTTTCGTACCAGATATGGTCATTATGAGTTTGTAGTCATGCCATTTGGGTTGACTAATGCACCGGCGATTTTTATGGATCAGATGAACCGTACCTTCAGTGAGTATCTTGACACTTGTGTTGTGGTGTTTATCGATGACATCTTGATATATTCGAAGACCGATGAGGAACATGCTGAGCATCTTCGATTGATTCTAGGGATTCTGCGCAGACAGAAATGGTTCGCAAAGTTTTCGAAGTGTGAATTTTGGCTCTCGAAGGTTGCCTTTTTAGGACATGTGATATCCAGCGAGGGTGTGATGGTAGATCCCGCGAAGATAGAGGCTGTGGTTGATTGGGAGAGTCCCAAGGATGTTGGAGAGATCCGTAGCTTTTTGGGTTTGGCTGGTTATTATCGTAGATTCGTTGAGGATTTTTCGAGATTGGCTCGCCCGATGACTCAGTTACTGAAGAAAGAAGCCAAATTTGTGTGGACCGACAAATGTGAGAGTTCTTTCCAGGAGTTGAAGACCAGATTGACTTCTGCCCCCGTGTTAGCTCTGCCAGAGATCGGAGTGGACTTCGATGTGTATTGTGATGCTTCGATGTTAGGACTTGGATGCGTACTGATGCAGAGTGGTAAGGTGATAGCCTATTCATCTAGACAGTTGAGAGTTCATGAGGTGAACTATCCGACGCATGATTTGGAGTTGGCCGCCGTTGTTCATGCTTTGAAGATGTGGCGTCATTACCTGATTGGATCCCATTGCCGTATTTTCACAGATCACAAGAGTCTTAAGTACATTTTTACTCAGAAAGACCTTAACATGAGACAGAGACGTTGGCTAGAGTTGGTAAAAGATTACGACATTGAGTTGTTATATCATGAGGGAAAGGCCAATGTAGTTGCTGATGCGCTTAGCCGCAAGACTTCTCACTCGATGAGTGCCATGAGAGTATTGCCCGATGAGTTGTGTTCCGAGTTTCGGAAGCTGAGATTAGAGATGGTGGGTAGTGGTTTTGATTGGTTAGCTGCTATGACTGCCGAGCCGTCTTTATATTGGGAGATTCGCCGGAGTTTGCCTTCAGATGCCGATTTCAAGAAGTTCGAGGCTAAGATTTCGAGTGGTGTTGCACCTGAGTTGGTGATTGATGCTGAGGGTTTCCTTAGGTTCCGTGGTAGGATGTATGTTCCTAATGTGCCAGATTTGAGGAAGAAGGTTCTTGATGAGGCTCATTTGTCACCGTACTCCGTTCATCCAGGAGGAGAGAAGATGCACAAGGATTTGAGGCTTATGTTTTGGTGGCCCGGTATGAAGAAGGAGATCTTGGATTATGTTAGTAGGTGCTTGACTTGTCAACAAGTCAAGATAGAGCATAGGAGACCTGGTGGTTTGCTACAGCCGCTTCCCGTTCCTCAGTGGAAGTGGGAGTGCATATCTATGGATTTTGTTACTGCTTTGCCTAAGACTGTGGGAGGCAAAGATGCGATTTGGGTTGTTGTCGATCGTCTAACTAAGTGCGCCAGATTCGTGCCGATCAGAGAGACATGGGATATGGATCGTTTAGCTAGGGCTTATATTGCTGAGATAGTCCGATATCATGGTGTCCCGAGGGAGATAGTTTCAGATCGTGATCCGAGGTTTTGTTCCAGGTTCTGGAAGGCTTTGCAGGAGGCTATGGGTAGCCGTCTGTTGATGAGTACTGCTTTTCATGCTGCGACCGATGGTCAGTCCGAGAGGACTATACAGACATTAGAGGATTTGCTCCGTGCTTGTGCCCTTGATTTTCAGAGTTCTTGGGAGCAGTGTTTGCCGTTGGTGGAGTTTTCTTACAACAACAGTTATCATGCTTCCATTGGTATGGCTCCGTACGAGGCTCTTTATGGTAGGAAGTGTCGTAGTCCGATTTGTTGGGATCAGGCTAGTGATGTTCGTGACCTAGGACCGGATCAGTTAGCTGTTACTATTGATCAGGTTCAGCTTATCAGAGGTAGGATGAAAGCCGCACAGGACCGGCAGAAATCCTATGCTGATGTTCGCCGTAGACCCTTAGAGTTTGAGGTGGGTGATCGAGTTTTCTTGAGAGTTTCTCCGATGAAAGGCGTCAAAAGGTTTGGAGTTAAGGGCAAGTTGAGCCCTAAATATATTGGCCCTTTTGAGATCGTGAAGAGGATTGGTGCTGTTGCTTACCGTTTGGACTTGCCTCCTAGCTTGGGCAAGGTTCATAGCGTTTTTCATGTTTCCCAGCTCCGCAGATACATTAGTGACCCGAGTCATGTTTTGCCTAGAGAGATCGAGAACTTGGAGCCGAGTCTTGCTTTCGAGGAGCGTCCAGTGAAGATCCTTGACCGTCAGGATAGGAAGCTTAGGAGCAAGGTGGTGCCGCTAGTGAAGATCCTTTGGCGTTGCGGTGATGTTGAGGAGCAGACTTGGGAGACTGAGGCATCGATGCGTATCGCGCATCCTTCTCTTTTCGATTGAGGTATAGTATATAGATTTATATCCGTTCGAGTTTCGAGGACGAAACTTTTTGAAGTTGGGGTGATTGTAACATCCCGTATTTTCGTAAAATCTAATTTAATCGTTTTAAATTATTTTATGTGATAAAATAATATTTTAATAAGTTATTTCGAAAGATTTTAATTTAATAGATAAGATCCGTCAACCCCCAGTTCTTAAGACGAATACAACTTGGCATAGTTCAAATATCCGACTCAAGTATTCAGTTCGATATCCGTGTAAATATCCGCTCCATTTTACTTACTCGGAAAGGACAACTCACTTGTCCTCTTTATAAACAATATGTCGACATCTTTTTCCCCTTCATTTCATTTCACTGTAAACATATTCCTCACAAAACCTCCATTTTATTCATCTCTTTGTGAGAAATTCTTCATCATCCGTCGATCAAATTGAGGTAACGATAACATTTCCGGAATCCTTGTTCAATTTCCAATCCATCTATCACTTCCGTTTCTCAAATCCTCCATTTCGAAAATTGGCCTGTTTTACACAAATTCCGTTTTTGTGTTCTTAAACCCGTTTTCCATGTTTGTAGGTGAAGGATTGGACAACCCGGACATCGATAGCTACATTGTGGAGGAAGATCTTTAGCCGGAAAGCTTGAAAGGTGACGATAATGAGAAACTCGGCCTTTATGTGTATATTAGCATGCTTGGTGTTTTTGATGTTTGTTCTTCTGATTTTATTCAAGCTCTATGATTATTGGACTTAGTATCATGATTAGGATGTTGTTTATGTGATGAATTCATGATCCAAGATATGTTTATGTGCTCACAAGTTTAATTTCAGTTTTTCATATGTTAAGACGGATACTTGAAATTGATCGTTTGAGGATTGTGTTGGGATTTATGTGCTGTTAGAAAGTAGTATTTGGTGATTTGTAATGATGGGAAAACAACACTTGTACCGATTCATGAGTTTTCATGTTGAATTGTTGAGTTTTTCGAATGGCTGGAAACGCGATTTTCAGCGACAGGCTCTCTGAGCCGGTCGACCGACCGGCCGCCGGTCGACCGGCTGAGAGCGTTTCTTGGGATTTTTGTGTTTTACGCGAGACTTTGAGACCATAGGAAATAGGTCTCCCAGCCGGCAGACCGGCCGCCTGCCAGCCGGCTGGGAGTGCGTTGTGATACTTTTGGTAGTTTTGAAAACTTAAGAGTAGTCCCAGCCGGCAGACCGGCCGCCTGCCAGCCGGCTGGGAGTGCGTTTTGTTGATGCGTGTTTTCAAGTTTTTAAGGAAGCTGAGTTCCAAGCCGGCCGACCGGCTGCCTGCCGACCGGCTGGGAGTTCGTGTAGTGTTTCAGAAAAGAAAGAGGAAAGGCTGAGAGGTCACCAGCCGGCCGACCGGCTGCCTGCCGACCGGCTGGGGACCCCTGTAGGCTATTTTAAGTTTTCGTAATTTGATCGTAACTTTCAAATGGTTAATCGGTTTTACTTGAAACTTGTTTTGTGTACCTTTGTCATGTATTTGAGGTCCCCGGAGGATGGGCAACATTATATTGGGTTCGGGAATATAGTGAGGATAGAGACCCCCCGGTCGGGCAACCGAAAGGGAAACCGGCTCTCCCTCATCTTAGTTCTCGAGGTCAATTAAGTGTCGATTAGAAGTTAAAGGTAGAACTATAGAGTAGTTCATAGACTTGAATGATATTGTTTTGATGCGTATTAAGTTATGCGTTAAGATGTCGCCTCTGAACTTAATACGTAGGTTGTTTGTCATGTATAGGGGTATGCGTTGAGTTTTCGCCTCTGAGCCCTATATGTGTTTGTTTGTCGTGTATGGAGCCATGCGTTGAGTTTTCGCCTCTGAGTTCTATACATGTTTGTTTGTCGTGTCTGGGACATGCGTTGAGTTTTCGCCTCTGAGTCCAGACATGTATGTGTGATCGCGTCAGGACATGCCTTAAGCTGGCCTCTGAGTCTGACGAGTAGAGCAACTGCACGACGGGGCAGTCAGGTTGTCATACCTTACCCGGAGTGCAGGTGTTTGGTGCTAGAACATGCGTTGAGTTTTCGCCTCTGAGTCTAGTATCTTGTAATGTGGTAGGGGTCCATGCGTTGAGTTTTCGCCTCTGAGTTCCTTACTTGTGATTGTGAATTGAATGTTAGTCCATGCGTTGAGTTTTCGCCTCTGAGTCTAATGTTCAGTGATAGCCGGTCCATGCGTTGAGTTTTCGCCTCTGAGTCCTTGCTTGATATTGTGAACTTGGTATTTAGGTTATGCGTTAAGATGTCGCCTCTGAACCTTTATACTTGCTGATTTATTTAGTACCTAGGTTATGCGTTAAGATGTCGCCTCTGAACCTTTGTACTCGCTGTTTTATATCTGCTTGCCTTGATGATGGTACAGTGTCAGATATGCCTAGTATGTTATCGTTGTTATATGGTTTGTGGTTAAATCATCCAAGGCATTGGATGACTCTTAGTTCGGTTTCATAAATGATTAGATTGAAAGACCCCCCGACTGGGTAACCAGTAGGGAAACCGGCTCTCCTTCTTATCTGTTTATGAAGTTAGTTGAGAGCCGTGCATGGTAATCGCATGATAGTAAGAGATCAGATGATGAGTTGTTTATGCTTCACATGTTGATATATGTTGGAGTATTCTGTATTGTTTTATATGTTACGTGTTGTCACAAAAGGTGGCTAGGAGAACTCTAGTCGCTCCCCACTGATTGTGGCGTACATGTTTTCATGTATGTAGGTACATGCTGGTTGGAGATGGGTTCACGAGAGCTAGCGAGTGATGATCCTGCTGTCATCTTATGACTTACCTTATATCGTTTAGCTGGACTCGTAGTTGTTACTTTTGTTTTTGTGCCTGTAGGGATGTTCCATCCCAGGCTGATGTACATATTGGTTTTGTTACTTAGAACTGTTACTTATCTATTTGGTTTCAGTTTCAGTTTACGTTTCAGTCTAAGACTTCTCGCATGTTTTATCTTTAAAAAGTTTTAATTCCGCTGCAATTTTGGTACTTTTATGTGTTTATATTTCCGCTTTCGCGAGGGGTTTTACATAATGTACGTACCCACTATATATATGGGCAAGAACATAAATCGTAATTCATTCTAACATACCATCAAAATATACAATAATTATTCAAATTCTCAAGTTTTTTTTAATCATTATTATTTGTTGCAAGTAGATCTTGGTTGGGCAAATGGCTCCCTCTTCCCCACTCGATAAGTTAAATCCAACCATTTTTATTCTTATTGCGTTACCCCCAGTTCAGGTCACTAGCGATGAAAAAAACGCTTCAGTCCCGGTGTAAAATTGGATGAAGGAAATTAAATGGCATTTACGAAGTTTATGCATGTAATAAATGAGTGTTAACCCAATAAAAACACCTTATATATTTGCGATCATATATATGCAAACCACAATTTGCATTTTTATAATTCTTATGTATTATGTACATTAATATATATGTTGAATCGTGTTGTTTTCAGTCCAAAATTTACAACATATACGAGGATTATATAATAAACCGACCAATGATAATCCTATAATAGGTATAAGTAGAGTGTTTTAATTTGTCAATTAAATTACTAGGACTTCTTTTATAGTTACATGGAAATCCGCAACTACTGCTTTAGGTTCGTATTGGTAAACCCTTGAAGAAATGAGAGGAAAATGATACTCTACAAATCACGTACATATATCAGGTGAATCACCTCTCCGATACACCAAATTAACAATTTCAGAGTCTTGAAGACATAATTTTAATACATAAATAATTTCTGACGACTTTCAATATAATAATGTCTTTTGAATGAAATAAAATTAGTTGTCATAAATTACTAGGATTTTGAATTTTATACAAGCTTCGTTACTTATTAAAAGAGTTAAAAACATGAAGTCGTAACAAATACTAGGATTTTGTTTTTATTAAAGTACTAGTTTTTCAACCTTGTACTGTACGGGTGGTGGCAAAAACTTTTATTAAAATAAAAGTTACGTTCTATTTTGATTTAGTAAATTACTAAATTATAGTAAATATTGAAATCAACGCAAAACATACAATATTACACAAAAATTTATCATTTAGAGAAAATTCTAGGCAAAATTATTTATTCTTTAACACAACAATTATATTAGAATCTAACACATCACAATTGCTTACATTCACAAGTAAATATTTATCTCTTTGTTAACCTTAATTCTTACAAAATCAACTACAAATATATTATTAGGATCAAAATCTCTCTTATACACGTGATACTTAGTTAACCATCCTAACTTTTAATTAATAATCAAATAAATATACTGTACCCAAATATCATTGATATCTTAAATTATCAAACCGAAATTCTATCATAAAATGGCTACCAAATCAACTTAAAATTAACAACTTTATATAATTTCAAATTAAATATTTTTTATATGGTAAAATATTTTACCGAATAATTGTCTCCTAAAATTGCGCCCAAATCAATTTAAAATTAGCAACTAATATAATAAAGATAATGTACCCAAATATTGTTGATATGTTAAAATATCAAACCGAAATTGTCTCCTAAAATTGCGCCCATATAAACTTTCAAAATTAGCAACTAATATAGTAAATATACTGTATCCAAATATTTTTGACATGTTAAAATATCAAACCGAAATTCTCTCTCAAAATTGCGCCCAAAATCAACTTAAATTAACAACTAATATAGTAAATATACTATACCCAAATATTTTTGATATTTTAGAATATAAAATCGAAATTCTCTCCTAAAATTGCGCCTAAAATCAACTTAAAAATAGCAACTAATATAGTAAATATTTTGTGAGATGATTCTGACTTCTCGTATATTCGTATATAGCTTTTGATTACGTCACAGTAAGAATATAATCTTCTACTAGCTTCCTCCGTTTCAATAATATGTTTATCTCTTTCCCTCGCAAAATAAAGAAAATGTACATATTTTTCAGAAATTTGCAAGGTGGATCTCCCGAAACATTGATTTCAAAAATCCACACATAAAAATCAATCTGAAATAGAAGAAAATAGTCCATAAAAATCCGTACAACAATTTTCTCACGTAGTGGTAATGTACGTACCCACTATATATATGGCCAAGAACATAAATCGTAATTCATTCTAATATACCATCAAAATATACATTAATTATACAAATTCTCAAGTTTTTTTTAATCATTATTATTTGTTGCAAGTAGTTCTTGGTTGCGCAAATGGCTCCCTCTTCCCCACTCGACAAGTTAAATCCAACCATTTTTATTCTTATTGCGTTACCCCCAGTTCAGGTGACTAGCGATGAGAACAACGCTTCAGTCCCGGTGTAAAATTGGATGAAGGAAATTAAATGGCATTTACGAAGTTTATGCATGTAATAAATGAGTGTTAACCCAATAAAAACACCTTATATATTGTATGACGGTCTGATTCTATAATTTGTGATCATATATATGCAGACCACAATTTGCATTTTTATAATTCTTATGTATTGTGTACATTAATATATATGTTGAATCGTGTTGTTTTCAGTCCAAAATTTACAACATATACGCGGATGATATAATAAACCGACCAATGATAATCCTATAATCGGTATAAGTAGAGTGTTTTAATTTATCAATTAAATTACTAGGACTTCTTTTATAGTTACATGGAAATCCGCAACTACTGCTTTAGGTTCGTATTGGTAAACCCTTGAAGAAATGAGAAGAAAATGATACCCTACAAATCACCTACATATATCAGGTGAATCACCTCTCCGATATACCAAATTGACAAATTCAGAGTCTTGAAGACATAGTTTTAATACATAAACAATTTCCTGACGACTTTCAATATAGTAATGTCTTTTGAATTAAATAAACTTAGCTGTCATAAATTACTAGGATTTTGAATTTTATACAAGCATCGTTACTTATTAAAAGAGTTAAAAAGATGAAGTCGTAACAAATTACTAGGATTTTGTTTTTATTAAAGTACTAGTTTTTGAACCTGTGTACTGCACGGATGGTGGCAAAAACTATTACAAAAATAAAAGTTACGTTCTATTTTGATTTAGTAAATTACTAAATTATAGTAAATATTGAAATCAACGCAAAACATACAATCTTACACAAAAAAATATCTTTAGAGAAAATTCTAGACAAAATTTTTTAATCTTTAACACAACAATTATTTTAGAATCTAACAAATCACAATTGCTTACATTAACAAGTAAATATTTATCTCTTTGTTAACCTTAATTCTTACAAAATAAACTACAAATATATTATTAGGATCAAAATCTCTCTTATACACGTAATACTTAGTTAACCATCCTAAATTTTAAAGAATAATCAAATAAATATACTGTACCCAGATATCTTTGATATCTTAAATTATCAAACCGAAATTCTCTCATAAAATTACGCCCAAATCAACTGAAAATTAACAACTTTTTATGATTCCAAATTAAATATTTTTTATATGTTAAAATATTGTACCGAATAATTGTCTCCAAAAATTGCGCCCAAATCAACTGAAAATTATCAACTAATATAATAAAGATAATGTACCCAAATATTGTTGATATGTTAAAATATCAAACCGAAATTGTCTCCTAAAATTGCGCCCATATACACTTTCAAAATTAGCAACTAATATAGTAAATATACTGTATCCAAATATTTTTGACATGTTAAAATATCAAACCGAAATTCTCTCTCAAAATTGCGCCCAAAATCAACCTAAATTAACAACTAATATAGTAAATATACTATACCCAAATATTTTTGATATTTTAGAATATAAAATCGAAATTCTCTCCTAAAATTGCGCCTAAAATCAACTTAAAAATAGCAACTAATATAGTAAATATTTTGTGAGATGATTCTGACTTCTCGTATATTCGTATATAACTTTTGATTACGTCACAGTAAGAAAATAATCTTCTACTAGCTTCCTCCGTTTCAATAATATGTTTATCTCTTTCCCTCACAAAATAAAGAAAATGTTCATATTTTTCAGAAATTTGCAAGGTGGAATTCCCGAAACATTGATTTCAAAAATCCACATATAAAAATCAATCTGAAATAGAAGAAAATAGTCCATAAAAATCCGTACAACAATTTTCACACGTAGTGATAATGTACGTACCCACTATATATATGGGCAAGAACATAAATCGTAATTCATTCTAATATACCATCAAAATATACAATAATTATACAAATTCTCAAGTTTTTTTTAATCATTATTATTTGTTGCAAGTAGATCTTGGTTGGGCAAATGGCTCCCTCTTCCCCACTCGACAAGTTAAATCCAACCATTTTTATTCTTATTACGTTACCCCCAGTTCAGGTCACTAGCGATGAAAACAACGCTTCAGTCCCGGTGTAAAATTGGATGAAGGAAATTAAATGGCATTTACGAAGTTTATGCATGTAATAAATGAGTGTTAACCCAATAAAAACACCTTATATATTTGTGATCATATATATGCAAACCACAATTTGCATTTTTATAATTCTTATGTATTATGTACATTAATATATATGTTGAATCGTGTTGTTTTCAGTCCAAAATTTACAACATATACGAGGATTATATAATAAACCGACCAATGATAATCCTATAATAGGTATAAGTAGAGTGTTTTAATTTGTCAATTAAATTACTAGGACTTCTATTATAGTTACATGGAAATCCGCAACTACTGCTTTAGGTTCGTATTGGTAAACCCTTGAAGAAATGAGAGGAAAATGATACTCTACAAATCACGTACATATATCAGGTGAATCACCTCTCCGATACACCAAATTAACAAATTCAGAGTCTTGAAGACATAATTTTAATACATAAATAATTTCTGACGACTTTCAATATAATAATGTCTTTTGAATGAAATAAAATTAGTTGTCATAAATTACTAGGATTTTGAATTTTATACAAGCTTCGTTACTTATTAAAAGAGTTAAAAAAATGAAGTCGTAACAAATACTAGGATTTTGTTTTTATTAAAGTACTAGTTTTTGAACCTTGTACTGTACGGGTGGTGGCAAAAACTTTTATTAAAATAAAAGTTACGTTCTATTTTGATTTAGTAAATTACTAAATTATAGTAAATATTGAAATCAACGCAAAACATACAATATTACACAAAAATTTATCATTTAGAGAAAATTCTAGGCAAAATTATTTATTCTTTAACACAACAATTATATTAGAATCTAACACATCACAATTGCTTACATTCACAAGTAAATATTTATCTCTTTGTTAACCTTAATTCTTACAAAATCAACTACAAATATATTATTAGGATCAAAATCTCTCTTATACACGTGATACTTAGTTAACCATCCTAACTTTTAATTAATAATCAAATAAATATACTGTACCCAAATATCATTGATATCTTAAATTATCAAACCGAAATTCTATCATAAAATGGCTACCAAATCAACTTAAAATTAACAACTTTATATAATTTCAAATTAAATATTTTTTATATGGTAAAATATTTTACCGAATTATTGTCTCCCAAAATTGCGCCCAAATCAATTTAAAATTAGCAACTAATATAATAAAGATAATGTACCCAAATATTGTTGATATGTTAAAATATCAAACCGAAATTGTCTCCTAAAATTGCGCCCATATAAACTTTCAAAATTAGCAACTAATATAGTAAATATACTGTATCCAAATATTTTTGACATGTTAAAATATCAAACCGAAATTCTCTCTCAAAATTGCGCCCAAAATCAACTTAAATTAACAACTAATATAGTAAATATACTATACCCAAATATTTTTGATATTTTAGAATATAAAATCGAAATTCTCTCCTAAAATTGCGCCTAAAATCAACTTAAAAATAGCAACTAATATAGTAAATATTTTGTGAGATGATTCTGACTTCTCGTATATTCGTATATAGCTTTTGATTACGTCACAGTAAGAATATAATCTTCTACTAGCTTCCTCCGTTTCAATAATATGTTTATCTCTTTCCCTCGCAAAATAAAGAAAATGTACATATTTTTCAGAAATTTGCAAGGTGGATCTCCCGAAACATTGATTTCAAAAATCCACACATAAAAATCAATCTGAAATAGAAGAAAATAGTCCATAAAAATCCGTACAACAATTTTCACACGTAGTGGTAATGTACGTACCCACTATATATATGGCCAAGAACATAAATCGTAATTCATTCTAATATACCATCAAAATATACAATAATTATACAAATTCTCAAGTTTTTTTTAATCATTATTATTTGTTGCAAGTAGTTCTTGGTTGCGCAAATGGCTCCCTCTTCCCCACTCGACAAGTTAAATCCAACCATTTTTATTCTTATTGCGTTACCCCCAGTTCAGGTGACTAGCGATGAGAACAACGCTTCAGTCCCGGTGTAAAATTGGATGAAGGAAATTAAATGGCATTTACGAAGTTTATGCATGTAATAAATGAGTGTTAACCCAATAAAAACACCTTATATATTGTATGACGGTCTGATTCTATAATTTGTGATCATATATATGCAGACCACAATTTGCATTTTTATAATTCTTATGTATTGTGTACATTAATATATATGTTGAATCGTGTTGTTTTCAGTCCAAAATTTACAACATATACGCGGATGATATAATAAACCGACCAATGATAATCCTATAATCGGTATAAGTAGAGTGTTTTAATTTATCAATTAAATTACTAGGACTTCTTTTATAGTTACATGGAAATCCGCAACTACAGCTTTAGGTTCGTATTGGTAAACCCTTGAAGAAATGAGAAGAAAATGATACCCTACAAATCACCTACATATATCAGGTGAATCACCTCTCCGATATACCAAATTGACAAATTCAGAGTCTTGAAGACATAGTTTTAATACATAAACAATTTCCTGACGACTTTCAATATAGTAATGTCTTTTGAATTAAATAAACTTAGCTGTCATAAATTACTAGGATTTTGAATTTTATACAAGCATCGTTACTTATTAAAAGAGTTAAAAAGATGAAGTCGTAACAAATTACTAGGATTTTGTTTTTATTAAAGTACTAGTTTTTGAACCTGTGTACTGCACGGATGGTGGCAAAAACTATTACAAAAATAAAAGTTACGTTCTATTTTGATTTAGTAAATTACTAAATTATAGTAAATATTGAAATCAACGCAAAACATACAATCTTACACAAAAAAATATCTTTAGAGAAAATTCTAGGCAAAATTTTTTAATCTTTAACACAACAATTATTTTAGAATCTAACAAATCACAATTGCTTACATTAACAAGTAAAAATTTATCTCTTTGTTAACCTTAATTCTTACAAAATAAACTACAAATATATTATTAGGATCAAAATCTCTCTTATACACGTAATACTTAGTTAACCATCCAAAATTTTAAAGAATAATCAAATAAATATACTGTACCCAGATATCTTTGATATCTTAAATTATCAAACCGAAATTCACTCATAAAATTACGCCCAAATCAACTTAAAATTAACAACTTTTTATGATTCCAAATTAAATATTTTTTATATGTTAAAATATTGTACCGAATAATTGTCTCCAAAAATTGCGCCCAAATCAACTGAAAATTAGCAACTAATATAATAAAGATAATGTACCCAAATATTGTTGATATGTTAAAATATCAAACCGAAATTGTCTCCTAAAATTGCGCCCATATAAACTTTCAAAATTAGCAACTAATATAGTAAATATACTGTATCCAAATATTTTTGACATGTTAAAATATCAAACCGAAATTCTCTCTCAAAATTGCGCCCAAAATCAACTTAAATTAACAACTAATATAGTAAATATACTATACCCAAATATTTTTGATATTTTAGAATATAAAATCGAAATTCTCTCCTAAAATTGCGCCTAAAATCAACTTAAAAATAGCAACTAATATAGTAAATATTTTGTGAGATGATTCTGACTTCTCGTATATTCGTATATAGCTTTTGATTACGTCACAGTAAGAATATAATCTTCTACTAGCTTCCTCCGTTTCAATAATATGTTTATCTCTTTCCCTCGCAAAATAAAGAAAATGTACATATTTTTCAGAAATTTGCAAGGTGGATCTCCCGAAACATTGATTTCAAAAATCCACACATAAAAATCAATCTGAAATAGAAGAAAATAGTCCATAAAAATCCGTACAACAATTTTCACACGTAGTGGTAATGTACGTACCCACTATATATATGGCCAAGAACATAAATCGTAATTCATTCTAATATACCATCAAAATATACAATAATTATACAAATTCTCAAGTTTTTTTTAATCATTATTATTTGTTGCAAGTAGTTCTTGGTTGCGCAAATGGCTCCCTCTTCCCCACTCGACAAGTTAAATCCAACCATTTTTATTCTTATTGCGTTACCCCCAGTTCAGGTGACTAGCGATGAGAACAACGCTTCAGTCCCGGTGTAAAATTGGATGAAGGAAATTAAATGGCATTTACGAAGTTTATGCATGTAATAAATGAGTGTTAACCCAATAAAAACACCTTATATATTGTATGACGGTCTGATTCTATAATTTGTGATCATATATATGCAGACCACAATTTGCATTTTTATAATTCTTATGTATTGTGTACATTAATATATATGTTGAATCGTGTTGTTTTCAGTCCAAAATTTACAACATATACGCGGATGATATAATAAACCGACCAATGATAATCCTATAATCGGTATAAGTAGAGTGTTTTAATTTATCAATTAAATTACTAGGACTTCTTTTATAGTTACATGGAAATCCGCAACTACAGCTTTAGGTTCGTATTGGTAAACCCTTGAAGAAATGAGAAGAAAATGATACCCTACAAATCACCTACATATATCAGGTGAATCACCTCTCCGATATACCAAATTGACAAATTCAGAGTCTTGAAGACATAGTTTTAATACATAAACAATTTCCTGACGACTTTCAATATAGTAATGTCTTTTGAATTAAATAAACTTAGCTGTCATAAATTACTAGGATTTTGAATTTTATACAAGCATCGTTACTTATTAAAAGAGTTAAAAAGATGAAGTCGTAACAAATTACTAGGATTTTGTTTTTATTAAAGTACTAGTTTTTGAACCTGTGTACTGCACGGATGGTGGCAAAAACTATTACAAAAATAAAAGTTACGTTCTATTTTGATTTAGTAAATTACTAAATTATAGTAAATATTGAAATCAACGCAAAACATACAATCTTACACAAAAAAATATCTTTAGAGAAAATTCTAGGCAAAATTTTTTAATCTTTAACACAACAATTATTTTAGAATCTAACAAATCACAATTGCTTACATTAACAAGTAAAAATTTATCTCTTTGTTAACCTTAATTCTTACAAAATAAACTACAAATATATTATTAGGATCAAAATCTCTCTTATACACGTAATACTTAGTTAACCATCCGAAATTTTAAAGAATAATCAAATAAATATACTGTACCCAGATATCTTTGATATCTTAAATTATCAAACCGAAATTCACTCATAAAATTACGCCCAAATCAACTTAAAATTAACAACTTTTTATGATTCCAAATTAAATATTTTTTATATGTTAAAATATTGTACCGAATAATTGTCTCCAAAAATTGCGCCCAAATCAACTGAAAATTAGCAACTAATATAATAAAGATAATGTACCCAAATATTGTTGATATGTTAAAATATCAAACCGAAATTGTCTCCTAAAATTGCGCCCATATAAACTTTCAAAATTAGCAACTAATATAGTAAATATACTGTATCCAAATATTTTCGACATGTTAAAATATCAAACCGAAATTCTCTCCAAAATTGCGCCCAAAATCAACTTAAATTAACAACTAATATAGTAAATATACTATACCCAAATATTTTTGATATTTTAGAATATAAAATCGAAATTCTCTCCTAAAATTGCGCCTAAAATCAACTTAAAAATAGCAACTAATATAGTAAATATTTTGTGAGATGATTCTGACTTCTCGTATATTCGTATATAGCTTTTGATTACGTCACAGTAAGAATATAATCTTCTACTAGCTTCCTCCGTTTCAATAATATGTTTATCTCTTTCCCTCGCAAAATAAAGAAAATGTACATATTTTTCAGAAATTTGCAAGGTGGATCTCCCGAAACATTGATTTCAAAAATCCACACATAAAAATCAATCTGAAATAGAAGAAAATAGTCCATAAAAATCCGTACAACAATTTTCACACGTAGTGGTAATGTACGTACCCACTATATATATGGCCAAGAACATAAATCGTAATTCATTCTAATATACCATCAAAATATACAATAATTATACAAATTCTCAAGTTTTTTTTAATCATTATTATTTGTTGCAAGTAGTTCTTGGTTGCGCAAATGGCTCCCTCTTCCCCACTCGACAAGTTAAATCCAACCATTTTTATTCTTATTGCGTTACCCCCAGTTCAGGTGACTAGCGATGAGAACAACGCTTCAGTCCCGGTGTAAAATTGGATGAAGGAAATTAAATGGCATTTACGAAGTTTATGCATGTAATAAATGAGTGTTAACCCAATAAAAACACCTTATATATTGTATGACGGTCTGATTCTATAATTTGTGATCATATATATGCAGACCACAATTTGCATTTTTATAATTCTTATGTATTGTGTACATTAATATATATGTTGAATCGTGGTGTTTTCAGTCCAAAATTTACAACATATACGCGGATGATATAATAAACCGACCAATGATAATCCTATAATCGGTATAAGTAGAGTGTTTTAATTTATCAATTAAATTACTAGGACTTCTTTTATAGTTACATGGAAATCCGCAACTACAGCTTTAGGTTCGTATTGGTAAACCCTTGAAGAAATGAGAAGAAAATGATACCCTACAAATCACCTACATATATCAGGTGAATCACCTCTCCGATATACCAAATTGACAAATTCAGAGTGTTGAAGACATAGTTTTAATACATAAACAATTTCCTGACGACTTTCAATATAGTAATGTCTTTTGAATTAAATAAACTTAGCTGTCATAAATTACTAGGATTTTGAATTTTATACAAGCATCGTTACTTATTAAAAGAGTTAAAAAGATGAAGTCGTAACAAATTACTAGGATTTTGTTTTTATTAAAGTACTAGTTTTTGAACCTGTGTACTGCACGGATGGTGGCAAAAACTATTACAAAAATAAAAGTTACGTTCTATTTTGATTTAGTAAATTACTAAATTATAGTAAATATTGAAATCAACGCAAAACATACAATCTTACACAAAAAAATATCTTTAGAGAAAATTCTAGGCAAAATTTTCTAATCTTTAACAAAACAATTATTTTAGAATCTAACAAATCACAATTGCTTACATTAACAAGTAAATATTTATCTCTTTGTTAACCTTAATTCTTACAAAATAAACTACAAATATATTTTTAGGATCAAAATCTCTCTTATACACGTAATACTTAGCTAACCATCCTAAATTTTAAAGAATAATCAAATAAATATACTGTACCCAGATATCTTTGATATCTTAAATTATCAAACCGAAATTCACTCATAAAATTACGCCCAAATCAACTGAAAATTAACAACTTTTTATGATTCCAAATTAAATATTTTTTATATGTTAAAATATTGTACCGAATAATTGTCTCCAAAAATTGCGCCCAAATCAACTGAAAATTAGCAACTAATATAATAAAGATAATGTACCCAAATATTGTTGATATGTTAAAATATCAAACCGAAATTGTCTCCTAAAATTGCGCCCATATACACTTTCAAAATTAGCAACTAATATAGTAAATATACTGTATCCAAATATTTTTGAAATGTTAAAATATAAAACGAAATTCTCTCTCAAAATTGCGCCCAAAATCAACCTAAATTAACAACTAATATAGTAAATATACTATACCCAAATATTTTTGATATTTTAGAATATAAAATCGAAATTCTCTCCTAAAATTGCGCCTAAAATCAACTTAAAAATAGCAACTAATATAGTAAATATTTTGTGAGATGATTCTGACTTCTCGTATATTCGTATATAACTTTTGATTACGTCACAGTAAGAAAATAATCTTCTACTAGCTTCCTCCGTTTCAATAATATGTTTATCTCTTTCCCTCACAAAATAAAGAAAATGTACATATTTTTCAGAAATTTACAAGGTGGAATTCCCGAAACATTGATTTCAAAAATCCACACATAAAAATCAATCTGAAATAGAAGAAAATAGTCCATAAAAATCCGTACAACAATTTTCACACGTAGTAATAATGTACGTACCCACTATATATATGGGCAAGAACATAAATCGTAATTCATTCTAATATACCATCAAAATATACAATAATTATACAAATTCTCAAGTTTTTTTTAATCATTATTATTTGTTGCAAGTAGATCTTGGTTGGGCAAATGGCTCCCTCTTCCCCACTCGACAAGTTAAATCCAACCATTTTTATTCTTATTGCGTTACCCCCAGTTCAGGTCACTAGCGATGAAAACAACGCTTCAGTCCCGGTGTAAAATTGGATGAAGGAAATTAAATGGCATTTACGAAGTTTATGCATGTAATAAATGAGTGTTAACCCAATAAAAACACCTTATATATTTGCGATCATATATATGCAAACCACAATTTGCATTTTTATAATTCTTATGTATTATGTACATTAATATATATGTTGAATCGTGTTGTTTTCAGTCCAAAATTTACAACATATACGAGGATTATATAATAAACCGACCAATGATAATCCTATAATAGGTATAAGTAGAGTGTTTTAATTTGTCAATTAAATTACTAGGACTTCTTTTATAGTTACATGGAAATCCGCAACTACTGCTTTAGGTTCGTATTGGTAAACCCTTGAAGAAATGAGAGGAAAATGATACTCTACAAATCACGTACATATATCAGGTGAATCACCTCTCCGATACACCAAATTAACAAATTCAGAGTCTTGAAGACATAATTTTAATACATAAATAATTTCTGACGACTTTCAATATAATAATGTCTTTTGAATGAAATAAAATTAGTTGTCATAAATTACTAGGATTTTGAATTTTATACAAGCTTCGTTACTTATTAAAAGAGTTAAAAAAATGAAGTCGTAACAAATACTAGGATTTTGTTTTTATTAAAGTACTAGTTTTTGAACCTTGTACTGTACGGGTGGTGGCAAAAACTTTTATTAAAATAAAAGTTACGTTCTATTTTGATTTAGTAAATTACTAAATTATAGTAAATATTGAAATCAACGGAAAACATACAATATTACACAAAAATTTATCATTTAGAGAAAATTCTAGGCAAAATTATTTATTCTTTAACACAACAATTATATTAGAATCTAACACATCACAATTGCTTACATTCACAAGTAAATATTTATCTCTTTGTTAACCTTAATTCTTACAAAATCAACTACAAATATATTATTAGGATCAAAATCTCTCTTATACACGTGATACTTAGTTAACCATCCTAACTTTTAATTAATAATCAAATAAATATACTGTACCCTGTTGGACGTATTTTGTTGATGATGACAAGTCCTCTTACTTCCCGTCCCTTCTTAATTAATGTTTTTGCTAGACGTTTGTTTAACAGGTTAATGAAGACTTTCAGCTCGCTCGGATATTGGATATAGCTCGAGTCTGTCTCGGTCCGTGTCTAGTAAAGTTGTAAGAATATAAGACTAGTACTTACTCTAATTATTGATCTCATAAATCACAGCTTAATATTTTATAGATAAAATCTTTGAAACTTTTTTCTTATAGAATATTTTGATTGAGCTTTCCTAACTTGTATCAAAGTCTTATTTCTATCTTAGTTAGGATATGTTTAAAAAGATTTGATTGACTTAATTTTGTAAAAAGATTTCTCACGGAAATCTGGTTACCAAAATTGGGTAAACTTCTTTTCCAAAATCTTGTGGTCAACCTTTGGTTATTTAAGAAGCATATTGAGAAGGGTGGACTCACGCACCATAAACACAAGCAATTTATTCTGTGCAATTTTTGTTTCAAAGAAAATATTTATCGTGCGTCAAATTGTCCTTTTGCAAATCTTTGGTCAAAACAGTTTGTATTATTTTTGGTTTGCAAAACTCTTAAGCTGTGTTCTTTGAGATTGTGTTAGAGAGTACAAGTCTTTATATTCATAGTGACAATTAATTGTTCTTCATTGTTCGAATTGATTGAACCGTATAAGAAGACATTTGAGTTGTAATTTTCTATCTTTGATAAAACTTTCATTGGAGTACGGGTTGTACTCGAGTAGCACGATCGGGTTGATTGTGGGGATATTTCTTTGTAATCGGGTTTGGTTATAAGGAGATTTTTAATAAGAGAAAGAGGGTGGACGTAGACCTTTAGAGAGTAGGTCGAACCACGTTAAAAATCTTGTGTCTCGTGCTTTTCTTCTTTTTATTTGTTTTATTTTCATTCTTATTCATAGTATTCTTTTCACGTGAGTAATCAGAACAGTACAGCACAATTTCAATTGTTTGAACAGACACCGTGACTGTTCAATTAGCCTGTGTACTGCTTCAGTATAGATCGTGAATGTTATTTCCGCTTTAATTTTAAAAAGGGTACTTAATTCACCCCCTCCCCCGCTTAAGTACCGGATCGATAAACTCAACAATTGGTGTTGTGAGTGAAAAGGCACCAAAGGACTACACATCTAATGATTACAAAAAGGCGGAGAAGAATGCCAGAGCCATATCACTCCTGCAATCTGGGATTGGAGAATCCGAAACTAGTCGTATTGCAGGATGTAAAACGGCCAAACAAATATGGGATAGTCTAGAACTAGCCCATGAGGGAACAATGCAAGTAAAGAAACAACGTATTGACATTTTAATGCAACAATACGAGTCCTTTAAAATGCAACAAGATGAATCAATTAAAAGCATGTCTTCACGTTTTTCCAACATAACTAACGAACTTTCCAATCTTGGTAAAACTTTTGAAACCGAGGACATTGTCCGCAAAATTTTAAGAAGTTTAACTAAGAAATGGCAGGCTAAAGTCACCGCCATCGAAGAGGCTAGAGATTTAACAAATCTTACCTATGAAGCTTTAATGGGATCTCTCATGGCACACGAGTTAGTTCTCGATAATGATGCAGAGAAGCCCAAAGCTAAGGGACTAGCCTTAAACGCCTTGTCAAGTGAAAATGAAAATGATCTTGAGGAGGAAGTGGTTCTGTTATCTAAACGAATTGCTAAAATCATTAGAAAACAGAATGAAGGAAAGTTTGATAGTTACAAACCAAAAGATTTTTCATCATCTTCAACACGTTCCACATCTCGAATGGGCTGTTTCAAGTGTGGGGAACGTGATCATCAAATTAAAAATTGTCCTATGTGGGAAGAAGAAAAATCGAAGGACAAACGTGAAAAATCTAAGCAAGAGTACAAACGTGTAATGATGGCTGCAGTTTGGGGTGAGTCTGATTCAGAAGACGATGAACCCTCTAATGTCGGAAAAAATGAGAAGTTGTGTCTGAGATCAATCTACAAACCAAGATCTCAACGAAAAAGGGATGAGGATACAATCAGATGTCTTATGGCTCACTCAGACGGCTCAGATAGTGAATCAGACAATGAATCCGAAGATGAGGTAAGTCTTTCAAAACTTAAAACTAAAATGCGGTCTTTGTCTAAAGAAAGGATTTTAAGATTACTTGATGAGACATTAGACAATAGTTATGAGCAGAACAAACAACTTAATGCTATGCAATCTGAAATAGAAAGTATAGCGGAGGAGAACATAGACTTAAAACGCGAGTTAAGAAAAGTCGGCAAACAGACAGTCAACCAGACTGTTCAATCTGAACTGACTGAACTTACTGCCAAAAATGAGTCTCTTGTCAATCAAATTCACATGCTTACTAACGAACTGGAGGAACAAAAAGGTTTACATGCTACTAGAACTTCTAGGTACTCAGACACATGCTCTAGGTTTGATAGATTAAACGTTGATCATGATGCTCTTTTATACAAACATAAGAAACTACTTGAAAGAGTAAAAAACCTAGAGACAGACCTGGATAATGCTAGAAATGTTGCATCCAAATGGGAAGGAAGCAATACCGTGCTAAATTTCCTAGTCAATCAATCTAAGAACACTAAGAAACTTGGATTAGGGTACGATTCATGTTCTGACATTAGACAAAACGATCCTCAATATCGTACTGTCTGGGTTCCTGAACAGAAACAAGACACTCCTCCAGACTGTTCAAATGTGCATGATTCTAGTTCTGACAACAGACAAAACGATCCTCAATATCGTACTGTTCGGGTTCCTGAACGCAAATTAGACACTCCTCCATACTGTTCAAAACAGGGTGACTTCATTTACGCTAAGAAAACTGAACCCAGTGATAGAGACTTTCGCAAGCATAAATATGTTGGATTACCTGAATATATCATTTGTAAATTTTGTGGAAAAACAGGTCACGTATTTAATGCTTATGCCAAACGACTGAGACATTTGGATAATAACATAAAAGTCGTTAAGAAAATGTGGATTAGAAAAGATATTCTTGACACTGTTCGTCATAAGAAGGGACCCAAACTTGTTTGGGTTCCTAGATCATCTAACTAATCTTATTTCAGGGCCATATGAGAGGAGGCCACCATTGGTATCTTGTTAGTGGATATTCATGACTTATGACAGGTAATAAGAACCAATTCCTCTCGTTAAGGGCTTACAATGGTGGAAATGTGACATTCAGAGACAACGAAAAAGGTGAGATAGTTGGTATTCGCAAAAACGGTAAGTCTTTTTCACTTTTCATAGATGATGTGATGATGGTAAAAGGTCTTAAACACTTACTTGATTTTTTGCATGATAATGTCGAAAAAGGGAACACGTGTTTGAAGTTTTGCAAAATTGAAGATCAATTGTCTGACATTTTTTTACTAAACCATTAGCAAGAGAACAATTTGAGAAAAGCGGATTAGAATTAGGTCTTCTAAATAGTAGCTCTTAGCGTCTTTGTCCTAATTATTCTCCTCCCATGACTCACTAATTTGGAAGAGTTGTGCATATGTGATTTCTACATGTCTCACATGATTTTAGTTTCAATGTAATTGCTTACTCTAGTCGGTTGTTGTTCAAAGACTAGCATTGAGTCGTTCTTTGCGTAAAATGTTTAACTTGTATACTCGTAGCATGACTTTTCTGGCAAGTATAACCCACATTTCCGTCCTTACCACACACACCCAGACCAATTCATAAGAAACCGAAACTCAAATCAAATAACCAAACCCGACTCAAAACACCCAAACCCACCTCTTATGCCTTAAACCCGTAACCCTCCTTCCTAGCCCACCTCAAATACAACTGAACCCAAATTATACCTTCCTCATGTTTAACCTCTGTTACCAACCTATCCATTTATCTTCCCCATTCCACAAAAAAAAAAAAAAAAACCCACCAAACCTACTTCCGACACCACAAAACCTCACAAAGCTCCTGTCCCTTCACCAAAACCCTTTCCTTTCGCTAAACCCACCACCCGGTCCAGATCTGTGCATATCACAAATAATGTGTCTCCTCCTGTGGTAGACGAAGGTGTTGCATTAACTGAGCTCATCACCGCTGCAACAAAGACCCTTTCTCGAGCTATTCGCCGGCGTAACAGTGTGACAATAAATGAACCCGTGGATATTTTCGGGAAAGGGAAAGAAAAAATTGGTGGTTGATACGTTTAATGATGCATGGGATAAGACTCTTGCTGAAAGTCCGAAAACCTTACAAGTAATATCCAAGGGTAAAGTCTTATCTCTGAAACGAAAACAGTCTGTGGAAGAGGACGATGACAAAGTTACTGATGCTTAGGTATGAAGTTGATAAGAACTAAAGAAACAAGATGGCGTGGGTTTAATGTTGTCTTTGGGTATTACAAGAGTGGATTGCGACCAACTAGATTATAATTTATGAATTATGGCTATCAACTATTCAGTAATTTAACATAGAGGATAATGTGAAGATCCTTTTTGTAAGGCGTAGTATGTCTAACTCTTTAGGCTGCATTTGGTACGCCTTAAATTATGGGGTTGAAATACATATTTCTGCGTTGGATTTGCTCCAAAAAAAAAAAAAAAAAAAAAAAAAAAAAAAAAAAAAGTTGCGGTATGTGTCTGTCACATTTGATGAGCAACAAAATGTGCTCTAGCTCTGAGGATGGATATTGTGTTCCGATGTTGGATTGTATGACAGATGGGATTTTTGGTCAGATGAATCTCCATATGATTGATGTTAGATTAGTGGGCTTGAAGGGAGATGGGTACGATGGAGCTGGCTCGAGTTCGTAAAATTTGGGTAGTGTGAAAGCTCAGTTGGTGAACCTTTCTGATATCATGGTTAGCGGCCTAGGAAAAATTGCAAATGAACTGGATGACGTTAAAGATGTCCTTAAACCCCTGCTCTCTATACCAACCACTCTTAACCAACTTATGACCCTTCCTTCTCCAAAACTTTGACCCCTCCTTGCATTTGCCTTATCTTTTACATGCTCGTGTGTATTTGCTAATCTTTTGCTCTTGCCTGACTTTCATGCAATGATGTCTTTTGACTGTGTCCGGCAATTCCATTGTCTCTGACTAATTGTGATGCACTACGGTACCATATTTTGCACATCTTTCTCCTTTTGATGATGTCAAGAGGGGGAAAATGTTTAGGACTCTTGATTCTTAATAGCTACTGGTTTACTAGATCTATGACTATGATGATTTTTCTCTTTGCGTTCTCATAGCGGATGGAAATTTAAACTTTGATCTCAATTAATATTTAATGTTCTCGATTTCAGCATATTTCGTTCCGTTGCTTAAGTTTCTCAGTTATTACTTCATTGAGGGGGAATATATGCTTGATTGAGGGGGAATTTAGTCATAGGGACTTGCCATCATCAAAGGGGGAATTTGTTGGACGTATTTTGTTGATGATGACAAGTCCTCTTACTTCCCGTCCCTTCTTAATTAATGTTTTTGCTAGACGTTTGTTTAACAGGTTAATGAAGACTTTCAGCTCGCTCGGATATTGGATATAGCTCGAGTCTGTCTCGGTCCGTGTCTAGTAAAGTTGTAAGAATATAAGACTAGTACTTACTCTAATTATTGATCTCATAAATCACAGCTTAATATTTTATAGATAAAATCTTTGAAACTTTTTTCTTATAGAATATTTTGATTGAGCTTTCCTAACTTGTATCAAAGTCTTATTTCTATCTTAGTTAGGATATGTTTAAAAAGATTTGATTGACTTAATTTTGTAAAAAGATTTCTCACGGAAATCTGGTTACCAAAATTGGGTAAACTTCTTTTCCAAAATCTTGTGGTCAACCTTTGGTTATTTAAGAAGCATATTGAGAAGGGTGGACTCACGCACCATAAACACAAGCAATTTATTCTGTGCAATTTTTGTTTCAAAGAAAATATTTATCGTGCGTCAAATTGTCCTTTTGCAAATCTTTGGTCAAAACAGTTTGTATTATTTTTGGTTTGCAAAACTCTTAAGCTGTGTTCTTTGAGATTGTGTTAGAGAGTACAAGTCTTTATATTCATAGTGACAATTAATTGTTCTTCATTGTTCGAATTGATTGAACCGTATAAGAAGACATTTGAGTTGTAATTTTCTATCTTTGATAAAACTTTCATTGGAGTACGGGTTGTACTCGAGTAGCACGATCGGGTTGATTGTGGGGATATTTCTTTGTAATCGGGTTTGGTTATAAGGAGATTTTTAATAAGAGAAAGAGGGTGGACGTAGACCTTTAGAGAGTAGGTCGAACCACGTTAAAAATCTTGTGTCTCGTGCTTTTCTTCTTTTTATTTGTTTTATTTTCATTCTTATTCATAGTATTCTTTTCACGTGAGTAATCAGAACAGTACAGCACAATTTCAATTGTTTGAACAGACACCGTGACTGTTCAATTAGCCTGTGTACTGCTTCAGTATAGATCGTGAATGTTATTTCCGCTTTAATTTTAAAAAGGGTACTTAATTCACCCCCTCCCCCGCTTAAGTACCGGATCGATAAACTCAACATACCCAAATATCATTGATATCTTAAATTATCAAACCGAAATTCTATCATAAAATGGCTACCAAATCAACTTAAAATTAACAACTTTATATAATTTCAAATTAAATATTTTTTATATGGTAAAATATTATACCGAATAATTGTCTCCTAAAATTGCGCCCAAATCAATTTAAAATTAGCAACTAATATAATAAAGATAATGTACCCAAATATTGTTGATATGTTAAAATATCAAACCGAAATTGTCTCCTAAAATTGCGCCCATATAAACTTTCAAAATTAGCAACTAATATAGTAAATATACTGTATCCAAATATTTTTGATATGTTAAAATATCAAACCGAAATTCTCTCTCAAAATTGCGCCCAAAATCAACTTAAATTAACAACTAATATAGTAAATATACTATACCCAAATATTTTTGATATTTTAGAATATAAAATCGAAATTCTCTCCTAAAATTGCGCCTAAAATCAACTTAAAAATAGCAACTAATATAGTAAATATTTTGTGAGATGATTTTGACTTCTCGTATATTCGTATATAGCTTTTGATTACGTCACAGTAAGAATATAATCTTCTACTAGCATCCTCCGTTTCAATAATATGTTTATCTCTTTCCCTCGCAAAATAAAGAAAATGTACATATTTTTCAGAAATTTGCAAGGTGGATCTCCCGAAACATTGATTTCAAAAATCCACACATAAAAATCAATCTGAAATAGAAGAAAATAGTCCATAAAAATCCGTACAACAATTTTCACACGTAGTGGTAATGTACATACCCACTATATATATGGCCAAGAACATAAATCGTAATTCATTCTAATATACCATCAAAATATACAATAATTATACAAATTCTCAAGTTTTTTTTAATCATTATTATTTGTTGCAAGTAGTTCTTGGTTGCGCAAATGGCTCCCTCTTCCCCACTCGACAAGTTAAATCCAACCATTTTTATTATTATTGCGTTACCCCCAGTTCAGGTGACTAGCGATGAGAACAACGCTTCAGTCCCGGTGTAAAATTGGATGAAGGAAATTAAATGGCATTTACAAAGTTTATGCATGTAATAAATGAGTGTTAACCCAATAAAAACACCTTATATATTGTATGACAGTCTGATTCTATAATTTGTGATCATATATATGCAGACCACAATTTGCATTTTTATAATTCTTATGTATTGTGTACATTAATATATATGTTGAATCGTGTTGTTTTCAGTCCAAAATTTACAACATATACGCGGATGATATAATAAACCGACCAATGATAATCCTATAATCGGTATAAGTAGAGTGTTTTAATTTATCAATTAAATTACTAGGACTTCTTTTATAGTTACATGGAAA
This sequence comes from Silene conica, assembly GCA_029255685.2. Taxonomy (NCBI): domain Eukaryota; kingdom Viridiplantae; phylum Streptophyta; class Magnoliopsida; order Caryophyllales; family Caryophyllaceae; genus Silene; species Silene conica. The sequence goes on from CM055314.2 coordinate 85,449,866, forward strand.
TCCGCAACTACTGCTTTAGGTTCGTATTGGTAAACCCTTGAAGAAATGAGAAGAAAATGATACCCTACAAATCACCTACATATATCAGGTGAATCACCTCTCCGATATACCAAATTGACAAATTCAGAGTCTTGAAAACATAGTTTTAATACATAAACAATTTCCTGACAACTTTCAATATAGTAATGTCTTTTGAATTAAATAAACTTAGCTGTCATAAATTACTAGGATTTTGAATTTTAGACTAGCATCGTTACTTATTAAAAGAGTTAAAAAGATGAAGTGGTAACAAATTACTAGGATTTTGTTTTTATTAAAGTACTAGTTTTTGAACCTGTGTACTGCACGGATGGTGGCAAAAACTATTACAAAAATAAAAGTTACGTTCTATTTTGATTTAGTAAATTACTAAATTATAGTAAATATTGAAATCAACGTAAAACATACAATCTTACACAAAAAAATATCTTTAGAGAAAATTCTAGGCAAAATTTTTTAATCTTTAACACAACAATTATTTTAGAATCTAACAAATCACAATTGCTTACATTAACAAGTAAATATTTATCTCTTTGTTAACCTTAATTCTTACAAAATAAACTACAAATATATTATTAGGATCAAAATCTCTCTTATACACGTAATACTTAGTTAACCATCCTAAATTTTAAAGAATAATCAAATAAATATACTGTACCCAGATATCTTTGATATTTTAAATTATCAAACCGAAATTCACTCATAAAATTACGCCCAAATCAACTTAAAATTAACAACTTTTTATGATTCCAAATTAAATATTTTTTATATGTTAAAATATTGTACCGAATAATTGTCTCCAAAAATTGCGCCCAAATCAACTGAAAATTAGCAACTAATATAATAAAGATAATGTACCCAAATATTGTTGATATGTTAAAATATCAAACCGAAATTGTCTCCTAAAATTGCGCCCATATAAACTTTCAAAATTAGCAACTAATATAGTAAATATACTGTATCCAAATATTTTTGACATGTTAAAATATCAAACCGAAATTCTCTCTCAAAATTGCGCCCAAAATCAACTTAAATTAACAACTAATATAGTAAATATACTATACCCAAATATTTTTGATATTTTAGAATATAAAATCGAAATTCTCTCCTAAAATTGCGCCTAAAATCAACTTAAAAATAGCAACTAATATAGTAAATATTTTGTGAGATGATTCTGACTTCTCGTATATTCGTATATAACTTTTGATTACGTCACAGTAAGAAAATAATCTTCTACTAGCTTCCTCCGTTTCAATAATAGATCTTTCCCTCACAAAATAAAGAAAATGTACGTATTTTTCAGAAATTTGCAACGTGGAATTCCCGAAACATTGATTTCAAAAATCCACACATAAAAATCAATCTGAAATAGAAGAAAATAGTCCATAAAAATCCGTACAACAATTTTCACACGTAGTGGTAATGTACATACCCACTATATATATGGCCAAGAACATAAATCGTAATTCATTCTAATATACCATCAAAATATACAATAATTATACAAATTCTCAAGTTTTTTTTAATCATTATTATTTGTTGCAAGTAGTTCTTGGTTGCGCAAATGGCTCCCTCTTCCCCACTCGACAAGTTAAATCCAACCATTTTTATTATTATTGCGTTACCCCCAGTTCAGGTGACTAGCGATGAGAACAACGCTTCAGTCCCGGTGTAAAATTGGATGAAGGAAATTAAATGGCATTTACAAAGTTTATGCATGTAATAAATGAGTGTTAACCCAATAAAAACACCTTATATATTGTATGACAGTCTGATTCTATAATTTGTGATCATATATATGCAGACCACAATTTGCATTTTTATAATTCTTATGTATTGTGTACATTAATATATATGTTGAATCGTGTTGTTTTCAGTCCAAAATTTACAACATATACGCGGATGATATAATAAACCGACCAATGATAATCCTATAATCGGTATAAGTAGAGTGTTTTAATTTATCAATTAAATTACTAGGACTTCTTTTATAGTTACATGGAAATCCGCAACTACTGCTTTAGGTTCGTATTGGTAAACCCTTGAAGAAATGAGAAGAAAATGATACCCTACAAATCACCTACATATATCAGGTGAATCACCTCTCCGATATACCAAATTGACAAATTCAGAGTCTTGAAAACATAGTTTTAATACATAAACAATTTCCTGACAACTTTCAATATAGTAATGTCTTTTGAATTAAATAAACTTAGCTGTCATAAATTACTAGGATTTTGAATTTTAGACTAGCATCGTTACTTATTAAAAGAGTTAAAAAGATGAAGTCGTAACAAATTACTAGGATTTTGTTTTTATTAAAGTACTAGTTTTTGAACCTGTGTACTGCACGGATGGTGGCAAAAACTATTACAAAAATAAAAGTTACGTTCTATTTTGATTTAGTAAATTACTAAATTATAGTAAATATTGAAATCAACGCAAAACATACAATCTTACACAAAAAAATATCTTTAGAGAAAATTCTAGGCAAAATTTTTTAATCTTTAACACAACAATTATTTTAGAATCTAACAAATCACAATTGCTTACATTAACAAGTAAATATTTATCTCTTTGTTAACCTTAATTCTTACAAAATAAACTACAAATATATTATTAGGATCAAAATCTCTCTTATACACGTAATACTTAGTTAACCATCCTAAATTTTAAAGAATAATCAAATAAATATACTGTACCCAGATATCTTTGATATTTTAAATTATCAAACCGAAATTCACTCATAAAATTACGCCCAAATCAACTTAAAATTAACAACTTTTTATGATTCCAAATTAAATATTTTTTATATGTTAAAATATTGTACCGAATAATTGTCTCCAAAAATTGCGCCCAAATCAACTGAAAATTAGCAACTAATATAATAAAGATAATGTACCCAAATATTGTTGATATGTTAAAATATCAAACCGAAATTGTCTCCTAAAATTGCGCCCATATAAACTTTCAAAATTAGCAACTAATATAGTAAATATACTGTATCCAAATATTTTTGACATGTTAAAATATCAAACCGAAATTCTCTCTCAAAATTGCGCCCAAAATCAACTTAAATTAACAACTAATATAGTAAATATACTATACCCAAATATTTTTGATATTTTAGAATATAAAATCGAAATTCTCTCCTAAAATTGCGCCTAAAATCAACTTAAAAATAGCAACTAATATAGTAAATATTTTGTGAGATGATTCTGACTTCTCGTATATTCGTATATAACTTTTGATTACGTCACAGTAAGAAAATAATCTTCTACTAGCTTCCTCCGTTTCAATAATAGATCTTTCCCTCACAAAATAAAGAAAATGTACGTATTTTTCAGAAATTTGCAACGTGGAATTCCCGAAACATTGATTTCAAAAATCCACACATAAAAATCAATCTGAAATAGAAGAAAATAGTCCATAAAAATCCGTACAACAATTTTCACACGTAGTGATAATGTACGTACCCACTATATATATGGGCAAGAACATAAATCGTAATTCATTCTAATATACCATCAAAATATACAATAATTATACAAATTCTCAAGTTTTTTTTAATCATTATTATTTGTTGCAAGTAGATCTTGGTTGGGCAAATGGCTCCCTCTTCCCCACTCGACAAGTTAAATCCAACAATTTTTATTCTTATTGCGTTACCCCCAGTTCAGGTCACTAGCGATGAAAACAACGCTTCAGTCCCGGTGTAAAATTGGATGAAGGAAATTAAATGGCATTTACGAAGTTTATGCATGTAATAAATGAGTGTTAACCCTATAAAAACACCTTATATATTTGTGATCATATATATGCAAACCACAATTTGCATTTTTATAATTCTTATGTATTATGTACATTAATATATATGTTGAATCGTGTTGTTTTCAGTCCAAAATTTACAAGATATACGAGGATTATATAATAAACCGACCAATGATAATCCTATAATAGGTATAAGTAGAGTGTTTTAATTTGTCAATTAAATTACTAGGACTTCTTTTATAGTTACATGGAAATCCGCAACTACTGCTTTAGGTTCGTATTGGTAAACCCTTGAAGAAATGAGAGGAAAATGATACTCTACAAATCACGTACATATATAAGGTGAATCACCTCTCCGATACACCAAATTAACAAATTCAGAGTCTTGAAGACATAATTTTAATAAATAAATAATTTCTGACGACTTTCAATATAATAATGTCTTTTGAATGAAATAAAATTAGTTGTCATAAATTACTAGGATTTTGAATTTTATACAAGCTTCGTTACTTATTAAAAGAGTTAAAAAAATGAAGTCGTAACAAATACTAGGATTTTGTTTTTATTAAAGTACTAGTTTTTGAACCCTGTACTGTACGGGTGGTGGCAAAAACTTTTATTAAAATAAAAGTTACGTTCTATTTTGATTTAGTAAATTACTAAATTATAGTATATATTGAAATCAACGCAAAACATACAATATTACACAAAAATTTATCATTTAGAGAAAATTCTAGGCAAAATTATTTATTCTTTAACACAACAATTATATTAGAATCTAACACATCACAATTGCTTACATTCACAAGTAAATATTTATCTCTTTGTTAACCTTAATTCTTACAAAATCAACTACAAATATATTATTAGGATCAAAATCTCTCTTATACACGTGATTCTTAGTTAACCATCCTAACTTTTAATTAATAATCAAATAAATATACTGTACCCAAATATCATTGATATCTTAAATTATCAAACCGAAATTCTATCATAAAATGGCTACCAAATCAACTTAAACTTAACAACTTTATATAATTTCAAATTAAATATTTTTTATATGGTAAAATATTATACCGAATAATTGTCTCCTAAAATTGCGCCCAAATCAATTTAAAATTAGCAACTAATATAATAAAGAAAATGTACCCAAATATTGTTGATATGTTAAAATATCAAACCGAAATTGTCTCCTAAAATTGCGCCCATATAAACTTTCAAAATTAGCAACTAATATAGTAAATATACTGTATCCAAATATTTTTGACATGTTAAAATATCAAACCGAAATTCTCTCTCAAAATTGCGCCGAAAATCAACTTAAATTAACAACTAATATAGTAAATATACTATACCCAAATATTTTTGATATTTTAGAATATAAAATCGAAATTCTCTCCTAAAATTGCGCCTAAAATCAACTTAAAAATAGCAACTAATATAGTAAATATTTTGTGAGATGATTCTGACTTCTCGTATATAGCTTTTGATTACGTCACAGTAAGAATATAATCTTCTACTAGCTTCCTCCGTTTCAATAATATGTTTATCTCTTTCCCTCGCAAAATAAAGAAAATGTACATATTTTTCAGAAATTTGCAAGGTGGATCTCCCGAAACATTGATTTCAAAAATCCACACATAAAAATCAATCTGAAATAGAAGAAAATAGTCCATAAAAATCCGTACAACAATTTTCACACGTAGTGGTAATGTACGTACCCACTATATATATGGCCAAGAACATAAATCGTAATTCATTCTAATATACCATCAAAATATACAATAATTATACAAATTCTCAAGTTTTTTTTAATCATTATTATTTGTTGCAAGTAGATCTTGGTTGCGCAAATGGCTCCCTCTTCCCCACTCGACAAGTTAAATCCAACCATTTTTATTCTTATTGCGTTACCCCCAGTTCAGGTGACTAGCGATGAGAACAACGCTTCAGTCCCGGTGTAAAATTGGATGAAGGAAATTAAATGGCATTTACGAAGTTTATGCATGTAATAAATGAGTGTTAACCCAATAAAAACACCTTATATATTGTATGACGGTCTGATTCTATAATTTGTGATCATATATATGCAGACCACAATTTGCATTTTTATACTTCTTATGTATTGTGTACATTAATATATATGTTGAATCGTGTTGTTTTCAGTCCAAAATTTACAACATATACGCGGATGATATAATAAACCGACCAATGATAATCCTATAATCGGTATAAGTAGAGTGTTTTAATTTATTAATTAAATTACTAGGACTTCTTTTATAGTTACATGGAAATCCACAACTACTGCTTTAGGTTCGTATTGGTAAACCCTTGAAGAAATGAGAAGAAAATGATACCCTACAAATCACCTACATATATCAGGTGAATCACCTCTCCGATATACCAAATTGACAAATTCAGAGTCTTGAAGACATAGTTTTAATACATAAACAATTTCCTGACGACTTTCAATATAGTAATGTCTTTTGAATTAAATAAACTTAGCTGTCATAAATTACTAGGATTTTGAATTTTATACAAGCATCGTTACTTATTAAAAGAGTTAAAAAGATGAAGTCGTAACAAATTACTAGGATTTTGTTTTTATTAAAGTACTAGTTTTTGAACCTGTGTACTGCACGGATGGTGGCAAAAACTATTACAAAAATAAAAGTTACGTTCTATTTTGATTTAGTAAATTACTAAATTATAGTAAATATTGAAATCAACGCAAAACATACAATCTTACACAAAAAAATATCTTTAGAGAAAATTCTAGGCAAAATTTTTTAATCTTTAACACAACAATTATTTTAGAATCTAACAAATCACAATTGCTTACATTAACAAGTAAATATTTATCTCTTTGTTAACCTTAATTCTTACAAAATAAACTACAAATATATTATTAGGATCAAAATCTCTCTTATACACGTAATACTTAGTTAACCATCCTAAATTTTAAAGAATAATCAAATAAATATACTGTACCCAGATATCTTTGATATTTTAAATTATCAAACCGAAATTCACTCATAAAATTACGCCCAAATCAACTTAAAATTAACAACTTTTTATGATTCCAAATTAAATATTTTTTATATGTTAAAATATTGTACCGAATAATTGTCTCCAAAAATTGCGCCCAAATCAACTGAAAATTAGCAACTAATATAATAAAGATAATGTACCCAAATATTATTGATATGTTAAAATATCAAACCGAAATTGTCTCCTAAAATTGCGCCCATATAAACTTTCAAAATTAGCAACTAATATAGTAAATATACTGTATCCAAATATTTTTGACATGTTAAAATATCAAACCGAAATTCTCTCTCAAAATTGCGCCCAAAATCAACTTAAATTAACAACTAATATAGTAAATATACTATACCCAAATATTTTTGATATTTTAGAATATAAAATCGAAATTCTCTCCTAAAATTGCGCCTAAAATCAACTTAAAAATAGCAACTAATATAGTAAATATTTTGTGAGATGATTCTGACTTCTCGTATATTCGTATATAACTTTTGATTACGTCACAGTAAGAAAATAATCTTCTACTAGCTTCCTCCGTTTCAATAATATGTTTATCTCTTTCCCTCACAAAATAAAGAAAATGTACGTATTTTTCAGAAATTTGCAACGTGGAATTCCCGAAACATTGATTTCAAAAATCCACACATAAAAATCAATCTGAAATAGAAGAAAATAGTCCATAAAAATCCGTACAACAATTTTCACACGTAGTGATAATGTACGTACCCACTATATATATGGGCAAGAACATAAATCGTAATTCATTCTAATATACCATCAAAATATACAATAATTATACAAATTCTCAAGTTTTTTTTAATCATTATTATTTGTTGCAAGTAGATCTTGGTTGGGCAAATGGCTCCCTCTTCCCCACTCGACAAGTTAAATCCAACAATTTTTATTCTTATTGCGTTACCCCCAGTTCAGGTCACTAGCGATGAAAACAACGCTTCAGTCCCGGTGTAAAATTGGATGAAGGAAATTAAATGGCATTTACGAAGTTTATGCATGTAATAAATGAGTGTTAACCCTATAAAAACACCTTATATATTTGTGATCATATATATGCAAACCACAATTTGCATTTTTATAATTCTTATGTATTATGTACATTAATATATATGTTGAATCGTGTTGTTTTCAGTCCAAAATTTACAAGATATACGAGGATTATATAATAAACCGACCAATGATAATCCTATAATAGGTATAAGTAGAGTGTTTTAATTTGTCAATTAAATTACTAGGACTTCTTTTATAGTTACATGGAAATCCGCAACTACTGCTTTAGGTTCGTATTGGTAAACCCTTGAAGAAATGAGAGGAAAATGATACTCTACAAATCACGTACATATATAAGGTGAATCACCTCTCCGATACACCAAATTAACAAATTCAGAGTCTTGAAGACATAATTTTAATAAATAAATAATTTCTGACGACTTTCAATATAATAATGTCTTTTGAATGAAATAAAATTAGTTGTCATAAATTACTAGGATTTTGAATTTTATACAAGCTTCGTTACTTATTAAAAGAGTTAAAAAAATGAAGTCGTAACAAATACTAGGATTTTGTTTTTATTAAAGTACTAGTTTTTGAACCTTGTACTGTACGGGTGGTGGCAAAAACTTTTATTAAAATAAAAGTTACGTTCTATTTTGATTTAGTAAATTACTAAATTATAGTATATATTGAAATCAACGCAAAACATACAATATTACACAAAAATTTATCATTTAGAGAAAATTCTAGGCAAAATTATTTATTCTTTAACACAACAATTATATTAGAATCTAACACATCACAATTGCTTACATTCACAAGTAAATATTTATCTCTTTGTTAACCTTAATTCTTACAAAATCAACTACAAATATATTATTAGGATCAAAATCTCTCTTATACACGTGATTCTTAGTTAACCATCCTAACTTTTAATTAATAATCAAATAAATATACTGTACCCAAATATCATTGATATCTTAAATTATCAAACCGAAATTCTATCATAAAATGGCTACCAAATCAACTTAAACTTAACAACTTTATATAATTTCAAATTAAATATTTTTTATATGGTAAAATATTATACCGAATAATTGTCTCCTAAAATTGCGCCCAAATCAATTTAAAATTAGCAACTAATATAATAAAGAAAATGTACCCAAATATTGTTGATATGTTAAAATATCAAACCGAAATTGTCTCCTAAAATTGCGCCCATATAAACTTTCAAAATTAGCAACTAATATAGTAAATATACTGTATCCAAATATTTTTGACATGTTAAAATATCAAACCGAAATTCTCTCTCAAAATTGCGCCGAAAATCAACTTAAATTAACAACTAATATAGTAAATATACTATACCCAAATATTTTTGATATTTTAGAATATAAAATCGAAATTCTCTCCTAAAATTGCGCCTAAAATCAACTTAAAAATAGCAACTAATATAGTAAATATTTTGTGAGATGATTCTGACTTCTCGTATATAGCTTTTGATTACGTCACAGTAAGAATATAATCTTCTACTAGCTTCCTCCGTTTCAATAATATGTTTATCTCTTTCCCTCGCAAAATAAAGAAAATGTACATATTTTTCAGAAATTTGCAAGGTGGATCTCCCGAAACATTGATTTCAAAAATCCACACATAAAAATCAATCTGAAATAGAAGAAAATAGTCCATAAAAATCCGTACAACAATTTTCACACGTAGTGGTAATGTACGTACCCACTATATATATGGCCAAGAACATAAATCGTAATTCATTCTAATATACCATCAAAATATACAATAATTATACAAATTCTCAAGTTTTTTTTAATCATTATTATTTGTTGCAAGTAGATCTTGGTTGCGCAAATGGCTCCCTCTTCCCCACTCGACAAGTTAAATCCAACCATTTTTATTCTTATTGCGTTACCCCCAGTTCAGGTGACTAGCGATGAGAACAACGCTTCAGTCCCGGTGTAAAATTGGATGAAGGAAATTAAATGGCATTTACGAAGTTTATGCATGTAATAAATGAGTGTTAACCCAATAAAAACACCTTATATATTGTATGACGGTCTGATTCTATAATTTGTGATCATATATATGCAGACCACAATTTGCATTTTTATACTTCTTATGTATTGTGTACATTAATATATATGTTGAATCGTGTTGTTTTCAGTCCAAAATTTACAACATATACGCGGATGATATAATAAACCGACCAATGATAATCCTATAATCGGTATAAGTAGAGTGTTTTAATTTATTAATTAAATTACTAGGACTTCTTTTATAGTTACATGGAAATCCACAACTACTGCTTTAGGTTCGTATTGGTAAACCCTTGAAGAAATGAGAAGAAAATGATACCCTACAAATCACCTACATATATCAGGTGAATCACCTCTCCGATATACCAAATTGACAAATTCAGAGTCTTGAAGACATAGTTTTAATACATAAACAATTTCCTGACGACTTTCAATATAGTAATGTCTTTTGAATTAAATAAACTTAGCTGTCATAAATTACTAGGATTTTGAATTTTATACAAGCATCGTTACTTATTAAAAGAGTTAAAAAGATGAAGTCGTAACAAATTACTAGGATTTTGTTTTTATTAAAGTACTAGTTTTTGAACCTGTGTACTGCACGGATGGTGGCAAAAACTATTACAAAAATAAAAGTTACGTTCTATTTTGATTTAGTAAATTACTAAATTATAGTAAATATTGAAATCAACGCAAAACATACAATCTTACACAAAAAAATATCTTTAGAGAAAATTCTAGGCAAAATTTTTTAATCTTTAACACAACAATTATTTTAGAATCTAACAAATCACAATTGCTTACATTAACAAGTAAATATTTATCTCTTTGTTAACCTTAATTCTTACAAAATAAACTACAAATATATTATTAGGATCAAAATCTCTCTTATACACGTAATACTTAGTTAACCATCCTAAATTTTAAAGAATAATCAAATAAATATACTGTACCCAGATATCTTTGATATCTTAAATTATCAAACCGAAATTCTCTCATAAAATTACACCCAAATCAACTTAAAATTAACAACTTTTTATGATTCCAAATTAAATATTTTTTATATGTTAAAATATTGTACCGAATAATTGTCTCCAAAAATTGCGCCCAAATCAACTGAAAATTACAAACTAATATAATAAAGATAATGTACCCAAATATTGTTGATATGTTAAAATATCAAACCGAAATTGTCTCCTAAAATTGCGCCCATATAAACTTTCAAAATTAGCAACTAATATAGTAAATATACTGTATCCAAATATTTTTGACATGTTAAAATATCAACCCGAAATTCTCTCTCAAAATTGCGCCCAAAATCAACTTAAATTAACAACTAATATAGTAAATATACTATACCCAAATATTTTTGATATTTTAGAATATAAAATCGAAATTCTCTCCTAAAATTGCGCCTAAAATCAACTTAAAAATAGCAACTAATATAGTAAATATTTTGTGAGATGATTCTGACTTCTCGTATATTCGTATATAACTTTTGATTACGTCACAGTAAGAAAATAATCTTCTACTTCCTCCGTTTCAAGAATATGTTTATCTCTTTCCCTCACAAAATAAAGAAAGTGTACTTATTTTTCAGAAATTTGCAAGGTGGAATTCCCGAAACATTGATTTCAAAAATCCACACATAAAAATCAATCTGAAATAGAAGAAAATAGTCCATAAAAATCCGTACTACAATTTTCACTAGTGCTAATCTATGTACCCACTATATATATGGCCAAGAACATAAATCGTAATTCATTCTATTATACCATCAAAGTATACAATAATTATACAAATTTTCAAGTTTTTTTTTATCATTATTAATTATTTGTTGCAAGTAGATCTTGGTTGCGCAAATGGCTTCCTCTTTCCCACTCGACAAGTTAAATCCAACCATTTTTATTCTTATTGCGTTACCCCCAGTTCAGGTCACTAGCGATGAGAACAACGCTTCAGTCCCGGTGTAAAATAGGATGAAGGAAATTAAATGGCATTTACGAAGTTTATGCATGTAATAAATGAGTGTTAACCCAATAAAAACACCTTATATATTTGTGATCATATATATGCAAACCACAATTTGCATTTTTATAATTCTTATGTATTGTGTACATTAATATATATGTTGAATCATGTTGTTTTCAGTCCAAAATTTACAACATATACGAGGATGATATAATAAACCGACCAATGATAATCCTATAATAGGTATAAGTAGAGTGTTTTAATTGGTTAATTAAATTACTAGGAGTTCTTTTATAGTTACATGGAAATCCGCAACTACTGCTTTAGGTTCGTATTGGTAACCCTTGAAGAAATGAGAGGAAAATGATACCCTACAAATTACGTACATATATTTGGTGAATCAACTCTCCGATACACCAAATTGACAAATTCAGAGTCTTGAAGACATAGCTTTAATACATAAATAATTTCCTGACGACTTTCAATATAATAGTGTCTTTTGAATTAAATAAAAATTAGCTGTCATAAATTTGTAAAACCCCTCGCGAAAGCGGAAATATAAACATACAAAAGTACTAAAAATGCAGCGGAATTTAAAACTTTTTAAAGTAAACAACATGCGAGAAGTCTTAAACGGAAACGGAAACTGAAACTGAAATAAAACCAAAATAGATAAGTAGCAGTTCTAAGTATCAAAAACAAATATGTACATCAGCCTGGGATGGAACATCCCCACAGGCACCAAATTAACTGTATCAAAAGTCTAAGAGCCTAGCTAGGCGATATAAAGGTAAGTCATATGATGACAACAGGATCATCACTCGCTAGCCCTCTCGTGAACCCCGCTCCAACCTGCATGTACCTACATACATGAAAACATGTACGCCACAATCAGTGGGGAGTGACTAGAGTTCTCCTAGCCACCTTTTGTGATAACACGTAACACATAAAACAATACAGAATACTCCAACATATATCAACATGTGAAGCATAAACATCTCAACAACTGCTCTCATACTATCATGCAAACTCTAGTGCACGACTCTCAACCAACTTCATAAGCCGTTAGGAAAGAGAGCCGGTCTCCCTACTGGTTACCCAGTCGGGGGGTCTTTCAATCCAACTATTTATGAAACCGATAAAAGAGTCATCCAATGGCTTGGATGAACAGATTACAACTCACGCAATATAATCATTAACTTCAACATGCATATTTGACACTGTACCAAACTCTAGGCAAGCAGATATTACATCAAGTAAAGAGGTTCAGCGGTCAACTTAAGACATAACCAAATTACCAAACATTCAGCAAGTATAAAGGTTTAGAGGCGACATCTTAACGCATAACCTAGATACCAAGTTCACAATATCAAGCAAGGACTCAGAGGCGAAAACTCAACGCATGGACCGGCTATCACAGAACACTAGACTCAGAGGCGAAAACTCCACGCATGGACTAGCATTCATTTCACTATCACAAGTAAGGAACTCAGAGGCGAAAACTCAACGCATGTTCCCCTACTACATCACAAGGTACTAAACTCAGAGGCGAAAACTCAACGCATGTTCTAGCACCAAACACCTGCACTCCGGGTAAGGTATGATAACCTGACTGCCCGTCGTGCAGTTGCTCTACTCGTCAGACTCAGAGGCCAGCTTAAGGCATGTCCTGACGCGATCACACATACATGTCTGGACTCAGAGGCGAAAACTCAACGCATGTCCCAGACACGACAAACAGACATGTATGGAACTCAGAGGCGAAAACTCAACGCATGTTCTCATACACGACAAACAACCTACGTATTAAGTTCCGAGGCCAGCTTAAGGCATAACTTAATACGCATCAATACAATATCATCCAAGTCTATGAAATACTCTATAGTTCTACCTTTCAACCTCTAATCAACACTTAATTGACCCCGGGAACTAAGATGAGGGAGAGCCGGTTTCCCTTTCGGTTACCCGACCGGGGGGTCTCTATCCTTACTCCATTCCCGAACCCAGTATAATGTTGCCCATTCTTCGGGGACCTCAAATACATATCACGGGTACACAAAACGAGTTTCAATCAAAACCGATTAACCGTTTGAAAGTTACGAATGAATTACGACAAAACAGCCTACAGGGGTCCCCAGCCGGTCGGCAGGCAGCCGGTCGGCCGACTGGTGACCCACTCAGCCTTCCTTTCGCTTTAAAACCAAGAACACAAAAAGGACTCCCAGCCGGTCGGCAGGCAGCCGGTCGGCCGGCTGGGAAGACCTTCCTTTAGCCTTTACAAAACTTGTAAACCAACCCACATGCACTCCCAGCCGGCTGGCAGGCGGCCGGTCTGCCGGCTGGGCTCCCTTTCTTTCCTATGTTCTTCGCAAACACAACAACACAAGGAGACTACCAGCCGGTCGGCAGGCAGCCGGTCGGCCGGCTGGCAGTCCCAAGCCTAATTTTTCAAAAATCCCAAAAACACAAAGAAGCGCTCCCAGCCGGTCGACCGGCGGCCGGTCGGTCGACCGGCTCAGAGAGCCTGATACCAATTTCGCGATTTTCCAGCCAATGCTAAACCTCATAAATCGACACCAAAACTCAAGCAATGCTACAATTAATGTTTACCCAACATTATAAAACATCCAATACTACTATTCTAACAGCAAACAAATCCCATAACAATCCTCAAACAATTATATCAAGTATCCGTCGCAAAATGTGTAAATTTTCAGAAAACAACATATGAGCTTATGAACATCAACAAGCATGAATTCATCACAATAAAACATTCCTAATCATGTTACTAAGTCCTTTAAACATTAAACTTTAACATAAATCAGAAACTAACATAAGAACACATCAAACTTGCTAATATACACATTAAGGCCGAGTTTCTCATTATCGTCACCTTTCAAGCGATTCCGGCTAAAGATCCTCCTCTACCAAGTAGCTATCAATGTCCGGGTTGTCCAATCCTTCACCTGCAAACACGAAAAACGGGTTTAAGGCCTCAAAAACGGAATTCAAGGAAAACAGCCCCATTTCGAAGTTAAGGATTTGCAAAATGAAAGTGATAGATGGCTTGGAAATTGAATGAGGATTCCGAAAACGTTATTTTTACCTCGATTTGATTAACGGATGATGAAGAAATTATCAAAAGAGGATGAATAAAATGGAGGTTTTAGGAGGAAATGTTTTACAGTGAAATGAGTTGTGAAGGTGATGAATTATGTCGACAAAGGGGTTTAAGAGGGTTTTATGGGTTGTCCTTTCCGAGTCAATTAAACGGGTCGGACACTCGAACGGATATTAAGATGTGAGTTTAAGTTTACCAAGTTTGTATTCGTCTTAAGGACTTAAGGTTCTTAAGACAGATCTTACTAATTAAATTAAAACCTTTCACAATAAATTATTAAAATATTATTTTATTACTTAAAATAATTTAAAACGCTTAAAATAGATTTTACGAAAATACGGGATGTTACAAAATTACTAAAATTTTGAATTTTATACAAGCTTCATTACTTATTAAAAGAGTTAAAAAGATGAAGTCGTAACAAATTACTAGGATTTTGTTTTTATTAAAGTACTAGTTTTTGAACCTGTGTACTGCACGGGTGGTGGCAAAAACTATTATTAAAATAAAAGTTACGTTCTATTTCGATTTAGTAAATTACTATTATAGTAAATATTAAAATCAACGCAAAACATACAATCTTACACAAAAATTTAACATTTAGAGAAAATTCTAGGCAAATTTTTTTTATCTTTAACACAACAATTATTTTAGAATCTAACAAATCACAATTGCTTACATTCACAAATAAATATTAATCTCTTTGTTAACCTTAATTCTTACAAAATCAACTACAAATATATTATTAGGATCAAAATCTCTCTTATTCACGTAATACTTAGTTAACCATCCTAAATTTTAAAGAATAAGCAAATAAATATACTGTACCCAGATATCTTTGATATCTTAAATTATCAAACCGAAATTCTCTCACAAAATTATGCCCAAATCAAATTAAAATTAACAACTTTTTATAATTCCAAATTAAACATTTTTTATATGTTAAAATATTGTATCGAATAATTGTCTCTTAAAATTGCGCCCAAATCAACTGAAAATTAGCAACTAATATTATAAAGATAATGTACCCATATATTTTTGACATGTTAAAATAACAAACCGAAATTCTCTCTTAAAATTGCGCCTAAAATCAACTTAAATTAACAACTAATTTAGTAAATATACTATACCCAAATATTTTTGATATTTTAAAATATAAAATCGAAATTCTCTCCAAAAATTGCGCCTTAAATCAACTTAAAAATAGAAATTAATATAGTAAATATCTTGTGAGATGATTCTGACTTCTCGTTTATTCGTATATAACTTTTGATTACGTCACAGTAAGAAAATAATCTTCTACTTCCTCCGTTTCAATAATATGTTTATCTCTTTCCCTCACAAAATAAAGAAAGTGTACTTATTTTTCAGAAATTTGCAAGGTGGAATTCCCGAAACATTGATTTCAAAAATCCACACATAAAAATCAATCTGAAATAGAAGAAAATAGTCCATAGAAATCCGTACTACAATTTTCACAAGTAGTGCTAATCTATGTACCCGCTATATATATGGCCAAGAACATAAAACGTAATTCATTCTAATATACCATCAAAATATACAATAATTATACAAATTTTCAAGTTTTTTTTATCATTATTAATTATTTGTTGCAAGTAGATCTTGGTTGCGCAAATGGCTTCCTCTTCCCCACTCGACAAGTTAAATCCAACCATTTTTATTCTTATTGCGTTACCCCCAGTTCAGGTCACTAGCGATGAGAACAACGCTTCAGTCCCGGTGTAAAATAGGATGAAGGAAATTAAATGGCATTTACGAAGTTTATGCATGTAATAAATGAGTGTTAACCCAATAAAAACACCTTATATATATATATATATATATATATATATATATATATATATATATATATATATATATATATATATATATATATATATATATATATATATATATATATATATATATATATATATATATATATATATATATATATATATATATTTGAGATCATATATATGCAAACCTCAATTTGCATTTTTATAATTCTTATGTATTGTGTACATTAATATATATGTTGAATCATGTTGTTTTCAGTCCAAAATTTACAACATATACGTGGATTATATAATAAACCGACCAATGATAATCCTTTAATAGGTATAAGTAGAGTGCCTTAATTTGTTAATTAAATTACTAGGACTTCTTTTATTGTTACATGGAAATCCGCAACTACTGCTTTAGGTTCGTATTGCTAATGCCTTGAAGAAATGAGAGGAAAATGATACCCTACAAATCACGTACATATATCAGATGAATCACCTCTCCGATACACCAAATTAACAAATTCAGAGTCTTGAAGACATAATTTTAATACATAAATAATTTCCTGACGACTTTCAGTATAATAATGTCTTTTGAATGAAATAAAATTAGTTGTCATATAAAAGCTTCGTTACTTATTAAAAGAATTAAAAAGATGAAGTCGTAATAAATTACTAGGATTTTGTTTTTATTAAAGTACTAGTTTTTGAACCTGTGTACTGCACGAGTGGTGGCAAAAACTATTATTAAAATAAAAGGTACGTTCTATTTCGATTTAGTAAATTACTAAATTATAGTAAATATTAAAATCAACGCAAAACATACAATCTTACACAAAAATTTAACATTTAGAAAAAATTCTAGGCAAAATTTTTTTCTCTTTAACGCAACAATTATTTTAGAATCTAACAAATCACAATTGCTTACATTCACAAATAAATATTTATCTCTTTGTTAACCTTAATTCTTACAAAATCAACTACAAATATATTATTAGGATTAAAATCTCTCTTATACACGTAATACTTAGTTAACCATCCTAAATTTTAAAGAATAATCAAATAAATATACAGTACCCATATATCTTTGATATCTTAAATTATCAAACCGCAATTCTCTCACAAAATTACGCCCAAATGAAATTAAAATTAACAACTTTTTATAATTCCAAATTAAATATTTTTTATATGTTAAAATATTGTATCGAATAATTGTCTCCTAAAATTGCACCCAAATCAACTGAAAATTAGCAACTAATATAATAAAGATAATGTACCCAAATATTGTTGATATGTTAAAATATCAAACCGAAATTTTCTCCTAAAATTGCGCCCATATAAACTTGAAATTAGCAACTAATATAGTAAATATACTGTACCCAAATATTTTTGACATGTTAAAATATCAAACCGAAATTCTCTCTTAAAATTGCGCCCAAAATCAACTTAAATTAACAACTAATATAGTAAATATACAATACCCAAATATTTTTGATATTTTAAAATATAAAATCGAAATTCTCTCCAAAAATTGCGCCTAAAATCAACTTAAAAATAGAAATTAATATAGTAAATATCTTGTGAGATGATTCTGACTTCTCGTTTATTCGTATATAACTTTTGATTACGTCACAGTAAGAAAATAATCTTCTACTTCCTCCGTTTCAATAATATGTTTATCTCTTTCCCTCACAAAATAAAGAAAGTGTACTTATTTTTCAGAAATTCGCACGGTGGAATTCCCGAAACATTGATTTCAAAAATCCACACATAAAAATCAATCTGAAATAGAAGAAATAGTCCATAAAAATCCGTACAACAATTTTCACACGTAGTGGTAATCTATGTACCCACTATATATATGGCCAAGAACATAAATCGTAATTCATTCTAATTTACCATCAATGTAAAACCCCTTGCGAAAGCGGAAATATAAACATACAAAAGTACTAAAAATGCAGCGGAATTAAAACTTTTTAGAGTAACAACATGCGAGAAGTCTTAAACTGAAACGAAAACTGGAACTTAAGTAAAACCAAGATAGATAAGTAACAGTTCTAAGTATCAAAAACAAATATGTACAACAGCCTCGGATGGAACATCCCTACAGGCACCAAAACAACTGTATCAAAAGTCTAAGAGTCTAGCTAGGCGATATAAAGGTAAGTCATATGATGACAACAGTATCATCACTCGCTAGCCCTCTCGTAACCCTCCTCCAACCTGCATGTACCTACATACATGAAAACATGTACGCCACAACCAGTGGGGAGTGACTAGAGTTCTCCTAGCCACCTTTTATGACAACATGTAACACATAAAGCAATACAGAATACTCCAACATATATCAACATGTGAAGCATAAACATCTCATCAACTGATCTCATATCATCATGCAAACTCTAGTGCACGGCTCTCAACCAACTTCATAAACTGTTAGGAAGGAGAGCCGGTTTCCCTACTGGTTACCCAGTCGGGGGGTCTTTCAATCCAACTATTTATGAAACCGAACTAAGAGTCATCCAATGCCTTGGATGATCAAACCACAACTTATCAAACAATCATATACTCATCATTATCAATATCTATATCTGACACATACCAACTCAAGGCAAGCAGATAAAATCAGCAAGTAAAAGGTTCAACGGTCAACTTAAGACATAACCTAATACCAAAACATTCAGCAAGTGTAAAGGTTCAGCGGTCAACTTAAGACATAACCTAAACACCAAAACATTCAGCAAGCAAGGACTCAGAGGCCAACTTAAGGCATGGACCTGTCAATCAGCAAGACACTAGACTCAGCGGCCAACTTAAGGCATAGACTAGCATCCAAAAGTAAAGGACTCAGAGGCCTGCTTAAGGCATGTCCCTTCACCACATCACAAGGTACTAAACTCAAAGGCCAGCTTAAGGCATGTTCTAGCACCAAACATCTGCACTCCGGGTGAGGTGTTACGACCTAAATGCCCCGTCGTGGCAGCTGCTCTACTCGTCAGACTCAGAGGCCAACTTAAGGCATGTTCCAACGCGATCATCACAAACATGTCTGGGCTCAGAGGCCAGCTTAAGGCATATCCCAGACACGACAACCATACACATATAGGGCTCAGAGGCCATCTTAAGGCATATCCCCATATATGACAAACAACTCACGTATTAAGCTCAGAGGACAGCTTAAGGCATACCTTAATACGCATCAATACAATATCATCCAAGTCTAGGAACTAATCTATAGATCTACTTTCTTAACCTCTAATCAACACTTAATTGATCCCGGGAACTAAGTTGAGGGAGAGCCGGTTTCCCTTTCGGTTACCCGACCGGGGGGTCTCTATCCTTTCTCCATTCCCGAACCCAATATAGTGTCACCCATCCTCTGGGGACCTCAAACACATGTCAAAGACACAACGAACGAGTTTCAATCAAAACCGATCAACCGTTTAAAAGTTACGATTTAATTACAAATCAAAAATAGCCTACAGGGACCCCAGCCGGTCGGCAGGCAGCCGGTCGGCAGGCAGCCGGTCGGCCGGCTGGTGGCCCTCTCAGCCTCTCTTCTCTTTAAAACCAAACCACACAAAGGGACTCCCAGCCGGTCGGCCGGCTGGGAACCCCATTCCCTAGCCTTCACAATCGCAACCATACCCAAATGCACTCCCAGCCGGCTGGCAGGCGGCCGGTCTGCCGGCTGGGCTCCCTTCTACCTATGTTCTCGTATAAAACACAAGACAACACAAGAGACTACCAGCCGGTCGGCAGGCAGCCGGTCGTCCGGCTAGCAGTCCAGGCCTAATTTCTTCACAAATTCGCGAAACACACAAGGAGACACTCCCAGCCGGTCGACCGGCGGCCGGTCGGTCGACCGGCTTAGAGAGCCTGATCAGAAAACGGGTTTTTCCAGTGACATCAAAATCTCATGAAATCGATACAAATTCTCGAGAATCGCTACAAGCAAAGTTTACTCAACATTACTAGTCACAATTTAACACTAACTAGCAGCAATTCAACCCATAACAATCCTCGAATTAATCATAACAAGTATCCGTCGCAGAACATGTAATTTCTGAAAATCGCATATGAACATGTGAGACAACAACAAGGCATGAATTTAGCATGTATGAACCATCCTAAACATGTTACTAAGTCCATTAACATTATTCTCAAACCAAAAATCAGAAACATTAAGGAAACACAACAAAACTTGCTAATATGCACAACAAGGCCGAGTTATCTCATTATCGTCACCTTTTATGCGATTAAGCTCCAAGATCCTCTTCAATAAGGAAACTACCAACGACAAGATGCTCTAAGTCTTCTCCTACAACAAAGAAAACGGGTTTTTAGATGCTAAAACGGAAATTACACAAAACAGCCCCTTTTTCAAGTTGAACGAAAATGAAATTGAAAGAGACGGATGTCTAGGAAATCTCGCAAGGATTCCGAAAATGTTATTGTTACCTTGATTTGATGAACGGATGAAGGAGAAATGATCAAAAGAAGGTGAATAAAATGGAGGTTTTGTAAGAAAGTTGAGTTTACTGTTTTTATTTCCTTGAGGAAGAAGATGTCGACATATGGGGTTTAAGAAGGGTACAAGAGTTGTCCTTTCCGTCACAAATGAAACGGGTTGGGATAGTTGGACGAGTTTTTAAGATATGAACTTAACTTTACTAAGTTTGTATTCGCCTTAAAGACTTAAGGTTCTTAAGACGGATCTTAACGGAACATTTAGAGTTAACTTATCAATAATCATTAAAGTGTTATTTTAAAATGAATTAACATCAATTATTAAAATATTATTTTATCCCGTAACAATAATTGAAACCTTTAGAATTATATTTTATTACTTAAAATAATTAAAAGTCTTTAAATATAAATCACGAAAATACGGGATGTTACAATCACCCAATCTTCAAAAAGTTTCGTCCTCGAAACTCGAAAGTAGAAGTAGGAACAAAAACAACTCTAACGTTCAGAATATATCAGGCGGTTTATGATAACCCAAAACTTTATCTTGCAGAAAGGTTTCAAGAAACAAAAGGTTTCAAGGCACAAGTCTTGTCAATGGATATCGGGATTCTCGTTACGTATTCAAGAGTCCATCATTCCAAATCTGAGACAAGTCCCAAAATTAAATCAGTCAAAATTCAAAATTTAGGTCGCTTCGGTGTCGATTAACACAGCACGGGTTATCAGACGTCTCTAATAACTCGTTCTAGTGGCAATCAACGCTGAAGTCTGCCAAATTGTAAAATATCCAGTTCTTCGAAATCAAGTTTTCTTCCAAATTAACCTTTATTCCTCAAATTTTTGAAGAGTAAAATGGTAACCATGACTAAAAATTGCTTCAAGTGGAAGAGAAAGCAGTTTCAACTTTTTTAAAACAATTAAGCTTTTTCCAAAAACAATGGATTTAAAGTCAAAAATTGGGGAACAAGTTCCAAAACAGACGTTTGAGAGCGCGGAAACAGTCGCAGAGCTTATTTTTGATAAGAAGGATTAGGGGTTCCAAGCCTCGCGGCTGTAAGGACTCAAAAAGGAGGGTTGAAGGAACAGAACGATTAAGTCGAAGGTTAAAGAAGACGGTAACCTTTGCCAAACATGGGCGCACAAACCGCTCAATTCACAATCAAAACATCCTTCCAACGATCCCTAGTATATCCCAAAAGGCGATTCTGGTAACCTCAATGCTCACAATGGGTTCACGGTTCCTATTACCCCTATCTCATCCACAAAACAGGGCATTCCTCAACAAGAAGGTTTCCAAAACTCTGAATCGAAACTCTATTACCATAACAATGAATCCTCAAAACTCAAGATATAGTATTCACTATCCTCTAACCTTAAATTCTGACCGTTCGATCCTAGCAACCTATTTCGCAAGGTTCAGTATCTTAAATTCCCAAATTATTATCACAATGAACATTCAAAACAAGATCTTATTAAGGTAACAACTTCCAAGTCAGGCACGTTTATGACGGGTCCTCATGACTAGTTCCTCAAAACAATTCGAATCTCAAGGTTCCTCGAAGTCTAAAGCAACATTATCCTTTCAATGATTTATTCCTCAAAAGTTGAGATAACTCATCTCAGATATTTCCCAAATGACGATTCAACCAAACTCTCAGACTACTCACCTCATGTGATACATCTACTAGACTTGTATCACAGTCCACAATAACCATACTCAAATTAACGCGTTTCTGGACTTACATCTCTCAACAAATCATTCATTCTCAAACTGATGATGTATCCTAAATTTTCCTTTAAGTCTTTCATTAAATAAATGCTAAGATCCATTAAGTAACCTAAGATCAACCACTCAGTCAATTCCACAAGTTCTTGTAAATGTTCCAATGTTCTCACACCATTACTAACAACTCTCGTTTCCTCAAGTTCAAATAGCATTAGCTTGACTCATTCAATTATCAGGCAACGTCAGTACCTTCATCATATTCCTCAAAATCAATCTTTACTCTAAGTTCCTCGAGATCCTCAAATGGACATTCCAAACTCACAATTATCCATGACTCAGCTGGATTCTCGCACCTAAGTTCCATTAAAGGCCGTGTATAACACTCTACCTAGCACAATTATTTCATCATTCACTTACTCTTCAAATTAGTAACATACAACTCTAGGGTTACCCAACACGTATGTTGAACCATATATTCAAATATATATATATAGTATATATGTTTATGTTTTGATAATGACAAGTCTAGCTATTTATATATTTATATATTATATACTCGTATGTATAATCGTGTGCTAAGTGTACAAAATATTAGTTACAAGATCTGATCTAATCAATCAAGCATAAAAGACTCAAGTACTTTAGTCAATGAATTGGCTAAATCGAAGATTGATACAAGATCACAAGTGCATATAATGAACTAAAGTTATACTTATCAACTATAGCTTTAGTATGAGATTGATTCAAGTTATAGCTCGTAGCTATAACTCCAGAAAGAAGAAATGGTCGAAAGATTTGTGATGGTTGAAACGATTTTGGTTTCCAAAGTCGTCGTGATTATTTAATGGCTAATTAGTATTCTATTTTTGGAATATAGAATTATTAATCTTAATATGGTAATATAAAATATCTTTTAGTCAAATAGGAATAAATAATTTTCTTATGAGATAATTATTTATTACTAATAAACAAAGGATTTTTATATAACCATAATTGTCAAAATAATATAATCTAAATATTGTTTGAAACGATTTTGGAAAACGTGTACTATGACACATTCCATAAAACGTGTGGGATTGGATTAAATAAATAATTATGTATTTATTTAGATATCCTAAAAACAAACTAGATTATATTATGGAATATAATTCATTATATTTTGACAAGGTTTAGGAAGTTGCTTTTAATAAGGTTACTATTTGTTTATTATATAAAGATATTTCCTAAATATGAATTAGGAAATTGATTCCTTATATAATACTTGTAGTATATTATTAAATCTTTCCTAAATATATTAAGATTAGATTTAAGGTAGTATTACTAAAAAACTAGTATTCTAGTTTAAGTAATATTCCTAAATCATCTAGGGTTTAAATTACCTAGATATATATTCTATATAAATAGACTACCTATGACACATTAATCTACACGAAATACACACATATATTCACGCAAATCGAGAGGAAAACCGCCGATCATCTACTTCAATATTCGAGCTTTTCATTGTCATATCCGATTCAAGATTCAAGTGCTCAAGCATTGATCTTATTCATTCAAGATTGTGACACCAAGAAAACATTGAAGAGTTTATCTTATTAACGTAAGATAGATTGAGTATTTAGCGGTACTTATTGTAAGGCAAGTATTTAACGGTATTTGTCATAGCTAGATATTTAACGGTATCTAGTTTGAGTTACAACTAATATCAAAGTTGTACGAGTAGGGTTGATAAAATTGTAATCCGGAGTCGGTACTAATTTTATTAATCGAGAATAGTGGACGTAGGTTTCAACTTGTGAAACTGAACCACTTCAAAAATATCGTATCTCTACTTTATTATTGCTCTACTCAACGATCATCATACAACTACACACACATCGAAGAAGATTTGAAAAAGAAGGCATACTCAATTCAACCCCCCCTTCTTGAGTATATTATATCAATAGACTCTTCAATTGGTATCAGAGCCTCGTGCTCTTGATCGCCTAGCCGCGTGAGTTTTGATCCTTCTATTGATTCTATATTATATACTCCTTCAACAATGGATTCTAAACATCTCAAGTGCCCTATCTTCGATGGCAAAAACTATAGTCTATGGAAGAATATGATGACTCATTACATCAAGGGATGTGATTGGGAATGTTGGAAGATCATCCAAACTGGACCAAAGAAGATCTTGGTCGCTGCCGCCAATGGAACAACCTATGAAAAGATGGAAAGCGATTATGTGGAAAGTGACTACAAAATTGCAGAGAAAAACTCTAAGGCCATGAGTCTCCTACAGAACGGTATGATAACCTTAGAATTTGATAGATTCTCATCTTGTAGTTCCGCTAAGGAAATATGGGATAGTCTCGA
The DNA here is from genome assembly GCA_029255685.2 of Silene conica. Taxonomy (NCBI): domain Eukaryota; kingdom Viridiplantae; phylum Streptophyta; class Magnoliopsida; order Caryophyllales; family Caryophyllaceae; genus Silene; species Silene conica. Next base: position 85,475,213 of record CM055314.2, read on the forward strand.
ACTTGCTTATGAAGGAACATCCGCAGTCAGGAAACATCGTATAGACTTGCTCATTCAAAGATATGAACTTTTCAATATGGAAAAGAATGAATCTATTGATAGCATGTCTGCACGATTTTCTTGTATTATTAATGAACTGCGGAACCTTGGCAGAAAGATCGATTCTGAGGATATCATTCGAAAGATTCTTAGGAGTCTCACCAAAAAATGGCAACCAAAGGTCACGGCCATAGAGGAAGCACGTGATCTATCTCAGATTACTTACCAAGAACTAATTGGATCTCTAATGGCACACGAGATCATGCTAAATAAAGATGACGATGATTCTAAAGGGAAAGGAGTTGCTTTACAAGCCTCCACAAGTGAAGTGTGCGAAGAAGAACTAGAAGACGAGACAGTTCTATTCGCAAGACGATTTAAGAAAGCAGTTTTCAAGGGTAGATACAAAAACCCTAACAACAAAACGGTCGACAAAAAGAAAACTGACACCAAACAAACATTCTTCAAAAGAGGATGTTTTAAGTGTGGTCAACAAGATCATATGATCAAGGATTGTCCAAGCTGGGACAAAATCAAAGACAAGTCAAAAAGGGAAAAGACCAAAACAGAGTTCAAGAAAGTAATGCTTGCATCATGCTGGGGAGAATTAGAGTCTGAGGATGATGAGGACTCAGAAGAAGAAGAGGTAGCACACTTGTGCCTAAGCAACGTCAGCCTAGATCTAATCTCAGACGACAATGATAAAGATGAAACATCTCATATGTGTCTCCTTGGAGAATCCGACTCAGACGACGACGACGATGAAGAGGTAAATTTTCTTCAACTCAAAAGTCAAGTGAAAAATATATCTAAGGCTATGTTAATCAAATACTTTGAAGAAACCCTAGACCAATGTCATGAGCAAAGTCTTGAGTTAGATGAATTGAAGGAACAGATCCTCGATATTGCTGAGGAAAATCAACTTCTGAAAGCAAAAGCTAAGAAACTGAAATCCAAAATAAGTATTGAAGCAAATGCTAAATTGGAAACAGTTATGTCAGAGAAAAAGGTTCTTGAGTCTAAAGTTATAGCTTGCTATAACCTCAAAACTGAAACTCAACATCAAAGAGCTTCATTCTAAAGTTATAGCTAATGAAGCTATAACTTCAGAATTAAGAAAGGCCAGTGAGCTTCTAAAGTCTAAATCTTCGATTATGGTCGAAGATGAGACTCACCTAGAAGAAGTTGAGATCCTCGAAAGCTAGATTATGGATCTAGAATTCAATCTTTCTAAAGTCAAGAAGGAACATGCCAAAATTGTGTCCGACTTTCATAAAGACATTCAAAACCTAAAAGAGTCTAGCAACACTGACCACAGTAAATGTAAGAAAGAAATAGACTCTTTAAAAGACCTCCTTCTTCATGCTCGGAAAGTTCACGATAAGTGGGAAGGAAGCACTAACGTTCTAAACTTCCTAACTGAACAATCCGACAACAACATGAAGATGGGATTAGGTCACGAGTGTTATGGAAGAAGGGATCACTCAAAGCGTAAGCAAAGCCCAACAGACAGAGACTTTAGAAGAAGAAAATATGCCGACCTTCCTGAGTATTTAATATGCACTTATTGTGGCCATACTGGACACCTCCGAGAAAACTGTGTGAAACACGCACAAGACTTTAAAACCGGAGTCAAGTTTGTTAAATCCTTAGGAATCCCAAGCGACACTATTTCTGTCTCTGATAGTGATGATGACAAAACTGAGGAAAGAAACATTGACCACAGATGGTTCTATGACATGACATTTGACTACGAAGAAAAGAAAAATAGAACCAAACAAACTCCTCAAACAACACACAAAAATTGGTCACCAAGAGTCCAAGCTAAGACCTACACAAGAACATCAAAACCCAACCACTACCAATATAGAAAGACATATGTAAGACAAGTTTGGGTTAAAAAGGAAGATGTATTTGTGATTACTAACAACAAAGGACCCAAGTATGCTTGGGTACCTAAACTCTGTCTTTGAAATTATTCGTGCAGTTTGTCGCCAAGGAAAATAACCGATGGTATCTCGACAGTGGATGCTCAAGACATATGACAGGCGACGTAAATCTATTCCAAACTCTTAAACCCTTTGATGGAGGTAAAGTCACATTTGGTGATAACAAAAAGGGAAAGATCATCGGAATTGGTAAGATAGGTATTTCATCCTCTCATGCTATAAATGATGTATACCTTGTAAGTGGTCTCAAACACAATCTTATTAGTATATCTCAATTATGTGACAAAGGAAATAAAGTGGTTTTCCATTCAGATATATGTCGCATAATATTAGAAGGCACCAGTAAAGTAATACTTGAAGGTCACAGGATGAAAAATGTTTATATGATTGACTTAAATGTTGTACCTACTGATTCTCTATCATGCATGAAAGTTACGTTAGATGATCCATGTCTATGTCACAAGAGATTTGGTCATATTAGCTCACCTATTCTAAGTAAGCTGAAAAGATGGGACTTGGTCGAAGGTCTTCCAAAGATCAAATTTGATCAAGAAGAGATGTGTGACACATGTGCTCGATGTAAACACGTCAGATCATCCTTTAAGCCAAAAAGAGTGGTAAGCACAGAACAAGCTCTTGAACTAGTACACATGGATCTATGTGGCCCTATGAAGGTAAGAAGCAGAGGTGGTTCCAGGTACGTTTTCGTTCTAGTTGATGATTACTCTAGATTTGTTTGGCCAATCTTTCTCCATTCTAAAGACGAAACATTTGATGAATTTGTTAGTCTCATGAAACTTGTCCAAAACAAATATAAATCAAACCTAGTAACAATCCGTACTGACCATGGAACTGAGTTCGACAACCATGCTTTTATTGAGTTCTGTAAAAACCAATGGTGTTGGACATAACTTCTCGGCCCCTAGAACCCCCCAATAAAATGGAGTTGTAGAACGAATGAACAGAACCCTAGAAGACATGGCTAGAACAATTCTTCTTTGTAGTGGCCTACCTAGAAACTTTTGGGCTGAGGCTATAAGTACAGCTTGCTATATTCATAACCGTGCTATGATTAGACCTATTCTTAAAAAGACACCTTATGAACTTCTTCGAGGTCGTAAATCAAACATATCTCATTTAAGATGCTTTGGTAGTAAATGCTTTGTTCACAACAATGGTAAAAACAGATTAAGCAAATTCGACCCTAGAAGTGATGAAGCAATCTTTATAGGATATTCAGATTATAGTAAAGCCTACAAAGTTTTTAACAAACGTACTTTATGCATAGAGGAAAGTATTCATGTTATCTTTGATGAAAATAATGTCTTCGATAAGCCATTACAGGATATAGAGGAAAACCTAGACGAACCTGATTTCAGGTTATCAAGGGAAGATCCTCCTGAAATGGAAATTGAAGAAGGAGAACCTCAAGAAACTCATGATGAACTCAACTTGGGAGAAAATGGTGCGAGAGATGAAACTACAGTTGATGATACTGTAGATAACTCTCAAACCAATGACTTGGAACCCAGAGTTACAGCTAATGAAGCTGTAACTTTGAATCAAAACCAAAGGGAAGAGGCCAGAGTTATACCTGACCCTACTATAAACCCAGGTTTGGATTCAGGGGGAACAAGTCAAGATTCCGAGTCAAGTTCAGGTAATGCTAATAATCAATCAAGGAACTGGAGATACAAAGGTTCTCATCCTTTGGACAATGTCATAGGAAGCCTGACAGATGGAGTTCAGACTCGAAGGAGCTTATAACTTTTGCTCATTCTACTCCTTTCTCTCCACCATTGAACCTTCAAATATCAAGGAAGCTCTCGCAGAACCAGACTGGATAGTTGCCATGCAAGAAGAACTCCAGCAATTTGAAAGAAACAAAGTTTGGCATCTTGTTCCTCGACCTAAGGACAGAACTGTCATTGGAACTAGATGGGTATTCAGAAACAAATTGGATGACACTGGAGTCATTGTGCGAAATAAGGCCAGACTAGTGGTTCAAGGATACAATCAACAGGAAGGGATCGATTATGACGAAACCTTTGCTCCTGTTGCTCGTCTTGAGGCAATAAGACTACTCATTGCATTTGCAGCACACAAGGGAATGAAGCTTTTTCAGATGGACGTTAAGACTGCATTTCTTAATGGCTATCTCCAAGAGGAAGTATTTGTTGAACAACCTCCTGGATTTCCTGACAGCAAACTCAAGGATCATGTATTCAAATTGGACAAAGCTCTCTATGGCCTGAAACAAGCACCTAGGGCATGGTACGACAGATTATCAAAGTTCCTATTGGAAAGTGGATTCAAGAGAGGGTCGGTAGATAAAACCCTATTTCTTAAAAGCGAAAACTCAGATCTACTAGTCGTTCAGATCTATGTTGACGATATTATCTTCGGCTCAACTAATAAAAGGTTGTGCAAGTACTTCTCTGAGTTGATGACTTCTGAGTTCGAGATGAGTATGATGGGATAACTAAAGTTCTTCCTTGGACTTCAAATACAACAAACTGAAGAAGGAATCAAGGTTCATCAACAAAAATACGTCAAAGAGTTGCTAAAGAAATTCGGAATGGAAACCTCTCATGCAATGCCTACTCCAATGGTCACAGATAAGAAGTTAACCAAAGACGAAGATGGTAAGTCTGTAGATGAAACAACTTACCGAGGTATGATTGGCTCACTTCTTTATCTTACAGCAAGTCGTCCAGATATAATGTTTAGTGTCTGTGTTTGTGCGAGATTCCAATCTGCACCAAAAGAATCACACATGATTGCAGTTAAAAGAATATTAAGATACCTAATCGGAACCTCAAAATTATATCTATGGTATCCTATGGACTGTAACTTTAACCTAGTAGGATATTCAGATGCGGATTATGCAGGATGTTCTTTAGACAGAAAAAGTACCTCCGGACTTGCTACCTTTGTAGGTCCTTGTATTATATCTTGGGGATCCAAGAAACAAAATTCTGTCGCTCTCTCAACTGCTGAAGCAGAATATATTGCAGCCGCACTGGTATGTTCTCAACTTTTATGGTTAAAGCAACAGTTACATGATTATGGTGTTGATGTTGGATGTGTGCCTATATTATGTGATAATACGAGTGCTATAATTATATCTAAAAACCCAGCCCAACACTCGAGAACTAAACATATTGAAATTAGACACCACTTTCTAAGAGACCATGTTGAAAAGAAAAATATAAAATTGGAATTTTGTAGTACGGAAAAACAATGGGCAGATATCTTCACTAAACCATTGGCTAGAGAACGCTTTGAGACTTTGCGATTGGAAATTGGTTTAATCGGTGGCACCTAATCAAATCTTAAAAGCAAAAATAACCCAATGATTGACTACGGTTTAGATGAGATTATATGACTGTGTCCGTATACTCCGCTGCATGTGTATGTGTGTATTCGATGATAAATTATGTGAACATAATTATGTTATGCAATTCATGTATGTATGTGTGCACAACCGAATCTCACAATAATATTACGTCTTATATTATGATCAAACCTACAATATATACACCTATATAATATTAATAATACATATTATTCAAATAAAAAAAAAAAAAGAAAAACATATCTTACCTTACACGAAAACCGTGCTAATATACCCCACTACACCCCATCATCACCGTCCACGTGTCACCTCACCATCACTATTGACTTTTACCACCCTACACATCTATTACCTCTAACTTCCGTTCACCAAAACCCAAATCCCCAAATAAACCAAAGAAATCTTCATTGCCAAAACCAAAGAAACCTCCAAAAATACAATCAAACCTCAAGAAGCAAAACCTACCATCTCCACCTTCCACCACACCATCACCTCCACCCCCCCCCCCCCCCAACACCCATCTCCGTGTCCATTCCGACGACCGACACTGGAAGACGCCGACAACTGAATCGAGACTCACCCATCGTCCCTGAGAGCATGCCGGAGTTCGTTTCTACCGAGATAAGTTGTCATGTTGTGAGGATATCATGTTATTTAATTGGATGGAGGGAACTAACGAAGGTGAATTTAGCCTTCTTGATTTGTTTCAAGATTTGTCATGTCTCTAATGTGTTGGTTAAAGAAAAGGTGTTCTTGACAATTGTGGGTGTCGAAGCTATTACTTAAGAAAGGAGTCGTTGATGATGCGAGTTATGGAGTCATACCAAGAAACCGTATGTGTGACAAAATCCTCAAAGCTCATGGGTATTTACTTTGATGGCATTGATTTAACTTTTGGCAAAAGAATAGGTGGTGAACAAAAAAAACCGAATGTTTCTCCATCGTTTGATGGATTGGATGCTATGATGGATGGGATTCTTGGTTTATATGAAGTTAAAAAGGAGAATGAAAGCATGGGTGATAGTGGTAGATGTGGCAATCGAAGTTGTGAAACCGAGTTAAGGGCGTAAAAAAAAAAAAAAAAAAAATTTAATAAGAGAGTTGAGAAGGTTGGTGTTCGCGCCCAGATTACTTCAATCCTTATGCAAGAAGACATGATTCTTGCTCTCGTCCGTAATCAGAATTGCAGTGCTCTTACTCTGTTCTTGTTTTAGTTTCGTTTTCGGTATTTTCGGTTGTTATGTTTGAGTTCGGAATGGACTTCCTCAAACTCTTACTCTTATCCTAGCCCAACTCTGAAACTATCTTTGGCCCAACAAAATTCGAGGCCCACTAGCCCTTATGTTGCCAATCTTAACCTTTCCTAATTGTTTCCAAAAGGCCCATCTAAAAATTATCCAAGCCGGCCCAATTTTCTCATATTTGACCTATATTTGGCCCAGTGGCATAGTATTTCGGTTTAGCTGTGTATATTTCTAACACTCGTACTTGTTTTGTATGATATCTTGTGTTTGTGTGATACGTCTTTGTTGCATGCTTATTCATGTTTCGTCGTATATTATTCTAGTCGTTTTATGTCTTTCTTCTCATCTTTTCGATGATGTCAAGAGGGGGAAAAATGCGACTTAGATTAGAATTTGCCTAAGCTTGCTCCTTGTCGTAATTCATTGTCTCTTAGGGTTCTTAAAGGATATGGATTAGTTAAAAGATAAAACCCTAAGTTAATCTTTGCTATGATTGACCATTATTATATTGAGGGGGAACATACACTTAGACACAAAATCTAAGAGAGACTTGCCATCATCAAAAAGGGGGAATTTGTTGAACCATATATTCAAATATATATATAGTATATATGTTTATGTTTTGATAATGACAAGTCTAGCTATTTATATATTTATATATTATATACTCGTATGTATAATCGTGTGCTAAGTGTACAGAATATTAGTTACAAGATCTGATCTAATCAATCAAGCATAAAAGACTCAAGTACTTTAGTCAATGAATTGGCTAAATCAAAGATTGATACAAGATCACAAGTGCATATAATGAACTAAAGTTATACTTATCAACTATAGCTTTAGTATGAGATTGATTCAAGTTATAGCTCGTAGCTATAACTCCAGAAAGAAGAAATGGTCGAAAGATTTGTGATGGTTGAAACGATTTTGGTTTCCAAAGTCGTCGTGATTATTTAATGGCTAATTAGTATTCTATTTTTGGAATATAGAATTATTAATCTTAATATGGCAATATAAAATATCTTTTAGTCAAATAGGAATAAATAATTTTCTTATGAGATAATTATTTATTACTAATAAACAAAGGATTTTTATATAACCATAATTGTCAAAATAATATAATCTAAATATTGTTTGAAACGATTTTGGAAAACGTGTACTATGACACATTCCATAAAACGTGTGGGATTGGATTAAATAAATAATTATGTATTTATTTAGATATCCTAAAAACAAACTAGATTATATTATGGAATATAATTCATTATATTTTGACAAGGTTTAGGAAGTTGCTTTTAATAAGGTTACTATTTGTTTATTATATAAAGATATTTCCTAAATATGAATTAGGAAATTGATTCCTTATATAATACTTGTAGTATATTATTAAATCTTTCCTAAATATATTAAGATTAGATTTAAGGTAGTATTACTAAAAAACTAGTATTCTAGTTTAAGTAATATTCCTAAATCATCTAGGGTTTAAATTACCTAGATATATATTCTATATAAATAGACTACCTATGACACATTAATCTACACGAAATACATACACATATATTCACGCAAATCGAGAGGAAAACCGCCGATCATCTACTTCAATATTCGAGCTTTTCATTGTCATATCCGATTCAAGATTCAAGTGCTCAAGCATTGATCTTATTCATTCAAGATTGTGACACCAAGAAAACATTGAAGAGTTTATCTTATTAACGTAAGATAGATTGAGTATTTAGCGGTACTTATTGTAAGGCAAGTATTTAACGGTATTTGTCATAGCTAGATATTTAACGGTATCTAGTTTGAGTTACAACTAATATCAAAGTTGTACGAGTAGGGTTGATAAAATTGTAATCCGGAGTCGGTACTAATTTTATTAATCGAGAATAGTGGACGTAGGTTTCAACTTGTGAAACTGAACCACTTCAAAAATATCGTATCTCTACTTTATTATTGCTCTACTCAACGATCATCATACAACTACACACACATCGAAGAAGATTTGAAAAAGAAGGCATACTCAATTCAACCCCCCCTTCTTGAGTATATTATATCAATAGACTCTTCAACGTATTCAACAAGCTCCTGAGGTTTCTCCTCTAATAACAACACTCTCCAAATCACGGTCTTCGGCAAATTCCAAGAGGTTTCCCAGTTCATCTATGGTAGGTTACCGCACAAGACGTTTCAGGGAAAGCAAGTTATCAGGTTGAGTCAAAAGGAAATGAAGACAGATTCCAAAGAAGATTGACATGAATCTAAGGGAGGAGATTAAGGTCTTAACGGTTACAAGTATATCAACCCTAAATAAGGTGGTAGGTAAGAACATACCGGTAGGTGGGTCAGGATGAACTCCAGTCTCAGCTTGGTCCTGAACAGCTCCGGCTCCACTGGTCTCAGCCTCTAGGTTAGTAGTAACAGCCCTGTCAACAGCGGTATTCCTCTCGGGGCAATCGAAGAAGCAATGTCCAGGCTTCTTGTAGGTGTAACATAAGTAAGGATCACCGCTACAGGTAACTCTAGGATGAAGGGCTTTGCGACACTTGAAACACTCTAGGGGAGCTTCTGTCGAGGGTTCCACGTCTCGATTCTGAGAAACCTCAGCTCCGTTGGGTTCTTCCTTTCCTTGGGGGCACTGTTCAGAGAGGTGTCCTCGCCCTCTGCAGCGGTAGCAAATACGCGGTCTACCGCGACGGTTCTTGCCCGGCCTAACTGTAGCAGGTTGCACGAGGAACGGTGGGTGCTGTCCCTTTCCAGGAGGGGAGGAGGAGGAAGGAGGACTAAGAGGTCTCTTGCTTCGACAGCTATGTAAAGGTGGTCGAGGAGGAGAGAAGGCTCTAGCTCTTTCACAATAGATCTCATAAGGGTCCTCCGCTCGCAAGACGCTGTAGTAACTCTGGAAGTAAGAAGTCGGGTCACCACTGGCTACACTCATAGTCTCAGCATTAAGCTTGCTCCTAAATAGGTAGGCTTTGTCTTCTTCTCTCTCAACTAGCTGTGGGACAAAGTGGATTAGCTCCTCAAATCGATTGGTGAAGGCTTGAACAGAAAGGGTTCCTTGGCGAAGGTTCGTGAACTCGGTTATCTTATCTTGGCGGGTGTCCCTATGGTAAAATAACCTCATGCCAAGAAGAGTCTTGAAACGACTCCAAGTGAAAGTAGGGTCACGAGTAGCAGGAGCACTGATCGTCAACCACCAACTCCTAGCCTCACGAACTAAGAACTGTGATGCCACTCAGGTCTGATCTTCAGGTCGAACGCCATAAATCATGAAATTCCTTTCCATGTCAAAGAACCAAGCGGTGAGGGTCGCAGCACTGGTCTCTCCGTCGAATGTCTTAGCTGCATTCCTCCACATCTGAGTGATAATCCAAGCCAATCCTCCAGGTTGGTTACTTCCCGAGGTTTGGGATGAAGAAGAAGGCATAGACGACCTAGCTATGCAATCCTGAAGAGTTTGAATGAGGGCTTGCGTCTCAGCATTCTCATCATTGGTTGGCTCTGTCATTCTTCAATCATAAGAGAGTAAACCGTTAGACATATTCTTAACAAGGCACAAACAGACTACAATATAAATCCTTAGATCTACCCCATCTCTCATTCATTATTTGTTTATTTGGTCAAGTTAAGGTAGGGGGTCACATGAGTGCGTCGGGAGCAATAATGCTCTGATACCAACTGTAAAACCCCTCGCGAAATCGGAAATATAAACATACAAAAGTACTAAAAATGCAGCGGAATTAAAACTTTTTAGAGTAACAACATGCGAGAAGTCTCAAACTGAAACGGAAACTGGAACTGAGATAAAACCAAGATAGATAAGTAACAGTTCTAAGTATCAAAAACAAATATGTACAACAGCGTGGGATGGAACATCCCTACAGGCACCAAAACAACTGTATCAAAAGTCTAAGAGTCTAGCTAGGCGATATAAAGGTAAGTCATATGATGACAACAGGATCATCACTCGCTAGCCCTCTCGTAACCCTGCTCCAACCTGCATGTACCTACATACATGAAAACATGTACGCCACAATCAGTGGGGAGTGACTAGAGTTCTCCTAGCCACCTTTTGTGACAACACGTAACACATAAAGCAATACAGAATACTCCAACATATATCAACATGTGAAGCATAAACATCTCATCAACTGATCTCATATCATCATGCAAACTCTAGTGCACGGCTCTCAACTAACTTCATAAACTGTTAGGAAGGAGAGCCGGTTTCCCTACTGGTTACCCAGTCGGGGGGTCTTTCAATCCAACTATTTATGAAACCGAACTAAGAGTCATCCAATGCCTTGGATGATCAAACCACAACTTATCAAACAATCATATACTCATCATTATCAATATCTATATCTGACACATACCAACTCAAGGCAAGCAGATAAAATCAGCAAGTAAAAGGTTCAGCGGTCAACTTAAGACATAACCTAATACCAAAACATTCAGCAAGTGTAAAGGTTCAGCGGTCAACTTAAGACATAACCTAAACACCAAAACATTCAGCAAGCAAGGACTCAGAGGCCAACTTAAGGCATGGACCTGCCAATCAACAAGACACTAGACTCAGCGGCCAACTTAAGGCATAGACTAGCATCCAAAAGTAAAGGACTCAGAGGCCAGCTTAAGGCATGTCCCTTCACCACATCACAAGGTACTAAACTTAGAGGCCAGCTTAAGGCATGTTCTAGCACCAAACATCTGCACTCCGGGTGAGGTGTTACGACCTAAATGCCCCGTCGTGGCAGCTGCTCTACTCGTCAGACTCAGAGGCCAACTTAAGGCATGTTCCAACGCGATCACCACAAACATGTCTGGGCTCAGAGGCCAGCTTAAGGCATATCCCAGACACGACAACCATACACATATAGGGCTCAGAGGCCAGCTTAAGGCATATCCCCATATATGACAAACAACTCACGTATTAAGCTCAGAGGCCAGCTTAAGGCATACCTTAATACGCATCAATACAATATCATCCAAGTCTAGGAACTAATCTATAGATCTACTTTCTTAACCTCTAATCAACACTTAATTGATCCCGGGAACTAAGTTGAGGGAGAGCCGGTTTCCCTTTCGGTTACCCGACCGGGGGGTCTCTATCCTCTCTTCATTCCCGAACCCAATATAGTGTCACCCATCTTCCGGGGACCTCAAACACATGTCAAAGACACAACGAACGAGTTTCAATCAAAACCGATCAACCGTTTAAAAGTTACGATTTAATTACAAATCAAAAATAGCCTACAGGGACCCCCAGCCGGTCGGCAGGCAGCCGGTCGGCCGGCTGGTGGCCCTCTCAGCCTCTCTTCTCTTTGAAACCAAACCACACAAAGGGACTCCCAGCCGGTCGGCAGGCAGCCGGTCGGCAGGCAGCCGGTCGGCAGGCAGCCGGTCGGCCGGCTGGGAACCCCATTCCCTAGCCTTCGCAATCGCAACCATACCCAAATGCACTCCCAGCCGGCTGGCAGGCGGCCGGTCTGCCGGCTGGGCTCCCTTCTACCTATGTTCTCGTATAAAACACAAGACAACACAAGAGACTACCAGCCGGTCGGCAGGCAGCCGGTCGGCCGGCTGGCAGTCCAGGCCTAATTTCTTCACAAATTCGCGAAACACACAAGGAGACACTCCCAGCCGGTCGACCGGCGGCCGGTCGGTCGACCGGCTCAGAGAGCCTGATCAGAAAACGGGTTTTTCCAGTGACATCAAAATCTCATGAAATCGATACAAATTCTCGAGAATCGCTACAAGCAAAGTTTACTCAACATTACTAGTCACAATTTAACACTAACTAGCAGCAATTCAACCCATAACAATCCTCGAATTAATCATAACAAGTATCCGTCGTAAAACATGTAATTTCTGAAAATCGCATATAAACATGTGGGACAACAACAAGGCATGCATTTAGCATGTATGAACCATCCTAAACATGTTACTAAGTCCATTAACATTATTCTCAAACAAAAAATCAGAAACATTAAGGAAACACAACAAAACTTGCTAATATGCACAACAAGGCCGAGTTATCTCATTATCGTCACCTTTTATGCGATTAAGCTCCAAGATCCTCTTCAATAAGGAAACTACCAACGACAAGATCCTCTAAGTCTTCTCCTACAACAAATAAAACGGGTTTTTAGATGCTAAAACGGAAATTACACAAAACAGCCCCTTTTTCAAGTTGAACGAAAATGAAATTGAAAGAGACGGATGTCTTGGAAATCTCGCAAGGATTCCGAAAATGTTATTGTTACCTTGATTTGGTGAACGGATTTAGGAGAAATGATCAAAAGAAGGTGAATAAAATGGAGGTTTTGTAAGAAAGTTGAGTTTACTGTTTTTATTTCCTTGAGGAAGAAGATGTCGACATATGGGGTTTAAGAAGGGTACAAGAGTTGTCCTTTCCGTCACAAATGAAACGGGTTGGGATAGTTGGACGGGTTTTTAAGATATGAACTTAACTTTACTAAGTTTGTATTCGCCTTAAAGACTTAAGGTTCTTAAGACGGATCTTAACGGAACATTTAGAGTTAACTTATCAATAATCATTAAAGTGTCATTTTAAAATGAATTAACATCAATTATTAAAATATTATTTTATCCCGTAACAATAATTGAAACCTTTAGAATTATATTTTATTACTTAAAATAATTAAAAGTCTTTAAATATAAATCACGAAAATACGGGATGTTACAATCAAAATATAAAATAATTATACAAATTTTCAAGTTTTTTCTTATCATTATTATTTGTTGCAAGTAGATGTTGGTTGCGCAATGGCTTCCTCTTCCCCACTCGACAAGTTAAATCCAACCATTTTTATTCTTATTGCGTTACCCCCAGTTCAGGTCACTAGCGATGAGAACAACGCTTCAGTCCCGGTGTAAAATCGGATAAAGGAAATTAAATGGCATTTACGAAGTTTATGCATGTAATGAATGAGTGTTAACCCAATAAAAACACCTTATATATTTGTCATCATATATATGCAAACCACAATTTGCATTTTTATAATTCTTATGTATTGTGTACATTAATATATATGTTGAATCGTGTTGTTTTCAGTCAAAAATTTACAACATATACGAGGATGATATAATAAACCGACCAATGATAATCCTATAATAGGTATAAGTAGAGTGTTTTAATTTGTTAATTAAATTACTAGGACTTCTTTTATAGTTACATGGAAATCCGCAACTACTGTTTTAGGTTCGTATTGGTAAACCCTTGAAGAAATGAGAGGAAAATGATACCCTACAAATCACGTACATATATCAGGTGAATCACCTCTCCGATACACCAAATTAACAAATTCAGAGTCTTGAAGAAATAATTTTAATACATAAATAATTTCCTGACGACTTTCAATATAATAATGTCTTTTGAATGAAATAAAATTAGTTGTCATAAATTACTAGGATTTTGAATTTTATACAAGCTTCGTTACTTATTAAAAGAGTTAAAAAGATGAAGTCGTAACTTATACTAGGATTTTGTTTTTATTAAAGTACTAGTTTTTGAACCTTGTACTGTACGGGTGGTGGCAAAAACTATTTTTAAAATAAAAGTTACGTTCTATTTTGATTTAGTAAATTACTAAATTATAGTAAATATTGAAATCAACGCAAAACATACAATATTACACAAAAATTTATCATTTAGAGAAAATTCTAGGCAAAATTTTTTATTCTTTAACACAACAATTATATTAGAATCTAAAAAATCACAATTTCTTACATTCACAAGTAAATATTTACCCTTTTTTTTTGTGCATGAAAGTTATAATCTTTCTTATTCATCCACAAGGGGAATCAAAAAAGGATAAAAAATCAATACAAAAGTATACCCCCTATCGCCTATAAGAAAAACAGGCTAATCTCTTCTAGTATACCCCCTCCTGAAATTTTCTAAGTAAAGTCCCCTTAGCATGTGTTAATAAGTAAACACTAATTACAAAGTTTGTAGAATGTAAAATCTGGGCAGTAGTACGTTCATTGCCTGTAAAGAATCTGCTATTTCGTTCCTTCCACAGACTGTAAATGGCTCCTGCAATGCAACTGTGTACCCAAGTGTGCTTCCAATGGCGTCTTGTTTCTCTTCTAACAGACCAAGCTAGAACTTCCTTCAACTTCTTTCCCCTTTCAAGTATATGCATCCAGTCTAGAAGGCGCCTATCCAGACCTTAGTAGCATAAGGGCATTTGAAAAACAAGTGCCCATGGCTTACATTAGCACTCTTACAGAGGTAACATCGATTAACAATGGTGAGGCCTTTCCTGAGTAAATTGTCCTGAGTGGCCAGCTTCCTCTGGATAGCAAGTGCAGCAATAATGCCGTGCCTGGGCACTATGGTGCTACGAAGGAAAAACTTACTCCATTGCTGAATAGGATAAGTAGGACGAAACCAGGTGTAAGCTTTAGCAATATGGAACTTCATACAGTCTCCCCTAGATAGAATCAATGCTTGGACCTCATCTTGAGTAAGACCAGAAGTAAGCAACTCATTTTTCACAGAGATAATGCTTTTAAAGCTTTTAGAAAAATGGTCTTTAGTATTAACTTCCCAGATGGTACTTTTAGGAAAAATGTAAGCCTTATGCCATTCATACCATAGGCCAGAAGGTGAGACCAGAATTTGCCAAATCCATTTTGCAATGAGCGCTTTATTCTAAGATAACAATTCCTTTATGTCAAAACCTCCCTCTTCCTTTGGAGCACATATATGAGACCAGCTTTGCATAACCAAATGCCTCTTGTGATCATTTTTATTCCAAAAGAAATCTTTACCGTATCGATTGATCTGTTTTATTATACTCTTTGGTAGCAGAACAGTGGAACACCAGAAATTTTCAATTCCAAATATCACAGTTTTAAATGGAGCTTTCCTGCATATGACAAAAATTTTGTAGACCAATGCTGTAATGAGGACTGAATCTTACCCATAAGGTTGCCATACGTAGCAACAACATTTTTCGCTGTATGTAAAGACATCCCTAAGTATCTGAACGGGAAGTCTCCCTCAGCAAAACCAGTATCCAACTTAATAGCAGCTTTGATGTGATCAGCCACCCCACCAAAGTAAACTTCAGTTTTTTAAGTGTTCTGATGCAATCCAGACCTGCTAGCAAAATCTTTCAGAATTTCAAGGATGCAATGAACATAAGGCACATCCCCCCTAGAGAAGATCATGAGATCATCAGCGAAAATTAAGTGGGTTAACCCAACTCTAGAGCACTTAGGATGATATGAGACTTGGTCTTGCTTACACATTACTCGAAGGTATCGAGAAAGAACTTCCATACTTAGGACAAAAATATAAGGGGATAATGGATCCCCTTGCCTTATGCCACTCTTCCCTTGAAAGAAACCATGGACATACCCGTTGATCTTTAGGGAATACCATGGACTAGAAATACAGCCCATAATCCATTTTACAAAGAGAGGGGGAAACTTAAAAGCAGTTAGCATGTTCTCAATAAAAGTCCATTGCAAAGAATCAAAAGCTTTTCGAATGTCAACCTTAACCATGCACCTTGGTGAAACATTTTTCCTGCCATACCCTTTAACCAATGCTTGGGACAACATAATATTTTCATGAATATTTCTCCCTTGAACAAACGCAGCTTGTTCAGGGCCAATCAGGATTGGCATAATATGTTTTATTCTATTGGCAAGAACCTTACTAATTGTTTTGTAGAAGGTGGAACAGCAGGATATTGGCCTATAGTCCATAACAGTAGCAGTGATTGCCTTCTTTGGAATAAGAGCTATTAGAGTAGGATTTGCTTCCTTACTCATGTGCCCAGTAGCAAAGAAAGAGTTAACAGCCTTGCAGAAATCAGTATGAATGATATTCCAGCTTGCTTTAAAGAAGGCAGAAGAGAACCCATCAGGTCCTGGGCTCTTGTCAGGCCCAATGGAAAATAAGGCATCTTTAATTTCAATGTTTGAAATCGGCTTAATAAGATTCTCAATATCAGAGGGTTGCAAACATGGACTTTCCTGCAGAAATGGAGCATCCAGAGGAGCAGTATCCACCTTATTTCCTAGCAAGGAAGTGTAGTAGTCAATAAAACCATCAGCAACCTGGGACAAGCCAATTCTGTCATGACCCAGTCTATCCTTTATCTGCCCAATAACCTGTTGATTTCGTCGCTCTTTTATTTTTGCAAAGAAAAATTTGGATGAGCAATCAGAATGATTAATAGTATTAACCTTTGCTCTTTGCTGTAGAATACTAAGCTCAACCTTCTTAAATTTGTTATATTGTTGCAGGAAATCCCGTTCTTGCTGGATTAAGGTATCAGAAAGAGGATTGCCTTGCAATTGTTGCTGGCAATTAGTAAGATCCTCTTTCAGAAGCTTAACTCTACGAGTAATACTATTGAAATCTTGTTTATGCAACTGCTTTAGGGCGGCTCTAACCTTCTTTAACTTCTCAAAAAACCTAAACAAAATATTTATCTCTTTGTTAACCTTTATTCTTACAAAATCAACTACAAATATGTTATTAGGATAAAAATCTCTCTTATACACGTAATACTTAGTTAACCATCCTAAATTTTAAAGAATAAACAAATAAATATACTGTACCCAGATATCTTTGATATCTAAAATTATCAAATCGAAATTCTCTCATAAAATTGCGCCCAAATCAACTTAAAATTAACAACTTTTTATAATTCCAAATTACATATTTTTTATATGTTGAAATATTGTACCGAATAATTGTCCCCTAAAAATGCGCCCAAATCAACTGAAAATTAGCAACTAATATAATAAAGATAATGTACCCAAATATTGTTGATATGTTAAAATATCAAACTGAAATTTTCTCCTAAAATTGCAACCATATAAACTTCAAATTAGCAACTAATATAGTAAATATACTGTACCCAAATATTTTTGACATGTTAAAATATCAAACCAAAATTCTCTCTCAAAATTGCGCCCAAAATCAACTTAAATTAACAACTAATATAGTAAATATACTATACCCAAATATTTTTGATATTTTAGAATATAAAATCGAAATTCTCTCCTAAAATTGCGCCTAAAATCAACTTAAAAATAACAACTAATATAGTAAATATTTTGTGAGATGATTCTGACTTCTCGTATATTCGTATATAACTTTTGATTACGTCAAAGTAAGAAAATAATCTTCTACTTCCTCCATTTCAATAATTTGTTTATCTCTTTCCCTCACAAAATAAAGAAAATGTACATATTTTTCAGAAATTTGCCAGGTGAAATTCCCGAAACATTGATTTCAAAAATCCACACATAAAAATCAATCGGAAATAGAAGAAAATAGTCCATAATAATCCGTACAAAAATTTTCGCACGTAGTGATAATCTACGTACCCACTATATATATAGCCAAGAACATAAATCATAATTCATTCTAATATACCATCAAAATATACAATAATTATAAAAATTCTCAAGTTTTTTTTATCATTATTATTTGTTGCAAGTTGATCTTGGTTGCGCAAATGGCTTCCTCTTCCCCACTTGACAAGTTAAATCCAACCATTTTTATTCTTATTGCATTACCCCCAGTTCAGGTCACTAACGATGAGAACAACGCTTCAGTCCCGGTGTAAAATAGGATGAAGGAAATTAAATGGCATTTACGAAGTTTATGCATGTAATAAATGAGTGTTAACCCAATAAAAACAGCTTATATATTTGTCATCATATATATGCAAACCACAATTTGCATTTTTATAATTCTTATGTATTATGTGCATTATTATATATGTTGAATCGTGTTGTTTTCAGTCCAAAATTTACAACATATACGAGGATGTTATAATAAACCGACCAATGATAATCCTATAATAGGTATAAGTACAGTGTTATGATTTGTTAATTAAATTACTAGGACTTCTTTTATAGTTACAGGGAAATCCGCAACTACTGCTTTAGGTTCGTATTGGTAAACCCTTGAAGAAATGAGAGGAAAATGATACCCTACAAAATTACGTACATATATTAGCTGAATCACCTCTCCGATACACCAAATTGACAAATTCAGAGTCTTGAAGACATAGTTTTAATACATAAATAATTTCCTTACGACTTTCAATATAATAGTGTCTTTTGAATTAAATAAAATTACTTGTCATAAATTACTAAAATTTTGAATTTTATACAAGCTTCGTTACTTATTAAAATAGTTCAGAAGATGAAGTCGTAACAAATTACTAGGATTTTGTTTTTATTAAAGTACTAGTTTTTGAATCTGTGTACTGCACGGGTGGTGGCAAAAACTATTATTAAAATAAAAGTTACGTTCTATTTTGATTTAGTAAATTACTAAATTATAGTAAATATTAAAATCAACGCAAAACATGCAATCTTACACAAAAATTTAACATTTAGAGAAAATTCTAGGCAAAATTTTTTAATCTCTAACACAACAATTATTTTAGAATCTAACAAATCACAATTGCTTACATTCACAAATAAATATTTATCTCTTTGTTAACCTTTATTCTTACAAAATCAACTACAAATATGTTATTAGGATAAAAATCTCTCTTATACACGTAATACTTAGTTAATCATCCTAAATTTTAAAGAATAATCAAATAAATATACTGTACCCAGATATCTTTGATATCTTAAATTATCAAACCGAAATTCTCTCATAAAATTGCGCCCAAATCAACTTAAAATTAACAACTTTTTATAATTTCAAATTAAATATTTTTTATATGTTAAAATATTGTACCGAATAATTGTATCCTAAAATTGCGCCGAAATCAACTTAAAATTAGCAACTAATATAATAAAGATAATGTACCCAAATATTGTTGATATGTTAAAATATCAAACCGAAATTTTCTCCTAAAATTGCACCCATATAAACTTCAAATTAGCAACTAATATAGGAAATATATTGTACCCAAATATTTTGACATGTTAAAATATCAAACCGAAATTCTCTCTCAAAATTGTGCCCAAAATCAACTTAAATTAACAACTAATATAGTAAATATACTATACCCAAATATTTTTGATATTTTAGAATATAAAATCGAAATTCTCTCCTAAAATTGAGCCTAAAATCAACTTAAAAATAGCAACTAATATAGTAAATATTTTGTGAGATGATTCTGACTTCTCGTATATTCGTATATAACTTTTGATTACGTCAAAGTAAGAAAATAATCTTCTACTTCCTCCGTTTCAATAATAATATGTTTATCTCTTTCCCTCACAAAATAAAGAAAATGGACATATTTTTCAGAAATTTGCAAGGTGGAATTCCCGAAACATTGATTTCAAAAATCCACACATAAAAATCAATCTGAAATAGAAGAAAATAGTCCATAAAAATCCGTACAACAATTTTCACACGTAGTACTGGTAATCTACGTACCCACTATATATATGGCCAAGAACATAAATCGTAATTCACTCTAATATACCATCAAAATATAAAATAATTATACAAATTCTCAAGTTTTTTCTTATCAATATTATTTGTTGCAAGTAGATCTTGGTTGCGCAAATGGCTTCCTCTTCCCCACTCGACAAGTTAAATCCAACCATTTTTATTCTTATTGCGTTACCCCCAGTTCAGGTCACTAGCGATGAGAACAACGCTTCAGTCCCGGTGTAAAATAGGATGAAGGAAATTAAATGGCATTTACGAAGTTTATGCATGTAATAAATGAGTGTTAACCCAATAAAAACACCTTATATATTTGTGATCATATACATGCAAACCACAATTTGCATTCTTATAATTGTTATGTATTGTGTACATTAATATATATGTTGAATCGTGTTGTTTTCAGAGTCTTGAAGACATAGTTTTAATACATAAATAATTTCCTGACGACTTTCAATATAATAATGTCTTTTGAATGAAATAAAATTAGTTGTCATAAATTACTAGGATTTTGAATTTTATACAAGCTTCGTTACTTATTAAAAGAGTTAAAAATATGAAGTCGTAACTTATACTAAGATTTTGTTTTTATTAAAGTACTAGTTTTTGAACCTTATACTGTACGGGTGGTGGCAAAAACTATTTTTAAAATAAAAGTTACGTTCTATTTTGATTTAGTAAATTACTAAATTATAGTAAATATTGAAATCAACGCAAAACATACAATATTACACAAAAAATTATCATTTAGAGAAAATTCTAGGCAAAATTTTTTATTCTTTAACACAACAATTATATTAGAATCTAAAAAATCACAATTTCTTACATTCACAAGTAAATATTTACCTTTTTTTTTTGCATGAAAGTTATAATCCTTCTTATTCATCCACAAGGGGAATCAAAAAAGGATAAAAAATCAATACAAAAGTATACCCCCTATCGCCTATAAGAAAAACAGGCTAATCTCTTCTAGTATACCCCCTCCTGAAATTTTCTAAGTAAAGTCCCCTTAGCATGTGTTAATAAGTAAACACTAATTACAAATTTTGTAGAATGTAAAATCTGGGCAGCAGTACGCTAGGTAGCACCAAAACGGACACGGACACGGACACGACACGGACACGGGACACGGCATGCCATAAAATTTAGGACACGGGACACGGCATTTAAATTTAATAAAATATACATTTTATAGTTATAAATTTTTGATTTTATTTTTGTAAAAATATTTGATATTATTTTAAATAAGTGAATGTAAAACTTGCCCTTGATAATAAATTTATTATCATTCCTCACCCGAATCAATATTCTAATTGATCTCTTTCGATAACACATTTCTCATCTCAAGGACATCATTCACCGCAAATGATAACCAAATATCGTGGACACGCGACGGACACGGCTCAAATACCATGGACACGCGTCGGACACGTGTCCAAATAAATGTAGAAAGTTAGACACGGCAGTTTAGGTGTTGGACACGTTTCGGCGTGTGTCCGTGGAGTGTCGGTGTCGGACACGGTACGGCTCATTAGGAGAAGTGTCCGTGCTACCTAGGCAGTACGTTCATTGCCTGTAAAGAATCTGGTATTTCGTTCCTTCCACAGACTGTAAATGGCTCCTGCAATGCAACTGTGTACCCAAGTGTGCTTCCAATGACGTCTTGTTTCTCTTCTAACAGACCAAGCTAGAACTTCCTTCAACTTCTTTCCCCTTTCAAGTATATGCATCCAGTCTAGAAGGCCTATCCAGACCTCAGTAGCATAAGGGCATTTGAAAAACAAGTGCCCATGGCTTTCATTAGCACTCTTACAAAGGTAACATCGATTAACAATGGTGAGGCCTTTCCTGAGTAAGTTGTCCTGAGTGGCCAGCTTCCTCTGGATAGCCAGTGCAGCAATAATGCCGTGCCTGGGCACTATGGTGCTATGAAGGAAAAACTTACTCCATTGCTGAATAGGATAAGTAGGACGAAACCAGGTGTAAGCTTTAGCAATATGGAACTTCATACAGTCTCCCCTAGATAGAATCAATGCTTGGACCTCATCTTGAGTAAGACCAGAAGTAAGCAACTCATTTTTCACAGAGATAATGCTTTTAAAGCTTTTAGAAAAATGGTCTTTAGTATTAACTTCCCAGATGGTACTTTCAGGAAAAATGTAAGCCTTATGCCATTCATACCATAGGCCAGAAGGTGAGACCAAAATTTGCCAAATCCATTTTGCAATGAGCGCTTTATTCTAAGATAACAATTCCTTTATGTCAAAACCTCCCTCTTCCTTTGGAGCACATATATGAGACCAGCTTTGCATAACCAAATGCCTCTTGTGATCATTTTTATTCCAAAAGAAATCTTTACCGTATCGATTGATCTGTTTTATTATACTCTTTGGTAGCAGAACAGTGGAACACCAGAAATTTTCAATTCCAAATATCACAGTTTTAATTGGAGCTTTCCTGCATATGACAAAAAATTTGTAGACCAATGTTGTAATGAGGACTGAATCTTACCCATAAGGTTGCCATACGTAGCAACAACATTTTTCGCTGTATGTAAAGACATCCCTAAGTATCTGAACGGGAAGTCTCCCTCAGCAAAACCAGTATCCAACTTAATAGCAGCTTTGATGTGATCAGCCACCCCACCAAAGTAAACTTCAGTTTTTTCAGTGTTCTGATGCAATCCAGACCTGCTAGCAAAATCTTTCAGAATTTCAAGGATGCAATGAACATAAGGCACATCCCCCCTAGAGAAGATCATGAGATCATCAGCGAAAATTAAGTGGGTTAACCCAACTCTAGAGCACTTAGGATGATATGAGACTTGGTCTTGCTTACACATTACTCGAAGGTATCGAGAAAGAACTTCCATAGTTAGGACAAAAATATAAGGCGATAATGGATCCCCTTGCCTTATGCCACTCTTCCCTTGAAAAAAACCATGGACATACCCGTTGATCTTTAGGGAATACCATGGACTAGAAATACAGCCCATAATCCATTTTACAAAGAGAGGGGGAAACTTAAAAGCAGTTAGCATGTTCTCAATAAAAGTCCATTGCAAAGAATCAAAAGCTTTAAATTCGAATGTCAACCTTAACCATGCACCTTGGTGAAACATTTTTCCTGCCATACCCTTTAACCAATGCTTGGGACAACATAATATTTTCATGAATATTTCTCCCTTGAACAAACGCAGCTTGTTCAGGGCCAATCAGGATTGGCATAATATGTTTCATTCTATTGGCAAGAACCTTACTAATTGTTTTGTAGAAGGTGGAACAGCAGGATATTGGCCTATAGTCCATAACAGTAGCAGTGATTGCCTTCTTTGGAATAAGAGCTATTAGAGTAGGATTTGCTTCCTTACTCATGTGCCCAGTAGCAAAGAAAGAGTTAACAGCCTTGCAGAAATCAGTATGAATGATATTCCAGCTTGCTTTAAAGAAGGCAGAAGAGAACCCATCAGGTCCTGGGCTCTTGTCAGACCCAATGGAAAATAAGGCATCTTTAATTTCAATGTTTGAAATCGGCTTAATAAGATTCTCAATATCAGAGGGTTGCAAACATGGACTTTCCTGCAGAAATGGAGCATCCAGAGGAGCAGTATCACTAGTACAAAACACCCCTACGGTGGCGGTCATAAATGACCTTTTGTGGCGGTTTTGAGAGGTTTAGGGTGCGTCGTATATCGCGGCGTCGTATAAAGTTTACAACCGTCGTATAAAGTTTCTACAACCGTCGTTTTAGCTATCTTATTGTGGCGGTTGTTTATTTTACAACCGTCGTTAAATGTTCTAAAAACCGCCATTATAGCTACAGAACCGTCGGGAAAGGTATTTATCATGTCAGTTTCCTTGACAAAAACCGCCACTAAAGATAATTAAAACGTCGATTCTTTGGTGTTAAACCGTCGTTAAAAGTTCCATTGTAGCTACGGAACCGTCGGAAAAAGGTATTTATCATGTCAGTTTTCTTTGCAAAAACCGCCACTAAAGATAATTAAAACGTCGATTCGTTGGTGTTAAACCGTCGTTAGAAGTTCCAAAAACCGCCATTATAGCTACGGAACCGTCATAAAAGGTATTTATCATGTCAGTTTCATTTACAAAAACCGCCACTAAAGATAATTAAAACGTCGATTCTTTGATGTTAAACCGTCGTTAAAAGTTCTAAAAACCGTCATTAAAAATGATTACAACGTCGGTTGTTTTGTGAAAAACCGTCATTAAAAGCAAATTTATTTAACCTTATTACGTCGGTTTTAAAGAATACGCAGTAACAATTATACGAAAATTTGATAATTCTAAATGGTATATGCTATAAATAGAAAGGTAACCACATAAATAGTATTCCAAACAATATTTGTCCAACAAACGTACACCAATCTTGCATCACTATGAGTCTATGACTAAGAATACATCCGAATTGTATGAAAAACATATCATACACGCTCTAGTTGATAAACTAATCTACAAGTTCGCTAAGCATTTGGTCGCCCACTCTTCCTTGATCTCATAAATATCGGTTGTTGACATGGTTGATTCCTCCATAAGCTATAATTAACAAATTTGTCAATTAGTAAGAATATTAATCTACAACTAGATAAATAAAACTTACAAACGGAAAGAAGATATATATACCTTCTCAAATTGTTCTTCTTTACTCCTCGAATAGTAAAAAGTTATGTTATACATCCATTTCATGACATAATAGCCACACTCGTACTCCTTTGGTTGCTGAGGACACTAATATTTATAGAAAAAATATGATATATATTAATTATGTAACATATATAATATAATAATAATTTAAAGTTACTCGATCGTTATAATATAAAATGAGTTCATATTTTACTTACCAGGATGTCATCTTTTATGATTAGTCTATTATTCTTTCTAGCAAAGTTACGTCTTCCACCTTGAGCGCAATGTAAGAACCAAGCATTTCTGAGTCTTGCTTTTATGTCCAATCTCTTTGAACTTTTTCAGTCCGAATCCAAAATATAAATAGTGTTTAGCCCCAAGCATGTAACGATCAACATCCAATGATTGCTACACATAAAAACAATTCATATTATTATATTAAAATATAAATAGTGACCTGCCTTTACTTATCTGGGAATTCCTATCACGGCTAGGAAATACTATAGCAGGAATGTTCAAAGGTGGCCGATAGTAATACAATGAGTAGCTAATTAATGTGCTAATAAAGTTTAAAAAAAAAAAAGACAAAACAAATAATATTATTACCCCTCATGAAATGCACCCATGATAAAAATTTTCTCATCTTGAATCTTCCAGACATGTGCAATATAATCTTCACATTGTCTCGCTCTATGCATATATTCACAAAGTCTCACCGGACACATGTACCCGACTAAATTTGCTACTTCACTTTCAGTAGCACATTGATATAGAAAGCTGCATCCATTAAATTAGTAAACAAACAATGAGTGAACGAAAAATGATGCATAACGAACAAGTAGAAAAAGTCCGAGCCAACTAAATAATATAAGATTTTACATATAATACATACATACCTTCCCCAAATTTGAAGCATTACCACATTTAGCCATTTATTTCTCAACATCTGCCTTATCTCGACAACGGTTAAGAAACTCCTTACGCTACCTTCTTTGTAATTATACACTGACTCATCTATCACCATCTCGATTGTAGCATTTTCGGACAAGGAGCGCAACTTTTCTTCTAAAGAACGGCAAAAATAACCTAATTCCTCAACCTCTTCCACACTTAGAGATTTAGCATCTTCTTGTTCTTTATCACATGAAGCCTTATTATTACCTTTTACAGAGGCCTTTTCAACAGACTTGGTATTCATAATAAAAAACAAGTTAAATTGAGCTCATCCACAATATTATATATATAATTATTATAAAATTAAGAAATGATGGTACTTACTTGCTTTCGAACTTTATTAGCGGACTCCCCCGTGTCTTTCAATTTGTCTTTTCTCTTTGGATTTCGAGTCTTAGAATTGACCTTAATAACAAAAAAAATCAAACAAAATATTACATTGAATGAAAGTTCTTCCACAACAGTTCAATTCTGCATACACGTAAACCAACATCAACAACAACGAGCAACAATCGTGAAATAAACCAAGAGCAACTAACGATGCCATCCTACAAGAACAGAGACAATAACGGGTAAGGGGCAGCAGCATCAACGTCACCAGTAGCAGCTGCCCGCAACAACTACCGCCAACAGCGGTAGCAGCCAGCAATAGCAGCCACCAGCAGTAGTTTCCAGCAGTGCAGCAGCCGCAGTTCAGCAACAGTTTAGTCGCAGCAAACATTAGAACATTCGGAACAACGAACAACAACGAACAACAGCAACATTCGGAAGCAATTGCAATGAGTAATGCAATAACAAAAAAGTGTGCAGTAGCAGCCTTACGTTGCAACAATTACAGCACCAGCATTCGATAATGGCGATAATATAATGACAGTAGAAATGGCGCATGAATGCACTGTAGTAACAGCAGTAAACAACAGCAATGACAGTAGCTAGTAATAGTAGTACTAACGATGCCATCCTACAAGAACAGAGACAACAACGGGTAAGGGGCAGCAGCATCAACGTCACCAGTAGCAGCCGCCTGCAACAACTACCGCCAACAGCGGTAGCAGCCACCAGCAGTATTTTCCAGCAATGCAGCAGCCGCAGTTCAGCAACAGTTTAGTCGCAGCAAACATTAGAACATTCGGAACAACGAACGACAACGAACAACAGCAACATTGAATGAAAAACATAATCCAAACAGCGAAGCAAAAAGAGAAGACAAGGACAAGAGAAGACAAGAGAAGCAACATAGGAAAACTGGGTCTGAAACAGGAAAGAAACTGGAACAGTGGACATGGGTGAGTATTTCTGCTGATAATGATCAGCATTGAAGAAAGCATAACCGTTTTACTAGACTCAAGTGTGGGGTGGGGGGCTGGGTCTTAAACAGGAAAGAAACTGGAACAAAGCCTCTATAGGAAAACAGGAAAGAAATTGGAACAAAGCCTCTATAGCAAAACAGGAATGTCATCTTTTATGATTACTATTGTCTGGCTTTCGATTACGGTGGAACAAATAAAAAAAGGATCAGTAAACTCTCTATGCTTCTTTGTCTAGATGCATTCCACAATGCAATTTTCATTATAGTTGGTCATGAGCTTGAAGATATAACTGTAATTGATGTTAAGCCTTGGGTAATGCATGCTGAAGTAGCTGACAAGTGCTATAGACAGGAATCTAACAATGAAAAACTTAATTGCATTCTTCTGCTCAGTGTGATCTGCTTTTACATACCTACCCATGCTGAGGGTGCTTCTATATATAATAGCGGACGTGCCACCAAGACCTCAGTAATCTCATACAAATACAAACTTATCATTATTCTCCTACGGTTTTACCATATTAATCTTATACAAATACAGGAATGAACACTGGAATCCCGGATGCTCATAATCTTGCTTGGAAGCTAGCCGCTATTGTCAATGGTATTGCTCCAGTCACACTCCTCAACACATATGAAACCGAATTTTTAACACGACACTCAGTGTTCAGAATTTTAACACGACACTCAGTGTTCAGTGTTCAGAATTTTAGAGCTTTTAACTGTTCAGTGTTCAGTGTTCAGAATTCCACTCACCTTAAGCTTTTAACTGTTTGCATGCTGTCTAGATTGCCCTTTTTAACACGGCACTCAGTGTTCAGAATTTTAGAGCAGCCATGGAGGTTCCTGCTGCTCTTGGGATTGACCCTACCAGAGAACCAGAGACCTGATCTGAACATCTTTTTTTCAAATTAGGAGGTACTCAAGACTAGGAGGTACTCAAGACTCAAAGACTCAAAGGAGGGGTGATGGACAGTATTATTAATGCAATAGTCTATCATGTATGGCAACAAACTTAAAGGGAAACTTACAGAGAGAGATGGCAAATGGATTCAACACCTAAGAAGGCAAGCTCATAGAGAAGGACAAGGCATGGATTGAGATTTTGATGTAATTGTTGTATGTCTGTTTTTGAGTTGTAAGGCTCAATAGCTTATGACAGTAGTAACAGTAGTAATAGCCAATTCCTGTTCTGTAATTTTGATTACAGCAGCCAACTGGTGCAGCACATGAAAGTAGTAACAGCAGTAAACAACAACAGCAATGACAGTAGTAACATTAGTAAACAACAACAGCAATGACAGTAGTAACAACAGCAATGACAGTAGTAACTGTAATTACCTCGTTTTCTTCTAATAAAATCAAGGATTTGGGCCATTGGGCAAAGCTACCTTGTGCATCAGAAACCATTGTGAATCCAATCCATGGCAACGGAAGTGGTACATCACCACGTATGACATTGTCGATGGAAACATGAGCATTCTCCATAGTTAATGGTTTGTTGTGTACCATTTTACCTTCCGCCCATGGAAATACCATTCCATCAGCAACAACGGTGAATTCTTTGTTCAAATATATACAGCTAGCCGACAACGAACAGATTCCTACATATTACAGCATGTTTAAAGGTCATTGTAGCTTACAACGATGAGTACAATGACAACATAATTAAATATATATGGTGGTGATATTACCTTTAGTTCAACAAAAGGGTCAATTTGATGAGTAGAATGACAACTGCTTTGATCTCTTCGACGCGGCGATGGATCCTTAGTACAAACATCTAGATTAGAGCTTCTCGCCATCATTTCTGCCCATTTCTTCTCCATCATTAGAGTCACCTCCTCCATCAAATCTTCCTTTGCTTCTTCCCTTGCTTCCGACTTCACCTGCTTAATAAGCATTTCAATTTCATCTTCGGAATATGTCTTTCTATTAGTCCTTCGGCTTGCTGGCTTGCCAAAATATTTTTGGAGACCTACAAAACCACCAACTCCTCTAGTTCTCCCATTGTGTTCCGGATTTCCTAATGCTTTGACTAGTGCATCCTCGAGTCTGGTCGGAACAAACTCGCCTGTTTGCTCTTTTTCCTTCCATATTTTCTAATAAATTAGATGTAAGGTTATTATTAGTACTATGAAACACAAATTTAAATGTAGCATTAGAATTACAATAAAAGATTACACAGGTGCTGCATATGACTTTCCAGTACCGCTACTGTTCTACCCTCTTTCCAACAGCGAAAGCAACCACAGAACAGTAGTAAAATAGCTGTAAAGTTTACTTACGTATTGTGCTATCACGTTCTCTGTTTCAGGTAAAGGAACATTAGATGATGGGGTATGGGCTTTAATCCATAAAAAGGCCCGATTATTCATGCGTTGAGCTACTGAAGTAATCACTTGTTTGACAAGATCGGGGTCAGCATCATCGTGATCCAATTTCTTTTGCGCAAGTTCTTCCGCAAGTTCTTCTTTAAACCATTTTTCTCTCTTAACAACATATCCGGCTCTTCCCAAAAAATGTGGATGCTTGTTATTTCTCTGGGAAGCTTGAGCCTTTGCACTTTTTTCCTACAATTTGGTGACATATAGACAGAGTTTCACCATAACGCAACTGACATGTTAATTTATGCAATAATAAGGAAGCATACTCACCAAGAAGCTCTTATCCATGCGTTGCTTTTTAAATTCTTCCCAGTCATGTGCCTTGATTTGACCATATTTACCAATAGGAGTATCGCCTGCTACTTTTCCATCCGGAAGTTTCATGGTCTTGGTAATGTAAGTGCGTGTTAAAGTACTCCTGAATTCCCTAAATGCCCTTGACAAAATATGTAGAACATCCTTTTTATTCCTATCATCTACAATATTCCACGTAAACTGCAGAAGAAAAACAAACAATATACAAATGATAATTTATGCAATACAAAACCAAGTTAAAGAAGAAATAAACATTTAAGTTGTCAGGAGCTGCTGAATGTTGCTAGTAGTATTGCTGGTTCTATTGGACCAGGCTCTGGAATGCTATTTTCAGGGTTGGGTATGTTCAGAGTGTGGGGCTCTCTGAGTTGCTGGCATTCTGATCTGCAATACCTGGTTTGGACAGGAATGCAGTGCGAAGCTGGCAAACATGTGAATGACTTATTCAGGAATAGGAATCTTGATTGGTGAATAAATTATGCTGATAGATGTACAGCGCTGTGCAGGCTGGCAGTACTTAGCTTCTGGTTGCAGCAGTTTATGCGGGCAACAAATTGATAATGGGTCTGCAAGTGAGGTTCAGTGGGGCAAGTGTGGTTCAGTGGGGCAATTGCAGTGATATCTCGTTTAGTGCATTCAACGAATTAGAATAAGAAATGCTAGAGTTAGCAAATTTGTTTGGTGCGATATTTGGTCGTGTTCAACGAAAAAAAAACATTTAAGTTGTCAAATTTGCTCTTTATACCTTTGCTTCTTTCCAAATGGTTTCTTTTTCGCCCTCTGGTACCTTTCTCCAATCACTATATGTGATCTTGATATTTCGGACTAAAACTCCCATGTCACTGACAAATTTTGCCTTGTACTCTCCCACTGGTTGGCCAAACTCATTAAATTCAATATGCAACTTTTCATGATGTTGTTCTTTTTCTTCTTTTAAGTTCTTCCCAGTTGTCACACCTCTAGTGTTTTGCTTTGGACGAGAATTATCGACCTCATTTTCACTCATGTCGGGGACCTGAAATTAATGCAAAATTGTTAAGAACATATAACAAAAATATATAGTGCCTAAATATTCCAAAGCCATGTTCAGTTGAAATGTTTAAGGATGCAATCTTTCATCCTTGAACTCATGATTGATAGAGCAGACTGTATGAGCCACACACAAAAACAAAAGGCATAAAAGCACTGGACAACTGTTAATTTAAAGAAACCCTAGCCTTTTGTCTGCAAAGGAGCACACACTCCACATCAACATTCAAAGTATTTTGCTTTCAAGCTTTTCAATCATCAATGCTCCAAACTTCTACATTTCTTACTATTACTTGATTCATTCTTACTTTCTGTCCTACTAACTAAATTAACACATACTATTACACTACTAATTACCAACACTTAACTCATCAAATCTTAAGATTCTTCATTTCTAGACAAAACATTTCTTAGACAGTAATTTGTGAACAAAATTAGTACTGCAGTAATACTGGTGATAAAAAAGGGGAAGATTGAGAGGAAAAGTAAGTACTTGGGTCAGAATTGATGACCATAGCAGTACCACCAAAACTGCAACTACCAGCACTCATCTTATTTTTCTGCCAATAACTGTTGAATGCATAAGAAGCATGAGCCACAGTAGTGTCAGGGTAGTAACAACTCCCACTGGGTTGAATTTCATCACATTCTGCACCTCCATCACCACAAGCATAATCCATTGCTTCCTGCAATGTCTCTGCTGGCACACTACTGGCCCTGCTGGTCCAGCCCAAGGATTACAAGGAGGCAGGTTATGGTGGTGGTTGTGATGTGGGTCAACATAGGTAGGTTGGGGTCTGTCCCACCACCTGAGGTGGTGCAGGTGTATGGTATGGGCTGGTTGTATGGTATGAGCTGGTTGTAGGGACAGTTCTGGTGCAGGTGTATGATATCAGTGTGTAGGGACTGGTTGCATCAGCGGATATGTGGCTGGGACTATGCAGAATATTTGCAGCAGAATAGTGGATTGCAGGGGACAGTTCTGGTGTGTCCGTTAAGAGATGCACAGATGACAGGCATATGCGTTTTGGCAGTAGATAAAAGAGATGCGGGGGACTATGTATTAGGAAGGAACTTACTATCTGCAATACTTGTAATTAAACAATTTTGTTTGATTTAATATATAATGAATGACAAGTGAAAAGCAATACATGTGCATCTTAAATAGTCCCAAGTAAAATAAACAACATAATCTCATTTGAATGAACATGCCCTTACTTAAGATAAAACTATTTCGGGATATCAAACCATATTCCCTCACGGTGATCTTCACGAAGATAAGTTTCATCACGTATCAACTTGGTCGAACTCTTCTTCATCAACAACACCATCCACCCCGAGAATGCGCCTTTTACCATAACGGACAACTGAATGCTTATCTTCCAAAGGATCCTTAATATAAAAAACTTGTTTCGCTTGAGATGCTAGTATAAAAGGATCATTATTATGTCCAATAACACTGAAATCAACCAAAATAAATCCCATATCATCAACCTTTACGCCTTTATCACAATCAGCCCATTCACATCGAAATAACGGTACACAAAAATCTACATAATCAAGCTCCCATATATCAGAAATTACCCCATAATACGATTGTGTTATATCCACTGGTTGTTTACCTCTTCCAACATATCCTAGAGATGATGCAACAATTGTAACTCCGCTGTTTTGCATTGTACTTTTTTTATCTTGACGGCTTGTGTAAAAACAGAACCCATTGATATCGTATCCTTCATAAGATAAGATGTTGAACTTTGGTCCGTATGCTAACCATCTCAAATTGTCACTTATCTCATGTGCTGTGTTTGATAACTCTGTCATTATCTTTTCCTTAAACCACTGTGCAAAACATCGATTCTGTTCACTTATTAACCAAGCTTCCCGTTTACTTGGATTTTGTTTTTTCAATATGGCAAAGTGATTACTTAAATATGGATGAACCTCCGTCATGTGTTGCAAAACATACATATGCGCCTTGTCAAATAAAGCACAATCAACAGTAATGACCTTTTTTCCCAAAGTACCCTTCCCCTGAAGTCTTCCTTCATGTCGAGATGTAGGAAGTCCAAGAGGTTGGGCATTCATCAAATAGTTTTGGCAGAATCCAAGCGTCTCAGAAGCAATTGTTGCTTCAATAATACTTCCTTCGGGACGATATCGATTCTTCATTCGTCTCTTATAAGTACCCATCTCTCGCTCCATTGCCCACATGCTTCTCTGAAATACCGGTCCACAAAGTTTTATCTCCCTCACCAGGTGAACTATGAAGTGAACCATAATGTCAAAAAAACTAATTGGAAAGTACATTTCAAGCTCACAAAGTATCACAACAACATCGGCTTGTAAATCATCCAAAGAATCTGGATCAATGTCTTTCGCGTTTATTGCACTAAAGAATTTACAGAGCTTTGTGATCACTTGTCTGACATGCTTAGGCAAAACAGATCGAATAGCTACATGCAGTAGTTGGGTCAACAAGACATGGCAATCATGAGATTTCAATCCTACTAACTTCAAATCTTTCATTGAAACAAGGTTACTTATGTTAGAGGAATATCCATACGGCACCTTCAATCCCTTTAAGGATTCACACACCATCTCCTTCTCATCCCTTGACAATGTCGTGCAAGTTGGGGGTAAGTAGAGACGCTTCCCCTTCTGAACTGGATTTACCTCAAACCGACCCCTAGCAACCATGTCATGTCTAGCTTTGACACCATCTTTGGTTTTATTAGGCATATGCAACAAAGTGCCAATAATACTATCAAACACGTTCTTCTCTACGTGCATTACATCAATACAATGCCTAACAAACAAATGTTCCCAATAAGGTAGTTCCCAAAAGATAGACTTCTTTGTGTGATATACCCCAGTTGGTGGAGGTTTGTACGGTTTTCCAAACTCGGTAGTGATATTCTTAACTTGTGCATGATACTCTTTCCCACTTAGAATTAAGGGGGATGAACAGTGCTCAGACTTACCATAGAATGCCCTCTTCCTTTTACGATATGGATGGCGCGGGTCAAGACATCGACGATGACCCATGTATGCATATTTCCCAGAGTGCTCCAACCAATCAGACTCAGTGTCATCACCACATACAGGACATCCCTTATCAGTCTTCAACCTATAACCTGAGAGGTTACCATACGCGGGAAAATCATTGATTGTGCAGTACAACATAGCATGCATTTGAAAACTTGAACCGCTCGCTGCATCAAACACCTTAACTCCAACATCCCACAACATTTTCAAATCCTCTATGAGTGGCGCTAGATAAACGTCAATGTCATTACCCGGTTGTTTAGGACCTGATATTAACATCGTCAATAAAATGTATTTGCTTTTTATAGTAAGCCAAGGAGGGAGATTGTAAATGATCAACATTATTGGCCAACTACTATGTTGGGTACTTTGAGTTCCAAAGGGATTAATTCCGTCGGTGCAAAGTCCTAATCTTAAATTTCTAGGTTCTCTACCAAACTCTGGGAAGGTTCTATCAATTGTTCTCCACTGGGGAGCATCAGCGACATGCCGTAGCTTGCCATCTTTGTTCCTCTCTTTGTCGTGCCATAACATATACTCCGCATCCTTCGGATTTGCAAACAAACGCTTAAACCATGGAATTATTGACAAATACCATAAGGTCTTGGCCGGACCCCCTTTTTTGCGACCTTCAGCCGAATCACTAAGCTTATACCTTGACTTCTTGCATCGTGGGCACTCATCTAAGTCAATGTACTCTTTACGGTACAAAATGCAGTCACTCGGGCATGCATGGATTTTTTGGTAATTCGTAGCAAGTGGACACAACACTTTCTTAGATCGATAAGTACTAGTGGGAAGCTCATTACCTTGCGGCAACATATCGGACAAGAGTTCCAATAAAGCAGTAAAACTCTTATCGCTCCACCCATTCCCAGCTTTTAAGGTGTACAACTTCAACACTGCTGATAGACGGTTATATTTGGAGCAACCCGGATATAACGGCTTCTTTGAATCACTAACCAGCATTTGAAAAATTTCCGGACAATCAACAAAATCTTTTTCTAGATCATCCATCATCTGATCAATATTATCAGCCTCTATATTACAATATTTATCGTCACTATACTCATTAACCTTAATGTTATTACAATCATCTCCAACTCCCCCAAAATAATCCATATTATTATCAACTTGTTTATCATGATTTACGGTGTTAGTACCATAAGTAGGAATGTCATTCTCTTTCTCTCCGTGCCATGTCCACACGGTATAATTAGGTTTAAAGCCCTTTAATATCAAATGGTCTCGCATTTCACTTCCAGAATTCACCTTCTTTCGATTCTTACATATGTTACATGGGCACGTGAGTTGCTCATCATCCCCATGTAGTCTTTGGTGTTCAACAGCGTGAGTAATAAATTCATCGAGCCTTCGAAGATACTCAAAATCACGCTTCCCATACATCCAACTTCGGTCCATGCTATAATTAATTAAGCATATATGTTATCAAATTAGTAAAAGATAATAAAACATATATATTTGTTTATTAGGTTGTTTATTAGTAATAGCATATAAATATAAAACATATATATATTTGTTTATTAGGTTGTTTTGTAATAATATCCATTGGGCTTAAGTAAGAAAGCCAGGGTCATGTGTTTCATTTTGAGCATTGGGTAAGACTTTGGCTAAGACTCCTACGGCTAGTATGTTTCATGTTAGCAGGTTGTCATCTCACTGGTTTTGCGCGCTCCTTCTGGAACTCCACTTCTTTCACTGTACTGTACTGTAAAGTTTCTAATGCTGACTAATATGGGCTGATTCTGTGCTGACTCTATGCTGCCGATTCTGTGCAGACCAGAATTTGCTTTGCCATATGGCCCTATCAGCTTACAGTTACACTATATGGAGAATCCGTAATAGAGCTTTGTATGAAGGATATCTAAGGCTGCCGGGAATGGAGTCTAAGAGCTGAAGCAGGCTATTATTAGAGGTATCAAGACTGTGAGGAAAACTGAAATACTGAAACAGGCAGAGTATAGTATATATCCCTTTGTCTTATTTATTTGTCTACGTTTATATGAAATACTCGCTCTTGCTTGAGCGCACTTCTACCTCTACGAAGGGTTGAGAGTTCAAAAGGGATTATACCTCTGCTTGCCTTGGCCTTGCTTAGAGTTTCGCCTCTTTCTCATTACGAGACATTTTTTTATTTGACAGGGAAGCCGGATTAAAATAAAAAAGGATAGGACTAGAGAGAGGACGGAGCCACTATATTAGAGTAGTACTAAGCACTATCTATATACTAGATGAACTAGGAGCTAGAAAGCTTTCTATATATATATGCTAGGATAGCCCCAGTACTGCTTGGACACAGGTCTCACAACCGTCTGTACTCCATAAGGCGAACTGGGTGAACTAGCTATTCTAACAGGGCCCTTTTTCCTGAAAGAGTAGTCAAATGAATGGTCCGAAGTCCCCTCTTGATGGAGAGAGTTAGAATAGAATGGACTCTTAGTAGAGTTAATCTAGAGAAGCAAACCATAATCAAATATAAATAAATGAGAATGATAAAAGTAAATAAATAAACTGAAATACTGAAACAGGCATTTGGCTAATAGTGTTCAGGGTCATTCAGACCCCTGCACTCACTCCTTTCATTCACACCGATGTACTCCTTTCATTCACACTCGTTCACACCCCTGTACTTCGTTCACTGGTCTTCCACCTTCTGTCTTTCTTATATAAGATACTCTAAAAGCATATATAGAGGGTTCTTCACCAAGCCAAGAAGGGGCCAGTACTGGTTTAGCAAACTGGGTCGGTCGAATAATCTAGGAAAAAGCAACTCGACTGACAAGGAGAAAGGCCAAAGTGGTACTCGAAAACGATAGTGCGAGTACAGTAAGCACAAGAACGAAAAGAGGAAAAGTGCGAGTACAACACAAGAACGAGATAGACACGACAAAGCAGATAGAAGAGAGGACGATAGTCGTAACAGTAATTCAATTAAAACAGTAAAATCAATCAATTTGATAAAACAGTAATTCAATCAAACAGTAAATTCAATTAAACTGTAATTCAATAAAACAGTAATTCAATAAAACAGTAAAATCAATCAATTTGATAAAATTACAAGAAATTAAGCTCGATTAACAACTGTTAATTGTATAACTGAATGAACAACTATATTTAGAATCATATAAGGGCAAAATAAAGTACCTGTTTGAAGAACCGTAGTTGCAGTGCCGTGTAGAATGAGACCGAAAAACGTAATAGAAGGTCCTTTGGATTGACGAATAGCACAGTAGGGACAACGACGATTAATAATTGAGGATTCCGTGGTGATGATGCCTTGACGGAAACGCGTGCACACAGATGTTGAGGGTTGAGCAGAGGGGCGGGAAAGACGATGAAGATTTTCGAGGGTTATTCTTCGTATTTATATTTTGTTTTTAAAAGAGTATAAGGTAATTTACCTTATTCCAAATCAAATTTAATAAAGTGAACTTGCCTTATTTTAGTTCCAATTAATTATGTCGGTTTTGGTAAACTTGCCTTATTTCAATTCCAATTAATTATGTCGGATTTTAATAAAAACCGTCTTAAAAACATATGACGACGGTTTTTATTAAAAGTATTGTTAGATATTATTAGTTTTTAGCGTCGTTATTAACGACGGTTGTATTTACAACCGTCATAATTTACTTATGGTGGCGTTTTTAATATAAAACCGCCATAAATAGCTACTACTATTACGTCGGTTCTTCATTTAAACCGTCGTAGTAGACCTTTTCATATATGAAAAACTCCCTCCCGCCAATTTTCTAGGCCTTTTACGACGTTTCTAAAAGAACCGCCACGATTAAGGCGTCGTAATAGGGGTTTTTTCTACTAGTGTATCCACCTTATTTCCTAGCAAGGAAGTGTAGTAGTCAATAAAACCATCAGCAACCTGGGACAAGCCAATTCTGTCATGACCCAGTCTATCCTTTATCTGCCCAATAACCTGTTGATTTCGTCGCTATTTTATTTTTGCAAAGAAAAATTTGGATGAGCAATCAGAATGATTAATAGTATTAACCTTTGCTCTTTGCTGTAGAATACTAAGCTCAACCTTCTTAAATTTGTTATATTGTTGCAGGAGATCCCGTTCTTGCTGGATTAAGGTATCAGAAAGAGGATTGCCTTGCAATTGTTGCTGGCAATTAGTAAGATCCTCTTTCAGAAGCTTAACTCTACGAGTAATACTATTGAAATCTTGTTTATGCAA
The DNA here is from genome assembly GCA_029255685.2 of Silene conica. Taxonomy (NCBI): domain Eukaryota; kingdom Viridiplantae; phylum Streptophyta; class Magnoliopsida; order Caryophyllales; family Caryophyllaceae; genus Silene; species Silene conica. The sequence goes on from CM055314.2 coordinate 85,513,130, forward strand.
CTGCTTTAGGGCGGCTCTAACCTTCTTTAACTTCTCAAAAAACCTAAACAAAATATTTATCTCTTTGTTAACCTTTATTCTTACAAAATCAACTACAAATATGTTATTAGGATAAAAATCTCTCTTATACACGTAATACTTAGTTAACCATCCTAAATTTTAAAGAATAAACAAATAAATATACTGTACCCAGATATCTTTAATATCTAAAATTATCAAATCGAAATTCTCTCATAAAATTGCGCCCAAATCAACTTAAAATTAACAACTTTTTATAATTCCAAATTACATACTTTTTATATGTTGAAATATTGTACCGAATAATTGTCCCCTAAAAATGCGCCCAAATCAACTGAAAATTAGCAACTAATATAATAAAGATAATGTACCCAAATATTGTTTGTAACATCCCGTATTTTCGTAAAGGTCTATTTTATCAAAATAAAGTAATTTACGGAATTTAATAATAATTTAATAATAATCGTAATTTATATTTTTAAGATTTCCGTTAAGTTCGTCTTCAAAATCGTTTAAGCTTAAGATGCCTTGTTCATTTTATATCAAACCGCTTCACTTTTTCCGTTTCGCTTGAATAGAGAAAACCCGACTCAATAAAGGTGAAAGGACAACTTAAAACCCTACCTTAAACCTCTCCATCGACATTCCATTTCTTTTCACAGTAAACAAACTCAAACACCATTTTCTTTTCTCTTCAAGCTTTTCAAGACGATCTCGCCCCCTTCCCGAACTCGTATCGAGGTTAAAAGTTACATATTCGGAATCCTCGCGAGATTTATGATCTTTCCATCACTTTCAATTCCAATTTCGTGAAACTTCATTTCGGGGCTGTTTTGCCTACTCACGAAATTACCCCCTTTAATCCGTGTTTTTGTGCTTTTAGGTGGAGCTAGTAACAACCCGGAGGAAGGACTCGTGATCCTTGAAGAGTAAACCGGAGCATTCGCGGAGTAAAGGTGACTATTATGAGTAACTCGGCCTTTTTGTCTAAATTAGCACTATATGTGATTTGATTGTGTTTTGTGAAAGTTAGTATGTTTATTGAGTTATCAATGTTCTTCTTATGTTGTTCAGACTGATTTGGTGAAGTATTATTGATGAAATTGATGAGGAAATGAGCTTTAGGAGTATACATGTTAAGATCGGTTTAATTGGTAATTTTGTTGCTAATTCATGTAATGATTGTTTTAAGACATGTTCGTATGTGATTTTGATGTGGTAAACATGCTGGAAATGTTGAATTGATGCCTAGAAACATGTATAGGAAGGATTTGAAAGGATTTGGGAATGTTTTGGTATGTCGTAATTGGCGAAATGGCGAACAGAGGCCCTGAGCCGGTCGGCCAACCGGCGGCCGACCAGCCGGCTCAGAGTCCCTCTTCGTTTTGTTGTTTTTCGGAAGTCTTGGGAAATGGGTCCCCAGCCGGTGGACCGGCAGCCGGCCGGCCGGCTGGGAGCCCCTTATGTTGTCTTTTTGTTATTTTTGCAAGAAGAAGAAAGGGTCCCCAGCCGGTGGACCGGCAGCCGGCCGGCCGGCTGGGAGACCTTTAATGTTGTTTTGATGTATCGGCTAGAGAGTATGGACTCTCAGCCGGTTGACCGGCCGCCTGTGGCCAACCGGCTGAGAGCCCCTGTTTGTGTTGTTTGTTTAATAACTTTTGATTTTCAAGTCGGATTGCATTGATTCTTTTTCCGTATGCTTTGTATGCATGATTGGAGTCCCCGGAGTTCGGGCGGCACTATATTGGGTTCGGGAATGGAGTGAGGATAGAGACCCCCCGGTCGGGCAACCGAAAGGGAAACCGGCTCTCCCTCGTCTTAGTTCCCGGGGTCAATTAAGTGTCGAGTGTATATATTTCAAAGAATTTATTGTGGTTTAATGAGTAGCCTCCTTTGGAGATTTGGTTGTTGAACCCCTACGTGGGTGGTTCATCGTGTTTGTTCGGACGAACCCCTTCGTGGGTGGTTCTGTCTTCTTCGTGCGAACCCCTCCGTGGGTGGTTCTGCTTTCTCCGTGTCGAACCCCTCCGTGGGTGGTTCTGATTCCTTCGTGCGAACCCCTACGTGGGTGGTTCTGCCTTCCTGACGAACCCCTCCGTGGGTGGTTCTGTCTTTCTTCGTGTTGAACCCCTCCGTGGGTGGTTCAGTGTTTTGTGGTCGAACCCCTCCGTGGGTGGTTCGCGTGTGTGTATTGATTGGTATATACTTGCCTGAGTAGGGATACTGTGTTATATACTTGCTGAATGTTTTGGTATATAGGTTATGTCTTAAGTTGACCGCTGAACCTTATACTTGCTGATTGTTTAGTATCTGCTTGCCTAGTAACGGTACGGTGTCAGATTTAGATGTTTGTGATGATGTTTAAGATGATATTGAATGATGAGTCTGATGTTTGACTTTAGTATTGTTCATCCAAGGCATTGGGTGACTCTTCGATCGGTTTCATAAATAGTTGGACTGAAAGACCCCCCGACTGGGTAACCAGTAGGGAAACCGGCTCTCCTTCCTAACGGTTTATGAAGTTGGGTTGAGAGCTATGCATTAGTATGGCATGATAGTTGAGACAGTTGATGAGACGAAAATGCTTCACATGATTGTTTATGTTGGAGTATAGTGTTTGCTTACATGTTCGGTGTTGCATGACATTAGGTGGCTATGAGAGCTCTAGTCACTCCCCACTGACTGTGGCGCACATGTTGTGTGTGTGTAGGTACATGAGGCTGTTTGCAGGGGGTTACGTTGAGGCTAGCGAGCGATGATCCTATCATCGATGACTTACCTACATCGTGTAGCTAGACCTTAGACTTATGTTTCTGTATTTTGTGCCTGTAGGGATATGCTATCCCGGGCTGCTTTTGTTTTATATCTAAATACTTATTTATGTTTCGGTTTTGTTAAAGCACCTCGCATGTTTAGTTTGTTAAAAAGTTTTAATTCCGCTGCATTTTTAGTACTTTGTGTGATTTAAATTTCCGCTTTCGCGAGGGGTTTTACATTGTTGATATGTTAAAATATCAAACCGAAATTTTCTCCTAAAATTGCGCCCATATAAACTTCAAACTAGCAACTAATATAGTAAATATACTGTACCCAAATATTTTTGACATGTTAAAATATCAAACCGAAATTCTCTCTCAAAATTGCGCCCAAAATCAACTTAAATTAACAACTAATATAGTAAATATACTATACCCAAATATTTTTGATATTTTAGAATATAAAATCGAAATTCTCTCCTAAAATTGCGCCTAAAATCAACTTAAAAATAGCAACTAATATAGTAAATATTTTGTGAGATGATTCTGACTTCTCGTATATTCGTATATAACTTTTGATTACGTCAAAGTAAGAAAATAATCTTCTACTTCCTCCGTTTCAATAATTTGTTTATCTCTTTCCCTCACAAAATAAAGAAAATGGACATATTTTTCAGAAATTTGCAAGGTGGAATTCCCGAAACATTGACTTCAAAAATCTACACATAAAAATAAATCTGAAATAGAAGAAAATAGTCCATAAAAATCCGTACAACAATTTTCACACGTAGTGGTAATCTACGTACCCACTATATATATGGCCAAGAACATAAATCGTAATTCATTCTAATATACCATCAAAATATACAATAATTATACAAATCCTCAAGTTTTTTTTTATAATTATTATTTGTTGCAAGTAGATCTTGGTTGCGCAAATGGCTTCCTCTTCCCCACTCGACAAGTTAAATCCAAACATTTTTATTCTTATTGCGTTACCCCCAGTTCAGGTCACTAGCGATGAGAACAACGCTTCAGTCCCGGTGTAAAATAGGATGAAGGAAATTAAATGACATTTACGAAGTTTATGCATGTAATAAATGAGTGTTAACCCAATAAAAACACCTTATATATTGTATGACGGTCTGATTCTATAATTTGTGATCATATATATGAAAACCACAATTTGCAGTTTTATAATTCTTATGTATTGTGTACATTAATATATATGTTAAATCGTGTGGTTTTCAGTCCAAAATTTACATCATATACGGGGATGATATAATAAACCGACCAATGATAATCCTATAATAGATATAAGTAGAGTATTTTAATTTGTTAATTAAATTACTAGGACTTCTTTTATAGTTACATGGAAATCCGCGACTACAGCTTTAGGTTCGTATTGGTAAACCCTTGAAGAAATGAGAGGAAAATGATACACTACAAATCACGTACATATATCAGGTGAATCACCTCTCCGATACACCAAATTAACAAATTCAGAGTCTTGAAGACATAATTTTAATACATAAATAATTTCCAGACGACTTTCAGTATAAGAATGTCTTTTGAATGAAATAAAATTTGTTGTCATAAATTACTAGAATTTTGAATTTTATACAAGCATCGTTACTTATTAAAAGAATTAAAAAGATAAAGTCGTAACAAATTACTAGGATTTTGTTTTTGTTAAAGTACTAGTTTTTGAACATGTGTACTGCACGGGTGGTGGCAAAAAATATTATTAAAATAAAAGTTACGTTCTACTTTGATTTATTAAATTACTAAATTATAGTAAATATTGAAATCAACGCAAAACATACAATATTACACAAAAATTTATCATTTAGAGAAAATTATAGGCAAAATTTTTTATTCTTTAACACAACAATTATATTAGAATTTAACAAATCACAATTGCTTACATTCACAAGTAAATATTTCCCTTTTTGTTAACCTTAATTCTTACAAAATCAACTACAAATATATTATTAGGCTCAAAATCTCTCTTATACACGTAATACTTAGTTAACCATCCTAAATTTTAAAGAATAAACAAATAAATATACTGTACCCAGATATCTTTGATATCTTAAATTATCAAACCGAAATTCTCTCATAAAATTGCGCCCCAATCATCTTAAAATTAACAACTTTTTATAATTACAAATTACATATTTTTTATATGTTGAAATATTGTACCGAATAATTGTCCCCTAAAAATGCGCCCAAATCAACTGAAAATTAGCAACTAATATAATAAAGATAATGTACCCAAATATTGTTGATATGTTAAAATATCAAACCGAAATTTTCTCCTAAAATTGCGCCCATATAAACTTCAAATTAGCAACTAATATAGTAAATATACTGTACCCAAATATTTTTGACATGTTAAAATATCAAACCGAAATTCTATCTCAAAATTGCGCCCAAAATCAACTTAAATTAACAACTAATATAGTAAATATACTATACCCAAATATTTTTGATATTTTAGAATATAAAATCGAAATTCTCTCCTAAAATTGCGCCTAAAATCAACTTAAAAATAGCAAGTAATATAGTAAATATTTTGTGAGATGATTCTGACTTCTCGTATATTCGTATATAACTTTTGATTACGTCAAAGTAAGAAAATAATCTTCTACTTCCTCCATTTCAATAATTTGTTTATCTCTTTCCCTCAAAAAATAAAGAAAATGTACATATTTTTCAGAAATTTGCAAGGTGGAATTCCCGAAACATTGACTTCAAAAATCCACACATAAAAATCAATCTAAAATAGAAGAAAATAGTCCATAAAAATCCGTACAACAATTTTCACACGTAGTGGTAATCTACGTACCCACTATATATATGGCCAAGAACATAAATCGTAATTCATTCTAATATACCATCAAAATATACAATAATTATACAAATCCTCAAGTTTTTTTTATAATTATTATTTGTTGCAAGTAGATCTTGGTTGCGCAAATGGCTTCCTCTTCCCCACTCGACAAGTTAAATCCAAACATTTTTATTCTTATTGCGTTACCCCCAGTTCAGGTCACTAGCGATGAGAGCAACGCTTCAATCCCGGTGTAAAATAGGATGAAGGAAATTAAATGACATTTACGAAATTTATGCATGTAATAAATGAGTGTTAACCCAATAAAAACACCTTATATATTTGTGGTCATATATATGCAAACCACAATTTGCATTTTTATAATTCTTATGTATTGTGTACATTAATATATATGTTGAATCGTGTTGTTTTCAGTCCAAAATTTACAACATATACGAGGATGACATAATAAACCGACCAATGATAATCCTATAATAGGTATAAGTAGAGTGTTTTAATTTGTTAATTAAATTACTAGGACTTCTTTTATAGTTACATGGAAATCCGCAACTACTGCTTTAGGTTCGTATTGGTAAACCCTTGAAGAAATGAGAGGAAAATGATACCCTATAAATCACGTACATATATCAGGTGAATCACCTCTCCGATACACCAAATTAAAAATTCAGAGTCTTGAAGACATAATTTTAATACATAAATAATTTCCTGACGACTTTCAATATAATAATGTCTTTTGAATGAAAAAAAATTAGTTGTCATAAATTACTAGGATTTTGAATTTTATACAAGCTTCGTTACTTATTAAAAGAGTTAAAAAGATGAAGTCGTAACATATACTAGGATTTAGTTTTTATTAAAGTACTAGTTTTTGAACCTTGTACTGTACGGATGGTGGCAAAAACTATTTTTAAAATAAAAGTTACGTTCTATTTTGATTTAGTAAATTACTAAATTATAGTAAATATTGAAATCCACTACAAATATATTATTAGGATCAAAATCTCTCTTATACACGTAATACTTAGTTAACCAACCTAAATTGTAAAGAATAATCAAATAAATATACTTTACGCAAATATGTATGATATCTTAAATTATCAAACCGAAATTCTCTCATAAAATTGCGCCCAAATCAACTTAAAATTAACAACTTTTTATAATTCCAAATTAAATATTTTTTATATGTGAAAATATTGTACCGAATAATTGTCTCTTAAAATTGCGCCCAAATCAACTAAAAATTAGCAACTAATATAATAAAGATATATAATGTACCCAAATATTGTTCATATGTTAAAATACCAAACCGAAATTTTCTTCTAAAATTGCGCCCATATAAACTTTAAATTAGCAACTAATATAGAAAATATACTGTACCCAAATATTTTTGACATGTTAAAATATCAAACCGAATTTCTCCCATCAAATTGCATCCAAAATAAACTTAAATTAACAACTAATATAGTAAATATACTATACCCAAATATTTTTGATATTTTAAAATATAAAATTGAAATTTTCTCCTATAATTGCGCCTAAAATCAACTTAAAAATTGCAACTAATATAGTAAATATTTTGTGAGATGATTCTGACTTCTCGTATTTTCGTATATAACTTTTGATTACGTCACAGTAAGAAAATAATCTTCTACTTCCTCCATTTCAATAATATGTTTATCTCTTTCCCTCACAAAATAAAGAAAATGTACATATTTTCAGAAATTTGCAAGGTGGAATTCCCGAAACATTGATTTCAAAAATCCACACATAAAAATCAATCTGAAATAGAAGAAAATAGTCCATAACAATCCGTACAACAATTTTCGCACATAGTGGTAATCTACGTACCCACTATATATATAGCCAAGAACATAAATCATAATTCATTCTAATATACCATCAAAATATACAATAATTATAAAAATTCTCAAGTTTTTTTTATCATTATTATTTGTTGCAAGTTGATCTTGGTTGCGCAAATGGCTTCCTCTTCCCCACTCGACAAGTTAAATCCAACCATTTTTATTCTTATTGCATTACCCCCAGTTCATGTCACTAGCGATGAGAACAACGCTTCAGTCCCGGTGTAAAATAGGATGAAGGAAATTAAATGGCATTTACGAAGTTTATGCATGTAATAAATGAGTGTTAACCCAATAAAAACAGCTTATATATTTGTGATCATATATATGCAAACCACAATTTGCATTTTTATAATTCTTATGTATTATGTGCATTATTATATATGTTGAATCGTGTTGTTTTCAGTCCAAAATTTACAACATATACGAGGATGATATAATAAACCGACCAATGATAATCCTATAATAGGTATAAGTACAGTGTTATGATTTGTTAATTAAATTACTAGGACTTCTTTTATAGTTACAGGGAAATCCGCAACTACTCCTTTAGGTTCGTATTGGTAAACCCTTGAAGAAATGAGAGGAAAATGATACATATATTAGCTGAATCACCTCTCCGATACACCAAATTGACAAATTCAGAGTCTTGAAGACATAGTTTTAATACATAAATAATTTCCTGACGACTTTCAATATATTAGTGTCTTTGGAATTAAATAAAATTACTTGTCATAAATTACTAAAATTTTGAATTTTATACAAGCTTCGTTACTTATTAAAATAGTTAAGAAGATGAAGTCGTAACAAATTACTAGGATTTTGTTTTTATTAAAGTACTAGTTTTTGAACCTGTGTACTGCACAGGTGGTGGCAAAAACTATTATTAAAATAAAAGTTACGTTCTATTTTGATTTAGTAAATTACTAAATTATAGTAAATATTGAAATCAACGCAAAACATACAACATTACACAAAAATTTATCATTTAGAGAAAATTCTAGGCAAAATTTTTTATTCTTTAACACAACAATTATATTAGAATCTAAAAAATCACAATTGCTTACATTCACAAATAAATATTTATCTCTTTGTTAACCTTTATTCTTACAAAATCAACTACAAATATATTATTAGGCTCAAAATCTCTCTTATACACGTAATACTTAGTTAACCATCCTAAATTTTAAAGAATAATCAAATAAATATACTGTACCCAGATATATTTGATATCTTAAATAATCAAACCGAAATTCTCTCATAAAATTGCGCCCAAATCAACTTAAAATTAACAACTTTTTATAATTTCAAATGTACCGAATAATTGTCTCCTAAAATTACGCCCAAATCAACTGAAAATTAGCAACTAATATAATAAAGATAATGTACCCAAATATTGTTGATATGTTAAAATATCAAACCGAAATTTTCTCCTAAAATTGCGCCCATATAAACTTCAAATTAACAACTAATATAGTAAATATACTGTACCCAAATATTTTTGACATGTTCAAAATTTCAAACCGAAATTCTCTCTCAAACTTGCGCCCAAAATCAACTTAAATTAACAACTAATATAGTAAATATACTATACCCAAATATTTTTGATATTTTAGAATATAAAATCGAAATTCTCTCCTAAAATTGGGCCTAAAATCAACTTAAAAATAGCAACTAATATAGTAAATATTTTGTGAGATGTTTCTGACTTCTCGTATATTCGTATATAACTTTTGATTACGTTACAATAAGAAAATAATCTTCTACTTCCACCGTTTCAATAATATGTTTATCTCTTTCCCTCACAAAATAAAGAAAATGAACATATTTTTCAGAAATTTGTAAGGTGGAATTCCCGAAACATTGATTTCAAAAATCCACACATAAAAATCAATCTGAAATAGAAGAAAGTAGTCCATAAAAATCCGTACAACAATTTTCACACGTAGTGGTAATGTACGTACCCACTATATATATGGCCAAGAACATAAATCGTAAATTATTCTAATATACCATCAAAATATACAATAATTATAAAAATTCTCAAGTTTTTTTTTTTTATCATTATTATTTGTTGCAAGTTGATCTTGGTTGCGCAAATGGCTTCCACTTCCCCACTCGACAAGTTAAATCCAAGCATTTTTATTCTTATTGCGTTACCCCCAGTTCAGGTCACTAGCGATGAGAACAATGCTTCAGTCCCGGTGTAAAATAGGATGAAGGAAATTAAATGGCATTTACGAAGTTTATGCATGTAATAAATGAGTGGTAACCCAATAAAAACACCTTATATATTTGTGATCATATACGTGCAAACCACAATTTGCATTCTTATAATTCTTATGTATTGTGTACGTTAATATATATGTTGAATCGTGTTGTTTTCAGTCCAAAATTTACTACATATACGAGGATGATATAATAAACCGACCAATGATAATCCTATAATAGGTATAAGTAGAGTGTTATAATTTGTTAATTAAATTACTAGGACTTCTTTTATAGTTACAGGGAAATCCGCAACTACTGCTTTAGGTTCGTATTGGTAAACCCTTGAAGAAATGAGAGGAAAATGATACATATATTAGCTGAATCACCTCTCCGATACACCAAATTGACAAATTCAGAGTCTTGAAGACATAGTTTTAATACATAAATAATTTCTTGACGACTTTCAATATATTAGTGTCTTTGGAATTAAATAAAATTACTTGTCATAAATTACTAAAATTTTGAATTTTATACAAGCTTCGTTACTTATTAAAATAGTTAAGAAGATGAAGTCGTAACAAATTACTAGGATTTTGTTTTTATTAAAGTACTAGTTTTTGAACCTGTGTACTGCACAGGTGGTGGCAAAAACTATTATTAAAATAAAAGTTACGTTCTATTTTGATTTAGTAAATTACTAAATTATAGTAAATATTGAAATCAACGCAAAACATACAACATTACACAAAAATTTATCATTTAGAGAAAATTCTAGGCAAAATTTTTTATTCTTTAACACAACAATTATATTAGAATCTAAAAAATCACAATTGCTTACATTCACAAGTAAATATTTATCTCTTTGTTAACCTTAATTCTTACAAAATCAACTACAAATATATTATTAGGATCAAAATCTCTCTTATACACGTAATACTTAGTTAACCAACCTAAATTGTAAAGAATAATCAAATAAGTATACTGTACCCAGATATCTATGATATCTTAAATTATCAAACCGAAATTCTCTCATAAATTGCGCCCAAATCGACTTAAAATTAACAAATTTTTATAATTCCAAATTAAATATTTTTTATATGTTAAAATATTGTACCGAATAATTGTCTCTTAAAATTGCGCCCAAATCAACTGAAAATTAGCAACTAATATAATAAAGATATATAATGTACCCAAATATTGTTGATATATTAAAATACCAAACTGAAATTTTCTTCTAAAATTGCGCCCATATAAACTTTAAATTAGCAACTAATATAGTAAATATACTGTACCCAAATATTTTTGACATGTTAAAATATCAAACCGAAATTCTCCCTTCAAATTGCGTCCAAAATCAACTTAAATTAACAACTAATATAGTAAATATACTATACCCAAATATTTTAGATATTTTAAAATATAAAATTGAAATTTTCTCCTATAATTGCGCCTACAATCAACTTAAAAATAGCAACTAATATAGTAAATCTTTTGTGAGATGATTCTGACTTTTCGTATATTCGTATATAACCTTTGATTACGTCACAGTAAGAAAATAATCTTCTACTTCCTCCATTTCAATAATATGTTTATCTCTTTCCCTCACAAAATTAAGAAAATGTACATATTTTTCAGAAATTTGCAAGGTGGAATTCCCGAAACATTGATTTCAAAAATCCACACATAAAAATCAATCTGAAATAGAAAAAAATAGTCCATAAAAATCCGTACAATCATTTTCGCACGTAGTGGTAATCTACGTACCCACTATATATATGGCCAAGAACATAAATCGTAATTCATTCTAATATACTATCAAAATATAAAATAATTATACAAATTCTCAAATTTTTTCTTATCATTATTATTTGTAGCAAGTAGATCTTGGTTGCGCAAATAGCTTCCTCTTCCCCACTCGACAAGTTAAATCCAACCATTTTTATTTTTATTGCGTTACCCCCAGTTCAGGTCACTAGCGATGAGAACAACGCTTCTGTCCCGGTGTAAAATAGGATGAAGGAAATTAAATGGCATTTACGAAGTTTATGCATGTAATAAATGGGTGTTAACCCAATAAAAACACCTTATATATTTGTGATCATATATATGCAAACCACAATTTGCATTTTTATAATTCTTATGTATTGTGTACATTAATATATATGTTGAATCGTGTTGTTTTCAGTCCAAAATTTACAACATATACGAGGATGACATAATAAACCGACCAATGATAATCCTATAATAGGTATAAGTAGAGTGTTTTAATTTGTTAATTAAATTACTAGGACTTCTTTTATAGTTACATGGAAATCCGCAACTACTACTTTAGGTACGTATTGGTAAACCCTTGAAGAAATGAGAGGAAAATGATACCCTACAAATCACGTACATATATCAGGTGAATCACCTCTCCGATACACCAAATTACAAATTCAGAGTCTTGAAGACATAATTTTAATACATAAATAATTTCCTGACGACTTTCAATATAATAATGTCTTTTGAATGAAATAAAATTAGTTGTCATAAATTACTAGGATTTTGAATTTTATACAAGCTTCGTTACTTATTAAAAGAGTTAAAAAGATGAAGTCGTAACATATACTAGGATTTAGTTTTTATTAAAGTACTAGTTTTTGAACCTTGTACTGTACGGGTGGTGGCAAAAACTATTTTTAAAATAAAAGTTACGTTCTATTTTGATTTAGTAATTTACTAAATTATAGTAAATATTGAAATCAACGCAAAACATACAATATTACACAAAAATTTATCATTTAGAGAAAATTCTAGCCAAAATTTTTTATTCTCTAACACAACAATTATATTAGAATCTAAAAAATCACAATTGCATACATTCACAAGTAAATATTTATCTCTTTGTTAACCTTAATTCTTACAAAATCAACTACAAATATATTATTAGGATCAAAATCTCTCTTATACACGTAATACTTAGTTAACCAACCTAAATTGTAAAGAATAATCAAATAAATATACTTTACCCAGATATCTATGATATCTTAAATTATCAAACCGAAATTCTCTCATAAAATTGCGCCCAAATCAACTTAAAATTAACAACTTTTTATAATTCCAAATTAAATATTTTATATATGTTAAAATATTGTACCGAATAATTGTCTCTTAAAATTGCGCCCAAATCAACTGAAAATTAGCAACTAATATAATAAAGATATATAATGTACCCAAATATTGTTGATATGTTAAAATACCAAACCGAAATTTTCTTCTAAAATTGCGCCCATATAAACTTTAAATTAGCAACTAATATAGTAAATATACTGTACCCAAATATTTTTGACATGTTCAAAATTTCAAACCGAAATTCTCTCTCAAACTTGCGCCCAAAATCAACTTAAATTAACAACTAATATAGTAAATATACTATACCCAAATATTTTTGATATTTTAGAATATAAAATCGAAATTCTCTCCTAAAATTGCGCATAAAATCAACTTAAAAATAGCAACTAATATAGTAAATATTTTGTGAGATGATTCTGACTTCTCGTATATTCGTATATAACTTTTGATTACGTCAAAGTAAGAAAATAATCTTCTACTTCTTCCATTTCAATAATTTGTTTATCTCTTTCCCTCACAAAATAAAGAAAATGTACATATTTCTCAGAAATTTGCAAGGTGGAATTACCGAAACATTGATTTCAAAAATCCACACATAAAAATCAATCTGAAATAGAAGAAAATAGTCCATAAAAATCCGTACAACAATTTTCACACGTAGTGGTAATCTACGTACCCACTATATATATGGCCAAGAACATAAATCGTAATTCATTCTAATATACTATCAAAATATAAAATAATTATACAAATTCTCAAGTTTTTTCTTATCATTATTATTTGGTGCAAGTAGATCTTGGTTGCGCAAATAGCTTCATCTTCCCCACTCGACCAGTTAAATCCAACCATTTTTATTCTTATTGTGTTACCCCCAGTTCAGGTCACTAGCGATGAGAACAACGCTTCAGTCCCGGTGTAAAATAGGATGAAGGAAATTAAATGACATTTACGAAGTTTATGCATGTAATAAATGGGTGTTAACCCAATAAAAACACCTTATATATTTGTGATCATATATATGCAAACCACAATTTGCATTTTTATAATTCTTATGTATTGTGTACATTAATATATATGTTGAATCGTGTTGTTTTCAGTCCAAAATTTACAACATATACGAGGATGACATAATAAACCGACCAATGATAATCCTATAATAGGTATAAGTAGAGTGTTTTAATTTGTTAATTAAATTACTAGGACTTCTTTTATAGTTACATGGAAATCCGCAACTACTACTTTAGGTTCGTATTGGTAAACCCTTGAAGACATGAGAGGAAAATGATACCCTACAAATCACGTACATATATCAGGTGAATCACCTCTCCGATACACCAAATTAACAAATTCAGAGTCTTGAAGACATAATTTTAATACATAAATAATTTCCTGACGACTTTCAATATAATAATGTCTTTTGAATGAAATAAAATTAGTTGTCATAAATTACTAGGATTTTGAATTTTATACAAGCTTCGTTACTTATTAAAAGAGTTAAAAAGATGAAGTCGTAACATATACTAGGATTTAGTTGTAAAACCCCTCGCGAAAGCGGAAATATAAACACATAAAAGTACCAAAAATGCAGCGGAATTAAAACTTTTTAAAGATAAAACATGCATGCGAGAAGTCTTACGCTAAAACGTAAACTGAAACTGAAACCAAAAAGTAAATACATCAGCCGGGGATGGAACATCCCTACCGGCACCAAAACAAAAGTAACAAACTACGAGTCCAGCTAAACGACGTAAGGTAAGTCATGATGAACGGATCATCGCTCGCTAGCTCTCGTGAACCCATCTCCAACCAGCATGTACCTACATACATGAAAACATGTACGCCACAATCAGTGGGGAGTGACTAGAGTTCTCCTAGCCACCTTTTGTGACAACACGTAACATATAAAACAATACAGAATACTCCAACATATATCAACATGTGAAGCATAAACAACTCATCATCTGATCTCTTACTATCATGCGAATACCATGCACGGCTCTCAACTAACTTCATAAACAAATAGGAAGGAGAGCCGGTTTCCCTACTGGTTACCCAGTCGGGGGGTCTTTCAATCCAATTATTTATGAAACCGATCTAAGAGTCATCCAATGCCTTGGATGATTTAACCACAAACCATATAACAACAACAACATACCAAGCATATCTGACACTGTACCATCATCAAGGCAAGCAGATATAAAACAGCAAGTACAAAGGTTCAGAGGCGACATCTTAACGCATAACCTAGGTACTAAATTATTCAGCAAGTATAAAGGTTCAGAGGCGACATCTTAACGCATAACCTAAATACCAAGTTCACATTATCAAGCAAGGACTCAGAGGCGAAAACTCAACGCATGGACCGGCTAACACTGAACATTAGACTCAGAGGCGAAAACTCAACGCATGGACTAACATTCAATTCACTATCACAAGTAAGGAACTCAGAGGCGAAAACTCAACGCATGTTCCCCTACCACATCACAAGATACTAGACTCAGAGGCGAAAACTCAACGCATGTTCTAGCACCAAACACCTGCACTCCGGGTAAGGTATGACAACCTGACTGCCCCGTCGTGCAGTTGTTCTACTCGTCAGACTCAGAGGCGAAAACTCAAGGCATGTTCCGACGCGATCACTCATACATGTCTGGACTCAGAGGCGAAAACTCAACGCATGTCCCAGACACGACAAACAAACATGTATAGAACTCAGAGGCGAAAACTCAACGCATGGCTCCATACACGACAAACAAACACATATAGGGCTCAGAGGCGACATCTTAACGCATACCCCTATACATGACAAACAACCTACGTATTAAGTTCAGAGGCGACATCTTAACGCATAACTTAATATGCATCAAAACAATATCATCAAAGTCTATGAACTAAACCGTAGTTCTACCTTTAACTTCTAATCAACACTTAATTGACCTCGAGAACTAAGATGAGGGAGAGCCGGTTTCCCTTTCGGTTGCCCGACCGGGGGGTCTCTATCCTTACCCTATTCCCGAACCCAATAAAATGTTGCCCATCCTCCGGGGACCTCAAATATATGTCAAAGGTACACAAAACAAGTTTCAAGTAAAACCGATTAACCATTTGAAAGTTACGATCAAATTACGAAAAACCTCAAAATAGCCTACAGGGGTCCCCAGCCGGTCGGCAGGCAGCCGGTCGGCCGGCTGGTGACCTCTCAGCCTTCCTTCTTCCTTTTTCCAAAACAAAACAACACAAAGGCCTCCTAGCCGGTCGGCAGGCAGCCGGTCGGCCGGCTGGGAAAACCCTCCCCAAGCCTTCACAAAACTCGTAACCTTTCCCAAATGCACTCCCAGCCGGCTGGCAGGCGGCCGGTCTGCCGGCTGGACTCCCTTCCTAATCTAAGTTCTTCGCAACTAACACAACTCAAGTGACCACCAGCCGGTCGGCAGGCAGCCGGTCGGCAGGCAGCCGGTCGGCCGGCTGGCAGCCAAAACCCTTTTTCCTAAATTTACTAAAAACACCCAAATGCTCTCCCAGTCGGTCGACCGGCGGCCGGTCGGTCGACCGGCTCAGAGAGCCTGTAACCCAATTTCGCAAAAACGCAATTTATGCAAACTCCATTAATCGACCTACAACATTCAAATTTGCTACACAAGATGTTTACCCAACAATATCAAACATCAATTTCTACTCATCTACCAGCAAGTAAGTCCCATAACAATCCTCAAACGAATTTTAAGAGTATCCGTCGCAAAATGAGAAAAACTGAAATTATACTTTGAAGCATGTAACAATCAATTCAAGCATGAATTCTTCACCACAATATCACCTAAACATGTTACTAAGTCCGTAAATCATCAACTCAAACATAAATCAGAAACTATGACAAGATCAACAACAAAAGTGCTAATATTCACAAATAGGCCGAGTTTCTCATTATCGTCACCTTTAAGCTTATTCCGGCAGATGATCCTCCTCTACAATGTAAGAGTCCACGTCGGGATTGTCCAAGCCAACTCCTACAACATAGAAAATGGGTTTTTAAGCTCTTAAAACGGAACTAAGGAAAACAGGCCGATTTTTGAAGTCGATAAAATGAAAAACGAAAGTGATGGATGTCTTGGAAATTGAACGAGGATTCCGAAAATGTACTTACTTTCGCGATTCGATGAACGGATGATGAAGAAAGCTTGAAAAGAAGGAAAGGTTTTATGGAGGTTTTGAGGATGAATGTTGTTACAGTGAAATGATTTCTTGGAGAATAAGATGTCGACATATTGTTTATAAAGAGGACAAGTGAGTTGTCCTTTCCGAATAATTAAAATGGAACGGATATTTGAAACGGTTATAGAACTGAATACTTGAGTCGGATATTTAAACTATGCCAAGTTGTATTCGTCTTAAGAACTGGAGGTTCTTAAGACGGATCTTATTTATTTTCATAAAATTTCCGAATTAAATTATTAAAATATTATTTTGTTACGTAAAATAATTTAAAACGCTTAAATTAGATTTTACGAAAATACGGGATGTTACATTAGTTTTTATTAAAGTACTAGTTTTTGAACCTTGTACTGTACGGGTGGTGGCAAAAACTATTTTTAAAATAAAAGTTACGTTCTATTTTGATTTAGTAATTTACTAAATTATAGTAAATATTGAAATCAACGCAAAACATACAATATTACACAAACATTTATCATTTAGAGAAAATTCTAGCCAAAATTTTTTATTCTTTAACACAACAATTATATTAGAATCTAAAAAATCACAATTGCATACATTCACAAGTAAATATTTATCTCTTTGTTAACCTTAATTCTTACAAAATCAACTACAAATATATTATTAGGATCAAAATCTCTCTTATACACGTAATACTTAGTTAACCAACCTAAATTGTAAAGAATAATCAAATAAATATACTTTACCCAGATATCTATGATATCTTAAATTATCAAACCGAAATTCTCTCATAAAATTGCGCCCAAATCAACTTAAAATTAACAACTTTTTATAATTCCAAATTAAATATTTTATATATGTTAAAATATTGTACCGAATAATTGTCTCTTAAAATTGCGCCCAAATCAACTGAAAATTAGCAACTAATATAATAAAGATATATAATGTACCCAAATATTGTTGATATGTTAAAATACCAAACCGAAATTTTCTTCTAAAATTGCGCCCATATAAACTTTAAATTAGCAACTAATATAGTAAATATACTGTACCCAAATATTTTTGACATGTTAAAATATCAAACCGAAATTCTCCCTTCAAATTGCGTCCAAAATCAATTTAAATTAACAACTAATATAATAAATATACTATACCCAAATATTTTTGATATTTTAAAATATAAAATTGAAATTTTCTCCTATAATTGCGCCTAAAATCAACTTAAAAATAGCAACTAATATAGTAAATATTTTGTGAGATGATTCTGACTTCTCGTATATTCGTATATAACCTTTGATTACGTCACAATAAGAAAATAATCTTCTACTTCCTCCATTTCAATAATATGTTTATCTCTTTCCCTCACAAAATAAAGAAAATGTACATATTTTTCAGAAATTTGCAAGGTGGAATTCCTGAAACATTGATTTCAAAAATCCACACATAAAAATCAATCTGAAATAGAAGAAAATAGTCCATAAAAATCCGTACAATCATTTTCGCACGTAGTGGTAATCTACGTACCCACTATATATAGCCAAGAACATAAATTATAATTCATTCTAATATACCATCAAAATATACAATAATTATAAAAATTCTCAAGTTTTTTTTTTTATCATTATTATTTGTTGCAAGTTGATCTTGGTTGCGCAAATGGCTTCCTCTTCCCCACTCGACAAGTTAAATCCAACCATTTTTATTCTTATTGCATTACCCCCAGTTCAGGTCACTAGCGATGAGAACAACGCTTCAGTCCCGGTGTAAAATAGGATGAAGGAAATTAAATGGCATTTACGTAGTTTATGCATGTAATAAATGAGTGTTAACCCAATAAAAACAGCTTATATATTTGTGATCATATATATGCAAACCACAATTTGCATTTTTATAATTCTTATGTATTATGTGCATTATTATATATGTTGAATCGTGTTGTTTTCAGTCCAAAATTTACAACATATACGAGGATGATATAATAAACCGTCCAATGATAATCCTATAATAGGTATAAGTACAGTGTTATAATTTGTTAATTAAATTACTAGGACTTCTTTTATAGTTACAGGGAAATCCGCAACTATTGCTTTAGGTTCGTATTGGTAAACCCTTGAAGAAATGAGAGGAAAATGATACCCTACAAAATTACGTACATATATTAGCTGAATCACCTCTCCGATACACCAAATTGACAAATTCAGAGTCTTGAAGACATAGTTTTAATAAATAAATAATTTCCTGACGACTTTCAATATAATAGTGTCTTTTGAATTAAATAAAAGTACTTGTCATAAATTACTAAAATTTTGAATTTTATACAAGCTTCGTCACTTATTAAAATAGTTAAGAAGATGAAGTCGTAACAAATTACTAGGATTTTGTTTTTATTAAAGTACTAGTTTTTGAACCTGTGTACTGCACGGGTGGTGGCAAAAACTATTATCAAAATAAAAGTTACGTTCTATTTTGATTTAGTAAATTACTAAATTATAGTAAATATTAAAATCAACGCAAAACATACATTCTTACACAAAAATTTAACATTTAGAGAAAATTCTAGGCAAAATTTTTTAATCTCTAACACAACAATTATTTTAGAATCTAACAAATCACAATTGCTTACATTCACAAATAAATATTTATTTCTTTGTTAACCTTTATTCTTACAAAATCAACTACAAATATGTTATTAGGATAAAAATCTCTCTTATACACGTAATACTTAGTTAATCATCCAATATTTTAAAGAATAATCAAATAAATATACTGTACCCAGATATCTTTGATATCTTAAATTATCAAACCGAAATTCTCTCATAAAATTGCGCCCAAATCAACTTTAAATTAACAACTTTTTATAATTTCAAATTAAATATTTTTTATATGTTAAAATATTGTACCGAATAATTGTATCCTAAAATTGCGCCGAAATCAACTTAAAATTAGCAACTAATATAATAAAGATAATGTACCCAAATATTGTTGATATGTTAAAATATCTGTAAAACCCCTCGCGAAAGCGGAAATATAAACACATAAAAGTACCAAAATTGCAGCGGAATTAAAACTTTTAAAGATAGGACATGCGAGAAGTCTTAGACTGAAACGTAAACTGAAACTGAAACCAAATAGATAAGTAACAGTACTAAGTATCAACTGAAACATAAATAAATACATCAGCCGGGGATGGCACATCCCTACCGGCACCAAAACAAGAATAACAAAAGTCTAAGAGTCTAGCTAAGCGTAAACGGTTAGGTCAACTGATGAATGGATCATCACTCGCTAGCTCTCCTGTAACCCCGATCTCCAACCCTGCATGTACCTACATACATGAAAACATGTACGCCACAATCAGTGGGGAGTGACTAGAGTTCTCCTAGCCACCTTTTGTGACAACACGTAACATATAAACAATACAGAACACTCCAACATATATCAACATGTGAAGCATAAACATCTCATCATCTTATCTCTTACTAACATGCGAATACAGTGCACGGCTCTTAACCAACTTCATAAACAATTAGGAACGAGAGCCGGTTTCCCTACTGGTTACCCAGTCGGGGGGTCTTTCAATCCCACTATTTATGAAACCGAACAAGAGTCATCCAATGTCTTGGATGATTAAACCACAACTCAATAAACATTCAATAACTCATTTTTATCAAACCATCTCTGATACAAACCAACTCAAGGTAAGAAGATAACATCAGCAAGTAAAGGTTCAGCGGTCAACTTAAGACATAACCTATACCAAAACATTCAGCAAGTGTAAAGGTTCAGCGGTCAACTTAAGACATAACCTAAACACCAAAACATTCAGCAAGCAAGGACTCAGAGGCCAGCTTAAGGCATGGACCTGCCAATCAGCAAGACACTAGACTCAGCGGCCAACTTAAGGCATAGACTAGCATCCAAAAGTAAAGGACTCAGAGGCCAGCTTAAGGCATGTCCCTTCACCACATCACAAGGTACTAAACTCAGAGGCCAGCTTAAGGCATGTCCTAGCACCAAACATCTGCACTCCGGGTGAGGCGTTACGACCTAAATGCCCCGTTGTGCAGCTGCTCTACTCGTCAGACTCAGAGGCCAACTTAAGGCATGTTCCAACGCGATCACAATCATACATGTCTGGACTCAGAGGCCAGCTTAAGGCATGTCCCAGACACGACAAACATACACATATAGGGCTCAGAGGCCAGCTTAAGGCATATCCCCATATATGGCAAACGACTCACGTATTAAGCTCAGAGGCCAGCTTAAGGCATACCTTAATACGCATCAATACAATTTCATCCAAGTCTATGAACTAATCTATAGCTCTACTTTCTTAACCTCTAATCAACACTTAATTGATCCCGGAAACTAAGTTGAGGGAGAGCCGGTCTCCCTTCCGGTCGCCCGGCCGGGGGGTCTCTATCCTCACTCCATTCCCGAACCCAATATGATGTTGCCCATCCTCCGGGGACCTCAAATACATGCCAAAGGTACACAGAACAAGTTTCAAGTAAAACCGATTAACCATTTGAAAGTTACACTCAATTTACAAAATCCTCAAAAATAGCCTACGGGGTCCCCAGCCGGTCGGCAGGCAGCCGGTCGGCCGGCTGGTGACCTCCCAGCCTTCCTCCTTTCTTTTCAAAAACAGAACAACACAAAAGGCCTCCCAGCCGGTCGGCAGGCAGCCGGTCGGCCGGCTGGGAAGACCTTCCCAAGCCTTCTCGAACGAAACCATCCCCACATGTACTCCCAGCCGGCTGGCAGGCGGCCGGTCTGCCGGCTGGGCTCCCATCCTATATAAGTTTTTCGCAACAACACAAGGCAAAATGACTACCAGCCGGTCGGCAGGCGGCCGGTCGGCCGGCTGGCAGTCCTAGGCCATTTTTCCAAAAACGCGAGAAAGACACCTAAATGCTCTCCCAGCCGGTCGACCGGCGGCCGGTCGGTCGACCGGCTCAGAGAGCCTGTAACCAATTCGTGATTTTTCCAATCTTACTCAAACTTCACAATTCGACTTCTAAACTTCGATAGCACTACAAATTGTGTTTACCCACTAACATAAATCATCCAATACTATCAATTTACCAGAAAACAAGTCCCATAACAATCCTCAAACGATTTATACATGTATCCGTCGCAAAATGATAAAAACTGAAAATATGCTTAAGAACACTTAACAACAAGTTTAAGCATGAATTCTTCACAACAATCTCATCCTAAACATGTTACTAAATCCTTTGATCAATGTATAGCAACAAAAACATAAATCAACACAAGAATCACAACCAACATGCTAATATACACATAAAGGCCGAGTTTCTCATTATCGTCACCTTCAAGCTATTTCCGGCAAACGATCCTCCTCTACAACGTAAGTGTCCACGTCGGGATTGTCGAGACCAACTCCTATAACAGAGAAAACGGTTTAGAATCACCAAAAACGAATTAAAGGCAAAACAGCCTGTTCTTCGAGTTCAACGAAGTGAAAAACGAAAGTGATGGATGATTAGGAAATCGAACAAGGATTCCGAAAATGTTCTTACTTTTGCGTTTAGGTGAACGGATGATGGAGATCTTAGCAAAAGAAGGAAGTAAGGATGGAGGTTTTGTGATAAGTTTGTTTTACAGTGAAAGGATGGAATGTTGAGGATGAAGGTGAGTTATTATGTCGACATATGTGATTTTAGGGGTTTAAGGGTTTATGGGCTGTCCTTTCCGAGTCAATTAAATGGGTCGGACATTTGAACGGATATTTATCATTCGAGTTTAAGTTCATCAAGCAGTATTCGTCTTAAGGACTTAAGGTTCTTAAGACGGATCTCACTATTTAAATTAAAATCTTTCGAGATAAATTATTAAATTATTATTTCATTACTTAAAATAATTAGAACGCTTAAATTAGATTTTACGAAGATACGGGCTGTTACAATCACCCAATCTTCAAAAAGTTTCGTCCTCGAAACTCGAAGGTAGAAGTAAGTATGAAAACAACTAAAACTTTCAAAATGAACCAGCGGTTCATGACAACTCAAAACTTTATCTTCCAAGAGGTTTTTAAGGAGTAAAGATTTCAAGGTACAAGTCTCGTCACTGGACGTTGAGATCCTCGTTACGTATTCGAGAGTCCGACATTCCAAATCTGAGACAAGTCCCAAAATAAAATTAGTTAAAATTCCAAAATTACGTCGATTCGGGGTTGATGGGCACAGTACGGGTTATTAGACGTCTCCAATAACTCGTTCTAGTGGCTATCAACGCTGAAGTCTGTCAAATTGTAAAATATCCTGTTCTTCAAAATCAAGTTTTCTCCCAAATTAACTTTTATTTCTCAAAATTTTGAAGAGTACAATGGTAACCAAGACTAAAAGTTGTTTCCCACGGAAGAGAAAGCAGTTTCAACTTCTTAAAACAATTAAGCTTTTTCCCAAAAACAATGGATTTAAAGTCAACAATTGAGAAACAAGTTCCAAAACAGACGCTCGAGAGCGCGGAAACGGTCGCAGAGCTTATTTTGATAAGAAGGATTAGGGGTTCCAAGCCTCGCGGCTGTAAGGACACAAAAAGGAGGGTCGAAGGAACGGAACAATCAAGTCGAAGGTTAAAGAAGACGGTAACCTTTGCAAAACCTGGTTGCACTAACCGCTAAATTCACAATCGAAACATCCTTCCAACGATCCCTAGTATGTCCCAAAGGCGATTCCAGTAACCTCAATGCTCACAATGATTTGCGGTTCCTATTACCCCTATTTCATCCACAAAACAGGGCATTCCTCAACGAGAAGGTTTCCAAAACTCTGAATCGGAATTCTATTACCACCACAATGAATCATCAACTCAAGATATAGTATTCACTATCCTCTAACCTTAAATTCTGACCGTTCGATCCTAGCAATCTATTTCGCAAGGTTCAATATCCTAAATTCCCAAATTATTATCACGATGAGAATTCAAAACAAGATCTTATTAAGGTAACAACTTCCAAGTCAGGCACGTCTAGGACGGGTGGTCCTCATGACTAGTTCCTCAAAACGATTCGAATCTCAAGGTTCCTCGAAGTCGAAAGCAAGATTATCCTTTAAAATGATTTATTCCTCAAATATTGAGATAGCTCGTCTCAGATAGTTCCCAAATGACGATTCAACCAAACTCTCAGGCTACTCAACTCATGGGATGCATCTGCTAGACTTGTATCACAGTCCACAATAACCATACTCATATTAACGCGGTTCTGGACTTACATCTCTCCACAAATCATTCATTCTCAAACTGATGATGTATCCTAAATTTTCCTTTAGGTCTTTCATTAGATAAGTACTAAGATTCATTAAGTACCTTAAGGTCAACCGCTCAGTCACTTCCTCAAGTTCTCGTATATGTTCCAATGTTCTCATACCATTACTAACAACTCTCGTTCCTCAACTTCGAATAGCATTAGCTTGTCTCATTCAATTCAGACAACGTCCGTACCGTAAGTATATTCCTCAAAATCAATCTTTACTCTAAGTTCCTCGAGATCCTCAAATGGATATTCCAAACTCACAATTATCCATGATTCAGCAAGATTCTCACACCTAAGTCCAATCTAAAGCCACGTAAGACACTCTACTTAGCACAATTATCTCATCATTCACTTACTCTTCAAATTAGTAACATAACAACACTAGGGTTACCCAAAACATACTCAATAAGCTCTTTAGGTTTCTCCCCAAGTAACGACACTCTCCAAATCACAGTTTACAGCTAATTGCAAGAGGTTTCCAAGTTCATCCATGGTAGGTTACCGCACAAGGTGTTTTAGGGGAAGCAAGTTATCAGGTTGAGTCAGAAGGAAAGAAGACGGATTCCAAAGAAGATTAACAGGAATCTAAGGGAGGAGATTAAGATTTTAACGGTTACAAGCATATTAACCATAAATAAGACAGTAGGCATGAACATACCAGTCGGTGGGTCAGGATGGACTCCAGTTTCAGTCTGAAGTTGAACAGCTCTAGCTCCACTGGTCTCAGCCTCTAGGTCAGTAGCGATAGCTCCGTCGACGAAGGTTTTCCTCTCGGGGCACTCGAAGAAGCAATGTCCAGGCTTCTTGCAGGTGTAACATAAGTAAGGATCACCGCTACAGGTAACTCCAGGATGTAGAGCTTTGCGACACTTGAAACACTCTAGGGGAGCCTCTGTCGAGGGTTCCATGTCTCGATTCCGAGAAGTCTTGGCTCCGTTGGGTTCTCTCTTTCCTTGGGGGCACTGTTAAGAGAGGTGTCCTTGCCTTCTGCAACGGTAGCAAATGCGTGGTCTACCACGGCGGTTCTTGCCTGACCTAACTGTAGCAGGTTGCACGAGGAACTGTGGGTGTTTCCCCCTTCCAGGAGAAGAGGAGGAGGAAGGAGAACTAAGAGGTCTCTTGCTTCGACAGCTATGCAAAGGTGGTCGGGGAGGAGAGAAAGCTCTGGCTCTCTCGCAGTAGATCTCATAAGGGTCCTCCGCTCGCAAGACACTGTAGTAACTCTGGAAGTAAGAAGTCGGGTCACCACTGGCCACACTCCTAGTCTCGGCATTAAGCTTGCTCCGAAACAGGTAAGCTTTATCATCTTCTCTCTCAACTAGCTGGGGCACAAAGTGGATTAGCTCCTCAAATCGATTGGTGAAGGCTTGAACAGAAAGGGTTCCTTGGCGAAGGTTCATGAACTCGGTCATCTTATCCTGGCGGATGTCCCTATGGTAAAACCTCATGCCAAGAAGAGTCTTGAAACGACTCCAGGTGAAAGTAGGGTCACGAGTAGCAGGAGCACTGATCGTCAACCACCAACTTCTAGCCTCACGAACTAAGAACTGGGATGCTACTCGGATCTGATCCTCAGGTCGGACACCATAAATCATGAAGTTCCTTTCCATGTCAAAGAACCAAGCGGTGAGGGTCGCAGCACTGGTCTCTCCGTCGAATGTCTTAGCTGCATTCCTCCACATCTGTGTGATAGTCCAAGCAAATCCTCCAGGTTGGTTACTTCCCGTGGTTTGAGGTGAAGGGGAAGGCATAGATGACCTAGCTATGCAATCCTGAAGAGTTTGGATGAGGGCTTGTGTCTCAGCACTCTCGGCATCGGTTGGCTCTGTCATTCTTCAATCATAAGAGAGTGAACCGTTAGACGTATACCTAACAAGGCACAAACAGACTACAATATAAGTCCTTATATCTACCCCATCTCTCATTCATTATTTATTTATTTGGTCAAGTTAAGGTTAGGGGTCACATGAGTGCGTCGGGAGCAATAATGCTCTGATACCAACTGTAAAACCCCTCGCGAAAGCGGAAATATAAACACATAAAAGTACCAAAATTGCAGCGGAATTAAAACTTTTAAAGATAGGACATGCGAGAAGTCTTAGACTGAAACGTAAACTGAAACTGAAACCAAATAGATAAGTAACAGTACTAAGTATCAACTGAAACATAAATAAATACATCAGCCGGGGATGGCACATCCCTACCGGCACCAAAACAAGAATAACAAAAGTCTAAGAGTCTAGCTAAGCGTAAACGGTTAGGTCAACTGATGAATGGATCATCACTCGCTAGCTCTCCTGTAACCCCGATCTCCAACCCTGCATGTACCTACATACATGAAAACATGTACGCCACAATCAGTGGGGAGTGACTAGAGTTCTCCTAGCCACCTTTTGTGACAACACGTAACATATAAACAATACAGAACACTCCAACATATATCAACATGTGAAGCATAAACATCTCATCATCTTATCTCTTACTAACATGCGAATACAGTGCACGGCTCTTAACCAACTTCATAAACAATTAGGAACGAGAGCCGGTTTCCCTACTGGTTACCCAGTCGGGGGGTCTTTCAATCCCACTATTTATGAAACCGAACAAGAGTCATCCAATGTCTTGGATGATTAAACCACAACTCAATAAACATTCAATAACTCATTTTTATCAAACCATCTCTGATACAAACCAACTCAAGGTAAGAAGATAACATCAGCAAGTAAAGGTTCAGCGGTCAACTTAAGACATAACCTATACCAAAACATTCAGCAAGTGTAAAGGTTCAGCGGTCAACTTAAGACATAACCTAAACACCAAAACATTCAGCAAGCAAGGACTCAGAGGCCAGCTTAAGGCATGGACCTGCCAATCAGCAAGACACTAGACTCAGCGGCCAACTTAAGGCATAGACTAGCATCCAAAAGTAAAGGACTCAGAGGCCAGCTTAAGGCATGTCCCTTCACCACATCACAAGGTACTAAACTCAGAGGCCAGCTTAAGGCATGTCCTAGCACCAAACATCTGCACTCCGGGTGAGGCGTTACGACCTAAATGCCCCGTTGTGCAGCTGCTCTACTCGTCAGACTCAGAGGCCAACTTAAGGCATGTTCCAACGCGATCACAATCATACATGTCTGGACTCAGAGGCCAGCTTAAGGCATGTCCCAGACACGACAAACATACACATATAGGGCTCAGAGGCCAGCTTAAGGCATATCCCCATATATGGCAAACGACTCACGTATTAAGCTCAGAGGCCAGCTTAAGGCATACCTTAATACGCATCAATACAATTTCATCCAAGTCTATGAACTAATCTATAGCTCTACTTTCTTAACCTCTAATCAACACTTAATTGATCCCGGAAACTAAGTTGAGGGAGAGCCGGTCTCCCTTCCGGTCGCCCGGCCGGGGGGTCTCTATCCTCACTCCATTCCCGAACCCAATATGATGTTGCCCATCCTCCGGGGACCTCAAATACATGCCAAAGGTACACAGAACAAGTTTCAAGTAAAACCGATTAACCATTTGAAAGTTACACTCAATTTACAAAATCCTCAAAAATAGCCTACGGGGTCCCCAGCCGGTCGGCAGGCAGCCGGTCGGCCGGCTGGTGACCTCCCAGCCTTCCTCCTTTCTTTTCAAAAACAGAACAACACAAAAGGCCTCCCAGCCGGTCGGCAGGCAGCCGGTCGGCCGGCTGGGAAGACCTTCCCAAGCCTTCTCGAACGAAACCATCCCCACATGTACTCCCAGCCGGCTGGCAGGCGGCCGGTCTGCCGGCTGGGCTCCCATCCTATATAAGTTTTTCGCAACAACACAAGGCAAAATGACTACCAGCCGGTCGGCAGGCGGCCGGTCGGCCGGCTGGCAGTCCTAGGCCATTTTTCCAAAAACGCGAGAAAGACACCTAAATGCTCTCCCAGCCGGTCGACCGGCGGCCGGTCGGTCGACCGGCTCAGAGAGCCTGTAACCAATTCGTGATTTTTCCAATCTTACTCAAACTTCACAATTCGACTTCTAAACTTCGATAGCACTACAAATTGTGTTTACCCACTAACATAAATCATCCAATACTATCAATTTACCAGAAAACAAGTCCCATAACAATCCTCAAACGATTTATACATGTATCCGTCGCAAAATGATAAAAACTGAAAATATGCTTAAGAACACTTAACAACAAGTTTAAGCATGAATTCTTCACAACAATCTCATCCTAAACATGTTACTAAATCCTTTGATCAATGTATAGCAACAAAAACATAAATCAACACAAGAATCACAACCAACATGCTAATATACACATAAAGGCCGAGTTTCTCATTATCGTCACCTTCAAGCTATTTCCGGCAAACGATCCTCCTCTACAACGTAAGTGTCCACGTCGGGATTGTCGAGACCAACTCCTATAACAGAGAAAACGGTTTAGAATCACCAAAAACGAATTAAAGGCAAAACAGCCTGTTCTTCGAGTTCAACGAAGTGAAAAACGAAAGTGATGGATGATTAGGAAATCGAACAAGGATTCCGAAAATGTTCTTACTTTTGCGTTTAGGTGAACGGATGATGGAGATCTTAGCAAAAGAAGGAAGTAAGGATGGAGGTTTTGTGATAAGTTTGTTTTACAGTGAAAGGATGGAATGTTGAGGATGAAGGTGAGTTATTATGTCGACATATGTGATTTTAGGGGTTTAAGGGTTTATGGGCTGTCCTTTCCGAGTCAATTAAATGGGTCGGACATTTGAACGGATATTTATCATTCGAGTTTAAGTTCATCAAGCAGTATTCGTCTTAAGGACTTAAGGTTCTTAAGACGGATCTCACTATTTAAATTAAAATCTTTCGAGATAAATTATTAAATTATTATTTCATTACTTAAAATAATTAGAACGCTTAAATTAGATTTTACGAAGATACGGGCTGTTACAATCACCCAATCTTCAAAAAGTTTCGTCCTCGAAACTCGAAGGTAGAAGTAAGTATGAAAACAACTAAAACTTTCAAAATGAACCAGCGGTTCATGACAACTCAAAACTTTATCTTCCAAGAGGTTTTTAAGGAGTAAAGATTTCAAGGTACAAGTCTCGTCACTGGACGTTGAGATCCTCGTTACGTATTCGAGAGTCCGACATTCCAAATCTGAGACAAGTCCCAAAATAAAATTAGTTAAAATTCCAAAATTACGTCGATTCGGGGTTGATGGGCACAGTACGGGTTATTAGACGTCTCCAATAACTCGTTCTAGTGGCTATCAACGCTGAAGTCTGTCAAATTGTAAAATATCTTGTTCTTCAAAATCAAGTTTTCTCCCAAATTAACTTTTATTTCTCAAAATTTTGAAGAGTACAATGGTAACCAAGACTAAAAGTTGTTTCCCACGGAAGAGAAAGCAGTTTCAACTTCTTAAAACAATTAAGCTTTTTCCCAAAAACAATGGATTTAAAGTCAACAATTGAGAAACAAGTTCCAAAACAGACGCTCGAGAGCGCGGAAACGGTCGCAGAGCTTATTTTGATAAGAAGGATTAGGGGTTCCAAGCCTCGCGGCTGTAAGGACACAAAAAGGAGGGTCGAAGGAACGGAACAATCAAGTCGAAGGTTAAAGAAGACGGTAACCTTTGCAAAACCTGGTTGCACTAACCGCTAAATTCACAATCGAAACATCCTTCCAACGATCCCTAGTATGTCCCAAAGGCGATTCCAGTAACCTCAATGCTCACAATGATTTGCGGTTCCTATTACCCCTATTTCATCCACAAAACAGGGCATTCCTCAACGAGAAGGTTTCCAAAACTCTGAATCGGAATTCTATTACCACCACAATGAATCATCAACTCAAGATATAGTATTCACTATCCTCTAACCTTAAATTCTGACCGTTCGATCCTAGCAATCTATTTCGCAAGGTTCAATATCCTAAATTCCCAAATTATTATCACGATGAGAATTCAAAACAAGATCTTATTAAGGTAACAACTTCCAAGTCAGGCACGTCTAGGACGGGTGGTCCTCATGACTAGTTCCTCAAAACGATTCGAATCTCAAGGTTCCTCGAAGTCGAAAGCAAGATTATCCTTTAAAATGATTTATTCCTCAAATATTGAGATAGCTCGTCTCAGATAGTTCCCAAATGACGATTCAACCAAACTCTCAGGCTACTCAACTCATGGGATGCATCTGCTAGACTTGTATCACAGTCCACAATAACCATACTCATATTAACGCGGTTCTGGACTTACATCTCTCCACAAATCATTCATTCTCAAACTGATGATGTATCCTAAATTTTCCTTTAGGTCTTTCATTAGATAAGTACTAAGATTCATTAAGTACCTTAAGGTCAACCGCTCAGTCACTTCCTCAAGTTCTCGTATATGTTCCAATGTTCTCATACCATTACTAACAACTCTCGTTCCTCAACTTCGAATAGCATTAGCTTGTCTCATTCAATTCAGACAACGTCCGTACCGTAAGTATATTCCTCAAAATCAATCTTTACTCTAAGTTCCTCGAGATCCTCAAATGGATATTCCAAACTCACAATTATCCATGATTCAGCAAGATTCTCACACCTAAGTCCAATCTAAAGCCACGTAAGACACTCTACTTAGCACAATTATCTCATCATTCACTTACTCTTCAAATTAGTAACATAACAACACTAGGGTTACCCAAAACATACTCAATAAGCTCTTTAGGTTTCTCCCCAAGTAACGACACTCTCCAAATCACAGTTTACAGCTAATTGCAAGAGGTTTCCAAGTTCATCCATGGTAGGTTACCGCACAAGGTGTTTTAGGGGAAGCAAGTTATCAGGTTGAGTCAGAAGGAAAGAAGACGGATTCCAAAGAAGATTAACAGGAATCTAAGGGAGGAGATTAAGATTTTAACGGTTACAAGCATATTAACCATAAATAAGACAGTAGGCATGAACATACCAGTCGGTGGGTCAGGATGGACTCCAGTTTCAGTCTGAAGTTGAACAGCTCTAGCTCCACTGGTCTCAGCCTCTAGGTCAGTAGCGATAGCTCCGTCGACGAAGGTTTTCCTCTCGGGGCACTCGAAGAAGCAATGTCCAGGCTTCTTGCAGGTGTAACATAAGTAAGGATCACCGCTACAGGTAACTCCAGGATGTAGAGCTTTGCGACACTTGAAACACTCTAGGGGAGCCTCTGTCGAGGGTTCCATGTCTCGATTCCGAGAAGTCTTGGCTCCGTTGGGTTCTCTCTTTCCTTGGGGGCACTGTTAAGAGAGGTGTCCTTGCCTTCTGCAACGGTAGCAAATGCGTGGTCTACCACGGCGGTTCTTGCCTGACCTAACTGTAGCAGGTTGCACGAGGAACTGTGGGTGTTTCCCCCTTCCAGGAGAAGAGGAGGAGGAAGGAGAACTAAGAGGTCTCTTGCTTCGACAGCTATGCAAAGGTGGTCGGGGAGGAGAGAAAGCTCTGGCTCTCTCGCAGTAGATCTCATAAGGGTCCTCCGCTCGCAAGACACTGTAGTAACTCTGGAAGTAAGAAGTCGGGTCACCACTGGCCACACTCCTAGTCTCGGCATTAAGCTTGCTCCGAAACAGGTAAGCTTTATCATCTTCTCTCTCAACTAGCTGGGGCACAAAGTGGATTAGCTCCTCAAATCGATTGGTGAAGGCTTGAACAGAAAGGGTTCCTTGGCGAAGGTTCATGAACTCGGTCATCTTATCCTGGCGGATGTCCCTATGGTAAAACCTCATGCCAAGAAGAGTCTTGAAACGACTCCAGGTGAAAGTAGGGTCACGAGTAGCAGGAGCACTGATCGTCAACCACCAACTTCTAGCCTCACGAACTAAGAACTGGGATGCTACTCGGATCTGATCCTCAGGTCGGACACCATAAATCATGAAGTTCCTTTCCATGTCAAAGAACCAAGCGGTGAGGGTCGCAGCACTGGTCTCTCCGTCGAATGTCTTAGCTGCATTCCTCCACATCTGTGTGATAGTCCAAGCAAATCCTCCAGGTTGGTTACTTCCCGTGGTTTGAGGTGAAGGGGAAGGCATAGATGACCTAGCTATGCAATCCTGAAGAGTTTGGATGAGGGCTTGTGTCTCAGCACTCTCGGCATCGGTTGGCTCTGTCATTCTTCAATCATAAGAGAGTGAACCGTTAGACGTATACCTAACAAGGCACAAACAGACTACAATATAAGTCCTTATATCTACCCCATCTCTCATTCATTATTTGTTTATTTGGTCAAGTTAAGGTTAGGGGTCACATGAGTGCGTCGGGAGCAATAATGCTCTGATACCAACTGTAAAACCCCTCGCGAAAGCGGAAATATAAACACATAAAAGTACCAAAATTGCAGCGGAATTAAAACTTTTAAAGATAGGACATGCGAGAAGTCTTAGACTGAAACGTAAACTGAAACTGAAACCAAATAGATAAGTAACAGTACTAAGTATCAACTGAAACATAAATAAATACATCAGCCGGGGATGGCACATCCCTACCGGCACCAAAACAAGAATAACAAAAGTCTAAGAGTCTAGCTAAGCGTAAACGGTTAGGTCAACTGATGAATGGATCATCACTCGCTAGCTCTCCTGTAACCCCGATCTCCAACCCTGCATGTACCTACATACATGAAAACATGTACGCCACAATCAGTGGGGAGTGACTAGAGTTCTCCTAGCCACCTTTTGTGACAACACGTAACATATAAACAATACAGAACACTCCAACATATATCAACATGTGAAGCATAAACATCTCATCATCTTATCTCTTACTAACATGCGAATACAGTGCACGGCTCTTAACCAACTTCATAAACAATTAGGAACGAGAGCCGGTTTCCCTACTGGTTACCCAGTCGGGGGGTCTTTCAATCCCACTATTTATGAAACCGAACAAGAGTCATCCAATGTCTTGGATGATTAAACCACAACTCAATAAACATTCAATAACTCATTTTTATCAAACCATCTCTGATACAAACCAACTCAAGGTAAGAAGATAACATCAGCAAGTAAAGGTTCAGCGGTCAACTTAAGACATAACCTATACCAAAACATTCAGCAAGTGTAAAGGTTCAGCGGTCAACTTAAGACATAACCTAAACACCAAAACATTCAGCAAGCAAGGACTCAGAGGCCAGCTTAAGGCATGGACCTGCCAATCAGCAAGACACTAGACTCAGCGGCCAACTTAAGGCATAGACTAGCATCCAAAAGTAAAGGACTCAGAGGCCAGCTTAAGGCATGTCCCTTCACCACATCACAAGGTACTAAACTCAGAGGCCAGCTTAAGGCATGTCCTAGCACCAAACATCTGCACTCCGGGTGAGGCGTTACGACCTAAATGCCCCGTTGTGCAGCTGCTCTACTCGTCAGACTCAGAGGCCAACTTAAGGCATGTTCCAACGCGATCACAATCATACATGTCTGGACTCAGAGGCCAGCTTAAGGCATGTCCCAGACACGACAAACATACACATATAGGGCTCAGAGGCCAGCTTAAGGCATATCCCCATATATGGCAAACGACTCACGTATTAAGCTCAGAGGCCAGCTTAAGGCATACCTTAATACGCATCAATACAATTTCATCCAAGTCTATGAACTAATCTATAGCTCTACTTTCTTAACCTCTAATCAACACTTAATTGATCCCGGAAACTAAGTTGAGGGAGAGCCGGTCTCCCTTCCGGTCGCCCGGCCGGGGGGTCTCTATCCTCACTCCATTCCCGAACCCAATATGATGTTGCCCATCCTCCGGGGACCTCAAATACATGCCAAAGGTACACAGAACAAGTTTCAAGTAAAACCGATTAACCATTTGAAAGTTACACTCAATTTACAAAATCCTCAAAAATAGCCTACGGGGTCCCCAGCCGGTCGGCAGGCAGCCGGTCGGCCGGCTGGTGACCTCCCAGCCTTCCTCCTTTCTTTTCAAAAACAGAACAACACAAAAGGCCCCCCAGCCGGTCGGCAGGCAGCCGGTCGGCCGGCTGGGAAGACCTTCCCAAGCCTTCTCGAACGAAACCATCCCCACATGTACTCCCAGCCGGCTGGCAGGCGGCCGGTCTGCCGGCTGGGCTCCCATCCTATATAAGTTTTTCGCAACAACACAAGGCAAAATGACTACCAGCCGGTCGGCAGGCGGCCGGTCGGCCGGCTGGCAGTCCTAGGCCATTTTTCCAAAAACGCGAGAAAGACACCTAAATGCTCTCCCAGCCGGTCGACCGGCGGCCGGTCGGTCGACCGGCTCAGAGAGCCTGTAACCAATTCGTGATTTTTCCAATCTTACTCAAACTTCACAATTCGACTTCTAAACTTCGATAGCACTACAAATTGTGTTTACCCACTAACATAAATCATCCAATACTATCAATCTACCAGAAAACAAGTCCCATAACAATCCTCAAACGATTTATACATGTATCCGTCGCAAAATGATAAAAACTGAAAATATGCTTAAGAACACTTAACAACAAGTTTAAGCATGAATTCTTCACAACAATCTCATCCTAAACATGTTACTAAATCCTTTGATCAATGTATAGCAACAAAAACATAAATCAACACAAGAATCACAACCAACATGCTAATATACACATAAAGGCCGAGTTTCTCATTATCGTCACCTTCAAGCTATTTCCGGCAAACGATCCTCCTCTACAACGTAAGTGTCCACGTCGGGATTGTCGAGACCAACTCCTATAACAGAGAAAACGGTTTAGAATCACCAAAAACGAATTAAAGGCAAAACAGCCTGTTCTTCGAGTTCAACGAAGTGAAAAACGAAAGTGATGGATGATTAGGAAATCGAACAAGGATTCCGAAAATGTTCTTACTTTTGCGTTTAGGTGAACGGATGATGGAGATCTTAGCAAAAGAAGGAAGTAAGGATGGAGGTTTTGTGATAAGTTTGTTTTACAGTGAAAGGATGGAATGTTGAGGATGAAGGTGAGTTATTATGTCGACATATGTGATTTTAGGGGTTTAAGGGTTTATGGGCTGTCCTTTCCGAGTCAATTAAATGGGTCGGACATTTGAACGGATATTTATCATTCGAGTTTAAGTTCATCAAGCAGTATTCGTCTTAAGGACTTAAGGTTCTTAAGACGGATCTCACTATTTAAATTAAAATCTTTCGAGATAAATTATTAAATTATTATTTCATTACTTAAAATAATTAGAACGCTTAAATTAGATTTTACGAAGATACGGGCTGTTACAATATCAAACCGAAAATTTATCCTAAAATTGCCCATATAAACTTCAAATTAGCAATTAATAAAGTAAATATATTGTACCCAAATATTTTTGACATGTTAAAATATCAAACCAAAATTCTCTCTCAAAATTGCGCCCAAAATCAACTTAAATTAACAACTAATATAGTAAATATACTATACCCAAATATTTTTGATATTTTAGAATATAAAATCGAAATTCTCTCCTAAAATTGCGCATAAAATCAACTTAAAAATAGCAACTAATATAGTAAATATTTTGTGAGATGATTCTGACTTCTCGTATATTCGTATATAACTTTTGATTACGTCAAAGTAAGAAAATAATCTTCTACTTCCTCCATTTCAATAATTTGTTTATCTCTTTCCCTCACAAAATAAAGAAAATGTACATATTTCTTAGAAATTTGCAAGGTGGAATTCCCGAAACATTGATTTCAAAAATCCACACATAAAAATCAATCTGAAATAGAAGAAAATAGTCCATAAAAATCCGTACAACAATTTTCACACGTAGTGGTTATCTACGTACCCACTATATATATGGCCAAGAACATAAATCGTAATTCATTCTAATATACTATCAAAATAAAAAATAATTATACAAATTCTCAAGTTTTTTCTTATCATTATTATTTGTTGCAAGTAGATCTTGGTTGCGCAAATAGCTTCCTCTTCCCCACTCAACAAGTTAAATCCAACCATTTTTATTCTTATTGCGTTACCCCCAGTTCAGGTCACTAGCGATGAGAACAACGCTTCAGTCCCGGTGTAAAATACGATGAAGGAAATTAAATGGCATTTACGAAGTTTATGCATGTAATAAATGAGTGTTAACCCAATAAAAACACCTTATATATTTGTGATCATATATATGCAAACCACAATTTGCATTTTTATAATTCTTATGTAATGTGTACATTAATATATATGTTGAATCGTGTTGTTTTCAGTCCAAAATTTACAGCATATACGAGGATGACAAAATAAACCGACCAATGATAATCCTATAATAGGTATAAGTAGAGTGTTTTAATTTGTTAATTAAATTACTAGGACTTCTTTTATAGTTACTGTAACATCCCGTATTTTCGTAAAATCTAATTTAAGCATTTTAAGTATTTTAAGTAATAAAAATAATACTTTAGTAATTTATTTTGAAAGACTCTAATTTAATAAATAAGATCCGTCTTAAGAACCTCCAGTTCTTAAGACGAATACAACTTGGCATAATTAAATACCCGACTCAAGTATTCATTTCATAACCGTTTTAAATATCCGTAATCATTTAAGCAATTCGGAAAGGACAACTCTCTTGTCTCTTTATAAACCCTTATGTCGACAAACTCATCCTCCACATTTCATTTCACTGTAACAATTTTCATCTCAAAACCTCCATAAAACCTTCACTTCTTTTGCAAAGATCTTCATCATCCGTTCATCGAATCGCAAAAGTAAGTACATTTTCGGAATCCTCGTTCGATTTCCAAGACATCCATCACTTTCGTTTTTCATTTTGGCAACTTCGAAAAATAGGCTGTTTTGCCTTTAACTCGTTTTTAGCGTCTTTAAATCGTTTTCTTTGTTGTAGGAGTTGGTCTTGACGATCCCGACGTGGACTCTTACGTGGTTGAGGAGGATCAATCGCCGGAATAAGCTTAAAGGTGACGATAATGAGAAACTCGGCCTTTATTGTGTATATTAGCATGCTTGGTGATTTTGATGTTGTTCTTCTGATTTTATTCAAGTTCTATGATTATTGGACTTAGTATCATGATTAGGATGTATAATATGTGAAGAATTTATGATCCAAGATGTGGTTATGTGTTCCTTATTGCATTTTCAGTTTTTCCTAAATTGCGACGGATACTTGTTATTTCCATTTGAGGATTGTTATGGGGATTGTATGCTGATAAGATAGTGATATTAGTTGTGTATGATGTTGGGCAAATCATGCTTGTAGTAATTTCTGAAGTTTACATGTCGATTTATGAAGTTTTGTGAAGTTGGGAAATTGCGTTTTTCAGCGACAGGCTCTCTGAGCCGGTCGACCGACCGGCCGCCGGTCGACCGGCTGAGAGCGTTTCTTGGGATTTTTGTGTTTCACGCGAGACTTGAGACCATAGGAAATAAGTCTCCCAGCCGGCAGACCGGCCGCCTGCCAGCCGGCTGGGAGTGCGTTGTGTTGTATTTTGTAGTTTGGAAAACTTAAGGGTAGTTCCAGCCGGCAGACCGGCCGCCTGCCAGCCGGCTGGGAGTGCGTTTTTGTCGTTGCGTATTTTCAAGTTTTTAAGGAGGCTGAGTTCCCAGCCGGCCGACCGGCTGCCTGCCGACCGGCTGCCTGCCGACCGGCTGGGAGTTCGTGTATTGTTTCAGAAAAGAAAGAAGAGGCTGAGGTGGTCACCAGTCGGCCGACCGGCTGCCTGCCGACCGGCTGGGGACCCCTGTAAGCTATTGTGAGTTTTTCGTAATTTGATCGTAACTTTCAAACGGTTTATCAGTTTTACTTGAAACTTGTTTTGTGTACCTTTGACATGTATTTGAGGTCCCCGGAGGATGGGCAACATTATATTGGGTTCGGGAATATAGTGAGGATAGAGACCCCCCGGTCGGGTAACCGAAAGGGAAACCGGCTCTCCCTCATCCTAGTTCTCGAGGTCAATTAAGTGTTGATTAGAAGTTAAAGGTAGAACTATAGAGTAGTTCATAGACTTGAATGATATTGTTTTGTTGCGTATTAAGTTATGCGTTAAGATGTCGCCTCTGAACTTACTACGTAGGTTGTTTGTCATGTATAGGGGTATGCGTTGAGTTTTCGCCTCTGAGCCCTATATGTGTTTGTTTGTCGTGTATGGAGCCATGCGTTGAGTTTTCGCCTCTGAGTTCTATACATGTCTGTTTGTCGTGTCTGGGACATGCGTTGAGTTTTCGCCTCTGAGTCCAGACATGTATGTGTGATCGCGTCAGGACATGCCTTAAGCTGGCCTCTGAGTCTGACGAGTAGAGCAACTGCACGACGGGGCAGTCAGGTTGTCATACCTTACCCGGAGTGCAGGTGTTTGGTGCTAGAACATGCGTTGAGTTTTCGCCTCTGAGTCTAGTATCTTGTGATGTGGTAGGGGAACATGCGTTGAGTTTTCGCCTCTGAGTTCCTTACTTGTGATAGTGATTTGAATGTTAGTCCATGCGTTGAGTTTTTGCCTCTGAGTCTAATGTTCAGTGATAGCCGGTCCATGCGTTGAGTTTTCGCCTCTGAGTCCTTGCTTGATGATGTGAACTTGGTATTAGGGTTATGCGTTAAGATGTCGCCTCTGAACCTTTATACTTGCTGAATGATTTAGTACCTAGGTTATGCGTTAAGATGTCGCCTCTGAACCTTTGTACTTGCTGTTTATATCTGCTTGCCTTGATGATGGTACAGTGTCAGATATGCATAGTTTGTTATCGTTGTTATGAGTTGTGGTTAAATCATCCAAGGCATTGGATGACTCTTAGTTCGGTTTCATAAATGATTAGATTGAAAGACCCCCCGACTGGGTAACCAGTAGGGAAACCGGCTCTCCTTCTTATCCGTTTATGAAGTTGGTTGAGAGCCGTGCATGGTAATCGCATGATAGTAAGATAAGATGATGAGATGTTTATGCTTCACATGTTATATATGTTGGAGTGTTCTGTTTTATTTTATGTGTTACGTGTTGTCACAAAAGGTGGCTAGGAGAACTCTAGTCACTCCCCACTGATTGTGGCGTACATGTTTTTCATGTATGTAGGTACATGCAGGGTTGGAGATCAGGGTTACAGGAGAGCTAGCGAGTGATGATCCATTCATCAGTTGACTTACCGTTTACGCTTAGCTAGACTCTTAGACTTTTGTTGTTTACATTTTGGTGCCTGTAGGGATGTTCCATCCCAGGCTGTGTATATATTTCATTTCCGCACTTAGAACTGCTACTTATCTATTGTTGTTTATATCAGTTCTGTTTTCAGTTTCAGTTTAAAGCTTCTCGCATGTTGTTTTATCTTCTAAAAAGTTTTAATTCCGCTGCATTTTTTGGTACTTTTATGTGTTTATATTTCCGCTTTCGCGAGGGGTTTTACAGTTGGTATCAGAGCATTATTGCTCCCGACGCACTCATGTGACCCCCAACCTTAACTTGACCAAGTAAGCAAATAATGAATGAGAGATGGGTAGATCTAAGGACTTATTTGTAGTCTATTTGTGATTGCTAATTGTTAAGCTAACCCTTGTTTTCTCTTTTAAAGATGGTGAGACCCAGAGCTGCCGATAACATCGTGCTACAAGCAATTCAGCATTTGCTTGAGACTCAGAGACAGCAAGCGGGGAATGTTCCACCTCCTCCACCGCCGGGTGGCGAGACTAATCGTCCGGGTAGCTTTTCCTGGATTGCCTCTCAGATGTCCCGAAGCCATGTTAGGACCTATGGAGGCGAGGCTGACCCAGTAGCCCTCACAGAGTGGTTTAGAGAGATGGAAAAGAGCTTCACCTTATACTCAGTCGTTAGGGAGGATAGAGTGCGTTTAGCCGCTCACTTCCTGACATTGGAGGCTGACCGTTGGTGGGCATTGACTGGACCTACCGCTGTTCTTGACCCGATGTTCGATTGGGAGGCTTTCAAAGACAGGCTTGAGGCGAGGTTCTACCCCAAGGAGTTGAGATCGCAGAGGTTGAAAGAATTTATGGATTTGAAACAAGGGAAGATGACCGTTCAAGAATTCACTGACAAGTTCAACCAGTTAGCTCACTTTGCATCGAGATTTGTTCGTGATGAGGCGGAGAGGGTGTATTTCTACCGAGGGAAGCTAGGGCCGAGGATTGAGAGTATGGTTCGTCGTGACTCTACTTCTTTTGTGGAGGTTTATGACGATGCTATTTGGGCCGAGAGTTCTATTCGTGCCATTGATGCTGAGACCCGTGCCGCTACTTCCAGTTTCACTTCTCACCAGAGATCCGTGTACCAGGGGAAGAGACCATTTGTTCCTTCTACTTCTTCACCTTCTTCCCAGAAGAAGCGTTTTGAGAGGTTCTCTGCTCCGGTTGCTAAGACCACATTTCACACCGACACTGCTTCTACTGTTTGCCGCCGTTGTGGTAAACCGCTTCATCCAGGGTTTGATTGCTTCAAGAATGCCTATAAGTGTTATACTTGTAATGGATTTGGGCATAGATCCTTCGATTGTCCTGAGAAGAATACCGTTCTTGGCAAGGCTGCCACTGCTGCTGCAGCAACCCGAGGAGGAAAACCGAAGGGGAAGATCTTTGTGATGACTAGGGCTGAGGCAGAGGCTCATCCAGATATTGTTGCTGGTATCTTTTCTGTTCTTGGCGCTGAGTGCCTTATTTTATTCGATACTGGAGCCTCGTTATCATTTATATCGACTCAGTTCGCCGATCGTCTAGCTCTTGAGTCTTCATTGGTAGAGGAGACTTCCATTTCCTTACCTTCTGGAGACGTGTTTTCCTGCTCTTCGTCCCATAGGGATGTTCCTATTGTTATTGGTCAAGCCACATTTCCTGCGGACTTACTGAGATTTCCTCTCGAGGAGTTTGATATTATCCTCGGTATGGATTGGTTATCGCGATACCATGCTCGCTTCGAGTGTCGCGACCAGAAAATCTGCTTGAGGAGTTCTTCAGGAGTTCGTGTTTCCTATAGGGGAACTCGCCCTCAAAAGGGTGTTCGTGTCATCTCTTCGATGAAAGCTTCTCATCTTCTTAGGAAGGGTTGCCAAGCCTTCCTGTGTGTTGTTGCAGCTGCTAAACCATCGCTACCGAAGCTTGAAGATGTAGCCATTGTTCGTGAGTATCCAGATGTGTTCCCAGATGATTTGCCAGGGATACCGCCAGAGAGAGATGTGGAGTTTACTATTGAGCTTGTTCCAGGTACCGGACCGATTTCTAAAGCTCCTTACCGTATGGCTCCGCCAGAGTTGAAAGAGTTGAAGCAGCAATTGGAAGAGATGATCGAGAAAGGTTTCATTAGACCTAGTGCTTCTCCGTGGGGTGCTCCCGTTCTGTTCGTCAAGAAGAAAGATGGTTCCATGAGATTGTGCATTGACTATAGAGAGCTGAACCGAGTGACCGTGAAGAATCGATACCCTTTGCCTAGAATAGATGATTTGTTCGATCAGTTGAGAGGTGCTTCGAGGTTTTCTAAGATTGATCTTCGATCGGGTTATCATCAGATTCCAGTGAGAGAGGCTGATATTGCAAAGACTGCTTTTCGTACCAGATATGGTCATTATGAGTTTGTAGTCATGCCATTTGGGTTGACTAATGCACCGGCGATTTTTATGGATCAGATGAACCGTACCTTCAGTGAGTATCTTGACACTTGCGTTGTGGTTTTCATTGATGACATCTTGATATATTCGAAGACCGATGAGGAACATGCTGAGCATCTTCGATTGATTCTAGGGATTCTGCGCAAACAGAAATGGTTCGCAAAGTTTTCGAAGTGTGAATTTTGGCTCTCGAAGGTTGCCTTTTTAGGACATGTGATATCCAGCGAGGGTGTGATGGTAGATCCCGCGAAGATAGAGGCTGTGGTTGATTGGGAGAGTCCCAAGGATGTTGGAGAGATCCGTAGCTTTTTGGGTTTGGCTGGTTATTATCGTAGATTCGTTGAGGATTTCTCGAGATTGGCTCGCCCGATGACTCAGTTGCTGAAGAAAGAAGCCAAATTTGTGTGGACCGACAAGTGTGAGAGTTCCTTCCAGGAGTTGAAGTCCAGATTGACTTCCGCCCCTGTGTTAGCTTTGCCAGAGATCGGAGTGGACTTTGATGTGTATTGTGATGCTTCGATGTTAGGACTTGGATGCGTACTGATGCAGAGTAGTAAGGTGATAGCCTACTCCTCTAGACAGTTGAGAGTTCATGAGGTGAATTATCCGACACATGATTTGGAGTTGGCTGCAGTTGTTCATGCTTTGAAGATGTGGCGTCATTACCTGATCGGATCCCATTGCCGTATTTTCACAGATCATAAGAGTCTTAAGTATATTTTCACACAGAAAGACCTTAACATGAGACAGAGACGTTGGCTAGAGTTGGTGAAAGATTACGACATTGAGTTGTTATATCATGAGGGAAAAGCCAATGTAGTTGCAGATGCGCTTAGCCGCAAGACTTCTCACTCGTTGAGTGCCATGAGAGTATTGCCTGATGAGTTGTGTTCCGAGTTCCGGAAGCTGAGATTAGAGATGGTGGGCAGTGGTTTTGATTGGTTAGCTGCTATGTCTGCCGAGCCGTCCTTATATTGGGAAATTCGCCGGAGTTTGCCTTCAGATGCCGATTTCAAGAAGTTCGAGGCTAAGATTTCGAGTGGTGTTGCGCCTGAGTTGGTGATTGATGCTGATGGTTTCCTTAGGTTCCGTGGTAGGGTGTATGTTCCGGATGTGCCAGATTTGAGGAAGAAAGTTCTTGATGAGGCTCATTTGTCACCGTATTCCGTTCATCCGGGAGGAGAGAAGATGCATAAGGATTTGAGGCTTACGTTTTGGTGGCCTGGTATGAAGAAGGAGATCTTGGATTATGTTAGTAGGTGCTTGACTTGTCAACAAGTCAAGATAGAGCATAGGAGACCTGGTGGTTTGCTACAGCCGCTTCCCGTTCCTCAGTGGAAGTGGGAGTGCATATCTATGGATTTTGTTACTGCTTTGCCTAAGACTGTGGGAAGCAAAGATGCGATTTGGGTTATTGTTGATCGTCTAACTAAGTGTGCTAGATTCGTGTCGATCAGAGAGACATGGGATATGGACCGTTTAGCCAGGGCTTATATTGCTGAGATAGTCCGATATCATGGTGTCCCGAGGGAGATCGTTTCAGATCGTGATCCGAGGTTTTGTTCCAGGTTCTGGAAGGCTTTGCAGGAGGCTATGGGTAGCCGTTTGTTGATGAGTACCGCATTTCATGCCGCGACCGATGGTCAGTCCGAGAGGACTATACAGACATTAGAGGATTTGCTCCGTGCTTGTGCCCTTGATTTTCAGAGTTCTTGGGAGCAGAGTTTGCCGTTGGTGGAGTTTTCTTACAACAACAGTTATCATGCTTCCATTGGTATGGCTCCGTACGAGGCTCTTTATGGTAGGAAGTGCCGTAGTCCGATTTGTTGGGACCAGGCTAGTGATGTTCGTGACCTTGGACCGGACCAGTTAGCTGTTACTATTGATCAGGTTCAGCTTATCAGAGGTAGGATGAAGGCCGCACAGGACCGGCAGAAATCCTATGCTGATGTTCGCCGTAGACCCTTAGAGTTTGAGGTGGGTGATCGAGTGTTCTTGAGAGTTTCTCCGATGAAAGGCGTCAAGAGATTTGGAGTTAAGGGCAAGTTGAGCCCTAAGTATATTGGACCTTTTGAGATTGTGAAGAGGATTGGTGCTGCTGCTTACCGATTGGACTTGCCTCCTAGTTTGGGCAAGGTTCATAGCGTTTTTCATGTTTCCCAGCTCCGCAGATACATTAGTGACCCGAGTCATGTTTTGCCTAGAGAGATCGAGAACTTGGAGCCGAGTCTTGCTTTCGAGGAGCGTCCAGTGAAGATCCTTGACCGTCAGGATAGGAAGCTTAGGAGCAAGGTAGTGCCGCTAGTGAAGATCCTTTGGCGTTGCGGTGATGTTGAGGAGCAGACGTGGGAGACTGAGGCATCGATGCGTATCGCGCATCCTTCTCTTTTCGATTGAGGTATAGTATATAGATTTATACCCGTTCGAGTTTCGAGGACGAAACTTTTTGAAGTTGGGGTGATTGTAACATCCCGTATTTTCGTAAAATCTAATTTAAGCATTTTAAGTATTTTAAGTAATAAAAATAATACTTTAGTAATTTATTTTGAAAGACTCTAATTTAATAAATAAGATCCGTCTTAAGAACCTCCAGTTCTTAAGACGAATACAACTTGGCATAATTAAATACCCGACTCAAGTATTCATTTCATAACCGTTTTAAATATCCGTAATCATTTAAGCAATTCGGAAAGGACAACTCTCTTGTCTCTTTATAAACCCTTATGTCGACAAACTCATCCTCCACATTTCATTTCACTGTAACAATTTTCATCTCA
The DNA here is from genome assembly GCA_029255685.2 of Silene conica. Lineage (NCBI taxonomy): Eukaryota > Viridiplantae > Streptophyta > Magnoliopsida > Caryophyllales > Caryophyllaceae > Silene > Silene conica. The sequence continues at coordinate 85,557,713 of CM055314.2, forward strand.
AAACCTCCATAAAACCTTCACTTCTTTTGCAAAGATCTTCATCATCCGTTCATCGAATCGCAAAAGTAAGTACATTTTCGGAATCCTCGTTCGATTTCCAAGACATCCATCACTTTCGTTTTTCATTTTGGCAACTTCGAAAAATAGGCTGTTTTGCCTTTAACTCGTTTTTAGCGTCTTTAAATCGTTTTCTTTGTTGTAGGAGTTGGTCTTGACGATCCCGACGTGGACTCTTACGTGGTTGAGGAGGATCAATCGCCGGAATAAGCTTAAAGGTGACGATAATGAGAAACTCGGCCTTTATTGTGTATATTAGCATGCTTGGTGATTTTGATGTTGTTCTTCTGATTTTATTCAAGTTCTATGATTATTGGACTTAGTATCATGATTAGGATGTATAATATGTGAAGAATTTATGATCCAAGATGTGGTTATGTGTTCCTTATTGCATTTTCAGTTTTTCCTAAATTGCGACGGATACTTGTTATTTCCATTTGAGGATTGTTATGGGGATTGTATGCTGATAAGATAGTGATATTAGTTGTGTATGATGTTGGGCAAATCATGCTTGTAGTAATTTCTGAAGTTTACATGTCGATTTATGAAGTTTTGTGAAGTTGGGAAATTGCGTTTTTCAGCGACAGGCTCTCTGAGCCGGTCGACCGACCGGCCGCCGGTCGACCGGCTGAGAGCGTTTCTTGGGATTTTTGTGTTTCACGCGAGACTTGAGACCATAGGAAATAAGTCTCCCAGCCGGCAGACCGGCCGCCTGCCAGCCGGCTGGGAGTGCGTTGTGTTGTATTTTGTAGTTTGGAAAACTTAAGGGTAGTTCCAGCCGGCAGACCGGCCGCCTGCCAGCCGGCTGGGAGTGCGTTTTTGTCGTTGCGTATTTTCAAGTTTTTAAGGAGGCTGAGTTCCCAGCCGGCCGACCGGCTGCCTGCCGACCGGCTGGGAGTTCGTGTATTGTTTCAGAAAAGAAAGAAGAGGCTGAGGTGGTCACCAGCCGGCCGACCGGCTGCCTGCCGACCGGCTGGGGACCCCTGTAAGCTATTGTGAGTTTTTCGTAATTTGATCGTAACTTTCAAACGGTTTATCAGTTTTACTTGAAACTTGTTTTGTGTACCTTTGACATGTATTTGAGGTCCCCGGAGGATGGGCAACATTATATTGGGTTCGGGAATATAGTGAGGATAGAGACCCCCCGGTCGGGCAACCGAAAGGGAAACCGGCTCTCCCTCATCCTAGTTCTCGAGGTCAATTAAGTGTTGATTAGAAGTTAAAGGTAGAACTATAGAGTAGTTCATAGACTTGAATGATATTGTTTTGTTGCGTATTAAGTTATGCGTTAAGATGTCGCCTCTGAACTTAATACGTAGGTTGTTTGTCATGTATAGGGGTATGCGTTGAGTTTTCGCCTCTGAGCCCTATATGTGTTTGTTTGTCGTGTATGGAGTCATGCGTTGAGTTTTCGCCTCTGAGTTCTATACATGTCTGTTTGTCGTGTCTGGGACATGCGTTGAGTTTTCGCCTCTGAGTCCAGACATGTATGTGTGATCGCGTCAGGACATGCCTTAAGCTGGCCTCTGAGTCTGACGAGTAGAGCAACTGCACGACGGGGCAGTCAGGTTGTCATACCTTACCCGGAGTGCAGGTGTTTGGTGCTAGAACATGCGTTGAGTTTTCGCCTCTGAGTCTAGTATCTTGTGATGTGGTAGGGGAACATGCGTTGAGTTTTCGCCTCTGAGTTCCTTACTTGTGATAGTGATTTGAATGTTAGTCCATGCGTTGAGTTTTCGCCTCTGAGTCTAATGTTCAGTGATAGCCGGTCCATGCGTTGAGTTTTCGCCTCTGAGTCCTTGCTTGATGATGTGAACTTGGTATTAGGGTTATGCGTTAAGATGTCGCCTCTGAACCTTTATACTTGCTGAATGATTTAGTACCTAGGTTATGCGTTAAGATGTCGCCTCTGAACCTTTGTACTTGCTGTTTATATCTGCTTGCCTTGATGATGGTACAGTGTCAGATATGCATAGTTTGTTATCGTTGTTATGAGTTGTGGTTAAATCATCCAAGGCATTGGATGACTCTTAGTTCGGTTTCATAAATGATTAGATTGAAAGACCCCCCGACTGGGTAACCAGTAGGGAAACCGGCTCTCCTTCTTATCCGTTTATGAAGTTGGTTGAGAGCCGTGCATGGTAATCGCATGATAGTAAGATAAGATGATGAGATGTTTATGCTTCACATGTTATATATGTTGGAGTGTTCTGTTTTATTTTATGTGTTACGTGTTGTCACAAAAGGTGGCTAGGAGAACTCTAGTCACTCCCCACTGATTGTGGCGTACATGTTTTTCATGTATGTAGGTACATGCAGGGTTGGAGATCAGGGTTACAGGAGAGCTAGCGAGTGATGATCCATTCATCAGTTGACTTACCGTTTACGCTTAGCTAGACTCTTAGACTTTTGTTGTTTACATTTTGGTGCCTGTAGGGATGTTCCATCCCAGGCTGTGTATATATTTCATTTCCGCACTTAGAACTGCTACTTATCTATTGTTGTTTATATCAGTTCTGTTTTCAGTTTCAGTTTAAAGCTTCTCGCATGTTGTTTTATCTTCTAAAAAGTTTTAATTCCGCTGCATTTTTTGGTACTTTTATGTGTTTATATTTCCGCTTTCGCGAGGGGTTTTACAGTTACATGGAAATCCGCAACTACTAATACTTTAGGTTCGTATTGGTAAACCCTTGAAGAAATGAGAGGAAAATGATACCCTACAAATCACGTACATATATCAGGTGAATCACCTCTCCGATACACCAAATTAACAAATTCAGAGTCTTGAAGACATAATTTTAATACATAAATAATTTCCTGACGACTTTCAATATAATAATGTCTTTTGAATGAAATAAAATTAGTTGTCATAAATTACTAGGATTTTGAATTTTAAACAAAGCTTCGTTACTTATTAAAAGAGTTAAAAATATGAAGTCGTAACATATACTAGGATTTAGTTTTTATTAAAGTACTAGTTTTTGAACCTTGTACTGTACGGGTGGTGGCAAAAACTATTTTTAAAATAAAATTTACGTTCTATTTTGATTTAGTAATTTACTAAATTATAGTAAATATTGAAATCAACGCAAAACATACAATATTACACAAAAATTTATCATTTAGAGAAAATTCTAGCCAAAATTTTTTATTCTTTAACACAACAATTATATTAGAATCTAAAAAATCACAATTGCTTACATTCACAAGTAAATATTTATCTCTTTGTTAACCTTAATTCTTACAAAATCAACTACAAATATATTATTAGGATCAAAATCTCTCTTATACACGTAATACTTAGTTAACCAACCTAAATTGTAAAGAATAATCAAATAAATATACTTTACCCAGATATCTATGATATCTTAAATTATCAAACCGAAATTCTCTCATAAAATTGCGCCCAAATCAACTTAAAATTAACAACTTTTTATAATTCCAAATTAAATATTTTATATATGTTAAAATATTGTACCGAATAATTGTCTCTTAAAATTGCGCCCAAATCAACTGAAAATTAGCAACTAATATAATAAAGATATATAATGTACCCAAATATTGTTGATATGTTAAAATACCAAACCGAAATTTTCTTCTAAAATTGCGCCCATATAAACTTTAAATTAGCAACTAATATAGTAAATATACTGTACCCAAATATTTTTGACATGTTAAAATATCAAACCGAAATTCTCCCTTCAAATTGCGTCCGAAATCAACTTAAATTAACAACTAATATAATAAATATACTATACCCAAATATTTTTGATATTTTAAAATATAAAATTGAAATTTTCTCCTATAATTGCGCCAAAAATCAACTTAAAAATAGCAACTAATATAGTAAATATTTTGTGAGATGATTCTGACTTCTCGTATATTCGTATATAACCTTTGATTACGTCACAATAAGAAAATAATCTTCTACTTCCTCCATTTCAATAATATGTTTATCTCTTTCCCTCACAAAATAAAGAAAATGTACATATTTTTCAGAAATTTGCAAGGTGGAATTCCCGAAACATTGATTTCAAAAATCCACACATAAAAATCAATCTGAAATAGAAGAAAATAGTCCATAAAAATCCGTACAATCATTTTCGCACGTAGTGGTAATCTACGTACCCACTATATATAGCCAAGAACATAAATTATAATTCATTCTAATATACCATCAAAATATACAATAATTATAAAAATTCTCAAGTTTTTTTTTATCATTATTATTTGTTGCAAGTTGATCTTGGTTGCGCAAATGGCTTCCTCTTCCCCACTCGACAAGTTAAATCCAACCATTTTTATTCTTATTGCATTACCCCCAGTTCAGGTCACTAGCGATGAGAACAACGCTTCAGTCCCGGTGTAAAATAGGATGAAGGAAATTAAATGGCATTTACGTAGTTTATGAATGTAATAAATGAGTGTTAACCCAATAAAAACAGCTTATATATTTGTGATCATATATATGCAAACCACAATTTGCATTTTTATAATTCTTATGTATTATGTGCATTATTATATATGTTGAATCGTGTTGTTTTCAGTCCAAAATTAACAACATTTACGAGGATGATATAATAAACCGTCCAATGATAATCCTATAATAGGTATAAGTACAGTGTTATAATTTGTTAATTAAATTACTAGGACTTCTTTTATAGTTACAGGGAAATCCGCAACTATTGCTTTAGGTTCGTATTGGTAAACCCTTGAAGAAATGAGAGGAAAATGATACCCTACAAAATTATGTACATATATTAGCTGAATCACCTCTCCGATTCACCAAATTGACAAATTCAGAGTCTTGAAGACATAGTTTTAATACATAAATAATTTCCTGACGACTTTCAATATAATAGTGTCTTTTGAATTAAATAAAATTACTTGTCATAAATTACTAAATTTTTTAATTTTATACAAGCTTCGTCACTTATTAAAATAGTTAAGAAGATGAAGTCGTAACAAATTACTAGGATTTTGTTTTTATTAAAGTACTAGTTTTTGAACCTGTGTACTGCACAGGTAGTGGTGGCAAAAACTATTATTAAAATAAAAGTTACGTTCTATTTTGATTTAGTAAATTACTAAATTATAGTAAATATTAAAATCAACGCAAAACATACATTCTTACACAAAAATTTAACATTTAGAGAAAATTCTAGGCAAAATTTTTTAATCTCTAACACAACAATTATTTTAGAATCTAACAAATCACAATTGCTTACATTCACAAATAAATATTTATCTCTTTGTTAACCTTTATTCTTACAAAATCAACTACAAATATGTTATTAGGATAAAAATCTCTCTTATACACGTAATACTTAGTTAATCATCCAATATTTTAAAGAATAATCAAATAAATATACTGTACCCAGATATCTTTGATATCTTAAATTATCAAACCGAAATTCTCTCATAAAATTGCGCCCAAATCAACTTTAAATTAACAACTTTTTATAATTTCAAATTAAATATTTTTTATATGTTAAAATATTGTACCGAATAATTGTATCCTAAAATTGCGCCCAAATCAACTTAAAATTAGCAACTAATATAATAAAGATAATGTACCCAAATATTGTTGATATGTTAAAATATCAAACCGAAAATTTATCCTAAAATTGCCCATATAAACTTCAAATTAGCAATTAATAAAGTAAATATACTGTACCCAAATATTTTTGACATGTTAAAATATCAAACCAAAATTCTCTCTCAAAATTGCGCCCAAAATCAACTTAAATTAACAACTAATATAGTAAATATACTATACCCAAATATTTTTGATATTTTAGAATATAAAATCGAAATTCTCTCCTAAAATTGCGCATAAAATCAACTTAAAAATAGCAACTAATATAGTAAATATTTTGTGAGATGATTCTGACTTCTCGTATATTCGTATATAACTTTTGATTACGTCAAAGTAAGAAAATAATCTTCTACTTCCTCCATTTCAATAATTTGTTTATCTCTTTCCCTCACAAAATAAAGAAAATGTACATATTTCTTAGAAATTTGCAAGGTGGAATTCCCGAAACATTGATTTCAAAAATCCACACATAAAAATCAATCTGAAATAGAAGAAAATAGTCCATAAAAATCCGTACAACAATTTTCACACGTAGTGGTAATCTACGTACCCACTATATATATGGCCAAGAACATAAATCGTAATTCATTCTAATATACTATCAAAATATAAAATAATTATACAAATTCTCAAGTTTTTTCTTATCATTATTATTTGTTGCAAGTAGATCTTGGTTGCGCAAATAGCTTCCTCTTCCCCACTCGACAAGTTAAATCCAACCATTTTTATTCTTATTGTGTTACCCCCAGTTCAGGTCACTAGCGATGAGAACAACGCTTCAGTCCCGGTGTAAAATAGGATGAAGGAAATTAAATGGCATTTACGAAGTTTATGCATGTAATAAATGAGTGTTAACCCAATAAAAACACCTTATATATTTGTGATCATATATATGCAAACCACAATTTGCATTTTTATAATTCTTATGTAATGTGTACATTAATATATATGTTGAATCGTGTTGTTTTCAGTCCAAAATTTACAGCATATACGAGGATGACAAAATAAACCGACCAATGATAATCCTATAATAGGTATAAGTAGAGTGGTTTAATTTGTTAATTAAATTACTAGGACTTCTTTTATAGTTACATGGAAATCCGCAACTACTAATACTTTAGGTTCGTATTGGTAAACCCTTGAAGAAATGAGAGGAAAATGATACCCTACAAATCACGTACATATATCAGGTGAATCACCTCTCCGATACACCAAATTAACAAATTCAGAGTCTTGAAGACATAATTTTAATACATAAATAATTTCCTGACGACTTTCAATATAATAATGTCTTTTGAATGAAATAAAATTAGTTGTTATAAATTACTAGGATTTTGAATTTTATACAAGCTTCGTTACTTATTAAAAGAGTTAAAAATATGAAGTCGTAACATATACTAGGATTTAGTTTTTATTAAAGTACTAGTTTTTGAACCTTGTACTGTACGGGTGGTGGCAAAAACTATTTTTAAAATAAAATTTACGTTCTATTTTGATTTAGTAATTTACTAAATTATAGTAAATATTGAAATCAACGCAAAACATACAATATTACACAAAAATTTATCATTTAGAGAAAATTCTAGCCAAAATTTTTTATTCTTTAACACAACAATTATATTAGAATCTAAAAAATCACAATTGCTTACATTCACAAGTAAATATTTATCTCTTTGTTAACCTTAATTCTTACAAAATCAACTACAAATATATTATTAGGATCAAAATCTCTCTTATACACGTAATACTTAGTTAACCAACCTAAATTGTAAAGAATAATCAAATAAATATACTTTACCCAGATATCTATGATATCTTAAATTATCAAACCGAAATTCTCTCATAAAATTGCGCCCAAATCAACTTAAAATTAACAACTTTTTATAATTCCAAATTAAATATTTTATATATGTTAAAATGTTGTACCGAATAATTGTCTCTTAAAATTGCGCCCAAATCAACTGAAAATTAGCAACTAATATAATAAAGATATATAATGTACCCAAATATTGTTGATATGTTCAAATACCAAACCGAAATTTTCTTCTAAAATTGCGCCCATATAAACTTTAAATTAGCAACTAATATAGTAAATATACTGTACCCAAATATTTTTGACATGTTAAAATATCAAACCGAAATTCTCCCTTCAAATTGCGTCCAAAATCAACTTAAATTAACAACTAATATAATAAATATACTATACCCAAATATTTTTGATATTTTAAAATATAAAATTATTTTCTCCTTTAATTGCGCCTAAAATCAACTTAAAAATAGCAACTAATATAGTAAATATTTTGTGAGATGATTCTGACTTCTCGTATATTCGTATATAACTTTTGATTACGTCACAGTAAGAAAATAATCTTTTACTTCCTCCATTTCAATAATATGTTTATCTCTTTCCCTCACAAAATAAAGAAAATGTACATATTTTTCAGAAATTTGCAAGGTGGAATTCCCGAAACATTGATTTCAAAAATCCATACATAAAAATCAATCTGAAATAGAAGAAAATAGTCCATAAAAATCCGTACAACAATTTTCGCACGTAGTGGTAATCTACGTACCCACTATATATATAGCCAAGAACATAAATCATAATTCATTCTAATATACCATCAAAATATACAATAATTATAAAAATTCTCAAGTTTTTTTTTATCATTATTATTTGCTGCAAGTTGATCTTGGTTGCGCAAATGACTTCCTCTTCCCCACTCGACAAGTTAAATCCAACCATTTTTATTCTTATTGCATTACCCCCAGTTCAGTTCACTAGCGATGAGAACAACGCTTCAGTCCCGGTGTAAAATACGATGAAGGAAATTAAATGGCATTTACGAAGTTTATGCATGTAATAAATGAGTGTTAACCCAATAAAAACAGCTTATATATTTGTGATCATATATACGCAAACCACAATTTGCATTTTTATAATTCTTATGTATTATGTGCATTATTATATATGTTGAATCGTGTTGTTTTCAGTCCAAAATTTACAACATATACGAGGATGATATAACAAACCGACCAATGATAATCCTATAACAGGTATAAGTAGAGTGTTTTAATTTGTTAATTAAATTACTAGGACTTCTTTTATAGTTACATGGAAATCCGCAACTACTGCTCTAGGTTCGTATTAGTAAACCCTTGAAGAAATGAGAAGAAAATGATACCCTACAAATTACGTACATATATTAGGTGAATCACCTCTCCGATACACCAAATTGCCAAATTCAGAGTCTTGAAGACATAGTTTTAATACATAAATAATTTCCTGACGACTTTCAATATAATAGTGTCTTTTGAATTAAATAAAATTAGTTGTCATAAATTACTAAAATTTTGAATTTTATACAAGCTTCGTTACTTATTAAAATAGTTAAGAAGATGAAGTTGTAACAAATTACTAGGATTTCGTTTTTATTAAAGTACTAGTTTTTGAACCTGTGTACTGCACGGGTGGTGGCAAAAACTATGATTAGAATAAAAGTTACGTTCTATTTTGATTTAGTAAATTACTAAATTATAATAAATATTAAAATCAACGCAAAACATACAATCTTACACCAAAATTTAACATTTAGAGAAAATTCTAGGCAAAATTTTTTAATCTTTAACACAACAATTGTTTTAGAATCTAACAAATCACAATTGCTTACATTCACAAATAAATATTTATCTCTTTGTTAACCTTTATTCTTACAAAATCAACTACAAATATATTATTAGGTTCAAAATCTCTCTTATACACGTAATACTTAGTTAACCATCCTAAATTTTAAAGAATAATCAAATAAATATACTATACCCAGATATCTTTGATATCTTAAATAATCAAACCGAAATTCTCTCATAAAATTGCGCCCAAATCAACATAAAATTAACAACTTTTTATAATTTCAAATGTACCGAATAATTGTCTCCTAAAATTACGCCCAAATCAACTGAAAATTAGCAACTAATATAATAAAGATAATGTACCCAAATATTGTTGATATGTTAAAATATCAAACCGAAAATTTCTCCTAAAATTGCGCCCATATAAACTTCAAATTAGCAACTAATATAGTAAATATACTGTACCCAAATATTTTTTACATGTTCAAAATTTCAAACCGAAATTCTCTCTCAAACTTGCGCCCAAAATCAACTTAAATTAACAACTAATATTGTAAATATACTATAACCAAATATTTTTGATATTTTAGAATATAAAATCGAAATTCTCTCCTAAAATTGCGCCTAAAATCAACTTAAAAATAGCAACTAATATAGTAAATATTTTGTGAGATGATTCTGACTTCTCGTATATTCGTATATAACTTTTGATTACGTCAAAGTAAGAAAATAATCTTCTACTTCCTCCGTTTCAATAATATGTTTATCTCTTTCCCTCACAAAATAAAGAAAATGAACATATTTTTCAGAAATTTGTAAGGTGGAATTCCCGAAACATTGATTTCACAAATCTACACATAAAAATCAATCTGAAATAGAAGAAAATAGTCCATAAAAATCCGTACAACAATTTTCACACATAGTGGTAATGTACGTACCCACTATATATATGGCCAAGAACATAAATCGTAATTCATTCTAATATACCATCAAAATATACAATAATTATAAAAATTCAGAAGTTTTTTTTTATCATTATTATTTGTTGCAAGTTGATCTTGGTTGCGCAAATGGCTTCCTCTTCCCCACTCGACAAGTTAAATCCAAGCATTTTTATTCTTATTGCGTTACCCCCAGTTCAGGTCACTAGCGATGAGAACAATGCTTCAGTCCCGGTGTAAAATAGGATGAAGGAAATTAAATGGCATTTACGAAGTTTATGCATGTAATAAATGAGTGTTAACCCAATAAAAACACCTTATATATTTGTGATCATATATATGCAAACCACAATTTGCATTTTTATAATTCTTATGTAATGTGTACATTAATATATATGTTGAATCGTGTTGTTTTCAGTCCAAAATTTACAGCATATACGAGGATGACAAAATAAACCGACCAATGATAATCCTATAATAGGTATAAGTAGAGTGGTTTAATTTGTTAATTAAATTACTAGGACTTCTTTTATAGTTACATGGAAATCCGCAACTACTAATACTTTAGGTTCGTATTGGTAAACCCTTGAAGAAATGAGAGGAAAATGATACCCTACAAATCACGTACATATATCAGGTGAATCACCTCTCCGATACACCAAATTAACAAATTCAGAGTCTTGAAGACATAATTTTAATACATAAATAATTTCCTGACGACTTTCAATATAATAATGTCTTTTGAATGAAATAAAATTAGTTGTTATAAATTACTAGGATTTTGAATTTTATACAAGCTTCGTTACTTATTAAAAGAGTTAAAAATATGAAGTCGTAACATATACTAGGATTTAGTTTTTATTAAAGTACTAGTTTTTGAACCTTGTACTGTACGGGTGGTGGCAAAAACTATTTTTAAAATAAAATTTACGTTCTATTTTGATTTAGTAATTTACTAAATTATAGTAAATATTGAAATCAACGCAAAACATACAATATTACACAAAAATTTATCATTTAGAGAAAATTCTAGCCAAAATTTTTTATTCTTTAACACAACAATTATATTAGAATCTAAAAAATCACAATTGCTTACATTCACAAGTAAATATTTATCTCTTTGTTAACCTTAATTCTTACAAAATCAACTACAAATATATTATTAGGATCAAAATCTCTCTTATACACGTAATACTTAGTTAACCAACCTAAATTGTAAAGAATAATCAAATAAATATACTTTACCCAGATATCTATGATATCTTAAATTATCAAACCGAAATTCTCTCATAAAATTGCGCCCAAATCAACTTAAAATTAACAACTTTTTATAATTCCAAATTAAATATTTTATATATGTTAAAATGTTGTACCGAATAATTGTCTCTTAAAATTGCGCCCAAATCAACTGAAAATTAGCAACTAATATAATAAAGATATATAATGTACCCAAATATTGTTGATATGTTCAAATACCAAACCGAAATTTTCTTCTAAAATTGCGCCCATATAAACTTTAAATTAGCAACTAATATAGTAAATATACTGTACCCAAATATTTTTGACATGTTAAAATATCAAACCGAAATTCTCCCTTCAAATTGCGTCCAAAATCAACTTAAATTAACAACTAATATAATAAATATACTATACCCAAATATTTTTGATATTTTAAAATATAAAATTATTTTCTCCTTTAATTGCGCCTAAAATCAACTTAAAAATAGCAACTAATATAGTAAATATTTTGTGAGATGATTCTGACTTCTCGTATATTCGTATATAACTTTTGATTACGTCACAGTAAGAAAATAATCTTTTACTTCCTCCATTTCAATAATATGTTTATCTCTTTCCCTCACAAAATAAAGAAAATGTACATATTTTTCAGAAATTTGCAAGGTGGAATTCCCGAAACATTGATTTCAAAAATCCATACATAAAAATCAATCTGAAATAGAAGAAAATAGTCCATAAAAATCCGTACAACAATTTTCGCACGTAGTGGTAATCTACGTACCCACTATATATATAGCCAAGAACATAAATCATAATTCATTCTAATATACCATCAAAATATACAATAATTATAAAAATTCTCAAGTTTTTTTTTATCATTATTATTTGCTGCAAGTTGATCTTGGTTGCGCAAATGACTTCCTCTTCCCCACTCGACAAGTTAAATCCAACCATTTTTATTCTTATTGCATTACCCCCAGTTCAGTTCACTAGCGATGAGAACAACGCTTCAGTCCCGGTGTAAAATACGATGAAGGAAATTAAATGGCATTTACGAAGTTTATGCATGTAATAAATGAGTGTTAACCCAATAAAAACAGCTTATATATTTGTGATCATATATACGCAAACCACAATTTGCATTTTTATAATTCTTATGTATTATGTGCATTATTATATATGTTGAATCGTGTTGTTTTCAGTCCAAAATTTACAACATATACGAGGATGATATAACAAACCGACCAATGATAATCCTATAACAGGTATAAGTAGAGTGTTTTAATTTGTTAATTAAATTACTAGGACTTCTTTTATAGTTACATGGAAATCCGCAACTACTGCTCTAGGTTCGTATTAGTAAACCCTTGAAGAAATGAGAAGAAAATGATACCCTACAAATTACGTACATATATTAGGTGAATCACCTCTCCGATACACCAAATTGCCAAATTCAGAGTCTTGAAGACATAGTTTTAATACATAAATAATTTCCTGACGACTTTCAATATAATAGTGTCTTTTGAATTAAATAAAATTAGTTGTCATAAATTACTAAAATTTTGAATTTTATACAAGCTTCGTTACTTATTAAAATAGTTAAGAAGATGAAGTTGTAACAAATTACTAGGATTTCGTTTTTATTAAAGTACTAGTTTTTGAACCTGTGTACTGCACGGGTGGTGGCAAAAACTATGATTAAAATAAAAGTTACGTTCTATTTTGATTTAGTAAATTACTAAATTATAATAAATATTAAAATCAACGCAAAACATACAATCTTACACCAAAATTTAACATTTAGAGAAAATTCTAGGCAAAATTTTTTAATCTTTAACACAACAATTGTTTTAGAATCTAACAAATCACAATTGCTTACATTCACAAATAAATATTTATCTCTTTGTTAACCTTTATTCTTACAAAATCAACTACAAATATATTATTAGGTTCAAAATCTCTCTTATACACGTAATACTTAGTTAACCATCCTAAATTTTAAAGAATAATCAAATAAATATACTATACCCAGATATCTTTGATATCTTAAATAATCAAACCGAAATTCTCTCATAAAATTGCGCCCAAATCAACATAAAATTAACAACTTTTTATAATTTCAAATGTACCGAATAATTGTCTCCTAAAATTACGCCCAAATCAACTGAAAATTAGCAACTAATATAATAAAGATAATGTACCCAAATATTGTTGATATGTTAAAATATCAAACCGAAAATTTCTCCTAAAATTGCGCCCATATAAACTTCAAATTAGCAACTAATATAGTAAATATACTGTACCCAAATATTTTTTACATGTTCAAAATTTCAAACCGAAATTCTCTCTCAAACTTGCGCCCAAAATCAACTTAAATTAACAACTAATATTGTAAATATACTATAACCAAATATTTTTGATATTTTAGAATATAAAATCGAAATTCTCTCCTAAAATTGCGCCTAAAATCAACTTAAAAATAGCAACTAATATAGTAAATATTTTGTGAGATGATTCTGACTTCTCGTATATTCGTATATAACTTTTGATTACGTCAAAGTAAGAAAATAATCTTCTACTTCCTCCGTTTCAATAATATGTTTATCTCTTTCCCTCACAAAATAAAGAAAATGAACATATTTTTCAGAAATTTGTAAGGTGGAATTCCCGAAACATTGATTTCACAAATCTACACATAAAAATCAATCTGAAATAGAAGAAAATAGTCCATAAAAATCCGTACAACAATTTTCACACATAGTGGTAATGTACGTACCCACTATATATATGGCCAAGAACATAAATCGTAATTCATTCTAATATACCATCAAAATATACAATAATTATAAAAATTCAGAAGTTTTTTTTTATCATTATTATTTGTTGCAAGTTGATCTTGGTTGCGCAAATGGCTTCCTCTTCCCCACTCGACAAGTTAAATCCAAGCATTTTTATTCTTATTGCGTTACCCCCAGTTCAGGTCACTAGCGATGAGAACAATGCTTCAGTCCCGGTGTAAAATAGGATGAAGGAAATTAAATGGCATTTACGAAGTTTATGCATGTAATAAATGAGTGTTAACCCAATAAAAACACCTTATATATTTGTGATCATATACGTGCAAACCACAATTTGCATTCTTATAATTCTTATGTATTGTGTACGTTAATATATATGTTGAATCGTGTTGTTTTCAGTCCAAAATTTACTACATATATGAGGATGATATAATAAACCGACCAATGATAATCATATAATAGGTATAAGTACAGTGTTATAATTTGTTAATTAAATTACTAGGACTTCTTTTATAGTTACAGGGAAATCCGCAACTACTGCTTTAGGTTCGTATTGGTAAACCCTTGAAGAAATGAGAGGAAAATGATACATATATTAGCTGAATCACCTCTCCGATACACCAAATTGCCAAATTCAGAGTCTTGAAGACATAGTTTTAATACATAAATAATTTCCTGACGACTTTCAATATAATAGTGTCTTTTGAATTAAATAAAATTAGTTGTCATAAATTACTAAAATTTTGAATTTTATACAAGCTTCGTTACTTATTAAAATAGTTAAGAAGATGAAGTTGTAACAAATTACTAGGATTTCGTTTTTATTAAAGTACTAGTTTTTGAACCTGTGTACTGCACGGGTGGTGGCAAAAACTATGATTAAAATAAAAGTTACGTTCTATTTTGATTTAGTAAATTACTAAATTATAATAAATATTAAAATCAACGCAAAACATACAATCTTACACCAAAATTTAACATTTAGAGAAAATTCTAGGCAAAATTTTTTAATCTTTAACACAACAATTGTTTTAGAATCTAACAAATCACAATTGCTTACATTCACAAATAAATATTTATCTCTTTGTTAACCTTTATTCTTACAAAATCAACTACAAATATATTATTAGGTTCAAAATCTCTCTTATACACGTAATACTTAGTTAACCATCCTAAATTTTAAAGAATAATCAAATAAATATACTATACCCAGATATCTTTGATATCTTAAATAATCAAACCGAAATTCTCTCATAAAATTGCGCCCAAATCAACATAAAATTAACAACTTTTTATAATTTCAAATGTACCGAATAATTGTCTCCTAAAATTACGCCCAAATCAACTGAAAATTAGCAACTAATATAATAAAGATAATGTACCCAAATATTGTTGATATGTTAAAATATCAAACCGAAAATTTCTCCTAAAATTGCGCCCATATAAACTTCAAATTAGCAACTAATATAGTAAATATACTGTACCCAAATATTTTTTACATGTTCAAAATTTCAAACCGAAATTCTCTCTCAAACTTGCGCCCAAAATCAACTTAAATTAACAACTAATATTGTAAATATACTATAACCAAATATTTTTGATATTTTAGAATATAAAATCGAAATTCTCTCCTAAAATTGCGCCTAAAATCAACTTAAAAATAGCAACTAATATAGTAAATATTTTGTGAGATGATTCTGACTTCTCGTATATTCGTATATAACTTTTGATTACGTCAAAGTAAGAAAATAATCTTCTACTTCCTCCGTTTCAATAATATGTTTATCTCTTTCCCTCACAAAATAAAGAAAATGAACATATTTTTCAGAAATTTGTAAGGTGGAATTCCCGAAACATTGATTTCACAAATCTACACATAAAAATCAATCTGAAATAGAAGAAAATAGTCAATAAAAATCCGTACAACAATTTTCACACATAGTGGTAATGTACGTACCCACTATATATATGGCCAAGAACATAAATCGTAATTCATTCTAATATACCATCAAAATATACAATAATTATAAAAATTCAGAAGTTTTTTTTATCATTATTATTTGTTGCAAGTTGATCTTGGTTGCGCAAATGGCTTCCTCTTCCCCACTCGACAAGTTAAATCCAAGCATTTTTATTCTTATTGCGTTACCCCCAGTTCAGGTCACTAGCGATGAGAACAATGCTTCAGTCCCGGTGTAAAATAGGATGAAGGAAATTAAATGGCATTTACGAAGTTTATGCATGTAATAAATGAGTGTTAACCCAATAAAAACACCTTATATATTTGTGATCATATACGTGCAAACCACAATTTGCATTCTTATAATTCTTATGTATTGTGTACGTTAATATATATGTTGAATCGTGTTGTTTTCAGTCCAAAATTTACTACATATATGAGGATGATATAATAAACCGACCAATGATAATCATATAATAGGTATAAGTACAGTGTTATAATTTGTTAATTAAATTACTAGGACTTCTTTTATAGTTACAGGGAAATCCGCAACTACTGCTTTAGGTTCGTATTGGTAAACCCTTGAAGAAATGAGAGGAAAATGATACATATATTAGCTGAATCACCTCTCCGATACACCAAATTGACAAATTCAGAGTCTTGAAGACATAGTTTTAATACATAAATAATTTCCTGACGACTTTCAATATAATAGTGTCTTTTGAATTAAATAAAATTAGTTGTCATAAATTACTAAAATTTTGAATTTTATACAAGCTTCGTTACTTATTAAAATAGTTAAGAAGATGAAGTTGTAACAAATTACTAGGATTTCGTTTTTATTAAAGTACTAGTTTTTGAACCTGTGTACTGCACGGGTGGTGGCAAAAACTATGATTAAAATAAAAGTTACGTTCTATTTTGATTTAGTAAATTACTAAATTATAATAAATATTAAAATCAACGCAAAACATACAATCTTACACCAAAATTTAACATTTAGAGAAAATTCTAGGCAAAATTTTTTAATCTTTAACACAACAATTGTTTTAGAATCTAACAAATCACAATTGCTTACATTCACAAATAAATATTTATCTCTTTGTTAACCTTTATTCTTACAAAATCAACTACAAATATATTATTAGGTTCAAAATCTCTCTTATACACGTAATACTTAGTTAACCATCCTAAATTTTAAAGAATAATCAAATAAATATACTATACCCAGATATCTTTGATATCTTAAATAATCAAACCGAAATTCTCTCATAAAATTGCGCCCAAATCAACATAAAATTAACAACTTTTTATAATTTCAAATGTACCGAATAATTGTCTCCTAAAATTACGCCCAAATCAACTGAAAATTAGCAACTAATATAATAAAGATAATGTACCCAAATATTGTTGATATGTTAAAATATCAAACCGAAAATTTCTCCTAAAATTGCGCCCATATAAACTTCAAATTAGCAACTAATATAGTAAATATACTGTACCCAAATATTTTTTACATGTTCAAAATTTCAAACCGAAATTCTCTCTCAAACTTGCGCCCAAAATCAACTTAAATTAACAACTAATATTGTAAATATACTATAACCAAATATTTTTGATATTTTAGAATATAAAATCGAAATTCTCTCCTAAAATTGCGCCTAAAATCAACTTAAAAATAGCAACTAATATAGTAAATATTTTGTGAGATGATTCTGACTTCTCGTATATTCGTATATAACTTTTGATTACGTCAAAGTAAGAAAATAATCTTCTACTTCCTCCGTTTCAATAATATGTTTATCTCTTTCCCTCACAAAATAAAGAAAATGAACATATTTTTCAGAAATTTGTAAGGTGGAATTCCCGAAACATTGATTTCACAAATCTACACATAAAAATCAATCTGAAATAGAAGAAAATAGTCCATAAAAATCCGTACAACAATTTTCACACATAGTGGTAATGTACGTACCCACTATATATATGGCCAAGAACATAAATCGTAATTCATTCTAATATACCATCAAAATATACAATAATTATAAAAATTCAGAAGTTTTTTTTTATCATTATTATTTGTTGCAAGTTGATCTTGGTTGCGCAAATGGCTTCCTCTTCCCCACTCGACAAGTTAAATCCAAGCATTTTTATTCTTATTGCGTTACCCCCAGTTCAGGTCACTAGCGATGAGAACAATGCTTCAGTCCCGGTGTAAAATAGGATGAAGGAAATTAAATGGCATTTACGAAGTTTATGCATGTAATAAATGAGTGTTAACCCAATAAAAACACCTTATATATTTGTGATCATATACGTGCAAACCACAATTTGCATTCTTATAATTCTTATGTATTGTGTACGTTAATATATATGTTGAATCGTGTTGTTTTCAGTCCAAAATTTACTACATATATGAGGATGATATAATAAACCGACCAATGATAATCATATAATAGGTATAAGTACAGTGTTATAATTTGTTAATTAAATTACTAGGACTTCTTTTATAGTTACAGGGAAATCCGCAACTACTGCTTTAGGTTCGTATTGGTAAACCCTTGAAGAAATGAGAGGAAAATGATACATATATTAGCTGAATCACCTCTCCGATACACCAAATTGACAAATTCAGAGTCTTGAAGACATAGTTTTAATACATAAATAATTTCCTGACGACTTTCAATATAATAGTGTCTTTTGAATTAAATAAAATTAGTTGTCATAAATTACTAAAATTTTGAATTTTATACAAGCTTCGTTACTTATTAAAATAGTTAAGAAGATGAAGTTGTAACAAATTACTAGGATTTCGTTTTTATTAAAGTACTAGTTTTTGAACCTGTGTACTGCACGGGTGGTGGCAAAAACTATGATTAAAATAAAAGTTACGTTCTATTTTGATTTAGTAAATTACTAAATTATAATAAATATTAAAATCAACGCAAAACATACAATCTTACACCAAAATTTAACATTTAGAGAAAATTCTAGGCAAAATTTTTTAATCTTTAACACAACAATTGTTTTAGAATCTAACAAATCACAATTGCTTACATTCACAAATAAATATTTATCTCTTTGTTAACCTTTATTCTTACAAAATCAACTACAAATATATTATTAGGTTCAAAATCTCTCTTATACACGTAATACTTAGTTAACCATCCTAAATTTTAAAGAATAATCAAATAAATATACTATACCCAGATATCTTTGATATCTTAAATAATCAAACCGAAATTCTCTCATAAAATTGCGCCCAAATCAACATAAAATTAACAACTTTTTATAATTTCAAATGTACCGAATAATTGTCTCCTAAAATTACGCCCAAATCAACTGAAAATTAGCAACTAATATAATAAAGATAATGTACCCAAATATTGTTGATATGTTAAAATATCAAACCGAAAATTTCTCCTAAAATTGCGCCCATATAAACTTCAAATTAGCAACTAATATAGTAAATATACTGTACCCAAATATTTTTTACATGTTCAAAATTTCAAACCGAAATTCTCTCTCAAACTTGCGCCCAAAATCAACTTAAATTAACAACTAATATTGTAAATATACTATAACCAAATATTTTTGATATTTTAGAATATAAAATCGAAATTCTCTCCTAAAATTGCGCCTAAAATCAACTTAAAAATAGCAACTAATATAGTAAATATTTTGTGAGATGATTCTGACTTCTCGTATATTCGTATATAACTTTTGATTACGTCAAAGTAAGAAAATAATCTTCTACTTCCTCCGTTTCAATAATATGTTTATCTCTTTCCCTCACAAAATAAAGAAAATGAACATATTTTTCAGAAATTTGTAAGGTGGAATTCCCGAAACATTGATTTCACAAATCTACACATAAAAATCAATCTGAAATAGAAGAAAATAGTCCATAAAAATCCGTACAACAATTTTCACACATAGTGGTAATGTACGTACCCACTATATATATGGCCAAGAACATAAATCGTAATTCATTCTAATATACCATCAAAATATACAATAATTATAAAAATTCAGAAGTTTTTTTTTATCATTATTATTTGTTGCAAGTTGATCTTGGTTGCGCAAATGGCTTCCTCTTCCCCACTCGACAAGTTAAATCCAAGCATTTTTATTCTTATTGCGTTACCCCCAGTTCAGGTCACTAGCGATGAGAACAATGCTTCAGTCCCGGTGTAAAATAGGATGAAGGAAATTAAATGGCATTTACGAAGTTTATGCATGTAATAAATGAGTGTTAACCCAATAAAAACACCTTATATATTTGTGATCATATACGTGCAAACCACAATTTGCATTCTTATAATTCTTATGTATTGTGTACGTTAATATATATGTTGAATCGTGTTGTTTTCAGTCCAAAATTTACTACATATATGAGGATGATATAATAAACCGACCAATGATAATCCTATAATAGGTATAAGTACAGTGTTATAATTTGTTAATTAAATTACTAGGACTTCTTTTATAGTTACAGGGAAATCCGCAACTACTGCTTTAGGTTCGTATTGGTAAACCCTTGAAGAAATGAGAGGAAAATGATACATATATTAGCTGAATCACCTCTCCGATACACCAAATTGACAAATTCAGAGTCTTGAAGACATAGTTTTAATACATAAATAATTTCCTGACGACTTTCAATATAATAGTGTCTTTTGAATTAAATAAAATTAGTTGTCATAAATTACTAAAATTTTGAATTTTATACAAGCTTCGTTACTTATTAAAATAGTTAAGAAGATGAAGTTGTAACAAATTACTAGGATTTCGTTTTTATTAAAGTACTAGTTTTTAAACCTGTGTACTGCACGGGTGGTGGCAAAAACTATGATTAAAATAAAAGTTACGTTCTATTTTGATTTAGTAAATTACTAAATTATAATAAATATTAAAATCAACGCAAAACATACAATCTTACACCAAAATTTAACATTTAGAGAAAATTCTAGGCAAAATTTTTTAATCTTTAACACAACAATTGTTTTAGAATCTAACAAATCACAATTGCTTACATTCACAAATAAATATTTATCTCTTTGTTAACCTTTATTCTTACAAAATCAACTACAAATATATTATTAGGTTCAAAATCTCTCTTATACACGTAATACTTAGTTAACCATCCTAAATTTTAAAGAATAATCAAATAAATATACTATACCCAGATATCTTTGATATCTTAAATAATCAAACCGAAATTCTCTCATAAAATTGCGCCCAAATCAACATAAAATTAACAACTTTTTATAATTTCAAATGTACCGAATAATTGTCTCCTAAAATTACGCCCAAATCAACTGAAAATTAGCAACTAATATAATAAAGATAATGTACCCAAATATTGTTGATATGTTAAAATATCAAACCGAAAATTTCTCCTAAAATTGCGCCCATATAAACTTCAAATTAGCAACTAATATAGTAAATATACTGTACCCAAATATTTTTTACATGTTCAAAATTTCAAACCGAAATTCTCTCTCAAACTTGCGCCCAAAATCAACTTAAATTAACAACTAATATTGTAAATATACTATAACCAAATATTTTTGATATTTTAGAATATAAAATCGAAATTCTCTCCTAAAATTGCGCCTAAAATCAACTTAAAAATAGCAACTAATATAGTAAATATTTTGTGAGATGATTCTGACTTCTCGTATATTCGTATATAACTTTTGATTACGTCAAAGTAAGAAAATAATCTTCTACTTCCTCCGTTTCAATAATATGTTTATCTCTTTCCCTCACAAAATAAAGAAAATGAACATATTTTTCAGAAATTTGTAAGGTGGAATTCCCGAAACATTGATTTCACAAATCTACACATAAAAATCAATCTGAAATAGAAGAAAATAGTCCATAAAAATCCGTACAACAATTTTCACACATAGTGGTAATGTACGTACCCACTATATATATGGCCAAGAACATAAATCGTAATTCATTCTAATATACCATCAAAATATACAATAATTATAAAAATTCAGAAGTTTTTTTTTATCATTATTATTTGTTGCAAGTTGATCTTGGTTGCGCAAATGGCTTCCTCTTCCCCACTCGACAAGTTAAATCCAAGCATTTTTATTCTTATTGCGTTACCCCCAGTTCAGGTCACTAGCGATGAGAACAATGCTTCAGTCCCGGTGTAAAATAGGATGAAGGAAATTAAATGGCATTTACGAAGTTTATGCATGTAATAAATGAGTGTTAACCCAATAAAAACACCTTATATATTTGTGATCATATACGTGCAAACCACAATTTGCATTCTTATAATTCTTATGTATTGTGTACGTTAATATATATGTTGAATCGTGTTGTTTTCAGTCCAAAATTTACTACATATATGAGGATGATATAATAAACCGACCAATGATAATCCTATAATAGGTATAAGTACAGTGTTATAATTTGTTAATTAAATTACTAGGACTTCTTTTATAGTTACAGGGAAATCCGCAACTACTGCTTTAGGTTCGTATTGGTAAACCCTTGAAGAAATGAGAGGAAAATGATACATATATTAGCTGAATCACCTCTCCGATACACCAAATTGACAAATTCAGAGTCTTGAAGACATAGTTTTAATACATAAATAATTTCCTGACGACTTTCAATATAATAGTGTCTTTTGAATTAAATAAAATTAGTTGTCATAAATTACTAAAATTTTGAATTTTATACAAGCTTCGTTACTTATTAAAATAGTTAAGAAGATGAAGTTGTAACAAATTACTAGGATTTCGTTTTTATTAAAGTACTAGTTTTTGAACCTGTGTACTGCACGGGTGGTGGCAAAAACTATGATTAAAATAAAAGTTACGTTCTATTTTGATTTAGTAAATTACTAAATTATAATAAATATTAAAATCAACGCAAAACATACAATCTTACACCAAAATTTAACATTTAGAGAAAATTCTAGGCAAAATTTTTTAATCTTTAACACAACAATTGTTTTAGAATCTAACAAATCACAATTGCTTACATTCACAAATAAATATTTATCTCTTTGTTAACCTTTATTCTTACAAAATCAACTACAAATATATTATTAGGTTCAAAATCTCTCTTATACACGTAATACTTAGTTAACCATCCTAAATTTTAAAGAATAATCAAATAAATATACTATACCCAGATATCTTTGATATCTTAAATAATCAAACCGAAATTCTCTCATAAAATTGCGCCCAAATCAACATAAAATTAACAACTTTTTATAATTTCAAATGTACCGAATAATTGTCTCCTAAAATTACGCCCAAATCAACTGAAAATTAGCAACTAATATAATAAAGATAATGTACCCAAATATTGTTGATATGTTAAAATATCAAACCGAAAATTTCTCCTAAAATTGCGCCCATATAAACTTCAAATTAGCAACTAATATAGTAAATATACTGTACCCAAATATTTTTTACATGTTCAAAATTTCAAACCGAAATTCTCTCTCAAACTTGCGCCCAAAATCAACTTAAATTAACAACTAATATTGTAAATATACTATAACCAAATATTTTTGATATTTTAGAATATAAAATCGAAATTCTCTCCTAAAATTGCGCCTAAAATCAACTTAAAAATAGCAACTAATATAGTAAATATTTTGTGAGATGATTCTGACTTCTCGTATATTCGTATATAACTTTTGATTACGTCAAAGTAAGAAAATAATCTTCTACTTCCTCCGTTTCAATAATATGTTTATCTCTTTCCCTCACAAAATAAAGAAAATGAACATATTTTTCAGAAATTTGTAAGGTGGAATTCCCGAAACATTGATTTCACAAATCTACACATAAAAATCAATCTGAAATAGAAGAAAATAGTCCATAAAAATCCGTACAACAATTTTCACACATAGTGGTAATGTACGTACCCACTATATATATGGCCAAGAACATAAATCGTAATTCATTCTAATATACCATCAAAATATACAATAATTATAAAAATTCAGAAGTTTTTTTTTATCATTATTATTTGTTGCAAGTTGATCTTGGTTGCGCAAATGGCTTCCTCTTCCCCACTCGACAAGTTAAATCCAAGCATTTTTATTCTTATTGCGTTACCCCCAGTTCAGGTCACTAGCGATGAGAACAATGCTTCAGTCCCGGTGTAAAATAGGATGAAGGAAATTAAATGGCATTTACGAAGTTTATGCATGTAATAAATGAGTGTTAACCCAATAAAAACACCTTATATATTTGTGATCATATACGTGCAAACCACAATTTGCATTCTTATAATTCTTATGTATTGTGTACGTTAATATATATGTTGAATCGTGTTGTTTTCAGTCCAAAATTTACTACATATATGAGGATGATATAATAAACCGACCAATGATAATCCTATAATAGGTATAAGTACAGTGTTATAATTTGTTAATTAAATTACTAGGACTTCTTTTATAGTTACAGGGAAATCCGCAACTACTGCTTTAGGTTCGTATTGGTAAACCCTTGAAGAAATGAGAGGAAAATGATACATATATTAGCTGAATCACCTCTCCGATACACCAAATTGACAAATTCAGAGTCTTGAAGACATAGTTTTAATACATAAATAATTTCCTGACGACTTTCAATATAATAGTGTCTTTTGAATTAAATAAAATTAGTTGTCATAAATTACTAAAATTTTGAATTTTATACAAGCTTCGTTACTTATTAAAATAGTTAAGAAGATGAAGTTGTAACAAATTACTAGGATTTCGTTTTTATTAAAGTACTAGTTTTTAAACCTGTGTACTGCACGGGTGGTGGCAAAAACTATGATTAAAATAAAAGTTACGTTCTATTTTGATTTAGTAAATTACTAAATTATAATAAATATTAAAATCAACGCAAAACATACAATCTTACACCAAAATTTAACATTTAGAGAAAATTCTAGGCAAAATTTTTTAATCTTTAACACAACAATTGTTTTAGAATCTAACAAATCACAATTGCTTACATTCACAAATAAATATTTATCTCTTTGTTAACCTTTATTCTTACAAAATCAACTACAAATATATTATTAGGTTCAAAATCTCTCTTATACACGTAATACTTAGTTAACCATCCTAAATTTTAAAGAATAATCAAATAAATATACTATACCCAGATATCTTTGATATCTTAAATAATCAAACCGAAATTCTCTCATAAAATTGCGCCCAAATCAACATAAAATTAACAACTTTTTATAATTTCAAATGTACCGAATAATTGTCTCCTAAAATTACGCCCAAATCAACTGAAAATTAGCAACTAATATAATAAAGATAATGTACCCAAATATTGTTGATATGTTAAAATATCAAACCGAAAATTTCTCCTAAAATTGCGCCCATATAAACTTCAAATTAGCAACTAATATAGTAAATATACTGTACCCAAATATTTTTTACATGTTCAAAATTTCAAACCGAAATTCTCTCTCAAACTTGCGCCCAAAATCAACTTAAATTAACAACTAATATTGTAAATATACTATAACCAAATATTTTTGATATTTTAGAATATAAAATCGAAATTCTCTCCTAAAATTGCGCCTAAAATCAACTTAAAAATAGCAACTAATATAGTAAATATTTTGTGAGATGATTCTGACTTCTCGTATATTCGTATATAACTTTTGATTACGTCAAAGTAAGAAAATAATCTTCTACTTCCTCCGTTTCAATAATATGTTTATCTCTTTCCCTCACAAAATAAAGAAAATGAACATATTTTTCAGAAATTTGTAAGGTGGAATTCCCGAAACATTGATTTCACAAATCTACACATAAAAATCAATCTGAAATAGAAGAAAATAGTCCATAAAAATCCGTACAACAATTTTCACACATAGTGGTAATGTACGTACCCACTATATATATGGCCAAGAACATAAATCGTAATTCATTCTAATATACCATCAAAATATACAATAATTATAAAAATTCAGAAGTTTTTTTTTATCATTATTATTTGTTGCAAGTTGATCTTGGTTGCGCAAATGGCTTCCTCTTCCCCACTCGACAAGTTAAATCCAAGCATTTTTATTCTTATTGCGTTACCCCCAGTTCAGGTCACTAGCGATGAGAACAATGCTTCAGTCCCGGTGTAAAATAGGATGAAGGAAATTAAATGGCATTTACGAAGTTTATGCATGTAATAAATGAGTGTTAACCCAATAAAAACACCTTATATATTTGTGATCATATACGTGCAAACCACAATTTGCATTCTTATAATTCTTATGTATTGTGTACGTTAATATATATGTTGAATCGTGTTGTTTTCAGTCCAAAATTTACTACATATATGAGGATGATATAATAAACCGACCAATGATAATCCTATAATAGGTATAAGTACAGTGTTATAATTTGTTAATTAAATTACTAGGACTTCTTTTATAGTTACAGGGAAATCCGCAACTACTGCTTTAGGTTCGTATTGGTAAACCCTTGAAGAAATGAGAGGAAAATGATACATATATTAGCTGAATCACCTCTCCGATACACCAAATTGACAAATTCAGAGTCTTGAAGACATAGTTTTAATACATAAATAATTTCCTGACGACTTTCAATATAATAGTGTCTTTTGAATTAAATAAAATTAGTTGTCATAAATTACTAAAATTTTGAATTTTATACAAGCTTCGTTACTTATTAAAATAGTTAAGAAGATGAAGTTGTAACAAATTACTAGGATTTCGTTTTTATTAAAGTACTAGTTTTTGAACCTGTGTACTGCACGGGTGGTGGCAAAAACTATGATTAAAATAAAAGTTACGTTCTATTTTGATTTAGTAAATTACTAAATTATAATAAATATTAAAATCAACGCAAAACATACAATCTTACACCAAAATTTAACATTTAGAGAAAATTCTAGGCAAAATTTTTTAATCTTTAACACAACAATTGTTTTAGAATCTAACAAATCACAATTGCTTACATTCACAAATAAATATTTATCTCTTTGTTAACCTTTATTCTTACAAAATCAACTACAAATATATTATTAGGTTCAAAATCTCTCTTATACACGTAATACTTAGTTAACCATCCTAAATTTTAAAGAATAATCAAATAAATATACTATACCCAGATATCTTTGATATCTTAAATAATCAAACCGAAATTCTCTCATAAAATTGCGCCCAAATCAACATAAAATTAACAACTTTTTATAATTTCAAATGTACCGAATAATTGTCTCCTAAAATTACGCCCAAATCAACTGAAAATTAGCAACTAATATAATAAAGATAATGTACCCAAATATTGTTGATATGTTAAAATATCAAACCGAAAATTTCTCCTAAAATTGCGCCCATATAAACTTCAAATTAGCAACTAATATAGTAAATATACTGTACCCAAATATTTTTTACATGTTCAAAATTTCAAACCGAAATTCTCTCTCAAACTTGCGCCCAAAATCAACTTAAATTAACAACTAATATTGTAAATATACTATAACCAAATATTTTTGATATTTTAGAATATAAAATCGAAATTCTCTCCTAAAATTGCGCCTAAAATCAACTTAAAAATAGCAACTAATATAGTAAATATTTTGTGAGATGATTCTGACTTCTCGTATATTCGTATATAACTTTTGATTACGTCAAAGTAAGAAAATAATCTTCTACTTCCTCCGTTTCAATAATATGTTTATCTCTTTCCCTCACAAAATAAAGAAAATGAACATATTTTTCAGAAATTTGTAAGGTGGAATTCCCGAAACATTGATTTCACAAATCTACACATAAAAATCAATCTGAAATAGAAGAAAATAGTCCATAAAAATCCGTACAACAATTTTCACACATAGTGGTAATGTACGTACCCACTATATATATGGCCAAGAACATAAATCGTAATTCATTCTAATATACCATCAAAATATACAATAATTATAAAAATTCAGAAGTTTTTTTTTATCATTATTATTTGTTGCAAGTTGATCTTGGTTGCGCAAATGGCTTCCTCTTCCCCACTCGACAAGTTAAATCCAAGCATTTTTATTCTTATTGCGTTACCCCCAGTTCAGGTCACTAGCGATGAGAACAATGCTTCAGTCCCGGTGTAAAATAGGATGAAGGAAATTAAATGGCATTTACGAAGTTTATGCATGTAATAAATGAGTGTTAACCCAATAAAAACACCTTATATATTTGTGATCATATACGTGCAAACCACAATTTGCATTCTTATAATTCTTATGTATTGTGTACGTTAATATATATGTTGAATCGTGTTGTTTTCAGTCCAAAATTTACTACATATATGAGGATGATATAATAAACCGACCAATGATAATCCTATAATAGGTATAAGTACAGTGTTATAATTTGTTAATTAAATTACTAGGACTTCTTTTATAGTTACAGGGAAATCCGCAACTACTGCTTTAGGTTCGTATTGGTAAACCCTTGAAGAAATGAGAGGAAAATGATACATATATTAGCTGAATCACCTCTCCGATACACCAAATTGACAAATTCAGAGTCTTGAAGACATAGTTTTAATACATAAATAATTTCCTGACGACTTTCAATATAATAGTGTCTTTTGAATTAAATAAAATTAGTTGTCATAAATTACTAAAATTTTGAATTTTATACAAGCTTCGTTACTTATTAAAATAGTTAAGAAGATGAAGTTGTAACAAATTACTAGGATTTCGTTTTTATTAAAGTACTAGTTTTTGAACCTGTGTACTGCACGGGTGGTGGCAAAAACTATGATTAAAATAAAAGTTACGTTCTATTTTGATTTAGTAAATTACTAAATTATAATAAATATTAAAATCAACGCAAAACATACAATCTTACACCAAAATTTAACATTTAGAGAAAATTCTAGGCAAAATTTTTTAATCTTTAACACAACAATTGTTTTAGAATCTAACAAATCACAATTGCTTACATTCACAAATAAATATTTATCTCTTTGTTAACCTTTATTCTTACAAAATCAACTACAAATATATTATTAGGTTCAAAATCTCTCTTATACACGTAATACTTAGTTAACCATCCTAAATTTTAAAGAATAATCAAATAAATATACTATACCCAGATATCTTTGATATCTTAAATAATCAAACCGAAATTCTCTCATAAAATTGCGCCCAAATCAACATAAAATTAACAACTTTTTATAATTTCAAATGTACCGAATAATTGTCTCCTAAAATTACGCCCAAATCAACTGAAAATTAGCAACTAATATAATAAAGATAATGTACCCAAATATTGTTGATATGTTAAAATATCAAACCGAAAATTTCTCCTAAAATTGCGCCCATATAAACTTCAAATTAGCAACTAATATAGTAAATATACTGTACCCAAATATTTTTTACATGTTCAAAATTTCAAACCGAAATTCTCTCTCAAACTTGCGCCCAAAATCAACTTAAATTAACAACTAATATTGTAAATATACTATAACCAAATATTTTTGATATTTTAGAATATAAAATCGAAATTCTCTCCTAAAATTGCGCCTAAAATCAACTTAAAAATAGCAACTAATATAGTAAATATTTTGTGAGATGATTCTGACTTCTCGTATATTCGTATATAACTTTTGATTACGTCAAAGTAAGAAAATAATCTTCTACTTCCTCCGTTTCAATAATATGTTTATCTCTTTCCCTCACAAAATAAAGAAAATGAACATATTTTTCAGAAATTTGTAAGGTGGAATTCCCGAAACATTGATTTCACAAATCTACACATAAAAATCAATCTGAAATAGAAGAAAATAGTCCATAAAAATCCGTACAACAATTTTCACACATAGTGGTAATGTACGTACCCACTATATATATGGCCAAGAACATAAATCGTAATTCATTCTAATATACCATCAAAATATACAATAATTATAAAAATTCAGAAGTTTTTTTTTATCATTATTATTTGTTGCAAGTTGATCTTGGTTGCGCAAATGGCTTCCTCTTCCCCACTCGACAAGTTAAATCCAAGCATTTTTATTCTTATTGCGTTACCCCCAGTTCAGGTCACTAGCGATGAGAACAATGCTTCAGTCCCGGTGTAAAATAGGATGAAGGAAATTAAATGGCATTTACGAAGTTTATGCATGTAATAAATGAGTGTTAACCCAATAAAAACACCTTATATATTTGTGATCATATACGTGCAAACCACAATTTGCATTCTTATAATTCTTATGTATTGTGTACGTTAATATATATGTTGAATCGTGTTGTTTTCAGTCCAAAATTTACTACATATATGAGGATGATATAATAAACCGACCAATGATAATCCTATAATAGGTATAAGTACAGTGTTATAATTTGTTAATTAAATTACTAGGACTTCTTTTATAGTTACAGGGAAATCCGCAACTACTGCTTTAGGTTCGTATTGGTAAACCCTTGAAGAAATGAGAGGAAAATGATACATATATTAGCTGAATCACCTCTCCGATACACCAAATTGACAAATTCAGAGTCTTGAAGACATAGTTTTAATACATAAATAATTTCCTGACGACTTTCAATATAATAGTGTCTTTTGAATTAAATAAAATTAGTTGTCATAAATTACTAAAATTTTGAATTTTATACAAGCTTCGTTACTTATTAAAATAGTTAAGAAGATGAAGTTGTAACAAATTACTAGGATTTCGTTTTTATTAAAGTACTAGTTTTTGAACCTGTGTACTGCACGGGTGGTGGCAAAAACTATGATTAAAATAAAAGTTACGTTCTATTTTGATTTAGTAAATTACTAAATTATAATAAATATTAAAATCAACGCAAAACATACAATCTTACACCAAAATTTAACATTTAGAGAAAATTCTAGGCAAAATTTTTTAATCTTTAACACAACAATTGTTTTAGAATCTAACAAATCACAATTGCTTACATTCACAAATAAATATTTATCTCTTTGTTAACCTTTATTCTTACAAAATCAACTACAAATATATTATTAGGTTCAAAATCTCTCTTATACACGTAATACTTAGTTAACCATCCTAAATTTTAAAGAATAATCAAATAAATATACTATACCCAGATATCTTTGATATCTTAAATAATCAAACCGAAATTCTCTCATAAAATTGCGCCCAAATCAACATAAAATTAACAACTTTTTATAATTTCAAATGTACCGAATAATTGTCTCCTAAAATTACGCCCAAATCAACTGAAAATTAGCAACTAATATAATAAAGATAATGTACCCAAATATTGTTGATATGTTAAAATATCAAACCGAAAATTTCTCCTAAAATTGCGCCCATATAAACTTCAAATTAGCAACTAATATAGTAAATATACTGTACCCAAATATTTTTTACATGTTCAAAATTTCAAACCGAAATTCTCTCTCAAACTTGCGCCCAAAATCAACTTAAATTAACAACTAATATTGTAAATATACTATAACCAAATATTTTTGATATTTTAGAATATAAAATCGAAATTCTCTCCTAAAATTGCGCCTAAAATCAACTTAAAAATAGCAACTAATATAGTAAATATTTTGTGAGATGATTCTGACTTCTCGTATATTCGTATATAACTTTTGATTACGTCAAAGTAAGAAAATAATCTTCTACTTCCTCCGTTTCAATAATATGTTTATCTCTTTCCCTCACAAAATAAAGAAAATGAACATATTTTTCAGAAATTTGTAAGGTGGAATTCCCGAAACATTGATTTCACAAATCTACACATAAAAATCAATCTGAAATAGAAGAAAATAGTCCATAAAAATCCGTACAACAATTTTCACACATAGTGGTAATGTACGTACCCACTATATATATGGCCAAGAACATAAATCGTAATTCATTCTAATATACCATCAAAATATACAATAATTATAAAAATTCAGAAGTTTTTTTTTATCATTATTATTTGTTGCAAGTTGATCTTGGTTGCGCAAATGGCTTCCTCTTCCCCACTCGACAAGTTAAATCCAAGCATTTTTATTCTTATTGCGTTACCCCCAGTTCAGGTCACTAGCGATGAGAACAATGCTTCAGTCCCGGTGTAAAATAGGATGAAGGAAATTAAATGGCATTTACGAAGTTTATGCATGTAATAAATGAGTGTTAACCCAATAAAAACACCTTATATATTTGTGATCATATACGTGCAAACCACAATTTGCATTCTTATAATTCTTATGTATTGTGTACGTTAATATATATGTTGAATCGTGTTGTTTTCAGTCCAAAATTTACTACATATATGAGGATGATATAATAAACCGACCAATGATAATCCTATAATAGGTATAAGTACAGTGTTATAATTTGTTAATTAAATTACTAGGACTTCTTTTATAGTTACAGGGAAATCCGCAACTACTGCTTTAGGTTCGTATTGGTAAACCCTTGAAGAAATGAGAGGAAAATGATACATATATTAGCTGAATCACCTCTCCGATACACCAAATTGACAAATTCAGAGTCTTGAAGACATAATTTTAATACATAAATAATTTCCTGACGACTTTCAATATAATAGTGTCTTTTGAATTAAATAAAATTAGTTGTCATGAATTACTAAAATTTTGAATTTTATACAAGCTTCGTTACTTATTAAAATAGTTAAGAAGATGAAGTTGTAACAAATTACTAGGATTTCGTTTTTATTAAAGTACTAGTTTTTGAACCTGTGTACTGCACGGGTGGTGGCAAAATCTATGATTAAAATAAAAGTTACGTTCTATTTTGATTTAGTAAATTACTAAATTATAGTAAATATTAAAATCAACGCAAAACATACAATCTTACACCAAAATTTAACATTTAGAGAAAATTCTAGGCAAAATTTTTTAATCTTTAACACAACAATTGTTTTAGAATCTAACAAATCACAATTGCTTACATTCACAAATAAATATTTATCTCTTTGTTAACCTTTATTCTTACAAAATCAACTACAAATATATTATTAGGTTCAAAATCTCTCTTATACACGTAATACTTAGTTAACCATCCTAAATTTTAAAGAATAATCAAATAAATATACTCACTACAACAAAATGGCACTTGCGCCACGATTTATGTCACGGGAATTCATAATTCGTGACCTAAATTAATTGGTAAAAAAATTTATGTCACGGGAAAATATATCCGTGACAAATAATTGTTTTTAGTCACGAATTAAGCCATGACCGTGGCTAACAAATGTGTTTAGTCACGCATCAAGTCACGAACGTGGCTAATAATTATTTTTAGCCACAATGTTGTGGCTAATTATGATTTATTGTCACAGGTAAGTTAACCGTGACTAATTAGTGTGCTTAGCCACACTGAATTCTTAACGTGACTAATTATGATTTATTGTCACAGCTAAATTATCCGTGACTATATTGCTCTTAGCCACACACTGAATTCTTACCGTGGCTAATTGTGATTTATTGTCACAAGTAAATTACCCGTGACTAATTATTGCTCTTAGCTACGCACCGAATTTTTACCGTGACTAATATTTTTGATATGATAACAAATAATAGTATAAAATTATTAGTGCAACATGACGTGTACTGTAACATCAAG
This sequence comes from Silene conica, assembly GCA_029255685.2. Taxonomy (NCBI): domain Eukaryota; kingdom Viridiplantae; phylum Streptophyta; class Magnoliopsida; order Caryophyllales; family Caryophyllaceae; genus Silene; species Silene conica. The sequence continues at coordinate 85,591,521 of CM055314.2, forward strand.
ATGATTGCGCCGTATTATTGCGAGATGTGAACAATATTCGTACTTAATGTTCTTCACTATTGACGTAAGTGATCATATTATGATTATTCTTATTATTGGATTTAGTCCGTCACAAGTAAGAATTTGTGCAACAATTTATTTTGCTTTATTTTCGATGAATGATGCTTTACTTTAAGTATACGTTTAATTATGTAATGACAATTTCGTAATTTCAAAGCTACTTCCTCAGTTACTCAATTTTTTAAATTGCGCAACAAGCACGACAAAAAAACACTATAAATAAAATATCCCGGTTTAGTTAAGATCCTATCAATTCAGTTTTATTCATGTTATTTAATTTTAGTTTAGTTTAGGTTTGACATTTACCCATATAATATCATCTAAAGCACATTTTCAAAATTAGTGAAACTATTAAAATTAGGTAGGCTAAGGGATCCAAGTATGAATCGCTCGGAAATTTCAGTAAAAAAAAGCTTTAATGTGCAGCTCAACTTTTAGCTGCTAAGAATATAAGGTCAAGGGGAATGGAGTTTTCTGCTTGTACCAAAATACTCATGCCAGATTTTACCGAATCCCACGTGAAAAAGCGAGTAAGTATTAAATTTAAAAAGATAAGAAAATTAGTGACTTACATCATCTAAACACCAAGTACATACAACAACTAACAATAATAAAAAAAGACGGAAAATTATGATTCTGCAAGGTACCATTAGCTAGTATATATCAAAAACCGAATTCAATTACAAGGGAGTAGAATATAGACATAAAAAAATCTATTCTAAAACTCAGCCTTGTGAAACACATCTCTGATGCAACAGCTTCTCGAAGCCACATACCGGCAACTTCAGATTCGAGATTGGCAGGAACCCTTATTCCTAATTCACGCAGCTGCTTATAAAGTCATAATTTTTTGCTCGTCTAATTATTACTCGTAGTTATGTAAAGTTGTACAATGTATCTTGTGATTTCAAGAATTGTACCGGTTTTAAAGTTAACATTATATTTCCTTTTTATTTCAATGATCGTACAATGTAACTCTTGATCTCGTGGACTTACTCCACATTATTGATAACATATACTTACAAACCAAATCGATTGGATAGAATTCGGAGCTATAAATCGTTAAACAACAACACAATCATTTATTCGTATAATCATATTCATGTTCAATTCAGTTGTGTTATGTAAGGTTTTTAGTTGGTCAAGTAGGATAGTCGAGTTAGAGACTTCCACGGGGGAGGGTTTTAAAGTAATTGGTCACCTTGTTAAGCATTATTACGATGCTGAAGACACCGTTGGAGTGGTTGAGGTATTTCACCTTAAACCCGTTACCGCACCTGATGAATGAGGTAACAAAGGTCGAGAGGATCGTATAAAACAACGTTGACCGGAAGGCAACCCAAACTGGAAAAAAAAATGTGAAAGTGGTTTAATTTACGCTCTACTTTGTGTGTTTTATTTGTTTTTCAATTCTATAAATTAAGAAAAGGGACTTATTGTCGTATGAGATTTGTGCAGTACCAAGCATCGAGCGACAGAGGGTTATTAAGGCAACGAAATGATTTGATCAACACAGTGAACCTATCAAAATAAAGTCTTAAGGTATGTCGAATGATATTACCGATAAGTAAATGACAAATAATTTTTTATTTTAGTCGATCAAGCTTTTTGAATGACCAAAATATAAACCAACTTTGGAGAAAGAATAAAAACAAAAATATAAAAACTCACCTTCACTTGTATTTTCAAGAACGCAGACAAAGGAGGAAAAAAAGAAAAAAAGAAAGAGAGGCGACCAACCAGACTCCTCTTCACTCGATTCCTACTTCTAATTAATCCAACTCCTTCACAAAATCAAATTACCCATCTGATTACTCCTTCAACTTTCCCTTTTCTCCTTTGAATTCGACCAAATCAGTCAAAATTAAGGTTTAGGGTTTCAAATCTTTCGGGTGTATTTTGTGACGGTAATCAAATTGAGTCCTGATACTAAGGTTAGGTTTGCTCTTATTTCGTAATTTGCGCTTAATATTGTTCAGTCTGGTTGTTGTTATTATCGTTGAAGGGTCAAGTTCGAATTTTTGTTCGTGTTGTCAATTTGATGTACTTGTTTGCAGTTCAAAATTTCGAATGTATTTCGAATAGTTGCCATCGATTTTCGTTATTCATGCTCTATAATTTTCGAACTTCGTTGGTACTAGCTGTGGTTTATTGCTGTTGAATTGTTTGGTTTTTCTTCGAATTAATTTCGAATTATATTTGATTGTATGTGTTCATAGTCGTGACTGCCCTAGTTGCAAATTGAGACAGGTTTTTGTTCTGTCATTGGTGTTCATACATGGAGGGATAACATATTGGAATGTAGGAGCTAGATAAAGTGGGTGAGTGACAAGGAAAATGGAATGGCAATAACAAGCTAGTGAGGAGTCCTTGCTGGGTTTTGTAACAGATAATAATTGGCAGACACCATCAGGTCTGCAATCAGAGTTGGTGCATGTGATTGTGGGCAGTGATCTGCGTATAGGGGCTGGATAGTAGGGTGTTGCAGGTATTGGGTTTGAATAAAAATTTGTGTGGGTCCTGGCAAATGTGGCAGAGGGCATGGTTCTCGTAACAGGTCTGAAGAATAAGAGTAAGCAATTTATGCGGGCTTACAGATTACTCAAGGCAGTGTAGCAATGCTGGCATTTTGCGTGTGGACAGAATACGGCAGCGGGTATGGTAGGGGTCTGATAGTGGCACTCTGAAGTTGCTGGAATAGAAATAAAGAGTCGAGTTTTGAATAAGCTTGGAATTGGGGTAGAGGATTCCTTAGAGCAGAAAGTCGTTTTTTGTAATTATCTAGGCTATCCTTGTAATTGACTTTGGTTTTTGATATATACTACTTACCTTTCATCAAAAAAAAAAGTGGAGTTAAACAAGATGAAACCCAAGAAAATGATAATTAAGATAAAGAGAAAAAATGAAGTTGAAACAAAACCTTTATTCAGTTTCCTCTAAATACCTTTAGCAGAAAGAACTTTACCGCGCAAGCAGGAGGTAGGCATTTCAGATGGCTAGTAACGGATAAAAGGTTTTTTTTCCTTTACAGTTATTCTGAAATGTTGACAGATATCGGTACCTTACCTTACTTTATCTGTAGATACTAGACCTATTTGCATTTAGGTTAAACTGGAAAATAATTTATACAAAAGTGCTTCATAATTTCACACACTTGCAATTGCATATAAAACTTATGCTCTGAATTCATGTATGCTTATCCTCCTGGCAGATTGATCTCACACTATATGATCCCAAGGAGTCCTTTACATCTAAAAAGGTAACCCTGCCATTCCCCTTTTTGCCTGGAAGTATATGGCATCCCATTTCCTGTTTGCTAGAAAAATGATTCATGTTCATATGCTGAATCTTATGGAGATGGAAGCTCCAGCACAGGATACTTTGTTGAGGACGTTGTGCACTATGATCAAGTTTCAGGTGATCTTCAGACTACAACTGCAATTGGAAGTATGAGTTTTGGGAAGACATAGATCAATTTTTTTGGCTGTGCGTGTAAAAAATAATTTTTATTGTAGGAATTCAGAAGATAAATGGAGTCTTCTGTCTTCCTCATTATTCAGATATGTTAACGTATCTTCATGTTTATTTTCTGCCATATTATGTCAAAGTGAGGAGTCTAAACTCTAAACAGTGTTGAGAGTTTCTTTTTTATATTGTTGTAAGATGATTGTATCTCTTTTAAAATAATCGTCACATCAATAAGCTGGTTCAAAATTTGTCATTTTTTCCACACAGATGTAGTGCTGGACAATAAGTGGACCAATGGACACCAAATCCTGATGGAGCCTTAGATTGTATTATTGGTTTTGAAAAGTCAAATTCTTCGATGATCGCTTAGCTAGCTTCGACGGGCAAGTGAGACAGATGTTCGCTCACTGTTTAGATGGGGAAAACGGCGGAGGCATCTTTGCTATTGGAACTATTGTGCAACCAAAGGTCAACTTAACTCCACTAATAGCGAACGAGTATGTAGTTCGTGCTCCAGCGACTAGATAACATTTCTTGTTGTTGTATTCATATTTCAATTTCTACATGTTTCCATAATCTATTTTACGTAATGTTCTGTTTTGCCCTCTATGTTTGTCCCTTCATATTTGAGCTTGAGCCTTCTGCTTTTCTTTTCGTTGTTCTAGTGTCTCTTCGTGATCGTGCTTCTTAGGTCTGAAGGAAGAGTTTGCTTACGGGGGTACTTTCAAACAAAGCAAGACAAGGTTTGTGTAAAAGCTTAGCATTCTTTATTTAATTGTAATCAGGGATTTTTTTCGCGCCTTTCTTGTATACTGTACCGGCGGTGAATGTCCATCCAGATGCAGCTGGAGCAGAAATTGTAATGGGAGTTGTGTATATAGCTTTTCCTTAGATTTGTTGAAGTCATATGGGATCGGACCATTTCACTAAGGTTAGGTTCATTTTTTTAATCGAGTTAAAAAAAATACACTCTACTTTTAATAATATTTATATTGAATAAATCGTAATTTATTTTTAATGAAACTTGTATAATATTGTTTTCTACTTTTTTGGTATAGGTGTTTTCGTTGCTTTTCTTTGGGCTTGGGTGTACAAATATGGAGCAAACAAGTTTACATCCGAAGAATATGCCATTAGATTTACAATTTTTACGAGCATTAGATGCACAAGTTTAATTTAGATTATGATTTTTTTCCTTTTTGCGGACCTGTATTTCACATTACTTATTTTTAGTGTTTTTTTAGTTGTTATAAAACACAAGTATGCTACGTTTTATGTAATCGACAATAAGTTTTTATTCCATTTTTACCAGCATATGCGTTATCTACCACTTAAATAATAATGTGTTAGCGACGAAAACTATAAAATTTGCCGCAGTAATATTTGTGACAATTATTTTTCAGCTAGAAGAGTATTTTCCCACGTTATTGTTTCTCATTTTTGTCACGTTACTGTTTCGTGACTAATATCTTTAGCCACAATAAATTTCGTGGCTGCCAATATTTGGCCACGAGAGTCTCTCTTTTGTCACGTAATTATTTTGTGGCCAGTAGTGTAATAGCCGTAAAATCCATCAATAAAATAAAATGGGAAATTTATTGATTAAACAAGTATCGCTTAATAGAGACACGTAAAACCGTCGCGTGCATCGTTTTCCGTCACATAATCGTTGACCAATGCATGCCTAGACATGTGGACCAATGCATGCCTAGACATGTGGACCAATGCATGCCTAGACATTTGGACCAATGCATGCCTAAACATTTGGCTTATGCATGAAGAAGGCATTTGGCATTTTCATAAGGACACTTGGCATGTTTGTAAGAAACCTTCTCCCTCCTTGTTCCCCCATTCCCACGCCATTCTCCACACTCCCACCAGCTTTCATTCTTCATTTCTCACACACACAAACAAATAAAATAGAGTAAGGAAGAGAGAGTAAGAAGGAGAAGAAGAAAGGGGTTGTAAGGAAGGAGGATCTTGCCATTACTTGAAGTTCTACACTAAGTAAGCTTGTGAACCCTTCAAATCTGATTTTATAACCTTTTAGCATGCATTCACATATCACCTAACATCTAAACTTGAACATATGAATCTACAACCATGCATGCAAAGGATTTAATGTAGTAAAAACCGTTATTTTGTCAAAAGCGTAACATGCATGTAGTAGATCTGAAAACACATGTTAAAATGAGTATTTTCAGAAAACAAAAATTTGGGACTTTCCTTAAGTTGTTATAAAATCACTCACCAAAAATTAGGATGTTTGCATGAACCGTTTGGAAATGAAAAATCATATACTACAGCCTGTTTTCTGTTTTTACGAATCACTAGATCTCACTTAAAGAGTCATCAAACCATATTTATAAAAGGAATCAGTGTCTCATCTCTTAATATGTTAAACTACATTGAGTCTAGATGATACTAGGCTTTTGAATCAACTCGTTTCGTTTTGTTAAGAGGGGTTTATGATGTAAAACATTTCATGACTTATTTTCTGACCACTGTTTTTAAAACGCGTTTTTAGATCTGATAAACTCATTTTTGAGACAACATGCATGGCTAATAATATGTTCTAGACACATAAAGGAATCCAATAAAACCGACCATGCACGAAAGTATGATGTTTTGGATTTATTATGATTTTTACAAGTTTCTGTTGTGTTCTGGAAAAATGTTTTAATTAGACTTACTTGTTAAAAACTTACATTTCCATAAAAGGGTAATTTAGTCATACATAAAAATATAATCAGTGACCCATCTCTTCAAATGCTAAAGTTTAATGAATGTAAAGGGTAGTAGGCTTTCGTTTCGACGAGTTTCGACATGTTAAGAGTATTTACCACCCCGTAACTTTTTAAGACTTGCCCTTGGACCAACTTTGGTAGACTGTAACTTTGGACCCCTTACACACGTTTTTAGACTCTTACCACGAAGACATTAAAGATGGAAAACACACTAAGGAACCAAACCCCACTGGTCTCACCTCAAAACATTTAGTAATGAAGGAGATATGACGATTTAAAGTTTCTGTTTCAAATCTGTAAAAAACCGAGAGAGTATAGTTATCGCATGATTTACTACAAGTAGCTTAGTAATGGTCGTTCATATAAGTAACTATTATTTTAAATATTATGTAGAGTCGGGATTCATAGAAGAGGCTCTCTAACCTTTAATCGCTCGTAAGGTAAGGGAAACGCTTATCCGTACACTCTTATTAAACCGTTACGATTTGTTATTATCTTGCATGGTAAGACTTTTGGTTACATTGAAATATTTATATTGGTTGAATTCATTTTACAAAATGATTATGGATAAAGATTTGTTTGTTTTGTTCTCTTGAAACGGGATTGTGTTTAATAAGCATGAAAAGAAGTACTTTATGATTTTAAAAGTTTTGGGAACCAAAACCGTTTTGCTTTTCTACAAGCTTGTGATGAGTTATCAAATTTGAAGGAAATATCTTGGTTATTTGGAAATGGATTCTCATGTTGGTTTGAAACGGTTTTGGTAGAGGGGTAGGTTGTTCCATAATAAGGGACTTCCTATACAGAGCTTCTGATGGGGGTTAGTTGATCGAGACCCCGTCCTCTTATCTTCCTCTTTGGGGTTGGCCCTTAGAGGGGTGTGCACACTCGGGATTCTAGGACAGTTTAGTACATGATTTGGCGAACCCCGTCTTATCCGGTTTAGGGCGAGGGGATCCTCTTCATACGGCCTCTATCCAAGTATATACCGACGTTGAAAATTGTTGGAAAGAAATGTTTTCTTTGGTTTGGAACTATCTTGAAAGGTTGGATATGGATTTGAATATTTTGGAACACTTATGTTGTTCTTAATCATTTGAAATTATTTGTTCCCCTTCAACTAACAGTGGAAATTGTGATACTCTGTTTTCAATCTTTCGAAACACTTTTGTTACACATTATTTTTCTAAAATGTCTTTTAAGTTATGATTTTATATTCCGTTTATTCTTTATTCTGATTGTTTACCTTACTCAACATTATTGTTGACCCTTTTATTTGTTTTGTCCTTGTTGGGACCTGCGGTGATCACAAATTGTGTGAGCAGATCGTGTAACAGGTACTCATGGGAATTAGTCGTGGGATGCACAAGAGAGCGCGCTTAATGTTTCAATTAAAGACAAATGCTTTGACTCTTTATCTTCTTTTGGATCAATGAACTTTAATTTCGCTTCCGCAAACTTTAAAATTTGGTTGTATCGTATTTTATCATTTGGATTTTAAATTGCATTAGACAATTACCTATTTTATTTCATGGTTAGGTACTACTACCACATTTGGTTTAATCGTGACACACCCATTATCCGAATTTTACTTGAAAACCCTATTTACTAATGAATAGGATTATGGGGGTGTTACAAGTAGTATTTAGCCACGATTTTTTTTTTAATTTGGCCACAATATTAACTTGTGACTAAAACAATTTTAGCCACGGGAAAATTGTTTAGCCACGCTATTTTAGCCACGGGGAATATCGTGGCAAGGTTGCTAATTCTAGTCACGTTGCAAATTTCCCCGTGACTAAAATTTTGCCACGGCCACTTGGGTCACGACTGATTTCCCGTGGCAAATCTGTATAGTCACGGGAATTTAGCACTTGCGCCACGTTTTTAAAGGTGACGCAAGTGCCATTTTGTTGTAGTGACTATACCCAGATATCTTTGATATCTTAAATAATCAAACCGAAATTCTCTCATAAAATTGCGCCCAAATCAACTTAAAATTAACAACTTTTTATAATTTCAAATGTACCGAATAATTGTCTCCTCAAATTACGCCCAAATCAACTGAAAATTAGCAACTAATATAATAAAGATAATGTACCCAAATATTGTTGATATGTTAAAATATCAAACCGAAATTTTCTCCTAAAATTGCGCCCATATAAACTTCAAATTAGCAACTAATATAGTAAATATACTGTACCCAAATATTTTTTACATGTTCAAAATTTCAAACCGAAATTCTCTCTCAAACTTGCGCCCAAAATCAACTTAAATTAACAACTAATATTGTAAATATATTATACCCAAATATTTTTGATATTTTAGAATATAAAATCGAAATTCTCTCCTAAAATTGCGCCTAAAATAGACTTAAAAATAGCAACTAATATAGTAAATATTTTGTGAGATGATTCTGACTTCTCGTATATTCGTTTATAACTTTTGATTACGTCAAAGTAAGAAAATAATCTTCTACTTCCTCCGTTTCAATAATATGTTTATCTCTTTCCCTCACAAAATAAAGAAAATGAACATATTTTTCAGAAATTTGTAAGGTGGAATTCCCGAAACATTGATTTCAAAAATCTACACATAAAAATCAATCTGAAATAAAAGAAAATAGTCCATAAAAATCCGTACAACAATTTTCACACGTAGTGGTAATGTACGTACCCACTATATATATGGCCAAGAACATAAATCGTAATTCATTCTAATATACCATCAAAATATACAATAATTATAAAAATTCTCAAGTTTTTTTTTATCATTATTATTTGTTGCAAGTTGATCTTGGTTGCGCAAATGGCTTCCTCTTCCCCACTCGACAAGTTAAATCCAAGCATTTTTATTCTTATTGCGTTACCCCCAGTTCAGGTCACTAGCGATGAGAACAATGCTTCAGTCCCGGTGTAAAATAGGATGAAGGAAATTAAATGGCATTTACGAAGTTTATGCATGTAATAAATGAGTGTTAACCCAATAAAAACACCTTATATATTTGTGATCATATACGTGCAAACCACAATTTGCATTCTTATAATTCTTATGTATTGTGTACGTTAATATATATGTTGAATCGTGTTGTTTTCAGTCCAAAATTTACTACATATACGAGGATGATATAATAAACCGACCAATGATAATCCTATAATAGGTATAAGTACAGTGTTATAATTTGTTAATTAAATTACTAGGACTTCTTTTATAGTTACAGGGAAATCCGCAACTACTGCTTTAGGTTCGTATTGGTAAACCCTTGAAGAAATGAGAAGAAAATGATACCCTACAAATTACGTACATATATTAGGTGAATCACCTCTCCGATACACCAAATTGACAAATTCAGCGTCTTGAAGACATAGTTTTAAGACATAAATAATTTCCTTACGACTTTCAATATAATAGTGTCTTTTGAATTAAATAAAATTACTTGTCATAAATTACTAAAATTTTGAATTTTATACAAGCTTCGTTACTTATTAAAATTCTTAAGAAGATGAAGTCGTAACAAATTACTAGAATTTTGTTTTTATTAAAGTACTAGTTTTTGAACCTGTGTACTGCACGGGTGGTGGCAAAAACTATTATTAAAATAAAAGTTACGTTCTATTTTGATTTAGTAAATTACTAAATTATAGTAAATATTAAAATCAACGTAAAACATACAATCTTACACAAAAATTTAACATTTAGAGAAAATTCTAGGTAAAAATCTTTAACACAACAATTGTTTTAGAATCTAACAAATCATAATTGCTTACATTCACAAATAAATATTTATCTCTTTGTTAACCTTTATTCTTACAAAATCAACTACAAATATATTATTAGGATCAAAATCTCTCTTATACACGTAATACTTAGTTAACCATCCTAAATTTTAAAGAATATTCAAATAAATATACTGTACCCAGATATCTTTGATATCTTAAATAATCAAACCGAAATTCTCTCATAAAATTGCGCCCAAATCAACTTAAAATTAACAACTTTTTATAATTTCAAATGTACAGAATAATTGTCTCCTAAAATTACGCCCAAATCAACTGAAAATTAGCAACTAATATAATAAAGATAATGTACCCAAATATTGTTGATATGTTAAAATATCAAACCGAAATTTTCTCCTAAAATTGCGCCCATATAAACTTCAAATTAGCAACTAATATAGTAAATATACTGTACCCAAATATTTTTGGCATGTTCAAAATTTCAAACCGAAATTCTCTCTCAAACTTGCGCCCAAAATCAACTTAAATTAACAACTAATATAGTAAATATACTATACCCAATTATTTTTGATATTTTAGAATATAAAATCGTAATTCTCTCCTAAGATTGCGCCTAAAATCAACTTAAAAATAGCAACTCATATAGTAAATATTTTGTGAGATGATTCTGACTTCTCGTATATTCGTATATAACTTTTGATTACGTCAAAGTAAGAAAATAATCTTCTACTTCCTCCGTTTCAATAATATGTTTATCTCTTTCCCTCACAAAATAAAGAAAATGGACATATTTTTCAGAAATTTGTATGGTGGAATTCCCGAAACATTGATTTCAAAAATCCACACATAAAAATCAATCTGAAATAGAAGAAAATAGTCCATAAAAATCCGTACAACAATTTTCACACGTAGTGCTAATCTACGTACCCACTATATATATGGCCAAGAACATAAATCGTAATTCATTCTAATATACCATCAAAATATACAATCATTATAAAAATTCTCAAAGTTTTTTTTTATCATTATTATTTGTTGCAAGTTGATCTTGTTTGCGCAAATGACTTCCTCTTCCCCACTCGACAAGTTAAATCCAAGCATTTTTATTCTTATTGCGTTACCCCCAGTTCAGGTCACTAGCGATGAGAACAATGCTTCAGTCCCGGTGTAAAATAGGATGAAGGAAATTAAATGGCATTTACGAAGTTTATGCATGTAATAAATGAGTGTTAACCCAATAAAAACACCTTATATATTTGTGATCATATACGTGCAAACCACAATTTGCATTCTTATAACTCTTATGTATTGTGTATGTTAATATATATGTTGAATCGTGTTGTTTTCAGTCCAAAATTTACTACATATACGAGGATGATATAATAAACCACCAATGATAATCCTATAATAGGTATAAGTACAGTGTTATAATTTGTTAATTAAATTACTAGGACTTCTTTTATAGTTACAGGGAAATCCGCAACTACTGCTTTAGGTTCGTATTAGTAAACCCTTGAAGAAATGAGAGGAAAATGATACATATATTAGCTGAATCACCTCTCCGATACACCAAATTGACAAATTCAGAGTCTTGAAGACATAGTTTTAATACATAAATAATTTCCTGACGACTTTCAATATAATATTGTCTTTTGAATTAAATAAAATTACTTTTCATAAATTACTAAAATTTTGAATTTCATACAAGCTTCGTTACTTATTAAAATAGTTAAGAAGATGAAGTCATAACAAATTACAAGGATTTTGTTTTTATTAAAGTACTAGTTTTTGAACCTGTGTACTGCACAGGTGGTGGCAAAAACTATTATTAAAATAAAAGTTACGTTCTATTTTGATTTACTAAATTACTAAATTATAGTAAATATTGAAATCAACGCAAAACATACAATATTACACAAAAATTTATCATTTAGAGAAAATTCTAGGCAAATTTTTTTATTCTTTAATACAACAATTATATTAGAATCTAAAAAATGAGAATTGCTTACATTCACAAGTAAACATTTATCTCTTTGTTAACCTTAATTCTTACAAAATCAACTACAAATATATTACTAGGATCAAAATCTCTCTTATACACGTAATACTTAGTTTACCAACCTAAATTGTAAAGAATAATCTAATAAATATACTGTACCCAGATATCTATGATATCTTAAATTATCAAACCGAAATTCTCTCATAAAATTGCGCCCAAATCAACTTAAAATTAACAAATTTTTATAATTCCAAATTAAATATTTTTTATATGTTAAAATATTGTACCGAATAATTGTCTCTTAAAATTGCGCCCAAATCAACTGAAAATTAGCAACTAATATAATAAAGATATATAATGTACCCAAATATTGTGGATTTGTTAAAATACCAAACCGAAATTTTCTTCTAAAATTGCGCCCATATAAACTTTAAATTAGCAACTAATATAGTAAATATACTGTACCCAAATATTTTTGACATGTTAAAATATCAAACCGAAATTCTCCCTTCAAATTGCGTCCAAAATCAACTTAAATTAACAACTAATATACTTTAGTAAATATACTATACCCAAATATTTTTGATATTTTAAAATATAAAATTGAAATTTTCTCCTATAATTGCGCCTAAAATCAACTTAAAAATAGCAACTAATATAGTAAATATTTTGTGAGATGATTCTGACTTCTCGTATATTCGTATATAACCTTTGATTACGTCATGGTAAGAAAATAATCTTCTACTTCCTCCATTTCAATAATATGTTTATCTCTTTCCCTCACAAAATAAAGAAAATGTAAATATTTTTCAGAAATTTGCAAGGTGGAATTCCCGAAACATTGATTTCAAAAATCCACACATAAAAATCAATCTGAAATAGAAGAAAATAGTCCATAAAAATCCGTACAATCATTTTCGCACGTAGTGGTAATCTACGTACCCACTATATATATAGCCAAGAACATAAATCATAATTCATTCTAATATACCATCAAAATATACAATAATTATAAAAATTCTCAAGTATTTTTTTATCATTATTATTTGTTGCAAGTTGATCTTGGTTGCGCAAATGGCTTCCTCTTCCCCACTCGACAAGTTAAATCCAACCATTTTTATTCTTATTGCATTACCCCCAGTTCAGGTCACTAGCGATGAGAATAACGCTTCAGTCACGGTGTAAAATAGGATAAAGAAAATTAAATGGCATTTACGAAGTTTATGCATGTAATAAATGAGTGATAACCCAATAAAAACAGCTTATATATTTGTGATCATATATATGCAAACCACAATTTGCATTTTTATAATTCTTATGTATTGTGTACATTAATATATATGTTGAATCGTGTTGTTTTCAGTCCAAAATTTACAACATATACGAGGATGATATAATAAACCGACCAATGATAATCCTATAATAGGTATAAGTAGAGTGTTTTAATTTGTTAATTAAATTACTAGGACTTCTTTTATAGTTACATGGAAATCCGCAACTACTGCTTTAGGTTCGTATTGGTAATCCCTTGAAGAAATGAGAAGAAAATGATACCCTACAAATTACGTACATATATTAGGCGAATCACCTCTCCGATACACCAAATTGACAAATTCAGCGTCTTGAAGACATAGTTTTAAGACATAAATAATTTCCTGACGACTTTCAATATAATAGTGTCTTTTGAATTAAATAAAATTACTTGTCATAAATTACTAAAATTTTGAATTTTATACAAGCTTCGTTACTTATTAAAATTCTTAAGAAGATGAAGTCGTAACAAATTACTAGAATTATGTTTTTATTAAAGTACTAGTTTTTGAACCTGTGTACTGCACGGGTGGTGGCAAAAACTATTATTAAAATAAAAGTTACGTTCTATTTTGATTTAGTAAATTACTAAATTATAGTAAATATTAAAATCAACGTAAAACATACAATCTTACACAAAAATTTAACATTTAGAGAAAATTCTAGGTAAAAATCTTTAACACAACAATTGTTTTAGAATCTAACAAATCATAATTGCTTACATTCACAAATAAATATTTATCTCTTTGTTAACCTTTATTCTTACAAAATCAACTACAAATATATTATTAGGATCAAAATCTCTCTTATACACGTAATACTTAGTTAACCATCCTAAATTTTAAAGAATAATCAAATAAATATACTGTACCCAGATATCTTTGATATCTTAAATAATCAAAACGAAATTCTCTCATAAAATTGCGCCCAAATCAACTTAAAATTAACAACTTTTTATAATTTCAAATGTACAGAATAATTGTCTCCTAAAATTACGCCCAAATCAACTGAAAATTAGCAACTAATATAATAAAGATAATGTACCCAAATATTGTTGATATATCAAAATATCAAACCGAAATTTTCTCCTAAAATTGCGCCCATATAAACTTCAAATTAGCAACTAATATAGTAAATATACTGTACCCAAATATTTTTGGCATGTTCAAAATTTCAAACCGAAATTCTCTCTCAAACTTGCGCCCAAAATCAACTTAAATTAACAACTAATATAGTAAATATACTATACCCAAATATTTTTGATATTTTAGAATATAAAATCGTAATTCTCTCCTAAGATTGCGCCTAAAATCAACTTAAAAATAGCAACTAATATAGTAAATATTTTGTGAGATGATTCTGACTTCTCGTATATTCGTATATAACTTTTGATTACGTCAAAGTAATAAAATAATCTTCTACTTCCTCCGTTTCAATAATATGTTTATCTCTTTCCCTCACAAAATAAAGAAAATGGACATATTTTTCAGAAATTTGTATGGTGGAATTCCCGAAACATTGATTTATAAAATCCACACATAAAAATCAATCTGAAATAGAAGAAAATAGTCCATAAAAATCCGTACAACAATTTTTACACGTAGTGCTAATCTACGTACCCACTATATATATGGCCAAGAACATAAATCGTAATTCATTCTAATATACCATCAAAATATACAATCATTATAAAAATTCTCAAGTTTTTTTTTATCATTATTATTTGTTGCAAGTTGATCTTGTTTGCGCAAATGGCTTCCTCTTCCCCACTCGACAAGTTAAATCCAAGCATTTTTATTCTTATTGCGTTACCCCCAGTTCAGGTCACTAGCGATGAGAACAACGCTTCAGTCCCGGTGTAAAATAGGATGAAGGAAATTAAATGGCATTTACGAAGTTTATGCATGTAATAAATGAGTGTTAACCCAATAAAAACACCTTATATATTTGTGATCATATACGTGCAAACCACAATTTGCATTCTTATAACTCTTATGTATTGTGTACGTTAATATATATGTTGAATCGTGTTGTTTTCAGTCCAAAATTTACTACATATACGAGGATGATATAATAAACCGACCAATGATAATCCTATAATAGGTATAAGTACAGTGTTATAATTTGTTAATTAAATTACTAGGACTTCTTTTATAGTTACAGGGAAATCCGCAACTACTGCTTTAGGTTCGTATTGGTAAACCCTTGAAGAAATGAGAGGAAAATTGTAAAACCCCTCGCGAAAGCGGAAATATAAACACGTAAAATTACTAAAAATGCAGCGGAATTAAAACTTTTTAGCAAACTAAACTAACATGCGAGAAGCTTTAAACTGAAACTGGAAACAGAACTGATATAAACAGCAATACATAAGTAGCAGTTCTAAGTACGGAAATGAAATATATACACAGCCGGGGATGGAACATCCCTACAGGCACCAAAACGTAAACAACAAAAGTCTAAGAGTCTAGCTAAGTGTAAACGGGTAAGTCAACTGATGAATGGATCATCACTCGCTAGCTCTCCTGTAACCCCGATCTCCAACCCTGCATGTACCTACATACATGAAAACATGTACGCCACAATCAGTGGGGAGTGACTAGAGTTCTCCTAGCCACCTTTTGTGACAACACGTAACATATAAACAATACAGAACACTCCAACATATATCAACATGTGAAGCATAAACATCTCATCATCTTATCTCTTATTATCAAGCGATTACAGTGCACGGCTCTCAACCAACTTCATAAACAATTAGGAAGGAGAGCCGGTTTCCCTACTGGTTACCCAGTCGGGGGGTCTTTCAATCCAATTATTTATGAAACCGAGCTAAGAGTCATCCAATGCCTTGGATGATTAAACCACATCTTAACAGATATACATTTACTCATCATCAACCATGTCTATATCTGACACGTACCAACTCAAGGCAAGCAGATAGAATCAGCAAGTAAAAGGTTCAGCGGTCAACTTAAGACATAACCTAATACCAAATCGTTCAGCAAGTGTAAAGGTTCAGCGGTCAACTTAAGACATAACCTAAACACCAAATATCAGCAAGCAAGGACTCAGAGGCCAATTTAAGGCATGGACCTGCCAATCAGCAAGACACTAGACTCAGCGGCCAACTTAAGGCATAGACTAGCATCCAAAAGTAAAGGACTCAGAGGCCAGCTTAAGGCATGTCCCTTCACCACATCACAAGGTACTAAACTCAGAGGCCAGCTTAAGGCATGTTCTAGCACCAAACATCTGCACTCCGGGCAAGGTGTCAGTTCCTTAGCTATCCCGTTGTGCAGCTGCTCTACTCGTCAGACTCAGAGGCCAACTTAAGGCATGTTCTGACGCGATCACTATCACACATGTCTGAACTCAGAGGCCAGCTTAAGGCATGTTCCAGACACGACAAACAAACACATATAGGGCTCAGAGGCCAGCTTAAGGCATATCCCCATATATGACAAACAACCCACGTATTAAGTTCAGAGGCCAGCTTAAGGCATAACTTAATACGCATCAATGCAATATCAACCAAAGTCTACGAACTAAACACTAGTTCTACTTTTCTTATCCTCTAATCAACACTTAACTGGCCCCGAGAACTAAGTTGAGGGAGAGCCGGTTTCCCTTTCGGTTACCCGACCGGGGGGTCTCTATCCTTACTCTGTTCCCGAACCCAATATGGTGTTGCCCGTACACCGGGGACCTCAAACACATGTCAAAGGCATACAAGACGAGTTTCAATCAAAACCGATCAACCGTTTGAAAGTTACGATTTAATTTCCAAAAACTAAAAATGACTTACAGGGGTCCCCAGCCGGTCGGCAGGCAGCCGGTCGGCCGGCTGGTGATCCCTCAGCCTATACCTCTTTTCAAAAACCGAGAACACCAAGAAGGACTCCCAGCCGGTCGGCAGGCAGCCGGTCGGCCGGCTGGGAACCCCATTCCCTAACCTTTACTAAAATTCGTATCCATCTCCATATGCACTCCCAGCCGGCTGGCAGGCGGCCGGTCTGCCGGCTGGGCTCCCTCCTATGCTATGTTTATCGCAAAAACACACAATACAAGGAAAGATGACTACCAGCCGGTCGGCAGGCAGCCGGTCGGCCGGCTGGCAGTCCCAGGCCAAAATCTCAAAGATATGAAAAACACACAAACGCTCTCCCAGCCGGTCGACCGGCGGCCGGTCGGTCGACCGGCTCAGAGAGCCTGTAACGCAAAAATCGGGATTTCACCGTTCTTCAAAATTCAATCAATCGACACCAAAACTTACACAATGATTCATGTGATGTTTACACAACAATATCAAACATCAATTACTACTAATCTACCAGCATGTAAGTCCCATATCAATCCTCAAATGCATATATCTAATATCCGTCGCAAAATGAGAAAAACTGAAAATACGCTTAAGAACACATAACAACCGATTCAAACATGGATTCATCATCATAACATCATCCTAAACATGTACTAAGTCCTTAAATCAAAATATAAAAACCAAAACAGAAACCATACAAAAATCACAACAATTATGCTAATATACACATAAAGGCCGAGTTTCTCATTATCGTCACCTCTTAAGCTTATCCGGCTAAAGATCTTCCTCGAGTATGAAGCTATCAACGTCCGGGTTGTCAAGTCCTTCACCTACAACACGGAAAAACCAGTTTAGGAGCGTAAAAACGGAATTATGCAAAACAGGCCGGATTTTCGAAGTGAAGAAATTGAAAAACCGAAGTGATGGATGTCTTGGAAATTGAACGAGGATTCCGAAAATGTACTTACTTTCGCGATTCGATGAACGGATGATGAAGAAAGCTTGAAAAGAAGGAAAGGTTTTATGGAGGTTTTGAGGATGAATGTTGTTACAGTGAAATGATTTCTTGGAGAAAAAGATGTCGACATATTGTTTATAAAGAGGACAAGAGAGTTGTCCTTTCCGAGTAAGTAAAATGGAGCGGATATTTACACGGATATCGAACTGAATACTTGAGTCGGATATTTGAACTATGCCAAGTTGTATTCGTCTTAAGAACTGGAGGTTCTTAAGACGGATCTTATTTATTTCATAAAAATTTCCGAATTAAATTATTAAAATATTATTTTGCTACGTAAAATAATTTAAAACGCTTAAATTAGATTTTACGAAAATACGGGATGTTACAATCACCCCAACTTCAAAAAGTTTCGTCCTCGAAACTCGAACGGACATAAATCTATATACTATACCTCAATCGAAAAGAGAAGGATGCGCGATACGCATCGAAGCCTCAGTCTCCCACGTCTGCTCCTCAACATCACCGCAACGCCAAAGGATCTTCACTAGCGGCACCACCTTGCTCCTAAGCTTCCTATCCTGACGGTCAAGGATCTTCACTGGACGCTCCTCGAAAGCAAGACTCGGCTCCAAGTTCTCGATCTCTCTAGGCAAAACATGACTCGGGTCACTAACATACTTACGGAGCTGGGAAACATGAAAAACGCTATGAACTTTGCCCAAACTAGGAGGCAAGTCCAATCGGTAAGCAGCAGCACCAATCCTCTTCACGATCTCAAAAGGTCCAATATATTTAGGGCTCAACTTGCCCTTGACTCCAAACCTTTTGACGCCCTTCATCGGAGAAACCCTCAAGAAGACTCGGTCACCCACCTCAAACTCTAAGGGTCTACGACGGACATCTGCATAGGACTTCTGCCGGTCCTGAGCGGCCTTCATCCTACCTCTGATAAGCTGAACCTGATCGATAGTAACAGCTAACTGGTCCGGTCCTAGGTCACGAACATCACTAGCCTGATCCCAACAAATCGGGCTACGGCACTTCCTACCATAAAGAGCCTCGTACGGAGCCATACCAATGGAAGCATGATAACTGTTGTTGTAAGAAAACTCTACTAACGGCAAACACTGCTCCCAAGAACTCTGAAAATCAAGGGCACAGGCACGGAGCAAATCCTCTAATGTCTGTATGGTCCTCTCGGACTGACCATCGGTCGCGGCATGAAATGCGGTACTCATCAACAAACGGCTACCCATAGCCTCCTGCAAGGCCTTCCAGAACCTGGAACAAAACCTCGGATCACGATCTGAAACTATCTCCCTCGGGACACCATGATATCGGACTATCTCAGCAATATAAGCCCTAGCTAAACGATCCATATCCCATGTCTCTCTGATCGGCACGAATCTGGCACACTTAGTTAGACGATCAACAATAACCCAAATCGCATCCTTGCCTCCAACTGTCTTAGGCAATGCTGTAACGAAGTCCATAGATATACACTCCCACTTCCACTGAGGAACGGGAAGCGGCTGTAGCAGACCACCAGGTCTCCTATGCCCTATCTTGACTTGTTGACAAGTCAAGCACCTACTAACATAATCCAAGATCTCCTTCTTCATACCAGGCCACCAAAACATAAGCCTCAAATCCTTGTGCATCTTCTCTCCTCCTGGATGAACGGAGTACGGTGACAAATGAGCCTCATCAAGAACCTTCTTCCTCAAATCTGGCACATTAGGAACATACATCCTACCACGGAACTTAAGGAAACCATCAGCATCAATCACCAACTCAGGTGCAACACCACTCGAAATCTTAGCCTCGAACTTCTTGAAATCGACATCTGAAGGCAAACTCCGGCGAATCTCCCAATATAAAGACGGCTCGGCAGTCATAGCAGCTAACCAATCAAAACCACTGCCCACCATCTCTAATCTCAGCTTCCGGAACTCGGAACACAACTCATCGGGCAATACTCTCATGGCACTCATCGAGTGAGAAGTCTTGCGGCTAAGCGCATCTGCAACTACATTGGCCTTTCCCTCATGATATAACAACTCAATGTCGTAATCTTTCACTAACTCTAGCCAACGTCTCTGTCTCATGTTAAGGTCTTTCTGAGTAAAAATGTACTTAAGACTCTTGTGATCTGTGAAAATACGGCAATGGGATCCAATCAGGTAATGACGCCACATCTTCAAAGCATGAACAACTGCGGCCAACTCCAAATCATGTGTCGGATAGTTCACCTCATGGACTCTCAACTGTCTAGATGAATAGGCTATCACCTTACCACTCTGCATCAGTACGCATCCAAGCCCTAACATCGAAGCATCACAATACACATCAAAATCCACTCCGATCTCTGGCAAAGCTAACACGGGGGCGGAAGTCAATCTGGTCTTCAACTCCTGGAAAGAGCTCTCACACTTGTCGGTCCACACAAATTTGGCTTCTTTCTTCAACAATTGAGTCATCGGGCGAGCTAATCTAGAGAAATCCTCAACGAATCTACGATAGTAACCAGCCAAACCCAAAAAGCTACGGATCTCTCCAACATCCTTGGGACTCTCCCAATCAACCACAGCCTCTATCTTTGCGGGATCTACCATCACACCCTCGCTGGATATCACATGTCCTAAAAAGGCAACCTTCGAGAGCCAAAATTCACACTTCGAAAACTTTGCGAACCATTTCTGTCTGCGCAGAATCCCTAGAATCAATCGAAGATG
Organism: Silene conica; assembly: GCA_029255685.2. Taxonomy (NCBI): domain Eukaryota; kingdom Viridiplantae; phylum Streptophyta; class Magnoliopsida; order Caryophyllales; family Caryophyllaceae; genus Silene; species Silene conica. The sequence continues at coordinate 85,612,362 of CM055314.2, forward strand.
CTCAGCATGTTCCTCATCGGTCTTCGAATATATCAAGATGTCATCGATAAACACCACAACACAAGTGTCAAGATACTCACTGAAGGTACGGTTCATCTGATCCATAAAAATCGCCGGTGCATTAGTCAACCCAAATGGCATAACCACGAACTCAAAATGTCCATATCTGGTACGAAATGCAGTCTTCGCAATATCAGCCTCTCTCACTGGAATCTGATGATAACCCGATCGAAGATCAATCTTAGAAAACCTCGAAGCACCTCTCAACTGATCGAACAAATCATCTATCCTAGGCAAAGGATATCGATTCTTCACGGTCACTCGGTTCAGCTCTCTATAGTCAATGCACCGTCTCATGGAACCATCTTTCTTCTTAACGAACAACACAGGAGCACCCCACGGAGAAGCACTAGGTCTAATGAAACCTTTCTCGATCATCTCTTCCAATTGCTGCTTCAACTCTTTCAACTCTGGTGGAGCCATACGGTAAGGAGCTTTAGAAATCGGTCCGGTACCTGGAACAAGCTCAATAGTAAACTCCACATCTCTCTCTGGCGGTATCCCTGGCAAGTCATCTGGGAACATATCTGGATACTCACGAACAATGGCTACATCTTCAAGCTTCGGTAGCGATGGTTTAGCAGCTGTAACAACACACAGGAAGGCTTGGCAACCCTTCCTAAGAAGATGAGAAGCTTTCATCGAAGAGATAACACGAACACCCCTTTGAGGGCGAGTTCCCCTATAGGAAACACGAACTCCTGAAGAACTCCTCAAGCAGATTTTCTGGTCGCGACACTCGAAGCGAGCATGGTATCGCGATAACCAATCCATACCGAGGATAATGTCAAACTCCTCGAGAGGGAATCTCAGTAAGTTCGCTGGAAATGTGGCTTGACCAATAATAATAGGAACATTCCTATGGGACGAAGAGCAGGAAAACACGTCTCCAGAAGGTAAGGAAATAGAAGTCTCCTCAACTAATGAAGACTCAAGAGCTAGACGATCGGCGAACTGAGTCGATATAAATGATAAAGAAGCTCCAGTATCGAATAAAATAAGGCACTCAGCGCCAAGAACAGAAAAGATACCAGCAACAATATCTGGATGAGCCTCTACCTCAGCCCTAGTCATCACAAAGATCTTCCCTTTCGGCTTTCCTCCCTTAGTTGCTGCAGCAGTAGTGGCAGCCTTGCCAAGTGCAGTGTTCCTCTCCGGACACTCATAAGACTTGTGCCCAAATCCATTGCAAGTATAGCACTTGAAAGCATTCTTGAAACAATCAAAACCCGGATGAGAAGGTTTACCACAACGGTGGCAAACACTAGGAGATGTATCGGTGTGAACAAAGGTCTTAGCAACCGGAGCAGAGAACCTCTCAAAACGCTTCTTCTGAGAAGAAGGCGAAGAAGTAGAAGTAACAAATGGTCTCTTCCCCTGGTACACGGATCTCTGGTGAGGAGTCACACTAGAAGTAGCGGCACGAGTCTCAGCATCAATGGCACGGATAGAACTCTCGGCCCAAATAGCATCGTCATACACCTCCACAAAAGAAGTAGAGTCACGACGAACCATACTCTCAATCCTCGGCCCTAGCTTCCCTCGGTAGAAATACACTCTCTCAGCCTCATCACGAACAAATCTCGATGCAAAGTGAGCTAACTGGTTGAACTTGTCAGTAAACTCCTGAACGGTCATCTTGCCTTGCTTCAAATCCATAAATTCTTTCAACCTCTGCGATCTCAACTCCTTGGGGTAAAACCTCGCCTCGAGCCTGTCTTTGAAAGCCTCCCAATTGAACATCGGGTCAAGAATAGCGGTAGGTCCAGTCAATGCCCACCAACGGTCAGCCTCCAATGTCAGGAAGTGAGCGGCTAAACGCACTCTATCCTCCCTAACGACTGAGTATAAGGTGAAGCTCTTTTCCATCTCTCTAAACCACTCTGTGAGGGCTACTGGGTCAGCCTCGCCTCCATAGGTCCTAACATGGCTTCGGGACATCTGAGAGGCAATCCAGGAAAAGCTACCCGGACGATTAGTCTCGCCACCCGGCGGTGGAGGAGGTGGAACATTCTCTGCTTGCTGTCTCTGAGTTTCAAGCAAATGCTGAATTGCTTGCAGTACGATGTTATCAGCAGCTCTAGGTCTCACCATCTTTCGAAAGAGAAAACAAGGATTAGCTTAGCAATTAGCAATCACAAATAGACTACAAAATAAGTCCTTAGATCTACCCATCTCTCATTCATTATTTGTTTATTTGGTCAAGTTAAGGTTGGGGGTCACATGAGTGCGTCGGGAGCAATAATGCTCTGATACCAACTGTAAAACCCCTCGCGAAAGCGGAAATATAAACACGTAAAATTACTAAAAATGCAGCGGAATTAAAACTTTTTAGCAAACTAAACTAACATGCGAGAAGCTTTAAACTGAAACTGGAAACAGAACTGATATAAACAGCAATAGATAAGTAGCAGTTCTAAGTACGGAAATGAAATATATACACAGCCTGGGATGGAACATCCCTACAGGCACCAAAACGTAAACAACAAAAGTCTAAGAGTCTAGCTAAGTGTAAACGGGTAAGTCAACTGATGAATGGATCATCACTCGCTAGCTCTCCTGTAACCCCGATCTCCAACCCTGCATGTACCTACATACATGAAAACATGTACGCCACAATCAGTGGGGAGTGACTAGAGTTCTCCTAGCCACCTTTTGTGACAACACGTAACATATAAACAATACAGAACACTCCAACATATATCAACATGTGAAGCATAAACATCTCATCATCTTATCTCTTATTATCAAGCGATTACAGTGCACGGCTCTCAACCAACTTCATAAACAATTAGGAAGGAGAGCCGGTTTCCCTACTGGTTACCCAGTCGGGGGGTCTTTCAATCCAATTATTTATGAAACCGAGCTAAGAGTCATCCAATGCCTTGGATGATTAAACCACATCTTAACAGATATACATTTACTCATCATCAACCATGTCTATATCTGACACGTACCAACTCAAGGCAAGCAGATAGAATCAGCAAGTAAAAGGTTCAGCGGTCAACTTAAGACATAACCTAATACCAAATCGTTCAGCAAGTGTAAAGGTTCAGCGGTCAACTTAAGACATAACCTAAACACCAAATATCAGCAAACAAGGACTCAGAGGCCAACTTAAGGCATGGACCTGCCAATCAGCAAGACACTAGACTCAGCGGCCAACTTAAGGCATAGACTAGCATCCAAAAGTAAAGGACTCAGAGGCCAGCTTAAGGCATGTCCCTTCACCACATCACAAGGTACTAAACTCAGAGGCCAGCTTAAGGCATGTTCTAGCACCAAACATCTGCACTCCGGGCAAGGTGTCAGTTCCTTAGCTATCCCGTTGTGCAGCTGCTCTACTCGTCAGACTCAGAGGCCAACTTAAGGCATGTTCTGACGCGATCACTATCACACATGTCTGAACTCAGAGGCCAGCTTAAGGCATGTTCCAGACACGACAAACAAACACATATAGGGCTCAGAGGCCAGCTTAAGGCATATCCCCATATATGACAAACAACCCACGTATTAAGTTCAGAGGCCAGCTTAAGGCATAACTTAATACGCATCAATGCAATATCAACCAAAGTCTACGAACTAAACACTAGTTCTACTTTTCTTATCCTCTAATCAACACTTAACTGGCCCCGAGAACTAAGTTGAGGGAGAGCCGGTTTCCCTTTCGGTTACCCGACCGGGGGGTCTCTATCCTTACTCTGTTCCCGAACCCAATATGGTGTTGCCCGTACACCGGGGACCTCAAACACATGTCAAAGGCATACAAGACGAGTTTCATTCAAAACCGATCAACCGTTTGAAAGTTACGATTTAATTTCCAAAAACTAAAAATGACTTACAGGGGTCCCCAGCCGGTCGGCAGGCAGCCGGTCGGCCGGCTGGTGATCCCTCAGCCTATACCTCTTTTCAAAAACCGAGAACACCAAGAAGGACTCCCAGCCGGTCGGCAGGCAGCCGGTCGGCCGGCTGGGAACCCCATTCCCTAACCTTTACTAAAATTCGTATCCATCCCCATATGCACTCCCAGCCGGCTGGCAGGCGGCCGGTCTGCCGGCTGGGCTCCCTCCTATGCTATGTTTATCGCAAAAACACACAATACAAGGAAAGATGACTACCAGCCGGTCGGCAGGCAGCCGGTCGGCCGGCTGGCAGTCCCAGGCCAAAATCTCAAAGATATGAAAAACACACAAACGCTCTCCCAGCCGGTCGACCGGCGGCCGGTGTAAAACCCCTCGCGAAAGCGAAATATAAACACATAAAAGTACCAAAATTGCAGCGGAATTAAAACTTTTAAAGATAAAACATGCGAGAAGTCTTAGACTGAAACGTAAACTGAAACTGAAACCAAATAGATAAGTAACAGTACTAAGTATCAAACTGGAACATAAATAAATACATCAGCCGGGGATGGCACATCCCTACCGGCACCAAAACAAAAACAACAAAAGTCTAAGAGTCTAGCTAAGCGTAAACGGGTAAGTCAACTGATGAACGGATCATCACTCGCTAGCTCTCCTGTAACCCTGATCTCCAACCCTGCATGTACCTACATACATGAAAACATGTACGCCACAATCAGTGGGGAGTGACTAGAGTTCTCCTAGCCACCTTTTGTGACAACACGTAACACATAAAACAATACAGAATACTCCAACATATATCAACATGTGAAGCATAAACAACTCATCATCTGATCTCTTACTATCATGCGATTACCATGCACGGCTCTCAACTAACTTCATAAACAGATAAGAAGGAGAGCCGGTTTCCCTACTGGTTACCCAGTCGGGGGGTCTTTCAATCTAATCATTTATGAAACCGAACTAAGAGTCATCCAATGCCTTGGATGATTTAACCACAAACCATATAACAACGATAACATACTAGGCATATCTGACACTGTACCATCATCAAGGCAAGCAGATATAAAACAGCAAGTACAAAGGTTCAGAGGCGACATCTTAACGCATAACCTAGGTACTAAATAACTCAGCAAGTATAAAGGTTCAGAGGCGACATCTTAACGCATAACCTAAATACCAAGTTCACAAATCAAGCAAGGACTCAGAGGCGAAAACTCAACGCATGGACCGGCTATCACTGAACATTAGACTCAGAGGCGAAAACTCAACGCATGGACTAACATTCAATTCACTATCACAAGTAAGGAACTCAGAGGCGAAAACTCAACGCATGGACCCCTACCACATTACAAGATACTAGACTCAGAGGCGAAAACTCAACGCATGTCCCAGACACGACAAACAAACATGTATAGAACTCAGAGGCGAAAACTCAACGCATGGCTCCATACACGACAAACAAACACATATAGGGCTCAGAGGCGAAAACTCAACGCATACCCCTATACATGACAAACAACCTACGTATTAAGTTCAGAGGCGACATCTTAACGCATAACTTAATACGCAACAAAACAATATCATTCAAGTCTATGAACTACTCTATAGTTCTACCTTTAACTTCTAATCAACACTTAATTGACCTCGAGAACTAGGATGAGGGAGAGCCGGTTTCCCTTTCGGTTGCCCGACCGGGGGGTCTCTATCCTCACTATATTCCCGAACCCAATATAATGTTGCCCATCCTCCGGGGACCTCAAATACATGTCAAAGGTACACAAAACAAGTTTCAAGTAAAACTGATAAACCGTTTGAAAGTTACGATCAAATTACGAAAAACTCAAAATAGCTTACAGGGGTCCCCAGCCGGTCGGCCGGCTGGTGACCACCTCAGCCTCTTCTTTCTTTTCTGAAACAATACACGAACTCCCAGCCGGTCGGCAGGCAGCCGGTCGGCCGGCTGGGAACTCAGCCTCCTTAAAAACTTGAAAATACGCAACGACAAAAACGCACTCCCAGCCAGCTGGCAGGCGGCCGGTCTACCGGCTGGGACTACCCTTAAGTTTTCCAAACTACAAAACACAACACAACGCACTCCCAGCCGGCTGGCAGGCGGCCGGTCTGCCGGCTGGGAGACTTATTTCCTATGGTCTCAAGTCTCGCGTAAAACACAAAAATCCCAAGAAACGCTCTCAGCCGGTCGACCGGCGGCCGGTCGGTCGACCGGCTCAGAGAGCCTGTCGCTGAAAATCGCAATTTCCCAACTTCACAAAACTTCATAAATCGACATGTAAACTTCAGAAATTACTACAAGCATGATTTGCCCAACATCATACACATCTAATATCACTATCTTATCAGCATACAATCCCCATAACAATCCTCAAGTGGAAATAACAAGTATCCGTCGCAATTTAGGAAAAACTGAAAATGCAATAAGGAACACATAACCACATCTTGGATCATAATTTCTTCACATATTATACATCCTAATCATGATACTAAGTCCAATAATCATAGAGCTTGAACAAAATCAGAAGAACAAACATCAAAAACACCAAGCATGCTAATATACACATAAAAGGCCGAGTTTCTCATTATCGTCACCTTTAAGCTATTTCCGGCAAACGATCCTCCTCTACAACGTAAGTGTCCACGTCGGGGTTGTCGAGACCAACTCCTGTAACAAAGAAAACGGTTTAGAAACACTAAAAACGAGTTGAAGGCAAAACAGCCTATTTTTCGAAGTCGATAAAATGAAAAACGAAAGTGATGGATGTCTTGGAAATTGAACGAGGATTCCGGAACTGTTCTTACTTTTGCGATTCGATGAACGGATGATGAAGATCTTTGCAAAAGAAGTGAAGGTTTTATGGAGGTTTTGAGAAATGTTGTTTACTGTAAAAGAGATGAAATGTTGAGGATGAAGGGAAATATTATGTCGACATATTACTTATAAGAGGACAAGGGAGTCGTCCTTTCCGAATAATTAAAATGGAACGGATATTTGGAACGGTTATGGAAATGAATACTTGAGTCGGATATTTAAACTATGCCAAGTAGTATTCGTCTTAAGAACTGGAGGTTCTTAAGACGGATCTTATTATCTTTTTAAAATATTTTACGATACATAAATAATTTATTTTCCGTTAAGTCACTAAAATATTATTTTACTACTTAAAATAATTAAAAATACTTAAATTAGATTTTACGAAAATACGGGCTGTTACAATCACCCAATCTTCAAAAAGTTTCGTCCTCGAAACTCGAAGGTAAAAGTAGGTACGAAAACAACTCTAACGTTCAAAATATACCAAGCGGTTTATGACAACCCAAAACTTTATCTTTCAAAAAGGTTTTAAGAAGAAAAGGTCTCAAGGCACAAGTCTTGTCAATGGATATTGGGATTCTCGTTACGTATTCAAGAGTCCATCATTCCATATCTGAGACAAGTCCCATAATTAAATCAGCCAAAATTCGAAATTTGGGTCGATTCGGTGTCGATGGGCACAGTACGGGTTATCAGACGTCTCCAATAACTCGTTCTAGAGGCAATCAACGCTGAAGTCTGCCAAATTGTAAAACATCCTGTTCTTCGAAATCAAGTTTTCTTCCAAATTAACTTTTATTTCTCAAAATTTTGAAGAGAACAATGGTAACCAAGACTAAAAGTTGCTTCCCACGGAAGAGAAAGCAGTTTCAACTTTTTAAAACAATCAAGCTTTTTCCCAAAAACAATGGATTTAAAGTCCAAAATTGAGAAATAAGTTCCAAAACAGACGCTCGAGAGCGCGGAAACGGTCGCAGAGCTTATTTTTGATAAGAAGGATTAGGGGTTCCAAGCCTCGCGGCTGTAAGGACACAAAAAGGAGGGTCGAAGGAACGGAACAATCAAGTCGAAGGTTAAAGAAGACGGTAACCTTTGCCAAACATGCGCACAATAACCGCTAAATTCACAATCGAAACGTCCTTCCAACGATCCCTAGTATATCCCAAAAGGCGATTCCAGTAACCTCAATGCTCACAATGGTTCGCGGTTCCTATTACCCCTATCTCATCCACAAACAAGGTATTCCTCAACAAGAAGGTTTCCCAAAACTCTCACTCAGTTCACACTAAAATCCGTTCAACCACGGTTAAGGATCTCTCACTCAAGGGGGAAGCCTAATACACATACTTCAGACCAAGGTCCACGCACTTTCAGCACTTCAACCAAAATTCTATTACCATAACAACGAATACTCAAACCCAAGATATGGTATTCATCATCCTATAACCTTAAATTTTAACGGTTCGATCCTGACCAATCCATTCCACAAGGTTTGACATCCTAAGTTCCCAAATTTTATAATCACAGTGATCAATCAAATCGAGACTTTACTAAGGTAACAACTCTTAAATCCTCTGGTTTCCAACTACTTACCGACAACATGCATCCCAAATGAAGTTCCAAAGCAGTAACAATTTTCATTCTTATAGTTCCCATAAGGTTTAGACATTCGTATTCCGAGATTCCTCAATTGATATTTATGAACACTTACAAGTCTCAAATTTCCACTCTATGATTACTCCAAACATCAACGGCTACCCGTAAGTACGTCAATAGGCAAATGCCGAGGTTCTATAAGTAACTCAAGGTCAATACTCAGTCAGCTCCATAAGTCCACTTGTAAATGTCTCAATATTCTCACACAGTTACCAATAACTCTCGTTCCTCAAGTAAGTGATCCCCCCTGCGATTAAGCAATTCCTCAAGATCAAGTAGCACTAACTTACCTCATTCATCCATTTGACCACTTCATCACGATCTAAGGCACATTTCTCAAAATTCATCTATAACTCCCAGCATTTTATTCCAATCCCAAAATGGTGCTTAGAAATCTACAAAGATCACTTACACACAATCCATCTAACATGGACTCTCAAGACGGCACACTGTCCAACTTTGCCCGAACATTATTCTCACCAACTCTCTCACCCAAATCCTGACAACGCAGAACCAAGCATTCCTCAAGGCATGTATCTCTACCCCAAGAACAGATCGATCTCGCCACTAATCTAAACGAAAAGGAACAAGGCTCACGGAAGAAGAGATGAGATATGAACCTCAGAGACAAACACGATACAGGTTCCGAGAGAGTCATAAGATAACGACTCGAGGAACAACGAGATGACAAGGTAAGAACTTTAGGCTATGGACTCCAATGAAATTGAAGCCATGATCAGAAGGAGAAGCAAGGTAAAGAAAGGAGAGAAGCGATGTGAAAGAAACGATTACGGACATCTCCCAAGGTGCGGGTCTCTCACTATTCTCACGGGATTCTCACTTCTTACTTTCCACATCAAGTCATTCAATTATCGGTCCTTACGAACAATTCCTCCAATGATTCATATACCCTTATCCTTTAACTCTAAACGGTATCATCATTATAACTACCTATTCCCAAAAGTTTGAGATGCCACATCTCTGCTAGTTCCACTAATGACAATTCAATAACACTTTCAGGTCACCTTCCCTGTATGCTATATCCACTCTATTTGTTTACCCTACTGTCCACCAGATAACAATTTTTAAACCATCAAGTTTTTCCGAACTTACATCTCTCAATGAATCACTTCATTCCATCCACATACTGGTGGTGCAACTTCAAATTTCTCTTAAGTTTTTCAATAAATAAACGCTAAGATTTATTAAGCCACCTAGGGTCACATAGTGATTCACTTCCTCTAAGCTTAATTCAACCTCTTCGAGTATTCCACTACTATAGCAAATGATTCGTATTCCTCAACAATGAGCCTTTCTCAGCTCAATCACTCACCTAAGTCAAGTGATACTAACTCACTTCATCATCATTAGCATCTTAAGCCGATTCTTTCAGGTTGCTCTATAACCTTAAGTATCTTATCTAACTCCTTAAACAGTACTCTTCAATCCACATATTTTCACGATCTAAGCATGGTCCTCAAGGTTAGGTTCCACCGAATACTAAGTATACAACTTAACCTTCAAGCAAGTATCCTATCACTCACTTTTACTCTCCCAATTGGATAGACAACTAGGCCCTTGGATCACCAAAACATGTCTCTCGATACCTCTTAAGTTATTCTTCAAATAACAATATTTCTCATAACACAGCTTACGGTTATCCTAAGACTAGTTCCTCCAAATCCAATAAAAGAGAAGGTTACCTAGAGGGCACCTTAAGAAAGCAAGCAACAAGGTTAAGCTGAAAAGATATGAAGGTCTGTTCAAGCAAGATAGACAAATATTCTAAAAGAAGGATGTGCATCCAGAGTTATCGAAAAAGGTGATGCACGAAGAAAGAGAAGTATCTTCAAGGCTTGGAAGCATTCTCCAACAGTAGCACGAATCTTCTATCTTCGGTAGGAACTCAGGTCTTCATCGCCAGATGGATTAGTCCACGGTTCGTCGATTGGAAGACAATAAAGTAAAATCAAAGACAATCAACAAACACGTTAGAACCTAATAAAAGCAGTCACAAAACAGACTACAATTTAAGTCCTTAAATCTACCCCATCTCTCATTCATTATTCGATTAAATGGTCAAGTTAAGGTTGGGGGTTACATGAGTGCGTCGGGAGCAATAATGCTCTGATACCAACTGTAAAACCCCTCGCGAAAGCGAAATATAAACACATAAAAGTACCAAAATTGCAGCGGAATTAAAACTTTTAAAGATAAAACATGCGAGAAGTCTTAGACTGAAACGTAAACTGAAACTGAAACCAAATAGATAAGTAACAGTACTAAGTATCAAACTGGAACATAAATAAATACATCAGCCGGGGATGGCACATCCCTACCGGCACCAAAACAAAAACAACAAAAGTCTAAGAGTCTAGCTAAGCGTAAACGGGTAAGTCAACTGATGAACGGATCATCACTCGCTAGCTCTCCTGTAACCCTGATCTCCAACCCTGCATGTACCTACATACATGAAAACATGTACGCCACAATCAGTGGGGAGTGACTAGAGTTCTCCTAGCCACCTTTTGTGACAACACGTAACACATAAAACAATACAGAATACTCCAACATATATCAACATGTGAAGCATAAACAACTCATCATCTGATCTCTTACTATCATGCGATTACCATGCACGGCTCTCAACTAACTTCATAAACAGATAAGAAGGAGAGCCGGTTTCCCTACTGGTTACCCAGTCGGGGGGTCTTTCAATCTAATCATTTATGAAACCGAACTAAGAGTCATCCAATGCCTTGGATGATTTAACCACAAACCATATAACAACGATAACATACTAGGCATATCTGACACTGTACCATCATCAAGGCAAGCAGATATAAAACAGCAAGTACAAAGGTTCAGAGGCGACATCTTAACGCATAACCTAGGTACTAAATAACTCAGCAAGTATAAAGGTTCAGAGGCGACATCTTAACGCATAACCTAAATACCAAGTTCACAAATCAAGCAAGGACTCAGAGGCGAAAACTCAACGCATGGACCGGCTATCACTGAACATTAGACTCAGAGGCGAAAACTCAACGCATGGACTAACATTCAATTCACTATCACAAGTAAGGAACTCAGAGGCGAAAACTCAACGCATGGACCCCTACCACATTACAAGATACTAGACTCAGAGGCGAAAACTCAACGCATGTCCCAGACACGACAAACAAACATGTATAGAACTCAGAGGCGAAAACTCAACGCATGGCTCCATACACGACAAACAAACACATATAGGGCTCAGAGGCGAAAACTCAACGCATACCCCTATACATGACAAACAACCTACGTATTAAGTTCAGAGGCGACATCTTAACGCATAACTTAATACGCAACAAAACAATATCATTCAAGTCTATGAACTACTCTATAGTTCTACCTTTAACTTCTAATCAACACTTAATTGACCTCGAGAACTAGGATGAGGGAGAGCCGGTTTCCCTTTCGGTTGCCCGACCGGGGGGTCTCTATCCTCACTATATTCCCGAACCCAATATAATGTTGCCCATCCTCCGGGGACCTCAAATACATGTCAAAGGTACACAAAACAAGTTTCAAGTAAAACTGATAAACCGTTTGAAAGTTACGATCAAATTACGAAAAACTCAAAATAGCTTACAGGGGTCCCCAGCCGGTCGGCAGGCAGCCGGTCGGCCGGCTGGTGACCACCTCAGCCTCTTCTTTCTTTTCTGAAACAATACACGAACTCCCAGCCGGTCGGCAGGCAGCCGGTCGGCCGGCTGGGAACTCAGCCTCCTTAAAAACTTGAAAATACGCAACGACAAAAACGCACTCCCAGCCGGCTGGCAGGCGGCCGGTCTACCGGCTGGGACTACCCTTAAGTTTTCCAAACTACAAAACACAACACAACGCACTCCCAGCCGGCTGGCAGGCGGCCGGTCTGCCGGCTGGGAGACTTATTTCCTATGGTCTCAAGTCTCGCGTAAAACACAAAAATCCCAAGAAACGCTCTCAGCCGGTCGACCGGCGGCCGGTCGGTCGACCGGCTCAGAGAGCCTGTCGCTGAAAATCGCAATTTCCCAACTTCACAAAACTTCATAAATCGACATGTAAACTTCAGAAATTACTACAAGCATGATTTGCCCAACATCATACACATCTAATATCACTATCTTATCAGCATACAATCCCCATAACAATCCTCAAGTGGAAATAACAAGTATCCGTCGCAATTTAGGAAAAACTGAAAATGCAATAAGGAACACATAACCACATCTTGGATCATAATTTCTTCACATATTATACATCCTAATCATGATACTAAGTCCAATAATCATAGAGCTTGAACAAAATCAGAAGAACAAACATCAAAAACACCAAGCATGCTAATATACACATAAAAGGCCGAGTTTCTCATTATCGTCACCTTTAAGCTATTTCCGGCAAACGATCCTCCTCTACAACGTAAGTGTCCACGTCGGGGTTGTCGAGACCAACTCCTGTAACAAAGAAAACGGTTTAGAAACACTAAAAACGAGTTGAAGGCAAAACAGCCTATTTTTCGAAGTCGATAAAATGAAAAACGAAAGTGATGGATGTCTTGGAAATTGAACGAGGATTCCGGAACTGTTCTTACTTTTGCGATTCGATGAACGGATGATGAAGATCTTTGCAAAAGAAGTGAAGGTTTTATGGAGGTTTTGAGAAATGTTGTTTACTGTAAAAGAGATGAAATGTTGAGGATGAAGGGAAATATTATGTCGACATATTACTTATAAGAGGACAAGGGAGTCGTCCTTTCCGAATAATTAAAATGGAACGGATATTTGGAACGGTTATGGAAATGAATACTTGAGTCGGATATTTAAACTATGCCAAGTAGTATTCGTCTTAAGAACTGGAGGTTCTTAAGACGGATCTTATTATCTTTTTAAAATATTTTACGATACATAAATAATTTATTTTCCGTTAAGTCACTAAAATATTATTTTACTACTTAAAATAATTAAAAATACTTAAATTAGATTTTACGAAAATACGGGCTGTTACAATCACCCAATCTTCAAAAAGTTTCGTCCTCGAAACTCGAAGGTAAAAGTAGGTACGAAAACAACTCTAACGTTCAAAATATACCAAGCGGTTTATGACAACCCAAAACTTTATCTTTCAAAAAGGTTTTAAGAAGAAAAGGTCTCAAGGCACAAGTCTTGTCAATGGATATTGGGATTCTCGTTACGTATTCAAGAGTCCATCATTCCATATCTGAGACAAGTCCCATAATTAAATCAGCCAAAATTCGAAATTTGGGTCGATTCGGTGTCGATGGGCACAGTACGGGTTATCAGACGTCTCCAATAACTCGTTCTAGAGGCAATCAACGCTGAAGTCTGCCAAATTGTAAAACATCCTGTTCTTCGAAATCAAGTTTTCTTCCAAATTAACTTTTATTTCTCAAAATTTTGAAGAGAACAATGGTAACCAAGACAAAAAGTTGCTTCCCACGGAAGAGAAAGCAGTTTCAACTTTTTAAAACAATCAAGCTTTTTCCCAAAAACAATGGATTTAAAGTCCAAAATTGAGAAATAAGTTCCAAAACAGACGCTCGAGAGCGCGGAAACGGTCGCAGAGCTTATTTTTGATAAGAAGGATTAGGGGTTCCAAGCCTCGCGGCTGTAAGGACACAAAAAGGAGGGTCGAAGGAACGGAACAATCAAGTCGAAGGTTAAAGAAGACGGTAACCTTTGCCAAACATGCGCACAATAACCGCTAAATTCACAATCGAAACGTCCTTCCAACGATCCCTAGTATATCCCAAAAGGCGATTCCAGTAACCTCAATGCTCACAATGGTTCGCGGTTCCTATTACCCCTATCTCATCCACAAACAAGGTATTCCTCAACAAGAAGGTTTCCCAAAACTCTCACTCAGTTCACACTAAAATCCGTTCAACCACGGTTAAGGATCTCTCACTCAAGGGGGAAGCCTAATACACATACTTCAGACCAAGGTCCACGCACTTTCAGCACTTCAACCAAAATTCTATTACCATAACAACGAATACTCAAACCCAAGATATGGTATTCATCATCCTATAACCTTAAATTTTAACGGTTCGATCCTGACCAATCCATTCCACAAGGTTTGACATCCTAAGTTCCCAAATTTTATAATCACAGTGATCAATCAAATCGAGACTTTACTAAGGTAACAACTCTTAAATCCTCTGGTTTCCAACTACTTACCGACAACATGCATCCCAAATGAAGTTCCAAAGCAGTAACAATTTTCATTCTTATAGTTCCCATAAGGTTTAGACATTCGTATTCCGAGATTCCTCAATTGATATTTATGAACACTTACAAGTCTCAAATTTCCACTCTATGATTACTCCAAACATCAACGGCTACCCGTAAGTACGTCAATAGGCAAATGCCGAGGTTCTATAAGTAACTCAAGGTCAATACTCAGTCAGCTCCATAAGTCCACTTGTAAATGTCTCAATATTCTCACACAGTTACCAATAACTCTCGTTCCTCAAGTAAGTGATCCCCCCTGCGATTAAGCAATTCCTCAAGATCAAGTAGCACTAACTTACCTCATTCATCCATTTGACCACTTCATCACGATCTAAGGCACATTTCTCAAAATTCATCTATAACTCCCAGCATTTTATTCCAATCCCAAAATGGTGCTTAGAAATCTACAAAGATCACTTACACACAATCCATCTAACATGGACTCTCAAGACGGCACACTGTCCAACTTTGCCCGAACATTATTCTCACCAACTCTCTCACCCAAATCCTGACAACGCAGAACCAAGCATTCCTCAAGGCATGTATCTCTACCCCAAGAACAGATCGATCTCGCCACTAATCTAAACGAAAAGGAACAAGGCTCACGGAAGAAGAGATGAGATATGAACCTCAGAGACAAACACGATACAGGTTCCGAGAGAGTCATAAGATAACGACTCGAGGAACAACGAGATGACAAGGTAAGAACTTTAGGCTATGGACTCCAATGAAATTGAAGCCATGATCAGAAGGAGAAGCAAGGTAAAGAAAGGAGAGAAGCGATGTGAAAGAAACGATTACGGACATCTCCCAAGGTGCGGGTCTCTCACTATTCTCACGGGATTCTCACTTCTTACTTTCCACATCAAGTCATTCAATTATCGGTCCTTACGAACAATTCCTCCAATGATTCATATACCCTTATCCTTTAACTCTAAACGGTATCATCATTATAACTACCTATTCCCAAAAGTTTGAGATGCCACATCTCTGCTAGTTCCACTAATGACAATTCAATAACACTTTCAGGTCACCTTCCCTGTATGCTATATCCACTCTATTTGTTTACCCTACTGTCCACCAGATAACAATTTTTAAACCATCAAGTTTTTCCGAACTTACATCTCTCAATGAATCACTTCATTCCATCCACATACTGGTGGTGCAACTTCAAATTTCTCTTAAGTTTTTCAATAAATAAACGCTAAGATTTATTAAGCCACCTAGGGTCACATAGTGATTCACTTCCTCTAAGCTTAATTCAACCTCTTCGAGTATTCCACTACTATAGCAAATGATTCGTATT
This sequence comes from Silene conica, assembly GCA_029255685.2. Taxonomy (NCBI): domain Eukaryota; kingdom Viridiplantae; phylum Streptophyta; class Magnoliopsida; order Caryophyllales; family Caryophyllaceae; genus Silene; species Silene conica. Next base: position 85,628,352 of record CM055314.2, read on the forward strand.
CCTCAACAATGAGCCTTTCTCAGCTCAATCACTCACCTAAGTCAAGTGATACTAACTCACTTCATCATCATTAGCATCTTAAGCCGATTCTTTCAGGTTGCTCTATAACCTTAAGTATCTTATCTAACTCCTTAAACAGTACTCTTCAATCCACATATTTTCACGATCTAAGCATGGTCCTCAAGGTTAGGTTCCACCGAATACTAAGTATACAACTTAACCTTCAAGCAAGTATCCTATCACTCACTTTTACTCTCCCAATTGGATAGACAACTAGGCCCTTGGATCACCAAAACATGTCTCTCGATACCTCTTAAGTTATTCTTCAAATAACAATATTTCTCATAACACAGCTTACGGTTATCCTAAGACTAGTTCCTCCAAATCCAATAAAAGAGAAGGTTACCTAGAGGGCACCTTAAGAAAGCAAGCAACAAGGTTAAGCTGAAAAGATATGAAGGTCTGTTCAAGCAAGATAGACAAATATTCTAAAAGAAGGATGTGCATCCAGAGTTATCGAAAAAGGTGATGCACGAAGAAAGAGAAGTATCTTCAAGGCTTGGAAGCATTCTCCAACAGTAGCACGAATCTTCTATCTTCGGTAGGAACTCAGGTCTTCATCGCCAGATGGATTAGTCCACGGTTCGTCGATTGGAAGACAATAAAGTAAAATCAAAGACAATCAACAAACACGTTAGAACCTAATAAAAGCAGTCACAAAACAGACTACAATTTAAGTCCTTAAATCTACCCCATCTCTCATTCATTATTCGATTAAATGGTCAAGTTAAGGTTGGGGGTTACATGAGTGCGTCGGGAGCAATAATGCTCTGATACCAACTGTAAAACCCCTCGCGAAAGCGAAATATAAACACATAAAAGTACCAAAATTGCAGCGGAATTAAAACTTTTAAAGATAAAACATGCGAGAAGTCTTAGACTGAAACGTAAACTGAAACTGAAACCAAATAGATAAGTAACAGTACTAAGTATCAAACTGGAACATAAATAAATACATCAGCCGGGGATGGCACATCCCTACCGGCACCAAAACAAAAACAACAAAAGTCTAAGAGTCTAGCTAAGCGTAAACGGGTAAGTCAACTGATGAACGGATCATCACTCGCTAGCTCTCCTGTAACCCTGATCTCCAACCCTGCATGTACCTACATACATGAAAACATGTACGCCACAATCAGTGGGGAGTGACTAGAGTTCTCCTAGCCACCTTTTGTGACAACACGTAACACATAAAACAATACAGAATACTCCAACATATATCAACATGTGAAGCATAAACAACTCATCATCTGATCTCTTACTATCATGCGATTACCATGCACGGCTCTCAACTAACTTCATAAACAGATAAGAAGGAGAGCCGGTTTCCCTACTGGTTACCCAGTCGGGGGGTCTTTCAATCTAATCATTTATGAAACCGAACTAAGAGTCATCCAATGCCTTGGATGATTTAACCACAAACCATATAACAACGATAACATACTAGGCATATCTGACACTGTACCATCATCAAGGCAAGCAGATATAAAACAGCAAGTACAAAGGTTCAGAGGCGACATCTTAACGCATAACCTAGGTACTAAATAACTCAGCAAGTATAAAGGTTCAGAGGCGACATCTTAACGCATAACCTAAATACCAAGTTCACAAATCAAGCAAGGACTCAGAGGCGAAAACTCAACGCATGGACCGGCTATCACTGAACATTAGACTCAGAGGCGAAAACTCAACGCATGGACTAACATTCAATTCACTATCACAAGTAAGGAACTCAGAGGCGAAAACTCAACGCATGGACCCCTACCACATTACAAGATACTAGACTCAGAGGCGAAAACTCAACGCATGTCCCAGACACGACAAACAAACATGTATAGAACTCAGAGGCGAAAACTCAACGCATGGCTCCATACACGACAAACAAACACATATAGGGCTCAGAGGCGAAAACTCAACGCATACCCCTATACATGACAAACAACCTACGTATTAAGTTCAGAGGCGACATCTTAACGCATAACTTAATACGCAACAAAACAATATCATTCAAGTCTATGAACTACTCTATAGTTCTACCTTTAACTTCTAATCAACACTTAATTGACCTCGAGAACTAGGATGAGGGAGAGCCGGTTTCCCTTTCGGTTGCCCGACCGGGGGGTCTCTATCCTCACTATATTCCCGAACCCAATATAATGTTGCCCATCCTCCGGGGACCTCAAATACATGTCAAAGGTACACAAAACAAGTTTCAAGTAAAACTGATAAACCGTTTGAAAGTTACGATCAAATTACGAAAAACTCAAAATAGCTTACAGGGGTCCCCAGCCGGTCGGCAGGCAGCCGGTCGGCCGGCTGGTGACCACCTCAGCCTCTTCTTTCTTTTCTGAAACAATACACGAACTCCCAGCCGGTCGGCAGGCAGCCGGTCGGCCGGCTGGGAACTCAGCCTCCTTAAAAACTTGAAAATACGCAACGACAAAAACGCACTCCCAGCCGGCTGGCAGGCGGCCGGTCTACCGGCTGGGACTACCCTTAAGTTTTCCAAACTACAAAACACAACACAACGCACTCCCAGCCGGCTGGCAGGCGGCCGGTCTGCCGGCTGGGAGACTTATTTCCTATGGTCTCAAGTCTCGCGTAAAACACAAAAATCCCAAGAAACGCTCTCAGCCGGTCGACCGGCGGCCGGTCGGTCGACCGGCTCAGAGAGCCTGTCGCTGAAAATCGCAATTTCCCAACTTCACAAAACTTCATAAATCGACATGTAAACTTCAGAAATTACTACAAGCATGATTTGCCCAACATCATACACATCTAATATCACTATCTTATCAGCATACAATCCCCATAACAATCCTCAAGTGGAAATAACAAGTATCCGTCGCAATTTAGGAAAAACTGAAAATGCAATAAGGAACACATAACCACATCTTGGATCATAATTTCTTCACATATTATACATCCTAATCATGATACTAAGTCCAATAATCATAGAGCTTGAACAAAATCAGAAGAACAAACATCAAAAACACCAAGCATGCTAATATACACATAAAAGGCCGAGTTTCTCATTATCGTCACCTTTAAGCTATTTCCGGCAAACGATCCTCCTCTACAACGTAAGTGTCCACGTCGGGGTTGTCGAGACCAACTCCTGTAACAAAGAAAACGGTTTAGAAACACTAAAAACGAGTTGAAGGCAAAACAGCCTATTTTTCGAAGTCGATAAAATGAAAAACGAAAGTGATGGATGTCTTGGAAATTGAACGAGGATTCCGGAACTGTTCTTACTTTTGCGATTCGATGAACGGATGATGAAGATCTTTGCAAAAGAAGTGAAGGTTTTATGGAGGTTTTGAGAAATGTTGTTTACTGTAAAAGAGATGAAATGTTGAGGATGAAGGGAAATATTATGTCGACATATTACTTATAAGAGGACAAGGGAGTCGTCCTTTCCGAATAATTAAAATGGAACGGATATTTGGAACGGTTATGGAAATGAATACTTGAGTCGGATATTTAAACTATGCCAAGTAGTATTCGTCTTAAGAACTGGAGGTTCTTAAGACGGATCTTATTATCTTTTTAAAATATTTTACGATACATAAATAATTTATTTTCCGTTAAGTCACTAAAATATTATTTTACTACTTAAAATAATTAAAAATACTTAAATTAGATTTTACGAAAATACGGGCTGTTACAATCACCCAATCTTCAAAAAGTTTCGTCCTCGAAACTCGAAGGTAAAAGTAGGTACGAAAACAACTCTAACGTTCAAAATATACCAAGCGGTTTATGACAACCCAAAACTTTATCTTTCAAAAAGGTTTTAAGAAGAAAAGGTCTCAAGGCACAAGTCTTGTCAATGGATATTGGGATTCTCGTTACGTATTCAAGAGTCCATCATTCCATATCTGAGACAAGTCCCATAATTAAATCAGCCAAAATTCGAAATTTGGGTCGATTCGGTGTCGATGGGCACAGTACGGGTTATCAGACGTCTCCAATAACTCGTTCTAGAGGCAATCAACGCTGAAGTCTGCCAAATTGTAAAACATCCTGTTCTTCGAAATCAAGTTTTCTTCCAAATTAACTTTTATTTCTCAAAATTTTGAAGAGAACAATGGTAACCAAGACTAAAAGTTGCTTCCCACGGAAGAGAAAGCAGTTTCAACTTTTTAAAACAATCAAGCTTTTTCCCAAAAACAATGGATTTAAAGTCCAAAATTGAGAAATAAGTTCCAAAACAGACGCTCGAGAGCGCGGAAACGGTCGCAGAGCTTATTTTTGATAAGAAGGATTAGGGGTTCCAAGCCTCGCGGCTGTAAGGACACAAAAAGGAGGGTCGAAGGAACGGAACAATCAAGTCGAAGGTTAAAGAAGACGGTAACCTTTGCCAAACATGCGCACAATAACCGCTAAATTCACAATCGAAACGTCCTTCCAACGATCCCTAGTATATCCCAAAAGGCGATTCCAGTAACCTCAATGCTCACAATGGTTCGCGGTTCCTATTACCCCTATCTCATCCACAAACAAGGTATTCCTCAACAAGAAGGTTTCCCAAAACTCTCACTCAGTTCACACTAAAATCCGTTCAACCACGGTTAAGGATCTCTCACTCAAGGGGGAAGCCTAATACACATACTTCAGACCAAGGTCCACGCACTTTCAGCACTTCAACCAAAATTCTATTACCATAACAACGAATACTCAAACCCAAGATATGGTATTCATCATCCTATAACCTTAAATTTTAACGGTTCGATCCTGACCAATCCATTCCACAAGGTTTGACATCCTAAGTTCCCAAATTTTATAATCACAGTGATCAATCAAATCGAGACTTTACTAAGGTAACAACTCTTAAATCCTCTGGTTTCCAACTACTTACCGACAACATGCATCCCAAATGAAGTTCCAAAGCAGTAACAATTTTCATTCTTATAGTTCCCATAAGGTTTAGACATTCGTATTCCGAGATTCCTCAATTGATATTTATGAACACTTACAAGTCTCAAATTTCCACTCTATGATTACTCCAAACATCAACGGCTACCCGTAAGTACGTCAATAGGCAAATGCCGAGGTTCTATAAGTAACTCAAGGTCAATACTCAGTCAGCTCCATAAGTCCTCAAATGCATATATCTAATATCCGTCGCAAAATGAGAAAAACTGAAAATACGCTTAAGAACACATAACAACCGATTCAAACATGGATTCATCATCATAACATCATCCTAAACATGTTACTAAGTCCTTAAATCAAAATATAACAACCAAAACAGAAACCATACAAAAATCACAACAATTATGCTAATATACACATAAAGGCCGAGTTTCTCATTATCGTCACCTCTTAAGCTTATCCGGCTAAAGATCTTCCTCGAGTATGAAGCTATCAACGTCCGGGTTGTCAAGTCCTTCACCTACAACACGGAAAAACCAGTTTAGGAGCGTAAAAACGGAATTATGCAAAACAGGCCGGATTTTCGAAGTGAAGAAATTGAAAAACCGAAGTGATGGATGTCTTGGAAATTGAACGAGGATTCCGAAAATGTACTTACTTTCGCGATTCGATGAACGGATGATGAAGAAAGCTTGAAAAGAAGGAAAGGTTTTATGGAGGTTTTGAGGATGAATGTTGTTACAGTGAAATGATTTCTTGGAGAAAAAGATGTCGACATATTGTTTATAAAGAGGACAAGAGAGTTGTCCTTTCCGAGTAAGTAAAATGGAGCGGATATTTACACGGATATCGAACTGAATACTTGAGTCGGATATTTGAACTATGCCAAGTTGTATTCGTCTTAAGAACTGGAGGTTCTTAAGACGGATCTTATTTATTTCATAAAAATTTCCGAATTAAATTATTAAAATATTATTTTGTTACGTAAAATAATTTAAAACGCTTAAATTAGATTTTACGAAAATACGAAATGTTACAAAAATGATACCCTAAAAATTACGTACATATATTAGCTGAATCACTTCTCCGATACACCAAATTGACAAATTCAGAGTCTTGAAGACATAGTTTTAATACATAAATAATTTCTTGACGACTTTCAATATAATAGTGTCTTTTGAATTAAATAAAATTACTTGTCATCAATTACTTAAATTTTGAATTTTATACAAGCTTCGTTACTTATTAAAATAGTTAAGAAGATGAAGTCGTAACAAATTACTAGGATTTTGTTTTTATTAAAGTACTAGTTTTTGAACCTGTGTACTGCATGGGTGGTGGCAAAAATTATTATTAAAATAAAAGTTACGTTCTATTTTGATTTAGTAAATTACTAAATTATGGTAATATTAAAATCAACGCAAAACATACAATCTTACACAAAAATTTAACATTTAGAGAAAATTATAGGCAAAATTTTTTAATCTCTAACACAACAATTATTTTAGAATTTAACAAATCACAATTGCTTACATTCACAAAGAAATATTTATCTCTTTGTTAAGCTTTATTCGTACAAAATCAACTACAAATATATTATTAGGATCAAAATCTCTCTTATACACGTAATACTTAGTTAACCATCCTAAATTTTAAAGAATAATCAAATAAATATACTGTACCCAGATATCTTTGATATCTTAAATAATCAAACCGAAATTCTCTCATAAAATTGCGCCCAAATCAACTTAAAATTAACAACTTTTTATAATTTCAAATTAAATATTTTTTATATGTTAAAAATATTGTACCGAATAATTGTATCCTAAAATTGCGCCCAATTCAACTTAAAATTAGCAACTAATATAATAAAGATAATGTACCCAAATATTGTTGATATGTTAAAATATCAAACCGAAATTTTCTCCTAAAATTGCGCCCATATAAACTCCAAATTTACAACTAATATAGTAAATATACTGTACCCAAATATTTTTGACATCTTAAAATATCAAACCGAAATTCTCTCTCAAAATTGGGCCCAAAATCAACTTAAATTAACAACTAATATAGTAAATATACTATACCCAAATATTTTTGATATTTTAGAATAAAAAATCTTAATTCTATCCTAAAATTGCGCCTAAAATCAACTTAAAAATAGCAACTAATATAGTAAATATTTTGTGAGATGATTCTGACTTCTCGTATATTCGTATATAACTTTTGATTACGTCAAAGTAATAAAATAATCTTCTACTTCCTCCGTTTCAATGATATGTTTATCTCTTTCCCTCACAAAATAAAGAAAATGGACATATTTTTCAGAAATTTGTATGGTGGAATTCCCGAAACATTGATTTCAAAAATCCACACATAAAAATCAATCTGAAATAGAAGAAAATAGCCCATAAAAATCCGTACAACAATTTTCACACGTAGTGCTAATCTACGTACCCACTATACATATGGCCAAGAACATAAATCGTAATTCATTCTAATATACCATCAAAATATACAATAATTATAAAAATTCTCAAGTTTTTTTTTATCATTATTATTTGTTGCAAGTTGATCTTGGTTGCGCAAATGGCTCCCTCTTCCCCACTCGACAAGTTAAATCCAACCATTTTTAGTCTTATTGCATTACCCCCAGTTCAGGTCACTAGCGATGAGAACAACGCTTCAGTCCCGGTGTAAAACAGGATGTAGGAAATTAAATGGCATTTCCGAAGTTTATGCATGTAATAAATGAGTGTTAACCCAATAAAAACACCTTATATATTTGTGATCATATACATGCAAACCACAATTTGCATTCTTATAATTCTTATGTATTGTGTACATTATTATATATGTTGAATCGTGTTGTTTTTAGTCCAAAATTTACAACATATACGAGGATGATATAATAAACCGACCAATGATAATCCTATAATAGGTATAAGTAGAGTGTTTTAATTTGTTAATTAAATTACTAGGACTTCTTTTATAGTTACATGGAAATCTGCAACTACTGCTTTAGGTTCGTATTGGTAAACCCTTGAAGAAATGAGAGGAAAATGATACCCTACAAATTACGTACATATATTAGGTGAATCACCCCTCCGATACACCAAATTGACAAATTCAGAGTCTTGAAGACATAGTTTTAATACATAAATAATTTCCTGACGACTTTCAATATAATAGTGTCTTTTGAATTAAATAAAATTAGCTGTCATAAATTACTAAAATTTTGAATTTTATACAAGTTTCGTTACTTATTAAAAGAGTTAATAAGATGAAGTCGTAACAAATACTAGGATTTTGTTTTTATTAAAGTACTAGTTTTTGAACCTGTGTACTGCACGGGTGGTGGCAAAAACTATTATTAAAATAAAAGTTACGTTCTATTTTGATTTAGTAAATTACTAAATTTTAGTAAATATTAAAATCAACGCAAAACATACAATCTTACACAAAAATTTAACATTTAGAGAAAATTCTAGGCAAAGTTTTTTAATCTCTAACACAATAATTATTTTAGAATCTAACAAATCACAATTGCTTACATTCACAAATAGATATTTATCTCTTTGTTAACCTTTATTCTTACAAAATCAACTACAAATATGTTTTTAGGATAAAAATCTCTCTTATACATACGTAATACTTAGTTAATCATCCTAAATTTTAAAGAATAATCAAATAAATATACTGTACCCAGATATCTTTGATATCTTAAATTATCAAAACGAAATTCTCTCATAAAATTGCGTCCAAATCAACTTAAAATTAACAACTTTTTATAATTTCAAATTAAATATTTTTTATACGTTAAAATATTGTACCGAATAATTGTCTCCTAAAATTGCGCCAAAATCAACAGAAAATTAGCAACTAATATAATAAAGATAATGTACCCAAATATTGTTGACATGTTAAAATATTTAACCGAAAATCTCTCTCAAAATTGCGTCCAAAATAACCTTAAATTGCTATATTAAATATACTATACCCAAATATTTTTGATATTTTAGAATATAAAATCGAAATTCTCTTCTAAAATTGCGCCTAAAATCAACTTAAAAATAGCAACAAATATAGTAAATATTTTGTGAGATGATTCTGACTTCTCGTATATTCGTATATAACTTTTGATTACTTCAAAGTAAGAAAATAATCTTCTACTTCCTCCGTTTTAATAATAAGTTTATCTATTTCCCTCACAAAATAAAGAAAATGTACATATTTTTCAGAAATTTGCAAGGTGGAATTCCCGAAACATTGAATTCCAAAATCCACACATAAAAATCAATCTGAAATAGAAGAAAATAGTCCATAAAAATCTGTACAATAATTTTCACACGTAGTGGTAATCTACGTATCCACTATATATATATGGCAAAGAACATAAATCGTAATTCATTCTAATATACCATCAAAATATACAATAATTATACAAATTCTCAAGTTTTTTTTATCATTATTATTTGTTGCAAGTAGATCTTGGTTGCGCAAATGGCTTCCTCTTCCCCACTCGACAAGTTAAATCCAACCATTTTTATTCTTATTGCGTTACCCCCAGTTCAGGTCACTAGCGATGAGAACAACGCTTCAGTCCCGGTGTAAATTAGGATGAAGGAAATTAAATGGCATTTACCAAGTTTATGCATGTTATAAATGAGTGTTAACCCAATAAAAACACCTTATGTATTTGTGATCATATATATGCGAACCACAATTTGCATTTTTTTAATTCTTATGTATTGTGTACATTAATATATATGTTGAATCGTGTTGTTTTCAGTCCAAAATTTACAACATATACGAGGATGATATAATAAACCAACCAATGATAATCCTATAATAGGTATAAGTAGAGTGTTTTAATTTGTTAATTAAATTACTAGGACTTCTTTTATAGTTACATTGAAATCCACAATTACTGCTTTAGGTTCGTATTGGTAAACCCTTGAAAAAATGAGAGGAAAATGATAACCTACAACTCACGTACATATATCAGGTGAATCACCTCTCTGATACACCAAATTAACAAATTCAGAGTCTTGAAGACATAATTTTAATACATAAATAATTTCCTGACGACTTTCAATATAATAATGTCTTTTGAATGAAATAAAATTAGTTGTCATAAATTACTAGGATTTTGAATTTTATACAAGCTTCGTTACTTATAAAAAGAGTTAAAAAGATGAAGTCGTAACAAATACTAGGAGTTTGTTTTTATTAAAGTATTAGTTTTTGAATCTTGTATTGTACGGGCGGTGGCAAAAACTATTATTAAAATAAAAGTTACGTTCTATTTTGACTTAGTAAATTACTAAATTATGGTAAAAAATGAAATCAACGCAAAACATACAATATTACACAAATATTTATTATTTAGAGAAAATTCTTGGCAAGATTTTTTATTCTTTAACACAACAATTATATTAGAATCTAACAAATCACAATTGCTTACATTCACATGTAAATATTTATCTCTTTGTTAACCTTAATTCTTACAAAATCAACTACAAATATATTATTAGGATCAAAATCTCTCTTATACACGTAATACTTAGTTAATCATCCTAAATTTTAAAGAATAATCAAATAAATATACTGTACCCAAATATCTTGATATCTTAAATTATCAAATCGAAATTCTCTCATAAAATTGCGCCCAAATCAACTTAAAATTAACAACTTTTTATAATTCCAAATTACATATTTTTTATATGTTAAAATATTGTACCGAATAATTGTCTCCTAAAATTGCGCCCAAATCAACTTAAAATTAGCAACTAAAATAATAAAGATGATGTACCCAAATATTGTTAATATGTTAAAATATTAAACCGAAATTTTCTCCTAAAATTGCGCCCATATAAACTTCAAATTAGCAACTAATATAGTAAATATACTGTACCCAAATATTTTTGACATGTTTAAATATCAAACCGAAATTCTCCCTTAAAATTGCGCCCAAAATCAACTTAAATTAACAACTAATATAGTAAATATACTATACCCAAATATTTTTGATATTTTAAAATACAAAATAAAAATTCTCTCCTAAAATTGCGCCTAAAATAAACTTAAAAATAGCAACTAATAAAGTAAATATTTTGTGAGATGATTCTGACTTCACGTATATTTGTATATAACTTTTGATTGCATCACAGTAAGAAAATAATCTTCTACTTCCTCCGTTTCAATAATATGTTTATCTCTTTCCCTCACAAAATAAAGAAAATGTACATAATTTTCAGAAATTTGCAAGGTGGAATTCTCGAAACATTGATTTCAAAAATCCACACATAAAAATCAATCTGAGATAGAAGAAAATAGTCCATAAAAATCCGTACAACAATTTTCACACGTATTGGTAATGTACGTACCCACTATATATATGGCCAAGAACATAAATCGTAATTCATTCGAATATACCATCAAAATATACAATAATTATACAAATTCTCAAGTTTTTTTTATCATTATTATTTGTTGCAAGTTGATCTTGGTTGCGCAAATGGCTCCCTCTTCCCCACTCGACAAGTTAAATCCAACCATTTTTATTCTTATTGTGTTACCCCCAGTTCAGGTCACTAGCGATGAGAACAACGCTTCAGTCCTGGTGTAAAATAGGATGAAGGAAATTAAATGACATTTACGAAGTTTATGCATGTAAGAAATGAGGGTTAACCCAATAAAAACACCTTATATATTGTATGACGGTCTAATTCTATAATTTGTGATCATATATATGCAAACCACATTTTGCATTTTTATAATTCTTATGTATTGTGTACATTAATATATATGTTGAATCGTGTTGTTTTCAGTCCAAAATTTACAACATATACGAGGATGATATAATAAACCGACCAATGATAATCCTATAATAGGTATAATAAGTAGTGTGTTTTAATTTGTTAATTAAATTACTAGGACTTCTTTGATAGTTACATGGAAATCCGCAACTACTGCTTTAGTTTCGTATTGGTAAACCCTTGAAAAAATGAGAAGAAAATGATACCCTACAAATCACGTACTTATATCAGGTGAATCACCTCTCCGATACACCAAATTGACAAATTCAGAGTCTTGAAGACATAGTTTTAATACGTAAATAATTTTCTGACGACTTTCAATATAATAATGTCTTTTGAATTAAATAAAGTTAGCTTTAATAAATTACTAGGATTTTGAATTTTATACAAGCTTCGTTACTTATTAAAAGAGTTGAAACGATGGAGTCGTAACAAATTACTAGGATTTTGTTTTTATTAAAGTACTAGTTTTTTAACCTTGAACTGTACGGGTGGTGGCAAAAACTATTATTAAAATAAAAGTTACGTTCTATTTGGATTTAGTAAATTACTAAATTATAATAAATATTGAAATCAACGCAAAACATACTATCTTACACAAAAATTTATCATTTAGAGAAAATTCTAGGCAAAATTTTTTATTCTTTAACACAACAATTATATTAGAATCTAACAAATGACAATTGCTTACATTTTTTTTTTTTTTTTGCAAGAAAGTATTGCTCATATATTTCCTAAATCAAAGGATTACATGAGTTTTGCTTACAAAAATGAATAACCTCTGTAGAGATTAATCTGTATGAAACTAATCCTGAACTTGTAGCATATCCAAAATTTCCTCATGGAAAGCTTCTTTTGTTCTATGCACCAGTATAGCTTTGGTAGTGAATTTGATTTCATGGAAAAGAGCTGCTGTAGACCGTTCTCCAGTCCCAAAGGCCCTTTGATTTCGTTCATGCCAAATAATGTAGACAAGGCTGCCCATTCCGCAGTTCAGCCATTTATGTTTTCAGTGTCTCCTTTTCTTCCTTCCATTGATCCAACAGAGGACCTCATTCAGAAAAGTTTGGGGAAAATGTATACCGATCCATGCTTCCATTTGATGAAGTAAGGAGAGAGTGAGAGAACACTGAAAGAAGAGATGAGTATTAGATTTTGCTTGCCCCTTAGAGAGGTAACACCTGTTGACTAAGGTGATGCCTCTAGATTGGACCTTGTCTGTAACAGCCCGTATTTTCGTAAAATCTAATTTAAGCGGTTTAAATTATTTTAAGTAATAAAATAATATTTTAATAATTTATTGTGAAATGTTTTAATTTAATTAGTAAGATCCGTCTTAAGAACCTTAAGTCCTTAAGACGAATACATACTTGGTAAACTTAAACTCGTATTTTAAAATATCCGTTCAAGGGTCCGACCCATTTAATTGACTCGGAAAGGACAGTCCATAAAACCCCCTTAAACCCTCTTTGTCGACACAATTGCATCTCCTTCAACATTTCCACTGTAAAACACTTTCTCATAAAACCTCCATTGTTAACATCTTCTTTTGAGCTTTTCTCCATCATCCGTTAACCAAATCGAGGTAACAATAACATTTTCGGAATCCTCATTCGATTTCCAAGCCATCTATCACTTTCTTTTTGTAAATCCTTAAACTCGAAAATGGGGCTGTTTTCCTTAAATTCCGTTTTTGAGTCCTAAAATCCGTTCCTATGTTTGTAGGAGTGGGCTTAGACGATCCGGAGGTCGATAGCTACTTGGTTGAGGAGGATCTTTAGCCGGAGAAGCTTGAAAGGTGACGATAATGAGAAACTCGGCCTTTATGTGTAAATTAGCACTTTTGTTGTGTTTCTTGTGTTGGTTTCTGATTTTGTTAATGTTCATTGTTTAAAGGACTTAGTAATATGTTTAGGATGTTTGCTATGTGAAGAATTCATGCTTTAAAGTGTTGTTATATGTTCATAAGCATATTTTCAGTTTTTCGCATTTTGCGACGGATACTTATTAAATTCATTTGAGGATTGTTATGGGACTTACTTGCTGATAGATTAGTAGTATTTGGCGTTTGATATTGTTGTGTAAACATCACATGAATCGTTGTGTAAGTTTTGGTGTCGAATGATTGAGTTTTGAAGAAGGCTGAAATCACGATTTTCGCATCAGGCTCTCTGAGCCGGTCGACCGACCGGCCGCCGGTCGACCGGCTGGGAGTGCTTTTTCGTGTTTTAAGAGTTTTTGGGATTTTTGGCTTAAGACTGCCAGCCGGCCGACCGGCTGCCTGCCGACCGGCTGGTAGTCTCTTGTGTAGTGTTGGTTTGCGAAGAACATAGGAAAGAAAGGGAGCCCAGCCGGCAGACCGGCCGCCTGCCAGCCGGCTGGGAGTACGTGTGGGGTTGGTGTACGAAATTGTGAAGGTTAGGGAAATAGATTCCCAGCCGGCCGACCGGCTGCCTGCCGACCGGCTGGGAGTCCTTTGTGTTGTCGTTGTTTTTAAAAGAAAGAAAAGAAGGTTGGGTTGCCAGCCGGTGGACCGGCTGCCGGCCGACCGGCTGGGAACCCCTGTAGCATATTTTGAATTCGTAAATCATTCGTAACTTTCAAACGGTTAATCGGTTTTGATTGAAACTCGTTTTGTATACCCGTGACATATATTTGAGGTTCCCGGAGGATGGGCAACATTATATTGGGTTCGGGAATGGAGTAAGGATAGAGACCCCCCGGTCGGGTAACCGAAAGGGAAACCGGCTCTCCCTCAACTTAGTTCCCGGGATCAATTAAGTGTTGATTAGAGGTTAAGAAAAATAGAACTATAGATTAGTTCATAAACTTGGATGAAATTGTATTGATGCGTATTAAGGTATGCCTTAAGCTGGCCTCTGAGCTTAATACGTGAGTTGTTTGCCATATATGGGGATATGCCTTAAGCTGGCCTCTGAGCCCTATATGTGTATGTTTGTCGTGTCTGGGATATGCCTTAAGCTGGCCTCTGAGCCCAGACATGTATGATTGTGATCGCGTTGGAACATGCCTTAAGTTGGCCTCTGAGTCTGACGAGTAGAGCAGCTGCACAACGGGGCATTTAGGTCGTAACGCCTCACCCGGAGTGCAGATGTTTGGTGCTAGAACATGCCTTAAGCTGGCCTCTGAGTTTAGTACCTTGTGATGTGGTGAAGGGACATGCCTTAAGCTGGCCTCTGAGTCCTTTACTTTTGGATGCTAGTCTATGCCTTAAGTTGGCCGCTGAGTCTAGTGTCTTGCTGATTGGCAGGTCCATGCCTTAAGCTGGCCTCTGAGTCCTTGCTTGCTGAATGTTTTGGTAATTAGGTTATGTCTTAAGTTGACCGCTGAACCTTCTTACTTGCTGAATGTTTTGGTATGTAGGTTATGTCTTAAGTTGACCGCTGAACCTTATACTTGCTGAACTTATCTGCTTGCCTTGAGTTGGTACGTGTCAGATATAGATATCGATAATGATGAGTAAATGTACATTTGTTTGTGTTATGGTTTGATCATCCAAGGCATTGGGTGATTCTTAGTTCGGTTTCATAAATAGTTGGATTGAAAGACCCCCCGACTGGGTAACCAGTAGGGAAACCGGCTCTCTTTCCTAACGGTTTATGAAGTTGGTTGAGAGCCGTGCACTAGGGTTGGCATGTTAATATGAGATCAATTGATGAGATGTTTATGCTTCACATGTCGATATATGTTGGAGTATTCTGTATTGTTTTATGTGTTACGTGTTGTCACAAAAGGTGGCTAGGAGAACTCTAGTCACTCCCCACTGATTGTGGCGTACATGTTTTCATGTATGTAGGTACATGCAGGTTGGAGATGGGTTCACACGAGAGCTAGCGAGTGATGATCCTTCATCATATGACTTATACCCTATCGCCTAGCTAGACTCTTAGACTTTTGATACAGTTGTTTTGGAGCCTGTAGGGATGTTCCATCCCAGGCTGTTGTACATATTTGTTTTGATACTTAGAACTGTTACTTATCTATTTTGGTTTTATTTCAGTTCAGTTTCCGTTTCAGTTTAAGATTTCTCTCATGTTGTTTATCTTTAAAAAGTTTTAATTCCGCTGCATTTTTAGTACTTTTGTATGTTTATATTTCCGCTTTCGCGAGGGGTTTTACAGTTGGTATCAGAGCATTATTGCTCCCGACGCACTCATGTGACCCCCAACCTTAACTTGACCAAATAAACAAATAATGAATGAGAGATGGGGTAGACCTAAGGATTTATATTGTAGTCTGTTTGTGCCTTGTTAAGAATACGTCTAACGGTTTACTCTCTTATGATTGAAGAATGACAGAGCCAACCAATGATGAGAATGCTGGGACTCAAGCCCTCATTCAGACTCTTCAGGAGTGCATAGCTAGGACGTCTATGCCTTCTTCTTCATTTCAAACCTTGGGAAATAACCAACCTGGAGGATTGGCTTGGATTATCACCCAGATGTGGAGGAATGCAGCTAAGACATTCGACGGAGAGACCAGTGCTGCGACCCTCACCACTTGGTTCTTTGACATGGAAAGGAACTTCATGATTTATGGTGTTCGTCCTGAGGATCAGACCCGAGTAGCATCACAGTTCTTAGTTCGTGAGGCTAGGAGTTGGTGGTTGACGATCAGTGCTCCTGCTACTCGTGACCCTACTTTCACTTGGAGTCGTTTCAAGACTCTTCTTGGCATGAGATTTTACCATAGGGACACCCGCCAAGATAAGATGACCGAGTTCATGAACCTTCGCCAAGGGACCCTTTCTGTTCAAGCCTTCACCAATCGATTTGAGGAGATGATTCACTTTGTCCCACAGCTAGTTGAGAGAGAAGAAGATAAAGCTTACCTGTTTCTGAGCAAGCTTAATGCTGAGACTAGGAGTGTAGCCAGTGGTGACCCGACTTCTTACTTCCAGAGTTACTACAGTGTCTTACGAGCGGAGGACCCCTATGAGATCTATTGTGAGAGAGCTAGAGCTTCCTTCTCTCCCCGACCGCCTTTGCATAGATGCCGAAGCGGGAGACCTCTTAGCCCTCTTGCCTCCTCTCCTCTTGGAAAGAGGAAGTGTCCCCAGAAGAACAAGGAGTCCCAGAGAGTTAAGACTTCCCAAATCCGGAGCTTGGGCCTCCCATCGGACGTTCCCCTTAAGTGCTTCAAGTGCCACGAGGATCTCCATCTCGGACTTGACTGCCATGGCAACCCGCATCAATGCTTTACCTGCGAGGGATTTGGACATCGCTCTTTCGAGTGCCGCGTAGGGAATGGCGCCGTCAACAGAGCTATCGCCATTGACCCTGAGACTTCTCAGAATCGAGACATGGAACCCTCGACAGAAGCTCCCCTAGAGTGTTTCAAGTGTCGCAAAGCCCTTCATCCTAGAGTTACCTGTAGCGGTGATCCTTATTTATATTACACCTGCAAGAGGCCTGGACACTGCTTCTTCGAGTGCCCCGAGAGGAAGACCTCCCTCGACAGAGCCATCACTACTGACGTAGAGGCTGAGACCAGTGGAGCCAGAACTGTTCAGGACCAGGCTGAGACTGGAGTTCATCCCGACCCACTTACTAGTATGTTCTTGCCTACTGTCTTACTTATGATTGATATGCTCGTGACTGCTAAGATCTTAACCTCCTCCCTTAGATTCCTGTTAATCTTCTTGGAATCTGTCTTCATCTCCTTTTGACTCAACCTGATAACTTGTCTCCCTGAAATACCTTGTGCGGTGACCTACCATAGATGAACTTGGAAACCTCTTGTAATTAGCTGTAAACCGTGATTTGGAGAGTGTTGTTACTTGGGGAGAAACCTAAAGAGCTTATTGAATATGTTTTGGGTAACCCTAGTGTTGTTATGTTACTAATTTGAAGAGTAAGTGAATGATGAGATAATTGTGCTAGGTAGAGTGTCTTACGTGGCTTTAGATGGGACTTAGGTGTGAGAATCTTGCTAAGTCATGGATAATTGTGAGTTTGGAATATCCATTTGAGGATCTCGAGGAACTTAGAGTAAAGATTGATTTCGAGGAATATGCTTAAGGTACTGACGTTGTCTGATAATTGAATGAGACAAGCTAATGCTATTCGAAGTTGAGGAACGAGAGTTGTTAGTAACGGTGTGAGAACGTTGGAACATATACAAGAACTTGTGGAAGTGACTGAGTGGTTGACCTTTAGTTACTTAATGGATCTTAGCATTTATCTAATGAAAGACTTAAAGGAAAATTTAGGATACATCATCAGTTTGAGAATGAATGAATTGTTGAGAGATGTAAGTTCAGAAACGCGTTGATGTGAGTATGGTTAATGTGGACTGTGATACAAGTCTAGTAGATGAATCACGTGAGTGGAGTAGTCTGAGAGTTTGGTTGAATCGTCATATGGGAATTACCTGAGATGAGTTATCTCAACTTTTGAGGAATAAATCATTGAAAGGATAATGTTGCTTTAGACTTCGAGGAACCTTGAGATTCGAATTGTTTGAGGAACTAGTCACGAGGACCCGTCATAAACGTGCCTGACTTGGAAGTTGTTACCTTAATAAGATCTTGTTTTGAATGTTCATCGTGATAATAATTTGGGAATTTAAGATATTGAACCTTGCGAAATAGGTTGCTAGGATCGAACGGTCAGAATTTAAGGTAAAGGATAGTGAATACTATATCTTGAGTTTTGAGGATTCATTGTTATGGTAATAGAGTTTCGATTCAGAGTTTTGGAAACCTTCTTGTTGAGGAATGCCCTGTTTTGTGGATGAGATAGGGGTAATAGGAACCGTGAACCCATTGTGAGCATTGAGGTTACGGGAATCGCCTTTTGGGATAATCTAGGGATCGTTGGAAGGATGTTTTGATTGTGAATTGAGCGGTTAGTACACCCATGTTTGGCAAAAGTTACCGTCTTCTTTTACCGTGGACTTAATCGTACCGTTCCTTCAACCCTTCTTTTTGAGTCCTTACAGCCGCGAGGCTTGGAACCCCTAATCCTTCTTATCAAAAATAAGCTTTGCTACCGTTTCCGCGCTCTCGAGCGTCTGTTTTGGAACTTGTTTCCCAATTGTTGACTTTAAATCCATTGTTTTTGGAAAAAGCTTAATTGTTTTAAAAAGTTGAAACTGCTTTCTCTTCCGTTAGAAGCAACTTTTAGTCATGGTTACAATTGTACTATTCAAAAATTTGAGAAATAAAGGTTAATTTGGAAGAAAACTTGATTTAGAAGAACATGATATTTTACAAATTGGCAGACTTCAGCGTTGATTGCCACTAGAACGTGTTATTGGAGACGTCTGATAACCCGTTCTGTGCCCATCGACACCGAATCGACCTAAATTTAGAATTTTGGCTGATTTAATTTTGACACTTGTCTCAGATTTGGAATGATAGACTCTTGAATACGTAACGAGAATCCCGATACCCATTGACAAGACTTGTGCCTTGAAACCTTTTGTTTCTTGAAACCTGTTTGCAAGATAAAGTTTTGGGCTATCATAACCCGCTTGATATGTTTTGAAAGTTAGAGTTATTTTTATATTTACTTCTACCTTCGAGTTTCGAGGACGAAACTTTTTAAAGATTGGGTGATTGTAACAGCCCGTATTTTCGTAAAATCTAATTTAAGCGGTTTAAATTATTTTAAGTAATAAAATAATATTTTAATAATTTATTGTGAAAGGTTTTAATTTAATTAGTAAGCTCCGTCTTAAGAACCTTAAGTCCTTAAGACGAATACATACTTGGTAAACTTAAACTCGTATCTTAAAATATCCGTTCAAGGGTCCGACCCATTTAATTAACTCGGAAAGGACAGTCCATAAAACCCCCTTAAACCCTCTTTGTCGACACAATTGCATCTCCTTCAACATTTCCACTGTAAAACACTTTCTCATAAAACCTCCATTGTTAACATCTTCTTTTGAGCTTTTCTCCATCATCCGTTAACCAAATCGAGGTAACAATAACATTTTCGGAATCCTCATTCGATTTCCAAGCCATCTATCACTTTCTTTTTGTAAATCCTTAAACTCGAAAATGGGGCTGTTTTCCTTAAATTCCGTTTTTGAGTCCTAAAATCCGTTCCTATGTTTGTAGGAGTGGGCTTAGACGATCCGGAGGTCGATAGCTACTTGGTTGAGGAGGATCTTTAGTCGGAGAAGCTTGAAAGGTGACGATAATGAGAAACTCGGCCTTTATGTGTAAATTAGCACTTTTGTTGTGTTTCTTGTGTTGGTTTCTGATTTTGTTAATGTTCATTGTTTAAAGGACTTAGTAATATGTTTAGGATGTTTGCTATGTAAAGAATTCATGCTTTAAAGTGTTGTTATATGTTCATAAGCATATTTTCAGTTTTTCGCATTTTGCGACGGATACTTATTAAATTCATTAGAGAATTGTTATGGGACTTACTTGCTGATAGATTAGTAGTATTTGGCGTTTGATATTGTTGTGTAAATATCACATGAATCGTTGTGTAAGTTTTGGTGTCGAATGATTGAGTTTTGAAGAAGGCTGAAATCACGATTTTCGCATCAGGCTCTCTGAGCCGGTCGACCGACCGGCCGCCGGTCGACCGACCGGCCGCCGGTCGACCGGCTGGGAGTGCTTTTTCGTGTTTTAAGAGTTTTTGGGATTTTTGGCTTAAGACTGCCAGCCGGCCGACCGGCTGCCTGCCGCCCGGCTGGTAGTCTCTTGTGTAGTGTTGGTTTGCGAAGAACATAGGAAAGAAAGGGAGCCCAGCCGGCAGACCGGCCGCCTGCCAGCCGGCTGGGAGTACGTGTGGGGTTGGTGTACGAAATTGTGAAGGTTAGGGAAATAGATTCCCAGCCGGCCGACCGGCTGCCTGCCGACCGGCTGGGAGTCCTTTGTGTTGTCGTTGTTTTTAAAAGAAAGAAAAGAAGGCTGGGTTGCCAGCCGGTGGACCGGCTGCCGGCCGACCGGCTGGGAACCCCTGTAGCATATTTTGAATTCGTAAATCATTCGTAACTTTCAAACGGTTAATCGGTTTTGATTGAAACTCGTTTTGTATACCCGTGACATATATTTGAGGTTACCGGAGGATGGGAAACATTATATTGGGTTCGGGAATGGAGTAAGGATAGAGACCCCCGGTCGGGTAACCGAAAGGGAAACCGGCTCTCCCTCAACTTAGTTCCCGGGATCAATTAAGTGTTGATTAGAGGTTAAGAAAAATAGAACTATAGATTAGTTCATAAACTTGGATGAAATTGTATTGATGCGTATTAAGGTATGCCTTAAGCTGGCCTCTGAGCTTAATACGTGAGTTGTTTGCCATATATGGGGATATGCCTTAAGCTGGCCTCTGAGCCCTATATGTGTATGTTTGTCGTGTCTGGGATATGCCTTAAGCTGGCCTCTGAGCCCAGACATGTATGATTGTGATCGCGTTGGAACATGCCTTAAGTTGGCCTCTGAGTCTGACGAGTAGAGCAGCTGCACAACGGGGCATTTAGGTCGTAACGCCTCACCCGGAGTGCAGATGTTTGGTGCTAGAACATGCCTTAAGCTGGCCTCTGAGTTTAGTACCTTGTGATGTGGTGAAGGGACATGCCTTAAGCTGGCCTCTGAGTCCTTTAATTTTGGATGCTAGTCTATGCCTTAAGTTGGCCGCTGAGTCTAGTGTCTTGGTGATTGGCTGGTCCATGCCTTAAGCTGGCCTCTGAGTCCTTGCTTGCTGAATGTTTTGGTAATTAGGTTATGTCTTAAGTTGACCGCTGAACCTTCTTACTTGCTGAATGTTTTGGTATGTAGGTTATGTCTTAAGTTGACCGTTGAACCTTATACTTGCTGAACTTATCTGCTTGCCTTGAGTTGGTACGTGTCAGATATAGATATCGATAATGATGAGTAAATGTACATTTGTTTGTGTTATGGTTTGATCATCCAAGGCATTGGGTGACTCTTAGTTCGGTTTCATAAATAGTTGGATTGAAAGACCCCCCGACTGGGTAACCAGTAGGGAAACCGACTCTCCTTCCTAACGGTTTATGAAGTTGGTTGAGAGCCGTGCACTAGGGTTGACATGTTAATATGAGATCAATTGATGAGATGTTTATGCTTCACATGTCGATATATGTTGGAGTATTCTGTATTGTTTTATGTGTTACGTGTTGTCACAAAAGGTGGCTAGGAGAACTCTAGTCACTCCCCACTGATTGTGGCGTACATGTTTTCATGTATGTAGGTACATGCAGGTTGGAGATGGGTTCACACGAGAGCTAGCGAGTGATGATCCTTCATCATATGACTTATACCCTATCGCCTAGCTAGACTCTTAGACTTTTGATACAGTTGTTTTGGAGCCTGTAGGGATGTTCCATCCCAGGCTGTTGTACATATTTGTTTTGATACTTAGAACTGTTACTTATCTATTTTGGTTTTATTTCAGTTCAGTTTCCGTTTCAGTTTAAGACTTCTCGCATGTTGTTTATCTTTAAAAAGTTTTAATTCAGCTGCATTTTTAGAACTTTTGTATGTTTATATTTCCGCTTTCGCGAGATGTTTTACATTGTCCATTGTGGCTAGCTTCTGTAGTACTGCCATTAGAAGGCAGACTCTATGCCTTAATATTCCGTCATACTTCTGTAAAGCTCTGTAGACAGGGAGCTTCTGATTTTTGTCCCTGATAATCTCATAAACTTTCCTGACAGAATACTTGTCCTTGCTTATACTTGTGGCTATTATATTTCTCACATTTTGCATACCTCCCATCTTCTCACTGATCTCATCTCTAACTTGGAGAATCCCTAGTAAGCAACCAGAGTAATGCTGCTTGAGAGAAAGAGTCCAGATGTCATGTTCATTCAGGTAGTATGTGGACAGCCATTTGATCCATAGCCCCTGTTGGAACATTTTAGTTGATGATGACAAGTCTTTGTTTATATTAATTGTTTGTTCTTATTAGCATGAATTGAGTATTCAAGGCAAAGCAAAATGGATTGAAGAACAAAGGCAACAAGAGATCATCCATTGTGTTTCAAACATGATCAAGAAGAACAACACAAGTCAAGAACAATCCCCTTGTAACCTAAGTCACAAATGTAAGAGTAAGTGGAACATTCTCGTTAAAGTCAAGTGATTGCTTAGTCATGCAACAGTCCATCAGACTGTTGCGTCTGTACCGCATGGAGATTTTTAGAACGAGAAAAATCATTTCGAGAAACTTGCAAAATGGTCGTCTTAGTTTTCAGAAAATAATTGCCAAAATCTATTTTCTTGTAAAATCGTCTTCTCTTTTGGCACGCACGAATTGAAGTATAAAAACCGTCTTATTCGTAGCGTACCGTATTTCGTAAAATAATAAGAACTTGTGAATTGTTTACATTTCAAATGTAAATGGTACTTGAGCATCTTATAATTATTAGAAGATATTTTAATAAACAAATCTGAAATGCTTTATCAAGAGCCAATGAAAACTAAACAACAACTTTTGCTTGTCAAGTGGGCTAGCTATTATCCAATGGATAAAAGTACAATGGAAGTACACATTGGGTAATACCCAAGTTTTGAGTACTATAAAAGAAACCACTTAGCCTCATTCAATGCTAAGGCTTTTACAACATTTATTGAAGTATTTCTGCAAAACTCTTATGCTTTCAAAGATCTTTCTTTAAGTTTTGCAAAATCATTTTAAGTTTCAAAAGTCTTCAAACGTTTTTCAAACACGGTTTGAAAACCTCCATGTATCAGTAAGCTACACTGTGACATAATGAGTTTGTTCCATGATTCTCGTGTTTAGATCTTAAATGTAAATCTCCACGTTCTTAAGTGAACATCTGAGATTCTGATCCTGTAAACCAGAGATAGAACTTCTAAAACTCTTGAAGCGGAGTAGCTTTAAGTTTGAGTCAAGTCTTGAAGCGGAGTAGCTTTGAGCAAATGCAACCGGAGTAGGTTGGCGAGTTATTTTAATTGTATTCGTTTAGTTGTTGGAGTAAATTTCTAAACAATCAATAAAATAACGGTTGGACGTAGGTCTCAGAGTAGAGACTGAACCAGTTTTTTAACTTTGGTTGTTTGTTTATTTACTTACATACTCTTCGCTTTTTCTCGCTTGCTTGAACGATTCCAAGTGTCTGTGTAACAGTCAATCATACTGTTGCATAGAACACTTTGCTCATCTTGTGAACTTACTCGTTATTAAGTCTCTCAAGTGTAATCGTCGTTAAAATTTTTTAAAAAGGTCACACCTAATTCACCCCCTCCCCCTCTTAGGTGTTTAGTCGTTCTTAACTCTTCAATTGGTATCAGAGCCTCGTGCTCTTGATATTGGCTAAGCCCTAAAAGAGTTGATCCTATAGTTATTAACGAAAATAAACACACTAAGGCCCCGTTCTTTTGGACTTATTTTTGCTTAACTTAACTTAACTTAACTTATTTTTTCTGAATTTTTCTGAACTTAACTTATATTTGCTGAACTTAACTTATTTTTGCTGAACTTTTCTGAACTTATTTTTGCTGAACTTAACTTAACTTATTTTTTCTGAACTTAACTTATTTTTGCTGAACTTTTCTGAACTTATTTTTGCTGAACTTAACTTAACTTATATTTGCTAAAGTTAACTTATATCTGCTTAACATTTATGAACTTAACTTTTCTAAACTTAACTGATATGAGTCTAAATTTTTCGAACTAAGTAAATATTAACTTAAATAATATAAATAATAATAACAATAATAATAATAAAATAGTAGTAATAATAATAATAATTTCTTTTTATATATAAATATAGTATGTTCATTATCTTATTTCAATACATAATTAAAAAGTAAATCACATATATATCATATTGTTTTTTAATAATCTATTTCTATATTATCACAATTTTTTTAATAATTTATTTCTATTTAAATATGGTATGTTCATTATCATACGAGAATTATTGTGTGTAATTTTTAACCCGTGTATTTTTTGGAAAATTTGACTATTCTTTTGTTAATAGTGACACTTTTGGGTAATTAAAAAAAATGGTCGCACATGAGACATTTGTACGAGAGAATATGTGAAAATCTGTCAATAATAACTTTTCTGAACTTATTTTTGCTGAACTTAACTTAACTTATTTTTGCTGAACTTTTCTGAACTTATTTTTGCTGAACTTTTCTGAACTTATTGTTGCTGAACTTAACTTAACTTATTTTTTCTGAACTTAACTTATTTTTGCTGAACTTTTCTGAACCTAACTTATTTTTGCTGAACTTAACTTAAATTAAGCAAAAATAAGTCCAAAAGAACAGGGCCTCAGTATCCCATCTTCAAGGGAGATAACTATGTCTGGTGGAAACATCGCATGGAGCACTACGTTAAGGGTACTGATTATGAGTGTTGGTTAATAATCAAAAATGGCCCCCTCGCTATCTCTGTCACTAATGTCGATGGCACTAGTACACCAAAAAGCGAGGACAAGTACGTTGAGTCAGATTACAAAAAGGTCGAAAAAAACTCTAAAGCCATGTCCATCCTTCAATATGGCATCGGTGAACAAGAGATTAATCGAATATCTGGTTGCACGTCGGCCAAGGAAATTTGGGACACCCTATGCCTTGCATATGAGGGAACGTCACAAGTAAAGAAGTATCGAATAGATCTTCTCATGCAACAGTACGAGATGTTTAACATGACTAAGGATGAATCCATAAATAGTCTCTCCTCTCGTTTTTCTAGCATTGTCAATGAACTTAAAAATCTAGGGAGGGTTTTTAAACCCGAGGATCTAGTTCGCAAAATTCTTCGTAGCCTAACCGAAAAATGGCAACCAAAGGATCTATCTATTCTACCCCTTAATGAACTAATGGGCTCACTCATCGCTCACGAACTAATGCTAGTAAACGACAGTTTCCTAAGTGAAAATCGACCTCCACTATT
The DNA here is from genome assembly GCA_029255685.2 of Silene conica. NCBI lineage: Eukaryota > Viridiplantae > Streptophyta > Magnoliopsida > Caryophyllales > Caryophyllaceae > Silene > Silene conica. The sequence goes on from CM055314.2 coordinate 85,653,991, forward strand.
GGATGTTTTAAATGTGGTGATAAGGGTCACCAAATCAAAGAATGTTCAAAGTGGGATCTATTTAAATCAAAGGAGAAACGTGACGTTGCAAAACAAGATTATAAAGCAAGAGTCATGACGGCTATTTGGGGTTTATCTGATTCCGAAGAGGATGAAATCCTTGAGGACGAATTAGATGCCAAGTTATGTGTCTCGTCAAATTCCTCAAAAAATGTCTCAAAATCCTCTAAATAAAAGGTCGTATGTCTTATGGCCCACTCAAATGATTCCAATTCTGATTCCGACAATGAGGTAACCTCACTTAAGAAAAAAGCTAGGTCATTCTCAAAAGATAAAGTATGCATTTTATTAGATCAATTCATAGATAAATGTCGTGTTCAAAATGATAAACTTGAAGCAATGCAAGAAGAAATCGAAAACATTGCTGAAGAAAACATTTGTCTAAAAGAAAGTCTAAATGAAAATGACATAGCCAGCTCCTCAACCATTGTCGAAAATGAAATCAAGAGTTTGCAAAAACAGAACCGTACTCTCACCAAAAAACTGGAACAATTTCAAGTCACAGACTCTTGCACCGTTGCATCAGATCTTGATAAAGAATTGAGCAGACTTAACAAACGTGTCTCCACAATCACCAAGGAACGTGACTCTTTGCTGTTTGAACTCCCTTTTTATAAGCATGATAACAAACAACTAGAACAAGTTGGAACAATGTTAAGTGATGAAGTGAGTCACATGAAATAAGCTCTCGACAAATCACAAAAACTAAACCATGAACATCTAATTGAAATCAAAACTTTGAATAAAAAGCTAGATGAGGCCAAAACCTTCTATCTCAAATGGGAAGGTAGTCAGAGAGTCCTAGAATTTCTTCTAAAGCAATCACAAGAATATGAATGTCGAGAGAAAATGACTGGACTTGGTTTTTCACGCAACAGTAACACACACTGTTGCATCAGAAACCAAGACCCAAGTCAAACTGACTTCAGAAGAAGAAAGTACGCTGGTCTTGCTGAATACATAATCTGTAACTATTGTGGTAACACCGGTCATGAGTTCAATGGATGTGAAAAGAGAAAACTTGACTTAGAAACAAGTACTTCAAGAGCAAAACAATCATGGGTCAAAAGGAAGTTTCTAAAAAGAAGAATGTTAAGAAGGAACCCAAGCTAGTCTGGGTTCCTAAGCTAACAAATTGATTATGTGCAGGCAATAGTGGGAGGCAGCAGCAATTGGTATTTGGACAGTGGATGCTCACGTCATATGACGGGAGATAAAAACCAATTTCTCTCACTAAAGGCCTATGATGGCGGTATGGTGACTTTTGGTGACAACAAACGAGGTGAAATAGTTGGTATTGGAAAAGTTGGTAAGTCAAAGTCACTATGCGTCGACAAAGTGTTGCTTGTCAAAGGGTTGAAGCACAATCTTCTTAGTATTTCTCAATTATGTGACCGTGGTAATATTGTCGAATTTCGTGCAAACGAATGTAGAATAATAGATAAAAAGACTAGGAATCTTATTCTTAGTGGTAATCGTGTTAGGGATGTTTACATGACCAATCTTCACTCATTGTCGGGACAAACTTTATCTTGCATGAGTGTTCAAAAGAATAACCCTTGGCTTTGGCATAAACGACTTGGTCATGTAAATGCCAAAACACTAAATACCATAAGAAAACTTGACCTAGTAGATGGCATTCCCAATATAAAATTCGAGTTCAAATCCCTATGTGATGATTGTGTAAAAGGGAAACAAGTAAAAAACTCCTTTAAATCCAAAATTGTCATTAGCACTTCTCTACCATTAGAACTCGTCCACATAGATCTATGTGGACCAATGCGAATCCCTAGCAAAGGTGGTAGTAGATACATTTGTGTAATTGTTGATGACTTCTCAAGGTACGTTTGGCTTTTGTTTCTAATTTCTAAGGATCAAACCTTTGATGAATTCCTTATTTGGGTCAAGAAGGCTCAAAATAAATTTGGATACAAACTCATTTCATTAAGATCCGATCATGGATCCGAATTTGAGAATTCATCTTTCAATGACTATTGTAACGAGTACGGTGTTAGCCATAACTTTTCTGCCGCTAGAACCCCACAACAAAATGGGGTAGTGGAAAGAATGAATCGAACTTTGGAAAACATGGCTAGGACTTTACTCATTAGCTCTAAGGTTCCTAGAAATTTTTGGGCAGAAGCGGTCAATACTTCTTGTTATATTTATAACCGTTTTATGATCCGAAAGATGACAAACAAGACTCCTTATGAATTGCTTCGAGGTAGAAAACCTAACATTTCACACTTAAAATGTTTTGGTAGCAAGTGTTTTGTTCACAATAATGGAAAAGACAACCTTGGAAAGTTTGATGCTCGAAGTGATGAAGGAGTATTTGTTGGATATTCGGATCATAGTAAGGCTTATAAAATATATAACAAACGTACCATGAAAATGGAGGAAAGCGTACATGTAATATTTGATGAGTCAAGTTGGTTATTTCTGATGATCAGGATGAAGAAGATGAATATGATGATGACTTTGAGATTGGCATGATCCGTCGTGATATGGATCAAGTGCTAGAAGAGGACGAGCAACAGTCTGATCAACCGTTGCATGAGGAAACCGGCCAAAATACATAGGGAACTAACACTCCCACACCAACAGAAGAAGCCAGTTCCTCAGGGGGAAATCTAGAAAAGGAACAGCAACTAAACATACAAACAGAGGAAGAACCAAGTCCTCTCTCAACCAGTTCCCAAAATTCAACAGTAGCCTCTACTGTTGCACCAGAAACAAATAACTCCCCCGAACCACTTGTTCTCAAAAATTGGAAACATCAAAGCTCACATCCTCTATCAAACCTAACCAGTGATCTCAATTCAGGAGTAAAACCAGATCATCCCTCCAAAATTACTGTGCATTTCATGCATTCATTTCAAAAATTGAAGCAAACAATGTCACAGTAGCCTTGACTGATGAATACTGGACCATAGCAATGCAAGAAGAATTAGAGCAATTTGAACGTAACAAGGTATGGCATCTGGTTCCTAGGCCTGCCCAACGTACTGTCATTGGTACGAGGTGGGTCTTTCGCAATAAGCTTAATGATGTTGGAGAAATCGTACGTAACAAGGCTAGACTAGTGGTGCAAGGGTATAATCAAAAAGAAGGGATTGATTATGATGAAACCTTTTCATCGGTAGCTAGACTTGAGGCCATACATATGCTCATAGCTTTTGCATCCTTTCAAGGTATCAAACTCTTTCAAATGGACGTGAAAACCGCGTTTCTAAATGGATACCTTGAAGAGGAAGTTTTTGTTGAACAACCTCCCGGATTTATAAATAATGAATTTCCTAACCATGTTTTCAAACTTGACAAATCACTTTACGGTTTAAAGCAAGCTCCTCGAGCTTGGTATGACAGATTGTCCAAGTTTTTACTTGAAAACGGCTTCTCACGAGGCTCGGTTGATAAAACGTTGTTTATTAAGTCACAAGGAGCTGAACTGTTGCTTGCACAAGTATATGTCGATGATATTATTTTTGGTGCAACAAATAACATTCTTTATAAGTATTTTTCTGATTTGATGACGTCCGAATTTGAAATGAGTATGATGGAGAACTAGGATTTTTCCTTGGTCTTCAAATCAAACAAAATGAACACGGAACAATGATTCATCAACAAAAGTACTTAAAAGAAATGCTAAACAAGTTCGGGTTGTCCGACTCCAAACCAATGCCTACCCCCATGATGTCCAAAGTCAAAATTGACAAAGATGAAGAAGGTAAGAGTGTAAGTGAGAAGATTTATCGAGGTATGATTGGCTCACTTCTATACTTAACCGCAAGTCGTTCGGATATACAATATAATGTTTGTGTATGTGCTCGTTTCCAAGCAAATCCTAAAGAATCACACTTCAAAGCCGTAAAACGGATTTTTAGGTATTTGGTTGGAACACAAGGAGTATATCTTTGGTATCCAACTCATTTTGAACTTGATCTTTGAGGTTTTTCAGATGCAGACTATGCCGGTGATCTCGTGGAAAGAAAGAGCACGGCGGGAATTGCAACGTTCCTTGGACCGTGCATAATTTCATGGGCTTCAAAGAAACAAAACACCGTTGCATTGTCCACGGCCGAAAGTGAGTATGTAAGTGCCGCTCTTTGTTGTGCGCAAATTCTATGGGTAAGACAACAATTACATGACTACGGTCTAATTTTCGAAACTACCCCTATTTTTTGTGATAACACTAGTGCTATCAACATTTCAAAAAATCCAATACAACACTCACGTACCAAACACATAGACATCCGACATCATTTTCTATGTGATCAAGTGGAAAAAGGCCATATATGCTTAAGTTTTTGTAGAACCGAAGATCAACTTGCGGATATTTTCACAAAACCGTTGGAAAGAGAACAATTCGAAAGACTTCGGTCGGAAATTGGTTTGCGTGACAAAATGTAACTGACACCCGTCGTTGAGGGGTGCCAAAGATAAGATTTATAAAACCTCAGCTTAAACTCAGATAGGATAAGTCAAGGGTCGAACCACAGAGAGACAGGGTAGATTATGTTTGTAAATTTAGAGTCTATTGCAAGTAACCGAAAAAGGGGGGTTTTGAATTGGGGTTTAAACTAATAACTAAGGTAATAAACTAACAAGAAAATTAAAATAAGATAAAAAGGGGATTAGGAACTTTGGTTCCCCATAGTCAAAACAAGTCAATGAGAGGTAAGATAATCAAATAACACAATCCCAAGGAACAAAGAATAAACCTTTTGGTCAATATTCTACCCAATCCTTACGGTCTTAGGGTTCCTAGAAAAGCACTAAACTTTCGTTCAAGGGCTATCCCAAAGTTGTTGTTAAACTAATCCTAATAATCTTTCAATCCTAAGGATTAGTTCATCAACAACAATGGGGGATTGGTAATTTAATCATCAAACTTATCAAAGTCAAGTCATGGTTCCCCTAATTCCTAATCACAAGAATTAGCTATGCATACTTTTTATCATGGAACTAACAATTACCAAGAATATTAAAGAGATGAACATAATCAAAGATGATAATAAAAGGGTAAACATGAAATAAGAAATAACAACAAGATGAATAACAAGATTGAATAAAAAGGAAAGATTGAATTGTGACAAACTTACAACTTGAATGGAAAATCTAAGAATAAAGATGAAAGCTTGGTACCAAAATCTAACAATGGAGTTTTTTCTCTAATTGGGGCTGCTTAACCTAATTTTAGAGTTTTGGGTCTCCTTAAATAAGAATTGTTACAAGATTAGGAAAAATAGAAAATAAAACAGAAGTCTTCGAAACCGGGTCTGGTCGGTCGACCTCTTTTCTCGGTTGGTCGACCGACTCTGCCAATGCGGATTTATTTTCATGCGAATTTGGGCTTCTGTGGAGAACTGGGCCTGTTTACGTACTTGACATCGGTCGGTCGACCACTATCGCAGGTCGGTCGACCGCTTCTCGTCCTTTACAGCTTCGATTTGGCCCGAAAATAATACTTGAGTGCACCATCTGATTCCTTGCTCCATTCTAGTACTCAAAACAGCTTCCTAAAGGCAAATAAAGCTTGGTTTTGCTCACTTCCGCGTATTCCTACATATAAAACATAGAAATGCCAAAGTAAACCGTTTCGGGAGAAAAAGCAACTAAAAGTCACGAAAGTGTAAGAAAATACGTGCCAAAAGAGTAAATAAAATGCATAAAATAGGCACGTATCAAACTCCCCAAACCAAACCTTGCTTGTCCTCAAGCAAGCACTAAGACTCAAAAGAAAATAAAACTTCTAATGGAACGGATTTCATACTTTTCACACCAAACACAACACTATGCTTAACCAATTTAATGCATCCTTCAACTATAATCAAACATAATGTCAAAAGCAAAACGAATTAAACATGTTGTAAAAGCATGCTAAAATTTCGACCTTGCAAGACCCATTCTAATTGGACTCTCGCGGTACGCTCGAGACACTCATGAAAGCAAATGGTCAAATGTATATGTGAAAGATAAGAAGATAAATAAAAGACTCTCACCTATCTACGACCCGTAAGAACATGCCTGCAATCTAACATGAATAAAATCTCTATAACCGTACATATGCATTCCCACACTAAATAACCATGACACATGCCGAGGCAAATTTGGGATTGTGAGGCTAAAGGTAAGAAGGGGTTTAAAATAAGTTATGGGAAGAGGGGTTAAACCGAGCTAACAACCATCTATCCACACTATAAGATCACTTCTTATTATTTTCTTTTTTTCTTTCATACATGCCAATGCTCAAAGTTTTGGAGCAAAAATCACAAATCTTCCAAAAAATTTTTTTTTTTTCTTCTCCCTCTTTTTTTTTCTTTTCCTTTTTTTTTTTCAGAAAAACTGACCTATCCAACGGTCCTGGTCGACCGACCATGAAAACTGGTCGACCGACCAGCCTTGAAAACAGGCTGTTTCGTCTTTTTTTTTTCGTCTCTTTTGTTATTTTTTTTTTTTTTTTTCTTTTTTTCTATCATTCTCCCAAAATCAAAATTTATCAATGAAGCATACACCAAAGGATGGCAAGAAAACAGTCCCATCACTAATTTACTAGCTCGGCTAGGGTAGGCAATTTTTAGAATGTAGCAAAGGGGTAAAAGAATTCAATTTGGCTATGTGAGGATAATGGGAATAATGAGAAAGGGGTACCTCTACCACATGTGTCAACAAACCACAAAACCGAATGCATACAGGTATTAAGAAGACAAAATTCATGTTTATGCATATTGATGTAACATGCCTCAAGAGGAGAAACTACTCACAACCTATATGAAATCGGTCATGGATGTCACCGATTTATTAAGCTCTAATCCTTAGAATATGTAGTAGCTTGCCAAGAAGAGAGTCAAGTCTAATAATTTAGCATGAAATCAACAAAAACTCGTAGATAATGCAAAAGACTAGCTTGAAAATTTTTGAAAAAATGCAAGGCAAAGCAATATGTGATATGTGAGGCATAAATTGTATTTATCCGTTCCGACTCGACCTAAAAACTTAAGACAGAGAAGAACGCGCGACAGGGAAGAACACGCGACAAGAGAGGATGAAAACAAGAAAAACACCTAAAGGTATGAAAAACAAAAGACACAAAAACAATTGCATACTCACAAAGGAGTATGCAAACACCCTCCCCAAACCAAAACGCACAATGCCCCCATTGTGCTCATCAGCATACAACCACAGCAAAGGGATGGGGGTAGGCGAAAAAGAAGCAAACAAAGAAAGGAAAAGGAAAAAGACTAGAAACTACAAAAAGAGTCTAAGGAGGAAGGAGGGGAAAACTGGAAATCGAAAGAGGAAAATTGGAAATCTAAGGGAGGAAAACACTTACAAAATAAATGTGGACCTCCCCAAACCGAACCAAGGAAAGGGGACCTCCCCAAACTGAACCCCAAAGAGGGTAAGGTTAAGCATGTCCCTAGCCCTCTGAGTCGAAGAACAACTCAGGGTTCTCTTCCTCTCCTTCCTCATCGCCATCCTCCTCAGACCCTCCACCTGTTCCTGAGGCAGAGCCTGAAGCTTCACCATGGTCACGACCGCCTGCGAGAGGTGTGTACCAGGTGGGGTGAGTCCACGGGCCGGTTGGGAGCCTACCTTGTGTGGCATACTCCCTGTAAACCGGGTATTGGAAGAGACTATCGTCCAACCGTTTTTGGCTGAACTGTGTGCAAAGACTCGCCATCATTTGTGGCATAGATCTGTCATCAACAAAAGGAGGAACATAAACATTAGGAGGAGCAGTAAAATCAGATGGGTACCCTATCCCAGGTGTGGTATGGTGGCCACCGGGAGCAGGGGCCCTGAAACCTCTAGAAGTGCCTCCCCTAAGCGGGAGGCGGTAAGACGGGAGTAGTGGTCGGGGCTCCCCTACAACAGTAGAAAGGGGGAACATAGGGGGAGCCATGGTGATGGGGATGCGATCACTGAGATAGGTGTCTATCTTCCAATAATCTCTCCTATTGACCCAACGCACGGACCTGACATAAGCCATGTCCATGTATCGGGAGAGAGGGTCGACCGCATCCTCATAGCGAGGGAACTGGGGTACAAAAGAGCGGGCTAATCGAGTGACTAGCCCACCACAAACGATAGTAGTCAGTGAAGTTCCCTCGCCCACCGACACGAAGTGAGAGGCGACCAAATAAGCAGTGTTGTAAGACTGCTGACCCGTACGTCTGATATTAAGATAACCAGACAAAATAGAGAGCTCAATGTTGTTAACATTTTGAGACTCTTTGCGGCCGAAAACAGTGTTGGCCAACAGACGCAAAAAATAACGGGGGGTGGGAAGGTGGATGGTACTGTTTTTCTTCTTCACATCGCTGCAATCAGAAATACAGGACCACATATCAGAATACGACCCCGTGGGGTCATCAGTAAGACCCTCAGAAGACAGACCCAAAATTTGAGCAAATTGGGTTAAAGTTAAAGCATAAGTTTCATTGAACATGCGAAAAGAGATACAAAAATTATCATAGCCGGGGTGAAGTGCCCCCGAATCAAAGGTGAAGGAGGAGTAGAACTCAAGAGTGAGAAGGCGGTAGGTGATCTCGTCCATGGTGGCGAGTCCTGCAAACCCGGTCCCAATGAGCATAGATACCACCTCGTCATGGCATCCCAAGGCATGCAAAGCTGGAACGCAAAGGAAACGGGTCGCCACTACCACACAATAGGCAGTGAGATGGAGGAATCGGGCCTTCTGGGCCGGAGAGCTGAAAGTGATTTGTGGATAGTTCGGTAAACTATCCGTGTCCTGCACTGCCAAACCTCGCGTCCTAGAGACACGTCCTCTAGAAGTGCTTGTACCCGAAGTGCGTGCGCGCTTCCCACCTTGATCACGGCTAGACATCGTAAAGCTGAAAAGTTCAAATAAAAATATAAGTCTTATGAGCATATGAAAACATTGCTTTAACAAAAATAGGTATGAAAATTTGCAAAACAGAAACTTTTATCACAGCTCTGGTCGGCCGACTACAGGGGCAAGTCGGTCGACCAAATTTTTCAAGATGGTCTGTAATTTCTGCTGCAACAGGAAATCAGAAACTGAAAAACTCAGGAAAAATGCAGTTATGGTCGGTCGACCGTAAAACCAGGTCGGTCGACCGCTATACGAAAGAAAGTTCAGAAACTGCATAAGAATTAAACTCAGGAAAACACGGTTCTGGTCGGCCGACCGCAGTTTCGGGTCGGTCGACAGACAATCGTCAGAAAAACACAGATCTGTAAATAAAAACCCAGAAAATTCAAAATTCAGTCGGCCGACCTCCGTTTCCGGTCGGTCGACCGTGAACAGTGCAAAGGTCGGTTTTCGCGGTTTGAATTTCGCGCGGAAAGAGGCATAAAATTATAGGGAAGAATTAAACTATCCTAATCAGCACAAAATCACTCAAAAATTACAGATCTAAGCATATAAACTTAAAAAGAAGAAGAAAACTAATATAAAAACACACAAACAAGCATGGGAACGGAATTAAGAGCAAAATTGAACTTAAAAAGATAAGCTAATACTACCTAAAACGAAAATAAGAAGGTATAAAACTAAAAAGAGAGAAAGAAAATGAAAGAAAAACATACCTTGAGGATGGAAAATGAAAGAAAGTAAGTAAAATGGTGAAGGAGGAAGGTGGGTGAATAGTTTTTAGGGTTTTATGAGAGAGAGGGGATGCTGGGAAGGTGAAGGAGTGAAAACACTTAATGCATTTTCAAAACATAACAGACCCGTGACATTTGACTCTGAAAAATAAAACCGTAAAAAAATTCGTGGTCGGTCGACCAGAAAAGTCGGTTGGTCGACCAGTGTCCTTTTACCTGCTCTGCAATTTTACTTACTCAGCCAGAAAAAGTACATAAAGTTGTCAGTGTGGTCGGTCGACCAGAAAAGTCGGTCGGTCGACCACTGTACTGACGAATTCTCTTTTTTTTTTTTTTTTTCACTTTTCTGCAGAGATTTCAATTTCCACCAAAGGGTAAAACGGAAAAAAAAAAAAATAAGAAAGAAAACGTAAATTTAAACTAAAGCACGGGTTGCCTCCCGTGTAGCGCTGGTTTAAGAGGTCCCGCACGACCTTTTACCTTCTAAGGAGCATCCTAGAAAGGGTCAAAGTAAGAAACTTCGACTTTTCCGACATACTCATTTTCTCCTCGGAAGTGCTTCACATATTGGCCATTGACTTTGAACCTCTCACCAGATGAGGTTTCTAATTCGATCGACCCGAATTTTGAGACAGCTGTGATGGTGTAAGGTCCGCTCCACCTGGATTTCAGCTTACCAGGAAAAAGACGAATACGAGCATTAAAAAGCAAAACCCTATCACCTACCTGAAAATCACGCCTAATGATTCTCTTGTCATGCCAGCGCTTTGTTTTCTCTTTGTAGATCCTAGCATTGTCATAGGATAACAACCTGAATTCTTCTAACTCATTAAGCTGCAGTAAACGTTTCTCACGGGAAAGATTAGGGTCTAAATTAAGATCACATATAGCCCACCAAGACTTACGTTCTAACTCAACTGGTAAATGACAAGTTTTACCATAAATCAATCGGAATGGTGACATTCCTATTGGAGTTTTGAACGCGGTTCTATAGGCCCATAAAATATCATCAAGTTTTAGACTCCAATCTTTCCTAGACTTAGAAACTACCTTGGCTAGGGTCTCCTTGAGTTCTCTATTAGAGATCTCAACTTGACCACTAGTCTGAGGGTGATAAGCTAAACCCCTACGGTGTTGGACACCGAATTTATTTAACAAGTCACCTAAGCGTTTCTCTTTAAAATGCATACCTCCATCACTTATGACAACCCTAGGGACACCAAAATGAGGAAATATGATATTTTTAAACATCTTAATAACAGCTTTTGCATCACAATGGGGAGTAGCAATAGCTTCTACCCACTTAGACACATAATCAACAGCTACAAGAATATACCTGTTACCTTGACTACTGGGAAAAGGTCCTTGATAATCAATGCCCCAGACATCAAAAATCTCTACCTCTAAAATACCTACTTGTGGCATCTCATGTCTTTTTGAGACATTCCCAGTCCTTTGACAGGCATCACAGTTACCTACAAAATTTCTACAGTCAGCATGTAAAGTAGGCCAATAAAAACCAGACTGTAATACCTTGGCCACGGTCCTAGATGGACCGTGGTGACCACCATATGCAGAAGAGTGACATGCTTCCAGAATGTCCTTCACCTCCCATTGGGGGACGCATCTCCGGATAAGTCCATCTCCGCATTCTTTAAAAACATAAGGGTCATCCCAAAAATACTGTTTTGCATCAAACATAAATCTCTTCTTTTGTTGCCAAGACAACTCAGGAGGGATCTTTCCTGTAACAGCAAAATTAGCAAAATCAGCATACCAAGGAGGGGGATAAGAACCTGAACTATTAATGATAAATAAACTCTCATCAGGAAACGAATCATCAATAGGTAAAGAATCTTCCCCATCAGTCAACTGTAGGCGAGATAGGTGGTCAGCTACCACGTTTTCCGCGCCTTTCTTGTCCCTGATCTCAATGTCAAACTCTTGGAGAAGGAGGATCCACCTTAAAAGTCTTGGCTTTGAATCCTTCTTTTGAAAAAGACCTTTCAAGGCTGCATGGTCAGTATAGACAATCACCTTATTACCTACTAAATATGACCTGAATTTTTCTAAGGCAAATATGACAGCTAGCATCTCCTTCTCGGTGGTGAAATAGTTGACTTGAGTCTCATCCAGGGTGCGGCTCGCGTAGTATATAGCATTAAGAGCCTTGTTCTTCCTTTGACCAAGCACAGCACCCAGAGCATAATCACTAGCATCGCACATGATCTCGAATGGGAGATCTCAATCTGGTGGCTGGATGATTGGTGCTGAGACCAAAGCTTCCTTCAACCTGTTAAAAGCTGAAAGGCACTCATTAGAAAAATCAAAAATGGCATCTTTAAGAAGCAATTGTGTAAGTGGTTTAGCAATTTTAGAGAAGTCCTTAATGAAACGCCTGTAAAAACCTGCGTGCCCTAAGAAACTTCTCACCCCTTTGACATTAATAGGAGGGGGTAATTGCTCAATCACCTGCACTTTTGCTTTATCTACATGTATACCTTTATCTGAAATTAGATGCCCTAATACTACCCCTTCAGTAACCATAAAATGACACTTCTCCCAATTTAAGACAAGGTTTACATCAATACATCGCTGCAAGACTTTATCAAGATTAGCTAAGCATTGATCAAAAGCATTACCGTAAACAGAGAAATCATCCATAAATACTTCCATAATGTTTTCTATAAAGTCTGAAAAAATACCCATCATACACCTTTGAAAAGTAGCAGGAGCATTGCATAACCCAAAAGGCATCCTGCGATAAGCAAAAACACCCTGTGGACATGTAAAAGTAGTCTTACTCTGATCATCAGGATGGATGGGAATCTGGAAGAAACCTGAAGAACCGTCTAGAAAACAGAAGAATTTATTAGAAGCCAGTCTTTCAGTCATTTGGTCAACAAAAGGAAGGGGGAAATGGTCTTTCTTGGTGGCGGCATTTAACTGTCTATAATCAATGCACATCCGCCACCCAGTTACAACTCTAGTTGGTATTAACTCATTCTTATCATTCTTGACCACTGTGGTCCCTCCTTTCTTAGGAACCACCTGAACTGGGCTAACCCACTTAGAGTTTCCAACCGGATAGATAATACCTGCATCAAGAAGCTTCATAACCTCAGCCATAACTACATCCTGCATCTTAGGATTTAACTTACGATGTCCCTGTCTATAAGGCTTATGCCCTTCCTCTAAATCAATTCTGTGCATACAAACATCAGGGCTTATGCCCTTAATATCATCCAAAGAATAACCTAGAGCTTTTCTATTCTTTTTAAGAACAGTCATTAAGGCAGAAAGTTGGTCAGGACTAAGTTTAGAGCTAACAATCGCAGGGTACTGTTCAGTATCATCTAAGAAAACATATTTAAGATTAGGAGGAAGTGGCTTACGCTCTGGTGCTTTTACCTCAACTGCCTGAACAGATTTAGTATCTATAGAATAGCACATGTTTACCAGACTTGCATTAGCTAGGCTTATGAGCTTCTCATTCTCTTCTTCAGTGAGCTCGTATTCCTCTTCCTCTTCTTCTATCAAATCCAGCTTTTCAGCATCCTCAGCTGGAGTACCTGCACACTTATCCTGAATCGTCAGATCATCTAAGGGATCCTTGGTCAAGGATTCCCTCCAATTAAGGATAACATTCCTGTCTACAATATCGATGGAACAACAAGTATCATCAGTAGGAATAGTTGCCTTATGGGCAAGACTAAACTCGATAGTGTCATCCCCTATCTCTAAAGTAATGGTCCCGCGTTTGACATCTATTACAGCCCCAGCTGTGTGTAAAAATGGTCTACCTAAAATAATAGGTATTTGACTATCCTCAGCAATGTCTAAAACAACGAAATCCACAGGAATAAAGAACTTTCCCACTTTTACTGGGACATCCTCCAAGACCCCTAGTGGTCTTTGGGTTGATCTATCAGCCATCTGTACGGTAATATTGGTGACTTTAAGTCTACCTAAACCAAGTCTTTCGCATACAGAATAAGGTATGACACTGACACTAGCCCCTAGATCACAAAGGGCTTTCCCTATTACATGATTACCTATGGTACAAGGGATGGAAAAACTACCTGGGTCCTTTAACTTGGGTGCTATATTATCTTGTGAAAGAACATAACATTCTTCCACAAAAGCAACAGCACCGTCGTCCTGAAAATTCCTCTTACGACTTAAAATATCTTTCATGAATTTAGCATAAGAAGGTACCTGGGTAATTAAGTCAGTGAAAGGGATGGTTACCTCAAGATTCTTCACCATCTCTAAGAACTTACCAAATTTCTTATCCTCTTTTGAATTTTTCAGTCTTTCAGGATAAGGAATGGTGACTTTAGCCATAGGATCAGCAACCTTTGGCTTTTTCAGCTGTAAAATTTCAGTAAGGTCTTGAATGAAGGAAGGATCCAGCGATTCCGGAGTAAAAACGGCATTCTGCTCAGGAACGTTGGTCGGTCGACCAGGGGAAGTGGTCGGTCGACCAGAGTATGCAAAATCCGAATTTTTTCTTTTTTCAGAATCTGATCGCACGTCAGGAACTGCGGTCGATCGACTTACAGAAGCGGTCGGTCGACCTCCTGTTTTTTTGACGGGATCAGATTCTTGATTTGGAATTTCGGCTGGACCATCCTCTTGAGTTGATTCTTCACAAACACGGCCACTCCTTAGATTTATGGCATTTAGCGTCTCCATGGGTCCCTCACAAGTAGCTGGAGAGCTTTTTCTTTGGTTGGCTATGTTTATCAGGTGCTCCTCAAAAACTTTTGTGGAGGTAACGTGAGCCTCACTCATCTTGAAAACTGCCGTGGTTAAGGCATCAACAAGAGCTCTTAATTTCTCAATTTCTCCTGTGTTGTCGACCGTAGTAACTAGGTTCGCACTTTCAAGCTTTAGCTGGGTTGCCTCAAGCTTTTCAAAACGGGCTTCAACTGTTGTCTCAAGAGCCATCACTCTATTCATCTCTACATTCAGCCTTCTTGAATTCCCACGTGAACCCTTAAAAGTAGCCCTATGCACCGCCATGTCTTCAATGGTTTTCCAACCCTTCATATGGTCGGTGTTGTTCTGGAATCTTCCATTGGCGGCCACATCAAGAACCATCTTATAGTCATCATAAAGAGAGTTGTAAAAACAGTTACATAGGTCCCATTGTTGAAGGTTATGGTGAGGGATAGAACGGACCAATTTCTTGAATCGATCCCATGCTTCACAAAATCCTTCATCAGGTCCCTGCTGAAAGTTACGGATTTGGTTTCTCAAGTCTTCGGCTTTTGCAAGAGGAAAGTATTTCTTGTAAAAGGCCAATGCCAAGGCTGTCCAATCCGTAATCTTCTCACTTGTCTTGTCAAGGTCCCGGTACCATTCTTGCGCGTCTCCTTTTAATGAGAACAGGAACATCGTTGCCAGCACCTCATCTCTAGTTACCCCTTCAGGTAGGGGTATGAAACAACAATAATCTGTGAAGGTTGTAACATGCTTTATTGGATCTTCATCGGGTAGACCTGAAAATCGACTCTGTTCCACCAAAGAAATATGAGTCGGGCGGAGTTCAAAGGAGCCAGTGGTTGGTGTAGGCAAGGTGAATCCCTTCGGTAAATCTTTAGGCTTCGGCTGTAGGTAGCTATAAATAGAATCCATAAAGAGAGTACTCAAGCCTTCCTCTCAAAAACCTGTCTTCTAAACAACACTAGAAGAAAAGGTAAGAACGGTCTTAAGGAACCTAAGTTCCTTAAGACAAGAAAAATAAACTAAAAATTAACAAACAAAATTATACCGTCTCCCCGGCAACGGCGCCAAAATTTGACACCCGTCGTTGAGGGGTGTCAAAGATAAGATTTATAAAACCTCAGCTTAAACTCAGATAGGATAAGTCAAGGGTCGAACCACAGAGAGACAGGGTAGATTATGTTTGTAAATTTAGAGTCTATTGCAAGTAACCGAAAAAGGGGGGTTTTGAATTGGGGTTTAAACTAATAACTAAGGTAATAAACTAACAAGAAAATTAAAATAAGATAAAAAGGGGATTAGGAACTTTGGTTCCCCATAGTCAAAACAAGTCAATGAGAGGTAAGATAATCAAATAACACAATCCCAAGGAACAAAGAATAAACCTTTTGGTCAATATTCTACCCAATCCTTACGGTCTTAGGGTTCCTAGAAAAGCACTAAACTTTCGTTCAAGGGCTATCCCAAAGTTGTTGTTAAACTAATCCTAATAATCTTTCAATCCTAAGGATTAGTTCATCAACAACAATGGGGGATTGGTAATTTAATCATCAAACTTATCAAAGTCAAGTCATGGTTCCCCTAATTCCTAATCACAAGAATTAGCTATGCATACTTTTTATCATGGAACTAACAATTACCAAGAATATTAAAGAGATGAACATAATCAAAGATGATAATAAAAGGGTAAACATGAAATAAGAAATAACAACAAGATGAATAACAAGATTGAATAAAAAGGAAAGATTGAATTGTGACAAACTTACAACTTGAATGGAAAATCTAAGAATAAAGATGAAAGCTTGGTACCAAAATCTAACAATGGAGTTTTTTCTCTAATTGGGGCTGCTTAACCTAATTTTAGAGTTTTGGGTCTCCTTAAATAAGAATTGTTACAAGATTAGGAAAAATAGAAAATAAAACAGAAGTCTTCGAAACCGGGTCTGGTCGGTCGACCTCTTTTCTCGGTTGGTCGACCGACTCTGCCAATGCGGATTTATTTTCATGCGAATTTGGGCTTCTGTGGAGAACTGGGCCTGTTTACGTACTTGACATCGGTCGGTCGACCACTATCGCAGGTCGGTCGACCGCTTCTCGTCCTTTACAGCTTCGATTTGGCCCGAAAATAATACTTGAGTGCACCATCTGATTCCTTGCTCCATACTAGTACTCAAAACAGCTTCCTAAAGGCAAATAAAGCTTGGTTTTGCTCACTTCCGCGTATTCCTACATATAAAACATAGAAATGCCAAAGTAAACCGTTTCGGGAGAAAAAGCAACTAAAAGTCACGAAAGTGTAAGAAAATACGTGCCAAAAGAGTAAATAAAATGCATAAAATAGGCACGTATCAGTAACGAAATTGAAAAATCACGTACTTCTCCTACATGATTGACTAGAGGAGATAACTTAATGCATGCTAAAAATAAGTACTCATCAACTATGTTTAAATATTATGTGTAGTACTAGCTATGTAAAATAAAATCACAATTAAAGAGAATAGTGTACTTTAACTTGTTGAGCCACTCAAAATTAAATGACTTGTCAAATCAAACCAACCATCCTTCTCAAAAGTACAACCTCCTACACTTAAACTTTAACCACCTACTCTTATCCTCTTATTTACCATGCAAATTGTACTCTCATTGTACAAATCCAAAAGCAAAAACTGCCAACTTCTCTCATTCCTCACCTGTGCATAACCGTACACCCTTCACCTCCCTTCTTCAATAAAATGCCTCCCAGAAACCTTTCAAGAGAACTACAAAACCTTAGAAACACCTTCAACCCAAAATTCATTGCAGAAAGAAAAATTTCCGCTCAACCCGAATCAAATGTTACAACTGCCTCCGAATCCACCAAAATCGTTCAATCCCGTAAGAAGGTGGCTGTCCAAGGTGGTAAAACTGGTCGAAAGATGCGTGGCAAGGGACGAAGGGAACCCATTTCCCTTCAACTTGATCCTTCGGTGGACTTTGATACCGATGAGGAGGAAGAAGGTGTTAAAAATAAGGATGAAAATGTCAGAGAAAATGAAAAAGAAGCAAGGTCTGACATCCCTGATTTGAATATCGAGGAAAATGAGGCCACTGAAAGTGATGAGATTGATCAAATAATGGAAGATCTTAGTAGAAAAAGGAAGAGGAGATGAAAAAACTGAAGGAAAAGGAGAAAAATAAAAAGGAAGCAACAAAGAAAAAATCGAAGGAGGTTGTGGAGGAAGAAGAAAATGAGGTAGTTGAAACACTCCATGAAATGAGTGCCAGCAAAGAAAAAGAAAACTCAGGAATGAATGAAGAAAGTGTGGGAACGAAGGAGAAACATACGGAGGCTATGGAAGAGGATGAAACAGTGGACACCACTGTTGAAAAGGAAAATGAAGGGACTCAGAATGCGGATGAGGTGTTCGAGGAAATGTTTGACCCACTGTTTACCGAACCCTCATACAAGACCCGTTCCAAGGGAAAGATGCCTGCAATATTTGAAGAAGAAGAGGCTAATGAGATCCCCTCTGAAAGTCCATCCACCAAAGCAACCAAAACCGCAAAAAGAAAGGGGTCCGGGTCAAAAACCCGCACGGCAAAGAGGGCCAAAACTTCGAAGCTCTTGTCCTCTCTTGAGGAAGAAAATGAGGAAATCCTAGAGGACAAGACACCTACAAATACTTTTCGTGCTCCTGCCGTGTCCTCATATTCAGATGCCTCGCAAAAATGATGTGGCCAATCATCTCAACTCTCTTGACTTGCCGGAGGACACATTGAAGACATGTCACGGTATTCTCAACTGTTGCTTTCACAGTGAAAGACGCTACCGCAAGTCTTGGTATGATTCATCACCCGCTTTGAAGTATTTTAAGGAGGCTATGTATGCACAGGGTTGGGTGAACCTTCTCGACAAGTATAGTCACATGTACTTGTCCGAAGTCATTCAATTCTATGCAACAGTCAGAGTCGATGTTGCTTCGGGTACCCTTTCGGCTGTCATAAACCATAAGCCCTTTGTTCTTACTGTTGAGAGACTTGCTGGGTTGCTTGAAATTTCTGATGTGGGGTTGACAACCTTTCCCAAACGTGACTGGGGGGAAGTTGAGGAGGTTACAAGTGCCCAAGTACTCAAGGTACTTCGCCCTAGTGCTACCGAGGGCCCAACCAACATATATGCCATTGAACTTCCTGCCCCAATCCGCTTTGTCTTTAACCTAGTATTCCGCAACCTAGTGCCTAGCAACAACAGCCGAGGGAGATTCTCTCTTCTCGACATGCTTCTCATTCACCATATTGTTAAGCACAAACCCATCAACCTTCCGCGCCTTATATTTTCCCGAATCCATGAAGCGGCCACCGGTTTCCAAAACGGTATTTTTGACACTACTTTTGTGGTGCCATATGGTATGTGGCTGTCATTGGTGTTTTCTGCTGAGAGGGTGGTGAAAAAGGGTAGCCCAGCTGTGGAGAAGTTGAGTGATGAGATGTCATCGGGGTTGTTGTCACGGATGAGCATGGCCGTGGTTAATGGAGTTTTGGTGAAGAAAACTCAAGCAACAGTGGGACAGAGTGTTGATCAGCGTGAGGTCCTTGCTCGGTTGAATCAGCTGGCTGAAACAATGGTGTCTTTTGAATTAAATAATTTCCTGACGACTTTCAATATAATAGTGTCTTTTGAATTAAATAAAATTAGTTGTCATAAATTACTAAAATTTTGAATTTTATACAAGCTTCGTTACTTATTAAAATAGTTAAGAAGATGAAGTTGTAACAAATTACTAGGATTTCGTTTTTATTAAAGTACTAGTTTTTGAACCTGTGTACTGCACGGGTGGTGGCAAAAACTATGATTAAAATAAAAGTTACGTTCTATTTTGATTTACTAAATTACTAAATTATAATAAATATTAAAATCAACGCAAAACATACAATCTTACACCAAAATTTAACATTTAGAGAAAATTCTAGGCAAAATTTTTTAATCTTTAACACAACAATTGTTTTAGAATCTAACAAATCACAATTGCTTACATTCACAAATAAATATTTATCTCTTTGTTAACCTTTATTCTTACAAAATCAACTACAAATATATTATTAGGTTCAAAATCTCTCTTATACACGTAATACTTAGTTAACCATCCTAAATTTTAAAGAATAATCAAATAAATATACTATACCCAGATATCTTTGATATCTTAAATAATCAAACCGAAATTCTCTCATAAAATTGCGCCCAAATCAACTTAAAATTAACAACTTTTTATAATTTCAAATGTACCGAATAATTGTCTCCTAAAATTACGCCCAAATCAACTGAAAATTAGCAACTAATATAATAAAGATAATGTACCCAAATATTGTTGATATGTTAAAATATCAAACCGAAATTTTCTCCTAAAATTGCGCCCATATAAACTTCAAATTAGCAACTAATATAGTAAATATATTGTACCCAAATATTTTTTACATGTTCAAAATTTCAAACCGAAATTCTCTCTCAAACTTGCGCCCAAAATCAACTTAAATTAACAACTAATATAGTAAATATACTATACCCAAATATTTTTGATATTTTAGAATATAAAATCGAAATTCTCTCCTAAAATTGCGCCTAAAATCAACTTAAAAATAGCAACTAATATAGTAAATATTTTGTGAGATGATTCTGACTTCTCGTATATTCGTATATAACTTTTGATTACGTCAAAGTAAGAAAATAATCTTCTACTTCCTCCGTTTCAATAATATGTTTATCTCTTTCCCTCACAAAATAAAGAAAATGAACATATTTTTCAGAAATTTGTAAGGTGGAATTCCCGAAACATTGATTTCAAAAATCTACATAAAAATCAATCTGAAATAGAAGAAAATAGTCCATAAAAATCCGTACAACAATTTTCACACGTAGTGGTAATGTACGTACCCACTATATATATGGCCAAGAACATAAATCGTAATTCATTCTAATATACCATCAAAATATACAATAATTATAAAAATTCTGAAGTTTTTTTTTTATCATTATTATTTGTTGCAAGTTGATCTTGGTTGCGCAAATGGCTTCCTCTTCCCCACTCGACAAGTTAAATCCAAGCATTTTTATTCTTATTGCGTTACCCCCAGTTCAGGTCACTAGCGATGAGAACAATGCTTCAGTCCCGGTGTAAAATAGGATGAAGGAAATTAAATGGCATTTACGAAGTTTATGCATGTAATAAATGAGTGTTAACCCAATAAAAACACCTTATATATTTGTGATCATATACGTGCAAACCACAATTTGCATTCTTATAATTCTTATGTATTGTGTACGTTAATATATATGTTGAATCGTGTTGTTTTCAGTCCAAAATTTACTACATATACGAGGATGATATAATAAACCGACCAATGATAATCCTATAATAGGTATAAGTACAGTGTTATAATTTGTTAATTAAATTACTAGGACTTCTTTTATAGTTACAGGGAAATCCGCAACTACTGCTTTAGGTTCGTATTGGTAAACCCTTGAAGAAATGAGAGGAAAATGATACATATATTAGCTGAATCACCTCTTTGATACACCAAATTGACAAATTCAGAGTCTTGAAGACATAGTTTTAATACATAAATAATTTCCTGACGACTTTCAATATAATAGTGTCTTTTGAATTAAATAAAATTAGTTGTCATAAATTACTAAAATTTTGAATTTTATACAAGCTTCGTTACTTATTAAAATAGTTAAGAAGATGAAGTTGTAACAAATTACTAGGATTTCGTTTTTATTAAAGTACTAGTTTTTGAACCTGTGTACTGCACGGGTGGTGGCAAAATCTATGATTAAAATAAAAGTTACGTTCTATTTTGATTTAGTAAATTACTAAATTATAGTAAATATTAAAATCAACGCAAAACATACAATCTTACACCAAAATTTAACATTTAGAGAAAATTCTAGGCAAAATTTTTTAATCTTTAACACAACAATTGTTTTAGAATCTAACAAATCACAATTGCTTACATTCACAAATAAATATTTATCTCTTTTTTAACCTTTATTCTTACAAAATCAACTACAAATATATTATTAGGTTCAAAATCTCTCTTATACACGTAATACTTAGTTAACCATCCTAAATTTTAAAGAATAATCAAATAAATATACTCACTACAACAAAGTGGCACTTGCGCCACGATTTATGTCACGGGAATTCATAATTCGTGACCTAAATTTGCTTAGTCACAGGAAAAAAGTCCCCTTCCTTCAAAATTAATTAGTAAAAAAATTTATGTCACGGGAAAATATATCTGTGACAAATAATTGTTTTTAGTCACGAATTAAGCCATGACCGTGGCTAACAAATGTGTTTAGTCACGCATCAAGTCACGAACGTGGCTAATAATTATTTTTAGCCACAATGTTGTGGCTAATTATGATTTATTGTCACAGGTAAGTTAACCGTGACTAATTAGTGTGCTTAGCCACACTGAATTCTTAACGTGACTAATTATGATTTATTGTCACAGCTAAATTATCCGTGACTATATTGCTCTTAGCCACACACTGAATTCTTACCGTGGCTAATTGTGATTTATTGTCACAAGTAAATTACCTGTGACTAATTATTGCTCTTAGCTACGCACCGAGTTTTTACCGTGACTAATATTTTTGATATGATAACAAATAATAGTATAAAATTATTAGTGCAACATGACGTGTACTGTAACATCAAGATGATTGCGCCGTATTATTGCGAGATGTGAACAATATTCGTACTTAATGTTCTTCACTATTGACGTAAGTGATCATATTATGATTATTCTTATTATTGGATTTAGTCCGTCACAAGTAAGAATTTGTGCAACAATTTATTTTGCTTTATTTTCGATGAATGATGCTTTACTTTAAGTATACGTTTAATTATGTAATGACAATTTCGTAATTTCAAAGCTACTTCCTCAGTTACTCAATTTTTTAAATTGCGCAACAAGCACGACAAAAAAACACTATAAATAAAATATCCCGGTTTAGTTAAGATCCTATCAATTCAGTTTTATTCATGTTATTTAATTTTAGTTTAGTTTAGGTTTGACATTTACCAATATAATATCATCTAAAGCACATTTTCATAATTAATGAAACTATTAAAATTAGGTAGGCTAAGGGATCCAAGTATGAATCGCTCGGAAATTTCAGTAAAAAAAAAGCTTTAATGTGCAGCACAACTTTTAGCTGCTAAGAATATAAGGTCAAGGGGAATGGAGTTTTCTGCTTGTACCAAAATACTCATGCCAGATTTTACCGAATCCCACGTGAAAAAGCGAGTAAGTATTAAATTTAAAAAGATAAGAAAATTAGTGACTTACATCATCTAAACACCAAGTACATACAACAACTAACAATAATAAAAAAAGACGGAAAATTATGATTCTGCAAGGTACCATTAGCTAGTATATATCAAAAACCGAATTCAATTACAAGGGAGTAGAATATAGACATAAAAAAATCTATTCTAAAACTCAGCCTTGTGAAACACATCTCTGATGCAACAGCTTCTCGAAGCCACATACCGGCAACTTCAGATTCGAGATTGGCAGCAACCCTTATTCCTAATTCACGCAGCTGCTTATAAAGTCATAATTTTTTGCTCGTCTAATTATTACTCGTAGTTTTGTAAAGTTGTACAATGTATCTTGTGATTTCAGGAATTGTACCGGTTTTAAAGTTAACATTATATTTCCTTTTTATTTCAATGATCGTACAATGTAACTCTTGATCTCGTGGACTTACTCCACATTATTGATAACATATACTTACAAACCAAATCGATTCGATAGAATTCGGAGCTATAAATCGTTAAACAACAACACAATCATTTATTCGTATAATCATATTCATGTTCAATTCAGTTGTGTTATGTAAGGTTTTTAGTTGGTCAAGTAGGATAGTCGAGTTAGAGACTTCCACGGGGGAGGGTTTTAAAGTAATTGGTCACCTTGTTAAGCATTATTACGATGCTGAAGACACCGTTGGAGTGGTTGAGGTATTTCACCTTAAACCCGTTACCGCACCTGATGAATGAGGTAACAAAGGTCGAGAGGATCGTATAAAACAACGTTGACCGGAAGGCAACCCAAACTGGAAAAAAAAATGTGAAAGTGGTTTAATTTACGCTCTACTTTGTGTGTTTTATTTGTTTTTCAATTCTATAAATTAAGAAAAGGGACTTATTGTCGTATGAGATTTGTGCAGTACCAAGCATCGAGCGACAGAGGGTTATTAAGGCAACGAAATGATTTGATCAACACAGTGAACCTATCAAAATAAAGTCTTAAGGTATGTCGAATGATATTACCGATAAGTAAATGACAAATAATTTTTTATTTTAGTCGATCAAGCTTTTTGAATGACCAAAATATAAACCAACTTTGGAGAAAAAATAAAAACAAAAATATAAAAACTCACCTTCACTTGTATTTTCAAGAACGCAGACAAAGGAGGAAAAAGAAAGAGAGGCGACCAACCAGACTCCTCTTCACTCGATTCCTACTTCTAATTAATCCAACTCCTTCACAAAATCAAATTACCCATCTGATTACTCCTTCAACTTTCCCTTTTCTCCTTTGAATTCGACCAAATCAGTCAAAATTAAGGTTTAGGGTTTCAAATCTTTCGGGTGTATTTTGTGACGGTAATCAAATTGAGTCCTGATACTAAGGTTAGGTTTGCTCTTATTTCGTAATTTGCGCTTAATATTGTTCAGTCTGGTTGTTGTTATTATTGTTGAAGGGTCAAGTTCGAATTTTTGTTCGTGTTGTCAATTTGATGTACTTGTTTGCAGTTCAAAATTTCGAATGTATTTCGAATAGTTGCCATCGATTTTCGTTATTCATGCTCTATAATTTTCGAACTTCGTTGGTACTAGCTGTGGTTTATTGCTGTTGAATTGTTTGGTTTTTCTTCGAATTAATTTCGAATTATATTTGATTGTATGTGTTCATAGTCGTGACTGCCCTAGTTGCAAATTGAGACAGGTTTTTGTTCTGTCATTGGTGTTCATACATGGAGGGATAACATATTGGAATGTAGGAGCTAGATAAAGTGGGTGAGTGACAAGGAAAATGGAATGGCAATAACAAGCTAGTGAGGAGTCCTTGCTAGGTTTTGTAACAGATAATAATTGGCAGACACCATCAGGTCTGCAATCAGAGTTGGTGCATCTGATTGTGGGCAGTGATCTGCGTATAGGGGCTGGATAGTATGGTGTTGCAGGTATTGGGTTTGAATAAAAATTTGTGTGGGTCCTGGCAAATGTGGCAGAGGGCATGGTTCTCGTAACAGGTCTGAAGAATAAGAGTAAGCAATTTATGCGGGCTTACAGATTACTCAAGGCAGTGTAGCAATGCTGGCATTTTGCGTGTGGACAGAATGCGGCAGCGGGTATGGTAGGGGTCTGATAGTGGCACTCTGAAGTTGCTGGAATAGAAATAAAGAGTCGAGTTTTGAATAAGCTTGGAATTGGGGTAGAGGATTCCTTAGAGCAGAAAGTCGTTTTTGTAATTATCTAGGCTATCCTTGTAATTGATTTTGGTTTTTGATATATACTACTTACCTTTCATCAAAAAAAAAAGTGGAGTTAAACAAGATGAAACCCAAGAAAATGATAATTAAGATAAAGAGAAAAAATGAAGTTGAAACAAAACCTTTATTCAGTTTCCTCTAAATACCTTTAGCAGAAAGAACTTTACCGCGCAAGCAGGAGGTAGGCATTTCAGATGGCTAGTAACGGATAAAAGGTTTTTTTTCCTTTACGGTTATTCTGAAATGTTGACAGATATCGGTACCTTACCTTACTTTATCTGTAGATACTAGACCTATTTGCATTTAGGTTAAACTGGAAAATAATTTATACAAAAGTGCTTCATAATTTCACACACTTGCAATTGCATATAAAACTTATGCTCTGAATTCATGTATGCTTATCCTCCTGGCAGATTGATCTCACACTATATGATCCCAAGGAGTCCTTTACATCTAAAAAGGTAACCCTGCCATTCCCCTTTTTGCCTGGAAGTAAATGGCATCCCATTTCCTGTTTGCAAGAAAAATGATTCATGTTCATATGCTGAATTTTATGGAGATGGAAGCTCCAGCACAGGATACTTTGTTGAGGACGTTGTGCAATATGATCAAGTTTCAGGTGATCTTCAGACTACAACTGCAATTGGAAGTATGAGTTTTGGGAAGACATAGATCAATTTTTTTGCTGTGCGTGTAAAAAATAATTTTTATTGTAGGAATTCAGAAGATAAATGGAGTCTTCTGTCTTCCTCATTATTCAGATATGTTAACGTATCTTCATGTTTATTTTCTGCCATATTATGTCAAAGTGAGGAGTCTAAACTCTAAACAGTGTTGAGAGTTTCTTTTTTATATTGTTGTAAGATGATTGTATCTCTTTTAAAATAATCGTCACATCAATAAGCTGGTTCAAAATTTGTCATTTTTTCCACACAGATGTAGTGCTGGACAATAAGTGGACCAATGGACACCAAATCCTGATGGAGCCTTAGATTGTATTATTGGTTTTGAAAAGTCAAATTCTTCGATGATCGCTTAGCTAGCTTCGACGGGCAAGTGAGACAGATGTTCACTCACTGTTTAGATGGGGAAAACGGCGGAGGCATCTTTGCTATTGGAACTATTGTGCAACCAAAGGTCAACTTAACTCCACTAATAGCGAACGAGTATGTAGTTCGTGCTCCAGCGACTAGATAACATTTCTTGTTGTGTATTCATATTTCAATTTCTACATGTTTCCATAATCTATTTTACGTAATGTTCTATTTTGCCCTCTATGTTTGTCCCTTCATATTTGAGCTTGAGCCTACTGCTTTTCTTTTCGTTGTTCTAGTGTCTCTTCGTGATCGTGCTTCTTAGGTCTGAAGGAAGAGTTTGCTTACGGGGGTACTTTCAAACAAAGCTAGACAAGGTTTGTGTAAAAGCTTAGCATTCTTTATTTAATTGTAATCAGGGCTTTTTTTCGCGCCTTTCTTGTATACTGTACCGGCAGTGAATGTCCATCCAGATGCAGCTGGAGCAGAAATTGTAATGGGAGTTGTGTATATAGCTTTTCCTTAGATTTGTTGAAGTCATATGGGATCGGACCATTTCACTAAGGTTAGGTTCATTTTTTTAATCGAGTTAAAAAAAATACACTCTACTTTTAATAATATTTATATTGAATAAATCGTAATTTATTTCTAATGAAACTTGTATAATATTGTTTTCTACTTTTTTGGTATAGGTGTTTTCGTTGCTTTTCTTTGGGCTTGGGTGTACAAATATGGAGCAAACAAGTTTACATCCGAAGAATATGCCATTAGATTTACAATTTTTACGAGCATTAGATGCACAAGTTTAATTTAGATTATGATTTTTTTCCTTTTTGCGGACCTGTATTTCACATTACTTATTTTTAGTGTTTTTTTAGTTTTTATAAAACACAAGTATGCTACGTTTTATGTAATCGACAATAAGTTTTTATTCCATTTTTACCAGCATATGCGTTATCTACCACTTAATTAATAATGTGTTAGCCACGAAAACTATAAAATTTGCCGCAGTAATATTTGTGACAATTATTTTTCAGCTAGAAGAGTATTTTCCCACGTTATTGTTTCTCATTTTTGTCACGTTACTGTTTCGTGCCTAATATCTTTAGCCACAATAAATTTCATGGCTGCCAATATTTGGCCACGAGAGTCTCTCTTTTGTCACGTAATTATTTTGTGGCCAGTAGTATTTAGCCACGATTTTTTTTTTAATTTGGCCACAATATTAACTTGTGACTAAAACAATTTTAGCCACGGGAAAATTGTTTAGCCACGCTATTTTAGCCACGGGGAATATCGTGGCAAGGTTGCTAATTCTAGTCACGTTGCAAATTTCCCCGTGACTAAAATTTTGCCACGGCCACTTGGGTCACGACTGATTTCCCGTGGCAAATCTGTATAGTCATGGGAATTTAGCACTTGCGCCACGTTTTTAAAGGTGACGCAAGTGCCATTTTGTTGTAGTGACTATACCCAGATATCTTTGATATCTTAAATAATCAAACCGAAATTCTCTCATAAAATTGCGCCCAAATCAACTTAAAATTAACAACTTTTTATAATTTCAAATGTACCGAATAATTGTCTCCTCAAATTACGCCTAAATCAACTGAAAATTAGCAACTAATATAATAAAGATAATGTACCCAAATATTGTTGATATGTTAAAATATCAAACCGAAATTTTCTCCTAAAATTGCGCCCATATAAACTTCAAATTAGCAACTAATATAGTAAATATACTGTACCCAAATATTTTTTACATGTTCAAAATTTCAAACCGAAATTCTCTCTCAAACTTGCGCCCAAAATCAACTTAAATTAACAAATAATATTGTAAATATACTATACCCAAATATTTTTGATATTTTAGAATATAAAATCGAAATTCTCTCCTAAAATTGCGCCTAAAATCCTTAAAAATAGCAACTAATATAGTAAATATTTTGTGAGATGATTCTGACTTCTCGTATATTCGTATATAACTTTTGATTATGTCAAAGTAAGAAAATAATCTTCTACTTCCTCCGTTTCAATAATATGTTTATCTCTTTCCCTCACAAAATAAAGAAAATGAACATATTTTTCAGAAATTTGTAAGGTGGAATTCCCGAAACATTGATTTCAAAAATCCAATAAAAACACCTTATATATATGTGATCATATACGTGCAAACCACAATTTGCATTCTTATACCACATAAAAATCAATCTGAAATAGAAGAAAATAGTCCATAAAAATCCGTACAACAATTTTCACACGTAGTGGTAATGTACATTCCCACTATATATATGGCCAAGAACATAAATCGTAATTCATTCTAATATACCATCAAAATATACAATAATTATAAAAATTCTCAAGTTTTTTTTTTATCATTATTATTTGTTGCAAGTTGATCTTGGTTGCGCAAATGGCTTCCTCTTCCCCACTCGACAAGTTAAATCCAAGCATTTTTATTCTTATTGCGTTACCCCCAGTTCAGGTCACTAGCGATGAGAACAATGCTTCAGTCCCGGTGTAAAATAGGATGAAGGAAATTAAATGGCATTTACGAAGTTTATGCATGTAATAAATGAGTGTTAACCCAATAAAAACACCTTATATATTTGTGATCATATACGTGCAAACCACAATTTGCATTCTTATAACTCTTATGTATTGTGTACGTTAATATATATGTTGAATCGTGTTGTTTTCAGTCCAAAATTTACTACATATACGAGGATGATATAATAAACCGACCAATGATAATCCTATAATAGGTATAAGTACAGTGTTATAATTTGTTAATTAAATTACTAGGACTTCTTTTACAGTTACGGGGAAATCCGCAACTACTGCTTTAGGTTCGTATTGGTAAACCCTTGAAGAAATGAGAGGAAAATGATACCCTACAAATTACGTACATATATTAGCTGAATCACTTCTCCGATACACCAAATTGACAAATTCAGAGTCTTGAAGACATAGTTTTAATACATAAATAATTTCTTGACGACTTTCAATATAATAGTGTCTTTTGAATTAAATAAAATTACTTGTCATAAATTACTAAAATTTTGAATTTTATACAAGCTTCGTTACTTATTAAAATAGTTAAGAAGATGAAGTCGTAACAAATTACTAGGATTTTGTTTTTATTAAAGTACTAGTTTTTGAACCTGTGTACTGCACAGGTGGTGGCAAAAATTATTATTAAAATAAAAGTTACGTTCTATTTTGATTTAGTAAATTCCTAAATTATGGTAATATTAAAATCAACGATAAACATACAATCTTACACAAAAATTTAACATTTAGAGAAAATTCTAGGCAAATTTTTTAATCTCTAACACAACAATTATTTTAGAATTTAACAAATCACAATTGCTTACATTCACAAAGAAATATTTATCTCTTTGTTAAGCTTTATTCGTACAAAATCAACTACAAATATGTTATTAGGATAAAAATCTCTCTTATACACGTAATACTTAGTTAATCATCCTAAATTTTAAAGAATAATCAAATAAATATACTGTACCCAGATATCTTTGATATCTTAAATTATCAAACCGAAATTGTCTCATAAAATTGCGCCCAAATCAACTTAAAATTAACAACTTTTTATAATTTCAAATTAAATATTTTTTATATGTTAAAATATTGTACCGAATAATTGTATCCTAAAATTGCGCCCAAATCAGCTTAAAATTAGCAACTAATATAATAAAGATAATGTACCCAAATATTGTTGATATGTTAAAATATCAAACCGAAATTTTCTCCTAAAATTGCGCCCATATAAACTTCAAATTTACAACTAATATAGTAAATATACTGTACCCAAATATTTTTGACATCTTAAAATATCAAACCGAAATTCTCTCTCAAAATTGGGCCCAAAATCAACTTAAATTAACAACTAATATAGTAAATATACTATACCCAAATATTTTTGATATTTTAGAATATAAAATCGTAATTCTCTCCTAAAATTGCGCCTAAAATCAACTTAAAAATAGCAACTAATATAGTAAATATTTTGTGAGATGATTCTGACTTCTCGTATATTCGTATATAACTTTTGATTACGTCAAAGTAATAAAATAATCTTCTACTTCCTCCGTTTCAATGATATGTTTATCTCTTTCCCTCACAAAATAAAGAAAATGGACATATTTTTCAGAAATTTGTATGGTGGAATTCCCGAAACATTGATTTCAAAAATCCACACATAAAAATCAATCTGAAATAGAAGAAAATAGCCCATAAAAATCCGTACAACAATTTTCACACGTAGTGCTAATCTACGTACCCACTATACATATGGCCAAGAACATAAATCGTAATTCATTCTAATATACCATCAAAATATACAATAATTATAAAAATTCTCAAGTTTTTTTTTATCATTATTATTTGTTGCAAGTTGATCTTGGTTGCGAAAATGGCTTCCTCTTCCCCACTCGACAAGTTAAATCCAACCATTTTTATTCTTATTGCATTACCCCCAGTTCAGGTCACTAGCGATGAGAACAACGCTTCAGTCCCGGTGTAAAATAGGATGAAGGAAATTAAATGGCATTTACGAAGTTTATGCATGTAATAAATGAGTGTTAACCCAATAAAAACACCTTATATATTTGTGATCATATACATGCAAACCACAATTTGCATTCTTATAATTCTTATGTATTGTGTACATTAATATATATGTTGAATCGTGTTGTTTTCAGTCCAAAATTTACAACATATACGAGGATGATATAATAAACCGACCAATGATAATCCTATAATAGGTATAAGTAGAGTGTTTTAATTTGTTAATTAAATTACTAGGACTTCTTTTATAGTTACATGGAAATCCGCAACTACTGCTTTAGGTTCGTATTGGTAAACCCTTGAAGAAATGAGAGGAAAATGATACCCTACAAATTACGTACATATATTAGGTGAATCACCTCTCCGATACACCAAATTGCCAAATTCAGAGTCTTGAAGACATAGTTTTAATACATAAATAATTTCCTGACGACTTTCAATATAATAGTGTCTTTTGAATTAAATAAAATTAGCTGTCATAAATTACTAAAATTTTGAATTTTATACAAGTTTCGTTACTTATTAAAAGAGTTAATAAGATGAAGTCGTAACAAATTACTAGGATTTTGTTTTTATTAAAGTACTAGTTTTTGAACCTGTGTACTGCACGGGTGGTGGCAAAAACTATTATTAAAATAAAAGTTATGTTTTATTTTGATTTAGTAAATTACTAAATTATAGTAAATATTAAAATCAACGCAAAACATACAATCTTACACAAAAATTTAACATTTAGAGAAAATTCTAGGCAAAATTTTTTAATCTCTAACACTATAATTATATTAGAATTTAACAAATCACAATTGCTTACATTCACAAGTAAATATTTCCCTTTTTGTTAACCTTAATTCTTACAAAATCAACTACAAATATATTATTAGGATCAAAATATTTCTTATACACGTAATACTTAGTTAACCATCCTAAATTTTAAAGAATAAACAAATAAATATACTGTACCCAGATATCTTTGATATCTTAAATTATCAAACCGAAATTCTCTCATAAAATTGCGCCCTAATCAACTTAAAATTATCAACTTTTTATAATTTCAAATTAAATATTTTTTATATGTTAAAATATTGTACCGAATAATTGTATCCTAAAATTGCGCCCAATTCATCATAAAATTAGCAACTAATATAATAAAGATAATGTACCCAAATATTGTTGATATGTTAAAATATCAAACCGAAATTTTCTCCTAAAATTGCGCCCATTTAAACTTCAAATTTACAACTAATATAGTAAATATACTGTACCCAAATATTTTTGACATCTTAAAATATCAAACCGAAATTCTCTTTCAAAATTGGGCCCAAAATCAACTTAAATTAACAACTAATATAGTAAATATACTATACCCAAATATTTTTGATATTTTAGAATATAAAATCGAAATTCTCTCCTAAAATTACGCCTAAAATCAACTTAAAAATAGCAACAAATATAGTAAATATTTTGTGAGATGATTCTGACTTCTCGTATATTCGTATATAACATTTGGTTACTTCAAAGTAAGAAAATAATCTTCTACTTTCTCCGTTTCAATAATATGTTTATCTCTTTCCCTCACAAAATAAAGAAAATGTATATATTTTTCAGAAATTTGCAAGGTGGAATTCCCGAAACATTGAATTCCAAAATCCAAACATAAAAATCAATCTGAAATAGAAGAAAATAGTCCATAAAAATCCGTACAATAATTTTCACACGTAGTGGTAATCTACGTACCCACTATATATATATGGCCAAGAACATAAATCGTAATTCATTCTAATATACCATCAAAATATACAATAATTATACAAATTCTCAAGTTTTTTTTATCATTATTATTTGTTGCAAGTAGATCTTGGTTGCGCAAATGGCTTCCTCTTCCCCACTCGACAAGTTAAATCCAACCATTTTTATTCTTATTGCGTTACCCCCAGTTCAGGTCACTAGCGATGAGAACAACTCTTCAGTCCCGGTGTAAAATAGGATGAAGGAAATTAAATGGCATTTACGAAGTTTATGCATGTAATAAATGAGTGTTAACCCAATAAAAACACCTTATGTATTTGTGATCATATATATGCGAACCACAATTTGCATTTTTTTAATTCTTATGTATTGTGTACATTAATATATATGTTGAATCGTGTTGTTTTCAGTCCAAATTTTACAACATATACGAGGATGATATAATAAACCGACCAATGATAATCCTATAATAGGTATAAGTAGAGTGTTTTAATTTGTTAATTAAATTACTAGGACTTCTTTTATAGTTACATGGAAATCTGCAACTACTGCTTTAGGTTCGTATTGGTAAACCCTTGAAGAAATGAGAGGAAAATGATACCCTACAAATTACGTACATATATTAGGTGAATCACCCCTCCGATACACCAAATTGACAAATTCAGAGTCTTGAAGACATAGTTTTAATACATAAATAATTTCCTGACGACTTTCAATATAATAGTGTCTTTTGAATTAAATAAAATTAGCTGTCATAAATTACTAAAATTTTGAATTTTATACAAGCTTCGTTACTTATTAAAAGAGTTGAAACGATGGAGTCGTAACAAATTACTAGGATTTTGTTTTTATTAAAGTACTAGTTTTTTAACCTTGAACTGTACGGGTGGTGGCAAAAACTATTATTAAAATAAAAGTTACGTTCTATTTGGATTTAGTAAATTACTAAATTATAATAAATATTGAAATCAACGCAAAACATACTTTCTTACAAAAAAATATATCATTTAGAGAAAATTCTAGGCAAAATTTTTTAATCTCTAACACAACAATTATATTAGAATCTAACAAATGACAATTGCTTACATTTTTTTTTTTTGCAAGAAAGTATTGCTCATATATTTCCTAAATCAAAGGATTACATGAGTTTTGCTTACAAAAATGAATAACCTCTGTAGAGATTAATCTGTATGAAACTAATCCTGAACTTGTAGCATATCCAAAATTTCCTCATGGAAAGCTTCTTTTATTCTATGCATCAGTATAGCTTTGGTAGTGAATTTGATTTCATGGAAAAGAGCTGCTGTAGACCGTTCTCCAGTCCCAAAGGCCCTTTGATTTCGTTCATGCCAAATAATGTAGACAAGGCTGCCCATTCCGCAGTTCAGCCATTTATGTTTCCAGTGTCTCCTTTTCTTCCTTCCATTGATCCAACAGAGGACCTCATTCAGAGTAGTTTGGGGAAAATGTATACCGATCCATGCTTCCATTTGATGAAGTAAGGAGAGAGTGAGAGAACACTGAAAGAAGAGATGAGTATTAGATTTTGCTTGCCCCTTAGAGAGGTAACACCTGTTGACTAAGGTGATGCCTCTAGATTGGACCTTGTCTGTAACAGCCCGTATTTTCGTAAAATCTAATTTAAGCGGTTTAAATTATTTTAAGTAATAAAATAATATTTTAATAATTTATTGTGAAATGTTTTAATTTAATTAGTAAGATCCGTCTTAAGAACCTTAAGTCCTTAAGACGAATACATACTTGATAAACTTAAACTCGTATCTTAAAATATCCGTTCAAGGGTCCGACCCATTTAATTGACTCGGAAAGGACATTCCATAAAACCCCCTTAAACCCTCTTTGTCGACACAATTGCATCTCCTTCAACATTTCCACTGTAAAACACTTTCTCATAAAACCTCCATTGTTAACATCTTCTTTTGAGCTTTTCTCCATCATCCGTTAACCAAATCGAGGTAACAATAACATTTTCGGAATCCTCATTCGATTTCCAAGCCATCTATCACTTTCTTTTTGTAAATCCTTAAACTCGAAAATGGGGCTGTTTTCCTTAAATTCCGTTTTTGAGTCCAAAAATCCGTTCCTATGTTTGTAGGAGTGGGCTTAGACGATCCGGAGGTCGATAGCTACTTGGTTGAGGAGGATCTTTAGCCGGAGAAGCTTGAAAGGTGACGATAATGAGAAACTCGGCCTTTATGTGTAAATTAGCACTTTTGTTGTGTTTCTTGTGTTGGTTTCTGATTTTGTTAATGTTCATTGTTCAAAGGACTTAGTAATATGTTTAGGATGTTTGCTATGTGAAGAATTCATGCTTTAAAGTGTTGTTATATGTTCATAAGCATATTTTCAGTTTTTCGCATTTTGCGACGGATACTTATTAAATTCATTTGAGGATTGTTATGGGACTTACTTGCTGATAGATTAGTAGTATTTGGCGTTTGATATTGTTGTGTAAACATCACATAAATCGTTGTGTAAGTTTTGGTGTCGAATGATTGAGTTTTGAAGAAGGCTGAAATCACGATTTTCGCATCAGGCTCTCTGAGCCGGTCGACCGACCGGCCGCCGGTCGACCGGCTGGGAGTGCTTTTTCGTGTTTTAAGAGTTTTTGGGATTTTTGGCTTAAGACTGCCAGCCGGCCGACCGGCTGGTAGTCTCTTGTGTAGTGTTGGTTTGCGAAGAACATAGGAAAGAAAGGGAGCCCAGCCGGCAGACCGGCCGCCTGCCAGCCGGCTTGGAGTACGTGTGGGGTTGGTGTACGAAATTGTGAAGGTTAGGGAAATAGATTCCCAGCCGGCCGACCGGCTGCCTGCCGACCGGCTGGGAGTCCTTTGTGTTGTCGTTGTTTTTAAAAGAAAGAAAAGAAGGCTGGGTTGCCAGCCGGTGGACCGGCTGCCGGCCGACCGGCTGGGAACCCCTGTAGCATATTTTGAATTCGTAAATCATTCGTAACTTTCAAACGGTTAATCGGTTTTGATTGAAACTCGTTTTGTATACCCGTGACATATATTTGAGGTTCCCGGAGGATGGGCAACATTATATTGGGTTCGGGAATGGAGTAAGGATAGAGACCCCCCGGTCGGGTAACCGAAAGGGAAACCGGCTCTCCCTCAACTTAGTTCCCGGGATCAATTAAGTGTTGATTAGAGGTTAAGAAAAATAGAACTATAGATTAGTTCATAAACTTGGATGAAATTGTATTGATGCGTATTAAGGTATGCCTTAAGCTGGCCTCTGAGCTTAATACGTGAGTTGTTTGCCATATATGGGGATATGCCTTAAGCTGGCCTCTGAGCCCTATATGTGTATGTTTGTCGTGTCTGGGATATGCCTTAAGCTGGCCTCTGAGCCCAGACATGTATGATTGTGATCGCGTTGGAACATGCCTTAAGTTGGCCTCTGAGTCTGACGAGTAGAGCAGCTGCACAACGGGGCATTTAGGTCGTAACGCCTCACCCGGAGTGCAGATGTTTGGTGCTAGAACATGCCTTAAGCTGGCCTCTGAGTTTATTACCTTGTGATGTGGTGAAGGGACATGCCTTAAGCTGGCCTCTGAGTCATTTACTTTTGGATGCTAGTCTATGCCTTAAGTTGGCCGCTGAGTCTAGTGTCTTGCTGATTGGCAGGTCCATGCCTTAAGCTGGCCTCTGAGTCCTTGCTTGCTGAATGTTTTGGTAATTAGGTTATGTCTTAAGTTGACCGCTGAACCTTCTTACTTGCTGAATGTTTTGGTATGTAGGTTATGTCTTAAGTTGACCGCTGAACCTTATACTTGCTGAACTTATCTGCTTGCCTTGAGTTGGTACGTGTCAGATATAGATATCGATAATGATGAGTAAATGTACATTTGTTTGTGTTATGGTTTGATCATCCAAGGCATTGGGTGACTCTTAGTTCGGTTTCATAAATAGTTGGATTGAAAGACCCCCCGGCTGGGTAACCAGTAGGGAAACCACTACAAAACAATGCTCTCTTTGCGACGGAATTTTCCGTCGCTAAAAGGGTGAAATCCGTCGCAAATGATGTTTTTGCGACGGATTTGCCACGGACTGCATCTGTCCCATATTTTTGTCGCAAAATGTTAATTTGCGACGGATATTTCCGTCGCAACATATTTGCGACGGATTGACCTCTTTTTGCGACGGACTGACCTTGAGCAAAAGTCAAGGTCAGTCAAGATTTGCGACGGAATTTCCGTCGCAAATGGTCCTTTTTGCGACGGATTTTCCGTCGCAAATCTTGACTGACCTTGACCAGAAGTCAAAGTCAGTCCAGATTTGCGACGGAAAATCCGTCGCAAAAAGGACCATTTGCGACGGAAATTCCGTCGCAAATCTTGACCGACCTTGACTTCTGGTCAAGGTTTGCGACGGAATTCCGTCGCAAATTGAGACATTTCCGTCGCAAATTCCTGTATGATTTTCGTGTTTCAGCCGTTTTTCCAGCTCCCCATTTCCATTAAAATGATTCATTTTTTCCCTTTTGCATGATCTGTAAACCTGCAATTTCAGAAAAACAACCCAGCAACAAAAACTTGTCGGAGACAAGGGTTTTAAAACGTCTTTTCATAACTAATAAGAAAGTTTTACAAATGATAATCCAACTAAAAACTAAACATAGTCCGCGGTACATCAACTAAACGACCTAATGAAATCTATCTAACGGTCGTGTCGGTGGGCTGTGGGGTGGCGAAATGACTGGCCGCCCTAGCATTGTCGCCGCCATCATCGTCAAAGTCGCGTCTCGGCTGAGAGAAGCCTCCCGGGTTGCAGCTCTGAGTAGTGAACTCCGCCCCCTGTTGACTTAAGTATTCTTCAATTGCCTTCAGCCTTTGGGATGTCTCGAGATCGCGTTCTCTTAGCTGAGCATTCTCTCGAAGAACTCTGCCGACGATACCTGCAATGAATAGTCAAACATGATATTATATTCATATAGTAAACGGTTAAACGACTAAGTTGAATTCACATTTTAAAGTGATCAACCTTGAAGCCGACTGTAGCAATGTCATACGACTTCCTACATAAAGAGGTTGTTCGGCATGTTTTAGCATTTGGAAAAAAGCTAATACATTAGGATTTGGAGATTCATCGACCACCTCGGCGTTTAGAGCATCTTCCCTAATTTGATCAATGCTATCGCGTAACGCATCTTCTACCATATCTCTATAAGGATTGTCGGAGTGCATTGATGAGCTTCCCTCTTCCTCAACGGAGAATTTCTCTCCGTGACACACCCAATCGTAGTAGTTATCACAAAACCCTCTCAAACCAAGGTGTTTCCGTACTTCTTGCTCAACTAAATACTTTGTATTCTTACACTTAGAACATGGACACCTAATTTCTCTATTCCTAACGTATTCGTCTTGTTGCTTAACATAGTTAATGAATTCATTAACACCAATTACGAAATCCTGCCTTATTTTTTTCCTAGAATCCAACCTTTCATACATCTATTTTCTTTCTAATCTCTTCATAGTAAATCTACATATTTTAGCAAACAATAACAACAACTAATTAACAACAACAATTAAATAACAACAACTACATATATATATATAACAACAACTAACAACAAAAACTAGTTAACAACTTATTAACAACAACAACAATTAATTAACAACAACAATTAAATAACAACTACATATATAA
Source organism: Silene conica (assembly GCA_029255685.2). Classification (NCBI taxonomy): domain Eukaryota; kingdom Viridiplantae; phylum Streptophyta; class Magnoliopsida; order Caryophyllales; family Caryophyllaceae; genus Silene; species Silene conica. The sequence continues at coordinate 85,691,967 of CM055314.2, forward strand.
CAACAACTAACAACAACAACAACAACAACAACAACAACAACAACAATTACAACTACAACACCAACACCAACACCAACACCAACACCAACCTGCAAAAAAAAACAATTTACATATAACGGTCTGGGGTCCTTATCTCTCCAGCCTAAAACCATCTTTGAATGTTTCATACCATTAGTAAACACTCTTATATTTTCTTGATTGTAATGAGACAAAAATTGGGCAGCACTTCCCTATTGTTCTCCAAATACATTATATAGAATGTATTTGGAGAACAATAAGGAAGTGTTGCCCAATTTTTGTTTCATTACAATCAAGAAAATATAAGAATGTTTACTACCTAAATGGCATGAAAGATTCAAAGACAGTCCCAAAACGGGGACTATTCAACAATTACACCTAATGTGTAATTATTGAACGGGTACTATTCAAGAATATTCTAAACAAATCAACAACACTTACAATCAACAACAATGCAAATTTTATATCAAAAAACAATCGTCCTAAACATCTTAACAACAATATGCGACGGATTTGGGACGAAATTAGCTACTAACCTAATATCACTAACCACCTAACAATACTAACTAAACTAATCAAATAACAATTAAACTAAACTAACTATTCTTAATAACAATAAAAAACAATAATACGGAATTTGCGACGGACTAAAAATAACTAATTAAGACGGTACATAAATAACGAAAGTTAGTATACATACATTAAGAGAAATGGAGAATGAAGAAGTAAGTGGCGGCGGCAAGGTGGCGGCGGTGTGGTGGCGGCGGCGGTGAGGTGGCAGGGAGAAGGAGAAGGAGAAGGAGAGGAAGGAGGAGGAAGGAAGGAGAAGGAAAGGAAGGAAGGAGCCGGCGGCGTCGGGGGAGGCGGTGTCAGGGGTGGTGGGGTGGGGGGTGGTGGCGTCGGGGGTGGTGGGTTGGGGTGGTTGATCGTCGAAAAATCGCAATTAGGTTTTAGGGATACGAAATTAAAATCGATTTGGGGAAAAAGAAAAGACCCGCGGAGGTCTGTATAAATAACGTTTGCGACGGATATTTGCGACGGAATTTTCCGTCGCAAATCTGGTCCAAGTCAAACATTGACCAGATTTGCGACGGAAAATCCGTCGCAAATATTGACTTTTGCGACGGATAATCCGTCGCAAATCTGGTCAATGTTTGACTTGGACCATGTGTTTGTCAAGTTTGGTCAATGTGCTTGCGACGGAATTTCCGTCGCAAAAGTCAATATTTGCGACGGATTTTCCGTCGTAAACTTTCCCGCCATTTGACTTTTACTTTGCGGGTCTGGGAAATTTAGGTCCGTCGCAAAATCCGTCGCAAAAAAGAAATCCGTCGCAAAGTCCGTCCCAAACACCTTTTTGCGACGGATTTCCTGTCCGTCGCAAAATTTCCGTCGCAAATGGCGTATTTTTTCGTAGTGTAACCGGCTCTCCTTCCTAACGGTTTATGAAGTTGGTTGAGAGCCGTGCACTAGGGTTGGCATGTTAATATGAGATCAATTGATGAGATGTTTATGCTTCACATGTCGATATATGTTGGAGTATTCTGTATTGTTTTATGTGTTACGTGTTGTCACAAAAGGTGGCTAGGAGAACTCTAGTCACTCCCCACTGATTGTGGCGTACATGTTTTCATGTATGTAGGTACATGCAGGTTGGAGATGGGTTCACACGAGAGCTAGCGAGTGATGATCCTTCATCATATGACTTATACCCTATCGCCTAGCTAGACTCTTAGACTTTTGATACAGTTTGTAAAACCCCTCGCGAAAGCGGAAATATAAACATACAAAAGTACTAAAAATGCAGCGGAATTAAAACTTTTTAACATAACTAACATGCGAGGTGAATTAAAAACTGTAACTGAAAGTAAAATACATATACAAACAGCCTGGGATGGTACATCCCTACAGGCACTCAACTGAAATGTAAACTAAGTCTAGCTAACGTAAACGTGTAAGTCAATCGATGAATAGGATCATCGCTCGCTAGCTCCATGCAACCCTCTGCCAACCACCTGTCATGTACCTACATACATGTAAACATGTACGCCACAATCAGTGGGGAGTGACTAGAGTTCTCCTAGCCACCTTTTGTGACAACACGTAACACATAAAACAATACAGAATACTCCAACATATATTAACATGTGAAGCATAAACGTCTCATCAACTGATCTCATATTATCATGCAAACTCTAGTGCACGACTCTCAACCAACTTCATAAACCGTTAGGAAGGAGAGCCGGTTTCCCTACTGGTTACCCAGTCGGGGGGTCTTTCAATCCAACTATTTATGAAACTGATCATAGAGTCATCCAATGCCTTGGATGAACAAACTATATCTCAAACAATATAAACATCAACTTCATCATACATATCTGACACTGTACCAACCTAGGCAAGCAGATATAACATAAGCACTGACAATGGGTCCAGAGGTGAACTTAACACATATCCCACTACCAAACAATGTCGGGTCCAGAGGTGAACTTAACACATATCCCAACATGCAAATCAAGTAAAGGGTCCAGAGGTGAACTTAACACATATCCCTATACATACAATTCGAGAGAAGGGTCCAGAGGTGAGCTTAACACATATCCCTAATCGCAATCAGTAATGGGTCCAGAGGTGAGCTTAACACATATCCCACTACAAACAAATGTCGGGTCCAGAGGTGAGCTTAACACATATCCCAACATACATCCATAAGCAAAGGGTCCAGAGGTGAGCTTAACACATGTCCCAATGCTACAAACAAGTATTGGGTCCAGAGGTGAGCTTAACACATATCCCAATACACAGCTATCGCACAACGGGTCCAGAGGTGAGCTTAACACATATCCCGTGTACGACAACCGATCACGTGTCAGGTCCAGAGGTGAGCTTAACACATATCCTGACACGCCACAAGCAGAACACGTAACGGGTCCAGAGGTGAGCTTAACACATATCCCGTCACGCGACAAATAAACACGTAGTGGGTCCAGAGGTGAGCTTAACACATATCCCACCACGCGACAACCATTGTAACCACTAACATCCAAAGGTAGAAACTAACCTATAGTTCTAACTTCTTAAACCTCTAATCAACACTTAATTGATCCCGGGAACTAAGACGAGGGAGAGCCGGTTTCCCTTTCGGTTACCCGACCGGGGGGTCTCTTTCCTTACTCCATTCCCGAACCCAATATAGGGTTGCCCGCACACCGGGGACCTCAAATACATGTCACGGGTATACAAAACGAATTTCAATTAAAACCAATCAACCGTTTAAAAGTTACGATCGAAAACCATAAAACAACCTTCAGGGATTCCCAGCCGGTCGGCAGGCAGCCGGTCGGCCGGCTGGCAATCCCCTCAGCCTAAGCCCTTTTCAAAAACAATGAAACATCACCAAGGACTCCCAGCCGGTCGGCAGGCAGCCGGTCGGCCGGCTGGGACTCCATTTCCCTAGCCTTCTCTATTTCGTAAACAACCCATATGCACTCCCAGCCGGCTGGCAGGCGGCCGGTCTGCCGGCTGGGCTCCCTTTCTTCCTAAGTTCTCGCAAAGCAAACACCATACAAATGACTACCAGCCGGTCGGCCGGCTGGCAGTCCAAGGCCAACATTCCAAAAATTACGAAAACACACAAATGCTCTCCCAGCCGGTCGACCGGCGGCCGGTCGGTCGACCGGCTCAGAGAGCCTGATCAGAATTTCGCAAAATCGCAACATGTTGAAAACTTCATAAATCGACCTACAAACTTTAAAATTGCTACACATGATGTTTACTCAACATTACTAATCATCAATTACATCCTATCTAGCAGCAAACAAGTCCCATAACAATCCTCAAACGAATTTAACAAGTATCCGTCGCAATTTGTGAAAAACTGAAAATGAACTTACGAATACATAACAACATCTTAGAACATGAATTCTTCACATATTAAACATCCTAAACATGTTACTATGTCCTTTGAACAATGAACATCAATAAAATCAGAAGCTAAACAAGATAACACAACAAACATGCTAATATACACATAAAGGCCGAGTTATCTCATTATCGTCACCTTTTAGCTTCTTAAACCAACATGAATCCGACTCCAAGCTGCTCCTTTTGTCCAAGTCCGCACTAGAAACACAACAAACCCATTAAATCTCGAAAAACGTGACCTTAGAGTCACGGCCAGATTATAAGACGGAATTATTTTGGGTAAAAACTTACCTAGAAAGATGGAGGGCGAGAAGAGGAATCTGTGGCCGCGAAAATCGTCTCAATCGGATAAGAAATGAGGATTTTATGAGAGTTTTAAGGTTTGGAGGAGAAAACTAAAATGGTGTTTTTTACAAATCTGAAAAATGAAATGAAGGAGGGAGGTAGAAGATGGTGGGGTTAGGGTTTTGTGAGGAAAAAGAAGGAAAAATGGGTCAATTAACAAGTTAGGCCCATATGACAAGTTTTAAGACGGTTTAAGCTAAAAACACCGACTTAAGGTAACTATAAACTTAAGACGATATAAATATTTCCGGACTATGAAATTAAATTGCTAAGACGTAAATTACGCAATTAATTAAAATCTTATTTAAATCCTTTTAAATATTCCCACATAAATTAATCGGTTATTTAAATGAAATACCAAGAATTACAAAATATAAATTATTTTTCGAACTTGAACTTAAAATCTTTAAACTTCCGAATCCCGAAATATTGGGATGTTACAATCACCCCATCTTTCAAAAAATTTCGTCCTCGAAACTTGAAAACAGAAGTAGGTACGAAAATAACTTTAACTACCAAAACGTACTACCTGGGTTATGGTAACCCAAAACTTTATCTTTCAAAAATTTCCCAGAAGAAAAAGATTTTAAGGCATCAGTCTCTGTCAGTGGACATTGGGATTCTCGTTACGTATTCAAGAGTCCGACATTCCAAATCTGAGACAAGTCCCAAATTTAAATCAGTCAAAATTCAAAATTTAAATTGATTCGGTGTTGATAAGCACAGCACAGGCTATCAGACGTCTCCAATAACAAGTTCCAGTGGCAATCAACGCTGAAATCCCTCAAAGTTGTAAAACATTCGGCTCTTTCAAACCAGGTTTCCTTCAAAATTAACTTTTATTCTCAAATTCTTGAAAGAGTAAAATTGTAAAAATGACAAAAGGTTACCTCCAACGGAAGAGAAAGTAGTTTCCAACTCCAAAAAGCAGTAAGATTTTCCAAAAACAGCAAATTTAGAGTCAACAATAGGGAAACGAATTTCAAAAACAGTCGCTGGGAGCGCAGAAACAGTCATAGAGATTACCTTCGACACGAAGGATTAAGAGTTCCTAGCTTCACAGCTGACAGAACGTACAAGGAAGGATCGAAGGAATGAAACAACCAGGTTAGAGGTCAAGGAAAACATTAACTCTTGCTAAACATGGGGTCACTAATCACTCGATCCATAATCAAAGCATCGTTACACGATTCCCAATATATCCCTAGCAGGGCAATTCAAGTGATCTATAGACTCTCAATGGTTTCACGATCCCTCTTATCATTATCTCATCCACAGAACAAGGTATTCCTCAACAAGAAGTCTTCCAACACTCTGAACCGGGATTCTATTACCATAACAACGAACCTCGAAACCCAAGATATGGTATTCATCATCCTATAACCTTAAATTTTAACGGTTCGATCCTAGCAAACCTATTCCACAAGGCTCGATATAAAAAAAATTCCCAAATTTTATTACCACAATGAACATTCAAACCAAGATCTTACTAAGGTAGCAACTCTTAAATCCTCTGGTTTCAACCACTTACCAACAATATACATCCCAAAGAAAGGGTTCCAAAGAAGTAACAACTTTCACTCCTACGGTTTCAATAAGGTTTAGTTATTCGCATTCTGAAGTTCCCGAATGATATTCATGAACACTTATAAGTTACAAACTTCTACTCCATGATTACCTCAGACATCAATGGTTACCTGTCAACCACTCATGAAGCGTTATTAAGCCAACAAACTTCCATTATTCCACAGCTATCAAAAACAATCCACCTAACAGTGGGGCATCTTACAATTTCTTTAAGTATCTCAATAGGTAAACGCTGAGGTTCAATAAGTAACCTACGGTCAAACACTCAGTCAACTCCATAAGTCAAATCGTAAATGTCTCAACATTCTCACACCGTTACCAATAACTCTCGTTCCTCAAGTATGTGGTCCTTTCTGCATTACAAAAATTCCTCAAGATTAAGTAGCACTAACTTACCTCATTCAACCAATTAACCACATCATCATTATCCAAGGTACATTCCTCTAAATTCATCTAGAACTCCAAGCATTTTATTCAAATCCTCAAATGGTACTTCAAAATCTACAAATACCACTTACACACCGACCCATCGTACATGGAACTCTCAAGACGGTACACTATCCAACATCGCTCGAACACTATTCTCACCAACTCTCTCAACCAAATCCTGACAACGCACACCAAACATTCCTCAAGGCATGTATCTCTACCCCGAGAACAGGTCGATCTCGCTACTAATCTAAATGAAAAGGAACAAGGCTCACAGAAGATGAGATCAGATGAGATACGAACTTTAAGGGCAAACATGATACAGATCTCGAGAGAGTCCTAAGAAACGACTCGAGGAGAAACGAGATGACCAGGTAACAAACTTTAGGCTATGGACTCCAATAAAATTGAAGCCATGATCAGAAGGAGAAGCAAAGGAGGGGAAAGGCGAGAAGCGAAATGAAATAAACGATTACGGACATCTCCCAAGGTGCAGGTCTCTCACCATTCTCACGGGGTTCTCACTTCTTACTTTCCACATCAAGTCATTCAATTATCGGTTCTCACGAACAATTCCTCTAATGATTCATATATCCTTATCTTCCAAACTTTAAACGATATCACCATTACAACTACCTATTCCCAAAAGTTTGAGATGTCTCATCTCTGCTAGTCCCTCAAATGACAATTCAATAACACTTTCAGGTCATCACCCCTAAATGCTATATCCACTTTACTTACTTCACTGTCCACAAGTTAACAGTTTTTAATCATCAAGTTTCTGAACTTTCATCTCCAAATGAACTTCTCTATTCCATCCACATACCGTGGTGCATCCTTAAATTTCTCTTAAGTCCTCCATTAGGCAAACGCTAAAATCCATTAAACAACCTAGGGTCAAGTAGTGATTCACTTCTCCTAAGCTTAAGTCAAAACTCTTCAAGTATTCAACCATTATAGCCAATGATTCACATTCCTAAACAACGGACCTTTCTCAACTTAATCACTCACCTAAATCAAGTGATACTAACTCACTTAACTCATCTATTCTTTTTCATTAGCATCTTAAGCCTATTCTTCTAGGTCGGTCTATATCCTCAAGTATCTTATCTAACTCCTTAAACAGTACTCTTCAATCCACATATTTTCACAATCTAAGCATGGTTCTCAAGATTAAGTTCCACCGAATACTAAGTAAACAACTCAACCTTCAAGCCGGTATCCTATCACTCACTTTCACTCTCCCAATTGGATAGACAACTAGACCCTGAGATCACCAAAACATGTCTCTCGATACCTCTTAAGTTATTCCTCAAATAACAATATTTCTCATAACACAGCTTACGATTATCCTAAGACTAGTTCCTCCTAATCAATTAAAAGGGAAGATTACCTAGGGGCACTTTAAGAAAACAAGCAACAAGGTTAAGCTGAAAAGATATGAAGATCTGTTCAAGTGAGATAGACAAATATTCTAAAAGAAGGATGTGCATTCGAAGTTATCAAAGAAGGTGATGCACAAAGAAAAAGGAGTATCTTCAAGGTTCAGAAACATTCTCCAACAATAGCACGAATCTTCTATCTTCGGTAGGAACTCCGATCTCCACCGCCAAATGGATAAGCCCACGGTTCGTCGATCAAAAGATATAAAAGTGAAGTAAATGACAATCAACAAACACGTTAGAGCCTAATAAGAGCAATCACAAAACAGACTACAATATAAGTCCCTAAATCTACCCATCTCTCATTCCTTATTTGTTTATTTGGTCAAGTTAAGGTTGGGGTTACATGAGTGCGTCGAGAGCAATAATGCTCTGATACCAACTGTAAAACCCCTCGCGAAAGCGGAAATATAAACATACAAAAGTACTAAAAATGCAGCGGAATTAAAACTTTTTAACATAACTAACATGCGAGGTGAATTAAAAACTGTAACTGAAAGTAAAATACATATACAAACAGCCTGGGATGGTACATCCCTACAGGCACTCAACTGAAATGTAAACTAAGTCTAGCTAACGTAAACGTGTAAGTCAATCGATGAATAGGATCATCGCTCGCTAGCTCCATGCAACCCTCTGCCAACCACCTGTCATGTACCTACATACATGTAAACATGTACGCCACAATCAGTGGGGAGTGATGATGAGTACTATTTTGGTATTGTTTTACCCCTCATTTATACCTTATTCTGACTCGATTTTGTGTGTTTAATTGTCTAATAAGCTCATTTATTAACTAATTTATAATAATTAGTCATATTAGTTTATATATATTATTTATTCGTATTTATGCATAATATTAGTAATATTATTATTATTTTATTAATTTAATGCAAATGTGAGGCGGAAAGTGAGACAGGAATGTGAGAAGGGAAAGTGAGGCGGAAGTGTAAGACGGTATTATGAATTGAAATGGCCAAGTCTTGAAGAAATAAGCAAGTGTGGAATTTAGACGCAAGAATTAAGCTATCAGCCAAATATGCGACGGTCTTTGCTGAGTATCTGATATGACTTCCGGCCACCGTAACAACCACCGCTTACCACCATTGGCTACCCCATACATCCACCTTCACAACCATATCACCCATGACCACCACAAACCACCATGGCAGCCACCACGAGCCCCTCAACCTTCCTTGTCCACAAACAAAATTTGTCAAGTATGAAAAATAAACTAAGTAAAGGAGCAGCTGTAACTTGCGACGGTCTTTGCTCAACATCAGATACCACCTGTGGCCACCATGGCAGCCACCACTAACCACCATTGGCCACCCTATACTTCCAACTTTACAACCCAACCTCTCATAACCACCAATGACCAACATGCTAGCCACCACGACCTCTCCTATACCCCCTGCCCACACACATTCAAATCACAACCTTTTCGCGCGACCAACTTTCAGCCACCATTACAGCCACCTACGGCCACCAAATCAGCCACCAATAACCGCCACCTACATCCCCTCACATCCAGCTCCTCATAACTACCATCTAAGCCCACCGCCGACCATCAATGTAGCAGCCATGGCTAAGTCTTCTAGCCCCGCGCGCGCTGCACTTCCCCTGTTTTGCTCTGAGACGGGTACCCGGCTGCCGCTCTGTTCGCCGGCTCCCGCCACCCTCAACTTAGCCCCTTTTGTTCCAGAAGTTTGCCAGCCGGTGCACCACCGGCCGCCGGCGAGTCGGCGGGGACATACTTGCTGCGTTGGGTTATTTTGTCGCGTGATGCTGCCATGCTGTTGTGTTTTGTTACTTATTATTCTTATTAATTATTATTATTACTATTAGCTGTAGTACGTATAGTATGATTATTATTATTATTATTATTATTATTATTATTAGTATCTATTTTATTACTTTTGTTATTTTCAATTAGCTCCTTTAATCTAATAATTAGAGGGAGCTATATATAAGACTCTTTTCTTATTTGTAAGGGAGGAGTATTCACAATTGAGGACTATCTTAGATTAGACTATCATTAGACTAGAAAATCAGCCTCTCAAATATGTAAGAACCCTAGTTCAAGTAATTTTCCTTCTTTCATTTCCTTCAATCTTTCTTTAATAATTAGTTTAATTAGTCTTTAGTTTATTCAAATTAGACAATTGTTTGGGTTGTAATTTTGGAAGACAAGAAGACATTCATCCTCCATATTTCAATCCAAGTTTCCTCCTTTAATTTAAGTTGGTATACTTCTTACCTTAATTTCATCTTATTTCAATTGTTTACATATTTTCTATTTCATCTTCCATTGTTTATTTAATCTTGTTACTAACTATGTTTTACATAGTTAGTATTGTGTTATTTTTGTTTATCATGTGTGAGTAGATTAATCTAGGGTTAAAGGTAACCTCTTGTGGGATTAGTGGGTCGAACTTTAGTCGTGTTTTGAATGCTAATTGTTATGGGTAATTTGTCTTTAATCTTTTGCACACAAGGTGTTTGTGAAAATGCCCAAGTGAGAGTTTGAGTAATTCCACTCTTATTATTAGCTATTTTTCGAAACGAGAGTTTGAGACTAGTTAGTATAATGCTTATGATTTGCCTAGACAAGATATCTATGTTCATAGCTTCAAATTGTTTGCATATTTCGTTGGATGTTGGTCTCTTATCTTTTGCTTTGAACATGTTGTTGGATTGCTTGAACGAGAGTTTGGCTCTCCATGTGTTTGGTTAGACTTGCTTGCGGCGAGAGTCGGGCTTAGTTGGACCGTAATAGATAAGTGGGTTGGGATTAGTTAGGACGAGAGTTCAACTAGACTTGACCTAAGGACCGCCTCATATCGAGAGATAGGGACACACCTAGCCTTCACCTTCCGTTATTCCTTCTATTCGACTTAGACTAGACCCCTCCTACTTGAGTGACCCCGAGACCCTAGACTTTTCTCTCATTGTGTTTACTTAGTTGTTTATTTAATTTATGTTGTTAGTTTAGAATTTAGAATACAAATCATTCTTGTTGACCGACTAAACTAGAACTAAACTGAGACTTATTGCCTAACCCCACCATCCTTTGGGTTCGACCCTAAATTATACTACTTAATTTGGGAGTTTATAAATTGTTTTTGGTGCCGGAATTGACGACAAAAAACCGGCCATCAAAATGGCGCCGTTGCCGGGGATGGTGCTTTGTTAGATATAAGTTTTTGTTGAGTTTTAGGCTTAGTCATTTTGTTGCTTTTTCAAAAAAAAAAAAAACAAAAAACAAAAAACAAAAAAAATAGAATATTTGAAAAAAGAAAAAAATATGTTGTTTCTTTATTTTTTGCATCTTTAGTCTTAGTCAATTGCATTTAGAGTCTTTCTTGTTAGCATGTCTTCACACATGACTTTACGTGACCATAGTAAACTTGATCCAAAGTTGTGTGACTCTCCAATTGATATTGGAGAGGATGTGGAGCTTGGGCTACATCCAGAGTGGGTTGAGATCTTTGAAAAAGATCCATTCCGTGGGTTACCTAATGAGTGTGTGCTTGACCATGTTAAACGTTTTAATAGAAAGTGTCTTTTGGTGAGAAAGAATGGTGTGCCAATTCATATTGTGAAACTTATGCTTTTTCCTCTTACTCTTGGGGATAGAGCCGAGAAATGGCTATACTCTCACCCTCCTAACACATTTTCTACTTGGGATGACCTTGCCCAAGCCTTTCTTGCCAAATATTTTCCACCTTCGAAAACCGCTAAACTAAGAAATGAGATCGTTTCTTTTCATCAAGGCGAGTTTGAGAATCTATGTGAGGCTTGGGAAAGGTTAAATGAACTTTTGGTAGCTTGTCCTCATCATGGGATCCCAATTTGGCTAATTATGCAAAATTTCTTTAACAATTTACATCAATCCGTTAAAGAATTGATAAATGCTTCGGCCGGAGGTGCTTTTTATGATTTGGGTGATGATGAGGCAAGATCTTTGCTTGAGAAAGTGGCCATGACCGATGCTAGTTGTGGGTTTGGGAGAGTGACAAGATTGGTTGAACCACAAGTTGAGGTTGATTCTCCCTCTTATGTTCACAATGTTCAACACAATTATGTTGTTCCTCCCTCCCTAATTAAGAGTGATGTGCATGCATTTTCATTTTCTTGTGGTACATGTGGTTATTTGGGACATGATTCTAATGCTTGTTCTTTATATGCATCCCCACCTCCCATGTATAAGAATATATCTTCATCAAATTATGTGCCTTGTGGTGATTGTGGGGATGACCTTGACTTTTGTTCTTCCTATGCTCCTCAAGAACCCTTAGATGATTATTTGATGAGTGATGAGTGTGAGATGGAGGTTATGAAGTTTGAGTGTGATGATGCATTAATTGAGTTGCGTGGAGAGGAAGTTGTGGAGCCATTGTACTTAAGTGAGTTCGAGTGTGTATCCTTGTTTGAGGATGATGATGAGTTGTTGGGAAGAGAGTGTGATGAGAGGATGATTCTCGAGTTGGAGAAGGATAATGATGGTGAGGTTTGTGAGGAAGAAGAGAGGATAGAAAGCCCTTTGGAGAATGAAAAGATTGAGAGCCTTTATGAGGAATTTGAGATTATTGATAACCCTCTTCTTGAGAGATTTGAGGTTTGCTTTTGTATTGAGGGTGAGTCACATCTATCATCCACCGATCATGAAGACCTCATTTCTCTTACTCCTTTGCTTGCTTTAATTTTTGATGGTTGTGATTGTGAAGTTCCCCTCAAAGAGGTTGATTTGTTCCATGACGATTACTTGCTTGAAATTTGTGAAAATGGGGACAAAATCAACACTCTTGGAGGGGACATGAATGAATGTCTTGACAAAATGTGTGATGTGAAGGGTCTTGGCCTTCCTCCTACGCCTTTGGAACGAGATGGCAAGACTATGGGTGAGTTTGATGTTTTCGGTATGCTCATCTATGCTTATACATTGCTTTTAACTCATCTTGTTTCTTATAGGTGTTGTTGGTCCTACTTGTTGCCCATGATGGCCTATGACCACTTCGGAGAGGATTGGTCTACTTTGTTTGATAAGCTAATGAGGTCTTTGACCGGATTTTTACATGATTCACTTGCATCTAGCATTTTTGTCCCCATTCTCCCTTCTTACACTTGATTTTTGAGGGCAATGCCCGTCTCAAGTGTGGGGAGGGAATTTTGAAAGAAAAAATTCTTGAAAGTCCAAAAAAAAATGATTTGCTTTCTTATCTCCTCCCTACATTTGGTCCATTGAGGACAATGTACATTTTAAGTGTGGGGAGGGGATTCTATTCATATTCGTTTCTTTAAAAAAAAAAACCATAAAAATTTGAAAATTTCAAAAAATTTCAAAAACATGTTTTTACTTTATTAGTGTAGAATTGTATATACGTTTGCTTGTTTTCTCTCCTTTTGCATAGGCAGCACTTACTTGAGCACCGCATTGGATTGCGAAGACGCCATGGTATGATCGCTCCAACCCCTATTTCACTCTCATTTTCATTCTTTTGTTACAATTGAGGAGGATGGGCTTGTATATGGAGGATGTGGAGTATATTGTGGAGATTGATGTGTGGTTTGTGTACTTTTGTGCTGTTAGGAGATGCATTAGCTTGTTTGGCATATAGTTGATAGTCTCATTTGCATTATAACATGTTTATATTAGTTGCATTCATGGCATATAGTTGCATTTAGGAAAAATGTTTTGAAAATGCCTAATTGAGAACTTTGACGAAATCGTTTAGGCCATTGTAAATAATTTTTCTACTTGTGACTTTCCTTTTAGAATGGTTTTGAAACACCCTAGGTTATGCTTTGCTAGTATCTTTTAAACCATGATCCAATGCCGAGTCAAGGGTTTGCATGTGAGTCACCTTGTCCAACCCCGAGATGCGAAATGGTTTTGATTAGCTTGTCTTGGTGACCTTGTTAGACTTGGTAGTTTGGCAACCCAAAAATAATTTTCATGAATAATTTTGGAATGCTCTCTACAATAATCTTGATGTGGAAATGCTTTGATTAAGAAAGAAACCTCGAAAAAAAAGGTTGTTTAAAAAGAATAAAAACATGTTGTTTTGATGGAGGCGTACCACTTCGATGTGCTTTGGAGGGTAGCCATTGAATTGGCTTCCCACTTGGTTGTGAATTCGACCGCCCAAAGACAGAGTGATTGTCACCCCGATAAGCTATTGTCTAGAGGTTAACCGGTTGCCTAGTAAGCGATTGGCGAAAGCAAAGGACATTAGCACGCGAGGGACAAACCCCATCTTAACTCATGAAATGAAAAAGAAATGGAAAATTAAATGAGGTCAAGTTTTGAATGAAATCCACCATTTTGCATTGATTTGAGCATTTCACTCCAAAAAAAACCAATTTTGCCATTCCGTTTTGTTGATCTTGGGACGACCCATGACCTTTACTATGTGAAGAATCTAGACTTATTGTATCTTTTGCCTTTAGCATCGCGGGGATTATCATTTCATTCCATCCGATCGCCCTTGACGAAAGTATTTGGATAGTCGTTATGAAAGTAGCCTAGTTTAGCATTATTTGGTGGTGTTTTGTTGTCATCATTTTTGTCTTAGTGACTTGTTGAATTAGTATTTGTAGGGGAGTTTATGATTTTGAATTTGTTCTCTTTTAGTTGATTTCCGTCGCTTAGATGAGGAAAGCGGCTTTTCTCTTTTGTGATGCATCTTATGTGTTGACTTGTGCTTAATTGTTTGATGTGTCAAAATTTTCTCGCAAGCCCCCACTTGCCTTGCAAGGGATGCATACCTCATTGCATTTCGGTGTGAGTTGAAGGGACGGAGGAGGCCCGTTAATTGCCTACCATCCGATTTTATTAGTGTAGCTAGCCTCTTATATTAAGTGTCTTAGTTTAATTTATGAGCTTACTCGAGGACGAGTAAGGTTTAAGTGTGGGGATATTTGATAAGTACTATTTTGGTATTGTTTTACCCCTCATTTATACCTTATTCTGACTCGATTTTGTGTGTTTAATTGTCTAATAAGCTCATTTATTAACTAATTTATAATAATTAGTCATATTAGTTTATATATATTATTTATTCGTATTTATGCATAATATTAGTAATATTATTATTATTTTATTAATTTAATGCAAATGTGAGGCGGAAAGTGAGACAGGAATGTGAGAAGGGAAAGTGAGGCGGAAGTGTAAGACGGTATTATGAATTGAAATGGCCAAGTCTTGAAGAAATAAGCAAGTGTGGAATTTAGACGCAAGAATTAAGCTATCAGCCAAATATGCGACGGTCTTTGCTGAGTATCTGATATGACTTCCGGCCACCGTAACAACCACCGCTTACCACCATTGGCTACCCCATACATCCACCTTCACAACCATATCACCCATGACCACCACAAACCACCATGGCAGCCACCACGAGCCCCTCAACCTTCCTTGTCCACAAACAAAATTTGTCAAGTATGAAAAATAAACTAAGTAAAGGAGCAGCTGTAACTTGCGACGGTCTTTGCTCAACATCAGATACCACCTGTGGCCACCATGGCAGCCACCACTAACCACCATTGGCCACCCTATACTTCCAACTTTACAACCCAACCTCTCATAACCACCAATGACCAACATGCTAGCCACCACGACCTCTCCTATACCCCCTGCCCACACACATTCAAATCACAACCTTTTCGCGCGACCAACTTTCAGCCACCATTACAGCCACCTACGGCCACCAAATCAGCCACCAATAACCGCCACCTACATCCCCTCACATCCAGCTCCTCATAACTACCATCTAAGCCCACCGCCGACCATCAATGTAGCAGCCATGGCTAAGTCTTCTAGCCCCGCGCGCGCTGCACTTCCCCTGTTTTGCTCTGAGACGGGTACCCGGCTGCCGCTCTGTTCGCCGGCTCCCGCCACCCTCAACTTAGCCCCTTTTGTTCCAGAAGTTTGCCAGCCGGTGCACCACCGGCCGCCGGCGAGTCGGCGGGGACATACTTGCTGCGTTGGGTTATTTTGTCGCGTGATGCTGCCATGCTGTTGTGTTTTGTTACTTATTATTCTTATTAATTATTATTATTACTATTAGCTGTAGTACGTATAGTATGATTATTATTATTATTATTATTATTATTATTATTAGTATCTATTTTATTACTTTTGTTATTTTCAATTAGCTCCTTTAATCTAATAATTAGAGGGAGCTATATATAAGACTCTTTTCTTATTTGTAAGGGAGGAGTATTCACAATTGAGGACTATCTTAGATTAGACTATCATTAGACTAGAAAATCAGCCTCTCAAATATGTAAGAACCCTAGTTCAAGTAATTTTCCTTCTTTCATTTCCTTCAATCTTTCTTTAATAATTAGTTTAATTAGTCTTTAGTTTATTCAAATTAGACAATTGTTTGGGTTGTAATTTTGGAAGACAAGAAGACATTCATCCTCCATATTTCAATCCAAGTTTCCTCCTTTAATTTAAGTTGGTATACTTCTTACCTTAATTTCATCTTATTTCAATTGTTTACATATTTTCTATTTCATCTTCCATTGTTTATTTAATCTTGTTACTAACTATGTTTTACATAGTTAGTATTGTGTTATTTTTGTTTATCATGTGTGAGTAGATTAATCTAGGGTTAAAGGTAACCTCTTGTGGGATTAGTGGGTCGAACTTTAGTCGTGTTTTGAATGCTAATTGTTATGGGTAATTTGTCTTTAATCTTTTGCACACAAGGTGTTTGTGAAAATGCCCAAGTGAGAGTTTGAGTAATTCCACTCTTATTATTAGCTATTTTTCGAAACGAGAGTTTGAGACTAGTTAGTATAATGCTTATGATTTGCCTAGACAAGATATCTATGTTCATAGCTTCAAATTGTTTGCATATTTCGTTGGATGTTGGTCTCTTATCTTTTGCTTTGAACATGTTGTTGGATTGCTTGAACGAGAGTTTGGCTCTCCATGTGTTTGGTTAGACTTGCTTGCGGCGAGAGTCGGGCTTAGTTGGACCGTAATAGATAAGTGGGTTGGGATTAGTTAGGACGAGAGTTCAACTAGACTTGACCTAAGGACCGCCTCATATCGAGAGATAGGGACACACCTAGCCTTCACCTTCCGTTATTCCTTCTATTCGACTTAGACTAGACCCCTCCTACTTGAGTGACCCCGAGACCCTAGACTTTTCTCTCATTGTGTTTACTTAGTTGTTTATTTAATTTATGTTGTTAGTTTAGAATTTAGAATACAAATCATTCTTGTTGACCGACTAAACTAGAACTAAACTGAGACTTATTGCCTAACCCCACCATCCTTTGGGTTCGACCCTAAATTATACTACTTAATTTGAGAGTTTATAAATTGTTTTTGGTGCCGGAATTGACGACAAAAAACCGGCCATCAAGTGACTAGAGTTCTCCTAGCCACCTTTTGTGACAACACGTAACACATAAAACAATACAGAATACTCCAACATATATTAACATGTGAAGCATAAACATCTCATCAACTGATCTCATATTATCATGCAAACTCTAGTGCACGGCTCTCAACCAACTTCATAAACCGTTAGGAAGGAGATCCGGTTTCCCTACTGGTTACCCAGTCGGGGGGTCTTTCAATCCAACTATTTATGAAACTGATCATAGAGTCATCCAATGCCTTGGATGAACAAACTATATCTCAAACAATATAAACATCAACTTCATCATGCATATCTGACACTGTACCAACCTAGGCAAGCAGATATAACATAAGCACTGACAATGGGTCCAGAGGTGAACTTAACACATATCCCACTACCAAACAATGTCGGGTCCAGAGGTGAACTTAACACATATCCCAACATGCAAATCAAGTAAAGGGTCCAGAGGTGAACTTAACACATATCCCTATACATACAATTCGAGAGAAGGGTCCAGAGGTGAGCTTAACACATATCCCTAATCGCAATCAGTAATGGGTCCAGAGATGAGCTTAACACATATCCCATTACAAACAAATGTCGGGTCCAGAGGTGAGCTTAACACATATCCCAACATACATCCATAAGCAAAGGGTCCAGAGGTGAGCTTAACACATGTCCCAATGCTACAAACAAGTATTGGGTCCAGAGGTGAGCTTAACACATATCCCAATACACAGCTATCGCACAACGGGTCCAGAGGTGAGCTTAACACATATCCCGTGTACGACAACCGATCACGTGTCAGGTCCAGAGGTGAGCTTAACACATATCCTGACACGCCACAAGCAGAACACGTAACGGGTCCAGAGGTGAGCTTAACACATATCCCGTCACGCGACAAATAAACACGTAGTGGGTCCAGAGGTGAGCTTAACAAATATCCCACCACGCGACAACCATTGTAACCACTAACATCCAAAGGTAGAAACTAACCTATAGTTCTAACTTCTTAAACCTCTAATCAACACTTAATTGATCCCGGGAACTAAGACGAGGGAGAGCCGGTTTCCCTTTCGGTTACCCGACCGGGGGGTCTCTATCCTTACTCCATTCCCGAACCCAATATAGGGTTGCCCGCAAACCGGGGACCTCAAATACATGTCACGGGTATACAAAACGAATTTCAATTAAAACCAATCAACCGTTTAAAAGTTACGATCGAAAACCATAAAACAACCTTCAGGGATTCCCAGCCGGTCGGCAGGCAGCCGGTCGGCCGGCTGGCAATCCCCTCAGCCTAAGCCCTTTTCAAAAACAATGAAACATCACCAAGGACTCCCAGCCGGTCGGCAGGCAGCCGGTCGGCCGGCTGGGACTCCATTTCCCTAGCCTTCTCTATTTCGTAAACAACCCATATCCACTCCCAGCCGGCTGGCAGGCGGCCGGTCTGCCGGCTGGGGTCCCTTTCTTCCTAAGTTCTCGCAAAGCAAACACCATACAAATGACTACCAGCCGGTCGGCAGGCAGCCGGTCGGCCGGCTGGCAGTCCAAGGCCAACATTCCAAAAATTACGAAAACACACAAATGCTCTCCCAGCCGGTCGACCGGCTCAGAGAGCCTGATCAGAATTTCGCAAAATCGCAACATGTTGAAAACTTCATAAATCGACCTACAAACTTCAAAATTGCTACACATGATGTTTACTCAACATTACTAATCATCAATTACATCCTATCTAGCAGCAAACAAGTCCCATAACAATCCTCAAACGAATTTAACAAGTATCCGTCGCAATTTGTGAAAAACTGAAAATGAACTTAAGAATACATAACAACATCTTAGAACATGAATTCTTCACATATTAAACATCCTAAACATGTTACTATGTCCTTTGAACAATGAACATCAATAAAATCAGAAGCTAAACAAGATAACACAACAAACATGCTAATATACACATAAAGGCCGAGTTATCTCATTATCGTCACCTTTTAGCTTCTTAAACCAACATGAATCCGACTCCAAGCTGCTCCTTTTGTCCAAGTCCGTACTAGAAACACAACAAACCCATTAAATCTCGAAAAACGTGACCTTAGAGTCACGGCCAGATTATAAGACGGAATTATTTTGGGTAAAAACTTACCTAGAAAGATGGAGGGCGAGAAGAGGAATCTGTGGCCGCGAAAATCGTCTCAATCGGATAAGAAATGAGGATTTTATGAGAGTTTTAAGGTTTGGAGGAGAAAACTAAAATGGTGTTTGTTACAAATCTGAAAAATGAAATGAAGGAGGGAGGTAGAAGATGGTGGGGTTAGGGTTTTGTGAGGAAAAAGAAGGAAAAATTGGTCAATTAACAAGTTAGGCCCATATGACAAGTTTTAAGACGGTTTAAGCTAAAAACACCGACTTAAGGTAACTATAAACTTAAGACGATATAAATATTTCCGTACTATGAAATTAAATTGCTAAGACGTAAATTACGCAATTAATTAAAATCTTATTTAAATCCTTTTAAATATTCCCACATAAATTAATCGGTTATTTAAATGAAATACCAAGAATTACGAAATATAAATTATTTCTCGAACTTGAACTTAAAATCTTTAAACTTCCGAATCCCGAAATATTGGGATGTTACACAGTTGTTTTGGAGCCTGTAGGGATGTTCCATCCCAGGCTGTTGTACATATTTGTTTTGATACTTAGAACTGTTACTTATCTATTTTGGTTTTATTTCAGTTCAGTTTCCGTTTCAGTTTAAGATTTCTCGCATGTTGTTTATCTTTAAAAAGTTTTAATTCCGCTGCATTTTTAGTACTTTTGTATGTTTATATTTCCGCTTTCGCGAGGGGTTTTACAGTTGGTATCAGAGCATTATTGCTCCCGACGCACCCATGTGACCCCCAACCTTAACTTGACCAAATAAACAAATAATGAATGAGAGATGGGGTAGACCTAAGGATTTATATTGTAGTCTGTTTGTGCCTTGTTAAGAATACGTCTAACGGTTTACTCTCTTATGATTGAAGAATGACAGAGCCAACCAATGATGAGAATGCTGGGACTCAAGCCCTCATTCAGACTCTTCAGGAGTGCATAGCTAGGACGTCTATGCCTTCTTCTTCATTTCAAACCTTGGGAAATAACCAACCTGGAGAATTGGCTTGGATTATCACCCAGATGTGGAGGAATGCAGCTAAGACATTCGACGGAGAGACCAGTGCTGCGACCCTCACCACTTGGTTCTTTGACATGGAAAGGAACTTCATGATTTATGGTATTCGTCCTGAGGATCAGACCCGAGTAGCATCACAGTTCTTAGTTCGTGAGGCTAGGAGTTGGTGGTTGACGATCAGTGCTCCTGCTACTCGTGACCCTACTTTCACTTGGAGTCGTTTCAAGACTCTTCTTGGCATGAGGTTTTACCATAGGGACACCCGCCAAGATAAGATGACCGAGTTCATGAACCTTCGCCAAGGGACCCTTTCTGTTCAAGCCTTCACCAATCGATTTGAGGAGCTGATTCACTTTGTCCCACAGCTAGTTGAGAGAGAAGAAGATAAAGCTTACCTATTTCGGAGCAAGCTTAATGCTGAGACTAGGAGTATAGCCAGTGGTGACCCGACTTCTTACTTCCAGAGTTACTACAGTGTCTTACGAGCGGAGGACCCTTATGAGATCTATTGTGAGAGAGCTAGAGCTTCCTTCTCTCCCCGACCGCCTTTGCATAGATGCCGAAGCGGGAGACCTCTTAGCCCTCTTGCCTCCTCTCCTCTTGGAAAGAGGAAGTGTCCCCAGAAGAACAAGGAGTCCCAGAGAGTTAAGACTTCCCAAATCCGGAGCTTAGGCCTCCCATCGGACGTTCCCCTTAAGTGCTTCAAGTGCCACGAGGATCTCCATCTCGGACTTGACTGCCATGGCAACCCGCATCAATGCTTTACCTGCGAGGGATTTGGACATCGCTCTTTCGAGTGCCGCGTAGGGAATGGCGCCGTCAACAGAGCTATCGCCATTGACCCTGAGACTTCTCAGAATCGAGACATGGAACCCTCGACAGAAGCTCCCCTAGAGTGTTTCAAGTGTCGCAAAGCCCTTCATCCTAGAGTTACCTGTAGCGGTGATCCTTATTTATGTTACACCTGCAAGAGGCCTGGACACTGCTTCTTCGAGTGCCCCGAGAGGAAGACCTCCCTCCACAGAGCCATCACTACTGACCTAGAGGCTGAGACCAGTGGAGCCAGAACTGTTCAGGACCAGGCTGAGACTGGAGTTCATCCCGACCCACTTACTGGTATGTTCTTGCCTAATGTCTTACTTATGATTGATATGCTCGTGACTGCTAAGATCTTAACCTCCTCCCTTAGATTCCTGTTAATCTTCTTGGAATCTGTCTTCATCTCCTTTTGACTCAACCTGATAACTTGTCTCCCTGAAATACCTTGTGCGGTGACCTACCATAGATAAACTTGGAAACCTCTTGCAATTAGCTGTAAACCGTGATTTGGAGAGTGTTGTTACTTGGGGAGAAACCTAAATAGCTTATTGAATATGTTTTGGGTAACCCTAGTGTTGTTATGTTACTAATTTGAAGAGTAAGTGAATGATGAGATAATTGTGCTAGGTAGAGTGTCTTACGTGGCTTTAGATGGGACTTAGGTGTGAGAATCTTGCTGAGTCATAGATAATTGTGAGTTTGGAATATCCATTTGAGGATCTCGAGGAACTTAGAGTAAAGATTGATTTCGAGAAATATGCTTAAGGTACTGACGTTGTCTGATAATTGAATGAGACAAGCTAATGCTATTCGAAGTTGAGGAACGAGAGTTGTTAGTAACGGTGTGAGAACGTTGGAACATATACAAGAACTTGTGGAAGTGACTGAGTGGTTGACCTTTAGTTACTTAATGGATCTTAGCATTTATCTAATGAAAGACATAAAGGAAAATTTAGGATACATCATCAGTTTGAGAATGAATGAATTGTTGAGAGATGTAAGTTCAGAAACACGTTGATGTGAGTATGGTTATTGTGGACTGTGATACAAGTCTAGTAGATGAATCACGTGAGTGGAATAGTCTGAGAGTTTGGTTGAATCGTCATTTGGGAATTACCTGAGATGAGTTATCTCAACTTTTGAGGAATAAATCATTGAAAGGATAATGTTGCTTTAGACTTCGAGGAACCTTGAGATTCGAATTGTTTGAGGAACTAGTCACGAGGACCCGTCATAAACGTGCCTGACTTGGAAGTTGTTACCTTAATAAGATCTTGTTTTGAATGTTCATCGTGATAATAATTTGGGAATTTAAGATATTGAACCTTGCGAAATAGGTTGCTAGGATCGAACGGTCAGAATTTAAGGTAAAGGATAGTGAATACTATATCTTGAGTTTTGAGGATTCATTGTTATGGTAATAGAGTTTCGATTCAGAGTTTTGGAAACCTTCTTGTTGAGGAATGCCCTGTTTTGTGGATGAGATAGGGGTAATAGGAACCGTGAACCCATTGTGAGCATTGAGGTTACGGGAATCGCCTTTTGGGATAATCTAGGGATCGTTGGAAGGATGTTTTGATTGTGAATTGAGCGGTTAGTACACCCATGTTTGGCAAAAGTTACCGTCTTCTTTTACCGTGGACTTAATCGTACCGTTCCTTCAACCCTTCTTTTTGAGTCCTTACAGCCGCGAGGCTTGGAACCCCTAATCCTTCTTATCAAAAATAAGCTCTGCGACCGTTTCCGCGCTCTCGAGCATCTGTTTTGGAACTTGTTTCCCAATTGTTGACTTTAAATCCATTGTTTTTGGAAAAAGCTTAATTGTTTTAAAAAGTTGAAACTGCTTTCTCTTCCGTTAGAAGCAACTTTTAGTCATGGTTACAATTGTACTCTTCAAAAATTTGAGAAATAAAGGTTAATTTGGAAGAAAACTTGATTTAGAAGAACATGATATTTTACAAATTGACAGACTTCAGCGTTGATTGCCACTAGAACGTGTTATTGGAGACGTCTGATAACCCGTACTGTGCCCATCGACACCGAATCGACCTAAATTTAGAATTTTGGCTGATTTAATTTTGGCACTTGTCTCAGATTTGGAATGATGGACTCTTGAATACGTAACGAGAATCCCGATACCCATTGACAAGACTTGTGCCTTGAAACCTTTTGTTTCTTGAAACCTGTTTGCAAGATAAAGTTTTGGGCTATCATAACCCGCTTGATATGTTTTGAAAGTTAGAGTTATTTTTATATTTACTTCTACCTTCGAGTTTCGAGGACGAAACTTTTTGAAGATTGGGTGATTGTAACAGCCCGTATTTTCGTAAAATCTAATTTAAGCGGTTTAAATTATTTTAAGTAATAAAATAATATTTTAATAATTTATTGTGAAAGGTTTTAATTTAATTAGTAAGATCCGTCTTAAGAACCTTAAGTCCTTAAGACGAATACATACTTGGTAAACTTAAACTCGTATCTTAAAATATCCGTTCAAGGGTCCGACCCATTTAATTGACTCGAAAAGGACAGTCCATAAAACCCCCTTAAACCCTCTTTGTCGACACAATTGCATCTCCTTCAACATTTCCACTGTAAAACACTTTCTCATAAAACCTCCATTGTTAACATCTTCTTTTGAGCTTTTCTCCATCATCCGTTAACCAAATCGAGGTAACAATAACATTTTCGGAATCCTCATTCGATTTCCAAGCCGTCTATCACTTTCTTTTTGTAAATCCTTAAACTCGAAAATGGGGCTGTTTTCCTTAAATTCCGTTTTTGAGTCCAAAAATCTGTTCCTATGTTTGTAGGAGTGGGCTTAGACGATCCGGAGGTCGATAGCTACTTGGTTGAGGAGGATCTTTAGCCGGAGAAGCTTGAAAGGTGACGATAATGAGAAACTCGGCCTTTATGTGTAAATTGCGCCCATATAAACTTCAAATTAGCAACTAATATAGTAATATACTGTACCCAAATATTTTTGACCTGTTAAAATATCGAACCGAAATTCTCTCATAAAATTGTGCCCAAAATCAACTTAAATTAACAACTAATATAGTAAATATACTATACCCAAATATTTTTGATATTTTAAAATATATAATCGAAATTCTCTCCTAAAATTGCGCCTAAAATCAACTTTAAAATAGCAACTAATATAGTAAATATTTTGTGAGATGATTCTGACTTCTCGTATATTCGTATATAACTTTTGATTTCGTCACAGTAAGAAAATAATCTTCTACTTCCTCCGTTTCAATAATAAGTTTATCTCTTTCCCTCACAAAATAAAGAAAATGTACATATTTTTCAGAAATTTGCAAGGTGGAATTCCCGAAACATTGATTTCAAAAATCCACACACAAAAATCAATCTGAAATAGAAGAAAATAGTCCATAAAAATCAGTACAACAATTTTCACACGTAGTGGTAATGTACGTACCCACTATATATATGGCCAAGAACATAAATCGTAATTCATTCTAATATACCATCAAAATATACAATAATTATACAAATTCTCAAGTTCTTTTTATCATTATTATTATTACAAGTAGATCTTGGTTGCGCAAATGGCCCCCTCTTCCCCACTCGACAAGTTAAATCCAGCCATTTTTATTCTCATTGCGTTACCCCCAAGTTAAATTAGCTGTCATAAATTACTAGGATTTTGAATTTTATACAAGCTTCGTTACTTATTAAAAGAGTTAAAAAGATGAAGTCGTAACAAATTACTAGGATTTTGTTTTTATTAAAGTACTAGTTTTTGAACCTTGTACTGCACGGGTGGTGGCAAAAACTATTATTAAAATAAAAGTTACGTTCTATTTTGATTTAGTAAATTACTAAATTATAGTAAATATTGAAATCAACGCAAAACATACCATCTTACACAAAAATTTATCATTTAGAGAAAATTCTAGGCAAAATTTTTTATTCTTTAACACAACAATTATATTAGAATCTAACACATGAAAATTGCGTACATTCACAAGTAAATATTTATCTCTTTGATAACATTAATTCTTACAAAATCAACTACAAATACATTATTAGGATCGAAATCTCTCTTATACACGTAATACTTAGTTTACCATCCTAAATTTTAAAGAATAATCAAATAAATATATTGTACCCAAATATCTTTGGTATCTTAAATTATCAAACCGAAATTCTCTCATAAAATTGCGCCCAAATCAACTTAAAATTAACAACTTTTTATAATTCCAAATTAAATACTATTTTTTATATGTTAATATATTGTACCGAATAATTGTCTCCTAAAATTGCGCCCAAATCAACTTAAAAGTAGCAACTAATATAATAAAGATAATGTACCCAAATATTGTTGATATGTTAAAATATCAAACCGAAATTTTCTCCTAAAATTGCGGCCATATAAACTTCAAATTAGCAACTAATACAATAATATATGGTACCCAAATATTTTTGACCTGTTAAAATATCAAACCGAAATTCTCTCTTAAAATTGCGCCCAAAATCAACTTAAATTAACAACTAATATAGTAAATATACTATACCCAAATATTTTTGATATTTTAAAATATAAAATCGAAATTCTCTCCTAAAATTGCGTCTAAAATCAACTTTAAAATAGCAACTAATATAGTAAATATTTTGTGAGATGATTCTGACTTCTCGTATATTCGTATATAACTTTTGATTACGTCATAGTAAGAAAATAATCTTCTACTTCCTCCGTTTCAATAATATGTTTATCTCTTTCCCTCACAAAATAAAGAAAATGTACATATTTTTCAGAAATTTGTAAAGTGGAACTCTCGAAACATTGATTTCAAAAATCTACACATAAAAATCAATCTAAAATAGAAGAAAATAGTCCATAAAATTCCCTACAACAATTTTCACACGTAGTGGTAATGTACGTACCACCCACTATAAATATTGCCAAGACCATGAATCACACTACATACTAATATACCATCAAAATATACAAGAAGTAGCAATAAATATACAAATTCTCAAGTTCTTTTTATCATTATTATTGTAAGTAGATCTTGGTTGCGCAAATGGCTCCCTCTTCCCCACTCGACAAGTTAAATCCAGCCATTTTTATTCTCATTGCGTTACCCCCGGTTCAGGTCACTAGCGATGAGAACAACGCCTCAGTCCCGGTGTAAAATATGATGAAGAAAATAAAATGGCATTTACGAAGTTTATGCATGTAATAAATGAGTGTTAACCCAATAAAAACACCTATCATATTGTATGACGGTCTGATTCTATAATTAGTGATCATATATATGCAAACCACAATTTGCATTTTTATAATTCTTAGGTATTGTGTACATTAATATATATGTTAAATCGTGTTGTTTTCGGTCCAAAATTTACAACATATAAGAGGATGATATAATAAACCGACCAATGATAATCCAAGAATAGGTATAAGTAGAGTGTTTTAATTTGTCAAATAAATTACTAGGATTTCTTTTATAGTTGCATGGAAACCCGCAAGGCCGCAACTACTGCTTTACGTTTGCATTGGTAAACCCTTGTAGAAATGATACTCTACAAATCATGTACATATATTAGGCGAATCACCTCTCCGATACACCAAATTGACAAATTCAGTGTCTTGAAGACATAGTTTTAATACTTAAATAATTTCCTGACGACTTTCAATATAATAATGTCTTTTGAATGAAATAAAATTAGCTGTCATAAATTACTAGGATTTTGTTTTCATACAAGCTATGTTACTTATTAAAAGAGTTGAAACGATGGAGTCGTAACAAATTACTAGGATTTTGTTTTTATTAAAGTACTAGTTTTTTAACCTTGTACTGTGCGGGTGGTGGCAAAAACTATTATTAAAATAAAAGTTACGTTCTATTTGGATTTAGTAAATTACTAAATTATAGTAAATATTGAAATCAACGCAAAACATACAATCTTACCCAAAAATTTATCATTTAGAAAAAATTCTAGGCAAAATTATTTATTCTTTAACACAACAATTATATTAGAATCTAACAAATGACAATTGCTTACATTCACAAGTAAATATTTATCTCTTTGTTAACATTAATTCTTACAAAATCAACTACAAATATATTATTAGGATCAAAATCTCTCTTATACACGTAATACATAGTTAACCAACCTAAATTTTAAAGAATAATCAAATAAATATATGTAATCCAAATATCTTTGATATCTTAATTATCAAACCGAAATTCTCTCATAAAATTTTCGCCCAAATCAACTTAAAATTAACGACTTTTTATAATTCCAAATTAAATATTTTTTATATGTTAAAATATTGTACCGAATAATTGTCTCCTAAAATTGCGCCCAAATCAACTTAAAATTAGCAACTAATATAATAAAGATAATGTACCCAAATATTGTTGATATGTTAAAATATCAAACCGAAATTTTCTCCTAAAATTGCGCCCATATAAACTTCAAATTAGCAACTAATATAGTAATATACTGTACCCAAATATTTTTGACATGTTAAAATATCAAACCGAAATTCTCTCTTAAAATTGCGCCCAACATCAACTTAAAATAACAACTAATATAGTAAATATACCATACCCAAATATTTTTAATATTTTAAAATATAAAATCGAAATTCTCTCCTAAAATTGCGCCTAAAATCAACTTCAAAATAGCAACTAATATAGTAAATATTTTGTGAGATAATTCTGACTTCTCGTATATTCGTATAGAACTTTTGATTACATCACAGTAAGAAAATAATCTTCTACTTCCTCCGTTTCAATAATATGTTTATCTCTTTCCCTCACAAAATAAAGAAAATGTACATATTTTTCAGAAATTTGCAAGGTGGAATTCCCGAAACATTGATTTCAAAAATCCACAAATAAAAATCAATCTGAAATAGAAGAAAATAGTCCATAAAAATCCGTACAACAATTTTCACACGTAGTGGTAATGTACGTACCCACTATATATATGACCAAGAACAAAAATCGTAATTCATTCTAATATACCATCAAAATATACAATAATTATACAAATTCTCAAGTTTTTTTTATCATTATTAGTTGTTGCAAGTAGATCTTGGTTGCGCAAATGGCTTCCTCTTCCCCACTCGACATGTTAAATCCAACCATTTTTATTCTTATTGCGTTACCCCCAGTTCAGGTCACTAGCGTTGAGAACAACGCTTCAGTCCCGGTGTAAAATAGGATGAAGGAAATTAAATGGCATTTACGAAGTTTATGCATGTAATAAATGAGGGTTAACCCAATAAAAGCACCTTATATAGTGTATGACGGTCTGATTCTATAATTTGTGATCATATATATGCAAACCACAATTTGCATTTTTATAATTCTTATGTATTGTGTACATTAATATATATGTTGAATCGTGTTGTTTACAGTCCAAAATTTACAACATATACGAGGATGATATAATAAACCGACCAATGATAATCCTATAATAGGTATAAGTAGTGTGTTTTAATTTGTTAATTAAATTACTAGGACTTCTTTTATAGTTACATGGAAATCCGCAACTACTGCTTTAGGTTCGTATTGGTAAACCCATGAAGAAATGAGAATAAAATAATACCCTACAAATCACGTACTTATATCAGGTGAATCACCTCTCCGATACACCAAATTGACAAATTCAGAGTCTTGAAGACATAGTTTTAATACGTAAAGAATTTTCTGACGACTTTCAATATAATAATGTCTTTTGAATTAAATAAAGTTAGCTTTTATAAATTACTAGGATTTTGAATTTTATACAAGCTTCGTTACTTATTAAAAGAGTTGAAACGATGGAGTCGTAACAAATTACTAGGATTTTGTTTTTATTAAAGTACTAGTTTTTTAACCTTGTATTGTACGGGCGGTGGCAAAAACTATTATTAAAATAAAAGTTACGTTCTATTTTGATTTAGTAAATTACTAAATTATAGTAAATATTGAAATCAACGCAAAACATACAATCTTACACAATAATTTATCATTTAGAGAAAATTCTAGGCAAAATTTTTTATTCTTTAAATTAACACAACAATTATATTAGAATCTAACAAATGACAATTGCTTACATTCACAAGTAAATATTTATCTCTTTGTTAACATTAATTCTTACAAAATCAACTACAAATATATTATTAGGATCAAAATCTCTCTTATACACGTAATACATAGTTAACCATCCTAAATTTTAAAGAATAATCAAATAAATATATTTTATCCAAATATCTTTGATATCTTAAATTATCAAACCGAAATTCTCTCATAAAATTGCGCCCTAATCAACTTAAAATTAACGACTTTTTTTTAATTCCAAATTAAATATTTTTTATATGTTAAAATATGGTACCGTATAATTGTCTCCTAAAATTGCGCCCAAATCAACTTAAAATTAGCAACTAATATAATAAAGATAATGTACCCAAATATTGTTGATATGTTAAAATATCAAACCGAAAGTTTCTCCTAAAATTGCGCCCATATAAACTTTAAATTAGCAACTAATATAGTAATATACTGTACCTATATATTTTTGACATGTTAAAATATCAAACCGAAATCATCATTATTACTATAAAAGAAGAATGTATAATTGCATACGTGGCGCGCTATTATTCCACCGTTCACTCTTTCGCTCACTCACATTCACTCTCACAAAAATCAGTTTCGTAGACCAATGAAAACCCTCAAGTTATGCCAAGTCATATATTTTTATGTATTATAATATTATAATATTATTATTATTATTTTATTATAATCATTCCAAGATTCCCTAAATATTATACCGAGATTCCCTAAATATTATAAATATTATAATATTATAATAATAACAACCAATCAGATTATACTAATAACAAATCCTAAATATTTCATATATATTCCCTACCAATCACGATTGTTTACCATAATTCTCTACCTATCATCATTATTACTATAAAAGAATCTTGGAATTATGAATATAAATTAACTTTTTGCGACAAAAATATGGGACAGATGCAGTCCGTCGCAAATCCGTCGCAAAAACATCATTTGCGACGGATTTCACCCTTTTTGCGACGGAAAATTCCGTCGCAAAGAGAGCATTGTTTTGTAGTGCTTACACACCCTCACATTCACCCACACAAAACAAGTTTTCATCAGCCAATTAAATCCTTACAATTTTGACAAATCATTCTTGACAAGTCAGTCATTATTAAATATGGAATTTGCACCCATATTTTCAATTAATGGGTTGTAATGTAACGTTTTCATACCAAATTAAATTTGAAATTTCAAGAATCCGACTCACAAAATGATTCTCGAATTATTTAGAGAATATAATAAATAAAGTTTCCTTTATTGGTCTGAAAATATAAATTAAGAATATCATTGAACATAATTAGGGGTTAATTAGGTGAATATAAAGTTCGAGAATCATTGAAGATAATTACGTTGTGAACAAATAAAGTTGCCTTTAATGGTTTGCAAATATAAAGTACTTTTTATCGAATCCTCTATTTTTCACCATTAACTTATTTTGCCACATAGTTTCAAATTCGTACAAAATATGACGGGTTAATTTAAGAATGTAACAATACCTTACTAAATTGGGTTAATTTAAATTTTATTAAAAATATGACGCCCTCACATTCACCGTCACAAAACAATTTTTCCGAAAAATATAACTTTGAAATTTGACAAGTCAGATTTCCTAATTGATTTAAAAAACGTGTTTTATCTATCAAAAAAGACAACGTAAAACAAGTCAGATTTTCCAATTTGCCTTTTATATTCTCTAAACAATTATTTAGAGAATATTAATTATTTAGAGAATATATAGAAATATTTCGTATGATACATAATCGTATTATTTAATGACGGGTACAAAATATGACAGATTTAATGACGGGTACACCAAATATGTCTATTATTTTTCTAGCTTATTAGATTTGAGTTAATATTTCAATTTTCAACTACAATTTTCAATTAGATTTACCAAATAGAACCGAAGGCATGTCTAATACCACTGTCAAACTATCGTGAACCATGCATTGTAAAGAATTTTATTTTATTTAAGCGATATCAATTACTTTCTAAGTGATCCATGATGATTGACAAATATATTAATGTGGCATTATGAGGAATATGATATAGCTCCTATGGTATTTTGGAAAATGTGGTATATAATATGATATAATATATTCCATAGCTGAAATTATGTTAATGATTGTTAATATTTCTGAATTGAAGTAAAGTAACATAATATCCTAATTATACAGTTCCTGGACTATACCACCAGATGTACAATGCTATTGTACATCGGGGTTATTTTAGTATTTTTCTTAATTATTTTTGAAAAAAAGGTTTGTAATCTCATTTTTCTCCATTTTCCTTTTTTATGTAACTTCTTCCCTATTTTTCTAACTCATCTTTATCCATCATCCAGTAATTGATTTTTCTCATTAATTATTATATCTCCATCTTTCATTAATTATTATGTCAAGGTAATTTTTTATTTTATTAGTCCATATTTTTTTACAGCAGCGAATGTTGTTTACAAGGAGGTTTTCGAGAAATTGTAATTTTTGTCCTAGATTATCGAATTTTAATACACCCATTTAATTTAGATTTCTACCTGATTAGTTATTTTATTCATCCTATTTGTCCGTCAACTTAAGTTCTGTCACCAATTCAGCAAATACAATAACTTTCCAAATTAATCATTATTAATTATTTAATCTTTTTTTTAACCGTTTATTGTTTTTTCTTATATATCTTATTCATTCATGTTATCATAATTAATCCAAATATTTCCATCATTGGTAACAGATATTCGAAAATTAGT
Organism: Silene conica; assembly: GCA_029255685.2. NCBI lineage: Eukaryota > Viridiplantae > Streptophyta > Magnoliopsida > Caryophyllales > Caryophyllaceae > Silene > Silene conica. The sequence continues at coordinate 85,723,934 of CM055314.2, forward strand.
GTACCATGAAATTCACCTTTTGACCGAACATATCTTATATGCAAAACAACCCCGTTAAAAATCAATTTGTCCGAATAAATAGAATTGTTATATAATGAAATGAATTTGCCTTTGTCATCTTTAAAAGTAAGTATACACAACCCCGTGATTTTAATCACGGGTGTTACACTAGTTCTCTCTTAAAATTGCGCCCAAAATCAACTTAAATCATCATCATTATTACTATAAAAGAAGAATGTTTTTCAGCTGACGTGGCGCAGTAAGGTTTCAGCGTTTAGTGTTTCTCGCTCTCACATTCACCCTCAGAAATTTCTGTTTCGTAGACCAATCAGCATTTCCCATTTATGCCACATCATAATAATTTAATAATTATTTAATAATTAAATACAAAATATTATATTCTATGCCATAAAAAACGTTTCCAAAACTAATAATTCGAATCAAATCCCAGAAATCAACTAATATCCTATTCTAAATATTTTATTCTATGATTTATTACTGGTTCGTTTTTATTTGATAAAAATATTCTAATATTATTATTATCTAAATGATTTAATAATTATTTAAAAATTAAATACAAAATATTATATTCTATGCCATAAAAAACGTTTCCAAAACTAATAATTCGAATCAAATCCCAGAAATCAACTAATATTCTATTCTAAATATTCTATTCTATGATTTATTACTGGTCCGTTTTTATTTGATAAAAATATTCTATTATTATTATTATCTAAATGAACGTCAATAGTAAAAGATATGAACATCAATAACTAAATTTTGCCAAGACACAACAACTTTCTGAATAGCCGTAATTTAAATTGTTAGTTATGTAATTCTTATTTACGTACAATCACATATATTAGCCGTAATCTCGGGGATCGATAATTAAGAAAGATTCCATAACTAAATTATCTAAATCTTTCCATAATTCCATAAATAAGAAACCAAATCATATAATAAGAAACCAAATCATATAATATTTTAGGAAGTAGTCGAAATTAATTGCATAAGGCAAGATTCTCGGTCAAGTTAAATCATAAAAAATAATTGCATAAGGCAAGATTCTCGGTCAAGATTGTAATCTCGGAATTTTCCAATATTACACGGCTGAATGGTAAATTCCATAAGCTAATTACACGGCTGAATGGTAATCTTTGCCAATATTAATTAATATACAAATACAAATTAATAATTAATAATATTCCATAAACGTAAATATTAATATACATATTAATATTCCATAATCTAATTACACGGCTGAATGGTAAATTCCATAAGCTAATTACACGGCTGAATGGTAAATATTACCTAAATACAGAGTTTTACCTCCTACAGAGTTCCACTTGAGAAGAACTATCTCCGAATGATAAATAGAGACTTTAAGCTGCCACAAACTACGCACCTACCTCAACAATTTTTATTCACGTGAAACTCAGTACTTGCCTCAACAATTTATTATTCACGTGAAACTCAGTACCTGCTATCATACCTCAACAATTTTTCATATCAAATGGCTATGACAAGTTTTTTTACTATTAACAACCTCAAGTACGGAATTCGTGTTACTCAGATCAACGTAACAGTGGTACACAAATGGGAGAGACCTGAATTAGCTTTCAAAAACAAAAATTTTGAAAAAAAATCGGAAACTCTTAACAAAAAGAAACTCGATGCAATAGAGTTACTATTTGTGGATTTCAAGGTTTGTCTTTATTCTACAATAATTTTTATACGATATGTGTTCTTTTTATTTATACAATAACTGACCAATTTTTATTTCTATATTTTTCAGAATGATTTTATCCAAGCCACCATAAGGAAACAATTGATTTCCCACTTTGAATGATTTTATCCAAGCCACCAGAATGATTTTTCAGGTTTTGAAGCTCACGAAAAATATGAGACTTCAGGTAGGAAGTTGTAACACCCCGATTTATTAAGGAGCCTTTAGCAAGACATCCTCAGTAAATCGGGCTGTTACCATCTCGGAATATCCGAGGCAGTGAATAACAAAGTAAAACAAACCAAAGTACTTTATAAAACCCGATAAAATTTAAACTTTTGTTGTTACATAGATTACATAGAAGATAAAAGCATAACTGACGACTACTCTATATATGATGTAGATCTAAGTCGGTCTCAAGTCCGCATCTCACATTCCCGTCCCAGCTCCTGGTTCGTCTGTCTCTTTCCTGTAGAATCTACTCCCCATTCCGGATCATCGTAGGTGTCACACGAATACACAGGGTCAACCGCGAGGTTGAGTAGGTAAAAACAGATAAGACATAATTAACAATAGAACAGTATCCTCCTCCAACTCCATATCATCCAATCAACCACTTCACCTCCAACACCACACCTCCCATGGCCATATCACAAGTCCCATATCACAAGACCCATATCACAAGACCCATTTCACACCTCCCGATCTCCACAGTGATCAGTAATAATAATACAATCCACAGTACAGTAATAATCAATTATATCAACTCGTAATAAGCATCACTTACACATTTCATGGCATAACATGAATCATAATATATTTCCCCTACCTCTATTGCAGAAGGACAACTGAACAGCCGCTAGAAACATTCCACCTCGAACTCGGATCCTATACATAGTACTTAAATTAAATTCTACCCGAACAACCAAGCATCACTTAAAATTACTTGACCATGCTCATAGCTACAAACTAATTACACATTTATAGACATGCTCATTTAAACTTACTAATTATAAACTTACCATTTATAGATATACCAATTATAGCAGGAAATCAAATCACCAATTATCATTAAATGTATAACAATAACAATATATGTAATTAGTAGCCATCACAATAATAATTTATAATATTAATAACCATAAATTACAAATATTATGATTAATAACTACAACATATATAACATATTAACGTTAAACACTACTTACTAATTAGTAGCAAGAAATCCAACGACCAAATATTATTTGATTAACAAAAATAACAATATGGGTGATTAATGATAAAACAATTTTCATTAACAAGTATCTTAACAATAACAATGCTAAACATAGATATAATACCAATAACATCACTAATCACACCATTAGTAATATTAATAATAATAATAATAATAATCATAATACTAATCACCCATAATAAAATAATAATAGATAGTTATAATAATAATAATACACCATGATTAACAAGATAACAACAATGACCACAAGAACTCACGCAAAACAGCCCTTCAAACTTCCAGACCCCTCGACACCAAGTCCCCCTGACAGCCCCTAAACACGGCCCTATCAACCACCCCAGTCGTGCCTACACCACCACCAATCCACGGTGGTTGCCACCAATGCACCATGGTGCATCCATTGACACCACCCACAACCCCTGACTTGTCCCCGACAACCCTCGATACCAGCCACAAACACCCTACCAGAAACCGACATGTACAATTACAAACCTGCACTTGTCTCACCCCCTTCTATAACCAGCCCCTACTACTTCCTAACACCGCCATAACCACAACCAGTCACCACCCTAGATACCTCACACCACCCTCGAGCCCCTGGTGAAAACTCCAGCCATTGTCACCATCTCAACCCCTAGAACAACCGCTCAAAATTCCTGCCCCAACCCGCGAACAGCAGCAGTCCATACTACCGCTGCAGACACCCAAAACGAAAGCCACTATAACACCACCACGACACCCCATACACCACCATAAAAACCACCACCCAAGCACCCCGACTACCACCAATACAGGTACCCTAACACCCAGCACAGCCATGACCAGAAACTAAATCGAATAAAGGCTTAAACACACCTGCTCGTGACTCTGTTTCGAAACAATAAGAAAACGTGATCTGAACAGGCCACAAAAACCACCGTGACTAGTGGTCCTAGGCGGTCAAAGGTGGCACGACTATGGTCAAGATACATCTTCTAACATCATAGATCATTAATACACGGAAAGATCAAGACCAACACTACGTTTAAGCATTGAAAATCACGAATTGAAACTAAACTAGAAAACAGAGAGAAGGTTGCGTGTACTCACCTTCAGATGCAAAACGAACCACCAACGACAACCTTAAACCACCGTGTAACCCCTCTTCCCTGTTCTATGATGTGGCGGCAGTAAGTTTATGTGGAGGTATGAGGCGTTGTAGGGTTAGGGTTAGGGTTTCGAGACCCTTTTATGTAGAGAGGCAGATAGAATTTGTTGAGGTTGTGTACGTGTGGGCTGTTGTGTCGAGTTGGGCTAGTACAACCTTGATACGCATAGTACAACCTTGATACGCATGTCGAGGCCCAAGTGATACTCTAGCACGCATTCCTAGACTTTGTAACCTTGATACGCATGTCAAACCGAAATTCTCTCATAAAATTGCGCCCAAATCAACTTAAAATTAACAACTTTTTATAATTCCAAATTAAATATTTTTTATATGTGAAAATATTGTACCGAATAATTGTCTCCTAAAATTGCGCCCAAATCAACTTAAAATTAGCAACTAATATAATAAAGATAATGTACCCAAATATTGTTAATATGTTAAAATATCAAACCGAAATTTTCTCCTAAAATTGCGCCCATATAAACTTCAAATTAGCAACTAATATAGTAATTATATTGTACCCAAATATTTTCGACATGTTTAAATATCAAACCGAAATTCTCTCTTAAAATTGCGCCCAAAATCAAATTAAATTAACAACTAATATAGTAAATATACTATACCCCAATATTTTTGATATATTAAAATATAAAATAGAAATTCTCTCCTAAAATTGCGCCTAAAATCAACTTAAAAATAGCAACTAATATAGTAAATATTTTGTGAGATGATTCTGACTTCTCGTATATTCGTATATAACTTTTGATTGCATCACAGTAAGAAAATAATCTTCTACTTCCTCCGTTTCGATAATATGTTTATCTCTTTCCCTCACAAAATAAAGAAAATGTACATATTTTTCAGAAATTTGCAAGGTGGAATTCCCGAAACATTGATTTCAAAAATCCACACATAACAATAAATCTGAAATAGAAGAAAATTGTCCATAAAAATCCGTACAACAATTTTCACACACGTAAAGGTAATGTACGTACCCACTATATATATGGCAAAGAACATAAATCGTAATTCATTCTAATATACCATCAAAATATACAATAATTATACAAATTCTCAAGTATTTTTTTATCATTATTATTTGTTGCAAGTAGATCTTGGTTGCGCAAATGGCTGCCTCTTCCCCACTCGACAAGTTAAATCCAACCATTTTTATTCTTATTGCGTTACCCCCAGTTCAGGTCACTAGCGATGAGAACAACGCTTCAGTACCGGTGTAAAATAGGATGAAGGAAATTAAATGGCATTTACGAAGTTTATGCATGTAATAAATGAGGGTTAACCCAATAACAACACCTTATATATTGTATGACGGTTTGATTCTATAATTTGTGATCATATATATGCAAACCACAATTTGCATTTTTATAATTCTTATGTATTGTGTACATTAATATATATCTTGAATTGTGTTGTTTTCAGTCCAAAATTTACAACATATACGAGGATGATATAATAAACCGACCAATGTTAATCCTATAATAGGTATAAGTAGTGTGTTTTAATTTGTTAATTAAATTAATAGGACTTCTTTTATAGTTACATGGAAATCCGCAGCTACTGCTTTAGGTTCGTATTGGTAAACCCTTGAAGAAATGAGAAAAAAATGATACCCTACAAATCACGTACTTATATCAGGTGAATCACCTCTCCGATACACCAAATTGACAAATTCAGAGTCTTGAAGACATAGTTTTAATACGTAAATAATTTTCTGACGATTTTCAATATAATAATGTCTTTTGAATTAAATAAAGTAAGCTTTTATAAATTACTAGGATTTTGAATTTTATACAAGCTTCGTTACTTATTAAAAGAGTTGAAATGATGGAGTCGTAACAAATTACTAGGATTTTGTTTTTATTAAAGTACTAGTTTTTTAACCTTGTACTGTACGAGTGGTGGCAAAAACTATTATTAAAATAAAAGTTATGTTCTATTTGGATTTAGTAAATTACTAAATTATAGTAAATATTGAAATCAACCCAAAACATACAATCTTACACAAAAATTTCTCATTTAGAGAAAATTCTAGGCAAAATTTTTATTCTTTAACACAACAATTATATTAGAATCTAACAAATGACAATTGCTTACGTTGACAAGTAAATATTTATCTCTTTGTTAACATTAATTCTTACAAAATTAACTACAAATATATTATTAGGATCAAAATCTCTCTTATACACGTAATACATAGTTAACCATCCTAAATTTTAAAGAATAATCAAATAAATATAGTGTATCCAAATATTTTTGATATCTTAAATTATCAAACCGAAATTCTCTCATAAAATTGCACCCAAATCAAATTAAAATTAACGACTTTTTATAATTCCAAATTAAATATTTTTTATATGTTAAAATATTGTACGGAATAATTGTCTCCTAAAATTGCGCCCAAATCAACTTAAAATTAGCAACTAATATAATAAACATAATGTACCCAAATATTGTTGATATGTTGAAATACAAAACCGAAATTTTCTCCTAAAATTGCGCCCATATAAACTTCAAATTAGCAACTAATATAGTAATATACTGTACCCAAATATTTTTGACATGTCAAAAATATCAAACCGAAATCATTATTACTATAAAAGAAGAATGTTTTTCAGCTGACGTGGCGCAATAAGGTTTCAGCGTTTAGTGTTTCGAGCTCTCACATTCACCCTCAGAAATTTCAGTTTTGTAGACCAATCAGCATTACCATTTATGCCACATCATAATAATTTAATAGTTTAATAATAATTTAATAATTAAATACAAAGAGTCTGATTGTTATTTATCCTAAAGATTCTATTCTATAAAAAAACGTGTGAACATAAAAAACAGAAAATATCAAGCATAAGGATTACGAGTCTGATTGTTATCTATCCTAAAGATTCTATTCTATAACTAAATTAAGATAGGCTATTTCAAAGATAATAATTTAATAATTAAATACAAAATATTATATTCTATGCCATAAAATCAAAGGAATCACTGTCACTCAAAGGAAAATTTTTATTTCTAAAAGTGTGAAGATAAATATCCAATATTCTCTAAATCTTTATCAACTAATATTCTATTCTAAATATGCTATTCTATAACTAAGTTTTGAATGTAATATTGTGAAGACGGTTACTTTTGACGTAAGGCAATATTCTCAGTCAATATTGTAATCTCAGAATTTTCCAAGAATCATGCTAAATATTGTGACGATCTCTGGCCATTCGTGTAACATCCCGTATTTTCGTAAAATCTAATTTAAGCATTTTAAATTATTTTAAGTAATAAAATAATATTTTAATAATTTAACTCGGAAGATTTTAATTTAAAAATTAAGATCCGTCTTAAGAACCTCAAGTCCTTAAGACGAATACAAACTTGGCAACATTTAAATATCCGACTTAAACATCCGTTCTATTTTATCCGACCCGTTTCATAATACGGAAAGGACACCTCATTGTACCCTACATATTTAATATGTCGACATCTTCATCCTTCAACATTTCATTTCCACTGTAAACATAAAAACTTCCTAAAACCTCCATAAACCTCCCCTTCTTTTGAGAAATTCTTCATCATCCGTTCATCGATTTGAGGTAACAACCACATTTTCGGAATCCTCATTCAATTTCCAAGTCATCTATCACTTCGGTTTCTCTTTTCCCCATTTCGAAAATCTGGCCTGTTTTGTACAAATTCCGTTTTTGTGTTCTTAAACCGGTTTTTAGTGTTTTCAGGCGAAGGATTTGACAACCCGGACATTGATAGCTTCATACTCGAGGAAGATCTTTAGCCGGATTAGCTTGAGAGGTGACGATAATGAGAAACTCGGCCTTTATGTGTATATTAGCATATTTGTTGTGATTTTTGTTTGGTTTCTGTTTTTGTTGATAAACATTGATCAAGGGACTTAGTAACATGTTTAGGATGATGTTATTGTGAAGAATTCATGCTTGAATCGATTGTTATGTGTTCTTAAGCATATTTTCAGTTTTTCTCATTTTGCGACGGATACATGTTAAATTCGTTTGAGGATTGTTATGGGACTTACTTGCTGATAGATTAGTAGTATTTGGTGTTTGATATTGTTGGGTAAACATCTTGTGTAGCAATTTTGAAGTTTGTAGGTCGTTTAATGAAGTTTTCATCATGTTGCGTTTTTGCGATTTTGGTTACAGGTTCTCTGAGCCGGTCGACCGACCGGCCGCCGGTCGACCGGCTGGGGGAGCATCTTGGTGTTTCTTGCGTTTTGAGAAAAGTGGCCTAGGACTGCCAGCCGGCCAACCGGCTGCCTGCCGACCGGCTGATAGTCATTTTGCCTTGTGTTTTGTTGCGAAGAACTTAGAATAGGAAGGGAGCCCAGCCGGTAGACCGGCCGCCTGCCAGCCGCCTGGGAGTGCATTTGGGGATGGTTACGAGTCTTTGTGTGAGACTTGGGAGGGTCTTCCCAGCCGGCCGACCGGCTGCCTGCCGACTGGCTGGGAACCCTTTTTCTTGAGTTCTCGGTTTTAAGAGGAAAGGAGCTGAGTGGGTCACCAGCCGGCCGACCAGCTGCGGACCCCTGTAAGCTAATTTTGAATTTGAATTTGTAAATCGTTCGTAACTTTCAAACGGTTAATCGTTTTTAATTGAAACTCGTTTTGTATAACCGTAATATGTATTTGAGGTCCCCGGAGGATGGGCAACATTGTATTTGGGTTCGGGAATGGAGTAAGGATAGAGACCCCCCGGTCGGGTAACCGAAAGGGAAACCGGCTCTCCCTCAACTTAGTTCCCGGGGTCAATTAAGTGTTGATTAGAGGTTAAGGAAAGTAGAACTATAGATTAGTTCATAGACTTTGGTTGATATTGTATTGATGCGTATTAAGTTATGCCTTAAGCTGGCCTCTGAACTTAATACGTGAGTTGTTTGTCATATATGGGGATATGCCTTAAGCTGGCCTCTGAGCCCTATATGTGTATGTTTGTCGTGTCTGGAACATGCCTTAAGTTGGCCTCTGAGTTCAGACATGTGTGATAGTGATCGCGTTGGAACATGCCTTAAGTTGGCCTCTGAGTCTGACGAGTAGAGCAGCTGCACAACGGGGTAGCTAAGGAACTGAAACCTTGCCCGGAGTGCAGATGTTTGGTGCTAGAACATGCCTTAAGTTGGCCTCTGAGTTTAGTACCTTGTGATGTGGTGAAGGGACATGCCTTAAGCTGGCCTCTGAGTCCTTTACTTTTGGATGCTAGTCTATGCCTTAAGTTGGCCGCTGAGTCTAGTGTCTTGCTGATTGGCAGGTCCATGCCTTAAGTTGGCCTCTGAGTCCTTGCTTGCTGAATGTTTGGTGTCTAGGTTATGTCTTAAGTTGACCGCTGAACCTTTTCACTTGCTGAACGTTTTGGTATTAGGTTATGTCTTAAGTTGACCGCTGAACCTTTTACTTGCTGAATTTATCTGCTTGCCTTGAGTGGGTACGTGTCAGATATAGATATCGATAGCATTGAGTAAATGTATATCTGTTGAGTTATGGTTTGATCATCCAAGGCATTGGGTGACTCTTAGTTCGGTTTCATAAATAGTTGGATTGAAAGACCCCCGACTGGGTAACTAGTAGGTAAACCGGCTCTCCTTCCTAATTGTTTATGAAGTTGGTTGAGAGCCGTGCATTGTAATCGCATGATAGTAAGAGATCAGATGATGAGATGTTTATGCTTCACATGTTGTTATATGTTGGAGTATTCTGTATTGTTTTATGTGTTACGTGTTGTCACAAAAGGTGGCTAGGAGAACTCTAGTCACTCCCCATTGATTGTGGCGTACATGTTTTCATGTATGTAGATACATGCAGGTTGGAGATGGGTTCACGAGAGGGCTAGCGAGTGATGATCCTGCTGTCATCATATGACTTACCTTACATCGCATAGCTAGACTCTTAGACTTTTGTTACATTTGTTTTGGTGCCTGTAGGGATGTTCCATCCCAGGCTGATGTATATATTTGTTTCCGATACTTAGAACTGTTACTTATCTATTTTGGTTTTATTCCAGTTTCAGTTTCTGTTTCAGTTTAAGACTTCTCGCATGTTGATTAGTTTACTTTAAAAAGTTTAAATTCCGCTGCATTTTTGGTACTTTTGTGTGTTTATGTTTCCGCTTTCGCGAGGGGTTTTACAGTTGGTATCAGAGCATTATTGCTCCCGACGCACTCATGTGGCCCCCAACCTTAACTTGACCAAATAAACAAATAATGAATGAGAGATGGGTAGATCTAAGGACTTATTTTGTAGTCTATTTGTGATTGCTAATTGTTAAGCTAATACTTGTTTTCTCTTTTGAAGGATGGTGAGACCTAGGGCTGCTGATAACATTGTGCTGCAAGCAATTCAGCATTTGCTTGAGACTCAGAGACAGCAACTCGGGAATGTTCCACCTCCTCCACCGCCAGGCAACGAGGCTAATCGTCCTGGTAGTTTCTCATGGATAGCTTCGCAGATGTCCCGTAGCCACGTGAAGACATATGGTGGCGAGGTTGATCTGGTAGCTCTTACCGAGTGGTTCAGGGAGATGGAGAGGAGCTTTGCTATGTATTCGGTGGGTAGAGAGGATAGAGTGCGGCTAGCCACTCACTTTCTTACCCTTGAGGCCGATAGGTGGTGGGCGTTGACAGGACCTACTTTCACTCATGATCCTCTGTTCGATTGGGATGCTTTTAAGGATAAGCTCGAGACGAGGTTCTATCCTAAAGAGCTCAGATCACAGCGACTCAAAGAATTCATGGATTTGAAGCAAGGCAAGATGTCAGTTCAGGAGTTCACAGACCGTTTCAACCAGCTAGCTCACTTCGCATCGAGATTTGTTAGAGACGAGGCCGAGAGAGTCTACTTTTACCGTGGCAAGCTAGGGCCACGCATCGAGAGCATGGTTCGTCGTGACTCTACTTCTTTTGTGGAGGTATATGATGATGCTATTTGGGCCGAGAGTTCTATTCGTGCCATAGATGCTGAGACCCGTGCTGCTACTTCTAGTGCGACTCCTCACCAGAGATCCGTGTACCAGGGGAAGAGACCATTTGTTCCTTCTACTTCTTCGCCTTCTTCTCAGAAGAAGCGGTTTGAGAGGTTTTCTGCTCCGGTTGCTAAGACCTTTGTTCACACCGACACAGCTGCTAGTGTTTGCCACCGATGTGGTAAACCTTCTCATCCGGGTTTTGACTGTTTCAAGAATGCTTTCAAGTGCTACACTTGCAATGGATTTGGGCACAAGTCTTACGAGTGTCCTGAGAGGAACACCGCACTTGGCAAGGCTGCCACTGCTGCTGCAGCGACTAAGGGAGGAAAGCCGAAAGGGAAGATCTTTGTGATGACTAGGGCTGAGGCAGAGGCTGATCCAGATATTGTTGCTGGTATCTTTTCTGTTCTTGGCGCTGAGTGCCTTATTTTATTCGATACTGGAGCTTCTTTATCATTTATATCGACTCAGTTCGCCGACCGTTTAGCTCTTGAGTCTTCATTGGTCGAGGAGACTTCTATTTCCTTACCTTCTGGAGACGTGTTTTCCTGCTCTTCGTCCCATAGGGATGTTCTGATTATTATTGGTCAAGCCACATTTCCAGCGGACTTACTGATATTTCCTCTCGAGGAGTTTGACATTATCCTCGGTATGGATTGGTTATCGCGATACCATGCTCGCTTCGAGTGTCGCGACCAGAAAATCTGCTTGAGGAGTTCTTCAGGAGTTCGTGTTTCCTATAGGGGAACTCGCCCTCAAAGGGGTGTTCGTGTTATCTCTTTGATGAAAGCTTCTCATCTTCTTAGGAAGGGTTGCCAAGCTTTCCTGTGTGTTGTTACAGCTGCTAAACCATCGCTACCGAAGCTTGAGGATGTAGCCATTGTTCGTGAGTATCCAGATGTTTTCCCAGATGACTTGCCAGGGATACCGCCAGAGAGAGATGTGGAGTTTACCATTGAGCTTGTTCCAGGTACCGGACCGATTTCTAAGGCTCCTTACCGTATGGCTCCGCCAGAGTTGAAAGAGTTGAAGCAGCAATTGGAAGAGATGATCGAGAAAGGTTTCATTAGACCTAGTGCTTCTCCGTGGGGTGCTCCCGTTTTGTTCGTTAAGAAGAAAGATGGCTCCATGAGACTTTGCATTGACTATAGAGAGTTGAACCGAGTGACCGTGAAGAACAGATATCCTTTGCCTAGGATAGATGACTTGTTTGATCAGTTGAGAGGTGCTTCGAGGTTTTCTAAGATTGATCTTCGATCGGGTTATCATCAGATTCCAGTGAGAGAGCCTGATATTGCGAAGACTGCTTTTCGTACCAGATATGGGCATTTTGAGTTTGTGGTTATGCCATTTGGGTTAACTAATGCACCTGCCATCTTCATGGATCAGATGAACCGTACCTTCAGTGAGTATCTTGACACTTGTGTTGTGGTGTTTATCGATGACATTCTCATTTATTCGAAGACCGATGAGGAACATGCTGAGCATCTTCGATTGATTCTTGGGATATTGCGTCGTCAGAAGTGGTTTGCAAAGTTCTCAAAGTGCGAGTTTTGGCTTTCTAAGGTGGCATTTCTCGGACATGTTATATCTAGTGAGGGCGTTATGGTTGATCCCGCGAAGATTGAGGCCGTAGTTGACTGGGAAGATGTTGGAGAGATCCGTAGTTTCCTTGGATTGGCTGGTTATTATCGTAGATTTGTTGAGGATTTCTCTAGATTAGCCCGCCCGATGACTCAGTTGTTGAAGAAAGAAGCCAAATTTGTGTGGACCGACAAGTGTGAGAGTTCTTTCCAGGAGTTGAAGACCAGATTGACTTCCGCCCCCGTGTTAGCTTTGCCAGAGATCGGAGTTGACTTTGATGTGTATTGTGATGCTTCGATGTTAGGACTTGGATGCGTACTGATGCAGAGTGGTAAGGTGATAGCATATTCATCTAGACAGTTGAGAGTTCATGAGGTGAACTATCCGACACATGATTTGGAGTTGGCCGCAGTCGTTCATGCTTTGAAGATGTGGCGTCATTACCTGATTGGATCCCATTGCCGTATTTTCACAGATCACAAGAGTCTTAAGTACATTTTTACACAGAAGGACCTTAACATGAGACAGAGGCGTTGGCTAGAGTTGGTGAAAGATTACGACATCGAGTTGTTATATCATGAGGGAAAAGCCAATGTAGTTGCAGATGCGCTTAGCCGCAAGACTTCTCACTGGATGAGTGCCATGAGAGTATTTCCCGATGAGTTGTGTTCCGAGTTCCGGAAGCTGAGATTAGAGATGGTGGGTAGTGGTTTCGATTGGTTAGCCGCTATGACTGCCGAGCCGTCTTTATATTGGGAGATTCGCCAGAGTTTGCCTTCAGATGCCGATTTCAAGAAGTTCGAGGCTAAGATTTCGAGTGGTGTTGCACCTGACTTGGTGATTGATGCTGATGGTTTCCTTAGGTCCCGTGGTAGGATGTATGTTCCTGATGTGCCAAATTTGAGGAAGAAGGTTCTTGATGAGGCTCACTTGTCACCGTATTCCGTTCATCCAGGAGGAGAGAAGATGCACAAGGATTTGAGGCTTATGTTTTGGTGGCCTGGTATGAAGAAGGAGATCTTGGATTATGTTAGTAGGTGCTTGACTTGTCAACAAGTCAAGATAGAGCATAGGAGACCTGGTGGTTTGCTATAGCCGCTCCCCGTTCCTCAGTGGAAGTGGGAGTGTATATCTATGGACTTCGTTACAGCATTGCCTAAGACTGTGGGAGGCAAGGATGCGATTTGGGTTATTGTGGACCGTTTAACTAAGTGTGCCAGATTCGTGCCGATCAGAGAGACGTGGGATATGGATCGTTTAGCCAGGGCTTATATTGCTGAGATAGTCCGATATCATGGTGTCCCGAGGGAGATAGTTTCAGATCGAGATCCGAGATTTTGTTCCAGGTTCTGGAAGGCTTTGCAGGAGGCTATGGGTAGCCGTTTGTTGATGAGTACTGCTTTTCATGCCGCGACCGATGGTCAATCCGAGAGGACCATTCAGACACTAGAGGATTTGCTCCGCGCTTGTGCCCTTGATTTTCAGAGTTCTTGGGAGCAGTGTTTGCCGTTGGTAGAGTTTTCTTACAACAACAGTTATCATGCTTCCATTGGTATGGCTCCGTACGAGGCTCTTTATGGTAGGAAGTGCCGTAGTCCGATTTTTTGGGATCAGGTTAGTGACGTTCGTGACTTAGGACCGAACCAGTTAGCTGTTACTATTGACCAGGTTCAGCTTATCAGAGGTAGGATGAAGGCCGCACAGGACCGGCAGAAATCCTATGCTGATGTTCGCCGTAGACCCTTAGAGTTTGAGGCGGGTGACCGAGTCTTCTTGAGAGTTTCTCCGATGAAGGGCGTCAAAAGGTTTGGCGTTAAGGGCAAGTTGAGCCCTAAATATATTGGGCCATTTGAGATCGTGAAGAATATTGGTGCTGCTGCATATCGTTTGGACTTGCCTCCTAGTTTGGGCAAGGTTCATAGCGTTTTCCATGTTTCCCAGCTCCGTAAGTACATTAGTGATCCGAGTCATGTTTTGCCTAGAGAGATCGAGAACTTGGAGCCGAGTCTTGCTTTTGAGGAGCGTCCCGTGAAGATCCTAGATCGTCAGGATAGGAAGCTGAGGAGCAAGGTGGTGCCGCTAGTGAAGATCCTTTGGCGTTGCGGTGATGTTGAAGAGCAGACATGGGAGACTGAAGCATCGATGCGTATCGCGCATCCCTCTCTTTTCGAGTGAGGTATAGTTAGTTAGAACTTATCTTCGTTCGAGTTTCGAGGACGAAACTTTTTGAAGTTGGGGTGATTGTAACATCCCGTATTTTCGTAAAATCTAATTTAAGCATTTTAAATTATTTTAAGTAATAAAATAATATTTTAATAATTTAACTCGGAAGATTTTAATTTAAAAATTAAGATCCGTCTTAAGAACCTCAAGTCCTTAAGACGAATACAAACTTGGCAACATTTAAATATCCGACTTAAACATCCGTTCTATTTTATCCGACCCGTTTCATAATACGGAAAGGACACCTCATTGTACCCTACATATTTAATATGTCGACATCTTCATCCTTCAACATTTCATTTCCACTGTAAACATAAACTTCCTAAAACCTCCATAAACCTCTCCTTCTTTTGAGAAATTCTTCATCATCCGTTCATCGATTTGAGGTAACAACCACATTTTCGGAATCCTCATTCAATTTCCAAGTCATCTATCACTTCGGTTTCTCTTTTCCCCATTTCGAAAATCTGGCCTGTTTTGTACAAATTCCGTTTTTGTGTTCTTAAACCGGTTTTCTGTGTTTTCAGGCGAAGGATTTGACAACCCGGACATTGATAGCTTCATACTCGAGGAAGATCTTTAGCCGGATTAGCTTGAGAGGTGACGATAATGAGAAACTCGGCCTTTATGTGTATATTAGCATATTTGTTGTGATTTTTGTTTGGTTTCTGTTTTTGTTGATAAAGATTGATCAAGGGACTTAGTAACATGTTTAGGATGATGTTATTGTGAAGAATTCATGCTTGAATCGATTGTTATGTGTTCTTAAGCATATTTTCAGTTTTTCTCATTTTGCGACGGATACATGTTAAATTCGTTTGAGGATTGTTATGGGACTTACTTGCTGATAGATTAGTAGTATTTGGTGTTTGATATTGTTGGGTAAACATCTTGTGTAGCAATTTTGAAGTTTGTAGGTCGTTTAATGAAGTTTTCATCATGTTGCGTTTTTGCGATTTTGGTTACAGGCTCTCTGAGCCGGTCGACCGACCGGCCGCCGGTCGACCGGCTGGGGGAGCATCTTGGTGTTTCTTGCGTTTTGAGAAAAGTGGCCTAGGACTGCCAGCCGGCCAACCGGCTGCCTGCCGACCGGCTGGTAGTCATTTTGCCTTGTGTTTTGTTGCGAAGAACTTAGAATAGGAAGGGAGCCCAGCCGATAGACCGGCCGCCTGCCAGCCGGCTGGGAGTGCATTTGGGGATGGTGACGAGTCTTTGTGTGAGACTTGGGAGGGTCTTCCCAGCCGGCCGACCGGCTGCCTGCCGACCGGCTGGGAACCCTTTTTCTTGAGTTCTCGGTTTTAAGAGGAAAGGAGCTGAGTGGGTCACCAGCCGGCCGACCGGCTGCCTGCCGACCGGCTGGGGACCCCTGTAAGCTAATTTTGAATTTGAATTTGTAAATCGTTCGTAACTTTCAAACGGTTAATCGGTTTTAATTGAAACTCGTTTTGTATAACCGTAATATGTATTTGAGGTCCCCGGAGGATGGGCAACATTGTATTTGGGTTCGGGAATGGAGTAAGGATAGAGACCCCCCGGTCGGGTAACCGAAAGGGAAACCGGCTCTCCCTCAACTTAGTTCCCGGGGTCAATTAAGTGTTGATTAGAGGTTAAGGAAAGTAGAACTATAGATTAGTTCATAGACTTTGGTTGATATTGTATTGATGCGTATTAAGTTATGCCTTAAGCTGGCCTCTGAACTTAATACGTGAGTTGTTTGTCATATATGGGGATATGCCTTAAGCTGGCCTCTGAGCCCTATATGTGTATGTTTGTCGTGTCTGGAACATGCCTTAAGTTGGCCTCTGAGTTCAGACATGTGTGATAGTGATCGCGTTGGAACATGCCTTAAGTTGGCCTCTGAGTCTGACGAGTAGAGCAGCTGCACAACGGGGTAGCTAAGGAACTGACACCTTGCCCGGAGTGCAGATGTTTGGTGCTAGAACATGCCTTAAGTTGGCCTCTGAGTTTAGTACCTTGTGATGTGGTGAAGGGACATGCCTTAAGCTGGCCTCTGAGTCCTTTACTTTTGGATGCTAGTCTATGCCTTAAGTTGGCCGCTGAGTCTAGTGTCTTGCTGATTGGCAGGTCCATGCCTTAAGTTGGCCTCTGAGTCCTTGCTTGCTGAATGTTTGGTGTCTAGGTTATGTCTTAAGTTGACCGCTGAAGCTTTTCACTTGCTGAACGTTTTGGTATTAGGTTATGTCTTAAGTTGACCGCTGAACCTTTTACTTGCTGAATTTATCTGCTTGCCTTGAGTGGGTACGTGTCAGATATAGATATCGATAGCATTGAGTAAATGTATATCTGTTGAGTTATGGTTTGATCATCCAAGGCATTGGGTGACTCTTAGTTCGGTTTCATAAATAGTTGGATTGAAAGACCCCCGACTGGGTAACTAGTAGGGAAACCGGCTCTCCTTCCTAACTGTTTATGAAGTTGGTTGAGAGCCGTGCATTGTAATCGCATGATAGTAAGAGATCAGATGATGAGATGTTTATGCTTCACATGTTGTTATATGTTGGAGTATTCTGTATTGTTTTATGTGTTACGTGTTGTCACAAAAGGTGGCTAGGAGAACTCTAGTCACTCCCCATTGATTGTGGCGTACATGTTTTCATGTATGTAGGTACATGCAGGTTGGAGATGGGTTCACGAGAGGGCTAGCGAGTGATGATCCTGCTGTCATCATATGACTTACCTTACATCGCATAGCTAGACTCTTATACTTTTGTTACATTTGTTTTGGTGCCTGTAGGGATGTTCCATCCCAGGCTGATGTATATATTTGTTTCCGATACTTAGAACTGTTACTTATCTATTTTGGTTTTATTCCAGTTTCAGTTTCTGTTTCAGTTTAAGACTTCTCGCATGTTGATTAGTTTACTTTAAAAAGTTTAAATTCCGCTGCATTTTTGGTACTTTTGTGTGTTTATATTTCCGCTTTCGCGAGGGCTTTTACAATTCGATAATATTCCATAAACGTAAATATTAATATACATATTAAATATTAATATTCCATAATCTAATGGCTATGACAATTTTTACCTAAATACAGAGTCCTAAATAAAGAGTTTCAGGGTGTTACCAAATCATATTCCATATTAATATTACTTATATACATAGTTTTACCTCCTACAGAGTTCCACTTGATAAGAACTATCCCCGAATTATAAATAGACTTCAAGCCGTGTAATACACAGTACCTGCATCAACAATTTATTATTCAGCCGTAATACACACTACCTGCTATCATACCTCAACAATTATTCATATCAAATGGCTATGACAAGTTTTATGACAAGTTTTTTTGACTATTAGCGACCTCAAGTACGGGGTTCGCGTTACTCAGATCAACGTACGAGTGGTACACAAATGGGAGAGACCTGAATTAGCTTTCAAAAACAAAAAATTTGAAAAAAATCAGAAACTTTTAACAAAAAGAAACTCGATGCAATAAAGTTGCTATTTGTGGATTTCAAGGTTTGTCTTTATTCTACAATAATTTTATACGACCGTACAAGCCACATCATAAGGATTAGTATAGGTATAAAAGAAGAGTAACTTATTGGTGTTCTTTGCAGCAGTTAATAGCTATTCGAAAATTAGTGCATCAGGAAATTCACCTTTTGACCGAATATATCTTATATTCAAACATCCCGTTAAAATGTAATTCGTTCGAATAATGAGAATTGCTATATATTGAAATGAATATACCTCCGTCGTCTTTAAAAATAAGTGTACACAACCCCATGATTTTTCACGGGTGTTACACTAGTTCTCTCTTAAAATAGCGCCCAAAATCAACTTAAATTAACAACTAATATAATAAATATACCATACCCAAATATTTTTGATATTTTAAAATATAAAATCGAAATTCTCTCCTAAAATTGCGCCTAAAATCGACTTCAAAATAGCAACTAATATAGTAAAATATTTTGTGAGATGATTCTGACATCTCGTATATTCGTATATAACTTTTGATTACGTCAAAGTAAGAAAATAATCTTCTACTTCCTCCGTTTCAATAATATGTTTATCTCTTTCCCTCTAAAAATAAAGAAAATGTACATATTTTTCAGAAATTTGCAAGGTGGAATTCCCGAAACATTGATTTCAAAACTCCACACATAAAAATAAATTTGAAATAGAAGAAAATAGTCCATAAAAATCCGTACAACAATTTTTCACACGTAAAGGTAATGTACGTACCCACTATATATATGGCCAAGAACATAAATCGTAATTCATTCTAATATACCATCAAAATATACAATAATTATACAAATTCTCAAGTATTTTTTTATCATTATTATTTGTTGCAAGTAATCTTGGTTGCGCAAATGGCTCCCTCTTCCCCCCTCGACAAGTTAAATCCAACCATTTTTATTCTTATTGCGTTACCACCAGTTCAGGTCACTAGCGCTGAGAACAACGCTTCAGTCCCGGTGTAAAATAGGATGAAGGAAGTTAAATGGCATTTACGAAGTTTATGCATGTAATAAATGAGGGTTAACCCAATAAAAACACCTCTCATATTGTATGACGGTCTGATTCTATAATTTGTGATCATATATATGCAAACCACAATTTGCATTTTTATAATTCTTATGTATTGTGTACATTAATATATATGTTAAATCGTGTTGTATTCGGTCCAAAATTTACAACATATAAGAGGATGATATAATAAACCGACCAATGATAATCCAAGAATAGGTTTAAGTAGAGTGTTTTAATTTGTTAAATAAATTACTAGGATTTCTTATATAGTTGCATGGAAACCTGCAACTACTGCTAGGTTCGCATTGGTAAACCCTTGAAGAAATGATACCCTACAAATCATGTACATATATTAGGCGAATCACCTCTCTGATACAACAAATTGACAAATTCATACATAAATAATTTTCTGACGACTTTCAATATAATAATGTCTTTTGAATGAAATAAAATTAGCTGTCATAAATTACTAGGATTTTGTTTTCATACAAGCTATGTTACTTATTAAAAGAGTTGAAACGATGGAGTTGTAACAAATTACTAGGATTTTGTTTTTATTAAAGTACTAGTTTTAGAACCTTGTATTGTACGGGTGGTGGCAAAAACTATTATTAAAATAAAAGTTACGTTCTATTTTGATTTAGTAAATTACTAAATTATAGTAAATATTGAAATCAACGCAAAACATAAAATCTTACACAAAAATTTATCATTTAGAGAAAATTCTAGGCAAAATTATTTATTCTTTAACACAACAATTATATTAGAATCTAACAAATGACAATTGCTTACATTCACAAGTAAATATTTATCTCTTTGTTAACATTAATTCTTACAAAATCAACTACAAATATATTATTACGATCAAAATCTCTCTTATACACGTAATACATAGTTAACCAGCCTAAATTTTAATGAATAATCAAATAAATATATTGTACCCAAATATCTTTGATATCTTAAATTATCAAACCGAAATTCTCTCATAAAATTGTGCCCAAATCAACTTAAAATTAACAACTTTTTATAATTCCAAATTGAATATTTTTTATATGTTAAAATATTGTACCGAATAATTGTCTCCTAAAATTGCGCCCAAATCAACTTAAAATTAGCAACTAATATAATAAAGATAATGTACCCAGATATTGTTGATATGTTAAAATATCAAACCGAAATTTTCTCCTAAAATTGCGCCCAAAATCAACTTAAAATTTGCAACTTATATAATAATGATAATCTACCCAAATATTGTTGATATGTTAAAATATCAAACCGAAATTTTATTCTAAAATTGCCCCCAAATAAACTTAAAATTAGCAACTAATATATTAAATATACTGTACCCAAAATATTTTTGATTTGTTAAAATATCAAACCGAAATTCTCTCTTAAAATTACGCCCAAAATCAACTTAAAATTAACAACTAATATAGTAAATATACTATACCCAAATATTTTTGATATCTTAAAATATCAAACCGAAATTCTGTCTTAAAATTGCGCCCAAAATCAACTTAAAATTAGCAAGTTTTTATGATTCCAAATTGTTTTGTAATTGAATTGTTTAGTTTTTTTAAAATAGAGAGTATGACACGTGGCGTTTGAATGTGTTCTGACACATGGCGATCAGAGAGGTAGGCGGTGTTTGTTTTAATATAATACTAGTTTTAGAACCCGTGCACTGCACGGATGGTAACGTAAATTGATATTTTGAGTTTATCTTAAGTAATATATTTTTTGGACCGAAGGGGTAATGTTATGAGTATATTTTACACGGTATCGTCCATCTTTTTCTATTTGATAAAGTGCAACTATATATGAAAAGACACGATCACCATACAATGGTATCGAGTCAACCATTCAAATACGACACTTGTGCCTCAGACGCAACATAAATAGAAACTCGTTAATAAAAGTATATTTTAAATATTTTTATATGAAATATATTAATAACCTAAAATTATTAGTAGATTCTATGTTTATACTTATATTGATATCACTCGTAAATAATATAATACCTTGTATATGGGTCGAGTTAAATTCATTTTTTGACAATCAAATAAACTTCAATTCAAAAAGTTAAATATGAATCTTAAAAGACTAAAATTATAAATATATAGATTCGTAATGAAAAATATTTTCTAAAATTTATCCAAAGATTTTTACCCCTTCTAAAATTAACAATGTAAATTTATAACATATAAAATAATAATGTTTAACTTTATTTAAAAGGGTTAAATATGAAGTTTCTTTTATCAACATAATAATAGATACCTCAAAATAGAACAAAACAACAAACTAATAGGAATTTATTATAGAAATAAATGAATTATTTTTAAAACATGAATCAGAAAGATAAAATAAAAAAAAAATTAAAACACATACTCTTCTATTGATTCCAACAGACACTTTCCCTTTATCCTCCTGTTTTCTAATCAAGATTCTAGAAGGTTCACCGAAAATACAATACACCACCGTTTCCCTTCCTCCTTCTTTTTCACTCTCTTTTTGATTTTCATACTCAAATTTCAATTCAAATAAATTCCCCCAATTTTATGACGATCAACGTCTTACCCTAGTGATCTTAATTTTAATTTCAATTTTAATTCTGCAGGTTGGAGATATCAAAGCTTCGCTCATCGTCGATGTATGATTAAAGTAGCAAGTAATCGGTAACATACTTTAATATAATTTGTTAAATATTTGCTCTTTTGTTAATCTAATTCGCCATGATTAGAATGCTCCTGTAATATGAAAAAAAAAAATATAAGTTTCGCATTATATTGGATATAAGATGACAAAATCGTTTAGGTAGTTATCTGTCCGAGCAAGAGAAAGTGAGGTTTTCTTTTCATATATGATATGATATGATATAAGGCTGACTAATTAATGAAATAGTTTTTCTCAATTTTTTATTCACATAATCAAAACTTAAATATACAAAAGAGTTAATTCGTCTCAATCCAAATCAATTGTCTATTTCAATTATTAAACGTAATGGGATGGTAAAAGTATTGGTTAAAATATTGTTTTCTTTACTATTTTATTAATATTGTATTTTTTTTTAGGGTTAAAAAATATCAAAGTGATCTATAATATGAAGTATTAGTAATAGTTGGGCCTCAACCATCGCGATAAGGTCATCTATCATTAATATTCTTAATACCCTCCCCTACTCAAATGTCCATTGAGTTTGAAGAGTGGTTAGCTTGCACAGACTCCCCTATAACGTGTGCTGCAGTGCCGTCTCCGAGATTTTGGGGGGCCTGTGCGAAATTTTGAATGAGACCCTCTCTTTTAGTTTTTTGTTTGAATGTCGTAAAATCGTTATTAAAATAAACGATGTTATATATTATAAACAATAGTAAATTATTTAAATGTTAAATTTTAAGATTAAACTATCCAAAATATATGAACATATATATTTGCTTGCCAAAAGAATAGTATATTATCCCATATCGGAAGAATAGTGTGGGAGACACAACTGAACAACTTGGTCTATCGATTTAATTTGGTCGATGAGTTGATCTATCGACCAAATTAAGTCGATAATCTGGTCTATCGACTTAATTTGGTCGATGAGTTGGTCTATCGATTTAATTTGGTCAATGAGTTGGTCGATCGACTTATTCTAACGTTCGTTTCAGCACTGGTCTTTACTTACGTTGTTACGCATAGGATTCTTCTTAGTTATTAAGAAATAGATGTTGGACAATATGGACATTATTACTAAATAATATTCAGATTTATTACTATTGATTATTGGTTTTATGACCATAAATTTCATATCTTATGGTATCCTAAGCGAAGGTTAAGAGTCTCCTCTACACTATATAATTTCCCTTCCATACATCAGAAATGACACACACAAATTATTCACCAAAACACTTATATACAATTCTTCTATTTTATCAAATATTTCTGAGAACAATTTCCACTTCTGTCTTTGTTGTGCTACAAAGTTCGGAAGGAGGCGTTAACCATGTAATCGGTGACCAAAGAACCCAAGGAGCACCTCTGTGGGGGTCTGACTGATTTAGGGCAGTGTCTTACACGGCGTCTCAATTAAGCTTATTTCTAATCAGTTTTGTTCTTATTCCTTCAGTATCTGATCCGAAACCATACTTCGGATCGGATATTCGATCCGAAAATCCAAGATTTCATTATCCATGATCTGATCCGAAATGATCGGGTATCCGAAATTTAGTATCCGAAACTATCCGAAAATTTCGGATCAATTATCCGATATCCAAGATCCGATCCGTGCAAATATATATTGTCAAAACTGTAATAAAAAAGAAAAATAGCGTAATATTAATTTCATTCGATATACATTACAAAACATAAACACGCTACCTACCAAGGAAAACTAGCGTAATAGTTCGCTAAATACAAAGACAGATTTCCATATACATAACATTCCGAGCATAATAGTCCGCCAAATACGGATCGGAAATGAAATTAGCTAGTGTTATTTAACATTTATGGATCAAACCTCGGATACGGATCGGATATTAAACGGATATCGGGTATTCGATCCGATATTTGATATCTGATCCGATAACTTTCGGATATCGGATATCCAAATATTTAAGCATGATATCCGTATCTGATCCGATATCCGAATATTTCGGATACGGGTATCCGAACCGAACCACATTTCGGATCAGATATTCATTATTTTGGATCAGATACGGATCGAATGTCGGATGAATTCGGATCATCGATTTTTTTTCTCAACCCTAATTCATTCGTACGTAGTTGTCGAATAGTAAAACAAACAACTAGAAAGCACATAGAAAATCAAGGGACTTAAATACTTAATTCCCTTTTTTGTAAACTTATAACCAAACGTTCTTTTAATAAATGTTTAATTTGGTAAATATTTGGAATATGTTGAATGAAAATGAGATATTATATACATTAACATTACTGAAAAAAAAAGTGTAAAATTAGATAACATGAGCTGAAGACTATTTATGGAATTCAGTTATCGTCTGTACAAGTTAAAGAACCATTTCGTTAACTCTCACCTTCAAATAAATTGGAAAAGAGCACGTGTTTCTTCACCTTTAAGCACATTGTACACGTCTGTAATGTGTATAGTTGCACAAGGGATACAATTTGATACGTAAATCATGAGAGCCATATATTTTTATGGTCTCCGATTATAAACAAATAAACAAGACGGAGAAAGTATATATATATATATATATATATATATATATATATATATATATATATATATATATATATATATATATATATATATATATATATATATATATATATATATATATATATATATATATATATATATATATATATATATATATATATATATATATATATATATATATATATATAGAATTGGGATCCTATGAGAACCACCAATATAATGAGAACCGTGAGAACTCTACCTTACAGACTTTTTAGAAAAAAATTAATGACATATTTGGATTCGGCATGGAATTTTAAGGCTAGAGTACATATTTCTTAGTCTAGAAAATATATACTAGTGACGGAAATCAAGGTGAGATACGTTTTATTAATTTTCATGCACCTACTACCGATTTTTACGCATCTATCATTTTTCATGCACCTAGAACTCGTTTTAATGCACGTACAGCCTCTTATTTCATGCACCTAGTAATCATTTTCATGCATGTAAAAAATTTCATGCACGTAGTGGTTGTTTTCGTGCATTTATAGCCATTTTAGTACGCCTAATTGTATTTTCGTACACTAAGTATATATTTTGTTAATTAAATCAATTTTTTTTGTTTATTGATACTAAAGTGTGTATTTGAATAAGTTAAACTAATGGTAAATGATCCAACGAAACATTCGAAGCGAGAGATGGTGGAGATTTAGTGAGGGTTCTCATGGTTCTCATTATATGGGTGGTTCTCACCGGATCCCGACCCTATATATATATATATATATATATATATATATATATATATATATATATATATATATATATATATATATATATATATATATATATATATATATATATATATATAGACTTGGGATCCGGTGAGAACCACCTTACAATGAGAACCTTGTGAGAACTTTACCTTACGGACTTTTTTTAAAAAAATTAATGACATAATTGGATTCGTCATGTCATTTTATAGCTAGAGAACATATTTCTTGGTCTAGAAAATAAATACTAGTGACGGAAATCAAGGTGAGATACGTTTTATTTATTTGCATGCACCTACTATCTATTTTTTCGTATCTATCATTTTTCCGCCACTAGTATTTATTTTCTAGACCAAGAAATATGTTCTCTGGCCATAAAATTCCATGCCGAATCCAATTATGTCATTAATTTTTAAAAGAAAACTCCGTAAGGAGGAGTTCTCACCGGTTTTCATCGTAAGGTGGTTCTCACCGGATCCCAACCCGACATAGGGTTATATAGTGATATTGTTTTATATAGTGTTATATAGTAAGGTGGTTCTCACCGGTTTACATAGGGTTAAAAAATTTCGTGAAAAAAAGTTTTGGAAAAAATTTCGTGATATTGTTTTATATAGTGCGTGATATTGTTTTATGTGATATTGTATTAAAAAGATTGTGATATTGTAGACTTTGTAGTGTAAAAAAAAAGTGATACTCTAAATGGACTCATGGACTCAAATATTTAGGTGGACTCACCGGATCCTGCCTCTATATAGAGGCAAGATCCGGTGAGAACGACCATTCGGCGCATACGGTGAGAACGACTCTCCTCCATTAGATGAGAGTTAATTGAAAGGCTAAGATTAAATTTTAAATTAAACCAAGGGAAATTTAGGGCTTTTTTATTCCTACAAAACAAACTAAAACTTTCCAACATAGACAATATTTGATTGGAAAACACTGTTGTTTTCCTTCCCTTTTATTGTACCGAAAGTTCGAAACAAATGCAGTGTATTAAAATGTCAAGTTGCATATATTCTGTCTCTGCAGGTAGGAGTTGATCACTTAAAATTTAAACAATAAATTTTGGGTATTGGCTTCTATCTCTTAGGGAAGGCTTGGTAATCACTATGATTGCCACACACTAAAATATTTTTACGCAAACTGTGCGGTGTGAAGTTGTACTCTAGGATCCTTGATAAACGTTTGTTTGGCAATTTATAATTGTTTTCCTTATTTCTGTAAACAAAAAATGCATTTCCGTCTCTTATAGGTTAACAGAAGTTAGAAAACCTTTGAAAGTTTGAAGACAATGTTGAGGTTAATAGTTTTCTTGATGTTTTTGTTGCGCAGGACCATCGGCAATTTGATCAACGATATTATGAATATCTGGACAGTTTCCGTTCCCCAAATGGACCAATTTATCTACTCCGTCAGAAAATGTATCTAGGTTTAAGTAAAAAAAAAAATGTATCTACTCCGTTAAAAAATGTATCTATTCTGTTAAAAAATGTATCTAGTTATATGTAAAACGTAAAAAAAATGTATCTACTCCGTCAAAAAAAAATATATCTACTCCGTACAAAAATATATTTACGTTTATGTAAAAAAAGTAAAAAAAAAAATGTATTTACTCCTTCAAAAAATGTATCAAGGTTTATGTAAAAAAAGTAAAAAAATGTATCTACTCCGTCAAAAAATGTATCTAGGTTATACGTAAAAAAGTAAAAAAAAATGTATCTACTCCGTCAAAAAAAAATATATCTACTCCGTCCAAAAATATATTTACGTTTATGTAAAAAAAGTAAAAAAAAAATGTATTTACTCCTTCAAAAAATGTATCTAGGTTTATGTAAAAAAAGTAAAAAAATGTATCTACTCCGTCAAAAAATGTATCTAGGTTTACGTAAAAAAGTAAAAAAAAATGTATCTACTCCTTCAAAAAAATGTATCTAGGTTTATGTAAAAAAAGTAAAAAAAAATGTATCTACTCATTCAAAAAATGTATCTAGGTTTATATAAAAAAAGTAAAAAAATATGTATCTACTTCGTCAAAAAATGTATCTAGGTTTACGTAAAAAAGTAAAAAAAATGTATCTACTACTTCAAAAAATGTATCTAGGTTTATGTAAAAAAAGTAAAAAAAATGTATCTACTCTTTCAAAAAATGTATCTAGGTTTATGTAAAAAAAGTAAAAAAAAAATGTATCTACTCCGTCAAAAAATGTATCTAGGTTTACGTAAAAAAGTAAAAAAAATGTATCTACTCCGTCAAAAAAATGTATATAGGTTTACGTAAAAAGGTAAAAAAAAGTATTTACTCCGTAAAAAAATGTATCTAATTTTATGTAAAAAGGTAAAAAAAAAAAAATTATCTACTCCGTCATAAAATCTATCTAGAATGTGGGTTGTGGGTATTTCTTAACCGTTGATTGTGTTTTAATCCAACGGACGTGACTCGTTCTCACCGTATGCACCGTATAATCGTTCTCACCCGATCCTATATATATATATATATATATATATATATATATATATATATATAGACATTTATCACTACAAAACAGTGCTCTCTTTGCGACGGAATTTTCCGTCGCAAAAAGGGTGAAATCCGTCGCAAATCATGTTTTTGCGACGGATTTGCGACGGACTGCATCTGTCCCATTTTTTTGTCGCAAAATGTTAATTTGCGACAGATTTTTCCGTCGCACACTATTTGCGACGGATTGACCCCATTTTGCGACGGACTAACCTTGACCAAAAGTCAAGGTCAGTCAAGATTTGCGACGGAATTTCTGTCGCAAATGGTCCTCTTTGCGACGAATTTTCCGTCGCAAATCTTGACTGACCTTGACTTCTGGTCAAAGTCAGTCAAGATTTGCGACGGAAAATCCGTCGCAAAGAGGACCATTTGCGACGGATTTTCCGTCGCAAATCTTGACTGACCTTGACTTTTGGTCAAGGTTTGCGACGGAATTCCGTCGCAAATTGAGACATTTCCGTCGCAAATGCCTGTATGATTTTCGGGTTTCAGCCGTTTTTCCAGCTCCCCATTTCCATTGAAATGATTTATTTTTTCCCTTTTGCATGATCTGTAAACCTGCAATTTCAGAAAAACAACCCAGCAACAAAAACTTGTCGGAGACAAGGGTTTTAAAACGTCTTTTCATAACTAATAAGAAAGTTTTACAAATGATAATCCTACTAAAAACTAAACATAGTCCGCGGTACATCAACTAAACAACCTAATGAAATCTATCTAACGGTCGTGTCGGTGGGTTGTGGGGTGGCGAAATGACTGGCCGCCCTAGCGTTGTCGCCGCCATCATCGTCAAAGTCGCGTCTCGGCTGAGAAAAGCCTCCCGGGTTGCAGCTCTGAGTAGTGAACTCCCCCCGCTGACTTAAGAACTCTTCAATTGCCTTTAGCCTTTGGGATGTCTCGAGATCACGTTCTCTTAGCTGAGCATTCTCTCGAAGAACTCTGCCGACGATACCTGCAATGAATAGTCAAACATGATATTATATTCATTTAGTAAATGGTTAAATAATTGGTTAGTCTTAATTTTTAATAAACTATAAAATACAAACCTGGAGTGTATGATGATTGGGTCCCAGCACTTGAGTGACGACGACGCTCGTAAATGACTGGGGCTGCATTTCCCATACCGAGTATCAACCCTTTCTTGTTGAAACCGCCTACTTCTTCGAAGTAGATCTCGTTGTCGTCGATATCTTGCTCCGGGATCCCTTCACTTATCATTTTGTTCTTTCTTGAAAAAACTTTTTCCTACAACACAAAAATAAAATGTTACTAGTATACGTTAATTAATTAGTAAACCAAATTACTAAAATATAAAGAAAAGTTTCTGTTAACTTACAAATAGTGCTTTGGGTTTCGTTGATAGCCAACCCTTCTTGGGATGTTTTTTTGTCTTCTCAAGCAACTTCAAGGCCGATGGTACATCACTCCCATCTTCTCCAGCCTGCAATTTAAATCCAACCACACTTGTTGAAAAAAACATTCAAGATTATCAAAGGGTGAAAATTATTGAAGACAAGAAAAAGTGAAGTAAAAACTAAACAATTACCATTTCATCCATCATCTGTAGGGTGTTTTTACGACCCATAATGTGAGTACCTAAGGCCTTGCCCTTTTCGGTACTTCCCGACATCCGGTTGGTCTTGTTTTTGTCGGATTTCTCTTGGAATTTTGGATTGTCCTTTCTACCCTTCAGTTCTTCAAAAATATCCGCCGGTATCCACTGCGGCCTTTTCTCCGCTGGTTTCTGCATAGCGTAGTGGATTCTTTTGCGAAGGCGGTCTTTCATCATGTCTTCCCACGCCGACCTAACCGCTGCTCTATCACGAGGGTGAAAGGTAACTTTTTTCTGTATCAAGAAAAAAATAGTTAAATAAATATGAAACAATAAATAGGTAATAAATAATAAAACGGAAATAGGTAGTAAACAGTTAATAAATACCTCAAACCAATTCCACCACTCTTCCTTAATGTAATCCGACGCTTCTGACCAGTTGGGCGCATACTCCTTGTAGTTGCAAATAATGGTCTGTGTTATAAGATTAGAAACGTCTTTGTCACTGAACCTGAAAAAGAGTTAAATGTGAAAATAAAATAGTCAACAAGTAATCATATTATAATCAATATATTCATATATATAATCAATTATCCGTAAACAAATAAGATACTTACCACTTGGCGCCTTCGTAATCAGTCGGATCGAGGTGTACTCGATGTGTAGGCGGCTGAGTCTCAGGTACAATCTCGTCCTCATCATGATTAGCTCCCGATCGTCCTCCCTCAGGCTGACGACTACCACCACCTCGTCGTCTTCCGCCCGGCATATTATTATCAAACTAATATAGCAACAATTAGAAAGAAATGCTTTACGTAATTAAAAACTTGAATAATAAGATTAATAAGATAATTTCATTGACATTAAGCCATACGGCATCTACAATAATTTCAACAAATACAAGATTATCGAATCTAATAGATAGTAGTCCTAATCATCATCATCATCACTTGAACAATTTATTCCTACATCCTTACAAAGAGAATCTATAATATCTTCATCTTCATCCTCATCCTCATCCTCATACTCATCCTCATCCTCATCCTCAACCTCGTCCTCGTCCTCATCCTCATGTCGCCTCACTGTCACAATTTGAATGTATTCTGGTTCCTCCACAATTTCATCTTCATCTTCTTCTTCTACTTCAATTGGTGACAGTATTGTTTCACCATTAGTAACATTTTCTTGAAAGAAAGATTCATCAACGGGGGCATCGACATGTGATCTAGCCTTGGTTTTGAATACCGCTGACCATTGACTTTGATCCTTTTTTATACCTGGATAAGGACTATAGTAAACTTGTTCCACTTGATATGCCAACACAAATGGGTCGTACTTTGCAAATTTTCTACTCCGGTTAACATCCACAAGCTTATATTCCTTATGCACTTGCATGCCTCTTTCGGAGTTATCTAGCCAACTACATTTGAACAAAATGACTTTGTAAGTGCTTTGTGGGCCTGTATAAGTCATTTCAACAATTTCGTCAAGGGTCCCATAGTAGTCAGCTCCTTCAGTGGAACTCACACAAACTCCATTGTTAATTGTGCATTTTTCCAAATCTTTTCCTTGAATGAAAGCTCGAAATTTGTAGCCATTGATGGAATAGCGTTTCCATGTTCTGACTCTTCTTGAGGGACCATTTGCTAAGGCAATTAGAACTGGATCTTCTATATTAGTAACCTGAGATCTAAACCATCTGGGAAATCTTGTTTCATATTTTTCCCAAACATCATTGCCTACGACACATTCAGGATGTTCTCTCATGATATAATTTTCAAACAACCTATATTCAAATTAGGGGAATTATTAATTTTTGAACAACTAATAATTATGAATTCAAGTATAAGAATTTAGATTCACCACTTACACTTCGTTTCGTTTCAATTCATCAGAATCGCAGTTCGATAAAACGTAGAGGTGTGCACGCTCATATTCGTTATCCTCTAAAAACCTTTCACGACACTTTCCAGAAGTTGTGCCATCATGATCTTGAAATATCTCAGGCAAGTTAGATTGTGTCGGCTTTTTCGAACCAACGTCAAGGTCCTTTGCCTTGGTGTCTATATGATCTTCAAAGTATAGGGAACATAAATTTGCTATTTCCTCAATTAAATATGCATTACATATAGACCTTTCAACATGAGCTTTATTTTTGATTTTCTTTTTCAAATGATTCAAAAACCTACAAACAAATTAATTTAGAATGAAAAATATGATGAAAAATATGTATTATGTAATATAAAGAATTGAATAAGGATGATATTACCTCTCGAAAGGATACATCCACCTATATTGCACAGGACCACCCACTTTTACTTCATAGGGCAAATGAATAGGTAGGTGTTCCATTGAGTTGAAAAAAGAAGGTGGAAGGATTTTCTCTAATTTGCAGATAATCTCCGCAATGTTATTTTCGAGACTTGTAATTTTTTCAATCTGTACTGATGAAGTACACAAATCTCTGAAAAACTGACTAATTTCAGTTATGGCATTCCACTCATTTTTTGGAAGAAGATGTCTCAAAGCAACTGGGAGTAATCGCTCCATGAAGACGTGACAATCATGACTTTTCAAACCGTGTATCTTCAATTCATTCATATCGACACACCTTCTCAAATCTGAAGCATAACCGTCGGGAAACTTCAGTTTGTATACCCATTCACATAGGACCTTCTTTTGTTCCTTTTTCAAAACGACCGAATCCCCTTTTCTTCTACTCGAACAAAGAAGTAACATGTCTTTCTCTGCATTTGAGTTTAATTTCGTTTTTCCTTTCACGTCCATGACAGTGTTAATTATTTGCTCGAAGAAATTTTTCTCAATATGCATGACATCAAGGTTATGTCGAATTAGTAGCGTGCTCCAATAGGGAAGCTCCCAAAAGATGCTTTGTTTCCACCACCCAATCCGTTTCCCTTTAAGCAAATTCAGTTCACGTTCAGATCCATCCACAATTTTCGGTAGATGTTTGACACAATCCCATACTTCATTGCCTGTTAACCTCTTCGCAGCAACATCGTGCTCAACTTTCCCTTTTCTAAAATGCACCTTATCGTTACGAAAAACATGATTACTGTCTTAAAACTGTCGATGACAATCAAACCAACTCCATTTTTTGCCATGTTGTAGCCAAATTGACTTAGTCTCATTTTTCATACAATATGGACATGCATGCTCACCTTGAGTTGTCCAACCAGATAACATGCCATATGCAGGAAAGTCGTTGATCGTCCATAGGAGTGCGGCTCTAAGATCAAAGTTTTGCTTCAGGGAAACGTCATAGGTTAAGATCCCCGTCTCCCATAATTGCTTCAACTCGTGAATAAGAGGCTGCAAATAGACGTCAAGGTTTTTTTTTGGATTGTGGGGACCGGGAATAAGTAATGTTAAGAGCATAAACTGTCTTTTCATACAAAGCCAGGGTGGTAAATTGTATGGAGTAAGTATCACCGGCCAACATGAATATTGCTTCCCGAATTGACTAAACGGTGCGAAACCATCAGTGCAAAGTCCAAGACGGACATTCCTAGGCTCAGATGCAAAATCAGGATGCAGCCGGTCAAACTGTTTCCAAGCCTCCCCGTCACTTGGATGAGACATTGTTCCACTAACACGAGGGTTTTCATAATGCCAACGCATTTCGCACGCGATGTGCTTTGTGGCATAAAAGCGTTGCAACCGTGGTCCTAATGGAAAATAAGTTAAGAACTTTTCGGGAACTCTTTTGCCATTTGCATTTTTCTCTAATTTGTACCTATTCGTACCACATTTTCTGCACTTATCAAGGTGAGCGTCGTCCATCCAGAAAAGCATACATCCTACCGAGCAGGCATCTATCTTCTGATGGGGAAGTTGAAGAGCTTTAAGAACTTTTTTGGTTTCGTAGTAGTTACGCGTCATAAGATTATTTTCAGGAATCATATCTCCGATATATGACGCAAAACCATCTACACATTTTTCAGCTAAGTTGAATTCACATTTTAAAGTGATCAACCTTGAAGCCGACTGTAGCAATGTCATACGACTTCCTACATAAAGAGGTTGTTCGGCATGTTTTAGCATTTGGAAAAAAGCTAATACATTAGGATTTGGAGATTCATCGACAACCTCGGCGTTTAGAGCATCTTCCCTAATTTGATCAATGCTATCGCGTAACGCATCTTCTACCATATCTCTATAAGGATTGTCGGAGTGCATTGATGAGCTTCCCTCTTCCTCAACGGAGAATTTCTCTCCGTGACACACCCAATCGTAGTAGTTATCACAAAACCCTCTCAAACCAAGGTGTTTCCGTACTTCTTGCTCAACTAAATACTTTGTATTCTTACACTTATAACATGGACACCTAATTTCTCTATTCCTAACGTATTCGTCTTGTTGCTTAACATAGTTAATGAATTCATTAACACCAATTACGAAATCCTGCCTTATTTTTTTCCTAGAATCCAACCTTTCATACATCCATTTTCTTTCTAATCTCTTCATAGTAAATCTACATATTTTAACAAACAATAACAACAACTAATTAACAACAACAATTAAATAACAACAACTACATATATATATATATATATATATATATATATAACAACAACTAACAACAAAAACTAGTTAACAACTTATTAACAACAACAACAATTAATTAACAACAACAATTAAATAACAACTACATATATATAACAACAACTAACAACAACAACAACAACAACAACAACTACCAACAACAACAACAACAACAACAACAACACCAACACCAACACCAACACCAACACCAACACCAACACCAACCTGCAAAAAAAAACAATTTACATATATTGGTCTGGGGTCCTTATCTCTCCAGCCTAAACCCATCTTTGAATCTTTCATACCATTAGTAAACACTCTTATATTTTCTTGATTGTAATGAGACAAAAATTGGGCAGCACTTCCCTATTGTTCTCCAAATACATTATATAGAATGTATTTGGAGAACAATAAGGAAGTGTTGCCCAATTTTTGTTTCATTACAATCAAGAAATATAAGAGTGTTTACTACCTAAATGGCATGAAAGATTCAAAGACAGTCCCAAAACGGGGACTATTCAACAATTACACCTAATGTGTAATTATTGAACGGGTACTATTCAAGAATATTCTAAACAAATCAACAACACTAACAATCAACAACAATGCAAATTTTATATCAAAAATCAATCGTCCTAAACATCTTAACAACAATATGCGACGGATTTGGGACGAAATTAGCTACTAACCCAATATCACTAATCACCTAACAATACTAACTAAACTAATCAAATAACAATTAAACTAAACTAACTATTCTTAATAACAATAAAAAACAATAATACGGAATTTGCGACGGAATTTTGCGACGGACTAAGCATAACTAATTAAGACGATACATAAATAACGAAAGTTAGTATACATACATAAAGAGAAATGGAGAATGAATAAGGAAGTGGCGGCGGCAAGGATTTTCCGGCGGTGAGGTGGTGGCGGCGGTGACAAAGGAGAAGGAGATTAAGGAGGAGAAAGGAAAGAGAAGGAGGAAGGAAGGATGTTGTGGTGGTCGGTGGTGGCGGCGCGGTGGGGTGGGGTGGTCGGCGGTGGCGGCGCGGTGTGGTGGTTGCCTTACGGTGGTGGTGGTCGCTCGTCGAAATCGCCTTTAGGTTTTAAGAAATAAAATTGAAATTGATTTGGGGAAAATGAATCCCGTGGTCTGTATATAAAGTGTTTGCGACGGACTTTTGCGACGGAATTTCCGTCGCAAATCTGGTCAAGGTCAAATGTTGACCAGATTTGCGACGGAAATTCCGTCGCAAATATTGACTCCTGCGACGGAATTTCCGTCGCAAATCTGGTCAACATTTGACCTTGACCAACTTTTGGTCAAGCCTGGTCAATATGTTTGCGACGGAAATTCCGTCGCATAAGTCAATATTTGCGACGGAATTTCCGTCGCAAACTTTCCCGCCATTTGACTTTCGTTTCGCGGGTCTGGGAAATTCAGGTCCGTCGCAAATTCTGTCGCAAAAAAAAAATCCGTCGCGAAGTCCGTCACAAAACTAATTTTGCGACGGATTTTGTGTCCGTCGCAAAAATTCCGTCGCAAGCGCAGTATTTTTTTGTAGTGTATATGTCTATATATATATATAGACATAAAATGGAGTCAATTTTTTTCGGCTGAAACGAGCTGAATTGAATAAAATGGAGTAGAGCTTAATTGAACTGAGATGAAATGAGTTTAGTTGAATTAAGAGTCAATTTTGTGAAGAGATTAACCGAATATAATTAATTGGACGTAAATAAAACTTAACGAAATATGGCTAAGCAAAATTGAAATGAACTGAAATTAAGTAAGAAAGAACAGAGTTTCATTGTACTACTAATGCATTACTTTTTTTTAATTGAAAATATAATTTTACAAAAGAACTTTTAACAATAAATTTAAATATTTTAGAAATAAAGTTTGGATGTTCGATCTCTAAATAGGAAATGAGTAAAACATCGTACTATATATCATGTATTCTTGTT
This sequence comes from Silene conica, assembly GCA_029255685.2. Classification (NCBI taxonomy): domain Eukaryota; kingdom Viridiplantae; phylum Streptophyta; class Magnoliopsida; order Caryophyllales; family Caryophyllaceae; genus Silene; species Silene conica. The sequence goes on from CM055314.2 coordinate 85,759,903, forward strand.
GAAGTAACCGAAGATTTTTCATTTGGTATTTAAAATATTGCTATCATTTACGGTTTTTCCAAGGTATACTTTTAGCGTACACGTTAATAACTTAAATCATGCAGTAAGATTAACAAAATATCCTCACTAATTAATTATAATAAAAATAAGTTTATACTTAATACTCGTAAATCTTTCACAATTCACGTAAAAATACCGTATTTTTTAATAGTCATCATATATAAATTTTGTTAATATTTAAGGGTAATATATATTTTGCAACTTTCAACTTTAAGCACTTAAATACAAAGATCAAAGTGAAGGAAATAGGCGAAATGCTTTGGTATAGTGCCGTAGAGGACTAGTGCAAGTGTATGTAGCAATTGTACCCTTCTCTCTATAAATATTGCAAACAAAATATTACATATATTCATATTTACACAACAAAATAATTTAATTAATATTAATTACATACAAAATTCCACATTTTTTTAAAACACTAATTATATATTACAAGTAAACCTTAGTTCCGCAATGGCTTCCTCTTTCTCACTCGACAACTTAAACCCAACCGCTATGCTTATTCCCGTCGTGCTCCCAATTCAGGTCGCTGGTGATGAGGACAACGCTTCAACTCCGGTTTAAAATAGGGTTACTAATTAAACTAGCCTTTACGTTGTTTATGCAAGTATCCATGTAACCCTAATAAAACAGTTTTTTAGTGTAAGATAGTTTTATACGTTTATCTATTGTACGCGTGTTATCTCGTATGTCAATTTTTAATTTTTTAAAAATTTTATTTTTAGATTTTGAGTTCATTCATGTAGGTGAATTATATATTTCACCATTATCACATGTTTTATTTATAATAAAATGTAAAGGCTATTATTGTTTAATTTCTAACTACTTATTATTGATTTTAATTTAAACATCTACAATACTTTACACCCAAGTTACTATTCTATATAATGACAAATGGGCACCCATGGCAATCGTCTGAGGTAAAGGTAACGGGTTTTGTTAATAAATTATTAGGGTTTTGTTAATAAATTCTGAATAATTTATTTTCACGGTACGTAAAACTTTTAGCGCAATAACTTTTTCTCAAAATAATTTATTTGCATATTTTGACGGCTTACTAAAAATGTAATTCCTCTCAAATTCTACACAAATTCTATGCACACATCTCTCTAATCTCTATGACTCTAGCCATTGCTTTTTTTTTTTAATAATGGGTCCTAATTCGATTATTTTCATACACTGAGTAATGTGTGACTACGTTTATAGGTAGGTTTAACAAGGGATATGAGACAAAAATTAATTAAAATTAAAGGGTAAAGTAAAATAAATTATAGGAACTAGTTCCGTTCCAAATGGTCTGAAATGGACCTGTTGGAACATGTTTAGAAACTTGTTAATTGCATGTGGTCCCCATACGTGACTTTAATTTAACCAAAAATAATGTCAGAATTCCTAGGTCTAACTCTGGCTTAATACAATAACAAAATCAGAAACTAGATCTAGTAAATAGGTTAAGAAATATACATTAGTATTTTAATGCAGGAATTCGGTCTAGGTAGGACTATAGAAACGATTGATAAACATGATCTAATAGACTAATGGGTCATTCATGAGTTTATCGATCAATTAAAGTCTTGTCTTTTGAACTTTATATATGTCTCTTCTTACGTTCATTTCAGTTGAGTTCTCTAATAAATTTAATTCGATTCTAGTACTAATTTAGTTCGTGCCACTTTTATTAAGTTAAGTTGAATTTAAGTTTATTGAGCTAAGTTTAACTACGGTTCGCAATTTTTAAGACATTCTTAAATCCTAAAATTATTATCACACGTTAATAAACAGAATATGAAAAAATTTGTAAGATATTCTCGAGATAATTTCAAATATAAACTTAGTTTTACCATAATTAGTGAGAATATCATATGAATCTTTCCGTTTTCGGTTTATTAACGTATGTCCTAAGGGCACACATTAGAAAAACCGCATTGAAAATAATACAGGATTAAATCCCACATTAATCTTTGCATGAGTAGTCGCAATGTCGCATAATGAGCAACCATCAACCTCAATCGTCACACCGCTCACCATCGTAATATGTAACTCCCGCGTGTGTCATAATCTCAATCATTATATCATTATATATATAAAAGCAAAATGTAAAATTGCTGATGTGGCGCAACCAGGTTTCAAAATTAGGTTAATGAACCTCTCTCATTCAACCTCATAATTTCAGTTTTTTTCGGCCAATAACGTGAATAATAATAGCCATGTCAGCTTCCATTAAATATCAACTAATTAATTAATATTTCAACCATATAATTACTTAAATTTCTCTTTTTTACCTTATTTATCTTTTATTCTTTCTCTTTCCTAAATCTTATTTTATCTCACTTAATCTTTTTCACCCCTTATATCTTTTTCTATTCTATTACTAAAAGTCCTTTTATTGGAAAGTTATAAGTTTACATTTTCTAATTATATTTTACGTTTTCAAGTTATACGTCAAACTTTTAATGTCAACATGTTCTTATATATCTTATGGTATAGATATACTTTTTTTATTTTTCTTTAAAGTATTTACATATACACCACATATATTATTAGTATATCTAATAACTTTAATTGATCATTTCCCGTCAAAACTAAAATTAAACAATCCGTGAATTTTTCACGGGTGTTACGCTAGTTTATGTAATTATTGTTTTTACAATTTTTTTCCTAACGTAAGTCCTTGTACTACACATTAATAACCTAAATATGAAAATATTTACAAAACTTTAATCAAATATTCAAGTATAAACTCATTTTTACCACAATTATAAAGAATATTTTATAAATATTACTACATTTAGGTTACAATAGGTGTCGTGAAAAACCGTCTCTCACTAATTTAGTGAGAGACATAATAGGGAAACAAAAACATGAGTGGCCCTTCACCCCATCATGTGAGAAGTCTCTCAATAATACTAATGAGAGATCGTCTCTCTGAAATTTTTGTGTTTAAGTTATTAACGTGTCGTCTAATTAGGACACGTTAGAAAAACCGTTGTCTTTGCTTCAAAAAAAACATTATATAACCCACTTAAATTAGATAAGATATTTGGTTCCCCTAACGTTGCATTAAATTAGCCTAATTAATAACTTATTTAGCTTGTATATAATTCCTAATTTGATCAAGCTCGACTTTAATTAGTGTAAATAAACATAATTAATTAAATTGATCTCAATAAATAACTCAAACAAGACGCGATGGAGGTGCAACAAACCTCGAACACGCCTAGAAGGAGCACTTGAGAAAATATCATGACTCATTTGAATGAAAAAACATTATATAACCCACTTGGATGAAAAAATAGCAATAAGTGAATTATAGCTCCGATGTACTACCAGTTTTAAATTTTTGAGCATCATAATAAAGTTTTTGAGTTTTACTTTAAAAATTACGAGATTTAATATAACTGTTATGAGTTCATTAACTAAAACATTAAGCTTGACAAATTACACTAAAATTTAAAGCATTATTACATGCCAATTTATTTAAATTTGAGTTTTGACGAAAAAAAATTAAAATCTAATTTATAAATTTTAATAACCTCGGAAAAAATACATATATGGTAAAGAACAAAAAAAATTGAGATAATAAACTCAGAAAAAATAAACATACGCTAAAAAAAAGAGCAAAATCTGGGGTATTACATCCGATGTAGGTTCTTTTTTCTCAAAATATTATAGTTACTAAAAAATACTCCCTCCGAGTCGGATTAATGGTTCTTACTTCCTTTTTGGTGCGAGTTTAGTGATGGTTCCTCTTTCCATTTTTAGTAACTTTTTTGTGGTCCAAAATCAATTCAGTGTGGGGTAGGGTGTTTTGTGTGGTTTAGAATCATTTCCTTATTTTTTGTGCATAAAGGTAAAGGAACCATTACTATGACTCGGAGAGAGTATGTTTTATAATTTTCTTTTTGCGTAAAGCTGTTTATACAACAATTTGTATTTAGTTTAATATATTCTCGTATAATATACCGAGATGAAAATGATATATAACAAGCTAATGTTATTTGTGACGACATTGACCATGTCCTAACTTAAATTTAGCATAATAAATACATCGAGATGAAAATGACATACGAGTTTTTTTTGGAATTCGGTTATTGTTTTTACCAGTTAAAGAAACTTATTGTCGACTCTCACCTTCTAATAAAAATGGAAAAACAAACTTGTATCTTCTTCCCCTTTTAACACGCACACTACGTACCATCGTAATTGCGTGTAAAGTTGCACAAATGTGAATCATCTTGTCTTACAATTTTGTACGCGTTTCGGGAAGTGATGTACTCCAATTGTGAAATTTGGAAGTTCGATTTTCATCAGTAACATAAATGTGCTCATTTATATGAAAAATAAAATAAAATAAATGAAACGATGTACTCATGGGAAAAATAAAATAATTTTTTTTATATCTTTTCGAAATTTATGAGGTCAAAATTCTAGAATTGTAATCTTAAAAAATTAGACACAAAGAACAAATTGAAAAAAGAAAAGGAAATTGTAATTATTTCCAAGCAACTTTCATAGGTAGTGATTAGGAATAAGGTCGGGGGCGTTTGTTTCGCGCATGAATATATATTTGTAATCAGGAATTATACCTGGATGGCTGAGTTGAGTTACAACTCAACGACAAGACAGACCTTGGATCAATTCGACCGAGTTACCCATACGACAAAAAGAGGAGTGATACACTAGCTTGTTTAATCAACGATCCAACCACCCAATGCTCTAGGCTCGGTCATTGAGTTCTTTGGATCGCGATCGGCACCTAAACATAAGAAAGACAGAGATTAGGACATGAATTTCGAGGCTTATACCTTGCGTTTGTTTCAATTCTAGTTGGTATGAGTTCAAAATTTATTTAAAATTCAAATACGTATAATTCAATACTTTAAATAATAATTTTAACATATAAAATTATGAAAATAAAAATTTAATCAAATTATTACTTACTTCCTCTATTCCAACCAATTATATACATTTGTTTTATCCACGTTTGCCGATACTCGTTTTCTTTTGTTAATATCTTTAGTTATATACCGATAAAAATTATAAAACTTTGATATTCACAATGTACTCAGTAAGACAATTTAAACAAGATTTCACGTGACTACCTTTCATGTTATACATTAGAAGTTTGGTCGAAGATTCACTCAACTTATGAATAGTGTCAATAAAGTGAAATGTATAGAATTGATTGGAATGGAGGAAGTATAAAATATTTAAATTTTGTGTTGGAACCGAACACCCCCTAAAATTTATTTATTCTACTTTTGTGTCTCAGCCCTTATTTCATTGTCTATCGCACACGCATTATTTCTTACTAAAACTGGTAATGAGTTTTATCAAGTTGATAACGCATTACTACAAAAAAAGTTCAAAGAAATCTGTTGAAAAATGTCTTAGACACCACCACTCTCATTTGCAATGAGATTCGAACCCACGACCACAAGGAGGATATTTAATGGCTGTACCATTGAGCCACAAGATATTTACTGTAGATTTATTGGGATAACATTTAATTATCTACTATTTATCAATATTTAGGGTCGCAAAAAACCGTCTTTTAAACCAATCTTTTTTAAGTTTGGGGTAGCGGCTGCTACCCCTTGCTCTAAGTTGGGTTCGCCCCTGTCTATAACACCACTCTCATTTACACCCGCGGTGTCTTTGATATATTTAAGTAGATATTGATAATTATTATTTAAAGAATGTGTTAGGCGGTGGATTATGGTAAGTTAAGAGATAGTGGTATGCATGTATTACTCGGTGAATCTAATAGAATTAATTAAACAATATATTATTTAAGATTAATTTATTATTATTAGTTGTTAAATAAATTGTAAATTAATATATAGGAAACCGGATTCTGGAGGACGGGTTTTTTAGTTATTAAATAAATTGAAAATTAATATATAGGAAACCGGATTCTAGAGGACATGTTTCTTAGTTATTAAATAAATTGAAAATTAATATATAGGAAACCGGATTTTGAAGGACAGGTTTCTTAGTTATTAAATAAATTGAAAATTAAAATATAGGAAATCGGATTCTGAAGGACAGGTGTCTTATAATTGATGTCTTAGGCCTTTTTTGTAGTAGTGACGTGTCACAAGAAGACGATAGTGAGACACAAGACGATGTAATATAAAAATAAGATAGAGAATCCGCTCTAGTAAATTAGCGATATGTGATGGAGTATATAGACTCTATAAATATGCCAACAAAATGAATCATACATTCATATTACTTACAACACACAGCAACTACATAAATCCTCAACTCTCTTCTTATCATTATACTATATTATTTCAAGTAAATTTTGGTTGTGCAAATGGCTCGTTCCTCACCACTCGACTGCTTAAAGCCAGCCGCTGCTGTTTTCGGCTTTCAAGCCGTTCAGGTCACTAGCAGCGAGGATAACGCTTCAGCCCCAGTGTAAAGTAGGAACTAAACAGGCCTTTACATAAGTTGGGTGCTTATGCAACTATATATACAAATCCAATTATTATTCCATAAAACTATTTTATACTAAAAAATATTCCTGTTAATAAATAAAAAGACCGTTTTATACAATAAAACGGCCTTTACTATAATTTGTAATGCAAACCACAATTTGCATTATGATGTTTGGGTATTGTGTATTTTTATCTAGTGTATGTGTATCTTGTATGTCAAATTTTTAATTATTGAATTCGCCACTATTTTTATTGATAATAAAATGTAAAGGCTATTGTTTATTCTATCGTGTGCATATTGCCATGTTTTTTTCGTACTTAATGTTCTATTATTATTATCGACATCATCTTTTACGTCCAAATTAATATAAAAAATTGTCAATCGGTTCGACAATGGAAATCCGAGATTAAGGTCAACGTTAAGGTTAAGGATATCGATAATTAATTAACTTGAATTTGTTTTCATTAAATCTACGTAAATTAATTTTGAGATATGAAAACTCTCAAAATTTACCGCCATTCAAATTTTTTTTTTGCTATGTTATGGTTTAAACCCGCGTTTAAACATCTCTAGATCAACAGCTATATTTTTCTGATAATTAGGAAATCACTTGTGCGAGATATATTCCTCTCCATTTATCAAGTTGTAGATGATGCATCACCTCAAAATCAGGGCAAATTCTTATTCCAGACGAATTATTTTCGTTTAAAATTAAAACGAGACAAATGTAATTATCATTTTATGATATTAGGATATTGGGCCTAACCATCTCCATTAGGGTTTATCTAGGGTTTGATTATTAAGTAATGCTTGGATTTCATCCTCCATAGCTTTCCGCCAGTCACTACTTTGCACGGCTTCTTTGTAGTTACGTGGTTCGGTATGGGTGGTAAGAGCTGCCACAAAAGAGCGATGTGGAGGAGAAAATTTTCGACAAGTGAGATAATTAGTAAGAGGATAAAGTGTACCTGAGGAGGCGGTCGGTACATGAAGGTGAGAGGTGCGAGATGGACTATCTTCAACATCGTCGTCACTGGCAAACTCAAGAACATAGTCACGTAAAGAAGTAGATGGAATCTGAGTACGATGTCCGCGGCCCATTACAGGATAATATAAAGGGAAGATAATTTGTATTATTGAATGTTGTTTTACCTACAAACATATGTGACGATATATTTATAATATATCGTCAAACCCTAAATAAATCCTAATGGAGTTGGGCTAGGCTTAATATCCTAATATATGATAAAATAAAATCATTATATTTTTTGTTAAAATGTGAAAACTATAGTTATGACAATTTATCATAAAATAGTTATTTTCTATTAAAAGAACGTTAACATTTTTTGGTTTTATAATAAGACCGTCTTTAACTCTTAAGTGATATCTCCTCCACAATCAATCCACTTCAGAGAGACGTATCACAATCTAGTGAATATAATTTACTTGAGCCAACATTTTGCTTTTATCAAGGACAAAGATTCAAGGAACAATAATTTTCAAAGGACAAAAACGCGATTTTACACAAATTAATGATAAAATCGGACATTAGCCTTTAATTGACATTAATGAGTTTGTCAAAATTAAACGTCACATCATGGCATCAACTCCATGCTAAAAAGTCTCTTTTCGACACCGAAGGTAATAACCGCGGGTTCTCTCATCAACGAAAAAAAAAGTCTCTCTTGGGCTCAAAAGTATGCCTTCATATTCGGCCCGGCCTTGTCAAGCCTGCATAAACGATCTGTTTAACCCAAGCCCAACTAAGCCCAATCCAAGCTTACATCGGTCTGAGTGTCTGACCCATTAGGCTATGAATCAATGATCGCCTCCCTCCTTCACAACTTCTCGTTAGAGACCGACTAATTTCGTCTCTTTAAAAATAGAGGTCAAATATTAGCATTTTAAGAGCAAATGTGACTAGCTGAAAAAATAACATGTTAACTTATAAATTATACTAGTTAAATTTGATGTTAAAATGACAACATTTGACTCATCTTTCTGAAGAGACGGATTGTGACCGTATTCAACCAGACTTATTACTTCTTATTATTTACTCACGTAGATGTTTATATTTCTTTTTTCTGTGTGTTGGTAAGTGGGTAACATTAATTCGTAACAAGAGTAAGATTCTGTTCTTTTCGAGTGAAACGAGCTAAATTGAATTAAATGAAGATGGACTTAATTGAACTAAACAGAATGGAGTTGAGACAAGGTGAATGGAGTTGAAGTAATAGTTGATTTTATGAATAAATGAGCGTTATAAAACTGGCTAAAATTGTACCGAACTGAACTAAATAGAATTTAGCTAAATTTCAATGAGCTGAAAATTAAGTCGAAAAAAACAAAGCCTAACTTAAATTACGATAATAAAATGATGGCCAAGCAGAGAAAATGACCTTGAACAACTTTGGCCTCCATTGTCCAATTTAGACGATTTTAGTATTTTACAAAGCCATTATTTCCAAATAGAAGATAGCTTAGAAATAACCGAATAATAAAAGAAAAATTATTTTGAAATGAAAGGTGTATAAATAAATAAATAAATTATATACATTGAGATGAAAATGACATATAACAAGTTATTATTAAAATACTTGACAGTCTATAAACACACACTACATAGTATGTACAAGCGCGTCTAGTTGCACAATTTGCAAATTTGCAAATCAAGTGATGAGTTTTAGCTTTCCACAAAAACCCGGCACGATATTAACGGAATTAGGTCGAGAATTTATTACCCATTTATGTAAGTAATGGGTCAACATGAACATCACGGGAGATTTAATTAGGTCGGGTTTAACTTAAATAATTCGTGACCTCATTTACACGTAACACAAAACACGATTTCTACCCAACTTGATCTGTTTGACGGCAGTGGTGTATCTAGCATTTTAACGTAGGGGATGCGAAAATTCAACGATGATTCCGGCGACGAGGACTAAAATTTAAACACTAAAAAAATTGTGAGGTTAAAGTAAAACACTTAATTAAAATAAAACTTGGGCCTGTTTGGTAAACAGCGGATTAATATTGGCAGAAACAGATTTAAAAAGCAGATTTGACTAGCAGAATGATTTAGCGGATTTGACTAGTAGATTTATTTAGCAGAATTCTTTTAGACTGTTTGGTAATTAGCAGATTAAATTAGCAGATTGTCTAGAATCTTTGTAAAATGACATATAAGGACATGAAAAAATTATTTATTAAATATATAAAAGGAATGTTAGTATTTTATTAAGAGGGTAAATAAGTCAATTTTTTTCTTTCTAATATGCTAATCCAATATGCTGGTAGGAGCAGCATATTGTAAAATAGCATATTGTACCCCAATATACTATTTCAATATGTCATTAACCAAACACCCTAAATAGCATATTGGTTGGTCAAACATGCTAATTGCCTCAAATATGCTAATTTTTCTGCAATATGCTGTTTACCAAACAGCGCCTTAGTCCATAAAATTTCGGGTAGATATAAGTAAAACAAAAATTCGTGTATATATCGAAATAGTTGTTATTTACTATGAAAAAATCACAGGCTGTAAGTATAATAAATAAAGATACAACCCAATAATATTACACTTTCCTTAAAGATTTCCCTAAAAAAAAAGTATCTGAATAATAAAGACAATATTGTAACATAACTGTAATAAATCAAAGGTTATTTAAAAGTCATGACATCAAACTACAACATTAAGTATAAATAAAGGTTTTTAACAACCATAATTTTATGTAAAAATTGATCAAACTATAATATAACATAAAAATGGAAGAAATTGAACTATACATTAATTAATTAAATAGCAACCAACAAACCACTACAACACTAAAAAATTTCTAATACATTATGAAACTAAAATGTAGATAACTTCAAAAAGGGGGATGCGGGTGCATCCATCGCACCCCTTGGATACGCCTATGTTTGACGGGTTTAGTTGATCTAGCTGATACGTAGAAGAATACTAGTTCTCTCCAACAATTTTCACATGCACTTTATACTATAGCCTCTATAAATATGTCAACAGAACCAAACAAGAAGTAACAATTACACACAAATCCTCAACTTTATTTTCAATTTTCATTATTATATATTGTAAGTAAACCTTGATTATTGTGCAAATGGCTCCCTCTTTGCCACTCGACAACTTTAAACCCGCCATAGTTTTTTTGGGCGGCCCTCCCTCAGTTGTTCAGGTTGCTGAGAAAAACACTTCAACCCCGGTGTAAATTAAAACTGGTTATACAAACTTAATAATTAGTAGCATTGGCTTCCAATGCAAAGGCCTTTTTGGTCTTTTATATATAAACACTCATTTATTGACTCCGATAAATGAGTGTTTGACCAAAAAAAAACCGTCTTATACCGTAAGTCGGTTTTATTATATGTGTATCTTGTATCCTGTACGTCAACTATTATTATTATCATAGATTTTGAATTCAACCATTGTTATGTCTCACGGATAATAAAATTTGAAGGCCATCGTGTTTGTGATCATCCAATGTTGTTTTCGCCTTTTCCGAAATTTATAGGATTAGTTTAGTATATGTACGTGAAATTTAAGGGGTTGATTTGGGGTATAATAATACACAAGTTATGGGCCAATTTGTTACATATTGGCATCGTACTTTATTCACAAGATTAGATAATATTCTCTCGGTCTAAAGTATTTTTTTTGTCTTCAATTAAAATACTCTATTAAAAATAAAATAAAAGAGTAAATAAATAAATACGGATAAAAGAGAGTATTTTATAATGACCGGTACTTAGGGCAATAATGACAACCTGAGGCCGACGTCCAAGGTTCTATAGCATGATCCCAAAAAAGTCAAATTTTGTTAAATCGCATTAATTAAGACTTTTGGCTTGGTAAACGGATCACGATCCGGTAGTTTGTACGGAGTACATTACTAAGACTTTTGGCTTGGTAAACGGTTCACGATTAGGTCGGTTTAAATCGGATCACTTAAATACGCTCATTTTCAGATTTGCAAGAATTCCCAAATTCTATTCTCCAACGGTTGCACGTGCGACCAATAAAAAAATAACTATTTTTTTGGTAAAAGGTAACCTATTTTTGATAAAAATGATCTATTTTTTCAAAGTAGTTACTATTTAATTAAAAGTGATAACTATTTACCAAAAAAAAGTTCACATTTTACAAAAACACGGAATAAGATCGTCGCATAGGATAACTAATAACAAAAATTAGGACCGAGTCAAGTTATTTCGAAATTGAATACGTTATTTTTAAGCTATTAGTGAAAGCAGAATGTATAAATAAATAAACATTAAGTCGGATATAATTAATCGGGTTAATTCGGATATCAAAACACACCCAAATTTAGTTTTTCAAATCGGTCGAGTTGGATCGGTTTTGCTGGCGTGCCCATTACTCCATCCACTATATATTCCGGGAGACAACTGGACAAGTGCACCACTAAATCCCACTTTCTCACAACTTTCACAATTTCAAACCCGTACAAACTAAAAACCAACCAAAATCTGAAAAATCTTGTTTTCTTCAGCTATTAATCTTAAAAACCCTACATCAATCTTTCTCAAACATTCCCAGATTTTACTCAATTTCTCGTAGATTCTTGATCTTGATCCTGATCCGACTCTTCACTTAATTTGGGTACCCTTTCATTTTCTCTTTTTTTTCCATTTATTTGATTTTTAAGCTTGAATTTACCTTGCTTGATTCATTTGTTTTGTTATATTGTTGCATATATCTCAGTGATCAAAATATGAAATGGGTAATTTTATTTTTACCCACAGTAGAATTTAATTTGATTTAAAATGATTGCGTCACGTTGTGGTTTCTGTAGAGGTAAATGCGTTAGACCCCATACAATGTAGAGAAAAAAATGAAAAATGTACAGGGTCCAGAGGTGGTACGACCACGACCAGTTGACGCTATCTCATTTTCCTTTTGCGTTCTGAAATCACTTCGTTGAAAAGTTAAAAAAGCTCAGATGGGGAGTAACTAGGGTTAGATAGACTGGATTTTGGAAGATGGACCTTGTTTACGATAATGTCATCGCTGTTAGCTTAGTTGGTAAAGTTGTTGGAAATTGAAAGGCTGTTAATCTGGTTTAAGACGGGCATTATGTCGATTTCTGATTGGCCCTTTTGCTTCTCTGTTTTGTTGAAGAGTTAAAAAGCTCAGATGGGGAGTAACTAGGAGTAGATAGACTGGATTTTTGAAGATGGACCTTGTTTACAATAATGTCATTGCTGTTAGCTTAGCTGGTAAAGTTGTCGGACTTATTCTGGTTTAAGACGGGCATTAAGTCGATTTCTGATTGGCCCTTTTGCTTCTCTGTTTCGTTGAAAAGTTAAAAAGCTCAGATAGGGAGTAATAGACTGGATTTTGGAAGATGGGCCTTGTTTACGATAATGTCATCGCTGTTAGCTTAGCTGGTAAAGTTGTCGGAAATTGAAAGGCTGTTAATCTGGTTTAAGACGGGCATTGTTTCGATTTCTGATTGGCCCTTTTGCTTCTCTGTGGACCAAAATCTGTTTGAAGTAGACGAATAGCTGCTATCTTCCGGAATTTATCTAAGTGATCATGTGATCGCATTGTACAATGCACAACCGAATTCCAACCGAGGTTGTTGCGTAGTAATAGAGACCGAGGTCATGTGATGGCTTTGTACCTCGTATCCGGTCTCACACCTAAAAAAGAACAATGTCCAACTTCCCATTTTGTTTGCTGATAGTAGCCATCCCTTAGAAAAAACATTGGAAATTTTAGTTACATTTTTGGTCCTTTAGAGATTACGGAGTACTAAGTATAGAATTTTTAACTTATTTCTAGATGTTAAACATATCTCTATTGTCAAGAGACTGAAGCCCCCGAAGGGGTGGCTTACATGGTCCATGTGGTGGTGCGGGAATGCATGGGCCGGGGATTCAACCCCCTCGTCATCAAAAAAAAAAGAGATGAGAGTGTAGATGGAAGGTGGAATTCTTAATCACCATGGATGGTGAAAGGGGGAACGTTTCTGACTTTTTGTTATGTCGACATCCCCCAACTTTTGATAGTGTATTGTTTCCACTTTTTCATTTGCAAGTGTTGCTAGACTTTTATCTCCATCACATGAGGTGTCCTTATCGTTGTTTTGCTTACCAAATACGGAGTAATGGTTTAGCACTAAGTGATTGCTGTATTCACGGAGCAATAAAAGGTTATGGTAATAATGTCGTATAGATGAAGCCTGAAAGGGATGGTTAACTGACTAATATATGTTTAGTTGTCAAGTTGACGGGTTTGTATGATTCAACTTCATCATTCCTGATTATTATTGGGCGACTTTTTTCTATATAATTATATAGTAAATGGGTTAGCAATAATGTAATCTAACTGTTGAGCTTTCGAGATTCTATTAAACGACAAGAGTGGTGGAACTGGCACTTCTTTAAGGACGTGTTAATCACCTAAATCATCGGTGGGAATATAATATTACGTTCTAGATAGGTTGTGTTTCGATGATCAGTCTGGATTCTGGATAGGACCATTAGCAACCAGAAACAGGATGTGATTAGTGTTGGGTATATGATTAGCACCTTTTAATTAAAAATTAAAAAGTGCAATGATTGATCTTTCGGCTAATGGATAAAGAAGTGGGGGTGGCCTGTGGGGCTCTTGGCATACTAATCAGTGTCATTAAACTAACAGGCTTACTGTTATGTGCTAATCATGTCGGAACTAACTCTTTAATCGTAAATGTGCATCATCTATTCTAGCTTGTAGATGTACCTCTTCATTAGTTGCTTCTTGTTCTTATTATATCGAGTTTTGTAATTAATTAAAGAATATAGGCAAACCGTATATGCAATTATGCTTAATCATCCCAACACACCTTTAGTCGAACCACTACCCGTCACAAGCTGAAAACGGACAGTGTCCCTCTCACAAAATGCAAGTGACACGACACATGAAATGCTCAATTTCCCTCCACTTGTCCTCCCACTTGCCTTGCTGTGAAAGGGATATTAAACTCTTCCGTTGGAATATATTAAATTACGGGTTTAATAAATTTAGACATTTTAAAATAATTCAGTTCGGTTAGGTTAGGTTAGGCCGTTCGATGTTAATTGTTGCTTGTTTATGTGGTTAAGTACTATTTAGGACATTGTAAGATACTAAGATGTCAATAACTACTTTCATGTGCTCTCCACATGTTGCTGGAAATCCATGTGATTCCTCTTTAAATTAATGTATTTTTACTTTGCATAGCTCTAATTGAAGATTAAGATGGAGTTCGAGCAACAATTTGATCGGGACTGGAAATCGCTTCCACCGAAAGAGTTAGCCGTAGATCACGTCAATGGTTGTTTCGAATGCAACATCTGCTTAGACGCGGCCAATGATCCAGTAGTCACCCTGTGTGGTCACCTCTACTGCTGGCCCTGCATTTACAAATGGTTTTACATCCAAAGCTCGTCTCTTCCTTCAGATGAATACCCACAATGCCCGGTTTGCAAAGCCGAGATCTCTCACACAACTGTGATTCCTCTATACGGTAGAGGTCAATTTCCTTGCATTCCTGAGGATGAGCCTAAGTCAACTTTACCTGACACGGTCATACCACCAAGACCGCCAGCTTGTGGGACTCGTGCGTTGCTGAACGCTGCATCTCAACCCGAGCACCAACTCCGTCCATACCGACATAATCCTTATCAGCCCCGCCAACATCACACTTCCGAAGAGGTAGTCTCTTCTTCTTCATTGATTAATCCAACAAGTGACACGATGGCTCATGTTTTTCAACCGGTTGTTGGGTTGTTCGGGGAAATGGTTTATGCGAGGGTGTTTGGAGACTCGCAGAGCTTGGATACTTATCCAAACCCGTATCATCGTCTTGGGAACAGTAGCCCGAGATCAAGAAGGCAAGAGATGCAAGTTGACAAATCCCTTAGTAGGATATCACTTTTTTTATTATGTTGCTTTCTCCTTTGCCTTTTTCTCTTCTAATCTGTAGTTTCAGGGGAGTCATTCTTTGTATACGTTTGTATAGTCGTTTGTAAAAAGGTGGTTGTCGGTTAGGCATTCAAACCATTGACATTGCTTCATGTATAACCTATTGATTAATGATCAACGCGTGATATATCAGAGTTATCGGAATTTTCCAAATTTTCAGTCTTCTGTTTTCTGCAGGAATCGCAGTATGTTTCAATAATATACTGTTTACGTTGTTATTGCTGTATTTTAACGAGTCTCGTTATGCGACTTGTCTATCTGATCAATCGATTGTCGATTGCCATGGTCAGATCCTGATCAGTGCACTACTAAGAGCATCGACTTTACTGGTGTCAACAGTCGATGGTTTTCAGGATTTGCTGTAATCTCGGAAGCTACTACTGAATTCATCAGTTCGAAGCTTTTTGACACTGTCACATTGTTTCATGTATTTCCATTAACGATGGGTGTCAATTGAGAAATTGCCGGAATTTCAATCTTGTTTTTTGCCGGAACGGCGACATGCTATATTACTTCGGCTGTTGATTCTGCTGTTAGTCTGAGGCTCTGTTTGGTAAACATCATATTGGCCAAATTTCAGAATATTTGAGAGATTTAGCATGTTTGACTTTACCAATATGCTATTTAGAGTGTTTGGTTAATGACATATTGAAATAGTATATTGGGGTCCAATATGCTATTTTACAATATGCTGCTCCTACCGGCATACTGGATTAGCATATTAGAAAAAGAAAATTGTCTTATATATCCTCTTAATAAAATACTAACATTCCTTTTATATATTTAATAAATAATTTATTCATGTCCTTATATATCATTTTACAAAGATTCTGGACAATCTGCTAATTTAAACTGTCAATTATCAAACACCTCTAAAATAATTATGCTGAATAAATCTGCTAGTCAAATCCGCTAAATCATTCTACTAGTCAAATCTACTTTTTAAATCTGTTTATGCCAATATTAATCTGTTGTTTAACAAACAGAGCCTAGCCTTATTAGTCTAATCCTCTGTAACACTCTGCATCTGCTAGTGAATTTATGACATTGATTCTCAGTTCCGAGAAATGATCTGTAAATCAGTCGCCTTGGTTTGATCTCGATGGTTTACAGGGAAAAGATTTATTCAGGTACTCAGATAGCATAAAACCATTTTTATTCCGAAGTTTAAGGTATCACATACAGCAAAGACAGATGCAGACGGAACTACTTGATCTTACTAGTAGACCTACTACCGCGTAGCACACACATTAGTACCAGGGTAAGAACAACTACTACTTAACTAATAAATACAAATTCAAGTAATTATATCGTCCACAGACGGTTTTAGTACGCTTTCTGATACGGCAGTTTCTTCTTGACATAGTGTTCACATATCAATACTCCACCAAAGTCGCGAGCAGCTTGTTCACTATCTATAACCATCTTACGCGGCTGAGGATTATAATCCCGAATAGTATTCCCTGCAGTTCGCCTCAGTTGATCTTCAAACTGATCCAGCATCATGAAGGCTTCTTTCGCGACTTCAGGAAGCGTAGGAGGTGCCATTGTACTCGGATTTATTGTTAGTTTTGGAGAAGTTTATTGAGCAATATGGGTTTTAAATAGGCTAAATCTGATAAGTATGCTATGATTCTTGTTTTGTGATGACAGGAATATATGCTTGTTTTTGTTGAATGGTATATATTCCCTTTTACTTTTCTTTTGATTTTTACTTCGAGATCTTTTGACAAGTCTACCTGCTTTATAATCTAGTCAAATTCTCATCAAAGATGAACATTATCCGTCACAAGTTGTTTACTCCGCTCCTCTCTTTGCAATCGAGGATATCTCCTCTCGTATGCACTCGAGTCTCTTTTCCCTTTCCTTATCAGTCAAGTCCCCTCCGGGTCCTCTCGCTTCACTCGAGCCTTTCTCCTGTCCTTCGTTCCTCGGTCACCTCCCACTGGGTGGGCCCTCTCGCCTCGAGCTATAAATATCCACTTGTGGTCCTTGGAAGTCAAGCTCTTTCATACCTCTCACTAATGTCACAAGCTGAAGACGGACAGTGCCCCTCTCACATCATGCGAGTGGGGCAGTATTCATGAGATGCTCCACTTCCTTCCACCAGTTTTTCCATTTGCTTTATTGTGACTTGTGAGAAAAGTGTATTTGTATTCATCTTGTGACGGATATTATCCGTCACAAACAACGCTCTTTGGATAAGCTATGGTAACCAAATATATTCCAAATATAAAGAATCCGTTTAGTCCCATGTTACGTGTTGGACATGACACGACAATTTAACCCTTTGTTTTAGTGCAAAACTTGACGTAAAACAATTGTATTCAACACTTTGACGAATTTTGATACTTACGGTCGAGTCACAGAGTCAGATCAAGTAACATCATTTATACGACGAGTAATAAGCAACTACTATATGCTATATGTCGAGCATTCGAGACATGTTATTGATCTTATAACAGATGAGATTTTCGAGGTTTTAAGTTAAATTTTACGATTTTTTTAAGTGCGTGTTTGTGTCTTTCGGAATTTAAATTTTGGCTCCGCCATTATATCTAACAATGCGTATAATTAAATTGTAGGTGACTTAGGTGGCCATTATATTCGGCCCTTTACTTTTCAATTGGATTAAAGAATATAATCACCACGGATTAGAGTATTATTAATGGTACTATGATACTCCTGTGATGTTCGAATTAGATTCTCAAACAAAAATATAAATCTAAGATAAAAGAGATGAACTTGCATAAGTTGCATTGATACGTAAGTATATTATATACTCCCTCCATTCATTTCCACTTGGTACATTTGCTTTATGCACGGGCTTTTACGCATTGTTAAAATATTAATAAAAGTACAACAAATAGGTTGTAAAGTGTAGTATTGTGTTGAAAAAGTGGGCCTTAATAGTGTTTTTATAGTATTATAGTATTAAAAGTACAACCAAATAAGGAAAGGTGCAAAGTGGATTTGAATGGACCGAAATGGAATAGGTGCAAAGTGGATATGAATGGAGGGAGTATATGGGAATAATAATAACGTATTACTAAGGTGCTTTTACTGCTGGCTGGTTTAGAAACAATTGACCATCTTATTAAAGGAATTTTAGACGACTGTAATGATATTTCGAGTCTGTTTCACTGTCTTAACTTGTCTTTTATTCCTAGAAGGTTTAATAGGGTTGCGCATGAGATAGCTACTTGTGCAAACCACATGTAATACGTTTCTTTTACACCTGGTAAAAAAAACAAAAAAACAAAATAAATAAATAACGTATTACTCCCTTATTCCCGATTATTTATTTACCTTTTTTTTTTCACAAAGACTAAAAAAAGAGGAGACGATAATTGTTCGATGACAAGTTGTTCTTCATAAGCATTTCCAAAATAAAATACTCCGTAATAAATAATTGACTAATACTCCTGAATAGAATAATTAAATAAATAATCCGAATAGAGGGAATCCTTGAAACTTCTAATTCTTAAGAAATGAAAATTTGGTTGATTCTAGCATAGGTGTCGTTATGGGGTGCCGTGGATGCACCCGCACCCCTGAAATTTAGAAATATAAACATTTTACTTCTTTTAATGGTCATGTTTCTGTATTGGTCGAGTGGTAAATTATGGTGCCACTTTCTCTGACATCTAGGGTTCAAATCCCTTGACCTACAATTTTACCCATTTCTTTTATTTTTTTTGGTGTAAAATTGCCTTTCACAAGATTATTGTTACGGTTTCATGTCAAAATTATGGTTTTATTTTTAACTTATGTTATGATTTCTTCTTTTATTTTTTGGTGTAAAATTGCCTTTCACAAGACTAATTGTTACGGTTTCATGTCAAAATTATGATTTTATTTTTAGTTTATGTTACGATTTCATGACACAAGACTAATTGTTACGGTTTCATGTCAAAATTATGGTTTTATTTTTAGTTTATGTTACAATTTCATGATAGCATTCTTAGTTCCACAAGAAAGAATTTTTTTTATTTTAAGTAAACTCTAACATTACCGTCCTCTAAATCTCGCTAATAATTTGTGTATTCTAGCTAATAAACTTCTGCACCCCGTCATCTAAATCCTAGATACGCCCCTGCATTCTAGGAGTATGATCGAGCAACTTGAAAAGTGAGGACGTAGACTTTGTCCCGAGATTGTCGCAAATCGCTCAAAAAATGTTTGCATGTTTCCATGCACATTTTATTTGTGAACGTTAAAATCTGGATAATATAATAATGTCATCTTAAAAATATTAGATTAGATTTTTCTGATTTTCTCCATGGTAGAAACTATTACTGCTACGTGCAAATTACATCTAAGCTGAAATAAATTTGACTTTTGACGTTAAAAAAAAAAAAAAACGTAAAAACAGTATAAAACTAAAAAAAATACACATTAACTTAGATATATATTAGCCTTAATGCCGTACATCCGATATTTATTCTTTTTTCCGTTTTACATACTTCAAAAGAAAAATAAACTACGATTTTAGACCAGGGTAAACATATTCTTACAATCTTATTAAAACTCAATTGAGCAAAAAAGACGAACCTGACCCATATAGGAGTTTATTATGTTACATAAAACAGAAAAACGTAGCATGCATCACAATTAAAGATTAACCTACGTAGATGGCTCTTTATTGAGTTATTACAAACGTTTATCCACGAGCTGTGATACTCAAGTCATGAGTTTAAATTCCGTTCAGCATCAAATTCGCCCATCCGGTTCTCTTTGCACATGAAAAAAAGAGATCAGATACGTAAATATATATGCATAATATGTTGCGCACTATTATTATTTATGGCGTAAACTAGTAAGTGGATCATATATCCGATGTACTAGTGTACTAATACCAGTATTATAGTTTTTGGTCATTCTAATAATAATAATATTTTTGAATTTTGTTTCATAAATTATGTGTATTATTACAAAAAATTTGAGTTCATTTATTAAAACAATAAGCTCAAAAGATTATAATAAAACTCTTTACATATAAACTTATTTAAATTTTAGTTTTGACCGAAAAAAATTAAAATCTAACTTATAAATTTTAATAAGCTCAAAAAAATACACATATGCTAAAAAATAAATAAAATTTGAGATAATAAACTCAATACAAATACTTATATATTCAAAAACATTAATATTTGAGGTAATACGCATTTTCCTTTTTTGACATAAACATGCACATAACGTCATAAATAGTATTGATATTCGGACAATATTTCTCCAAGTAATCTAAGTCCATTTTCTTGTGTAACGAGAGTCATAATGCGTATATATACGATATAACGAAATTTGAATTTAGTATATGAGTATCACTTGTCAAGAAACCATCACTTCTTATAATTTACGAGTACCAAATAAGTTAGTTGATAATCAAGTACCTGTTTAATAAGCTTTATTCTGGAAGAGTGACTTCACGGCACGGTGTTCACATACCATAAATCCACCATATTTCTGAGCAGCTTGAAAACTATCGATGGTCTTGAGTTTCGGAGCGAACGGTTGGACTTGCTTGGACTGAGAGTAATTATTCGGTTGAAAAACTCGAGGCCTCGGCCTTTGCCCTAATCTTTCCTCATAACGTTCTACTATTATGAAGGTTTCAATGGTGGTTTTTTGACAGTTAGGAGGTGCCATGGTTGGTTTTTGTTGTAGTATTATGTTGTGAGATAGCTATATTAATAGACCATCTTGATGATTCCAAAACTAAATTATTTAAATTAAAAAACAAAGATACTAGCTAAAAGAGAATTTCTTAATTACAATTGATTACCACTTGAGTATCCAGATGGAGTATTAGGTAGCACTGACACTTCTTTTAATTCGTCGTTTGTATCTGACACTGTGTTTGACAGGACTGCCACGATATTCGTTGGACACACGCGGCACGACTAAATGTGTCTGAAAGCTATAAACGAGGAGTGAGATGTCGAAAGATAGTAAGAGATTGATTAGAAGACGGATTTGAGCGGAAAATGAGAATAAGTTATAGTCATATTTTACCTTCAATTAGTTAAACTCAATATCAAATACATTTAGAAAAATAAAATGATGTGTTAATTATAAGTATAAAAATATATATTTTAATAAATTTAAATAGCTAGTTATGTGTCCTAATTTTCATGAGATATCGTGTCACATATCCATGTTCATGTTTGTCTTTGATTGTAGTATTATGTTGAGTGATAGCTAATTTTTATTAGTAATATCAATGGCATATATTAATAGGCCATCTCGATGATTCCAAAACACTAAATTATTTAAATTCAAAAATAAAAATACTAAAATCATTTCTTTATTACCACTTGGAGTGTCATGCTCGAGCCAATTTAATTATAGGTTAAATGACGGTTCTAAAGTGTGACTCATGAAATCGACATAGTCGAAAACATCCTCTCATAAAAAAATCATGAAAGTGATTTAATTGTTATTTCTCAATAAATTTCCTTTCCAACATGTTCATTTTTATATCTTCTAGTGTATATAATGGACACACAAAATTCGTAATTAAAAAGTCCTTATAATCTACCGAATTTAAAATAATTATTCCGTATATTATATACTATAAAAAATGAAGTTTGGGATTTTCTCGATTCCATTATTATTTTAATTCATTTTAGTTAAAGCTTCATATTCTCTTTGATTATCATAATTGCTTAAACCAAATAAAACATGTGAGAACAAATAATACAAGTTAATATTTTATGTCGTTAGTTGCTTATACTGGCCAGTTGCACCAAAAAGGAATATGGGAATTCTTTAAAAAAATACTCCGTAATTGTTATAAGTCTATAAGACTATAACAGAAGTAAGAAAAAAACAATTAAGTAACAATAAAAAATAAAACACACAAATTTACGGTATGATAAGTATAATTGTTAGATTAAGGCTTAAAGAGTTAAAGAGTTTATATAGTACTCTCGAATAGTCGTTCCTTTTTAAAGGATTATTTATGTTAGCTGTTATAAAACTTTTGTTAAGAATTACCATCATCAATAATAGTGAATAAATCCGCTCACGTGCTTTCGATCTCAAAGAGGTAAACATTATCAATTTATCACGATGCTGAAGAAATTTAAACTCAGGACATGAGTGTTAACCCTTATAAATTTACAAGCGAAAATAGGTGATATTCAGTTTTTTTTCGTGAAGTCACATTAGAGTTTCAGACTCGCCATTCTTTTTTATTTCGAGTTTGCGTTTCTCAATCACACGTATACCCAATTCTATAACTATATATTTTTTCCGGTTGATTTATTTTATTTTTAACATTATTCATCATAAACACATTACTTTTTTTTTATAAATATATATGTTTTCCGGTTGAATTTGCACAGTTTTCCATGGAAATCTAAACCTTAAAAGCAATGTTTCAAAGAATCTCATCCCACTCTATCATAGACATTAGTCATATTAATTTTGAAGCAATCCTCCGAGTACGATAGATTGCTTTATTTGCCAAAAGAATATTACCACTAATACTTCGTCTTTTAACAAAAGCACTTTAAAACTCCCCCACCAAATAGCCCATAACCCAAGTCAGCCTATTCGTGTTAAAACTTGTGTGTTAGTAGTTATAAAACTTTTTTAGGTATACCCTCATCAATAATAGTGACTAAATCCGCTCACGTGCTCTCAATTTGGAAGAGGTAAACATTGTCACGATTAGTGACGGATCCAGAAATTTAGTGTAGGGGTACTAAAATTTTTGGACGTGTTATTTAAGCACATCTAAGACAACATTTTTAAATTTTGAAGTTTGTTTTCCTAAATTAGTTATTATATAGGTAAAAGAATGAAAACATAATTGATCATAAATATATCTTTTTAAAAAAAATTATGTTTTATCTAAGATAATTTAAATTCTAAGTGTATGTAAAAATAATTTTTTTCATAAATATTAATACTTACATTAACAGAAAAATGTAGGTGGTTCAATAATTTAAAACTTGATAAGATATCCGAACATCAAAGGTTCAATTCTTATATTATGACATGGGCTAAGCCCAAACTTATCCCTGAAATATTCTTATATTGTGATATGGGCTAGGCCCAAATTTTTTCATGGAATTTCATGTGGGGGGCACTGCCCACTGCCCAGTGCCCACCCGGGCCATGAAATTAAAATTCAGTTTTTACTTTTACTTTTTTCCTTTTCTTGAAGTCACGTTAGAGTATTAAACTCGCCATTTTTTTATTTTGAATTTGTGTTTTCCAATCATATGTATACACAATTTTATAACTTTATATTTTTTTCTGTCGATTTTTTTTTTCAATGTTTTTTTTAATTTTTCTTAAAAGCACATTACTTATTTTTTTTTTATGGAGGCGCACATTACCGCATTTGTGTTGGACTACTTATTCATGAAATTTTACGTGGGGGCACGTGTTCACTCGAGCCATGAAATTTAAATTCAGTTTTTTATTTTTTTTTATCGTGAAGTTATATCAGAGTAGTAAACTCGCCATTCTTTTTTATTTCAAGTTTGCGTTTTCAATCAGACATATACACAATATTATAACCATATATATTTTCCGGTTAAATTTTTTAATTTTTGAACATTTTTTAATTTCTTAGCAAACCCCTTTTTTTTACCCAAATTCTTATTTGCAACGGAACTATCAGTCGCAAGCTTGTGACGGATACCATTTTCTCTCACAAAATACCCACTTTTTTTCTCTCTCTAACATTATTTATGTGGTTCCCTTTTTCCACTAACTCATTTTCTATCCATTTTATCTCACAAAATATCACGGATAATGACCCTTCGCAAGCAAGACTTACTATTTTTTTTATGGGATGTACATTGGTTCATGGACATGCTTTAGCACATTTATGTTGAACTATTGGTCATGAAATTTATAAAATTTAGCCCAACTTAAAATGACCAAAATACCCTTCGAGTAGTCCATCTCTCCCTAGAGTCCCAACATACATTCCTCCCACTCTTCTCCCAATTTGTCTTTCTCCAAAGTTTCTTCAAACTTTGTCCACAATAAAAAGGACCCATGATTTAATTTTTTCAAAAAAGTTCAAAAAAAAACAAAAATAAATAAATTAATTTGTAGAAAAAATAAAGAATGAAAGAAATAGGAGACATAATTCCTCAACAATGGGCATCACCTTGCGGAAATAAATGCACCCACAAATATGCTGCACTCACCCAAATTCCATGTATTTTTCTATTAATTTCAGTAAATTTATTGTTTTTTATGCTTCTTTTTAATAAAGTTTTATTCTTTATACATGGGTTTCTTTTTAATTTATATTTTGCAATTTTTTTAGATTTGTTTTGGTTGGTGATATGAAAAGATGGAATTTTTATTTAATTTTGTTGATGGGTTTTTGATGAATTTTGTTGGGTATGACTTTTTATGATATAATTGAGCTTATTTGATTAATTTTAGAATTTTGGGTATGATGAATTGATTTTGTTGGTTGATGAATTGATGATGAGGTTGATTGTTTGATCAAATGTAGATATATATTGTACAATTGTACCATTATGAAGCTTATAGTTAGTGACAGAGCTAGGATTTGTCGTTGTTAGGGAAAAAATTATAGGGATTGAATTACTAAGGTTAATTAGAGAAAAAAAAATCGGATTTTTTTAACAAAAAGTCGATTTTTTTTCATTTTTCCGGGGTATGGAGGGGTGAGGGGATCACTGGAATGCTGTTTCACAAGAAATAGCATAATGTGAGACATTTGATTTAGTCCAATGTTGTCAAATTTTGAAATTTTGTTGAATATTTGACATACATTGGCCTCAAATCTGTCGAGCGGCGTGGCGTGTCTCACTGCCTTCTAGCTGGGGGTGCCAGTTCAGGGGTCTTGGCAATGGGGGGAAGGCCATTACTCCCTTAATGGTGATACTATTGGTGTTTGAATAATCAGTGAAAATTTCGGTTATTTAGCCATAATGTTTAAAGCTTACTGATTTTTGTTGGTGTTGGTGTTGGTGATGCTGTACATCACTGTGCAACATTTGGCCCACAAACTCCGGAGTTTTGTCGAATTTATCTGTGGGATATATGGTTAATAATGTTGCCTCGGCTTTATTAGACACCTGTTATGGAGTAGTCGATACTGCTTTACTGCTGATAGTTCATTAGAATGCTGCACTCGGTCTGGCCAAATCTCAAAGATTTCATATTGTTTTTGAATATTAGAGCGTTAACAACTACTGCCTCTGTCCGTCAATTTGTTATCTTGTCTATTTTTTGTGGAAGATATTTTAGTCAAAGGTAACAAATGATTCGGGTGGAGTGAATATTTCGTCAACTTTACCAGTGGAAAGAGCGGGAATTTCCTGTTCCTAAGCGTATCTAGGAAAATAAATGTATACTTTAACGATAGAAATTGCTTGGATTGTTTTCCCTTTTTGCTGAGATTGTGGTAATGGATCTTATGTTTGCTGTATCAATCATAATAACTCTATTGAGTTAAGAGTTAAGGACACAAACCAAAAGGTGAGGCGAAACTTGACAAATCGAAGTGGGAAATGTGGTAGAAAAGCGAAGCTTTTCATTGTACTGGAAAGAAATATGTAGCTATCTTATTATTGTTGGTGTCAGTTGTTGTTCTTGTTCTTGTTCTGGTGACATGTGTGATAACTTCGGTCACAAATTCTCATTTGTGCGTAGATAAGACAAAAGCCGAGTGCCTAGTGAGTAGCAATCTGTTTTGTCTTATCTATTCACGAGTGCCTAGGTTAAGGTGTTACTTTATGACCTTGAGGTCACGGATTCAAGCCCTGGGAGCGGCCTCTTGCCAAAAATGGCTAGGGAAGGTTTGCCCTCACTACACCCTTGTGGTGTGGGCCCTTTCCCGGACCCTCGCCTAGCGGGGACGCCATCGTGCACTAGGTTGCCCTTTGTTTTTATACACGAGTGCCTAGGTAGTAGCAATTTGTTTTGTCTTATCTATCTACATGTGTAGTACTGGACTCGTCGCAAGCTTGTGACGGATATGTTTGTCACAAGGGAGAGTTGTTGAACTCCATTAATGTGTAATCCTTTTTTCTTGTTTTTTGTGTACCGATATCTGCCTTGACCCTTGAGCGATGACAAGATTACAAATGTAGTTACCGTTTTAACGTTTCACGTGCGTTTTTGTTATTCTTGTAGGGAGAGTATTTTGCAAAAAGGGGTGCGGTGCAGATGGGGAGACATGGGATGAATGTGAGTATTTGTCTTTCGTTATCTCATAGGTCAGCTTTGACTTCAGTGTGGAACTTTCTTTTCTTCGAAAAAAGCTTCTGTGTTCTGAATGCTTCCTTTTCGTTCATTTTCACTGGAATTTGTTTTTTTTTCTGTACATTTTTGTAGTCGAATAGTTGTACAATAGGCTTCCTTTTACATACTCTTAATATATACGTAAATCTAAATCGGTTTCTTTAGGTGTGAGTGAATGTGACCAGATATGCTACAAGGATCCTGTTTTGAAGGACCAACAGTGGAGTGCTTACATTGATCGGTCACCTGGGGCTGCAACTTACTCCGAGGTCTTTATTATCATTTCTTACTTTATTGTGCCATGATCATTTCGAGATTAAGGCTCTGACGTTGTTGTTTGTTGGTGGTGTAACAACACATATTTGTCTTTGGCAGGGAAAATCACCTTTTGTTAAAATTGTCCACTCTCTTCTTATATTCTTATTTTCAATCCTTGTTAATTGTTATACTGTCGTTTGAAGTCCCGATTCTTTCAACATATTATGTGCCGTATATAATAAGGCTTCCCATCTAATACGTTGTTTTCATCCACAATTACAGGACTGCTTCCATGCCTGTGTTGCTGGTTGTGGCTACAAGGTCAGTTCACATTCCTAAGAGAACTTTTGAAAGTGCTTTTTTTGGGAAGATGCAATTTCTTGTGTTAGTAGTTCTATTCGCAACTGGTACGATTTGTGCAAATTACACGTGTCATGCAACGCCAGTCACATCATCCGCAGGTGATGTGCTGATGATGCTACTGGACGCGTAGAATATTTTTTGGTTCCAAGTCTTAATTTTGCAAAATCTCAGTCACTTTCAAAAAGTCGAAGTGTGCTTCAAGATGTATGTCCTCATACTCCCATCCTCACAATATGAAAATTTCCCGTGTCTCGGACTTGTGTCTTAACGAGTCCAACACTTGAATATGTATGGTATCCCACATTTAGTGCTTGAGTCCGAGTTACATAACTGCCCAGAGGATCAAGGATTGAATCCCTATGCATTCGAGTTTTTTATCTAACCATATGGGTGATACTTGACCCGTCACAAGTCACAACTGAGACTTGTTGCACTGGTATATGATGTTGATGTTAATTTACTGTAATGAATTTCAAACATCTTCAAAAATTTGTCGACTTCACGACCACCCGTTGGAAAAAAGAAAGAAAAACTGACGTCTCGAGTCCTCTTTATATGTACTGCAGTTTGAGATGCCAACTAAGAAGGTTGAAGAATGCCATCCAAACAGGCCAACAAAGCCGCCTCCTGTTGCAAAAACACTCGCAAAAACTACTCTTCCACAAGCACCTCCGGCAGATGACGTCCCAGGCACTTCTGCTTAAGACCACATTCGTTTCCTACCCCTTATTTCTAGTTATACCTCTTAAGTAATCCAGTAGTTAATCATTTTTCTAGGCAGATGCTCCAATTTTGATTGCCGGTTTTAGCAGGGCGCTTCTGTAGTTTACCCGTCCCTTCTCTTCACTATTCGGGAAGAAGAGCTTGTTTATTTTTTCATCTTTTCGGGTGTCCTGCTATCCAGCTACGGCGTTCTGTCTAACAGTCAATGCGATTTACAGCAGATAGTTTGGTAGCATACAGACTAACAATCTCTCAGACATGGCATTTGATTTGTCTCCTAAAAGCAGATTTTATTGCTAGATCAGTGCATCAGAAAAGAAAACTGTCAATCTCGAATGCAGGTAGACTGGTGCGTCGTATGAGAAATGTCTGCAGCATTTGAGTTTCGAATTCTAGTCTGTGTACTTGCTGAAATCTGTACACATGCATCTCGATGTTCGTTGCTAAAAGAAAAACACCCTCATTAAGGCTTAAGTACTCATCGTCGTCTAGAATAGTTCCGTTGCTAAACGCTAGGTTTTGATATACTGAAACCCGATACCACCAAGTTCCTTGGTTATTTACGTTCAGCAGTTCTCTTGCGCGTAAATGATTGAGATATAACTTATAAGTACGGAGTGCAAAGTAATGACTAAGACTAACACAAGACGCAATGAACTCATCTCGGTTCGTGTTTTTTTTTCTTGAACCAATTTCCAGATCAACAAAGCTGTACAAGGTTATTTACATATTTTGCTAAATATGAAATTTTCGAAAAAACACAATTTCTGCCTACCATAATAAAGGCAGAGTTTTCCCCTGACTAATCTAAATAGAAAAGGTCCTCCTGCAATGGGAGAATGGCAAGGGACTAACAGACTACTGTAGGTTCTAAGGAAACGGACGGCTTCATTTCAGGTGAGAATCGTAGGTGTCGAATAAAGATTCAGGAATAACCAAGGGCAGTTTCTCTATATACATAAACAACCTCCTGAGATTCTCCCTGGTTAATATTGAAGGATCGACCACGTCTTTGCTGTCGGTGAACACCCATAAGTCACCCGAGTTAACCCTCTTGAGATTATCTCGGCAAAAGGGGCATGATTGTGACCTTGTTCGCCTGAAACATCAACACGTAGAAAGGAATAAGCAAATTCACAAGAAACTGCAGAGATTATTGATATGCACGTGTCAACTAGCTTAGCTAGTGTAGACTGCAGTAATTAGGTGGTGCCGTGGTGGTAATCGTGATATGTATTGGACCTCGGCAGCATCTAAACCATCTTTTTGGCTACCGTCACAACAAATATAAAAAATACTGATCTTCCCGACAGGACACCCTAACTTAGCACGAAATGAAACTATATCTAGGGCACAGAAGTTATTTTTATATCAGCAAGCACAACCTGCTATGAAGATGGGCCCATGCATTCCCGCACCACCACATGGACCATGTAAGCCACCCCTTCGGGGGTTGCAGTGGCCAAGTGGTCATCTTGCATTTCTGCAAGCTTTAAGGTTTAACTCAGTTACCACTGGACTAACATCACTTGGACCATGTTCTTTTAACTGAGAATTAACCAATTAGGGATATGTCACAAAATGACAGGAAAGGAATACAAAGAGAACAACAGGATGGGATAAATTACCATTCTCGATAGCACTTCAGGCACATGACATGGTTACAGTTAGGCAGCACAATTCTACTGTAATTCTCCATGCAAATGCCACATTCTTCGTCTCTTTCATTATCCACATCGGAGAACTGCCTATATTCCTCCTCATCTCTTTTGCGGTATCTCTCCACGCACACAGCTTTCTGTCTTCTATCCTCTGTATCAGTAACACCACTCTCAAGTTGCAGTAGGGAAGGATAAATTACAGCTGCACAAAATGAACATATTTTCACATATGAATACGAAAGAGACAACACAGCGCACACACACCACACGGTAAAATCTGCGTTAAACAAGATTAAGCCTACCATAAAACTCTCTAATGCTTGCTTTCCGTTCATGTGTAGACATAGTAGTGGTACCATCAACATAAACCTGGAGACGAAGATTACAGGTTATCATTAAATGAAGGTCTAAAAAGCTAAAACCTTTTCGATAAGAATTAGACATCATCTTAAGATTCTTAAGCATTACCCCGATGATTCGAAGGGTCCCGCAATGCGGGGTAGAAGGGGTTAAATACTTGGATTGTTGCCTTACACATCTCCTAACATAACAAGCCTGTTTTTTTGGTATAAACCGGGGTGTTCATCGTTGACAACAGTGTTTACTCTCCTCGCCCGCGGGTGCTCTCACGAAGAAGTAAACGGCTGACCAAAAAGTTTGCTCCATTCCCATGGGAATGAGATCGAACCCTGATCTCATGGTTAAGGGATAAGGTGAACAACCACCACACCAAACACATTTGGTTATAACAACAAGCATGTGGAGTGTGGATGTCCCATGACATGCAAAGAACAATTTTACTTCAACGCACAAAGAAGTGCAGACAATTTAGAGAGTTGTTCTGCATTATCCGATCATAGTCCAAAGCCAAAGAATATGGAGTTGTTGGCTTTTTGCCCGCAACAGGTTACAATTAAACAAAAAGAATAATAATAATAATAATTCACCTTATAGATGAGAATTCTCAACAACCCTAAAGCTCCGGCCAGCTGACAATCGGTCCACTGAACCAGAAAGAGCAAGAAGTGGGCAGCAGGAGCATATGACATTCTCATTTGGAGGCAAGCCCCGTCATATTCTCTAGGCATTTCAGATGCCCTGACAACATGAAAATGCAAAATAAGAATGATTTCATTTTGATAAGAACGATTCACTGGCATAGCAATCAGGCAATTTTCACAGATGAACGACATTCCACCAATCAACAACTCAATCAAAGTTTAACTATAAGATATACTTCATGAAAAATCCCGTAATTAACCTAGTAACATAACATTGTCGATTTGTCACTACAAAGCAAGCAAACAACCATCCAGAACACTAAATGTGATCAAAATATGTTAAAACCGATAACAGAATACAGATTGGCCCTAATCATTACGAGATATAGTGGGATGCAACGACAGGCCTCAACATCGAACACCATTATCATTCCAATAGAAATTCAACATCCAAACGTCGACAACCCATACGAAAAATAGATCTGAGTAATCACCATAATGCCGGGACTAAGCAACCACAACATTATCATTCCAATAGAAATTCAACATCCAAACGTCGACAACCCATACGAAAAGCAAATCTGAGTAATCACCATAATGTCGGGACTAAGCAACCACTCCATCCATCCCATTAATTTGTTTCCCTTTTTATTCTTTGTTTAGGAAAACCGATAAACGATTTGGGACGGAAGAAGTAATTAGCTTAATCCAACAATTGTCTAATGTAGGGACTTCATTAAAATCCCAACCAACTTAGAATCACTACTTCTCAACTCCCATTCATTTACTGCAATGCATCACCAGTCACCACACCGACATTTTCTCACCTCTTTCTTCTGTAACACTTCTTGTGTTGAAAGCAAACATTCATGGGACGGCTAATTAAAGGTACAATTCGACCTTTACTCTAACTAATTCTCATTTTCCACCCAAAATCATCTTCTAATCGATCTTTTTCAAAATTTTATTCCTCCTATAAACTATAATATGTTTAACCATGTGTACGACGAGTGTCGGACCCGGGAAGGCTAATTAAGAGAAGTGTTCGTGCTGCCTACAGCTAAACAAATGACTGAATCAGAGGGAGTAAATAACAACAAAAAAGATCACAACTTTGACAACATAAACCACAAAAGAGGTAATAAAACCCAAAGATTAACATCCTATGATAAGAATTACCACAAAATTAATCAGATTTACCTCAATTCTTACAGGGGTAAAACACAACAAGAGTCTTAGAGGTTACAGTTAGTCTTGCATAAGACGGTTTTTACATATAGTATAGTGGAAAACGGATTCAAACATTCTGTTTTACGATAAATTTGTGTAAGACCGCTTTGCAGAAAGTATCTGTATAGAGGTTAAAGATACAGACTTTTCACATAAACTGATTAAAATAACAATTACCCAACAATTTAGAGCTATAAAAATATCAAAAAAGAGGTAAAAATATGTAAAATAGATAAAATTAAGACAGTAAAAAGGGTAACTTTTTCACTTACACAGTATTAGCATGCTGAATATCTGCTTCCAAAACTTTAAGAGAATCCTTGAAAGACTTTCTCATGGAAGCAACATACATTTCTTAATAAAATTACCCTTCCTTTTCTTCAATTTTTTAACCAAATTACATAAAATTAATTACCCAACAAAGTAATCAAGCAAAGAACATAAATTATTATATATCAAAAAAAACAAAACCCAGTAAATAAATTCACTGAATTTACTTGTTTTTTAGCATCAAAAGGTTAAAAATGTGAATTTTAGACAATAACACAATAAATGGCACACAATTCAAAAAAAAAAAAAGGCACTCAAATTTAGATAAAATCACACCCACCAACTTTCTCTCTCTAGTGTATGGGAGGTGGTTTCTCTCTCTAAAAGAGGTGGGAGGTTTTGGATTTTTCTGGGTTCTTCTTTAGACCAACTTTTTAATTTTTTATTTAAAAAAATGATTTTTTTGGAGTATTTTTTGCTTGTGAGTAAGAGCATGTGCATTGAAGAGGATGGTTTCATCCTCTTATTTCTTCGCTTTTCCACTAACTTTTTGACACCTCATATTCTCTTTCATCCAAATCATTTTCCACTATCTTCATCCTCTTCCCCATCCTCTTTTATTTTTTTCTTCACATCAAAGAGGATCATTTTTCATTCCTCTTTCATGTTTTAATATTTTTTAATATTAATTTATATGTTTTATTTCTTTTGAATCATATTTACAAATTAATAAGGTTCTTACTAAAAAAGATGATGGCGGTATTAAATAAAATACGTTACAAATAAATTACAAACGGATTAAAAAGATACATCAAATGAAATAGAATTGATTTTTTGACATAATATGAGATAAAAATAAGTGCTTATTTATAAAAGAAAAAAATACAAAATTGAATAGAATTAGTTGAGAATGCATTTAATACCCGTAATTTACCAACATCAAATATATACTAAATCCATGCAATGTATACATTTCATATGTACGAAATGTAGTACTTAGTACATGATTCCACATTACCACTTGCAATATAAAATGTACTCCGTAGTAGTTAATTATCATTAACGAAAATTCAAACATGCAATATACGAAAAACGTAAAATTATTATCGTACAATATACGAAAAACGTAAAATAAAAATCATCGTACAATATGAAAAACGTAAAATTATTATCGTACAATATACGAAAAACGTAAAATTATTACCGTACAATATACGAAAAATGTAAAATTATTAACGTATAATATACGAAAAACGTAAAATCATTCCACCTACAAATTTTATACATTTATTTTAATAAAAATTATGTAAAATAAAAATTACATGCATCAATCCTATTGGATGTTGGGCACAAGGGCCGAGGTTGTACTTCCTCTAAAAATAGAGGAAGTCTTCCTCTTCCTCCTTCAAAGAGGATGTTATTATAAGTTCCACATTGAAGAGGACATACTCTTAGATGAGAGAGAGTGCTAAGAGGATGGGTGATCCTCTTCAATGTGGATGCTCTAAAAGCAACAGAGAAAGGTGGATTGTGTAATGGATTGATACGTGGATTTTGTATTATATTTTGTTGAATATTCATAGTTTAATCATCATTTGATAATAATAATCACGTTAAAGACGACATATCCGTCACAAGATAAAACGGTTAAGTAATATCTGAGTGATTAGATAAGGTAAAAATAAATTATCGTCATTAAGGTATTTTGTTTTTATCTTATTTATTATTTAAATATTATTTAACCTATCTTTGACTTCTGACGAATACTAGTTTTATACCCGTACAACAAATGTACGGTTTTGTTTTTAAATATTGGTTACTAATAAATATGTGACTAATTAATACAAATATAATTCAAAATAAAAATTAAGTAGATAATATATAAATTATTATCAATCATAAATTACTAAAATAAACCATTTTTTTGCTATAAAATCCGACCTATTTCATTGCTAATGTAAAAGGCAAATTTTATTTGTCATGGTTTCATAATTAACGGATTTTTTATTAGAAATATTGATCTCGTGTTTTTTTATTCCCTACTTGTGTGTTCTTTATAACTGTCAATTATTTGATTATTATCAATATCGTCTCAATCTCTTAGGAGTAATAGATCTACATAAATAAGATTAATTTGCAGTTTTTTTAGCATAATAAAATTATAATTTTTAGATTTTCAGTTTATTTTCGGTATTTTATTCCAGTATTTTATTAGTATTATATTATAATTAGAATTATCATTAATCATTAATATGCAACTTGATTAATAAACGTAATATCCCCACCTGAATATTATTTTTAGTTGACTTTGAGTTATTTAGGTTGAAATTCCCATTTTGTTTATTTTTTGTGCTGATTTTCAGTTTTTTTTCTAATATACAGGATTTTTATTACGACATTGACGAAAACGTAATAATTTTGATATATATTGGACCGTTGTATATCATATTTCACCGTATTTTATTCCGTTTGGTATCTTAATTTATATTTGATTTGATTGGAAAATTGGAGAATATAATGTAATTTAGTTTTTGGACGGTAATTATTTTTCGTGTTTGTAATTTTTTGTTTTTCGGATTTGATTTTTATATTTGGACCGTTCTATATCGTATTTTATTGAAACGTTGTATACTGTTATTTATATTTTCGATTGATCGTATCGTATTTTATTATGACAATGACGAAATGTGAATTTAGGAGAGAGGGAAATTAAATCAAACTAAAGTTAGTGGGTAGTTTTTTTTCTTATTTTAATGAACCAATTAGAATGAGTTAAATTCTACTCCTTTTATAGAGATAGATGTCAGTCCTCGATGAGACGTGCTTCAATTCATAATAATAACATGATCACTTTGTTTACGCCAATAATTTACAAAGTTTTCTTTGATTATATGATTGTTTGAATACATTTAAATAAGAATAAAAATTAGCTTAAATAATAAGTGTTTTTTTATTTTAGTCGCGAGTTTATAATAGGATTCTCCCAACCAATGTCTCGAATTTCCAATGGTGGTGAATCGAGATGGACAGTAGGAAATTATTATTATGGATCGCATTGATTTGTCGGTTAATCACTTTTTTATTGGTTTTTTTGAAGTAATGTTCGACCTTAATCAACATTTTCCATTGTTAATAAGGTGTTTATTACAACAGATAATAAGAGAACGAAGTGTTAATTTAATATGTGTATGTAGCATTAACCATACACATAAGGAAGCGATCAAAATGACGATTGTGAGAAGTATCGAGACCTTATACAAGAGCTACGATTTTAGTTCTCATAGATATACGAACTTCACAAGAATGAGTATTCTCAAAGATTTCACATACTCCAACTAAATCTGGATTACCTTTAAAAATACATTGAGTATTCAAAAGGATACAGGCATGTGCGGGAGGATGCCAACGAACAAGGATTTTATCTACTAGCTATCTTGGCAGTAGGAATGCAGATAGAGAATTTGTCTAATGCCTTTATAGTGATAACGAATTGATGATGATTGATGAGATGAACACATAACGTTAAGCATATTATCCTTACTATGGTTGAAAGCCACATTATTTGGTTATCTCGCTCCAAATTAATCAACATATAATATCAGAATGTACCTACCAATCCCTATAGCTAAGAAGTTTGTCAAATGCAATTTGTAATATAGTTTTTTTGTCAAACACGACATTTTGACCGAATTTCGTCAACTTAAAATATTTCATGACCACTTGTAATAGAATGACATTCAGTTGATGTTTGATATACTAAAACATAATTGATATTATTAGATTCATGAAAATAAAAGGGTTATGAATTATGATCTTTCGTATACATGATTTCATGTATGCAAATAACCTATTTGCCCTTCCCATTTCAATACACATTGTTTCCAATTTTATTCTCATACCAATTCCAATTATCCCATTAAACTTACTCAACCACCCTCGCCGCCACCAGCCGGCCACCACCCTTACCGCATCGTCTATCTTTTGATATTTCATAGGAGAAATTTGTTAACCTGAGTAATTATTTCAATCATGTGACATTCAGTGATTAAAATACACAATTTTCGGCCGTGAAAAATGTGTGATTTTGTTGTTTGTTAGCAAACAACATAAATTAAGATTTGTAGTTAAATAATTTTAAGATAATTTGATTAAGTTCATAGGAGAAAAAGGAGAGTAGTGTTGATTTTCTCTTTTATGAGAAGGG
Organism: Silene conica; assembly: GCA_029255685.2. Classification (NCBI taxonomy): domain Eukaryota; kingdom Viridiplantae; phylum Streptophyta; class Magnoliopsida; order Caryophyllales; family Caryophyllaceae; genus Silene; species Silene conica. Next base: position 85,796,359 of record CM055314.2, read on the forward strand.
AAAAGTATGAAAAGTATACGTGTGATACTCCATTGAACTGAATAAGATATTCGGGTGGGGTAATCCCTTGAAGAGGTTCATTAATAGGCTTATACGACTAGTGCTTAAAGGGATTGAAAGTATTACTCATACCAACAAAGTGTACTTTCTTTTTTGGTTATCCATATAAAAAGAACTTTGCAGTTAAGCGTGCTTGTCTGGGAGTAGTCCTAGGATGGGTCACCTCTGGAAAGGACTCGTGTTGATTTGTGGGCCATGTACACAGCCTGACGAGCTAACATAACTAACATTTTTGGTCCTAGGTTTGGATCGGATGTTAAAATATGAGAAAATGTACTTAATTGAGTAAACTACGTACTTATAAGAGCAAATATAAAATAAAATATCCCTAAAATAAGTTGAGAAGTTTACGAAGTGAACTTCATTCGATTCATCTCAACTCCTTCGGTCCTTCCAATTCAATTCACGTAATTCAATGATTATACCTAAATAACCTAACTTAAATCTCAACTAAACCGAATGGTAAACTCCGAACCAAAAGATGCTCAAAACTTGACTCCGTAGTAGGTTCACGTTCACTACGCAAACTCTGTGATCATCAATCACAATTCACATGGAATGTAGCACAACGAATCCCAGTGATGCGGACTATGATCTCTCATTACGCAAACCCTAAATTTCCCCCCAAATTCCCTTCATCAATTCCTCAAATTAACACCAAACCCACCTTTTATTTACACCCAAATCTTCTTATTTCTCCAATAAACACTGTACCCGCCATTAACAGCTGTTTCAGAGCTTCATGCACTGCAAAATCTGATGTTTCATTCAATGGTTGGGACAATTCAAGTATCCGGGTTGACTCAGACGAGTTGGGTGAGTCTAATTATCTTAAAAAGTTGATCTTTTTGATTGGAATTGATGATAAAAAGTATTTATTTACATGTATTTTGGGTTTTGTTGTTGCATTGGTAATTTCTAGAGTTAGGGTTTCATCAATTGTTGTATTTCCTGCGGTTGTTATTGTTTTTGCAATTGGGTTTTCATTAGGGTTTGTTAATGGTGGATCCCTAAAAGGGTTTAGCTCAAAAGATGAATCTTTTAGGGTTTTTGCTGAAAAGTTGAGAGTTTTGGGGGAATTGTTTAATGGGTTTGATTTAAAAGTTGGTGAATTGAAAAGGGTTGTGAAGAAAGGTATTGATGATGAGAGTGTTGAGTTGAGTGAGTTGGAGAGGTATGTGGATGTGTTGGATTCAATTAGTGGGTTGGTTTTAGATGCTAGGAATGTGGTTGAGGATTTTGGTTGGGAGTCGGAGGAGACGGTGAAGAAGTCGAATCAAAAGAGTAGTCGAAATAAGAAAGAAAGTGGGAGGAATGGGTTTGATTTGTTGGGATTTTTCGGAAATTTTGTTAGGGGTTATGGAGCTCCGAAGGGTAGTAAAAGAAATGTATTTAGGAGAGGAAGTATTGCCAAGGAAGTGGATATGGGAGGACACAGAGAGATGCGTGGCGTTGGAGTTGAGCAAGCGCTAGATTCGGTGTCTGGTGTAGATGGTAGTGCTTCTAGGGCGGCTTTGAGTAATGATGTTGGAATGAATATGTTAGGTGAGAGGAATCGGGAAATGGAGAGGATTTCACAAACTCGCAAAAGGAGTGAAATGGAAGATCAGATCCTTTCAACAAGTTTTCTTGATAGCTCAAGACTTGTGGATAATCAAAGTTTTAGCTATAATATGTCGTCACACAGGGAATTTCGAAAATGGACAGTAGATGACAGTATAATAGGTAGCTACACAGAAGTTGGCTTTACCAAGGAACAGAAGGAGAATGGGAATTCCTGGAGTAGCCAACAGCATTTTGATGATTGCACCGGAGGTTATGAGTCTAATGGAGGCATGGAAAGTGTTGGTTCTGGAAATTATAATGATAGTTTCAGTCAAGAAAGGATGAATGTTGAAGATGAACTCCACACAAGGAAATACCAACCTAGAGCAAAGAAAGAGGAAGGCCCCTTTTCATCGTCTACTACGGTTTCAGACGATTTGTTGTTTAATGACTGCCTTACAAAAGCGAATGATCTTCTGAAACAAGCCAAGGAGTGTTCAAAAGTAGGCAATGATGAGATATTTGCCGAAGAAATGCTTCACAAATCTGCCAAGTTGCTCTCTCAAGCTATAACTATGAAACCAATGAGTTTGCTGGCTATTGGTCAGTTGGGAAACACCTATCTTCTTCACGGGGAGCTGAAATTGAGAACCACCAGGGCATTGAGAAACCGTCTTTTAAGAAATGAGAATTTCGGTTATGAAAGTTATGATTTGCTCTTGTCGGTTGATGAGGCACGGCCAACTCGTGATAGGATTGAAACTCTTCTGGGTCAAACATGTGAAGAGTGTGAGACTCTCTTAGTTCAAGCTGGAAGGAAGTATAAGACAGCTCTGACAATTGACGGAAATGATTTGAGAGCCTTGTATAATTGGGGGCTTGCCCTTTTCTTTCGGGCGCAGTTGATCGCTGATATTGGACCCGTAAGCCATTTTTTATTTTTTCTGTCTCTGTATTTCCCTTTACCTAATTACTATAGGCAGAGTTTGTTAGTTCTATGTAACATGATCTTTTGCTAGACATTGGGCAATCATAGACTATGTTACTTCAAAGCCACACTTTTGTGTTGACATAACACGTCTTTTGGAAACTTACTATGGGGAAAACACGATTTTTCAAAGTATAGTTGTGGGTGACACTTGGCTCAGGGATTCGTTCGCAGAGTCACGACAACTTACTTCAACTAAGACCAAATTAAACCACCTTTTTGCGTTGTTGATAATACGTACATGGGTGTGTGAGCATGTCTGCAAACACGTTAATCCACACGTGGTGAGTCCGTGACCCCTTAAGACAATAGGGTGATGATGTTGTAGGCAAGGCACAACACAAAAGCTATATGTTTTATGCTAATTTGTCTAAAATGATGGCCTAATGTCTTATTTTGTTCAAAACTTCAGGAAGCAATTCCAGATGCTGATAAGTTGTTCATGGCTGCGATTGATAAATTTGATGCAATGATGTCCAGGAGCAATGTCTGTGCACCAGAAGGTACCCAAACTACGTTTTTTGTTTTCTGTCTCTTTTGAATATCGATAATTGCAACCCCATCATGTTAATTTTATTCTGTGAGTTTTTAATTACATTGAAATGATATTGCAGCTCTATACAGATGGGGTATGGCACTACAGCAAAGATCCCGACTGCGGCCAAACAGCAGTAGAGACAGAGTGAAGTTATTACAGCAGGCGAAGAGGCTTTATAAAGATGCTCTTGACATGGGTTCTAATAATCTCCAGGTACGAGAGGCTTTATCCTCATGCCTGTCCGAGCTTAACTTTCGTGACATATAATCGAAAATTTTAGGATTGGATATCCTGTATCGAAAATTTTCGCTCTTGTCCACCGTCACTGCCCAGTGCCATTGTTGAAATTTAGAAATGCAGCTGCCTCTTCCCTATTAATCCGATTACACTGTTGCCCGAAACCTGAAAGTTCATACATCTATATGGAACCGAAGTGATAAATTCTTGGGTCCCAACTAAAGTAGAAGTTACAAAGAGGAGGCTTTTTTATAGGCATTTTGTACTACATTTTAGGTTATAGGAATAATTTGAAAGGACTTCACATAGAAAAAATGATATCCGATCTGATATACAGTGTGTAAAATGTACAAAACAGCAGATAAACATGTTGGTTCGTTTGACTTTATGATCATACTGTATTTGCGACCTTGTAATTTGTAAAGCATTTCTTGGTGTCTTGTTCGGTTATACTAACTATTTGTTAGTTGTTCTACGGTTAGATTGTTGGACGATATCCAACGACTTCATAATAGCTTATGCCTGTGATGCTCGGACTCGGACTCGAGTATCCAAATTGGACACGGATCCGAGTGTCCGACCCTTGAAATCTTAAAATCAAGGACTCGGATACGAGTGTCCGTGAATTATTTTGGACTCGGCATTTTTCTGAAATACTAAAAATATCTAAACATATTTAAAAACTAGTGTAAAATTGTTATAAAGGAAAAAAAGAGAAACATTAACCATGGGTAGACTACCTACCAATTTACCTATTCTTTTTATGACCTAGGTAACCGTTGACCAATTTAAGGCAACCATTCACTTCGTCGTCTTCATCTTCAATCTCCATATCTTCTTCAAAATAATACTTTTCTGGTCATCTTTAACCTCCTAGATCTTTTTTCTTCCAAAAAATTGTTACTGTGTTTCTATTCGTATTATTATTATTATTCAATGGTCTCTCCTCAAAACAGCTTTATTTGAATTTCGCAACTTCCCGAAATATCTAATCTTCATCTTCTAGCTCAACAACTCAACCAAAAATAGAAGGGTCCAATTTCTAACTGAAGGGTCGGACATGGTGTCCATGTCCGGATCCGTGTCCGTGTCGGGTCCGCCGGACACTCGGGGGTATTCGAAGAGTCCGAGCATCACAGGCTTATGCGCCTCATTCAGTGATCGCTATAAGTGAGGTCGTTGTATATCATCCAACAATCTGATCGCAGGAAAACTGATAAGTACGGAGTATAACCCAACAAGACACGTGCATAAGCTATTGTGAGGCCTGTATTTTTTTGGGCGGTTCACCTCCTTTTCCGTCTTCTGTGTTCTCTATTGGCAAACGTTAAACAAAAGCAAATATTTATTGTTGTGCTTCAGCAAATGTAAATCTTCATGGTAAAATTGGAGACCTTTACCCTTTGTTCGGACAAAGGGAACTTGGAGAGAAAGGGTCTGTTTCCCTTCTACCGGGCAGATTATTTCCCTGGAAAGATTTTGAGGGAAAACTAAGTCCTCCCCTTCCCCTTCCCCCTCCCCCTCGCCTCCCTTCCCCTTTGTTTTTTATGTAATACTGTACGATTTGTGAACACACAATATGAACTTATTAGCTACAATCTGATGGATTTCAACCAAGTATCATCATGCATCGTAATACAATTACGAAGCATGTGGAATCAGTTGAAGATTAGCTGGGTATTTGAGCGAATCCGGTAAGTCTGGTAACTGATCTGAAATGCTCCTGACTCCTGAATCTTAACTAATTGCAAACTAAAGTGTCTGGTTGCTGTATCCTCAGCCAATTTCCTGTCATCTGATGTTTTATACCCCTCCTGTTATTGCTGTACTCTCGGCTAGATTTTTAGCCATAATCTAATGGGTAGCAAGTAGCAACAAGAAGTTCAGCATTATTCCATTAATTGTTCTTGGAAAACTGATTGAACTTTTTTAGATACAAAGAGTTTTGCCGAAGACGGATACTATCTGTCACAAGGAAGACGGCTAGTATCCTCTCACAACAAGGCAAGTGGGAGAACAAGTGGGGCTAAATGGAACATTTCATGAATCATCCCACATGCATTTTGTGAGAGAGACACTATCCGTATTCAGCTTGTGACGGATAGTGTCCGTTTTCAATGAGAATTTGTGTTTTGGACAATACGGGTTTAAAAGATTTATTAAATTATTTTACAAAATATCATTTCTTAATTTGATAAATTGCAATTTAGTCGAGTAATTTGATATTTTTGCGAAGAAAATGCAAAAGTTAGATTATTATTGTTTGAATTAAAAAGTTAGGTTATTTAAAAGACTTGATAGAGGCGGGTTTTTTGTGTTAAATTTACCTTAGCAGTAAGACAGTAAGTCTCTCTTGTGATGGATATCTCTCTCGTAAGTTTCTAATGCGTTAAGTTCTACCACTTGAATAGATTTTATAGTAAGTCTTCCTTGTGACGGGTCACCATTTGTGACGGATATTTTGTGAGATAAAATGGATATAAAGTGAGTTAGTGGAGAAAAGGGACCACATGAATAGTGTCGGAGAGAGAGAAAAAGTGGGTACTTTGTGAGAGAAAACGGTAGCCGTCACAAGCTTGTAACGGATACCGTCACAAATGAGAATTTGTGTAGATTTTAATAGATTTTTTTTTATTCCGGAACTTTTCGGCGTAAAAAAACGTGAATAATAATCTTCAAAATTGGTCATCTTACAACCTATGATTTTTTTCCTGAATTTTTGCCTATAGACTAATTGTATCCTATAATAAATAATAGAGGACATTTGACGTTGACAATATGTTATAAAGCAGTTTCGGTCGATAATCGGATAATCGTTTAGAAGTGATGTACATTAATTTTTGGGGTATGAAAACTGGTAGAAAAATAAACTTATCGTGCTTCGACTTTCCGAACGGCTCAAATTAAAGTGTATAATACACGATTTCCAGGCTTCTGAACTCCCGAAACAAAAGTGTCCGAAAAATGTTAGGATTGTTAATCGGTTTAGACAAAGCGGACACAAAAATTTTCAAAAATAACAAGGGTAATTTAACGTTGACGATATGCTATAAACCAGTTTCTCGGACAATCGTCTAGAAGTGATGTATAGTTAATTTTTGGGTATGAAATCGAATATGATATATCATGAAGCAATTTCAGACACGTGGTATGACAATCGGCAGAAAAAAAAAATGTGACACGTTAAATCTCCCGAACGGCTCAAATTGAAGTGTATAATACACGGTTTTTAGGCATCTGAGGTCCTGAAACAAATGTGCCCGAATATCGCACGGTTTTTTAATCGAAGCAGATAAAGCAGAAACGAAAAATTTCAAAAATAACAGAAGTCATTTGACGATGACGATATGCTATAAACTAAATCGGATAATCGTATAAAGCTGATATATACGTAGTTATTTTTTGGATATGAAATCAAATAAGATGCATTATAAGCGATTTCGGACATTTGGTATGAAAATCGGCTGAAAAAGAAACGTGGACCACTTCGACCTTCCGAACGGCTCAAATTGAAATGAATAATACACGGTTTTTAGGTGTCTGGGACCCCAGAAAAAATAAATGTTTGAAAATTTCACTGATGGTAATCGAGTCAGATAAAACGGACACAAAAAATTTCAAAAATAACAGAGGTCATTTGAGGTTGCCGATATGCTATAGCTAGTTTTGTCCGATAATCGGATAATCGTATAAAACTGATGTATAGTTTATTTTTAGGTATGAAATCGAATATGACACATCATGATGCTATTTCAGACACGTGGTATAACAACCGGAAGAAAAATAAACGTGGCCCGCTATGACCTCCTAACTGACTCAAATTGAAGTGTAAATACACGGTTTTTAGGCCTCTAAGGTCCCGGAACAAAAGTGTCCGAATATCACACGGATTTTTAATCGAGTTAGATAATGCGGGCACAATAAATTTCAAAAACAACAGAGGTCACTTGACGTATGCTTTAAACCAGATTCGGCCGAAATCGGATAATCGTCGAAATCTTATGTATAGTTATTTTTGGGTATGAAATCGAATAAGATACATCATGATGCGATTTCGGACACGTGGTATGAAAACGGCAGAAAAATAAACGTGGGTCACTATGACTTCCCGAATTTCTCTAATTGAAGTGGATAATATGCTGTTTTTAGGCGTTTGAGTTCCCGGAACAACAATGTCCGAAAATTGCACGGATTGTTAATCGAGTAAGATAAACCGGACACAAAAAATTGCAAAAATAACAGAGGTTATTTGAGGTTGACGATATGTTATAAACCAATTTCGACAGATAATCAGATAATCGCTAAAAATGATGTATAGTTATTTTTTGGGTATGAAATCGAATAAGATACACGATAATTCGATTTTGGATACGTGGTATGAAAATCGACAAAAAATAAATGTGACCCGTTACGACCTTACGAATGGCTCATATAGAAGTGTATAACACACGATTTTTAAGCGTCTAGGGTCCCGGAACAAAAATGACCGAAAATTGCAAAAATTGTTAAACGAGTCAGACAAAACGATCACAAAAAATTTCAAAAATAACAGAGGTCATTTGAGGTTGCCGATATGCCATAAACCTATTTTGGCCGATAATTGGATAATCGTCTAAAAGTGATGTATAATTAATTTTTAGGTATTGAAATCAAATAAGATACATCATAATGCGATTTTAGACACGTGGTAAGACAACCGACGGAAAAATAAACTTGACCCGCTACGACCTTCTAAACGGCTCAAAATGAAATATATAATTCACGGTTTTAGGCTCTGAGGTCCCGGAACAAAAGTGCCCGAAAATCGCATGGATTGTTAATCGAGGCAGATAAAGCGGGCACAAAAAAATTCAAAAGTAACAGAGGTCATTTGACGTTGACGATATGGTATAAACCAAATCGGATAATCGTCTAAAGTTGTTGATAGTTATTTTTAGCGTATGAATCGAATAAGATTCACGATGATGCGATTTCGGACACGTGGTATGAAAACCGGCCGAAAAATAAACGTGGGTCACTACGACCTCCCGAACGGCTCAAATTGAAGTGTATAATGCACGGTTTTTAGGCGGCTGAGGACTTGGAAAAAAAATGTCCGAAAATTGCACGGATTGTTAATCGAGTAAGATAAAACGGGTACAAAAAATTTCAAAAATAAAAGAGATCATTTGAGGTTGCCGATATGCTATAAATGAGTTTTGGCCGATAATCGGATAATCGTCTAAAAGTGATGTATAATTAACTTTTGGGTATGAAATCCAATATGATATATCATGATGCGATTTCAAACACATGGTATAACAACCGGCGGAAAATAAACGTAGCCCGCTACAACCTCTTGAACGACTCAAATTAAAGTGTATAATACACGGTTTTTAGGCCTCTGAGGTCCTGGAACAAATGTGTCCGAAAATCGCACGGATTTTTAATCGAAGCAGATAAAGAGGGCACAAAAAATTTCAAAAATAACAGAGGTCATTTGACGTTGATGATATGCTATAAATCAATTTCGGGCGATAATCGGATAATCTTCTAAAGCTTATGTATAGTTATTTTTTGGGTATAAAATCAAATAAGATACATCATGATGCGATTTCAGACACGTGGTATGAAAATCGGCCGAAAAATAGATGTGGCCGCTACTACCTCCCGAACGGCTCATATTGAAATGTTTAATACACAGTTTTTAGGCGTCTGGAATCTGATGGCCGGATTTTGTCGTCGATTCCGGCACCAAAAACAATTTGTAAACTCCCAAATTAAGTAGTATAATTTAGGGTCGAACCCAAAAGACGGAGGGGAAGTTGTATATTTAAGTTCTAGTTCGAGCTCGAGTTGGGTAATAAGTTTGTGATTGATTAACAACTACTAAAGATAAATTAAAGCAAAAGTGTCGAGATGAAATCGATGAATAAAAGATACTAAGGTGTCGGGGGTACTAAGGTAGGTTGGTAACGAATCATGCAAGGGAATCTAAGGTCTCCACTATACTAGGCCTAGGTTTGTCTCGTCTATCGATTTGACTCACCTAAAGTCGATCCCTATCCTAGCTTTCGCTACAAATAAGGCCAACCTAACATACATACATGTCCATGAAAGCCCTAGACTATCATCAAAGGCCAACAACAATGAGAATCATGTCCAACCGTCGTTGAGACATTTCATCAAACATGTAACATGCATAAATGAAAACCTAGCAAAGAAGAGAACCAAATATTAACCCTAAACAAGATTCATAGCTACCAACAAACCAAAACACACCCCTAACCCTAGTAGGGGAACTACTCACACATGGCTAACATAAATATGTAAACAAATGATGAGGAAATGCTAAACATGATGGATTAAGTAAGAGTAAACAATTAAACAAGCAAAACTTAAAGGAAATGCAAAGATAAAGCAAAGATGAAGAAGATTATACCATTAACTAAGGAAAAGGAAATGACTTGGATGACAAGTTGAAGGATTCTTTCAAATCCCCCAAAAATACAACCCAAATAATCCACTACAAATGCTTAAAAACAAACTCAAGGAGAATCCTCTAGAGAGATTAACTAATAATGAAAGATTAAGTAAAGATCTAAATAAGATTAAAGTATTTTTGAGAGTTTTTGAGTCTAAGTGTTAAGTATTCAAAACAGTAGAAGCCCTAGAAAAATGTGCAAAGTAACGTAAAAAATGAAAGACTAAGTGCGGGTTTATATAGTGCGCGAATTTCTGAGAAAGGCTTCTCAGCCGGTGGACCGGCTGCCGGTGGTGGACCGGCTGGGAGCCCAAATTTTGACTTCTGAAGTTTTTCTTCTTTTTTTCTTCAAAACCCTTGACACTCAGCCGACCGGCCGGCCGCCGGTTGGGCACCGGCTGGGAGGCCAAAATCTCCATTCTGATTTCTTTCTTTTCTTTACTTGGCTACAGGTACCCTCAGCCGGTGGACCGGCTGCCGGTTGTCCACCGGCTGGGACACCTTCTTGAGTAGTCTGCCCAACATAGCTTATTTCTTCAGACTTCGAAAATTTGGCTAAGTATGGAATTGATCCCCAGCCGGCCTACCGGCTGCCGGCTGGGGACCGGCTGGTACGCTTTTCTTAAGGATCTGTAAACTTCTTCCAAATTTCTCGAAAGTCAAGTCAATGCATCCCAGCCGGCCTACCGGCCGCCGGTTGTGGACCGGCTGGCAGGGCCTGGGAATGCTCCTTGCAAATTCCTTCACAAATCTTCATAAATCGCTCCAAATTCACCCCGATTTCTCTCGTTTCTTCGCCCCCACCGTAATGCCTACAAAAATTAGACAGAATAGGAATATACGAGGCAACGGACGTAAAAACACCTAAAGATACGCAAATCGAGGTCGAATCGTGACCGAAAACAAAGAAAATGCAAAGGAAATGATGACCAAAATGGAGCTCATCAGAATTCCCCACACTTAAACCTTACTCATCCTCGAGTAAGAGATCAAGTAACTATATAACCCTTATTAAAAACAAAGAAACAAACCAACTAATCTATCTATAAGCCGAATCGGGTTTAGCTACACCCGTAGCCCTTTCAACTCACAATTTGACATTCATGAGGGAGAATGGCCTATTGCAAGGCAAGTAAGGTCTTGCTACAAAACTTTTGATGCAAACAAGTAAAAACAAAACACGTATAGACAAGCAACATGCATCGGAAAAGAAAGAAGACCGCTTCCCTCATTCAAGCGGCGGAAAACAACTAAAAGGGAACAAATTCAAAGTCGTAAACTCCCTTACAAATATTAATTCTACAAGTCACTAAGGCAAGAAGGATGACAACAAAACACCGCCAAATCATGCTAAACTAGGCTACTTTCATAACCGTTATCCAAATACTTTTGTCAAGGGCGATCGGATGGAATGGAATGATGATCCCCGCAATGCTAAAGGCAAAAGATACAACAAGTCTAGATTCTTTACAAAGTAAAGGTCATGGGTCGTCCCAAGATCGACAAAACGGCATGGCAAGATAGATTTTTTGGAATGAAATGCTCAAATCAATACAAAATGGTGGATGACAATCAAAATTTGACCTCATTCAACTTTTTTCATCTCTTTTTCATGCCATGAGTTAGGATGGGGTTTGTCCCACGCGTGCTAATGTCCTTTGCTTTCGCCAATCGCTTATTAGGCAACCGGTTAACCTCTAGACAATAGCTTATCGGGGTGACAATCACTCTGTCTTTGGGCGGTCGAATTCACAACCAAGTGGGAAGCCAACTCAATGGCTACCCTCCAAAGCACATCGAAGTGGTACGCCTCCACCAAAACAACATGTTCTTATTCTTTTTCATTAACCATTTTTTTCTTTTCTTTTTCACTTGAGTTTCCCTTTTTTTTTCTTTCAAATCGATTCCACTTCTTATGATCATTGACAAGAGCATTCCAAATTTATTCATGAAAGTTATTTTTGGGTTGCCAAACCGCCGAGTCGAACAAGGTCACCAAGACAAGATAATCAAAACCATTTCGCATTACGGGGTTGGGCAAGGTGACTCACATGCAAACCCTTGACTCGGTATTGGACCATGGTTAGAAAGATACTAGAAAAGCATGACCTAGGGTGTTTTAGAAATCATTCTAAAAGACAAAGTCACAAGTAGAAGAATCATTTGCAACGGCCTAAACGATTTTGTCAAAGTTCTCAATTAGGCATTTTCAAAACATTTTTCCTAAATGCAACTATATGCCATGAATGCAACTAATATAAACATGTTATAATGCAAATGAGACTATCAAACTACATGCCAAGCAAAACTAATGCATCTCCTAACAGCACAAAAGCACACAAACCACACAACAATCTCCACAATATACTCCACATCCTCCATATACAAGCCCATCCTCCTCAATTGTGACAAAAGAATGAAAATGAGAGTGAAATAGGGGTTGGAGCGATCATACCATGGCGTCTTCACAATCCAATGTGGTGCTCAAGTAAGCGATGCCTATGCGAAAGGAGAGAAAACAAACAAAAGTATATACAATTCTACGCTAATAAGGTAAAAACATGTTTTTGAATTTTTCAAATTTTTCGATTTTTTTGGTATTTTTGAAGTTTTTCATACTTACAAAAACAATCAAATATTCACAAGGTGGATATTTTCCCTCCCCACACTTAAGATTTACATTGTCCTCAATGTAATAAAGTGCAAAGGGGGAAATGAAGTAAAAGAACGAAAACAACATGTTTTTGGCTTTTTTGAAATTTTTGAGAAAATAAAAACTTGTTTTTGTATTTTTTTGAAATAAACGGTTCTTCTTCCCCACACTTATTTATATGCATAATGTGAGGAGGAAAACCGGAAAATAAAGAACAAATTTTTGAAAGTTTTTGGTTTTTCAATTTTTTTGGATTTTTGATTTTTAAGAAGGCATTAAAAACAAAGGTAAACAAAAGAAAAGAAAAAACTAAAAACTAGACTAAAAGCAAACTAAATGCTCTAAACTACATGTATGCAATCTATATGTGACAATATGATACAAAAATATAAATCTAATGCATCTAAATGAATGCAACTATATGCATCTAAACTAATGATGTGAAAACATGAAAAGGAAACTAAAACTAACTAAGTAAACTAAACTAACTACTCTAAATGCATGCTAAAAAGTAAAATGCAAATTAAATCGAAATTTGGATTAAGGGAGTTACTTGCTTTGGATTTTTCAATGGGAGCAAAGTCATAACCACCTACCACCTCCAAAGGTGGTCACTGAGCATCATCATCTTCATCACCATCATCTTCAATACCACCACCGTTTCCATCATCATCATCATCCTACCAAGGATGATGAGAGTGTGGCTATCCTCCGGAATATCAAGGACGACAAAATCGGCGGGAATCAAATGCTTACCCACCTTGACGGGTACATCCTCAAGCACTCCCAAAGGGCGCTTGACGGACCTATCCGCCAATTGGAGGGTGATACTTGTAGGAACTAAATCATTCAAGCCAATTCTTTTTGCAACTTTCAAAGGAAGTACACTTACACTAGTTCCTAAATCACAAAGGGCACGAGAGATTGGAATGCCACCAACTATGCAAGGGATAGAGAAACTCCCCGGGTCACCAAGTTTCTTTGGCTCCTTTTGGAGGAGAAGTGCACTACACTCCTCCCTCATAGCCATTACTTCTTGGTCACCCAAGGTTCTCTTGCCCGACAAGATTTCTTTTAAAAATTTGGAGTAAGTTGGCATATTCAATATCACCTCCGTAAAGGGAAGAGTCACTTCAAGTTTTTCAATCATTTCACAAAAATTTGTGAACTTGAGGTTTTCCTTTCCCTTCAAAGCCCTTGAAGGATAAGGCAAGCTAGTTGGTTGAGGGTTAGATAGTACCTTGGTGGGTGTTGGTTTGCTTGTTACCTTAGTAGTTGGTTTTGGAACCAACTCCTCTTGTCTAGCATCCACCTCCTCCAAGATAACTTCATCTTATTTCTCCTCATAAGGGAGGTCCTCCACATAAAAGTCATCATCCCTTGAATTGCCACCATCAACTTCTTTTCCTTTGTCTTTCACAAGTTCCAAGATAGACTCCTCTTCACCATAGTTGTAGTCTTTGTACGGGTCCTCTAGCTCCGTTCCACTTCTCAAAATCACCGCATGTGCTTGGTGATTGTGTGATGCATCTTTGGAACTTTGACCTTGGGCAAGGAAGCCGCTCGGTGGCCTTTGTGGATTGGCTAGAGCTTGAGAGGCAACTCGAGCCTCCATTTCCCGTATCTCCCTTTGGTTGGCACTCTTCAAATTAGCCATCTCTTGGGTATGAGTTGCTTGCATGTTCTTGACAAGCTTCAATAACTCACCCACTTGGGAATCACTAGTATCTTGGTGAGGTGCATTGGTGAGGGGCAAGGGGAATCCATAATCATTCCTTGCACCCCCACCTTGAGAGTTGCCCTTCGGAACTTAATTGTTGAAGTTTTGGCCTTGATTGTTTGGTGGAAAATTTTGGTTGAAATTTTGATTGTAATTTGGGTTGTTGGGATTTTGTGGGTTGTGGTTGTAGTTGGTTTGATTTTGATTGGGGTTGTTTTGAAATGGTGGTGGATTGAAGCTTTGGTTTTGGTGTTGGTTGTAATTTGGGTTGTTGTTGAAATTTGGATTGCAATTTTGTGGATTTTGGTTGTTTTGGAAATTGGGGTTGAAGTTTGGATCATTGAAACCTTGTTGAAAGCCTTGATTGACTTGATTAGATTGGTTGCCTTGGTAGAAATTATTGTTGTTGAAATTGTTCCTTGGGTTGAAGTTTCCACCCCTTGGTTGAAAACCGGGGGGGTTTTGCACTTGAGGTTGTTGAATTTGATGAGGATTCAACACATTGGTGCTCTTGTAACTCATATAAGGACTACCTCTAATCCCTTGGTGATAGTAGTTTGAGTTGGGGTTGAAAGTATTTTGGTTTCTAGGATTGTTGAATGCTTGAAAAGCATACAATTCTTCCTCACTTCCACTTCCCTCAATTGAGTTGTTTGCACAAACTTCAAATGTGTGCCCATTTCCTCCGCATAAATCACATGTGGCAACACTATTTACTTGGTACATCCCCGGGACATTGCTCTTGGTTTCTTTGCTAGTGGAGCCCTTTGTCAATTCCTCCAATTTCTTGGTTAACATGTCCAACTTGGCATTGGTTTCTTCGTTTGCTTTAGCATTGGAAAGGTGCTCACTAGGGTACTTACTACTCTTCCTCAAGACATTCCCCCTAGTACCATAGTTTTCCTCCGAATCAACAATCTTCTTGATGAGTTCCGTTCCTTCCTCATGTGGCAAGTGGTCAAAGCTACCACCCGCCGATGCATTAACCATTTCTTTAGTCCGGGAGAGAAGAGTTTGAAAAAAAGTTTGGGTTGTGTACCAAGGTGGTATCCCGTGGTGTGGGCACTTGGCTAGCAAATCTTGGTATCTATCCCAAGCTTCTCCCAAAGATTCTCCCTCGTCTTGTTGAAACTGAGTTATCTCATTCCGGAGCATCGCGGTCTTGGAGGATGGGTAGTACTTGGCAAGGAAAGTCGTTGCCAAGTCGTCCCATGTGGTGAATGTATTTGGAGCATGGACATTTAACCACCTATCCGCCTTGTCGGTTAAGGAATAGGGGAAAAGCATAAGCCTTAGTGTCTCCTCGGGTACTCCGGTTTTCTTTATCATTGCGACTTTACCCTTGAACTTTCTCAAGTGCCCATGAGCATCTTCGTGGGAAGCCCCGCTAAAGGCATTCTTTTCGATTGAACTCATTTGCGAAGGGTGTATTTCGAAATTTTGAGGAACAAGGACCCCGAAGTTGATTGGATTGGTGGTGTCATTGTGATTGGGCCGGTTATGATCACGAAGAGCGGCCATTATGTGAATTGGATGGTTGTTTGGAAAGTGTGGTGATTGTGGTGGTGATTGATAAAACGGATTGTCAAAATTGTCGGATGTTGGGCTAGGATTGCTTTGGTTGGGACTTGGTGGTTCGGATGAAGAGGGGTTGTTTTGGCTAGTAGATGCTTGGGACGCAATTCTTACCCTTGCAATAGTCTTCCTCCTTAAGGCACGAAAAAGCCTCTCCGGTTCGGAAGATGACAACAAAGAGTTAGAGTCACTCCTAGGCATAAAACTTAGCAAACAAATTAGTCATCCTAGTGTTTGTTAAACACTAGGGTGAGCAATAAAACAAGCACTCTACAATTAACTACCAAATCTTTTATCAAAACAAAAACAAGCTCAACAAACTCAAGACTAAAACTAAAACTAAACTACACAACTTCTAAACACCGTCCCCGGCAACGGCGCCATTTTGATGGCCGGATTTTGTCGTCGATTCCGGCACCAAAAACAATTTGTAAACTCCCAAATTAAGTAGTATAATTTAGGGTCGAACCCAAAAGACGGAGGGGAAATTGTATATTTAAGTTCTAGTTCGAGCTCGAGTTGGGTAATAAGTTTGTGATTGATTAACAACTACTAAAGATAAATTAAAGCAAAAATGTCGAGATGAAATCGATGAATAAAAGATACTAAGGTGTCGGGGGTACTAAGGTAGGTTGGTAACGAATCATGCAAGGGAATCTAAGGTCTCCACTATACTAGGCCTAGGTTTGTCTCGTCTATCGATTTGACTCACCTAAAGTCGATCCCTATCCTAGCTTTCGCTACAAATAAGGCCAACCTAACATACATACATGTCCATGAAAGCCCTAGACTATCATCAAAGGCCAACAACAATGAGAATCATGTCCAACCGTCGTTGAGACATTTCATCAAACATGTAACATGCATAAATGAAAACCTAGCAAAGAAGAGAACCAAATATTAACCCTAAACAAGATTCATAGCTACCAACAAACCAAAACACACCCCTAACCCTAGTAGGGGAACTACTCACACATGGCTAACATAAATATGTAAACAAATGATGAGGAAATGCTAAACATGATGGATTAAGTAAGAGTAAACAATTAAACAAGCAAAACTTAAAGGAAATGCAAAGATAAAGCAAAGATGAAGAAGATTATACCATTAACTAAGGAAAAGGAAATGACTTGGATGACAAGTTGAAGGATTCTTTCAAATCCCCCAAAAATACAACCCAAATAATCCACTACAAATGCTTAAAAACAAACTCAAGGAGAATCCTCTAGAGAGATTAACTAATAATGAAAGATTAAAGTATTTTTGAGAGTTTTTGAGTCTAAGTGTTAAGTATTCAAAACAGTAGAAACCCTAGAAAAATGTGCAAAGTAACGTAAAAAATGAAAGACTAAGTGCGGGTTTATATAGTGCGCGAATTTCTGAGAAAGGCTTCTCAGCCGGTGGACCGGCTGCCGGTGGTGGACCGGCTGGGAGCCCAAATTTTGACTTCTGAAGTTTTTCTTCTTTTTTTCTTCAAAACCCTTGACACTCAGCCGACCGGCCGGCCGCCGGTTGGGCACCGGCTGGGAGGCCAAAATCTCCATTCTGATTTCTTTCTTTTCTTTACTTGGCTACAGGTACCCTCAGCCGGTGGACCGGCTGCCGGTTGTCCCCCGGCTGGGACACCTTCTTGAGTAGTCTGCCCAACATAGCTTATTTCTTCAGACTTCGAAAATTTGGCTAAGTATGGAATTGATCCCCAGCCGGCCTACCGGCTGCCGGCTGGGGACCGGCTGGTACGCTTTTCTTAAGGATCTGTAAACTTCTTCCAAATTTCTCGAAAGTCAAGTCAATGCATCCCAGCCGGCCTACCGGCCGCCGGTTGTGGACCGGCTGGCAGGGCCTGGGAATGCTCCTTGCAAATTCCTTCACAAATCTTCATAAATCGCTCCAAATTCACCCCGATTTCTCTCGTTTCTTCGCCCCCACCGTAATGCCTACAAAAATTAGACAGAATAGGAATATACGAGGCAACGGACGTAAAAACACCTAAAGATACGCAAATCGAGGTCGAATCGTGACCGAAAACAAAGAAAATGCAAAGGAAATGATGACCAAAATGGAGCTCATCAGAATCCCGGAACAAAAATGTCCGAAAATCGCGATTTTTAATTGAGTCAGATAAAAAGGGTACAAAAAATCTCAAAAATACCAGACGTTATTTGATGTTGACGATATGCTATAAATTAGTTTCGGCCGATAATCTGATAATCGTCTAAAGGCCTAAAGCTGATGTATAGTTATTTATTGGGTATGAAATCGAATAAGATGCATTATGATGCGATTTCAGACACGTGGTATGAAAACCGACCGAAAAATAAACGTGGGTCACTACGACCTCCCGAACGGCTCAAATTGAAGTATATATACACGATATTTAGGCGTCTGGGCCCTGGAAAAAAATGTACGGAAATTGCACAGATTGTTAATCGAGTTAGATAAAACGGGTACAAAAAACTTTCAAAAATAACAGAGGTCATTTGAGGTTGCGTATATGATATAAACCAGTTTTGGACGATAATCTGATAATCGTCTAAAATTGATGTATAGTTAATTTTTGGGTTTGAAATCGAATAAGATATATCATGATGTGATTTCAAACACGTGGTATGACAACCCGCAAAAAAATTAGTGTGGCCCGCTACAACCTCCTGAACGGCTCAAATTTAAGTGTATAATACACGGTTTTAATGCCTTGGGGTCACGGAACAAAAATGTTCGAAAATCGCGCGGATTGTTAATCAAATCAGATAAAAATGGAGCAAAAAATTTCAAAAATAACAGAGGTCATTTGAGGTTGACGATATTTTATAAACCAGTTTTGGCCGAATCGGATAATCGTCTAAAACTGATAGTTATTTTTGGGTATGAATTCGAATAAGATGCATTATGATGCTATTTCAGACACGTGGTATAAAACCGGCCGAAAAATAAACGTGGGCCGCTACGACCTCCCAAACGACTCAAATTGAAGTGTATAATACACGGTTTTTAGGCGTTCGGGGTCCCGGAACAAAAATGTCCAAAAATCGCACGGATATTTAATTGATTCAGATAAAACAGGCACAAAAGATTTCAAAAATAAGAGAGATCATTTGAGGTTGACGATGTGTTATAACCAGTTTCGGCCGATAATCGGATAGTCGTCTAAAGTTGTTGTATAATTATTTGTTGGGTATGAAATCGAATAAGATATATCATGATGCGATTTGGGACATGTGGTACGAAAACCAGCCGAAAAATAAACGTTGGCCGCCACGACCTCACGAACGGTTTAAATTGAAGTATATAATACACAGTTTTTAGGCATCTAGGGTCCAGGAACAAATATGTCCGAAAATTGAACGGATTGTTAATCGAGTCAGATAAAACGGTTACAAAAAATTTGAAAAATATCAGAGGTCATTTGAGGTTGCTGATATGTTATAAACCAGTTTTGGCTGATAATCGGATAATCTTCTAAAGTGATGTATAGTTATTTTTTGGGTATGAATTCGAATAACATGCAATAGGATGCTATTTCAGACACGTGGTATGAAAACCGCCCGAAAAATAAATGTGGGCCGCTACCACCTCAAACTGAAGTGTATACACGATTTTTTGGCGTCCGGGGTCCTGGAACAAAAATGTCCAAAAATCTCCCGGATTGTTAATCTAGTCGGATAAAAAAGTTACAAAAAATTTCAAAAATAAGAGAGGTCATTTGAGGTGTACGATATGCTATAAACAAGTTTCGCCTGATAATGGATAATTTTCTAAAGCTGATGTATAGTTATTTTTTGGGTATAAAATCGATTAAGATCCATCATGATGCAATTTGGGACACGTGGTATGAAAATCGGCCGAAAAATAAACGTGGGCCGCTATGACCTGCCGAATGATTCAAATTGAAGTGTATAACACACGGTTTTTAGGCGTCTAGGATCCCGGAACAAACATGTCCGAAAAATGCACGGATTGTTAATCGAGTCAAATAAAACGGGCACAAATAATTTCAAAAATAACAGAGGTCATTTGAGGTTGCCGATATGCTCTAAACCAGTTTTGGCCGATAATCGGATAATCGTCTAAAAGTGATGTATAGATATTTTTTTGGGTATGAAATTGATTAAGATACATTATGATGCGATTTGGGACACGTGGTATGAAAATCGATCGAAAAATAAACGTGGGCCGATACGACCTCCCGAATGGCTCAAATTGAAGTGTTTAACACACGGTTTTTTGGCGTCTAGGGTCCTGGAACAAAAATGTCAAAAAATTGCACGGATTGTTAATTAAGTCAGATAAAACGTGCATAAATAGTTTCAAAAATAAGAAAGGTCAATTGAGGTTGACGATATGTTATAAACCAGTTTCAGTCAATAATCGGATAATCGTCTAAAGCTATTGTATAGTTATTTTTGGGTATGAAATCGAATAAGATACATCATGATCGATTTAGGACAGGTGGTATGAAAGCTGGCAGAAAAATTAACGTGGGCCGCTATGACCTCCCGAACGGTGTTTAGGCATCTCGCGTCCCGGAACAAAAATGACCGAAAATTGCAAAAATTGTTAAACGAGTCAGACAAAACGATCACAAAAAATTTCAAAAATAACTGAGGTCATTTGAAGTTGTCGATATGGTATAAACAAGTTTTGGCCGATAATCGGATAATCGTCTAAAAGTGATGTATAGTTAATTTTTGAGTATGAAATCGAATAAGATACATCATGATGCGATTTCAGACACGTGGTATGACAACCGTCAGAAAATAAATGTGGGCCGTTACGACCTCACGAACTGCTCAAATTGAAGTGTATAATACACGGTTTTTAGGCGTTTGGGTCGCGGAACAAAAATGTCCGAAAATCGCACGGATTGTTAATCGAGTCAGATAAAACGGGCACAAATAATTTCAAAAATAACAGAGGTCATTTGAGGTTGACGATGTGCAATAAACTAGTTTTGGCCGATAATTGGATAATCGTCTAAAGCTGATGTATAGTTATTTTTTGAGTATGAAATCGAATAAGATACATCATGATGCGGTTTGGGACACATGGTATGAAAACCGGCCGAAAAATAAAAGTGGGCCGCTACGACCTTACGAACGACTCAAATTGAAGAGTATAATACATGGTTTTTAGGTCTCTGAGGCTCCGGAACAAAAATGTACGAAAATTGCATGTATTGTTAATCGAGTCAGTTAAAGCGGGTACAAATTTCCAAAATAACAGAGGTCATTTGAGGTTGCCGATATGTTTTAAATGATTTTCGGCCGATAATCGGATAATCGTCTAAGAGTGATGTATTGTTATTTTCTGGGCATGAAATAGAATAAAATAGTCTTAGGACCTCTAAATATGTCTATTTTAAATCGTAGAACAATTTTAATATTTTGAGTCATTTTTATATGGTATTAAGGTACGTACTATGGTACGAATTCGGGATTTTTTTTATTCTGGGACTCTGTTTGACTAAAAAACGTGGATAATGATCTTTAAAATTGGCTATTTTTAGTCATCTTAGAACCCAGATTTGGTTTACTGAAACTTTGTGCATATGCTCATCTATATATAATATTAAAAGGCACGTTGAGTACCTTATTGTCAAGTATTTCAATTTTCTAGCATTTTAGGATGCCACCTCACCTCACAACCAATTACTAAACTACCCTTTTACATATACATAAATTTTACTAAAATTTAGTACAATAAATGTTATCTATATATAATATTAAAAGGCACGTTGAGTACCTTATTGTCAAGTATTTCAATTTTCTAGCATTTTAGGATGCCACCTCACCTCACAACCAATTACTAAACTACCCTTCTACATATACATAAATTTTACTAAAATTTAGTACAATAAATGTTATTATATCATCATTATTCTTAAATTAATTGTGCATATAATATATATTTTATTAGTTAATGATCTACTTTTTACAAATTCTAATCCAAGTTTCATATTTTTTTAATTAAAATTGACATTTTAGTTGATTGTTTTTGTACTAAAGCATGTTAATAAATTAATTGAGGTCCTAAAAGGTAACATAAATAGGAAAAATATTATCACATGTCAACCTTATATAAGAAATCTATCTATCTATATAATATTATAAAAAAAAAAGAAATGCATGTTAATGGATACTACATGCCACGTTGCACCTTTTCGACATATGATAAATAATTCCACACTTTTCCTTTTGTAAATTAAAATCGATTGAGAATTACCGAATGCTCAAAGTTGTTGTTGTTATTCTTTTTCCGTCTACTTTATGATTTTGTTGACATATAATTTCATGCGTTTTCTGACATATAGTATTTTTATTTGTAGGGTTCATTCGTGTACAATTTATAAAGTATTCGTAGCACATGACAGCATCATAAAATGGATGTGAGATAGTCGAAACACTAGCTAAGTATCCGTCTTTCTTGAATCTTTTGATATATTTTTGTTATTATATGAATATTTGAGTTTTTGTTTTCTCCAAAGTTCATTTGGTAGCTGTTGTATGTACAAAACAATATTTCTCTTTTTTCCTTTCCATGAGGTAGCAATGAGGAAAAAATATAGCGAAATATGGAATAGACCTTGCAAATGAAAAACTCTGTATGAAACATGCAAGAGTAGGCGAGTAGATGAGTTTGAAAGAGAAACAATTGTGCGAAGAAACGAGTCCAAACTAATCCAGTGTCCCTTTGATATTACGTAGCTCATTGCATAGTGTAGTATTCTCTTAAGACTGACCTGCAAATTAAAGATAGCTACAACTTTTATATTTTTTTCATTTTTAAAAACCCTCATTTGTCCCTCTGATATTACAATATCGCCCACTTTCACCTTATGGTGTTCATGCGTTTTTGACCCCGAGCTCAAAAGACATCATTTCTCCTATCTCGCCAGACATTACTTTTAATAAAAAATAAAATGATGTCCATAACAAGTCCGTGATTTTCACGGGGAACATTATATCTTATAATAAATACTGGATGCTCAAATTTTTCTTAAAACAACATAGTATAGAGTATAAAACTTATTTTATGCATAAAACACGATCTTTAAAATAATCTTAGGGTCTTTAAATGCGTCGATTTTAAACCGTATGCCAATTTTAACACCCGCGTCATTTTTATAGGGTATTAAGGTACTATGGTGTGAATTTCGAGATTTTTATCCCGCGACTCTATCGCCCTATAAAATGTGGAAAATACGAGGCATAGAGAATTCTAAATAACTTGTCTTTTTCTATCCAAATGAATAATACTTGTCCCGTTGCATGTTTGCGACGGATATTTCCGTTACAATTGAGAATTTATTATTAAATACAAATTAAATTCAAAAAGGAGATTTGATATTTTCATGTGATTATTAGTTGTGAGTTGTGACCACAAATAATACCTAACTCTTTATGACGTTGTTTGAATGTGACACATTTCTGTAATTAGATCGACCATTTCCTATACACAAAAAGAGAGTTACGCTTGCACTTGGTCTTCACTTCCAATCTGTCAAAAACGACAGCTACCTTAACGAAAGGTCGAGACGAGCACTCCTATGTTTAATACACACCACAATTCCTTAGAAACAAAAACAATAACGTGCTTGAAAACAATTTCTCATGACAACGTCAAACCCCGGTACCGTACCGTACCCACCGAGATCTATTGCGAAACGATATGTCATTGCGAAACGATATGTCAAACGGTACTATCGTATAGCCGTATACCGCCTTTTTGTACTAGACTGTCAATTGAGACGGGTTTTACCAATTTATGTTATCACCTGCGAATATAAGATAGATTATGTCGAATCTATCACCTTTTCTTGCTTGACTCATTTGAGACGGGTTTTTACAATAATGTAAATTATATCCGGAAAATAACAATTTTACTCATTAAATGGGCAATGGGGTTGTTTAAAAGTCTAATACAAGAAAATTTTTGGTATATTTTCTAGTTCATACCAGAATTTTAGAATGGAAATAAGTTGCAAATGAAAGAATGGGTAGTTATTAGGAAAAGGAAGAAACGTGATCCCTGAAAACTTTGAGAATCGCGGTAAAAGTTATCATTCCGACCAAGCTATAGTCGTCTTCAACAACCCAAATGTAGTTCAATCGATGTGATAAAGCCTGGATCATAATCGCGACCAAAGAGCTGGTTGGATGGCAGACTATGGGCTCGGTTCCCCTGGCAAATCTCCCAGAATGTGATCTGCGTCGATGGGTTTTCCCATGCCCGGCTTCATCATCAGATGATGACGATCCTGACGAGGTTAAACATGAAGAGTTTGAATGATCGTCTTCTAAGAGCTCTAACATTCCACCCAAATTCTGTTCTTCCAGCCTTGACTTGACCAGCTGAGTTAAATCCTCTGTGGGACCCCCATAGTCAATGTAGGTTATCAGATCACCTGCAGAAAGGGTGGCAACGGCAGGAGCAAGCGTTTCATCACAGCTGGCAAGCATCTGCAGCGATATGTCACCGAGTAATCGACCGTCTTCGTCCACCACGGCTACCGCCCATTGGCCACCTATAGAGGTCTTGATTGCTGACAACGCAGACAAGGCAGGGTCATCACAGTGGACGGATAAGATCTTCTTCTCGATTATGTCGAGGGATTGAATTGCATTGAAAGGAATGGGAGAGAAGAGATTGATGGAGTTAAAGAAAAAGCGGATTACGTCTTCTTGGGTTATACAGCAAAACTGATGCCCAAATGAGGCTTTCTGGTGGAACTTTTGTTTGGAGATGCTTGAACTCCGGTTTCTCCTTGGGACAATTAGGCTCTCTGCTCCTTCTAGAATGCAATCGACTGCATCAAGAATGCTGCTCGAACAAGAGAAAACAATAACATTGTTAAGATAAACCTTCTAAACATAAATACAACGGTGCAATAATAGAAATCTAAAATAATTTGCTGAAGCGTTAGATTTCAAGACCAGCATGTGAACGTAGTGAGTCTCGTAAGTGATGATCTTAAACATGAGACCAACCCAAATACTTGTACGGTCCTCATCCAATAATTTGCTTAACGGGTTACTGGGTTAGTCTCACATGTAAGATGGTCTCCTGTAAGCTTTGTGTAAAAGCAAAAGGCAAATAGACTTCAAGTATGCGAGAAGACGTACTTGAATCAATGCGGGATGCTAGCAGTATAGCACCACCAGACTTTCATAATCTAGCCTGATGGCTTCTCGCATATTTGGTTATATCTGGTAGAATGAAGAACAAAACTCTGATCAAGAGCGCCATTACATTCTACCATACATCAAAGGAACGATCTAAGCTCTCCCATCAAATTAAAAAAACCTCATGAACCCAGACTCTATAGCTCATAGTCCAATACCATCTCCGAATTTAAATTCTATTTTTAAAATGGTACATTGACAGACATTCCACATTCATACAAGTCAATAACTATCAACGCAGCAGCCATATCTACGTTCCATCAGGCTTTGTCCTTTCTACAAGAAGGCACAAAGAACAAACCATTCCTAGGATCGAATAATGTACTCGCATGACTCGCATCAACTCAGTTTCATTCACCACCAAAGATATATCCACATGGTTGTTGTAAGCTATCTTACTTCGACACTTCATATGAGCTCACGTACCCGTGTCCAATACTCGATTCTTGGATACTGGTATGACACTCGGACACTTCATTTTAGACACATGATTTCTAACCTTCTAGATTTGTCACCTAAATCTAGCCTAAACATAAACTGATGAAAACTTTACTAAATTAACTTAAACCAACCACCAAAAGTAACACTTATGGTGCATCACGAGTAACGAGTCACGATTGCATTAGTCAATCGTGATTCGTGACTCGTGAAAATGATGAACATGCTTGTCATTTACGATCTCAATTATAAAACCGGCTTTCTATATCTTGTAAGATACTTCATTATGTATGCAACTTCAACATGACCATATTCATCTACAATAGCTGGGTAGCATTCCGAACATCGGCATTACCTTACACGCTATACGAATCGACAAATAAACAATTGAACAATAATACTTACCCCTCTTCCTCCCCATTAAATCGTAAATTATTGTTTCAGGCAGACAATATCATCTTAAACTTAAAACAAGATAAAAAAGAATAAATTAAACAAGCATAGAATGCCTAGAGTCTTAAAAAATCACAAATTCTCATTCGCAAATCCGTCACAAGATTGTAATGGGCCAAATAAAATCCATTTGAGAAGATAAGGACGAGTTTTTGTGAATACCTCGACCCGTCACAAGCATCCTCACCAATTTGACCCGTTTTAAATTCAAATTAATGAGAAACACAAATGGAAATGAATGACTCCCTCCGTCTCATTCATTTATTTACCATTTATGTTGATTACGATGAAATCACAAATCATAAAAGACGTAAATAAATAATTGAGACGGAATGAGTAATTAATTAAACGACATTAAAAACAAGATCAATACCTAGAATTGGGCTCCAATTGCTTGACAAGATTAGCAGAATCTTTATCCAAAAGAACAGAAATGGGTGAATGAAGAGCAACAGAAGGATGATTCAAATTCTCCTCCTTACACAAAAAACACAAAACATCAACAACAGAAATTCTCCCGACGCAATGCGGATCTTCGCCGGCAACAGACCATACAGAAACAAAAACGTCGTCGGAATCACGGCGACGGAGAAACGAAAGAGCGTCAGCGACGGTAGCGTCGGAAGGGAGTGGCCTTAGCGGGGGTTTCCCGAGGCAGAGATCAGATATTTCATAGGTTAACAAGGTTCCTGCCATACACCGACGGTGAAACTCGGGATTTGTTAAAACAGTAGGTTTTCTGAGACACGGTTTGGAAACGGAAATGATGTGGGAAATGGGGAAATGGAGGTTGGAGTTAGAGGTCGGGAGATTGAAAGGGTATTTATAGGGTGAATTGTAGGGGAGATTGTTACGGTACAGGCTGGCTTATTACTGTATTAGTTATGACTGTGGTCCAATGTGCTTTTTGTGATGTCAATCTACCCTTTTTCGTGCCACATATCTTGATATTTTGTTGTACCCTTTTTATTTAAGAAGGAAAAACAAAAATGGTATAGATTACATGGTTTTTAGGTAATAAATTAATTATTCCTCCATTCCAATTAATTCATAATTTTATTTTTTAAACACTATTTATAAGTCGAGCGAATTTTCGACACAACTTCTAATATATAACATAAAATATAGTTATGTGACATATTGTTTAAATTGTCTTACCGAGTACATTGTAAATATCAGAATTTTATACTACATTCGTCCCGATCAATTGTTATCTACTGTTTTTGACACAAAGATTAAGAAAAAAAAAATTATGAATGAATTTGGACTACACAAATCACATGGCATGCAATGAAATGTGATCCACAAAAGGTTGTTAGAAAATGAAAATAGATAACAATTCAATAATACACCCAAAATGAAAATAGATAACTATTGACAGGAACGGGGATTATTTTTTATCGATATGTAACTAAAGATATTAATAAAAGAAAACGGGTATTGGCAAACGTGAATAAAGTAAATGTATAGAATTGATTGAAATTGAGGAAGTAATATATAGGAGTGTGCAGAATAAACCAAACTGCAATAACTGAACCGAAAAACTGTACATTTTTAAGGTTCGATTAATCGAACCGTTTTGACAAAGTGGTTCGGCGAATCGAGCTGTTAAATTTATCATGGACACGGTCCGGTTAAGGTTCGCAAGTTTAGAAAAGAGGTTAACCAAACCGCACTGTTTCACAAAAAAATAAGCAAAAAAAATTAAAATATTATATAAAAAAATTGTTCTTTTGTTTAATTTTCTTAGTGTTTCCAAATCTAACAGTTGCTAAATTGATTAATACTATCCTCCGTTTTTATATAATGTTCCCATTTGTTGAATATATGAGTGTAGTATTTTAATAAAATGGGTATATTATATAAAAATGGAGGAAGTACTATTTAACTTTATTGTTGATTATAATATATAATAAAAATTTAATTAAACTACTAGATAATAAAATTCACGAGAACTAAAGAAAAAATATATTTAGCACGTTTTCAGGTTAACCGGTAACCGAAATGCAAATAACCATTTAAAGTGGTTAACCGAACCTTTTATAACTGTTAGGAACGGTGCGGTTTATGTTCAGTGTTTTATCAATCGAACCGCGTGCAAACCGAATTAAATAACCGAACGAACCGCAAATGACACCCCTAATAATATATAGAGATGTTAACTATTACAGTGATTTTTGTGTGAGACGGTCTCCTGTAACACGGTCCAATTAAATAAAAGGAAACTCATTTATTAGTATTATAATTCTGGTAATATGGTTTCAGTAGGTCTTCTAAGGGACAGTCTCTTAATAAGCTATTGAGAGATTATTGTACAAATTTAAGAAAATGAATAAAACCTAATAAAATAGATACACATTATGAGGATTAAAGATAAAATGGTATATTTATCATAAAAAAGAAGTACAAAATCACTATGTCACGATCAAATATAAAAAAAATTAATAATTTATTGAAATACCATATATCTCAAAGTTTTAGCGATTTGTTTAATATGTAAAAGTAGTAAGGCCATGTTCTTTTGGACTGAAACTGAACTGAACTGAACTGAACTGAACTTATAGGATCTGAACTGAACTGAATTGAACTTATAGGATCTGAACTGAACTTATAGGAGCTGAACTGAACTGAACTTATAGGAACTGAACTGAACTGAACTTATAGGAACTGAACTGAACTTATAGGAACTGAACTGAACTGAACTTATAGGATCTGAACTGAACTTATAGGAACTTAACTGAACTTAAAGGATCTGAACAACTTAACTTATAAGATCTGAACTGAACTAAACTTATAAAACCCGAACTTAATTAACTTTATTTTAATTTAAGTTAACTATTATTATTATTATTATTATTATTATTATTATTATTATTATTGTTGTTGTTGTTGTTGTTGTTGTTATTATTACGGAGTATTATATTATTATTGTTGTTGTTGTTGTTGTTGTTGTTGTTTTTAATATTACTAGTTGTTGTACGGCACGCTTCGCGCGCCGTACCCCAAATTAGTGTCACTCGTCTATTGAAATTAGTATCAGTTCATATATTTCGTATTGTTGTCTATTGGCTCTACTTGACTATCTCAACGCCGATAATTACGAACGTTGTGTATAACATTAAAGAGGCAAAAGTTTTACCATTAATGGAAAATAGAGGAAGGGCTAAGAAAGTACTACGTATATAGCAATACTTTGGCTCTGTTGAAGTTTTTCATTGGGTTAAAAATTAGCTTGTATGTAATATTTGAAGGTCTTCCCTATTAACTCCTTACAAATGAACTAAGTTTATGACAATTATTTGCAAGCGAGCCATAATATGCGGCGACAGGCGTGAATAGTAGACGGAATGCTATTAAGACCTTATTGGTGTATTAGTTGAGGAAGAAACTTAAGCTGATGGTTTAACAAAGCAAGCCCGCCCAAACCAATGTAGAACTCTACATGTTAACTCAAATCACTTAATTACCTCCTCTAATTGTAAGATGTAACCATACTTGGTCAGCTGACGTGATTAGTCTTTAAATTCCAAAGTTATTGCTTTTGCCGCAAGTGATCTCAATGCTTAAAAAATATATCACATGTAAGGCATTAGCTACCTTAAGGCCATGTTTTTTCTGGCTTATTTTCAGCTCGTTTCGGTTCAACTCTGTTCAGTTCAGCTCAGCTCTATTCAGCTCAGTTCAGTTCAGTTCAATTCATATAATTCAGTTCAGTTCAGTTCAGCTCAGTTTTATTAAGTTCAACCCACATTATTATTGTTGTTGTTGTTGTTGTTATTCTTATTTTATATTTATTGAATTTTCTATTTTTTTTTATTAATTATTAATTACTCCCTCTTATTCAGCTTAATCTTCCCTATTTCCTTATTCGTGATAATCACATTTTCTTCCCTCTTTTCTTATTTGGTAAGCTTTTTGTGATCCAAATTTAATTTCATGTGGGGTAGGTTAATTAGTGTGATCCAAATTCATTTTCTTAATCCGTGGGTAAAAAGAAAGGGGAAGAATTGGCTGAATAATAAGAGGGAGTATTATTGTTGTTTTTATTATTATTATTGTGTGTGTGTGTGTGTATATATATATATATATATATTCATTACTAGTATATATTTTCTAGACTAAGAAATATGTTCTCTAGTCATAAAATTCCATGCGGAATCCAAATATGTCATTAATTTTTTTTAAAAAAATCCGTAAGGTAGAGTTCTCATGGTTCTCATTATATGGGTGGTTCTCATACGATCTCAATTCTATATATATATATATATATATATATATATATATATATATATATATATATATATATATATATATATATATATAATTATTATTATTATTGTTATTAGTATTATTATTATTAGTGAAACATGGGAGAGTAGAGAAAAATGTACTTGTGAAGTAAAATTTGATAACATTTAAATAGTAATATTTGTTAACACAATCGAAAATCATAATCTTGAAAATATAGATATCATTAACACGAAACACATTATCTGTGTTGCTTCGTTATTGACTTTCATATCATCTTGATGTGTTTCATTATTGTGATCATTATGGACACCAATAACACGCCCTTTTTTTTCGAACTTTGTCCATGAGTTTCATCCATTCTTTATCATCCATGTTTAAATTTGTTTTTCCTTGAGTACTTTAATATTGTATAATAACTGTTATACCAAGTATATCCATCCGAATGAAATTATTAATAACTTATTTTATTAATATTATTTTTAAACCGCAAACTTTTATTAACCAAACAAAACTATTATTATTATTATTATTATTATTATTATTATTATTATTATTATTATTATTATTATTATTATTATTATTGCTAAATAAACGCGTATTATAATTATTATTATTATTATTTACTTAGTTCAATTTTATTAAACTTCATTCACTTTTATTAATTTCAGCTTCATTCAGTTCAGTTCAGCTAGATTAAATTTAGTTCAGTTCAGCTCAGTTCAGTTCAGTTCAGTTCAGTTCAGCTCGATTCAGTTCAATTCAGCTTCATTCAGTTCAGTCAAGTCCAGTTCAGTTCAGTTTAGCTCTAAAAAGCCAGAAAGAACATGTCCTAAGTCATTAACTGGAAGGCCCACTAAATTACATTATTATAGGTTAAACTCATAGGTTTTGTAAAATCCTATGTAATCATAGTACACTACACTTTAGTGGGCCGCCAAAATTTCAGTGATACAGTCTATTATCAGCAAGAGATCTTTTTTTTTGCACCTTTTTCCCCTTGAAATCCATACAACTAAACATGAATTATTTTATAGAAACGATTGTTATTGGGGAATAAGGAGAAGACGTTTGAAGCCAAAAACCAGCAAAAAAACATCTTAAAAATGACTGGAAGTCAAGATTAAGCAATTACTCACGCTTCATACTCCCACCAATATTAGGCAACTTATCCCTACTGAGTTGTGACAAGTAACTCTTTAAGAAGACCCCTCGTTGAGGCATTTCATCGAATACTTTGATGACATTATTAAATTCGTCGAGGCATTTCATTGTACACCCTGATGGAATCATCAAATCCTTTTTATTTCATAGTTGAGATAAAGATGGAGAGCCTCGTTCTTAATTATAACTCGTTTGAGTCTCAAAGATTGGCTTACGAATAATATACTGGTTATCTTAATCGTAGGCTAAAAATGATGAAACAAACCCCATATCATTCGAAATTTCAGCCGCCATACTATACTGGTTATCTATCACCAATAAGCAATAAGTGATTCTAAGTTTTACAGAGGTACGTAAGCTGATCGCCATGGAAGGAAGATGGTAGCTTGAGAAGGAAGATGGTAGCTTGAGAAGGAAGTTGGGTGTGTGGTTTTCGTAAAAAAAAAAACAATTTAGTTGATAGCAACCAATGGTTCTGGGTTAAACTTTGAAACTTGCCAAAGGTAGGAGTTGGGAGGTCTCAGGTTCGAATCACGGGGGTGATGATCACTTGGCCGTTATGGCCCCCGAAAGGGGTGGCTTACATGGTCTATGTGGTAACACGGGAATGTATAGGCCCGGGGGATTCAATCCCCTCGTCGTCAAAAAAAGATAATCTACGTCTATCCATTAGTTATCATTTGCCTAAACTAATGTAAGTGTCAATTTAGTAAATAATAACTTACATAATTTAGGCACATAAATTCTTATTTAATTTAAGTCAAAAAGTATCTGTATTAAGTTTAAGACGAGCCAAATAATGACCAATTTGCATATATATGACAAACTTTTTGTTCTTCCCTAAACCTTTTTAGTTTTGTCTTATTCGTACAAGTGGATATTACTTGACCCGTCTTAACTTAAGACATATATATTTGTCTCGAGGGAGACTTATTGATTTACGCGTATCCATGTGTTAACCTTTGCCTAAAGCAGATGTAGGTAGCAATTTAGTTGATAGCAATAACATAATTGGCTAAGTGTCTAAGTGGCTCAAGATATTATTTTGCGAAAAGTATAGATAATTAGTAATCACGATGGAGTATATTTTGGACAAATATTAAAGTGTTCCGATTCACAATAATTACATTAAAATTACAAAACAATTTAAAAAGGGTAAATTTTGTACAGTCAAAATATTCTCAGTGTTTTATAAAACGAATATATCTATCGTAATAATAAAATTGTTAAATAATATTTTATTTGCATAATAAATGGGAAATGTGACAAACATTTTGCTAATCTCAATATATATATTCGGTTTTTGTCGTACGTATAATATAACAAGGTTTAAATGACTATGCTTATTTTGTGTAGAAATATGAAGTCGATTAATAATATATGTAGTGGCTGTAAATGCAAATAACCAAAATTCATTGTTTTTTACTGAACGATATGATTTAAGTTGTTGCCTATTTTGTTAATTGGTTATTATCTTGATGTTTTATTGCTAGATTAAGAAATAAAGGTGTGCATTGTGATGATCGGATGAATGTTGCATTGTGACGATTAAATAGTGTTGATGTTTTATTGTTAGCTAGAAGACAAAATAAAAGTTACTATTCATTATGAATAGTAACATGTCTTACCCACTTTTTAGTAAGGGGTATAGATTATTATTATTATTATTATTATTATTATTATTATTATTATTATTATTATATGACATTGATAAAAAATAGTCTAAAATACAAGGTAATTTAAAATGGTTTGTTCATAGTTCATACATTATACTACGATTACATTGCGATAAAAAATACTCACTATTACAATTTTCTCTAACCCTTTATTTTCTCTAACAATGGTAAGGAAGAAGTTGATTAATTGGAGAGTGACAATTGGTGAGGGTGAGTGTGTCGTATAATGAGTAGTTGTTTTTTTGGCATTAACGAGGATGATAGTTTGACATTACTTAAAGAGTAAAAGACGGGTAAATTATTAATGAGTTGTTTTTTATAGATGACGTGTATCGAATAATTAAAGCAAAATGTTTGTATCGGTTGTTAAAAATAATACTCCGTATACAACTTTTCTTAATTGAGTTTATATGAACTGAACTTAAAGGAACTGAACTGAACTTATAGGAACTGAACTGAACTTATAGGAACTGAACTGAACTTAACTGAACTTATAGGAACTGAACTGAACTGAACTTATAGGATCTGAACTGAACTGAACTTATAGGAACTGAACTGAACTTATAAGAACTGAACTGAACTGAACTGAACTTATAGGATCTGAAGTGAACTTAAATTAAGTGACTTGAAGTCCAAAAGAACAGGGCCTAAGTCTTGCTTGTGACGGGTCAGCATTTGTGACGGATATTTTGTGAGATAAAATTGATACAAAATGAGTTAGTGGAGAAAGGGGACCACATAAATAGTGTCGGAGAGAGAGAAAAAATGGGTATTTTGTGAGAGGAAACGGTATCCGTCACAAGCTTGTGACGGATACCGCTGTCAGAAGAATTTGGGATGTAAAAGATAGGAATGTTATATAGTTTCGCATCGAATAAAATTGACTTTGTTACTGAACTTAGTTACTGAATGACTTGATTATTAAAATATTAAAAATATGTTATTATTCTATTACGGTTATAAAAAAAACATTAATGATTTATTTAATTAATATACAAAAGAATTGGAGAATTTGGAGAAGAGGATAATCAACATGCAAAATAGTTTTATTACATTATATATCTTTTTTTTTTTTTTTTTCATTCCCTAGTTTCTTATCAATGAAGGTTTGTGATTCTATTTATGTAACAAAATCAAAATCTATCTCATTAATGTCAATGAAAATTAGTACTCCATATTTCCTAATTCCAAGTCATTTTTATTAATTACGAAGTTAAAGAACTTTACATGCACCACAATGTTAAAAACTTTTTTTTAGTTATTAATTAGGATCCACTATTAATTATCTTATTTTTTTTTTTGAAACCATCAAAGAACTTGATTCTTAACTAAGAACCAAATTTTTATTTTGACAAATCCATCGGAAGAACTTTATATTTGAAGTTTTTATTAACAAACTCAAAAATAAAAACTCCTATAAGGAGATGTTTTTTATTCATTAATGTGGCGTTTGGTTAGAGAAAGAGAAAGAGAAAGGGAAATGAAATAAGAAAGGGTAAGAGGGGGAAAGGAAAGTGATTATCTAAAACTTAATTGGTTGTTTGGTTACTTTAAGAAAGAGAACTAATGGTCCACTCACACTCACTCCTACCACTAACACACACCACCACAGACAACCACTTATCTACTGGTGGCAGTGATAGTGGTAGACGTGTCATGGCGGCGATGGTGGTGGTGGAGGTGTCATGGCGGTGGTGGGGTGTCATGGCGACGGTGGTCACGACGGTTTTGGTGGTGGGGTGTCATGGCAGTGATGGTTGTAAGGTGTCACAACTGTGGTGGTGGTGGTGGGGATGTTATGGCGGTGGTAGTGGTGGGGTGACGGCGACAGTGACGGTGGCGTCATGGTGATGGTCACGACGGTGATGGTGGTGGGGTGTCATGACAGTTATAGTGGTGGGGGTGTCATGACAGTGGTAGACTGGTAGTGGAGCGGGTGTTATGGCGGCGGTGACGGTGGCAGTGGTGGTTGCTATTGTGATGGTAGTTGTAAGTGTGGTGGTAGATGAAAAAAGTGGTTGGAAGGTAAGAAGGTTAATAAAATCTCATACCTTTGAGGGTGGGGGTAAGGAATTAGATGGATTGAGAGGTAAGAGAGGGAGTTTCATTCCCTTTGTTTGTGTCAAAAAAACACCAACAAAGGGACTCTCTTTGTTTGTGTCAAAAAAACACCAACAAAGGGAATGAGTAACTTAATTTCCTTTTTTCTTTCTTAGACCCCAACCAAACGCTCCCTAGTTTCTTTTTAACTAAAAGATTTAAGCATTGTTTGGCAAACGTACTTATAAGCAAATTCATAATACCTGATAATGTTAGCAGAATATGGTTAATAGATTTTAGTAGCAAGTTTGATTATTAAATTAAATTAATAGATTAAAACTGAGTTAATTAGTAGATTATAAGAAGATAACTAATTTTGTGACCCGTGGTGTAATGCACAGGATAATACTATGTTTTCTTAGATTTTTGACGTATATTTTTATTCATAATATTGAAAGCCAATGTTTAAAGATAAATGTTTAACAAATTTTTACATTAATTAAAATCTATATTACAATTACAATCGATAGTACAAGACAATTATGTATTTTTTTAAAAACAATAAATAGTTTGAATTTTAAAACAAGTATTTTTTTGTTAATTACAAAGACAAATATATATATAAACAAAATAATTATCTAAAATTTGCACCGTAAACTTTCTAACTCATTAACTTAAAATATGCGCTCTTTTAGTCGAGTATATCTTTTAATACATCCATAACTTAAAAGTTTTTAGCTTGCATTTTTAAACCGTAATTTTACCTCGGTTTTGTGCCTTTTGTATTTCTTGCCTCTTCAAATTACCCACGTGATGCTTTGCTTTATCGGCGTTCACATGCATCTCATGATACTTTAAAACTTATATAAAAAATACTTTGACCAAAAGGTAAAACAATAACCTAACAAAAAACTTGACAACGAATCAAAACATTGTTGAATGTAAATCATTTAATAAATTACACCAAATGAAAAACATGAATTCAAATATACAACAAACGATTATAAAAACCAACAACATAACAAATTAAAATATATTTTATTGCACACCATTACCGTACCGTAGCAACAACAACACTCAACTATAATTCTCAATATGCTCACTATCATCAAATAATGAAATTAAACCATAGAATATATAATCCACTACATAGAAAAATTCATGAGCAATAGATATTAAATAAATAAAGTGAATATAAACTATTATAGGTATTATAGTTTTTATAGACATTATATAACCTTAAATTCTCATATTTATTTTTAATTTTAATTGATTTTGTGATATTAGTAAATTAGATAATTGATTGCGGAGAAACTCAAGAGCTGAACTAAATAGCAAAATATGTTAATGAAAAATTATTGGGTTAAGTAATATAAAGAGTTTTAATTAATTTATTAACATATTATATTACAAAAATTAAATAAATAGGAATTTTTTTTTAATAATATGATGGGTGTTAACACTGTTAAGTATTATGAGGAGTTTTAATTAATTTATTACCATGTTTAATTATAAAAATTAATTAAATAGGAACAAATGTTAATAAAAATGGTATATGTTAAGAAATATGAAAAAACTTTAATTAATTATTACCATGTTTTATTACAAAAATTTAAATTAAAACTTTAATTTTAATATAAATTATTTATTACAAAAATTTCAATTAAAATTTTAAAGGGTTACATACATTTTGGAAAACAGTATATTTAATATAAAAAATTATTTGAAGAATAATGATAATATACTTTAATACGGAGTATTATAAATAAGTAAATTAAAATTAATTAATAGATAAATGAATTAAATTAATGTCATGGGTAACAATAAATTGATATTCTATTTCACATTAATTTATCATGTCACATTAAATATATGTCACATCACGTTAAAATTTGTCATGTCACATTATTTTAGGTACCCTTTTAATAAGATTCTATAAATTTAAACGTGTATATATTGAACGTGAAAATAGTAGATTACTAATTATGCCGAAATCTACTATTTTCTCGCAATATGCTGTTTACCAAACACGGCTTTAGCGGTCCACAAAATTTGGAAAAAAAATCGTATTTGATCCCGTTGCAAGGAGTTTTTGTATGTCAAAGTTTTTTAACCAAACAAACTCGACTGAATCATCTCTTATTCGACAATTTTTTTTTCAAGTCATAGTTCTCAGAAAGATGATCAATTTGAAAAAAATTCTTCACTTTTTAAATTCGTAAACTTGAATTATGTCTCTTAAATTTTTCAAGTCAAACATCAAATATTTTAAACAAAATATTAAACCTCGAAATAACCCGTGTATTTTCGTTACATTTTAAAAAAAAGTATAGAAGTATAATTATTCGATCCTCCTAGCAATCGTAAGACAGTTGTACTAGAAAGTACCAAGACAATAAAAATAATAGTGTGGGGTGGTGACTGGTGACTGGTGAGTATCGTAATCACTAATCAGTGGTAGAATCTTACGTAATTGAGGTCTACACCTAAACCATGGGAATTATTTGTTTTTGGTTTGCAGAGCCATTGAAAAAATAAAGAGTTTTGGTTATGACGGATATCTGTCATAAACTGAAAATAGATTTTAATCATCTTCATTAGAATTTGTGTTCGAAAAATATGAATGGATCATGTCATTTACATTATGTAAAAAAGACTCATGTTTAAATTATGACGGATAGTGTCGTCTTTATTAGAATTTGTGTTGGAAAAATATGAGGCTGGAATATGCCATGAGCCACGTATATGTTTTAGCCAAATCATTCTGTACTAACAAATTTTTGTTAGTACTGTTTTTTTCTTTTTAGTACATCTCCTCATCATATAATCCTTATCCTAGTTTTGGACGTAATTTGTCGATAAATTATTGTTTATGACGTTAATATCGAATTTAAATTTAAAACGGATTTAATCGTAGGAAAAAAGGAAGAGACCTAGATACTAGATTAGTAAAGCGTTTAGTTTCTTTTATTTCGCTTAATTTCAGCTTTTTTTTTTTTAACTCACTGTAATTTCGTTTATTTTACCTCTATTCATTTCAACAAACTTTAATATAGTCGAGCTTCATCACTCCATGCCTTCATTCAGTTTAGTTCAGTTCAATTCATCTCCATTTAACCGAAAAACAAGACTTAGGGGTTGTTTGGTTGCCTTTTAAAATCACGGGAATTGGAAAATTATGGGAAGTGAGAAAAGTGAGTCTTGTTTGGTTGCCCAATTCATGGGAATTAGAACTTCCTATGGAAGTTCTAATTCTTACGTTATGTAGGAAGTCGCTTACCTAGCCCCCTCTAGGTAATTGGAAGTTCCCGCATGAATTGAAGTTCCTACATTCAACCAAACAACATTTACCTAATTCACGTGATTTTTAAGTTCATATGAATTTTATCTTCCCGAGAATTTTATCTTCCCATATTGCCGTACCAAATGACCCCTTAGAAAAAGTATATTTAAACCGTTTTAATTTTAAAACGGATAATGTTTTTTTTTACCGGAAGGATACTAATTTATTTAGGTGGCATGTCATGGGTCTTAGCTTAGGATAACTTATCTAGAAGATGGCCTGTTTAAGAGTGACTCTTCAAATATGTAAAAGGCCAAACTTTTATGGCTTTATGAAGAAGAAAACAAGATCCTTGGTTGCATGATTGCTCTCCTTTATTGTTCTAATTTCTCAATTAATTGTCTTCAACAAAAGAAATTATTTGATGATCTTTCTCCTAGGACAACAAATAATCGAATCAGGGAGAGTTTTGTTTTAAGATAATACGTTACAATTTATGTGATGAAGTGATCAATTTAAATTTTCATAAATTGATTATCTATTAATAGTTGTCATTTTTCGACATAAAATGATTAATATTTACTTATAGTGATCGTTTTTTATCATTCACATCATACGATAGTCATATACAATAAGGGCTTGTTTGGTTGATATAAGAAAATTAAAGTTTCCGGAAACTTAAATTCACATGAATTTCATGTGAATACCCTAAAATTGTTTGATTTGCATGTGGGAAAAGTTCCAATTATCAAGAGAGGGGTGAATGACTCCCAACATAATGTAGCAAGTAGATTCATGTGAAAAGTTCTACTTTCCATGATCTTGGCAACCAAACAACATCATGATTTTACACTTTTTATGAAGTTCAAAATCTCATGATTTCAATGAGTAACCAAACAAGTCCTAACTTTTTGGGACTGCAACTTCTAATGTCTAGAGTTTATAGTCTCTGAAAGTTTATACAAAGTCTCGTTCCATTTATTTTTACGTGAATCTAATTTGAGTTTATCGGTTAGTTATTTACATTTTCATTTTCATTTTAACTTTTATGTATACGTTTCTTAGTAATTTTTCACCATGTACATGTCAGTTTTCACTTTCTATATCTTTATAAAACCGATCTCTATTTCCTTAGTTTTTGTATCATAGCATCAAAATAATTGAGAAGAAAATAATACCCTAGTTTTATTCTATCTCATTTTCATGTCTTTTTTTAATCAAAAACTAATCAGAAAGAAAAATAATAATATTCCAAATTTATTAAGTAGAAATATTTTTCTTAATTAGTTTTTGGGCTAAGAATTAGAGTGTAAGGCCCATGGGGCTTAATGTATACAAGCACACCTTCAATGCAATGGATTTTACTTTGAGTTACAGCCTTACAGGTCACAAATTTACAACAACTTATCAATTGGATTTATTTGGGCCTGACCATGTAAGAAGTTTACTCACTATTAGTATTTGACCCGTTTTATATTTAAAATAAATATGACTGTCTTAATTCCAAAGTGAGATCATCTGTTACTAAAATGGTTAACCTATGAGTTAGCACAAATTCTTGTTTCAAACCAAGTATATCCGTTTGAAATAATAAGACGGGTCAAATAACTATCACTTTATATATAAAACAAAAACAAAATGCCTAGATATAAAAAAAAGACTTGTCTCATCTATGCACGTGAAGTATATTTGACCTGTTTTAGTCTTAAAACAGTTATATCCATCTAGACTTATTGATGAATTAAAATGAAAAATGAATTAGTGAAGTAAAGATTGTCACAAGGAAGAGGAATGTAAATAAAAATTTATATTCTGTATACCGATCATTTATATACATATTTTATATTTGGGCGTTTTATTCAATTATTTACTTTTTATATTTTAAAGATATTTTTAAAAAGTAATTTAATCATCTGTATAATCTATAATCCACCTGTCATTCGATAATAATATCCACAATAATCCTCTTTTTTCTTCGTATTTGTGGCAAAATCAAAATAAACAAATGATACCAATGGAGTGATTAATATTCTAGATATTTGTGGTTGATTGCTTGATTCAAACTGATGTTCATGATGTGGATGCTTGCTTGTAAAGTTAGTTCTTACTCATTTTTTCAATTATCCGTTTTACACTAGAAATAAGAAGATGGATCTGGAAAACTCAAAACAAATAACTCTATATTAGAGCTATTCAAATGCGGATTTCGGTCGGATATAGCGGGCTAAAAAGGAAAAATATACTCCCTCCTATTCAACATAACCTTCCCTATTTGGGAAAAGCAAAAAGAATAAGGAGGGGATTATTATATGGGAAAGCATTGGTGTGGGGTTGGGTAATTGGAAAGAGGGTACGTATTGTGGGGTAATTGTTGTCAGTAAAGTGATTAAAATAAGTATAAAGTATGAGTATGGTGGGGTAAGGTGATTAAAATATGTATAAAAACTTTACCAAAAAGAGAAATAGGGAAGGTATTGTGAATTGACGAAAAAGGAAATAGGGAAGGTTATTATGAATAGGAGGGAGTATAAGACTATAGCGGGCGGACTGAGCCAAAATAACGGGTCACTTCTCCTTGCCCTTACCCGCTTAACTCCTAAATTCGGGCAACCAGTGAATTGCCGGGCTCATATTTGTTTTGTTAACTTCTAAAAAATTATTAATTAAGTGATTAACAACGCGATAAATTTGCAAAGCCGATATCGAATTAAGTTCTTGGTTCTTAACAACAATACACAAAATAGAAGGATGACTAACTTGGTCATATGAATATTAAGTTCCAAAATTCAAACAAGAGTAAAAACTAAGTAAAAATTAATTATACTAATTACTCATATTACTTTAGCGGGCCGGATGGGTCAGCCCGTTTTACATTTCTCTTGTCCGTGCCCCGCCCATTGACTAAAATGGGCTGGGTTGGGTTAGCCCCTGGCCCAGTTTTTCAAAAAGATGAAGTCTAAGTCCGGTAAAAATTTGGGTCGGATGAGCCGGGTTTTCGGACGGTACCGCCCATAAACAGCTCTACTCTATATGTAATTGAATATCACAAATTTTTATTTGTGATTTTTCGTCACAAGATTGTGATCTTTTACGGGATGCAATTGAGAGAGCAAGTGGGAGAAAATTGTTAGACTCACAACTTATGATCCTTACAAGCAAGACTTACTAAAAAACTATAGACTCCACATAGACAAAACCTCATATGAACTTTACAAATGGACTCATTTAACAAAGAGAGATTTTAAATTAAGTACTCCAAATAACTTACAAATTTGGGCGATTATCACCTTCGTCTAGATCATTTGTTTACCTTTAACTGTAACACAAATACAAAAAAACATCCAATTATTAAATGACAAGTGAATCATACTGAATTTAAAAGATCGAATTATCCATCAAAAACATTATTCTCAATAAAAAGATGAACAATCGACAAATACACCCTAAATAAAATAGATAAACAAATAACGCGGACGGGTCAGTATCATTAATCATATCCAAAGCGCTTCACAAGAGCCAAAGTGACTTTCTTAAGTTTTTGAGAAAACAATAACACTCCATTAATCTTCTTCTTCAAATCCTCTCTTAAACCAACATCATCAAGCTTCTTCAAACACGAATCTTCACTCAAAATCGCGGTATGCACATAATTCTTAACTTCAATCTTCATAACATGAACAAAACGTTCATTAACCATCTCGCTTCTCATAACCCTAGCACCCTTATCAAGTGCAAATGTACTATAACCCAAGTCGATAATACATTCATTAATCATGTCATTCACTGTCTTGTTTGACTTTACATTAAACTCATCTCTTGAGATGATTGTTAACATTTTCGACACGTTTGTAGAGGTGCTTAATGTGACATTTAAAGCTGCCTCGCAAAGTTGTTGACGGTTTAGGTACTCTATGTTACATGCGAATGGAGCAAGAGATTTGAAACAAATGGTTGGAAATCGGGTAGAATCGCATTCGTA
Source organism: Silene conica (assembly GCA_029255685.2). Classification (NCBI taxonomy): domain Eukaryota; kingdom Viridiplantae; phylum Streptophyta; class Magnoliopsida; order Caryophyllales; family Caryophyllaceae; genus Silene; species Silene conica. The sequence goes on from CM055314.2 coordinate 85,838,601, forward strand.
TTTGATGAATGTAGTTGTTTGATTGCAATTTGAAGATGCAAAAACTACGAAAATGGTTGAAATTATGTATATTATTGAGCATAAGATTAACGTATAATTGTGAAGAAAACAAGTTTGACGAAGGTATTCCATGTTAAGGGAAATAGGTAGTATAAACTTAAGAGGGATGTTTGATTGTGGGAGTTGTAAGATGGGTTCACATTTTATACCTACATTTTTCATATTTTTTTAATGTAATTTTGACACATGATATAAATTCACTTAAATACTAAGTACTAAAACATGAGATAAACGATGTTTCAATAAATTATTGAGAGAACGTTCTTTTGTACCATTTTATTTGTATTTCGTAACTCTTTTGTCATTGATCGTATCATAGTAATTTCGTACTTATTTATATAATAAATGTACTCATATTATCTTTAATCGTGATTTGTACCTATTATATTACTTTTAGTATACATTTTCTTAAATTTGTACAATAATCTCCTAATAAGCTTATTGAGACGCGGTCTCTCAGAAGACCTACTGAATACTACGAAGGTATTCCGCGTGACAATCTTGAGCTTGTAACTTCTCACGATCCTTCTTCATTTGTCTCCTCACTTGTCCTCCACTTGCTCTTTGGAGAGACGGATTTCGTCCGTTTTCAATGAGAATTTGTGTTTTTTTATATAAAGAGAATCATAAAAATGATTTTGATGCTAAAAGGATCTAAAGTAAATTTGTTTAAGAATGCATTAAGTAGTGATAAAGCTTGAAATAATTAGAGGGTTATGATTTGAACACTAAGGCCAAGGGACATTGACAAATCATTTTTTTTCAATAAAATGTACATGGACTTGAATAATTAGTGTAAGATTACAAAAATGGTAGTTTTGAAATAAGGTTTTATTAAGTTTTAAGATAAGACTCGCTCAAAATTATCAATAATTTATCATAGTTTTAACAAAGTTTTAACTTGAGTGTCGAAAATCGAAAACTCAACTTAAGATTTTGGGTGAACAATCAGCATAGGCGGTTCTGGGATTTGACGGACGAGAGTGCGTAAATTTTTTTAACAATGAAAATATAGAGTTATATGGATTTTTTTATTAGTTAGACAAAATTACGGTGATGATATAACATTAAGGTCTTGTTTGGTTGACATAAAGGAATTAAGGTTCTCAAAAATTTCAATCACATGAATTAATTTGCATACGGAAGTAGATACATACTAGTGTAACACCCGTGAAAATTCACGGGGTTGTGTACACTTATTTTTAAAGACGACGTCGATATATTTATTTCAATATATAGCAATTATGTTTATTTAAAGGAATTATTGTGAAATGTGGTTTTTTTTACTAATGACATTACATCAAACATATATCGACAACCAAAAAGCCAATGACTGGTAGAGTGAAGAAAAATTCAGGAAATAAGAAAGGACGGGAAACTTAAATTGTACTTAATTTGTAAATTATAGAAGACGATAAATTATAGTTATTATAAAACCCCACATATTATAATTTTTATATAACATTTATATATATATATATATATATATATATATATATATATATATATATATATATATATATATATATATATATATATATATATATATATATATATATATATATATATATATATATATATATATATATATATATATATATATATATATATATATATATATATTTATAAAATATATAATAACATTTGATTTTTTTTATAATAGGAAATTAGGTAAAATATGCAATGTTAATATATTATCCAAGCTACTATTAGAAAACAACTTATTTAGTTAAGTTTATTGAAAAAATAATGGTTATTTAGTGACATTGTTGATATAATCGTCCATAGAAAAGTCCATTAAAAAGATCTAAAAGTGAATAATAATTGATATGGTAATGTATGTTCCTAAACAGACTGTAAAATAGAAGATAAATGACATTAATAAAATGCTAAATTACAAAATAAAATATATTAGTGTAGTCAATTACGGAAATGTTGCTCACAAATTCATAATTTCTCAAAAATCTCCTTGTAAACAACATTAGAGGTTCTATTAGTAACTCCATTGTCGCCGTCCAGAAGAAGGACTTTGAGACCTTTCTTACTTGTAACCCTCGATAAGGCAACGTACAATTGGCCATGGGTAAAGACTGGTCTTGGAAGATAAAGTCCAACACGGGATAGAGATTGTCCCTGACTTTTGTTAATAGTCATAGCAAAACAAACTGCAATAGGAAATTGTCTTCTTTCAAACTTAATTGGGAATTTGGTAGTGTCGGAAGGTGTCAAGGTGATGCGGGGAATATAGACCTTCCTACCAATATGACTGCCAGAAATAACAGTTGCACTAATCACTCGATTTCCTAGATGATTTACCTCCATTCGGGTGCCATTACACAATCCATTTGCTTGGTCGATGTTTCTAAGAAGCATGACTATAGCTCCAACTTTGAGTTTTAAGATGTGATTGGGTAAACCAGAACATCTGATAGAGTTAAGAAACTCGGTAGAGTAAAGTTCCCGAATTCCACAGTTCGTCTCTTCCTTGCTAATTTCATCAAAGCTTAAGTAAACTTTCTCCTCCTCTTGAATTTGATCCAATACATAATCGTTTACCACCTCGACGACATCATGAGTAGGAGCTAATATAGCTCTTTCAGTGAAATATTGGGGGTCACCTAAGTGATCCTTTAAAGATGGGTACGTGCTCTCCACAATGGTAGCTACTGGATCTACTCCCGGATTTATAAGTATATCTTCGGGTAATTCAATGGTAGCTATGCCATCATTTGGGCCACCAGCTAGACCATCACCAATTTCAAGAATCCACTCTGAAAATTGTCTGATTTCGTCGACGTCTGACTGCGCACTTCCGACTTGAAGTCTCATATTTTTCGTGAGTTTCAAAACCTGAAATTGAAGAATTTCAAAAAATCGTCATAAAATGAATTAATAAGTTATAAATACAATATTTAAGTTTAGTAGGAGCTTAAGGTAAAATTAAATAAAGATGTAACTAATATACCTTGCAATATCTCCATAAAGCCGAAGAACTGATTGCTGCTCCTACAATATCTTGCCTGCTACCTTTAGGTATAACGGGCAATATTTGTCTAAAATCACCGCCGAACACCACAACTTTTCCTCCGAATGGTTTATCAGGATCTCCTTCCGGTGAAGATCTCATGATATCTCTCAAGCTTCTATCAAGAGCTTCAAAACAATAACGATTAACCATAGGTGCCTCGTCCCATATAATAAGTTTTGACCTTTTTAATAACTCTGCCAAATCGGTTCCTGGTCGTATTCCATAACAGGTGGAGTCTTCATCAACATTAATAGGTATGCTTAGACGTGCGTGGGCTGTCCGCCCTCCTGGAAGAAGGATAGCTGCAATTCCACTCGAAGCCACAGCTATAACGATTTCACCTTCTGACCTTATTCCAGCACATAAGGTTTTCCATAGAAAGGTCTTGCCGGTTCCCCCATAACCATAAACAAAGTAAACACCGCCTTCCCCATTTTGAACAGCGTACATTATTTTTCTATAAATTGATTTCTGTTCATCTGTCATTGAAGAAGTGAGCACTTCATGTTCCTTCTTCAAAGCATCTTTATCATAAGATAACTCATCTGCTAAGAGCCTATTCGAGCACGTAGCAAGGATGTCAACGTCTGGGTATGGCATGTTGTCAAATTTACGCAATGAACTACCATTTCTCTGCAACCAAGATTCAATCTCGGATAGTGCGTAATTTTGCAACTGCTCGTCTGTGAGTTGGAGATCTGTATGCACGAAAAGTAATAATAAGTTAAATAGGTTAATGACAAAGTTACTACATGAAATAAAAGAATTAACGTTTATAATTACATAATAGTTGATAAAGTACCTCGGTTACGTAGTTCCGTTCGTCTTCTGTGTAAGATATCGTCTGTTAATAACTTCCAAGTCTTCTCCCACACTAATTCCGGCTTCACTAAACTATTAGTGAACAAAAGAGTTGCAAAAAGGGTCCGAAGATAAAATCCCGTCCCCCAAAAACTCGCTTCTTCGATGGCATCAATATACTCTTTGTCATCACCTAGTAGGCCTAAAGCGTAGCACGCCTCTTTGAAAGTTGGATGAGGGACTCCATCTACGGTTCGAATATCTTCATATGATTTGGGTCCTTTTACAAAGTTCAGTAGAGTTCTCAAATAGTACCTCTCACCACCATTCGGAGACATATGATACATCCTGCCAAGAGTAAAACCTCTTCGCCTTCGATTCCATTCCCTTTCTTTTCTTTTCCATACAAATTTCTGTGGAAACTCTGAATATGTTAGATCTCTACCATCAGAATTCAAATTATTATATTCCATCCAAGCTGTGAATTTTGTTCTACCACCGGAAGACCTTTCAACCACTTCGTCTATTGGATCGTCATCATGGAAAATAACATTTTGCTCATTCGGTAGATGATAATCCAACCTTAAAACAGGGGGGGTCCTATAATGAATAGGAAAGGAGAAAATCCTCCAAACAGCTTCACATGGTGAAATGTAACGGCAATCGTAATATTGTTGTATTTGATCAATTTGATTTGGGTCTTCACTACCTATTTTCAAAAATAAATTGTAAGACATTTAATGGACATTTATTCAATACAAAATTATGAGACATAAACTAAATAAATATAAGTGAGTACCGTTATTCCTGCGAGTTGCACTAACAGTTACACGATCATATCCTTTATTAATGTACTTGAATAAGTACTTGATTGATCTTGCTTGGTTGCACCATTCAACGTTAATGTGAGCACGGTATTTCAACAACAAATCACCATTGTATGGAACAACATATCCGTTATGGATTGTTTTACCATTTTTCTCAATTGTTATTCCATTGTCCCTTCTCTTATAAACTGGATAACCATCACCATCTACAGTAGTTCGTTCATTAAATCTCTTTGGAAAGTTTCTGGTGCAAATTCCATCGACCATGCATGGCGAATCTGGGTTAAGATCACCACATGGACCATGAATCATACAATCTTTGACTACTTCATAAAGGGCTGGGTGTTCTAAGGGATCTGGAATTTCAGCACTTATAATACGGTCAACATCGACGGCTTCTGGAAACTTGTCATCCCTTTGTAAAAATAGCAATATATGAGCATGAGGGAGGCCACGTTTCTGGAATTCAATAGTATAAACCACTGGGGAAAAATAAAAAAAGAAACTATTAACTGAATAAATTAGGAAAATTTAAAGTTTGGTAATGATAATTTAAAAGTAAAGTAAATAGAGTAGTAAAATTACCTGCCCTGGTTCTTCCAAAAATATGTAGTTCTTTAAAGTCTCGTATGAGCGCATCGAGTTTCAACTTAAATACTCGAGTAAGTATATCAGGTCTGTCCTCTGGCCGTAGTCCTCTTTTTTGAACAAACCTAGTAATTTCAGGCCATTTTGGGTTGCATGTGAAGGTAATAAACAAATCAGGATACCCACACCACCTGCAAATGATCATTGTATCTTGATAAGTTTCTCTCATGTAACCTTTACCCCCTACGAAGGATGAGGGGACAATGAAGCGAGCACCGGCGGAGGATGGGTTGGTTTGTCCAATAGCGGCAGCACTTGCTAGATTCTTGAAGTTTTCTGACCGCAACTTTGGTTGGTTAAAACGGATATACTTTAAACGGTCCGATTCAATCATCGTGCAACCATCAGCAAGGAATTGTTGAAATAATTTACCTGTAAATAAAAAGTTTAAACATCCTTTGTTAATAGAAACCTCATGGTAAAGCAGAACGTTACTTAGTTTATAAAAGTAATAAATAATTAACGGAAATAAGGAAATTTTTAAATTGCAGGAAAAAAAATAAGTAGGGATCAAATAATTTACATGCCATCAAAATAGTTGGATATTCTTTGTCTGGCGATCTGTTTTGGATACGAAAAGCAAACCACTCCCTCAAGGTTAATTTATCCCTCGCATTATCATTGTTACTTGAAGATGCTTTAGAATGTTGACTATGAGGGATACCAAGTCTATGCCCATCTTCTCCACGCGGAAAGAGGATAGGGTATTGTAATGCTAAATAAGAAGCGTGAAGTTCTGATATACGTTGTAGGGTACCGGATCGTTCCTCAACAACAATGTCCCTGCTATCAACTGTATTCTCCATATCTCCCACAATTAGGGCAGCCACCTCTGAGACAGTAGGTAAGTTATATGTCCTCCCATCAGTATGACGCGAACTAATGAGCCTTAACCTGACCTCACCATCAGTACCTTGGTTTAGCCGATCTCTAGCCATTCTAAATGATTTTGCCAAAACATTGTGACGATCAACCATTTCTTTTAAATCCGTCATTAGACCATCGTCAAATTGAATATTGCTAGTAGAACTGCGAAAATAATTGTTAAAGTTCAAAATTTGAATTAGAAGATAAATAATTAATTTATTTGAAAATCCGAATAGAAAAGGATATTCTTACCTTAGTGCGTTCTTCCTATGCTTCAACTCCTCTTCCGTGTCATAAATGTAAAGTTGACAAAATTTGGGTGGTGCGTTATTATTAGGTAATAAACTTCCAATTAAATGTGTATTTTCCCCACCTATTCTGAATGTGTAAGGTCCTCTACCTCTGTTCACGGAATGATCAATTTTGCCCCCCATAGAGGTAAATGAAAACATATTATTGTATTGGCGTATGTTTTCAATGAAATGTTTACTTTTCGGATGTTTCTGCATCAAAAGATCAGCTAACAACTTTGGAGGCTTTTTGATGAACGGTAGTTCTACGATTCCATTTTTGCAACACATATTAAAAGAGGGCACTATGGGCTTTGTATCTATACGATCTCTTTCACCGTACCACATCTGAGCACCACATTTTCTGCAAGTGTAGGTAGGGTCTCCGATATCATCGTATCCTTGAAGTTCTGTTAATAAAGATAAATGTCAGAAGAAGAGAATAAAGAATGAATAGTAAGTGTACTTGAATTATGACGATAATATGACCTTGAAGGTTATCATCAACAATTCTTGTACGATTATTTAGTTCGCAAGTATCGTATGTTGTTTCCAGATTCCTTGCTATATCTCGGATCATATTTTGTCTTTCGATATGTCGTTGTATTGAAGGGCTATCAGTGATAAATATTTGATTTCCCGATAGTTGCTGTTCATTGTTATCTGTACGCATAGACAAATGAGTTGTTATATATACATGGTCTTTATTTATTTATCAGGTAATTATGAAACTTACCAAATGTGATGGTGCTGAATGGAGTTGTGGGTGTTGAGGTGCCAGATTTTTTAGCAATCCTTCTTTGGCGCAAGATAAGTTTCCTCTTTTGCCTGGCTAATTTTGCTGCTCGTTGTTGGGGAGTTAAATTGTTATTATGGATCGTGAAAGCTTCCAAATTTGCATTGCATCTCTTAAATGACATTTTTTGTTTACGTTGTTTCCTTGAGGTTTGTGCAAGTAGATAATCGTTGACACCTTTTTCCAAGTCAAAATCTATCAGTGAAAAATTAAGGTACACATTTCAGTACACAAAAAAAAAAAATAGTTCTAAGTTGAAAGAGGTAATAAATGACTTTACATTCAAATAAGAGATAAGTAGAAAATTGTTTACCATTCCAAAAATTGCTTATAGAGGCTGCCATTAGTTTGTTTTTCGTCTTATCTGGAGTTTTTGATAAACTTTGCGTGTAATCAATTACTTTTACATCACCAATTAAAATTTATTGTCAGTCCAAGAAAAACATAATGATAAACTAATGTAATGAGGGTAGAAAAAAAAAAGTTAGTGAGTATCATAAATATCGGAAGTCTACTATTGGTATGTAAATAATTTGTGAAAGATCCATATATAGAGGGACGTACCATTTTGAGATTGATACAATGGTGATTTACCCTTCTGGGGCTGTATTGATGAGTGAGTTTGAATATTTGGATGTGGTTGAAATGCTTTGGTAAAATCAGTCAATGTAACATAGTAATGAATGAGAAATAGTAAAAAGTTAGCGAGTATCATAAAAAATATAAATTTGGGATTCTAATATACTTAATTGTATAAAAGTTCTTAAATTGAGAGACGTACCATTTTGAGATGTATACATTGGTGCTTTACCCTTTCTTTGTTGAAACGATGATTGTCTTTGGATATGTGGTGGTGTTTGAATAACTTGCGTAAAATCAAGTACTGTAACATCATGTGTGGTGAAAAAATATATTAAGTAACCACGTCACATGACTGAGGTAATTTTATATTTTGGCAGATGTATACGTACCATTTTCAGATTGAAATAATGGGGCTTTACCATGATTTGGTTGAATATTTGGATGTGGTAGAAATACTTGAGTAAAATGAGTCAATGTAACATAATGAGGAGAGAAAAAAAAATAAAACGTTAGTGAGTATAATTAAAAAATCAGAAGTTTGGGATTTTAGTATACTTAAGTTTAGAAAAGTTCTTAAATTGAGAGTCGTACCATTTTGAGATGTATACATCGATGCTTTACCATAAACACCTTGAATATTTGGATGTGGTAAAAATACTTGAGTAAAACAATCAATGTAACATAATGATGACAAAAAAGTAATAAAACGTTAGTGAGTATCCTAAAAATCAGAAGTTTGGGATTGTAGTATACTTAATTTTATAAAAGATCTAAAATTAAGAGACGTACCATTTTGAAATGTATACATCGGTGCTTTACCCTTACTTTGTTGAATCGATGATTGTCTTTCGATATGTGGAGGTGTTTGAATTGATGGTTGCCTTTGTCCTTGTTTGTTTGTTATGTCACGTAGTGGCAACAAAGAGGTACCTACAATTATTTTCAAAGTAAGTAAAATAAAAATTTAATTAGTATTACACTTTACCATATAAGAGAATATGAAATCTGCATTTCAATGACATACCTTCGTAAACTGGAGTACTGAACATGTTTATATTAAATTGATCAATTGAGAAACGACTGGATGACTGGGAATGTGATTGAGTATTACTGGACGTTGATGTTCTTTTTTGGGTGGAGTACATATTCTCAAGATCAGCTACAATAATAGTAAAAAGAAAATAACGTAACTATATAGCTAAAACGTGAATAATTCGTAACGGGTATCTAAACTGAATTTGCATTAAGTTAAATAAATAGTAAAAAAAATAAATAAATCTGAAGTAGGTCGATAAACTATTGCTTTACCCTTTGTAGATTGAGTAGTTGTATTACTTGTATACCATCGCCCATGAGTATTTGTTATTTCACCATGAGAATTCAAACTTTAACCGACATGGATTAGAGGTAGCCTTGTCCATTCCAGTGTTATTATCGACGGTTAAATTTCGAATGGTGTATACCTCCCCGACCAATAGTTTAGGAGCAAAGTAGGAAATAAGTTGTTTTCTAATAGTAGCTTGGATGATTTCATTCTGCGATAAATAAACGGGATAAAGGGTTAAACTGTCGTATCTCTAACAACTATCGTACAATTTTTAAAGGGACGTGTTTTTTCACATACGGATTTTACTCTTTCACACACGGATTTTACGACACTACCCTTCTCATTTTTTTATCATTCAAAACATTCATTATAATTTTCCCTCTTCCTTCGTCCCCTTAAAACAACTAATCCGTTCCTCGCCCCTCTGTCGTCAACTCCGTTCACCACCGACATCTCACGACCGTCCAAACCGCCTTCCGTCCTCTGCGACGACGACGACGACCAACCGCCCCCTCCCCCACCCCCTATCGCGCACTCCTTCTGCCATCCCCTCTGTCGCGCACTCCTTCCCCCAAAGCCGCACCTCCGTCAAGCATGTCCTGCAACTCCTTCACAATCTGCTCTTTCCTTTTTTACTTTTTTTCAATCATCTTTGATGAAACCGTCAACTACTAGAATCCTTTTTGCCCAGTTTAAACGAATACAAGCCTACCCAATACACAACTTGCAGCCGGTCTTTAGCCGCGTTGATTCTCACTGCTAACTTCTGTTAATTAATTAAAAAGATGCAGAAAGAAAAGGTTCAAGATGCCGCCTCTAGGCTCTAGCCCTTCTTCAAAATATGGAGGATGAAAGGCAAAAAGGAGTTCTTTTAATTAATTAACTTTTCAATTTTCTTCTTTTTAATTAATTAATTAATTTTTACTACTTTTCTCAATTGGTTTACTTTTTTAATTAGTTAATTTCTTCACTCCCTAATTAGTTTGTTTTTGATTTTTTTCTTATTCACTAGTAATTGATTTAATTTTTGGAAAAAGATCATGAGTTATTTTGTCTAGGTTTAGAAAAGAGAATTTAGGTTTAGTAAAAAGGGTAGAAGACGGAAATTTTATGAAAAAGTGTATGTGAAAAAGTAAAGTTCGTATGTGAAAAAGTAATTCCGTTTTTAAAAGTAGAATAACAACTATACAAACAAAGCGATAAAAAACTATTGATAAGTTAAATACACAATTATTATATTTCCCCTTAATTTGTACGATTAATTTGTAGGATGACGTAATTGGGTTGATGTATTATTCTGTTATGCTGATTATTTAACATACCCCCTGTTTTCTGTTTTACTTTCTCTGGTCGTAAAATGTAGCGACGAATTGAAAATGCTCTTCAACCTGGTGACACGGTATAATACTCTCTGCAATTTCATACACCTTTGTCATTTCTTTTTGCATCTCTTAACAATATTTTCTACAACAATATTACATTAAAAATATTTCTTTGTCGCTTTTAACATTTTTTTAATACTATTTCTTTCAGGTTTTTAGAGAATGTAATCATTTTTTTGAAGTTTATATGAATAAAAATTATTCTGTTTCTATAAATACTTTGTGTTTATTATATTTTCCTAATTTGTAATCTGAAAATTAATCTGTTTCTAAAAATTATTCGGTTTCTATAAATATTTTGTGTTTATTATATACATGTAATCAATAAACAATTTAGGAGCAAAATAATTAATAAATAGTTTCTACAACAATATTATAATGTAAAAGATTATTTGACATACTTCAGCATCAAGGAGAAGAAGTTCAATTGCTTCATTCTTTGTCTTATCTTTGAATTCAGGTCTTGTCCATTTGTGTACAACCCTCAAATTAATCTGAGTAAGCCTAACCCCGACTTTGAGTTGCTTGATGGTAAGGAGTGATGAAATGGCCATAGAAGAAAAAGAGATGAGTTGCCCAAGCACAAATTAATTTTAATAGTCGTATCTGAAAAAAGAGAATTGTAATAGTAACACCAGCAAATAGAGAGCAATTGGTTTTTATAATGAAAAAGAGAATTCTAATAGTCGTTTCTGAAAAAAGAAAGCAATTATTGTATTTACGGTTTTTAGTCGTGAATTGGATTTTTTAGCCTGTTGTTGTGTTGATACACGTGAATTGCGGCTAATTATATGCCATCTTGGTTATATGTTAGGTGTTGCTGGAGTTTATGCAATGATGATTACTGGGTTCAATGCATTAAACGACATTTCCGAGTAACCTTGAGAATGACAAAGGATTTTATTTATTGGGTCAATAATGGGCAGAAACTATTTCCGAGTAACCTTGAAAACTACATCTTATGTAAAATTAATTAGTTTTTGACATTTCGATTCTGCCATTTTCGATTCTGATGTATCATTAAATTAGCTTTTCGATTCTGATGTATCATTAAATTAGCTGTATCATAATGGGCAGAAAATAGGAACCTTGAAAATCTGATTCGTTTAAATGCCATTTCCTGCATAATCATTGCTGATGTGGCCAACAATGTGGATTCTAATTGGTTTAAATAAAAGTAAACCTGGGAGATTGAATGTGAGGCTTGTATTAGGCCATTTCTGATTTCTCCTTGTGCCACGTCACCTGTTTAATGTAATTCTTTTATATATATTATGATGAGAAATTCTACTTGTTAGAATCTTGACGGCCAAACAACATTATAATTTTACACATAAAAATTATTTCAATTTCTTGAGATCAGTAGAGATTGACAACAAACAGACAAATAGACGCGATATTAACATAAAAAAAATAATTTTAGTTTCTTGAGATTGGAAACGCAGCAGTCCGTCACATGCACCACAATATTTATTCACGAATTCTTATGACGCATAATGTTTGCTTTGCGACAAATCAAGTACATTTATTTAATTAGATACGACAATAATGAAAGTGCATAGAGAATGATATATGATTCGCCTTATCTTCCCAAATGAGTTTTCACAAGTTTATGACGCATAATGTCATCACAAATGAGAATTTGTGATATTTGATGGAGTATATGTGGATTGTGGAATCATTTATTCCAATTATTTACTTTCTTTTTTGTTTTTTATGAATTTTTTTAAATTATTAATATCAAAAATAAATAAATGATTAAGGTAATGGAACTATAGGAGTATCAGATGATATGCTTGTTATCTTGAACCATTGATAAATTAAATAAAATAAAATAAAATTGACATTAATACAACAAAAACTAGACCAGAGCAATATATACCCCTCCGAGTCAGAGTGTTGATTCCTTTTGTTTTTTACACAAAAAATAAGTAAATGATTTTAGACCACACAAACTAAACTCGCATCAAAGGAAAAATAGGAACCAACACTGTGGCTCGGAGGATTATTATATATGCGTCCACGTTTGATTGCTAGTACTATTGTACAACATTTCACATCTACTGGTGTTCATGACCAGCTCAATTCGGATCCACTGTTTTCGACCACCGACCGGCTCAATTCAGACCCGTTGCACCCCACATTGTCCGTTCTATAATCTAACTCCTTACAAATTCAGGTCTGAGCTGACTAAGACTTCCAAATTCGGTTAGTTGATAACTTGATTTGCCGAATTAGAACTGAAAAGAAGGAAATAGCCAGAGGCAGCGACAGTTGGATGCTTTCTGTCACGTAAAAACAGTTGATTTCCCGTCATCTGCGTGGAAGCTTGGCCGTCATGGCCGTTACCTACATCATTATGGTACAAAGAAAAGAGACTTGTATGACTTTTGGTCGTCAGCAAGATCCTAAACGCAATTAAGTGCCTATTTGCCTGGATGAGCATTAGCCTGACTCTTGAAAGCTTGGAGGTTGATGTTCAAGACATTCATGTACAGCAGCAATATGGGGTTCTGACTCCAACATGACCAGCCTGGACAGGAAAATCCTCTCTTAAGCATCTCCGAGGATGCGCAAGGGTCGACAAAATCCCTGTCTTGTTCAACAAAATCCAGGGGAAGTCGAAGCCTCAAAGGGGACTCTGATTTCGACTTCCAATCACCACAATATCTTACCCGTTGACACAAGCAAACACTATCTGAGCTCATCATTAAAAGCAGGGATCCCGACAAAATCCCTGTCCAATTACTACAATATCTTACCGTTTGAGTCGTTGACGTTGACACAGGCAACATTATCTGAGCTCATCTTGAATCGAGGAACGTTTTTAAACCCACCCCTTCAGGAAACCAACTCTCAGGAGAAAATAATACTCTGTAGATGATATATACACACCAATTTTCAAGGCACGGGAGAAGCATTCCTCGGATATCTTGAAGATGGCATTCGCTGTAAAACCTGAGGATAATCAGGCTTCACTCGTTTGCTGGTAATCCCTTCCATTGACCTGCAGTTCAGACACAATCAGGAACTGCACTTCTCACACATTTAAACCACTACCGGCAGTTATCAGCTAGCTGACGGCTGACGCCACTTTTAGGAGGTACTCATGAGCTGGGTCTGAAGCCCGTCGGCATCAAAACTGACTCTTGTTATTTTAGACCCAAAAAACGTTTAACATAATCAAACAGCAAACCTCCAAGATAATTTGATTATATTTGCTTTACACAAATTACATCGATAAAAACATATTCCTTGTCTATCTCAAGCCGAAGACATCAACATCTTGTTATGAAGTACCCGTAAAACAAGAAAACAGAAAGTAAGTTCAATCCCTTTAAAACAAAGCAGAACAAATATATCTCAAGCCGAAGCCATTAACATCTTGTTATGAACTACCTGTTTGGAAAAGAAGAAAAAAACAATACAAGAAGTTTAATCCCTTTAAAACAAAGCACAACGATTACTTACCCGGGAGAACCAGGACGTTTCAATTGTCCAAGCATGGACTTGGGACTTGAAAGAGCTTTCTCTGCGGCCTGAAGAAAAGCATGGCACAGAAAATGTCAATTGTCAATACCAATTAATACAGCGCAAGACTTTTTCACCAAGAAAAAGCTCGCACCTGTAACCGTGCTTCATCCCACGTCAATCCCGTCCCCTTGCTAACGAGTTCCCCTTCTATTTTCACCTGCATTAAATATAATGATATAGAATAACGACTCGTTACTTATGGCTAATCACAGTTTACTAATATATAGAGAGGGGACGTTGCAATTGAACTTTTACCCAAAGAACTCCAGCATAATTAAAACGACTGCAGAACTGTTAGTCACACACTCACACCCCGTCATAATACTTACCCAAGCACATTTTCACTTGGTACTTATTTATGACTAAAGAATAAATATACATCAAAAGCTCAATAACCCAGGATCTGAAAGTTAGATGAATTGATATTGAGTACCTCTGCACAAATTTCATCTCCTTGGCCGGTACTAGTAGATGGAGATGGAGCTCTAAAATCAATACCGAGCCCCTCCCTCGTGCACTGTCAAATATACAACAATCAGCAAATCGAGCACAAAAATAATACGGAGTAATAGAATGAGTTGTCAGAACAAACACAAGTATGAGTTCAATTTATTGGTACCTACCAATTCTTTAAGAGCCGAAACTGGGCTCGTGGAGTTTCTAGAGTCATCCACAGTAGAGTCTGGTTTTGTTGGCTCGATTGAAGGTACCGTCTCCTCTTTAGCTAAGGCACTATCACCATGTGAATCACGTGGATGTCCAATGCTACTGGGACTCTGACCCTTAATCATATCACTCTGCGGAGAATCTGACTTCACATGGCTCAAGTATCGATCTGTGGATTATAATCTCCGAATCATTAACAGATCATGCTAAGAGTACAAGAACTCATATGAAATTTTCTGAGTATTGATCATAGCATAACAGCATCACCATACCAATGCAGCATTGACAGGAGATAACAAAAATACTTGGAACCCCGTCAAAACATAATCACAGTTTCACGGGACACCAAGGAAATCAAGAAAAGGAAAAAAAATATGAGGTGGTGCCTTCTGTAGCATGTTTTAAACGCATGTAATTTACCCCAGCTTTGTGTAGACTATTACAACCATGGAAGAAGTCCGATGCCCTTCCTTTTACTTGAATCATGCACTTTAAAAAAATGATTCGGAAACTTGGAAGTGGATATAGATGTAAAAACACCATGATATAAACATGAGTAACTTTGCTAAAATCAGTGCATGCACTCTGTAGATAAATAAATTATCACGGAGTTTCGAAATCTGCTAGTATAATACTCTCTTTTCCAGTTACTCAAAATGTGTTTTCTGAGGGAATTTGCAGAATAGGGCTTATTTACTGAATCATTGGAATGAAGGAAGTAGGTATTACGAGCAATTGCCTATTAGGGGACAATGAAGAGGGCAGCACAGAAGAAAAAATATACTCCTATCGAGTACTCAGGTGGAGGGTTCTCACCAGCCAGATTCATCAAAGCTGCCTCTGCAGCCCGATTTTGAGCTTCTTTTCTTTTATCACCAGTTCCTTCTCCGATTCGCTCCCCGGCAAAATAAGCCTGCATAAGCGATATTCCATACCAAGATTAATGGCAAGCCAAGAAAAGACTAAATACATTGTATGGCAGCCTTCGGAAAAAAAAAACTTGACAACCAAGTGATTAAGTTTTATATCCTAGAGTTTGTCACCTAGTCAATGAGCCGTCACAAGTCCATAACTGCGAACTTAAACAGTGAGTTACATGGCCTTGCCCAGCTATGCATGTGAAACGCAAATTTCAAATTTATTTGATCTAGAACCCTATGCAAGGCTATGAAAATCATGCAAAAACTAATAACATATTTCAGCCATGCAAAAACTAATAACATCCTAGCAACAGGAGCACTGCGAAGTGTAATAAGTAAAACGTTAATATAATCATTTTCGAGGAACTAAACGTAAGGAATAAATTGTAGTAGTGTGCGATGAGTTACTGAAAACATAGATGATAAGAAAATAGTGGTGAGTAGTGACCATAAAAGGCAATGTGAACAGTCGAATTTTGTTTATGTGTGTGCAAGTAAGAAAGGCTCACCTCCATGAAGAACCTCAACTCGATAGAAGGGACCAAGTGCGTCCTAAATTCAACCTACAGAACAGATAAATACACAACTAAATAAAGATGGTAATTAATTGGATAAACGAAGCTACCAACTCTCTTAATGGCATTCTAAGCATTACCTTGGCTCCAACCCTCGCTGCAATGTCATGCAAAGCACCAGAAGGAGTTTCTGGAAAGGTATTGCTCAGCTCGGACACAACTTCCAAATCCTTCTTGCTTGATGATCTACTTACGGGGAAGTCATCACCTTTGAAAAAGACAACAATAAAGAAGTATTAACCCTTGACCTTTACGAGGCAACCTAAGAAAATTGCAGAATAAAGGAAGAACAATATTCAGGGGTGATGCAGCATATACTGAAATTTACCTATGCCATACATACCAATTGACCATGAAGTTTTTAGGACTTATTCTTCTAATCAAGAATACAGAAGCTTGAGACATAAAAGATGAGAGACATATCTCAAAGCAACAGTACATGAGGTGCACCATGCGCCATCAAAGAAGAAAATAGCTCAAATGAACAGGAAATCATCACAAGTTCATTGAAGCATAATGAGATACCATTAATGAAAATACAAGTGCAAATAATCTTGAAGTGATCATTCAATTAAGAACATCAACATCATGGGCTCGCCATACAGTCCCTACTCCCTAGAACTCTTACTAAACATAATTATATAAAAATCTAAAAGGAGCATAATGCATCTTAACATGGTAAGATCCGTAACAGTTGCTTCTATGATGCCACAACTGAGAGCAACCTATAACATCATCTCCACTTCAGGAGTACGTTATTTGTTCCAGTTGAAGAGAAAGTACAAGAATAAACAGTTAAACACCCATTTATAGCAAAGAAACCCAAGAAGGTGGTTCACAATTTATCAAACAAGAAGAAGAAAAGGTCCCATGAGCACTTCCAAAACAATAAAAATAGCTCGACCCATCAGAAGAGGAGTATCACATTTGGCACACTTTCAACTTGCATAAAGTTACACCCAATCTATTCAGATAACTTGCGCCAGTGTAGAGGATAAGTTCAACCATGTATGGAGAAAAATAGAGCAAAAGCTTCAACGAATGCATGCTTACACTAGTTTCAACATGAATCCCCAGTCCTAACGGGTAGAGACTATAGAACAATTGTGGCAGTAGGCAGTTCTTCACTCATAAGTCATAAACCAGCAGACCAATAATGTTGGTCGTCCAACCAATGAGCTCAATCAGAAGTACACATACGATATGGGTATATCACACATGCCAAAATACAAACAATATCAATAACACAGAAGCTTACCAAATCAAAAGAACTTCTCACCATCATTTTATTTGTTCATTACGATAATCAGGATAGACTTTACCTTCAGTATAAGAGGATGTTAAGACCAACTGCCGCTTAAACATAATCAGTCACACTAACAAGCCTCTTTTCTACTAATATTTTAGTAAAAGACCTTGAGAGAGATAGTCAAGCGGGACAAAGATAAATCCCAATTAGCTACTGTTCCATATTACATAGTCGGAGAGAAGCACCTTAAGAACCGTTAAGGTTTGAAACTTCTTACTAGAGTCCTGTTGCATCTCAACGCATGGCAGAAGATTTCAAGATAATCAATATTAATTACTGTTAGCTTGAACCCATCTCATGAAGATAACAAAATGATTAAGAAGTAACTTCACAACATACCCAGTTCAGCAACAACACTATGTAGCCGGGTAGGGGTAAAACCAGCATAGTTCAAGACATACAAATTCTCAGCCAAACTGAAGTACTAAGCAATGACATAAGTAAACGGGCCCTTCAAAGACATACGAAATTAGCAGTAACAAAATGTTCAATCAGATAGCTGTTAAATTGATGGTTCCAGTTAAGCAACAACAGCAGCAAGAGGATCTCTGAAAAAAATACCTAAAAGGATGATTACCCACAGTTTAGACAAGTAACAAATTTTCTTTTATTTCTCAAAAGTTGCAGAACACTGTTCGACTAAATTACACGCCTACTTACAAAAACCTAAGTAGACAAACTAAGGCCTATAATTATCTCGTCGATGCCCAAAAAATGCAGAATAATTAGAAATTCGCCTAGGCCACGTGTAAAAATGGTGTTGAGCTTGGGCATCTACAACAGGGGGGCAGGTGTCTGGAGCAAACTCTAACAGTTGTGTTGCATCAAATTTTACCTTTTTATGGCTGCCACCTAAGGATAAACACAAAAGAACAAAGAAAGTAAAAAATACAGTACTAAGCGTAAAGACTGTGTTATTAATAATATTATTATCAATAATTAATTTAAAAAATCATTAAATGCTACAATTCAGCATATTCAATTCATCCTCTGAAACTAACTTGATTTGCAAAAAAATTGGCCTAACATAAGCGTTCAAATGCCAGCATTTTATGAGTAACACACTTCATACTTGGCGGTGGATTTTAAAACTTTATATCAATCACACTAGTGTTCTGACTTATGATAATAGTCTGATCTTGATGCTTAATATATACAAACATAAAGAGCTTTACTTCCACAACACTTTCTGGACTCCAAAGATAATTGCACCCCGTCGATACAACGTATCTTTCCCAAACCAAAGCAAGTGAAAAATATCCCAATGGCCGGACCATAAGCAAGAATAATTAAGTGTACTAGGATAACTATTTAAATTTGAATCAACAGAAAGTCAGAGACACTTTCAGCAGTATGTACAATGAAAACAGCAGCATCAGCATCTGCATTTATCCCAGGACCTCATACGTTTCCGCCTACACCTGGCAACCAGGTCATTCAAGTTGGGGTTGGGTTCATCCTCCAGCAGTGGTTAAGAATCGGTGAATTGGGTCACTTTTGAATCCTTAAGGTCGTGGCAATTTTGTTTCAGATAGAAGGCATTTGGTATAATTTCACAACAGACAATCGGACATTTCCCGGCTAAGTCGAGGATAGGGGACAGTCGGGATTCTAAACCTCGGGTTGGAGATGGGTCAAATTTGCAAGTTTTACTCGTGTGTACAGTAGTGTTAGGGGGCTCAATGCACGCAACCTTACCCTTATATTGAAAACATTGAGAGGTTAATGACCCATAAAGTAGTTTGCGTGAGGAATTGCATCTGCTTCACAATATAAGAAGCAGAGCAGATTGGTGAGTCATTTTTTTTGAAGATTTTTTTATTTTTCCATCATATTCCAAAGCCAAAACATATAATCAACACTAAAGTAACTTCTGCTGTTGTTTAATTGTACTAACTAACGTTAACTGATTTTCCACAGTTAAAGGGAGCAACAAGAGAAAACCAAGGGGTAAGACATGGATACCTCAGTCTAGCTATCACACACAAAATTCATGCCCACAGTCTCATAGCCCTACATAATATACATTCTAAACATACTTTTGACTCTGTTTTTTGTTGACCGCAGCTACTTAATTCCAATGTCCCACTCTCGAAGACCATTAATTATTACCTACCTAAAGTCATTGTTATAGAATTATATTTTCCTTGTGAGAGACATTACCAGGATTCAAAACAAGGGGACAATTGGTAACTATGATGGTGCATTTAAAGAAGTAATTCAGAGTGCAGACAACTGTTATGCTTAACCAACACTTGGAAATGTATGCACTTCACCAGGATTCAAAACAAATATGAGTCTACCAAATTATGTAACCAGGTAAGATCAGATGAAAGCAAACAATAAGGATGCTTTACAATTTAAAAATGTATACAAAGAAGTTGCAAAACAAGCAGGCTAGTCCTCTAATAAGTCGCATTTTAGCCATCGTGATGTGGTTGGCAGTGATGGTACTTTTCAGACCAATCAATGTTAATATGACAAAATTTCAATTTTGATTCATTGATTACCTTTGAACGACTGATGGCCCGGAAGTGAGTGATTTAATCTCAGTCTGTCATCTCTTCTTGGAGCCTGCGGATATGGAAACTCAGCTTAGAATAATATTGCCAGTAATCCAGAACATTTTTCCCTCTAACGTATCATTAATTTTTTTTAATTTTCTTTTTAAACAATCATTAATTAATATCTTTAATATAAAAAACTTTTACTGCCACAATCACGGCGGGACAAAGAAAATACTAGATGCTTAGGAAGCAAAGATTGAAGCCAAAATGAAAAGACAAATTTACCTCCCTAGGAGGTCTCTGTTTTTCAGGAAAAAATCGATCTGACCGAATGGAACTATCCATTCTTCGATGAAAAGGAGGTGGGTGTTGCCTTTCAAACTGTGCATAATCAGGACCAATGGGATATTCATTGGGGAATGGCCGACTTAGTGGTCCCAGGCTCATGTGATCCTCAACTGGAAACCAGTTCCCTCGTGATTGCATCCGCAGACCAAGGCCAGGAGCTTGGACTGGACCAGGGCCAGGACCTATGCCTGGACCAGGGCCAGCGATAGGCAGAGGCCCAGGAACAGGCCCCACAGCAGGTGCTTGTAGTGGAGGTCTGACAGGAAACGAAGCCTCATTCAGCAACATATCTCTAACATCATGCCCGTGCTGTAGTATGAGAAGCCGCCTCCTCGTATCAGGATCTAGCTCAGATTCGGGTACTTCACCTTCTTCTGGGGCAGTCGAAGTTTGCAAGCCTAGGCCCAGCTCCGGCGAACCAATGTTACCCAGTGGTTTAGCGGGAGATCCTACTTGAGATGACACGTTGGTATGGAAAGGTGTCACTGATGATTGAGAAGTAACCTGAGGGATTACTGTGGAAGGAGCAGCCATAGTGAAGGATAGAGACGATGCGGGTCCAGGACCAAGATTAACATTTGTAAGAGGTGAGAGTGAAGGGGCTGGAGTTAATCCTATAGTCGCTTCCTGTGAAACAGAATATGTAAAAAAAACTTGAACCTAATTTTCTTAGAGGAAGACAGGAAGTGATAGTAACAAACTTGTGTCAGGACTGCCCGAAACAACAAAACATACAGAGGAAGAAAATGTAGAACTTAAGGGCTGTACAGAATGGGCATAAAAGGTTTACCTTGAGCCTTCTTTCAACCTCTGCACCTGTCATTCCATCAAAACAGATCGGTTCTTTATTACCATTGGAACCAGAGCCATTATCCTGTAAGACGAAACATTCTTATTAGCATAATGCTGAACGAGAGAAAGGTAACTCACAAGATACAGATTGTCAGAAGAGAAAAATACCTCTGGTACCAAGTAATTGCTCACATCAGGAGGGCAAGGGATGTCTTTTACATCATCTTCGAAAGAAACTTCATTAATCCGTTGCAAGAGAACATCATCAAATTCTCTGTGACAATGCAACATGTCAGATGATGCCAGAAAGAAAAGAATTATGAAGCCCACGAACATCAGCAAGAAGTCAAGAAAAAACTTTTGCAAGTAAAAGAATCTTAATGAACAAATGGTACTCTCAAAGGCAGAAATATTTCCCACAGTACAAAAGAAGTTTCAAAAACTTACTTGAAAAAACCACCTCGAACATTACATGCCACATTCCTAGCAACACAGAGGACGGGAATAGCATTGCTTGCCTACAATATGAAGTTACAACTACTTAACAAAAGGAAAATAGAATAAGAAAATTCAGCAGTTTTTACTCTTGTTTGTGACCAGGTAGACCATATTATATACCTCGGCCTGGGGTGCATAATAAGGAGCAAATGCAGGAACAACATGTACTCGGGGCTGGTCAATCTCATCCCACACCTTTAAACGATCATCAATCACCAAAGCCATTTTGGGATGACAAATGCCATTATGAAAAACATTAAAAAGCGACTTCTTTGATCCTATAAGACACACAAAATTATGAATGAGACTGCATTTCATAACAAAACTCCAGTTCCTCAACATGAACATCCTCTAGTTCAATTTACAATTTTAACTCTTACCGGACTTAACACACACAATACGATCTGAGACATCTGCTGGATTTATCAAATTAGAATCAGGATCAAGAAGCCTCCACATTTCCAAAGCATAATCTCTTTCAGCCATTGTACAAACATAAACCTCAAATCGTTTACGTCCTTTGGCAGTTAAGTAGCTGCGTAGATCCTCCCATGCAGGTCTCAGTCTCACAAGAACACTTGTATCACGTATCTGGGCATGTACAGCATTAAAACATCACCAAACAAGGACAGCTTACGCCTATAACAAAAATCACCTAAGTTATCCACAGACCCATAGACATGAAAACATTTGAGACATAAACTCATTAGTTTCATATACATGTATGCAACCAAACTAGAATTCGCTCCTATTCACTGGGTTTGCTCTTTTTCTGAAGTGTCTTTTCACCCTTAAACAGTTTAAATAAAGTAACATACATTTTTTCAGGCAAATTCAACCGAAAACCAACCTGGGGATTTATTCGAGTAAGAACTATGTTTTTGTCTTGTAATCGTATAAGGGGGCGAACAACAGTTTGGTGGTCGTCAGTGAGTGCTGGAACAACCTCTGCCTGAATCTTGTGAACTTTCCCATTGTCCACTACCTGATCAGTTTCAGCATACTGCTTTAATATAGATTTGTCATCCTGATAACGTTTCATTTCACCCGTCATGCCTGCAATACGTTGCGAGTCAGTTTCAACACTAAGTCTCCTTTGCAAAGCCTCAATTCTATCCTCAAATGAACGCAGTGTGTTTGCAACGATCAGTGTCTCATCCAGGTCAAAAACAATGCCAAGGCATCTAGGGTTCAACATCCCAAGGCAAGCTTCATACAGCCCTGGGGCAACATTAAAACCCCAAAAGCAAGCGGTTTCACCATTCATCCTTCTAGACCGCATCGCCACAAGATGAATCTCCTCATCACCAAAGGGCACAACAATAGTCTGCAATCATATATTAGAGTATGTCAACATAATTATCATTTAATCAACAATTTTAATTCAAACAACTTGCTGTATGCAGAAAGACAGTATGTGATTGTTAATAGCACTATATCATGGAAGGAGCTGCTGCAGAAGATGGCACACAGTTCATGTACAAAAAACACAGAGACTGATTTTGAGTGACAAAGTCATAACCCAAACTTTACATAACTCCGAAAAAGTCCAGATCTATATAGCTTCATCAGTACCAGCTAAATTGAACATTAAACCACTTAGGTTAGTTCAAATGACCCATGTCCACATCAGCTATGTTATGCAGAATTGTTAGATAGTAATAAAAGTCCTTAGTTTTGGCTCATTAAGTAAACAACTCAGTTCCGAACTCATGTCAATGTCAAACCCCATATTTACATTGCACCGAAAGTTCCAAACTACACTTCTGTTCATCATATTACTTTATGTTGGTCAATATAGTTAAGAAGATTACTCTAATTTTTATCACAAATTACAGTAACTGATAAAAAAAAATCCAACACGAGTCTGTTAATTTAGCGTGTTCAGAATCAATAACGAACCCAGTTCACAATCATGTCAATGGCCAAACCCCATCTACTCAAATTACTCCAAAAGGTCTCCAATCATATTCATATTCATTATTCACAACTCTTGTTCTTCAATTTCTTCAATTATTTATGTTAGTCAATATAATTCACACTCAATTAAAGTAACTTTCAAATCCCAGATAGTTCTTCTCACGTCCAGTGTTGGTATTACTTTAAATCCCAGAAAATCACAACTCTTGTTCATTAGAATACATAACCTAATTTAAATTTACTAATTATATTATCACAAATTATATACTACTCCCTCCATCTCACCGACTGGGACGTAAGGAGTACACAAATAAAAACCCAGACATAAGTTTATTCATCCAGTAATCCAGTTCAAAACCCATATTCAATTTCAGATTATTAGTTCATCTAATGTGTTCAGCATCCATAACTAAACCCAGTTCTATATCAGTCATTTATTTTCGAGGTAACTTCAGGGCACACGTTAGAAAAACCGTTAAATTAAACTCTAACTCGTAAATCCGATACTTTTCTCATGGTCCTGTGTTGGTGTTACCTTGTTTTCTCTGAGACAGGTTGAATGCAAACCAAAAAGTTGCGTTTGTTGTTGTTGTGGATGAAAATACGACTTCAACTCGATCAATTTGAAGCAAACTCCGTATGATTGTGATGATGAAATTGTATAAAGAACAGCAAGAGGATGACATCTTTCACCTCCTTTTGAAAATCCCTTAATCTTCAATCCCTTCTTCAACAATTCTACTATTCCATATGAATTCAGTTTCGGGTTTTTGTTCGTGTCGTCGACGTATACTTCCACCTCTCCTACTACTTTCTCCCCATCATACAACACCGTTTTCATCATCTTTTCTTATAAATCTAGTAATTTATAATTAATTCTATCAAATTTTACCCTTTAAAAACAAGAAATTATCGTTTTAAGCGAGAAGACCGTCTCAACCAAAACCCGAGTTGTTGAGTTTTTTAGATCTGCTACTGCTATTGCTAACGATGATTATATAATCAAAATAATCAATCAATTGGTCTTCTTCTGTTTAAATCCAGATTTCAACTAACGGATCTATCAATCAAAGATTAATAATAATAAAAACACAGATCTAATCAAAAAAAGAGGTGAAAATTAGGGTTTGTAAATCGTAACCGCAGAAATTACAATCAGATCTGTAGAAAAGAAGACAAACGAACGAAGCAATAGATTGATTGATTTAAGTCCTGTTTCTTAATTTGATTGGTTGATAAGGATTTTAATTAGATTAGGTTTTCTGTAATCAATCGATTAATTGAAAATTGAGTTGTATTGTGTGAAATTTAATCGGCGATTTAAAAGAGGGAAAAGGGGGGAGGCGATGAGATGAGAAACCCTAGGGGTAAATTGGGAAACTTCGGAAAAAAGCTGAGGTGAGGTGGTAGGGATTGTGTGATTGGAAAATCGGAAATTATAGGTTGGGGTATTTATTGGTTTTATGATGAAGTAATTAGGAAACCTTGTGATTATTTAATTATGGTTAATTTTAATCTTCTTTGTGATTGGGCGTAAATAGGACTATACAATGCATATACTCTCTCTTATTTTAAATAATTTTTTTAAAATTTTCTCCCATCTATTCACGAGTTATTTTTCGAAATAGGCGATTTTCAACAATTAATTAACGAAATAGGTTACTTTTCAAATTTATTACCGAAAATGGGTCCACGTCATCACCGAAGCTAGGATTGTATTCAAGTCGCTTACCCGGACGACGACCAAATGCGGAGTGTATAGTTGTGAAAATCCGAAGCTGAAATTCAGTGCAGGATAAAGTCGCTTTGGGGGGGAGCGACTCGACCTAAAATCAGTCCATGGTCAAGTCAAAATTTTGGAAACTTGGTTGTTGAAGGTCAAATTAGTTAATTCATGGCAAAACGCTGTCCTGCACAGCGACTTTCCTTTTTTTTGTTTTTTTCTTTTTTTTTTTAATTTTGGCTTGTGTTGTTAAAGGTCAAACCGCTATCCGGCTGGGCGACTTTCCTCTTATTTGTTTTTCTTTTTTATTTTCGTTCAATTTGGGTTGGTGTTGTTAAAGGTCAAATCGCTATGGGGGTAGGCGACGACTTGACTCTGAACACAGCTTCGGGAAATCCAATCCTACGTGGACCCATTTTCGGTAATAAATTTGAAAAGTGACCCATTTCGTTAATTAATTGTTAAAAATCGCCTATTTTGAAAAATAACTCTCTATTCACGCTATTTTTCTTATTTCTCTTTTCGGTAGAGTTTTATCCTTATTTTAATCAGCTCACCGGCTCACCCCAGCAATAATACATCACAATATTTATATTTTATCCTTAATTTTCTCACTTTAACTTATAATCATACTCAAAATCAGATTACTATGCTTCAAAATGAGGACGGGGAATGGGCTGATGGGGATTCTGAGATTGAAAGCATTGTTCATGGCTATTTCCGAAGTATGTTCCGTACTTCCGAACCGAGCAATTTAACGGACTTCCTGGAATACATACCGCGAAGGGTGAACGATGATATGAATGAGGCTTTAAGACAACCGTTTAGTATGGATGAAGTGCGTTATGCCCTTGATCAAATGAGCCCACATAAAGCGCCAGGACCGGACGGTATGAATGCTAATTTTTTCAAAACCTATTGGAATATTGTTGGTAATGATATTGCTAATTTGGTTATTGGGTGTTTGGACGGAAGGGTTGATATGACGGCTATCAATAAAACTCACATTGTCCTTATTCCCAAAAAGGAAAATGCCCAAACTATGAATGAGTTTAGACCGATTTCGCTGTGCAATGTTATTTATAAACTAGCGTCGAAAATGTTGGTAAATCGGATGAAGAGTTTATTAGGGGATATTATTTCTGAGGAACAAAGTGCATTCATTCCAGGGAGACTCATTTCAGATAATGCTATGCTTGCTTTTGAAGTTTATCACCACCTTCGGTCTCAACATCAAGGGGAGAATGGTAACATGGTTTTCAAACTCGACATGAGTAAGGCTTACGATCGGCTCGAGTGGAGTTTCCTGGAGGGGGTTATGGGGCGTATGGGTTTTGAAGATACTTGGGTTCATATGGTAATGAGGTGTGTTACCACCGTGTCAACCGCGGTTATGGTTAATGGGCAACCCACAAATCCGATTTACCCGTCTAGGGGGCTGAGACAGGGAGACCCGCTATCCCCATATCTGTTCATTATTTGTGCAGAGGCTTTTTCAAATATTATCTCTAATGCAGCCCAGCGTAAAGCTCTTGATGGGATTCGAATTTGTCGGAATGCCCCGATGCTGACTCACTTATTCTTTGCAGATGATTCCGTTATCTTTTGTAAAGCAAATAAACGAAACGCGGAGGAAGTAATGAGGCTCATCAGAGATTATGAGGCGGTGTAATACCCCGTATTTTAGCCTTGGTCAACGACGGTCAAACCATGTTTTGTACAAGTATTTTAGATGGAATGTCTATAAAGTATTTTACGTAAAATAATGTTATTTCTTTATAAATCGTATTTCTACAATTATTTCGTATTTGATAATCATTTTATATTTGACGATTATTCATAAAATGTCATTTCATTCGCACTTATTTATTTTGATAATATATTTATAATTAAATATATTTCATATTTTATATTTAAATCTCAGTTATACTTGTTTTACTATTTGAATCATAATTATATTTAAATCTTATTTTTATATATATTTATGTTAGTTCTAATAAAATTTTATTCTCATGATTAATTTTATTATTATAAATAAATTATACGTACTTGGTTATTTTAAGTTACGAGTCGAGAATGGTATGTAGGTAGTATAGTACTTCGATTTACGTGATGAGCTTTCGGTAATGGGCTTGGACTCGAGTAGAGTAGCAATAGACCATAGTAAGAAGCAAAAGAGAAACTCATACATCGACATATACTAACAAAAACCCTAATCACCACACCTCCTTTCTACCTTCATCGACACCCAAAAAGAAACCCTATTCTTCCGTCTGCCTCTACTCCATCTACCCTCAGAAACCCTACCTTGCCTCAGTGAGTCGATGAGAACGTAAACAACAACAACAGCAACAACAACACAGCCCTTCCCATTCGTTTTTCATCTTTGCGTACTTGTAAGTTTAACCCTTTTTTTCTCATACTTTTAAGACCTTCGAATCTGGGTTTTATGGTTGTATGTAATCCTTGTAGTAAGTATAACATGTTGGTCGTCTTTAATTTACCATAGGACCACCGTATCCGTCGCTATAACCACCCTAATGTCGACAGAAACAACTCCCATATACTCTGTTTTCTGCGTATATGTCATGTTCGTATTGTTATTGTTTGTTGTGTTTTGGGATTGTTGTTGTCGTGAGTCATGAGAATTGATGATGGGGAGTTAGTAGGGTACGCTGGTGGTGTCGGGATGGTTAGTGGTGGTCGGAGAGCCTAGGTAGACAGTCTGGTAGGTGGAGTCACTCGAGGTTGCAGGAATAGCGTATGGAGTTGCAGGAACAGAGTCCGGGTGGTTAGGGATTTTGGAGTGGTTGTTTAAATGATTGAGTGGTGTCGAAGGGTAGTGGCTGGCACCAGGGGTTCGTGAGTGTTGGGAGGTGTCATGGGTGGTGATTGGTGGTGATGATGGCGGTGTTAGCAGGTGGTTAAGAAGGTGTTGGTAGGAGGGGTGTAAAACACGGTACAGGAACAGAGGGCAGATGTTGGCAACCAAGATGTTTTGGGACTGGTTTCGAGGGCTGGTTGGGACCGGTATTGTGTCGTGGTTGGTGTCTGGGGTTAGGTTATGGTGCAAGGATGTTGGAGGGACTTTTGGTGGTGGTTACTGGTGGCTGGGTTAGTGTTTAACAGTGGGTAAACAAGGGGTACACATGTTGTGGCAGGAGAAAATGGCAGCGACCACAGGTGGTTGCAGGGGCAGTCGAAGGCTGGTATGGTCGAGTTAGGGGCGAGGGTGCGGGTCAACAGGTACACTGTAGTGCAATGGTGGCAGCCACCAGGTTGCGGCGGTGGTTCAGATGGCGCGTCGGGTGTAGAAGAGGCTGTTTTAGGGGCTGCTAGGGGCTGGTTGTCGAAGGGCTGTCTTTGTGTTGTTTTTGTTGTGAGTTTAGTGTACTGTTTGTTTAGGATGTTGTTATTTTTATTATTGATTTTGTTGACCTATTAATTATTGTTAGTATATTATTATTATTAATATTATATGTTAATGTTATTATTAATCGTGTTGTTAGCAAGTGTTAAGGTTAATATTTATAAATAAGCTTTGTGATTATTCATGAATAATTATATCGTTATTACTATTGAAGTTGTAATAATGCTATAATTTAAGTCGTATGCTAAAATTAGTAAGTCTATAATTAGAAAGTCTATAATTAGTAAGTTTTTATTTGGTTAATGATAATTGATATATATGTGAGCATGTTTGTAAATGTGGAGGGATAACGTGTTATAAGCATATGGTTATGTATAAGATCGAATAAATTTTGGTAGTGCGGTTGTATGGTTTGAAATTAATATCAAGTAATAATTATAGGAACGGAATTCGAGGAGGAACATTACTAGACGGTGTTTACTTATTGCAGATTTGCTATCCAGGTAGGATACACTGACACTATACTTTATAAAGTGATATGAATGGATGCTTACTCTGTGATGTGTTATGAAAGGATGTTACCTTGTATGTGATGGATGCAAGCATGAATTTTATAAGAATGATATTAGTTGGATTGATTGTGGATTATTGGCAATGACATGAGTATTTCAATATTTGATTGCATGATTAAATAATTATATTGTGGCATTCATGAGCATAGCATATGCATTGGTTACTGAGAAAGTTATGGTCAGATATTGTTCTGATATAAAGCCCAGGGTGGTTCTGCAGACCAGGCCTGGTGTCTTATCAGCTGTTGAGCTGATGTTCGGTGACGACCGATTATAGTCTGCCGGGAGGTTCGGTATGGCTTGGTGCACGGGTATGAGTTTGAGATTGAGAATGAGATTGAGCTCGAGCATATCATGACATTTGCATATCATCTTTGTTGCATTATTTATTATTGTGTTACCCTACTCAACCGCGAGGTTGACAGTGTATTCGTGTACACCTACGATGATCCGGAATGGGGAGTAGATTCTACAGGTCAGAGACAGATGGACTAGGAGCTTGGGCAAGGAGTGAGACATGGCGTGGACCTACTTAGAATTAGATCACATACTTAGATGTTATCATCAGTTGTACTTTTTCTTGCGTAGTAGTTGTAATATCTAAAGTTTAAATTTTATCGTATTTTATATAAAGTACTTTGGTTTGTTTTTACTTTGCTATTCACTACCTCGGACATTCCGAGATGGTAACAGTCCTATTTATTTGAGAATGTCTTGCTAAAGGCTCTTAAATAAATGGGGGTGTTACAGGCGGTGTCTGGGCAGCGAGTTAATGTTGATAAATCTGAGGTTTACTTCAGCCCTAACACCAGAGATGACGTGAAAGAGGAGATAGGTAATGTGATTAATGCAAAAGTGGTGAGCCAATAACCAAGCAAGTATCTCGGCCTTCCAGCCATGATCGGTAGACGTAAAAATGAGCCTTTGCTCCTTTAAAGGAGAGGATATGGAAGAAACTAAAGGGTTGGAAGGAGAAATTATTATCTTTTGCCGGAAGGGAGATTCTTATTAAGGCGGTTGCTCAAGCGGTTCCGACTTATCATATGGGTCTGTTTAAGCTCTCAGCCTCTTTTTGCGGGGACTTGAATAGGATGATGGCGCGTTTCTTCTGGGGCTTTAAAGATGAGAGGAGACATATTTTCTGGGTAGCCTGGAAAAAATTGTGCTCGAGTAAAAATGAAGGAGGATTGGGTTTTCGACATCTAGAGGTATTTAACTTGGCTATGCTAGGGAAACATCTATGGTGTCTTGTACACTATCCAAATTCATTAGTGGCACGGGTTATGAAGGAGAGGTATTATCCTAATTGCAGTCCCATCGAAGCGAGTTTGGGTCATCATCCGTCTTACATTTGGCGAAGTCTGGTTGATGCTCAATGGGTCTTGAAGAAAGGGATGAGATGGCTTATAGGGGATGGGAGGACGATCAATTTTTGGACGGACCCTTGGAAGGCTAGCAATATGCCTTTCCGCGTGTGGTCGCCAAGAGTGAACAATACGGATACGGTCTTGGCTGATTGGCTAAATGAGGGGGGCTGGAACGAAGCTAAAATCAGAGGGGCGCTGGTGAGGGAGGAGGCGGATGAAGTCTTGAAAATTCCTATTAACATTGAGAGGAGTGAGGATAGACTAATTTGGCATTTTTCTAAGGACGGGATTTACTCGGTGAAATCGGCTTATCACATTATTAGATTGGACATGACTACCAGTGGCGCATCCACGAGTAATGGGATTAAGGATGAGGTTTGGGATACTCTATGGCGGCAGAATGTTCTCCCGAAAATCCGGTCTTTCCTCTGGCGTTTAGGTAGAGGGGCTTTACCTAGTGGCTGTAATTTGCAAAGACGAGTGGCTCAAATTGAACCTACGTGCTGCAGATGTGGAGGAGCCATGGAGACGGATGTCCACGCTATTTGGGGATGTCCTGCTGCAACTCGGGTCTGGAGCGTATTGGGAGTGGAGACTGAGGAGGAGTGGGAATGCTGCACGAGCACAACAGAGTGGCTAAGACACATTTTCGATGTTCGAGACGATAATCTGAGGTGTATGTATCTTATGGTGGCTTGGGCACAATGGAACGAAAGAAATAAGGCATTGAGAGGAGAAGAAATGCTCCAGCCTAAGGTTCTCATTGATAATACTTGCAGGTATCTCGAAACCTATCAAGCTATCAACGAGAGTGGGGGCAGCGCGACCAGGGACTGTTCGGGTGCTACAGGGATGCACTGGATTCCGCCACAGGCGGATGCTCTGAAAATTAATGTGGATGCAGCAGTGATGGGAGTGTTGGGGAGCGGGCTGGGAGTGATTGTGAGGGACGAGCAGGGGACTGTTCGGAGGGCGACAGTGCGTCAAGTCCGCTTTTGTTGGGACCCTTTAATTGCCGAAGCTAAGGCGGCGTTTTTTGGCCTCCAAACAACGTCTCAAATGTGGAATGGGAAAGTGGTGCTTGAGTCGGATTCCCAGATTTTGGTTAACATGTTAAAGACGGGTGATCCCCCGGCTACCTACGCGGGAAATATTGCGCTGGACATTGCTCGGGTGGCCTCCTTGTTTGAATCAGTTTGCTTCTCTTATGTTCGGAGATCGGGAAATGAAGCAGCTCACGCTATAGCTCATTATAAGCCTATTGTTTATTCGGCGAGAGTGTGGGTAGACACGAGCCCTGATTGTATTAGGGATATTGTAGCGAACGATTTTGTTGCAAGTTTTAATGAATAAAAGTAGCCGTTTTCCCCTCAAAAAAAAAATATCTTTCTTTCTTCAATTACATCACCCCATAACAATATTTTATAACTATTATAATAAAATTCTTAAATTGTGTACCTTCTCTTAATTTTTTTTTGCTGATTGGGCCGACCCGTACTGACCCAATCTGTCCTCGACGGCTCGACCCAATCTAACTCTCATTTTTTTGGCTCGTATAACCCACTAGGTCCGGCTTAGACTATAATTGGTGTAGACTGCAGAGGAAGTCCAAGGGTGGGTGGAGTATAGCGGAGCAGGGTAGGGAATGGGAAAGAGGTGGCACTAAATCGACCCGGTTTGTTAGTCGGCTGTCGTCTGTCGAGCTTGTTGGGTATGGTACTTTGGTGCGGGTTTCACCAATTATAGTCTAAGCCGTACCTAGTGGGTTATACGAGCCAAAAAAATGAGAGTTAGATTGGGTCGAGCCGTCGAGGACAGATTGGGTCAGTACGGGTCGGCCCAATCAGCAATGTTGCGATCTCTATTTGTAGGTTAGGAGAGTCGGATTTCTCTCCAAGAAATACTCACTAATTTCTCTCTTAAAAAAAACTCTATGTAATTCTCTGCACTCACAAAATCAATCAAATCCGTCATTATGAAAGTTAATTCTCGTATCAAAAGAAAGAATTATAATTGTATTAATTAATTCTCGTATCGATCAAATTAAGGAATTGCTTTAAACTTATTTAAGCTAAATTAATCAAATCCGTCAAATTACACAATTATGAATGTTATCGAAAGTAATAATTATAATTGTATTAATTAGTTCTCGTATCGATCAAATTAAGAAATTGCTTTAAACTAATTTAAGCTAAAAACGGATAATACTCCTCTCACGACAAATGAGAGGGCAAGTGAGGGCATGGAGCACCCATAAATAGTGCCACCTGGATATTATGAGAGAAGTATTATCCGTGTTCAGCTTACGACGGATGACGGATGACGGATAGTACGTCTTCAATGAGATTTATATTTTTACATTATATGTGAATTTGTACTGCTATGAAGCTTGATTAATTTTGCCTAAAATTTAGGCATTGTTTTTGCTAAAGCTTAGAAAATCAAAGCCCTGGCATACCTTCAGTAGCTGCTTATTATCAAATAAAGGCCCGGCAACCGTAAATTACTGCCAAACCCGGTGCCATCATGTCCGCGCGGCCACGCTACTCAAGTTTTACAACAAAGTTATCCTCTTACAAAGTTTCTGCAAACAGCAATAGATTCGTATAGCTGTGTTTATCAACGAAAAAGATGTCGAGTTTTCATGGATGGGCAGCCAGGAAATCAAGGATGAGCTGATTGACTACTTCAGGGAGCTGTTCATGAACAAAATGAGTACCTTCTGGTACATATATGATGCTCGAATTAGGGGCGAACTGTTTGAGCTTTCCGCTTTCACTGTACTGTTGTATTCCTGGAAACTTGAAGAAGTAATCTTGTCTACCCATTATTACCAATCCGGGTTGTCTCAGTATTGGATCGGGTACATCATACGTCTCGCTCGTGGACCTAGACATACAGAAAACGCAACTCAATATTAATACCAGTTAATATTATTGCTTTTGTATATGCTTGTACATCAATCTATGATCAGTTAATCATCAGCCAGTATCAGCTTCAGAGTTCAGAATTCAGATGTTAAGTACAGGCTGAGTATGCTGTAACTGTTAAGAGTCCTACGTGAACTCATGTTCACACTCCTACGTGAACTCTTGATTCACAATCCTATGTCAACTACTACTACTATTATAATATAAGACTCTATCTACTAATATACTAGGACTCTATCCTTTATGCTTTACGGAGACTACCTCTAGCACTTTCTATATATAGCCAGCGCTTGTGTATGTAATCAATCATCAAATAATACAAATTCAATTCTCTACATGGTATCAGGAGAAAGGTTCTATCCTTCATCTAGTACCTAAAAAATACTTCAAACACAAACAAAAAAAAAAAAAAAAAAAAAAACAAAAAACCATGTCGTCTGCAACTATCCCAAACTCAGACGAACCCCTCAAACCCCTCGTACTTCTCAACGTACACTCCGTTGTCAAGTTCGATGGCTCGAACTATCGTCAGTGGCGACTCCAAATTGAATCTCTCTTTCTTGGTTACGGTCTTTTGGCCTATATCGATGGTAGTGCTCCTCCTGAAGCAACAATTACCCGTGAAGACAAAACCGTTTCACCCAACCCGGCCTACAAAACTTGGTTTCGGCAAGACAAACTATTATTCGGTGCTCTAGCTAGTACCCTCACCTCGGCCATAAGCCCTCTTCTTAACCGAACCACCACTACCCATGAAGCATGGACGACCCTCGAGTCCTCCTATGCCCTTCCTTCTCGTGGCCATATTAAACAACTTCGTCACAAACTAAAAAATACTACCAAAGGTTCCTCATCCATCTCCGACTACATGACCCAAATTAAAACAATCGTTGACGACCTAGCCCTCCTAGGTACCATTATTCCCAACGAAGACATCACCGACCATGTGCTCGATGGCTTGGACACCACCTATCAACCCGTCATCGATGCAATTAATGCTCGAGACTCCCCTATATCCTTTCCCGCGCTCCTCGAAAAGCTTATTAACCGCGAGCTAACTCTCACTCAGTCACCTTCTATCCCTGCCGTCAGTTTCCCTGCCGTGGCCCACCCCACTGCTGCCCGTACCTCGTTCACCGCCTCTCGCCCCTCCACCACACCTTCCGCCTCTCAAACCACCAAAACCCCCTTTAAAGGGAAGTGTCAATGGTGCTCCCACCAAGGACACACTCTCTATTATTGCCAAACCTTCAAATCCCTTCATCCCGACATTCAAGTTCCTCGCTACAACCGTAACCCAACCGCTCCCTCCACTGCCCAAGCCAATCCTACCACCCTTACCCCAACCACCCCCTCACCTTGGCTTCTCGACAGTGGTGCCTCTCATCACGTCACCGCTGACCTCGACACTCTTGCCCTTCATTCTCCCTATGACGGTACTGATGAGATCGTCATCGGTGATGGCTCCGGACTTCCCATCCAAAATATTGGTTCCTCTCTTCTCTCCTCTCAATTTCACTTAAAAAATGTCTTTCATGTTCCCTTAATGCACAAAAATATTATTTCCGTCTCTAAATTTTGCACTGATAACAATGTTTCTATTACCTTTAACCCTACTTCTTTTGTTGTCAAGGCCCATGATACCGGTGCTACCCTTCTTACCGGAGCAGCAAAGGACGGCGTCTACTACTGGCCACTGTCGTCTCCGCAAGTCCACACCACCTCCACAAATAAAAAGGACCTTCACCATCGTCTTGGTCACCCACACTTTTCTGTTTTTAAGTCTATTTGCTCTCATATGAATATTAAGTTTGGATCTTCGGATAATTTTTGCAATGCGTGTCATATTTACAAAAGTCATAAGTTACCGTTTCATTCTTCCTCATTAAAGTCTCATTATCCCCTTGAAGTAGTATTTAGTGATGTGTGGTCCTCGCCCATATACTCGACTGAAAAATTCAAATATTACGTCTTGTTTATCGATCACTACACGAAATTCACTTGGCTATTTCCCCTTAAAAAGAAATCCGACACTCATTCAACGTTCTTGACTTTTAAAACCCTTGCCGAAAAACAATTTTCCCACTCTATCCTGACCTTTTATTCAGATAATGGTGGTGAATTTGAAAAACTTAAACCCGAATTTGCTAAATTTGGTATCCAACACCTCACATCGCCCCCTCACACTCCCGAACATAATGGACTTGCGGAACGACGACATCGGCACATTGTTGACACCGGTCTTGCTCTCCTCTCCCACGCCTCTATGCCTCTTGTTTACTGGCCCTATGCCTTCCAAACTGCTGTGTATCTTATCAACCGTATGCCCACCTCCACCCTCCACAACGACTCCCCTTACTTCCGCCTCTTCCACACTCTCCCGAAGTATGAAAACTTTCGTAACTTCGGCAGCCTATGCTACCCATGGCTTCGGCCCTACACCCACCACAAACTCGATGCTCGCTCCATTGCGTGTGTCTTTATCGGCTACTCTCCCTCTCAACATGCCTACCTATGCCTTGACCCCACCACCCACCGTGTCTACAGCTCCCGTCATGTACGATTTGTAGATCACTCCTACCCGTTTGCCAATACCCCTGTCTCGCCCACTCCCTCCCCCCTCCCCTCCTCTACTGATTGGTGCAACTTCTCCTTACCTATACTCACTACCCCTGCCCCACCTCAAACCCAGCCTTCGTCGCATCCCAGTCCTCCTCCCAGCCCCACACCCGCTGTCAGCCCTCCTCCTTCCCCTACCAGTCCCTCCCCAGCCTCCAGTCCACTCACAGCAACTCCTCACACATCCCCTGTTCTCTCACCCTCTACCTCGCCCCCTTCCAGCCCCTTACGTCCTTCCAGCCCCACCTCCCCTACCTCTCCTAAATCCCCTCCACCTTCCAATACCACCAGCCTCTCACCCACTTCCGCAGCCTCTGCCTCACCCCCCTCCCCTCCCCACGCCACTCGCGCCTCCCATGGGATTTTCAAGCCCATCAATAAGCTCAACCTCACGGCCCAACTCTCCTCCCCTGAACCCAAAACCCTAAAACAAGCCCTTATTGACCCCGTGTGGCGTGCCGCCATGGAAGCCCAATACTCGGCCCTCCAAACCAACCAAACCTGGGAACTCGTTCCTCCCGACCCCTCTCAAAACCTAGTTGGTTGTAAATGGGTCTTTCGGGTCAAATATAACCCCGACGGATCCATTCACAAACACAAAGCCCGTCTAGTCGCCAAAGGCTTCTTACAAAGGCCTGGAATCGACTACACCGAAACCTTTAGCCCCGTTATCAAACCCGCTACAGTCCGTCTAATACTCAGTCTTGCCGTTACCAATAACTGGCCACTCCGTCAACTTGATATTAATGACGCATTTCTCCAAGGAACACTAACTGACTCGGTGTTCATGTCCCAACCACCCGGGTTCGCTGACCCTACCAAACCCACTCATGTGTGTCGCCTCAAAAAGGCCCTCTACGGGCTCAAACAAGCGGCTCGCGCATGGTACACGGAGCTTCGCTCCTTCCTCCTTGCGGCTGGGTTCAAGAACTCGGTCACCGACACCTCCCTTTTTATCTTTCATGGCTCTCACTCACTATTTGTATTAGTCTATGTAGACGATATCATTGTTACAGGTTCTTGTCCCCAAGCCGTGGCAGCCTTCATCACCTCGCTCTCGGCCCGGTTCTCACTCAAGGATCTCGGCCTCCTGTCTTACTTCCTTGGTGTCGAAGTCCAGCCATGCTCCCAAGGGCTATTCCTCAATCAACATAAGTACACCTCTGATCTTCTCACTCGTGCTCACATGGTGGATGCAAAGCCCACGCCCACTCCTATGGACTCGGGTCAGAAACTCAGCCTCCGTGACGGTCCTGCTCATGACAATCCTACTGAGTTCCGCACCCTTGTTGGAGGATTACAGTACTTATCTCTTACTCGGCCGGATGTTGCGTTTTCAGTCAATAAATTGTCTCAATTTATGCATGCCCCGACCACCTGTCATTGGGCTGCTCTCAAGCGGCTCCTACGTTACTTGGCAGGTACTTTGTCCCACGGTATTTTCATTCATCGAAACTCTCCCCTTGTCCTTCATGCTTATTCGGACTCCGATTGGGGTGGTAACCCGGATGATCTTACCTCCACTGGTGCATATATTGTCTACCTTGGTCGCAATCCGATCTCTTGGAGTTCCAAGAAACAACGAACTATAGCCCGATCCTCCACCGAGGCTGAATATCGTTCTATTGCTAATGCCAGTGCCGAACTCACATGGTTAGCTAATTTGTTCTCTGAAATTCGGCTACCGCTGTCCTCTACACCCGTCGTCTACTGTGATAATCTTGGGGCTACGAGTCTTAGTGCAAATCCGGTTTTCCATTCTCGAATGAAACACGTGGCTCTCGACTTTCACTTCATCCGCGAAAAAGTCCAAGCCGGGTCTCTCCGTGTTGTACCCATTGCTAATGATGATCAACTTGCTGATGCTTTGACGAAACCGCTTCCTCGACCGCGCTTCACTATGCTCATGTCCAAGATCGGTCTTTCCCAACGGCCGTCCGTCTTGCGGGGGATGTTAAGAGTCCTACGTGAACTCATGTTCACACTCCTACGTGAACTCTTGATTCACAATCCTATGTCAACTACTACTACTATTATAATATAAGACGCTATCTACTAATATACTAGGACTCTATCCTTTATGCTTTACGGAGACTACCTCTAGCACTTTCTATATATAGCCAGCGCTTGTGTATGTAATCAATCATCAAATAATACAAATTCAATTCTCTACAGTAACAACCCGACCCGCCACGGACCCACGGTCGTAACAGACACTCAATAAAATGGGAGGTATGCCTTGGGGTATGCTATAACAAGCCTCACAACCAGGGCCAGAATCCTCTCCCCGCTAGGTGTGTGACCCGGGTAGTCCCAACCACAGGCTCACCACACGGTGGCAGGGTCGCTCTGATACCATTTGTAACAACCCGACCTGCCACGGTCGTAACACACCCAATAAAATGGGAGGTATGCTTTTGGGCCCATTATTTGTCTTCACTTAAGCCCACAAGCACAAGATCTTGTTACTAAAGGAGGGGAGCTATTATAAACATATCACAAGCCTCACATTCTACCGATGTGGGACAAATCTCCACACACACCCACATTCTACCGACATGGGAAAAATTTCTCATGGAGATGTTACAATGCTGAGTCGTAGCAGTCGTAACATTCCATATACAGAATATGGTGCGTGCAGTAAGCCGGAAATTCTGTAGGTTGTCAACAGATATTTAACCGTGGATAAACTCTGAGTAAGTCGATTTTATACCTGTATGGAACTTGTAATGCAGTCTGAAATCCCGAGTTTTCATACAAAGATCCATAAGCTTCAAGGTCTTGATCTGAGAACCAAAAGGGTAGAGGAACTGAAGGCGTAACCAGGTCCATTATCTCTTGGTTTTCTTCAGCTATCGGTATTTCGCTCTTGGAAAACAGAATGTAAATGTTCTTTACCACTGTTTTTGCATCAAAACGGCCGAAGTCAGCCTCTGCTCTTCCCGGTTCCTGTCATGAAAAACGTCAACACGTATTGAGATTCTTCTGCAAAATATCATGTCGGATAAATATAAACGAGTGTGAGTAACATTGCTCTGTACCTGCCACCTGGAAATGTAGAAGCCTTCAGGCAGATGCTTATGGAAGGTGGAAGGAACTGGAGGAGAATACGGTGCACCCAACGTAATCACGCCCTGTACTCGATCTGGGTGAAGAAGTGCGAATAAGAAGCCTGGTCTTATTCCGAAATCCTTTGCTATCAGAAATGCCTGATACAGTAAATAGTAGATACATTGGTTACAACATAAGATCGTTCAACCTACGACTCGCTCATGTGATTCATGTTCCGATGCTTACTATAACAAGATCATACATTACAAGATCGTTCAACCAAGTTTTAACCGCTTAGCCTCTTCATTCTCGCACAATACTAACATCATAGGCGTATCTAGGACTCATCGGTAGAGGGTGCGGAAAATTAATGAAATTACAAAAATTGCGAAAATATGTATTTATATAATAAAAATTTGGTTCTAGCAATATAGTTTATTGTGTGATTGGAAAAAATATAAATAAAACAAATGGAAAAAAACATTGAACAAAAATTGTTTACTAGAAATATTGAACCTTTAACCTTAGACAAGCAAAAACTACGCCCAATCACTAGACCAACATAGTTAATATGTCTATTTATTAGATAAAATTATTTTTATTTTTAACAAAGGGGGTGCTGTGGCCCCTGCGGGTGCATCCCTGCACCCCTTCTATATACGCCTACGACTAACATAACAATCCCGCTCTAGTCCCAAAATAATTTCAGGTCCGCTATCAAAAAATGCCAAAAAAATACTCCCTAGTAATAGTCATAAGAAACCATGACTAAATTGAGTCGAAATGAACTAACATTCATGAGACACGATATCCATGAGCACTTAGATCAACTAAAACGGAGTTTTTCTAGCTTAACCAGAGTTCTCGTGTTTAAACCCTACCAGCGTTAAAACTCATAACATAAGGAGAGTTTTACGGCCATAATGAGACACGATACACGTCCCAATTCGCAAACCTTAAACCGAGTAGAACTCAAACAAAACCTCAACAGACAACGATATTAAATTAAAACCAACCTACAAACCGTCTCATACAAAACTCGTCGAGAATCACAACAAATGGTAAACTGAGGACACAAGGTAGAGAGAGGGTGATGAGTTCCACCTTGGATATGTCAAGTTGGTCAACTAAACCAAGAAGATCATTAACAAGGTCCATAAACGACGTCGTTTCAGGGTGAGCCGGCTTATCAGAAAGACCATATCCACGGAAATCTGGTGCGACGGCTCTGTACCCGGCATTTGCCAGAGCAATCATTTGATGACGCCATGTATACCATATTTCCGGGAAGCCATGTAGCAATATTACCACCTTTGATCCTGTTCATTGTTTATCAATTTAAACCCGAGTTAGTCTTTTATAAGACGGTTCTAACAAAAAGACGTGGAAAACAAATCTAACTAGCAAGCGGGCGCTCGCCCTCGCTAGCAGGGGCGTTTTTAACGGGATGCAGGGGTTCACCCGCAGGCCGCAGCCCTTTATTCCGAAATATATAAAATTGGTGACATTTTTGCACTTTACGCAATCTTTCTACGTTAAAGAGTTATATACTTACAAATTTATACAAAATATAAAAATACCTTCTTGAATTATTTAGAACCAATTTTCTAATTTTGTGTTTTACTTTAGCCAATTAGCCTCACGATTTTTTTCGGTTTAAATTTTAGTTCAAATAGCCGAAATAATTGTTAAGTTTTTGCACCAATTGTGATCTAGTCCTGAAAACGCCTCTGCTCGCTAGGGTTTGAAAATTTCAAAGAACTAGTTTTAAATCCGTGCAAATTGCACGGGCGGTTGTTTCAATCAAATAATATAAAAATAATGATAAGTTTGAAATTTTCATATTTTGTTCTTTTTTTATCTCCTTACCCGGGTTCGCTATAAAAAAAATGTTACTTTGTCTAGTTACTCAGTGGCATAAAAAACCTAACTTATATATGATGTTATTATTAATAAAATAAGATGGATTAAAATAACTAAAAAAAATTAATTGAAATAGTAGAATTAATAAGAAAAATAGGAAATGGGTAAATGTATTTATATTTGTATTTAAAATAATAAAACTAATACTGTATAATATAATAAGATTAACCTAAATTTTAAAATAAAGCAAGCTTATATATGTTTTATAGCATAATTTTACTAAATGATAAATTGATAATTAGTCAAATAACTACCATTAAATATAGTTATCTTTTGTCAAATAGGTGTACCCAAAGTGATAAACCTAATACTTTGTGTATTGAATATATTTAAATAAAAAATGTTTATTCTTAAAAATTTGCTAGATTAACCTACATAACTATAAAATTAAGAATAACTACATTAATTAAAATTAAATGAGTATAAACATTTGTAAAATTCCATTAATATGATTCGTTTATGATCTTAACCTGACCGGAAACCCATACAAACTCATATTCTAAAAATCCGGAATTGACCCAACCCGTTTATCCGAACTCAGAATGACCGAACTCTTAATTTACATACCTGAAATTGACCCGACCCATAACTTGAATAAAAAATGACAGAACACGAAAAAACTTGACCTGTACAAATTTGTATTTTACAAACCAAAAATATTTTACCCAATTCAATATAATCGAATTCGTAACCCGTTCGCTAACTTGTTTGACCGATTTAGATAACCTCAATCTATTTCATTATCAGTAAATTTCCCTCTTGCGACGAATAAATCCGTTGCAAGCTTTTAATGAATCACATTCTATCATCTGAGTCGATAAGAAAAAGCAGAGAGAATCTCAAACGACTCGTCTTTTCATATTCAAGTGGGTAATACTTGACTCGTTGTAAGTGTGGGACGAATATGCTAGCTACAAATGAGGATTTATGTTTCATTATGAGTTTATCTAATTTCAAAAATTATGAACTAAAGCTGGACTCCCAAAATAATTGGCGAATACATAATTAAATAACCTTTATATTCATGATATGGGTACAGAAAATAAAAAATGTATATCATATTCACTTTACATTTTAATATGCATTTATAATATGAGGCAAATTAAGTTATTTTGTTGATCTGAAATGAATTAAAACGGGTTAGCCTAATATGTAACATGCCATCTTACTCCTTAACTATTTCAAAATATCCATCCTCCCTCACCAAGCAACCCTACTGCCTCACTTTTCTCTTCACAAACACTATGCAATATCATATGCGAAATTGGATTTAGAAGTGCCCCCTCTTCTCAAAGAAATCATTTATATTGAAATAGAAGGCGTATATGTGAAGGCGAGCAGATTTATGGCTACATTTTCCGATTTCATTCCTTTTGTTTTGCCTGAAGTATAATTTCCACAATTTTTTTTAATGTAATATTTTTTCCTTTTTTAAAATTGTTTTTGTCTATTACTGTATATTTTCACATATTCTAAATTATGTTCGTCTTTTTCCTTTTAAATTTTGTAGATCATTTTCCTTAATTTTTGTTCTTAGCAAATATTCTTGTTTAATTTATTTATATTTTTAAGCATTTTTCCATATTTTTTTGCATTTTAATAGTCGTATTTTTTACCGTCATGAACTCATGATTTAAATGAATTTTCATTCTCTTAAATTTTTCATTCTTTTAAAATAATTTTAAGTATAAGTCAGAATTAATTTCCATAAAATTTATTTGTTTATAATTATTTTGGATCATAGACAATTGTTTTCCCTTTTTTTCCAGTAGCTCCAAATCCTCCAATAGTTATATTCAATAGTAACAAATGTGTCTATTGTAATTGTGATTATTTGATTGATGTTAATTAATTCACATCTTGAACGTGGCTCCTTATATTTAGGAAAATCAAATAAAACTTTGAATGGTTGACTTTTAATCACATAGCGCCACATATGCTCTGTGGTTATCGCTTTAATATATAGGATTGGTTAGAAACTTAGAATTTTCCAATTTCTTTTCGAGGCCACCTTATAATATCACCATTTTTCACACCCTTGAAAATTTTCGGTTCGCTGACTTTAAATCCTGGATCCACCGCTGCTGACAAGTACATCAAGTAATCATGATTATATCGGTGGAATATTCCCTCCGATCCATAGTCCATTCCAGTCCCTTGTACATTAAATTAAACTACCGTTCACAAAAAAAAAAAGGTAAATAAATAAATGATTGAGACAAGGGAGCATTATTTATCAAATTAACACGACAACTTATTCTAACTACTCGTTTTTGTTTCGAAAAAAACAGTATCAGAACACTACTGATAATGTACTAGCCTTAGTGCAATTGTGTTCGGGGGAGCCTAGCTAGTAATAAGTGATACCGCTTGTCATCCCAAATTTCCGCAAAATGATCAAGATTATCGATTTTTACTATAATCCGACAAATTAAAGACAAATAGTAATGAAATATTGAAACAGAAATACCAGTTCCAAGTTCAGCTACGTGAAGCTTCAATCCATTTACTTCAATGAATCGGTGCTCAATTTTGTCCATTTTCCAACTTCCAAGGTATGGAGTATGACTACTTTTAACTTCTTTTTTCCCCTTTTTTCCCTTACTTTTTTTTTTAAAATAAAAAAAACTAGATTTTACTTTTTTTAAGTCTAAAGTTTATGCAACCATTTGTAGATAGTATATTAATATAGTCCTATTTTTGTAAGTTTTGGAATCTGATTTCTCTTTATTTCTTACTAAAAAGAGATAAAAGATTAGGCTCTGTTTGACAAACGACATAAACAGATAACGTCAACATAATACGGTTAGCAGATTTTAATAACATGTTTGACTATTAGATTAAATTAACAGATTAAAAAAGGGTGTTTGGTAAATAGCAGATTACAGATAATTAAAACGGTTTCATGTATAAACTGAATATGCTAATACAATATGCTTATATTAGCAGCATATTCAAAAATCACAAATTCTCATTTGTGACGACGGTATCCGTCACAAGTTTGTGACGGATACCGTTTCCTCTCACAAAATACCTACCTTTTCTCTCTCTCTCACACTATTTATGTGTTCCCCTTTCTCCACTAACTCATTTTGTATCCATTTTATCTCACAAAATATCCATCACAAATAGAGACCCGTCACAAGAAAGACTTACTACTCAAAAATAGTAGATCCCGACCAATATGCTATCAGAATATGCTGTTTGCCAAACACGTGAAAATATTAGATTGATTGGTCAATCTACTAAATATGCCGAAATCCACTAATTTCTTTCAATATGCGGATTACCAAACAACGCTTATAACTTTGGATAAGATGAATTAGGAAAGTGATCTCTCAATTAGTAATAAAATTATACTAGTTATATTCCAATTTTATATTATTGACCACTTTTTTTATTTTTAGAAACGATCCAAGAAATCTCACTAAAATATCAATCATACTTCATACACATTAATTAAGAGAATGAGGATAATCTCATTTTTATGGTTTATGTATGTAGAAGCGAGGTTATCGGGGTGTTTTTTGTTTTTTTTTTTTTAAGGAAAAATCGTTTCATTAATTAAAAGTCTCATGGTAGTTACAACATATGTCAAGAATGATAATTACAACATATGTCAAGAATGACATGACACAAAACGATGAAAATCAAAGAAACTAC
This sequence comes from Silene conica, assembly GCA_029255685.2. NCBI lineage: Eukaryota > Viridiplantae > Streptophyta > Magnoliopsida > Caryophyllales > Caryophyllaceae > Silene > Silene conica. The sequence goes on from CM055314.2 coordinate 85,883,496, forward strand.
ATTCTCGATCAACCGAAAATTTCTAAACTTAATGGGCTCATGAGACGCTTCTGCACATCCTCTAACATATCGCCTTCTACGGCTTTTCACAAGAGAGTCTCCAAATTTTCTAAAGTGTTGATAACAATCCAGTTCTTTTGACCAAAAAGTTTGTAACGAGCAATCTGACAGCTGTTTTATCTCCATAGGATCAACAATGAAGGCGTCGATCTTCCACTTAATTCTTGAACCTCTCAATTAGAAGGGAAAATATCACCACACGATGAGGACAAAACTCACCAAAAGGTGAGAACAAAACTCACACAAAGGTGAGAACAAAACTCACACAAAGGTGAGAACAAGTCTCCAATAAAGGAGAGACAAGAAGTTATTAGCGTAACAAAAATTTAAGAAGAATGAAACGGAAAATTTGGGGCTTACCTCCACCAAAAAAGGTAGACGGCAGCCCCCAAAATTTTGAAATTAGGGTTTAGTATTTTTAAGAGAGAGAATTAGAGAGAGATTTATCGAGGTGTTAGTAAACTGCGAATTGATAAATTTTCAACATATTCAAGACCTTAACCTGCTTGACTCATAAATTTATTAATTTGAGTGTTTGATATGTCAATGTAGCTCGTGTATAAATGCAACATATTTTAAATATATAGATATTAAAAAATTTGACAATTAATTAAACTAATTAGATTACTTCCATTTTAAAAATGGTAGAAAATTTGCATATAGTATAATTAATTGAAGAAGATATTTTATTAGTTTTATTTATGCAAAAAATTAGAGAATGATTGATGTTATTAAATTAATTAGGAGATCGATATTATTTAAATATGTGTAGGCTTCGTTTGGCAAAACTAGCTGAAAAAGTACCTGAAACCTGAAAAGGTAGCTAGACATTTTGACCTGAAAACGTACCTGATTATTATTAAAACTGTTTGGAAGCCTAGCAGAAAAGGTAGCTGATATTTGACCAAATGACGTAAAAGGGCATGATTATTATTGCTATCGTTTATGTTTTGGTATTATTTTGTGTTATTGTCGTTGGCGTTGTTTGTCATAAAATCATAATGTAGTTTTTTCAATACATTTGTACAAGTCTCCAACATGTTTTCAAGAGAATGAGAGAAATAATTAATATATCACGATTCACTATAAAAATACATAAGAGTACTCATCGAAAAAAGTATTATATGGATACAAAATTAATTATATATTACTCATACAAAACAAATTAAAAATAATTATAGGGATGTGTTTATATTTTCACAAATTCTCATATTTGACGGCGATATCCGTCACAAGCTTGTGACGGATACCGTTTCCTCTCACAAAATACCCACTTTTTCTCTCTCTCTCTCTCTGACACATTTCCTGTGGTCCCCTTTCTCCACTAATTCACTTTGTACCCATTTTATCTCACAAAATATCCGTCAAAAATGGTGACCCGTCACAAGCAAGACTTACTATATATTGAATGAGGGTTTTGTTTTTAGTTAATGTCACTTGAAAGTTGAGGGTAAAATAGGAAGATAAAAATGAATGAGGTATCTGATTTCTCAAATGCTACATGAGGTAATATTTAACTTTTTTTTGAATGGAAAGCCGAAGCTCACTGCATTAACGATAAATCATAAGTAACAGCCGTGTTCGCAGACGCCGGTAGAGAAACAACCCATTCCTCTCAACTCGGCTGCGTACAAAGAAAATGAGCCAACGAGTGGGCAACAATATTGTTTTCTCGACACGTAAACGACCACATAAAACTAGTAAATAAAGAACATGAATTAAAAATATCATCCAACACTAAATGAAATTCACTTCGGCCTTGGCAACGACAACTTAACACTTCAATCACACGGGAGCAATCACTTTCAATGATCACATGAGAATGCCCGCGCCTACCCGCCTCCTTGACCCCCTCCAAAATAACTACAACCTCCCCCATAAGCGGCTCCCATGACTGCTGGAGCTTGATCGCAACACCCCACAACACCCTCCCGTCAGACCCCCGACAAACCGCGCCTATTCCCACCCCTGTTCCTGGCTTAACTCCCGCGTCAACATTGATTTTCACGAAACCTGGCGGCGGTCCCTGCCAGCCTTCTTATCCCACACCCCGCTGCTGCACCTGCCCCCTCTTCCTCGTGTTACGTCCCCCCTCCCCCGCGCCACCAGCCTGGTTCGCCCCTTCGTGTACCACGTCCTTAACGCGCTGAACAATGGCGTCCGGATTCACCTGCCACCCTTCGAAAAGAACCTTGTTACGTACGGTGCTCCCAGATGCCCAATATCCCGTCATAAACAGCCCATGCTCAACCCCTCCCAGCAACCGCCACTTCGCGTCAACCCAATCCCACACCCCTCCCCCATCTTCCTCCTCATCCCGTACCAGTCTCAACCCTTCCCACACCCGACAAGCCACTCCGCAGTCACGAAATAAATGCAGACTCGACTCAAAAACAGAGGAACAAAACGGACAAAAAGGAGAATCACCTCGGGTTCGAGCGGCAATGTTTACGCTAGTTGCAAGAGCCTCGCTACACAGTTGCCAAAAGAAAATCTTGATACGGGGCCATACCGGAACGTTCCAAAGTCGACGCCAAATCCATTTGTCCCGATTCCAGTAAGACGTATCCCCATGACTATAAATCCCATGCTTCGCTCCAGCAAGAAGGGAATAGGCAAATTTCACGGTATACAAACCATCCCGATCCGCTTCCCAAAACCACCCATCACTCGGCCTCGAATCACTAAGCCTAATATTAAGAATTTTGTCCTTTTCGAAAGGGAGAAAAATCGCATCCACCTTATCCCTTTCCCAGCCCCCTCCATCCGACCTCATAAGATCAGCGACCGTCATGTTTTCGCGCCCTGGGCTGCACGGCGATAAGACTCTCCCTGACCGAGTCCCGGGAATCCACACATCCCTCCAAATTGCCGTGGTCATGCCATCACCAACCCTTCTTCTGAGCCCCTGAACTAACGCCTGCTTTGCCTCTACAATTTCACGCCATGTGTAGCTAGAATTGTGCCCGAAACCAGCCCCAAGGAAGTCTACATTCGAAAAATATCTTGCACGCATCATTTGAGCCCACAAGCTGTCCGGGCTGGTGAGGAGTCGTCAGGCTTGCTTTCCTAGCAGAGCAAGATTAAAAATATGGAAATCCTGGAAACCCAAACCTCCCATTCCCTTCGGCTGGCAAAGTCTCCTCCACGCTACCCAATAAATGCCCCTTCGACCCTCGGTATGATTCCACCAGAATCGGGACACCAAAGCTCTAAGCTCATCACAAAAAATGGCCAGAATTTTAAAAACACTCATCACATAGGCAAGGAGTGAATTGGCTACCGCCTTTATGAGAACCTCCCTACCCGCTCTAGACAACATCTTCCCGCACCAACCCGAAAGTCTTTTGCTACGCTTATCGCGACTGATATCCGTCAGCACTTTTTTCGAGCGCCCTATCACCGTAGGGAGCCCCAAATATCGAGCATGTTCCTGAATCTCCACCATCCCTTATTTCGCGATGACGAGACTCCTCCTCTCGCTATTGACCCCCTTACTAAACGAAATAGTGGTCTTGTCGAGGTTCACGAGTTGGCCCGAAGCATGTTCATACCGAGACAGAATCGAAGTAATTACTTCTGCTTCGACCGTATTGGCTTTAGTGAAAAATATACTATCGTCCACAAACAATAGATGGGATATAGTCGGAGCCCCTTGAGAAATCTGAATACCGTGTAAAGAGCCATTTTCCACCTCCCTCCGTAACAAGTTTGACAGAGCCTCCGCACACAAAATAAAAAGGTAAGGCGAGAGAGGATCCCCTTGCCGCAATCCCCTAGACGACGGCCTAAACTCCCGTGTCGGTGTCCCATTAATCAGCACCGAGAACTCCACTGTTGAGACGTCGTCCATGATCCTATTAGTACAAGCCCTATTGAAACCCATCGTACCCAAACATTGCGCTAAGAATGTTGGAGTAAGTGTCCTCGACAATAAGGTGATCACGTCAATTATATATTAAATTGACAAATCTCTATAAAATAATATTCATGGGATGATTCTTTATCATAAGTCAACTGGTCAACATTAATCGGTAATGATTGGCTTGCTAGAGTTTGACATTACTGTCGTAATGACGGTGGTGACCAGTTGATCCCTTTAGGTCACACCTTTAGGACAACTCTCTCAATAATAAATGAAATAACTGTATATCGATACGAGTTAGATCATTTCTAGATTATGAATAAAATAAGGAGAAAATTTATAATGGGATTATAAATTGTTTTAGTGATCGAAATGTCGTCACTATCATTTATATGTTTATGAAACATTATTAAATTTGAATGAGTTATTTTAACTACAATTGTTGTAGTTATAAAATTACAATTAAATAACTATAAGTAATTATTGAATTACTTCTAAATTTACGATAAAGAGTTTAAGAGTTAAACTAAATATTACGTAAATTGAAATGTCCTAACAATGTCACGTATGGGTCATATTTAAACCGTGTGATATGTCACACACTCACAACATACATATTAGTAGGAACATTGTGAGGACATGTAATTAATTGTAAGAATAAGCATGGGAACATTTGTGAGAATTGAGAAGAAATTGATTGGGCACTCTACCCATGTTGTTTCGGCCGAACCCAAGGAGAGAACAAAAGAAGTTTTGTTCCCTCATTTTTGCTTATCACATATTCATTCATCAAGGTATTAGGGTTGTTGTTTTAGAGAGAACAAAAGAAAGAAAGAAAAATAATTCCTATTTTCTAACCCTAAAAACCGTGTGCCTCCTTACACTATCTAGAGATTTTGTGTGTTGATTCTAGCACAATAACATACAAATAGTTGAGAGTAGTGTGTCTTGGTGTTCATCTTTTGGAGGCCATCTCTTTGAGGGTTCAAGGAGGATCATCCGTGTGATAAGCTCAAGAACAAGTGAAGTAGGTGACTTCACTTGTGCCCTAAACTTGCCGAGAATATCAATGTAAGGGAGCTCATTCTTCCTCCTTAATCTCGACATATTCACTTAGTTAAGCATGCATAAGTTCCTTATTATAAGATAATATAAATTAGTATGAGTAAATAGGTATTTGAACCTAACAATTGGTATCAGAGCATAAGGTTGTTGCATGCTTAATCGGTTTTTAGTTTTTCCGAGTTTTGAGACTTAAAACAAAACAATATATTTAAAGACTCATATGTATATCACTCGACATTTTGACATGTAAATTAAATCTGGTCCTAAAATGTTTTAGGTTATATTGATAATTTATGAGATTTAAATATTGTTCATATTATAGATTTTAATCGTTTAAAATGTATTTTTATGAGAAAATTCGAGTTAAATGATTAAAATAGAAAGAAAATGTTTCTAGCCTTGTAATTTTCACACGACCTCACATGTTTATTTTACTTAATGTATGTAAAATTTGGTACAATATGATTTTGTATAGCATGTTTTACGATTTTATTAGTTAAAACCGTATTAAGAGGTAATTTTGGCCATAAATATGTGATATTTCGAGTAGATCTTCGAAAAACCGTGACCAAAATTTTACATTATAAATATTAAAGTAATATTTTCAGAATTTTAGTGAAAATAAAAATCCAAAGTTTCGAAATTTTATAATTGTTTGGATTTAATTCGTAAATGTTATGCATTTTAAGGCATTATGAACAATATTAATATAATTAAAGTGTTAATTATTATCAAAATTATTTATGACTAATTTTGAATCCTAAAATGTGTTAGGATATTATTTAGAACATAAGTTGTTTATGTTTTAATTTATGCATTTTAAAAGAGTTAAAAATGCTAAAATCTCATAAAACCGGGTTAATTTCGACATATAAGTTATTAGGGCGATTTGGCATTAAAATGAACATATTCATAACATATATATTGATGCGTTTTTATGAATGTCAAATTTATATTGCATTATTTTGAATCTTGTAATTATTTTAGTATGGCCTTAGTTTTTAAATCGGTATTTCCCGTAATGTAAGGGGTTACCGATTCGGTTGTAATTTTGTGATCTCGTATCACCCAATTGTAATTTATTTCTATTTTATAATGTATATAGTAGAATAGAAAAGTTGTAATTCTTGTAATTTCCGGAGAACCTTGAAGACGGTGCCATTCGGAAAGGAGTTCCGATCAAGACGGTGTTTGCCTCGATTTGCGTGCCTCGTCAAGATCAAGGGACCAAAGGAGTTGGTTTCCGAATTTGTACTTTTATTATTTCTTTTCTAGATAAGGCCATACTAGGAATTTATCGTTTGCTTTATTTTGTTTTTATATGTTGCATGCATAGCCAAATCGCCATTAACATGTCATGCATATCGAGTATCGGGTCTTCAACGTATCATTTTATTATCAATAATTCACCTAATTAGTTCACTTAAAAGGAGATAGATAATAGTTGATAAGATCTCTTACGTATAAAATATTGAGACTTAGCCTTACCAAAGAGTATGGACCCATGAATCCCTTCTTCACAAACATGTAGGCTCGGCTAAACCGGGGTACTAAAATTGTCACGTTGGGTAAGTGGGGGTAATAAAGATTACACCTTGAAATTTGGTCGATCTCAACGAAAGTATTCGTAACCGTAGTTGCAATAAGTTCGGGCTAAAGATAATTTTAAGAAAATTGTCAACCGAGAGTTCTAAGAGTAGAACCGATTAAAGGGTTAATCCACCAAATTATACCAATACGGGTTGAATCGGCTACACCGTGCCCGGATTAGTATGGGTTTGGGTCTCGGGTTTATTTACTTAATTGTGTAAGAGATCGTTAAGTAAATACTTAACTTGTTTAAAATGTTTAACAAGTATTAAAATGATGAACGTTAATTTTCCTTCGTTTCCGTTTTTGTAGTTATTTTATCTCAATGGATTCATTCAACCCTATCACTATTGATTCTTGTCACAATGTTTTCGACGATATTTGCAACCAAAACAACATTGATACTACTGGAGAAGTTCATTTCGGAACGGGTCCGGATGGCAATGTTAACTTTATTACTTCTTTCCCACCTCCCAAAAGGAGACCACTTCTTGACACGGCTTATATAGATGAGCTAAATGAAGAATTGGATGCCTTGTACTTGAAAGAAAGGGCTTATGATGAAGCTAGTGGGAGTTCTAGCAAGAAAGGTCTTGCAAAGACTAAGAAGAAGAAGAGAAAGTTAGAAAAAGGGCGATGCCACTATTGTAGTGTCATGGGCCATTGGAGGAGGAATTGCCCCAAGTACTTACGTCATATCCAAGAAGGTCTTGTGATTCCGTTAGGTAATTCCAAATCTGAAATTTTTGTTATTGACATTAATTTTACATCCAACACATCATGGGTATTGGATACCGGATGTGGTTCTCACCTTTGTAATCGTTTGCAGGGTTTAAGAGAAGTGGCGAAGGTGGACAAGGGTGATATGGATCTCCGACTTGGAAATGGAGCTCGGGTAGCGGCCACTTCTAAAGGAACTTGCACTCTTGCCTTGACGAGTGGATACGAGCTAAAACTTAATAATTGTTATTTTGTACCGTCTCTTTCTGATAAGGCTAAAGTCGTATCACCTTAATCAAAGTAAAACTATCTCAATACTAACAGAATAGCTAGTGGTAAGACAGGTATCGAATCCACAGGGAGGCGGTAATAAACGGTTTGCTAATGGTAATTAAGTCTAAAAGTAACAGTTTTATGGGGGTTTTGGTTTGTTTGTTTTAACTAATAACTAAAAACAATTGAAATAAAGGATGTGTAACATAGATATTAAAAGTCTAGGAATGCCGGGTCACCAAGTATATTTTATTGGGATTCTTAATTAATCACTAGTTCAATCGGATTATTCATGGTCACAAGATTGGTTAATACTATTGTGTTCTTTAGGTCAAAAACTAACATGCGATCGCTACTATTAGAATCAACCTATTTGATTATCGCAGCCTATATCAATTCTAACCCGATCGGTGAAAGAACTAATTTGCTACACTAATTATCAATTCAGGCCTAAATCAATTAATTAGAATAAGAACAATAATCAAACAACAATCCTTGTGATTTTACCAACAATCAATTAACATTCCCTTCTTAATATACTTGGATCCCCTTCATTCTAGATTAAGAAATTAGCTACACATATTGAATCTAATAACAATAACAATAAAGAGGATTGAAAACATGATTGAAGATGATAAATAACAACAAGGAATAAAAAGCATAAAAACTTGAATGAATTAAATTGAACAAAGAAAGATGAATACCGTAATAATTAGCAAGGAAAGATTAAGAACAAAGTATGAATTAATCCGGAAAATGATGATGAGAAAAGTTAGATCTAAAGTAGTGTGTAAAATAATTGGTAGTAAAACTAGGTTATCGAACCCTTATTTATAAAAAATAAAGAAAGTCGAAATAAGGAAAAAGCGGAAATAAAATCCTGCGACGGGTTCCTCGATCGAGGACGTCACTCCCTCGATCGAGGGTCTTCGTCAAATGGCCTTATTCAGCTCTTTTCTTCCTTGATTCTTCTCCAAACTTCCTAGAATCTCTTGGGATCCTCTTGTACTCCGCCTCGTCGACTCTCGCGATGCCTTAGTACACCAACTTGTCCCGCAAATGCACTCATCCTGTAACATCCCGTATTTTCGTAAAATCTAATTTAAGCGTTTTTAATTATTTTAAGTAATAAAATAATAATTTAATAATTGATCTCGAAGGATTTTAATTTAATTAGTGAGATCCGTCTTAAGAACCTTAAGTCCTTAAGACGAATACTACTTGGTGAACTTAAACTCGAATGATAAATATCCGTTCAAGTCCGACCCATTTTATTTAAATACGGAAAGGGCAATTACTTAAACCCCTAAAAACCCTTAAGTTGTCATATTTTATCTTCCTCACAACTCCTTTCACTGTAAACTTAATTCCTTCAAAACCTCCATTGTTACTCTCTCCTTTTCAAGCTTTTCTTCATCATCCGTTCTTCAAATCGAGAAAGTAAGTACATTTTCGGAATCCTCGTTCAATTTCCAAATCATCCATCACTTCGGTTTCTCGTTTCCATCACTTCGAAAATTCAGCCTGTTTTCATAATTCTGTTTTTATGCTCTTAAATCGGTTTTCTTTGTTTTCAGGCGAAGGATTTGACAACCCGGACGTTGATAGCTTCATACTCGAGGAAGATCTTTAGCCGGATAAGCTTGTGAGGTGACGATAATGAGAAACTCGGCCTTATTGTGTATATTAGCATATTTGTTGTGATTCTTATGTGGTTTCTGTTTTGGTTGATATATATTGATTCAAGGACTTAGTAACATGTTTAGGATGATGTTATGATGATGAATTTATGCTTGAATCGTTTGTTATGTGTTCTTAAGCATATTTTCAGTTTTTCTCATTTTGCGACGGATACAAGATATATTCATTTGAGGATTGTTATGGGACTTACTTGCTGGTAGATTAATAGTATTGGGTGTTTGATATTGTTGGGTAAACATCTTGTGTAGCAAATTTGAAGGTTGTAGGTCGTTTAGTGAAGTTTTCCGTATGTTGCGAATTGCGAAAATATGTTACAGGCTCTCTGAGCCGGTCGACCGACCGGCCGCCGGTCGACCGGCTGGGAGAGCAACCTGGGTATTTTGTGAAGTTTTTAGAATCAGGCCTTGGGGCTGCCAGCCGGCCGACCGGCTGCCTGCCGACCGGCTGGTAGTCACTTTCCTTGTATAGTGTGTTCTTGCGTAAACCATAGCTAGATGGGAGCCCAGCCGGCAGACCGGCCGCCTGCCAGCCGGCTGGGAGTGCATATGGGGATGGATACGAATTTTTAGTAAGAGCTAGGGAATGGGATCACCAGCCGGCCGACCGGCTGCCTGCCGACCGGCTGGGAGTCCTTCTTGGTGTTTCTCGGTTTTTGAAAAGAGGTGTAGGCTGAGGGATCACCAGCCGGCCGACCGGCTGCCTGCCGACCGGCTGGGGACCCCTGTAAGCCATGTTGAGTTTTTGAAATTTAATCGTAACTTTCAAACGGTTGATCGGTTTTGGTTGAAACTCGTTTTGTATACCTGTGACATGTATTTGAGGTCCCCGGTGTACGGGCAACATCATATTGGGTTCGGGAATGGAGTAAGGATAGAGACCCCCCGGTCGGGCAACCGAAAGGGAAACCGGCTCTCCCTCAACTTAGTTCTCGGGGCCAGTTAAGTGTTGATTAGAGGATAAGAAAAGTAGAACTACAGATTAGTTCATAGACTTTGGTTGATATTGTATTGATGCGTATTAAGTTATGCCTTAAGCTGGCCTCTGAACTTAATACGTGAGTTGTTTGTCATATATGGGGATATGCCTTAAGTTGGCCTCTGAGCCCTATATGTGTATGTTTGTCGTGTCTGGAACATGCCTTAAGCTGACCTCTGAGTTCAGACATGTGTGATAGTGATCGCGTCAGAATATGCCTTAAGTTGGCCTCTGAGTCTGACGAGTAGAGCAGCTGCACAACGGGGTAGCTAAGGAACTGACACCTTGCCCGGAGTGCAGATGTTTGGTGCTAGAACATGCCTTAAGCTGGCCTCTGAGTTTAGTACCTTGTGATGTGGTGAAGGGACATGCCTTAAGCTGGCCTCTGAGTCCTTTACTTTTGGATGCTAGTCTATGCCTTAAGTTGGCCGCTGAGTCTAGTGTCTTGCTGATTGGCAGGTCCATGCCTTAAGTTGGCCTCTGAGTCCTTGCTTGATGATGTTTGGTGTTTAGGTTATGTCTTAAGTTGACCGCTGAACCTTTTCACTTGCTGAACGTTTTGGTATTAGGTTATGTCTTAAGTTGACCGCTGAACCTTTTACTTGCTGAATTTATCTGCTTGCCTTGAGTGGGTACGTGTCAGATGTAGATATCGATAGTGATGAGTAAATGTATTTCTGTTGAGTTATGGTTTGATCATCCAAGGCATTGGGTGACTCTTAGTTCGGTTTCATAAATAGTTGGATTGAAAGACCCCCGGACTGGGTAACCAGTAGGGAAACCGACTCTCCTTCCTATTTGTTTATGAAGTTGGTTGAGAGCCGTGCACAGTAATTGCATGTTAGTAAGAGATCAGATGATGAGATGTTTATGCTTCACATGTTGTTATATGTTGGAGTATTCTGTATTGTTTTATATGTTACGTGTAGTCACAAAAGGTGGCTAGGAGAACTCTAGTCACTCCCCACTGATTGTGGCGTACATGTTTTCATGTATGTAGGTACATGCAGGTTTGGAGATCGGGGTTCACGAGAGCTAGCGAGCGATGATCCGTTCATCATGACTTACCTTATGTCGTTTAGCTGGACTCGTAGTTTGTTACATTCGTTTTGGTGCCTGTAGGGATGTTCCATCCCAGGCTGTGTATACATATCATTTCAGTACTTAGAACTGTTACTTATCTATTTGGTTTCAGTTTCAGTTTACGTTTCAGTCTAAGACTTCTCGCATGTTTTATCTTTAAAAAGTTTTAATTCCGCTGCAATTTTGGTACTTTTATGTGTTTATATTTCCGCTTTCGCGAGGGGTTTTACAGTTGGTATCAGAGCATTATTGCTCCCGACGCACTCATGTGACCCCCAACCTTAACTTGACCAAATAAACAAATAATGAATGAGAGATGGGTAGATCTAAGGACTTATTTTGTAGTCTATTTGTGATTGCTAATTGCTAAGCTAATCCTTGTTTTCTCTTTTGAAGGATGGTGAGACCCAGAGCTGCTGATAACATTGTGCTGCAAGCAATTTAGCATTTGCTTGAGACTCAGAGACAGCAAGCCGGGAATGTTCCACCTCCTCCACCGCCAGGCAACGAGGCTAATCGTCCTGGTAGTTTCTCATGGATAGCTTCGCAGATGTCCCGTAGCCACGTGAAGACTTATGGTGGCGAGGTTGACCCGGTAGCTCTTACCGAGTGGTTTAGAGAGATGGAGAGGAGCTTTGCTATGTATTCGGTGAGTAGAGAGGATAGAGTGCGGCTAGCCACTCACTTTCTTACTCTTGAGGCCGACAGGTGGTGGGCGTTGACAGGACCTACCTTCACTCAGGATCCTTTGTTCGATTGGGATGCTTTCAAGGATAAGCTCGAGACGAGGTTCTATCCTAAAGAGCTCAGATCACAGCGACTCAAAGAATTTATGAATTTGAAGCAAGGCAAGATGTCAGTTCAGGAGTTCACAGACCGTTTCAACCAGCTAGCTCACTTTGCATCGAGGTTTGTCAGAGATGAGGCCGAGAGAGTCTACTTTTACCGTGGCAAGCTAGGGCCACGCATCGAGAGCATGGTTCGTCGAGACTCTACTTCTTTTGTGGAGGTGTATGATGATGCTATTTGGGCCGAGAGTTCTATTCGTGCCATTGATGCTGAGACCCGTGCTGCTACTTCTAGTGTGACTTCTCACCAGAGATCCGTGTACCAAGGGAAGAGACCATTTGTTCCTTCTACTTCTTCGCCTTCTTCTCAGAAGAAGCGTTTTGAGAGGTTCTCTGCTCCGGTTGCTAAGACCTTTGTTCACACCGACACATCTGCTAGTGTTTGCCACCGTTGTGGTAAACCTTCTCATCCGGGCTTTGACTGTTTCAAGAATGCTTTCAAGTGCTATACTTGCAATGGATTTGGGCACAAGTCTTATGAGTGTCCTGAGAGGAACACCGCACTTGGCAAGGCTGCCACTGCTGCTGCAGCAACTAAGGGAGGAAAGCCGAAAGGGAAGATCTTTGTGATGACTAGGGCTGAGGCAGAGGCTCATCCAGATGTTGTTGCTGGTATCTTTTCTGTTCTTGGCGCTGAGTGCCTTATTTTATTCGATACTGGAGCTTCTCTATCATTTATATCGACTCAGTTCGCCGACCGTCTAGCTCTTGAGTCTTCATTGGTTGAGGAGACTTCTATTTCCTTACCTTCTGGAGACGTGTTTTCCTGCTCTTCGTCCCATAGGGATGTTCCTATTATTATTGGTCAAGCCACATTTCCAGCGGACTTACTGAGATTTCCTCTCGAGGAGTTTGACATTATCCTCGGTATGGATTGGTTATCGCGATACCATGCTCGCTTCGAGTGTCGCGACCAGAAAATCTGCTTGAGGAGTTCTTCAGGAGTTCGTGTTTCCTATAGGGGAACTCGCCCTCAAAGGGGTGTTCGTGTTATCTCTTCGATGAAAGCTTCTCATCTTCTTAGGAAGGGTTGCCAAGCCTTCCTGTGTGTTGTTACAGCTGCTAAACCATCGCTACCGAAGCTTGAGGATGTAGCCATTGTTTGTGAGTATCCAGATGTTTTCCCAGATGACTTGCCAGGGATACCGCCAGAGAGAGATGTGGAGTTTACTATTGAGCTTGTTCCAGGTACCGGACCGATTTCTAAAGCTCCTTACCGTATGGTTCCGCCAGAGTTGAAAGAGTTAAAGCAGCAATTGGAAGAGATGATCGAGAAAGGTTTCATTAGACCGAGTGCTTCTCCGTGGGGTGCTCCCGTTTTGTTCGTTAAGAAGAAAGACGGTTCCATGAGACTTTGCATTGACTATAGAGAATTGAACCGAGTGACCGTGAAGAACAGATATCCTTTGCCTAGGATAGATGACTTGTTTGATCAGTTGAGAGGTGCTTCTAGGTTTTCCAAGATTGATCTTCGATCGGGTTATCATCAGATTCCAGTGAGAGAGGCTGATATTGCGAAGACTGCTTTTCGTACCAGATATGGGCATTTTGAGTTTGTAGTTATGCCATTTGGGTTGACTAATGCACCGGCTATTTTTATGGATCAGATGAACCGTACCTTTAGTGAGTATCTTGACACATGTGTTGTGGTTTTCATTGATGACATCTTGATATTTTCGAAGACCGATGAGGAACATGCTGAGCATCTTCGATTGATTCTAGGGATTCTGCGCAGACAGAAATGGTTCGCAAAGTTTTCGAAGTGTGAATTTTGGCTCTCGAAAGTTGCCTCTTTAGGACATGTGATATCCAGCGAGGGTGTGATGGTAGATCCCGCAAAGATAGAGGCTGTGGTTGATTGGGAGAGTCCCAAGGATGTAGGAGAGATCCGTAGCTTTTTGGGTTTGGCAGGCTATTATCGTAGATTTGTGGAGGATTTCTCTAGATTAGCTCGCCCGATGACTCAGTTACTGAAGAAAGAAGCCAAATTTGTGTGGACCGACAAGTGTGAGAGTTCTTTCCAGGAGTTGAAGACCAGATTGACTTCCGCCCCCGTGTTAGCTTTGCCAGAGATCGGAGTGGACTTTGATGTGTATTGTGATGCTTCGATGTTAGGACTTGGATGCGTACTGATGCAGAGTGGTAAGGTGATAGCATATTCATCTAGGCAGTTGAGAGTTCATGAGGTGAACTATCCGACACATGATTTGGAGTTGGCTGCAGTTGTTCATGCTTTGAAGATGTGGCGTCATTACCTGATTGGATCCCATTGCCGTATTTTCACAGATCACAAGAGTCTTAAGTACATTTTCACTCAGAAAGACCTTAACATGAGACAGAGACGTTGGCTAGAGTTGGTGAAAGATTACGACATCGAGTTGTTATATCATGAGGGAAAAGCCAATGTAGTGGCAGATGCGCTTAGCCGTAAGACTTCTCACTCGTTGAGTGCCATGAGAGTATTGCCCGATGAGTTATGTTCCGAGTTCCGGAAGTTGAGATTAGAGATGGTGAGTAGTGGTTTTGATTGGTTAGCTGCTATGACTGCCGAGCCGTCTTTATATTGGGAGATTCGCCAGAGTTTGCCTTTAGATGCCGATTTCAAGAAGTTCGAGGCTAAGATTTCGAGTGGTGTTGCACCTAACTTGGTGATTGATGCTGATGGTTTCCTTAGGTTCCGAGGTAGGTTGTATGTTCCTGTTGTGCCAAATTTGAGGAAGAAGGTTCTTGATGAGGCTCATCTGTCACCGTACTCCGTTCATCCAGGAGGAGAGAAGATGCACAAGGATTTGAGGCTTATGTTCTGGTGGTCTGGTATGAAGAAGGAGATCTTGGATTATGTTAGTAGGTGCTTGACTTGTCAACAAGTCAAGATAGAGCATAGGAGACCTGGTGGTTTGCTACAGCCGCTCCCCGTTCCTCAGTGGAAGTGGGAGTGTATATCTATGGACTTCGTTACAGCATTGCCTAAGACAGTTGGAGGCAAGGATGCGATTTGGGTTATTGTTGATCGTCTAACTAAGTGTGCCAGATTCGTGCCGATCAGAGAGACATGGGATATGGACCGTTTAGCCAGGGCTTATATTGCTGAGATAGTCCGATATCATGGTGTCCCGAGGGAGATAGTTTCAGATCGTGATCCTCGATTTTGTTCCAGGTTCTGGAAGGCTTTGCAGGAGGCTATGGGTAGCCGTTTGTTGATGAGCACCGCATTTCATGCCGCGACCGATGGTCAGTCCGAGAGAACTATACAGACATTAGAGGATTTGCTCCGTGCTTGTGCCCTTGATTTTCAGAGTTCTTGGGAGCAGTGTTTGCCGTTGGTAGAGTTTTCTTACAACAACAGTTATCATGCTTCCATTGGTATGGCTCCGTACAAGGCTCTTTATGGTAGGAAGTGCCGTAGCCCGATCTGCTGGGATCAGGCTAGTGACGTTCGTGACCTAGGACCGGACCAGTTAGCTGTTACTATTGACCAGGTTCAGCTTATCAGAGGTAGGATGAAGCCCGCACAGGACCGGCAGAAATCCTATGCTGATGTTCGCCGTAAACCCTTAGAATTTGAGGTGGGTGATCGAGTTTTCTTGAGGGTTTCTCCGATGAAGGGCGTCAAAAGGTTTGGAGTTAAGGGCAAGTTAAGCCCTAAGTATATTGGACCTTTTGAGATCGTGAAGAGGATTGGTGCTGCTGCTTACCGATTGGACTTGCCTCCTAGTTTGGGCAAGGTTCATAGCGTTTTTCACGTTTCCCGCTTCGTAAGTATGTTAGTGACCCGAGTCATGTTTTGCCTAAAGAGATCGAGAACATGGAGCCGAGTCTTGCTTTTGAGGAGCGTCCTGTGAAGATCCTAGACCGTCAGGATAGGAAGCTTAGGAGCAAGGTGGTGCCGCTAGTGAAGATCCTTTGGCGTTGCGGTGATGTTGAGGAACAGACGTGGGAGACTGAGGCATCGATGCGTATCGCGCATCCTTCTCTTTTAGATTGAGGTATAGTATATAGATTTATATCCGTTCGAGTTTCGAGGACGAAACTTTTTGAAGTTGGGGTGATTGTAACATCCCGTATTTTCGTAAAATCTAATTTAAGCGTTTTTAATTATTTTAAGCAATAAAATAATAATTTAATAATTGATCTCGAAGGATTTTAATTTAATTAGTGAGATCCGTCTTAAGAACCTTAAGTCCTTAAGACGAATACTACTTGGTGAACTTAAACTCGAATGATAAATATCCGTTCAAGTCCGACCCATTTTATTTAAATACGGAAAGGGCAATTACTTAAACCCCTAAAAACCCTTAAGTTGTCATATTTCATCTTCCTCACAACTCCTTTCACTGTAAACTTAATTCCTTCAAAACCTCCATTGTTACTCTCTCCTTTTCAAGCTTTTCTTCATCATCCGTTCTTCAAATCGAACAAACTCGTTCCTTTGCCATGAGGCGAACAAACTCGTTCCTTTGCTCAAGTGTGGCGAAGATTACCATGGGAAAATCGTCAACTGGTGGAATGCGTGGTTGACGTGGGTGTTAGCTACACCCGGCTTCCTTGTTTTGTCTTGTTCTTCGTTACTCTTGGGTGTAGCTTGGACAAGTTAGGTGTAGGAACACCTGACTGCCTGAGTTACACCTGACTTTGATTTTTTGGTGGGTGTAGGAACACCCCACTGCCCGAGTTACACCCGACTTTGGGCTAGGAACACCCAGAAAGGTTTAAAACTCGGTTTCTCGACTTGTAGGCTTCCCGACACTTTCGTAAAGACCCCGAAACACCTATAACAACGCAACGATGCTACAAAAACATAGAATTCGCATGAAAATAGCATGTAATGTTATTTAAGGATAAAAAGGGGATAAATACGGGAGAACCGATATGAAAATTAGACAAAGTAGAGGGAAATAGTGATGAGAAATAGGTCGATAACGTAGTTATCAAATCTCCCCACACTAAACCCTTACTCGTCCTCGAGTAAGCACTAGACCAAGCTAAGAAAAAGGGCAAAAGAAGGAAACTACAAGAACAAAACAAAACAAATAAGAAAACTAATCAAGTAAAAGTAATACTACTAAATCAACTAGCCGCATGAGTATTAGCGCACTCAACGCCCCTTCAACTCACGTAATTGTGCTCATGAGGTAAAGCACAACTCGCAAGGCAAGTAGGGTCTTGCACAAAATTGGGATGCATCCAACTCTTAAGCACAAGGTAGAAAAATGGATGCATCGATCACAAAGAAATGCCACCTTCCTCATCTAGGTGGCGATCACTACCTAGTGGAAAATCAAGCAAAGACACATACTCCTTACAAATATTAATTCGACAAGTGACTAGGTTTACAAGGATAGCTATAACTCACCCCCTAAAATAGTGCAAGTCTAGGCTACTTTCAAGTGCATCTTCCAACTACTTTGTCAAAGGCGATCGGATGAAAATGGAAGGGAATCCCCAATATGCTTAGAAGTGAAAAATTAGACGGTCTAGACTCTTGTCAAGCAAGAGTTGTGGTTCGTTCCAAGTTCATCTAGAGGGGATGGCAAAAGTAAAAAGAATCTTGAAGTAAAATGCTCAACTCATTTTATAAAGGTTAGGAAAACTCGAAATTTTACCTCTTATTATATATATATATATATATATATATATATATATATATATATATATATATATATATATATATATATTTTTTTTTTTTTCCTTTTTCTTTTGCTCTCAAATGGTTCGGATAGGGCTTGTCCAACGCGTGCTAACACCCTTTGTTTTCGCCAATTGCTTATTAGGCAACCGGTTAAACTCTACATGTTAGCTTGTCGGAGGACATCCACTCTGTCTTCGGGGAGGTCGAATTCACGACCAAGCGGGAAACCAAGGTATTGGCATTCCCCCCAAAGCACATCGAAGTGTTAGCCTATATCCAAACCAAGAGACTTAAATCAAACACACAATTTTTTTAGAGGTTTCTTTCTCTGTTTTTTTTTTTTTTTTCAAAACCAAGATTTCCAAAACCAAAATAAGTGAAATGAGCATAAAAAAAATCAAAAACTTTTTAGGATTTGCCATCCGACCTAGACTACCAAGGTCACCAAGATCACCTAATCGACACTCCTTAACAAAATGGGGTTGAACAAGGTGACTCACATGCAAACCTTTGACTTAGTAGCGGAAAATGTCATGAAAGATACTAGAGGGACACTAAATAGGGTGATTTAAAACTATTATAAATAAACAAAGTTACAAGCCGAAAGAAAATTTGTAAAGGCCTAGGTATTTTTGACATAATTTTCCCTTAGGGGTTTTTCAAAAACAAGATTAACTAAAAGAAACTATATGCCATGAAATGCAACTACATATTCACATGTTATAATGGATATGCAACTATAAAACTAAATGCCTACTCTAAACTAAATGCAAACATCCTACCAACACATAGATTTCACACAACCAAGTCCAAAACGGTTCCCCAAGGGAACACCCATCATCAAATAATCTCATCCTCCTCCATATATAGATAACAAAAATGAAAAGGAAGGAATAAGAAGAAAGAGGAAGAGCAATTTTACCAACTTCTTCTCCGATGTATTGTTGTGTGCGACCTACGAACATGGTTAAGACAAACAAAACACAAAAATATGTACAATGCAATTTTTTTGGATTTTTCAATTTTTTCAATTTTTTTTGGCTTTTCTAAAATTTTCTCAAAAAGAAATATATACAAAGAATATATTTCCCCTCCCCACACTAAAATCTCATCGTCCTCGATGAGACAAGTGCATGGAAGGAAAATACAAAAATATGCAAAATATTTTTGGGTTTTCAATTTTTTTGAAAAAGAAAAGCATGTTTTTGGTTTTTTTTTTGGGCCTCCCCTTTATACTAACTATATGGACAAGTTATAAAGAGGAGGCTAGGAAAAGAAAAACAACAAAAACTAAAGAAGACAAACTAGGAAAAACTAATAAAAGCTAAGGTTAGAGAAAAAAAAACATATAAAGCAAGCTAAATTTGGATTTAAGGAGGAAATGGGGCAATTTGGATTTTCAAAACGGGAACAATCATGTCCATCTCCAAAAGGGGTGTAATCACATCACCCGGAGAATGGCATCACCAACCTACAACTCAAGGAAAACAAAACTTATCAAACAACTTCAAGACTTCCAAGGCAAAGCATCAAATGATCGAATTGTCAAGACAAAAACACCAACTTAACAACGACAAATCAAAGGCAAAGACACCAAACAAAAGGCCAACAAGCTCACACAATAGGCAAGAAAAGACATTAGGAAAAGGAATGCAAATAACGACTATCACCGAAGCAACCTCCCCACACTAAGTCTCCACTATCTACAACACCTAGTACCCTCCCCAAACTAAGGTCTACCTCAAGAAGGAGGTGGGTAAGGAGGGTAACGAGAAGGGTCATAAGGATAGGGGTAGAATGGCCCCTCCGGATAAGGTGGGTAATGTACCGGATGGTACGGGTCAAAATCCGGAGGTGGCATGTAGGTGGGTTGGTGTGGGTTATAACCCGAAGGCGCATACCCCATGGAATTGGTGAACATGGGGTTAAGATAGTCGATTTGCATACGTCGCATTTGGTCCTCTAAATCATCTTGCCTACGAAACCCTGCCCGAATGAGCTCTTGGTTAGCCAAGCCAATATTTTTGGCGTGCAAGGCCGCTCCATGGGCGAGGTGAGCGGTGTCAAAAGCTTGTTGGGCCAAAGTCTCAATGTTTTGGGTCCTTTGATACATGTCATCTGATACGTGTCTATTTTATGATGTTTTACATCTATTTTTACACGTATTTGGTCGCTCATTTACTATGTTTTAGCCTTTATTTCCCACAAATTGTGTACTTTCGTATTTTTATGCACTTTTGCAGATTTATGCGGAAAAGAGACGATTTGGCACCAAATTCGTATCCTCAAGTCTTTTGCTTAATTAAGGAATAAATGGAAAGTCAACTGGAGTCAAAATCAAGTACCAAGAGTCAAAACAGAAGAAAATCCGAAGATTTCCGTACAGAAGCGGTCGACCGACCAGTTAAACGGGTCGGCCGACCAGGCCTGATTTTCATAAAACCCAATTTCCAAGAAAGGCCGGAAATAAGAGAAGTCCAGCAAGAAGCGGTCGACCGACCAGCCAAACGGGTCGGCCGACCAGAACGAAGCCCATGCGATTCTTTTTCGGAAATAAACTAGAATTAGAGTCTTTAGGAAACTCTAATCTCTTACCCTATATAAGCTAATCTTGTAGCTAGGGTTTAGATATCTTAGACCATCTATTATCAAATTCATATTTAGTTTTATTCAAGCTTTAGTTTTGTAATCTTTCAATAGTTCTCAAGCATTCAATAAAGTTTATTCCGTTCTGCCTTAATTCCAATTGTGGTAATTACTCTTTAATCTAGTTTTTATTATTGTTCTTATTACCTTTGCATTCAATTAAGATAGAAATCCCAAGCTTTATTGAATCTTGCATGCTTAGATTATTTATTATGTTTACCATGTTTAATCCCGTTTTCATAATCGTCTTAACAACCATGAGTAGCTAATTTTCATATGTTAGGATGTAGGGGATGAATATGCGTAGGTAAATAAAATCCGAAAAACCGACTTGTAGTAGGACCACGGTCGGCCGACTGGAATAGCCGGTCGGTCGACCGAGGCCGTGGTCGGCCGACTGGAGTAGCCGGTCGGTCGACCACTCGCGTATGTATTCTTATTTCGTCTTTTCTTGTCAATTATAATATCCTGCAATGAGACCATAAGGAGACTTGTAGGATGTTAGTAATGACCTACCCAAGATTGAAAGATACGGGAAGGGCATTGGTTTACACCTTAAGACGGATAGGTTACTCAAGGCTGAAAGGTATGTGACCTGGGATTTAGGAATCACCCTTATTGTTGACACCCAATAACTGTGAGACCTAGGAACTAATAGCATAGGCCGAAAGGAGCTATTAGGTAGCATAGACCTAAAAAGTTATGTTACACCCCCTTACGCGACTGCAATACATGTTGACCTTAGGATTTATTTTACCTTAGCTATTTATTACCCAAACATCCTAGCATCCCTTTTATTGTAATTTTATTCTCGTCTTTAATTACTTATTTTATTTTATTCCTTGCTTTAGGTTTAGTAAACAATCAATCAACCCTATAAAATTGTTACCTTAAACATTAAACATCAAACAATAAACATTCCCCACCTCCTTGTGGTTCGACCCTGACTTTCACTATCTATTGTTAAAGTTAGGAATTATAAATTTATCTTTGGTACCCTCAACGACGGGCATCAAATTTTGGCGCCGTTGCCGGGGAGGTGACGCCAGTGTTTATTGTTTATTGTTTTTGTTTCCCTTTTTGTTTAAGGAACTTTATGTTCCTTAAACCTTCTCACTTTTTTCTTGTAGTTTCCATCTTATGCGCAGGTCAGTTCAAGGAGAACTCCTACCACTTGACCTCGAAATTGAGAGGACTCTTAGAGAAAGAAGAAAGCAACTTCTAGCAAATCAGGAAGGGGGCTCACCTTCTTCCTTATTTCAAGAAGACTTATTCGAATTACCACCATCTTCACCAAAAACACCACCTTCACAACCAAATTCACCCATCAATCCACCTTCACCAAAAACACCATCTTTTACCTACTTTCCAGTTTTTCCTAAAGAAGAAGAGAACATGACAGAGGAAGCTACTATTGCCAGTCACTCCATGCCTCAGGCAAAGGACCTATACAAAGGGTTCACTTTACCTGCAGGTACTGGGAAGCCATTCGAGGCCAAGCCTGCCTACATAACTATGGTTGAAAGAAACCAATTTGGAGGCTCGACCAATGAGGATGCTGCTAAGCATATTGAAATCTTCACAGATTACATATGCTCTATAGCACCCCCAGAAGGAGTGACGCAGGACCAGATTAAACAAACCATGTTTATCTTCTCCCTTAGGGACTCTGCGAGAGAGTGGTACAGAGATCTTGACCGCACTGCTGCGGGAGTCACGGATTGGAACACCTTAGCCTTAGCATTCTACAGGAAATATTACTCCGCATCAAAGACAAATGCTTTAAGAGCGCAGATCACTAATTTCAAGCAAGGTCCCAATGAAGACTTTAGCGAGGCGTGGGACAGGTTCAAGAGACTTGTTCGATCCATACCACATCACGGATTCGAACAATGGTTTCTTTGCAACCAGTTCTACAATGGCCTCTATGATGACAACAGGGCCTACCTAGATGCTGCAGCTAATGGAAGATTCCAGGATAATTCAGGAGAGACTAAGGGTCTCAAGTTAATAGAAGATGTTGCTGTGCACCGCGCTGAGCATGGTACTTCCAGAGGAAATCAGAGAAAATCTGAGTACAACCTGTCAGCAATTGAGGCCTTAACGGCCAAGTTGGAAAAGTTTGAGGCTGCAGGAAAGCTCGATCTAGGGAGTGGAAGCAAGGGAGGAATATACCAGGTGAACGCCGTTCAGGACGGACCCTTTGCTTGTGAGAGGTGCGGTGGAGAAGGGCATGTGTCAAAGTTCTGTACTTCATCTAATGAAACATGCGCCGCTTTTCAGCATTATCGTGGGAACAATTTCTATGACCCAAATAATAACAATGTCCATCCCAACTTAAGGTGGACAAGCCAGAATGTTCAAAACCCACAACACATGCAACCTCAGCAAAATTCCACTTATGTACCCCCACATAAACAAAACTTCCAAAGACCACCTTTCAACCCTCAACCACCTTCTAATCCACCACCCAACACAGATGCTCTTATCCAAAATCTTATCGGGTTGGTTCAGAAGGAGTCGCAGGCTAGAGAGGCAGGGATGAAGATGTTAGAGTCCCAGATTGCTCAGATCGCGAGCAAGAATGATACTAGGGCTCCAGGTCAACTTCCGACCAAACCGGACCAGAAGAAGGAGACTCTAAACGTCGTAACCCTGCGAAGTGGAGCCAAGGTGGGGAGCGAGAAAGAAAAAAAGGCGAGCAGCAGCGAAGGCGGTCGACCGACCGAAGAATCTGGTCGACCGACCGCGGAGCAGGATCCGAAATTTTCGCCTGAACAGGAGACTGGTCGACCGACCGAAGATACTGGTCGACCGACCACTGAAGCAGAACCTGAAGTTCCCTTTCGTCCAGAATTGCCGAACAACTTGCGGGATTTTCTTTTCCGGGGTGATAAGACCCCCAGGTTTTTAAAAAGGGCTGCAAATACGGAGTCCTCAGCTGCTCCTTTTCCAGAGAGACTCGTGCCTTCAAAGGATCAGGTATCTTTTGACAAATTTAAGGATGTGATTCGTTCATTAAATGTTCAAGTTCCATTCTTAGAATTAGTTCAACAAGTTCCTTCTTATCTTAAATTCATGAGACAGCTTTTGTCAAGAAAGAGGTCTCTAGAGAAGGTTGAGTCTGTGGCTCTCACTGAAGAGTCATCCAGTTTTTTAACTCATGTCATTGCCCCTCATAAACTAGAGGACCCTGGAAGTTTTTCTGTCCCCTGTAATATAGGAACCTTCCCAGTTAAGAAGGCTCTATGCGATTTAGGTGCTAGTATAAGTGTCATGCCCCTAAGCGTTGCCTTAAAACTAGGAATGACCGAATTTGCAGTGACCAGTATGACAGTCCAAATGGCAGATCGCACATCTATGGAACCTGTAGGGGTTTTAGAAAACATCCCTGTGCGTATTGACAGGTTTTTCTTCCCAGTCGACTTTGTTGTTTTGGACATCCCAGAGGATGCCCATATACCCATAATTCTAGGAAGACCCTTTCTTCACACTGCAGGTGCCATTATAGATGTGGGCACTGGAACTCTAACTTTCAAGGTAGGCAAACATTCTATTATCTATGGCCTATCCTATAGGAAGAAGGATGCTATGACCCCCAGCACATGTAATGCTATCACTTCTAAGAAAAAGTATGAGGTCATCACTACTTCTCCCACTTTATTACCCGTTCCTGTATCTGTTTTTACACCTCCGCCCCAGATTGGGAGCAGTAGGGAGGACACTTCTGTCATGACTATTGCAGGAACTGGTTTGGGGAAACCCAAGGAGAAGGAAGTCATCATCCAGAGAGGAGGAATGGGATGCCTAAGCTATGAAGAAGATGAGGATCCAGATGTCGTGGATCGAGAGGAGAAAAAGAAGAAGAGGCAGGCTCAAGAGGAGAGACCGTCGCATATGCTTTGCGACGGAGGAAAGAAGATGTGTTTTGCCACTAAAGCAAACACCGTGGAGACTACGGCCTGTCGTCAGAAGCCGTGGTCGGATATTTTCCGCATCTTCAGCGGATAGTTGTTTTTAAGTTGCAATTTTAAGACAATTTACTTTATGTTGTGTGAGACTTTTTAGTTTTGTTTGCTAGTAGTTAAGACTTTAAGAATCGTTTTGGCATCTCGCGCATTGTTGGGCGCGCATATTTTCTTGTTTTTTCAGGATTTACGAGAAAAAGAAAACGAAGACCTCCAAAACTCCGCTGGTCGACCGACCAGAATCATCAGTCGGTCGACCAGAGGCGCTGTTTCGCAGATTTTTCCGCTGTTCACAGGAGGTCGATCGACCAGAAACACCGGTCGGTCGACCTACTGTCCGCTGCAGTCCTTCGTTTCTCTTCCTTAGAACTCGTGAAATCAACTTGGATACTTGAGTGGCACTGCTAGCCACCAAAACCTCCCAGCTTACGCTGGTTTGGGGAGGTTTTTCTCATGCATCTTTTAACCCAGTGAGTTCTTTCCAGTTTTTCCTTTATTTTATTTTACTTGCATTTGTCTTTTAATTTTCTGAAACCTTTACTTAGGCTAATGCACAATGGGGACATTGTGCGGGTTAGTTTGGGGAATGGTTTCGTGTCACATGCATTGCATTCTGTCACACGTTTATTGCATTTCTGTCTCGCATCGTTCTTTTCTTTATTTTCCTTATATATACAAAAATAAAAAATAAAAAATTAAAAAAAATTAAAAAAAATTCCAAAAAAAAAATGCACGTTTATTTTAGCATATAGGTCGAGTCGGAACGAAAGTATTTCAAGGATGATTTAGCTATCTTACATGTTTATGCCTTTACCTTGCCTTGTCAACTTGTTTTAGTATAAGAGTCTTTTGCATATCTACGAGTTTTTGTCAACTTGCATATCTTGAGACTTGACTTATACCTTGGCGACCTACTTATACATTCTAAGTTTTAGAGCCTTATTCCTGGTTTCATTCTTAAACCAGTCGTCTAGGATGTGAGTAGTACTCCCCTTGGAACATGTTACATCAATATGCATAAACATGAACTTGAATTGCTATATACTTGTTTTACTATCTCGTTTTGTGAGTCTTGATACGTGCATTTGGGATCCCTTTTCTCATATTTACCCATAAGCTTCACAAAGCCAAATTTGCCTTTTTATTCCCCCAAAACTACATCCCATACTTAGCCTACATTTCCAAGCTAGTATTTGTGGTCTTTGGTTTGACTTATTGGAGGTATCTTGGTTTGTAAGCTATCTTAAGCAAAGAGAAAAGAAAAGAAAAGAAAGAAAGAAAAGAACAAGAACAGAAAAATTCAGAAAAAAAAAAGAAAGAAAGAAAAGAAAAAAATCCGGAAAATGCAGAAGGCAGTCGACCGACCGCCTGTATAGGTCGGTCGACCACCTGACACCATCAGAAAAAAATTCGTTCCAAAAATTCCTTTCTTTTATTTGTTATCACTCCCGTGCCCCATTCAAAAATATTTGGGAGTCCTTTCTTATACTTAAATGTGAGAGTTGTGCCACAAAAAGAGCATTTTCTTAATATCAAGAGTTGTGAAATATGTTGATGGAAACCGGTTTTACTAGCTTGGCTACTAACCCCACAAATCCAAAAACATCTTAACCATTTCTACCTTTTACCTCACATATCTTTCATTACCTCATTTGCATGTATTTAGGCCACTTAAATGAGATTGTTATACGAAGTTGTAGAATTCTTGTTCATGTTAGATTGCAGGCATGTTTCCATGGGTCGCAGTTAGGTGAGCGTCATTACAAATATACTTCTTTCTATCTTTTACATATACTCACCCTTTGCTTCATGAGTGTCTCGAGCGTACCGCGAGAGTCCATGGTATAAAGTCTCTATAGTCTTTATTTTTGCAAGTCTGACAACCCTATAACTCGTTTGCATGATTTAAATACTTTCTCATTTCGTTCTTGACATTGGTATAAGCTTACATGTAAATTTCGCTCTGAGATTGAAATCGTTCCATTAGTTAAGATCGAGTCTATTTCTTGCTTGAGGGCAAGCAAGGGTTTGGTTTGGGGAATTTGATACGTGTCTATTTTATGATGTTTTACATCTATTTTTACACGTATTTGGTCGCTCATTTACTATGTTTTAGCCTTTATTTCCCACAAATTGTGTACTTTCGTATTTTTATGCACTTTTGCAGATTTATGCGGAAAAGAGACGATTTGGCACCAAATTCGTATCCTCAAGTCTTTTGCTTAATTAAGGAATAAATGGAAAGTCAACTGGAGTCAAAATCAAGTACCAAGAGTCAAAACAGAAGAAAATCCGAAGATTTCCGTACAGAAGCGGTCGACCGACCAGTTAAACGGGTCGGCCGACCAGGCCTGATTTTCATAAAACCCAATTTCCAAGAAAGGCCGGAAATAAGAGAAGTCCAGCAAGAAGCGGTCGACCGACCAGCCAAACGGGTCGGCCGACCAGAACGAAGCCCATGCGATTCTTTTTCGGAAATAAACTAGAATTAGAGTCTTTAGGAAACTCTAATCTCTTACCCTATATAAGCTAATCTTGTAGCTAGGGTTTAGATATCTTAGACCATCTATTATCAAATTCATATTTAGTTTTATTCAAGCTTTAGTTTTGTAATCTTTCAATAGTTCTCAAGCATTCAATAAAGTTTATTCCGTTCTGCCTTAATTCCAATTGTGGTAATTACTCTTTAATCTAGTTTTTATTATTGTTCTTATTACCTTTGCATTCAATTAAGATAGAAATCCCAAGCTTTATTGAATCTTGCATGCTTAGATTATTTATTATGTTTACCATGTTTAATCCCGTTTTCATAATCGTCTTAACAACCATGAGTAGCTAATTTTCATATGTTAGGATGTAGGGGATGAATATGCGTAGGTAAATAAAATCCGAAAAACCGACTTGTAGTAGGACCACGGTCGGCCGACTGGAATAGCCGGTCGGTCGACCGAGGCCGTGGTCGGCCGACTGGAGTAGCCGGTCGGTCGACCACTCGCGTATGTATTCTTATTTCGTCTTTTCTTGTCAATTATAATATCCTGCAATGAGACCATAAGGAGACTTGTAGGATGTTAGTAATGACCTACCCAAGATTGAAAGATACGAGAAGGGCATTGGTTTACACCTTAAGACGGATAGGTTACTCAAGGCTGAAAGGTATGTGACCTGGGATTTAGGAATCACCCTTATTGTTGACACCCAATAACTGTGAGACCTAGGAACTAATAGCATAGGCCGAAAGGAGCTATTAGGTAGCATAGACCTAAAAAGTTATGTTACACCCCCTTACGCGACTGCAATACATGTTGACCTTAGGATTTATTTTACCTTAGCTATTTATTACCCAAACATCCTAGCATCCCTTTTATTATAATTTTATTCTCGTCTTTAATTACTTATTTTATTTTATTCCTTGCTTTAGGTTTAGTAAACAATCAATCAACCCTATAAAATTGTTACCTTAAACATTAAACATCAAACAATAAACATTCCCCACCTCCTTGTGGTTCGACCCTGACTTTCACTATCTATTGTTAAAGTTAGGAATTATAAATTTATCTTTGGTACCCTCAACGACGGGCATCATCATCCCACTGGGTTCGGAAGGTAGGGTCGTCCATGAAGCATTGGTGCCCTTGGGAGGAACTCCCGGCACCTTGGTCTTGGGTAGTGGGCTTGGGCCTTAGAGCGCGAGCCTCATCCTCAGAGTCGGGGTCGGTGTGATATTGTATCACACCCTCCCCTATGGCATAGAAAGTAATGTCCCAATACCCTTGATGATCGTTGTCATCCTTAAACCGTTTCCTATACTCCCCCGAACGAAGTGGCATCCCCCAATTAGTTTGGTCAGAAATGGAAGTCCAAGCGGTGTTAGGCACCACCATGGCCCCAAGGTCCGTTATGTGACAAAGGCTAAGGTTATTATCTTTAAACAACATCCTAAGATAAACCCCACTCAACAAATTACGGTCACAAAAACGGGGAAGGTCCGAAAGGTCATGGTTTAGTGCACGGGCTATCATAGTCACCACCCCCCCCCCCCCACAAGCAATATGCGCCGGAAGGGTATCCGCAATCTTCTCAAAATGGCTTGCTAAAGCCGATGGTAAGTCAATTCTAGCATGAGTGCGGTAAAGAGCTTGGTGGAGAAGCTCAAGGGTTAGGGCGCCTACATTATAATGGGTCTCTTTTGAGGGGAAAAGGGAGTTGGAGAGGATCCTAGCAAAGTACCGGATTGCCGGGTTCCTCAAACTCCGGTTGTACTCTTTTCCCGCCACAAAAGGTGTGCGAAGGCAAGTCAATTTCTTCCACAATTGCTCCCGTATCTCTCTATAGCCGCCCCCCTTTGAAGGCTTATGACTCCCTTCTATCACCGTTGGTAAACCAAGTAACGCACCAAACTGGGGAATGGTCAAATTGTGTCTAGTCCCCCTAAGTTGGAATGAGCAATAAGGGGTAGAAGAACTCAAGTCGGATTTCCACGTAGCGAGGAACTCGCTAGTGAGCCCGACATAGGTATAATCATTTGACTCATAAAATGCTCGGATTCCTATGGTTTCACAAAGGGTCCGAACATCCTCTTCTATACCCAATTCCCTCATTGCTACCGGGTCCGCCCACCTAGTAGTTTCCCACCCCTTCTTCGCCACCTTTTCAAATTTGTCTAATTCAGATCTTTTTGGGAAACCTACTTGCCTCACTTCATCATAAAATCTAAAAGTCGAATAGGGCACAGTAGGAATAAAAGATGAAGAAGAAGATGATGGTGGGCATACCACTGCTAGAGGCATAGGGTTACTCCTTTGACGTTTCGACATTCCGATGCTTGCCTTGAAAAACGTAAATACTCCAAAAATATGCAAAAAGAACAATTAAATTCGGAAATAGGTAAAGTAAATCAAATAATACGAAATTACTTGCTCAAAAATGGTGAAACACCAACTTACCAAACCCTCCTTTAATGGTATAATGCAAACTATGGAGAAAATAAAGAAAGTATTACCTAGAGAATGTAGATCGGGACTAGAGCAGAACGGTTGCGAAGTCGGAATCGAAAAAGATTGAGAAATGAAGGAGTAATGGGGATTAAAGGGTGTCGAAAATTTGAAGCTTAAGGGTGCTCTTGAGGTTGTTGGGGCGTTGGAAAAAAAAGAAAGAACAAACAATTGAAAAAGAAAGCTGAAAAAAAATCGATTTGCGCGTGAAACTGGGTCTGTCCGGTGTAGCGAACACCGGCCGTGCCCTGTCTACGCCGGATGGACCCAAGTTACTCCGGACGTTGTTAAAATTCAATTTTTTTTCGAAATTTTCTCTTTATCCGGCGTTGCAACCCCCAAGTCGGGTGTAGGAACACCCGACTGCCTCTTTTACACCTAACTTCAAAATTTTCCATGGGTGTAACTCTCCCAGTCAGGTGTTCCAACACCCGACTTGGCCAAGTTACACCCGGAAGCACCCAAATACCTTTAAAAACACAATAAAACCATAAAAAATAACCCCAAGTCCAAAATTTCTCATCTTTTTCGTCCCGAATCGACTCAACCACTCCGAAAAATACCTCCGAAAATACCAAAAATCCAAAAGTAGCTCCGATTCCTACAAAAAAAACAAAAAGACATGGGTTGCCTCCCAAGAAGCGCCTTTGTTTAACGTCGTTGGCTCGACCAAAGTCAATTAAAATGCCAAAGGGCCGAATGTAAAACAATATTCACAAAATCACCAAATCGACAAGATAAAAACATCACAAAAGTTCAAGAAAGCCATATGGGCTGAATGTTACACAACCAAATGAGTTTGAAATTAGATGATGAGATTTGTTTGGAAAGAGGCTACCTCCCTTGTAAATGGTGTCCCGGCTATGTAGTGCTTAAGGCGGTTACCATTTACCTCGAAAATCTCCTCTCCACTTTTGATTTCAACCGCTCCATAAGGAAAGACACGGGTCACAATAAATGGTCCCGACCACTTTGATCTCAGTTTCCCCGCAAACAATTTAAATCTCGAATTAAATAGGAGAACAAGGTCCCCTTCTTTAAACTCCCTCCGGATGATGGCCTTATCATGAAATCGCTTTGTCTTCTCTTTGTAGAGCCTAGAACTTTCGTAGGCTTCTAAACGGAACTCTTCAAGTTCATTAATATCAAGGAGCCTCTTCTCCCCCGCACTCTTCAAATCAAAGTTTAATTGCCGAATAGCCCAATGGGCTCTATATTCCATTTCAACCGGAAGATGGCACGACTTTCCATACACCAATCGGTACGGTGAAGCCCCGATCGGTGTTTTAAAAGCCGTGCGATAAGCCCACAATGCATCATGAAGCTTGATGGCCCAATCCTTCCTAGATCGACTCACCGTTTTCTCTAAGATAACTTTGAACTCTCGGTTAGAAATTTCGGCTTGACCGTTGGCTTGGGGGTGATAGGCAAGGGTTCGCCTATGTTGCACCCCATGCTTCTTGAGAAGGGCATCTAAAGTCCGCTCCTTGAAGTGACTACCTCTATCACTTATTAAGATCCTCGGTACTCCAAACCTTGGGAAAATGATAGTTTGCAAGAGTTTAGTGACGGACTTTGCATCACAAGTCTTGGTTGGAATTGCCTCTACCCACTTGCTTACATAATCCACCGCCACAAGGATGTATTCATTCCCATAGGAGGATGGGAAAGGACCTTGGTAGTCTATGCCCCATACATCAAAGACTTCCACCTCTAGAATGAAGTTCATTGGCATCTCGTGCCTCCTTGTTATGTTACCACTTCTTTGACATTTGTCACAACCCTTCACGTGTAAGGCAACATCATGAAACAATGTTGGCCAATAAAAACCGCATTGAAGAATTCTTGAAGCGGTCTTCCTTGCACTTCCATGCCCTCCACTTGGCATACCATGACAATGATTAATAATTGACTCAACCTCTTCATTGGGGATACACCTTCGGATCATCCCGTCGGCACATGACTTGTAGAGACAAGGGTCCTCCCAAAAGAATTGCTTGATGTCATGGAAAAACTTCTTCTTCTTGTGTGAGTCATACCCATAAGGAATGATTCCCGAAACCAAAAAGTTGACGTGGTCGGCAAACCACGGGGTTTCTCCTAAGTACAATGCTAGCAAGTAATCATCGGGTAGGGAATCATCTATAGGGAGTCCATCCTCCACATTTTCATTCAATAGCCGAGAGAGGTGGTCCGCCACAACGTTCTCCACACCTCTCTTATCCCTAATCTCGATATCGAACTCTTGAAGTAACAAGATCCACCTAATCAATCTTGGCTTGGTCTCTTTCTTGAGAAGCAAATGCTTCAAAGCCGCATGATCGGTGTGGACTATAACCTTTGCTCCTACCAAATATGTCCGGAATTTTTCCATAGCGAAAACTACCGCTAGGAGCTCTTTCTCGGTGGTAGAGTAGTTCACTTGAGTGTCATCTAGAGTCTTGCTTGCATAGTGTATAGCATTGACTTTTCCATCTTTCTTTTGCCCCAAGACCGCCCCCAAGGCTTGGTCATTAGCATCACACATAAGCTCGAATGGCAAACTCCAATCCGGAGGTTGGATGATGGGAGCACTCGTCAATGCTTTCTTCAACCTATCAAAGGAGTCAAGACAACGATTAGAAAAGTCAAAAGGAGTGTCCTTAGCTAATAGTTCGGTCAAAGGCCTAGCTATCTTGGAGAAATCCTTGATGAAACGGCGATAAAACCCCGCATGACCAAGGAAACTCCTCACCTCTTTGACATTGGTTGGGGGAGGGAGGCTCTCAATGACCTCAACTTTAGCCTTGTCTACTTCTATTCCACGATTTGACACCAAATGCCCCAAGACTACCCCTTCTTGCACCATAAAATGGCACTTTTCCCAATTCAACACCAAATGAGTTTCCTCACATTTCTTCAACACTTTCTCCAAATTTGTTAAGCAAAGGTCAAAAGATTTTCCCACAACGGAGAAATCATCCATAAAAACTTTCATCTCTTGCTCAACAAAATCGGAGAAAATGGACATCATACAACGTTGGAAAGTGGAAGGGGCATTACATAGTCCGAATGGCATTCTCCTATATGCAAAAGTGCCGAAAGGGCAAGTAAAGGTGGTTTTCTCTTGGTCATTAGGGTGAATTGGGATTTGGAAAAACCCCGAATAACCATCAAGAAAACAAAAGAAATTATGTTGGGCAAGACACTCTAGCATTTGATCCATAAACGGGAGAGGGTAGTGGTCTTTCCGGGTCGATTTGTTCAACCTCCTATAATCCACACACATACGCCACCCGGTTACCGTTCTTGTGGGTATTAGCTCATTCTTGTCATTCTTGACCACCGACATCCCTCCTTTCTTTGGCACGACATGTACCGGACTCACCCATTTGCTATCCGAGATGGGATAGATGATTCCCGCATCGTAAAGCTTCAACACCTCCTTCCTAACCACCTCCTTCCAAAAACTTGATAGCTTTAAAGATTGTCTCGCAAGTGTACGAATAGTCGTAGCAAATATCGAGGGTCGGTCCACAGGGAGTAGTTTGTTGAGTACCTATTGTTCTACCTTTATGCTTAGCTAAGTCGAGCAAATATTGAGTTTGTTTAAAACTAAGGAGCTATACTAATAACTTAAAGTAAACAAAAACTAAGGAAAACAAACTAGATTAAGAATAAAACGGTTTACTCAAATTAAGAAGGGACTAGGAGGTGATTCAACCATTTCACATGTGACTTCCCTTAATAGATACTTGTTCGGTTGTTTTAGGTAACGGGGTTGAGAGGTGACTCCTCTAATTCGTACCAAGACTCCCTCTCGAGCTCACTAGGTATCACTAGAATTGCCTCCCAATACCTCTCTCGGGTTCATGAGTCGGACTACTCCGGGTTCTAGGATTAAGACGACTAAGGTTGGCCAAACCCCAACCCCCTCTTTCCTAGGCCGAAGGATCAAAACAAGTCAAATCCCGGTCTTCCCACTTCCTCTCTCGAGGACCGCTTTCTAACCGAATACCAAGGGTACCCAAACCAAATTCCCCCTCTCGGGTTCAATCTAGGTCGATAACTAGCTTAACTAGGGTGGTCAACTTCTAACCTAATCGATTCTCATCGATGGTCAAGGGTTAAAAGGTCTCCCGATTCAAAAACCCCAAGTCAAACAATAAACAAGTCAAACCCCTTGATAAACCTCAACACCTTTATCTTTTACAACCCAACATAATACCCATTTTAAGAAGTCAACATGCTTTAAGGTCAAATCACCCCCTAGAAGAGGGTCTACTCACTAATCATGTTTAGGGATTCGAGACTAAATAATAAAGGCGATCTAATGATGACAAACATGTTTTTGATAATTATAGATGCTAATAACATATGATCAAGCAATTAAAACTAAGTTATAAGAACAACTAGCAAAAGAAGATGTGATATGAGAAGAACAAAAATTGAATTAAAACAACTAAATAGATTGAAACAGAGATCAAGGAAAAGATTATAATACCAAAAGATCAAGAACAAGGATGATCTGAAAACGGATGAACAATTTCCTTAAGAAACCCAAACCCTAGAAACTTGCTTCTACTTAAAAATTCTAAGGTAAAATGAAAAAGATCTTCTAAGCTTCAAGTGTGTTGTGTATGTTACAAAATATCTGAAAAATAGAGTATATATACAAAGGCTTAAGTGGGGGTGAAAGCCCACTTAAGAAAGACGAAATAACACAGAAATAGGGCCCATCCTGTGTAGCGAACACCGGCCGCCCCTTAGCTACACCGGATGGGGGTTAGCTACACTCGGCTTCCTTGTTTTGTCTTGTTCTTCGTTACTCTTGGGTGTAGCTTGGACAAGTTAGGTGTAGGAACACCTGACTGCCTGAGTTACACCTGACTTTGATTTTTCGGTGGGTGTAGGAACACCCCACTGCCCGAGTTACACCCGACTTTGGGCTAGGAACACCCAGAAAGGTTTAAAACTCGGTTTCTCGACTTGTAGGCTTCCCGACACTTCCGTAAAGACCCCGAAACACCTATAACAACGCAACGATGCTACAAAAACATAGAATTCGCATGAAAATAGCATGTAATGTTATTTAAGGATAAAAAGGGGATAAATACGGGAGAACCGATATGAAAATTAGACAAAGTAGAGGGAAATAGTGATGAGAAATAGGTCGATAACGTAGTTATCAGTGCCCTTTGTCGTCTTGCTCCTTGTCTATCCATCCTACAAAATTAGCATACAAAGAATTACAAACCCAATTGCAATCAAAATAAACCTGAAATTACCCAAACCCTAATCCCTAATTCGAACTTTTCGAATTTGGGAGTAAAATTAGGTAAAGCAAGTTGTAAATGATTATGAATTTAAATTATAAGTAGCTAATAGAAGGATTAAAGCAAGAAATAACAAACAAATAACTACAATTCCTTATGGCGAAATTTTCGACCAAACCCTAACCCCTAATTCGAAATTTTCGAATTTTTGACTTGAATTTGATGAATGAAGGTGTTATCGACTAGGAATTGTAATTATAAGTAAGTATAAGAGTGATTTGTAGCAAGAAACAACAATTTAAGGCATCAAATTAGCATAAACACACCAAACCCTAACTTTTCTTAAAATGAATAAAATATGAAAATTAGAGTGAAAAAAAAGAAATTACCTCCAAGAAAGTTGTTAGAATCTAGCAAAGATGTGATGTTGATGATGAATTAGTGAACAATGAAGCACAAAGGGGATTTAGGGATGAAAAAAAATGAAGAGAAAGGGGAAGGGGTGCGAAAATATTGAAGAAGATATGAAGAATGAATTAACTTTGGGGAAACTAAGCTGAAGAAGAAGAAAATCCGGTCCCCGGCAACGGCGCCAAAACTGATAAGGCTAAAGTCGTATCACCTTAATCAAAGTAAAACTATCTCAATACTAAGAGAATAGCTAGTGGTAAGACAGATATCGAATCCATAGGGAGGCGGTAATAAACGGTTTGCTAATGGTAATTAAGTCTAAAAGTAACAGTTTTATGGGGGTTTTGGTTTGTTTGTTTTAACTAATAACTAAAAACAATTGAAATAAATGATGTGTAACAGAGATATTAAAAGTCTAGGAATTCCGGGTCACCAAGTATATTTTATTGGGATTCTTAATTAATCACTAGTTCAATCGGATTATTCAAGGTCACAAGATTGGTTAATACTATTGTGTTCTTTAGGTCAAAAACTAACATGCGATCCCTATTATTAGAATCAACCTATTTGATTATCGCAGCCTATATCAATTCTAACCCAATCGGTGAAAGAACTAATTTGCTACACTAATTATCAATTCAGGCCTAAATCAATTAATTAGAATAAGAACAATAATCAAACAACAATCCTTGTGATTTTACCAACAATCAATTAACATTCCCTTCTTAATATACTTGGATCCCCTTCATCCTAGATTAAGAAATTAGCTATACATATTGAATCTAATAACAATAACAATAAAGAGGATTGAAAACATGATTGAAGATGATAAATAACAACAAGGAATAAAAAGCATAAAAACTTGAATGAATTAAATTGAACAAGAAAGATGAATACCGTAATAATTAGCAAGGAAAGATTAAGAACAAAGTATGAATTAATCCGGAAAATGATGATGAGAAAAGTTAGATCTAAAGTAGTGTGTAAAATAATTGGTAGTAAAACTAGGTTATCGAACCCTTATTTATAAAAAATAAAGAAAGTCGAAATAAGGAAAAAGCGGAAATAAAATCCTGCGATGGGTTCCTCGATCGAGGACGTCACTCCCTCGATCGAGGGTCTTCGTCAAATGGCCTTATTCAGCTCTTTTCTTCCTTGATTCTTCTCCAAACTTCCTAGAATCTCTTGGGATCCTCTTGTACTCCGCCTTGTCGACTCTCGCGATGCCTTAGTACACCAACTTGTCCCGCAAATGCACTCATCTTGCATTAAAACATAAAAAGGCGGAAGTATCGACAATCTCACTGAAACGACATATAAAATGTCATATAATATCACAAACCGTCTCAAAAACATCTGAGGGGAAGCATAAAAGTGTATGTAAATATGACTCATCACTTTCCAAAAACATTATTTCTGTTGCAATGTTAGACATTTATGGATATAATTTTTCCATTAAAGACAATTGTGGTGTGATTTCTAAGAATGACATGGTAGTTGGCCGTGCCAATTCAATTAATGGAATCTATGTTTTGGAAACTTCCGACTCGTCTAATAATGTTTACAACGTTAATAACAAAAGGATTAAAACAAGTGATCCAAATGAATCGTATGTTTGGCATTGTCGACTTGGTCACATAAATGAAAATCGCATTAAAAGATTGGTAAAGACCAATATAATTAAACCATTCGAATATGAATCTTATGGTACATGCGAAGCTTGCCTTCTAGGAAAGATGACTCGTAACCCCTTTAGTGGTAAAGGGACACGAGCCAGTGAGTTATTGGGACTAATACATACGGATGTATGCGGACCACTATCAATCACCGCTAGAGGCAATTATGACTATTTCATCACCTTCACCGATGATTTAAGTAGGTATGGGTATATCTACTTAATGAAATATAAGAGTGAAGCTTTTAAGAAATTTAAAGAATTTCAGAATGAAGTAGATAACCAACTCGAAAGAAAGATTAAAACATTACGATCCGATAGTGGTGGTGAATATCTTAGCAATGAATTTGATTCACATCTGAAAGAATGTGGCATTGTGTCACAACTTTCACCTCCAGGAACACCACAACTTAATGGTGTGGCAGAAAGGAGGAATCGAACCTTATTGGATATGGTTCGATCAATGATGAGCCAAACTGATTTACCTAATTCATTTTGGGGATTTGCGATCCTCACAGCCATCAAATCGTTGAACAATAGTCCAACGAAAGCGACCGATAAGACTCCATATGAGATGTGGAAAGGAAAGGTTCCTAACTTATCCTATATGAAGATATGGGGATGCGATGCTTATGTCAAGTCTAAGAACGATGACAAACTCGCACCAAGATCCGAAAAATGCATATTTGTTGGTTATCCAACCACCTCACGTGGCTACCACTTCTACAAACCTCATGAAAACAAAGTGTTTGTGTCTTCTGAGGCCGTCTTCTTAGAAAAGGAGTTTATTTCTAAGAGACAGAGTGGGAGAAATTTTGAACTTAATGAAGTTCGAGAAGTTCAAGAGCCACAAACTGAAGCTGAGACAGATGAAGATGTCCTTCTTCATCCGCTTCGATACCTATTCCACCTAGGAGGTCGAGTAGGGTCCCACATCAACCTGATAGGTATGTTGGACTAATTGAGGAAGATGGTAGCCTAGACGTATTACTTTTGGAAAGTGATGAGCCTACCACTTACAAAGCTGCAATCTCTAGTCCCGACTCCGCCAAATGGCAAGAGGCCATGGTATCCGAGATGGATTCTATGCATCAAAACCAAGTATGGGACTTGGTGGACTTGACTAAGGAGATGAGACCTCTCCAATGCAAGTGGATCTTCAAAGTAAAGAATGGCATAGAAGGACATGATGATGTCTATAAAGCTAGGCTAGTAGCTAAGGGGTTTTCCCAAGTTCAAGGTCTTCATTATGATGAAACCTTCGCTCCGGTAGCCATGCTTAGATCCATTAGGATAATATTAGCGATTGCCGCATTTCATGACTATGAAGTGTGGCAAATGGACGTCAAAACCGCCTTCTTAAATGGGCATTTAAAGGAGGATGTGTATATGATACAACCTGAGGGTTTTGAAGATCCTAAGAATCCTAACAAGGTATGCAAGCTTAAGAGATCCATCTATGGTCTTAAGCAAGCATCAAGGAGTTGGAATCATCGCTTCAATGAAGTCATAAAAGAAAATGGTTTCACTCGAAGTGTCGAGGAACCTTGTCTATACATGAAATTCAGTGGGAGCAATGTTGTATTCCTAATCTTGTATGTGGATGACATACTACTCATTGGAAATGATGTTCCAATGCTTTCATCAGTAAAAGGATGGTTAGGTAACCATTTTCAGATGAAAGATCTAGGAAATGCACAATGCATATTAGGTATCCGGATCTATAGAGATAGATCCAAAAGGATATTGGCCCTAAGTCAAGAACCTTATATCGATAAGATTCTTTGACGGTTCAACATGGGAAATTCCAAGAGAGGGTTTATCCCCATGGGAAGTGGAATTATATTGAAGAAGTCTCAATCACCCACAGAGCCCAAGGATGTTGAACGCATGAAAATGATCCCTTATGCTTCCGCCGTGGGATCTATCATGTACGCCATGATATGCACTCGTCTTGATGTCTCGTATGCTTTGAGCATGACTAGTAGATATCAAGCAAATCCAGGTGAAAGTCACTGGATTGCAGTCAAGAACATCCTTAAGTACTTGAGAAGAACTAAGGATTCATACTTAGTGTTTGGAGGGGAAGAAGATTTGTGTGTAAAGGGTTACACAGATGCAAGCTTCCAAACAGATAAAGACGATTTTAAATCCCAGGCTGGATTTGTCTTTATCTTGAATGGTGGTGCCATTAGTTGGAAGAGCTTCAAAGAACCAGTCGTTGCGGATTCTACAACGGAAGCAGAGTACATTGCAGCATCAGAAGCTGCTAAGGAGGCAGTATGGATAAGGCAATTTATTGAGGGACTAAGGGTAGTTCCAAATGCTGAAGATCCTATCACCCTGTACTGTGATAACAGTGGTGCTGTCTTTCAGGCTAAGGAGCCGAAGTCTAGTAATAAGTCTAGACATGTACCTAGAAAATATCATGTAATTCGGGATTTCATTGATAGGAAGGAAATAGCGATTTGTAAGGTTGGGACAGACGATAATGTGGCTGATCCTTTAACCAAACCCTTGTCGCAAGCTAAGCATGATTCTCATGCTCGTTCTATGGGTCTTAAGAGTTTACCCAATGTGTAACCGATTATGAGATATGAAATGAAAAATGTTGTTTTTACGTTCATATAAGATAATCTTGTTCATCATTTAAAGTTTTATATAACTTATATTCGTATGCTTTGTTAAATCCAAACAGGATTGTAGGACAATTGCTGAACCCTGTCAAAGTGACTAGATTGTGATGCCCCTAGCCGCTTATATGAGGTGACGTCTCGAAGCGACTAGATTGTGATGCGATTGATGGTGAGTTCTGACACCATAGAGTCATGAGGGATGACTAGTCGATCACATAGACAAACTGTAAAGTACACTTGTGTCGGGCAGTGACCGCTTATAGAGTTCTTTAGAATTCAATGGAGCCTGGTCGTGGCAAGAGCTGCTATATATATTCTTATGAGTCGATTCTTTGACTAGAGACTGGTTGCTCTAGAAGTGACATTATTCAGAATGACTTTAATTTATGTTCTACGATCTTCCGTAAAAGGGGTCAAATGGACATATTTTGGGTCACAATGGACGATGTTAGCCAAGGAGAACAGTTGGAAAGGAATTGTTCTGCCCCTTGTCAGGGTTATCTTAAATCTCAAGGCCACTCGAGGAGTAGTGAACTGGAAATGCGTGGCCACGCTCGGAGACTATCTATGGTAGATAATTCCGGTCTATCAGTTACACTCCATATCGAGAAAAACCACTATTGATTTGATCACGTGCAAGTACGACCTGTAAGACACCTTGCATTGAGTGGGAGATGATGTAATAGAACAAGAGAATCGGTGATACACACTTGTGAGGACAAGTGGGAGATTGTTGGAGTAAGTGTCCTCGACAATAAGGTGATCACGTCAATTATATATTAAATTGAAAAATCTCTATAAAAGAATATTCATGGGATGATTCTTTATCATAAGTCAACTGGTCAACATTAATCGGTAATGATTGACTTGCTAGAGTTTGACATTACTGTCGTAATAACGGGGGTGACCAGTTGATCCCTTTAGGTCACACCTTTAGGACAACTCTCTCAATAATAAATGAAATAACTGTATATCGATACGAGTTAGATCATTTCTAGATTATGAATAAAATAAGGAGAAAATTTATAATGGGATTATAAATTGTTTTAGTGATCGAAATGTCGTCACTATCATTTATATGTTTATGAAACATTATTAAATTTGAATGAGTTATTTTAACTACAATTGTTGTAGTTATAAAATTACAATTAAATAACTATAAGTAATTATTGAATTACTTCTAAATTTACGATAGAGAGTTTAAGAGTTAAACTAAATATTACGTAAATTGAAATGTCCTAACAATGTCACGTATGGGTCATATTTAGACCGTGTGATATGTCACACACTCACAACATACATATTAGTAGGAACATTGTGAGGACATGTAATTAATTGTAAGAATAAGTATGGGAACATTTGTGAGAATTGAGAAGAAATTGATTGGGCACTCTACCCATGTTGTTTCGGCCGAACCCAAGGAGAGAACAAAAGAAGTTTTGTTCCCTCATTTTTGCTTATCACATATTCATTCATCAAGGTATTAGGGTTTTTGTTTTAGAGAGAACAAAAGAAAGAAAGAAAAATAATTCCTATTTTCTAACCCTAAAAACCGTGTGCCTCCTTACACTATCTAGAGATTTTGTGTGTTGATTCTAGCACAATAACATACAAATAGTTGAGACTAGTGTGTCTTGGTGTTCATCTTTTGGAGGCCATCTCTTTGAGGGTTCAAGGAGGATCATCCGTGTGATAAGCTCAAGAACAAGTGAAGTAGGTGACTTCACTTGTGCCCTAAACTTGCCGAGAATATCAATGTAAGGGAGCTCATTCTTCCTCCTTAATCTCGACATATTCACTTAGTTAAGCATGCATAAGTTCCTTATTATAAGATAATATAAATTAATATGACTAAATAGGTATTTGAACCTAACAAAGAAAGCCCATTCGATCCTATCATACGCTTTTGCCATATCCAAATTAATAGCCATATATCCCTCACCCGACCGAGTGCTCTTCATATAGTGAAAAAGCTCAAACGCAATCAACACATTATCCGAAATTAACCGCCCGGGCGTAAATGCACTCTGATTAATTGAAACAATTTCGCCCAGGAAGCATTTGAGCCGGTTTGCAAGCACTTTCGAAACAACTTTATAGGCTACATTACACAAGTTAATGGGTCGATAATCTTGGATTTTATCCGGGGCTTTCTTCTTCGGAATCAAAACAATATTGGTTTTGTTTAAATCCCGAACCGATCTCTCTCCTCTCAGAACCGCAAGCACCGTATTGACCACAACAGGCGCCACATCACTCCAGTAAGTATGAAAGAATAGAGCATTCATTATTCCATCGGGACCGGGAGCTTTCAATGGATGCATTTGTTGAAGCGCATCCACGATTTCCGCTTCGGTATACTCTTTACGAAGGCCTTCATTCATATCCCCAGTAACCCGCCCTTCCATACCCATTAAAACATCCTAAAAATGAGTTGGATTAGAAGATGTAAACAAACCTTGGAAATAAGAGGTAGCCACGACAGCAATTTCGGAATCTCGGGTTTTAACAGCCCCATTTTCATCCTTAAGCATAGTACGTGTTCTTGCTTTTACGTTCATTAACTCGGGAATGAAAACATTTCGTATTCCGGTCCCCATCTTTAAGCCATAGAGCCCTCGAACGCTGTCTCCGATATTGTTCCTCTTGCTTTCGAAGACTGTCAAGTTCCGCAACTACCTGTTTCTTCCGTCCCACATTAGCCTCCGAGCGTGCACTCCCATTAAGTTTCTCCAGCTGCTTGCGTTTTTGTTCCATACTCCGGCGAATTTTATTAATATTTGTGCCTTTCCAAGCTCGAATTTCACCCGTGCACGCTTGGAGTAACCCAGCAAGATCCCCCCTCCCCATAGCCACCCCCTCACCACGGCCTCCCTACACTCCTTCTACTCTGTCCAAATTTGTTCGAACCTGAAAACCCGCCTCCTCAGACCTTCCATAGTAGGCCGATTCAGGACCAGTTTCAACGGGGCATGGTCCGACCATTCCCTTGCCAAATAGAAAAGCTTAGCAAACGGAAATAAATCCAACCAAAGACTCGTTCCCATCGCTCTGTCTGTCATACTCTGA
This sequence comes from Silene conica, assembly GCA_029255685.2. Lineage (NCBI taxonomy): Eukaryota > Viridiplantae > Streptophyta > Magnoliopsida > Caryophyllales > Caryophyllaceae > Silene > Silene conica. The sequence continues at coordinate 85,925,959 of CM055314.2, forward strand.
CGGTTCGCATCCTCACTCTGCCCGTTATCAAATGAGTAATTGTAACCTTCCCAGGATATATCCCGACGCGAAGACCACATTCATCGACGGTCGCCTTGAAGTTATTCATCTGCCATTGCGGGCGACTGTCTCTTCTCATCTCCGTTGAATAGAGAATCTCGTTAAAATCACCAATACAAACCCACGGTATCGAGTCCTGGCGATGCAGAGTACGGAGAAGCTCCCACGATAAATATCGCTCCCCAACGGCTAGCCAACCATAAAAACCCGTAATTCGCCATTCCCCAACTGAGTCTCGAATAGTTAAATCCATATGATGGACCAATGCCGATCGAAACACACAATCAACCTCCTTTCTCCAAAGAAAAGCTAAACCCCCCAAACGCCCCATACTGTCAACCTCCATCCCGAAATAGCCATCCAATTTCTCTTTCACGTGTCTCATCTCACGACCACTAAGTTTCGTTTCACAAAGAAAAATAATGGTCGGGGCTTCCCTCCGAATTAAATCCCGGAGGGCAATTACCGTGTCAGGGTTGCCCAAGCCCCGACAGTTGAGACTTAGGATACTCATTGGTCCCGGCGGCGTTAACCTCCGTCAACCACCGCCTCAGGTATCAAGACGCCCACGTCTTCGCACCGTTGCACCTTCTTACCACCCTCAACCCCATGTTCCCCTTCTCTCACCCTTTTCCGCCCTCCCTTAACCGTAACCAGAGACCCACTTGTCCTTCCCTCCCCGCCGCTATTATTTCCTTCTCTAGCCCACCTCTTCCAACTCCTCCCTTGCCAGCCCTGCCCTTTACCTCCCTTGCCCATCCCCGAACCTCCTGGTTCAGCTTCGCTCGCATCTCCCCTACCATCCTCATCAAGCATCGCCACATCCTCCAAATTTTTATCCCACGATAACCCCTCCCCAGGTCGTCATGTTCCTTCCCCTCCTCTCCACCACCTCCCCCCTCAAGCAGCCCCTGGTAAGCATGCCCTCCCAACTCTACGCCAATACTCGTTGGCATCAACTCCCTCTCGACCTCTTCCACTTGAGCACTAGCACCCCCATACTTCTTATGTTTTAGGTTCAGAGCAATGGCTTTGAGCTTCGCTATCATATTGGATATTTCGTCCGCATTTTGATCCTCTGAAGCCGCATCAAACTGAGCATTCAAGTCCCTGGCATTTCTACTAGGACTCATCTTCACTGTTTTCACAACTTTCCAGGGGGACGCACGTAACCAGTCACCGTAGGGCAAATCCCCATCATCCTCATAAGTCTCATTCTCACATTCCTTCTCCCCGTGGCCTATCAAACCACACCCATAAAAATACGTGGGAAGTCGTTCGTATTTTACATCAAAATCTGTGGTAGCACATCTTTCATCTTGATCGAAATTTTCGATTTTAGCGGCGACCTTACGTCATGGAGATATCTGATCCGAATTGCTCGGTCAAGTTCGACGTTGGGTCCAGTCTCGACACTTATAAACGACCCCAGACAGTCCCCTAATCTTTGGGCATTCGCTAAACTTTTACAACCGACTATGGACAAATCGTAAACCCTAGCCCATATTGGGCATCTGAACAGAGAAACATCCGTGAACTTACCCGTAATATTAGGCTCATCGAAGCACCATATGAACTTCTCGAAATGCCACGGTTGCCCTTCCAAAACCCTAGCTTTGTCGCGCTCATCCCCAAACCTGAAGACGAAAGTTTTCTCCCTTGCGTCAACAACATTGCCGATAATAGGTTTACTCGAGAACCAGAGTTTGATCATGGAATCAATAGCCGCCTTCACGTTGATAGCCCGGGATGCCCATAGTTTCCCGACGAGAATCAGCGAGGGTGTTACTTCTCCTTCGCCCCCCTCGTCATCCCACTCCAACACCTGCCCTCTCCCCTCGTCTTCCGGATACATCAACCCTTTTCCCATTCCGATGGAGACCCCGTATCGAACTATCCATTAGCACTTGCAAAGAAAGACAACAAACAAACCAACGAAAACAAAACGCAACGAACCCACAAGAAATCTCGTGAGAAAAGCCTCGAAAACGAGGAAGAAACCAAAAAAAAACTGTATATTTTTTGGACGAAAACCTAAGAGAAACCCTAGGACGACGGTTTTTTTTATTAGGATATATTTAACTTTAGATACCTTCTTTAATCAAATAAGATGTTTGTCAAATGCGTCCAAATATTCAAAAAAAAGGTACCTGAAATTTTGGTCAAATCAGTTACCTGAAATGACTTGCCAAACGGAGTCTAAATATAGATATTGAATACTAATTCATTAGACCGTTCCCAAGCAACAAGTCAATTTAATCGAGTCAATTGCATATTAGGCCTTAATCTTCCCTTATTGACCTTGACCCACTCAAACCCTCTCAAGCAGAAAGTCATGACCTAAGTCATAAACCCTCCCAAACAACCACTTTTTTTATTTTATTTTTTTTTTCTTAAATGCTTAGAACCAATTACAACATGCCACATATTAGATGGATTGTTGGGTCAATTTACTTCAAATTGGGTCGATTTGTGACTCAAATCGACTTGACTCAATTCTAATCTATTTCTTAATTACAATTAAATTGACTTGGCTCCCTATCGACCTTGCTTGGGGATGGTCTTAGGAAGCAAATATTATCAAGTAGCATATCACTTGGACATGAAATTTAAGCGAGAGTATTTAGAAATGTGTTAATATTTTAGTACATAGGAGATTGTGAAGGGGCGTTTGGTTGGGGGCGTAACCCGCTAATTACCAAGCACTTTTACTAATCTACTAAATGGGCGTTTGGTTGGGGGTTATAAGAAAGGGTAAGGGAAATAAAGTTATTCATTCCCTTTGTTGGTGTTTGTTTGACACAAACAAAGGGAATGAAACTCTCTTCCTTACCCCTCAATCCATCTAATTCTTTACCCTCGCGCGTCCCCTAGGGTATGAGATTTTATTACCCTTGTTACCCTTCAATTACTTTCTTCATCTATCACTACATTTGCAACTACCACCACAATAGCGACCACCAAACCACCATCATGACGCCGCCGCCGCCACCTCACCACCCCTACCGCCGCCACAGTTATGACACGCCCATCGCCACCACCATGACTCCCCCACCACTTTCACCATCGTGACCACCGCCGCCACCACCGCCACCGCCATCGCCACCACCATGATATCTCTACCACCACCATCGCCATGACACCCCCATCATCATCATCGTCGTGACCGTCGCCGCCGCCACCACCGCCATATCACCCCACCACCCTCACCGCCGCCAGTAGATAAGTGGTTGTTTGTGGTGGTGTGTTAGTGGTAGGAGTGAGTGTGAGTTGACCATTATTAGTTCACTTTCTTGGTGTAACCAAACAACCAATTAAGTTTTAGATAATCTCTTTCCTTCCCCCTCGTACCCTTTCTTATTTCCTTTTCATTTCCCTTTCTCTAACCAAACGCCCCCTAATTGAAATATACGGTCATACTTGTTAATTCAATCTGTAATTTATAACCTACTTGATCAATCTTCTTATGCTAATATTAATCTGCTAAGTAACTAACATGATCTATTTATAGCTTATTTAGGTCGAACACTTCGTTTACATGTGTGCGGCCTATGTCTCTTAGATAATGCAATCAAAGAAATTCCACAATTTGCTTTTGGTCTTGATAAAGATGTTGGGAAAAGTGTCCTCAACAATAGTGCGATCACGTCAGTAAAATATAAAGTACTGATAAATCTACAATAAGAATACTCATGGGATGATCCTTTTCATATAGTCGACTGATCAACATTAATCGGTAATGATTGGCTTACTAGAGTTTAACATTACTGTCGTATGGACGGTGGTGATCAGTCGATCCCTTTAGGTCACACCTTTAGGACAACTCTCTTAATAAGAAAACGATATGGTCGTATATGATTCGAGTCATATCAATCCTAGTTTATATCGAGTTTGGAATATATTTATAATATGATTATAAGTTGTAAAATTTTAGTGAATGATATGTCATTACTAAAATTAATATGTTTATGAAACCTTATTTAAGAATGAATTGATAATAGAAATGTTTTAATAATAATGGGATTATTATTTCATGATAATTAAGTTTAAATTAGTTAAACTTATAATGTCCATTTTATATGTGATAAAATGAACATGGTAGTATAGTTTGGACCGTGTGATAGCTCATCACACTTCAAATTACATTGTACATTATTATCTTATGTTTGAATTTTTATAAGTTAAAAATTGTTTATTCAAATATAGATAAATCATGACAAGTGGTGTATTGGTGCCCATGCATAGGGCACCTCAACCTAACCGTCCAAACATACACTCAAATGAGAGTGTTGTGTACACTACCTCTAATTCATTCTTACACAAGATACATGCAAAACATTAGAGAGATTTTTAGAGTGAAAAATACTCTCTTCTTCTAGTTTTTCAGCCGTGTATCACCAAGCTCAATAGAACGATTTTTACATTGTTCATCCACTTAATTATTATAAGATAATAATAGTAATAACTAGGTTATTTGTGTGAGATTCTAGTAAAATCAAACATAAATATTATTAGAGTGTGTCTTGGTGCCTACTCATTGGAGGTATTCTATATTGGGGACTAGGAGGATCATCCTTTGATATAAGCTCAAGAACAATCAAAGAAGGAGTCTTTGATTGTGCCCATTTAGCCGAAACTCAAGCAATGTAAGGACTATTTCATCTTCATATGTTTCGGCCATTAATTTTGTTATGCATGCAATAAGATCCATAAGGTTATGAGTAATAATTAGTAAGACTATCATCATAATATGAGTTTAAAGAAACCCAACAATTGGTATCAGAGCAAATGGTTATTTGCATGCATAATCGGTATTGTTTTTCCGAGTTATTGTAACCTAAATAAAACTACTTATTTCGACTTATATGATAAGACACTCGAAATGTTTTGCATGTGTATATATCCGGTCCTAAAATTGTTTTTAGGTTATATTGATAAATTGTGGAATTTAAAGTTGTTCATTTATATCATTTTTAGTAATTTTAGACGATTTAATTGTTAAAATCGGAAAATTAGACTAAAAATAGATGGTATAAGTTTCTGGCCGTGATCTTCATGTATAATGTCACATGCATATTTTACAAATGGTGTGTAAAATTTTGTACAATATTGAGTTGTATTGCATGCATTACGATTTATATGATAAATGGAGTAATGTTGACATGTTGGTTAAAATTAATTAATTGTCGAAACTAGTTCGAATATTTTAACCATGAAATTTTAACATTGTGATTATTAATGTAATTTTTCCAGAATGTTAAAAATTTCGAAATCCAAATTTAATTAATGTAATTTAATTTGAATTTTTTTTTTCCATATTGATCATGAGATATTGAGGTAAAAAATGAACACATAAATTAATTTTGAATTAATTTTGTCAATGTTAGTGTAGACTAATAATAATCCTAAAATGTGTTAGGAAAGTTAATTTTGATGTAAATACGATTTATATTGAAGTTTATGGCAAGTTTAAAGGTTAAATCATAAATTCCATAAAACCGGATGAGTTAAGACTAATAATATGTATTAGGGCGATTTGGCATTAAAATGAACATATTTAATGTTGATGCATTATATTATTTTGTATAAATGTCATATTTTGTTATATAATTTTGAATTATGTAATTTTCTTAGTATGGCCTTAGTTGTTTAATCGATATTTCCCGCAATGTAAGGGCTATCGATTTGGTTGTAATTAAATGTGATCTCGTATCACTTTATTTTGTAATTTTATTTTATAATGTATAAAATAGATAGAACATTTTGTAAATATTTGTAATTCCGAAATCCTTGAAGACGGTGCCATTTCGGAAAGGAGTTCCGACCGAGACGGAATTCTCTTGGGATGCGTGCCGCTTAGAAGTTCAAGGGACCAAAGGAGTTGGTTTCCGAATTTGTAATTTACATTTGTTTTCTATCTTAGGAAAGGCCATACTAGGAGTTTAAATATGTTTTATATTTATTTTATATGTTGCATGCATTGCCAAATCGCCATCAACTTAACATGCATATCGAGTTTTGAGTCCCACTCCGTGTCAATCAATTTATCCATAATTCACCGAATGAGTTCACTTAAAGGAGATAGATAATAAATTGACAAGATCTCTTACGATTTTAAAAAAAAAAATTGAGACATAGCCATACCAAAAAGTAAAGAACCCGCGAAGGATCTTCTTCATAAGGGAGTAGGCTCGGCTAAACCGGGGGTGCAAACCTTATTACGTTGGTGAAGTGGGGTAATAAGATTACATTCTAGAAATTTGGTCGATCTCAACGAAAGTATTCGAGCCACCGTAGTGGTAATAAGTTCGGGCTAAGATAAGAATTAATGTAATTTTATCGACCGGGAGTTCTAAAAGTAGAATCGATTAAGGAGTTAATCCACCGAGTCATATTAATGAGGGATGTATCGGCTAAACCGTGCCCAAGTTAGTGTGTATTTGGATCTCGGGATCATTTACTTAATTGGGTAAGAGATCATTGAGTAAATGTTTTGCTTGTTTACACAAGTGAATAAATCAAAATGATAAACGTTAATATTTTCCTTTATTTCCGTTTTGTAGTAATTAAGACCGCAATGGATCCATCGAACCCTACAACACCCATTACTATTGACTCTTGTCACAATGTATTTGACGATATTTGCACCCGTAATAACCTTGATACTACTAGAGAAATTCATTTCGGAACGGGTCCGGATGGCAATGTGAATTTTGTCACTTCTCTCCCATATCCCAAGGGACCTTTACTTGATACGGCTTATATTGATGAGCTAAATCAAGAGTTGGATGCCTTGTATTTGAAAGAAAGGGCTTATGATAAAGCTAGTGGGAGCTCTAGCAAGAAAAGTCTTGCAAAGAAGAGAAGGAAGCAAAAGAAATCACAAAAGGGTCGATGTCACTATTGTCGTGATATGGGCCATTGGAGGAGGAATTGTCCAATTTATTTACGGCATATTCAAGAGGGTCTTGTAATTCCGTTAGGTAATTCTTTATCCGAAATTTATGTTATTGACATTAATTATACTTCTAATTCAACTTGGGTATTGGATACCGGTTGTGGTTCTCACCTCTGTAATCGTGTACAGGGTTTAAGAGGAGCCGAGAAGATTGACAAGGGAGAAATGGATCTCCGACTTGGAAATGGAGCTCGGGTAGCGGCCACTTCAAAGGGGACATATACTCTAGCCTTGCCAAGCGGAATTGAGCTACATTTGAATAATTGTTATTATGTACCATCGCTTTCTAAGAACATTATTTCCGTAGCAATGTTAGACATTGAAGGTTATTGTTTTTCCATTAAGAACAATTGTTGTATTATCTCTAAGAATGACATGGTTATTGGCCATGCCACTTCTATTAATGGAATTTATGTTTTGGAAACTGCAACCTCATTCCGTGATGTTTATAACATAGAGTCTAAAAGAGCAAAAACAAGTGAACCAAATGAATCATTTTATTGGCATTGTCGACTTGGTCATATAAACGAAAAACGCATTAAAAGATTAGTAAAGACTAACATTATTAAACCATTTGATTATGAATCATATGGTATATGCGAAGCTTGCCTCCTAGGCAAAATGACTCGAAATCCTTTTAGTGGTAAAAGAACAAGAGCAAGTGATTTACTAGGACTCATTCATACCGATGTATGTGGTCCATTAACAATCACCGCTAGGGGTAACTATGACTACTTCATCACCTTCACAGATGATTTAAGTAGATATGGGCATGTCTACTTAATGAAATTTAAAAGTGAAGCCTTCATGAAATTCAAGGAATTTCAAAGTGAGGTAGAAAACCAACTTGACAAGAAGATTAAAGCACTTCGATCGGATCGAGGTGGTGAATATCTTAGTGGTGAATTTGATTCACACTTAAAAGATAATGGTATATTATTAGAACTCTCACCTCCTGGAACACCACAACTTAATGGTGTGGCTGAAAGGAGAAATCGAACTTTACTAGATATGGTTCGGTCCATGATGAGTCAAACTGATTTACCAGATTCATTTTGGGGATTTGCAATTCTCACCGCCATCAAATCGTTGAACGTTAGTCCAACTAAAGTGACCGAAAAGACTCCATATGAGATGTGGAGAGGAAAGGTTCCTTCATTATCCTATATGAAGATATGGGGTTGTGAGGCTTACGTCAAGGTAAAGACCGATGACAAGTTAGCTCCAAGATCCGAAAAATGCACTTTTATTGGTTATCCAACCACCTCACGTGGATATTACTTCTATAAACCTCGAGATAACAAAGTGTTTGTATCAATAGAGGCTGTCTTTCTAGAAAAGGAATTTGTATCTAGAAGACAGAGTGGGAGAAATTTTGAACTTCGTGAGATCAATGAAGTCCAAGAGCCACAAACTGAAGTAGAGATGAACGAAAACGTTCCTTCTTCGTCTGCTTCGGTACCTATTCAACCTAGGAGGTCGAGTAGAATTCCACATCAACCTGAAAGGTATGTTGGATTAATTGAGGGAGATGGTAGTCTTGATGTTTTACTTTTAGAAAGTAACGAACCTACCACTTACAAAGCTGCAATCTCTAGTCCCGATTCCACAAAATGGCAAGAGGCCATGAAATCCGAAATGGATTCTATGTATCAAAATCAAGTATGGGACTTGGTTGACTTGCCTGAAGGCGTAAGACCTCTTCAGTGCAAGTGGATCTTCAAAGTGAAGAATGGCATAGAAGGACATGATGATGTCTACAAAGCTAGGCTAGTAGCTAAAGGGTTTACCCAAGTACAAGGTCTTCACTATGATGAGACCTTTGCTCCAGTTGCTATGCTTAGATCCATTAGGATTATGTTAACGATCGCCGCATTTCATGATTATGAAATATGGCAAATGGATGTCAAAACTGCCTTCTTGAATGGGTATTTAAAGGAGGATGTGTATATGATGCAACCTGAAGGTTTTGAGGATCTTAAAAATCCTAACAAGATGTGCAAACTTAAGAAATCCATCTATGGTCTTAAACAAGCATCCAGGAGTTGGAATCATCGTTTTAATGAGGTTATAAAAGAAAATGGTTTCGCTCGAAGTGTCGAGGAACCATGTTTATATACCAAATTCAGTGGGAGCAAAGTTGTGTTCCTAATACTGTATGTAGATGACATACTACTCATTGGAAATGATATTCAAATGTTGTCCTCTGTGAAAGGATGGTTGGGAAATCATTTTCAAATGAAGGATTTAGGCAATGCACAACGCATACTAGGTATCCGGATCTATAGAGATAGACCTAAAAGGATATTGGCACTAAGTCAAGAATCTTATATAGATAAGATTCTTCGACGTTTCAGCATGAAGAACTCCAAGAGAGGATTTCTTCCTATGGGAAGTGGGATAATTTTGAGTAAATCTCAATGTCCCACTGATCCCGAGGATGTTGAACGCATGAAAGAGATTCCTTATGCTTCCGCAGTTGGATCCATCATGTACGCAATGGTATGCACTCGTCCAGATGTCTCACATGCTTTAAGCATGACTAGCAGATATCAAGCGAATCCAGGTGAAGGTCACTGGATTGCTGTTAAGAATATCCTTAAATACTTGAGAAGGACTAAGGATTCCCTTTTGGTGTTTGGTGGGGAGGATGAGCTAAGTGTAAAGGGTTACACAGATGCTAGCTTCCAAACGGATAGAGACGATATGAAATCCCAGGCTGGATACGTCTTTATCCTTAATGGTGGTGCCGTTAGTTGGAAGAGCTATAAAGAGCCAGTGGTTGCGGATTCTACAACGGAAGCTGAGTACATAGCAGCATGTGAAGCTGCAAAAGAAGCAGTATGGATTAGGCAGTTTCTTGAGGGACTAAGAGTAGTTCCTGAGGCCGAAGATCTTATCACCATCTATTGTGATAATAGTAGTGCTGTTTTTCAAGCTAAGGAGCCGAAGTCTAGCAATAGATCGAAGCATGTACAAAGAAAATATCATGTGATTAGAGATTTTCTAGATAGAAAGGAAATTGTGATATGTAAGGTAGGGACAGAAGAAAATGTTGCTGATCCTTTAACCAAAGCACTATCGCAAGCTAAGCATGATGCTCATATTTTATCTATGGGTTTAAGGCGTATGCCGAACATGTACTAGGTTATGTGATATGAAATTCAAGCTTTATTGTTAATATATGATGTAAAACCCCTCGCGAAAGCGGAAATTTAAATCACACAAAGTACTAAAAATGCAACGGAATTAAAACTTTTTAACAAACTAAACATGCGAGGTGCTTTATAAATCTAAACATGTGGAAGATAAAACATAACTAAGTATATAAGTACTATACAAAAGCAGCCCGGGATAGCATATCCCTACAGGCACAAAATGCTGAAACATAAAACTAAGGTCTAGCTAACGAATGGGTAAAATCATCGATGAAGGATCATCGCTCGCTAGCCTCAACGTAACCCCCTGCAAACAGCCTCATGTACCTACACACACACAACATGTGCGCCACAGTCAGTGGGGAGTGACTAGAGCTCTCATAGCCACCTAATGTCATGCAACACCGAACATATAAGCAAACACCATACTCCAACATAAACAATCATGTGAAGCATTTTCATCTCATCAACTGTCTCAACTATCATGCCATACTATTGCATAGCTCTCAACCCAACTTCATAAACCGTTAGGAAGGAGAGCCGGTTTCCCTACTGGTTACCCAGTCGGGGGGTCTTTCAGTCCAACTATTTATGAAACCGATCGGAGAGTCACCCAATGCCTTGGATGAACAATACTAAATTCAAACATCAGACTCATCATGCAATATCATCTTAAACATCATCACAAACATCTAGATCTGACACCGTACCGTGACTAGGCAAGCAGATACTAACAATCAGCAAGTATAAGGTTCAGCGGTCAACTTAAGACATAACCTATATACCAAAACATTCAGCAAGTAAGAAGGTTCAGCGGTCAACTTAAGACATAACCTAATTACCAAAACATTCAGCAAGTATATAACACAGTACCCCTACTCAGGCAAGTATATACCAAACAATACACCCACGCGAACCACCCACGGAGGGGTTCGACCACAAAGCACTGAACCACCCACGGAGGGGTTCAACACGAAGAAAGACAGAACCACCCACGGAGGGGTTCGTCAGGAAGGCAGAACCACCCACGTAGGGGTTCGCACGAAGGAATCAGAACCACCCACGGAGGGGTTCGACACGGAGAAAGCAGAACCACCCACGTAGGGGTTCGCACGAAGAAGACAGAACCACCCACGGAGGGGTTCGTCCGAACAAACACGATGAACCACCCACGGAGGGGTTCCACAACCAAATCTCCAAAGGAGGCTATTCAATACACCACAATCCATTCTTTGAATACAGCACTCAACACTTAATTGACCCCGGGAACTAAGACGAGGGAGAGCCGGTTTCCCTTTCGGTTGCCCGACCGGGGGGTCTCTATCCTCACTCCATTCCCGAACCCAATATGGTGCCGCCCGAACGTCGGGGACCTCAAACACATATACAAGTATAAGAAAAAGACCAATTTCGATTAAGTTATTTTTAAACGACTGGTATATATTAGAATATCTTAGTCCGATAAGATTTATTAACGGACACTTAAGAATTAACCAAATTTTAGACAAGTCACTAACTACTTTACTAAATCTTACTTAGCTCGAATATATTTCACTAAGTATTTGATTACGTTCTAGTTAACCGGTTCAACCGATAAAGAAAATAAACTCGATTTAATTGAAATTAGACTTCATATTATATTACCTATAATTTTATACGGGAAAATCGACTAACTAAATTAAATTATTTCGACATGCTTCTAATAAGACCGTAACACATTAGTAATACGTAACAATTTCTAACGTATTATATTTAAACTTAAACAAGCTAGCAAACACGTACGTAAACCAATTAATTCAAGCACGTACGTAAAATAATAATAAAATAAAAATAAAATAATAATAATAAAACTAGGAATTGTAACAGGAAGTAGTACGTACAGATGATTAGTAGTAGTATTAGCGTAGGATTAGTAATAAAGTGGTATTATTATATAGTAGCCAATAGTAGAATTAGTTGTAGCATTAAAATATAGTAGTAGTAATAGTAATATAAATGATTATAGCAGCAGCCTCTAACCAATTTTAGATGTAATACTAGCAGCAGCCAAGAACACATGAAACACAATATACGCATAGCAAAACAATGAACTGGGCAGCAGTAGTACGAGGAAATTGCAGTAGCAGTAATTGAATGTATAGTAATTGCAACAATACCCAACATGGTTAACCATAATAAGCAACAATTAACTTACAGTAGCCAACGACGATGACCAAGACAACAAAATATTGATTTCAGCGGCAGAAGACGCGACAACTTCAGTAATAGTTAACAGCGTACAACAACATTAAATTAATATCAGACAGCAGCAGTTCAATAGTAAAGTGTATAACCGTGTAATCGTGCAGTAGGTGGACTAATGAGCATTACCGTAGCAGTGACGGTACATGGCCAGCAGTAGAGTAGTACTAATAGTCAGGTACAGAGCAAGAGTGGGCAGTAGCAGCATTGAGTTATGGTGAATGCAATGGGCATCGAGTGCAGTATGAAATGGTAACAGATGAATAACAGCAGCATCCGACAATAGGAATTGCAGTAATCAGAGATGTAGTAGTGTGTAGCCTAGTGTTAGTGTATTATCATTGGCATAACAGTGGGGTGAGAAAGAGTAACAGAGCAGAACATCGGCAGACTCACAGGAAGGCAGAGTAAGTAGAAGTGCAGTAGGGTAGCAGCATTAACATGGTATAACCAAAGTGAGTAGAGTGTGCAGTAGTTGTGAATGTGCAGGTAGAAGTAGAGTTGCAACAATAACGTATCCCCAAGCCTTAGTAAGATGTAGTGTGCAGTAGCAATATTTAACAGGAGAAACACAGTCACTGAGAGGCTGTAAGGCAGTAGCAATATTTCAGGAGCATTGACACCCATTATGAACCCACGACACGACTCATAAAACATTAGCTACATTTCCATTATATTCACTCTCTTCTTAATTAGCATAAGAATTTCTGAACATCAAATGCCCATGACAACCCTATTCCATAAACAATATCAAACACCATAAACATTCACAAAGAAACTCATGTCAAATTACTTTAAGACAAAGGCCGAGTTTTCTCATTATCGTCACCTTTAAAGCGATTATGCTCCTTGCTCCTCTTCAATCTTGTCACTAACCTCCTTGTGGTCTTCTAAGCCTCCTCCTACAACACGAAAAACGATTAAAAATAGGCTATACACGGATTACTCCAAAACAGCCCGTTTTTGAAGTGGAACGAAATGAAAAACGAAAGTGACGGATGGCTTGCAAATTCGATGAGGATTCCGAAAAGGTACTTATTACCTCGATTTGAAGAACGGAGGATGGAGAAAAAGGGGTTAAGAGATGAAGATTTAAGGAGAGGAATGAAGAACAATTACACTGGGTTCTTATTTTTGGTGGAGGGAGGTGTCGACATCCAAAGAGGATTTTAGGGGTTTATTGTCCTTTCCGATTTAAAGGAAACGGGTTTGGAAAGAACGGGTTTTAAGTTGAGGATCCAAGTTGCCAAGTTCGTATTCGTCTTAAGGGCTTAAGGTTCTTAAGACGGATCTTACTATTTATTTTAAATGAAATAACATCAATTATTAAAATATTATTTTATCCCGGAAAAATAATTAAAACCTTTAAAATATACCTTACGAAAATGCGGGATGTTACAATCACCCCATCTTTCAAAAAGTTTCGTCCTCGAAACTTGAAGACAGTAATAAGGACAAAGTTAACAAACCAAAGTTTTCACTTAAACCGTTATGCCAAACTTAGGTTTCTTTCACAGATTTCGAAAACAACTTTCTAAGGCACAAGTCTTCGTCAATGGACGTTGGGGTTCTCGTTGTACATTCAAGAGCCTGACATTCCAAATCTGAGACAAGTCCCAAAGTTAAATAAATTAAAATTAAAATTTAGATCGATCCGGTGTCGAAAAGCATAGCTCAGGTTATCAGACGTCTCCAATAACGAGTTCCAATGACCAATCGACGCTGAGATTAATCAAATTATAAGTCAAGAATTTCTTAAAACCAGGTTTTCAAAAAAAAAAAGATCGCTGAACCCTATCAAAATTGAAAGCTTAACCATCTTCTTAAACCAAAATCCTTTCGAAAACACACTTACTTTTCAAAGTTTTCAGAAAGAGCAAAGTTGCGAAATCTTACAAAGTTGCAAATGACCGAAAGGAAGGTAGCTTGGCGGATTTACAGGTGCACAAAAGAGAATCGGTGCATGGGAGAGATTATGATTGAGAACAAATGATCCCATAAGCTCGGTTTTCTCGAAATTCTCACAAGGTTCTCATCTCTCTCTTCCCAAATCAAGCACTCTGATCACGGTTTTTGGTAGATCTTTTCCTTAAACAGCTCAAAATTACTCTAACCATGAATGAGACTTAATTACATTGCTTCTCACACAGCCTTTCACAAGCGGTCTTGAACCTCTAAACTCGATTTCGAGGGATAAGCTGGCATCCTCAAGTTCAGACTCATCACTATAACATGGACATTCACAATAAGGCTTTACAAAAGTCACAACTCCCAAATCCTCAAGTAGCATCGAAAGACAAGTCCTTTGATATGATACACTCACGGTTGTCATACAATACCAGCATTCCTCAAAATAAGTAAGTTACCATTATCCCAATTCAAATCATTCCCAAGGCTTGGGTATCCAATTCCTAAGATTCCTCAAATGACAGTTGCATCTTACTTCCCAATTACTATTAAGTCAATTAGTTTTCACCTCCAAACAAGTTATTCCAAATTGTCCACCTATCAATGGTGCATCATCCAGTTCATCAAGTACTTCTCTAGGCAAACGCTGAGATTCACTAAATAATTCGGGTTCAAGTATCCAATCAACTCCACAAGTCAAATTGTAAACATCTCCACACTCTCACTCTGTCACTAATAGTTCTCGTTCCTCAAATATATGGGTCTCTTTATATTCCAGTACTTCCTCGAGTTTCAGCATCTCTAACTTACCTCATTCAAGTATTTGGCATCAACACCATCTAAAGCATGTTCCTCTAAATTCACCCAAGACTCCCAGTATCACCCTTACATTCCAAAATGGTACTTCCAAGTCCACAAATACTCACAATGCAAAAGAGTTCTCATATCTAAGTTCCACCGAAAGTCATGTATAAAACTCTACTCACTTAAGTATTTCCTCATTCACTTCCACCCTCTCAATCAGTAACACACGGAAACTAGGATCACCAAATCATGTCTCACAATATCTCATAGGTTTTCCTTAACATCAATATGCGCCAAGACACGGATTGCGGTTAACCTAAGGGGGTTCCTCTAGGTCCATTAAAGTGAGTTACTCACACGAGCCATGGAAGGATAAATTTCAAAAGTAGGGTCGAGCCAGGAAGCCATGCAAGGAGTTTCCAAGATACGATGGAAGAGAATTCAAGAACAGATGTAAGCATGAGAACGAGGATAAGACCTTGGGGTCTTAGAAGAAGATAGAAGGGAAAAGTCAATGGTGAAGACATACCAGTGATCTACTGAGGGCAATTCTCTGCTGCGGCACGGCTCATCACGAACACAGTACTCTTGGTCTTCGGTCTCTGGACAGCGGCAGTGGCGTTGTCAGTAGGGTTCTTCTCGGGGCACTCAGCGGATAGGTGTCCGGGCTTCCTACAGTGATAGCACAATCGCGGCCTGCCCAAGCGACGTGTACCTGAGTGATGATCTCGACGTCGTCCAATATTCTGGGGTCCTTCGCCTCTGGAAGCAGTAGCTAGGGTAGAAAGTCCACCAAAGTGCACCAACTGCATCTTGTTAGCACGGGGAGAAGATGGTGAAGAAGTAGAGGGTCTCTTGCCTTGAGGGCAAGCTGGTGAAGAATTAGGTAGGGAGAGGGCTAGGGTCTCCTCATCTATAGCCTTAATCGAGTTCTCAGCCCAAATAGCATCATCATACACCTCTACGAAAGAAGTAGAATCTCTGCGAATCATACTCTCGATGCGGGCACTTAACTTCCCTTTGTAGAAGTAGACCCTCTCGGATTCATCCCTTACGAACCGAGAAGCAAAGTGAGCCAACTGGTTATACTTGTCCGTGAACTCCTGTACTGTCATGTCTCCTTGCTTGAGATCCATGAATTCCTTCAATCTTTGCGAACGTAGCTCCTTAGGGTAGAAGCGGGTCTCAATCTTGTCTTTGGACGCATCCCAATCAAACAACGGATCACTGAGGAAACTAGGGCCAGTAAGAAGCCACCAACGGTCTGCTTCAAGTGTCAAAAAGTGGGAGGCAAGTCGCACTCTATCCTCTCTGACGACCGAATACATCGAAAAGCTCTTCTCCATGTCACGAAACCACTCTGATAAGGCAACTGGGTCAACTTCGCCACCATAAGTCTTAGCATGACTCTTAGACATCCGGGAGGCGATCCAGGAAAAACCACCAGGTCTGTGAGCTTCATTGCCAGGCGGGGGAGGAGGAACAGCTTCAGCCTGAACCCTTTGGTTCTCAAGGATTTGCTTAAGTGATTGCATTATAGTATTCTCAACAGCAGTGGTTCTCACCATCCTTCAAAAGAGAAAACAGTGTTAACCTAACAATTAGCAACCACAAACAGTCTACCACTTGTCCTTAGGTCTACCCAAATCTCTCATTCATTATTCAAGTTTTTGGTCAAGTTAAGTTTGGGGTTACATGAGTGCGTCGAGAGCAATAATGCTCTGATACCAACTGTAAAACCCCTCGCGAAAGCGGAAATTTAAATCACACAAAGTACTAAAAATGCAACGGAATTAAAACTTTTTAACAAACTAAACATGCGAGGTGCTTTATAAATCTAAACATGTGGAAGATAAAACATAACTAAGTATATAAGTACTATACAAAAGCAGCCCGGGATAGCATATCCCTACAGGCACAAAATGCTGAAACATAAAACTAAGGTCTAGCTAACGAATGGGTAAAATCATCGATGAAGGATCATCGCTCGCTAGCCTCAACGTAACCCCCTGCAAACAGCCTCATGTACCTACACACACACAACATGTGCGCCACAGTCAGTGGGGAGTGACTAGAGCTCTCATAGCCACCTAATGTCATGCAACACCGAACATATAAGCAAACACCATACTCCAACATAAACAATCATGTGAAGCATTTTCATCTCATCAACTGTCTCAACTATCATGCCATACTATTGCATAGCTCTCAACCCAACTTCATAAACCGTTAGGAAGGAGAGCCGGTTTCCCTACTGGTTACCCAGTCGGGGGGTCTTTCAGTCCAACTATTTATGAAACCGATCGGAGAGTCACCCAATGCCTTGGATGAACAATACTAAATTCAAACATCAGACTCATCATGCAATATCATCTTAAACATCATCACAAACATCTAGATCTGACACCGTACCGTGACTAGGCAAGCAGATACTAACAATCAGCAAGTATAAGGTTCAGCGGTCAACTTAAGACATAACCTATATACCAAAACATTCAGCAAGTAAGAAGGTTCAGCGGTCAACTTAAGACATAACCTAATTACCAAAACATTCAGCAAGTATATAACACAGTACCCCTACTCAGGCAAGTATATACCAAACAATACACCCACGCGAACCACCCACGGAGGGGTTCGACCACAAAGCACTGAACCACCCACGGAGGGGTTCAACACGAAGAAAGACAGAACCACCCACGGAGGGGTTCGTCAGGAAGGCAGAACCACCCACGTAGGGGTTCGCACGAAGGAATCAGAACCACCCACGGAGGGGTTCGACACGGAGAAAGCAGAACCACCCACGTAGGGGTTCGCACGAAGAAGACAGAACCACCCACGGAGGGGTTCGTCCGAACAAACACGATGAACCACCCACGGAGGGGTTCCACAACCAAATCTCCAAAGGAGGCTATTCAATACACCACAATCCATTCTTTGAATACAGCACTCAACACTTAATTGACCCCGGGAACTAAGACGAGGGAGAGCCGGTTTCCCTTTCGGTTGCCCGACCGGGGGGTCTCTATCCTCACTCCATTCCCGAACCCAATATGGTGCCGCCCGAACGTCGGGGACCTCAAACACATATACAAGTATAAGAAAAAGACCAATTTCGATTAAGTTATTTTTAAACGACTGGTATATATTAGAATATCTTAGTCCGATAAGATTTATTAACGGACACTTAAGAATTAACCAAATTTTAGACAAGTCACTAACTACTTTACTAAATCTTACTTAGCTCGAATATATTTCACTAAGTATTTGATTACGTTCTAGTTAACCGGTTCAACCGATAAAGAAAATAAACTCGATTTAATTGAAATTAGACTTCATATTATATTACCTATAATTTTATACGGGAAAATCGACTAACTAAATTAAATTATTTCGACATGCTTCTAATAAGACCGTAACACATTAGTAATACGTAACAATTTCTAACGTATTATATTTAAACTTAAACAAGCTAGCAAACACGTACGTAAACCAATTAATTCAAGCACGTACGTAAAATAATAATAAAATAAAAATAAAATAATAATAATAAAACTAGGAATTGTAACAGGAAGTAGTACGTACAGATGATTAGTAGTAGTATTAGCGTAGGATTAGTAATAAAGTGGTATTATTATATAGTAGCCAATAGTAGAATTAGTTGTAGCATTAAAATATAGTAGTAGTAATAGTAATATAAATGATTATAGCAGCAGCCTCTAACCAATTTTAGATGTAATACTAGCAGCAGCCAAGAACACATGAAACACAATATACGCATAGCAAAACAATGAACTGGGCAGCAGTAGTACGAGGAAATTGCAGTAGCAGTAATTGAATGTATAGTAATTGCAACAATACCCAACATGGTTAACCATAATAAGCAACAATTAACTTACAGTAGCCAACGACGATGACCAAGACAACAAAATATTGATTTCAGCGGCAGAAGACGCGACAACTTCAGTAATAGTTAACAGCGTACAACAACATTAAATTAATATCAGACAGCAGCAGTTCAATAGTAAAGTGTATAACCGTGTAATCGTGCAGTAGGTGGACTAATGAGCATTACCGTAGCAGTGACGGTACATGGCCAGCAGTAGAGTAGTACTAATAGTCAGGTACAGAGCAAGAGTGGGCAGTAGCAGCATTGAGTTATGGTGAATGCAATGGGCATCGAGTGCAGTATGAAATGGTAACAGATGAATAACAGCAGCATCCGACAATAGGAATTGCAGTAATCAGAGATGTAGTAGTGTGTAGCCTAGTGTTAGTGTATTATCATTGGCATAACAGTGGGGTGAGAAAGAGTAACAGAGCAGAACATCGGCAGACTCACAGGAAGGCAGAGTAAGTAGAAGTGCAGTAGGGTAGCAGCATTAACATGGTATAACCAAAGTGAGTAGAGTGTGCAGTAGTTGTGAATGTGCAGGTAGAAGTAGAGTTGCAACAATAACGTATCCCCAAGCCTTAGTAAGATGTAGTGTGCAGTAGCAATATTTAACAGGAGAAACACAGTCACTGAGAGGCTGTAAGGCAGTAGCAATATTTCAGGAGCATTGACACCCATTATGAACCCACGACACGACTCATAAAACATTAGCTACATTTCCATTATATTCACTCTCTTCTTAATTAGCATAAGAATTTCTGAACATCAAATGCCCATGACAACCCTATTCCATAAACAATATCAAACACCATAAACATTCACAAAGAAACTCATGTCAAATTACTTTAAGACAAAGGCCGAGTTTTCTCATTATCGTCACCTTTAAAGCGATTATGCTCCTTGCTCCTCTTCAATCTTGTCACTAACCTCCTTGTGGTCTTCTAAGCCTCCTCCTACAACACGAAAAACGATTAAAAATAGGCTATACACGGATTACTCCAAAACAGCCCGTTTTTGAAGTGGAACGAAATGAAAAACGAAAGTGACGGATGGCTTGCAAATTCGATGAGGATTCCGAAAAGGTACTTATTACCTCGATTTGAAGAACGGAGGATGGAGAAAAAGGGGTTAAGAGATGAAGATTTAAGGAGAGGAATGAAGAACAATTACACTGGGTTCTTATTTTTGGTGGAGGGAGGTGTCGACATCCAAAGAGGATTTTAGGGGTTTATTGTCCTTTCCGATTTAAAGGAAACGGGTTTGGAAAGAACGGGTTTTAAGTTGAGGATCCAAGTTGCCAAGTTCGTATTCGTCTTAAGGGCTTAAGGTTCTTAAGACGGATCTTACTATTTATTTTAAATGAAATAACATCAATTATTAAAATATTATTTTATCCCGGAAAAATAATTAAAACCTTTAAAATATACCTTACGAAAATGCGGGATGTTACAATCACCCCATCTTTCAAAAAGTTTCGTCCTCGAAACTTGAAGACAGTAATAAGGACAAAGTTAACAAACCAAAGTTTTCACTTAAACCGTTATGCCAAACTTAGGTTTCTTTCACAGATTTCGAAAACAACTTTCTAAGGCACAAGTCTTCGTCAATGGACGTTGGGGTTCTCGTTGTACATTCAAGAGCCTGACATTCCAAATCTGAGACAAGTCCCAAAGTTAAATAAATTAAAATTAAAATTTAGATCGATCCGGTGTCGAAAAGCATAGCTCAGGTTATCAGACGTCTCCAATAACGAGTTCCAATGACCAATCGACGCTGAGATTAATCAAATTATAAGTCAAGAATTTCTTAAAACCAGGTTTTCAAAAAAAAAAAGATCGCTGAACCCTATCAAAATTGAAAGCTTAACCATCTTCTTAAACCAAAATCCTTTCGAAAACACACTTACTTTTCAAAGTTTTCAGAAAGAGCAAAGTTGCGAAATCTTACAAAGTTGCAAATGACCGAAAGGAAGGTAGCTTGGCGGATTTACAGGTGCACAAAAGAGAATCGGTGCATGGGAGAGATTATGATTGAGAACAAATGATCCCATAAGCTCGGTTTTCTCGAAATTCTCACAAGGTTCTCATCTCTCTCTTCCCAAATCAAGCACTCTGATCACGGTTTTTGGTAGATCTTTTCCTTAAACAGCTCAAAATTACTCTAACCATGAATGAGACTTAATTACATTGCTTCTCACACAGCCTTTCACAAGCGGTCTTGAACCTCTAAACTCGATTTCGAGGGATAAGCTGGCATCCTCAAGTTCAGACTCATCACTATAACATGGACATTCACAATAAGGCTTTACAAAAGTCACAACTCCCAAATCCTCAAGTAGCATCGAAAGACAAGTCCTTTGATATGATACACTCACGGTTGTCATACAATACCAGCATTCCTCAAAATAAGTAAGTTACCATTATCCCAATTCAAATCATTCCCAAGGCTTGGGTATCCAATTCCTAAGATTCCTCAAATGACAGTTGCATCTTACTTCCCAATTACTATTAAGTCAATTAGTTTTCACCTCCAAACAAGTTATTCCAAATTGTCCACCTATCAATGGTGCATCATCCAGTTCATCAAGTACTTCTCTAGGCAAACGCTGAGATTCACTAAATAATTCGGGTTCAAGTATCCAATCAACTCCACAAGTCAAATTGTAAACATCTCCACACTCTCACTCTGTCACTAATAGTTCTCGTTCCTCAAATATATGGGTCTCTTTATATTCCAGTACTTCCTCGAGTTTCAGCATCTCTAACTTACCTCATTCAAGTATTTGGCATCAACACCATCTAAAGCATGTTCCTCTAAATTCACCCAAGACTCCCAGTATCACCCTTACATTCCAAAATGGTACTTCCAAGTCCACAAATACTCACAATGCAAAAGAGTTCTCATATCTAAGTTCCACCGAAAGTCATGTATAAAACTCTACTCACTTAAGTATTTCCTCATTCACTTCCACCCTCTCAATCAGTAACACACGGAAACTAGGATCACCAAATCATGTCTCACAATATCTCATAGGTTTTCCTTAACATCAATATGCGCCAAGACACGGATTGCGGTTAACCTAAGGGGGTTCCTCTAGGTCCATTAAAGTGAGTTACTCACACGAGCCATGGAAGGATAAATTTCAAAAGTAGGGTCGAGCCAGGAAGCCATGCAAGGAGTTTCCAAGATACGATGGAAGAGAATTCAAGAACAGATGTAAGCATGAGAACGAGGATAAGACCTTGGGGTCTTAGAAGAAGATAGAAGGGAAAAGTCAATGGTGAAGACATACCAGTGATCTACTGAGGGCAATTCTCTGCTGCGGCACGGCTCATCACGAACACAGTACTCTTGGTCTTCGGTCTCTGGACAGCGGCAGTGGCGTTGTCAGTAGGGTTCTTCTCGGGGCACTCAGCGGATAGGTGTCCGGGCTTCCTACAGTGATAGCACAATCGCGGCCTGCCCAAGCGACGTGTACCTGAGTGATGATCTCGACGTCGTCCAATATTCTGGGGTCCTTCGCCTCTGGAAGCAGTAGCTAGGGTAGAAAGTCCACCAAAGTGCACCAACTGCATCTTGTTAGCACGGGGAGAAGATGGTGAAGAAGTAGAGGGTCTCTTGCCTTGAGGGCAAGCTGGTGAAGAATTAGGTAGGGAGAGGGCTAGGGTCTCCTCATCTATAGCCTTAATCGAGTTCTCAGCCCAAATAGCATCATCATACACCTCTACGAAAGAAGTAGAATCTCTGCGAATCATACTCTCGATGCGGGCACTTAACTTCCCTTTGTAGAAGTAGACCCTCTCGGATTCATCCCTTACGAACCGAGAAGCAAAGTGAGCCAACTGGTTATACTTGTCCGTGAACTCCTGTACTGTCATGTCTCCTTGCTTGAGATCCATGAATTCCTTCAATCTTTGCGAACGTAGCTCCTTAGGGTAGAAGCGGGTCTCAATCTTGTCTTTGGACGCATCCCAATCAAACAACGGATCACTGAGGAAACTAGGGCCAGTAAGAAGCCACCAACGGTCTGCTTCAAGTGTCAAAAAGTGGGAGGCAAGTCGCACTCTATCCTCTCTGACGACCGAATACATCGAAAAGCTCTTCTCCATGTCACGAAACCACTCTGATAAGGCAACTGGGTCAACTTCGCCACCATAAGTCTTAGCATGACTCTTAGACATCCGGGAGGCGATCCAGGAAAAACCACCAGGTCTGTGAGCTTCATTGCCAGGCGGGGGAGGAGGAACAGCTTCAGCCTGAACCCTTTGGTTCTCAAGGATTTGCTTAAGTGATTGCATTATAGTATTCTCAACAGCAGTGGTTCTCACCATCCTTCAAAAGAGAAAACAGTGTTAACCTAACAATTAGCAACCACAAACAGTCTACCACTTGTCCTTAGGTCTACCCAAATCTCTCATTCATTATTCAAGTTTTTGGTCAAGTTAAGTTTGGGGTTACATGAGTGCGTCGAGAGCAATAATGCTCTGATACCAACTGTAAAACCCCTCGCGAAAGCGGAAATTTAAATCACACAAAGTACTAAAAATGCAACGGAATTAAAACTTTTTAACAAACTAAACATGCGAGGTGCTTTATAAATCTAAACATGTGGAAGATAAAACATAACTAAGTATATAAGTACTATACAAAAGCAGCCCGGGATAGCATATCCCTACAGGCACAAAATGCTGAAACATAAAACTAAGGTCTAGCTAACGAATGGGTAAAATCATCGATGAAGGATCATCGCTCGCTAGCCTCAACGTAACCCCCTACAAACAGCCTCATGTACCTACACACACACAACATGTGCGCCACAGTCAGTGGGGAGTGACTAGAGCTCTCATAGCCACCTAATGTCATGCAACACCGAACATATAAGCAAACACCATACTCCAACATAAACAATCATGTGAAGC
This sequence comes from Silene conica, assembly GCA_029255685.2. Lineage (NCBI taxonomy): Eukaryota > Viridiplantae > Streptophyta > Magnoliopsida > Caryophyllales > Caryophyllaceae > Silene > Silene conica. The sequence continues at coordinate 85,949,899 of CM055314.2, forward strand.
ATTTTCATCTCATCAACTGTCTCAACTATCATGCCATACTATTGCATAGCTCTCAACCCAACTTCATAAACCGTTAGGAAGGAGAGCCGGTTTCCCTACTGGTTACCCAGTCGGGGGGTCTTTCAGTCCAACTATTTATGAAACCGATCGGAGAGTCACCCAATGCCTTGGATGAACAATACTAAATTCAAACATCAGACTCATCATGCAATATCATCTTAAACATCATCACAAACATCTAGATCTGACACCGTACCGTGACTAGGCAAGCAGATACTAACAATCAGCAAGTATAAGGTTCAGCGGTCAACTTAAGACATAACCTATATACCAAAACATTCAGCAAGTAAGAAGGTTCAGCGGTCAACTTAAGACATAACCTAATTACCAAAACATTCAGCAAGTATATAACACAGTACCCCTACTCAGGCAAGTATATACCAAACAATACACCCACGCGAACCACCCACGGAGGGGTTCGACCACAAAGCACTGAACCACCCACGGAGGGGTTCAACACGAAGAAAGACAGAACCACCCACGGAGGGGTTCGTCAGGAAGGCAGAACCACCCACGTAGGGGTTCGCACGAAGGAATCAGAACCACCCACGGAGGGGTTCGACACGGAGAAAGCAGAACCACCCACGTAGGGGTTCGCACGAAGAAGACAGAACCACCCACGGAGGGGTTCGTCCGAACAAACACGATGAACCACCCACGGAGGGGTTCCACAACCAAATCTCCAAAGGAGGCTATTCAATACACCACAATCCATTCTTTGAATACAGCACTCAACACTTAATTGACCCCGGGAACTAAGACGAGGGAGAGCCGGTTTCCCTTTCGGTTGCCCGACCGGGGGGTCTCTATCCTCACTCCATTCCCGAACCCAATATGGTGCCGCCCGAACGTCGGGGACCTCAAACACATATACAAGTATAAGAAAAAGACCAATTTCGATTAAGTTATTTTTAAACGACTGGTATATATTAGAATATCTTAGTCCGATAAGATTTATTAACGGACACTTAAGAATTAACCAAATTTTAGACAAGTCACTAACTACTTTACTAAATCTTACTTAGCTCGAATATATTTCACTAAGTATTTGATTACGTTCTAGTTAACCGGTTCAACCGATAAAGAAAATAAACTCGATTTAATTGAAATTAGACTTCATATTATATTACCTATAATTTTATACGGGAAAATCGACTAACTAAATTAAATTATTTCGACATGCTTCTAATAAGACCGTAACACATTAGTAATACGTAACAATTTCTAACGTATTATATTTAAACTTAAACAAGCTAGCAAACACGTACGTAAACCAATTAATTCAAGCACGTACGTAAAATAATAATAAAATAAAAATAAAATAATAATAATAAAACTAGGAATTGTAACAGGAAGTAGTACGTACAGATGATTAGTAGTAGTATTAGCGTAGGATTAGTAATAAAGTGGTATTATTATATAGTAGCCAATAGTAGAATTAGTTGTAGCATTAAAATATAGTAGTAGTAATAGTAATATAAATGATTATAGCAGCAGCCTCTAACCAATTTTAGATGTAATACTAGCAGCAGCCAAGAACACATGAAACACAATATACGCATAGCAAAACAATGAACTGGGCAGCAGTAGTACGAGGAAATTGCAGTAGCAGTAATTGAATGTATAGTAATTGCAACAATACCCAACATGGTTAACCATAATAAGCAACAATTAACTTACAGTAGCCAACGACGATGACCAAGACAACAAAATATTGATTTCAGCGGCAGAAGACGCGACAACTTCAGTAATAGTTAACAGCGTACAACAACATTAAATTAATATCAGACAGCAGCAGTTCAATAGTAAAGTGTATAACCGTGTAATCGTGCAGTAGGTGGACTAATGAGCATTACCGTAGCAGTGACGGTACATGGCCAGCAGTAGAGTAGTACTAATAGTCAGGTACAGAGCAAGAGTGGGCAGTAGCAGCATTGAGTTATGGTGAATGCAATGGGCATCGAGTGCAGTATGAAATGGTAACAGATGAATAACAGCAGCATCCGACAATAGGAATTGCAGTAATCAGAGATGTAGTAGTGTGTAGCCTAGTGTTAGTGTATTATCATTGGCATAACAGTGGGGTGAGAAAGAGTAACAGAGCAGAACATCGGCAGACTCACAGGAAGGCAGAGTAAGTAGAAGTGCAGTAGGGTAGCAGCATTAACATGGTATAACCAAAGTGAGTAGAGTGTGCAGTAGTTGTGAATGTGCAGGTAGAAGTAGAGTTGCAACAATAACGTATCCCCAAGCCTTAGTAAGATGTAGTGTGCAGTAGCAATATTTAACAGGAGAAACACAGTCACTGAGAGGCTGTAAGGCAGTAGCAATATTTCAGGAGCATTGACACCCATTATGAACCCACGACACGACTCATAAAACATTAGCTACATTTCCATTATATTCACTCTCTTCTTAATTAGCATAAGAATTTCTGAACATCAAATGCCCATGACAACCCTATTCCATAAACAATATCAAACACCATAAACATTCACAAAGAAACTCATGTCAAATTACTTTAAGACAAAGGCCGAGTTTTCTCATTATCGTCACCTTTAAAGCGATTATGCTCCTTGCTCCTCTTCAATCTTGTCACTAACCTCCTTGTGGTCTTCTAAGCCTCCTCCTACAACACGAAAAACGATTAAAAATAGGCTATACACGGATTACTCCAAAACAGCCCGTTTTTGAAGTGGAACGAAATGAAAAACGAAAGTGACGGATGGCTTGCAAATTCGATGAGGATTCCGAAAAGGTACTTATTACCTCGATTTGAAGAACGGAGGATGGAGAAAAAGGGGTTAAGAGATGAAGATTTAAGGAGAGGAATGAAGAACAATTACACTGGGTTCTTATTTTTGGTGGAGGGAGGTGTCGACATCCAAAGAGGATTTTAGGGGTTTATTGTCCTTTCCGATTTAAAGGAAACGGGTTTGGAAAGAACGGGTTTTAAGTTGAGGATCCAAGTTGCCAAGTTCGTATTCGTCTTAAGGGCTTAAGGTTCTTAAGACGGATCTTACTATTTATTTTAAATGAAATAACATCAATTATTAAAATATTATTTTATCCCGGAAAAATAATTAAAACCTTTAAAATATACCTTACGAAAATGCGGGATGTTACATATGATAACCGCGTTTATTATTTAAAGTTTTATGTTTTACATTAAAACTTCTTATTTATATACTTTGTCAAATCTGGATGGGTTGTAGAGACGATTTGAACCCCATTAAGTGGACCAGATAGACTTAGTATAGCCCCTAGTTGCTTGTATGAGGTGACGTCTCGAAGCAACTAGAATGTGAGGCGATTGATGGCAAGTTCAAATGCCATAGAGTCATAAGGTATGACTAGTCGATCACATAGGCAGACTGCATGAGGCACTTTGTCGGGCATATTGTGACCGCTTATAGAGTTCTGGAAATTTATAATTAGCCTGGTCGTGGCGAGAGCTACTATATGTATTCTTGCTAGTCAATTCTTTGACTTGAGACTGTTCGCCTAAGGTGACGTAGTTTTCAGAGTGACTTTGATTTTAGCTCTACGATCAACCGTTAAAGGGGGTCAAATGGGCTTCTTTTGGGTCATGATGGACTATGCCAGTTGAAGGGAACAGTAGGATAGGAGTCCAACCCCTTGTCAGGGTTGTCTTAAATCTCAAGGCCACTCGAGGAGAAGTTTAACTGGAAATGCGTGGCCACGCTCGGAAGGTATCTATGGTAGATAATTCCGGTCAAAGCAGTTAAATCTCCAGATCGAGGAAAACTACTCAAGATATGATCAAATGCAAGTACGACCTGCAAGACACCTTGTATTGAGTGGGAGATGACGTAATAGGACAAGAGAATTGGTGACGCACACTTGTCGAGGACAAGTGGGAGATTGTTGGGAAAAGTGTCCTCAACAATAGTGCGATCACGTCAGTAAAATATAAAGTACTGATAAATCTACAATAAGAATACTCATGGGATGATCCTTTTCATATAGTCGACTGATCAACATTAATCGGTAATGATTGGCTTACTAGAGTTTAACATTACTGTCGTATGGACGGTGGTGATCAGTCGATCCCTTTAGGTCACACCTTTAGGACAACTCTCTTAATAAGAAAACGATATGGTCGTATATGATTCGAGTCATATCAATCCTAGTTTATATCGAGTTTGGAATATATTTATAATATGATTATAAGTTGTAAAATTTTAGTGAATGATATGTCATTACTAAAATTAATATGTTTATGAAACCTTATTTAAGAATGAATTGATAATAGAAATGTTTTAATAATAATGGGATTATTATTTCATGATAATTAAGTTTAAATTAGTTAAACTTATAATGTCCATTTTATATGTGATAAAATGAACATGGTAGTATAGTTTGGACCGTGTGATAGCTCATCACCCTTCAAATTACATTGTACATTATTATCTTATGTTTGAATTTTTATAAGTTAAAAATTGTTTATTCAAATATAGATAAATCATGACAAGTGGTGTATTGGTGCCCATGCATAGGGCACCTCAACCTAACCGTCCAAACATACACTCAAATGAGAGTGTTGTGTACACTACCTCTAATTCATTCTTACACAAGATACATGCAAAACATTAGAGAGATTTTTAGAGTGAAAAATACTCTCTTCTTCTAGTTTTTCAGCCGTGTATCACCAAGCTCAATAGAACGATTTTTACATTGTTCATCCACTTAATTATTATAAGATAATAATAGTAATAACTAGGTTATTTGTGTGAGATTCTAGTAAAATCAAACATAAATATTATTAGAGTGTGTCTTGGTGCCTACTCATTGGAGGTCTTCTATATTGGGGACTAGGAGGATCATCCTTTGATATAAGCTCAAGAACAATCAAAGAAGGAGTCTTTGATTGTGCCCATTTAGCCGAAACTCAAGCAATGTAAGGACTATTTCATCTTCATATGTTTCGGCCATTAATTTTGTTATGCATGCAATAAGATCCATAAGGTTATGAGTAATAATTAGTAAGACTATCATCATAATATGAGTTTAAAGAAACCCAACAAAAGATACTTGGTATTAAGTAGCACGAGCTTAACTATTAGGTGAATTGCTAAACTGTAACACTCGCATCTACCAAATACCTTACTTGTACTACGACTTACCGTAGTACATCAGAGTATCATCTCGATTGCTCGGAGTAATGTATATAAAAGATATCATAATGAAACATATTAAATTGAATAACTCTCAAACCAGAATTACAAACTCTAAAAACTTTATCTAAAAGTAAAGTACAACTCAATACTAAGGGTAAAACTCTACTAGACATCAGCAGAAGCTAAACATGCGATAGTCTTGATATCGCTCATCCAATCCCAGCTCATCGCAACGAGTGTACTCAGATCATTAATTTGCATATCCCTATGTGACATAATCCATAAAAGGCGAACATAGGGGCGAATTCCATCTCCCAACAATGGCTTCACAAACATCACAATCAATCATCGATATGACAAATCCGTAATATCAAAACCACAATTATAAACATATAGATCACCACAACATTTTAATCAATCGTACTGGTAAACCGAGTAGGGAAATCCTACCTGGTCAACAATCCACAAGACAATGATGAACGCTTCTGAAAATGTTCTTCTACGAAATCAAAACCTAACAAGAACAATTAAATCATATTAATCATAATTTATCAGCAAACCACCTTTTCCCCTAAGTTAACCAATGAAGGGTTTACGACTGACACAAAAGCAAAAGACAAAAATCTAGGACTTACAACTCGTTTGGCGAACAAACTACGAAACTCGTTGATCAAGATGCTAAACCTCTTGATTTGGAGATGATTAGGATGATTAAAGAAGTAAATAATTGTTTTTTTAGGTTTTGTAAGAGTGAAAAGGAACTGACGGAAATGTTTTTTATAACTTCTAATCATTTTAATGAACTCGACGAAAACCCGTATAAAACCGGGTAATTGGTCGAGTACCAAAAACGCTCGACCAAATACAGCCTACTCGACCGAGTGTCGGCTCAGCTCGGTCGAGTAAAACCAAGTTAAATGTCCGACTAAGCACACTACGCGCGTACTCGTTCGAGTACACCCTACCTAACCGAGCACTCATCGACCAGAAAATGAGGAGTATTCCACAAACAGCCTAACTAAACCTGGCCTTCTTACGATAGAAGAACATATAATGACTATTTATATCGGAACAAATGGTTATCTTGATTCATCAGAAATTGAGCATGTAAAGAAATTTAGGGTGTTGATTTTCGCAGTACATATTTTACTCGTCGTAGTACATGTTTGACAATTTTACCCTCTTCATTTCTCCCTTCTCTCACAAATGTACTGTGTACTACATTGAAAAGAAAAAGAAATAGCAAAAAACAAAAGTAACCACCACCAGCACCACTGTTAACCTCCTGCCACCACCATAGTTGACCACCCTCCGAACACCCCTTCGCGCAACCGCCCATCTTCTTCACCTTCTCCTCACCGACGACTCTGGCCCACGCCGATGATTCAGATCGCTAACTCACCAACCCAACCCGACCGAACGTAACCTCAAACGACGATACCTTCCACCCTCCACAGCCACCACCTGAACCCACGCCACTTCAGACGACGATATCTTCCACCCACACCACCATCCCACCACCACAAACATTCAATAGCAAATACTTTGTAATCAACACAAACCCTTAATTAATAGAAGTCTCAAAAATTAAAGCAAAAAGAATTGATTTGGTTTATAGTTATAGAATTAATGAATTAATAAGTTGTTTTAATCCAAATTGTCATCCATGGGTAAATAGATTGTTTACTTTGGACTTTGGAGGCTATCAGATTAGCAATTGAAATGAAGAAGTTGTTTTTTGGTTAAAGGGTATCCAAATGGAAAATTATGGGTAAAAGGTACTGTATTGAGTAAAAAATGTACTGCGAAAATAAATTACGGAAATTTATTGTTCAATTATGTTCTTACATAAATTGCAATTTCAAGAAATTATCTCTTCTTCCAAAACATTTACTAAAGAAATAGAAACTGTTTTAAAAGAAGCTATTCAAGAATCGATAGAATATTTTCTACTTAAGGAACAAGCATAAAAAAAATTGATGCATGGTGTCACATCCTTATTTCAATGTGCAGTAGGTTTTCTGAAAAACCGTCTCTCAATAAGCTTATTGAAATATTATTGTACAAATTTTAAAAAAGTGGTACTCAAATAATATAATAGGTACAAATCATGATTAACGATAAAATGAATACATTTATTATGTAAATAAGCACGAAATTACTATTGTACAATCATGACAAAATGATCACAAAATACAAATAAAATAGTACAAAAGAATGATTTTTCAATAATTTATTGAAAGATCGACTCTCGCAAGTTTTAGTGTTTAATGTGGCGGGTGACAATGGGAATTGATGGTTATAATATTGAAATAATGATTTTTCACTCATTTGTGCCGATCTGATTATGTGAATACAACAATTAATATACACATTTAGTCTTTATAGAGTCATACATAAATCCATTTTTTTTTATAACAAAGTTCATTTGTGATCTATCAATATCATAAAAACATATATCTTCTACATTCGATCTCCCTCAATTTTATTACCATTTCCATAAAATAAAATATTCATTCCTACTATATAAAAAATACTCTAACATAGTTTGCTATATATACAAACTCATCTGATTTTGCATTATAATTATAATTTTAACATATAACAAAAAGATCTCAAGATTTTATTGAGAGATAAAGATACGTGAATAATAAATATCGGGTTCAATTTTTTACTTCCTTTTTACTAATTTAATATTATACTTTATTTTCTTTACCAAAAAAAAAAAAATATTATACTTTATTTTGTTACAAATAAGTTATCTACTCTCTTAAAATATCACCATATCACTAATAATATGTCATGGTCTATTTCTCTCAATCATGTCCTAAAAATCTTAAGAAGCATTAAAAATAATGATATATCAAGTCGATTGTTTGAGTTGATGCAGCAAGATTTAGGTGATGTCTCGTGGCTAAGGCTTGTTCGTGCCTAATTGATTTTTGTTTCTAATTTTTCTTTTCTTTTTTTTCACGTATTTCGTTAGGTTTTCCCGCTTCGTGTAACAAAAAAAAAACAAATACTCATGAGCACTCAAAAACCTTCAAATCATGCAAATTACCCTACACAAAAAACTCACAAACATGACCTCTAAAAATGATGATTTCTCTAAACAATATTGCTCAATTTCCTCCCATTTTGTTATTACAAAACCCCAATTTTCTCTAAATTTTTGCATGCCACTTAAATCTCTATTACTTTTATTTATTCTTGTTCTTCTTGCATACAACTCCCTAAACATATTTTTATACATTATCATACCATCATTTTCTATGGAAAATCTCAATCAAAATCATGAAAAAACCCTCCCAAATTCACAATTTCCCTTTTTAAAACCCATATATGCAATTAAAAAAGATGCCCTAATCCCCCTATTTTCAACCAAAGCTCATCTCACACTACAAAAAAGACCTAAAACCCGAAAGTCGAAACGGGTATACAAAATTCCTCAATCATTATTACAAGTTCCATCAACAAGGGTTTTTTCAAGGCAAGTAAAGGAATTCTTTGTAGGAAATTCTTGTAAAACTCGGGTTTTCATGACATGGATATCGCCTCTCAAATCGTTTGGAGACCGCGAAAAGCTATGCATTGAGAGCCTATTTAAGTACAACCCTAATGCATGTTTGCTCATTGTTTCAAATTCCATGGATACATCCAAAGGAGCTCAATTGTTGAGACCTTTTACTAGGATGAACTTCAAGGTTATGGCAATTTCACCCGATTTTCGGTTTATTTTCAAGGATACAATGGGAGCTAATTGGTACAATGAATTGGAGAAAGGAAATGTCAAAAGAGGTGAAATATCATTAGGGCAAAATCTTTCAAATTTGCTTAGACTTGCATTATTATATAAGTATGGTGGAATATATATGGATACTGATTTTATAGTATTAAAAAGTTTGAATAAATTAAGGAATTTAATTGGTGCACAAATGATTGATACAAGAACAAAAAAATGGAGTAGATTGAATAATGCATTGTTAATTTTTGACAAGAAACACCCTTTATTAACCAAGTTTATTGAGGAATTTGCCCTAACTTTTAATGGTAATAAGTGGGGGTATAATGGTCCTTATTTAGTGTCAAGGGTGGTTGAGAGGCTAAATGGGAGTATTGGATTGGATGGAAAATATGATTTGACGATTTTACCCCCATCGGGTTTTTATATGGCCGATTGGGTTCGGATTCCAAGCCTATTTCAAAAGCCTAGGGATGAACTTCACTTGGAATGGATAAATAATAAGCTTAATAGAATTGGGGAAGAGAGTTATGCTTTGCACTTGTGGAATAGGCAAAGTAGATGGATTAAGGTTGAAAATGGTAGTATAATTAGTCATTTGATGAAGAGTTCTTGTATTTTTTGCGATTTTAAATAAATGTAATTTTATCGTAAATATTACTGTATTTGTTATAATTTATTCTTATTAAAAGGTAGTTTAATCATCTTTCTATTTTTAGTTTGTAGTTTAATGTATTTTTTGAAATGTTTTAGTTAATTTTCGTCTTTCTAATTTTACGAGTCCAATATTAACAATTGTTTTTACCTTTTATAGACTTGATAATAAGAGGATTATTGAGTGAGCCAATATTATTCTCATAAGAGATGCAATGACAATTATGACATATCAAGAGTCATAAATTTTTAATGATGGAACAACTTAGACTTGACTAGGTACGACATAAATTTGTAATGCTTCACAATTTATTTTATATTATTAAACTAGTTTTACTCCCGTGCAAATTGCACGGGATGAAATATTCAAAAAATTGATTAAATGTATCAGTTTTACATAATTATAATCTTGATTTAAAATATTGCTTAGATATAAAATTTGAGGGTATTTAATAATATCCCCTGATTTTCGATTTTAAATTTAATGTAGGTTGTTTAATATAAATATGTATAAAATTAATTTGTACGTTGATGTATACTTGACAATAATAACTCGATTAAAATGCTCTGATTCAGACCCGGGCTAACCCCGAAACTGAGATCCCTAGTTTGACTCGTAACCCGATGACTTTAAAAAATTAAATGTGTTGACTTGAATGCATAAGAATACTTGAAATGTTCTTGGTTTTATATAGATAAGATTAGTAATAATAATTTTCGATAATAGAAGTTGTGTTTATTTTTTGCATGAACCTAAAATCATTTTCGAACATTCTTTTAGAAAGAAGTGAGTCTTTATTTATTTTGTTTTGCCATTTTTCAAATTCAATATTTTTTTAAGAAATTTGCCTTCTCTTTACAATTTTAGAAATTTTATTCGATTTTACTTAATTTAGCAATGGCCTTAATAATGTTGCATTTAAATATTTGTACAAAATTTTATATCTTCCCTTTTTTTTAGGATTGACAGTAAAGGTATTTAGTGGTCATTGGAAATGGAAAATTATTTTATATTGTCAACAAAAAGTTATTGAATTTTTATAAGTTGTAATTTTTAATGATTTTGATACCCTTGATGAAAAAATTATTGTATTGAACGTGTAAATGGAACAAATTCTATTGTGAATTTTTATATGGAGTTGAACTTATAAATGAAGTATTCATTTTCTTTAAAAAAAATGGAGTTTTCATTGATTTGCAAATTGTGAAATGTTTAATGTTTTTTTTATCGTGATTTTTAACAACATATAAGAAAATGTTCCACTATAACATTTTTTTGTGAAATGTTATATATAATGATCTTAAAAAATTATATTGCATATAAAAATGGAAAAGACAATACTCAATAAGCCAATAAAGCAGAGAGTATATGATTGAATTACAAAACTTGAAACAAACGCTACATTGCACTCTTGCACGTTTTCTTATTGATGGTCCCACAATTAAAAAAATGAAATATATCATATTGATGACGTGGGTGAAAGAGGAGGGTTTAAATGTTTTTGTAATTATAAAGATAAGATAAGATATATATTCCTCGTAATGAAATAAGAAGACAATTTTGTCTCCCTTATTTTCTCTCTTCCTTGTCTTTACAATTTTCTCTTCTCTTTATTCCACCACAAAATGTATATAATAAGCCTAACTTCAAGCAGATGGAAAAATTCTAAATTAAATATTCTATATAAAGTATTGAACCTTTTTACAAATATATCCCATAATGTTGTTACTTACAAAATAAACAACTAATTTTGCTTGATACTATTTTTGAAATCTTTGGTGATATTATTACAAATTAATGAAAAGTTTGACCAAAATAAGTTATGGATTATATATTATATATCTTATAAAGGCTAATAGAGAAAATTATCGATTATTTATTTTCAAGTTCGGTACCAATTTAATTTATAAAAATTGAACCATTATAAAAAAAATTATATTTTATTCTATTAATTCTAATGTAATTTATTCCTTGTTATGTGCATTCTAGATATATTTTTTCCCTTGTTAATTAACCGAATCTTAGATATTTTATTAATTTTATATTTTTTAGCTAATAAAATAAAATGTTGAAATGTTAGTAAATAATAGTGATAATGCAAAATCATATGAAAACCTCTAGATATAAATACAATAATACAAATAAATGAACAAGCATTTTTTGTACCCTTTTCAACAAAATAATGCCCACAATGTCTAAAATAATGTGTATATTTGTCCATTTTATCGTCATATCTCTCATCTCCAACACCAATGGACTAACCATGAAAATGATCCCTATAGACTCTCCCGAGTTGCAATTCGTACCTAATGGTCTCACTATACATGAGAGACACCAATTTCTTGCCAATATATCCCTATCACGGGTACTTAGGTTTCGAAACAATAACAAAAGCCGCCTAGACCTTAATGCACTCAAGTCACAAGCATATCTCCTTAAAGATAGTTATTACGTAACTCAACTTGCTTTAGGCGGAGGTCCCGCCGCATATCAGCCCTATGTAATTCTTGACACGGGTTGTGATGAGACATGGGTTCAGTGTGAAGGTTGTAACCCTTGCATCCAGACAAGAGCTGAAAATTTTGTTTATAGAAACTCTCATAGTTTTCATCGAATGAGTTTCAACGATCCTTTATGCTTGCCACCAAAGCAAGATTACGGTGGATCTTGTGGCTATACAGCAACTTATGGCCCATTAGATCATTCAAGTGGGTTACTAGGAAGAGATACATTTTATTTCATGAATACAAGGACGAACAATTATGAAACGTACCCTAATTTAGCATTTGGTTGTGGACTTGCAAATGAATTCCTCTTCGGAGACAATGCTGGACCTCAAAACATGATAACTGGGATACATGGCCTTGGAGTCGGACCAAGATCCTTTGTAACACAACTTGGTCCTCAAATTAGAGGTCGATTTTCTTACTGTTTACCATCGGCTGGTAATGGTATAATAGGACAATCTACCGTTAATTTTGGAGACGATGCCCAAATAAGTGGTGATGCAACAAGGCAAGCTAAAATGATCACAATGTATAGTAAAAATATATACCATTTGTACGTAAAAGGTATTAGTGTCGATGGAAATCGACTATCCATAAATCCATTATTCTTCGAGATAGATGAAGACACGCACTATCGGGGCTTTTTTATCGACTCTGGAGCACCGTATACCGTCCTAACAAGGAGTGCGTATAATTATCTTAGAGATGCAATGATCACTTATTTTCGTAGTAAATATGGCTGGCGACCTCTGCGTCCTTTTCGCGGACAGGCATTTGATCTTTGTTACTCAAACTACCCTACTGATGAACAGAGATTTCCATCTGTGGCTTTCCATTTCTTTCATCTTGATAATCCAGAAGATGTTGATATGATTTTACCCCAGGAAAATATGTTTATACCCTTGATGACGAATAATTATCGAGGATTTTGCATGGCGGTGAATCATGTTGACAATCCGGGACCTAATCTTTTTGGAGCATATCAACAAAAAAATTTCAAGTTTTTATATGATTTTGAAAATTGGGTTTTGTCCTTTGTACCACAAATTTGTCAAGAAAGCTAGTCCTAATATTTATGTTCATTTTTTTCAAGGAAAATGAGATCGTTCTACCGTATTATTAAGTAAGGTGTTTATTTCGCGCATGAGTATGTGTTTGGAATCAGAAATCATACTTGGGTGGAATGGGGTTGGAACTCCATACTTGATACCTTATGTTTGTTTCAATTGTAATTAGTATGGGTTTGAAACTAAGTTAGAGTTAAAATATGTAAAATCCAATACTTTAAAAAATAATTTTTAACGTATAAAATCATGAAAATAAAGATTTTATTATCAAATAATTATATAAATTGATGCGTTTACAATATGTTTTAATATTTATTTTTCACATTTTTGTTTATTGTAATTTGATACCGATGGGTATCAATCTCATACCCACCCCCTTCTAAGGTATGGGAGACCCATACCTCATGGGTTTGAGATATTGGTATGAAACCCTCAACTTTGCTAAACAAACGCATGGTTTAGGTTTGCCTCATTCCAAACTCATACCTTATACATTTTATGATTGAACCAAGCACCTCCTTAGAGGTATGAGATGATACATATAGTTCGCATTTTTGTTATTTCAGATTTTATAGGTTAAATAAATTAATTAGAAAAAATTATTATTTCAAGAACAAAACCATTTTTATGTGTTACTATAAACTCGGACTTATATGTTTAAAATATGGTAAGTTTGGAGTGGGGAAAAATATTGTCATTTGAAAATTTTACAATATTATCTCATACACTGTGTATGACACACATATGTGTGGTGGTACATGGTACTCTCATAAAAAAAATTGTTATAGCACATTATTTGGGTAGTTTGGAAAAAAGTTACATATTCATTCAAAAAAATTCATTATAAATTTTACCTTTATTAATTTTTGAAATAATTACTTTGCTTATAATTTTTTCCACTCCTATTTAGAGAAGACATTTGATTTATTTTGACTCTCCTTTATGATTTTTAAATATATACTCAAAAATTTAAGTGACATTATGTTCCATTTGAAGTAGGAGTTTAATTTTTTTTATATTATTTATATGTTGTGAATATGGAAATATGTTTTGTGAATGTAAAAACCATTTGTTGTGAATATGTAACTATATTTTGTGAATATATGTTAAATTGTTTGAATATGTATATTTTATTAAATGATTATGTATATCTATGATTAACTCAATATATGTTTGTTATTTTTACAATCAAGTAATTTGTGAATATGTTTATTATAATGTGCGGATATTTATGCTAATTGTGTGAGTTTGTGAGTTTTATGATGAGAATATAATTTTTAATACATGTGAATATGTCAATTATGTGATGTGATATCAAATTAATTTTGCATGTATATAACTTCTATGTTGTGAATATGCAATTACATTTTGTGAATGGAAAATTTGTGCGTTGTGAGTATAACTATATTTTATGGAAATATGTATCGTTGTATGAATATATGTTTCCTAAAGTGAATATATAACAGTGACTCAATAAATATGTTTGTTATTCTTATGAATATAGAATTTATGAATATGTTTGTTAAATTGGGATGAATTGATGGAGTAGTGTCATCCTCAATAGTGCGTTTACATAATAAATAAGTATTATAAAAGGAATACCTGGGATATTTTTATTTGTCATGTAACATCCCAATATTTCGGGACTTGGAAGTTTAAAGATTTTAAGTTCAAGTTCGAGAAATAATTTATATTTCGTAATTTGTGGAAATTCATTTAAATAACTGATTAATTTATACGAGAATATTTTAAAAGGATTTAAATAAGGTTTCATTTAACTGCTTAATTTACGTCTTAGCAATTTAATTTCATAGTCCGGAAATATTTATATCGTCGTAAGTTTATAGTTACCTTAAGTCGGTGTTTTTAACTTAAACCGTCTTAAAACTTGTCTTATGAGCCTAACTTGTTAATTGACCCATTTTCCCCCTTTTTCCTCACAAAACCCTAACCCCACCATCCTCCACCTCTCTTCTTCATTTCATTTTTCAGATTTGCAAACATTTAGCAAACACCATTTTTGCATCTTTTCTCCTTCAACCTTAAAACGTTCATAAAATCTTCGTTTTTTATCCGATTGATACGATTTTCGCGGCTACGGATTCCTTGTCTCGAGCCCGTCGTTTTAAGGTAATCAATCTTGCATTTTGTGACATTTGAAATTTTGGCCTGTTTGGGATATTTCGAAATTCGTGATTAGTTTTGATGTTTTGTCGTTTTAGGCGGTGTTTGTGTTAGCCGGAAGAGGACTTGGTGATTATTGAACAAGATCTTGAAGGTTTCGCTAAGTAAAGGTGACGATAATGAGAAACTCGGCCTTTATGTGTATATTAGCAAGTTTGATGTGTTCTTATGATTAGTTTCTGATTTTGTTGAAGTATAATGTTTAAAGGACTTAGTAACATGATTAGGAATGTTTTATTGTGATGAATTCATGCTTGTTGATGTTCATATGCTCATATGTTGTTTTCTGAAAATTTACACATTTTGCGACGGATACTTGATATAATCATTTGAGGATTGTTATGGGATTTGTATGCTGTTAGGATAGTAGTATTGGATGTTTATAATGTTGGGCAAATCATACTTGTAGCCATTATTGAAGATTGTATGTCGATTTGTGAAGTTTTGAAAGGGCTGGAAAAACCCGAAATTCGTATCAGGCTCTCTGAGCCGGTCGACCGGCTGGGAGCGCATCTTGAGTGTTTTTCGTATTTTGATGTTTTTGGCCTTAGGACTGCCAGCCGGCCGACCGGCTGGTAGTCTCTTGTGTAGTGTTTTGTGTTGTTTTGCGAAGAACATAGGAAAGAAAGGGGAGCCCAGCCGGCAGACCGGCCGCCTGCCAGCCGGCTGGGAGTACGTGTGGGAATGGTTTACGAGTTTATGAAGGCTAGGGTATTGGGTTCCCAGCCGGCCGACCGGCTGCCTGCCGACCGGCTGGGAGTCTCTTGTGATTCCTTGTTTTTAAAGAGAAAGTCTGAGAGGGTCACCAGCCGGCCGACCGGCTGCCTGCCGACCGGCTGGGGACCCCTGTAGGCGGTTTTGTTGTAATTCACTCGTAACTTTCAATCGGTTAATCGGTTTTTATTGAAACTCGTTTTGTGTACCCGTGATATGTATTTGAGGTCCCCGGAGGATGGGCAACATTATATTGGGTTCGGGAATGGAGTAAGGATAGAGACCCCCCGGTCGGGTAACCGAAAGGGAAACCGGCTCTCCCTCAACTTAGTTCCCGGGGTCAATTAAGTGTTGATTAGAAGTTAAAGGTAGAACTATAGAGTAGTTCATAGACTTGGATGATATTGTTTTGATGCGTATTAAGTTATGCCTTAAGCTGGCCTCTGAACTTAATACGTAGGTTGTTTGTCGTGTATGGGAACATGCGTTGAGTTTTCGCCTCTGAGTTCCATACATGTCTGTTTGTCGTGTCTGGGACATGCGTTGAGTTTTCGCCTCTGAGTCCAGACATGTATGTGTGATCGCGTCAGGACATGCCTTAAGCTGGCCTCTGAGTCTGACGAGTAGAGCAACTGCACGACGGGGCAGTCAGGTTGTCATACCTTACCCGGAGTGCAGGTGTTTGGTGCTAGAACATGCGTTGAGTTTTCGCCTCTGAGTTTAGTACCTTGTGATGTAGTAGGGGACCATGCGTTGAGTTTTCGCCTCTGAGTTCCTTACTTGTGATAGTGAATTGAATGCTAGTCCATGCGTTGAGTTTTCGCCTCTGAGTCTAGTGTTCTGTGATAGCCGGTCCATGCGTTGAGTTTTCGCCTCTGAGTCCTTGCTTGATATTGTGAACTTGGTATCTAGGTTATGCGTTAAGATGTCGCCTCTGAACCTTTATACTTGCTGAATGTTTGGTAATTAGGTTATGTCTTAAGTTGACCGCTGAACCTCTTTACTTGATGTTATATCTGCTTGCCTTAGAGTTTGGTACAGTGTCAGATATGCATGTTGAAGTTTGTGAATATATCGCTTGAGTTGTAATCTGTTCATCCAAGGCATTGGATGACTCTTTTATCGGTTTCATAAATAGTTGGATTGAAAGACCCCCCGACTGGGTAACCGGTAGGGAAACCGGCTCTCCTTCCTAACGGTTTATGAAGTTGGTTGAGAGCCGTGCACTAGAGTTTGCATGATAGTATGAGGACAGTTGATGAGTTGTTTATGCTTCACATGTTATATATGTTGGAGTATTCTGTATTGCTTTATGTGTTACGTGTTGTCACAAAAGGTGGCTAGGAGAACTCTAGTCACTCCCCACTGATTGTGGCGTACATGTTTACATGTATGTAGGTACATGACAGGTGGTTGGCAGAGGGTTGCATGGAGCTAGCGAGCGATGATCCTATTCATCGATGGACTCACACGTTTACGTTAGCTAGACTTAGTTTACATTTCAGTTTGAGTGCCTGTAGGGATGTACCATCCCAGGCTGTTTGTATATGTATTTTACTTTCAGTTACAGTTTTTAATTCACCTCGCATGTTAGTTATGTTAAAAAGTTTTAATTCCGCTGCATTTTTAGTATTTTGTATGTTTTATATTTCCGCTTTCGCGAGGGGTTTTACAGTTGGTATCAGAGCGTTATCGCTCCCGACGCACTCATGTAACCTCCAACCTTAACTTGACCATTTAATCGAATAATGAATGAGAGATGGGGTAGATTTAAGGACTTAAATTGTAGTCTGTTTTGTGACTGCTTTTATTAGGTTCTAACGTGTTTGTTGATTGTCTTTGATTTTACTTTATTGTCTTCCAATCGACGAACCGTGGACTAATCCATCTGACGATGAAGACCTGAGTTCCTACCGAAGATAGAAGATTCGTGCTACTGTTGGAGAATGCTTCTAAGCCTTGAAGATACTTCTCTTTCTTCGTGCATCACCTTTTTCGATAACTCTGGATGCACATCCTTCTTTTAGAATATTTGTCTATCTTGCTTGAACAGATCTTCATATCTTTTCAGCTTAACCTTGTTGCTTGCTTTCTTAAGGTGCCCTCTAGGTAACCTTCTCTTTTATTGGATTTGGAGGAACTAGTCTTAGGATAACCGTAAGCTGTGTTATGAGAAATATTGTTATTTGAGGAATAACTTAAGAGGTATCGAGAGACATGTTTTGGTGATCCAAGGGTCTAGTTGTCTATCCAATTGGGAGAGTAAAAGTGAGTGATAGGATACTTGCTTGAAGGTTGAGTTGTATACTTAATATTCGGTGGAACCTAACCTTGAGAACCATGCTTAGATCGTGAAAATATGTGGATTGAAGAGTACTGTTTAAGGAGTTAGATAAGATACTTAAGGTTATAGAGCAACCTGAAAGAATAGGCTTAAGATGCTAATGATGATGAGTGTATGATGAAGTGAGTTAGTATCACTTGACTTAGGTGAGTGATTGAGCTGAGAAAGGCTCATTGTTGAGGAATACGAATCATTTGCTATAATAGTGGAATACTCGAAGAGGTTGACTTAAGCTTAGAGGAAGTGAATCACTATGTGACCCTAGGTGGCTTAATAAATCTTAGCGTTTATTTATTGAAAAACTTAAGAGAAATTTGAAGTTGCACCACCAGTATGTGGATGGAATGAAGTAATTCATTGAGAGATGTAAGTTCAGAAAAACTTGATGGTTTAAAAATTGTTATCTGGTGGACAGTAGGGTAAACAAATAAAGTGGATATAGCATATAGGGAAGATGACCTGAAAGTGTTATTGAATTGTCATTAGTGGAACTAGCAGAGATGTGACATCTCAAACTTTTGGGAATAGGTAGTTATAATGATGATACCGTTTAGAGTTGAAGGATAAGGGTATATGAATCATTGGAGGAATTGTTCGTGAGAACCGATAATTGAATGACTTGATGTGGAAAGTAAGAAGTGAGAATCCCGTGAGAATAGTGAGAGACCCGCACCTTGGGAGATGTCCGTAATCGTTTCTTTCATATCGCTTCTCTCCTTTCCTTTCCTTTGCTTCTCCTTCTGATCATGGCTTCAATTTCATTGGAGTCCATAGCCTAAAGTTTCTTACCTTGTCATCTCGTTGTTCCTCGAGTCGTTTTCTTATGACTCTCTCGGAACCTGTATCGTGTTTGTCTCTGAGGTTCATATCTCATCTCTTTTTCCGTGAGCCTTGTTCCTTTTCATTTAGATTAGTGGCGAGATCGACCTGTTCTTGGGGTAGAGATACATGCCTTGAGGAATGCTTGGTTCTGCGTTGTCAGGATTTGGTTGAGAGAGTTGGTGAGAATAATGTTCAGGCAATGTTGGACAATGTGCCGTCTTGAGAGTCCATGTTAGATGGATTGTGTGTAAGTGATCTTTGTAGATTTCTAAGCACCATTTTAGGATTGGAATAAAATGCTTGGAGTTATAGATGAATTTTGAGAAATGTGCCTTAGATAGTGATGAAGTGGTCAAATGGATGAATGAGGTAAGTTAGTGCTACTTGATCTTGAGGAATTGCTTAATCGCAGGAGGGATCACTTACTTGAGGAACGAGAGTTATTGGTAACTGTGTGAGAATATTGAGACATTTACAAGTGGACTTATGGAGCTGACTGAGTATTGACCTTGAGTTACTTATAGAACCTCGGCATTTGCCTATTGACGTACTTACGGGTAGCCGTTGATGTTTGGGGTAATCATAGAGTGGAAATTTGAAACTTGTAAGTGTTCATAAATATCAATTGAGGAATCTCGGAATGTGAGTGCCTAAATCTTATGGAAACCGTAGGAGTGAAAGTTGTTACTTATTTGGAACATTTTCTTTGGGATGGATATTGTTGGTAAGTGGTTAGAAACCAGAGGATTTAAGAGTTGCTACCTTAGTAAGATCTTGGTTTGAATGTTCATTGTGGTTATAAAATTTGGGAATTTAATATATCGAGCCTTGTGGAATAGGTTTGCTAGGATCGAACCGTTAAAATTTAAGGTTATAGGACGATGAATACCATATCTTGGGTTTTGAGGTTCGTTGTTATGATAATGGAATTCCGGTTCAGAGTTTTGGAAGACTTCTTGTTGAGGAATACCTTGTTCTGTGGATGAGATAATGGTAAGAGGGATCGTGAAACCATTGAGAGTCTAGAGATCACTTGAACTGTCATTCTTGGGATATACTAGGAATCGTTGTAACGATGTTTTGATTACGGATTGAGCGGTTAGTGTACCCATGATTCGGCAAGAGTTACCGTCGTCCTTGACCTCTAACCTGGTTGTTTCATTCCTTCGATCCTTCCTCGCGTGTTCTGTCAGCTGTGAAACTAGAAACTCTCAATCCTTCGTGTCGAAAGTAATCTCTATGATCGTTTCTACGCTCCCGGTGACTCTTTTTGGAATTTGTTCACTATTGTTAACCCTAAAAGTTGTAATTTTTGGGAAATCTTAATTGTTTTGAGGATTTGGAAACTGCTCCCTCTTTTGTTGAAAGTAAATAAAGGTTGATTTTGAGGAAAACTTGATTTTAAAGAGCAGAACATTTAACAACTTTGATGGATTTCAGCGTTGACTGCCACTGCAACTTGTTATTGGAGACGTCTGATAACCTGTGATGTGCTTATCAACACCGAATCAATCTAAATTTTGAACCTTATCGATTTAATTTTGGGACTTGTCTTAGATTTGGAACGTCGGACTCTTGAATACGTAACGAGAATCCCAATGTCCATTGACAAGACTTGTGCCTTAGACTCTATTTGTTTTTGAAACCTTTTCGAAAGTTAAAGTTTTGGGTTACCATAACCCGGGTAGTACGTTTTGATAGCTAGAGTTGTTTCCGTACTTACTTCTGTTTTCAAGTTTCGAGGACGAAACTTTTTGAAAGATGGGGTGATTGTAACATCCCAATATTTCGGGACTTGGAAGTTTAAAGATTTTAAGTTCAAGTTCGAGAAATAATTTATATTTCGTAATTTGTGGAAATTCATTTAAATAACTGATTAATTTATACGAGAATATTTTAAAAGGATTTAAATAAGGTTTCATTTAACTGCTTAATTTACGTCTTAGCAATTTAATTTCATAGTCCAGAAATATTTATATCGTCGTAAGTTTATAGTTACCTTAAGTCGGTGTTTTTAACTTAAACCGTCTTAAAACTTGTCTTATGGGCCTAACTTGTTAATGGACCCATTTTCCCTCTTTTTCCTCACAAAACCCTAACCCCACCATCCTCCACCTCTCTTCTTCATTTCATTTTTCAGATTTGCAAACATTTAGCAAACACCATTTTTGCATCTTTTCTCCTTCAACCTTAAAACGTTCATAAAATCTTCGTTTCTTATCCGATTGATACGATTTTCGCGGCTACGGATTCCTTGTCTCGAGCCCGTCGTTTTAAGGTAATCAATCTTGCATTTTGTGACATTTGAAATTTCGGCCTGTTTGGGATATTTCGAAATTCGTGATTAGTTTTGATGTTTTGTCGTTTTAGGCGGTGTTTGTGTTAGCCGGAAGAGGACTTGGTGATTATTGAACAAGATCTTGAAGGTTTCGCTAAGTAAAGGTGACGATAATGAGAAACTCGGCCTTTATGTGTATATTAGCAAGTTTGATGTGTTCTTATGATTAGTTTCTGATTTTGTTGAAGTATAATGTTTAAAGGACTTAGTAACATGATTAGGAATGTTTTATTGTGATGAATTCATGCTTGTTGATGTTCATATGCTCATATGTTGTTTTCTGAAAATTTACACATTTTGCGACGGATACTTGATATAATCATTTGAGGATTGTTATGGGATTTGTATGCTGTTAGGATAGTAGTATTGGATGTTTATAATGTTGGGCAAATCATACTTGTAGCCATTATTGAAGATTGTATGTCGATTTGTGAAGTTTTGAAAGGGCTGGAAAAACCCGAAATTCGTATCAGGCTCTCTGAGCCGGTCGACCGACCGGCCGCCGGTCGACCGGCTGGGAGCGCATCTTGAGTGTTTTTCGTATTTTGATGTTTTTGGCCTTAGGACTGCCAGCCGGCCGACCGGCTGGTAGTCTCTTGTGTAGTGTTTTGTGTTGTTTTGCAAAGAACATAGGAAAGAAAGGGGAGCCCAGCCGGCAGACCGGCCGCCTGCCAGCCGGCTGGGAGTACGTGTGGGAATGGTTTACGAGTTTATGAAGGCTAGGGTATTGGGTTCCCAGCCGGCCGACCGGCTGTCTGCCGACCGGCTGGGAGTCTCTTGTGATTCCTTGTTTTAAAGAGAAAGTCTGAGAGGGTCACCAGCCGGCCGACCGGCTGCCTGCCGACCGGCTGGGGACCCCTGTAGGCGGTTTTGTTGTAATTCACTCGTAACTTTCAATCGGTTAATCGGTTTTTATTGAAACTCGTTTTGTGTACCCGTGATATGTATTTGAGGTCCCCGGAGGATGGGCAACATTATATTGGGTTCGGGAATGGAGTAAGGATAGAGACCCCCCGGTCGGGTAACCGAAAGGGAAACCGGCTCTCCCTCAACTTAGTTCCCGGGGTCAATTAAGTGTTGATTAGAAGTTAAAGGTAGAACTATAGAGTAGTTCATAGACTTGGATGATATTGTTTTGATGCGTATTAAGTTATGCCTTAAGCTGGCCTCTGAACTTAATACGTAGGTTGTTTGTCGTGTATGGGAACATGCGTTGAGTTTTCGCCTCTGAGTTCCATACATGTCTGTTTGTCGTGTCTGGGACATGCGTTGAGTTTTCGCCTCTGAGTCCAGACATGTATGTGTGATCGCGTCAGGACATGCCTTAAGCTGGCCTCTGAGTCTGACGAGTAGAGCAACTGCACGACGGGGCAGTCATGTTGTCATACCTTACCCGGAGTGCAGGTGTTTGGTGCTAGAACATGCGTTGAGTTTTCGCCTCTGAGTTTAGTACCTTGTGATGTAGTAGGGGACCATGCGTTGAGTTTTCGCCTCTGAGTTCCTTACTTGTGATAGTGAATTGAATGCTAGTCCATGCGTTGAGTTTTCGCCTCTGAGTCTAGTGTTCTGTGATAGCCGGTCCATGCGTTGAGTTTTCGCCTCTGAGTCCTTGCTTGATATTGTGAACTTGGTATCTAGGTTATGCGTTAAGATGTCGCTTCTGAACCTTTATACTTGCTGAATGTTTGGTAATTAGGTTATGTCTTAAGTTGACCGCTGAACCTCTTTATTACTTGATGTTATATCTGCTTGCCTTAGAGTTTGGTACAGTGTCAGATATGCATGTTGAAGTTTGTGAATATATCGCTTGAGTTGTAATCTGTTCATCCAAGGCATTGGATGACTCTTTTATCGGTTTCATAAATAGTTGGATTGAAAGACCCCCCGACTGGGTAACCGGTAGGGAAACCGGCTCTCCTTCCTAACGGTTTATGAAGTTGGTTGAGAGCCGTGCACTAGAGTTTGCATGATAGTATGAGGACAGTTGATGAGTTGTTTATGCTTCACATGTTATATATGTTGGAGTATTCTGTATTGCTTTATGTGTTACGTGTTGTCACAAAAGGTGGCTAGGAGAACTCTAGTCACTCCCCACTGATTGTGGCGTACATGTTTACATGTATGTAGGTACATGACAGGTGGTTGGCAGAGGGTTGCATGGAGCTAGCGAGCGATGATCCTATTCATCGATGGACTCACACGTTTACGTTAGCTAGACTTAGTTTACATTTCAGTTTGAGTGTCTGTAGGGATGTACCATCCCAGGCTGTTTGTATATGTATTTTACTTTCAGTTACAGTTTTTAATTCACCTCGCATGTTAGTTATGTTAAAAAGTTTTAATTCCGCTGCATTTTTAGTATTTTGTATGTTTTATATTTCCGCTTTCGCGAGGGGTTTTACATGTCAGTTGATCAATGTAAATCAATAATGCTCACCTGACTAGAGTTTGACGTTAATGTCGTATTACGAAGGTGATTAATTGATCCATTTATGTCGCACCTATAGGATGACGCCCAAATCGAAAAATTAATTATTTGCATTAGATACAATTTAATTAATCCCTCATGTAAATTGACTTTTTTTGGTGATGAGAGATTTAATCCCTCGGGCCCATGCATTCCCAAACCACCACATAGATCATGTAAGTCAGCCCTTTATGGGCTGCATTGGCCAAGTGGTCATCCCTCGTGAATTTAATTAATCCCTCGTGTAAATTGACTTTTATTAGTCAAGTGAATTTTATATTTGATGTCGAATAAGGTACTCGGGCCAAATGTGTTTGTTATTCAGTTATATGATAATTGACTAATACATGTAATATGATATTTAGTAATTAATAGTTATTTACTTATTTTACTAAATATATACATTACGTGTAATATTCATGAGGCGAAGGTAATTAGCTAATTAAAGTTACACGAGGTTGTAAAATTAGCTAATCGGGTTTTATAAGACACATTTTATATTGATAATATGATAAAATGTCACTTAAATGTTAGGTGTACATTACTTGTAATTTATATTATTTAATTTTTAAATAATTATAATAAATTAAAATCTGACATTTAATTTTATAAGCTACTTAAATAAAAGTCTTATACGTATTTATAGGACAAATATTGAGAACCGAAATAGACCCATTTTATAATATGAGTGTCGTCTTTTTTATGGAGTTAGGGGGAGGACATGTTAGTGGGTTGGCTCTAACCCACTAAATTATGTCTAACCTTATTTCAAAATATATATATATATATATATATATATATATATATATATATATATATATAGAAATTGTATCATGTGAGGCACCTTCTTAGGGTGAGGCCGTTGTATCCATTTTAAACCGTTAGATTAAAAAATAATGAATGTAGCAGATGATGCCACGTGTCTCTATATTCGTTGACCTCCATTGGATGTGGCCTGCATCCCTGTAAATTTACACGTCAAACAAATCTGAGAAACACACTCAATTACTCAACTCAACCAACCAACATACGCTAGACTCCAAGTCCGATTCTGGAAAAATCCTTTTATAATTCGCCATTAGTCATTTTTTGTACAAACGATAATTGTTCCGATTTATGCAGGGATCTTATGTGGGAGTACACCTTGAAAGCGAAAACGGTCCATGATCAAGTCGTGCAAGCCATGGCGCGATCATTGAATTTGGAAGAAAATAGTTTTCTTGACGGTTATGGTGAAAATTATCAAATCGCAGCACGAATTAACTATTTTCCACAATTTCCATTTGCTGAGCTTATTCGTCAAGTTAGTAAACATGCAGACATTTCTGCAACAACTCTTTTGCTTGTTGATAAGGAAGTTGAAGCTTTTGAGCTTGAAAAAGATGGTGATTGGTTTAAAGTTTCTATCATTCCTGAAGCCATTATGATTATTGTTGGTGATCAAGTTGAGGTACTATCGATTTATCGTATGATACTATAATACTAGATTCCAAGTCCGATTTTGGAAACATCCTTTTATAATCTTTTTATAGTCAATAATATTTTAAGTCCAAGTTTCACGAAATAAGGTCCAAGATTCACGAAATAAGAAATTATATATTTCGTGATTAAACAAACTTTTTAAGTTCAAGTTTCACGAAATAAGGTTCCGGTTTCACAAATTAAGGTCTAAAATTCACGAAGTAAGAAATTAAACAATTCGTGAGTAAACAAACATTTTAAATGCAAATTTCACGAAATAAGGTTCCGGTTTCACAAATTAAGGTCCAAAATTTACGAATTAAAAAATTAAAAATTTCGTGAGTAAACAAACATTTTAAATCCAAGTTTCACAAAATAAAGTTCCGGTTTCACAAATTAAGGTCCAAGATTTACTGAATAAAAAAATTAAAAATTTCGTGAGTAACAAACATTTTAAGTCCAAGTTTCACAAAATAAGGTCCCGGTTTCACAAATTAAGGTCCAAGATTCACGAAATAAAAAATTATATATTTTGTGCGCAACAAATATTTTAAGTCCAAGTTTCAAGAAATAAGGTTCCGGTTTCACAAATTAAGGTCTAAGTTTCACGAAATAAGGTTCCGGTTTCACAAATTAAGGTCGAAGATTTACTAAATAAAAAATTAAAAATTTCGTAAGTAACAAACATTTTAAGTCCAAGTTTCACAAAATAAGGTCTCGGTTTCACAGATTAAGGTCCAAGATTCACGAAATAAAAAATTATATATTTTGTGCGAAACAAATATTTTAAGTCCAAGTTTCACGAAATAAGGTTCCGGTTTCACAAATTAAGGTCCAAGATTCACGAAATAAGAAATTAAACATTTCGTGAGTAAACAAATATTTTAAGTCCAAGTTTCACGAAATAAGGTCCCGACTTCACAAATTAAGGTCCAAGATTCACGAAATAAGAAATTATACATTTCGTGATTAAACAAACTTTTTAAGTCCAAGTTTCACGAAATAAGGTTCCGGTTTCACAAATTAAGGTCAAAAATTCACGAAGTAAGAAATTAAACAATTCGTGAGTAAACAAACATTTTAAATCCAAGTTTCACGAAATAAGGTTCCGGTTTCACAAATTAAGGTCCAAGATTTACGAAATAAAAAATCAAAAATTTCGTGAGTAAACAAACATTTTAAGTCCAAATTTCACGAAATAAGGTTCCGGTTACACAAATTAAGGTCCAAAATTCACGAAGTAAAAAATTAAACAATTCGTGAGTAAACAAACATTTTAAATCCAAGTTTCACGAAATAAGGTTCCGGTTTCACAAATTAAGGTCAAAGATTTACATAATAAAAAATTAAAAATTTCGTGAGTAAACAAACATTTTAAGTCCAAGTTTCACAAAATAAGGTCCCGGTTTCACAAATTAAGGTCCAAGATTCACGAAATAAAAAATTATATATTTTGTGCGCAACAAAGATTTTAAGTCCAAGTTTCACGAAATAAGGTTCCGGTTTCACAAATTAAGGTCCAAGATTCACGAAATAAGAAATTAAACATTTCGTGAGTAAACAAATATTTTAAGTCCAAGTTTCACGAAATAAGGTCTCGACTTCACAAATTAAGGTCCAAGATTCACGAAATAAGAAATTATACATTTCGTGATTAAACAAACTTTTTAAGTTCAAGTTTCACGAAATAAGGTTCCGGTTTCACAAATTAAGGTCCAAGATTTACGAAATAAAAAATCAAAAATTTTGTGATTAAACAAATATTTTAAGTCCAAGTTTCACGAAATAAGGTTCCGGTTTCACAAATTAAGGTCAAAAATTCACGAAGTAAGAAATTAAACAATTCGTGAGTAAACAAACATTTTAAATCCAAGTTTCACGAAATAAGGTTCCGGTTTCACAAATTAAGGTCCAAGATTTACGAAATAAAAAATCAAAAATTTCGTGAGTAAACAAACATTTTAAGTCCAAATTTCACGAAATAAGGTTCCGGTTACACAAATTAAGGTCCAAAATTCACGAAGTAAAAAATTAAACAATTCGTGAGTAAACAAACATTTTAAATCCAAGTTTCACGAAATAAGGTTCCGGTTTCACAAATTAAGGTCAAAGATTTACATAATAAAAAATTAAAAATTTCGTGAGTAAACAAACATTTTAAGTCCAAGTTTCACAAAATAAGGTCCCGGTTTCACAAATTAAGGTCCAAGATTCACGAAATAAAAAATTATATATTTTGTGCGCAACAAAGATTTTAAGTCCAAGTTTCACGAAATAAGGTTCCGGTTTCACAAATTAAGGTCCAAGATTCACGAAATAAGAAATTAAACATTTCGTGAGTAAACAAATATTTTAAGTCCAAGTTTCACGAAATAAGGTCTCGACTTCACAAATTAAGGTCCAAGATTCACGAAATAAGAAATTATACATTTCGTGATTAAACAAACTTTTTAAGTTCAAGTTTCACGAAATAAGGTTCCGGTTTCACAAATTAAGGTCCAAGATTTACGAAATAAAAAATCAAAAATTTTGTGATTAAACAAATATTTTAAGTCCAAGTTTCACGATAAAAGGTTCCGGTTTCACAAATTAAGGTCCAAAATTCACAAAGTAAGAAATTAAACAATTCGTGAGTAAACAAACATTTTAAATCCAAGTTTCACGAAATAAGTTTCCGGTTTCACAAATTAAGGTCCAAGATTTACTAAATAAAAAATTAAAAATTTCGTGGGTAAACAAACATTTGAAGTCTAAGTTTCACAAAATAAGGTCTCGGTTTCAAGAATTAAGGTCCAAGATTCACGAAATAAAAATTTATATATTTTGTGCGCAACAAATATTGTAAGTCCTAGTTTCACGAAATAAGGTTCCGGTTTCACAAATTAAGGTCCAAGATTCACGAAATAAGAAATTAAACATTTCGTGAGTAAACAAATATTTTAAGTCCAAGTTTCACGAAATAAGGTCCCGACTTCACAAATTAAGGTTCAAGATTCACGAAATAAGAAATTATACATTTCGTGATTAAACAAACTTTTTAAGTCCAAGTTTCACGAAATAAGGTTACGGTTTCACAAATTAAGGTCCAAAATTCACGAAATAAGAAATTAAACAATTCGTGAGTAAACAAACATTTTAAGTACAAGTTTCACGAAATAAGGTTTCGGTTTCACAAATTAAGGTTCGAAATTCACGAAATAAGAAATTATCCATTTTGAGAGCAAACAAACATTTTAAGTCTAAGTTTCACGAAATAAGGTCCCGAGTTCACAAATTAAGGTCGAAGATTCACAAAATAATAAATTAAATATTTTGTGAGTAAACAAATATTTTAAGCTCAAATTTCACGAAATAAGAAAAAGAGCAAAATGGATAATTTTTTTAGATAGAGAAAATATTTGGGCCAAATGAATTGTTATAAATGACTCATAATTTTCATCCCATTGAAATTAGTCCAATGAACATTGAAAATCATGTGCAACATAGTAAGGGTTCGACGGCCACACCGTAATAGGCGGCCTCACGTGATACGGGGCCTATATATATATATATATATATATATATATATATATATATATATATATATATATATATATATATATATATATATATATATAGAATTGAGATCTTATGAGAATCACCAATATAATGAGAACCATGAGAACTCTACCTTACGAACGTTTTTAAAAAAAATTAATGACATATTTGGATTCGGCATGAAATTTTATGGCTAGAGAACATATTTCTTGGTCTAGAAAATATTTACTAGTGACGGAAATCAAGGTGAGATACGTTTTTATTAATTTTCATGCACCTACTACCGATTTTTACATATCTATCAGTTTTCATGCACCTAGAACTCGTTTTAATGCACGTAGAGCCTCTTATTTCATGCACCTAGTAATCATTTGCATGCATGTAAAAAATTCCATGCATGTAGTGATTGTTTTCATGCATTTATAGCCGTTTTGGTATGCCTAATTGTATTTTCGTACACTAAGTATATATTTTGTTAATTAAATCAAAAAAATTTGTCTACCGATACTAAAGTGTGTATTAGAATAAATTAAACTAATGGTAAATGATCCATCGAAACTTTCGAAGCGAGATATGGTGGAGATTTAGTGAGGGTTCTCATGATTCTCATTATAAGGGTGGTTCTCACCGCATCCCGACCCTATATATTATATATATATATAATATGTATATATATATGGCATTAATTTTGAAGGAAAAAATTCCCTAAAATCCTATTAAGTTAACAGTGTTTTTGGTTCTTCATCTTTATCATACTATATTGATCAAAAGTTGATCAAAATCACATCAAATAAAATCACAAACAAATGTTATTCATCTTTTATTATTTGTTTAATAAAGTTGGTAGTATTAATCACAAGGTTATTACTTAAACTACCTAGTTAACACTACACAAAAAGAAGCAACAACAACGCCCTATTAACAGTACTAGTCTTAAACCCGTGCAAATTGCACGAGTTTGTTATTTCAAACTTTTTTATTATCAAGAGAACTAATAGTTATGTTTTGTATAAAATCCAATATATTATTTAAAATAATACGTTCTCTAACATAAGCCTACTTGATGTTAAATATGCTTCTAATCAAATTATTATTGACTAATTTTGTTGCACGATGTTAAGCTTAAGACGGATATAACCATCATAAATAAAAATCGCTATTACTTTAAGACTTTCCAATAAATGCAAAGTTTCAAACTCATTTAATGGATCCCGTTTCAAATAGCATTATCGCAAAATAGATGTCATGTAGGTCTTATTTAAAATGCATATATCTGTTTTAAGCTTAACAAATATATACCCGTCTTAAATTAAACAGTACTCCATATTAGTTTAGGGGGTGTTTGGTTCACGTGAAAAAGGTTTGAGGTATGAGTTTGGAATGAGCTAAACCCATACCATGTGTTTGGTTGACAAATATAAGGATTTTATACCCATACCTCAAACCCATGAGGTATGGGTTTCTCATACCCAGGGAGGGAGGTGAGTATGAGATTGATACGAATGAAATTAAAATGAATCAAAATGTTAAACACAAATAGTGGTATGATGTAAATCAAATCTTCTATATACTTATTTGATTAAATTTTTCTTTTCATGATTTTATAATATTAATTTTTTCGATTTAATTTTTTTTTTTTTTTTATCAATTTTAACTTTTAATTAAACTCCAAACCAATACCATCCAGAATTGAAACAAACACAGGGTGTGAGGAATCAAGTTTCAACCCGGGTATGATTCCTGATTCCAAACTCATACTCATGTTTCAACCAAATACCTCCTTAAAGTTTCCATTTAAATGGAAGGTTTAGACTCATTTAATTGATAACCTTTCAACTAACATCCTAGATTTTGAGAAAATCTTTCATAAAATAGATATTTTTAATAAAAATCTTTAAAGCTTTCCTATAAATGCAAAGTTTCCGACTCAAATAATTGATGATCTTTCAAATCACAAATTCTCTTTTGTGACGGGCATATCCGACACAAGTTTGCGACGGGTCAAATAATACTCGTATAAGGAGATAAGACAAAAGCTAAGTACCCAGGGAGTAGCATTATATTTTCTCTTATTTACCTGTTGCTTTCAAATAATATTCTATATGTTGAGTAGGTTTTATTTAAAATGCATATATCCGTTTTAAACTTAAGACATATATACCCGTCTTAAATTGAACCTGTATTAGTTTAAAGTTTACCTATAGATGCAAAGTTTAGGCTCATTTAATTTATGACATTTCAAATGATATTCAAGCTTTCGAATAAGTATTTCTTATGATGGATATATCTCTAAAAAGAAATAAAACGGGTTAATAACCATCCACTTACTTAGATGGGACAAACACATTTTGCTAATCTTAGTAAATTAATGTATATTATTTACGTCTTATATGTAATACTTGACTCGTTTTTATATAACCCGTCTTAAATGAAAATGTGTGCTACATTTCTAGAAGTATTTACACATCGGTGGAAGAATACGGCCCATAACGCAACCCATTTAAAGATCTATTTTTACATTTTGTAATATTCTTAATTTTCCGTCACTTAATTGTCGATGTATGTAATATTTATTATTAAGATAATTGTTTAAAGTATTACCTGTACTTATACGTTGTGTTTTCGTCAAATATTTCGATTATATAATAAATATTTTATATAATAAAGCCTTTTTATATGTTCTATTTTATTGCTTGTATAAAATTTTTCTCCCTCAATAATTTGTTTACTTCTTTTCATGCATTCTCATTAGATGTACGATTGACACGGATGGAGGTTTCTATTTTAGTACAGTTTTTACAGTTGATATTTTATTAAAATAATATCGCGGTTGTTTTTTATCTGTATAGGTTATTTATACATTAGATTTGTAATTATGGTAGCTTATTTTATCTCATCTTATGTAAATGTAGATGAACATGAACATTAAAAGTTGTTTTTTACGTGTCATTTTTTTAATCAGAATAATAAAATTGCAATTAATTACGGAATATTTAGTGGGTTCTGAAATTATGCAAATGCAACCGCCTTTTGAAAAGTCGACATTAAGCCACAGAGCGCCACATAGGCTCCGTGCTTGTTGCTTTAATAAATAGGATTCATAAAAGAAATTGTGGGACCCACCTGAGAGAATAAAAAAAAAATCACAATTGTATTGATGATGTGACGCGTCGAGGGCTTCTGAAATGATTCAGTAATTATATAGACATGTGTTAGTCATTTCTTCACGTTTCCGTTAAATATTATGTCCATGAAAAAATGTCTTTTCTTTTATTTCTATTCTTAGAGCACATCTCTCTATTCCTCAACGATAATAATGACACCGACAACAACAATATCAGAGCCTAAATTTCAAAATAATTTGGGCAGGCTGACATGAACCATCCTTTACGATCGTCTGGGGGTGACCGCAGTGAAAAACACAAGAAAATTAAAGTAAATTTATAGATCTTAAAATCGAAGTCCGAATTTCGTCTTATAAAAACTCAAAAGTTAAAACGAGAATAATAATGAAGACGATTCTTTAGTCTCAATGTTAAAAAAAAGAAAAAATTAATCGAGACGAAAGAAGTATTAATTACGGGCACAAAAATTTCACTTTGGGAATACATATATGGATCAGCCCACAAAATCCAATCGCACCACTCAAACCAACCCGTTTCCTTCCATGGTACCCGAATCACTACCTCATTTTCTTTTCGTTTTTTAAAAAGAAAGCAAATTCTATTGAGAGAAACTATTCATAGAGAGAAGGAGCAACCGAGCAACGACAACAATGGTGATTGTTTCAGTGCGGCGATTTCGAAACCTAAGCGGAATTTTTGGTAATAGCTAAAATTCGCTCTACATCTAGTATTTACGTATCTCAATTATTTCGTTGAATGTTAAATGTTCTTGTCATAAAAGATTTAGTTCAAATTCCCGTGTTAGACGGTTTTACGTAGATAAAATTCGCTCAATATCTGGTAATCTGGTATTGTCTTATCTCGGTTATGTTGTTGAATGTTCAATCATCAATGTTGCTGTTGTATTTGATTTAG
Source organism: Silene conica (assembly GCA_029255685.2). Classification (NCBI taxonomy): domain Eukaryota; kingdom Viridiplantae; phylum Streptophyta; class Magnoliopsida; order Caryophyllales; family Caryophyllaceae; genus Silene; species Silene conica. The sequence goes on from CM055314.2 coordinate 85,982,978, forward strand.
TTCGAATTTCTGTATAAGACGGTTTTACGTAGTTAAAATTGGCTCGACATCTGGTAATCTGGTATTACCTTATCTCGGTTATGTTGTTGAATGTTCAATGCTGCTGTTGGATTTGATTTAGTTCAAATTCTTATGTAAGACGGTTTTACCTAGTTAAAATTCGCTCAACTTCATGTATTTCCTTATCTCGGTTTCGTTTCTGAATATAAATTGTTGCTGCTGTATTTGATTTAGCTTAAACTAGTCTTATGCCCGTGCAAATTGCACGGGTTTGGACTTAGAATATTGTAAAAAAATGTCGTTAATATAAGTTGTTTTTTTATAATAATGTCAAATTTTAGTTACTTAGGGTGGTTCAATATATGGAGATGGTTTTTAAAATAGGGTAGTATAAAAAACAATTGTTTTTAGTCATATATTATAGCATAACAAAAGTAGAAAAATTTAAAAAAGAAGAAAAATAACACAATGAGCAGTAATAGTTTACAATCATAATTACAATGGTACTATAATTTCTCGAAATTGGAAGCACGTTTTTCATCATCGCAAATAAGAATCTTTAGCCCTTTTTGCTTGTGACTCTCGAAATGGCCACATGGAGCTGACCGTGTGTAAACACTGACTTAGGAAGATATTAAGAAAATTGAAATGGAAGACACTATTCTATGTGAATTACAAAAATGCCAACATAAGACAATATAAACCCATATAATTGTTTTACATGTATTGAATGTTAATTAGCGTCCGTGTATTAATAGTGTCCTATAAGCACATGAATGTTTTCACATGTTTGCTGTTAATTAGGACCTATGTATTAAACTTAATGTGTAAAGCGCGTGATTGATCGATAATTTGTAATATGAACCCGTGTAAACACCCACATTGTGAAATTTGAAATATGGAATTTACACATATTATACGTTTATGAGTGAATTTGAAATACGGGCCCGTGTATTAGAACTATAATGCGTAAACATGTGTAAAACAAAACCTTGCAAATTGCACCAGAACGCTTAAATTATCGCTTATGGTTTTTTCGGTTGTTTTAATGGGAGACAATCTCGTGCAAATTTTTTTTATGATTGTTCCAATTTACACAGACCCGCGAATTTGGAAGAACGTACTTTTAATTTTTAATAAATATAGACTTATTTGTCGCATGTCTTTAATTTTTTTTTCTGAACATATTTAATTGAAGTAAATAAATGAATGAGATAAGAAAATATATAAAACTATAACCCGTAAGACCATTTATAATTATGTTAGTTTTTGTGAAACAAAGGGTCGAAAATTAAACTTACTTTGAGCGAGTTTACCCAAACAGACCAAGTCCAAAGAGAGTATATTAATGGCCATATATCAACCCACCATAGCCACATATACAACTTTGTGCTCTCTCATCTCTCACCCTAAATCTAACTACCTTTCCGTAACATACTACTCCGTATTTTGTACCTTCCATCTTGCCGCCTTCTCATTTGATTTCCGTCTCACCAAATCTGTTACACTCGCCATTTCAAGATTATTTGAACTCACAATGTCCTAATTCCTCTCTCTCGTTGCAATACTTCATACAAAGTATTTTTTTTGCCGTATTTTTCAGATTACAATAAAAAAAATTTCTGCATATGAATATTTTTTTGTCCATATTTTCAGGTCTGAATATTATTATGTTTTTTTTTTTACTTCTATCAAAGTATTTCTGATTTTTTTGGATTTAATTAAATTTATCCATCGTTCTTAGTTATTTCCATATTTCATACGAAGTTCATCTTATGTGATAATTTATGTGAATCATACCCATTAGCAATTGAACACCATAGATATAGCGACTTATTTAATTTTAATGTCATATGTGAATATTTTTCATGTTAATGCAGCACCCTATCTAATATTTTTTTATAACAATTTTCGTTTTCTCTTTATTTGACTTATTTTTCAGTATTTTTTCCCTATAATAATAGGTGTTTTAAAAAAAATGTTGAATAATTTTCCTATTTATACCATAATTAATTTAACTATAAAAGTTATTAATGATTTTTTTAATCTAGTTATTTAATAGGCAATCCACATATATGAGTAATTTGTCATATTTATTGTTGTAGATTGAAATAAAATCGCTTGCGTAAGAAATAAAAGAAAATGTAGAATATGGTGGGCCACTTTTTAAATATGAAATAAAAAATGAACTTTTAACCACAGTGCGACACCTAAGCACTGTGGTTGTTGCTTTTATATATAAGATTCTCGTGTAGAGCTGTTTTATCACTTTTTGGTGCTTAATTTCGCTTAGCATTAGGTTTAATATTTGATTCAACACGAATTCTTGTGTAATGCGTTTTTAATTAGCTAAAATCCGCCCAACATTAGGTACAATACTTGATTTAGCAGTAGCTAAAGTTTGCTCAACATCAGGTATACTATTAGACTTAGCAGGAATTCATGTGTAAGACGGTTTCACATGCCTAAAATTCGGTTCAACATTAGGTAGAATATTTGATTTAGCACGAATTCTAGTGTAATGCGGTTTTATGTAGATTAGTATCTAAGAAAATGGATGAGAGTGGACCGATATCTATTAAACTCATGTGGTAGGTTTCGAGTGTTATCTGGAGATGCAGTTTGTTTACTCGGGACGAATTTATCTGTTTTGGAGCTATTCATTTCATCTAGGAAGAATGTAGTGTGAATTGTGAAGTTTAGTGGTTGATGAGTTAGCTTGGGATTAGGAGTAAGCAACTAGTGTAACACCCGTGAAAAATCACAGGGTTATGTACACTTATTTTTTAAGATTACTATAAATTATTATATAACCAATTCTATTTATTTGAACATGTGTACTTTTTAAAAATAAAAAATAAATAATATAATATCATTATATATATATATATATATATATATATATATATATTAAAATATATATATACGGATTTTATAACAAAATTATTAAAAAAAAAATCAAAATTAAGATAATTAAGTTCTATATACTGCAGAAAATGAAAATTATAGTCAAGATTGTGGTTATATTAGTTGAATCAAATTGTTAGATTTATAAGACGAGTAGTTAGAAGAATGAAAGAACAAATAAATTAAAATAAAAGATAAATTAACTTAAAAAAAGGTTCCAATACAAATTACAATAGAATACTGTATCAAATAAGGAAAATCTAAGACAAATTTATAGTCTTAAACGGATTGTATAAAAATCGAATATTTTATTTCCTAAATATGAGTCTTAAACGGATTGACTCGGTCAAATATTTACATACATTGCTTCTGATTAGTTTGTCGAAAAAATCCTATTTTGTGGAGGATTATTTTTTGGAAATATTACTCATAAATCGTAATTAGGGATGTCGTTGGGGCGGGGCGGCGCTGGATATAGGCTTCCCCGTACCCGTACCCATCAAGAAAACCTCGTACCCATCCCTGCCCCATCACCCATGGCGGGTACAAGTTTCCAAAACCATCCCCGCCCCACCACTCATGGCGGGTACAAGTTTCCAAAACCATCCCCGCTCCACCTTCCCATTAACCCGCTATACCATAAAAAATTTCCCATATTTTTTCCTACAAGTTGGTTTAATCACTATTAATTTATATTTTCAGAAATTTGTTTATATAATTTTAGTTATTTACCAAAGAGGTTGATAAATACTTTATAAAATAGTTATTTTTAACATTACGTCTTAATTATAACAAATAATATTTGTAAAATTATCGTAATAACGGTATTAATTTGTAATAATTGACGGGTAGGCGGGTATAAAGCGGGTAACACGCAAAAACCATCCCCGCCCCATTACCCATGGCGGGTACAATTTTCGTACCCGTCCCCGCCCCACCCCACCACCCGCCAAAGCTCTACCCATCCCCGCCCCAACTGGAGCGGGTGCGGGGCGGTATCCACTTGTACCCGCCCCAATGACATCCCTAATCGTAATAGTGAAAAAGGTCGTAAATTTCAGTTTTATACAAATTTTACTAAAGCGGGATCTTAGTAATTAATTTAACTCATTAATAGGGTTTTATTAGAATTTATTTCGTAAATTTCAGTTTTATACAAATTTTACTAAAATGGGATCTTAGTAATTAATTTAACTCATTAATAGGGTTTTATTAGAATTTATTTTATATACAATACATATTAACGGAAAACTGTCTTATGCATATAATTCGAAAAAGAGAGTTTTTATGAAAATTGGAAAGTATGTTTACGTTTAGTAATTAATTTAACTCATTATAAATCTCATTGTCTCATGAACTTAACCTAAATATTAAGATTTCGTGATTTCGTTGATTAAAAGGAATATTACGTTTAGTAAGAATTGACTTAAATTGAAATCATATGATGTTATCAATCACGAATCTTAATATTTAGTAAGAATTGATTAAAAAAATAAATATTCCTTTCTATAAAACCAAAGTGGCATATAGTGGGTATTTAAAAAATATTACGTGACATAAGGCAGCTATATCACGCCTCGACAATCACACATGAAATTATCACGCAAGAAATCTTTCCTTATTAACAATTGATTACGTGACATATTGATTAAAAAAAGAAATTTTAATATCACGGTAATTTTAATATCACAGTTGCCGACATGGCTAATTTTAATTGGCCGAGAATCAACGAAATCTCGTGACCCCAAAATGGAATAAGGCCAAATCGCAGGGTACCGAAGTGGAGTTATTCCTAGGAACAACTTTTTTTGAAGTCCACCATCTTAAAACTTGTCTTTTGAAAATGAAGGGGATTCCAATGGATTGAAGTACTACGTTGTTAGTAAACAATCACGCATGAAATTATCACGCAAGAAATCTTTCCTTATTAACAATTGATTACGTGACATATTACGTGACATATTGATTAAAAAAAGAAATTTTAATTGCGGAATAATTTTAATATCACGGTTGCTGACTGATACACATCAAAAATGAGACTAAGGGTAGCTTAGTCATTTATCCCTTGTGTTTCTTATTTCCCAAGTCATTAGTAGCCTATATAAGGGCATTAGTAAGTTGTAATGATCAATCAATGAATTTTATGAATCAACTTGTGAGATTTATCTCATTTGTCTAATGGAATCTAGGTGATTATTCACCACAATTCTATTATTTGGGTAGCCTATCAATTCTCGTAATTGAACAGCTGCATTTCTATCCTTTTGTATTTCCGTTTTATTTACGATCGCATCATTTGGTTTCAGAGCTAAATTTCCTCCCGACCTGTGTTAAATCATACAAAAAAAAAAAAAACCAGACTTCCTTTATACGAAGCCTGCTTCTATCAATTCAATTAAAAATCAAAAAAATTGCAAATATGGTGATTTCCGATGATATCTCGTCACTCAAAGTAGAGATGAATAAACTAGCGGTCGCGGTCGAACTGTTGACTCTAAGGATGGCTGCTCAGGGAAAGATTGATATTAGTAAGTTTCCTTGGTATACTCCTCATTATGTTGTGGGTGACTCCATTAGATTACCTAGGACTGTTCTCTCTACATCCACTACTTCAGTCGATAATGGTGAAATGGGTGACTCTTCAACTGCAATTATTTCTAAGGAAAACAATACACTACTTGGTGCACACCAGATGTTCGAGGAAATCCCTAAACCAAGTTTGATCTCAACCGTTGATCAAGTAGCAGTAATTGGTGACGATCATAGTCTATTGATCAAACCTGGTGAAAATGGTGTTCCTGAGCCATATGTTGACGACGCGTCAGATTACGTACGAACAACCCACAAACTGTTTCATACAATGCCGGTACCAGACTTCATTTTAGAAATGGCTAAGGTTGCAAAAACTACACAGGAAAAGAATGAAGAAAGAGCAGGCGCACACCAACTGCTCGATACAATGCCTGAACTAATCGAACATGCTAATGTGAGCCAACCCAAAGGTCAAGCTGAGGCGATCAACAATGAAATTGTTCCAAGGAAGGTGTTCGATGAATTGCCACTTCCAGATTTTATAAAAAAAATGGCCGAATCTTCCAAAGTTGTTGAACTTAACTCCACTGGAGGTGATTATGAGAATGCTTTGGCTATCCGTGAAGTCGATGATGACCATTCCTCTCATAAACAGTCATTATTTGCAAAATTAGGTGCATTGGATGGCTCTTATCTCTATGACTTGGTCATCATAAATGGTAACAAAAAGCGTTTCTCCATGCTTCAAAGTTTGATCATCCATGGCTATCCACTTTCTGGCCAAATGCCTACCTATATCAACACCGACTATGCAGAAAATTTGTGCCTTGACTATCCACATTTTCAGGTGAGCATCGAGTCTTGTATCACACTATATAGAGTTCAACTTGTGAACTTTGTTAAAAATGATATGTGGCTTCTGTTATCCACCCTTGAGGACAAGGGTGTTTTTAGGGGTGAGGAAGATGCTAATGGAAAATGTACTTGGAAATTGCTCAACCATCTAGGATTATGGTCTAAATACAATGCTAGTAGGACAAACATTTGCTTTGTACTCCTTTCCTATATTTTTGATCCAGGAGGTTTTGCATTTTGTGTGGGTCGAATATCTATGGTGGTGTTGGATGATTGGTTCGTGAAGCTAATGTTATTTTCATTTAAGTCTATCTCCACATATTCTATGATCGTCTTTGCTTAGATTCATGTCCTTGAGGTCAATGACGGTTCCATGGGTGATAATGTTGGAGTGGAGGTCTCTTATAATACCACCCTTGAGGACAAGGGTGATTTTAGGGGTGAGGAAGATACTAGTAAGGAATACAATAGGGAATTGTTCACCTCTTTGACCTTACGCTCTCATTTTAGTACTAGTAGGACAAACAAGAGTCATTTGTTCTTTACTTTCGTTTTTGATCCCGGGGATAATGTTAATTCATCGTGTGGATGCAAACCTTGGCAAGTAGGAAATGTTGAATTTAAGAGCGGCGTAGTGTATGGTGTGAGTAGTTATAATGATGCTGCTACTATTTGCTTGGATGGGTATATAAAATTAGTGAGCTTCATTTTTGGATGGGGCGATATTCTGAATCATCATCGTATCAGGGAGGTAAGTGACTTTTTATCATGGAGCATTTTCTTCCCACACTACAAGTGAGATGAAAAAGGAATTCATTTGGGACCCTGGCATTATAGCTAAGATTGCTTATTGGACATCAAATGTGTTAAGAGTTGGCCTCTGCAAGGGTGGTATTTTCTCGAAGATTAGATTAATCAAACTTTGGGCTGCAGGTTCCATGACTTCAATTGTTAGAGCAACTAACTTTGACAATTTTGAAGATGTGTCGAAATCTTTTATAATGTCTGAAGTTCCTCTTGAGCACTGGTTTATTGCAATAAGAACAATGTTAGTCATGAAATCGGCAAGGGAAGACTCCACAGTCAGCTGCAAGTTTCCTATGTTCATGATTGTTAGATCCTTTGTTTTTTATCCAGGTGAATGGGAATATAACCTCTCCCATGTCGAGAGCTTAACCTCCAAATTTGTGCAGACCACTAAAATTATACCCTTCCTGCTATGTTGCTTGGCACAACTGAACTTGCTGCAGTCCAGTGAGGGTGCTGATCGTGAAGTGGCTATCTTGGTCTTTGACCCTGGTGGTTATGGTAATGGTAATGGGCAGAAGGTTCATAGACTAAAGGCATATCAGAATGGAGGCAACCGATTCAGTGTAAAGCCTTGCCAAGATTATCAGTCTTATGTGTTTGATCCAGGAGGCTCATTGATGCCAGTTAATGATGCTATGGTGACAAACCCGCGACCTGGAATGTGTTATGCTTTGGCTTACTTCAAATATCATTTGTCTTTGATCCTTGAGGACAAGGATCGTTTCAAGGGGCGGGTATTGATACACATCAAAAATGAGACTAAGGGTAGCTTAGTCATTTATCCCTTGTGTTTCTTATTTCCCAAGTCATTAGTAGCCTATATAAGGGCATTAGTAAGTTGTAATGATCAATCAATGAATTTTATGAATCAACTTGTGAGATTTATCTCATTTGTCTAATGGAATCTAGGTGATTATTCACCACAATTCTATTATTTGGGTAGCCTATCAATTCTCGTAATTGAACAGCTGCATTTCTATCCTTTTGTATTTCCGTTTTATTTACGATCGCATCACTGACATGGCTAGTTTTAATTGGTCGAGAAAAATTGAAATTGTGAGAGTGAATGAGAGGGCTTGAAAGATAGTTTTCTGAAACCACGTTGCGCCACATAAGCGCTTTTACCTAATTCTTTAATATATATAATATAATGATGATTGTAAGAATGGTTGGGTGGCCGAGATATCTCCATTGCCGAGCTGTATTATTTTGAATGATTTAATTTTTCTTGTTGGTTATGGATTTCTTATGGTTGTTGAGGTATTGATACTTAGTCTTGGATTTATGAAGAATTTGGTGTTTATTGTAAGTTTTGTCGTTGATGAGCTAGCTTGGGAGGAGCGCGCTTAAGCAATTGTAGTTAATGATCAGGTGTCGGAGACCTCTACATTGCTGAGTTTTAATGTTTCAAATGATTCATGATTTTTGTTACGGATTTCTCAAGCCATAAGAGTTATTGATTCAGTTAAGGAGGCGAGAGTTGTAAGTTTAGTGGACGGTAGGCAGATAGATACTAGCTAGCATGGGGCTTTTTATAAGGTGGCTGAAACCTCTCCGTTGCCAATTTTATTGGCTAGGCAACTATGTTGCTTAACTAAAACTCAGGGAGGTGGCCGAGACCTCTACAGTCTAAATTGCTGAGTTTTAATGTTTCAAATGACTTATGATTTTTGTTACGGATTTCTCAAGATATTAGAGTTATTGATTCAGTTAAGGAGGCGAGAGTTGTGAGTTTAGTGGACGATAGACTGATGGCAAGCATGGGGCTTTTTATTAGGTGGCCGAAACATATCCGTTACCAATTTTACTCGCTAGGCAACTATGTCACTTAACTCAAATTCAGGGAGGTGGCCGAGTCCTCTACAGTCTAAAGTGCTGTGTTTTAATGTTTCAAATGATTTATAGTTTTTGGTACGGATTTCTCAGGATATTAGAGTTATTGATTCAGTTAAGGAGGCGAGAGTTGTATGTGTAGTGGACGATAGACTGATAGCTAGCATGGGGCTTTTTATTAGGTGGCTGAAACCTCTCCGTTGCCATTTATTCACTAGGCAACTATGTCGCTTAACTCAAACTCAGGGGAGTGTCCAAGCAGGAGTACAGCGCTGTGAGGATCAGTTATTTGGAGCTTAAGAAGCTTAGAACAACACAAGTATACAATTTCTGCTTCTCAGTATCATTATACGTAGTAGGGACTCTAGAGTCTAGAGTACAGTCCAGTACACCCGACAGGGAAAAGGAAACTGGTTGATGTTCCTTCTTTTGTTTGTCCTGCCTGCATGTGATTTAGTTTAGTACAATCACTATAATATGCTTGACTTAGACACTTCTAATCAATCTATGCGTACGAGATTGACGCAGAAAGATGAGATCATTTGATTTCGTCTATTTTCAGGCATATATTGAGGATAATGTGAAGTTAATCTCAAGCAATGAGAGCACATGCAGCCAAAAGGCTGTAAAGAATACAGATGGATATTTACTTTCAGTTTGATTTCTTTTTTGATAACTAACTTTGTTTGAAGAGTCCATGATTGTGTGGATCAGCACATGAAAATTGTTATGATAACTGATAAGCATATAGTATCGTTCGTGGCATTCGTTTTATCATACAAAGCCAAATTGGCCAAATATGAAGTTATGTATTACTATGTAAGGATTTGAGCTATGTCTCTTCTATAGACTACAGGTAAAGAATGTATGACTTGTATAGTATTGCTTAAGGTTTTGTTTTAATTTCCTCTGAATTGCAATTGCTCTTGGTTTAACTGTTAAAATGAGAAGTAAACCCAATTGATGGTTCACGAATATTTACTGGTTTGTAACGGGTATAGTGATAAAGATACCATGTTGCACATCATTGGCATGTTTTTTTCCCTTACATATGAAATTGAGATGAAGTTAAGCTCTCGATATCTGGTCTAAGGGCCTAGAGTAACCTCTCGGCATGTAAGAAGGTGCTCCATCTCCGATCCAAGGATTATTAATATGCAGTTACCGTCTTTGTATACACATCAATTTGAAGAACCAAATTCTGAGGTTGTTGAAATTAACAAACGAAAGAGCCTGAAAAATCATTGTACCAAAATACTTTCTTCTTTGAGGAAATGTTGCGAAATTGGTTACCTGGTTTGATCTCTTATTGGTGTTTCGGTACTTATAGAGTTACAGGTTGATATTCTTCAAGGCCAGAATACAGATCTTCCTCAACAATGTATTACTATTATCTGCAAAGTAAGTCGTGAACTATTTGAATTTTCGACAGTTTAGTTTATGAAGTTTAGTTTTCCACATTACTACCAATTGATTTACAATTTATTTTTACAGATATGAAGAGGCTGGGGAAGAGGAAAGATTGCACATCCAGCGAGAGTATCTCGGTGATACTGCTGAAGAGGTTTGCATTCAACTTTATGTTGCGAAGGATAAAAGAACTAGAAAAAGAGAAAGTGACTGAAACAAATGGACAGAAATCAAAGCAGAGAGATTTCAAGTTTTAGGCCGTCATAACTCATATTGCAGGTAACCCGCATTTATTTGGTTGTTTTCTTAATGCTTTTAATCTGGACAAAATGTAGTTTACTTGATCTAGGAATGCGTGGTACGACAGGAACTTGTTTGAGTGGTAAATTACTGGTGTTAATCTGTTTCTCGAGTATCAAACCAAACCGTAAAACCATCACGACTTGCCTTCCCACAATGAGTCACAAATTTTGTTTGGGGTGTTTCGTGAAGATATCATTTATTGTTATGCATTCATTATAGGTTTAAATTTGATTTAAGTTTCCCCTGAACCCTATGTGGTTGAACAAGGATCCACTGATGCACACGGTGTTGACACTCTGGAGTATTTTGTATCAGCTACACTGGTTGTCACTTTAACGCTAGCTGTTGACCAGTAAGTTTCCGAGGTTAGATGACTAATTGTATGGTTGTCCTTATGGGTGTATGTTTTGCTCAGGCCGGTTTAGAGTTACTAGGAAACGGAGGGGAGGGGGTGGGCGTAGTCATGTAGGGGATCTCATTTAAGATACCAAAGATTTAGAAGGAAAGCTCATGTAATCTTAACCCATCTACTATTACCTTTCTTTCCTTTCACTTTACCTCCTCCTGTCTCTTCCCTCCTAATGTTATATCCAATCAGCCTTTTAACACGAGTCGAAACGAAAAAACGGGTAATAAAATGTACGGAGTAATATACATAGCTCATCGTCCATCAACTTTACAAGTTGAAATGTTAAAATAAGGACACTAGGAATCTATCTTAATCAAGTTGTTACATCTGATGAACTTTCTACACGAAGAATTGGTTACATTACAATACCCCATTTGCCAAACGTTGGGACCAAACATGATGAATGATGACTTTAAAGTTGTTTAAGTAGTGGTGCAATCCTCATCCTTCCATCACTTGCATGCTCGTTTTTGGAATTATTGTTCTTCCAAGGTACTTATCCACTAAGAAACCATACATAGTGGGACTGTCGATAGAGACCCCCTTCCCCTCCCCTCCCCTCCCCTCCCCTTCTTAGTTGACTTTTGCATTATCAACACACTAGTGCATTTCGTTATGTCTCAGAATAGAAATGTCTAGTTAAGCTGGATCGACCTCGTATGAATTTGCCCCATTATGAGGGTTTGCTCTTGTTAATGTCTGGTTAAGCTAGATCGGCCTCTTACAACAAATTTGTCCAAGTATTAAGGTCGGTCCATGAGGTCACGGGTTCAAGCCCTGGGAGCGGCCTCTTGCCAAAATGGCAAGGGAAGGCTTGCCCCCATTACTCCCTTGTGGTGGGGCCCTTCCCCAGACCCTCGCCTAGCGGGGACACCATCGTGGACCGGGCTGCCCTTTTTTTATTAAGGTCGGTCCGTTTGTGTTTGTTCTTTAGACGGAACTTAGTTCCGAGTTTGACTTTTTCCTTATCAGCACACTAGTGCATTTGGTTATGTCTCAGAATAGAAATGTCTAGTTAAGCTACATCGACCTCTTACTTATTTTCCCCATTATGACTTACGAGGGCCTGCTCTTGTTAAAGTCTGGTTAAGCTAGATCGGCCTCCTATTACAAATTTGTCCAAGTATTAGAGTCGGTCCGTTTGTGTTTGTTCTTCAGACTGAACTTAGTTCCTAGCATGAGTTGGGTTTCACAAATATAATTTGTTGGACATATGAGGGTTTGCTAGTGTCTGTTCTTCAGACTGAATTGAGTTCCGAGTATGAGTATTTGTATATTTTCATATACCGCGTAGTTTTTTGGGTGAAAAAACGATGTTTTTCTGTGTCATTGTTTATGTGGTGTTTATTCCGATTCTTGGAAAATGGACATTTAGTGCATGTTTGGTCTAACTTGTTAAAAAAAATGTTAGTCTTTACAGCTTAATTCTCTACAAGTGTTTTCAAAACTAGATGTATCAAATTGTTGTTTCTATTCTTAAAGTCAAAAAAATTATTTTTGAGCTTTTAAAAAACTACTTTTACTTTATAGAAAATAGTGTGTTTGACCAATTTGTGTTTTTTAACTAAAAAACATTTTTAAAAGTTAGGTCAAACACACACTAGATTTGTTGACGTATAACACAATCTAAGAGCACCACCTTAGATATATATTCCCTCCGTCTCAGTCATATGTCTACACTTCCCTTATTTTCCCCTCACAAAATAAGAAAAGTGTAAACATATCAACGAGACAGAAGGAGTAGATTTTTAACTTTTAAAAAATAGTGTGTTCGACCAATTTATATTTTTAAGTTGAAAAATATTATTAAATGAAGGCAAAACACACACTTAATTATGTTGACGTACAACACAATCTGAGAGCACCACCATAAATATATAGATGATGATAATACCGTAGAAGATGATAATGTTTGAAGAAGACGTCAAATAATTTGGAGTTGAAAGCACCACCTTGAGACAACTAAACTACAACATTAGAATAATTGTATAATAATTTAACTAAATGTTGAAACGTTCTCATAATCTGTATGAATGTAGCAGCAGGACCAAGTGCAAATTGTCCTCTTTCTTAATTTGTACTCCTTGTCACGTCTCGGCCATCTGTTGTCGTATTTCATTTTTGAGCGTGTTAGTCAATTGTTGTCATTTCTATTTTAAGAATAAACTTTCAGTAAATTGATCATTTACACACGGTTTGATTCGCTTATCATTTAATAATTAATTATTTCCATTTTTCTATTTTTTTAATTTTTATGCCAAAATCAAAGGATAACAATTGACCGAGACGGATGTAGTATTTGTTATAATAATACAAACAAAAACAAATATTTTTCCACAATCAGTATTTTTGTTCAGTGCTTCATGCCTCACTTTCCCTTTATGCTAGAAAATGATCGATGCAATTTTATATTTTTTGTAATTGCGTGTGATTATATTCGTTACTTCTGTGTTGGTCTTCTTTGATCTCGGCTATTCCACACCACAATCCGTCATTTTCGCGCTCATTCTATCACAAAATAATTATATATACATTCAAAAACTTGTGATGCTAAAGCACTTGTTAGTCTATGACATTTTACTACCGCCTTATCTTTTTATCATTATTTAAATTGATTTTGAGACGTCATTAAGTTGCGTATCACAAATGAGAATTGGTGATACTCATAATGCCCTAACGCATGACTTTTTTATACTTTTTTCTTGCTCTCTGTAATCGATTTAGTTAAGAGTTAAGACATTTTCATTAGAGGAGAAGGCGTGGGAATAAGTATTAATAGTGTTCAGTTGTTGGAATAGGCTTTCCCTTCGAATTGAAATTTCGAGGGTGATCCCTATCGATGGGAGGGTTCTAACTTCTATGCTATCATGAATTTTTTAGCTTATACACTGAACTTTGTATATTGCTAAATGATTATACAAATTCTTATTTAAGATGATTGTAAACGTAAAATAGGCTTAGATGACTCATATTCAGTTAGTAATAACTAATTAGTACTTATTTATTAGCAGTGGAAATATTCATGTCCATTTCACACCTAACAAGATTTTAAAAGATTCTTTTAGACTTAATTTTAGTTTATTTTATTTTTGTTCAACTTTTTTCTTCACAAAAGCCTTATTCTTTTGGTGCGAAACTGTTTGAACTGAATTGAATTTAATGAAATTGAACTAAATTAAACTGAATTTAATGAAGTTGAACTAAATTAAGCTGAATTTAATGAAGCTGAACTTGACATAAATGAGCTGAAATTAAGTTTAAAATAACAGGGTCAAAGAAACTCTTAATTCAACTTACTTCAGTTCCAATAAATTCAGTCCAATTCAACTCTATTCAATTTAATTAAATTTAAACAGTTTTAATTTAAAGTAACAAATTATTATCATATTATAATTAATAATGTATGGAAAACGAGTGTTCGAATTTTCGTTACATAAATATATAGAAGTAACTAATTAACCTGAAATTCATAAATTGGAATATTCTACAAGCAGCCATCCAACAAGTCTACAAATGTATCCACTATGAATCCGTCCAACCTTAATTAGGACATGCGTCATTTTCTCATCCCAAAACAACCAATTTAGTATTTTTACGTCTCTTCACAATTGATATGACTTGTTTAATGGGGGCAATAACCATCACTTGATAATAATCTCACCATGGACTCTATTGGACCAGTTTTTGATTGTAGTCAATTGTTGTATTACAGACGGTGGTGTAGAATTTAAGTTTTGTATTAAAGTTTTTGAGTTACGTTTTAAAGAATCTAAGTTATATTATAAAGTTTGTCATAAAATAAATAAACGTAAACAAATCTAAAAGAAATGACACAAAAGTTTAGTTGGATATATGTTGGTTGTACAATGCTAATATTTGGTTGTGGGATAGTATATGTGACTAGTTAATTTTAGAGTTGGTAAAATTGATCAATCCAAATGCCATATTCCGAGTCGTATCTATTCTGATATCCGAACTTAATCCGTAATCGAAATTGATCTGGTTAAATATGAACTAACCCGAAGTCTCGAATGTTGCATTATGGCAAACCTAGATCTATGACAGTACGTAACTGAAATAGCTGACTCGTAATGACTTGAACTGGAAATTATCTAACTCAACCCAATTTAGCGTGAATTATTGCAAACCCAAAAAATATTTTTTCTCTTGACCATTTATTGAGGGACTGCCCAATTGCATCTACGATTTGGTTTATCTCCCCTTTAGGCATTTCTACTCAGTATAACAACCACATTCCTATTACCGTTTGGATTTCGAATTGGATTTGCTTTTTCAATCGGCAAGATACAACCTATTCCTAATCTCAAACTTCGTTTCCACGTTATGGGTTATTTGGTGTACTAGAAATGGGAAGATATTCAAGAATTCTACCTTTCAAGCTACGATGACTGCTAACACCATCAAGCTTCTTGCAGAAGAGAATATTCAGAGGGAGAACAAGATCAAACAACAACGTTTAATGGTCAATGGAACTGATAATCCATCACCATCGTCACTAACTTTGGCTGAACTAATCCGTAACCATTTCCCTGTTACTATTGTGGGAATCAGTCTATGTGTACCTCATGTTAGACTCAAATGTGATGCTTCATGGAAGGAAAATGCAAAGGCTTCTGCAGGATGGCTGTTGAGAAATGAAACAGGACATGAATTAAGTTGCGGCAGAGCAGAATTTTGGGCTTCATCCCCAATACACGCAGAAGCTATTGCCTTGCTGATGGCATGTCAAGATGCAAAGACAAGAGGTTTCGCTCACTTGGATGCAACTTCGGATTGCCTTAAACTCGTTTTGCAGGTTAATGGATGTGAAGATAAAGACAAGGTCATTGCGTCAACAATTAGATCGTTATTTAGTTTAATAATTACATTTCACTGTTTTTCCTTAAGCCACTGTCCTAGGTACTTAAATAGGTCGGCTTATGCTATTGCACAATCAATAGTATGAATCTACCCTAATCCTCTGTCAAAAAAAAAAAAAAAATGTTTTGAACCAAACTGATCAAATTTGAACCTGATTTGATTGACATGTTTACAGGTCTAATTAAGACTATTAGATTAAAATAAAGAAATGGAAGTATAATTATGGTTAGGTGGATAACAAAGTCATAGATGACTGCATAGACTAATTATGTTTTAATAACATTGGATGTGGAAGGAATGAAACTATGTTCCTTTACCTACTACTCTTATATTACTAACCTAACCTTCCCCTTTGGATTAAGGTATTATTATTAACTTAACCAACCAACTGAATCTAAGTTGGAGCTTGACAATGTGTATTTTAAATTATATTATATTCAATTTTGTCCATTAGAAGAGTGAGAAAAAGAGTTAAGCTATGGTCACTTGTTTCGGCAGAGCCCGCTTCCCAAAACTCAACCATAGGTAGTGTATAAACTACTATTTTCAACTGTAAAAAAAAATAATTAGTTCTAGTGTAAACTCAAACAACAATAGAAATATATACCTATCGACGAACTAGGGCTTAGCAACTTTAGGCCCGCGGATTGGACCATTTGATCTACACTAAACACTGACCAACTTTTTTTAGGTCTAGACATAAGTTCATATTTTGTGTACCCTGTTTGAGACCGGTTATTTTAGGTACGGACCAAATAGATCGAAGCTGATGTTTTTTGTGCTTGATTTGATCTTAAAAAATTTATAAAATAGTTTGGTAATTTACTTTCAAAGGGCATTGCAAATATTAAGTTTGATTATATATTAGGTTTGATTTGTTGCAATTAAATTTAATTATTGCAAACTTATAGTAACAAAAAAAACATTTTACTCATTTAGGGTCCGAGAACCGACTGTTTTGAGTTTGGTCCGGTACAAGATCCAAATTTCGACATTTTGTCTTCGGTCGATAATACTTATGTTGTTCTGTTTTCATTTCAATCGTGTTTGGTTTGGTTTGGTTTGGTCCGTTCTTGAATCGTTGCTGACTCCAACTTCAAAAGTAGTCATCATGCTCTTATTTTGGGATTTAATTAAGAGTATTTTCTATCAACGACTGATGAGTTTTCTTACCTCATAAATAGTGTAGAAATGGAGAAAGAGAATACGGAGTAATACATCGTTGACGTAATTTAAACCTAAATCATGAATACCACAACTCATAATTCTACGACTCAGAAATGGAGAAAGAGAATACGGAGTAATACATCGTTGACGTAATTTGAACCTAAATCATGAATACCACAACTCATAACTCTACGACTCATAATTAAGATCTGTATAATTGACATCTATCTCATTACACAAATTACACTAATTGACACCTAATAATCCAACAACTAGGATTACTAATTGTACTAAGCTAGACTCTATAATTAAATATCATATTTGCAATAATAATGTACCATCATATACTAGTTGCCAAAGGGTACTTGAACTAATCATACTACAACCAAAAATTTTCATTTAAAATAACACCGATTCGTTTTAAATTTAAGACGGGTAAACTGGTCAAGTATAATATCACTTGTATATATTAAATGGATATGGATATGAATATGGATATGGCTCCACCCATCCATATCCCACTCATTGCCATTCCTAGTTTCTGCTGGTAGTCGAATCTAAGACTTCTCAACTCCTATATTTCTGCAAGTTTCAAGGAACCCAAAAAATGACAATCTTTTTGTATTTATTACCCTGTTTGGTACTATTTAACTCGCCTTAAATTTAAAACGGATAATACCCGTTTGAAATTTAAGACGAATAATACTTGTTTTAACCCTAGACTTGTGATAATTCATAGACCGACGAAAGATGAGTTAGACAAGCAAACATTGGATAGTGAGGATGACATAAGGATAGGAGTAGTAAAGAATCGACAGTTGGTGTTACAAGTTGGAACAATAATAGGTAGGTATGGTGGTCCTATTATTTCTGACCCACAAATCCTTCATTATTTCTTTTAGCCACGTGCATGCAAGATCTTTGTGTTATTCCTTCCAACATTAAATAAAAACTTCTTAGATAAATAATTATATATCATCGTTATTATTGTCCATTATCATCCATTGTTTTTTCGAATTGGCCCTTTGTATATATAGTATTTTCAGCTCCGAGTAAGTGATGGAGTCGGGATTTAAATTCAGGTTGAACATTTTAACCAGATTTTAAATTTTCTCTTTTTTTCTCTGAATAACAGTTCATTTTCTTTTTAACGCAAAAATTAAGGAAATGAATTTGAATCATATAAAACACCCTATTCTATATGCAATTGATTTTGTACCACAGAGAATTACAAAAAGAGGAAATGAGAATCAACACCGGATTAACATGGAAATGAAAAAGGAAATTATTACGTACTCGGACCAGGAAGGAGTATTACGTTGTACAAGATTGTCTCTCCAATCCTTTTCCTAACTTGGTCATCGACTCTGAGTTGGATAAGATTATAAAGATATAGGATTTAGGATTATAGCAGTGTCATAATTTTAATCTTATTGTCGTATACTGAACCGAAACTTTTAGCTTTTTTGTTTGAGTGACTATGAGTACCTCTTACGGACAACTCGTGTTTAAAACAATTTTATAGACCAATCTCTCTTAAGTTTGATATTTTCATTCGTCCGAAATCAAACTCCAAATCTTTATTTAAACAATGAAAGCCATTATTATACACAACAAAAAAACTTCAATATATAATAAAATGGTTGTGGTATTAGAAATTGTTTATTGTTTAAATGGAGTAAAACGGTTGGCTAAGAGGAACAAACAAGTGGTAGCACGCGTATAATTATTCGATGAATATAAAAATGAAATAAACATTGCAATTTAATTTGATTAGTCGAATATTAGTGTCTTTGATCAGTTGACAGATTAGACCAACTTTGATTAATAATTGCAGTAATAATAATAATATTAATAATATTATATTAATATTATTATTATACGTAAGAGAATGTAGTTGGAAAATGAGTACGGTCATTGTCTAATAAGTTGCCCGACAAATATTCTCTTCTGATTGGTTCATTTAAAGCGCCGTTTTACCTAACTAATTGACCGACCAAGATCTCCTCATTAGTCTTGTACTTGTAGCATACATTATTTAATGGGTGATATAGACTCAATGTTCTCTTGGCTGTAAGTTGTAACTAAATTGTAAAACTTATCCCACCCTAATTCGTCCATATCCATATCTATAGAGTGTAACTATTGACACGATCGGAAACACGACACAAACCCGACACGAATTTACCGGGTTCGGGTCAATGTGTTTTGATCCGTTTACGTAATTGGGTCGACACAAACACGACTTGAACTTATATGGGTCGGGTTAGGGTTGGGGTCTTGCGATACGAACCTGACATAAATAACTCATTAATTTAAATGGGTCTGTTATAATATATCCATTTAAATGGGTTATTATTCGGGTTATGTTATTTTTAGTTTGAAATAAGAGACGAAGATGATTTATTCTTGACGATTTAATGGATCGAAATTGATCGGTTAAAACTTAAATGGGTTACACAAACAGGTTGGGTTATTGAAAAAAATAAATGGGTTGAGTTAGGGTTGATGCATGTAACCCGTTTTTATAATTTGGTCGGGTTAGGGTTGATAGGGCCATGACCCATTTAACGGTAACACGAACCTGACCCACGACCCGACATGTTTGCCAGGTCTACTGGCATATCCCATCCTAATTTCAAAAAAAATTATCATTCATATCTCATCCATTTAATTTCGGTTGGATGGATATCCATAGTGTCAGGATGACACTGCCATCCCTAGACCCGACAAAGTGACCAAGCGGCGATCAAGCATGCCATCGTACCAAGTTCAAATAACTTACCAGTTCTAAACCAGTAATTAATGAACCAATTGTATAAGTTACATTTGTTGCTAATTTATATAAAGTGTATTATATTCTATGAAAAAATATTATTTTTACCTCTACTTAGAATTTAAATTATTTTATATAAAACCTTATTTTTGTAAAAGAATATCTTTAAAACTAATTATGTTTCCATTTTTTTACTTATAAAATAACTAATTTAGTAAAAAAAAAAACTCCAAAATATAAAACATTGTCTTAAATATGCTTGGATAGCACATCAAAAAATATTTAGTACCCCCGACACTAAATTTCTGGATCCGCAACTATATAATTCATAATAATAATCTTTTCGACTATCGATTATAATAAGTTGTTTTATGTTGGTGACCCAACAATCTAATTAACATGTTTCTAGTTCATAAGTTCATTAAAGTTACTGTTCATGCTCAGTTTTAGGAGTCATATCTCGTGTTAATTAATATTACTGTAATATATAAAACCGTATTAAATATAATTAAACATAATTATTTATAAATCATATAATTCGATTGAGCATATATTTTATAAATTGGTTTGATGGTAATATAAACTGTTTTTTTTTAATAATTTCTTAAGAACAAATATGGACATAAGTCAATAGGGAATACTAACAAGTAAGTCAACACATGTAAGTTATAAGTCAAATGTTGGTGAATACAAAATCACAAAATATTATAATTGTTATTTCGGTTTTTTTAACGTGTGTCATAAGGACACGCATTAATAAACCGAATATGAAAAGATTCGTAAGACACTCTCATGATAAATTAAAGTATAAACTTAGTTTTACCATAATTAGTGAAAATATGTTATAAATTTTTCTATTTTCGATTTATTATTGTGTGCCCTAGTGCACACGTTAGAAAAACCGTTGTTATTTTACCAAGTTTATGATAGTTATTAATTTATTATCAATGCTACACGCTCACTATAATTTCTTGTTATAGAAATATATACTAATAATTCTCAACTACTCTAAACCTAAAATAATCGAAGCATTATCAATAGATTATTCCAATTGTCTACAAACGTCAAATTGATTGAACAAGAAACCAACATTCTAACCGACAATAAGAACACAAGAAGGAAACCTCCAATTTTTTTCCTCCGAATGGAGCACAAGTGCACAAGGCCAATATAATATTCAAATAATCTTTGTTGGTAACGGATTCGATTTGTTATAAGTTGAAAACGAATATTACTTATCATAACAAAATGAGTGAGAGGATGAGTGAGAGGAAATGAATCATTTCATGGGTCGTGTCACTTGCATCAAATTCTTATTGAAGACAACATTATCCGTTATAAAGTGAAGACGAATATTATCGCTCTTACACAATGCAAATGACACGACCAATAAAATGATCCATTTTCTCCCACTCGTCTTTTCACTTGCGTTCTTATAAAAATCAACGTAACAAACTTTTACAAACCTTCTCGTAGAAATCAAAACGACTGTTATTAACGATGAACACCCGATTCGAGGAGAAGACATACCTCATCAATCAACTCCTCACTAAGTCACTAATACCTTCTCTAATAATCGAAGTAACCAAACATTAAGTTAAGATTAAGGTATATTACAATCCACGTGGGATCACATGAAGCCAACTGTAAATTTCCACTTTACCGCACATTTGGGCCCCACAAGACCCTACTTCACCATAGCCAATGACCTCTTTGTTTAGGTAAACATTTAATTCCATGTCACCACCGACCTTTCCTCACTTTTACCTCTTTTATCTTACGAAGTAGAGTATTTCTTATATCAATAATTTTTATGAGACCGTCTTACGCGTACAACGGGTTCATTTATTTATATTAAATGAGAAATTTATAATAAAAAATGATGGTCTTATGATGTGAGACCGTCTTATTGTAGAATTTGTGTTGTTGTATACATGTGATTTATGACAAAAATATTCATCTTAGACCATGTTCTTTCTGGCTTGAATACAACTCGTTTTAAATTTACATAGCATTATTTAGTATAGTTCTGTTTAGTTTCATTCGGTTTCAATTCAAGTAATTTATTCACAAATTAACTCTTAGTGTAACTTTATTCAATTTAGTTACATTTTATTCAATTAAGTTCACTTCAACTCAGCTCCATTAATTTCAACTAAGTTCATTTCAGTCGAAAATAACATGGCCTTAGACTTAGGTTAGGACTAAAACTCTCTAAACTGAATTAAACGACATTGAATTAAACTGAATTTATTGGAACTGAACTGAATAAGAAAACTAAATTGAGCGGATCCGAATGAAGTTGAGTTGAACTAAATAAAACTGAACTGAAAGAAATAAGTTGAATTTAAGTTTGAAAGAAAATAGCCTTAAATGATGCTAGGAAGGTTTTTACTATTCCATTTCCTAATTCACGAGTTTACTTCATGGGATTGTATTATGAAGATCTTCTTGCTTTCTAAACTAGCCAAACAAACAAGGCACTATTAATGGTGGTTGTTTGTCCACGTGTCAATTGCCCACCTTCACCTTAGTCATTAAGTATCTACTTGTCTCTCCCATTATTATGCCCTCCTAGTCCTATTAGCATATTATAAAATATAATACTCCCTCCATTCATTTCCACTTGGTACATTTGCTTTATACACGAGCTTTTACGCATTGTTAAAATATCAATAAAAGTACAACAAATAGGTGTAAAGTGTAGTATTGTGTTGAAAAAGTGGGCCTTAATAGTGTTTTTATAGTATTATAGTATTAAAAGTACAACCAAATAAGGAAAGGTGCAAAGTGGATTCGAATGGACCGAAATGGAATATGTGCAAAGTGGATATGAATGGAGGGAGTATAGTTTAGTATGTAGCCCTAATAAAAATTGACTAATCCTCAAAATTAAGACATTGTAGTATTTTAGGTTTTGAATATGACTATTTGGATCATTAATATTTAACGGGGAAGTTGTTAGGAGTTAGCAAGGACGATCGTCTTAGCTGGACAATGAAAATTGTGACTTATAGTTATGAATTTTCGATGTTTTCTACTCAATTACATCAATAGTTTATATAGTTCATTTCAATTGAATTTTATGCACCTTAACATTAATTTATGAGTTTGTTACTCTCAACAATGTAATGAAATATTACAACGATGAAGTTGAACTATATTAAACTGTAAATCGCTAGCTTAGTTGATTTACAAGTACGATGGGTAGCATTAGATATGGTAAATAATATGAATATTAATAATAGTTGGACCTCAACTATTATTTTAAGATTTTGGTTGAGACGGTTCATCTTTCATGGTATCAAAGTTAGTGTGACCGAAGGTCACGGCTCCGAATCCTGCAAACTAACCACTCTTCAAGCCCAACGGGCATTTGAGTGAGAGAGCGTAATAGGAATATTAATAATAGTTGGGCATCAACTATCTTTTTAAGGTTTTGGTTGAGACGGTTTTGGTTGAGACGGTTTTAGTTGAGACGGTTCACCTATTAGCAAATAATATTCCTAACAAGTAAATTCGCGAAAGCCAAGTCAAAATTTATGGTTACATTTATAAAAGTATTGATTGAATCATCAAAATATTAGAAATGCTTAAAATCAATGAACAATTATTCTATTTTACATATCAATTTTCTAAAATAACTCCATTTTATATTTTTTTTAAATGACTCCCTCAAAATGTACTTTTTATCAAAAATTGCTCCAAGCTTTAACTTAAGTCACTTTCGTCTGTTTTATGAACTTATTATGTCTGTAACTTAAATAAATTATACTTTGAAAGGTAATGGATAATAAGTTAAAAGTAGACGGAATAAGACCATGTTCTTTTCAGCTGAAACGAGCTGAATTGAATTAATTGGAGTAGAGCTTAATTGAATTAATTGGAGTGGAACTGAGGTGAAATGAATTTATTAGTTGAATTAAAAGTTTATTTTGTGAAGAGATTAACTGAACATAATTGATTGAATGTAAATAAAACTTAATGAAATTCAACCATGCAAAATTTAAAGGAACTGAAGTTAAGGCAAAAAAAACAGGACCTAAGTCATCTAAATTGAAGTTTTAAAACCATTTTTGACAAAAATGAATATTCAAGGAGTAACTTTTTAAAAAATTTATAAAATGAAGTTATTTTAGAAAACTAACATGTAAAAGGGAACAATTCTTAATTAACTCAGATGTTTATTATTAGTAGTAACAGTAGGTCTAGTGAGAGACTTAACATGAAAACAAAAACTTCAGCGAGTCTCTCACCCCAACATCTGAGAGGTCTCGCATTAACGTTTTTAAGAGATCGTCTCTCTGAAATTTTTGTAAAGTAATAAAAGTACTCTTCCATATAATTTAGGACTTTTCCTAAAAAAAATTAGTTATTTTATTGTTTAAACTTGACTAACTATTGATTATAAGAACAATATATTGTAAGAAATATTTTGAAATAGACTTATGACTTAGGAGCCACACCACACCACTATCAATCAAGAACCTTGGGCCCCAAGCTCTAATAACATACATAAAATTTTCTTTATATATTAAATTTGCATACATTTTGTTTCATTTAACTATTCCATATTACAGATAAGCTTAGTACGTAAGTGATGAAAACACACATATACAAAGCTACAAGAATCTAAGACATCCTCATTTCTCCTCATCTTCCTACTCATTTCCTTACATCAAACATTCTTCTCTTTTCTCTCCTCAAAATCTCAACTCAATTGCAAGTATTATTCAATCCAAATCCATTTCTCGAATCGACCTCAATCCAAACGTTCGTTCTGAAAGGAGCCACTAGGGCGATTTTGATCACTGAATCAACCTCGATCCAAACGTTATTATTACAATTCTTATCATTTTTTCTGTTCTGAAAGGAGCCACCAGAGCGATTTTGATCACAGAGTGTCTATATATCATGGGTTTGAGCTCAAAACAAGTTTCAAGTGATGGAAATGGTTGGAATCAAGCATTACTAGAGACTCCAAAAACATTAGAATTTCCAAAAACTTCACAAATTATGAATAAAAATCATCAACAACCACAGGATCAACCAGAGCAATTGAATTGCCCTAGATGTGATTCAAAAAACACAAAATTTTGTTATTACAATAATTACAATAAATCACAACCTAGACATTTTTGCAAGGCATGTAAGAGGCATTGGACTAAAGGTGGGACTCTTCGGAACGTCCCGGTTGGCGGTGGCCGGAAAAACAAGCGTCTCAAGCTCACAAAACCCGCCTCGAAAACCACCACCACCACCAGCAGCAACAACAACAACAATAACAACAGGGGTGGCAATGGCACCTTACATTCCCAACATTTTAGGGCTAGTCTTCCACTTGGAGGGTCATTTGCTAGTAATAATAATAATATTATTGAAGATAAGAATTTTTCTGAGGCATTTTACCATAACTTTCTTAAGCAACAACAAAGATCATTGCCTGATCATCCTCTTCAAGATAACTCCATTACTTTCACTAGTAATAAGGGATTGAATGATGGTATTTATCTCGATTCCACGACGATCAAAACGACGAGTTTAGGGCTTTCAACTCAACAACATGATCATCCTCTTCAAGATAATAACATTCAATTGTTTTCTTATACAAATTTATTAGGGAGTTTTGATACCAACAACAACAACAACAACAATCCATGTTCAATTTCTACAACAAATAATATTTATAATTTTACAAGTGATGATCCATGGACCATGAATACATCATCAAGAAGAAATAATAATACTAATAATAATAATAATAATAATAATAATAATAATAATAATGTTAGTAATAATAATATTAATAATAATGTGGTGGATATGATGTCAAGCAATTATTGGGGTTTGGATGATTTTGATAAATTTGTGACAGTTGAAGCTGATCTTACTATGGCATGGGATGATAATGAAGATATCAAGCTTTGAGAAGCCACTACTTGATTTGACATTTAATCAGTAGCGGAGCCAGGAATTGAAACGGGATTGATCAGGTAATGGTACAAGGGAAATTCGGAAAACGTTAGAAAGTTTTAACTAAAACTTTTTTTAACCCTTTACAGAGTTGGGAGCGAGCGTTCTTTCTAGCCCTTTTCTAGCTTTACCACTGTCCATTGGATCCAATGAAAATAATTTAGAAAGGTTGTTTTCAATTAATTTTATTGTATGATTTTACATTTTTACCATATTTTAATTAGTTAGGTAAATTATGGTGTTCATATGGGTTTTTTTTTTCCATACTTACTGATGTAATGTAATGAGTTTCAAAAGGGTGTATAAGTATTATTTAACTTGTTAATCCAAAACTAACATTGGCTTATTATGATCATTATCATTATACTTTTATCAATGTTAATGTTTTAAGTACTGCCTCCGTTACGATCAATTATTTACGTTTTATTATAAGAAATATTTTAATTAAAGGTAAATAAATAATTAAGACGTAGAGTCAAAAGTTTCAAGTCACAGATGAATGTTATCACTTATCGGCCTGCAACTATATCAGTGACGAAACTATGATTTAAGTTTAACCGTTAATATATACACCGTATTGTGCAAAAATATTAGGTGGCGAATATATGAACCTCAAGTCACGCTGCTTCCATTTCGCTATCGAATCCACAGCTTCACTTGTTGTTATAAGGGCATGAACAATGGTGGTTCATAAGAAAAGTTCTTAAATATGGATTTGTGGAATGTGGGTTGTGGGGTGTTTGTTCTTTATGGTTTGTGCAGAGTGCAGACAAACCAAGTTCATCCCATTAAAAAATTGGAAAGAATAAAAAAGTAAGAAACAAAAATAGTCAATTTATAAACTTGGATGAACTTGTACTGTTGTTGACATTGGTTCCATAAGATTGAGTTTGTACTTTAGTGATGTGGCGATGACGTGGCGGACTGGCGGCAAATGAATATGAACATAATATGGACATGAGCCATTGTAATTGCTCTAAGGAGATTTCGAAAATTTGCAAAAATATGAATCGGTCATAATTGACTGTAAAACGGTTTTAAAACCACGTCTTATTTATTTCAGACGAAAATGGTTCGTCTTAAAAGAGATCAAAGGGATAGGAGGGAGACATCAGCATTTAATTACGCAAGTCATAAATTTCGGTTTAAAATTGGGCTGGGATATGCATGGGCTGAGGGTTTGGGGGGTGCAGTTTAAGTTACGAGCTGTTTATGGGCCTGCTTAGTATTGGGCCTCATTAGTTGTGGCCTGTGGGTTGGAAAGTGTGTTTGGATTATTGGCTGAATTAGTTGTAGTGCAGTGGGCCGAGTGGGGTATTGATTCCGATTTGGGTTTGTGGTTCGAATATATCTCCGGTGGTGGTAGGCCATTGAGAAAGCCATGGTGGGTTTTGATGGTGGTTCCCGTCAACCGCTCTAGAGCATCGGCCTTGGATTCATCGGTGGTTACATTTTGGGATATGTGAATTTTTTGAACGGTGGTAAAGTGGAGATAAGGGTAACCACTAACCACGATGATAAGCAAGAGAATGTAACGATTTGTGTTTTTTTTTTAGTGAAGATAATTTCATTAATAACGAGTCATATGACATCTACAGAATCTGACTAATTTGACCGTATATAAATTTATAAAACTCAAATGTAATAAATATTATCTATATAATTGCAGGAACATTTATGAGGCTCTGGTTGAGTCACGTCATCAACATATTTTTAATTTCTCTGGTGGGACCCACAATGTTCTATGATTATTGTAATGCGAAATAACTACTTGAAACTCAATTGTTTACGTACAAATTAATGTTTACAAACTTATATCAAAAGTCATAAGTAATAATCGTAAACATTAATTTCTGTGTAAACTATCAATGTGTATAACATGAAATTAAATATTATATAATCAAATATAATAATTTCGAATATATATGTCCGGAACTATCACGGGTATAATTTTAAAATGTATAGACGTTAGATATTTAAAAAAGTATGAACATTTATAATTTAGCTACGATGATACATATTTAGAATACAATTTGAAAATAACCCCGTGCCAAAAACTAGTTCTCATTAAAACAAAAATAACTAAAACTTATTTGCCATACGACATATACAGAACATGACAGTGACACCTAAAATAAAATTAGTGTTTAGAAAAGGTAATTAAGGCTTATTACCATCAAATTAAATGGTTGATAGCCCATCGTTGGGAAAATATTATTTTCTCTTTAAGAGGGGGGAAATGACGGCTTATCGAAGAACGTTAATAGCTAATCAGTAAGGTAACTTGTAACATTTGAGTTACTTTCATAAAGGTGAGGATGTGGGTAAATAACGGATCTTAAGTAATAAAGGATAATGAGCTGAATAAATAAAATAAATTGATTGAATTTTTATATACAATAATAGAGTAAGTATTAAAACAATATCGAATAATTGATAAATTAATATCGTATTTGATAATATATTATAGTACACGTAAATATTATTAAAATATTCCTCCCAATCTTGACTAAAAAAAATGGATGAGTAATTATTTAACTTGATATTTTTAACTTTTTGTTGTTTTGTGGTATGAATACTAAACTTTTATTTATATATTTTGACATTTATCTGTCACTAATAAATTGACAATACATGGGAATTGATTGTTTTCCTGCAATCCCTCTCATAATGTATTGTTGTTGTGTTTTCCCAATTCTTTCCTTTTGATATCATATAAGACTTTTTATCTCCATATTTTTATAACAACTTTCAACTTTTAACGGTATTGTGTAGATATCGAGATCATCACATAGGGAAAATAGTGAAATTTATTGAGCATATTATGCTTCTTGAGTACTTGAGTACTTGGACTTAGATTATGATAAACATTCAGTCAAGTTGAATAGAGTTGGGATAAGTTCGACGTTTCAGTCAAATTTAGGTACTCAATTTGGATTCAAGTTGGTTTGAGGTCAAGTTATTGAGCCCGAGTCATTTAGGTTTGATTTTCAACTATCTTGTTGAAATGTTGAGGTCATCACATAGGAAAAATAGTAAAATTTATTGATCGAGCTTGTAATAATGGTACTTGGACTTGGATTATGACTCAATTTGGTAGAATGGATCAATTCTTGAGGTATATTATGTAATTATAGTTCAAGTAAATGAGGAAGAAAGAAAGTAAAAGTGAAAGAAAAGTAGAAGTGCATGCATTGCTTCTAAAAAGGGTCATTCTTATTGTTAACAATAAACCGTGGTATGTTATTTCTTTTGTTGTATAATGTTACAAAGCGTTTTATTTGTGACGGACATTCCGAAAACGTATAGTGTTTTTTTACAATGTCGTAAGTGGGAGGCCATGTGGAGGACAATAGAACACCTAATGAATAATATTATTTACCAGAGGCGTTTCTAGCATAAAAAAATCTGAATAAAAATTTCGAGTTATATGAAAAAAAAAAATTTCTTAGTTGGACAAAATGCATGATGATATAACATGGAAAAAAAATGTTTAATACAAGGATAAAATCAACGACCTAAGTAAAAAATAGTCTTAATAACCACTAGACCAACTTAATTATTGTGCTACTTTACTAAAACATACTGAATTATTTTTCAGAGAAAACGGTGCAGATAAACCCCCTACACCTCCTCTAGGCCTCTAAAACACTCCTATTATTTACATTTTGTAACGGAAAAACTATCTATTTTCAGTTTGTGACAAATATCGTCCGTGTTCAATAAAAGTTTGTGATTATTATGTTAAGTTGGTCACTTTATTATGTTTATATCTCTCGAAGTGTATAGTGCGCACGAGAATATGAAAATGAATGTGATTATTGATTAGACCATACTTGTACTTCGAACACTTCTTTTACTTTCCACAAGAATTGGTCAATTATCACGTTTACACTATCACAAACTAATTATCACGTTTCTTAATTACCTTTAATTTACTTATTTAGAATCTCGAAAATTGTATTGTGTTTACCTTATTATGGTTCGGGTTGGTAAATATTTGCTCTGTTTAGTAATTAGCGGATTTATTTCAGCATACAACATGTAACAACAATTTATAAAAGTAGACTATGGACGGCGGATTTTATTTGAAAGTTTGATCCACATATTATAATTAACAAAGTTGATTTAAATGTTTGGTAATTAGTAGATTAACATTACTATATCAACAATTTTTTTTGTAAAATAGAATAAAATTTCGTATTTTTAAAATATGTTAACTGATATGGCAATATGCTGCCGCTTACCCAAACAAATATCGATAAACATATTTTAAAACACAATATTAACCCATACTTAAACCCTTGAATATGTTAAAAATAATTTCTATCAATAATCAATTTCCATGATAAGGGCATCGAGGTCTTTGTTATACAAACTTACTCTAATTGAAATATGTTTTACAATTTTAGCGAAAAAATAAAAAATCAAACTTGGCAAAACGATAATAGGTAATTAGGTATATGTTCGCGAGATATATGTGTAAAATTAATTAGATCAAACCCTCAATTTATCATTCTAAATTATAATCATATTATAATTGAAACACTTTTTATTTCGCTTAAAAAAGGAAATAGATCGTTTTACGATAAAATTGTGTACAACCAACTTATACAAGTATTGTTTGTCCATGATAACGCATTGTAAAAACTTTTTTCAGTGAGTTGATCATCTATGTAGCTTATTGTCTCCCAAAAGCCAACTCTATCGCATTCAGTATCCATCACCTTTGTCATCAAAGAAGCAATAGTAATTTTGTGAGTTGACTTGAGTAAATTTTGATGTAATAATTTTTTAACTGTTAAGAAAATTGAATTGTAGGAATTAGAAATGACAATAATAAATCATATGGAATTATTTTAATTTCATTTTTTTAATAGAATAATTCATTTTTTTAGTGCTTGAGTAAAACAGAATTTATTTTCTACTGAGATAGGTCAGTGTCCTCTAACTACTTTTGGCACAACAATCAGCGAAATTATATAAGGCCGCGTTTGAAAACACGGAATTGATTTCATTTTGATGATTTCAATTGTAGAAATCAAAATGTTTGAATTCAATTCCAAATCCAATTCCAAAATTTCGTTTGGGAAACCCATGGAATTGGAATTGGAATTCGGCGAGACGGATATTGGTCGAAGTGATCGAAAGAATTTTATTTGGGAAAAAGAAAAAATTTCATGGAAAATATTCGTGTTCGGAAAAAATGTCGAAAATTAAAATATTACGATTAAATTTGGATATAAAAAAACATAAATATTGATGAAATTGAAATAACTACTACTCCGTATATGAATTTGATAGACTCAAATTTTAACTAGGTTGTAATTGGTAAGGAATTGAGTCCAATTCCAATTCCAAATTCTCGAGGTTACCAAACACTTGAAATGTTTCAATTACGGAATGTAATTCCAATTCCAAGTTGTCAAATATGCTCGTATTTTTGCTAAAATTTCTTTGACCCCGTCATAGTTATTCGAACAATAAGACCGTAAATAATTAAGCAAATATACACTCCGTACACTCTGTACATTCCAAACTTGCAATATGTTATTTAGAAATTACCCATCTACAAAATAACCTTTATGTATCAAATGAACCGATAATTGCATTAAAATCACCAATATTCCGCCCTCATTTAAGCGTATTGTAAGATTAAAATCAGCTAACAAACATACTAATTTATGCATATATGAAATAAAATGTCAAGAAAATTGAATTTCCACTTAGTGAAATTACATATCCCACATGAACTTAGGGTTCAATCGTGTCAAGGCATTAATGTCGTGTATAGTTACCTATTTGTAGTTTAATTTGTCAGAGCATTCACGGCGAGAGTAATACTCACTATTGTCGACGCTGAATCCCCGGTATACAACAACCGAAACACAATATGTGTGGACTGATTATATGCATGATATGGTTTCAACTCGCCACATAATAACCTTTCACAATTTCGTACAAGGATCTTTGAATCTTGAAATAACAGTATAACTGTATAAGGGAGAAATTTAATAATAAAAATGTATGTAATAGAGTAAATTACAGTAAACTGCATAATTCATAAAATAATTAACAGTTGTTTTTCCTTTTCAATCATTACTCGTATATCTTTTCATTTCAGGTGGCTAAAACAAAGTCTTTTATGTAAACTTTTTCATCATTCATAAATTAAAAGAAAATACGAAATTCAAATGTTTACGATAGTCTTTTCATCTAAAATTTAAATAATATAAATAAATACACAATTTGAGAAATTGAGTTTCAACACAATACTAGTCAATCTAATTTCTTATTCAAAATGAGCACCGTGTTTCAAATTAAAACCCCCCTTAAAATGGGTTGAAATAGAATTAATCAAGTAAATTGTGTTCATAAATCATAAACGGATATGAACATTATTATTATATAATTACTATGATACTTCGTAAATTGAGATAAATAGAATAAAATTCGTAGTCATAAGCAACGAGTAAACCGTAGTTATCAATTGTGATTGCATGATCTATTTTGTCACTTCAAAGCCAATTCTATCGCATTCAATATCCAACATTTTGTCTCCATAAAGCAACAATAGTAGTTCTAAGTAATATATTTATTTGTTTTGTCGCACTTTTGCGCAAATTTAATTAAAAGTAAACAAATAATTAGACACTAAAATGCAGTACGTGGATGATACATTTGATGTAAAACCATCAATTTTATAGATTTTGAACATTTATAGTAATGTTTTTGAGTTTTGCTTTAAACATTATGAGTATTGCTATAAAGTTTCTGGGTTCAGTTATTAAAAATTTAAGCTCTAAAATTTACAATAAAACTCAAGAAAAATACATATAAATTTAGTTATATTTTAGTTTTAACGAAAAAAAAAATTAAAATCTAACTTATAAATTTTAATAAGCTCAGAAAAAATACACATGCTCAAAAACAAATAATATTTGACGTAACAAGCTCATAAACATACTCATATACTCAAAAACAAATAAAGCGCAAGGTAATAAGCTCAAAATAAAATACTCTTATGCTCAAAAACAAATAAAATTTAAGCTCAAAAACTAGAAAAATGTGAGGTAATAATGTTCCTAATGTGCGATATTGATCACGCTTTCGTGCTAAGCAAGACACCCCTTCACCTAGATACAAACATATTCATACGCTTAAAAAGACTTTTTTTCTCATAAGCATTATAATAGAACCCTAATCTGCTCTAAAGGTAAAAAACAAACAAATTTTGCTAGGAAGACGTTACAATCTAGATAGTAGTAGCGGATCTTGAAAAAAAAAAAGTAAAAGGGGTCAAAACTTGAACTTATGCTCTCCAATGAGAATACTAGTCAACCAGCGAGTCGGGGGCGAGTGATGTTTACTCGCTAAAATATATACGTAAACTTAAACTGGTGGTCGCGGCTCCCCTCTGACATAATTATGGTCTTGTTTTAAATCCAAAGTCGAAAAAAAAAAACTTTCTAACGTTTGCTCAACTCGAATCCAAACTCAACCGAGCAAGCTCATAGAATATTGGATCGATGATTTTGAAGTGTTTTTTTAGGTAGTTTGACCAATTCTATTCTTTCTTAGTGTTTTTTGCTTTTGGTGTCACATATCTAACACTATTTTATTTTAGTCTACGACGGTATTACTCGTCACAAACTTGTGACAGGTCAAATAAAATTTACTAGAGTAAATAAAAATAAGTTATTTGTAATTTCTTGAACACTCTTCTTTTTGTTTTATCTATCAGGTCGGTAATACTCGACCCGTCATAAATTTATAACGAATATACCCGTCACAAACTTAAAAGACTTATTAAAAGTCACAAATTTTCATTTGAGATATGCAATATCCGTGATTTTATTTTGTTTATGCTGAATTTTTTGGTTAATTAGCGTTAACTAGCAAAATAATTAGGTATGTAATTAACGTTCATTTAAAATTATTTGGGTTTATGGTGTCCACGTATAACTTTATATTTTTATCCGATATTTTATATGAAAACGCTAAGAAACCTAGCGGATTCACTTATTTTATTTTTTTATGTTAAAAAGACAAAACCGCTAAGAATCTTAGCGGCTTACCATATTGTACTGTAACCATGTATATTGTACCATGCAATCTTGCATATTGTTGGAAAATTTGTGGAAGTCGCTGAGACTCTCAGCGGCGTCACACACTCTTTTTTTTAATAAAATATATGCAAATATATGGACGATGATATTTTGGTAAAGCCGCTAGGTTTCTTAGCGTTTTTATGTAAAAATCGGACAAAAATAAGAAGTGATAACGTGGACACCATAGACCAAAATAATTTTAAATGAACGTTAATTATCTAATTATTTTACTAATTAACTCTAATTAACCAAAAATTCTTTTATGCTTCTAATTATTTGACCTTCCCATCGACCCCATGCATGTTTGATGGTGTCATTTGACCTTCCCCATGCATGTTTAAGACTCAACGCAAGACTTAATTCCTTCCCGTGTAAGATGTTGCTTAGTCAAATGACTACTCCACATGTTAATTGACCTTCAATTACAAAAGGAAAACGAATTTCACTTCCTCTATTTAGAAAAAAAATGTGGATATGGGAAATAAAGGTTAATTAGGAGTATATGAATTTTTTTATAAATAAACATCACCTATTTGCATTTTTTTACAAATTAACAACATTTAGGTCCTTTCTTTTCACCTGGAACGACCTAATTTAAATTAATTGGAGTATGTATTAATTGAACTAAATTGAGTGGAACAGGGGTAAAGTGAATTTAGTTGAATTAAAAGTTAATTTTGTGAAATGATTAACTGAACGTAAT
Source organism: Silene conica (assembly GCA_029255685.2). Classification (NCBI taxonomy): domain Eukaryota; kingdom Viridiplantae; phylum Streptophyta; class Magnoliopsida; order Caryophyllales; family Caryophyllaceae; genus Silene; species Silene conica. The sequence continues at coordinate 86,017,648 of CM055314.2, forward strand.
TGATTGAACGTAAATAAAACTTAATGAAATACAACCAAGCAAAATTGAAAGGAGCTGAAATTAAACAAAAAAAAAACAGGATCTTATTCCTAATAACACCTAACCTTTATTATTGTATATTCCCAATCACCATCGTATTTTAGCCCAAATATTAGCTTTCTTAATTTTCATTTTGTTATGTGATAGTTTAGGCGAAATTCTAAAATTACCATTATTTAGTTACATTGATTGATTAATCTCGATCCCAAATAAGATAACATATCTTGTTTTACTCGATTTCCCTAAATCCCGAATTGAACCCTAAATTTCAAAATTGTCCAGATCAATCAATCAATTTTTCTCAATCTCTAAATCTTTTAATCCCTCGGTCATCAATTTCAATATCAAATACAATTTCAATCATTTTATTTGGTAAACAGCGGATTAATTTCAACATAACAGATTGTAACGACAGATTTAAACAGAAGTTTTGACTAGCATATTATAATTAGTAGAATTAATTTGAGTATTTTGTAACTAGTATATTACGATTAATAGATTGTTACTTTTCTTTGTAAAACGTGGTGATTTCCTAGTTTAGAATAGGCTAGTCAATATGCTAGGGTAAACAGCATATTGTAAAACAACATATTCACACCAAATAATATGTTGTTTTAATATGCTGTTAGTTTGTTATCAAACACTCAAATTAGCATATTGACTGATCAAACTGCTAAAATCCTTAAATATGCTAAAAATTGGTCAATATGTCGTTTATCAAACAGGTCTAAATAATATAATCGTTTATCAACCGTTGTTAATATGTTATGGAAACAATATATCATTGTTACTCTTTCCGATATACTATGGTTAGTTCTATCTTTGATCTTAATTTTACTGTGTACATTATAAATTCCCGGTTTTAATTTAAAAAATAAATCGTAATTACGCAAAAACAAGTGACGATATATAAGATTTGCCAACGATATAAAAGATTTGCGAAATTAACGATGTTAAATTCAACCGTAATGATTAGATCGCAACGTTCATTTATTTCCATCGGAGAATTTGTTGTGAACGCATTCTTACAAGTGACTTGTGTTTGTACTTTGTACATTTAAGTCTTGTAATTGGTACTCCGTATTAATGTTCTTATATGTCCGCGAGTACATATCGTGACATACATAATACCAAGTAGTGACATGTAATATTTTCAAATTACACCGTAATATTTTGAGTTTAGTATTTAAGTGAACAAATTCAATAAAATTATAGTAAAGCTCATAAAGTCATAATCATTGAAATAAAACTCGAAAACTCTTTTATAAAACTCAGAAACTACATAAGCATTGGTAGTCTATTAGATATATAATCTACTTACAGGAAAGAAAGCGTAAATAGAGTAACACAAAAACTTATGTGGTTCATTGACGCTGAGTTAGCTACGAACACATGACAAAAAATAGGATAATCTGATTGGGATTAAGAAGTTGCTGAGTTCATATTCAGATTTATTATGATATGCTAGAGAGTACATAAAATAATCTAGAAAGCATCAATCAATGGAAACCCTAACCCTGATAGAAATTTTGGAAAACCCTAATGACGAGACTCTAGCATGTGATAGTCGTTTGAAGTGGCGACTAACAAATTCAAGGCTCAAATACAACAAATCCCCACATTAACTTGAATATCTTCTGACAATTAGACAGACGTGACAGATGTACACTCATATAGGTCAAATGTACTAGAGACTCTTCTCCTTCTATCTAAGTTATCAGCAATATCCACTTTATTAATTCACACTAGTTCGTTCTCGTCCTCCGGATTTCTAATAATAAAATGCTACTTCATTGCAATGTGCTTTGTTAGGTTGAATGGGTGTCTAATTATGTCGTGGATGAGAATCAAATCCTAAATTTTATGGTTAAATTAACAAAATTCTTACCATCGGAGCTAGTTTTTATGCTCTGACGAATGTTTCTCGAATAATTTGTCGTGGGTGAGAATCAAATTCTAAACTTTATGGTTAAATTAACAAACTTCTTACCACCGTACCAGAGCTAGTTCTTATGCTCTGATGAATATTTCTCGAAGATTTTGTTTATATTACTCTCTCCCTTTTATTTTCATTGTCCACTTTTTCCATAAATATCATTCTAAATTATTTGTCCTATTTCTACATTTAGTATGATAAATCAATGAACTAACAATAAATTATCCGTAATGTTTTAACTACACACTGCCATTGTCAAAGACATTATCTCCCATTTTTCATGATTAAAGGGATAAAGTTATAAATTTACTATTATTTTCTAATTCCTCCCTAAATAGAAAGTAGGAGAATAAAAGTAGGTAGTAAAATGTAAGGAGTATTATTCTATAACATTGTATTGAAAAATAGGTAGTAAAATAAAAGGAGTAATGGTACATACATACTACAACATTGTATTGAAAAATGTAAAACAATTTATTCTATATATTTAGATAAGATGTTATTTAATCCGTTTTTAATTTCAGATGAATAATATAATCGTAATCAAAGATCGTGTTGTTTTTATTAGGGTAAGATTATTGACAACATTACCAATAATCTATCAAATTATTAGGGTAAGTTTTAAATTGAGTTTCATCTTAAGACTTTCAATAAAAATTATCCAATAAATGGATCTAATATGCTATTTTTTGTTTTAAAAAAAAGGTCGTGTAAAAAATAGAATTCGACGTGTGTTTGGCGGATAATGTATAAAGTTTGAGGTGAATCTGAAATAAATCCGAACAATAAAAAAATAATAAACATTAATAAAAAAATTCATGTGAAAAACTTTTCAGAATCTTAGGAATAATCTTTCCTTACAAATTTAGATTTCAAACTTCTAAAGCCCTCAAAACCTAAATACATACCAAATCACCCACTTATTACCTAAAAAATGATAATGGTTTTTATTACCCCACTTGGTGATAGGGGTGAGAATCGGTCCAAGATCGGACGGAACCGAAGACCGAACTTAAAAATTTGGTAGACCAAAGACCGGACCTAAAAATTTCGGTCTTGGACCGGACCAAACCCGAAATATGTGGTCCGGTCCGGTCTTGGACCGAAATGGACCTAAACTATTTTTTTTCACTATTTCGTATAAGATAATTACATTTTAATTCCGCTAAATAATATGCATTTAAATAGTTAAACGACACTTTTTATGAAAATCATTGATAATACTAATGTATAATGTCTTTTGAAGATAAAATGTTAATTTAATTCAAAATATTTTAATGATTACTCTTAAAAAAAACTAGAACTAACTTTGGTCTATTCGGTCCGGACCAAAATTAATCGATCTTGGACCGAACCGGACAGAAGACCAAAACTTGAAAAAATGAGGACCGGGGACCGGACCAAAATAATTCGATCCGGGTTTGGTTCATATTAAATGGTCCGGTCCGGACCTAAATTTGCTCACCTCTACTTGGTGATATTTAATATTAAATTAAACAACGGGTCACCCCTACTTGGTGATATTTAATATTAAATTAAACAACGGGTCTGCGCCAAACTCGAATTTATTACCCCGAGGAGAACGAATTCACAGTATAAATCCAAAGGGTTCCACTCTAAAACCAATTGGTAATAGAGGAAGTAACCCCTTGCCTTACAAAGTGATAATTCTTCTACATTTTTATCAATGTGGGATAATCACATGTGAAACTTTCGGTTTTTTACATATTTAACCTGTCTTAAACTTAACACGGAGAATATCCGTATTAAGCAAGACTGACTTAAACATAAATCACAAATTCTCATTGTAGACGGAGAGTATCCGTCACAAGGAGAAGACGGATACCATTTTGTCTCACAAAATGCCCATTTAAAGGAGAGAGGGAAGCACATTGGGGTGCCCCACCTTGTCCCCTTATTCGTTTTGTGAGTGTCATTATCCGTCTCTCCACCCGACCCGTCACAAGCCAAACTACTTGGGTGACAAGGGTCCACCGTCCAAACGACAAGATTAACTTTTGAAGTACTTAGCTTGAACACAAGAATTTCGATTCTTTCGGCAGAGCTTATTATAGTTGTTCAACACTAATGATGATTACTAAAAAAAATTAAATGCATCTCCATTCTCAGTTTAATAATCTGTGTCTTTCTGAGTTTCTGACAATAACTGACTCTTAAAGTTTCTGTTTATATTACTATTCACAATCAATAATTATTACGTGAGACGACTAGATACCGAGAAATAATTTTATTATCTGAAAAAACAAGTCATGTATTTAATAACGAAAATTAGAGGTGATTAAATACGGGCGAGCTTGAGTTGGATGTATGCCTGACTTGCATGATTTTGTTTCCCATGTATATGCGGGTTCGCGGGTTTTGGGCGAGTTTGTGGGGCCATGCCATACTAAATTTTGGAAAATACATTATCCATTAGCGGGTGGGACGGGATGATAAACCTAATAGATTATCCTATACATGAACAACTCTAACGAAAATGAACGGTTTCACGGGCTGAGACATTTTTATTCTAGAATTTGTAATATTCAACAGTAATTACAATACTATGTAATCATCGGTGGATCTGGGGGGTTGGAGGCTAGCATGCGCTCGCCCATGCCAACGATCGGAAATTTAAAGTTATCGGTTAAATTTTCAAACTTTTTTCAAATTATCCTTAAATCATTACCCGTTCACTTCCACTTAATTTTGTCAACCCTGCTTAACTGTAATATAACATCGTTTTTTTAGAAAGTTACCCTTATAACGATTATATTCATCAGAATCTTAACCTGCCCCAAACTGGCTAGGTAGCACGGACACTTTTCCTAATTAGCCGTCCCGTGTCCGACACTCGGACACCCGACACTCGTTGGACTCATGATTAAACATATTATAGGTTAGACCAGGAATTTTTTTAGAAAAAAGATCGATTAAAAGATGAATTTGGGTGGAAAAATGAGAATTAATTATAGAGTAAATTAGATTTTACTCCCTTTTGAGATAATTTTTTTTAAAATTACTCCCTTTTGAATTTTTTTCTTAAAATTACTCCCTTAAGTTGTTTTTCTTTACTAAAATTGCTCCCAAACTCCACTTTTAGTGACTTATTTCGTCTATTTTTGAACATATTTCGTTTGTGTCTTAACCAATTTGTACTTTGAAAGATATAAATAATATGTAGAAAAATGTAAGAGGGTTTCAAAAATAGAGGAAATAAATCAACTCAAATCGGTTTTTTGAAGCAATTTTAGGAAAAAATGGAATTTAAGGGAGTAATTTTAGGAAAAAGTTTCAAAAGAGAGTAATTTTAAAATTTTTGATTTCAAAAGGGAGTAAAATCTAATTTACTCTTAATTATAATAAAGATCGATTAGAAGATGAATTTAAGTGTCGTGTTCCGTGTCCTAATTTTCATGGGATGTCGTGTCCCGTGTCCTTATCGTGTCCGTATCCGTGTCCGTGCTACCTAGCAAACTGGTGATAAATATCATCGGTCATAAATGAAAATTTACACTATTTTTATTGTAAATTTTATTATACCGTTATTGCCTACATATGAGATGATGTTATACGTACAATATTATAATTAATAATTAGACGTGTTTGAAGGAGTAAACACTTGTATTTTTAAGCCTTTTAAACACATAAAACAAAACAGTCAAAACCTTCAAACCCTTTTACTCTTTTTATGTTATTTTTTTTCTTTTCAAACCGACTACTATACGTACAAACTTTCTTATTATACGACCTTCTCCCTTAGAAATTTTGCATGGAATTCTCGTCTTAATAATCAAAATTTCATTTTTCTTACTCGTACTACTTGATCAACTCAATCTTTCTTCTTATTCCTATATATATACTTCAAGCTACCATCTTAAAAAACATTACATTCCAACAAAAACACATATTTACACATTAAAAACATCGCTTTTATTATTATTATTATTATTATTATTATTTCTGCTAAAAGTGCGTACTTTAATAGCGGAATATAAACCTTTTATTATTTTATTTAGCCCTAAATTGCCATGCAACGTTCAATGATTTCCAAAAACATTGCAACCCGGATAATCCGACCCACGACCCAAATAACCGTACCTACGATTATTAACCCGTGCCAAGTGTTTATCAACCATAGGGGGATCGACACGAAAAGAACCATAGCCGGGTTACTCTATCAACATCTTTCAAGTCTCGGGTTAAACCCGTTTTTAGATAGTAAGAGTATGAGACCTGGAGATGGTTTATTCGATAAAATTGACCGGGGTATCCATAAAAGTCGGGTCGGAGTAGCGGTTTTTTCGCAACGTTATTGTGAATCGTATTTTTGTTTGCATGAACTTGCATTAATGATGGAAACTAAAAAGAAAATAGTTCCAATTTTTTGCGACGTAAAACCGTCTGAACTTAAAATTAAGAATGACGGGACTTGTTCTACTAAAGAACTTAAGAGATTTCAATGGGCTCTTGATGAGGCAAAGTATACCGTTGGATTAACGTTTGATACTTCTTCAGGGTAAGTTTGAATTTTGTTTTTTGTTAAATGTTACGTAAATTATTACTTTCTCCGTCTTGATCATTCAGGTAAACAAATAATTGGTATAGACGGAGTACAGTGGCGGACGCAAAAATTTTGTTCTAGGGGGCACAAATTTTTTTTTGACGTGTTATCTAAGCACATCTAAGACAATATTTTTATATTTTAGAGTTTTTTTTCCTAAATTAGTCATGATATTACTAAAAGAATGAAAACATATTGGTTATAGAGTATAGACATATCTTTTTTTCAACTTTTTTTTCTAAAATAATTTAAATTATGAGTATATGTAAAAATAATATCTAATTCGTAGAATATAATATATTTTAGTACTCCAATAACGGTAAATGAAAGTGGTTCAATGACTTAGAATTTGGTAAGTTACCCCCAAAGGTCATGAGTTCAAATCTCTTTTCAAGCAATTTTTTAATAAAAATAAAATAAAATACTTAATTCGAACCATGTACCTCATGGATAAAACAAAAACACTCCTACCAACTATGCCATCATAATTTACTAGTCATAATAGATACTTATAAAAATTAATTTCGGAAATTTCATGGGGGGCAGCTGCCCCACCGGGACCCCCCTTGGATCCGCCCATGACGGAGTATCTGTAATCACATTTTTTTGTATCTATTATGTTCACATGTGATATATTTTTGAACAGTTGGTCTTGTTTCAGACCACAATTTTGGTCTGAAATAATAAGACGGGATTTTGTAACCATTTTACAGCCAAATGTAACCATTATTTACAAACAAGTTATCATAAGCTGTAACATTCACCATACTATCGTGGTTACCTTTGGCTGTAAAATGGTTACAAAATCCCGTCTTATTATTTCAGACCAAAAGTGACGGTCTAAAATAAGAATTTGTGATTTTTGAATATAAATTGTATTGTTTATATTACCATATTTTATGACGACTTGGTGATTGCAAATGAAATCATAATACAAATTAAAAATATTGATTAATACATTAATCATAATCGAATCATCCTTTTTTTACTTTCTTTAATAACAAGTTAATAACCACATTTGAAATAGTTAATCCGTGTAATTTGTACGGGTTTAAGAGTAGCGTGGATATAATTGTTTTTTCTAATTTTACGTATTATTCGATTATTAATATGTCTTGTTTTTAAGTACATTACGAAGCAATTTGAATGAAAGTTAATTTATTTTCAGGGGTTTCGATTTTATTCGAAACGATTTATGGTCAAACTTTCAAGCACGGAATAATGAGTTAGAAATTGAAAAATATACTAAAAAAAAAGTAAACTCTTTAATTCTTTTCGAAATGGGAGAAGATCTCGCCTCGTTTATTTTGTGTATTAACACTTTTGGCCAGTATTTTAATTTTATGGGAGTAATATAAGTTTAGTATTTTAATTTTATGGGAGTAAATATAAGTTTATTTTGTGTAACAATGATGTTTCATCTTCTTGCTTTGTGCTCATTAATTAGGTTTCAAAAAACACAATTTTGTCCGCAAAGGTAGACTTTAGTGGTTAAATTTGGGTGAAATTCCCAGCAGACCGATTCAAACCTCCCCAAGAGCAAAATCTTGTGGAACATTCTTGGTTCGAGTCCATGCCTAAAAATAAATTTCGAGCCTATCACCCTCGGATGGTTTACATGGTGCATGTGGTTTACAGGGTTAACTCGTCACCCAAAAAACACGATGAATAATAACAGATGATAACGTTACTCTGAAATATGATTAAATATAATTTATCAGTCGATCGTTTTATAGCAATTTAATTAAAGAATCTTATCTTAATATAGCGTATATAAAAATAACCAGCACATTGTATTTTAAATCGTGTCAACTTCCGAAAAATATTAATCAAAATCTTTGTAAATTATGAACTATGTCAGTCGATCTTAAATTATTTTGACATTAAGGTTCCAATATTGTACCTCTCATAAATTAATTTATATTTCATGCATCTTTATAAATTGCCATATGTACTTTTCATAAAGTACATTATTCATATATTATGATTTTATGAAAAAATTAATTTTAATATTTATACGTTTGTTTTATTCTATAGGGATTGGTCACAGTTTCTTACAAGTGCAACGGATGCAATATTACAAAGCTTGCTTGAAGTCCAAGAAAACCAAAAATTCCTTGATAATAATACCAACAACAATAATAATCATCTTATTACAAAATATTTTGATGGCGAATCGACCTAGCTCCGGGAATTATTTAATAAACGGAATAAAATTTAACAAATACGGAGTACAATTTATTAATTAATTCGATCATAATTTAATTATTTAATTGATTCTTTTATTCAATGTAATAACAATTGATTTCAGTTTTTTTTTTCGTATTTTTCATTTTTTTTAAACAAAGAATTTTTAGATTCTTTGTTTGATTTTGATTTTATTTTTTTTTGAAAAAAATTTCAGAATTTGTATGATTTATAACTTGTATGTAGATGCACAGATGTAGTAACAGATATATATGTCAATAATATCTCTCCATCATTCAATATTAAGGCAAAGCAACAGACTCACGACTAATGCTCAAAGCTCTCTTTACTCACTCTTTACTATCTTCATTTATTTACATTCATTGTATCTTAAACTCTAGTCTTTACATATGCTTGTCCTAGTGTATATATATATGTATGTGTTCTCTTCTTTTAAAATAATACAAATCAGAAACTTTATCCCAAAACTTACATGGTATCAGTCCGTACCACGATCCCAACCCTCCTCTTCCTTCTCGGTATTTTACTCGACCAACGCAACCCCATGGCATCCTCCAACAACCTCATTCCCAACTCCGACGAACCCACCAAACCTCTTATTTCCATTTCTTTTCCTACTTGCACCAAACTCACTCCGACTACCTATCGTTCATGGCGCTTTCAAATTACCCGACTCCTTCAAGGTTTTGGCCTATTTACGTTCCTAGATGGCACCAACATCCCACCACCCAAAACTAATCTCCCCCCTGCCACAACCGAACTCCCAAACCCGAACCCGTTTCAAACCCCGCATATCATACATGGTTTAACCAAGACCAACTCATCCTTGGTGCCCTTGCTGGCACGCTTCACGAAACCGTTGCCCCTCTCATCCTTGATTGCATCACTTCCCATGACGCTTGGACCCTCCTCGCCTCCACCTATGCTAACCCGTCCCGTGGCCATATTCTCCAACTCAAAGAACGTCTCAAAACTATTACCCTTAGTGACCGCTCCATTACCGATTATATGTTGGATATCAAAACTTGTCGCCAATCTCGCCCAACCAGGCAAACCCATTGATAGTGAAGACATTACTAGCCAAATTCTTGATGGTCTCGATCAAACCCTTTATAAACCCGTCATCGACGCCATTCGTGCTCGTGACTCACCCATCACATTCAACGCCTTACATGAGAAACTCATTCACCATGAGCTTCTCGTTCAAAAACAACCAACCACTCCCTCCTCCTTCGCCCCTACTGCCCACGCAGCCCTCTCCCGTCCCTACACAGCCTCGTCCTCCCAGCCCCGCCACCATTCCCCTGCCTCTGCCCCTTACCAGCCCCACCGTAACCAGTCTGCTCCGTCCTCCTATAACCCCAACACCTCACGCCCCACTTACTCCAACCAACCAAAACCGTTCCTTGGGAAATGCCAATATTGTCGCTCCACCGGGCATGTCATTCGTGATTGCCCCGACTTCAAACGCGACTACCCCAACGTTACCTTTCCCCCTCCCCCCACTCGCCAACCACGCCACTACGCCAACACCGCCACCATTTCAACCCCACCCAACCCCTCCTATCTTATTGATAGTGGTGCTTCTCACCATGTCACCAATGACCTTCAAAATCTCTCCCTTCACCAACCCTATGACGGACCCGACGACTTGATCATTGGTGATGGTTCCTCTCTTCCAATTACTCACATTGGTTCTTACTCTATCTCCACTCCTACTCATACCCTTATTTTTAATAATGTGCTTGTTGTTCCCAATATCTCTCGTAACTTATTTTCTGTCTCTCAATTTTGTAATGATAATCATGCCCTTGCCCTATTCTCACCCTCTTCCTTTTGTTTTAAGGACACGTCGACGGGAGCGACCCTTCTTCACGGCCCCTTCCTTGATGGCTCTTACCATTGGTCTCCACCACCACGCCCCCAAGCTCACACGGCCACCTCCTCTTCTTCCACCTTATGGCATCACCGTCTCGGCCATCCGTCCACAACCATTCTCAAACTCTTGAATTCTAGTTTACATTTTCGCCTTTCTGAATTTCCCTCTTGTAATGCTTGCTTAATTAATAAAAGTCACAAACTTCTGTTTCATGCTTCCACACTTACCTCCACTGCGCCCTTTGATCCTATTTTCTCCGATGTATGGAGCCCTCCCGTCCCCTCACATGATTCTTTTAAATACTATATCATCTTTGTTGATCATTTTTCTCATTATGTTTGGCTATATCCCCTCAAACAAAAATCCGACTCACTCCTCACTTTCACTCGTTTCAAAACCGTCATTGAAAATTACTTTAAAACAACAATTAAACAATTCTACTCCGATAATGGGGGCGAATATAAAAAGATGACCCCCGTCCTTCTCGATGCAGGCATTACACACCTCACCTCTCCCCCTCACACACCCGAGCATAACGGTTTTGCTGAACGCCGTCACCGTCACGTTGTTGAAACCGGTCTCGCTCTTCTTACTCAATCCCATATGCCTCAAAAGTTTTGGTCCCTTGCCTTTTCCGCTGCTACGTACTTAATAAACCGCTTGCCCACCCCCACCTTAAATAATCAATCCCCATATCACGTCTTATTCGGTCAATCCCCGAATTATCTCAAGCTCCGCTCCTTTGGTTGTTTGTGTTACCCCTGGCTTCGCCCCTATACTCACCATAAACTCGAACCCAAATCTCTCCCATGTGTGTTTGTTGGTTATTCCTCCACCCAAAGTGCCTATCTCTGTCTTGAACCCACCTCTAACCGTCTATACACGTCCCGCCACGTTCACTTTGTAGAGACTGAATTTCCCTTCCTCAAGCTCACTCACGCTAACCACTCGCCTCTTCCTAATCCCTCTCAATGGTGCACCCTCACCCTCCCTGTTTTCACCACATTTCCAGCCACCACTCCTCCTCCACCCCCTCCTACTGCCAACCCCGAGACCCACCCAGCCACTACTACATCCCAGCCCTCTTCGAGCCAGCCCAGCTCCCCCCCGAGCCCTCTTCGTCCTCACCCAGCACCCCTCCTGACCCAAACACGCCCACTGCCGAGCACTCTCTGCCTCACCTCTCTACCAACCAGCCCTCTAACACACCCCTGCCTACTTCCACCTCCCCTGTTACCACCTCCACCAGTCCTCCCCCACCGCCACCACCGCCTCCCAGTCACCGTGTTGTCACCCGCCTGTCCAATAACATCATCAAACCCAACCCCCGATACGCCAAAACAGCCCTTCTTGCATCACCTCATGCCACTCCCACCACAACCAAACAAGCCCTCGTCGATCCTCGCTGGCGCCAAGCGATGCTTGACGAACACCATGCCTTGTTACAAAATCAAACCTGGACTCTTGTTCCCCGTAACCATGCTCCAAATGTTGTTGGTTGTAAATGGGTTTTTCGTGTCAAGTATAATACCGATGGTACCATTAAACAACATAAAGCTCGACTTGTTGCGAAAGGTTTTCACCAACGTCCCGGCCTTGATTATTCAGAAACTTTCAGCACTGTTATTAAACCTACCACTATCCGTCTCATTCTAACCATTGCTGTCTCACAAAAATGGCACCTTCACCAACGCGATATTAATAATGCCTTTCTCCAAGGTTCCTTAACCGAGTCCGTCTTTATGGATCAACCCCCTGGCTTTATTGATCCTACCAAACCCGACCATGTCTGTTACCTTAACAAAGCCATTTACGGTCTCAAACAAGCCTCGCGCGCCTGGTATACTGCCCTCAAAAATCACCTTGTCAGCCACGGTTTTCGTAATTCCGTGTCCGACCCTTCGCTGTTTATTTTGCAAAACCCCCTACCAAATTATTTGTTCTTGTTTATGTTGACGATATTATCGTCACCGGCCCGAATCCCTCTCACATCACCGAGTTTATTTCTCATCTCTCCCGTACTTTTTCTCTCAAAGACCTCGGGTCTCTCTCTTGCTTCTTAGGCATTGAGGTTACCCCCACCGCTCATGGTCTTCACTTAAATCAGTCCAAGTACCTCTCCGACATCCTTCACAAATATACTTTTCAAGAATGCTCTCCCGCCTCCACTCCAATGCTCTCACATCCCCCTCTTGCTCCTGACCCTCACGGTCCTATTGTTGCCGAATCCGATTATCGCGCCATCATCGGGAGCCTTCAATATCTATCCCTTACTCATGGGTTGCCCTTAAGCGGCTGCTACGCTATCTCAATGGCACGCTACATCTCGGTATCCATGTGGCTCAATCCTCTCCTCTTCGTCTTCATGCCTATTGCGACGCTGATTGGGGCGGTGATCCTTCCGATTACGTTTCGACCACTGGCTACATTGTCTACTTAGGCTCGACTCCCATCTCGTGGTCTTCGAAGAAACAACGAGCGCTCTCGTGCTCGTCCACAGAGGCTGAGTTCCGTGCTATTGCCGCCACCACTACCGAGCTCCTTTGGCTACAATGTCTCCTCTCTGAACTTGGTGTCGCAATGCTCGCTGCTCCTTCCATTTATTGTGATAACTTAAGTGCCACTAGTTACTCTGCTAATCCGGTCTTTCATTCACGGATGAAGCACCTTGCTCTCGCCTTTCATTTTGTCAAGGAGCATGTCCGTGCTGGCACTATTCGCGTCCAACATATTAATGGTACGGATCAACTCGCTGATACGTTGACGAAACCGCTTCACAAGCCGCGTTTTCTTGAATTATCTTCCAAGATTGGTCTTCGTCTCCGACCGTCCATCTTGAGCGGGAATGTCAATAATATCTCTCCATCATTCAATATCAAGGCAAAGCAACAGAATCACGACTAATGCTCAAAGCTCTCTTTACTCACTCTTTACTATCTTCATTTATTTACATTTCATTGTATCTTAAACTCTAGTCTTTACATATGCTTGTCCTAGTGTATATATATATGTATGTGTTCTCTTCTTTTAAAATAATACAAATCAGAAACTTTATCCCAAAACTTACAATATAAATGTATGAATAATTTAACTTGAGATGTTTACACTTTGATTGTGGATTTACTAAAATGAGAGTGTACTTGAAGATCATGGTCTTTTATTTACAATAAGTTGATTATATATACTATCAGATGTATACAATTAACTGTACATATTTTAAGCTTTTTAGTAGAAATTTCGAGTTTTAGTGGATAGAATATGAGCTATATGTAAAGTTTATGAACTCCTTGACAAAATATTGAGCTTAGAAACTTATTATACATTTAAAACACAATACATATAAATTCAACTATATTTTAATTTTAATATAAAAAATTAAAATATAACTCAAAATAGTTCAAAAGCTCAACAAATATATATGTAAGCTCAATTAAATGCATCATGGTTATATAATGCTCTTATAGATCTGGTTGTATAATTTTTTTGTGTTTTACACACTAAAATGACTATTTATCGAAGTAATCATTCACAAATTTTAATTCTCGTTTTAGTCATTTTCGAAACTTTTGGAACATAACTAAATTTGAAAATGATCAGTTTGGGAAATAATTAAATTGAAATTGCCACTTTGGTAAAAATCTAGACAATGTGTTGACAATTACGTAATATGTAATTAGTGTCGTGACAAAGCACGACAATTTTTAAATTTATTTTATAAAGAGACGCTTTGAATTAAAATATTTGTATAAATAAACTAAAATTTAGTTTAATTTTTTAATCTACTAAATATAATACTACAGTATTAATAAGAGGTAGAAAAAAAAGTTTAAATTACTACCATTAAAAGACATTTTAAGTAATAAATTATTTTATTACTATTAAAAATTATGATATATCATTAATGCAATTAATTTATAACATTAATAATACAATTAAATTAGTTGTATAATCTAATAAATACTCATATTGACAACAAAAAACGTTAAGCAGTGGGCTAATTCAAAATTAGGGCTATAATAGAGTCCACAATTTAAAATCCATCCCATTTTTTCTCACCAAAAAAAAAATTAAAATCCATCCAATTTTTTGGTGTGAGTATCATAAAAAAAACAGGCTCAACCGAGTAGAAATTCATTAGACGGGAAAACTAAGACCCAGTTCTTTTAGGGTTAATTTCAGCTTAATCCAGCTCAAGTTAACTTTATTCAGTTCAGTTCATTTCAATTCAGCTTTTGACCCTGTTTTATGGGTTGAAATTGTCTGAACTGAAGTGAACTGAACTTATTGAAGCTAAACTAAACTGCACTGAAATAATTTGAATTAAACTAAAATAAACTGAAATTAAGTTTAAAAGAAGATTAACTAAGAGAATTCTTATGTGTTAGTGGTAAAGGGAGATAGAAATATTTCTCCTTAACTAATTGATGCGGATGTTGAAGTCTACTTTTTAGATTTTTTTTTTTTGAAAACAAAGAACAATTCATTAATAGAACGCCATACGGCACTTACAGAGAATAAGTATAATTGAAAACAAATCTAATGAAAACGAAAGAAAAACAATTTTCTTATAAACTAGGGATCTCAAAACAGCATCTGACAATTCGGCTCGTCCTATTATCGCTATCTTCATGTAGCTTTTGAGGGGATCCTTCGTTTGATTTATGAGATAAAACATAAATCTGACTGGTTCCAAAGATCGTCGACCAATTACTTGTACCCTTTGAAAGAACACGCTACGAACCATCAACGAACTACTCTTGACAATATTATAGATGAAACTAAACCACGAATAAAAAGACAAAACCCCGAAATACGGGACGAAAACCCTGAAATAAGGGACGGAAAAACGATTCTCACCAAAAGAGAGACTTTTATTGAAGAGATTAAAGATAGACATACTATTAATTGCAACTTAATATAAATTTGGGGCTTATCATCGATTGATAATCGATGGAAGCCCCCGAATTGGTGGAGGTTAGGGTTTTTAGAGAGTTTTTGGGAGAGGTTTTTTAGAGAGAGGTTTTTTTTAGAGAGAGGTTATATTGGTTATTGTTCAATGAATCACTTTTTAGATTTTTATTATTACTTCTTTTACTTATATACTTTGTAGTTTTTATAATTTCTCAATTTCTCAATGGGTAATTTTACCTTGGAATATAAGTGAATGGACGAGTAATTGTTACAGAGTAATCAATAAAAAATGTCATTTTATTATTAAATAGCAATTTAAATGTGGTACTAATAAAATTTGAAAATGGTGTTTTTTTAGTTGATCTATATGTTATCGTCACAAAAAATAAAACTGAAAATGTATTAAACTAAATATCATGAAAAGGTGAAATAGAGTATTTGGGATAATTTAAAATTTATTCATTAAATTTTTATAAACCACTAATTTTTATTTAAAAACACGAGTATGTCGTATCATTAGGGATGTCATTGGGACGGGGAGGTGTTGGATGTAAGCTTCCCGTACCCGTACGGCCGTACTCATCAAGAAAACCTCGTACTCATTCCCGCCCAATCAGCCATGGCGGGTACAAGTTTCCAAAATCATCCCGCACCATCACCCATGACAAATACAAGTTTCCAAAACCATCCCCGCCCTACCTACCAATTAACCTGCTATACCATAATTTTTCCGATTTCTTTTCGTACAAGTTGGTGTAAGCCATATTAATTTCTATTTTCAGGAGTTTGTTTATATAATTTTAGTTATTTACCAAAGGAATTGATAAAAATACTATATAAAATAGCTATTTTTAACATTACATCTTAATTCTAACAAAATAATATTTGTAAAATTATCGTCGTAATAATGGTATAAATTTATATAATAATTGGCGGATAGGTGGATAACACGCAAAAATCATCCCCACCCCACTACCCATGGCGGGCAGTGGCGGACGCAGAAATTTTGTTCTAGGGGGGCACAATTTTTTTTTGACGTGTTATCTATGCACATCTAAAACAATATTTTTATATTTTCGAGTTTTTTTTCCCCAAATTACTCATGATATTAGTAAAAGAATGAAAATATATTGGTTATAGAGTATAGACGACATATCTTTTTTCAATTTTTTTTTCTAAAATAATTTAAATTATGAGTATATGTAAAAATAATATCTAATTAGTAGAATATAATACATTTTAGTACTCCAATAAACAGTAAAAGAAAGGGGTTCAATGGCTTAGAAATTGGTAAGTTACCTGAAGATAATGGGTTCTAATCTCTTTTCAAGCAATTTTTTAATAAAAATAAAATACAATACTTACATGTTACTAGGATTCGAACCATGTACCTCATGGATAAAACAAGATACTCCTACCAATTGTGCCATCACAATTAACTAGCTATGAAGCCTATGATAGATACTTATAAAACTTAATTTCGGAAATTTCATGGGGGGCACCTGCCCCACCAGGCCCCCCTTGGATCCGCCCCTAATGGCGGGTACAATTTTCGTACCCGTCCCTGCCCCACCACCCACCAAAACTAAACCCGTTCCCGCCCCAACTGGGACGGGTGCAGGACGGTATCCACTTGTACCCGTGCCAATGACATCCTACGCATCATTAAGAAAATCCTATAATATATAGTCAACATACATACATTATTGATTAAGATCGTTAATAAAATAGAAATGGAATAAATTTATGCAAATAAAACAAAATTTGTACCTTTCTCGACATAATAATGAAATGTAAGTGTAAGTCAAAAATAAGAAGATACTGCTGCATTTCTGTAGGGTTGCATGGCAATTTAATACACATGAACTTACGAATAATACGCAATTTGAAATCATCAATTTTGGCGGACGGGACCTTCGTTCACTTAAAACTAAAGTCACGGCTCAACACGAACGACTACCTAGGATTACCGGCGAAATCAAGATTTTAAGTTAGAGTAAACAAAAATTTGCGACGGAAGCGAAAGGATAATATTATAAGGAGATTTTGAAAAAATTCGAAAATTTAATTAAATGCTTCTGAAATTTTTAAACGTCGGCAGGGTAACCGTCTCTTTAGCTCCCCGTTGCTCCACCACTGGGAGTCTGGGACTACTGACCTCTATTGGCACGATTTCTATCAAATATCGTACTTGATTTCGATCTGTTCAATTCAAATAATTTCAATCACCCACTTGTTTTTTTAGCGGGATAAACTTTGTAATCTTTTATTGTAATTACTTAAAATAAGTACATATGTTGGTTTGGAATAAATTTTGGCACAATTTTTTCCAATTTGAGATGTATTTAATTAGTAAATGGTAGGTAAAGATAAATTAAAACAAATCTTAAATTTTAGCAATTTTGAGTTTTTGACAATTACAAAAAAAAGGGAGCGTTGTAATTAAGGACATCTTTAGAATCTGTAATAATGAACATCGAATTTCAACCACAAATAAGATTATAGATCAAGATGTATATGAGTATCGTACCTCTAATACAAATCTAATTGAGCTTATATGTAATTTTTTTTGAGTTTTTAACAATTTTTTCTTGCATTATAATTTTCTAGTGTTAAAATTAAAATCTTTGGGTTTTATATGTATTTTTTTTGAGTTTCAATATAATATTTTGATTTACAATTTTTTTTATAAGGACGCTCAGATTCTTTTCAATAAAGCTCGTGAAATATATAGATAAGCTCAAATCTATAAATAATATTAAAAGACATTTTGAGTGTCTTATTTTCAAGTATTTCAATTTCCTAGCATGTTGTGATGCCACCTCACAACCAATAAATTTACTAAACTACTCTTCCACATATACATAGATTTTACTAAAATTTAGTACAATAAATGTTATTATATCATCATTATTCTCAAATTAATTGTGCATAATGAATATTTCATTAAGTAATGATCTAATCTTTACAAATTCTCATCCAAGTTTCATACAAGTATTTTTTAATTAAAATTGACATTTTAGTTGATTTTTTGTAATAGAGCATGTTAATAAATCAGTCTATAACATCTAATTAAAAAGGTTGGCTAAGAAATGTGACATGACAAAATTAAATGTGATGTGGCAAATTTAAATGTGACATGACGAAAAAAAGTGCCATGGATTATCAATTTAAGAAAAAAAATTATACATTAAGAAATTAAAAAAATATAAACTTTAAACACAAACAAAAAAATTAAACCATTGATTTCCTTTCATAATTTTTGTTATTTATTTACCTTTAGAAGTTAACCATTATTTTCTTTATTTAATGAAATGACCTTTTAACTTTCCTTTTATTTACTATATATGCCTCGTTTGTATATTCCATATTTTTTATGTTTCTTCTATTCATAAAATTTTGAGAAAATTAGTTGCAAAAAATTTCATATGTAACTATTATAACAACCCCAATTTTCAACTTTATTCAAAATATTAACACTAAAGTATACATAGAAAAGTAAATTAGTTATTTCGTTTTTGAATTTTTGTTATGTTTTGAATTAATTAGAATCTTATTAGTTTTTGTGTTTGGTTTAATATTTGCAAAAGAATGAATTTTCATCTTTAGTCAAAAAAAGTAGGCGAGGTATACCTAGAAAACTAAATTAATTATTCGCTTCTTATTTTTATTATGTTTTGAATCAATTAGAATTTTATTAGTTTTTTGGGTTTATATTAATATTGAAAGAGGTTGAATTTTCAACTTTAGTAAAAAAATTGTTTGGTAAAGTATACACAAAGAACTAAATTAATTATTTGTTTTCTATTTTCATTATGTTTTGAATCAATTAGAATCTTATCAGTTATTATTTTTGTGTTTACATTAACATTAGAGGGGATAATATACTCACATATCAATAACAATGCACGAGATTGAAAATAATAGCACGATACGGATCTTCTTTACTGATTTTCTTGGTTTGAATGACTCTTTTATTTTTGCTGATTTTTTTTTTCTTTCTACAATGGTGTATTTGAAACATCGAAAGGTAACAAAAATCTTTAATATGTTATTGACGTGTTACATTATTATCTTTCACTCTCTCCTACATGTTACATTTTTGTTACTATTCATAATAAATTTCAATGCAATTTTTAGATCGTCGCTTCAAAACAACCAAGTTATTCACATTTTGGTTTGATTATAGTCCTGAATAAAAAATTGGAGTGTATTAAACATTTGTTTTAAAATATCGCTCCCTCAGTCATGTTCGTTTTAAACAAATTATTGAGAGAGAGGGACTACTCCGTATAAGTTATTCACAAATTAAACACTTAAACACAGTAAATTATTAACGACCCCGTGATTTTCACGGGCTCCAGAACTAGTTCTTTATTATAAAGCTCGAAATCTATACTACCAGATGTATACATCTGGTTGTATAATCCTCTAATTGATGGTATAGGTAATAGGTTATACGGCGAATGACGAGTATGCGTGTAAATATTGTCATAAATGTTTTAAAATGGACGAAATCTATACTACCAAATTCATTTTCCGTTTCGTTCTTCTTTAATTTTTTTACGCTAATAACCTCTTGCCTCTCCTTTATTGGAAACTTGTTCTTACCTTTGTGTGAGTTTTATTCTCACCGTTGTGTGAGTTTTGTTCTCACCGTTGTGTGAGTTTTGTCCTTACTTTTTGGTGAGATTTTCCCCTCTATTTGAGAGGTTCAAGAATTAAGTGGAAGATCGGCGTCTTCATTGTTGATCCTATGGAGATAAAACTGCTGCCAGATTGCTCGTTACAAACTTTTTGGTCAAAAGAACTTTATTCTTGTCAATGCTTTAGAAAATATGGAGACCCTCTTGTGAAAAGTCGCAGAAAGCGATATATTAGATGATGTGCAGAAGCCTCTCATGAGTCCATCAAATTTAGAAATTTTCTGTTGATCGAGAATGTAGTTTATTTAATTTTAATCGTTTTGTGTCCTATCATTCTTGACATATGTTTATAACTACCATAAAACTTTTGATTAATGAAACAATTTTTTCCCTAAAAAAAATACTCCGTAGCATTTTAGCGTATTTCAAGAAAGAGACATGTTTGATTGTTATCGTTTGATTGCATGTCACTACTAATATTATCCTTCTTTCAATTCAGCATATTCTTCCACTTTCTTTTTACACCAAATTAAACGAAATGAATTTGGACCACACGATTCACCCTACTCCACATAAAATTAAATTTGGACCACAAAAAACTTACCAAATAAGAAACGAGGGAAGAAAACGTGATTATCATCAATAAGAATAAATGGTAGAATAAATGTATAGGAGTATGTCTCTTGTAAACAGGTCGACTTTTATGGGGCTATCATGCTATGGCATGTCTATCTCCTATAATCCGGTAGAATAAATGTATAGGAGTATGTCTCTTGTAAAACGTCCGGATCACTATCAGCCTTATCAGGAATCAAATAGCAATAAAAATAAATTAACAAAAAGTAGGTCCTACCGAGATTTGAACTCGGGTTACTGGATTCAGAGTCCAATGTCCTGACCACTAGACCATAGGACCTTGTTGTTAACGTTGCAAAGCAAATCCAATATATAAATTCATTATACAAAGTACTCCGTATTTGCTATTTTGAGATTTCTGTACATAGTTTTTGAATCACTCAACTCAATTATAATCTATGAGATGTTTTCATAGTATATAAATTGCATTCTCGACGTTCCATTCGGAAAGTTATTAGCCGAATTAAATACGGAGTATTTGAATAAGACGGTTGTATAGCATACGATATTCTCTAACAACTCCGATAGCAAAAGAATTAAGAAGCCCTATAAGGCTGTAATCTGAAACTAGACAAAGCTACATTGTACATACAGGCAATACCATCTACCCTTACATGCTCTCTATAAATCATTAACAAATAAACATTGTACTATAACTCGGAAAATGAATCGATTTTCTACGTTGTAATTCTGTAAGGCTTTCCACTATACTTAATCAAAATCAATTAATAAGGAGTTCTAGAGAGTTATTTTTCGAAATAGGCGATTTTCAACAATTAATTAACGAAATAGGTAACTTTTCAAATTTATTATCGAAAATGGGTCCACGTCATCAACGAAACTAGGATGGTATTCAAGTCGCTTACCCGGAGGACGACTCATTCCCGAATGTGGGAAAAAATTCACCCCCTGAGCGACTTGACACCCATCCCCTTGAATACCAGATTCGGGAATGGGTCGTTCTCCGGGTAAGCAACTTGAATACCATCCTAGTTTCGGTGATGACGTGGACTCATTCTCTGATGGAATAACAACAGAATTATGTCAGAGCACGAGTTAGTTAGAAGTTGTTAGAAATTGTAAAAGTTAGTTTTGCTATTCTAAATCAGTTACAATGTAAATACTATATAAGGACATAATTGCATCAATGTAAGATACAAGGAATTATACAGAATACATATTCAATCTCTCTTAACTTTCTCTCACAATATTTCTCTCTAATCAATTCATGTATTCATAATAATCAAATCACACATTCATAACAATTTCTTATCATGATGAAATCACAACTTTATCATGGTATCAGAGCAGGTTAATCCTGTCTCTTTTCCTGTTTTAATTTTTCCGCTGCAATATAGTTTTATCGTTCATCAAAATCATCAAATCCATCAATTCTTTTCTTTTTTAAGGAGTTCTTGATATCTGTTAAAGATGGTTAATGAAGATAACAGTGTCGCTATTGGAGTTAATGATCCACATTACGTTCATCCTTCTGATGTGCCTGGTGTCAAGCTGGTGGCAAACATCTTTGAAGGAACTGGTTATGGAAATTGGAAAAGATCTATGCTCATAGCATTATCCGCAAAGAACAAGACTGGTTTCATTGACGGAACCATTCGCAAGCCTTCAGTTACGTCTGCAACCTCCAAGAATTGGCAGCGCTGCAACGACATAGTATTCTCCTGGATTCTCAATTCGCTTTCTCCTGGAATTGCAGATTCAGTTTTATACAGTAGTTCTGCAGAAGTGGCATGGAGAGAGCTTGAAGATAGATATGGTCAGTCAAATGGCGCACAACTTTATGGCGTGCAGAAAAAGCTCAATGATTTCAACCATGGCAGTGATTCAATTTCGTCCTATTTCACCAAGATCAAATCTGTTTGGGACGAGATTGATGGTATGGGTATGAATCCTAAATGTATTTGCAACTGTACTTGTGGAGCATCAGAAAAGCAGTTAAAGTTTCAAGAAGACAAGAAAGTGGTACAGTTTCTTATGGGTTTGAATGAATCTTATACAACTATCAGAGGAACAATCCTTATGCAAAATCCTTTGCCCAAAATTTCGATGGTTTATAATGTATTACTACAAGAAGAAAGGCAAAGAGAATTACATAATTCGTCTCAAATCCAAAATGATGCAGCTGCTATGTTGGTCAGAAACATGAATTACAGGAATAATTCATACAACAAGAATTACCAAGGAAGTTCACAGAATTCTCAGAACAATAGCAGAAATCAAAATCAGTCATACCAAAATCAAGGTTTCAAAGGGAATTATCAGAATTCTAGTCAAAATTCTCAAAATGGGAATAAAGGGAAGAATCCTGCAACTGGAAATGCAAACAAGTCCACTGGAAAATTCTGCAATTACTGTAAAAGGAACAATCACAACATTGATGATTGTTACCATTTGCAGAACAGGAACAGAAAATTTGCGGGTAATGCGTTTTTCGATCAAGATGAAGGACAGATCAATGGAAGCCAATCTAATCCTGGAGAAGGAAGCATGAATACAGAAGGTTTTTCTCATTCTGAAAATGAAATTGGAATTGCATCTGCTAACTTTGCAGGTAGCACTCTAAATTCTTCTTTTAATGTTTATTCTAATTCTTGGATTTTGGATACGGGTGCTAGTGACCATTTTTGTTCAAATAAAGCCTTGTTTTCTGAATTTCATGCCATAGATAAGCCATACAATGTTTCCTTGCCTAATGGTAGCAGTGTTAGAATAGATACAATAGGAACTGTGTTTTTGTCTGATAATTTCTGTTTGTTGAATGTTTTATATGTTCCATGCTTTAAGTTTAATCTTCTGTCCATAAGTAAATTAGCCAAACAAGTAGCATCTGTAGTTACATTTACACCCAGCTTATGCTACTTGCAGGATTATTTCAAGAAGACCTTGGTCCTTGGTAGAAACATAAATGACCTTTACCTGCTCCAACCAGACTTTGACAGACATACTGATGTGCTCAGTTCTTTAAATTCTGATAAAAGTTGTATAGGACAAGCTAATTCTGTTAATTCTAACGTTTCTAGTATTTCTAATAAAGTGTGGCATGAAAGATTAGGTCATCTTCCTCTGTACAAATTGCAGTCTTTGAATGTTTGTAACAAAGGATTATCTGTTAATAATGAAAATCTAAGTTCTTGTTCTATTTGTGCCAAAGCCAGACAACATAGGTTGTCTTTTCCTGTTAGTTCAAGCATTTCTTTTTCTCCTTTTGAGCTTATTCATGTTGACATTTGGGGTCCTTATCATGTTTCCACATATAATGGGTATAAGTATTTCTTGACCATAGCGGATGATTTCACTAGGGTGACTTGGACTCATCTTTTGTCCTGTAAGAGTAATGCTTTTCCTTTCATCAAAACTTTCTTACAAATGGTTGAAAGACAATTTGACAAGAAGGTCAAAATTATAAGATCTGACAATGCTTTTGAATTGGGAACTAGTACCGTCACTGCTGGTTTTCTTGCTGATAAAGGGATTATTCACCAGACTTCTGTTGTCCATACTCCTCAACAAAATGGCATAGTGGAGAGAAAACACAAACATCTTTTAGAAACCACTAGGGCCTTAAAATTTCAGTCCAATCTACCTGACAAGTACTGGGGTGACTGTGTTTTGACTGCAACATACATAATCAATAGAATTCCTACCAAAATTCTGGGAAATCTGTCACCTTACCAAGTGCTGTATGGGAAACCTCCTGATTTGTCTTATTTCAGAAATTATGGGTGTCTAGCTTATGCAACCACTCCGAAACCAGGAAGGGATAAAATGGCACCTAGAGCTTTTGCTTGTGTTTTTCTAGGATACCCCTTTTGCTTGTGTTTTTTATTCAAGGGATGTGAAATTTCATGAAAACATATTTCCTTATGTTGGTAATCAACTGGCAAGATTTATACCTGTTTCTGCCAGTGACAGTATCCCTGAGGCTTCATATATTGATGGCAACACAACTAATACCAATAATACTAATAATACTACTGTTGATAATAATAATAGCAATAATACTACTACTGATAATAATGATGATACTACCAATAATAATTCTAATAACATAAATAATACTTCTCAACATTCAGTTGCCAATACAAATAATACTACACACCACAATAATAATTATACAGCTAATACCAATACTACTCCACATATTATTAGACAATCAACAAGGTCATCCAGGCCACCTTCTTACTTACAGCAGTACCATTGTTCTACATCCAAGAGAGCGTGTTCTGCGATATGCAGCCACACCCTCACATCCTTGTGTGAAGGCCGTGTCTTTGCCTGTACTACTATTCCTACAGATCCTGTCTTAGGATCTGTGCCAGTTAAGGAGCCACAAAGTTATGAGGAAGCTTCAAAATATACTGAGTGGCAGGAGGCAATTCAAGCTGAATTTACAGCATTGAATCTTAATAACACTTGGGCAGTGGTTCCATTGCCTAAGGACAAGAAAGCCATCTCATGTAAGTGGGTGTTCAAAGTAAAGCATAAGTCTGATGGAACCATTGAGAGGTACAAAGCAAGATTGGTAGTAAAAGGTTACACTCAAAAGGAAGGTATAGATTACACGGAGACCTTTTCTCCGGTTGTTAAGATGACAACTATAAGAAGTCTTATTGCTATTGCAATAAAGAAAGGATGGAAAATGACACAGTTGGATGTCAATAATGCTTTCTTACATGGAGAGCTTGATGAGGAAGTTTTCATGAAGATACCACAGGGAATGGAAGTTCAAGGGCCGGGACAAACATGGCATGTAAATTGCAAAAATCTTTGTACGGTCTGAAGCAGGCATCCAGACAATGGAATGCTAAGTTAACAACAGCCTTAAAATCTAGAGGTTATCAACAATCTGCCAATGATTATTCTCTGTTTTCCAAGAAGACAAATGGAAAGGTCGTTTTTCTGGCTGTTTATGTTGATGATATACTAGTCGTTGGGGATAATGATTCAGAAATCCAACAATTGAAAGATTATCTTGATCAGATTTTTAGAATCAAAGATTTGGGGACTCTAAGTTATTTCCTAGGGCTGGAGTTTGTCCACACTCAACAAGGTATGGTTGTTACCCAAAGGAAGTTTGCCAAGGAATTACTTGCTGCTTTCTGCAAGGATAATGTCAAATCTGTTTCTTGTCCATTGGATGCAACAGACAAGTTACATTCAGAATCATCCAACTTAATGGATAATCCTGCTGATTACAGAACTTTGGTTGGCAAGCTAAACTTCTTGACCAACACCCGACCAGACATAGCTTTTTCGGTACAACTATTAAGTCAATTTATGGCATTCCCACGAACACATTGGGATGCAGCTATTCATGTTCTTAGATATATTTCCAAAGATCCTTCAATGGGAGTACTTCTCAACAATACTTCCTCTTTCAAATTGGAGGGTTACTGTGATGCTGATTGGGCAACATGCCCAAATACAAGGAAGTCAGTCAGTGGTTTTGTCGTTTTTCTAGGCAACAGTCTCATTTCCTGGAAGTCGAAGAAACAGCATACCATCTCCTTATCGTCTGCAGAAGCTGAGTATAGATCACTCAGAAGACTCACAACAGAACTGGCTTGGATCAGTAGGTTGTTGTCAGAACTAGAAGTAATAGGCATATGGCCCATTCCGGTTAAGAGTGACAGTCAGGCAGCCATCCACATCGCGAAAAATCCGGTCTGCCATGAGAGGACAAAGCACATCGACATAGACTGTCATTTCGTAAGAAC
Organism: Silene conica; assembly: GCA_029255685.2. Lineage (NCBI taxonomy): Eukaryota > Viridiplantae > Streptophyta > Magnoliopsida > Caryophyllales > Caryophyllaceae > Silene > Silene conica. Next base: position 86,044,205 of record CM055314.2, read on the forward strand.
GAAACTGATGGAAGGTCTGATTAGCCTATCCTATATACCAACTTTGCAGCAGCCTGCTGACCTATTTACTAAGCGACTACATGGTCCACAACACACTTTGTTACAATCCAAGTTGGGTATGTCAAAGACATCCTCCAACTTGAGGGGGGATGATGGAATAACAACAGAATTATGTCAGAGCACGAGTTAGTTAGAAGTTGTTAGAAATTGTAAAAGTTAGTTTTGCTATTCTAAATCAGTTACAATGTAAATACTATATAAGGACATAATTACATCAATGTAAGATACAAGGAATTATACAGAATACATATTCAATCTCTCTTAACTTTCTCTCACAATATTTCTCTCTAATCAATTCATGTATTCATAATAATCAAATCACACATTCATAACAATTTCTTATCATGATGAAATCACAACTTTATCATTCTCGGTAATAAATTTGAAAAATTATCTATTTCGTTAATTAATTGTTGAAAATCGCCTATTTTGGAAAATAACTTAGTTCTAGAGCTGTCTTAGTTTTGGACTTTGCTTGATCATTGGACTCAGAATCGCGAGAAAAATAAGGAGACAGACGGAAACTTTTCAACGCGCCTTTGGCAAAAATCGAAGATGCAGTGAGTCGAGTTTTGCGTTTTGTTACAGGGCACTGCTTGTCATCACCTGAAACACATGAGCACATATACTAACAACAGCATCCTTTAGAGGATCCTGCAATATAAAACATTTTTTGTGGGTGTAAAGCGGGTATCCACCATCGACAACAGTGTATAATTCTCTCGTCACGGACTCACGGGTACTCTCACGAAGAGCTAACCAGATGGCAAAAGAGTTTGTTTCATTCTCACTAGAAGAGATCAAATCTCTAGTCTCATGGTTAAGAGATGACGATTAAGTCCGAACATTGAGAATCACCTTTTTTATCCTATAATTTTGGAGGTTTGGGCTTTGGGTTAAGCCCAATAATTTTGGAGGTTTGGGCTTTGGGTTAAGCCCAAAAAGCCCATGGTCTAGCGCAAAAGGTGTCTACTGATTACTCTAATGTCTAATTAGACCAAGATATGGGTTTAGCTATTTGACCCGAATTTTGTCCCGGTGCAGCCCATTTCAGTTAGAAAAAAAAATCACAAATTCTCATTTGTTACGGACTTATCCGTCACAGGTTTGCGACGAGTCAAATATTATCCATGTAACAAGGAAAAGACACACTTTGTGATTCCCTAAACTTGTCTTATCTACACAAGTGAGAGCTATTCGACCCGTCGTAAGCCGGTCACAAGTGAAACTTATTGGAAAAAATAGTATGATTGACACTTTTCTCTTAGTGAAGTCTCACTTCAATTACCAAAATTTCAAACTGGCTATCCAATTAAGGATTCATTCCACACACTGGTTCAGGGAAGGAGGATAGCAAAGGCGGTCTATCCCTTTATGCTTGAAAATTTTAAAAATTTTAGTTAAAATTTCAAATTTTTCGACCCTTCTTATGATAATACCTTTTTCTCTCCCGTTAAAAGTTTTCTCCCCACTTAAAATCCTGCCTTCACCACTGATTTTTCATATGGCAAAACTAGCTCGATCTTGTTTTGAGCTTGATCCGAACCCGACCTAATCTGAACTTTTACATATTCGAAATTAACCCAATCCAAACTAATTCGATCAAAATCCAACCAAATTGATCCGTTTATTTCCATAAATGGTTTCAAAGAGAAATAGTCATGTAAGTTTTAAGCGTCTCCATAGTAAGCAAATGAATAAAGTGTCCATTTTTTAACTTTTCATTTTACCCTTTTATGATGCCAACACGTGCTATTCCATTTGCATACGGTTCTAATTATTTGAACTTCCCCATGTGTAATAAACGAAGCAGTACCAAAACAATTGCAGACACGGTATTACATGAAATTTACGACACGAGATACGTCATTTGAATATAATAAAATGTATATTTTATTGTTATAAATAACGTATAATTTTATTTTTAACTAAATCTAAACAAGTAAAGACACAACTCGACTTTTACTATAATCAATTCTCATTTGTCCACCCAAACTCATCTTCTAATCGATCTTTTTAAATATTTTATTCCTCGTCTAAATTATAATATGTCGAGCCATGTGTCCAATCAGTGTCGGGTGTCCGATACAGTGTCGAATACGAAACGGTTAATTAGAATGTGGAAATATAATAGCAGTGCAAGTTCAGAGGCTCGTTTATCATCTGAGTCAGCAAATTCCTAATAACTAATTAGTTTGTTAGTCAGTTAGTTTGTTAGGCAGTTACAGAGTTTGTTACAACTGACAGCTCATTGACAGCTAATAGAGTAGAGTTAGTTACTTTTCTTAGATTGTATATAATACATACTTGTACATCAGACTTGATTAATCTTAATAGAAATACTTTCATATTTACTCCTGATTGCACATTAGAAATATCTTCTCATAAAACCTCCAAATATTCATCAATGGCGTTCACCTTTCACCATTGTTTTGTTACAATCCAGTTTCACATAGTATCAGAGCAGGCTTAGCATATCGTTTTCTTCCGCATTCATTCTATTCTGATATTTTTCTTTTCACAAAAAATTCAGATCAAAATCCAGATTAAAATTCTGAGATTGTTCATCAATCATCAATTTTACCAAATCTTTTATAATCTCCTGTTCTAATCATCATTCTTCGGGAAAAATGCCTCAAAACATTGAAAATGCTGAAAATCCTCAGAATTCTCAAAACTCTGTTAATCAAATCAATCTTTTCGATGATCCTGTTTGCCTGAGTATGTCTGATCATCCTGGAATGCAAATCATTGCAACAATATTCAATGGACAGAATTATGCATCATGGAGTCGTGCTGTTACTTTGGCTCTTGGAGCAAAGAATAAGCTAGGGTTTCTGGATGGAACCACTATTATTCCTGCAATGTCTACATTGCGTTATCAACACTGGCAACGATCAGATTACATGATCAGATGCTCGCTGCTCAATTCTCTCATTGCTGAGTTAAAGGATAGCTTTATCAGGTGTAAGTCTGCCAAGCTGATGTGGACAGAAATTCGAGAGAGGTATGGCCAATGCAATGGTCCTTTGTTGTTTCAATTGAAGAAAGATCTGCGTAACATAACTCAAGATAATAGTTCTGTTGTTGAATACTTCAACAAATTGAAAAGAAATTGGGATGAAATTGAGGAAATTGAAAGTTATCCTGACTGTAACTGTGGAGCTATGACTTCGTGTACTTGTAATCTCTTAAGGCAAATCCTGGATAATGCTTCCAGAGAGAAGGTTCTAACCTTTCTAATGGGATTAGGAGGCACTTATGAAGGTCTGAGGACAAATATATTGTCATTAGAACCTATCCCTAACATCAACAAGGTATACTCTATTATACACCAAGCTGAGTCTCAGAAGCAGATCTCTGGTGCTGTGATACATGCTGGTGAAACCAGGGCTCTTCATGCTGGTAGAAGTGGTCAAGGCCCCTGGAATGTGTGGAAAAGGGAGCAAGATCAAGTAGGCGCTGGTGCACCTACTGCTACTGCTGCAGTTGCAGGATCTGAGAAGACTGACACAAGATGGTGTCCAAAGTGCAAAAAAGGAGGGCATACTAGAGACAACTGCTTCATTCTTCATCCTGAAAAGAGAGCAAAATATTTGGCCAGATTTAGTAAAAATCAGTCGTCTGGTGGTGGTAAGTTTGCTGCAAATGCAAACACAGAAACTGAGGAGAATTATGCTTATGCTTATGAGGAAACTCCTCTTGATATTGGTAGACCTGGTCCTTCTAATGCTGCTGGTCAGGGTACTGGTGGCCAAGGTACTGTTGCTGATAAGCTTGCCAGTTTTGATCCAGAATTGGTGACAGCAGTTTATCAAGACATCATGCAAATGATGCAGGGAAAGCAGTCTAATGAAAGCATTGTGAATTTCTCTGCAGTAAACTTTGCAGGTAAAGTTCACACATCTGAACTTTTAAATTCTGCATTTAAGATGTCTGAACATGAATGGATTGTTGACACTGGAGCAAGTGATCATATGAGTGCAAATAAGGCATTATTCAGGGATATGATTCTTCTTCCTAAACCAATAATGGTTGGTCTACCAGATGGCACCTCAAAAGTGGTTGTTTATACTGGTAGTATCATTCTTTCACCCAAAATAACATTGAGAAATGTCTTTTACATCCCTAGTTTTAAGCATAATTTGCTTTCTGTTGGCCAATTGTTGAGTACCACAAAATTACTCATACATTTTTCTGCCACTAATTGTGTCATACAGGACCCTGCCTCTAGCAATGCTATAGTAGTGTGTCCCAAGATTGGAGGCCTTTACAAGCTCACTGACAACAACTTCAAGTCTGAAATGCTTAGTAATTGTCAAAATTCTTTTAATAGTCACACTGAGAGTGCTATGTGTCCTTCTGTTGTTAATAATGTTGGCAGTAAGCATAATAGTGCTCTTACTAGTATTGATTTGTTCCATGTAAGAGTAGGGCATTTGTCTTTAGGCAAAATGCAGCATGTAAGAGGTCTTAGCTGTAATGAAATGACAGATTATAAATGTGATTCTTGTTCCATGGCCAAGATTCATAGGCAACCTTTTGTTAGAAGTTCATCTAGAGCTGCTTTCCCTTTTCACTTAATACCTGTGGATCTTTGGGGTCCCTATAAGGTTCAATCCTTGTCAGGAGCTCAGTATTTCTTAACTGTTGTTGATGACAACACAAGGGTTACTTGGACTTTCTTAATGAGATTTAAAACTCAAGTCAAGTCTATTTTGTCCAATTTCTTATTCCAAGTTGAGAATCAATTTGGGAAAACTGTAAAATTTGTGAGGAGTGATAATGGGACTGAAATATTTCAAGAAGAGTGTACTGAGATGTTTAGCCAGAAAGGAATTATACATCAGAGAAGTATGGCAGGTGTACCCCAACAAAATGGGAGAGTGGAAAGGAAACATAGACACCTAGTTGAGACAGCTAGGGCTATGATGATTCATGCTAGTTTACCTAAGAAGTTTTGGGGTGATACTTTGTTGGTAGCTACCTATATCATCAACAAACTTCCAACTAGCATCCTAAACTGGCAGTCACCTCATGAGACCTTACTTGGTGTACCTCCTACTTATGATGAGTTAAGGACTATAGGTGATAGCTTTAAAGATAGCCTCGCAAGTGCACGATAAATCGTAGCAAATAATCGAGGGTCGGTCCACAGGGAGTAGTTGTTGAGTACCTATTGTTCTACCTTTATGCTTAGCTAAGTCGAGTAAATATTGAGTTTGATTGAGATTAAGGAACTAAAACTAATGACTGAAAGTAAACAAAAGTAAGGAAAACAAACTAGGTTAAGATTAAAACGAATTACTCAAATTAAGAAGGGACTAGGAGGTGATTCGACCATTTCACATGTGACTTCCCTTAATAGATACTTGTTCGGTTGTTTTAGGTAACGGGGTTGAGAGGTGACTCCTCTAATTCGTACCAAGACTCCCTCTCGGGCTCACTAGGTATCACTAGAATTGTCTCCCCATACCCCTCACGGGTTCATGAGTCGGACTACTCCGGGTTCTAGGATTAAGACGACTAAGGTTGGCCAAACCCCAACCCCCTCTTTCCTAGGCCAAAGGATCAAAACAAGTCAAATCCCGGTCTTCCCACTTCCTCTTTCAAGGACCGCTTTCTAACCGAATATCAAGGGTACCCAACCCAAATTCCCCCTCTCGGGTTCAATCTAGGTCGATAACTAGCCTAACTAGGGTGGTCAACTTCTAACCTAATCAATTCTCATTGATGGTCAAGGGTTAAAAGTCTCCCGATTCAAAAAACCCAAGTCAAACATTAAACAAGTCAAACCCCTTGATAAACCTCAACTCCTTCACCTTTTACAACCCAACACAACACCCATCTTAAGAAGTCAACATGCTTTAAAGTCAAATCACCCCCTAGAAGAGGGTCTACTCACTAATCATGTTTAGGGTTTCGAGACTAATAAATAAATGCGATCTAATGATGACAAACATGTTTTTGATGATTATGGATGCTAAAAACATACGATCAAGCAACAATAACTAAGTTATAAGAACAACTAGCAAAAGAAGATGTGATATGAGAAGAACAAAAGATGAATTAAAACAACTAAATAGATTGAAAGAAAGGTCAAGGAAAAGATTATAATACCAAAAGATCAAGAACAAGGATGATCTGAAAACGGATGAACAATTTCCTTAAGAAACCCAAACCCTAGAAACTTGCTTCTACTTAAAAATTCTAAGGTAAAATTGAAAGAGATATACTAAGCTTGAATAGTGTTGTGTATGTTCTAAAATATCTGAAAAAAAGAGTATATATACAAAGGCTTAAGTGGGGGTGAAAGCCCACTTAAGAAAGACGAAATAAACCAGAAATAGGGCCCGTCCGGTGTAGCGAACGCCGGCCGTGTCCTAGCTACGCCGGATGGGGGTTAGTTACACCCGGCTTCTTATTTTGTCTTGTTCTTCGTTCCTCTTGGATGTAGCTTGGACAAGTTAGGTGTAGGAACACCTGACTGCCTGAGTTAAGCCTGACTTTGATTTCTTGGTGGGTGTAGGAACACCCCACTGCCCGAGTTACACCCGACTTTGGGCTAGAAACACCCAGAAAGGTTTAAAACTCGGTTTCTCGACTTGTAGGCTTCCCGACACTTCCGTAAAGACCCCGAAACACCTTTAACAACGCAACGATGCTACAAAAACATAGAATTCGCATGAAAATAGCATGTAACGTTATTTAAGGATAAAAAGGGATAAATACGGGAGAAATGATATGAAAACTAGACAAAGTAGAGGGAAATAGCTATGAGAAATAGGTCGATAACGTAATTATCAAATCTCCCCACACTAAACCCTTACTCGTCCTCGAGTAAGCAGTAGCTCAAGCTAAGAAAAAAAAGGCAAAAGAAGGAAACTACAAGAACAAAGCAAAACAAAAAGGAAACTACTAAGTGAACATAATACTACTAAATTAACTAGCCGCATGAGTATTAGCGCACTCAACGCCCCTTCAACTCACGTAATTGTGCTCATGAGGTAAAGCACAACTCGCAAGGCAAGTAGGGTCTTGCACAAAATTGGGATGCATCCAACACTTAAGCACAAGGTAGAAAAATGGATGCATCGATCACAAAGAAATGCCACCTTCCTCATCTAGGTGGCGATCACTACCTAGTGGAAAATCAAGCAAAAACACATACTCCTTACAAATATAAATTCGACAAGTGACTAGGTTTACAAGGATAGCTACAAATCACCCCCTAAGATAGTGCAAGTTTAGGCTACTTTCAAATGCATTTTCCTACTACTTTGTCAAAGGCGATCGGATGAAAATGGAAGGGAATCCCCAAAATGCTTAGAAGTGAAAAATTAGACGGTCTAGACTCTTGTCAAGCAAGAGTCGTGGTTCGTTCCAAGTTCATCTAGAAGGGATGGCAAAAGCAAAAAGATTTTTGAAGTAAAATGCTCAAATCATTTTATAAAGGTTGGAAAAACTCAAAATTCGACCTCTTATTACATTTCTCTCTTTTTTTTTTTCTTTTTTTTTTTTGCTCTCAAGTGGTTCGGATAGGGCTTGTCCCACGCATGCTAACACCCTTTGTTTTCGCCAATCGCTTATTAGGCAACCGGTTAAACTCTAGATGTTAGCTTGTCGGAGGACATCCACTCTGTCTTCGGGGAGGTCGAATTCACGACCAAGCGGGAAACCAAGGTATTGGCATTCCCCCCAAAGCACATCGAAGTGTTAGCCTATATCCAAACCAAGAGACTTTATTCAAAAACACATTTTTTTAGAGGTTTCCATTTTTTTCAAAATCAAGATTTCCAAAACCAAAATAAGTGAATGGAGCATTCAAAAACTTCTTAGGAATTGCCATCCAACCTAGACTAACAAGGTCACCAAGATCACCTAATCGACACTCCTTAACAAAATGGGGTTGAACAAGGTGACTCACATGCAAACCTTTGACTTAGTAGCGGAAAATGTCACGAAAGATACTAGAGGGGCACTAAATAGGGTGATTCGACACTATTCTAAATAAACAAAGTTACAAGCCGAAAGAAAATTTGCATAGGCCTAGGTATTTTTGACATAATTCCCCTTTAGGGGTTTTCAAAAACAAAACTAACTAAAAGAAACTACATGCCATGAATGCAACTAATATAAACATGTTTTAATGCAAGTGCAACTATCAAACTATATGTCAAAACAAAACTAATGCAATATGTCCTACCAACACATAGGCACACAACACCAAGCTCCAAAACGGTTCCTCAAGGGAACACCCATCATCAAATAATCTCATCCTCCTCCATATATAGATAACGAAAATGAAAAGGAAGGAATAAGAAGAAAGAGGAAGAGCAATTTTTACCCACTTCTTCTCCGATGTATTCCTGTGTGCGACCTACGAACATGGTTAGGACAAACAAAACACAAAATATGTACAATGCAATATTTTTGGATTTTTCAAATTTTTTAATTTTTTTTGGCTTTTCTAAAATTTTCTCAAAAAGAAATATATACAAAGAATATATTTCCCCTCCCCACACTAAAATCTCATCGTCCTCGATGAGACAAGTGCATGGAAGGAAAATACAAAAATAAGCAAAATATTTTTGGGTTTTCAAATTTTTTGAAAAAGAAGAACATGTTTTTGGTTTTTTTTGGGCCTTCCCTTTACACTAACTATATGGACAAGTTATAAAGAGGAGGCAAGGAAACAAAAAAAACAACAAAAACTAAATAAGAAAAACTAATTAAAGCTAAGGTTAAGAAAAACAAATAAAACAAAATAAATTTGGATTTAAGGAGGAAATGGGGCAATTTGGATTTTCAAAACGGGAACAATCATGGCCATCTCCAAAAGGGGTGTAATCACATCACCCGGAGAATGGCATCACCAACCTACAACTCAAGGAAAACAAAACTTATCAAACGACTTCAAGACTTCCAAGGCAAAGCATCAAATGATCGAATTGTCAAGACAAAAACACCAACTTAACAACGACAAATCAAAGGCAAAGACACCAAACAAAAGGCCAACAAGCTCACACAATAGGCAAGAAAAGACATTAGGAAAAGGAATGCAAATAACGACTATCACCGAAGCAACCTCCCCACACTAAGTCTCCACTATTTACAACACCTAGTACCCTCTCCAAACTAAGGTCTACCTCAAGAAGGAGGTGGGTAAGGAGGGTAACGAGAAGGGTCATAAGGATAGGGGTAGAACGTCCCCTCCGGATAAGGTGGGTAATGTACCGGATGGTACGGGTCAAAATCCGGAGGTGGCATGTAGGTGGGTTGGTGTGGGTTATAACCCGAAGGCGCATACCCCATGGAATTGGTGAACATGGGGTTAAGATAGTCGATTTGCATACGTCGCATTTGGTCCTCTAAATCATCTTGCCTACGAACCCCCGCCCGAATGAGCTCTTGGTTAGCCAAGCCAATATTTTTGGCATGCAAGGCCGCTCCATGGGCAAGGTGAGCGGTGTCAAAATTAAAGCTTGTTGGGCCAAAGTCTCAATGTTTTGGGTCCTTTGATACATGTCATCCCACTGGGTTCGGAAGGTAGGGTTGTCCATGAAGCATTGGTGCCCTTGGGAGGAACTCTCGGCACCTTGGTCTTGGGTAGTGGGCTTGGGCCTTAGAGCACGAGCCTCATCCTCAGAGTCGGGGTCGGTGTGATATTGTATCACACCCTCCCCTATGGCATAGAAAGTAATGTCCCAATACCCTTGACGATCCTTGTCATCCTTAAACCGCTTCCTATACTCCCCCGAACGAAGTGGCATCCCCCAATTAGTTTGGTCAGAAATGGAAGTCCAAGCGGTGTTAGGCACCACCATGGCCCTAAGGTCCGTTATGTGACAAAGGCTAAGGTTATTATCTTTAAACAACATCCTAAGATAAACCCCACTCAACATATTACGGTCACAAAAACGGGGAAGGTCCGAAAGGTCATTGTTTAGTGCACGGGCTATCATAGTCACCACCCCCCACCCCCCCCCCCCCACAAGCAATATGCCCCGGAAGGGTATCCGCAATCTTCTCAAAATGGCTTGCTAAAGCCGATGGTAAGTCAATTCTAGCATGAGTGCGGTAAAGAGCTTGGTGGAGAAGCTCAAGGGTTAGGGCGCCTACATTATAATGGGTCTCTTTTGAGGGGAAAAGGGAGTTGGAGATGATCCTAGCAAAGTACCGGATTTCCGGGTTCCTCAAACTCCGGTTGTACTCTCTTCCCGCCACAAAAGATGTGCGAAGGCAAGTCAATTTCTTCCACAATTGCTCCCGTATCTCTCTATATCCGCCCCCCTTTGAAGGCTTATGACTCCCTTCTATCACCGTTGGTAAACCAAGTAACGCACCAAATTGGGGGATGGTTAGGTTGTGTCTAGTCCCCCTAAGTTGGAATGAGCAATAAGGGGTAGTAGAACTCAAGTCGGATTTCCACGTAGCGAGGAACTCGCTAGTGAGCCCGACATAGGTGTACTCATTTGACTCATAAAATGCTCTGATTCCTAAGGTTTCACAAAGGGTCAGAACATCCTCTTCTATACCCATTTCCCTCATTGCTACCGGGTCCGCCCACCTAGTAGTTTCCCATCCCTTCGTCGCCACCTTTTCAAATTTGTCTAATTCAGATTTTTTTGGGAAACCTACTTGCCTTACTTCATCATAAAATCTAAAATTCAAATAGGGCACAGTAGGAATAAAAGATGAAGAAGAAGATGATGGTGGGCATACCACTGCTAGAGGCATAGGGTTACTCCGTTGACGCTTCGACATACCGATGTTTGCCTTGAAAAACGTGAATACTCCAAAAATCTGCAAAAAGAACAATTAAATTCGGAAATTGGTAAAGTAAAGCAAATAAAACAACATTACTTGCTCAAAAATGGTGAAACACCAACTTACCAAACCCTCCTTTAATGGTAGAATGCAAACTATGGAGAAAATAAAGAAAGTATTACATAGAGAATGTAGATCGGGACAAGAGGAGAACGGTTGCGAAGACGGAATCGAAAAAGATTTAGAAATGAAGGAGTAATGGGGATTATGGTGTGTCGAAAATTTGGAGGCAAGGTGTTTCTTGAGGTGCTTTGGGGCGTTGGAAAAGAAGAAGAAAGAATTGCAAAAAGAAAGCTGAAAAAAAACTGAGAGCGCGTGAAAATGGGGTCGTCCGGTGTAGCGAACACCGGCCGCGTCCGAGCTACACCGGACAGGCCCAAGTTACACCGGACAATGCTAAAAATCAATTTTTTTTCAAAATTCTTTCTTCATCCGGTGTAGCAACCCCTAAGTCGGGTGTAGGAACACCCGACTGCCTCTTTTACACCCGACTTCAAAATTTTCCATGGGTGTAACTCTCCCAGTCAGGTGTTCTAACACCCGACTTGGCCAAGTTACACCCGGAGGCACCTGAATACCTTTAAAAATACAATAAAACCATAAAAATAAACCCCAAGTCCGAAATTTCTCATCTTTTTCGTCCCGAATCGACTCAACCACTCCGAAAAATACCTCCGAAAATACCAAAAATCCAAAATTAGCTCCTATTCCTACAAAAAACCAAAAAGACATGGGTTGCCTCCCAAGAAGCGCCTTTGTTTAACGTCGTTGGCTCGACCAAAGTCAATCAAAATGCCAAAGGGCCGAATGTAAAACAATATTCACAAAATCACCAAATCGACAAGATAAAAACATCACAAAAGTTCAAGAAAGCCATATGGGCCGAATGTTACACAACCGAATGAGTTTGAAAATTAGATGATGGGATTTGTTTGGAAAGAGGCTACCTCCCTTGTAAATGGCGTCCCGGCTATGTAGTGCTTAATGCGGTTACCATTTACCTTGAAAATCTCCTCTCCACTTTTGATTTCAACCGCTCCATAAGGAAAGACACAGGTCACAATAAACGGTCCCGACCACTTAGATTTCAACTTTCCCACAAACAATTTAAACCTTGAATTGAATAGGAGAACAAGGTCCCCTTCTTTAAACTCCCTCCGGATGATGGCCTTATCATGAAATCGCTTTGTCTTCTCCTTGTAGAGCCTAGAACTTTCGTAGGCTTCTAAACGGAACTCTTCAAGCTCATTAATGTCAATGAGCCTCTTCTCCCCCACACTCTTCAAATCAAAGTTTAATTGCCAAATGGCCCAATGGGCTCTATGTTCCATTTCTACCGGAAGATGGCACGACTTTCCATACACCAATCGGTACGGTGAAGCCCCGATCGGTGTTTTAAAAGCGGTGCGATAAGCCCACAATGCATCATGAAGCTTGATGGCCCAATCCTTCCTAGATCGGCTCACCGTTTTCTCTAAGATAACCTTGAGCTCTCGGTTAGAAATTTCGGCTTGACCATTGGCTTGGGGGTGATAGGCAAGGCTTCTCCTATGTTGCACCCCATGCTTCTTGAGAAGAACATCTAAGGTCCGCTCCTTGAAGTGACTACCTCTATCGCTTATCAAAATTCTCGGCACTCCAAACCTTGGGAAAATGATAGTTTGCAAGAGTTTAGTGACGGACTTTGCATCACAAGTCTTGGTTGGAATTGCCTCTACCCACTTGCTTACATAATCCACCGCCACAAGGATGTATTCATTCCCATAGGAGGATGGGAAAGGACCTTGGTAGTCGATGCCCCATACATCAAAGACTTCCACCTCAAGCATGAAGTTCATTGGCATCTCGTGCCTCCTTGTTATGTTACCGCTTCTTTGACATTTGTCACAACCCTTCACATGTAAGGCAACATCATGAAACAATGTTGGCCAATAAAAACCGCATTGAAGAATTCTTGAAGCGGTCTTCCTTGCACTTCCATGCCCTCCACTTGGCATACCATGACAATGATTAATAATTGATTCGACTTCTTCATTGGGGATACACCTTCGGATCATCCCGCCGGCACATGACTTGTAGAGACAAGGGTCCTCCCAAAAGAATTGCTTGATGTCATGGAAAAACTTCTTCTTCTTGTGGGAGTCATACCCATAAGGAACGATTCCAGAAACCAAAAAGTTGACGTGGTCGGCAAACCACGGGGTTTCTCCTAAGTACAATGCTAGCAAGTAATCATCGGGTAGGGAATCATTTATAGGGAGTCCATCCTCCACATTTTCATTCAATACCGAGAGAGGTGGTCCGCCACAACGTTCTCCACACCTCTCTTATCCCTAATCTCGATATCGAACTCTTGAAGTAACAAGATCCACCTAATCAATCTTGGCTTGGTCTCTTTCTTGAGAAGCAAATGCTTCAAAGCCGCATGATCGGTGTGGACTATAACCTTTGCTCCTACCAAATATGTCCGAAATTTTTCCATAGCGAAAACTACCGCTAGGAGCTCTTTCTCGGTGGTAGAGTAGTTCACTTGAGTGTCATCTAGAGTCTTGCTTGCATAATGTATAGCATTGACTTTTCCATCTTTCTTTTGCCCCAAGACCGCCCCCAAGGCTTGGTCACTAGCATCACACATAAGCTCGAATGGCAAACTCCAATCCGGAGGTTGGATGATGGGAGCACTCGTCAATGCTTTCTTCAACCTATCAAAGGAGTCAAGACAACGATTAGAAAAGTCAAAAGGAGTGTCCTTAGCTAATAGTTCGGTCAAAGACCTAGCTATCTTGGAGAAATCCTTGATGAAACGGCGATAAAACCCCGCATGAGCAAGGAAACTCCTCACCCCTTTGACATTGGTTGGGGGAGGGAGGCTCTCAATGACCTCAACTTTAGCCTTGTCTACTTCTATTCCACGATTTGACACCAAATGCCCCAAGACTACCCCTTCTTGCACCATAAAATGGCACTTTTCCCAATTCAACACCAAATGAGTTTCCTCACATTTCTTCAACACTTTCTCCAAATTTGTTAAGCAAAGGTCAAAAGATTTTCCCACAACGGAGAAATCATCCATAAAAACTTCCATCTCTTGCTCAACAAAATCGGAGAAAATGGACATCATACAACGTTGGAAAGTGGAAGGGGCATTACATAGTTGAATGGCATTCTCCTATATGCAAAAGTGCCGAAAGGGCAAGTAAAGGTGGTTTTCTCTTGGTCATTGGGGTGAATTGGGATTTGGAAAAACCCCGAATAACCATCAAGAAAACAAAAGAAATTATGTTGGGCAAGACGCTCTAGCATTTGATCCATAAACGGGAGAGGGTAGTGGTCTTTCCGGGTTGATTTGTTCAACCTCCTATAATCCACACACATACGCCACCCGGTTACCGTTCTTGTGGGTATTAGCTCATTCTTGTCATTCTTGACCACCATCATCCCTCCTTTCTTTGGCACGACATGTACCGGACTCACCCATTTGCTATCCGAGATGGGATAGATGATTCCCGCATCGTAGAGCTTCAACACCTCCTTCCTAACCACCTCCTTCATGGTGGGGTTAAGGCGGCGTTGGGGTTCTACCGATGAAGAACCCTCATCCTCAAGATGGATGCGGTGGGTGCAAAAAGAGGGACTAATACCCTTAATATCATCAATAGTGTACCCAATGACATCCTTGTATTTTCTCACAACAAGTAGTAATTTTTCTAGCTCAATGTCATCAAGTGCACTATTAAAAATAATAGGGTAAGTGTCATTAGGACCAAGGAAAACATGTTTAAGAGTAGAGGGAAGGGGTTTCAACTCCACTTGAGGAGGCGTGGATCTCTCCTCTTCTTTACCATCCTTCCTCAAGCTTTCAAATCTCTTGTTCGGCTCCTCCAAGGGAGTTGCCTCCATAGCCATGGCATATTCCCTATGTTCTTTGCAATCCCTCACTTTTCCTTCTAGGAACCCTTGTAAGCTAGTATCCCCTTCATTGGTTTTCTTGTCCACACAATCTTCAAGGACATCTACCATGTAGCATGCTTTTCCCTCCGAGGGCTCACTCATAGCTTTATCTAAAGAAAACTCCACTTTATCATCCCCAACTTGTAAAGATAACTTCCCGTTCTTAACATCAATTCGGGCACCTCCCATGGCAAGGCATGGGCGCCCCAATATAATAGGCACATTTGTGTCTTCGGGCATATCCATAACGTAAAAATCACATGGGATGATTATCTTTCCAACCTTGAGTGGCACATCTTCCACAAGCCCCATTGGATATCTCACTGATCTATCCGCTAGTTGTAGAGAGACTCTTGTAGGAGAAAGCTCAAAGCCCTTCAACTTCTTGAAAATTTTAAAAGGCATGAGGCTAATACTTGCCCCCAAATCGCATAAAGCTCTCTCAACTCGGACATCACCAATTAGGCATGGAATAGAAAAACTCCCGGGGTCTTCAAGCTTGGCGGGAGCTTCATTTATGAGTATGGCACTACACTCTTTTGAAACATTCACCGTTTGAAAAGTGTTCAAGGAATTCTTGTTGGACACCAAATGTTTCAAGAATTTCCCATAAGTTGGGATTTCCTTAATGGCATCAAGAAATGGAATGGTGATGTACACATCCTTCATCATATCCAAGAACTTCCCATACTTTTGTTCAAGCTTTGCTCTTGCCAACCTTTGTGGAAATGGAATTTGCGGCACAAAAGGTTTTACAACACTCGGCTTTGGGCCTTCAACCACCTTCTTTGGCTCATCAATTACCATAGGTGTTTCCACCACTATCTCCACAAGGTCTTCCTCCGGCTCCTTGCTAGTCTCAACAATAACTTTATCTTGTTTGCCAACACTACTCTTTCTCTTCTTTACCGGTACCCGGTCATCCAATTCTCTCCCGCTTCTCAAGTGAATAGAGTTCACGGTTTTCGGGTTTTCCTCGGTCTTTCCCGGAAATCTTCCGTTGGGACCTTGCATGTTACTCACTTGAGTGGCCAATTGAGAAATTTGGTTATCGGTTATTCGTTGAGAGGCTTGCATTTGACTCCGCAATTGGTTAATTGAAGTGGTTGTGTCATCTTGCCTTTGGTTGGAGTTGGTTATGAATTGGTTTTGGTTGGTCATTAGTTGTTCCATCATTGATTCAAGGTTGGTTTTTGGTTGGGATTGTTGTTGTGGAAAAGGTTGTTGGGTTTGTTGTTGAAATGGTTGTTGGAAGGATTGGTGGTTTTGTTGGGTGAATTGTTGGTTTGGTTGAAAAGGTTGGTTGGATGTTTGGAATGGTGGTCTTGAAGCAAAGGTTTTCCCTTGAAAACCGGGAGGTGCATTGTTGAATGTTGGGTTTGGTTTTTGAGCTTGAAAATTGGGATTTTGTTGTGGCTTTGATTGAAAATTGGGATTTTGAACATTGTTAGAATTGTAGGAAAAGTTGGGATGGTTCCTCAACCCCGGGTGGTATTGATTGTTATTGAAGGCTCTTTGGGCCGGAGTTGACTCCCACAAACCGTTTACTTGCTCCATCCCGCTTCCATCTCCTCCTATCAAGTGACACTCATTGGGAGAGTGCCCTTGATCTCCACAAAAATCACAATAATACACTTGTTGACAGCTCGAACACGAATTGTTTGAAGTGTGGGCTTGGTTCTTGTTAACACTCAGTAAAGCAACTTGTTGCTTCAATTCATCTATCAATCCTTTGACCTCAAGGTTACTCGCCGTCTCAACACTTGACTTCCCTTTCCTCTTATGCCTATCATGACTCCAATGGAAAGTCCTAGAAGCCATTTCTTCAATCAATCCCTTGGCGGTTTTGTGGTCTATCTTGTCTAGTGCTCCTTTCCCGGAACCGGAATCAAGGTTCATCTTCATTTCATTGTTGAGTCCTTCATAAAAATTGTTTATGAGTTCGTCCTCTCCGATTCCGTGGTGTGGGCACAGTCTTTGCAACTCTTTATACCTCTCCCAAGCCTCATAAAGCGTCTCATCTTCTAGTTGTATAAATCCTTGGAGCTCACTATTATCCATCCCAAGTCCTTAACGACTCCGGTTCACAACTCTTAAGCCACTCCTTAGCACTTCCCCTCAAAGAGTGCGGAAAGAGCCTTAAGCGGAGATCATCATCACTCACACCATTGGCTTTATACGTCTCACAACTATCAAGAAAGTCGTTTATGTGCTCGTTAGGGTTTTCGGTGGCTCCTCCACCAAATTGATTTCCTTATACTAGTTGTAACAAATTTGCTTTCAACTCAAAGTTGTTGGCTTGAATTGGAGGCTTAACTATGCTCGGGTTTACAACCGTCTTTGGGGCCAACCGGTCTCTCATGGCGACGGGTTCGGGTTCTACCATTGTATCTTCCTCGGGAATGTGGAAAGGATTCTCAAAAGGTGAAGGTTGAAAACTCTCTCCGAATGAAGTTACCTCCTCAATTGGGACTTCAATCAATCCCCTTCTTCTCAAGGCGTTGAGGCGTCTTGCGGTAGCTTCTATCTCAAGGTCTATAAGATATTGTGGTTGGGCCTTGCGAGTTCTTCTACTTATGCAACACCTACACACTCGATTCAAGGATTAGTAACAAAAAGTGACCTAGGCTAAACTAAGATTAAACAAACAGATATCAATCCGTTACTCCCCGGCAACGGCGCCAAAAACTTGATAGCTTTAAAGATAGCCTCGCAAGTGCACGATAAATCGTAGCAAATAATCGAGGGTCGGTCCACAGGGAGTAGTTGTTGAGTACCTATTGTTCTACCTTTATGCTTAGCTAAGTCGAGTAAATATTGAGTTTGATTGAGATTAAGGAACTAAAACTAATGACTAAAAGTAAACAAAAGTAAGGAAAACAAACTAGGTTAAGATTAAAACGAATTACTCAAATTAAGAAGGGACTAGGAGGTGATTCGACCATTTCACATGTGACTTCCCTTAATAGATAGTTGTCCGGTTGTTTTAGGTAACGGGGTTGAGAGGTGACTCCTCTAATTCGTACCAAGACTCCCTCTCGGGCTCACTAGGTATCACTAGAATTGCCTCCCCATACCCCTCTCGGGTTCATGAGTCGGACTACTCCGGGTTCTAGGATTAAGACGACTAAGGTTGGCCAAACCCCAACCCCCTCTTTCCTAGGCCAAAGGATCAAAACAAGTCAAATCCCGGTCTTCCCACTTCCTCTTTCAAGGACCGCTTTCTAACCGAATATCAAGGGTACCCAACCCAAATTCCCCCTCTCGGGTTCAATCTAGGTCGATAACTAGCCTAACTAGGGTGGTCAACTTCTAACCTAATCAATTCTCATTGATGGTCAAGGGTTAAAAGTCTCCCGATTCAAAAAACCCAAGTCAAACATTAAACAAGTCAAACCCCTTGATAAACCTCAACTCCTTCACCTTTTACAACCCAACACAACACCCATCTTAAGAAGTCAACATGCTTTAAAGTCAAATCACCCCCTAGAAGAGGGTCTACTCACTAATCATGTTTAGGGTTTCGAGACTAATAAATAAATGCGATCTAATGATGACAAACATGTTTTTGATGATTATGGATGCTAAAAACATACGATCAAGCAACAATAACTAAGTTATAAGAACAACTAGCAAAAGAAGATGTGATATGAGAAGAACAAAAGATGAATTAAAACAACTAAATAGATTGAAATAAAGGTCAAGGAAAAGATTATAATACCAAAAGATCAAGAACAAGGATGATCTGAAAACGGATGAACAATTTCCTTAAGAAACCCAAACCCTAGAAACTTGCTTCTACTTAAAAATTCTAAGGTAAAATTGAAAGAGATATACTAAGCTTGAATAGTGTTGTGTATGTTCTAAAATATCTGAAAAAAAGAGTATATTTACAAAGGCTTAAGTGGGGGTGAAAGCCCACTTAAGAAAGACGAAATAAACCAGAAATAGGGCCCGTCCGGTGTAGCGAACGCCGGCCGTGTCCTAGCTACGCCGGATGGGGGTTAGTTACACCCGGCTTTCTTATTTTGTCTTGTTCTTCGTTCCTCTTAGGTGTAACTTGGACAAGTTAGGTGTAGGAACACCTGACTGCCTGAGTTACGCCTAACTTTGATTTCTTGGTGGGTGTAGGAACACCCCACTGCCCGAGTTACACCCGACTTTGGGCTAGAAACACCCAGAAAGGTTTAAAACTCGGTTTCTCGACTTGTAGGCTTCCCGACACTTCCGTAAAGACCCCGAAACACCTATAACAACGCAATGATGCTACAAAAACATAGAATTCGCATGAAAATAGCATGTAATGTTATTTAAGGATAAAAAAGGGATAAATACGGGAGAAACGATATGAAAACTAGACAAAGTAGAGGGAAATAGCTATGAGAAATAGGTCGATAACGTAGTTATCAATAGGTTGTCTGTGTTATGCACCTATACTTAAACATGGGAAGGATAAATTTGCTGCCAAAGGGAGAAGATGTGTGTTCATTGGTTACCCTTATGGTCAAAAGGCTTATAAGCTTTATGATTTGCAGACTCATAAGATCTTTGTGAGCAGGGATGTCCAGTTTGTTGAAAGTGTGTTCCCTTTTGCTCAAAGTGATGACATACCTGTTGTCCAAGAGACTTTTGATTATGGGTATTACTCTTATGATGATCAAAATAATTCTGGCAGCCAAAACAATACTAATACATCTAATAGTCCTAATCATTCTAACAGCAATCATAATAATTCAAATAATACAAATAATCGCACAAACAATGATAACTGTCAAAATAATTCTCCTGCAAGTAATATTCCTAATAGTGAACTTCAAATATCCAATTTGCAAGATCATGTTACTAATGGTGACAGGATACAGACTGATGTAGCTAGGCAATCTGTTAGGCAAAGACAGATTCCTGCCAAACTTAAGGACTATCAGTGCAATCTACCACCTTCAATCACTGGTAATGCACTCAGTTCAGGAGCCTTTTCTGTTTTTGATACTGCCTCATATCCTTCTAATCATATGGCTTCCTTGACTAAAGTATTATCAACCCTTGAGACTGTATCTTACAAGCAAGCTCAAACTGATCCAGCATGGATACTAGCCATGGATAAAGAATTAGAGGCTTTAGAATCCAATGACACATGGGTGGTTACTGATCTGCCCACAGGTTTTAAACCTATAGGATCCAAATGGGTCTATAAGGTGAAGTTTAACTCAGATGGGACAGTTGAAAGATACAAGGCCAGATTAGTGGCAAAGGGATATAATCAAGTAGAGGGGAAAGATTATAAACATACCTTTTCACCTGTTGCCAAATTTTGCACAGTTAGGGTATTGTTAGCAGTTGCAGCTGCTAAATCATGGAGGATACATCAGCTAGACATAAATAATGCATTCCTCCATGGGTTTTTGGATGAAGAATTATACATGGAACCACCTGAAGGGTATACAAAGGCAGGTCCTAAGCAAGTATGCAGACTCAAAAGGTCTCTTTATGGCCTTAAACAGGCATCTAGACAGTGGAATGTGGAGCTTACCAAGTTGTTAACTTCTGAAGGATTTGTGCATTCCAAGAGTGATTATTCACTGTTTGTAAAAGATTCAGGAGACAAGCTAGCCTTGGTACTAGTCTATGTGGATGATCTTTTGATCACAGGAAATGATGCTGAGAACATTGTTCATTTGAAAAGCTCTTTACATTCAACATTCACAATCAAGATCTGGGAGACATTAAGTATTTCTTGGGTCTTGAGGTTTTGCGGACAACTGAAGGAATACTTATTAACCAAAGGAAATATGTTATGGACATATTAAAGGATACTGGGATGGATAATAGTGAAGCAGCTTCCTTTCCTTTGCCCAAGGGCTTAAAATTGTCCACAGATGAAGGACAGTTAGTCCATGATCCTGAAGTCAGTTTGTACTTAAATCTTTCTAGGCCAGACCTATCCTATGTTGTTCAACATTTAAGTCAGTTTGTGACAAATCCCAGGGAACCACATCTGAAGGCTGTTTTTCATGTACTCAAATATTTGAAGGGAACATCAGATGTTGGTCTATTCTATGCTTCAAACTCTGCAATGAATCTTCAAGCATACTGTGATGCAGACTATGGAGCTTGTCAGTATAGTGGGAGATCTTTTACTGGCCAGTGTGTTCTTAGGAGAATCTTTGATCTCTTGGAAGACCAAGAAGCAGAAAACAGTGTCCAAATCTACTGCAGAATCAGAATATAGGGCAACGTCATACACTGCAAGTGAGCTTGTTTGGCTTTATGCTTTATTGAAAGATTTCAAGATAGAAGTGTCATTGCCCATTCAATTGCACTGTGATAATAAGGCTGCTCAGCATATTGCTGCAAACCCAGTGTTTCACGAAAGAACTAAGCATTTGAATATAGATTGCCACTATATTCGTGAAAGAGTGTAGGAGGGATTGATCTCTACAACATATGTGAGGTCTGCTATGCAACTGGCAGATATACTGACAAAGCCATTGGGACAACAACAACATTTTTTTCTGTCATCTAAGTTGGGATTGCATTTTGATCTTAATTGTAGCAATTCCAACTTAAGGAGGGGCTGTGGAAATAGCAGTGCAAGTTCAGAGGCTCGTTTATCATAACTAATTAGTTTGTTAGTCAGTTAGTTTGTTAGGCAGTTATAGAGTTTGTTACAACTGACAACTCATTGACAGCTAATAGAGTAAAGTTAGTTACTCTTCTTAGATTGTATATAATACATACTTGTACATCAGACTTGATTAATCTTAATAGAAATACTTTCATATTTACTCCTGATTGCATATTAGAAATATCTTCTCATAAAACCTCCAAATATTCATCAATGGCGTTCACCTTTCACCATTGTTTTGTTACAATCCAGTTTCACAAGAAATGTCCCTGCTAATTAGGTAATAGACATATTAGACACTGAAGCGAGACCAATGTGACTTCTTGCAAGTTATCCCTCCGTATTTGTGATTCATCCCCATTATTCATATTCTTCTAACATACGAAATTTTAATATGATTCGAATAATCCAAATATCACGGGTTGTTACTTGGTAGAAACAAACTTATAATAATCCTTCGATATCTTTTTCTTTGTTATTTTCAAGGTCGATTCTATAAATAGTCATTTAACTCGATTTGAAGACGATGTATTTTAATAAGTCATATTTGCGCTTGCGTTCAGGGACGAAGTTAGGATAAGATTACAGAAGGGGCCGATCTCTATGTTCTCCGTCTACACTCAATCTGTTATAAATATCACATTGTTACTTCTGTATTAGAAGTAATATTTGTTAGGTTTTTTCACCTGATCATGTAAGTCAAGCAAACTACTTCGTAATTTTTATCCTAATACTACTTAATAAATTATACATAAAGATTTAAAACAATGAAGAAATTTGTTTGCAAATGGTAAACAATCCACTAGACCATCTAAAGTTGAATGTTAATCTTGTTACTATTTAATAGTTCACAAATTCTTATTTGCAACGGCACTATACGTCGCAAGTTTGTGACGAATACCGTTTTCTCTCACAAAATACCCATTTTTTCTCTCTCTCCAACACTATTCACGTGGTGCCCTTTTTCCACTAACTCATTTTATATCTATTTTATCTCACAAAATATCTGTTACAAATGGTGTCCGTCGCAAACAAGACTTACTATTAATAGTTATTCTTGAAGTCCTACCCACGGCCGTGGCCCACACATCCCATGCGTAGCTTCGCCTTTGCTTGCATTGGTTCTTCATTGAAACTGTGGGTGTATTAATGTATCAACTCACAGTTTTAACAGGCTGAAGTATCATGTATACGTACTTAATGCGGCTTAATTCAATAATTCAATAAATGCAACAATAAGGAGTTTTTCTACTCGTGCGTGAAACAACTTAATAATGCAATAAGATCTACGCCTCCCATAGCTGCTCTAAAACACAACCTTAACTTGAATATGTGCATGCAATGATACAAATAAAGGTATTCATCTCCTCAGGTACAGAATAGTACTTCTTGAACATTATTTTGTTTGGGTAATGAGGGGCTTGAATTCTCCCGGACCCATGCCACATTTAATAATAAGAAAAATCACATTTTATTTCTTAGGAGCTCGCCGAGTTTGGGGGGTGTATATTCCACTTGACATTGCTTTGTTGCAGAGGCGTATCCAGGACTAAATTATATGGGTGTAAAAACTAAACAATTACTTTGACGACATGAAATAAAATTTAAACATAACAAAATCGTGAGACTAAAGTAAAATACAAAATTAAAAAAATTGTTCTAAATAATTCAATAAGGTATAAATAAAATACTTTGTATAAATTTGTAAGTATTTAGCTCTTTGATGAGAAAATAGTGCATTTTATAATATAATCCAAATGATTATTGTCCAATAATATGATATTACAATGTCAACCATGGGGTCGAACTCATGAACAAATTAATAGAAACTCAGTATCTAACCACTACAACACCAAATATTTGATGAACTTGAAACAAATCTCTAAATATTTTGGAACGAAGGGGGTGTGGGTGAGCCCCTGCAGCCTGTTAAAAACGCCACTGTTTTGTTGGTTGTGGCCGACATGAGTAATAATTAGAGCATCAACAATGGATGTTCCTAAGAGGTGTTCTTATTTAAGGACAAACATTCACCCATTGTTGAGGTAGTTTTCAAAACCGTTCGTCCTTGGCAGTTTGTGCAGGCGAACTGCGTTCTAAAAGCAGGAGAAACTAAAGCTAAGGGAATATGTGGCGGGACAAAAACCTCAATTCAACTCAACTCAACTCAACTTAACTCAATTTGTTTTCTTTTCTTTTTAAATTTAGCATTTTAAATTTATTAAATTTTTTATGTTTAAAATAAAATGTTTGTCATATGTAAGAATATAATTATTTATGTCATGTTTGGTTTTTATGTTTTAAAAATTAAAGTTATAAAAGTTATTAAATAATTAATTACAAAATATTTTTATAATTTTTTTTTATGGTTGCTTAATAGATAATGGATATTGGATCCCATTTAAGAACAATGGAAGAACATTTGTCACTGTTGTGAGTAGTTCTTAAAATATTGAGTTTAATTTTAAGTGAGGTGCCGTATATGTGGCAAAGAACAAACTAATTCTAGGTTTGTCCATTGCTAAGGCTCTTATTAGTAATATATTTAGGCGCATATATATGAGATAATGTGCGTACAATACAATAAAAAACGTGTTTGAACAAGTAAACTATTGCATTTTTAGGCCTCAACAAAACAATCAAACCCTTCAAACCCTTTCACGCTCTAAGTAGTAAAAATTAAATAATCAACCTAAACTTCATCGATCAAATCCCAATATAAATACATGCATGAAGCTATCTAATAAATTACTTAATTATATCAACTTTTATCACAACTAAATAAAACATTAACATTACTAAATTATTATCTCATTTTACATGTTGTATTACTTACGTTTTTGCTTTAATATACCAGTTTATTGTTGTCGAAAAAAAAATTACAAACAATTTAGCCCTACATTTCCATACAACGTACAATATAATGAACTCCAAAACCTTTGCGACCCGGATCATCCGGCCCACGACCCATATAACATCAACTAATAAGGTTAAACCGTACCATGTTTTCATCAACCATAGGGGGGTCGACACAAGAAGAACCATAGCCGGGTTACTCTACCAACATCTTTTGGGTCTCGGGTTAAACCCGTTTTTGGATAGTAAGTGTATGAGACCCGGGGATAGGTTATTCGATGAAATTGACCCGGCCATCGATAAAAGTCGGGTTGGAGTGGCGGTTTTTTCACAACGTTATTGTGAATCGTATTTTTGTTTGCACGAACTTGCATTAATGATGGAAACTAAAAAGAAAATCGTTCCAATTTTTTGTGACGTAAAACCGTCTGAACTTAAAATTAAGAACGATGGTACTTTTTCTAATAAGGAACGTAAAAGATTTCAATGGGCTCTTGATGAGGCAAAGTTTACCGTTGGATTAACGTTTGATACTTCGTCGGGGTAAGCTTTTGGTTAATGTTCTGTACGTAAATATTAATGTAATAATGTTTCTATTTCATCTGATTTTTACGTTTTCTTTAATCGGTTTTAATAATATGTATTGTAAGAAAACACTTTAAGAACCTCAATTTGGAATGATCTACGAGATATTCTCTTGAGAAATTCGATAATAAATTCATTTTTACTATAATTAATGAGAATATTCTGATAAATTTTTTCACATTTAGGTCGTTATGACGTGCTTTTAGGGCTCATGATACTTAATAAATAATTAACAGAAATTCTTGTTTCAGACGCGCTAAATGTCTCAATTTTTTTAGTAGAATGTACCCATTTAATAACAAAATGTTATAATTTGAAAATGATTAATAGTGGTCGTTTCTTACCCTGAAAATGATTGTAATATTTTATCAAAAAATAGTAGTAATATTTTATTGTAAAATGGCTACATTGAGTCCGTTTTATTTAAGACGGAAAATTAATCCGTCTGAAATAAGAATTTGAATAACTAGATTTAGTAGAAGCTATCATTGCTTATTTATGTTTATGTTTTCCAAATTTCGTTAATTAGGGTTTGTGTTATTCTTTAGCGAATTGCTTATTTATGTTTATGTTTTCCAAATTTGGTTAATTAGGGTTTGTGTTATTCTTTAGGGATTGGTCGGTATTTCTCACAAGTGCAACTGATGCAATACTACAAAGCTTGCTTGAAGCTCAAGAAAGCCAATCATACCTCGACGATGAACATAATAATCATCGTATTACAAAATATTCCGGTGCAGATTCCAAATCGACTCTGAAATAGTCAATGAATAATGTTAGGGCGTTACCGTGTAATCTTGAATTTCAAATTTTAATAATACCCTAACTAATTTAAAAATGAATATATATATTTTAATGAGACATTATTGACTCGGCGGCTTGTGTCGAGCTATCACCGTCTCCATTTTTGGAACTTTATTTGTAACTTATCCTGTTTTTAATTGAAATAGGTACCCTTTTTAATCGAAAATAAAGTTGGTTTAATTAAGTTGGTTCCTTAAATCCTTAGGATATTTTACCCTAATTCTTGTCTTACTATTTTTTTTTTATCAAATTATCTTCAAATCCAAAAACAAAACAAAACAAAATTCCCGACTAAATAAATTACGATATTTTAAGGTGATCCTATCTCATCTTCCATTATATACGTAATTATTTATTTTATGCTAATAAACATTCCACCAACGTATACGAACTACGAAGTGCGTAAGATTTATTAGCTTATCATAATTATTATTTATAACTTGCACTTCCCCGAATTATAGTATTTGTTCCTATTTTTCTTTTGATGCGAGTTTAGTGATTGATCTCTTTCCTTTTTAGTAACTTTTTTCGGGTCCAAAATCAATTTTGTATGAAACAGGGTGTTTTGTGTGGTTTTAAATAATTTCCTTATTTTTTGTGCATAGAATAAAAGAACAAACCCTATAACAAGATGTTTCCACGCACTTTGATTGTGCATGGCTTAAAATCTGTTGTAACTCTACCTGAATAATACCACATTTTTCACATGCGAATTGAAATTTAGGGACGGATTCACGAATTTTGGTTTGAAAGGGCATAAATTCTTTTAATTATGTTTTTGATACTACTTTGCCTTTATTTTACGTATTTACATGGCTAAATATCACAATAAAATACTTATATTTTAATAGAATATTGAAAATAAATGTAAATTTAGAAATAATAAGCAAAATAGTGTAAGTTACGGTAATTGACCTCCGATCTACGGGCTATCAATCCCCTACACTTACCACTAATAAACCATTATCATTATTACATTGCAAATAAATGTTACTAACATATACATATAATTGAATTTTTTAGGTCGCATGAATGCATAATAACACTTACCCTTCCATACCCTCCCAAAATCCGCGGGTGTCGTTGAAATCAATATTATACATTTTTCATTTAATTAGGTGGGGAGCTTATAATAGCCTCGGCTAGTAATAAATAAGAATATGGTCACATGATTCTTTTGTTGTTGTACTATCGTTTGTCGAATTAAAGACAACAATTGATCGAATAAACGAAATACATTATTGCATAGTACATCTATCTTCTTTTCACAAAAAAATCAAATGATACTGCTAAATTTAGAAATAATCCAAAAATAATTGACCGAAACGGAGAAAATATAATATTAACTGGAACAGAGTGAGTACTTACTGACAATAAATGTTACAATAGATTTCTTGAGAGACTGTTTTTCGCTAGGTTAGTGAAAGATATAGTATAAAAAAAATGGGGTTTTCTACGTCGTACCCTGTGTATTTTCGAATTTTACGTGGTACCTTGCATTTTTGAAAACATCATTGATACCCTTAGAGTTAGTAAAATGTTCCTAAAATACCCAAACTCCTAGAAATTACGTTTTTAATTAGTTAAATTTTGTAATGAAAATATGTTTACGATTGAGTAAACCAGGTTTATGTTGATGACATGACAAATTATTGTCTAAAAATTAATAAAAAATGTATAAACTAAACATTTAAAAGAGGCGAATTAAAAAAGTTTGGGTATTTAAAGATGTTTTCATTAGGTTTAGGGGTACCCCTGATATTTTTGAAAATCGAGGAGTACCACGTAAAATTCGAATAAGTATAAGGACATCACGTAGAAAAACCCTAACAAAAATTATTTTTAATATATAAAAGGTCCCTTGTTAACATTATCGAGAGACCGTCTCGATTGTATAAGTGTTAATATGGAGTAATGGTTAAGACTCTAATAACCACATTAAAGCCGAAATTTTAGCTCCCCATTCACATAGTCATGCACTAATGCTCATGCATGATGAATTAATGATGGTTAAGTTTTGACGTGTAATTAAAAAAAGAATATTACACATTGAAGACGGATAATATTCATTACGAATTGAAGATGAATAGTGTTATTCTTCTATCATGCAGGTGACGATATTCATGAGGGAATTCATGTCCTCCCGACTTGTTCTCCCACTTGTCTTATTGTGAGAGAAGTCTATCGCTCTTCAATTTATGACGGATATTATCCATTTTAAACAAGACTTTTTGTAACAAAATATACGGTATCATTTTGCCACATTTTCTTAGTGATGGGTCCTTCGAAATCAAGTCAGTCAACGAGTGAAGTATAGAGTAATATTATAAAGTAATCAGTATTCATTCTAATTTTGGATATTTTGAAAATGATATGTTAAAGTTAAACCCAAACCTACATTATATTGCATTAAATGCCTAGAGGAAATAAAAAAAGTCGGCTATAGACAATCTATGGTGTTTACACGTAACAATATGTCTCCCTAAAAACAAATAAAACAAATAAAACAAATAAAATGGTGTAAATTAGAAAATGGGATCTGGAATTCGAGCTAAATATGTAATAATTTAACTAAAAAATTTGCTTGTAAATATGAAAAGTTGTAAGTCAGTAGCAAATTATTGTAATTTTATTTTTGGATTAGCTTAGAGTAAGCTAGTAGTCCCATTAAGCTACTTGCTCAAATGCTCCACAAGATTTTGCTCTTGGGAAGACTTGAACCCGGGTCTCCTGAGAATTTTACCCAAGTTTTAACCACTAGACTCCACCCTTGCGGGCTAAAATACCAATCCCTTATCCATTGTTCCATAACACTTTGTTAATGTACATTATTCATATATTATGATTTTATGAACAAATTAATTTTAACATTTATACGTTTGTTTTATTCCATAGGGATTGGTCACAGTTTCTTACAAGTGCAACCGATGCAATAATACTACAAAGTTTGCTTGAAGTTCAAGAAAACCAACAATTCCTTGATAATAATAGCAACAACAATAATAATCATCTTATTACAAAATATTTTGATGGCGAATCGATCTAGCTCCGGGAATTATTTAATAAACGGGATAAAATTTAACAAATACGGAGTACAATTTATTAATTAATTCGATCATAATTTCATTATTTAATTGATTCTTTTATTCAATGTAATAACATTTGATTTCAGTTTTTTTTTTTGTATTTTTCATTTTTTTTTTTAAACAAAGAATGTTTAGATTCTTTGTTTGATTTTGATTTTATTTTTTTTTGAAAAAAAATCAGAATTTGAATGATTTATAAATTTTATGTAGATGCACAGATGTAATAACAATATATGTATGAATAATTTAACTTGAGATGTTTACACTTTGATTGTGAATTTACTAAAACTAGTGTTAAACCCGTGCAAAATTGCACGGGTATATTTTAGAAAAA
Organism: Silene conica; assembly: GCA_029255685.2. Lineage (NCBI taxonomy): Eukaryota > Viridiplantae > Streptophyta > Magnoliopsida > Caryophyllales > Caryophyllaceae > Silene > Silene conica. The sequence goes on from CM055314.2 coordinate 86,073,336, forward strand.
ATATGGTGGATAACTAATATTACCGGATAGTGTCAATAATACGTGAATATTGTGCATTCAATTTCTATTATAATGATAATACGTTAAAATGCACATTATAATAATAATGGTATTTATATATCCATTCTTTTATTGTTTTTTTAAATCGATATAGATGTTATTTCAAAGTTTATTTTGTACCGTTATATTTATGATTTGTTTTCGCAAAATATATAAATTTGTACACTATTATTGGTTGTTATATTAATATTATGTTATTTTTATTGTTTTTTAATTTAGTATTGTCGCTTTTTTTTCGATTGCAAAAATGCACGGGTATATATAACCGGTATACTTTTAAGAACATCGATATAATATATCGATATATTGTGTATTGGAATTATTTATTGGAATTTTTTAACTTTACTCAATTTTGTTTTTAAATTTAGTATTGTCGCTTTTTTTCGAATGCAAAAATGCACTGGTATATTTAACGGGTATACTCTTGCCAGAAATTAAAATTTCGTGTTTATGAATTTCAGACGGTTATTTCTTAGGAAATTCATAAATGAAATTGCGGTTTATTCTAAAATTTTAATACCATAAACCGTTTTAATGTTAAAACAGTTGTGCAAATTATTAATTATCCACAGGTATATTCAATCCCACTATTAATCATTAGGTAAAATTTCCGGTTTATTTTTGTAAAATCAAAATAGTCGTGCAAATGAGTTACGCAATTTTACACGAGTTTTTCGTAAAATTTCATGTTTACGAATTTATATAAAAAAAATGTTACGTAATATTTCTTAAACTACGATATCAGGTATATATTTAGAATTCAGGCGGTTATTTCCTAGGAAATTCATAAAAGAAATTGCGGGACCCACATGAGAGAATTAAAAAAATATCACAATTACATTGATGACGTGGCGCGTCGAGGGCTTCTGAAATGATTCATTAATTATATAGATAAGATGAGAGTGTACTTGAAGATTATGGTCTTTTATTTGTCAATGACTAGATTATACCATCAGATGTATACAATTGACTGTATATATTTTGAACTTTTTAGTAGAAATTTCGAGCTTTAGTGGATAGAATATGAGATACGAAGTATATGGTAAAGTTTATAAACTCCTTGACAAAATATTGAGTTTAGAAAATTATTATACATTTAAAACACAATACATATAAATTCAAATATATTTTAATTTTAATATAAAAAACTAAAATATAACTCAAAATAGTTTAAAAGTTCAACAAATATATACATAAGCTCAATTAAATGCATCATGCTTGTATAATGCTCTTATACATCTAATTGTATATTTTTTTGTGTTTTACATACTAAAATGACTATTTATCGAAGTAATCATTCTCAAATTTTAATTCTCATTTTAATCATTGTCGAAACTTTTGGAACATAATTAAATTTGAAAATGACTAATTTGGGAAATAATTAAATTGAAATCGCCACTTTGGTAAAAATCTAGACAATGTGCTGACAATTACGTAATATGTAATTAGTGTCGTGACAAAGCACGACATTTTTTAATTTATTTTATAAAGAGACGCTTTCAATTAAATTATTTGTATAAATAAACTAAAATTTAGTTTAATTTTTTAATCTACTAAATATAATACTATAGTATTAATAAGAGGTAGAAAAAAAAGTTTCAATTACTACCATCAAAAGATACTTTAAGTAATCTACTAAATATATCATTAATGCAATTAATTTATAACATTAATAAAAACAATTAAATTAGTTGTATAATCTAATAAATACGCGTACTGACAACAAAAATCGTTAAGCAGTGGGCTAATTCCAAATTAGGGCTATTTATAGAGTCCACAATTTAAAATCCATCCAATTTTTTGGTGTGAGTATCCAAAAAAAAATAGGCTCAACCGCATAGAAATTCATTAGACATGAAAACTAAGACCCAGTTTCTTTGGAGTTAATCTCAGCTTAATCCAGTTTAATTCAACTCCATTTACTTCAGTTCGGTTAAATTCAGTTTTTTTGACCTTGTTTTGTGGGTTGAAATGGTCTGAACTGAACTGAACTTGTTGAAGCTAAACTAAACTGAAGTGAAATAACTCGCACTAAACTAAAATAAGTTGAAATTAAGTTTAAAAGAAGATGATCTACGAGAATTTTTATGTGTTAGTGGTAAAGGGAGATAGAAATATTTCTCCTAAACAAATTGATGTGGATTGTTGAAGTATACCTTTTAGATTTTTATTGTTACTTCTTTTACTTATATATATACTTAGTAGTTTTTATAATTTTTCAATGGATAGTTTTACCTTGGAATATAAGTGAATGTACGAGTAATGGTTACGGAGTAATCAATAAAAAATGTCATTTTATGCTTAAATAGCAATTTATATGTGGTACTAAAATTTGGAAGGGGTGTTTTTCTTAGTTGATCTATATATAATCGTCACAAAAATATAATTGAAAATGTATAAACTAATCATCATGAAAAGGTGAAATAGAATATTTAGGGTAATTTAAAAATTATTCAATAAATTTTAATTTAAATACACGAGTATGCCGTATCATCAAGAAAACTCTATAATATATAGTCAACATATATTATTGATTAAGATCGTTACTAAAATAAAAACGGAATGAATTAATGGAAATAAAACAAAATTTGTACCTTTCTCGACATAATAATGATATGTAAGTGTAAGTCAAAAATAAGAAGATACTGCCGCATTTCTGTAGGGTTGCATGGCAATTTAATACACACGAACTTACGAATAATACGCAATTTGAAATCATCAATTCTGGCGGACGGGACCTTCACTCAAAACTAAAGTCACGGCTCGACACGAACGACTAGATACGACTATCGGCGGAATCAAGATTTTAAGTCAGAGGAAACGAAAATTTGCAACGGGAGTGAAAATATAATATTATAAGGAAATTTTGAAAAAAAAGCGATAATTTTAACTAAATGCTTTTGAAATTATGTACTTGATTTCGATCTGTTCAATTCAAACAATTTCACCCACTTGTTTTTTTAGCGGGGTAAACTCGGTGATCTTTTATCGTAATTACTTAAAATAAGTATATATGTTGGTTTGGAATTAATTTTTTGCACATTTTTTTTCCGATTTGAGATGTATTTAATTAGTAAATGATAGGTAAAAATAAATTAAAACAAATCTTAAATTTTAGAAATTTTGAGTTTTTGACAATTTCTCAGGAAAAAAAACGGATATTATCTTCAACTTATGACGGATATTGTCTGGTCTTAAATATGACTTTTTGTAACTAACATATACGGTATCATTTTGCCAAATTTTTTTAGTGCTGGGTCCTTCGAATCTGGGATCGGAGTCAACGAGTGAAGTATAGAGTAATATTATAAAGTAATAATCAATATTCATTCTAATTTTGGATATTTTGAAAATGATATGTTAAACCCAAACCTACATTATATTGCATTAAATGCTTAAAGGAAATTAAAAAAAGTCAATAGACAATCTATGGTGTTTACACGCTAGGTAGCACGGACACTTCTCCTAATGAGCCGTACCGTGTCCGACACCGACACTCCACGGACACACGTCGAAACGTGTCCAACACCTAAACAGCCGTGTCTAACTTTCTACATTTATTTAGGCACGTGTCCGACGCGTGTCCATGGTATTTGAGTCGTGTCCGTCGCGTGTCCACGATATTTGGTTATCATTTACAGTGAGTGATGTTCTTGAGATAAGAAATGCGTTATCGAAAGAGATCAATTAGAATATTAATTCGGATAAAAAATGAAAATAAATTTATTATCAAAGGCAAGTTTTACATTCACTTATTTAAAATTAATATCAAATACTTTTACAAAAATAAAATCAAAAATTTATAATATAAAATGTATATTTTATTAAATTTAAATGTCGTGTCCCGTGTCCTAAATTTCATGGCATGCCGTGTCCCGTGTCCGTGTCGTGTCCGTGTCCGTGTCCGTGTCCGTGTCCGTGTCCGTTTTGGTGCTACCTAGTTTACACGTAAAGATATGTCTCCCTAAAAACAAATAAAACAAAAAAAAAAATGGTGTAAATTAGAAAATACGATCTGGTAATTCGAGCTAAATATGTAATGATTTAGCTAAAGAAACTTGCTTGTAAATATGAAAAATTGTAAATCAGTAGCAAACTATTGTACTTTTACTTTTGGATTAGCTTAGAGTAAGCTAGTAGTCCCATTAAGCTACTTGCTCAAATGGATCATAACAAAATTTCAACCTGTTATCAATTAAAGTTTCTAATTAAAAATAATTATTTAAAGAAAAGTTGGAATTTTAGTTTTATGTGGGTTCATTTAAGTTAACTTGAAACCATGCATTGTATGCAATTGTAGTTTAAAATGATACAGTATAGCTTAAAAAATATGATGTGTTAACTCAAGCTAAGGGTATGATTACTCGTAAAACTCTCCAAAATCTTAAAACTCTATCACATCAACTTCTCACTAACTTTTATTATTTCTTTATTGTTGAGACTCACCTAGACTTTATACATTATCCGTCCAACCTATCTAAGACTCTATTTGTTACATCACATTGCGACACATGGTATCCACCCATTGGATAATTTATATTAAAAGTCGGGTCAAGACTCACCCAAAGTGTTAAGTTGGGTCTTGGATTCCAAAACTCGACTTAAGACTTTGTTAAGACTTTGGTAGATTATTGGTAGTTTTTACTGAGTCTTGTCATAAGACTTACCAAAGTCTTATCTTAAGACCACCAATAATCTTACCCTAATGGTGCATTAACTCACCATTGCACTTGCTCTTAGCTCACCGCCTCACCTTTGTACTTGCTCTAACCTATAATTTCATACAATGGTTTTAAGTTACTTCGTATAATCTTTTATAGCTTAAATGAACCCACATAAAACAAAATTTGCATTTTTTTTAATATAATTGCTTCTTATAAGAGCAACTCCAATTGTTGCATTTAGGGTCCTATTCTATATATATAATATAAAAAGGTAAGATAAAACACCACATTTCACCATTTTACTTTTGAGAAATTCTAGCAAGTCACCTCATCATTATCATTATTTAAAAAAGAAAAAAATAAAAAAACTAATGAATTTACAAACATTAAATGCATACCAAGTTTTAAACTAGCATAACATCATTATTTTTAGAAAAAAAAAAAAAAAAAAAAAAAAACTAAAAAACTTATAAGCATTAAATGAATACCAAGTTTTTAAATATCATAATAACGAATAAAGTTTAGACTCTTAATTTTAATAAATTTTACAACAATTAATAAATCAAAATGCATGCTAAATTTAAAATTTATTTGTTAATTGTTAGAATAAGTTAATCCCTACATAAAAAAAACACATCACTGTAAATTTACATCATGCAACTATTTTGTTTTGCTAGAAAGATTAAATTATATATATCTATCTATACAATATAATTTAAAAGACTAATTATTACAGTAACTTTTAGCGTTGCGTACTTGCGTGTAAAAGCTATTCACAAAGTATTTATCTAAAAACTAAAATATTTTAATTATTATTATATTTCACCCTCCTATTGAGATGACACGTCAGCTCCGATTCTAATTGACAAGTGTCACCAACAATCCTACATGTCATGTGCTCTATCTTATGTACTTAGTAAATTAAAAATAAATAAATAAGTCTTAGCCGTCTTTCAGCTTGAAACACATACTATTACCCATTACTCACCATTATTAATTATTAGTCACCATTATTAATATCATCAATTAAATCTCCCCCTAATTATGCAAGTAATGCTCTTCAATTCACCTCCCTCTTGATCTCCCCTTTTATTCAAATGCTAATGACCTGTATCAAATTTTAATAAATTTACAAGAATTTTTAACATTTAAAGTCTTATATATAAACTTTTTAATGCCCTATATCCGATGGCATTCCATCACAATCTATCTATAAAAACTAATTAAAAGGGTACCTAAAATAATGTGACATGACAAATTTTAATGTGGCGTGACATATTTAAATATGACCTAACAAATTTTTAATGTGACGTGACAAGTTAATGTGATTTAGAATATCAATTTATTATTATATGACGTTAATTTAATTCATTTATCTATAAATTAATTTAACTCACTTATTTATAATATTAAGGATATTTTCATTATTCTTAAATTTAAATTTCGTTATTAAATATATATATTTTTTTCAAAATTTATGCAACCCTTCAAAATTTCAGAATTTATAATTAATATTGATATTTTAATTGAAACTTTTGTAATAAAAAACTTATAATTTATAATTAAAATTAAAGCTTTATTTTTTTTTTTTGATGAAATGTAAGGTATATATATCAAAAACCCACTCAACTGTACAAGACATAGTCTAAGACGATTACATATACTTGTATTGTCTTGGCCAAATAAGATCTGACTGTTTGTAGCTTGTTTCCGGCTTCTGCCTAATCCTTGCTCTAACATCATCCAGATATAGCTTTAATTGATTTTTTTTGTGATAAAACATGTTAATAACTAATTAAAAGCTCTTCATATTAAACCCCACCATTTTTACTGACATTTTTTCCTATTTAATTCATTGTCTTAATTAAACATGCTAATAAATTATTTAAAAATTTTCATAATACTTAACACCCACCAAATTAATTAAAAAGTTCTTCATATATTGTTTTTCAAAATTTATGTAACACTTTAAAGTTTCGAAATTTATATATAATTAGTATTGACATTTGAGTTGAAATTTTTGTAATAAAAATTATAATTTAAATTAAAGTTTTAATTGGAATTTTTATAATAAAACATGTTAAAAAATAATTAAAACTCTTCATATTAAATAACATGCCTCATATTTAATACCATATTTTCTTATTTAATTCATTTTCTTAATTAACCTTGTTAATAAATTAATTAAAACTCTTCACAATACTTAAACCCCCACCAAATTAATTAAAAACTTTTCCTATTTAATTAATTTTTGTAATATAATATGTTAATAAATTGATTAAAACTCTTTATATTACTTAACACACATATTTTTCATTAACATTTTTTGCTCTTTAATTCACATCTTGAGTTTCTCGACAATCAATTATCTAAATTATTAATACCACAAAATAAATTAAAATTAAAAAAAATGTAAATTTATGGTTATTCAATGTCTATAAAAACTATAATACCTATAATTGTTTCGATTCACTTTATTTATTTAATATCTATTGCTCATGAGTTTCTATGTAGTAGATTATATTTTATAGTTTAATTTAATTATTTGATTATAGTGAGTATATTGAGAATTATTGTTGACTGTTGAGTGTGTTGTTGTTGTTGTTGTTGTTGTTGCAATAATAATGTCCAATAAAATATATTTTAATTTGTTATGTTGTTAGTTTTATAATCGTTTGTTGTATATTTGATTCATGTTTTCGATTTGGTGTAATTTAAATGATTCACGCCTGACAATGTTTTGTTTCGTTTGTCAAGTTTTTACCATGTTGATGTTGTTTACCTTTTGTTAAAATATTTTTTATATAAGTTTTAAAGTATCATGAAATGTATGTGAATGCAAATAAGGCAAAACATTATGTGGCTAATCTGAGGAGGGAAGAAACACAAAAGGTTAAAAAAAGCAAGCTAAAAATTATAAGTTATGTATTTTTAAATTAAAATATATACTCGAATAAAAGAGCGCATATTTTAGGTTAATAAGTTGGAAAGTTTTCAGTGCAAATTTTAGATAAATATTTTGTTCATATATATTTGTAATTTTATTTAACAAAAAAATTGTTTCATAATTCAAACTAATCATATTTTTTTTAAAATACGTAATTGTCTTGTAATATAGATTGTAATTGACTTGTACTATAAATTGTAATTTCTGCAAAAAATTGTTATACATTTATATTCAAACGTTGACATACAATTTTATGAATAAAAATAAGGGTTATTTCATATGAATAATCCAACTTATACCTCATCTTCTCATATTAATCCCTACTAACGATTAACTGAGAAAAATCCAACATATGACCTCAATTATCTTTCATTGAACTTTGTCTATTTTTGATGTACTCTTATTTTCGATAAGCAAGCACGCCACCTTGACTTACTTTTTGTTTTTCTTTCTACCTGGACAAAAAGTAAGTGAAGGTGACGTGCTAACCTACCGATAATAAGAGTTCAAAAATAGTCAAAGTTCAATGAAAGATAAATGAGGTTATAGGTTGGATTTTTCTTAGTTAATCGTTAGTATGGATTAATATGAGAAGATGAGACGTAGGTTGGATTATTCCCATGAAATAACCCTAAAAATAAATGACAAAATTCCACAAAAATAAAACGTAAAACTATCCTGTGCATCACACGGGTAACAAAACTAGTTACAATTATTATAAATATTCAAGCAGTTTGTTCATCGTTGGAGCATTAAGTTGAGCCCATGCTTGTAAGCATGTGTAGCTTTGTCATGCTATAAATTAATAATTAAGAAATAGTATTATGATACTTTATTTTATTACGCGCGCGACCCTTTTAAACTACATTTGTTGTACTATGCCATTGTACTTGCTCTTAGCCTTGTGAGTTGTGACTAATTCAATACTTCCTGCATTTCGATTATTTTATTATTTGAAATGTCCGAGAAAATAGTTTATTTTCAATTTTAGAAATTACTTTTGATAAGTAATTTGATCTTCCTCAGTCCATTTGATTCACTTGTAAATCAATTAATTAACCCCGGTCTCTTTTCTTGTTTTTATTGTCAAAATAAAAGTTAAAACAAATAATAATTGGGACCGAAGAAATACAAGTCTACAGTACCTAAACTATATTCCGAGGGGTAATAATCTAGACTAAAGAGTTAAGCATGCTATGATTGTTGTTCTATTATACGTCTCACACTAGCTAGTTATTATACGAGACAGTCTCATAATACGTTTCACATTAGCTAGCTGTACTCATCTCGGAAATACGGTTTTTAGTGAGAGTATTACAAATCAACCTTAGCAATAAGTCCTGTTACATTATAATTTTGTTACGGATGAACTTGTTCGGGTATCTCGGGGATGCACCAGGTCGACCACCCCGATTTACAATAGTTTACGTATTTTGAATTGAAAAGACGTAGTCTCGACTCTCGACCTCTCAGGCCATTGACATCAATGTCATTATCGACACAACCAATAATGAACAATTAACAGATGAAATTGAAGAAACAATAACAAATTCATTAATATAAAATAAGAATAAGAATAATAAAAGCATCAATAAAGGCTCGTAAAAATTGTTAGAATATAAAACCGATATTATAACTCCCAATCGGTTTTTTTATTCTAACAAAAACTAATAAAATCGATAATTAAGCTATCTACGAATGTAATTAGTAAGCAGGCTTGCTAATTCCCATCTCAAGAGCATTAGATGCATCATCATTCGGAATGTATCGGCCCCAATACCAGTGATTCTTCCATACCATACTCATCTCTTCGATTGGAATCCCCTTTGTCTCGGGTAAGAAGAAGTAGATGAACAACGACATTACGACTACAAAGAACGCGAAGAATATGAACAGCCCGAATTTCAGGTGGCAGAGCATTGCTAGGAATATCTGTGCTATTACGAACGTGAAAAACATGTTTACTGAGACGGTTATGCTTTGCGCTGCAGACCTGATTTCCAAAGGAAAGATTTCACTCGGCACCAACCATCCTAGTGGACCCCACGACCAAGCGAAGGCTGCCACGTAGATGCATATGAAGAGGACGACGACTATGGCATACCATTCAGGGAGGTTGGATACTACTCCACTTACCCCGAACTTAAGGCCAATGCAGATTGTTACGACTATCTGACAAATAAGCATTTGAGCACCGCCCTCGAGGAAAAGGAACCTCCTTCCCCATTTATCGACACCATAGATTGACACCAAGGTCGCTACCATGTTGACCCCACCCGTTATCACAGCGGACATAAGAGACGCGTTATCCTGAAACCCGATGGTCTTGAACAAAACCGGTGCATAGAACATGATGACATTGATACCGGTAAGTTGTTGGAAGAAAGGAATAGCAATAGCCATTGTAAGGTGAGGACGGTACTTCCTTTCGAGAAGGTTCCTCCATGGATGCTCAACTAGCTTAGAGGAATCACTCGCGACAACCAAGTCATTAAACTCGTCTGTCACATCATCAACCCCGCGAATTCTCTTGAGCTTAGCAATGGCCTCGTCTTTCTTCCCGCGTTCAATCATGGAGTTAGGGGTGTCGGGTAAGAGTATGGCACCGATTGTAATGATAATGGCGGGTACCATGGCGCCTCCCAAACTCAATCTCCAACCCCAATCATGGATGTTTGCGAAGAAATAGTTGAGGACGTTCGCGACCAGGATTCCGACTGTGATTGAGAGTTGGAAACCGATGTTGAGTGCTCCTCTGTACTTGTATGGCGCCATCTCGGATAGGTATAGTGGTACCGACTGCAATTTAAACACACGCGATTAGCGCGAGTTATTCAAATATATAAACGAATACCGGATTTGTTGATCAAGTAAATTACCTGATTAGCGAACCCGATTCCAAAACCAAGCAAAATACGACCGATAATGAGCATGGCAACATTTTTCGCTGAGGCATTGATAATTGCTCCAGCACAAAAGACTACACCTCCCGATAACATCGACAGTCTCCTTCCAAATTTACGTGTCACAGTCGATGCAACCAATGAAGACAACAACGCGGCCAAGTACAAAGACGATGTGAACAATGTTAACGGAACGCTATCGAATTTGCAATATTGGTTCGTACTCGTGTCTGCGTTTTGCTTCCTATAAACATCTGGAAAAAACCGTCTTAAAAACATTGGCATAGATGTCACTCCCCCTGAAAAAATAACATTAATCCATTAGTCTAGTCGCGTTTTTAAGTATAAAATAATAGAAATTACGTAACATAACATAACATGATCGATTAAAGTGAGTCTGTAGCGTTACCTGAAATACCAATATCGTAACCAAAGATGAGACCACCCATGGCAGCAACGATACATGTTGCAAGAACGTAAGGGGTAAGATTACCCGGGTACTCCCTACCGCCTTTACCAGCAAAAACCGGACCTCCAGCCATATCTGCGAACTATATTGTATATAGTAATTACGTAATTATATTAGCTAAGACAATCTAACAATTATTATGAGATGATAATTATTATGATTATTATGATTATTTGGTGTATAAGAGTGTGTTTATATAGCCTTTCAATTTGTTTTCTTGTTACTGTTAAGAATTCCTAATTAGAGTTAAGTTAAGTTTAATTTAATAATTTAATAATTAGTAGTCCTACACTCTTTAGTAACGCTATCTACCAATTTTACATGGACTAGATAACCTGATAACTTGAGTTCCTAATCCTACACAAAATCTATCTATCTATCTGTTTATTTATTCATATTAATAAAGTAAGCAATTTTAATGAAGGGATAATATTTTATTTAAAGGATAATTTTAATTATAAGTTTACAATTTTACGTAACGATAGAATATAATAGAGCTCCAACTACTTAACATATACTCCCCCATTCCAATCAATTTTATACATTTACTTTATTCACGATTGTCCATACCCGTTTTCTTTTGTTAATATTTTTAGTTACATATATCGATAAAAATTATAAAACTTTGATATTCGCAATGTAGTCGATAAGACAATTTAAACAAGGTCTCACAAGACCATTTTTTATGTTATATATTAGAAGTTGTGTCGAAAATTTACTCGATTCGCAAGACCATCTTTTATGTTAAGTAAATTCGTACTTATCTTGTGCAAGGTCTCTTCCCGGATTTTTTTTTGCAAAAAGTAACCAATTTTTGATAAACAGTGATCACCTTAAAAATATAGGTCATTTTTTACCAAAAAAATGGTCACTACTAATAAAAGTGATAATTATTTACCAAAAACTGATTACTTTTTAGTTGGTCGCACGTACAACCATAATCGGTAGAATTTGTGTAAATACATAGCTTTAGGAATCTAGCCATGTTAAAACATTATGAGTATTACGGCCTATGTAATCCTACCCCGTCAAGGCCTCGATTCCAAACTAAAATCAAAAGAGATACACTATAAAAACAAAATTTTTTGAAATTTTTCTTCGGAGATGAAAGTGAAAAAAACAATGACATAATTACTAAATATATTTCTATATCAATTCATGACAATAATCAATGGATTGGTACTGATTTTCGCAGTACGTTTGTTTTTTTTACCATGCACAAATGCTAATCACATCGTTAATTAATTAACCAAATCCTACTAAAATAAATACATTGACAAATTTCCTACACAATCTTGTACTAATAAACAGACTTAGCATTATTTCCATTCTTATTCATATTAACTCCCATTTCAAGAGCAGTAGTTCCACCATTATGAACTTCATCATCCGGAATATAGCTTCCCCAAAACCTTCCATACCATACTCATTTCTTCGATCAGAATTCCCTTGGTCTCGGGCAGGAGAACTTTTTGACGAAATAGGGTTAACCAAATTTTTTATCGCTTTGGGGCACATTTGAAACTATTTCTTCCAAATGGGTCCACGTCATCACTTATAAATTTTTTTCAAATTTTCGTACAAAGCCGCTACCTAAACCAGCGGCTTTACCTGTGTTGTTTTTAGAAAAGAAGCACAACAAACGAGAACAATTGAAAAATAAAAAAAAAATAAAAATAAAAGGTAAACCGCCACTTGAGGCAGCGGCTTCCTCATCCTCTCTCCCTCTTCTTTCATTTTCTCTCATGTACTCTCATTCTCTTGTCTCTAACCTCTTCTCCAATCACATAAATTCAAAACAAAATTCACATTTCTTCACATTACTTAACTCTTCTCTTCTTCAAACACTTCCAAAACCACACAACAAAAATAACAACAAAAACATGAACATTCATACCAAAGAACATCCACAAAGATCACCAAAACCCGAAACCGAAGATCAACCATTTTCTGACAACAACAACAACAACAACATGGTTAAAGAAGAAGATGATGAAGTAGAAGAGAAGAAGCAAAAGAAGTCTGCGAGACGAGGCGGAACCGGAACCGGAACCGGAGGTGGTAGCAGTGGGAATGGAGTTTGGTATCAATGCAAGGTGACGAATGTCGGGTCGATCTTACGGAAGCGAAACGGTATCAACGTCGTCATAAAGTGTGTGAGTTTCATGCTAAAGCTCACTCTGTTCTTATCTCTGCTCTTACTCAACGTTTCTGCCAACAATGTAGGAAGGATAAGAGCATGTGCATTGAAGAGGATGGTTTCATGCTCTTATTTCTTCGCTTTTCCACTAACTTTTTGACACCTCATATTCTCTTTCATCCAAATCATTTTCCACTATCTTCATCCCCTTCCCCATCCTCTTTTATTTTTTTCTTCACATCAAAGAGGATCATTTTTCATTCCTCTTTCATGTTTTAATATTTTTTAATATTAATTTATATGTTTTATTTCTTTTGAATCATATTTACAAATTAATAAGGTTCTTACTAAAAAAGATGATGGCGGTATTAAATAAAATACGTTACAAATAAATTACAAACGGATTAAAAAGATACATCAAATGAAATAGAATTGATTTTTTGACAGATAAAAATAAGTGCTTATTTATAAAAGAAAAAAATACAAAATTGAATAGAATTAGTTGAGAATGCATTTAATACCCGTAATTTACCAACATCAAATATATACTAAATCCATGCAATGTATACATTTCATATGTACGAAATGTAGTACTTAGTACATGATTCCACATTACCACTTGCAATATAAAATGTACTCCGTAGTAGTTAATTATCATTAACGAAAATTCAAACATGCAATATACGAAAAACGTAAAATTATTATCGTACAATATACGAAAAACGTAAAATAAAAATCATCGTACAATATGAAAAACGTAAAATTATTATCGTACAATATACGAAAAACGTAAAATTATTACCGTACAATATACGAAAAATGTAAAATTAACGTATAATATACGAAAAACGTAAAATCATTCCACCTACAAATTTTATACATTTATTTTAATAAAAATTATGTAAAATAAAAATTACATGCATCAATCCTATTGGATGTTGGGCACAAGGGCCGAGGTTGTACTTCCTCTAAAAATAGAGGAAGTCTTCCTCTTCCTCCTTCAAAGAGGATGTTATTATAAGTTCCACATTGAAGAGGACATCCTCTTAGATGAGAGAGAGTGCTAAGAGGATGGGTGATCCTCTTCAATGTGGATGCTCTTAGGGAAACAAGAGGAAGCCGCTGCCTCAAGTGGCGGTTTACTTTTTATTTTTATTTTTTTTATTTTTCAATTTTCTCGTTTGTTGTGCTTCTTTTATAAAAACAACACAGGTAAAGCCGCTGGTTTAGGTAGCGGCTTTGTACGAAAATCTGAAAAAAAAATTAAAAGTGATGACGTGGACCCATTTGGAAGAAATAGTTTCAAATGGGCCCCAAAGCGATAAAAAATTTGGTTAATAACCCTATTTCGTCAAAAAGTTCCGGGCAGGATGTTAAAATATAAAACGAATCAAACCATTGGCTTAAGCTTTTGGTTGAGTTGGTTTCTTGACACAGGAAGAAGTAGATGAAGACCGACATTACGACAACAAAGCACGCGAAGAAAAAGAACCCAAACTTGAGATGGCAGAGCATGATGAGAAAGACTTGCGCTATTACGAAAGTACAGAACATGTTTACTAATACGTTGATGCTCTTAACCTAACATGTTTTTACTCTTCTGTGTTCTAAATAGTTCGATCGTAAATTTGTGAAATATTTAACAGTCTCATATTTGTTGTTTGCATGTTCATAGTATAATTTACTACAGTATAATGATATTGATATATTGATCTCTTTTTTTTTCTTTTGCAGCTCAGTTATGTTGATATATTAATTTATTAAGTAAGGGGCGTTTGGTTAGAAGAAGGGAAAGAAAAAGGAAATAAGAAAAGATGAGAGACTGAGAGGGGAAATGAAAGAATTAACTAAGACTTAATTGATTGTTTGGTTACTATAAGAAAGAGAACTAATGGTTCACTACTAACACACACCACCACAAACAACCACTTATCTACTGGCGGCAGTGGAGGTGGCATGGCGGTGGTGGTGATGGTGGAGGTGGCATGGCGGTGGTAGTGGTGGTGGAGGTGGGGTGTTATGGCGGCAGCGGTGGTGGCGGCGACAGTGGAGTGATGGTGGTGGGGTGTCACGACGGTGGTGGTAGTGGTGGGGTGTTATGGTGGTGGTAGTGGTGGCGACGGCAGTGACGGTGGCCTCATGGTGGTGGCTATTGTGGTGGTAGTTGTAAGTGTGATGGTAGGTAAAAAAAATGGTTAAAAGGTAATAACTAACAAGGATAATGAAATCCAATATCCTTAAGGGGCGGAGTAACTTTCTTTCTCTTTCCATTTCTTATAAACCCTCAATCAAACGCCCCCTAGTTACATTATAATGGAGTTTACATGAGAATTTAATTTTGCATACCCATTTTTTAATCAAAGCCAGGTATGCAAAATCCCGATCAAGATAATTTTTTTGGATCAATATAATTTTTTGGATCAATATAAGTGTGTCTTGGATTATTATATACAGAATTGTTAGTTTGTTAGCTTCCTGTACTATAGCCGTCGGCTCCTCAGAATTGATAGGTTGCCGATCCTGAACAGTACACAACACAGCTTAAAAACGAACTAAACTGAACTGAAAAAAAAAAACAATATTGCAAAACTTGGGCAAAAGGGCTTTTCATCAATTGTCATTTAAAAAGAATCCCTGTAATCTGACAACTAGACAAAGCTACATTGTACAGCTCTCTCTCTAAAGATGATGGACAAATTAAACAATGTAACTGCCAAAATGAATCAATTTCCTATCCTGTAATTCTGTAAGGCTGTACCCTATACTTAATCAAGGTGCTATCTTTCTAATCTATTCACTGCTGTCATCTATTCTCCGGAATGTTCTTGACGCTATGTAAAAATCGACATGATCAAGCCATAAACAGGTACTTCAGGTCTTCTACTGTGAGACGGGTCTGACTATTTCCTGTTTCGTCTTCTCCAAATGCAGAAGCAACCAACTCCCTCTTCTTTTGCTGCATAACCAGAATAAAATACATATCAGCATATAGATAGTAGTAAGTCTTGCTTGTGACGGGTCACCATTTGTGACGGATATTTTGTGAGATAAAAATGATACAAAATGAGTTAGTGGAGAAAGGGGACCACATGAATAGTGTCGGAAAGAGAGAAAAAAGTGGGTATTTTGTGAGAGAAAAAAGTGGGTATTTTGTGAGAGAAAACGGTATCCGTCACAAGCTTCCGCCGTCGCAAATGAGAATTTGTGTATAGTAAGAGTGTATTTGAGCTCGTAGAATATTTGGATAACTGTTGAATAGTCGCTCTAACTTAAACAGAGGTGCTGAGTTCAACCATAAGATCATGACAGTGTTGAATTCATGCGAGAGAGGCCTACGCGGCTTGAATAGACGTGGCATAAATGTGAACACAAAACTGAAAATACCCGAATCAAAAATACTGCAACAGCAACAATAATTTTTTAACAGCTCTAATCTTTGAGTTGATATGATAGTCTCAAAATGTAAGTGCGATGGAATGTCGAACGAGGTTAGATATAAATAATGTTTTTGGCCTAAAATGAAGTGTGAAAGTCTCAAATCATGCTAGAAATAGTGGCGTGTGTAAAAGTGAAGTGCGGGAGCTATGTAACCTAAAATATTTCTGAAAATTTCGGAGAGGATCTGCAATCACTTTGAAGCTATAGGGCAAAAATAGAGCAAAAAATATGAAGATGACATTTAGTACCTGAAGAGCTAAAATCCGATCTTCAACAGTATCTTTCACGGTAAGCCTCACAACTGTAACAGGACGAGTCTGCCCAATTCGATGAGCTCTGTCAATTGCTTGGTCCTCGGTTGTAGGGTTCCACCAAAGATCCAAAAGAAGAACATGACAAGCTGCAACCATATTTAGCCCAAGACTTGCTGCCTTTAAAGACATTATCATAACAGAGACCTGCAATGATGAACAAGAAATCGAGCTAAGAATTTCTCCTCGGCGTGATCAAACCCATAAATTTCAAATAGTAAAACACATACTGCCTTCTTCAGCTAAAACTGCGGTGACAACAATAATGCCGTCCCATATAAGTCCTCACAAATTCTCATTTCTGACTGTGACGGATACCGTTTCCTTTCACAAAATACCCATGAGAGGTGAGTGGGAAAGCAAATAAAGGGTGCCCTACCTTATCCCCTCTCCTTTTTTGTGAGAGGTCACAAGCTTGTGACGGGATTAGCCCGTCACAAGCAAGACCGATTGATAAGTACTACTTACTTTAAATTCACACAAATTTGTTTGAACCCAGAAAAATCTAAAAGGATCGCGCATATGAATATGTGTGAGTGAAAAATATAAGGGTGAAATTCGGGGGCATAAAAAGTAATCAACGGCAGATGCTCAAGGTGGCATAAAATGTTGGAACAGTTTAGAACCTCAGGAAGAGTGTTGAAGTCCTTCACAGCTTTATCACGAGCAACAACAGACATAGTCCCATCTAGTCGTCGGTAGTTAATTGAACATTCTTTCAAGCCATCCTCGAGCAAATCCAACATGCTTGTCCACTGAGAGAAGACGATTGCTTTCTCCACTACACCTGAACTAGCTGAACCCTTGCTCGCAACAGGGCTTTCATCGGTAATGGAAGATTCCATCGAGGTGTTATCATGAATGACCATTTGAGGTTTAGATAGTGATTTAAGGACTTTTAGGGCTGCCTTAATTTTGGAGGAATTAAAACAATGGGCCGGAGAAAGTTCTGCCAACTCTGCTTGATCATAGGAATCGGAAGGAGAGCAAACTTGAGAACCATCACGAGAAAACTCGGGAGACAGACGGCAACCTTTCAACGCGCCTTTGGAAAAAATCGAAGATGCGCTGAGTTGAGTTTTGCATTTTGACACAGGGCACTGGTTGTCATCACCTGTGAGACGCTCGGAAATGCACTGATTGCAGAAAACATGACCACATATACTGACAACAGCGTCCTCAGGAGGATCCTGCAATATAAATAAATAAACCAGCAAACAGTAAGTATGAAATTCTTCTTCTTGACTTACTACCAGCAGACTTGCTTAATGCAGATTGCAAAAAGATATCGAGCATTATATGAAACTAAAACTACGAAGTTCAACCATCAAAATCCAAAATCATAGTGAATGTAGCTAAAAAGTAAAAACAGAACATACGACCGACTGAAAGAAACCATGCATATTGCTAGGTAAAACATAGATAATTCCCATTAGCCAGATGGTAGGCTTCAATTTACTGTACTAATGTAATTTGTAATTTATCATCAAAGCCAAACAGAAATAACAAGCATGGTAGACTCAAAAACAGTTTAATTGAATAAATGACTGATAAACCACGTACCCTGCATATGCCACAAATTGCCAAGGATACTTCTAAGCAATTCAAAAGACAAATCTGCTGCTCACGGGGAAGCTTCTTTGCTGCACTGATAGAAGATTTCAGAGCTGAATTAGACCCATAACCTTTCACCAGAAAAGGATGATCGCATGCTTGCCGGAGTCGCAAGAGCATTAATAAAATGTTCACATAATTTTGTTTCACTGTTCCAGATGCTGCATAAGCCTAAAAAAAGAGTGAAAGGAATCAGAAATGTTTCAAAAATGAAAGATATGACAACAGAAGCGATAGCACCACAGGAATTGTAATAAAGGTCTAACTTTGAAAAAAAAAATACTTAAAACTGTCGGATGTTTTTTTACCAAATGACTTTTCCCTTATACAGTTATACTCGCAGTTCTTACCCTATTCTTGCCTAATGCCAAGAACGGATGTAACAAAACACTGTTAAAATGCCAAGCACAAGAAAGGGAGTGTCCGGCAGAACACGGCATCACACAAACAATGTTATAACAAAACTTAAGCAAACCTCCTATTGAAACTATCCCAAAAACTAAGGATCTCCCAACAAATATCATACAGAAAGATCAGAGGCTGTCAGCTCTTTAGAAAGTAAAGCCTTAAGAAGAAAGAATATGGAGAATATGAAATGCCAGCCAAAATCGCATGCTTGGACAGGCTCAACAATGTTGGTATACAGAAGTAGGGACTCGGCAACAGATAACTTCCTACTGTCTTATAACTTCGAAGCAAGGCATTTGGGAGATCTGAGACACTCCTCAAGACGAAGTATACAAAACTAAAGGAGTCTTTTTTCTAAACTCATGTCTGGGACAACAAAGAAGGGCCATGATACCCCACCATGTTACAGCAGTAAACTAAAAAGACCACAAACATACTTGAAATTGGGCACGAGAGTCAGCTTCCAGCCTGGTGTAGAAATCACGCTCCTCCTCCGAAAATTCCACTTTCTTCAACTTCACAGATTTAGGAGGCAGGTTGATAATTGGTTCTCCATCGAGAAGTGTTCCTGATAAAACAATTATGTTATACAAGTAATTGAGAATAGTTCAGCATATACACTTTCATACTTATCGACAGGCGCCGATAGCCATGGTATAAAATGTACCCATTACGTTAAATAACATGGAACTTAATCCCTTGAAAGTACAAAAAAGCACCAATATATCTAGTAAATGTCTTCGGAGTTTTAAGTTATACTGGTTGAGACCCATTACACTTGAAATCGTTATAGCGTGACATCAAGACCGTTGTCACTTATCACACTCGTGGTCAATATATAAAAACAATTATCAAGCACAAGTGGTACTGTGGTAGACAATTTGGATGGCACCTAATTACTCGGAAATATTTAGTGAAAGAGAATTAACATTCCATTTTAATATTGCTGAAATCTCTATATATCCAGTTTCATTGCGGATTTCACTCCTGTATACCATATTCCATTCATGTTAGCCAACCCCAAACCATCGCATTCACTGCATGCGACAAACAAAAACAAATAGACTCCCCCTGTCTGATGAGAACACGCAGTAAAAAAAACTACACATCTAGTTACACGCGAACTGGAACAAAAACTGTTCTAGGATGAGCAATGAATCAAAAAGAAAATCTTAGTTGGATCTACCACCTAATTACTCGGAAATATTTAGTGAAAGAGAATTATTAACATTCCATTTTAATATTTGAAATTACAGTCTCTATGTATCCAGTTTCATTGTGGATTACTGGATTTCACTACTGTATACCATGTTCCATTCATGTTCGCCGACCCCAAACCATCGCATTCACTGCATGCAGCAAACAAAATCAAATAGATTCCCCCGTGTCTGATGCGAACACGTAGTAAAAAAAACAACTACACATCTACACACATGTTACAAGCGAACTGGATCAAAAACAGTTCTCGGATGAGTGATGAAGCAAAAAGAAAATCTCTGTTGGATCTACCCCTATTTTTATGAAACAAATGCAGGTGATTTTTGATGACTAAAAGATCGCTAAAACACAAGGATTCAGCAATTCAAAACAGACTGGCCAAATTCTAGGTTTCCAGATGATCTTTTATCTAGAGCAACATCTCAGTAATTGCAGGCTCAGACTCACATCCTAAACCAATGCTTTCAAATCAATTTGGTTTTGTTTAAAAAGTTGACACATGGAAATACTCCGCGAATGAAACCTGAAAGTTTAAGGAGTCTAACCTTTGGTACGTCGTAACATTATAGTCTTCAGAACAGCTTGCAACTTTTTGTACCCATTAATTGGGTCTTTAACAATTGGAAACTTAACCATGGAACAGAAGGACTTGTAAACTGAATATGGGTCGTATCTGAGAAATCTGAAGTAACTATAAAGATCATCAACAGAATTCTGAATAGGAGTCCCGGACAAGCACCATCGACGTTTTGCCCTAAGACCCCAGCAGGCCTGGGCAACCTGAGTCCTGTAATTCTTGATACTTTGGGCCTCATCGAGTACTACTCTGAACCAATTCACCCTAGCAAGAGGGCGAGCAGAAGACTCTAGTAATCCATCATCCATTACTTTCTTCAAGCGTCTTTTATCAGATTTTGAAGGGTGCTTTCTTTTCTTACTAGAAGCACCAGCATCATCAGCTTGCCGTTTTCGTTTCTCATCATCTTTAACAGACACGGGCTTTGGGACCTCCATGCTTACAATAGAATATGTTGTAAGAACAACATCATAGTTAGCTAGTTCATATGGATCCTTGGTCCTTCCACTCCCATGGTACATACATACAGAAAGCTTAAATTTGTCTGACACCTTATTCCTCAGTTCATCTCCCCACTGCCTAAGCACACTAGTAGGGCATACAACAAGTGTTCCACCAGAAGGCCTCCCTTTTACGGAAGAAGATGATTGCACCTCTGTAGCTGGGCCATTTTTCACTTTTTTGTCACCTTCCGCCTCCAAATCTAATGTTTCCAGCTCACACTGATCCACTCCGCTCATTGTCTTCGCAACCGGAGCTTTTTCAGTAAGAATAAGAGCAATGGTTGACACTGTTTTGCCAAGTCCCTGTGTAAAGTAGATGTGTTTTACAAACGTGTACATAAATACTACCTCCATCCACCATCCCAAACTTACCATCCTCAATTGACTTTGATGGTCAGCCAAAGTCAACTTTGACATGTTTGATTGATGAAAATAGTTATTATCATATAATCATCAAAGTCAATTGAAAAAAATACAAATGGGATAAGAGAGAGTAACAAGTACATCATAACAAAAAAAATCGTGAAACCAAAAAAATGCATGGGAAGGGTTGTACGGCCTGAACCTGATCGTCAGCTAAAATACCTCCCGAACACTGCACACTAGTTGTTTCTTTTTGCACCATCCATGACAATGCAATCCGCTGGAGAAAAAAAAAACTCAATTATCTGTATAAGGTGGCGGAATATAGAAACCACTGAAGAGATAACAGAAGGCAGCAAAAGAAGAGATCTCGCCCCCTAATTGAAAAAACAATTCGGCTTTGATTTTTAATATAAGGTTTTTTCTATGTGGTACCCTGTTATTTTTCGAATTCTATGTGGTACTGGTGCCCCTTGGTTTTTGAAAACAACAGTGCTACCTCTAAACTTAGTAAAATATTCTTACAATACCCAAACTACTAAATATCAAGTGTTTAAACAGCTAAATTTTGTAAAGAATCAATCAAAAATGCATAACTAATCATTTAAAAGTGGCGGATTAGAACATTTGGATATTTTAAGACGTTTTCATAAAGTTTTGGTGTACCACTGATATTTTTGTAAAACAAGAGGTACCAAGTAGAATTCAAAAAAAATACAAGGTACCATGTAGAAAAATCCTTAATATAATATAATATAATATATTAGTCACAGGCTCACAGTAGAATTCAAAAAGACGTTCTCTCTCTCACTCTCACAAAGAATGCACTTAAGCAAACACAAAGGTGAAGGATTTGAATTCAGCCCTTCACTCAAGCCATGCAATTACTTAATCAGTAGCTCGAACAAGGAGGTGAATAGTAAATCCCTGATTTGAGTAAATAAATGTGTTCTTAACATCAGTCAAGTAGCAATGAAAATTTTTACCTGGTGCCTGAGAAGAGGTACACCTAAAACGCCGTCAGGTGGGGTAGCCTCCGACTTTGGTTGTGAAAGATCCTGTGACAAACATAAGGGGAAAAAGGTTCAGATTCCCTGAAACAATGCCAAGGAGCTAGAGAACATGTACCACATCTGCAGCTCTTCCTGAGAAGCCCAATGAGTTAACACATTAAGTAGAATGTGAAATATTGTATCAGGTATTAAAAAGCGGAAATGGTCGCAAAATATTTACTTCATCTGATAAATTAAAGCAACATGGCTTACATAGAAAAAAACAATACCTGCACTACTGCTTGGAAAATTAAACGTTCATCAGCTGCCTTCACTCTGGTAGCATTAATAGCTACTTGATGGTTTGGCAGAGCCAACGGTAAACATACGGGAGAAAATGTTGGCATATGTGAGGTTACAGACTTTTTATGAACAGAATATTGATGAACGTGTGCAGGTGCACTTAAGTCTTCAATTACGCACACATCATCATCATCATCATCAGCCTCACTGTACACCCTGTCATCTAATAAGCTTGCACCGCAAACCTCATTAGAGCCACAAAAGGCATCATATTTAATATGTGCAGCCTCCACAGCCCTCTCTACTCCTTTCTTGAAAGGCAAACCACCGAAATTGGCATACGAACCATTTAGCAAAGGCAGATTGGTTGGTTTTCTATCGGTAACAAAACTATGACGATAATTATTCGAGTGACCAACTGGACTTCCGGAGTAACGAGTTAAAGATGATGCAACAGATTTCCTATCACCAAAATCAAACGACATCCCTCCAAATGCATCATCTTTACTTGTAACACAAGATGTGCCCTCAAAACCATTGAGTACAGCCAGTCCCCTGTCCTTTTCATCTTTAATTACTACAGCTTGTTTAATGCATGGCTGGTTCATCTGTCGCCAACAAAATGGCTCTGCTGAAGCATCGTCTGTAGTTGTACTGCTACTATCAACAGTATTAACAGTGTTCACTTGATCCAAAGTGAAATTGTCATGGAGAGTTGAATCAAAGAAATAATACGGTGGAATCTCAGATGACGATGTATTTGCCGTTTGAACCTGAGATGCTAAGATGGTTTTTTCATCAGTCCATGCATGAGAAGACACAGAATCCTTTAGCTTCACAACATTCGTAACTACATCATTCGGCAGCATCATACTACAGCCCATGCCGTCTAAGGAATTTTGATTTGGAAAGCCAGCATATATGTCATATGTGCTCAAACAATCCTGTGTAGACGAGAAACACTCTGTCTTCATTAACAGAGGAGACTGATCCAAAGCAGGTTCAATGTTGCTTTTTCCGGGTGACGTTCCATTAGCTTCAGTTAATGACATATCTAGAGGCGAAGCAAAAAAAACTTGATCAAGAGCCTCCCCTTTCTCAGCACTACTTCCCCTTTCAGCAACATATTCTACAAAATTGAAAAAGTGCGATGAAAAGTTAAAAGCAATTTTGCTATGAGGGAACATAAATGACCAAACAAACTATAGAAATATTGAACTAAATCAAGTTCACTTAGCAAATACACTCAATACCCATGTAATACATAAACTCAGAATAAAACACTTAACTGATCTATTATGATTAAAATAAAACTCCCAGATTAAGAATCAAACCACCTCAGCTGCTGACATAGCCAGACAATAATCGCACGACAAGGGTTACAGATAGAAAAGACATTATCATCAATACAAGATTCTTAAAAAATTCAGGTATACAAAAAAAAATCTCTCGTCAGTAAACCATGTAGCCTGTAAGAGTCAACAAAAAAATGTAACCAGATACACTAGCTACATTTTTTCAAGATCACCAAAGTTCATGCTGAAAGGGAACAAAAACATTCATTATTATAGTTTGGTTCATTCGAACTTCAGCATTCTAGGACAAAAGGCCAAGGATTAGACCTTTCAAAATCCATCATGATATGATATAACTGAGGTCCAAGAGCCAAGTGAGCCATCAGGCAAAATTTGTACCCCACAAAATCAGCACAAGGTTCACCTTGAAACTTTATAACCTCAATCATGCAACAAAAGAAAATGCTAAAAAGCTCCAATAGATTTTTCTATTGATGAGGTTTTATCAGCAAGCATCATGTTTCAAGGTGCGTACAGCTATGAAAGCTTACCCAGTCTAAAATTTGAATCACAATTATTGTCTACATGCGCACCTGAAACCCTGTCCTGGGTGGAGTCAACTGCCGGATAAAATGGATTATTCTGCATACCAGAAAATATTTAGTAAGTATTGAAGAAGGTAAATATACAGTGAATAACTAGAGCTTCCAATTATCTCAATACCAGAACAAACTAATAACATGGAGGGTAAAATCTAACGAGGAGACATCTCATGAAATCTCTAACAATAAAGTACAAAAGTTCAACAAAACAGACCATCACAATATAGATTATATGTGTAAAGTGTAACCCATGCCAGCGAAAAAAGTGGAGATGGAGAATTGTTCACCTATGAAAATAAAAGTCAAACAACTGCGAAAATCTGAAAGAACTGAAAAACAAGAAGTGGATATTCCATCAGTGATTGATGTTATGGAAGGAACCTTCAAACAATCGGCCGAGTTTTAAACCATGGTCTAGAAGCAACAATAAAAGGCTCCTTACATTTCATCAATCATATCTCAACCACCAAACACACACTTATCATTGTCGAAAAGGCATTATTAAGTGCCTAAAATATATTGATTCATCATTGATATGATATCCTATTATTCTTGTAGAATTAATAGTTTTGTACATTTGTAGTTAATATAGTTATTTCATCTCATAAAAATAAGCGATTAAATTAAAATTGGCTCAAAAAACCAACTCTATCATTTACCGGAGCAAGGGCCTTTTACAAAAAGTAACTCTATCATTGCCAAAAGGATCGGGAGAGTTGGGTCAAATGCTGTTAGGTAAAAAATGAAACAGGATTACGAGTCAGGTCAAAAATAGTTTCAAAATACTTCGTGACGTCTTTTTATTTGCCTTGTTAAAGTTGAAAGAAAAAATTGAAGATTCTTGAAACAATCATAGACATTAAGTCATTTGAATAATCATTTTACAAATAATGCTTCGTATATGTTATATAAAACTGAGATTTTAATCATATTTTTGATTTGCTATACTAACATTACTTTTATTATAGTTATTTCACATTTCATATATAAAAATTAATATCCCCCCAAAAAAATACAAATATTAACATTTTAATAATATGTACGAAGTATTAAAATAATCATTGTTTTTCTTTTATATGTTCATAATATACATTTTGTGGTGGAGGCAGGATTTAACTCGGTGAGGGCGAAAAATCTCAGCGAGGACTAACGAGAGTAATTGCATAAACAAAAACTCGAAAAAGGTTTGAAAATTTTAACTAAAAACTTTGAAGTATTCATCATCCCCTAGCTTAACCACTGTATACATTAAATATAAACTTAAAGCACTGTCGGGTTTTGACACTAACTTAACGGGGTCGTTTCGGTTTGCAGGTCAAGTTTGATAGGTCGGGTCAAGGCAAATTTTGGCAAGTCTAGAAGTAAGGCACTATCGGGATATTAACAATAATGAGGACACTGAGCCTAATTTCATACATCTCAACATCCAAATGTCACTTCAATCACTTATCCGTGTAACGTGATTTTACCACGTCATCAAAATTGGCAGCACCCTTACGGCAAAAATACGCCCCTGCAAGTAACCGAAAAGGCACAATAGTCATCTATTCTCCTACAAATCTTTTTCCATGTCTTCTCACTAAACCTAGAGGCTCGAATGATAAAGACAAATGCTTCAAACCTCCAACTATCTTTTTTGTACTTAAATGTTTACAGTTTATTATGAGTCATAGCAATAACTTATTATACTTAAAAACTTCAATCTGAGATTCAAAATATTTGAGATCCGTCAAGCCAAACTCATCTTATCGCATTCAAGAAAATAAGAAACTGTATTTCTCAATCAAAAAGGCAAATTTTGTCCAACATAAATCATACAAGAGGT
Organism: Silene conica; assembly: GCA_029255685.2. Lineage (NCBI taxonomy): Eukaryota > Viridiplantae > Streptophyta > Magnoliopsida > Caryophyllales > Caryophyllaceae > Silene > Silene conica. The sequence goes on from CM055314.2 coordinate 86,099,968, forward strand.
GCCGAATATCACCCAATATAAATAAGTCACCAAAGGTTCACTTCAATATCTAAAAAACAGGATCATCTAGTTTTGCAACAAGCATCCAAGATTGTTATACAACACGCTATGTAGCCAAAAATGAAGAGTCTAAGGCCTTGTTTGAATAGCATTAAAGATGGGGGTAAAGGGATGCAAATTCCCTTGATGGTTAGCAAATAGGGCAAGACGGAAATGGAGAGATTTATTTTCCCCACTCCAATTCAAATCAAAATCTTTCTACCATACGAAAGCTTTTGAAGGGAAAATCCCCTTGTGCCATTCCCCCTCCCTTCACTTTCCCTTACTTACTTCCCCCTTCCCCTCTCCACCCATCCCCTTCCGTCCTCAACTGTTATTCAACCACACCATATCGAAACACTAGAAATAGGGATTCCAAAACCCGTCATTTTCATGCAAAGGGCATTTCTCTCAAATTCACTCAATTAATACATTAAATTTTCCCTCAAATTTTCCCAAGAGATACAAAGTGTTATCCTTTCATCCTTTCGAAATTCCTCCATGTAATTGTACACTCTTAGCTCAAATTCAGAATATAAGTAATCCGTACTATACAAAGTCTTAGTAATATAATGTGAAAACCATAATTGAGCACTAATTCAGCCGTTTCGCGCAATAAAAAAAGAAATTAACTTTAATCAACACCCAGCAAAGCATAATTCTACTCAAAAAATTGCACATACACAAACAAAATTCACCAAAAGCCGTAATTCACACAACATCAAACATTCCAACTTTCAAAATTTAAACTAAAAAAATACCGGTAATTCAGGCAAAGGGTTCTCCTGTGGCGGCAATTCCTCGTTGAGAATCGTAAAAAACGAGTCCATATCAATGGCAAAATCATCATCACCACCACCAGCACCACCACCATTATCAACAAACAACCCACCAATATCAACATCGTCACCATGATTAACATCACTCGAGAAATCATACATACAGTCGAAATCAAACCCCTTATTATCATCCGCTGACGCCGACATCATCATCACCAAAATTCAAATCAATCAAATCAATTCAATATAATTAAATTCAATTCAATTAATTTGGACAATTAACAAAATAGTACAGAATAACACAATTATAGTAGAATAGTATAAGTACTTTTGTAAAAGAATTGTCCATAAAAAGAAGTAAATTTTGAAATCGAATCCTATTAGGGTTAGGAATTTGGAGTGTGAATGTATTGTAGGTTAAAATTGGGGGAAATTTCGCAGAGGTTTCAGGTAAAAGAAGAGACTTTTATTCAACTTTTAGAAACTTTGTATTGTAATTGTAGGTGTGTTTTGCAAGCTGGAGGAGTTGTGGGTTTTATTTAATTTAATTTTATTATATTTTATTTTATTTCATTATTTTATGGAGTGGTTGGTTATGATTATAGTGGGAAAATGAAGGGATTGAGGTTGAATTTAAATAGTGTGCCAAGAAAAAGGAAAAAAACGTTTCATTTTTTATTTCTTATTTTTTTAATATTTTATAGTATAGGACTCGTATTTGTACCCTCTCCCAAAAACTAATGTAGTTCGTTGTGATTCTCTGGGCTGGTTGTATCAGCCAAAAGTTTAAGGTGATGGTTGACCGGCATCAATGATATTATTAGGAAACTTTTACTATTCACATATGGTCATATGTGTACAAGGAATTAAGGATAGAGCTGACGACACCTGGAATTGTCAGGTCACGTATATAACGTGGCGGTGGGTTGGAATTAGGATTTTTTACCTTTGAATGGGGTGGATTATACACGTGAGTTTTAGATACATGCCGAAAATTACGGTGAATGTCAAATTTTCTATCTTTGGAGTGGATTATATCACGTGAATTGACATGCATAATAGTGTGACTTACAGTGGATGTCGGAATTTTCTATATTTGACCATATCCAGGGGATTTCATGTAACTGGGGTTTACGCGAGAGTTAAATTTTATGGTAGAATGTCACGTGATTTGACACACATAATAGGGTGGATTCATAGTTAAAGTTGAATCTGCCACTGCCAGTTCACATATGGGGTTTAAGAATACAACTAATGACATTTGTATATGTTAAGCCACGTATATTAACGTGGTGGTGGGTTGGAGCACGATTTTCTACCTTTGAATAAAGTGGAGCATACATGTGAGTTTCAGATACATGCCGTAAATTACTGTAAATGGTCATACTTTCTATCTTTGGAGTGGACTACATCACGTGAATTAACATACATAATAGTGTGATTTATAGTGAATTTCGGAATTTTCTATATTTGGCCATACCACGCGAGATTTCATATAACCGGGATTTACGTGAGAGTCAAATTTTATAGTGCAAAGTTTCACGTGATTTAGTCACATAATAGTGTGGATACTTAGTTATAGTTGGATCTTGGATCTGCATGTTCACATATGGTGTCTAAGAATACAACTAATGACATTTGCATATGTTAAGCCAAGTTTGTTAACATGGTGGTGGGTTGGAGCAGGATTTTCTACCTTTGAATGAAGTGGATCATAGACGTGAGTTTCAGATACATGTCTTAAATTAAGGTGAATGTCAAATTTTCTACCTTTGGAGTAAACTATATCACGTGAATTAACATACATAATAGTGTGATTTACAGTGGATGTCTGAATTTTCTATATTTGACCATATCACATGAGATTTCATGTAACAGGGATTTATGCGAGAGTCAAATTATATAATGTAGAGTGTCGCGTGATTTGACACACATAATAAGGTGGATTCACAATTATAGTTGAATATGCATGTTCACACCCGGTGTTTAAGAATACAACTAATGATATTTGCATATGTTAAGCTATGTACATTAACGTGGTGGTGGGTTGGAGCAGGATTTTCTACCTTTGGATGAAATAGATCATAACACGTGAGATCGGATATATACATGTTGTAAATTACGGTAAAAGTATTATTTTTCTATGTTTTGAATGGATTGTATCACGTGCGTTAACATAAATAATACCGTGAATTGCGGTGGGTTTCAAAATTTTCTATATTTAACCAAGTTAGTGAAATATCATATAAATCGTGATTTACGGTGAGAGTTAAATTTTACAGTGTAGACTGTAGAGTGTCACGTGATTTGGCATACATAATAGAGTGGATTCACAGTTATAGACTATAATTGGACTAGCAAATTCACATATAGTGTTTAAGGATACAACTAATGACACGTGATGACGTGAATCTGTCAATTCATGTATATAAGGTGGTGGTATGTTAGAGTTTGGATTCTCTATCTTTCGATGAAGTGGATCATAACATGTGAGTTCACATATCATGTAATTTAACATACATATATAATACTGTTAATTAAGATAGCTGTCAGATTTCTTTTATATATGACCATATCACATGAGATCTCATATTATCGTGATTTATGGTGAGACTCAAATTTATAGTGTATATATACGATGTCATGTGAATTCACCATTCACCGTGGTGAATTCACGTATAAACGTGGTGTTAGGGTGAAAGTCAAGTTTTTCAATGTGTATCAATTCACTTGTTATATTAATTTCCTTAAACTCCTCGATCATTCTCTATCTATTTCCCGAACTTTTATTTAATTTGTTTTGAAATATTTAATATAGTGTATTATGCTTAAGTTTTCAAGTCGTATCCCTCTTGTAGAAAATATTGACAATTAGATATGCACTTTCACATATGGTGGACCATATCACGTTAGTTCTGGCACTGGACTATATCACGTGAGTTAACATAGATAGTATCATGATTTACCATAGATGCAAGGACAAAGAGAACAAGAGTTAGCTTAAGTGGTAAGAGCACTCTTATTCCAACCATGAAGTTAGGGGTTTGATTCCCATCCACGACATAATGCACTCATTTGAACCAAAAAAAAAATAGATGCAGGGACAAAGCCAAGATCTCAAATTAAAGCAAAATTTTAAATAACAATCGTAATATCATTTTTATTTGTAATTTATGTTTGCATATTCACTATTTACCGATTACTTTTTCATACACATACACAACAATAAACATAACCATTTCAGAATGTTATTTTATAATATACTCCTATCTACTATGAGTAAATTTTTATTGTATTTAAGTGCTTATATTTTGCAAATATTGTACCATTATTATAAATTTATAAATAATCATAATTATAGAAAAGATGCTATTGAATATCTATAACCAAAATTGATGGATATCACGATATACTTCTTAAAAATCTTAAAAGGCTTAGTTATGGAAGAAAATAAAAATTATAGGATTGTAGCTAATACAAAGAATGAGAAAAATAAAATATATTATTGCTTGTTATAAAATTCGAACTTACAACACCCGAGCATTATACATACTCTCACGTGAACTCGCACACATATATATACAATAACATATAGTACACAGAACATAATAAATTCATGTATATAACATGGTGTTACAGTGAAAGTTTTTTTTTTTTTTTTAATGTGGATCAATTCACGCGTTATTCTTCATTAATAGTTGGCCTTGTTCATTCACATATACCCCGTCTGTCCCAATCAATAATTCACATTTATTTTATTTTTTCTAAAAAAATAAAGCAAATATAAACTATTCATAGGGAGAGGAAATCATTTTTAAAGACCAGGGATAACAATGGATCCTGGATCCAGCTCATATCCGTAAGACCCGACCCCGATGCACCGGATCTGGATTATATTTTTTCATACCCGTTGGATCTGGGTCGGATCTGGATCCACTACTTTTAAAACGGATCTGGATCTGGATCCTCTTACGCAGACCCTGAAGGATCTAGATCCGACCCTAAACCCGTTTTCATAGCAAAAACTTGAAGTTTTACGTCTTAGTTATCTTGTTTCTTGATTTGTGTTTCGATTACTTATTCATACAGTAATAATTACTACTTGTAATATTTGATTGAACATAATTGGCACGCTACAAGCTATTTTTCCATTTTATTGTATTTCGGAAAATGGATATCAATAGTGTTATGAGTTATGACTCATGAGTTTTTGTTATAATGTGAAGCTAGAAACTTGGACCCGTTACGGACCCGGATCTGACCCGGATCCGTTGGGTCCGGATCTGGATCTCATATATTTGGACCGTTGGATCTGGATCCAGAGTATGCAAAGCGGATCTGGATCTGGATCCTACTGAATCCGGTCTAGATCCGACCCGTTGCCATCCTTATTAAAGACACGACTAACACCACAACTGAAAATGATATATATAAATATATTAAGCTACATTAAACTTGTGCAAATTATAAGATCTATTATTTTGCATAATACATATTATGTCTTATGAGAATGTCAAGCTTGAAGTTTAGAAGACATGGACTCGGGCTATAAATATCGTACATCTATACAATATTATTAAAAGGCTAACTTAAAGTGTCAAGTAGATAATGTCACTAGCATTAACAAAAAGTCACGTCACTTATTGCACATGACATGGTGCCACATAATATTTTTTTATTTAAAAATAAAAGAAAAAAATTTCTAAAACATTAAATGTGAATAACATAACAATTAACAAACATTAAACTTTGGTCTTTTTAATTTCTAGATAAATTAAATAACAAATAAAAATCAAAATTTCTAATAAATTTAAAATATCGATATTTATTGTTAGAATATTTTAAGCAACGAATAAATATCATATAATTCTAATTTAAACGCCGTTTATAAAAATAAAAAATTTTAAATTTTAAATTTTAAGGGCAAATAATAACATAGTTAACATTAAATATTAGCTTTTTTTAAAAACTATAATATGTTAAACTTCAATTAAAAATTTACAGTCTCTAATTTTATAACTTGTTAAGAATAAAAAATAATGCTCAAAAGTAATAAAACTATACTATATATCTATAAATCTAAAAAACCTTATTAAAAGAGTAAACTAAATAGCAAACTAATAGCAAAAAATAATTGTGACATGGCAAAACTTTATTGTGACACAACACTAAACTAAGGGCAAAATTTATTGAATTAACTTTTCATATACACATAAAATATATATACTAAAATGTTTTACAAGAACGTCATAATTATCATCATTATTTTTAAATTAATTGTTCATATTAAATATTTGATGAGTTAACAAATCTTAAAAGTGTGTTACCCCTGCAAATTCACATTGTATAGTTAGATTTCAAAGTATTAAGTTAGAATTTTTAAAGTTTATAGACAACAAGACAAGTAATGAAAATGACGAGTAAAAAATGCACTACGATAATAAACTCGCTACAACATTATATAAAAAGAAAAAGACTAAACACATCACTTACTCATATGTCTTTTAAAATTCATCTCCAAATATTAGGGATCATATGCTTACGAATAAATTAAAAAAATATATAAAATATTAGTTGCAAGCGCACAAAATAAATTAACAGAAACTTTTTAGTTTCCACCCACAACTTTGGTTCTTAATTTAACATAATCTATTTAACCTCTACTTCTTTTATTTAATAGTATGTTTTTAATCACCATTATTGTACTTTGTAATTATATTATCATAAATATTATAACTTTTCATTCACAACTTTTCTTCTCCCCCTAACTAAATTGGTGATATTAATGCGATAATTAATTAAAAAAATGATCTTATATAAATATAACACTAATCCTATTTTTTATTTTTATTTAGAAAGTTGGCAGGTAACTCTATATACATAAAGAAATAAGTGAATTGTTTCGCTCTTTATCGTTTTCATATGTTGAATTTTTAGTTAGAATAAGAATCTAATTTAATTATTATTTTTTGTTTGTATTCAAATTGATGGGTGTGACATACTTACATATCAATAGCATTACATGAAATCGGAAAATAATGGTAATGGATATATTCTTTCCACTTTTCTTTTGATTTGAATATTAAGAAGACAACAAAACACATTTTTGTATAATATTGTTTAACAGATGAAGTATTCGGCCTAATGATGAGCCAATAGTTGTTCAAGTTGTACCTTTCAAATTCTTGGTTCCGCAATTTACTATTGTATTAACTACAATATTATGGGGTTTTGAAAAGACAGTTATGTCATAAGATTTATAATCGTGTGTTTTATGTTATTTTCATAATTGATGAAATTTTAATATCTAATTTGTGATGGTGCTTCATTTTTGTAGATCCTTACTTGACAATAATATTGTTTTGTGTAATGTAATCATATAAATACCTATATAACTAATTTATTTTAGTTTGCATCGAGTTACTTTAGTTTTGGAAGGCGTATCTACTATATAGCATTTTAAATTCTGAGAAACCGTGTTAAAAAAGACTAATTGACTTTATACAACCATTAAAACACGAAAATCGTAAGTTGAGTTAATTGTAGTATGTTATTGTATTAAAGTACTAAAATATGACACTAGAAACAGAACATCCCGTGAATTTCACGGGTTACAAAACTAGTTATTACTTTAAAGATACTTGAACTTGGATATCCTAAGAATTTTACCAAAGTTTAACCACTAAACTTCACCCTTACAGACACGACAATTAGTTTATTTGTAAGGAATCATGGTAATTATTGAGCGCTAAAATAAATCAGTAAGTCTCCCTTACAACGGATATCTTCCAACGGGCCAAGTTTTCCAACTTGTTAGATAAGACAAAGCTTAGGGAATCTCACAAGGCTTGTCTTTTCCTACCCAAATGAGTAATATTTAACCCATCACAAGTTTGTGACAGATATACCCGACACAAATGAGAATTTGTGAAAATAATTAATTAACTAAAAAAAGTTTTAGCATTGCATGTGAGGTGTAATGAAATTGAATATATACAGTTAACGTGTGTGTGTCATGCTAATCGATAGTTTCTCATTTGTGTGATTGTCTAGTGCAGTCTAAACCAAGGCAAAATGATGAGAAAAGTATCCATCAGTTTTGTGTTTTCACAACAATCATGAATCCCATCAATTCATCCCTAATTTGTATTTTCACATTCCTAGCCAACACGACAAGGACATAATTAACCTTGCACAAGTTGTCTCGTCACGAGCAGCAGGACAAAGCGTGCACAATTCCCGAAAATGGTCAATCCAACGGCAGCTCAAGCAACTCTCGAATCCCTTCACAGACCTGCAGAAAATTAGTTGAACCATAATCAGACTACAACTCTACAAGTCACCATATGATTCATTGCCTTGGGTGGGTTTACTTGACTAAACAAGTTTTTAAGGATAAAAGGTTTGACATACCAGCTTAATATGGGCTTTGATCGATGCAATTTGACGAGTACGCTCCTCTATTTGTCTACAAAAGAAGCAATCACAAGTTCACTAAGTTTAAATGCAAAGTCATAAAATGTACAAGCAAAATCATGGGTTAACTTCTGACGAATCTAGCGTAGAGGAAAAAAAAGTTGATGAATTAACCGTTGAGGATGCCTTGGCACATTTAAGATACCAGAGGTGAATAAATAGTGAACTCAAAACAATAGTACAATTGCAGCCGAAACTCCAGGCTAATGAGGATAATGACCATTATGGATGTTCATAAATAGGGAATGATTTAATCTTGATGGCCGCAATACGAACCGCAACTATAAAATTGCCTTCCATTAACACCAAGGGAATCCTATGACAGACAACGTGTCTATAGAATTTAGAGCCTTAAAGCTCATTCAATCAATTTCACATTTCATAAAAACTTATAGGAGTCACTATATTCTAATAAGACACAAATTCTCATTTTTGACGGGATAAATCCGTCACAAGCTTGTGACGTGAGACAAACCTGCAAGTGGAAAGGCAAGTGGAGGGGTTGTGAGAGGTCACAAGCTTGTGACCGTCACAAGCAAGACGGACTCCTAATAAGATACACCACACTTACGTTTGTCTTTCCTTTCCATTTCCAAGAAAATAAATAAATTGTGACACTAATGAAGTAAATGAAGAGTTTTACTTGGCTAGCCATTCCTCTTTTGCTGAGATGTAACGTATTGCTTCAGACCAGGTAAACTCAACATGAAAACCGAATCCAACATCAACAAATATATGGCGTGTATCAGGGCTGCAAAAGAATTACGCAAAGATGAAAAATGACTGAATTGGCGTTTACATGATATAACGATGAAAAAAGTTGCATAAAGCCCATGGATAAAAACATAGATGAAGGGCTTGCTAAGGAACGGTTACAAGGAGGGAAACGAAGATCCTACACTTCTGCTTGAGCATAGACTTCAGAGCCAAGATTGACTATTGTCTTGAGGCTACTTACACTATTCTTCTCCAAATTCTGAATGTTCCTTTTCAAATCTGAGCTATGTGCAAGTAAGTTAAAGAGACAAATAACAATGTCCTTAGATGACAACTTTCACCTCTAATCTCTCCTAATATACGGTAATGACATAGATGTCAAATTTGACATCTTTAGTTTATTAAGAAAGTAAAACAAATATTTTTATATCACGGAGCATATCGTAAAATTAATCGGTGAAAATGGATAACGTTTGACCAAACAAGACAAATGATGACACTACAAACAAAATGGAGGGAGTAGACGAGTATTACATATTTACATAGCATGCTTAGTTCAAATTTGTCCAACAGACTTGAGCATCAAAAAAATTGACAGCCATATGACGATCAGGATAAGATACAAGTTTTGACACGAAATAACCATACTTAGATGGCAATCACTCACAAGACTCACAAGAAAAACTTAAAAAATTCCGAAAGAAAAGTGAAAAAGGATACAATGTCTTTTGTTGTTCAAAAACCTTGTCCCTGCAATCAAATCAGCTAAACAATAAACTATCTGTGACACTCACGAGTCACGATTACACACGACTACAGTATGGCTACATCTTCTAATGTTCAACATTACCTCTCAAAAATCTCTTTTGGCTTCATGTACCCAAACATGAGAAAGCTAAACAATTTCACAGGCAACTTGATAGAATGTACGACAGCAGTGAAGCTTCACAACCATACATGCACATGATATATCTTAAAAAAAATTCATAGCGTACTACTACTATTCCAACTACATTCCATAGCCTTACCCTCTTATACAGAGCCATTCGGTCCCAACCACCTATTTATATAAGTAATCTCGAGAGGAAACGGTACAGAAATGAACGATTTCAGCATAGAACGCATAAATGTAGTGGGCATTTTACAGCCAATCATGTGTTTCTCTTCATACTTTTCTATCTCTTACAATTACCATTGATAGTACAACAACATTATAGAAATTTGTACAATTAAAGCAACACTGATTATTATTTGAGAGGGACTGATGATAAATTTATGGTGAAATCTCTTGCATGTTATTTTTTTATTCCATATTTTCTCTTTATTAATTTGTCCGTTTCTGTTGTCCGTTCCAATTAGTATTTATCTTTGTTTCAAAATACCCCTCACCAAAAAGTCAATTAGGACGGAGGTAGTATGTCACACAATATCTTACAGTGAGACGGCATCAAGTGAGGCATACTCTATAAGCAAATACGAAGTATTATCTAATCCTCAGTCCTCACCACTCGAGTTCACCGTTCCCAACACGGTAGCATGAGTCGTCACCAGAAAAACACAGGCACGCATAATTAACACAGTTACGAGTAACTCAAAATCAAAATTAACCTTTGTTGCAAGTATGAACAAAGCTGGAAAATAATGGAAGGCAATGAATTAAATTGAATCGAAATAATAAATACTGTAATAGAGGGAGAGTACCTCTCAGCAATGGTTAAAAGAAGCTTAGGTTTCAAGTGACGGTCAATAAATTCCTCGAATTTTTGGACCTTTTCTTGTCTACGTTTATCCATCAATGTCATTCCTATTCAATTCACCCGAATTGTAAATGCGAAAGGGAGAAAATTGAACGATAAATTGAAATGCAAATATGCAATATTAAACCCTACCTCGCTAATATTTAGGTTAATTCAACTATTAGAACCAAATTTGTGTGATTTAGAGCCAAAACAGATGAAAAAATCTTGCAAATTTACGAAAACAATTAACATATAAGATTAAAACTCCTTATTGTTGATGCAAACCCAATTTTCGACCCAATCAAACCCCAACTTCGAAAATTTTCGAACTTCCTATTGCTAGGGTTCCAAATATTCGAAAATTTCTCCAAATTGGAATAACTAACAATGGAAATTGTAATAGGAAGGAGAAATCAAAGATTAGAAACAAATGTGTGTGATTTAGAGTGTGCGTGAGCAATCGAGATTGAAAAACAGTGGAGATATTGGTTTAAAATTGGTCGTTTTTACTGCTGCAATTGTGTTTTTTTTTTCTGTTTCGGGCTAAAGGAAGAAGAAGCAAGACAAGAGAGAGGAGTACCTGAGGAAACGTGAGGCGGTGGCCGCGGTGGCTGAAGGTGGCCGAGAGCAGCCGCGAGTGGATCAGAGGAGGAGGCCGCGTGGGAGAGAAGCTGCCGAGGGGAGCGGTGCTATGGACAGAACTACAGAAGACACGGGACAGTGCCACTGGAGTTGGGTTCGTATCGCTGAGGAAAAAAAATCAAATACGAAATTTTTTCCGAATTTGAAAATAAAAATCCGAATATATAATATCCGATTCGGTTTTTCCGAATAAACTGATTCGGATGTGTATTGTGAATTTCTTAAAAGTGTATATCCGAATCCAATCCGAATTTTAGTAAATAAATAAACAAAAAAAACTGGTCGTAGGTCTTGTCAATATCCAATCTTGGTAATCTTAGTGATATAATTGTTCTTATAGATTTTACGTGTTTGTAATTTGTTTCTTGATATTTTCGTGTAGAACTAACTGAGCGTTCACAAGTTTGATAAATTTTTACGATGATAAATTTTCATGGAGTGAGAGATTTGTTAAGTAAAAATAATTGGGAAAAACAATTTTTATAGTGTTAGAGAAACCAAATATAAGGAAAAACGTGATAAGAAGAATTATATACTCCCTCCGAGTCGGAGTGTTGGTTCATGTTTCCCTTTTGATGCGAGTTTAGTGATGGTTTCTCTTTTCCTTTTTGGTAACTTTTGTGTGGTCAAAAATCAATTTAATGTGGGGTATGGTGTTTTGTGGTCTAAAATCATTTTCTTATTTTTTGTGTAAAAAACAAAGGGAATCAACCCTCTGACTCGGAGGAAGTATAACTCATCAAATGGAGATTTACCAAAAAGCGAATTAAGATGAGTGGATCAGATCTGGTTTCCGAAATATGGATATCCAGATATTCGGATTCCGGATTTTTGGATATCCGAAATATTCAGATCGGATCTGGATCCCCAAAATTCAAAATTTTAAAACTGAATATCCGATCCAATTTTGAAATTTAGATTGAATATCCGGTTTTGCTCAGACCTATCACCTATGGGGTTGGGACCTTTGAGTTAACTTAAGTCCATAACTTATTTTCCCCTGCTTCCATGAGAAGGGTGGGCAATTGAAAAGTTATTGAAAAAATTTCATGATTAAGTAATATACGTACATGAAAGAGCAATTACGTTTTCTAAAGTTGGGTCAAATATGCTTTACGAGTTTTGCAAGGTACAAACTACTATATTCAGTCTGAAATTAAAATATTTCTGCTCATTGTTCGGAGTGGAGAAAGAGTGAACACGACTCCTTTCTCCCCATTTTGCCATCTGAATTAAAGCAACTCGAGCGTTTTAAGTTTTCAGGTCGGATATAAGGGGGCAACTAACGTCCTACCAATATAGCTAAGTCCCAAACACATTCTAAAAGACGAAAGAACAAAACCCTAAAGTTATGGGCTTAAGTTAACTCAAAGGTTTCATATCTTTGTCGATCCTACTACAGACCTTTAATGTGTTTTTTATCTTAATACTTTACTTTGATGGATATCACAGCAACAATGTCTCACGTAACTCTTATGATGTTTATAGTGTTCAAGACCTTATTTTGACCTTCAACTTAGAAATTAAGTTAAAAAGTGTGTTATTATTACAGATTTATAATCAATTTGATAAATTCATCTTCATCCACCGTTTTTATCAAGAATAACAAGGTTAGTAATTGTTCTCCGTTGAATAAGCTGTCAGATATCAGTAAATCTAACACAACGGTGACAGTGCAAAAGGAAACTAGATCGTAATAAGAAAACACAAACTTGTATATTACATACACGTTACTAAAAAAAACAACGATATTATCCTAAAGCCCAGCTTAACGATAAAGCTCGATTTAGATATTTTAACACTGGATTTTTCACAAATAGAACAACATCACAACAATTAAAACCACAATCCAACATATACATCAATTGAATACGTAATTGATGTTTTTTATCTGGATAAAAATGTTTCTCGACAATTAAGTGGGTTAGAGGATGACATTGTTAGTTGTTGAGGGAGCTTCGAGTCACGGGCAACAGAAAGGTGATTACGATGGACGACCAAAGTTACAAATTGCTGAACTTTCACCCAGAAATATCAAATTCTTTCCCGATCTCTTTAATAACAGAGAATTGAGTTGAAAAATGAATCTTCTGTTCACTTTCAAATTGCTGATGCATGGAGTAAATTTGCAACTCTTTACAATTACAATCATATATTTATCCGACAATTAATTATCAAAAAAATCAACCATATTCCAAATCTACAAACACCGTCATAACAATTAAGCATCACCCAATCTGTCGTCACCGATTCACCATGACCCAAAAACCCGACATTTCCACATTGACTTGATTCTACATTTCGAATGGACTTCACAACACCAAATGCATCAACAAATGGTGTAGAATTGTAGATATTAAACATGAAACTAAAAAATATCTTAGTCTTCTAATCGTACCTGAAATTCAAGCTAAACAAATTTGATCAGCTTGATTTCCTTCTATTTACTCCTTTAATCCAACCCCTGCATTTAAATACAAACGTACAACCCATCCCCCGTCAGCACAGTATAAACAAACACTGCTCTTCTTCATCATCATCGGCGGTTCCGGTTCTTCATCCTCTTTCTCTCTCTTGTTTTCCGTCCGCATTATTCAGGTAATCTCTGTAACTTTCTCTCTCTATCTCTCGTTAATTTTCAATTTTACGATTCTCCATTATTTCAAGTAATTGAATTATTATTGTTATGTAATTTTTTGTCAATTTTTTTTTTCGTTTCCGTGAATTTGTTTTATTTTATCATTTTTGAATTTGAGGTGAGTGAAGTGATGTTTGCTATGAAATTCGATTTTGAGTGATTTTATCTTCTATATCGATTGTTAATCGTCGGTTAAACGATTTTTTATTAGTTCATGCAATTGAATTGTGATTATCAGGTAAAATTGTTGTCAATTTTGTGTGTGATTTTTTTCCGTATATGTTATTCGTTTTCGTGAATGTGCTTGATTCTTATCGGTTTTGAATTTGATTCGAGTGAAGTGATCTCTGCTAGGAATTTGATTCAAGCGATTCCTCCTCTCTATCTATTGTTAATCTTCGTTAATCGCTGATTTAATGATTTTTATTAGTTCATGTAATTGAATTATGATCGCATGTTTTTTTTTTCGTATATGTTTCTCGGTTTTCATGAATTTGCTTGTTTTTTTTTTTCGTTTTTGAATTTGACTTATGTGACTGTGAAGTGAGCTTTGCTCGGAACTTCCATTTTGCGCGATTTCTCCTTTTTATCTTTTGTTAATCTTCGGTAATTTTCAATTTAACGATTGTTTATTACTTTAGGTAATTGAATTATGATTGTCATGTAATTTGTTGTATTTTTTTTAATCTTATATGTTAATTGTTTTCGTGAATTTGCATGGTTTTTTCATCGGTTTTGGATTTGAGTTGAGTGAAGTGATTTTTGCTAGGAAATTTGATTTTGAGTGATTTGCTCGCCTTTTGTCTCCTGTTAACCTTCGTTAACTGTCGATTTAACGATTTGTCGATTTTTCAATACATCATGTAACTGAATTATGATTATCATGTAACTTTTTTTAAAATCTTACCATGTTATTCATGAATTTGCTTAATTTTGACTGGTTTTGAATTTAAGTTGAGTGAAGTGATCTTTGCTAGGAAATTCAAGTTTGAGTGATTTTGTCTCCTCTATCTTATGATAATCTTCCTTAATTGTTGATTTAGTTATTTTTCGTCACAACAACAAGTCTTAGTCCCAACACGATTTTTCTCTGATTAATTCTTATCTCTAACTTGTTTCCATGAATTTGCTTGAGATTGATTGTCATTCTATTCTATTGAGTTAAGTGATCTCAGATAGGACAAGCGGCTTGATTAATGGATGGCCCATGGAGAGGGGAGAAGTTAGAGAAAGCGAGAATAAATGTTGTAGCATTTAAGGTTTTGTGATAAAAATCAAGGTCCTTAGATAGGACTGATTTTGTTTGTTACCTGTGTGAATGATGATTTATAGGTATAATGTTGAAGCTTGATTAAATGTTGTTGCATTGGGCTTAAATTATTCATAAGTAACTTTGGACTTTTTGGCTGGTAATCCGCGGGGGACAACCAAGAAAGGTGTTTATGATACTTAGGATATTCTTTTGTAGGATATTCTTATATAGGATTTCTTTTATTGTAGAGACGCGGTCTACGGAGAGTTTTTTTGTAATGATATTTCTAATGTAGGTAGCTGTCTATGATCTCCGAAAGTGGTGCTATCTTGATATGGAAAATTCTTATACCAAAATAATGTCGGTAATGCCAAATACACTCGATAGTAATCATGTTACTCTGTAAGTATAGCTTTCTAGCTATTGTAGTTAAGCAATGCTAAGCATATTCGAAGAGATGAAGACAGAATTGGACATTTTTGCTTAAAAAGAACGGATATATGGATATCTTCTAAATCCAGGATAGTTTAGAAACGTTTGTTTGGTGTTTATTTCTTTTGCACACATTAGCTGATCTGTGATTGCAATAGCGTATAGACCTGACTATTCCGTAAAGCAGTTCTATAAAAAATGAGTATATAATATATTAGTATCATGGTGTTAGTTTGTTGGATATGGGTGACATGACAAATTAGGTAGCCATGATAGTTTCGGTTTTCAGGATCCTGAAAAGTGGAGAATAGGAGTGGATATAGTGTTGTTGGCTCAAAGTAGAGGAGTTGAAACATATGATACTACTCAACGGAGACATTTAACAGCTGGTTGCCTATGTCTTTATGGCTATATTTAGTCAATAATCTTGGAAGCATACTTAGCACAATGATTCATCAAACTGTGTGCACTTCTTATATACTAAAGTAGCAGTCGGGCCACGTACTATGCTATGCAATTTTCATTATATGTTATATGGAAACAATCTCTCTGGATAGAGTCGTGTACATCATTCGGGATCTTGAAACTTTAAATGAGAAGTGACATTGATTGATTCCATAAGACCTGAAACTGATTTAGAACGGAGTAGGGAGTGAGTAGACTGACTGAATAACAGCAAAGAGTACTAATGAAAAGTTTCTATGATTAAAAAGTAGTCTAGTTTTGAAATCAATTTTGTATGAACTCTAAGAAAGCGATTGTGATTAGCTTTACCTAGTCCATGAGCTGATTTTGCCTTAAGAAATTGTCAACGGAGGTGATTTACTTAATAGTGGAAAGTGATTAAGTGTCGTGTGGAAATTAGTTTTGTATGGTGAGCAAGCTTATGGCATGTGATAATTTTGCAATGCTTACTGTAGTATGCTAAATTCTGTCTTTGAAATAGCATATTACTCATTAGAAAATTTGGATTTTGTGTTTATTGTTTGAGTATGGGGAAATTATAGTTTAATTTCTTTTTCGGATGGTTTTGAAGGCACATTACGTCGTTCATCAGCTCGGAGATTGAAGAACCGATGGTAATTATGCTATGCTCTTATTTTCTTTTTCATTATCCTGTTCAATAATTAGTTCTCTATTTTTATTTCTTATTTTCTTTATTATTATTTTTTTCCGTTCAGCATCAGCTATCGAATAAGTTGCAAACAAGTTTCATTTACCTATTAATTGGCAAAGATTTGCATCTCATACTCCCTCCGAGTCGGAGTAATGGTTCTTACTTCCTTTTTGGTGCGAGTTTAGTGATGGTTCCTCTTTCCATTTTTAGTAACTTTTTTGTGGTCCAAAATCAATTCAGTGTGGGGTAGGGTGTTTTGTGTGGTTTAGAATCATTTCCTTATTTTTTGTGCATAAAGTAAAGGAACCATTACTATGACTCGGAGGGAGTATTTTGTTTGGGTGTACATGGAAGGTCTCTTATATTGAAGTTTTTGCTTAAATGGGGTTGAAACCCAAACTAATTAACAAAATAGTGTCGGTTTCAAACTATTTATCAAAAGTGGGTCCACGTCATCATCTCTAGCTTTTTTTTTATAATAAATTTAAAACTAGCCGCTGTCCCAGAGTACGACAAGTTATGTGTCCCAAATTTCATAACACAAGTGGAAAGTTACTTGTGCCATATTAACACTTGTCAAGCTAATTTCTCTTGCAATATTAGTCTGCTTGTCGAGCTGCTTCCGTCTTCTCTGTTCTCCTTACTACGAGCATCAAATAACGAAATACCGCTACCATTCTCTTCTTCTCACTCCCCTGATCATATTCACATCTTTGTTTGAGTTATTAGCTCTATGATTTGCGCAAACAATGACCCGCAATATCGCCGTTCACGAACGATTTCGGTTTCGCAACAATCCATTTATATATTATCTTAATGATGATTGTTTGTATCTTATGAACTCTTTTTGTATGAAACTGAATTCTGGATTGATTTATAATCATGAGTTGATAAAACTTGTGAGTAGTTTGGTAATGATGTGCTTAATGGAAGTGAAATACAAGCTATATTAGCTAGAAGTATTCCTGTAACAATTGTGCAATGCATATATACAGCGAGAACTACATTACCAATGACCTTGCTAAAGTTGGATGAGGCAACTAGGTGCTGTAACAATTGGTTTTTGTTGTTTTGATACGGCTGCTTCTGAGCTCAATTCTATAATCGGAATTCGGAAGTTAATATCATGGTTTCTACTTTTAAAAGTGTTTGATATATGTTTTTAGTTGTGAAGTTTTCTCATGTTTTATATGTTAAATGGTGTCTAGGTTCTCTAGATGTGCGAAGTATTATAAGTAATATAGAGGATTTAATAGAGGGTTTGCTAACTTTGAGAGTCTGATCTGAAATATCGTCGTTTACCACAATGAACTGTTGCAAAAACGAAATCGTTAATGGGAGGCGATATTGCGGGTTATTTTTTTGGCAAAACCATTGAGATAATAACTCAAACAAAGATGTGTATATGATAAGGAAATGGAGAAGAGGAGAATGGTGGGGTTATTTCGTTATTCGATGGTCGGAGTAAGGAGAACAAGACGACGAAAACAGCTTGTCAAGTAGTTGAACATGGTAAGCAACCTCTCGTCTTCCCACACAGCGAGAAGGTAAGACAACTATGGATCATCTTCTACCTATGCTATGAAATTTGGGACGCATAACTTGGTGCTGTCCAGTCCGGGACAACGACTAGTTATAAATTTATTTAAAAAAAGAATCACAAATGGTGACATGGACCCATTTTTGGTAAATAGTTTGAAACCGACACTATTTTTTTAAGTAGTTTGGGTTTCAACACCATTTAAGCAAAAACTTCTCTTATATTTGTTTACTTTGGGCACGATATGTGATGACAGAAGGGTTTTTTGGGATGGGTCTTGGGTTGTTAGATCCATAGGTTGATTACTAACTGGTGCTGAGTCTTAATGGCAAGGATAAATGATGGAGTGTAGAAGATTAAATCTAGGTCTAGACTCTAACGTACATTTTAGGATATAAATCTCTAGTAGAGGCAAAAGGAAAGAAATCTAAAAGATTTCAGACTATTTAAACATGCATGGGATGGGGGAAAAACATGTGAAGAGGATTTAAAAGGGATTCTCTAGTCTGTCTTCTCAAATTTCCTTTGAAACTTATCAAACGGCAACAACAAAATTACATTAGTTCCTCAAGGAATAGAGGGAGGGGTTGGATGTACGCATACTTCTTTCCTTTTGCCTCTACTAGAGATTTATATCCTAAAACGTACGTGAGAGTCTAGACTTAGATTTAATCATCTGCGCTACATCATTTATCCTTGCCATTAAGACTTAGCACGAGTTAGTAATCTTCCCATGGATCTAACAACCGATGACCTTCCTCCGTTGCTTTATACATTTAGTCGAAGAAATACTCGACGTAGAATTGATCCAAACAGCGATGTCCTCAACCAGATGGCCGCGGTATAGATTCTTTAGCATTTTTTTCTCCGTCAAGTGATTTTCTTTTTGTAGTCTTAGATATTCTTTCCTTATGATTCCATTTTTACAATTATACTGTACCTTTTATTTTATCAGATCTGAAATACGTCATCTTAACAGTAGTTTCTTTGTTGATCTTGTTCAGGAGAAATACCTTGGTTATTAATTATTTAGTGTATGTAAACTTTTTATCCCGTTGGCTCACACTGTTTTTTGTAACGAGAAATTTGTAGTGGTTTTATCATAAATTCCTGCGTGTACATAGTCAATGCTGATCTTATCATCACTTTCTGTAGTTCATGATAGTCCTGCACTCCCGCTATAGGGAATCTTAAAATGTTGTCATTCCCATGTACTCATGGTGTAATTAACTTGGTAAACTATTTTGTATGCAGGCTACCTCAAAGAAGGTCATAACAAAGGAAGAGTGGGAGAAAAAACTCAGTGATGTGAAGATTAGGAAAGAGGATATGAACAAACTAGTGATGAATTTTCTGGTTACTGAAGGGTATGTTGATGCTGCGGAGAAGTTCCGCCAGGAGTCCGGAACTGAACGTATCCTTTGTTTTTCCTGTCACCTTTTTATTTTTACACTTCAAGATGAGGGGATGTATATCCTGTTATTTCCGCTTTGCACCTCTCCTTATTAGTGATTAGCAGATATAGATTTGGCAACAATCACAGATCGAATGGCAGTTAAGAAGGCAGTTCAGTGTGGAAATGTCGAAGATGCTATTGAGAAAGTCAATGATTTGAACCCAGAGGTATGTACTCATTTCAGCAACTATAGGCCCTTCAGATCTGTGATATTACTTCTTTTCTGTTTAATATCGTCCTTTTTTTTTTCTTTTCTTAAACTTGCAGTTTTAGTGTATTGCTGACATGATTGCGTTGTCTCCATATTTTTTTTTGTGTGTGTTTAAAATAAGAGAGGAATTTTTACAGCTACAGAGTGTAGTCGGTTTCAAAGCCGAGGTTCATTCATCTGAACAGGACTCTACTGACCAGAATAAGAAGTATAATTGTATGAGAGTGGGCTGCCGTGTAAAAATTGTGTGTAGTACTACCAGCTGGTGGATAAATTACAAAATTCTTGACAAACCATTTCAGCTTCATTTACTGTATCTCAATTCCGAAGTGCCCTTCTGAATTTTGATTCTATGCTGACATTGTGCATAATCTTACTCTAGTCTTCTTCTGTGTTAACTAGAGGGCCTTTCCCAAACTTCTGTTAAGTAACCAGTGTTTAAATATGTCTCCGCACTCACCAAAATGCGCAAAAGTAATGTGTGCCATTCCTATCTCCTCCGAGGCGCCAAATTTCTTCCATCTGGTCTCCCATAGAATAAGAAACACAGAATTTTCCCTAGTGTCACAGTCTGCTACAGTCTGCTTCCAGTCCGGTTCGGGCCAGGCCAAAGTCTCCCAGCCCACCCAAACCCATTGAAAAATTAAAATAAAAACTAAAAAACCTATCTCGACCAAGCCTGGGCCATACATTACGGAGCCAAGACCCACGCCCCCTTTAATGGTGGGGCACAGGCCACTCTCCAGCCCGCACCAACCCTGCCTGTTGGCCCCCTCTCTTTTGAGCATGGCTTACAAGTATCCTACTTGTACAACCTGAAGGTAAAAAATATAAACTTTACGGAAACGTGATGACCGTCACATTGTCGTTGTCCTCAGCGACACACAAATCTTCAAATCATCTCTTGTAGGACTCCCTCTTTGTGTGGAGGTCATCGTCTTCATCTTTGGGTTTAGACTTTCTTGTGGCTTCAACCTTTTGTTCAAAAAAGGCTGTTCTTAACCATTAGAAGAAGCAGTCAAATCTCCTTGACATAGTGTCTCCTCAGCATCAGGTCTTCCATGTTAATTTTTCGCAATGGGGTGGATGCGGCGGTTCTGGAAAGTCCATGTCTTCGTCATCCCAGAAAGCGAGAAGACACTTCACATGCTGACCTCTTTTCATAGACAAGTGAGTTCTCAAACACTAAGACACGAATCAGGACTTCAGCGCGGCCTCCTAAAGTTTCGAGCCTTCTCATCTAGGTTAGTTGATCCCCGGACACACATCAAATTATGAATCACACTAGGTCACCGAATCAGGACTTCAGCGCTGCCCTCTAAAGTTCTAAGGCCTTCTTCTCGGTGTCTCTGGTTCCTCATTGTCTACCCCACGTGAGGAGGTAAGTGCTCGTTCCTTCCCCAGGCTGTTTAGCAGCAAAGCGAGGTTTCGATACACGCCCCGACGCTATCTTCTTCATGTTATGAAATAAAGCGACAAACTTGCTTCAGACTTTGCACCTAGCTCCATTGCTGACATGCAGAGTGATGCCGCTACATCCAAAGGACCATCGGTCCATCTCCACGATCGTGATCTCTGCCGAGTAGATTTTGTGATAATCGGAAGTCGTCCATGAGCACGGTTCCTAAACCTTCGAAAGTTATAAATGCTTCTCGGCGCTAGCGTTGACATCCTTCAGCTCGCCCTCCTATCCACTCGAGATTGGTACCAAACCCAATCCAATCGATTAGCTTCATTCTAGGTGAGAAAATTGGGTTGCTCCCATGTCTATCATGCCACAAGCTTGCTTCTTGTCGCAACCAAGTCCACGCACATGAGTCTCATTGATCCATTCTCGATGGGATGGGGTTACTCGTCTTTCCCTTTTCCCTTTGCAATGATCCTAAGTAGTGTGAAGTGGGAAGTGAGCCTACTTGAGTCCTTGTCATACTCATGGTGATACCCAAAGAACGCCCCATTTAGGTCTTTAGGTTTTGTGCTCTGGGCCTCTCCTTGATTATTATCATCGAATTGGCTCCAGACTTGTAGGGTTACTAGCCATGTGGTGGGTACTTTGCCCAGGAAGCACGCAGGCACGCTAATGATTCGCTTGTTCGTTGTGTACGCTACCAAGCCACCCGCCTTGGAAGAGGAGTCCGCCTATTGCGCTGGAAACAAGGAAACAAGACTTATTTGTTTGGGGCACTCCCGTTCAAGCATTTACTCGTTCAAACGATCTATTCTATATCATGACTTCCTTGTGGGGTGGGACTCGCTCCGACTGTTCACAATTGAAATTGAACTTGAACTTGTCGAACTCCATCCCTTGATAGGCACCATGCACTATCATATCCGATGGCACTGTCCTCGAAGTCGGCTCTCGCCCCACATGGTAATCTACAAGTTGCTCCGCTTCTCATGCCTTTGCCTAATCTCATCAATTCTATTCAATACTCCCTGTTGTGGCCAGTCACAATTTTTGTTAGAATTTGGGCAACGAAAGTATCATGGACCTAGAAGTTACCAACATATATATGTATATGAATTGGCGTAATACACTTTTGTAATTGTGGGGAAGTAAGAGTAATGATGTCATATGGTGAGACCTTTAGCTCTTAATGAGAGCTTAAGATTACACATAAGCCTACTCATACTTATGTGATTTTAAACTTCCCTTGGCTAGCTATTAATGTATATGCTATCTATAACTCCCTCTTATTTTAACTACATTTAACATGTAGTATAATAACACAAACTTAATGTAACTTAAAGAAGTTAAGTTGCACAATTAATTGTCAAATTCCAACGCTCCCCTTTGACACTTACTAGCAACTTCCGTTAGCTATTAATGTATATGCTATCTATAACTCCCTCGTAGTTTAATGCCATTTAACATGTAGTATAATAATAACATAAACTTAATGTAACTTAAAGAAGTTAAGTTACATAATTAAGTGTCAAATTCCAACGATTTTGAACACTTTGTCCGCCTATGTCATGTTCATATTGGAGATCTAATTCAAGTCGAGAATTCCTTCACACACTCTCGGATGGAGTTTATGCTTCACACTCTTCAACTTCCCCACTCCCCCAGCAACAAAATCAACAAAATCGTCGTTCGTGATCCATGAGAGTCCTATTAAAGTCATCCCATGATGCCACATGCCACGTATCTGGAGCTCATTTACCCACTGACTAGGAAAGTAAAGTACTCTTCAAGGTCATAGATGAAGTTAATGACCTCCTTTGAATATGACTTCCTTTACATACCTCCACCTAACGTAAGTTCGAGGTTGAGGCGATTTTTACCTACACTCCACGTACCCATCCGTCTTCGTCTCGAGTCTCATTACCGACTCGTCCATTTTTTGAAGAGCACGATTTGACGTACCATGCCGTGGAGGAATGATACTTTTTCATATAACAACACCTCCAAGGACTCTACGTGGTCGTCGATAATCAAGTTTACTATTTTCTCGATCACTAGTGAACAAATGTGTCTTAGATATAACACCAAATATCATGGCCAGGGTTAGATCGTTTGCCGGATCGTGAAGCTTACCCTTGCCCCTTCTCCACGCAAGAGTGCAAGCTTTAGTGGCCAAGTAATAGTGTCTAGTGAGAGATCGCTCAGACGCTCACTAGTACTCTATCACGAGTTTTGGGACAATGCATCCGAATCATAGTCACGGTTATCAATGTTTGATGCACGAAAGCAACGAAGCAAAGTAGATGTAGCCTGATATTGAAAGCAAAGTAAAAAAGCATTAACAAAGTTTAGCATAGGATGATTAACACAGTAACACTCCCTAAAGAGGCTTATTTGATTGTTTCGCTCCAGTGGGAGGAGGAGGAGTCGAAGAGCTGAGGATACATTGACTCTAGATGGGAGAGATACATTTCATCCGGGGCTTTAAAACTTTGCAAAATTAAATAGCATCGAAGGTCGAGACATATTGGAATGGGGTATGACTTAGAATATCCTACACATAATTATCACAACTTAATTTACAAAAGTCGTAAATTCTGTGGGTCAAAGTGTGAGGACCGTCACACCTAGGAATGTTACAATGGGATTGTAATGTACTTTAGAGCACCCACAATGAGAGGATGAGTCTTCCTCTTAATACTCTCTTTTTTCTAAGAGGACATCCTCTCTATTGTGAGACATACGTAACATGTCCTATTAGCAAGAGGAAGATGGGTACTTCCTCTAGTTCTAGACGAAAACAAACATTGGACCTAGTGTCCACTAACCAACCATGATTTGTTATGTGTCTAATAATTTATTTATTTATTAAGACTGAATATATTATAACAAAGAATAATAATTTAAGAGGATCCTCTTTAATCCTCTCTCTTGTGGTGAAAAATCAATATATATACTTAAAAGAGGAACTTTTCGAGTGATTTTATTGGCTATTGTTTTAGAGCAATTTCATTGGCTATTACTTTTGTTAAATAAATTAAGTATATAAATAAAAAGATAATTAAATAGTAATAAAACATCAATTGGATAATTATTGTTTTTAAAGTGATTACATTGGTCATTGCTTTGGTTAAATAAATTAAGTATATAAATAAAAAGATAATATAATAGTAATAAAATATCAGTTAGATAATTATTGAATTAGTTAATAAAATAATTGATTTCATTGGTTATTGTTTAGAGCAATTTTATTGGCTATTAATTTGATTAAATAAATTAAGTATATAAATAAAAAGATAATAAAATAGTAATAAAATATCAGTTGGATAATTATTGTTTTTAGAGCGATTACATTGGCTATTACTTTCGTTAAATAAATCAAATATATAAATAAAAAGATAAAAAGATAATTAAATAATAATAAAATATCAATTGGATAATTATTGAATTAGTTAATAAAATAATTTTCATTGGTTATTGTTTAGAGCAATTTCATTGGTTATTACTTTGGTTAAATAAATTAAGTACGTAGTATATAAATAAAAAGATAATTAAATAGTAAGAATATATCAGTTGGATAATTATTGTTTTAGAGCGATTACACCGGATTTACTTTCATTAAATAAACAAGGTATATAAATAAAAAGATAAAAAGATAATTAAATAGTAGTATTAAAATATCAGTTGGATAATTATTGTTTTTAGAGTGATTAGATGCGCTATTACTTTGGTTAAATAAATTAAGTATATAAATAAAAAGATAATTAAATAGTAATAAAATATCAGTTGGATAATTATTGATTAGTTAATAAAATAATTGATAACTAGGAATTTTGGCTACCGTAAAGTTATGGTATAATTTGTTGTTTCCCTTCTCTTATTTAGTTAATAGCATAAATAGATGTATTGATGAATAAAAAATACAAACTACGAAATACGAACACATAAGAATATGGGCTAATGTAAAAAGATTAAGAGTTTAAGAGAATCACGAACTAAAAAATACGAGCACGGAAGAATGCGAGCTATTAACCTAATAATACTGGCTAATATAAAAAGATTACGATCCGAGCTATTAAGTTAAGAATAAGAGCTAATGTAAAAACAATACGAGCTATTAAGATAAGACGAGTTTTAAAATACGAGGACAAATGACAAATGGATACAAGCTAATGAAAAAACAATACGAGTTATTAAGATAAGACGAGTTTCAAAATATGAGCACAAATGAATACGAATATGAGATTAAAAGGATCACGAACTTAAATATACGAGCACATAAGAATACGGCCTATTAAGATGAGAATATGAGCTAATGTAAACAGAATACGAAAACATGAGCTAAT
This sequence comes from Silene conica, assembly GCA_029255685.2. NCBI lineage: Eukaryota > Viridiplantae > Streptophyta > Magnoliopsida > Caryophyllales > Caryophyllaceae > Silene > Silene conica. The sequence goes on from CM055314.2 coordinate 86,125,760, forward strand.
TGAAACACTTCTCGAACTAAAAAAGTAGAATCAGATTTGAAAGACGTCAAGTTTCATGATATAATAAACACTTGAGATTACGAGGTATAATTAAAAGAATACGAGCTACAAATTACGAATACATAAAAAATACGAGCTAATGTAAAATGAATAAGAAATTAAGAGAATCGGGAACTAAAAAATACGTGCACACAAGAACGCGAGCTATTAACGTAAGAATGCGAGCTAATAAAGCTATTAAGCTAAAAATACGAGCTCATGTAAAAAATACGAGCTATTAAAATAAGAATACGAACGTATAAAAGGATCACGAACTTACAAATATGAGAATGTAAGAATACGGGATAATATAAAAAGAATACAAGCTAATGTAAGAAGAATACGAGCTAATAAGAAAATAATACAAGCCTGATACATCTAATGTTTTATTAGCCATAAAAAACAATCATACCTGAATTATTCTTTATATATGACTATTATACTAAGTATTTTTAGAAGATTAACTGTTACAATAATTAGTTTGAAACTACGTCAAGATATTACCCGGGCAACGCCCGGGCATGAAATCTAGTAAGAGAAATTTAAGGAAGAGGATAATAAAAATGAAAAAGGTAAATGAAAGAGAATTTGAGGTGTCATAAAAATAGTGGGAGAGTGAAAAAAATAAGAGGAAGATAACATACTCTCTATTGTGGATGTTCTTAGAGGCTGCTTGAGATGGGGTATAATTATTAGGGGAGTAATAGAGCTCCCCCGTAAGTAATGCATTTCACTCCCTCTTTACACCCTCCACTACCATCCACTACCACCAATCTCGGATGTTCTTAGAGGCTGCTTGAGATGGGGTATAATTATTAGGGGAGTAATAGAGCTTCCCCGTAAGTAATGCATTTCACTCCCTCTTTACACCCTCCACTACCATCCACTACCACCAATCTCCTCCCTTTTCTTCTCATTTTTATCTTTATTACTCTCATCCTGCCGGGCCCCTTATTAGTTAATTCTATTAACTTAATATTATCCGGGGTTACTAGTCATCCTTTCCCCAGTTTCCTAACGAGGGACCCTTACGATTGATATTCTGTTCCTCCCCCTCCTTGAATTTGTATATAGAAAGTATAAAGGATTTAGTGTTCACTCGTTGAGGGAATCTAGGCCGTGTACGTCTGTTGATGTCCACTCCTTCTAAAATTTTAACAGATAATTTGAGCTTCTACTTCTTCCATTGGTTTCTGAATACGATAGAATAAAGCAAACTGGTAACTTAATTGTCTACGCTCCTTTTGTGAGGCAGCAGTTGGGTTGATGCAATCCTAAACACAAATCTTCATTATCGGTAGCCTGGAAATATCCTCGCTTGACTTTCAACATAGGGGTAAATACGTTCATTCGATCCACATAATTAATTTTGTATTCTCTGTACAATCTTATATCCTGTTGTGCCGACTGTGCGTAGTTCTTGTTTCTGTGAATATGTTGAAAGCACGCTTAATGGAATTAATTATTAATCTTGGGATTAGAACGGGAAGTCACCTTGCTGTGAGTCTGTGACCAAAGGATATCTGAGTCTGTAAAAAGGCTATATTTCGGTAATAATAGTATGTAGTGATCGTTTTCGGAGGGCCAACTTAGTGCAAGATATATTGTGAAATACATGGGTGTTTCATATAGCATGCCAGATTGTAAGGATTTAATCTTATATGTTTAACTTTTGTGGGAAAGTGTAATGTTTTTTTTGAAAGGTATTCCACATTAGACAACGTAATCCCAGTGCTTCAAAGGCTCCGTTAAATCGGCTGTTTTTTAGATGACAAAAAAAATGAAAATTGCGATGAAAATTGCATTGTATGAATAGCACGTGCCAGTAAACCATTTTGCTTTATTCAAATAATTCAATCATAATTCGGAATCAAAGAATTATTAGTCTTGGCTCTGTCAAAACTTTTTCCAATCGTATTCACATGGTTATGTTAATTTTTTTCTAGTTTTAGTGGTAGAGATAACAACTCTGAGTGTATCACTAGCCGTTCCAGCATATGTTCGCATATCCAACAGCTAATCTGTACTCCGTTCTTATTACTAGCCTAAAGTCTCTTTGAAACCTCTCTTTTCTCTTGTAGATGCAAGGTTGTGTGTCTTTTAAAATTCGCAGTGATGGCAGTTACATATAAAAGGGTTTGGTATCAAATATCCACCCGTTGGGAAGTTGCCTTTTTTTGTTAGTGGTGTGAAGAAAGGAAAATAGTAATATGAAATTTTTTTTTTTTTTTTCTTATCTAAGCATCTGATGGTATTGTTTTGAATTTGCTGTGCAGATACTTGATACAAATCCACAGCTGTTTTTCCATCTTCAGCAGCAACGGTTCATAGAGCTGGTCAGGAATAAAAAGATAGAAGAGGCTCTGGAATTTGCTCAAGAAGAGCTTGCCCCAAGGGGAGAAGAAAATGTAATGTTAATCCATGCAATTTTTTTATCAATCTTTATCATATTACCATTCTATATTTTTTACAATGTTTGGTTTCACGACTTCGTAAATCACCTGTCCTTTAACAGTTAATTTATAATTCTATCTATGGTATCATCTGTTATGCTAGTGGCCGCTGAAGGTATCCCAAATGTGAATGATTTTCAGCTGAATAATCTATGGATGGCCGATGACGATCTATCCACTTTAGTCTTAAATTGAGGATGGTGGTGTGCTAGTGACGAATATGATTCTGTGCAGTAGAAATTGTTTTCTCATTCTGCCTCTTCTCATTCGTTAACTTTTGACTCAATCTCCTTCCCTTTACATTACTAGCACCGTGCATAGCCTTTTCCACCACTTTTTGCGAGCTATTACTCTTCTTATGGCACTCTTAGATAACCTATATTTTTTCTTTCCTAGTTATCAGGGAGTGCACGTGTAACCCGGTGCACCCCTTGGTTTATCCATGCACATCACCACACAAAGCTTCCATTTCAAAACCATTATCTGTAGTCTGTTCTCTATGTTCTGGTTGATTGTCATTGTTTTGACGGTGCTAATTCAACTACTACATTTTCTCAGCAAAGTTTCCTGGAAGAACTGGAGAAAACTGTTTCGCTCCTTGCTTTTGAAGATGCCTCTAACTCTCCAGTTGGAAACCTTCTGGACATATCTCAGCGTCTGAAAACCGCAAGTGAAGTCAATGCAGCAATTCTCACCAGTCAAAGTCATGAAAAGGGTTAGTTCACTTTTACTTCTGTTTCATATCTTTCATTTTTTTCATTTGTGATGCCATCGCCATATTTCTGAGTTGTTTCTCGTGGTCGTCTTCATATTTGTCTGCAATCCAGATCCCAAGCTCCCTTATCTGTTGAAAATGCTATTATGGGCTCAGAACCAACTCGATGAAAAGGCGGCTTATCCCCGAATTAATGACTTGTCAACTGCTAAGCTAGAAGACCCTGCTGTTTAGAACCTCTGGTATTCATTTTCCCAGCTTTGCTGATACCGAACTCGTACCTGAAAAATCCTCAGTAAACTCAATTTTACAACTTGGATAATATAGTCAATATCTAGAACTGTTTCCAATACCTTGTTTAAAGGACCACCCCCCCCCCCCCCCCCCCCCCAAAATCGCAGGTGACTTTACTACCCTTTACCGTTGGGTGGGCTTCTTTTAGTGGGGATTCCTGTTAGAATTAAACAGCCTTAATGGAGTGGCCATATATATATGGCTGTCTCTCATGGTCCTATAAATTTGCAGGTGATTTATATTAGTTCCTGTGCTAAGTAGGTGAACAAGTCCCACTTCTGTTATTCCAGAAATGGGACGGTGGCCTAAAATTTTGAGGTGGTCAACAAACTCAATTGGTAAGGTTAGTAGAAAGCAGACTTTGATTCCCCATCCCCAAAGTTTTTTCGAAAATCGAAACCGGTCCTAACTGTTGTCTGATTATACTTGCTAATATAGGTGTACAAGGTCCTGTCCTAAGTTTACCTTACTTACTATGAATAACCAATCTCTAGATCTGAAGGCAGATCACTATATTTTCTCATTAAATCCTTACTATTTTGAATAGTTTACCTTTGAGAGATTCACCCTATTGCTTAAGCACCATACAAAAACAAGCAAGTACCAACATTTGGGCCCTGTCTTACAATTACCCTAGGATTTGACTACACTGGAGAGTAGAGAGAGACCCCTCTTTCAGAAATTCCCTTATCCATACTGGTCATATCTAACATTTGGTCCCATACCAATTATTTTTAATTATGGGAGAGATCTTAGTACATCCCTCTGATTTTGTTCATGATATACTTTAGGTAGGGGTGTAATCGAGTTGATCTGCTTGATGTGCTCGAAATGGATCTAGTGTCTATCTTAAATCCGTGTTACTTACCATTCACAAGCAACAAGTCAATTTAATCGGGTCAATTGCATATTAGGCCTTAATCTCCCTTATTGACCTCGACCCACTTAAAACCTCCCAAGCAAAAAGTGACGACTTAGGTCAATAACCCAACCACTTTTTTAGTATGTTTTTTTTTTTTTTTGTTTTTTTCCCTTTTTCTTGCATGTTTGTGACCAATTAGAAAATGTCACATATTAGGTGGATTGTTTGGTCAATTTACTTCAAATTGAGTCAATTTGTTACTCAATTCCACATGAGTCAATCTTAATCTATTTTTTTAATTACAATTAACTTGACTCAACTAGCTATTGACCTCTTTATCCACCTTTATGATTTCAAATTTATTTTTGTTAGCTATAATTTAACCAATAGGCCCCTTTGTCTAAAGTTCTCGTTATGAACTTAAACGGAGGAAAATTTTACCGGATGTAATTTCTCCATACAAAGCTAAAACGAAAGATTCGTTCTTAGGGATGTCGGGATAGTACATCGCCGAGGACATTTCTCTTAGGCGGAGAGGTCATCATTGCCGTTTTCCCATCATATTCACCTTGTAGTCTTGTACTACTACAATTCCTCCGTTTTCTAGGTTATTTAAGCTCTACGACGCTTCCAATACTTACTTTGTCCCAAGCAATGCAATGTTGATCCCAAGCACGCTTGAAACCAAAACTTGCAAATAGATTCTTGAGTTACCGTAAAATCTTTTTTTTGTCAACCAGGAATGAAGGTTTCGTATGTCGGTCTGGGTGATGCATTACTCGTATGCAGTGCATGGCTATATACATGTACATGGGATCTAGGCGAGTGGGAGTTAAAAACTTAAAACCAACAAAAAAGGAGATGACAATATATATTTTAAATGAACCAAAGTTTTTAAAAAAAATCTTGGAGGAACATCATTGTTTAGGTCAAAATCTACCTAAGGTAGTTTCTTATGAGGTTATAATGATTTCAAACCGAGGTTGTAATTGAATAAACGAATTAGCTGTGTTTGCTAAGTAAGAAGAAGAAGTATAATGAAGAAGGGAATTGATCACGCAGAAACCCCTTGGGGAAAAGCCGCGGGAGGGATGTTTCCTCCAAGTTTCCACTAGAATTATCTTTTTCAGAGAGTGACTGTGGATACAAGCGTATTTCTATTTCTTGGTGTTGTATGTGTGCTAGGTAAGATTATGAATGAATGTTCTATGCACAATGTTTACATATTTATACAAGTCTAATAGTTGTGGACCGTTGGATTAAGGTCCAATCCAACGGATCTTTCTTCTCTTCTTGCCTATTTTGGGCGTTCTTCTTCTACTCGCTTTTTCTGATGGAGACTGGCTGTGTGGCCATTTCAGGCAACCTCGAGTTCCGCTTCCTTTGGACTTTTCCTCCTTCTCGTTCCTGTCGTCCCCTTCCTTCCCTTACAATCTTCTTTTGTATTGACTTATTACTTTCCTTTGCTTTATTGACTTTGGTATCCAATGCATACTTATCCTCCAATCAAATAGTGCCATGTGTTGACCTATAAAAATGGTGAATTTTGGGGTGTAACATTAGCCCCCAGTTCTTGTAGAAATATGTTTCTGCAAGAACTCCTGCAGAAGTCACGCCCAGGGCTTCGATGCGGACTTCCTCCAGAAACGCTGTGCAGGTTCAGCAGTTGAGGAGTCTTTGATGTGACGTGAGTCAGTTCCAACAAATGCCCTCTTTATTGCATGTTAACCACCCGCCAGCTGTCCTCCATTAACTTCAAATTTTAAACTTACCTCCCTTATTTAAACCTCCCTTTACCCTCTTTACCTTTACCATTTACTCTTCTACCATCTTCCCCTTTCTCTTTCTTAATTCTTTCAACTTCCGATCCTTCCAACCGTCATTGCTTCTCTTTTACCAAGGTACCATTCTTTCCGCTACTTTTTCTTCGACATCTTTAATGGCTACGAACACCTTTTCTGCGCGTCCCCTACTGGCTAGCAAGTACCGTGTCGACTCGTGTTTTGCTTTGTTAGATCCTTCATGTGTTGCGGACTTTTTTCCTTTTAAGGAGGCTGATATGATTGTTCCCCGCCCTGGGCAGTTTCCTGATGCACATTGCCCAGGGTGGACCACTTTCTATTTGTACCCCTTTTCTTTGGGCTTGTCTTTCCCATTCCCCCGTCTGGTGCAAGAATTTCTTCGGCACTCGAAACTTCCACTTTGGCAGCTAAATCCCCACGCCTGGAGGATTCTCCTCTCTTTGTCTAAATTGAGCAGCCGCTATTCTATTGACATCTCCTTAGGGGATTTAGCCCATTTTTACGCGGTCAGGAGCTTGGGTGACGCCCAATTTACTCTTCGGACCCACTCCAAGGTTGACCCTCCTATTATTCTGCCGAAAAAGGCTAAGGACGCCGGCTGGTCCGCCCAGTTCGTCTTCGTACGAGTGGACTCGCTCCCTATGCCTGCTGAGTACATCTTTCAAGACCCCATCACAGATAGTAAAGGTATTGTGTGTTCTTTCGTTTTTCCGTTCTTGTTGCCACTCACGCCCTTACGCCTTTTTTCATGCAGGCGTGAAAGAATTAACCCCTTCGGCCGACCCCACTGAGATTTACAACAAGTTATTTGGGCTAGACGTTGACGTCCGTAGTTTCAACACCCTGTTCAGCCAAGAAGAACCTGCAGAAATGTCCACCAGCTCGACCCAAACCAAGAAAACGCCCACGGAGCTGCTGGCCGAACGTAGGAAAATGATGCTGGTTTCCTCGGTCAAGCCTTTATCCAAAAGGAAGTTGGAGCCTGGAGAATCCTTGCCTGTTCCGAAGAAGGCTGCCGTGTGCGCCCCTGCTGAGTCATCCCCCTCCGTCACTCCTTTTGGTCCTCCTCCTCCAGCCGTGTCCTCCAGGACACGGCACAGAGCTTCCACTTCTACTGCTTTGGCCAAGAAATCTGCCGCCCCTATCATTGAGGACCTAAGTGAGGACATCATTCGCCTGCCAGAGGGCTTTAGCTGCCAACTGGAGGAAGATCCCTGGCCTGCTATGGGTCGCCTGCTGACTCCAGGTTCTAAGGCAGCGTTGACGGGCCAACCTTTGATGCCATTGTGGCGTCAGGCTGCGGAGGACATCTTCTCGGTGAGTTTCTCTCCTTTCCCTTCGTCCGTTTGTGCTTCCGTTTTGGTTGGCTGATGCCTTTTTCTGGGTTCCCTTTTCAGGGCTTCCAGAAGGTGTTGATGGGGTGCAGCGAGACCGAGGTTGCACTTCGAGAGGCTGAGACCGGGCTGGACGCCGAGAGGGGGCTCAGCAGGAAGAAGGCAGAGGATTTGGCCCGCTGCCAGGCGAGGATGAAAGAGCTTGAGGACGCCCTTGAGGAGCAGGGTAGGAAGAAGGCAGAAGAACTGGCTGAGTTGCGCAGGGAGAGGGACCAGGCCTTAGCGGAGCAGGGCGCGCGGTTGAGGGCCGTGGTGGCCAAGAAGAAGAAATTGTCCCAGCTGTTGTACAACATGACTACCTTCTCTGCCCTGGAGGCGAGAATATCCTGCATGGAAGAGTTTGAGAAGGGGGAGCATGCTGCCTGGAGTTTGGAGGATGAGAAGAAACTCATGGAGCAGATGTTTCCAGTGCCTCCTGTGCTGCCGGACTTTTCTGATCTTAACCCCGATGGATCCCTTCGTTCTCCAGTTCCCGGCTCCCCTGAGGTCCAGAGCGCCCCTCCAGGATCCCCTGTTCCGGTCTGCGTCTTTCAGGGTCAGCTTGTTGACGTTGCTGCGGAGGCGGGCTCCTCTTCCACTCGACGCTCTGGTGGTGAGCAGGTCGGAAGGGAGGCTCCTGATGCTTAGTTTCTGCGCCCTCAGTGGCATCTTGATTTAGTTGTTTTGTTGTTTGTTTTGTTGCTGGGCTAGTGCCCTGAATATTCTGTGCCCTGGGCCCTGCGCGGCGGGCCTTTATTTGCTTTCGTTTTTCTTTGGTACTTTGAACTCCTTCCTGGGTGATCCCAGGGATTCCTGGCAGTCGTTTGTGCTGCCTTTTTAAGTATGCGTCTGTGGGCGCTTTTTATGTTCTGCGTGTTTCTCTTTTATTTTCTGTTTGTGCATGCTCGTGTATTTTTTGGCCATGTGTGGGTGCTGGCTTCAGGGTATACCCATCTCAGTCAGAGGCTGCCAGGCTTTCGTGAGTGCTAGGTATCGTGGGCGACAGTGTCCCAGTTGCTTGTACTTTGCCGTACTCACGCAATGTTTCGTTTTTTGAGTGTGACTTGACTCAGGTTTTTGAGTGATAGCATTCTGCAAGTATTCATGATAAAAAATACCTCGAATATATTCTCATTGATTGCCAAGTTGTTTCTGTTTTTTGAATAATTCCCTCAGGATGGCTGGATCCTGGGGGTCGTACATTGGGGTATGACTTAAAGTATGAAATGTTTAAACATAAAATAAGTAAGTAAATACCCTAGGATTAGGATGTAGACTCTGGGCGCGGACTTTGAAAGAACATCCCAGTCTGCTCCCTTACACGTGATACTTCTTTAGGTGAAGGATATTCCAGGGTCTGGGCACCATTTTCCCCTCCATATCCATTAGCCTGTAGGACCCACTTCCCGTTGTACTTTCCACCTGGTAGGGCCCCTCCCAATTGTAGGCAAACTTTCCGGCACTTGTGTTCTTTGTATTCTGGAATACTTTTCTGAGGACTAGGTCTCCTACCTGGAGGGTCCTGATCTTCACATTCTTGTTGTAACTCCTTGCCACCATTTGTTTGTAGGCGGCCATTCTGATGGCAGCGCTGGTTCTGAGCTCGTCTATTGTGTCCAGGCTGCTGGCCATTTCTGTCTGATTGCGCTCTTCTGTTAGGCAGCCGTACCTTTGTGTTGGTACTTTCACCTCTGCTGGGATGACAGCTTCTGCTCCGAACACTAGGCTGAATGGGGTTTGGCCCGTTGCTGTCTTTGGGGTAGTCCTGTCAGACCAGAGAACTAAGGGCAACTCGTCTGCCCACTTTCCTCCAGCTTCCTCCAATCTTCTTTTCATGTTGTCCATGACTATCCTGTTGCTGGATTCTGCCTGGCCATTCGTCTGGGGGTACCTGGGGGCAGCTTTTAGTAGGGTGATATTCCAACTAGCACAAAATGCTTCGGTTTTGTTAGATATGAACTGTGAGCCGTTGTCACATACTATTTCAGAGGGTATACCGAATCTGCAGATTATGTTTCGTTTAAGGAAAGATATCACCTGATTTTCTGTGATCTGGGGGAAGGCTTCTGCCTCTATCCATTTGGAGAAGTAGTCTGTCAGTGCGAGCATGTAGGTTCTGTTCCCAGGTGCTCTGGGCAGTGGTCCCACTATGTCCATTCCCCATTTCATGAACGGCCATGGCGATATGATTGGGTGCAGAGGTTCAGCGGGCTGATGTGTGACAGGGGCATGTCTCTGGCAGGCTTCGCATTTCTTGGCTAGTTCTACTGCGTCCCTTCGTATCGTCGGCCAGAAGTATCCCATTCTGATTGCTTTGTTGGATAAGCTCTTGCCCCCTGCATGATTTCCGCAGTCTCCGCTGTGGAGATCGTGCAAGACTGTCTTTGCCTCTTTGTCGCCCAGACACCTTAGGTAGGGTCCTGCGAGCGATTTCCTGAACAGCACACCATCTATTAGTATGAACCTGGAAGCTTTCATTTTGAATCCCCTTACCTCTTTTCGGTCAGCCGGTAGGGTTCCATCTGTCAGCCATTTCTGGTAGGGTGACCTCCAATCCTCTGGCTGCTCCGCGGTATTGCTGAGGACGCCTAATCCTGCTTCCCATTGGGTGCTAGAGTTTCCAACTTCTCGGTCTTCCTGGGAAGTTGATGGTTCTAGCACGTGGGTGATGGGGATCGAGGAGATGTCTCCGGGTTTGAAGGTTGCCCCCAGGTTAGCCAGCGCGTCTGCCTCTGCGTTCTGCTCCCTGGGGATTTGCTCTATTTTGAAGGTGATGAACCTTGCTTGTCTATCTTTGACTACTTCCAGGTATGCTGCCATCCTGGGGTCTTTGGCTTCGTACTCACCGTTGATGTGATTTACTATGAGCTGCGAGTCACTGAACGCCTGCAGGTATCTGACTTTGAGATCCAGGGCCAGTTGGAGCCCCTGGATCAAGGCCTCGTATTCTGCTACATTGTTGGTTGCTGGAAACTCGCATCGTACTGCTTGCACGATCATGTCTCCCTGAGGGGACCTGAGCACCATTCCCACTCCCGCCCCTCTGCTGTTGGAGGCTCCGTCTACGTGCAGCGTCCAGCAATTTTCCTCAGAGTCCATTTCTGGAGGCAGGATTTCTTTGGCTGCTTCCTTTTCCATACCTGGGCTGAAATCAGAGACAAAGTCTGCAAGGGCCTGCGATTTTATCGCGGTTCTTGTTTCAAATTTTAGGTCGTAGCCGCTTAGGTGGACCGACCATTTGGACATTCTTCCAGAAAGTTCTGGTTTACTCAATATGGGTCTTAGGGGGTAGCTAGTTAAGACGGATATAGAGTGAGACTCGAAGTAAGGTCTCAGTTTGTACGAAGCTGTAACTAAAGCAAGGACGAGTTTTTCAGGAGCGGTGTACCTGGTCTCTGCAGGTAGCAGAGACTTACTGATGTAGTAGACTGGATGCTGGATCCCTTCGCGCTCTCGCACCAGTACCGCACTTACTGCTACCTCGGTTACTGATAGGTATAGGTACAGCGGCTCCCCCTGCTCTGGTTTGGATAGGAGTGGTGGGGAGCTGAGGTACTTCTTCAGATCTGTGAACGCCTGCTCGTGTTCCTCTGTCCACTCAAATCTCTTGCTTTTCCGTAGTATGTCATAGAATAATCGGCATCTGTCGGAAGATCTGGAGATGAACCTATTCAAGGCTGCTACCCTGCCGGTCAATTTCTGTACATCTTTTGGCTTCTGGGGGGACTCTAGCTGCAGAAGCGCTTTGATCTGCTCACTGCTTGCCTCGATTCCCCTTTGCGTGACCATATACCCCAGGAACTTCCCGCTGGAGACTCCGAACGTGCATTTGGAGGGATTCAACTTCATCTGGTACTTCCTCAGGATGCTGAAGGTTTCTTCTAGATGCTGGGTGTGTTGGCTGGCTGCTTTGGATTTGACAACCATGTCGTCTATGTAGACTTCCATGGTTTTGCCAATTTGCTCTTTGAACATCATGTTCACCAGCCTTTGATATGTGGATCCTGCATTTTTTAAACCGAATGGCATAACGTTATAACAGTAGATACCTCTTTCAGACCTGAATGCCGTCTTTTCTTGGTCTTCTGGATGCATTTTGATCTGGTTGTATCCGCTCCAGGCGTCCAGGAATGTGAGCATTTCATGGCCTGCGGTTGCATCTACCATTGCATCTATGTGCGGTAGGGGGAACGGGTCTTTAGGGCACGCCTTGTTGAGGTCGGTGAAGTCCACGCACACCCTCCATTTTCCGTTCTTTTTGGGGACCACCACCACGTTGGATAGCCATTCCGGGTAGGTTACTTCCCTTATCTTTCCTGCGGCCAGGAGGTTGTCCACCTCCTGGTTTATCACCTGGTTTCTTTCTGCGGCAAACTTTCTCCTCTTTTGCTGGACCGGCTTGTAGCCGGGGCTTACACTCAACCTGTGTGAAATTACATTTGGGTCTATTCCCACCATGTCCTCGTGGGACCATGCAAAGCAGTCGATGTTAGCTTTTAACAAATTTAATAGTTCTGAGCGAACAGTACCTGTGCACTCTGCTCCCACCAGTACCTTCCTCTCTGGGTGTAGCGGGTCCAGGGGAATTTCCTCTACCTCCACTTGGGGAGGCTCTTCGTAGGTTCCCCTGACCTGCTTTGCCTGTGATTGCTATGCTGGGGGAGGAGTGGCTGTAGGCTTGAGGGCCACCTTGTAACAGCTCCTGGCTTCTTCCTGGTTTCCCCTTATGGTCTGGACCCCCCACGGTGTAGGGAACTTGAGGCACTGGTGGTATGATGATGGGATGGCTTTCATATCATGTATCCATGGCCTGCCCAGGATGACGTTGTAGGTGGAGGGACCGTCAATCACCAGGTACCTCACCTGCTTGTTGACTCCTCCGGCGTAGGTCGGGATCATGATTTCTCCGAGTGAATGCTTCGTTTCTCCGCTGAATCCTACCAGTGGAACCGCCTTTCTGACTAGGTCTGCTTCCCCAAATCCCATACTTTTCAGCGTCTCTAGCATGATGATATTAACCGAACTCCCCGTGTCCACCAGGATCTTCTTTACTCGGCAGTTCCCTATGGATAGGGTGATGATCAGGGCGTCATCATGATACTCAGCACCCTGTTCTGCATCCGTTTCGTCGAAGCTGACGACCGGTAGATCCTGGGCGCTGATCCTGCACGAGGATTCTGGCTTGTCTCCTTTAACCCGGGTGGCGTGCCTCTTGGCTGCGGAATAGGTAAGTCCGCACAGCTCCGAGCCCCCTGTTATCACATTAATAGTCCTAGTGCAAAGAGGGGGACTAGAGGGTGCTACCTGGCGAGTCGCGTTCACCTTGGTTCCTTTTGGCAAGATGTGGTTCAGATTACCTTGCTCGTATTGATACCGGACTTCTTTCCTGAGGGTGATGCAATCTTCCGTTGTATGCCCGATATCTTCGTTGTGGAAGTCACACCTTAGGTTGGTGTCCCTTCCGTCCTTGCTTCTTTCTTCTGCCCGCTTCTTGGGCCATTTCACCTTTTCTCCCAACTCCTTTAGCGCTTTGATTAGTCCTGCAAGATTAACAGTGAAACCGTACTCTTGTACCTTTGGCGGCAGATTAGGGTCATTCTTCCAGTTTTTTCCCCCAGAAACTTTATGCACCGGCCTGTTGTAGGGTTTGGATTTCTCCTGCCTGTCTGCTGCTGGTGCCTTCCTGCTGGTGGATGCGGAGCCGCAACTGATCCTCCTGGGCCCTGCATCCTCTTCCAGTCGGATGGCATCCAACGCCTTTTGCTGGACCTGAGCGTAGGCCGTGCATGGCCATTTGGTGAGCTCCTTGTACAGGTCGGAGGCTTGGGGTAGCCCCCAGCGAAAGGCGTGGATGGCGGCTTTCTCTTCGCAATGGGGAATGGATACCATTTCCTTGTTGAATCTGGCCAGGTAGTCTCTGGTGGATTCTGCATCGCCTTGCTGGATCTCGTAGAGGTCGCTGCTTTGCTTCTCTGGCCTCCTACTGCTGGCGAACTGCTGGTTGAATGCGTTCACCAGATCTGCAAAGCTGGACATGCTGGAGTTGGGCAGAGTGACAAACCATTGAAGGGCGGCCCCTGAGAGAGTGGACCCGAATCCTTTACACATGCATGCCTCTTTCAGGGAGCCCGAGGCCGTGACCACCATCATTTTCTGTTTATATTGGTTGATGTGGTCTATCGGGTCAGCTGTTCCATCGTAGCTGGTCATGTTTGGCGGAGTGAATCCCTTGGGTACATCTACTGAGACGATGTTGTGGGTGAATGGCGAGTTCGCGTAGCTGTCTGGGGCCGCCTTCTCCAGGGGCCTTGGCATTCCTGGGATGCGGCTGACTAAATCCCACAGCTCCCTGTACTGGTGCTCCCATGGGTTCGGTCCTGCAAGAGGGTTAGCGAAATTCCAAGGGGTGGTATGGGTGAGTGGTACGTACCCTGGTGCTCCCGGTGTCTGGCCGACCATGGGCTGGCAGAGTGCCTGGTGATTCATTGGCATGGTGTGCACTATTGACGGCGTCTGCTGGACGGGATACCCCAATGAGCCAGCCCCCAGCGGAGGTGGTTGCTTTGCTGATGACCCTTCCCCTTGTGCCCAGACTGAGGTCGGGGTGAAAAAAGGTCCTGCATTACCATGTTGGTTAGTGATAATAGGTGGCCTTACAGATTCGTTACCTGGGATCCCCGTTCGAGGTGGTGGTGAATCTAGGTTGATGGAGAGGTAACCCAAGCCTGTCGGAGTGATTCTTCCTGGAGGTGCGACCCCGGAGAGGTCCAGTCTGGTGACTATTTCGCTGGGAATCGCCCTGCTCTCTGGGGGTCTTGGGATTTCCGCCTCTGCGCCTGGATTCCTGCTGGAGCGCGGGGGTAGATTCTGAGCCGTTGCTAACTTTCTGAGTTCCTGATTGTCCTTCCTCAGGTTGTCGACTGCTTGGTGGAGGGTGAATATCCCTTCCATCATTGTCTTCCACATGTCTGGGGTGGGAGCACCCGCCGGGCCTGAGCTGGCCGCTGCGCCGCTGTTGGTGACGCCTGATTGCGCCTGGAGAGTGCTAACAGCGAGGGGGATGCTGACCGCTGGAGGAGCGCTGACTTCTGGAGGAGCGCTAGCTACTGGAGGAGCGCTGACTTCAGTGGATTTGGAGGAGCACTGACCACTGTGGGCTTCTGTTGCCACCGGGATGGGTTGCGAGGTTGCTTGAGGAGTTGGGTTTGTCATTTTTGAGGGTTTTCTTGAGGGTTTTAGGATTTGATGTTTTTTGGTTGAATAATCACTATAGCCCCACGGTGGGCGCCAAAATGTTTAGGTCAAAATCTACCTAAGGTAGTTTCTTATGAGGTTATAATGATTTCAAACCGAGGTTGTAATTGAATAAACGAATTAGCTGTGTTTGCTAAGTAAGAAGAAGAAGTATAATGAAGAAGGGAATTGATCACGCAGAAACCCCTTGGGGAAAAGCCGCGGGAGGGATGTTTCCTCCAAGTTTCCACTAGAATTATCTTTTTCAGAGAGTGACTGTGGATACAAGCGTATTTCTATTTCTTGGTGTTGTATGTGTGCTAGGTAAGATTATGAATGAATGTTCTATGCACAATGTTTACATATTTATACAAGTCTAATAGTTGTGGACCGTTGGATTAAGGTCCAATCCAACGGATCTTTCTTCTCTTCTTGCCTATTTTGGGCGTTCTTCTTCTACTCGCTTTTTCTGATGGAGACTGGCTGTGTGGCCATTTCAGGCAACCTCGAGTTCCGCTTCCTTTGGACTTTTCCTCCTTCTCGTTCCTGCCGTCCCCTTCCTTCCCTTACAATCTTCTTTTGTATTGACTTATTACTTTCCTTTGCTTTATTGACTTTGGTATCCAATGCATACTTATCCTCCAATCAAATAGTGCCATGTGTTGACCTATAAAAATGGTGAATTTTGGGGTGTAACAATCATTAATAAATTTATTAATTTTATACTTCATACGTTTGCCTTCCCATTTTATTTTGTACCTCTAAGAAATCGTACTTTAGATTTATGTATTTTTGTGGTATATTTAAGGCCAAAATCTTGAAATTTCAACTTAAAAGGCAAATCGGAGGAACAAAAAAGAACGAAGTATCATAATTATCTTTTCCTGAAAAAGGGTACCAAAAGATATTAATGTTGGTATTTATTTATAAAAAGAGATTTTTTTAAATAATTTTGCACAGTGGTGCTGTGACCACACAAGTTTAGTTGATAATCCTCAGTTGGGGAGCCACTCACGATCTTAATCTTATCATTAGACCATCCCCAAGCAAGGTCATGAGGGAGGTCATGACCTTGTTTGGTCATGATTAATGAGTTAATTGAGATAATTAACTTGTGACCATTTAGCTAATTTGTGACCATATGACCAACCAAGGTCAATTTGTGACCATGGTTGAACAAAATTGACCATATTTGTGACCACTTAGGTGGAGAATTGTAATTGGTTGATAAATTAAAAAATAATAAAATGATTGGTAATAGAGAGTTTTTGGTGGGGTAGAAAATGTGATAAATGATTGGAAATGTTGGAAAGTGGAAAGATGATTAGGTTGATGACCTAGGTCGTGACCTTTTTGCTTGGGAGGATAAAAATAGGTCACGATAAATAAGTTGGGATTAAGAGTAAAACCGGGTCGCGACCTAATTATCGCGACCACTGCTTGGGGATGGTCTTATAATTACTCGTGGTTGTGTATTTTCTATAGGCATTAGGGTTTAGCCGTTTAGATCAACTAATAACTATAATCTCGTTTAATAAGAATGCTCGAGTTCTAGTAATAGGATATAATAGTTGGACCTATTACTTGTATCCGTGTAACTAAAGTTCACGGGTTCGAATCCTTACGATCTCAATAATTCACAAAGTGGACTTCAACACATGGTTATTAATCACTATTCCAGCCTAATGGGTATTCGAGTGAGGGGGCATAATAAGAACAAATATAATAGTTGGATTTTAACTAACACCTTAAGGTAAAAAATAGTGTGAAATACTAAAATCAACGCACACATAATTGAACACAAATAGCATGAACACAAATAGCATGCAAAAAACTTACTTACAAGTTACATCAATCGTATTTGTAGAACGGGGAGTTGTTAACTTGTTATAGGTATGGTCGTATAGAACACATGTTTTTATATAAATCCGATAAAACCACGTGATTCTACCCTTTTAAGTAACTTCGCCATACACTTACAAGAGTTACAACCGTTGTATACAAGACATGTCGAAGTATATATCCATGGAATTAACAAAAGAGCAGTTGTTCTACAAGTAGCACTCTAGTCTCTTAGCAGGGGTCCCCAAGACAAAGAACCAATAGTCTTCTCCAAACACAAAAGAGGCCGAGTTTTATGCAACAAAAGGGGTTAACCACTTAAACCACCATTTGACCCATTTGAGCCTGAAACTTCAAATCAACAAAACAGTAGAAAAACAAACTACTCCATTTTTACAAAATCCTTGTGGGGGCCCCACTTGCAACTGATTTTCTCTGCTTACCTACTGCTATTATGTTGTACTAGGTCCTTCACAGATTCCTGTTGTTCTGCCCTATATTTATTCTAGTCACTTTTTTAATTTGATTTTTCAGATTTCGTAGCATGATTAACTAACTAATTATACAATATTTCTCTAAATTGAGATGAAAACATGAGTCAAATAAGCATTTAGTACCAACTATCAAGCATTACATCTAGCTTAATACCGTCTTAAAGTTAAGACCCTTCCTAACCTCAGATAAAACGGACACGACACAAACACGGGACACGACATCCCATAAAATTTAGGACACGGGACAAGACATTTAAATATAGTAAAATATATAGTTTATGGTTATAAATAACGTATAATTTTATTTTTATTATGTATTTGAAACTAAATCTATACAAGTAAAGGTACAATTTGACCTTTACTCTAACTAATTCTCATTTTTCACCCAAAATCATCTTCCAATCGATTTTTTTTAAAATCTTATTCCTCCTCTAAACTATAATATGTTTAGCTATGTGTCCAACGAGTGTCGGGTGTCTGAGTGTCGTACACGGTGTCGGACACGGGACGACTAATTAAGAGAAGTGTCCGTGCTACCTAGGTGGGAGGTCAAGTGGGTGCTCCATTTAATTCGCACTTGATTTGGCACTTGCATATTGTGAGAGGGGCACTATCAAGACGAATAGTGTCCGTCTTTATTGAAAATTTGTGAGTTCACGAATTGACAAATAGCGTCTGTATTCACAAATTACTGGTAACTAAGACAACACTCACAGAAGTTACAAAGGTCTTAACTCTTAACTTAAGACGGTTTAAGCAAGTATGGAGTAATGCTTAC
The DNA here is from genome assembly GCA_029255685.2 of Silene conica. NCBI lineage: Eukaryota > Viridiplantae > Streptophyta > Magnoliopsida > Caryophyllales > Caryophyllaceae > Silene > Silene conica. The sequence goes on from CM055314.2 coordinate 86,143,645, forward strand.
TTAATTCTTCAGGATATGAATATGAAAACACATATTCACACATAAGAAAATAAACAAAGAAGATAATGAAGTTACACACAACTGTTTTTAATGCTCTGACCAAGAGAGAAAAAAATTGCAAAGTGCAGGATCACATGATTCTATTCACTTTGATGTCAGAACTAAAACAAGCAAACATCATCAACTACCAAGTACTTCGTAGTTCACCACCAATAGTTCTACAGTCTAAAACTATTACATTTACTTGAGCCATTAATTAAAATCTAATTAAGAAAACATAAACCCAAGTTGAATTAGCAGCTAAAAAGATGAAAAATTGCAGCTTGTAATAACATCCAATTGCCTTTTCATCATCTCCATTGATACAAGTTTCTTCTCTCCTTAACCCATCTCTAGTGAAGTTCATGAATTTGTCGGTTTCGTCGTGGTCGCCATTGTCGAAATTAAGAGCATAACTTGAAGGATCATAGTGAAATGTGACCTGTTTTTTACCCTTATTGTTATAGTGGCATTTCATAGTTTTTTTAACTGCTGCTTTTACTCTCCAGAATAAGCTTCTACATTGCTTTTTGCACTCATTTTTGTTCATCCAACCAAATGTTCTTGCAAAATTCATCATTCTTTTCTTCCAAAGATTGCAATTTTGTGAAATTCTTTAAAAAATATTGATTTTTTGTGGATTACCCAGTTCAGATCATGAAGAATTATAGGTGGGAATTTGATTTTAGTGTTAAAAAAGTTGAGTTTTGCAGGAAATCCATACCAAACTGTGAGAAAGATCGAATTTTGTGGACTACCAAGTTTAGAAAATGAAGAATTATAGGTGGAAATTTGATTTTAGAGTAAAAAGGTGACACATTTTTAGAAAATCATACCAAAAAATATTGCAATTTCTTATAAAAAACTGTTAGAAAGATTAAATTTTGTGGACAACCCAGTTTAGAAAATGAGAAAATAAAGATGGGAAATTGATTTTAGAGGAAAAAAGTGAGTGTGGTGAGAAGAGTTTATAAAGAAGAGAGATTGCAAAAGAGGGAATGAAAAAAGGAAGACTTTAGTAGGAAAATCTAAAGGAAGCTATACTAGTTACTGTTACAAGTGAGGGATTAAACAGAGGCAGTAACTGTATAAAGCTGTTCTTTTTGTTGCATTGGGGCTCTCAAATTCCATAATAATCAACCAAGTGAGAGAAAATTTAAGACGGTAATATCCGTCTTGAACTTAAAACAAATCAAGTATTCCGTATTATACTATATACGGAGTACTTCCTCCATTTTTATCCAAATACCTTATTTGCTTTATTACGTTTGCCAACGCAAGTTTTGCGTGCTTCATATCTTTAACTACATCTTTGTAAAAATTATAAAAGTTATATATTTTCAATGTACTCGTAAAGACGAATTAAACAAGACCCCACATGAATATATTTTTTCTTACGTATTGAGAGAAAATTGAGATTGAAAGTTGATTGGTGAATAGTGTACAAAAAGCAAATATGGTATTTGGATAAAAATGGAGGAAGTATAAGATAAAAGAAGGGTATATAGGGGCTAATAAAAGGTTTGTCCTGTATATGCAAATGGAGTATATTTGTCCCGTTTATAATTAAGACGGATATTATCGTCGTAAGAGAAAGAGAAAGAGAGAGATGGAGAAAGAGAGAGAGGGATGACAGGAAGAGAGAGGGAAGGTGGAGTATGCAGTGGGCAGAGAGCCCCCCTTCATCTATTGATGTTGTATCACTTTCAAGTATAGTTGTAAGCCGTGGACTTGTAGCACCATCAAACAAATGCATTTTGCTTGGTTGTGTCATGAATTGTTCGGGTTACTATCGTTACCGGGATAGAATCTGAACCGCTGAAAGGCAACCAAGACGAGGGAAATTTAGAGGATCATTTTGCTTCGAGTGTCGACTGTGGAGTGCTAATAAGCTTGCAAGTGCAAATTTTAGTTTAATTTCTTGGCTAATTATAAAAATGGTTACTTTTGAATATGGTAGAATGAGTTTCTATTCTCTTCTCATTTTACCCCTTTGTCTTGGTTTGATAATTGACATTTTTTTGTTTAGTACGGATTTGAGTCGATTAGAATCATAAGATGGGTGAAACCACGAAAGTTATGCTCTTGATTATTAACGATGATTGAGTTTACAATGTACTTAGTACTCATTGGCTTTGAAGCTTTAGAGGAACAACATGCATGCAACACAAATTATGCTATAAGACAACTCTTACAGTCTTACAAAAAATAAACTCAATTATAATAAAGCCCGAATTCCTTTGTCCCTCTCTCACCGTTTCTAGTCTTCGGCTCCCTTTTGATATGAACGACAAGCCAAACCTTCGAGTGCTACATGTGAAAGTCATAAACTTCAAACTTAAAACACGAAATTATCAAACTTCAATCCTAGTATAAAAAAATTAGAGGAACATTACAACCTTAATTAACTTTCATAAACTTCTTGTAAATTTATCAAATTAAATGTGTTAGTTTTGAAGTTAATAACTTTCATAAAGTTCATATGAAAAAACATAATGGCTCTGTTTGCCAAGACATTTCGGCCTTTAAGATAATTGATTTGGTCAAAATAGCTATTTGACAAAATTTCAAATGCCTTATTTTTTCGTAAGTGTTTGACAAATAGTTTATTTAATCAAATAAGCTAGCTGAAATGAAACTCTACCTAGAGTAGTATTTGAGATTTCAGGCACTTGGTTTGCTTTTGTTTTACTTTTTTTGCCGCTTAAATCTATACTACTATTAAAATAATTATCATATACTTTTACGGTATTTTATCAAAATCAGTTACATTTTTAATTAGTTTACCAAACAGTTTTTTACATAATGAGCTACCTTATTAGTTCTTAATTTTCAACTAAATTATCAGTTACCTTTTCAGGTTTCAGATATATTTTCAAATAGTTTTACCAAACAGAGCTTATATCTCCCCTTAATAAAATTTGGAGTTAACAACATTCATAATTTATCAAATTATTTGAAGTATATCAAATAATTTTTTATTTTGTTTTATTTTTTATTTTGTTTTAAATGCCTCAAGTAGTTGTTGAATTTTTGTACCATTGATCCTTTAAATAGAAGTCCGTGGCATAGTGAATCTACCCATAGCATTATGCCTCCCCTTAATTAGAGGGTAATATTGCATATGTTGGCTTTTTCATTTAATTTAATGTTTAACAATTACTAGAATATTAGTGTCCTCATTTAATGTATGAAATTTTGTCTCTCTTTAAAGTCTTAGCGTTATAGGCAATATAGGCTTTTGTAGGCAGAATGTTTTCTAAGCTTTAGAGTTTAGACCTACTGGCTAGGATACTTGTGCTTGACACTTTAGGTTATTCTCTACAAATTTTCATTAGCGTGTGACGGATTAAATAAACGCATGTGGGTAGATAAAGACATAATATTTGACCCCCTAAGCATTTGTTTTTTTTATCTTATCTACATATGTGGGTAATAGTTGACAGTCACAAACTAACGAGAATTTATGATAACCTAGAGGGTAAGAATTGAGCAAGTTCGATAAACAAATGTAAAAGTAAGTAATTAGATGTATTTAGATCCGTTATTTGTACAAAAAAAGTAGCAATTATTATTGAATCCATCAACAATATGTGTGTGTTCGTGCGTGAGCTAAGTTATACATATTGTACAGAGTAATACGCTTATACGCATGTAAAAATGAGGGAAATTTAATTCGAGTTGTTCAATTTAAGTTAGAGGAAGTATTCAAGTTTTGATCTTTGAAATTACATTATAAGTCACCGATGATTCCATATTTAAGGATTTTAGATTGATTAATTTTAGCCGAAATTTAGCCATTATTATTAGTCATCTTCTAAGAAAATTGATTGCCTCTAGTATGCATTGTGATGCATAAAACACAACTAACCCTAATGTACGTACAAATTATGATGCATTAAAACACAACACAAAAATTCTGAACAAGAGTTTTAAGTTAAGTGGTAAGAATTCGATTCTCAACCGCGACATAGTACGCTAATTTAAAACAAAACAAAATGTAATGTACAAACAAATTAAACACTTTATATTTCTTTAAATTCACTTGATTCTTATCATTTTTTATTTTATTTGTCAACGATATTTTAATTAAATAATACGGCGTAATTAACAAATAATTTGAAGGAACTACTTTATATCTACAAATCCATATATTATGTCAAAGCATCTAACGTTCGTTTGTTGAACTTATTTCTAACATAGTACGACTCTAAGGTCTTGTTATTTTGACTTAATTTTAGCTCCTTTCAATTTTACTCGGTTGTATTTCATTAAGTTTTATTTACATTCAATCAATTATTTTCAATAATCTTTTAACAAAATTAACTTTTAATTCAACTAAATGCACTTCATCTCAGTTCCAGTCAATTTAGTTCAATTAAACTCTCTTTCAATTAATTCAATTCAGCTCGTTTCAGTCGAAAAGAACAGGACGACGGACCTAAATCTCTACCTCGAAAACATACACTTGTTAAGTATGATTGAGAAGTATTTCAATTTGGTACCATAATTATCTTCATTATTAGATCGGGAAAAATTCAACCCTATATCTAATGATGTTGTTTGATAGATGATCATTGATTGCAAACTAAAACAAGAAAGTGGTCCTCAAACAATTGAAACTCATAATCCCAACTCTTGTCATAAGTACACTCTTTGTGTCATTAGATAAATTAATGCATCTCTTTTTTTCTAATTGTAATTAATTACTTTTAATGTGATTACACATTTAGGGTATGGAGTCCAGCACTTAGCTTCCACAATGTAAAAGATACTTAAAATGTAAGATATAGGAGTAGTGACGGAGTTAGGATTTGAATTATGGGTGCGGAAAATTGCACTGATAGTGAGTGAAACGATAATGATATAACGCAAACTTTTAAAAAAATTGATTTTAATTCATCTACTAGCCTTATAGCTCAATCTCTGTTTGAGATGTATTTCTCAAGTCTCGATCAATTCGTTAGGTTTTGTTTATATAAGTGTGAAAATCATCTATTTACATTCCGTTTAGATATAATTCTGTAAAAATTATTTGTTCTTTCTCATGTGCAAATTGTTTTTCAATTTTTAGCATTGGTTTTTTCCATAATAGTCGTGTATCTTTGCTTTTCTTAATCTTTGTCTTAAAACAAATCTAAAGAGTTGATCAGGATACTATGATAGTCAATATGCCAAAATTGTAAATTATCTTATATTTGTTCGTATTCATCATTTTCTTCCCATTTCCTTTTTGTATAATAAATAAAAATAAATAAACTTGGACTAGATAAACACACATTACTCCACATACTATTTAATTTGGACTACACTAATCAATCCCAAAACGTAAATAAAAAAGAAAATGTGAATAATTCATTGAAGAAAATAAGGAAGAAATGATAACTAATTGGGAGTAATAAGACCATGTGACTAATACATACTTGTAATAAGAGATAAACCTAAAATTGCACTAGAAAACAAGATAAGTTCTCATTTAAGACGGATATTATTCGTCACAAGCTGTAAACGGATAGTGTCTCTTGTAAAATATGCAAGTGACACTACCATAGGATGCTCCATTTTCTTCACTTGTCCTCTCACTTGTTTTATTGTGAAATGAGCATTATCCGTCTTTCGCTTATAACGGATAGTGTGCGTCAGAAACAAGACGTTTTGAACATCAAAAATTCTCATTGAAGACGGATGATCTGTCACAAATTGGAGATGATAGAATAGTGTCTCTCTTGCACAATATGCAAGTAACACTATCATATATCGCTCAATTTCCCTCACTTATCCTCCCACGAACATCACATTATGGGTCTTTAAACAATTTAGCACCAAAAATTTTCAAAAATCAAAAAAAAGAAAAAAACCCAATGATCCATCAATTCAAAGTGCCTCTTTTGAGCTTATAAAAAAATTGTCTTCATTAGAATGCAATTGGTGAAGATGTAGTTCATTGGAATGTAACTCTTCACTGATAAGTTTTTGTCATCATCTTTAAAGTCATTTTGCTTTTACATATTCCTCCATTACTATTACTATACATACATTCATTTCTCCTCCTTTTTACATACTCTTTTGTTTTAATATAACACGGTCAGTCTCTCGTAAGACGGAGATATTCGTCTCAACATTAAAATTGGTTAAATATCATCTTACTCGGACGCATAGAACAAGTCATTTGTTTTGTCTTTTACATTTTCCTTTTGGCTTATACTTCATATATATTATATGACCTGTTTTAAGTTTATAACTGATATATTTATCCTCAATGAAAATTTGTTTTAAATAATAATAATAATAATATTCTTCTTATAATATAGTACGTGGTTTCCTCTGTGTTTTTTGCATGGCCTTGTCGTTTTCACTTGCCCTTCACATTAATGGCTTGTTTCAACATTGCCAAAATGTAGAGGGCTCTTTACCTTTTATTAATGTGATCTGTCATTCTATTTTGCGCAATCCATTTTCTTGGATTGGTTCCCTTGGCTTATCTTCAGCCGAGTATGGGGTGAGATATTGTAGGCAGCGGTGGAGCGAGGGTGATTAGCGGAAAAAAAAAATCTGCAATTTTGAATTAGATTTTTGAGAATTATTTTGATTTTACTTTATGATATTAATTAATTGTTTGTCTTTGATGAAATTTTTCGCTCTTCAAAGTTCAAATCCCGAGTTCCTGAATATAGGAAGAATTTTATATAAAGTTAATTACTAGTCCGATCACTTAGTTGGATTAGCATAAGTTCGTCCATTGCGCTTACTCGATCTTGTACATAGTGCATCTATTGACGATGTGATTTCCACCAATAAGAAAAACTAGATCATCATTGACGGTATGTTTTGAGATATTGGGAATAAGGGATATAGGACATGAGCTAATTGATGGATGAGGAGTGAATGGTGGGAAAATTGGGATGTGTCTTGGAAGTTTATGCATGGTACAATTATCATATTTTGGATTTGTACTAAAATATTAGCATGTTATTGAAAATCATGTAATTAATATTATATATATAATCCAAAAATCAATGACTTCAATCTCATTAAATAAATTTATACAAATTATTTATATTAAATAGTTTTAATCGATAACGTTGTATGTATGGTTGTTAATGAGCCGAGATAGCTCGCGAGCAACTCGATCTCGGCTCGGTCAAAGCTTGGCTCGGCTTGAGAGCTTAACGAAAAGCTCGTGAGCGGCTCGAACTTTTTTAATTTAGCTAAGATATTACTCATACTTTATAAAAAAAAAAATTGTCATGATTATATATTTGTATCACCCATAGAAAAAATGTCTCATTGATTTTTCAACATTTTTATATAAAACTTTCGAACCTTGTTATTGAAAATATCGAGAGAGAAAAAATAAAAAATCAATAGCCATATATAGGGATATAAGCTCGAGTTGAGGTTGAGCTCGCGTTAAAGTTTGCAAGTTTGATAACGAGCATAATTTTTTCAAAACTCGGGTAAGTTAGAGACCGGCTCTAGCTCAAGTTTTACTTTATGAGCACAAGTTGAGCAACACCAAACTCGGGCTCGGCTCAACTCGGCTCGTTAACATCCCTAAATGTATGATAGACCTGACCAAGGAATTTCAATATACTTTGGTATTAATTATATAAAATGCTAATTATTTAACATACAAAAATAAAACACAAAGTATGTTACTTCCTCCATTTTTATCCAAATACCCTATTTGCTTTATCACGTTTGCCAACGCAAGTTTTGCGTGCTTCATATCTTTAACTACGTATTTGTAAAAATTATAAAAGTTATATATTTTCAATGTACTCGTAAAGACGAATTAAACAAGACCCCACATGAATATATTTTTTCTTACGTATTGAGAGAAAATTGAGATTGAAAGTTGATTGGTGAATAGTGTACAAAAAGCAAATATGGTATTTGGATAAAAATGGAGGAAGTATATTTTAAAACAATACAAAAAGATATAATATTCCATATAATTATATAAATATATTAGGTGATTAAAATTGGATGTCTTTTTGAGCAAAAAGAGGTAACAAATTCACCCTCACTTACCTTTGTCAACCCTTGGGTCATCCTAATCTTTTGCTTAACAAGGGATTAAGGTCACTCAACATAGACTTCTCATGAGTCATGACCTTGCTTGACGTATTCTAAACACACATCCTATTTTGTAAGTGACTAAATTCATCATAAATTTGTGAGTTGTGACATGAAATAAGCTTATAAGTGAAAGGGTTGTGAGAGGTCATAAATTTATAACTGTCACAAGTAAAACGGACCGTAAAAAACTATCATATAGAACAGCAAGTCTCCCGTGTGATAGACGTATCCGTCATAAGCTTGTAACATGTCAAATACTTCGTACTATACATTTTGAAAATAAGACCATTCCCAAGCAACAAGTCAATTTAATCGGATCAATTGCATATTAGGCGTTAATCTCCTCTTATTGACTTTGACCCACTTAAACCCTCCCAAGCAGAAAGTCATCACCTAGGTGTTAGGTCAATAAACCCTCCCAAACAACCACTTTTTTAGTTTTTTTTTTCTTAAATGCTTTGAACCAATTACAACATGCCACCTATTAGGTGGACTGTTGGGTCAATTTTCTTCAAATTGGGTCGATTTGTGACTCAAATCGACTTGAGTCAATTCTAATATATTTCTTAATTACAATTAACTTGACTCGACTCCTATTGAGTATTGACCTTCCTATCAACTTTGCTTGGGGATGGTCTAAAATAAAATAATTTGTTACTCCCCCGAGGTACTTTAGTTTTGTCTTATTTTTCACACAGGTATTACTTGAGTCGTCGCAAACTTACATCGGATAGTCCGTCACAAAAGGAGAATTTAGCTGGTTGCATAAGATTCTCGTAGTTAAATTTTGTAATCAATGAATTGGTCATGAATTCATGATGGGTAAATATAGGAAGTGTATTGTCCTATCCACTGGATATTACTGGAGGGGAGTGATGTACAAATAGTACTAACTTTTGTATATTTAGTGGATGGCAATTAGTATAATACTAGTATCTCATATCTCCCCCTCCAATCTCTTACTTCACTTTTTTTACCCTTGAAATACTAATAACGTCAGCCTTATTTTATGGAAGCAAAGATCGGGTAATTACCATTTTCATACTATTTTTTTTTAACTTTATTGACTATATTCCCTTCTTACTTACGTTGCTTCTTCCACCATCACCATTCACCTCCCAATATGGCTTGCTTGTCTAAATAACGTGTGGGATAACCATTTTCTCAATCAATCCTAATTTTACTAGACATGTTTTGGATTGGTATCGGATATTCTCTCCGTGTCGATTATATTTTTACATTTATTTTTGGCATACACATCGAGAAGAATGAAAGAAAATATACGTTTATTTTTGGCATAGACATCGAGGAGAATGAAAGAAAATATGTATTGAAAATACATATTCCCTCTGATTCAGATTAATAGTTCCTTCTGGTTTGAGCACCCAAAATAAGGAAATAATTTTAGACCACACAAAACACTCTACCCTACATTAAATTGATTTTCCACGACAAAAAAGTTACTAAAAAAGGAAAGAGAAATCATCATTCAATTCGCAGCAAAAAGGAAACATGAGCCATCATTTCGAATCAAAGGGAGTATTACTTTTTTTTGGTATAATCTGTCCCGTTTAATATGGATTTAAGTCGGATAAAACCTTAATGGCAGTAAAGTTCTCCCTAACGAGTTCCAAAAAACTGCTACGTTCTCAGGGCTCAAACCCGAGACCTTTGGTTCAGGTAGAACAACCCTTTTATCAATTGATCCAAGTGGTAAAGGTTTTTAAAATGTGGATTCCAAGAATTTTTATTTCCGCTAATTTATCGCTCGTGCTTTTGACTATGTTAAATTTCAATGATATATCTATTAATTAATTATAATCACCATATTTTTGAAATATTTCAATTTTCTTGATTGATTTCATATAAATAATAGTATTATCGAAATCGAGTTTTAGATTCAAGGTTTAGCAGGTGAATTCTAATTTCATTTCGAGTAACAGAGTATTAACACAAATTAGTATTTTAATTAGAGGAATGTTACCGAACTTCTCCTCTTACCTCTTACGTTGAATGAGACTGGAATACAATCAGGACCGTTGAGCGGAAATTGACCCTCTAATTATTTTATTTTGTTTTTAAAATCGAGTCAAGCTGAAGATAAATACTATCTCTCTCACAACAAGGTAAGTGGGAGAACGAGTGGGAGAACAAGTAGAGGTAAATGAAGCATTTTATAGGATGCCTCACTTGCATTTTGTGAGAGGAATAGTATTCGTTCTCAACCTATGACGGACAGTTCGTCTTCAATTGTATTTTAAAATAGAGTATAATGGCTAAGAAGAAGCAGTAAGTCTTGCTTGTGACAGACTAATGCCGTCACAAGTTTGTGACCTCTTACAAAAAGAGAGGGGACAAGTTAGGGCAACCCTTATGTGTTTTCTCACTCACCTCTCGTGATATTTTGTGAGAGGAAACGGTACCATCGTCACATATGAGAATTTGTGAAGAAGAAGCTACGGTTCTTGCATAACTAACATGGCTAAAACTTGGTCCTTGGACAGCAAAGGAATAAGAGAAGGGTAGCCCAGTAGGTAACTAGGTTATTGTAGTCTGTAGACTTGTAGATATTGTAGAATACAGTTCTTAGCTTTGACTTTTTGAACCTCTAAGACTTGACCCTTTGACTAATTTGACTAACCATATGTCTAACCGACTGAGATTGAATTAAATAACTAATATTCCTTCCGGCTCAATCAATAGTTATATACTCTTTTTAGAGTAAAGATCAATGAAATAAGAATGCGAAATTTTAAACCACACAGATCATGCATCCCATTAAAGATCACAAATATACTTGATCTGTCACAAGAGATATTAATTGAAAATAGCTCACAAAAATCTACAAGAAAAAAAAAAATAGATAACTATTGACTAATACACCCAAAAATATAAAACATAAATACTTTTTTCATTCAACTTCATTCTACCCCTTTATTTTTTCATGTTTGCCAACATTTGTTTTACATGGTAAATATGGAGCTATGTATTTATAAAAATTATATATGTTGGATATTTTTAATATATTCGTAAAGACGAATCAAACAAGATCTTACATCAATATATTCACCTATATATAAAGAAAAAATTGAAATTGAATGTTCCCTCTATAAAATGAAAGGTGGTAGTGTGAAACTGAAAAAAAGTAGATAACTGTGTGATCGGTTCTAACAAATACTCCCTGAGATCTTGTTTGATTCGTCTTTGTGATAGATTAAGAATATCAAATTTTTTTAATTTTTAGAAATGCAAAATAAAAAACATCGATAGTGTAATATGCACCTCGACAAATGTGAAAAAGTAAACGTAAAGAATCCGAGTAGTATCTGAAGCTAAATCTAAGACCTAACAAGTAACAAACCTAAAAAAAAAAACCACTGACAAAGTTGGAGGCACGTGAGGGCGTGAGGCTGTGTATTATCTCCAGTATAAAATAATAATAATAATAATAATAATAATAATAATAATAATAATAATAATAATAATAATAAAAGCATAAAAGTCTAAATGGGGAAGAGCTCGAGAAGGTTAAAAAAAGAAGTTTCTTAAAACTAATGAGTAATGACTAAACACAACACAAATGAGGCATGCAAATCTAAAATGTGGATTTGAAAAACAAGCTTTATAACTTTAATTTTGTCGTTATGGTGTTTTTATTATTATTACAGATTACAGACACTACTACTGCAATTTCTTTGCGTGTTTACAGACTATTTGCTTACAAGATTACGTTTTTAGAGTCTCTCTATTCCCTTTTCCATTTCCTCTCCCTTCTTTGTAGGAAGAATACCATCAACTAGGTAGCACGAACACTTCTCCTAATTAGCCATTTTGTGTTCGGCACCGTGTTCAACACTTGGACATCCGACACTCATTGGACACATGGCTAAACATATTTTAGTTTACACGAGCAATAAAATTTTAAAAAAGATGATTAAAAGATGAGTTTGGGTGGAAAAATGAGAATTAGTTATAGCAAAGGTCGAATTGTACCTTTACTTGTTTAGATTTAGCTTAAATACATGATAAAAATAAAATTATACGTTATATATAACCATAAAATATATATTTTATTATATTTAAATGCCGTGTCCCGTGTCCTAAATTTTATGGGATGCCGTATCCGTGTCCGTATCCGTTTTGGTGCTACCTAGACCATCATTGTATCCACTATCCAGTGTCGGCAAATTTCGATCCCATCCTCTCACATATATTCGTTTGTACATAAATACATACAGTACATAGTAGTATATAAATAGTGTGAGGATGGTATTGAAATTCATAAAAATACATTGAAGAATTTAATACAAAATAAGAGAAGATATATAAAGGCCAAAACAGATACTACCAGGAAACGAAATTTAAAATGTGTAATTGCTCTATGTCAGAAGATAGATACTCCGTATATCGCTATTAAAAAAAATCTAATTCAACATAGAGATGCTGATAGATAGTTAAAGGTGAAAAAGACTTGGGTGTATTTTCAATCACCCGATCTATCTAGAGACTAGAATTAGATCTTGACCATTAATTGACCGAGGATCCTTACGTACCTCTATGGTGGTGAACAAGCCGGTGAATGGAAATTTCTTGCTTTCCAGTTTCCATAAACATGTTATGGCAGGTTTTGCTTGTGACCGGCTAATCCCGTACAAGCTTGTGACCTCTCACAAAAAGGGAAAGGGGACAAGGCGGGACACCTTTCATGTGCTTTTCCACTCATCTCTCATGGGTATTTTGTGAGAGAAAAGGGTATCCGTCACAAGCTTGTGACGGATACTGCCGTCACAAATGAGAATTTGTGAACATGTTATTATAGGGTAATGAAACTTGAAACGAAAGAAAGATGGCGGTGAAGGGAGGAATAAGGGGTGGGTGACGGGAGCATGGATGGGTGGTGGACTAGTAAGTGGATTACTCCCATACGACTACTATACTGTCACCATAAGGAGAGTTGGGTAACGATTAGTCGATTACCGTCTAAGGTGTGGATTGTTATTAGCCTATCTTAATCACCTTTCCTCTATTATCTTTAAACAACGGTACCATGTATTTTCCTAGCAATACCCTTAATCCAAGTGAACTCTTAAGAGACAAAGATGGCCAATTCTTAATCCGGGACCAGAAATTGAGTTAGGACCGCTTCTCTAAGCTAAAGATACACACAAGAAGTTAATTATGCAGTATAATGACATGCTAACAATAAACATGTACTGATCAATCTTCCCTACACAAATGATACCAAGTGAAGCTCGGACTAGCTAGACTTACTGCTCGAGATAACCCGCTCATGGTCGGGTTAGACATGCAGTAGGGAGAGCATGAATGCATGATGCTGTTACAACCAAAAACCTAAAGTGAATCTCGCCTCTCAAATTTAGGGAGACCTGTGCACATAATATTTGCTCTAAACAGTTAACTTTGCGAACTTTCTGGCATGTAAACAATGACATATGACACATATCTCTACTGCTTCAAAAAAAACCGTCTATATATAATGCTGTGATGAAAACACCAAGACTCTCTCCGGGTGATCCCATAATAAACAGGAACCAAAGATGACAGTCAGAAAGGAGTATTGAAACATCTTGATTTTGCACTCATTACATCAAGCAAAATATGCGCAAGGTGCAGAAATATGATTTTAAAGTGTTCAAGCGATGACATTTTATTAGAACTAACAAATAAAATTAGAGGGATTTTTTACTGGATGCAAAACTGTCGGAAAAAAAGGGGGTTACTTATCATTTCGACCAGCAAACTGGAGGCGGAAAATTACCGACAATTATTTAAATCTACAACAGCAAAATTCTACTACAGTTCTCAATTCCAGTTCTTCACCATTTACCATCAAGATCTAAAAGGGCCCTAACGTGCGTGGGACAGGAGGTGAGTAGATGCAAACTAAGACGCAGTCTACTTTGACAGACAACGATAAAGAAGGGAAGGGGGAAAACCTGTTTCACAGCGAGTATACAGGAAAAATAATGCGCTGATTTATTTCTTGTATACAGTTTTAAGGTTATCAACATGAAACAAAAAAAAAGGATCATCAATTGATATGAAATCACAAAATCATAAATATTCAATTAATAGTATAACCTGTAAGATGTCAGATACTTGAAACCTTGTTAGCAGCAGGGGATGAGGTTCCTCGATCTGCATCTATCATTGACTTGATATAGAATTCACCTGCTTTGTATGATGATCGTACCATGGGACCAGAAGCCACATACCGGAATCCCTGCATGACAATCAATTGACAATGAGCTCGACAGCTACACTTTCAAAAAAAAAAAGAAATATGAGAAATATATCAATTTATGAGGGGTACACATCATAAATGTAAATATCTACTAGTATCCTTGCCATCCTTGGGAGAAAGAATCTAGGGCATTAGTTGACCTAAAACAAGTTTGGTTACAAACTCAGCCCAATATTCTGTTCTTTTCGGAAAATGAATGCAGATTCTTTCAGACAGCTAATACATTCAACACAAATTCTTGTTTCAGACCGTCACTTTTGGTCGGAAGCTTCAGACAGGTTATATGTGACCATTTTATAGTTAAATGTAACCACAATACTGTGGTCAATGTTACGGCTTATGATAACTTGTTTATCAATAATGGTCACATTTAGCTGTAAAGTGGTTACATATGGTCCGTCTGAAACTTCAGACCAAAAGTGACCGTCTGAAGCAAGACCAATTGTACATTCAATACTGGTATTGAATGTATTAGCTGTCTGAAAGAATCTGCATTCATTTTCCACACGAATTTGGTGATATAATTGTCAACCACACACGCATTCAAACCAGTAGGTGTTGAGCAGGCAAAAGGCCGCCCTACCTGAGAAACCCGGCCAGAACCACCCAAACTAGAACCAATAGAACCCAAAAATGTGATGAAACAAAATCAACCCAATCTAATCAAACCGAAAATTTGGTGAAACGAAACAAAACTAAACTGGGTTACAAACTCTCCCGCTCATGCTAGCTGGGAGTTGGCATATGTTCCTGAAAGGCTCAAACCGTTGAGGGTAGTTCTAGATCTCGTCCAAAACCTCGCAGCTAAAAGAAAAAGACAAGCTTTCTAAAGCCGCGAACCAAGCTTCGAAAAGACTTCCAGGCTCTTCCTACGCTACTGATTCAAAATACTTCGGGTACTAAAAAAGGTAAAAGTATTGAGGTTCTGGCTGAGATCATTTTATTCTTTCACAAACTTGGTTTCGGGACCTAGCTTCATATCAAAGTATCTAAAAACAACCTTAAACAGCACTAAATAACAGTGAATATTGCTTAAACATACTGCATTGTTTCAATCTCAAGAGGCTAACAAATTCAGTAGAGCAAGAGCTTACCATTTCCATTCCAAGAACTCTATAGTTTTCAAAAGCCTCAGGAGTGATGTACTCGGACACTGGCATGTGGCGCTTTGTAGGTCTCATATACTGACCAAAGGTCATTACATCAACACCCGCAGCTCTCACCTTTTCCATAGTGCTTACCACTTGTTCAGGTGTTTCACCACATCCCAGCATGATTGATGTCTTTGTTAGGGTACCAGCGGGAGCATATTCTTTTGCCAATTTTAAAACATCAATAGACTGCTTAAAATTAGCACGGCGATCTCTAACTACACTCTGAAGTTCTTCAACCGTCTCAATGTTGTGGGCAAAAACATCAAGTCCAGAAACAGAAACTTTCTCAACACAAGCAGCGTCTCCACGAAAATCAGGAACTGCAGAAGTTGGAGAACATTTTAGAAAAGTAGAAGCATAGGAGTATAGGACTGTACAGGTAATGATATCAAGGGGAAAAGAAAGAGATCAAAAAGAAAATTATAGAAAATCTGGAGATGTGAAAAAAAAAACAAAGAAAAAAAAGAAAAAGAACAAGGCAGGTTACATGCTGAAGACACTGCTGTGAATTGTGTAGTAGTACAAAAAGCATTAATGCATGATAGATGGGTTATACAAAGCTAAACAATCGTTAGCATCATTAAGTAATGCAATTAAACTACTCTCGGGTTTAATATTTTTCAAACATGAAATGAGGACAACTAAGGTAACTGCCATAATTCTGATTCTTCTCTATAACGAACTGTCAATGAATAAAGAATCATATAATACTAGAACAAAAATATCAATAAAGCGTGATACTCAAGTCTTGAGTCGTATGCATGTTGACAAATAGCAGTATGAGTCAAATTACATAGCATGATTTAAAAATAACGGCTCAAAAGTTTCCATTACCAAGGGCTTCTATCAGCATAGTTGGCTTCAAGATCTTCAACTTCTGCACAGTTTCAGCAAAATGACCACTACCCTGGTCAGGTAAATCATCTCTGTCAACACTTGTAATCACCACATATTCAAGGCCCCATGATGCAATAGCTTCTGCCACATTCTTAGGCTCGTCTGGATCTGGTGGGGGAGGAGTTCTGGATGTCTTGACATTACAAAACCTGAGAAGCAACACATTTAAGGAAAGCAGGATAAATATTACTAAAATTTTGAAAAAAAATAAACAAGTCAATCCAAATGATAGATGTTACTCATTTTACTGGACTATTCAGAAAACGACATCTATTATCCCATTTTGTGAAATGGAAAGACATTCTCGTCACAACTTTGCCATAGCATAGCTCCCACGCCACCAGTAAATTATATCTTCAGAATGTACCGACTGATAACTAATGGCTTCAAACTTAATATATCAAACGCGGTAACAGATATTCAGAGTTCAGACTTACTGCTACAAGCTATATTCTTCAAGCAACACAGACCAATTGATTATACAGATTTCACAACCGACGCCCTTCAGTAACCAACTCAGTGCAGCTAACAAATAAAGGCCAAATGAGTTTTCATACAATATGCTGCAAAACTATGCCCGTATATTACATAACACACATGTTTTCTCATTGTCTGCTGCAAACCATTCACTAGCAAAATGAGATTGTATAGCCCTTTCAGCTTGTTCATTAAATGATTAAAATACTCAGAGGATCGATTAGACAAGGCTTTAATTGGTGATGGAAATTGGTTCTTTTCAAGTTCAACCTTGAAAGAAATCCACATAAAAACTTCAATTATTGAACCGAAGGCAACCATAGATCAAGCCTCTTGACTAAAATAGTTACCAAATAACACAGAGTTTATCCAAGGCCTCTGAAGATCTAACTTAACAGTGTTAACCTACCTATGAATGATTACTGAGCAGACCTGACATCCTCTCAACAACATTCACAGTATGAAAAAGCAATGCTAGGCGGCAGCAAGAGACTTGCATCGTGAATAGGATCGACTTTAACGACCACTCATCCTAGTTTGTCACAAATAAGCCATGATGCTTAACCAAGATGCCAATTTGCTTACCTCACAAGGTATAAGTACTCAAACGGAAATCTTCCACCCTACTTATCTCTCCTCGATTTATTGATAGAATATTCCACACGGAAAACTCTCTGTTAACATTTTCAGTCAAAGTAAGCCTCCTTACATCTAATGCATTGCAGATCCCTACGATGCAAACTACTAGTTGTCAGTTTCATTCCTGTTGAACAAATTTCCCACAAGTGCCAATACATGGCAAGGAGCTCTAAATCGACACTATGAAGTAGTATTTACAGCTACAAGCGACGCTTTTCTGTCCCTAGTAGTAGTTTCGCTTCTTTCATCATCAAGTAAAAAACCTCAGAATTTCGGCAGAAAATTTTTCTTTACTCGCGCTATTACTTGAACTCGTTAGAATTTCATTCCATACAATACCAATAAACATAACTAAAAACCTAACCGACCAGGAGCAGGTATCGCCAAGGAATCCAGAATTAAGTAAATTAGCTCAAAACCTCAAGTCAGCCAAGTGAAGCTCTTCTTATCCAATGCTCCTAAGTCAACTCATTAATCCACACCAAAAATTAACACAAATTACAAGTCAAACTCCCAAATGTACGCCATGAATTATTACAAATCCAGCTCATAAAGACTTCCGCATCATATATAAAAATGCAGACTAACAAGATTTCGTATACGACAAATTAAACCTACAACCGCATGAGTGCAAGTATCGCATAGGAATCAAGAATCAAATACACTAGCTCAAAATCTCAGCCGGAAACTCCTTACTCAATGCTCTTAATTCAGCTGACTAAATTCCACAGCATAAATCTTGATTAATTTAACATAAATCACAGGTCAATCTCCTAAACTTATATCACGAAGCAATACAAAAGCTCACAGAAACTCCCACAGCATATAACAAAATGCATACAAACATTCGCACCTAAGACTATCAAACTAAGGTAAATACTAAGATCATTCCTACGACGCTAGCGCAAGTATCGAGAGGAATCAGGAATCAAATGAACTAGCTCAAACCCTCAGCTGAAATCTTCATATCCAAGTCTCTTAAATCACTCACTAAATTCCACACTACAAATCATAATTCAACACAAATCACAAGTCAAACTCTCAAATTCACGCCACATTGCCAATCCCAGGGTCAGCAAGACAAGAAGCAAATGCTCCTTCCAAATCCAACTCACAAGAACTTCCACGGCATTTAACAGACACTCAAACACAATCCCACACCTCAAACTATCAAAACTAGGTAAACAACAAGATCATACCTACAACTACAACCTGCTAGTGCAAGTAAAGTCGAGGAATCAAGAATCAAGTAAATTACCATCAAATCTCTACTGGAAACTTCAATCAATCCTCTCCTCATCCCCCTTTCCCCCGAAGAACGCAGTCTCCCCACTCTCCTTAGTGGTCGAGTACCCTTTCGCCCACTCTCCCTGGCAGTAGAGCTATTTAAACCTTGGTCCCTTTACCTTTACGTACGACGAAGCCTTCTCCAGAATAGTTTAAGGCCTCATTGTCTAAATTCTTATATGGGCTGGATCCTACCCTAATAGAAAGCTATTTGGCTGTTACGCGCGTTTGGTGGAATGGAATTACTTTACGCTAAGCAAGAGCATTTTACTCAATTAAGGAGCTTGAAGGAGCGATATCGGGCTCTTTTATCGTTCTTGAAAGAATTCCTCACTCACTAAATTTCACACCATAAATCAGAATGCAACACAAATCACATGTTCAACTCTCAAATTCATGCGACAAATCGTTCCAAATCCAGCGCATAACAAAAACAAAGACTAAAATCCGAACCTCAAGCAATCAAAATCAGGCAAACAATACTTGGATCATACCTACAACCGCGAGTGAAATTATCACTGAGAATCATCGTCGTATCAGTACCAGTTTTAGTCTTACCACCAGACCAACACTCGCTTAAATCCAGACACTTAGCTTCGTCACAAACAGTATACAACTTCACCAAAATAAAATAAACTAGCTCAAAACCTCAGCCGAAAATCTTCATACACAATCGTCTTAACTCAAATAACCCAAGTCCACAGCACAAATCAGAGCTCAAACTCTCAAATTCACGCCGTAAATCATAATTCAACACAAATCAAACCTCAAACGCTCAAATTCACGTCATAAATCATAATCTAACACAAATCAAAGCTTATACACTCAAATTCACGCCGTAAATCATAATTCAACACAAATCAAACCTCAAACGCTCAACTTCACGCCATAAATCATAATCTAACACAAATCAAAGCCTATACACTCAAATTCACGCCGTAAATCATAATTCAAAACAAATCAAACCTCAAACACTTAAATTCTCGCCAATTATCCTTACAAATCCAACTCAGTAAACTTCCACAGCCTACAACAAAATCGCAAATAAAAATTTGATCATACCTACAGGCTACAACCTCGAGTGCAAATATCACCGATAATCATAACCATAGCAGTACCAGTAGCAGTACCACTTTCACTACCTGATCAACACTCCGACCTAAATTCAGCCACTCTGCCTCCTCGCAAACGGTCAACAATGTCACTGAGTAAACGTAAAATCAACTAAAATAGCTCAAAACTTCAGCTGAAAATCTCCATGTCCAAATCTCTTGATTCAAATCACCATATTCATATTATTACACACCAAAAATCATAATTAAACACAAATCAAAGGTCAAACTCTCATATTTACGCTACGAATCGGTCTTTTCAAAATGTAAGTAAAAATCCGAACCTTAAACAATCAAAAATACGCATCACAAGATCATACCTACAACCGCGAGTACAAGTATCACCGAGAATCATAATCGTAGCAGTAGCAGTACCAGTTTCACCACCAGACCAACACTCACCTAAATTCGGACATTTCGCTTCTTCACAAACAGTATGCAATTTCAAATCCCTAAGTTTCTTCTTAATCTTCGTATACTTCTCTCCTCCAGGAATCGCTTCCTTCATCCACTTAGGTTTCGGTAATGGATTCTTCTTCGTACCGACTTCGACAGAGTACGGCGAATCGCCGCTTCGGATGAAGTCGGTTAGGGTTGGTGCGTCGGCAGCGAGGCGACGACGGAGAGATTCTAGGGTTTGCGGTGATGGCGGCGGCGGAGGGGGAGATGTTGTGGTGGTTGATTCATAGCGGTAGTGGTGAAGGAGAGAGAGTGTTGTGGTGGTTGTTGCGGTGGTGGTGTGGTGACGGTGGTTGGTGAGGTGGCGGAGGAGAGGTGTTAGTCGTGGTGGATGCATTTTATGTGGGTGGGGGAGTTTGCACAAACTCCCTATTATCTTCAATAAACTTTTAAATTTTTTTTCGGGGTGGTTTATACCTTTGTGTTTTTCATTTTTGTGAGCATCGGAGCAAATTGGTTCGAATCGGATCAGATTAAAGATCGAAAAAATATTAGTGGACCAAATATTGGATTTAAAAGTTACGGTTATGACGGGTTATCGACCGAGCCAAACCCGATTTTTACTATCCCCAAGCAAGGTCGATTGGGAGGTCGATTTGGGGTCGAGTCAAATTAATTGTAACTAAGAAATCGATCAGAATTGACTCAAGGCGATTTGAGTCACAAAATCGACCCAATTTGAGGTAAATTGACTCACCAATCGACCTCATACGTGGCACATTTTAATTGGTTCTCAACCATTTAAGAAAAAGAAAAAAAAAAAAAAAAAAACTATGTTTGGGAGGGTTTATTGACGTAGGTCGTGACTTTCTGCTTGGGAGGGTTTAAGTGGTCAAGGCCAATAAGAAGAGATTAAGACCTAATATGCGATTGACCCGATTAAAGTGACTTATTGCTTGGGAATGGTCTTAGAGTGCATGCTCATGTCTTACATCAGTAGCGTATATATGGTAAATGTTAGGTCTTTTGCAAAATAGCCCAAAAATAAATTTGTGAGAGTTTGATTGAAAACTGACAATATCGTACATTCGTACTACTATGGACAGTACACACTAGCAGGAGTGATGCGGCTGTCGCAACCCTATCAAAAATAACCAACTGGCCTAACTAATGTAGCAGGAAAGTCGGGATCGTATCCACAGGGAGACAGATATGAATTCTAAATGCTAAACTAAAGTCTGTCAAAGTAACCGAATCTGGGGGTTTTGATTGTTGTTTGAACTAAACTAAGAGTAGTGAAGGAAAGAGAGAAAAGAAAAGCGTAAAGAAAAGAGAATAAAAATATGAGGGAGAGAAAACTAGGATGGTCGGTTCACCAATGAAAGTGTAACGATCATGGTCTAGGTCATAGATCAATCATAATTATCGGTCTAAGGGGTAGTGAAATGGTCCTCTCGGATCGCTATTCGCCCTAGAATGCTTCTAGCGGGCTCTCGCAACTTACTAGGGCACTCTAATGTTTGTAGCAGGTCTAACCCTCACCAGGCTTTCGATCTTAGGTCGGGGTTTTACCAAATCAACTAATCAATCATGCGCATTAATTGACTAATCGCTATCAAATGCTACAATTAACAACAGAGACTTATAAATGTGAACTAGTCTAAACCTAATCAAGATTCGTCACAATTTCATAGGATCCCTTATATCATAGTCAAGGAAATTAGCTATGCATAAAGGGATTAACAATTGAAATGAAAGAAATAACTAAAGGGGAAATCATGATCGCGATATAAATAATGACAAGAGAAAATAAGAGCAAAGAAAGAAGATTACCAATCATCCAAAAGGAATTGAGTACAAAATTCCGGAAGATTAGATATTACAAGTTTTAAGGAGAAATAAAATGAAAACTACTGACTTAAAAGTTTATCTAAGCAAAAGTAAAGTGACAGAGTAAAAGTGAAAGAAAGGGTGAAAGATCCAAGATAGATCACCTAAAAAACACTGAAAAGCTGCTTTTAAAACGAGTTTAGTCTGACTCCAAACTGATAATCTAATGGGCTTAGGTTAATCTTGGGCTTCGGGGAAATAAACTGGTCGATCGACTTGGAAACTGGTCGATCGACTTCCTTATCGACCAAATGTGGTCGATCGACTAAAAGTGTGGTCGATCGACTTATGTATCGACCAGAATTGGTCGATCGACTGAAGTTTGTCGAACAGATTTCCTGCAATGCGCACTGAACTTAAAACAGCTGCCATTTCTTCGTTACTCAAGCAAATCAATCGTTTTTGGTGGCGTTGGAAAGCTAAGAGAATAAGCTTTCATCTCCAATTTGAATCACTCGATTATCATTTCTAGAACTAGAGTTATGGCTCTTCAAAGTAGGCACTAGCGGTGTGTAGCTCTTCTTTCGCTCGATAGACTTCCATTACTTCTACGCGCATCTCAAGATGGTAGTAACAAGCTCCGACTCAACTCTTCTCCTAAATGCATGCATGGGGACATGTTTTAGGCTTGATTATGATCTTCTCCGGCTCATATCTGCAAATAACACAAGACAAACCAAAGTAGACTATTCGGGGGACATTTGTAGTAAAACGCTACAAAATAAGCATGGAAATGCGTGCTAATATGGCCTAAAAGGTCTATATAAAATGCACGCATCAAGGAGTCCAACAAAAAAATATTTACGCTTTCGCACAACAAAAGATATCAGAGCTTAGGGTTAAACTTGGGCTTAGTCCACACTCCCCCCCAATGTACAAATGGTTGAGCTTAGAGAACGGAACACGTAGCATTTTTGAGTCATGGACATTAGATTGTTTGCAAATTTCAACTCTATAGCCGATATTTTAGTGAAATATCGAGTCAAGACTTGAAGGTGTACACGAGGGACTCCAACTCTCTAATCTCTGGTTCTAGACTCTAATATGTGGAGATGATCTACATCTAATAAATATGACGGAATTGAGTACCTTATAAATCAGTGAATAATTACCCCTACTATTATCAATTAATGTAGTTAGGAAGAAATCGCATCAAACATGTAAAGCAACCCCTCTTTCATTGAGCGCGTATCAAACTTAAACACGTGTTTAATACTATAAGGCTCATGAGCATTAATTCACTTCCCTACTGACAACAGAAATTCTCATTTATGTTTAAAACAGGTCAAATATCATACCATTTTTATAAATAAAATAAAAAAAATATTTAAATATTAATAAATAACTTATCTTATCTACGTAAGTTGTGATATTCGATCTTAAGAATATTAAGAGAGACTTATTATTATGACAATTTGTTAGTGAAATTTATAAGCAAGTTAGTTGTGAATTATTTCTTAAACGTTATGATCATCCATGTTACTTATAGATCAAGTATTTGGTAAGAAGTCGGGTGTTTTCTTTATTGCTAACTAGTTGCATACTCTATAAAGTAGCAAGCATTGTTATTTGGGTACAATACTTCCTCAAATGATGAAAATGACAATCTAAGTGGCTATCTAAAGTTCATTATTACCAAAAAGAATATTACAAAACTAATTACAAATTTGAGGCTAACTATTAGAGATCTCGTGTAAACTCTAATTGGTAAGATTAGCTGAAAAAGTATCTGAAAATTAAAATTAACTGAAATCTGAAAAAATATTGAAAAAATGATGAGGTATCTGAAATTATGAGCCACGTTAATTGATTATACTCCGTATATAAAAAAAATTGGCTAACAAGCTAAAAAGACAAATGATTTTTGGTAAAATAACGTAATTATGATAATTATTTAATACGGAGTATTATAGATTGATGAGGTGAAAAACGAGTAAGAAAACAAGTTTGGGAGATCCAGCTAAGATATAATACCGAGTTACAAATTTTTTCAAAATAATCCTAAATTTATCATCATTGTTCCAATTTTGCATCTATCTTTACGCATTTTTTTTGCATCAAGAAAAAATTGATATTTCTGAAACATAAGAAAATTCCAAAAAGTATTATGGTACTTCCTCCGTTTTTATATAATGTTCTCATTTATTGAATATATGAGTGTAGTATTTTAATAAAATGGGTACATTATATAAAAATGGAGGAAGTATAATTTTTCGAATAAATATAAAAGATAACAAATATTCTTTGAAATTTTAAAATTTATTTTGAGAAATAATCTCTTGTTTTTTAAATTTCTTTTTAAAAAACACAATTTTGGGTTTTATTTTATATTTCTAAAATTTGTGAAGTACTTGTCCTTGAACAAAGTAAATATACTTTCACTTTTTCAGATTTCCGATCAAATTATTTAACGGAATAATAAACATGCCGTAGACATACAGGTGCAAAAGTGGAACAATTTAATAATTTTGGATTATTTTGAGAAAACCTTAGAGGGATAATTTATTATCGTCATGTCAAACTCGGGTTCTTAATGAAATATTTTCATTCTTTTTAAATTTTTTTCTTATTTAGTCTTGTCAAATAATACACTTCCTTTAATTACATGTAGACGTATACGTAATGTTAGTATGTTATGTTTGTTACCAGCCACATAATCTTTTTTCTTTTTTTTTTTTTTGACAAATGGATACATCTGACTAGTGCTTTAAAGCAAACCTAGCCAAATCATGCGCACGATAGTTTTTATCTCTAGCTAAAAAAGTAAAACTTAGACAATGAAAAGAAGAACATAATACTTTTATTCGACTTACGACCCTTATATTAAAGTGTGAGCATTGTTGAAGACCCGCAATTTGCAAGATAGCATTGAGACAGTCTGAAGCAACTGAAAGATGGAGAGAAGCAGTTGAAACAGCCCATTCCAGAGCTTTAAGAATGGCCAAAACCTCAGCATGTTCACTATACACAGCCAGAAGCTTTTGAGAGTAACAGTCTCCCGTAAAACTTTGTGAAGAAGCATCTGGGAGATTAGAAACCGTCATACCTAACCCAGTCTGGCAAGAGTTCAACCAAGCCGCATCAACAGTAGCCCATTTCATGGGACAATTACCCTGACCACTAATCATGAAGAAAGGTTCGCCATTCTTGATAGAGTCATATTGACTGGAGAAAGGGTCAGATTTCAAGTTGATAGCCACAGGATCAGAAGACAGATGGTTTAGCACATCAGACCTCGCTGCACTTCATTTTTATAGATAGGGATAAACGAAGCGCTTGATGCCACCATATTATTAAAAACAAAAAGATTCCTTATTTTCCAGATGGCAGAAATTGTTGCAAGAAATTGCATTTGTAAATAGCTTTTGTCGTCATGCCTCCCAAAGTAGCTTAACCAGTTAGCAATCCATTGATTCAAACTCATAGAACACACATCATCAACTTGAATACCCAAATCAGAAGCTTTCCATAAACGCTTAGCAATGCCACATTTTCGAAAAATGTGATCCAAGGTTTCAACAGTATTAATTCCCAGACACATAGGACAGGAAGGAATATGATCATGAACACGCTTTTGAAATTCAAACCCAGTTGGTAAAGCATTCAGGCATATCTTCCATAGAAGAATACGCCATTTTGTAGGCATCTTGAGGCTCCAAATACTTTTAATAAGACTTACAGGAGCAGAAGCTAACCTACGCTTATCCTTAACAGAGGAAGCAGCAACAAAAAGGCCTTGTGAAGCCAGGAAGTACCCATGCTTAACCCTATAAATACCATCCCGCGATAAATTCCAAAAACACTCATCCAAGTCCGTCATACTTGGGATAGGGGTAGCCAAAATCCTTTGAACAGTATCAGCACTAAAAAAACACGATAAACGATCCGAGTCCCATCCCGAATTGGAAAAAAGATGTTTAACTCTCATAGACTGGAGAGACGGATCAACATCAATCAAGCTTTGGTGAAGACGTTTTGGCAAAGTTCCACTGACCCAATTATCACAAGTAGCACTTTTAGAGGAATTGATTCCAATATTCCATCCAATATTCCCTTTAATTAAATCCCATCCCCAAAGGATACCATTTCCCCCCCAATAGCAGTTGGCTGGCTTCCGAAAACCAAAAAGGACCAGATTGTCATCGAATATACCATATTTATCTTCCATCACCTTAGCCAGAATATAATGCTTGTCATAGAGAATACGCCAGGCATTTTTTTCCCAGAAGTGCTTGATTTAAACATTTTGTATTACGAATTCCAAGCCCGCCAAAACCTTTAGCTTGAGCCAGCACCATCTTACTACACCAGTGAATAGTTCTTCCTCTACTAAGTCCCGCCCACCAAAAATGTGAAATCAAAGAGTCAATTTTTGAAGTCACACTTACCGGAAGTTTGAAAACGATAGAATATAACAAGAGAGAGCAGAAAGGACCGAGTGAATAAGAGTTAATCGACCAGCAGGGGAAAGAAAGATAGCATTCCAAGAAGATAATCTAACTCTGATTTTTTCCAAGATTGCTTGATAGAATGTGCTCTTATCCTTACCCATAATGAAGTAGGCACCCAGGTATTTACCAAACTCATTAGAAGGAGAAATACCCAAAACATTAAAAGTATATCTTGTGAGGGCCATTGTTGTATTTGCAGAAAGAGTAATAGAAGATTTGTCTTTATTGATTAACTGCCCAGAAGCTGCGCAATACCAGTCCAACAAAGTCTTAAGCTTAAGAATAGATACCTTACTATTCTTAAGGAAGAAAATAGAATCATCCGCAAACAGGAGATGAGAAATAGGTAAACTGCCACGCGCAATCTGAATACCCTTGATAAAACTTATCATGCTGAGCTTTCACCAGGAGACTAGATAAAACTTCAGTACACAGGACAAAGAGGTATGGTGATAAAGGGTCACCTTGACGAATACCCCGTGTTGGTTGGAATCTTTCAGCAGGTACCCCATTAATGAGGATTCGATATGAAACTGTTGAAACACATTTCATGATCAGATTAATCATAGAACTGGGAAAACCCATTGCCAAAAGAACGCCGCGGATGAAGTTCCAATCCAGCCTATCATACGCTTTGCTCATGTCCGCCTTCATTGCCAGATAAGGTGTCTTCGACTTCTGAGTACCCGAGATTTTTGTCATTATTTCATGGGCAATAAGAATATTATCAGAAATAACATGTGTTGGAACAAAAGCATTTTGGTAGGGGCCAACCAAAGAATTCATAACTGGTTTCAACCTGTTCGTAATGCATCCTGTCACAATCTTCATGCTAACATTACAAAGACTGATGGGTCTGTAATGTTCAGCTTTTTCAGGATTGTCCACCTTTGGAATAAGAGCAATGAAAGTACGATTTAACTCATTAAGCATACGGTCAGAGTTAAGGATTTTAAGTACCGCCTTAGTGACCGTGTGCTTCACAGTGTGCCAATTCTTCTGGTAAAACACTGCTGGGATGCCATCAGCCATCAGGCCCTGGTGATTTTAAACCACCAAGCTGGAAAACAGCAGATCTAACTTCCTGAGTTGTAAATGGTGCATTTAAACAATCTGCTGAGTCAGGTTTTAATTTCCTATCAGGAGATAGACAATCAAAAATATCCCCATACTCTTCCCAGAAAGAAGTAAAACACCTCTGACTCTTCCCAGCCTGAAATAAATCTTCAAAAAGAGTGGGGGTATAAATCTATAATGTTAAAATGTTGCTCCATAGTCGGCAAGAGAATATCTCTGTATTATTGTATTTAAGAGACGGTTTAATAAATTTTTAACGAAATATATTATGAGTTTGAGTTAAAAATGGTATAAAAATAATATAATAAGAAAAATGGTTATAATCATCTATGATAAATTTGGTACAATTGTTAAACTATATAAAAAGCCGTATTGATATACTAATGCAATTAAGAAACAACGGTTAAGGAAAAATGGTTATTAATATTGTATAAAAGAGTACGAAAAATTAAAGCGGCCACTCAATAAGTTATTGTGAAACCGTTTTTATTAAGTCTTGTTTTTCAATAGGGACATTAAAATATTACAAAAGCATTAGTATATACATTGATAATTAATAATTGACTAGCGTAACACCCGTGAAAATTCACGGGACTGTTAATTTCAATTTTGTAAAGTATGTGATCAATTACCGTCGTTAGATAATTTAATCACATATTTTATGTATATGTAAAGGCCTTAAGATAAGTAGATAGAAAAGTATATAAATAATCATATATTAAAGTATATTTAGAAAATTTGTTGAAAATAAGTGATAGGAAAAAGTTATAAAATGGTACATGGTATATTATGCGTTATTAAGAGAGTAAGTTTTATAAAAATGTTGTCAATTAAGTGTGAAGTACTCATAGAACCGGGGAAATAGTGATTGACCCCATAACTTTGTGCAATTGTGAAATTAACCCCACAATTTTCAATTAAAGTAATTTGGCCCCATAAATTACGTAATAAATTAATTAAACTCCTTTATCAAAATCTTATGAGAAATTCAATGTATCATATCCAAAAAAGAAAAAAATGGTTGAAACTAAAATTTTTAAAAATTAATTTTAATTTTTTTAGCATGAATTAGATAATAAAAATAATACGAATTGCATACTAAAACCATGTTTTTATATACATAAATTATGTAGTAAATCGATATGATTTTAAAAAAAAAAATTAAAAGTCGTATGTGTAAAATTTTGATATGTTGAAAAATTAAAATATTTAGATATTACTTTATCCTTTTATTATATTTTTATATTTTTTGTCATGAAAATATTTTATTCCAACTTTAAATTTAAACACAACTACCTACAAAATATTTTGCAATTGAAATGTTTTACCAAAATTGTAAAAAGTTAAAAACTATGTACTTTATAATAGAAATAATGTTTTTTTTTTTTTTTTCGTAAAGTATTTAAGTTTTTTTTATCTAATTTATGCTAATTTATTTTTTTGATTAATTTTTTTTTTGTATTTTCATAAAAACAAACTACTTTTTGTGATGTGAGTTTCATAAAAAGGCAATGAAGTTATAATATTTTACAAAGTGTGTTGACAAAATAGTCGAATTCAATACCTCTGAATTAACTAATAGAAGTTCAATAGCATCGGTCTTTTTCTTATCTTTGAATTCTGGTCTAGTCCATTTGTGAACTACCCTTACATTCATTTGTGTAAGCCTAATTCTGAAATTTAGTTGGTTAATATATAGTAAGTAACGGTGTAATAGCCATAATGGTAATTCGATTTTGTGATTTTTTAGATGAGAAATTGTATTATGTAGAAACTTAAAATTTTAGAATTGGAAAAATTATGCTGGAATAGTTGATTTAACTATTTATAAATTGTAGAAAACAAAGGAGGAGAAGAAAAGAGAAGGTTGGCCGTTGCACTTTTCGAGCAACATAGAGAAACCAAAAGAGTAATACAATGTTCATTGCGTAATTTTGAAAGGTGCGTAATTGTATTAATTTTCGAAAGGTGCGTAATTGGCGTATCCAATTCCTAATATTGTATTAAGTTACGAATGGTGGTAATTGGCGTATCCAATACCAAACAAAAGGGTGCTTTGGTTTTTTAGTCTGAGATTTTAGACTGACTTTAGGCTGTTAATTTTGAAAGGTGCGTACACATTGTATTAATTATACGAATATTGTATTAATTTTGAAAAGTGCATACATTGTATCAATTATACCGAAATGAATTTATTATATTACTGTAGTATTAATTGCTCCGTAGACATTCCCCATTAATTTTGAAAGGTGCATACATTGTATCAATTATACCGAGATGAATTTATTATATTACTGTAGTATTAATTGCTCCGTAGACATTCCCCATCATATACTTATCTAATGCAGAAGTCAAGCTGCTGACGTGGCATCACATAAAACAAGCTTTGTCCTACTGATGAGCTCCATTTTGGTCGTCATTTTCTTTTCGTTTTCTTTATTTTCGGTCGCGATTCGACCTCGATTTGCGTGTCTTGCGGTGTTTTTACACCCGTTGCCTCGTATATTCCTATTCTGTCCAATTTTTGTAGGCATTACAGCGGGGGCAAAGAAACGAGAGAAATCGAGGTGAATTTGGGGCGATTTATGGAGAATTGTGAAGGAATTTGCAAAGATCATGCCAGGCCTTCTCAGCCGGTCCCCAACCGGCGGCCGGCAGGCCGGCTGGGGAGCCATGCCTTGGGTTTTTGGCGAAAATAGAGAAGAAGTTTCAGATTCAATGAACAAGGCCCCCAGCCGGTGGCCAACCGGCAGCCGGTCAGCCGGCTGGGAAGGCTTTCCTATACTTAGCCAAATTCGAAGAATGAAGAAAATGAATTGTTGGGCAGATTACTCATAAAGGGTCCCCAGCCGGTGGCCAACCGGCAGCCGGTCCACCGGCTGAGGGTACCTGTAGCCAAGTGAAGAAAGGAAAAAATCAGAATTGAGTTTTTGGCCTCCCAGCCGGTGCCCGACCGGCAGCCGGCCTGTCGGCTGGGGATGCATGTACATTGGAGAAAAATCAAAGAAAAAGTCAGAAGTCGGATTTTGGGCTCTCAGCCGGTCCACCACCGGCAGCCGGTCCACCGGCTGAGAGGCCTTTTTCGTATTTCCGCACTCTATATAAACCCGCACTTGTGTAAACTTCATATTACGCATTCTTAAGCTTATTTTAGGGTTTTGCACTGTTCCATTGTTCTATACTTAGACTCAAAAAACTCTCTTAATATTTTAATCCTCTTTAGATCTTAGTTTAATCTTTCAATATTAGTTAATCCTTTCTTAGTAATTCTCTTAGCTTTGTTCTTGGGCAATTTTAGAAGATTCTTATTGGGTTGTAATTTGAGGGTTTGAGAAAATCTTCCAAGTTGTAATCCAAGTTCCTTGCTTTTTCCTTATTATTGGTATAATCTTCCTAATCCCTACTTTATCTTTGCATTTTGTTTTAGTTTTGCTTGTTCAATTATTTACTCTCATTAATTTCCACCATGTTTAGCATTAATACTTTATTTGTTCAAGTTTATTCCTTAGCCATGTGTGAGTAGTCTTATTCTAGGGTTAGGGGGTTTGCTTGGGTAGTTAGTAGCCATGAAAAATGCCTAGAGTTAGTCTTGTTTGCTTCTTTGGTTAAGTTTTCGCATCTTGCATGTTATGTGTTTGATGAAATGCCTCAACGACGGTTGGGTGTTAGTCTTCACTTTGTTTGCTTTAGACGAAAGTCTTGGGGTTTCATGAGCATGCTTGTGTGTTAGGTTAGCTTGGTTTGTAGCGAAAGCTAGGACTAGACTCGACCTAAGGGTTTGTCAACTCGAGAGAAGAGACAACCCTAGACCTACCATAGAAGTGATACAAGACCGTTATCTTACGTTTGGCTACCGACTCACCTAGGTGACCCCCGACACCCTAGTCCTCTTTATCATCAACTTCATCTAGATTTACTTGCTTTAGTAGTTAATTAGTTTTTCCAAACCAAAACCTTTTACTCCGACTCATACTAAAATTAAAGCATAAATATACAACTTCCCCACCGTCTTTTTGGTTCGACCCTAAATTATACTACTTAATTTGGGTTCTTTATAAATGTGTTTGGTGCCGGTATCGACGACAAAATCCGGCCATCAAAATGGCGCCGTTGCCGGGGACGGTGTTTAGAAGTTGTGTAGTTTAGTTTTAGTTTTAGTCTTGAGTTAGTTGAGCTTGCTTTTGTTTTGATAAAAGATTTGGTAGTTATTTGTAGAGTGCTTGTTTTATTGTTCACCCTAGTGTTTAATAAACACTAGGACGACTAATTGGTTTGCTAAGTTTTATGCCTAGGGGTGACTCTAACTCTTTGTTGTCATCTTCCGAACCGGAGAGACTCTTTCGGGCTTTAAGGAGGAAGACCATTGCAAGAGTAAGAATTGCGTCCCAAGCATCTACTAGCCAAAACAACCCCTCTTCATCCGAACCACCAAGTCCCAACCAAAGCAATTCTAGCCCAACATCCGACAATTTTGACAATCCATTTTATCAATCACCACCACAATCACCACACTTTCCAAACAACCATCAAATTCACATAATGGCCGCTCTTCGTGATCATAATCGGCCCAATCACAATGACACCACCAATCCAATCAACTTCGGAGTTCTTGTTCCTCAAAATTTCGAAATACATCCTTCCCAAATGAGTTCAATCGAAAAGAATGCCTTTAGCGGGGCTTCCCACGAAGATGCTCATGGGCACCTAAGAAAATTCAAGGGTAAAGTCGCGATGATAAAGAAGACCGGAGTACCCGAGGAGACATTAAGGCTTATGCTTTTTCCCTATTCCTTAACCGACAA
This sequence comes from Silene conica, assembly GCA_029255685.2. Taxonomy (NCBI): domain Eukaryota; kingdom Viridiplantae; phylum Streptophyta; class Magnoliopsida; order Caryophyllales; family Caryophyllaceae; genus Silene; species Silene conica. Next base: position 86,176,216 of record CM055314.2, read on the forward strand.
GGCCGATAGGTGGCTAAATGTCCATGCTCCGAATACATTCACCACATGGGACGACTTGGCAACGGCTTTCCTTGCCAAGTACTACCCATCCTCCAAGACCGCGATGCTCCGGAATGAGATAACACAGTTTCAACAAGACGAGGGAGAATCTTTGGGAGAAGCTTGGGATAGATACCAAGATTTGCTAGCCAAGTGCCCACACCACGGGATACCACCTTGGTACACAACTCAAACTTTTTTCCAAACCCTTCTCTCCCGGACTAAGGAAATGGTTAATGCATCGGCGGGTGGTAGCTTTGACCACTTGCCACATGAGGAAGGAACGGAACTCATCAAGAAGATTGTTGATTCGGAGGAAAACTATGGTACTAGGGGGAATGTCTTGAGGAAGAGTAGTAAGTACCCTAGTGAGCACCTTTCCAATGCTAAGGCAAACGAAGAAACCAATGCCAAATTGGACTTGTTAACCAAGAAATTGGAAGAGTTGACAAAGGGCTCCGCTACCAAAGAAACCAAGAGCAAAGTCCCGGGAATGTACCAAGTTAACAGTGTTGTTTCATGTGACTTATGTGGGGGATGCGGGCATACCTTTGATGTGTGTGCAAACAACAATTCCTATGAGGGAAGTGAGAGTATGGAGGAGGTATATGCTTTCCAAGCCTTTAACAACCAAAAAAACCCCAATACTTTCAACCCAAATTCGAACTATTACCATCAAGGGATCCGAGGAAGCCCCTATATGAGTTACAAGAGTACGAATGTGTTGAATCCTCATCAAATTCAACAACCTCAAGGGCAAAATCCCCCCGGTTTTCAACCAAGGGGAGGAAACTTCAACCCGAGAAACAATTACAACAACAACTTTTACCAAGGGAATCAAACCAACCAAGCCAATCAAGGCTTTCAACAAAGTTTCAATGACCCGAACTTTAATCCAAATTTCCAAAACAACCAAAACCCACAAAATTTCAATGCAAATTTCAATAACAACAACCCAAACTTCAACAACCAAAACAACAACCAATACCATAACCAACAAAATTTCCACAACCCAAACCACCAACAAAACTTCCACAACAACAATTTCAACAATCAAAGTCTCAATGACCAAAATTTCAACCAACCATTTCCTAACCACCACCAAAACCCAAACTTCAACAACCAAGGTCCCAAAGCAAATCAACAAAGTGGGGGTGCAAGGAATGACTACGGGTTTCCCTTGCCCCTTACCAACACACCTCATCAAGATCTCTCAAGTGACTCCCAAGTTGGAGAGTTGCTTAAACTTGTGAAAGGCATGCAAGCGACACATAATCAAGAAATGATGAATTTGAAGACGGCAAATCAAAAAGAGATCCGGGAGATGGAGGCTAGAGTTGCTTCACAAGCCTTAGCCAACCCACAAAGGCCACCGGGCGGCTTTCTTGCCCAAGGTCAAAGCTCCCGGGATGCTTCAAAACCACATGGTGTCAATGCTATTACGACAAGCAAGAATGAGCAACCAATGCTTGAGAGGAGAGATGATGAAGGAGGATCGAAGGTAGAGCAAGTTATGACGGTATTAGGGAGAGGAAGTGAGAAATGTGTTGAGGAGGAGGTGATGGTGATGGTGTCCAACACTCCTCCGGATGATTGTAATAAAGTCGACATTGATGACTTAGACTTTGTGATGCAACAAGTCTTGAATATTCCAAAGAAGAAAATAGATGAAGGGAAAGAGAACATGGAGAAAGGAAAAAGTGTTGTCGAAGAAGAGTCCGAGCATGGAGAAGGCCTCATTGAGAGGAGAGTTTGTGAGTTCTTCCGAAAAATTACAAGAGGAGATCCTCGTTGTGAGGAATTGATGAAGCTTGTAGAGGAGGTGGAGGCAACAATCCCCTCCCGAGGAAAGAAAAGAGAAGTGAATGCTGCAATCATGTCCGCCAAGAAAGTCCTATGCACCCTCCCCATCAAACTCGGAGATCCGGGTAGCTTTTCGATAAGTTGCCATGTTGGAGGGAAGAAGATTGATAATGCATTATGTGACTTGGGAGCCGGCGTGAGTGTTATGCCTCTAGCTATGGCCAAGAAATTGGATGTCAAGAGTTTGTCTCCCGCTACAACTCCTATCACTCTTGCGGATGGTACCGAAAAACTTCCTCTAGGGGTGCTTGAAGATGCTATCGTCAAGGTGGGGAATCTATCCATTCCCACCGACTTCGTGATATTAGACGTCCCCGTCGGTAGTAGCTCCTTCGTGATACTCGGTAGGCCATTCTTGGCCACCGGAGGAGCGACTATTGATGTGAAGAGAGGAAAGTTATCATTCGAAGTGGGAGAGCAAGTTGCGGAGTTTGAACTTCCGGAAGCTCCCGATACAAGTTCCAAGGAGAAGAAAGTTGGCATGGTTGCAAGTTTGTTGGTGAATGATGTCCCTAAGATGTTTGATGAGAAGGGAATCATGGAAAATATGATCTTGAAAATTGAGGATGCTAATTTTACTAGCGAGAAGTTGTTGAGTCCGGAGAAGAGAGACCATGACAAAGAGCAAGGAAGACCGAGTTGTACTAGTTCTTTTGAGGACCCTTTAGTTGAAAGAGGGGACCTAGAGGAGCAAATTGCCGGAAAAGATGTCAAAGCTCGAAAGTTGATGATGAGCAAGATGGAAACTCGAAGAGAGAGCAAAGTTGAAGCCCCGTCCGCGGCTTTTGACCTTTTCTTGAGGTCACTAGTTAGCATGGACGAGGTTTTGACCCACAAAGATTGAAAGATGATCATGAAAGGTTTGGTGGAGTCACTCAACAACCACCGGTTGTAAGTATTAGTTCTCTTTAGTTCATCTAGTTTTCATGCTAGTTTCTTAGTTAGTTCGGTTTTTAGTTTAATTTTTAGGTTGCATGAGATGTTTGGATATGTTTGTTGCTTGTTTGTGGAAGATTCATGGGTATAGTCGGAGGATTATTGGCATAACCGTTGTAGGCAAAGTTGATTTTTATGTTCAAATTAAATTATTTCTCGAAATAGTGTACAGGTACTCCCAGCCGGCCCACCGGCCGACGGTACCATACCGGCTGGGAGGACCTGGACACATTTCTGTTTTTGATAGTTTATTTGGGCAGATTTCAGATTTTGCATCCCCAGCCTGTACCTAACCGGCAGCCGGTCCACCGGCTAAGAAGACGAGTTCCTTATTCAAAAATCAAATTTCAAGGAGAAATGATTCCCAGCCGGTAGGACGGCAGCCGGTCCACCGGCTGAGAATCAGGAATGTGTGAACATACTTGAAGAAAAAAGCAAGGAGAAGGGAACCCCAGCCGGTCGGCCGGCAGCCGGTCCGCCGGCTAGGAGTGTTTTTGTAAGTGAAGAATTCGAAGAAAAGAAGAAGGAGTTGGATTCTCAGCCGGTCGGCCGGCAGCCGGTCCGCCGGCTGGGAGTGTTTTTGTGAGTGGGAAAAGAAGAAGAAGAGGAGAAGTGGAAATTGAAGACCTGATTTTGAGCCGGTCGGCCGGCAGCCGGTCCACCGGCTCAGAATCAAAGCCCTTTGAAAAACATTCGAAAATGCAAACCCTCACTCCCAGCCGGCTTGCCGGCGGCCGGTCCCAGACCGGCTGAGAGTCCTCTGCCGCGATTTAAAACACTCGATACCCCTCTTTTCTTTCTCATTTCTACCTCATTTCTTAACCATTTCCCTTCATTTCTTCTTCATCCTTCCTTATTTCCTCCTCTCCATTCATCCTTTACCCTCAAATACTCCCTCAAACTCCACCAAACTCTCTCAAAATCAAAACCCCCCTTTTACTCCCTCATCACCTCTCCTTCAATTAACCATGTCGGGAAGAACAGAAAGGCGATCCAAATCAAGGCACGACCCAAGGGTGGAGCAAGAATATGAAAATGTAATGGGAAGTGGCAACATTGGCCCGGATCCTTGCTTCCCCGGTCTCACATTTGCCTCAATCCAACAAAAAGGTAATTTCACTTACTTTAAGAATCGCCCCCTTCACCCAACTAGGTTCATTGATAGAGCCGGATTGAGAGAATTAAGGATTGAGAAAATAACGGCGGCTCTTTTTGAGGGTTTAGGAATGAAAACCTTGTATGAGACAAAACTGGTTCACACATCTCCCCGGTTAACTTGGGAATTTTTGAGTTCTTTGGTTGTGACTAAGAACCGAACTTTGGGGAAAGTTGCATTTCTTGAGTTCCGATTGATGAATAGGGAACATCGTCTCACCTTAGATAAATTTGCTTTGATTTTTGGGCTAGACGGAAAATTAGCCATTAAGCCTCCGGAGGGCTTTGATACTGAGCTTATTTGGACAGCCATAACCGGTCTTGTAAGTGATAGAAGCCGAAAGAAACCGGCTAATAGGGTGCATTTGGCACCGATTAGAATTTGGCATAGGTTCATGGGGTGGACCGCTTTCTCTAGGGATGAGCCTCACAACTTCACTACTACTGAGCTTGAAATAATTGGTTCTTACTTGGTTGGTGGCCCGAAATTGAACATTGCTCACCATATGGCCCTTCACTTGAGTAGGTTGGCATCCCAACCTCAGCTTACTACCCCCATTTGTGTTGGGGGGATGGTCACCTTGATTGCCAACAACCGTTGTCAGAGGCACTTCACGGTTGACTTCATTCAGGGCGAGAATGTGCTATCTAGCCGATACTTGCAGGATGCTTTGGGGTGGGTGCGTTATAACCCCAGTGATCGCAAGGAGTATTGGCAGATTCGGGTTGACAACAAGTTCAAGAATTCAGTTCCTTTGCCAAACACCGAGTTGATGAGAGTTGTGCCGGGGAAGACCTCTTACCTCCTTGATATTGAGGCGGACCCCGAGGACCTTCCCCCAGACCAGCGTGCCCCTAGAGTCTACACCAGAGACAGAGTCGGTGCCACTCCTTCTGACCTTCCTTTTGAGCAGTTTCAGCAGCCCCCCATTTCCATGTCCCAGTTTCAGAGTGGTCCCTCATACTTCCAGGGATCCACCTCCGCCTCCGGTCCATCTTCTTCTTCATGCCCCCCAGAGCTTATTGATTTCATGGCCGAGTTGACTTGGGCATGAAGAATGCAGCAGATCTAGCGGACCAGCGCCAAGCCATAGCCGATGAGCGGCATAGAGATTTGACTTATAGGCTTGATTACCTCTACTATGATCAAGCCTATGGTACATTTCCGAGTTATGATCGGTCCGTCCGCGAGGGTTACCATCATCCCGATGGTGGTCACCCATCATACTACATGCCTCCTGATAGGGGTTATGTGCCTCCTGAGGGTCGTTTTTACGGGGAGATTAACGTCACCCCGGGTTATTTTTCAAACCCGATCTTTCCCCCCAACTTTCGGGGAAATGAGGATTCGGGCCCTCCGAGGCATTCATCCTTCCATGGCGGGTATGGTGATGCGGGAGCTAGTGGATCTCATGCCTCCCCCTTCCGCGATTTCGTGAACAACCCTAGCGACTTCATGGTCGTTGATGGAGGCAATGGGAATGATGAAGATGATGGTAATGAAGGTGATGGTAATGAAGTTGGCGGTGATGACGATGATGGTGATGAGTGACCACCTTTGGAGGTGGTTGGAGATGATTATGCTCCCCTTGCAAAATCCAAAACAAGTCAAGTAACTCCCTTAATCCAAATCTCTCCTTTAGTTTGCATTTGTTTTTTTTTTAGCATGCATTTAGCTTAGTTAGTTTAGTTTAGTTCGTTAGTTTTAGTTTCCTTTTCATGTTTTCACATCATTAGTTTAGATGCATATAGTTGCATTCATTTAGATGCATCAGATTTATATTTTTGTATCATATTGTCACATATAGATTGCATACATGTAGTTTAGAGCATTTAGTTTGCATTTAGTCTAGTTTTTAGTTTTTCTCTTCTTTTGTTTATCTTTGTTTTTAATGCCTTCTTAAAAACCAAAAAACCAAAAAAATTGAAAAACCAAAAACTTTCAAAAATATGTCCTTTATTTTCCGGTTTTCCTCCTCACATTATGCATATAAATAAGTGTGGGGAGGAAGAACCGTTTATTTCAAAAAATACAAAAACAAGTTTTTATTTTCTCAAAAATTTCAAAAAAGCCAAAAACATGTTGTTTTCGTTCTTTTACTTCATTTCCCCCTTTGCACTTTATTACATTGAGGACAATGTAAATCTTAAGTGTGGGGAGGGAAAATATCCACCTTGTGAATATTTGATTGCTTTTGTAAATATGGAAAAACTTCAAAAATACCAAAAAATTGAAAAATTTGAAAAATCCAAAAACATGTTTTTACCTTATTAGTGTAGAATTGTATATACTTGTGTTTGCTTTCTCTCCTTTCGCATAGGTAACACTTGCTTGAGCACCGCTTTGGACCTTGAAGACACCACGGTATGATCGTTCCAACCTCTATTTCACTCTCATTTTCTTCCTTTTGTTACAATTGAGGAGGATGGGCTTGTATTTGGAGGATGTGGAGTACATTGTGGAGAATTGTGTGTGGCTTGTGTGCTTTTGTGCTGTTAGGAGATGCATTAGCTTTGTTTGGCATTTAGTTTGATAGTCTCACTTGCATTAAAACATGTCTATATTAGTTGCATTCATGGCATATAGTTGCATTTAGGATAATGTTTTGAAAATGCCTAATTGAGAACTTTGACAAAATCGTTTAGGCCTTTACAAATAATTCTTCTACTTGGGACTTTATCTTTTAGAATGATTTTTAAAACACCCTAGGTCATGCTTTTCTAGTATCTTTCTAACCATGGTCCAATACCAAGTCAAGGGTTTGCATGTGAGTCACCTTGTCCACCCCCGTGATGTGAAGTGGTTTTGATTATCTTGTCTTGGTGACCTTGTTCGACTTGACGGTTTGGCAACCCAAAAATAACTTTCATGAATAAATTTGGAATGCTCTTGTCAATGATCATAAGAAGTGGAAATGTTTTGAAAGAAGAAAAAAAAGAAGCCTCAAGTGAAAAAGAAAAGAAAAAAAAATGGTTAATGAAAAAAGAATAAGAACATGTTGTTTTGGTGGAGGCGTACCACTTCGATGTGCTTTGGAGGGTAGCCATTGAGTTGGCTTCCCACTTGGTTGTGAATTCGACCGCCCAAAGACAGAGTGATTGTCACCCCGATAAGCTATTGTCTAGAGGTTAACCGATTGCCTAATAAGCGATTGGCGAAAGCAAAGGACATTAGCACGCGTGGGACAAACCCCATCCTAACTCATGGCATGAAAAAAAAAAAAAAGAGATGAAAAAAATTGAATGAGGTCAAATTTTGATTGTAATCCACCATTTTGTATTGATTTGAGCATTTCATTCCAAAAAAATTAATTTTGCCTTGCCGTTTTGTCGATCTTGGGACGACCCATGACCTTTACTTTGTGAAGAATCTAGACTTGTTGCATCTTTTGCCTTTAGCATTGCGGGGATTATCATTCCATTCCATCCGATCGCCCTTGACAAAAGTATTTGGATAACGGTTATGAAAGTAGCCTAGTTTAGCATGATTTGGCGGTGTTTTGTTGTCATCCTTCTTGCCTTAGTGACTTGTAGAATTAATATTTGTGAGGGAGTCTACGATTTTGAATTTGTTCCCTTTTAGTTGTTTTCCGCCGCTTGAATGAGGCAAGCGGTTTTCTTTCTTTTCCGATGCATGTTGCTTGTCTATACGTGTTTTGTTTTTACTGGTTGGCATCAAAAGTTTTGTAGCAAGACCTTACTTGCCTTGCAATAGGGCATTCTCCCTCATGAATGTCAAATTGTGAGTTGAAAGGGCTACGGGTGTAGCTAAACCCGATTCGGCTTATAAGTAGCTTAGTTAGTTGTTTCTTTGTTTTTAATAAGGGTTATATAGTTCTTTGATCTCTTACTCGAGGACGAGTAAGGTTTAAGTGTGGGGAATTCTGATGAGCTCCATTTTGGTCGTCATTTTCTTTTCGTTTTCTTTATTTTCGGTCGCGATTCGACCTCGATTTGCGTGTCTTGCGGTGTTTTTACGCCCGTTGCCTCGTATATTCCTATTCTGTCCAATTTTTGTAGGCATTACGGCGGGGGCAAAGAAACGAGAGAAATCGAGGTGAATTTGGGGCGATTTATGGAGAATTGTGAAGGAATTTGCAAAGATCATGCCAGGCCTTCTCAGCCGGTCCCCAACCGGCGGCCGGCAGGCCGGCTGGGGAGCCATGCCTTGGGTTTTTGGCGAAAATAGAGAAGAAGTTTCAGATTCAATGAACAAGGCCCCCAGCCGGTGGCCAACCGGCAGCCGGTCAGCCGGCTGGGAAGGCTTTCCTATACTTAGCCAAATTCGAAGAATGAAGAAAATGAATTGTTGGGCAGATTACTCATAAAGGGTCCCCAGCCGGTGGCCAACCGGCAGCCGGTCCACCGGCTGAGGGTACCTGTAGCCAAGTGAAGAAAGGAAAAAATCAGAATTGAGTTTTTGGCCTCCCAGCCGGTGCCCGACCGGCAGCCGGCCTGTCGGCTGGGGATGCATGTACATTGGAGAAAAATCAAAGAAAAAGTCAGAAGTCGGATTTTGGGCTCTCAGCCGGTCCACCACCGGCAGCCGGTCCACCGGCTGAGAGGCCTTTTTCGTATTTCCGCACTCTATATAAACCCGCACTTGTGTAAACTTCATATTACGCATTCTTAAGCTTATTTTAGGGTTTTGCACTGTTCCATTGTTCTATACTTAGACTCAAAAAACTCTCTTAATATTTTAATCCTCTTTAGATCTTAGTTTAATCTTTCAATATTAGTTAATCCTTTCTTAGTAATTCTCTTAGCTTTGTTCTTGGGCAATTTTAGAAGATTCTTATTGGGTTGTAATTTGAGGGTTTGAGAAAATCTTCCAAGTTGTAATCCAAGTTCCTTGCTTTTTCCTTATTATTGGTATAATCTTCCTAATCCCTACTTTATCTTTGCATTTTGTTTTAGTTTTGCTTGTTCAATTATTTACTCTCATTAATTTCCACCATGTTTAGCATTAATACTTTATTTGTTCAAGTTTATTCCTTAGCCATGTGTGAGTAGTCTTATTCTAGGGTTAGGGGGTTTGCTTGGGTAGTTAGTAGCCATGAAAAATGCCTAGAGTTAGTCTTGTTTGCTTCTTTGGTTAAGTTTTCGCATCTTGCATGTTATGTGTTTGATGAAATGCCTCAACGACGGTTGGGTGTTAGTCTTCACTTTGTTTGCTTTAGACGAAAGTCTTGGGGTTTCATGAGCATGCTTGTGTGTTAGGTTAGCTTGGTTTGTAGCGAAAGCTAGGACTAGACTCGACCTAAGGGTTTGTCAACTCGAGAGAAGAGACAACCCTAGACCTACCATAGAAGTGATACAAGACCGTTATCTTACGTTTGGCTACCGACTCACCTAGGTGACCCCCGACACCCTAGTCCTCTTTATCATCAACTTCATCTAGATTTACTTGCTTTAGTAGTTAATTAGTTTTTCCAAACCAAAACCTTTTACTCCGACTCATACTAAAATTAAAGCATAAATATACAACTTCCCCACCGTCTTTTGGGTTCGACCCTAAATTATACTACTTAATTTGGGTTCTTTATAAATGTGTTTGGTGCCGGTATCGACGACAAAATCCGGCCATCACCTACGTGGCGCGATTTAAAGCATCCTAACATATTGTCCAATAAAATTGGAATATAAGGAATTTCATTCCATAATTCCAGAAAAAAGATTTGATTCCATTTGCATTAAATTGGTTGACGTGATTATGTATTTCAATTAACAATTATTTTGATTCCATAAATTCCATAATTCTACAAGATTTGATTCCGTTTGCATTAAGTTGGTTGACGTGATTATGTATTTCAATTAACAATTAATTTGTCTTCAACACAAAAATTTTAAATTTCCTAAATTGAAAAGAATCATAATAATTACTGAAAGATATGATTTTAAATATAGATGTTAAATAGTTTCCTAAACAAAATTTTAAGATTCCGTGAATTTTAAATATGGATTTTAAATAACTGAAAGATAATAATTTACTAAATATTGAATTTCCGTGAACTTTAAATAGCTTCCTAAACAAAATTTCAAGATTCCGCAATCCATCAATTATGTATAATTAATGGACCTAATATGAAAAGAATAATAACTGAATGATTTTAAATATGGATAGATTATGCTTTGAAATTAATTTACTAAACTAAATTGAAAAGAATCATAATAATTATTGAAATATATGATTTTAATTAAATATGGATTTTAAATAGGTTCCTAAACAAAATTTTAAAATTTCGTGAATTTTAAATATGGATTTTAAATAACTGAAAGATACAAATTTCTAAATATTGAATTTCCGTGAACTTTAAATAGCTTCCTAAACAAAATTTCAAGATTCCGTCAATCCATCAATTATGTACAATTAATGGAGCTAATATGAAAAGAATAATAACTGAATGATTTTAAATATGGATAGATTATGCTTTGAAATTAATTTACTAAACTAAATTGAAAAGAATCATAATAATTACTGAAAGATATGATTTTATTAGATATGGATTTTAAATAGCTTCCTAAACAAAATTTTAAGATTCTGTGAATTTTAAATATGGATTTTAAATAACTGAAAGATAATAATTTCCTAAATATAGAATCTCCCTGAATTTTAAATAGCTTCCTAAACAAAATTTCAAGATTCCGTCAATCCATGAATTATGCACTATTAATTGACCTAATATGAAAAGAATAATAACTGAATGATTTTAAATATGGATAGATTATGCTTTGAAATTAATTTACTAAACTAAATCCTAATGTGAAACAATAACTAAATTTACTTATACAATTAAATTTCCTAATTATACAAATGATTTCCTAAACAGAATAATTCCGTATTTTATAATGATTTCCTAATTATACCCGTGGAAAATTTTCAAAACTAAAGTCATGTAGATCTTTCAAACCTGCAGATTTTATAATCCGTATTTTATAATAATCAGAATTTTATAATCAGAATAATTCCTAAACTAAAAGAATAATACCTGAAAGATTTATTTATGATCATCATCAAATTTTAAAAGAAGCAAGAATCATGGATAGTAACTTCCAAATCATACCATTCAAATTCATATACAATCATACTATCTATGTAGGGTTAAATTAATAATTTAATTATTGAATAATTATAATTATTGTTTAACAAATATTTAGAAACAGCCAATATCATATATTTGGAAAATATATCAAGATAAATAAATCGTGTTTTTTTTAGAAAATATATAATGATAAACAAATCTCTCATCATTCACCATTAACAAATATTAACAAATACCTTAAGCAACCCGAATTGTGTTATGGCTTTGAACTGCACCCCCGTTGTCATACGTCACTTGACCTCAGAGACCCTCACTGCAGAAATTGTGGTACGGGTTGTACACCTTTGGGAGATTCAGCGATACTACATATTTCACGTTTAATTGACTTTTTTTGTCGACTATGTACTATTTACTAATATTATTACAATTTTCAGGAAAATATAATTCAAGCTACTATACGCTAGAGTATCATTAACAAATTCAAGAACAAGATCAACGAGGGACATTTATACAAATTATCAAGAGTCACTGTGGAAGCAAATAAGGGGGCTGGAGTTGCAACTATTAATTTCATATTTTAAAATTCTAAAATAATTAACTTCTTTATATTTTAACTATTAACAATATTAATTTCATATTATTAAAGTTCTAAAATAATTGATTTCTTTCTCTTTATATTATTAACAATATTAATTTAAAATACTAAAAACAGACCCGTGAAATTCACGGGTGTAATAAACCGAAAATATATAAATATATATACACTTTATTAATATTATAACGTATAATAAAATACGACGGACATGTAGTATACCTTATACCAATAAGTCTTATTTCAGATGGGAAATAGTTAGTCTTAAATAAGACATTTCGTACTTTATGCTCCGTGTACCTCATTTACGAATTTATACAATTTAATATTTACCCTTATTATAAATGTAATGGTTCAAAAGTACGTGTTATGGTATAAAAGTAATTTGATAAGATAAGTATAAAAGAAAGAAGTAAACAATTTGTATTTGACAACAAGAAACTTACCTGAGTAAGTTTCCTGTTTCACCGCCATTCAATGGCTATAAAAGCCATTCAACGTTCATCATATACAAAAAAAGATAATAAAGAAAAGAAGTACAAGTTTGTACGAAAACAAATTAATCACCCATTTTACCTACATAATAATAAGGTATGATTTCAGGACCCTTCATCGATAAAAGTAATTATTTACCTTTAAATATAGTGAAATAAGGACTTAGAAATAAGCGGTTATTATCAATTTTATTGTTAATTTCGTCATAAGTTTGTTATACCGTCTCATGTTATATTTTCGTTCGTTATAATATAATATTAATCACGTCTTTCTTTTTATAATCATGATATATACATTACGTAAAGATAGGATTTGAATGTGTGATTACATATTTTTCCTTATAATGTATAATTGGCCAATTATAGCATTCGGGATACTATTACAGAAAGAGATGACATTACAAATTTTAACCTATGTACATGGAAGGGGGCACGGCCTCATAAGAACTAAGGTTCTGGTTATTACTGACAAAAATGTCAGGGGTTTACACAGGTCTTAGATCTGGGATCCTGTGTACATAGATGGGGGCGTAGCCCAGGGGAGTTTCTACTCCGTAATGTGTCTCATTTCAGTAATGGTAAACCGGTATTCAATATCTTGCATGTTATGATAAAATGACAGGGTATTCCAATTGACAATGGACTGGTACAGGTAATAATTAAATAAGAATTATTTAATTAGGACCATTGAAGGTAACTGAGATCATATTCAGTCAGTGTTGACTGATTTTGTTTATTCAAATTATTTCAGGTTTCTGTGCTGGGGAACCGAGGGGAGTTCATTATAAATTTAAAACTTAGGATATGATTAGTATGTAATATAAGAGTTGCTGAGTAGATCTTGTAGCCTTGTATTTCCAGTACAGGAAATACGGCGGTAACGCCTTGTAATAAATTAATTTTCAAGTTATATTTCTTTTATATATAAATAAAACGTACTCGTTATTTCATCCAATTTGATTTCATTTTAATAAATTAATTTTATTTTTATTGAGGGCGTTACAAATTGGTCTCAGAGCCTCTATACTAAAATTGAATGAGAGAGGGGTAAATTAGTAATAAGGATAGGTTGTAGAAGTTTTATTATTTTGTTTTATTTTTCTTCCATTCATTTCTAATTTATGTGTGTAAGATTACTAATATGGTTAATGTCTTTGTTTAGATATAATGGCAATACCCCACCCGTATGATCTCATAATGACACAAGGTGAAACGGTTGCAGAACATGTGGACAATCTGAGAAATGCTTTAAGGAATCACAATGCCTTGTTTCCAGCATTCCGGATGACTGAACCGTACTTAGCATATGCCCTTATCAAAACCTTGTCTGACATAGTTCCGTGGAAAGCTTTTAAGGATCGGTACTCTGATCTGATAGTAAACGGGGTCCCAAATCATTCCCAATACCTTCACAGAGATGCGTTTTATGATTGTTGGATTACCTAATGAGGAAAACATTTCATGCCCAATTTGGTTTAAGGATTGTCTTTTGACCATAGAAGCAAATTGTTTCCTAGCCGATCTTGTCCAATTTGATTTACAAGATTTTGACCTAATATTAGGAATGGATTGGCTTAGTAAGAATCATGTGATGGTAAATTGTCATGAGAAATCATTAACTATTACAAAACCTAACGGGAATGAGATACTATTTCAGAACCACAAACCCTACAAAAATAGGATTATATCCTTTTTAAAAGCCCTGAAATTTTTACGACAAGGATGTAAGGCTTACTTATGTGATGTATGTAGCAGTTTAGAGACAACCAAATATAACTAGTATTCCCGTAGTCAATGAATTTCCAGATGTTTTCCCGGAATAAATCCCAGGAATGCCGCCATATAGGGAAGTAGATTTCACAATTGAACTAATACCAGGAAGTGCACCCGTCTCAAAATCCCCTTATCGAATGGCACCTGCTGAATTAAAGGAATTGAAAACCCAACTAGATGAACTGTTAGAGAAAGGGTACATAAAACCCAGTACTTCGCCTTGGGGAGCGCCAATGCTTTTTGTTAAAAAGAAAGATGGAAGTTTGCGCTTGTGCATAGATTATCGAGAGCTTAATAAGGTCATTATAAGGAATAAGTATCATATACCTCGAATAGATGACCTATTTGATCAATTGCAAGGATGTGCTATTTACTCGAAAATAGATCTTTGCTCTGGATATCATCAATTAAGGATAAAAACAAACGACATTCCTAAAACAGCTTTCAGAACCCGTTATGGACATTATGAGTTTGTGGTCATGCCTTTTGGACTTACTAATACTCCTGCAGTTTTTATGGACCTTATGAATAGAATGTTCAGGCCTTATTTGGATAGGTTCATCATTATTTTCATTGATGACATTTTAATATATTCTAAGGATGAGAAGGAACATTTTCACCACTTACGGGTAGTGTTAGAAACCTTAAGGAAAAACCAGTTGTAGGCTAAATTTAAGAAATGTGCGTTTTGGTTAAAAGAAATAAGTTTCTTAGGCCATGTTGTCTCAGAAAAAGGAGTACAGGTTGATCCTCAAAAGATTGAGGCAATCACCCAGTGGCCAGCACTCAAGAATGTTGCAGAAGTACGTAGCTTTTTGGGATTAGCAGGATACTATCGTCGTTTTGTGAAAGATTTTTCTAAAATAACCCAACCACTTACAAATCTTATCAGAAAAAGTACCAAGTTTTTATGGGATAAAAAGTGTGAGGAAGCATTTTACGAACTGAAAAATAGGCTCACGTCTGCCCCTATTCTTACACAACCAAATGGCATCGATGGATTAGAAGTATACAGCGACGCCTCAAAGCTAGGGTTAGGTTGTGTGTTAATGCATAATGGAAAGGTAATTGCCTATGCTTCTAGACAGTTGAAAGCATATGAGCAAAATTATCCCACTCATGATTTAGAGCTTGCTGCAGTGGTTGTTGCTTTGAAAATTTGGAGACATTATCTCTACGGGATTTCGTGTCGGATATACACCGACCATAAGAGCCTGAAATACCTTTTTCCCCAGAAAGAGATAAATATGAGACAACGTAGATGGCTTGAATTTATCAAAGATTATGATTTAGATATCCAATATCATTCAGGGAAAGCTAATGTGGTAGCTGATGCACTTAGTCGGAAATTTTTTTTCCATCCTAAACATGCTTACGGTAAAAAGAACCTCGTATCCAGCAAGATATGAAAATACTGGATATAGAAATGGTTATTGGTGATCTGAGTGGTTATATGGCAACCTTAGAAATAAGACCAACCTTGAAAGATGAAATAAAAACAGCCCAAGGAACGGATCCCCAAATTGAGAAAATTCGAAAAGACTTACAAAAAGGAAAAGCACCAGGTTTTGTAATTCAAGAAGATGGGTCGCTTTGGTTTCAAAATCGCATTTGTGTACCAAATTCAGAAAATATTAAGGAAAAGATTTTGAATGAAGCACATAAGTCACGATACTCGATACATCCCGGGGGAAACAAGATGTACAAGGATGTTCGATATACATTTTGGTGGAGCAATATGAAGCAAGAAATAGCAGATTTCGTTTCAAAATGTGTGACATGTCAACAAGTAAAAATTGAGCATCAAAGACCAGGAGGACTTTTACAACCCCTAGATATTCCTACTTGGAAATGGGAATCTATTGCGATGGATTTTGTGACAGGATTACCCGTAACATTCCAAGGAATGAATGAAATATGGGTAGTAGTAGATAGACTAACTAAGTGTGCTCACTTTTTAGCCACCAAGACTTCATGGAACTCAGAACAATTAGCTAAGAAATACATAAAAGAAATAGTGAAATTACATGTAGTTCCCACAACCATTATATCAGACAGAGATACAAATTTCTTAGCTAGATTCTGGAAAAGTTTTCAAACCGCAATGGGATCTAAGCTTAACTTTAGTACTGTCTTCCACCCACAGACATATGGTCAGACTGAGCGAACCATCCAAACCTTGGAAGATTTATTAAGATCATGTGTTTTAGATTTTCAAGGATCATGGGAGCAACACTTACCCTTAATAGAATTTTCTTACAATAACAGTTATCATACTAGTATTGGTATGGCTCCATATGAAGCTCTGTATGGACAAAGGTGAAGAACACCATTATGTTAGAGTGATATTGATGAATCCAAAATAATTGGACCAGATCTGATACAAGAAACAACAGATAAAGTAAGAATCATACAAGAGAAAATGCGAGCCACACAAAGTCGTCAAAAGAGCTATGCTGACCTTAAAAGACGACCATTAGAATTTCAAAAAGGCGATTTTGTATTTCTCAAGGTATCACCTACTAAAGGAGTAGTACGTTTTGGGAAACAACGAAAATTAAGTCCTAGATACATAGGGCCTTTTGAAATAAATGAAAGAGTTGGGAATGTGGCATATCGACTTCATCTTTTGATAGAATTGTCAAGGATACATGACGTTTTCCATGTTTCACTTTTAAGGAAGTATGTCTCTGATCAAAGTCATATTATTAACATACCACCTTTACAAGTTAGGGAAGATCTTACCTACGAGGAGTTACCAATTCGAATTTTAGATCGAAAGGCAAAAATTCTTCGTAATAAAACTATTCCATTGGTGAAAGTTTTATGGTCTCGCCATGATATGTCACAAGCAACATGGGAAACCGAGCTGGAAATGAAAAACAAGTACCCTCATTTGTTCTAAAACAAGGTAATTCAAGTTTCGGGACGAAACTTATTTTAAGGAGGGTAGAATGTAATAAACCGAAAATATATAAATATATATACACTTTATTAATATTATAACGTATAATAAAATACGACGGACATGTAGTATACCTTATACCAATAAGTCTTATTTCAGATGGGAAATAGTTAGTCTTAAATAAGACATTTCGTACT
This sequence comes from Silene conica, assembly GCA_029255685.2. NCBI lineage: Eukaryota > Viridiplantae > Streptophyta > Magnoliopsida > Caryophyllales > Caryophyllaceae > Silene > Silene conica. The sequence goes on from CM055314.2 coordinate 86,193,213, forward strand.
TTATACTCCGTGTACCTCATTTACGAATTTATACAATTTAATATTTACCCTTATTATAAATGTAATGGTTCAAAAGTACGTGTTATGGTATAAAAGTAATTTGATAAGATAAGTATAAAAGAAAGAAGTAAACAATTTGTATTTGACAACAAGAAACTTACCTGAGTAAGTTTCCTGTTTCACCGCCATTCAATGGCTATAAAAGCCATTCAACGTTCATCATATACAAAAAAAGATAATAAAGAAAAGAAGTACAAGTTTGTACGAAAACAAATTAATCACCCATTTTACCTACATAATAATAAGGTATGATTTCAGGACCCTTCATCGATAAAAGTAATTATTTACCTTTAAATATAGTGAAATAAGGACTTAGAAATAAGCGGTTATTATCAATTTTATTGTTAATTTCGTCATAAGTTTGTTATACCGTCTCATGTTATATTTTCGTTCGTTATAATATAATATTAATCACGTCTTTCTTTTTATAATCATGATATATACATTACGTAAAGATAGGATTTGAATGTGTGATTACATATTTTTCCTTATAATGTATAATTGGCCAATTATAGCATTCGGGATACTATTACAGAAAGAGATGACATTACAAATTTTAACCTATGTACATGGAAGGGGGCACGGCCTCATAAGAACTAAGGTTCTGGTTATTACTGACAAAAATGTCAGGGGTTTACACAGGTCTTAGATCTGGGATCCTGTGTACATAGATGGGGGCGTAGCCCAGGGGAGTTTCTACTCCGTAATGTGTCTCATTTCAGTAATGGTAAACCGGTATTCAATATCTTGCATGTTATGATAAAATGACAGGGTATTCCAATTGACAATGGACTGGTACAGGTAATAATTAAATAAGAATTATTTAATTAGGACCATTGAAGGTAACTGAGATCATATTCAGTCAGTGTTGACTGATTTTGTTTATTCAAATTATTTCAGGTTTCTGTGCTGGGGAACCGAGGGGAGTTCATTATAAATTTAAAACTTAGGATATGATTAGTATGTAATATAAGAGTTGCTGAGTAGATCTTGTAGCCTTGTATTTCCAGTACAGGAAATACGGCGGTAACGCCTTGTAATAAATTAATTTTCAAGTTATATTTCTTTTATATATAAATAAAACGTACTCGTTATTTCATCCAATTTGATTTCATTTTAATAAATTAATTTTATTTTTATTGAGGGCGTTACAACGGGTTAGAACCTAGTTAATTTTTAAAGGTGCATACATTGTATCAATTATACCGAGATGAATTTATTACTCCCTCCGAGTCGGAGTAATGGTTCTTACTTCCTTTTTGGTGCGAGTTTAGTAATGGTTCCTATTTCCATTTTTAGTAACTTTTTTGTGGCCCAAAATCAATTCAGTGTGGGGTAGGGTGTTTTGTGTGGTTTAGAATCATTTCCTTATTTTTTATGCATAAAGGTAAAGGAACCATTACTATGACTCGGAGGGAGTATATTACTGTAGTATTAATTGCTTCGTAGACATTCCCCATTAATTTTTAAAGGTGCATACATTGTATCAATTATACCGAGATGAATTTATTATATTACTGTAGTATTAATTGCTCCGTAGACATTCCCCATTACTTATTATATTATTATATTATTATACCGAGATGAATTTATTATATTACAGTAGTATTAATTGTTCCGTAGACATTCCCCATTATTTATTATATTATTATATAATAAATTAGTTGGCTTATTTTTATTGGTCTATTTGAATGTATCATTCTAAGATTGAATGAAAGGGCTCTATTATAAAATGCTGAAATATTATGCTGCCACATCAGCTTTTTAAGCTTCCTCTTTTATATATATAATGATTTTTATTGGTCTATTTGAATGTATCATTCTAAGATTGAATGAGAGGGCTCTATTATGAAATGGTGAAATATTATGCTGCCACATCAGCTTTTTAACATTCCTCTTTTATATATATAATGATGATAATTTTTTTTTGGTTCAACGAAGCGCGCACTTAGTCGCATTACAATAGGGGAGGGGGGATTCGATCCTGGGACCTATTGTCCACAATACCTCTGTCTTAACCACTAGACTAAGACATCCTCGGTATATATAATGATGATAATGATAATGATAATCTTATACAATTAAGATACCACAGTAACCACACTATATCTAAATGGCAAACTCCGAAATTACAGCTAGGAAGACTTGAAGAGGGTAAAAAAATTTCGTAACATAAACTCGAAAATTATGCTTTGAACATCATAGTCACATATGAAGTAATATGATAATGAACAATTTTTTTTATGAAGTAGAGATCTTAATTAAGTCGTTATGTTAATGCTTTACTCTAGAGGTAGAGGATTAGTGTTTTTACTCGAAAAATAATACTTTCTCCATTTATATCCAAACTACCAATTTATTTTTTCACATTACCAACGCGTGTTGTACGCGGTAAATATCGTTAGTTACCTATTTGGAAAATTATAAAAATTAGATATTTTTAATGTTCTTGTAAAGACGAACCAAACACATTTCCACATAAATATATTTTAACTTATATATTGTGCGGAAATCAAAATTGAATATTTACTTGTGAGTAATGTGTAAAAAACAAATGCGTAGTTTGAATATGAATGGAGAAAGTAATAATTACATTTATTTTGTAGGGGTATTTCATTGCTAAATGAATTTTAACACACTTGTAAAATACCTTTACTTATGTCTTGTTTGGTTGACACTTGAGGATTAAAGTTCCCAATAATTTAAAGTTCACATGAATTTCCAATTCATGTAAATTTCCAAAAAATGTTTGATTTGCATGTGGAAGTTAATAATTAACGTGGAAGTTCCAATGACTAAGGAGGTTTGGTGAGTGACTTCCCATACTTAAAAGTTAAGACAATGCTTATTATATTTAAAAATACCACAATACAAATGAAATGACAAGCGATACCACAATTCTCACGTGGTGTGTTTTTTGAAAAAAAATTGATCATTTAATAATAAATAATGATCATTTTATGATAATAATGACTATTCTAGCCGTACATTCAATAGTCATACCTTAGATTTTGCATAATCTACTTTACCTAAGGTGTTATTTGTCAACGAGCCGAGCCGAGCCAAGACCAAGGCCGAGCTTGAGTTTGCCTTGCTCGACTTATACTCAAGAAGCAAAACTTCTCCCTCGCATGCGGAAGCTACAACGCTTGTGTTAGCTTGTCAACCGGCAATTAGCATGGGCTTTCTTCATCTGGATGCGACTTCGGACTGCATTACTTTGGTACTTCAAGCTAATGGATGTGGATTACTCGATAAGGATATCAGCTCAACCGTCAAGACTTTTCTTAATGTAATTTCTTGTTGTCATTGTGTCTCTTTAAGTCACTGTCCTAGGTCGTTAAATAGATCGGCTCATGCTATTGCTCAGGCTTTAGTATAAGACGTATCATATATACACAACTGTCAAAAAAAAAAAAAGCAAAACTTGTTCTTGAGCTTACCAACTCGAAACAAATATGCCCGTTATCAAACTTGCGAATTTTAACGCGAGTTTAAGCCAAACTCGAGCTCAAATCGGGCCTATATATGTAATTTTTAATTTTTTCCGTCCGATATTTTATATAACAAGGCTCAAAACTTACACAGTATGTAAAAGTATATGACAATTCAATGAAACATTTGATATAAATGATACAAAGATATAATCATGATATTTTTTTTACTTTATAAAATAGAAGCAATAACTTATCTAATTATATAAGTTCGAGCGAGTCACGAGCTATACTCTGGCTCGACTCGTTAAACTCTCAATCCCATGCCAAACTATAATTGATCAATCTCGAGTTGATCAGGAACGGTCTCCTCTCATTATCACCCTAAATCTACCCAATATCTTGTTGGGAATTTTGATCATGTTAAGTTATCAAGTTATGAACTTTTGGAAGAGCAAATAACTAATTATTTAAAGCCATGCAAAAGCACAATTATTTGAAACACCCCATTTGTTAACTACAGGTCATAAAGTTTTCGAGGACAAGTTATTATTATCACTTGAAGAACCAAAACTACAAGATAACGCTACCGTAATTTAAGGTTTCTTTTGCTTTTATAACAACACCCTCCCCCCTTTCAAAACAAAAAAAAATAAGAAAAATAAAAAATAACAACACCCTCCACCAATCACCATGCATAACGATCTTACATATTATCCCCAGTTAGTTGCCTGTCTCGGGCGGCTTATCTAGTGTACGTAATTTGCATGTTATCACGTATATTCGAGAGAATTGTAAAACGGGCTGGTCTATCCGGCCCGCTAAAGTAATATGAGCAATTAATATATAATTGATTTTTGTTTAGTTTTTACGCTTGTTTGAATATTGGAACTTAATATTCAGATGACCAAGTTAGTCGTTCTTTTATTTTGTCTATTGATGTTAAGAACTAATAACTTTATTCAATATCGACTTTGCAAGTTTATCGCATTTTTAATTACTTAATTAATATTTCTCAGAAGTTAATAGAAAAATATGAGCCTAATAGCCTACGGGTTGCCCGAATTTAGCAGTCTCGGGTAATGGCAAGGAGAAGTGACCCTCTATTTTGGCCAACCCGTCTGCTATAGTCTTATAGGACATACTTTTCCCTTTCAAGTTTCAACCCAGCCCATGTCCGACCCAAATCCGCATTTCGACAGATCTAATGAACATCCTCTTTATCCTATTTCCCAATAAAACCACATGAAATTCAGAATAAAATTTAAACCATATGAGATCCGCCCTCACGGAAACTAATTGCAATTTTTTCATAGGACTGACTTTCATTAACAATAACTCTCCAATTTTATTTTATTTTGATTTTTTTTCCTTTAATAAATTCATCTAATAATACCGAATATATAAAGATCAGAGTATTATTTTATCTCAACCTAATCGCTCATAACTTAAAATTCCAACCACTAGATCGTTCAAAGATTAAACCCGTCCTAATCGAATTAGTACGTACAGTACCAAATACAATAATGATAATGAAATTAGCCGTTTGTTTGCAGCCCCGCCCCCTCCTCTCCTAAACAGAGAGACAAACAGAAGTGGAAAATGTTTGGGGAACCAAAAACAAAAGCACAAATTCTTATTTGCTGCAAGCTTATAACGGATACCGTTTTCTCTCACAAAATATTCACTGTTTCTCTCTCCAACATTATTGGTGTGTCCCCTGCTCCACAAACTCATTTTGTATTCATTTTATCTCACCGAATATCCGTCACAAATGGTAACCCGCTAAAATAAAAGAAACCAAAGCATTCTCAGCTCTCAAGAAGAGCGTATAGTCGTATTACTCGTATACGTATACATCCCAACTTTTTTGGGTTATTTCTCAGTTTTTCTGACATATTTTTGTCCATTTTTTCCACCTTTTCATTTTTGTTAGTTGTTACTCTAAATTCTCAAGAATTTTTGGAACAACTTTGACAAATTCTCTACTTCTACTCTTCTTAACTTGTGCATGCTTCCAAGTAAGTTTCCCATATCTAAAACTTTGCAATAATTATCGGGTAAAACCGTCTGTCCTTTTATTTGTTAAACACTAGTTCTATTATTCGTGAAATATTTGAAGTAAGCCTTTGCTATAATTATCGTGTAACATCGGCTTACTTACCGTGTGACGGTCTGATACGGTATTTGTATTGGTTAAACAGTCATTTATTACCGTGAATATGAACTAGTATGAACAGTCATTCTATAATTTGTGAAAGGTTTGTACTTGGTTGTAATTAAAATTTGATTAGTTCCTGTTCACTCTTTACAATAATTATTGTGTAACATCGTCTTATAGTGTGAGACGGTGTTTTTATTGCTTAAACACTCGTTTATTACTGGGTATGAACATTGAACAGTCATTCTATAATTTGTGAAAGATTTGAACTTGATTGTGTTTTTCATGTTATTATTTCAGTTTGTTACCAAGTTCACTTTTTTTATTAACTTTATGTTGATTCAACATGAATATGTTTCTGGGTTCTGCTTACTTTTTGGCCTTTTGCTTTATTGTTCTACTTTATTGAATGTTCAATCAACTTCAATTGTACAAAGATGAAATGCAAGTTTTCTCATTGTTTTTTTTCCATTTAATATTTGTATTACAAAGCGTCTTGCTTGTATAATGCCCGTCTTCAATGAGATTTTGTAGTTGTATTATTACTTGATAAATTGATTGATTGGTTTTTGTGTGGAGTTTTATTGCAGTGGTATGAACAGAACTTAGGCTAGAAAAAAGAGAAGGTAAAAAAGATGAAGTCTTTGAATATGAAGGTTCATAAAAAATGGACATATTGGTTGGTGTTGATGATTACAATGTTGATAACAATGTCGTTTTGTTCCGGAGTTACAGACCCTAGTGATGGTAAATCTCTGCTTTTTTTTTCTTTGTTTTCATAAATATGGTGTTATTGGTAAACATTGTTTCATTGTTGTAGTGCCCATGATCTCGGTTTGAACACCGTCGCCAACAGTCAGTATATAGTCCTTGTTATTGGTAAACCTATGTACATATTATTAGTGACGGAACCATAATTTGAAGTTAGGAAGATGAACTGGTAATGAAATAAGGTAAACTAGAAAAAAAAATGGTTTTTGTTGTTTTTCCATTGCTCTAGTGGTGACCACAAGCTCCCTTGCCCCGCCATATCGACCCTTTGAGACCCTTTATCGGTGTCCACCTGCTTATTTTTATGGCTAGCCAGTTAGGGGTAAGATTACATACATGATAACATGTGTTAATTTTCACTTGATTGCTCAATGTTGTTGTTTTTCTTTCATGTTTTGAAGTATATTTAGCAATTAGCACAACATTTGTTTTGACCTTATTAAGTCTGCATATATTTGGCAACTTGTAGTGCTTAGGATTATACTCTGAACGTAGCAAACACACCGTTAGTGAACCACGTAAATCTTTGTGTTCTGTTCTTTGTTTGTTTTTCTTGCTTCTGTTTGCTTCCGTTATAATAGTTTGTTTAATTTTGGGATTATTGGAGGTATGACTATTAGGAATATTAATAATAGTTGGACTTTAACCATCACATTAAGGTTTTGGTTGAGATGGTTCATCTATCATAGTATCAGAGCCAGCGTGACCGAAGGTTTGAATCCTGGCAACCTCAAAACCCCTCAAAAACTCGAAGTGGAAACCCGACACACGGTATGGGGGAGCCTGTGCAAACTAACCACTCTTCAAGCCCAATGGGCATTTGAGTGAGGGAGCGTATTAGGAATATTAATAATAGTTGGGCCTCAACCATCACCTTAAGTCTTTGGTTGAGATGGTTCCTCTATCAATGACTAGCTACATTCGTTAATTTGCTCGTGGCTATGCAACGTCGTTATTGTTCTTTTGCTTGTAGAACCACCGTTCTTATTGGTTAGGTGGTAATACTGCATTCATTTTGACCGTTTGCACCCCTCCATTGGTGGGATTTTAGCTTGATTGTTGTTGTTGTTGATGATGATGGTTTTTACGATCTAAGGCCTTAAGGATAGTACGTCTCCATACATTTGTTATTTCATAATGCTTAAGAGTATTCAGTGTTGTTGGTTCTTTACCTTTGAGATTTTTGGTGCTACAGTATCGGCTATAAATAATTTATATGCTGCACTTGGAAGTCCTCCGCTCCCGGGGTGGGTTCCATTGGGAGGAGACCCATGTACGGAGGGTTGGCAAGGCGTACTTTGTGTCAACACAAATATTACTGGAATGTAAGTCTAGTTTTTTTACTAAATTATAGATATAAAGATGTACGAAGGGGAGCCTTGGCGCACCGGTTAAGGTGTTTCTTTGTGACCGTGAGGTCACGGGTTCAAGCCTTGTGACCCCATTACACCTTGTGGTGGGGCCCTTCCCCGGACCCTCGCCTAGCGGGGATGCCATCGTGCACGGGCTGCCCTTTATAGATATAAAAGATGTAGCATTAGTGTAAGTACTCTAGAAAGTATTTGAGTTCGGTTGCTTGATACAGATCGTTAACTTCTGCCAATTTGGGAGGACAATTGGGCACTACTTTGAATTCTTTCACTTCAATCATATCAATGTGAGTTCTATTTCCTTCGATATCACTTATCAGCATATTAATTACTCGAGAAGTCTAAATAAATGTTGAGTTGACGGTTACTAATGCTAAGCTAATTGCATAAATCAGAGACCTAAGTGGCAACCATATTGGAGGTACCATCCCGGCAAATTTGCCGCCTACAATGAGGAGTTTGTATGTAAAACTATCCTTCTGGTTGTTACGTTTGCAATGCCACTCGGGTATGATACTACGAGCTTAATCTTCATGGTACTTATTATCGTTTTCTTTTGTTTTAGCTTCCTATCTGCCAACCAGTTCACTGGAAGCATTCCTGAACTGTCTGCCTTGACCCAGTTGACAGACCTGTAAGCTTCGCTCAATTTTTCGTTGGTGCTTTTTTGTTATTTTGATACAAAGAAATAAATTTAAGTCGAGGGTACATATTAGTATTGAAAGCCATGATGTTTAAAAAGACTCGGTTTTATCTTATAAAACCCCTACTTTTACTGAAGGCCATATGAAAACTAGTCTGCTGAACTCGAAATCTGGCTGCTACGATTCTCAGGTCCTTGAACAAGAATAATTTAACAGGGCAGATACCTGATAGTTTTCAACAAGTCATTGGACTGATAAATTTGTAAGAAACCGTTCTATATGTACAAGCTTCCTCCAATATTTATGCTGTATTTTTCTTTCGTACTTTTGCTTATCATGTCTCTGTATTGGTCCAGGGATCTATCGGGAAACAACTTAACTGGTCTGTTGCCACCATCGATTGGGAATTTATCGTCTCTAGGAACACTGTGAGTTTTGGTCTTATGCCTAGTTTCCGCATTCAAGTTTGCTCCTGACTTGAGTAATAGGAATATTAATAATAGTTGGGCCTCAAGTGGAAACCCAGCACACGGTATGGGGGAGCCTGTGAAACTAATCACTCTTCAAGCCCAACGGACATTTGAGTGAGGGAGCGTAATAGGAATATTAATAATAGTTGGGCCTCAACCATTTGAGATGGTTCATCTATCATTGAGCACTTATTTAGTTCCTCGATTGCAGGCTTCTGCAGGATAATAAACTTACAGGAGTACTTGATGTCTTACAAAATCTTCCTTTGATAAACCTGTAAGATGTTGAGAAATAAGAATGTCCCGCTGTTTAATGTTAAGACCGATGAATCAGATTATAATTTATGTCTGCTGTGCAGAAATGTTATGAACAACCAATTCTCGGGACCTATACCTCCTAAACTGCTCTCCCTTCCAGATTTCAGGTGCGACCTCTAAAGCAAGTGATTATTAGTTACTAGGAACATCAAATGAAGCTAAAACTCTATGTTTTTTTTTTTTTTTTTTTTTTGTATTAAGATGTAAGTACCAATATTGGGCTTCTGCCGTCAACTTAAGCTTTTGATTGAGATGGTTCTCGAACATGATAGCATAGCCTTCAATGACCCTGCGTTCCTGAGTTCAAACGTTGGTAGACTTCGCATGTGGAATTTCAGCACGATGCATGGCGGGCTTGTGCATTATCCATGCTTCAAGCCCAGAGACTTTGTGTTGCCTAGCGGCTTTCGTGTTAGAGGGTTTATTAAGGTTTATGAACTAATTATTTGGCTTCAAGTCTTCTGACTGCGGCTTACCATCAGCTTAAGCTTTTGGCTGAGAGGGCTCTCTAGCACTTTCAGGGGGCGTTTGTTTCGCGCATGGGTATAGGTTTGGAATCAGGAATCATACCTGGATAGGTATGGGTTTGGAACTCCATACTTGATACCTTATGTTTGTTTCAATTGTAAATGGTATGAGTTTGAAACTAAGTTAGAGTTTAAATACGTAAAATCCAATACTTTAAAAAATAATTTTAACGTATAAAATCATGAAAATAAAGATTTTATCAAATAATTATATAAAATGATTCGTTTACAATATGTTTTAATATTTATTTTTCACATTTTTGTTTATTGTAGTTTGATACCGATGGGTATCAATCTCATACCCACCCCCTCCTAGGGTATGGGAAACCAATACCTCATGGGTTTCAGGTATGGGTATGAAACCCTCAAGTTTGCTAAACAAACACATGGTAAGTGTTTGGCCCATTCCAAACCCATACCTTATACATTTTATGATTGAACCAAACATCCCCAATCTGTTTATGATGGAATAAAGCAATGACTCAGTGCTCTTTTTCTTATTGTGATATAAATATATAATGTCATTTGATACAATTCAAATGACGAAATTTAAAATATGGGTCATGCGGATATCCAACACCCCTTACCTCGCTGTTTGCTGGAGCCCTCGAGACACCAGGGTTATGTTGTTGAACATGCATGTTTACAGACTTGCATAGTTAAAGTCATATGTAAGTTCACATGTAATAGTCACGCTTGTTGATATCTCAGAGGCTCTGGAAATCCGTTCAATACCAGCGTTCTTCCATCACCTCCAGCTGAATCCCCAGCAGGAGCGCCAGACTCATCTCTACCAGGAGATATGCCATCTAAGCAGCCTAGCAACGCGCCTTCGGCTTCAGATATATCAACCCCTTCAAAGTCCTCAGATAACGTAAAATCCAAAAAAACGATAATAGTTGCTGTGCTGGTGGTCGTTATACTTCTTCTTATTGTGTTGGGATTGTGGTTTGGTATTGTAAGATGGTGCAAAAGAAGACATGCAGCTGATAATGTAGCCCTGGGGACTGTAAATAATTCATATGAAGAGACGGGAGGGAAGCCAAAATATAGTGATGCGATACCTCAAACGCAGAATCTAGGCACTATAGGTGAGGCTTGCAAAAGAGTAAAGTTTTCTTTGTTGCCTGTTTCTCATTTGTAGCCTTTTCTGATGACTGTAAAAACATCACCGCAAACCAAGTGGTGTTAGTCCAGTGGTAACTGAGTTAAACCTTAAAGCTTGCAGAAATGCAGGAGTTGAAATGTCTCAGGTTCGATTACAAGGTGGGGCGATGACCACTGGGCCACTGCAGCTCCCGAAGGGGTGACTTACATGGTTCATGTGGTGGTGTGGGAATGCATGGGTCCGGGAGATTAAACCCCTCGTCACAAAAAAAAAAAAAATACATCACCGCAATGTCTCAATGACTCTTGACTGTGGTCCCGGAAGGGGTTGGATGAACGCAACCTCAATCCTGTGCAAACAATAGAGAATGACTTTCTCCTGATCACTGAGAAGGAAAAATCGGGTTGAAAATTGCATCAAATGAATAGCGAGTCTTTAGCTCCATCTTGTCTGACGTGATGTTATATTGTATATTATTTTTTGTTCAGCATCTCAAGAGACGTCTACAAAAACCGCTAATATTAGCAACTCGGAGCATAAAAGAGGGACCGATGTAAAACAAATTGCTCCGGTTGCTGTGACTAAGGACACTCATTCCATAGACATGACAGGGATCAATATCAGTTCTGTGTCAATCCCGCCTGTGCCGCCTCCTCGTCATTACTCCAATGAAAACATTACTTTGATACCATTGACGCCGACAGTTCCAGCTAAGACACAAACATCATCCTTTCCGAGTTCTGTGAAGTCATTCACCGTTGCTTCACTTCAACAGTATACTAATAGCTTTTCCCAAGATAATCTTATCGGGGATGGCACTCTAGGCAGTGTTTATAGGGCTGAACTTCCTGATGGAAAGGTAAAATTTTCGAGTTTCAACCAGCCTTTTTCAACATGATAGGCGATCGGACACCTTATTTCAGTATGGAACTAACTACTCTGTCCTTGATCTATTTTTGCAGGTTGTGGCAGTGAAGAAGCTCAATAACGCAGCTTCGAGGCAGCAAAGCGAAGATGATTTCGCTCAGACGGTTTCTCTCATCTCTAAAGTACAACATGAAAATATCGTTAAGCTTATTGGTTACTGTTCTGAATATGATCAGAGATTAATTGTCTATGCGTACTGCAACAACTTGACTCTATATGATGCATTGCATCTCGATGATGAGATCCATAAAAAACTCTCGTGGAGTGCACGTGTTAGAATAGCCCTAGGAGCTGCTAAAGCCCTCGAGTAAGTCTCTCTTACGACCACATTGAATTTTTAGTAATTCTAAACCATTAAACTTGTCTATGCAAAGGTGTTAACTTTGTTCTTCACTCTGTTCCGAAGGTATTTGCACGAGACCTCTCGACCTGCTATCGTACATAAAAACTTCAAATCCATCAATATCCTTCTTGATGATAAGCTCAAGCCTTTAATCTCAGACTGTGGGTTGGCTCATCTACTTGATTCTTATGCAGTTCAGGTATTTCCTTACGCACGTGATAAGACGATTATATGCCTACATGATTTATATTAGGAATATTAATAATAGTTGGGCCTCAACCATCACTTTAAGGTTTTGGTTGAGAGTCCTTGAGACGGTTCATCAATCATGGTATCAGAGCCAGTGTGACCGAAGGTCACGGGTTCGAATCCTGACAACCTCAAAACCCCTCAAAAAAAACCACGGTGGGCCTGTGCTAATTAACCACTCTTCAAGCCCAATGGGCATTTGAGTGAGTGAGCGTATTAGGAATATTAATAATAGTTGGGCCTCAACCATCACCTTAAGGTTTTGGTTGAGATGGTTCATTTATCAATTTATGCGTTATGCTGACCGAGCAAACTTATTCTATCGTCTTGCAGTCGTTAGGCGGTTATGGTGCTCCAGAGCTCGAGCTAGGAACTTATACCCTTAAGAGTGATGTTTTCAGTTTCGGGGTTGTAATGCTAGAACTTCTTACAGGCAGAAAATCCTATGACAGGTTAGTTATCGATACAGTCCCGACTCCCAACAAAGTTCATCAGTTCATGTACTACTGATTTCAGTGATGCATAAAACCCGCTCTTTCAAAAATTGTAGTGCACGGCCTAGAGGAGAACAATTTCTAGTTCGATGGGCTATTCCTCAGCTGCATGACATTGATGCGTTATCAAACATGGTAGATCCTTCATTGAACGGTTCATACCCCTCCAAATCCTTGTCTCGTTTTGCTGATATAATTTCCCTTTGCGTTCAGGTAATTTTTTCTAACGTGTTAAACTTGGCTTTTACCCTTTTGTATGTCAAAATCCTCATTACAGCATTGACAACAGCACAACACGATCTCATTGCGTCACAGTACGCATGGGCGAACACAGGATTGAATGTCTCGGATAGCGAAAAAAAATAAAAAAAAAAATCAATACATGCTATAGGATTCGAACCCACGACCACAATAAGGACATTCAAAGGCTTTACCATTGTGTCACATGATATTTACTGTAATTTTATTGGGATAACATTTAATTATCTACTATTTATCAATATTTGGGATAGCAAAAATCAGTCTTTTAAATCAATTTTTTTAAGTTTGGGTAGCGCCTGCCACCCCTTGCTACTATGTGGGTTCGCCCTTGACAGTACGTGTAGGTCATTTTGAATGTTATATGTACCTCGTGTCGAGTTGGATCAGGTATTTAATCTTTTAACATAGCCTCTCGTCTTCATGATTTATTTCAGGCCGAGCCTGAATTTAGGCCTCCAATGTCGGAAATCGTCCAAGACCTCTTAAACATGATTAAGCGAGAATCCTGACCTAAAGTATCAGACAGTGAAAACGACGATGAATTCACATTTTCCGACGCCTTGTCGTGCAAAGCTACACTGATTTACAACAAGCTAAATCAGGTAGTTAGGCATGGTCCCCTCCTGATATCATCTAACATTGTAGTCTAACTTGATTGTATTACTAGTGGTATGTAATACTCGGAACATGTAGAGTGATCTTCAGAGAAACCCGTTTTATGTTTAAGACAGATATACCCGTCTTAAACTAGAATTTGTTTATGTATAGGCGATTTTCTAGCATTATTAGTGTTGCTTTCCCATCAAAGTGATGGGCATTCTAGGGTTTTGTAATGCTTTCTCTCATTTTGAGTGGTGTGTTGTAAAATTATTGTTTTTGAGAAAGAAATTAAAGAGTGCCTCAATCTTTAAAATTTTCATTTGTGATAGGATAAATCTTCACAAGCTTGTAACGTGGGATGAACTTGCAAGCGAGGGGTAAGTGGAGAGAGAAACAGGAGGGAGTGACTTGTGAGAGGTCAGAAGCTTGTGGCCGTAAATGTGTGACTGTCCGCCTCAATCTTTATACAAATTTGTACACAAATTCTCATTTGCGATAGGCTAAATCAGTCACAAGCATGTAACGTGAGACGAACTTGAAAGTGAGCAGACAAGTGGAGAGGGAAATGGGAGAAATGGGTTGTAAGAGGTCAGAAGCTTGTGACTGTAAATTTGTGGCCTTTACTTACAAGCAAGATGGGGAGAGACTGAAATGTGTAAGATTGATAATTGTGGATAATATTTGAATCGGTCTTGAGTCTTGATTCGTAGGGCATGTAATTGTTTTTGATTTTTTGGGAAATCATCCCTACTTCGGACATTAACCATTTATTATCGATAACTCATGCACCACAAGTGATGAATGAGGGGGGGACCAAGTAATAGTTTGTGGACATTGTTAGGGCATCGGGTGGTACCGAGTGTCAGTTTTCACGATGAACCATTTTAACCAGAACTCTAAGGTGATGGACTGATGGTTGAGACCTAAAAAATATTTATATTTCATTACAGTACTTAGCAAGAACATAATTAAGGGTTGATTTCAGTAAACCGCCAACAATTGTGAGAATGAATGCAAAACGTTGCAGGTAATAAGAAATGATAAGACGATTTGTCGATTGTCAAACATGAGGTTTGAGTTTTAGTCATTCATGTTATACTTCGTATATGTTTTCGATTCAACATATCATTTGTAGTTTCAGTACTACATTCTACTTAGTAAATTGATTTTTCTCATGCATACTTCTTTTTTTCATGTTAACGGAATCATAAAGATAATTTCGATGTTAGCGAAATTTAAACCAAAATTATAACACCTCCTATAACTTTACCGACGGTTGAAATCTGCAATAATATACATACCAAAGGCATGGTTTATGCCTAAAAACTTAATGATGGATAATAATTAAATAAGTGCAAGCCAAATAAAACAAGGGAACACAATTGAGAAATGACAATGTCTAAGATTTGCAAAGATCCATCATTAAATCAAAGTATTTGCTCATCTCGACTATTTATTGTCCTATTTTACTTTTAAATGTCTCCGTTAACGGTTATTCTTCCTATTTTAAGAATATTATTATTCATACTCAGTTTGGTCCATTTGTTATTTAGTAACATATTCTTTTCTCTTTCTTTGATTTTTGTGCCAAAATCAAAGGATAATAGTTGACCGACCAGACGGAGGTATTAAAAGATTAGTAGGTCTGATAATTACGTTTGAGCAGTTAAGCACAACCAATTGCATTTACTAAGACACTAAAACAAAGGACTAGAGTCTTTAAGAAATTGTTAAATGGTTGGTATATCTTTTAAGAACTCTTAAAACATGTAATTACACTATAATTTCTAAGTCTTCATTATGCTTAGATTTTTTTCCAATGTTATATTTTCACCAAACTAAAATCATCCACCAAACATATCCTGGATTCCTGGTTGATTTGGTAATGTCATGTCCCCATCCTTTGTTTGATTTGCTGTTGTAACTTGCAAATTTTGTTAAGGTAAAAGAGAGTATAAATGAATAATATATGGTGATATATTTAGTCAAATATATAGAATGTTATAATATGGACAACCATGTAATAGAGGTTATAGAGCTAATAAATGGGTTAGTTGAGTCAGGTTTGGATCGGGTCATTTCAGATTTTGCAACATTTTGAGTCGATCAAGGTCGATTTCATATGTCAAGTTGTAGGGTCATTTGGATTGAGTTACTTTATACTGGGTCATTTTCTGACACGAGTCATTTTGGATATTCTCATTTTCGGGTCAATGTTTAAAATAGTTTAATTAATACTAATTTGACTTACAAGGAAAACTTTACAAAACTAATTACTTATTGCTTCATTGGAACTAATAATACTCGGTATTAATATGGTTTAATTCAAGTAATTTCGGGCTACTTCAGATCATTTTGAATCCGGTTTATCACAGACCGAGTGATGTTGTGCCAAGTCATCTTAACTCGGGTCAATTAAGATTCGAGTTGAATTGAGCAGTCAACTTGGGTTTCAGATCAGACAAATTCAGGTCACTTTTGAATCACATAACAATCTTATTAAATCTGGTCATGCAATTTTACCAATTTTACGAACACATAGAGCTGGACAGTGACCAAATTGGCGCGGGCCAGGTGGGGAGCAGGCTGGGCTGGTGTAGACTAGACAGTGAACCTGAGTTCACACCACGAGTTGATAGTGAGTGGGATGAGGCGAGCCGGGTTGTGGATTTGGTGGCCCTAAACCGGCCCAGATGGGTAAAAAAGGTAACGCGCCAGACTAATTACACAACTTTGGCTGAGAATCTGTGAGCCCGATCTTGATCCGGCTGAGGAGTAGGTTAGATGGCCGTGGGAGTAAATCATCGAGCTAGGAGAGTAGTGACCCCGGTTAATTAGCATAAATCTAGACATTCAGCTCAAACACCACTTATAAACAATAGATCACAAGTTCGATCCTCCAAAAACCAACCTCAAATCTCATCATGGTTTATGGCCTCTAAACTTCTCATGGCTCCTAGCCTCCTAGATCACCACCTAAACTTTCCAACCCACCACCATCAAATGTAATTTCAAAATTATTTAACAAATACATATACTCAAATATTTAATACGAGTAATCCATTTATTACTTTAATATTTAAATCACTACAAACTTCTACTTCTCTCTTCACTCCCTCTCTCTTACATTATACTCCGTACATATACTCAAAAATTATCACACTTCAATCCTTCATCATTCCTTGAATCCTTCAAAATCACCATAAAAAATTGAAAAAAATCCAACATTTCTTCAAAATCTTCAAAACCCAGAATTTTTCCTTTCCTCTAATACACTCTAATTAAGCAAAGTATCAATCTTTTTACATTTTTATTATATAAAATTATTAGAACTTACAAAATCCCAACTACCCACAAAATCTAAGCAATTCTTTTGATAGATTAAGTTTCTTTAATGGCTAAACATGGATATAAACTCCGTATCCTTTATTTCTACTTTAATTTTTATCTTCAATTTAGTTTGTTTTTTAGTGGGTTAATCTTTAATTTGTTTAAAATTGTTAGGAAATTAAGTTTAAGTTAAATGTACTTGTTTTTGTTGCTTATGTTTCGATTTAGGGTGGTCATAACATCACTCGGAAATATAGTCGGCCACAATTACGGGTTTAAAATAGTACTGTTGTATAACGAGTGATCGAGTACATTTCGTCTTTGTCGTTATCATTCCCCTTTATTTAAGTTTTCTGTAAAAAGAATACAAGTAATAATGTTACATTTTTGTTGTTTTGTGTTGTTTTCCACCGACTAAACCATGTGTGTGTAATTCATTGTATTTGGGTAGACATTGATTGTTTATTTTAAATACGGGCTCGGTCTCAACTGATTCTTTACGTTTGTTTTTTTTTTCTTTGTAAGAAGTATATTAATCGAATGTCGAGTTGATGTTGAGATAGTGGGAGTATAATTTTAAGGTGAATGAAATTATGGGTTGTAATTGTAATTAGTAAATGTTGGTTCTTGCTTAAAGTTTAAACTAAAGGGAGTTACTACCTATAATTATAATCATTAAATTGGTATTTCGAGAACCTTGTTTTGTTAAATCATAATGGGTTTTTGATGTGGTGTTAGCTGATCTATGAGTTGTGGAGGTGAATTTTATATGTTGATGATTGAAATTGTACTCGGTTCGTCTCGGTCATTTGTTTACCTTTCTATTCTTTGTTTTAGTCAAAGGAAACAAATGATTGGGACGGAGTTCGTCTCAGTCATTTGTTTACCTTTCCATTCTCTGTGAGAGGTGTTTTAGTCAAATAAAAACAAATGATTGGGACGGAGGGCGTACATGTTGTATGTAAATGGGGTTTTTCTTGACCAAAGTTTGATTGCAAAGAGGAATTTGTGGCGCATTCCGGAAATGTAAACTGTCTAAGGATAGGGAAGAAAGCATGCCGCCTTCTTCTGACGGGTGGAGATGATCATAAAGCTAATTTGTGGTCAATTGGCAAACCCACTTCTTTGATGGTCAGTTGATCATCATTCTATTCTGATTTTGAAGTTGTAGAATATGTTGATCCATCTTTTTACTGTCTTTGATGTTATTAAATTGTTTCGGATGCATTTTAGGCAACACAGCATTACTATGTTTCATATGTAATTGGAAAGTACGAGTCTTGGGTGAGACGGTTTGGCAGTGTGATGATGCAAGCATTTAAGGGTTTTTAGTGAGTTATCAAAGTTTTAGATTAAAAGTATACTCAAACTGCCTTGACACATACTCCGTTGTTCAAAGAGCTAGATAACGAGTCAACGACTGAGTTTGTATGGATTTGGGTCTGGGGAATGCTAAAGAAATTGATGATTCTGTTGTGTGTATATATTCAGTCAATCAGGGAACCTGGTGACTGTAAATAACCTTTAGTGCAAGAATTTGATGGTTGGGTATGATTAATTTGTTACGGTCTGTGTGTTGTCGAGGTTAATCTCTTGTATTACATTATTCGAAATGTGCTTTTGTGCAATGTCGCAGAATTACGAGTTTCCACAAAAAAATGTATGAGACAGTGTTATAAATCATAATGTTAGATCAATAATTCTCTGCTATAATATATGGTGTGGTCTCACGCGTTAGACCATTTTACAAGGCTCAGATGTTAGTTATTGTATTACAGTTACGTAATAATTGTCACCTGCCAGTCTCGCTAAAATTTATGGCAGATACGGTGACTTTTTCTCGTTTGCTCTAATACTAGCAGGGCACTGCCCGACCGATTTCAGTGGCTGTTTGGAATTTGTTTTCCTGATGTAGCAACTGCTAGTAAGATTGTTAACCAATGTGGAGGCCATTAATGCACAATGAGCAGTCTTAGGCTAGTTTTTCAGTTGGACCATCATCTTGTAATGCTGTTTGTTCTTACTTCTTAGTAATGAATAATTAAATAGAGCTTAGTAAGCTACAACTACTTAACATGGTTAAGGAGTCTTGTTTCGACGGTTATAAATGTTCATTTATTGGTCTCTTAAATGATCAACAATGGTCACCACCTTTTGCCAGCCAACAAATCTAAGCCATTTGTTCATTATGTTACGTTAAATTCAATAGCAACTAAAAAGCAATTGGAAAACATTCCGGTAAATTATTTTGCTCTTGTGGTACGATGTCACTCGATGTCTGATGTATGATGAATGTTGCTCTTGAGATCCCAGAGCTTATGCGGTCACACAACTCCAGTCGAAAGTTTGGCCTTTGATTCACAAGAGGTGTTGGTTCTTGGTGGAGCTGCTTCCGGTACTGTAAAATTGTGGGACCTGCAAGAGGCAAAAAGTGAGTTTTCATCTCCTGTTATCTGTTACTCCTTCCATTCGCTTGAATTTACTACATTTTCTTTTAGAAAAATGTTTAGGGGATGAAAAATACGATGGAAGAACGGGATTCACACTCACATGGGAATGATTAGTAGTTTTATCTTTTCCCGGAAAGGAAATGTAGTTAATCTCTTGAATGTCACAAAAAGGAGAAATCTGCTGGTTCTGAATGAATGGAGTATTTTTTATGTTTTACTTGCGGTGTTCACTTTGTTCACATTTAATGCATCAGAAAAGATACACTGCATTTCCTGATCTGGTGTTTACTTTTATTTTTTTAAGCGCAGTGGTCCGAACTCTTACTGGTCACAGATCCAACTGCACATCTGTTGAATTTCACCCGTTTGGAGAATTTTTCGCTTCCGGTTCAGCGGATACTGACCTAAAGATATGGGATATTAGAAAGAAAGGGTGCATTCACACATATAAGGGCCACAACCTCGGGATAAATACTATTAAATTTACGCCCGATGGCCGATGGGTTGTTTCAGGTGGATTTGATAACGTTGTAAAGGTAAGAATGACCGCTAGGTCTCAGCGCTTCTGTCTTACTTAGCTGAGGTGGCTTGGAGATTCTTGGCATTTATTTACTGAAAATGCTTATTATTTCTTGTATAGGTATGGGATTTGACAGCTGGAAAACTGTTGCACGATCTTAAGTTCCATAATGGTCATATCAGATCATTGGATTTTCACCCTCAAGAATTTCTTTTGGCTACAGGTACTCTTCTCATTATCATACAGTTAACTTCCCGAGTCCTGACTTTTATTTTGTAGTCAGAAGAACCTGTCCTTTTAGTAGATGCATAAGATTTATCTGTATTTCTTCTGAATGATAGGCAGAAACAGTCCTATAAGTGGGATCCGACACCATAATAAAAGTTGGTTTTTCTTCCACGTGCATGTTACTTTTTCACTTTTTATATTTTGAAAACATTTATCTCTCAATTTCTTCGTCTTATTGTGAAAAGCAAACGTAAAGAATTGACCAGGACAGAGGGAGTAATATTTATGCTTTCGACAATTGGGTTTAACCGTATGTCATCTTGCACTGATGTCCTCGTTTCTTTCCTTTGGTTTGAGGAGTAAATCAGTCCCTCTAACTTGCAAGTTGACATCTTTATCTTAATTGTTGATTGTTCATGACCATTGCTACGAGACTCTTTTATTTTCTTTTCTTCCCTGCTTTCTCCTGCAGTTTCGTATTTGCTGTAGAACTTTCGGATGCAATTAAGCTGAAATATTTCCTTGTGCTGATACAACTGTTTGCCTCCTATTATATGAGCCTTTTCCAGGTTCAGCAGATAGAACTGTCAAATTTTGGGATCTGGAAACGTTTGAGATGATTGGATCTGCTAACGCTGAGGTACTGGAACTTTTAGTGGCCCAAAGCTTCTTTAATAGCAGTTGTTAAAGAGTACTAGTGGTCTTCAGATAATAACAAAAGCTAAACTGTATGTTGATTGTTGGAAACAAGGGAAATTCTTGCAATGATGAGTCCCACTTTTCTTTATTCCTTGCATGTGAATCACGGTTCAAATTCTGGCAGCGGCACTGAATTACGACCAATTTACTAAGGTTTTGGAGGATACCATGAGGTCCATGACTGAAGTTCATGGTGGTATCGGTCGTGTTTATGATAATACGACGAGATTAGACCGTGACAATGGATTCTGAGATCAAGTGTCACATCAAGCTTTAACACCATGGTCTATGCCGTTGGTTATGAAGAGAAATGAAGGATCTTCCTTGTGTAGAAGTCATTAATAGCAGTACATCGTCTACATTTCTTGATGATGTCATATTTACATTGCCTATAATGTTTACCTCATTGCTGCTATGGTATGTTTGTTATATAGGCAACGGGAGTGCGTGCAATGACATTTCATCCTGATGGGAGAACCCTCTTTTGTGGATATGACAATAACTTGAAGGTCTATATATTGCTTGAACAAACTCTTTTTTGGGACAGCGACGAAAAGTTTAGGTTACTAACGTTTCTGTGTCCTTCCACAGGTTTATTCATGGGAGCCTGTTCTATGTCATGACGCTGTTGACATGGGATGGTCAACACTTGGTGATCTCTGCATTAAAGAAGGGAATTTAATTGGTTGCTCTTACTACCGTAATTCTATTGGAGTTTGGGTTGCTGATCTCTCTGTATGTAACTCATTCATTACATGCATCGTGCATGTATGTATCTGCTCATTTGAACTGCCTTTTTCTCACCAATAATTACTCATTCTTTCCTGCTTTGTAGTGTGTTAAGCCTTACGGAACCCGGGATTCTTGTTCACCTGAAGATAGTAGCGCTGTCAAACTGAAGTTTGATATCCAAGGAAGTCAGTCTGCAGAAAAAGTTAGCCAGGCTGCTGTCCCCCCTTCTGTCTTGCGCTCTACTTCACCTCATACTGATGCAACAGAGATAAAGAATATCTATGTGGATTGTAAGTCGTACTTTCCTTACTGATACTGAGGCGGCAAAGGTTGCAAGTTTCTTCAAAGTTACATAAATTGCTATTTAAGCAGGACTTCTCTTAGTATAAGCTATACAATAGTATTTTAATGCACCACTCTCTTAAAGATCCATGCCCTATTTTATCGACCCCGTGGATTATACCCTTCCTTTTTTTAAAATGGCATGTGGTTACAGGATACGGGCTTCATGCTTACAGGTTTTGCTACACATCTGTAGGTTTTTTTTAATAATTTGTTACTCTTCCTGGTTTCCATTTTTAATGAGGCCAAAGGCTCGGTTTTTCAGGCTTAGGAATATGATAGAACTAAGCAGAATGGTTCACTTACCTCTTTGTGCTTCCTGTATAGTTGTTTTTAGAATAGTTTTGGTGCATTTCTCGGCGTAATTTTTGTTATTGGTCATCTTGAAACAACCGATGTGTATATGAGAACATCTAAAACCCGTTACCTCCTACAAACAGGAGCCTTTGAGGCACTATGGTAACTTTGTTGTTTTTGTGTTCTTTTCTCGCTTGTAATTTGAATGATTGTTGAATTACAGATGAGAAACCTGTCAGATCTCGTAGAACAGGCTTAGCGAATAGAAAAAACACAGTATCACCACCACCACACACTCACGAAACCAGCAAGGCGTCTGCTGGAAAGCAAAGTACTCCTATTGCGACCTCTGGAAAACCAAATGGCGGTAGATCTTTCTATGTCCCAAGCTTCATTCCTAGAGAAAGCTCTAGTGGCAAGAGTTCTGCCAATTTGAGAAGAGACTCATTGACACCCGCTACTGCTAGAGCTGGAACCGGGGGATCAGTCAAGGCGACTAACACAAGTAGTAAATCACACAGCAGATTTGATGTACATGTCGCAGATCAAAAGTCTTCTGATAGGCCTTTAGCAGATGTTGGATTCAAAGATTTGGTTGAAGATGCATGTCCTACTTTGGAAAAAGTTGACGACGTTCAAGAAAAGCCATCTCCTGTATTATCCTCTAATCTACAAACCAGTAAGATATCGCCTCTTGTCATATTACCATACTATGCATGCATATGAAAAAGTCGTTTACTTTCTGAAGCCACCAGTGTGCTTTACTTTCTGTTTTGATATATAGTTCTGACCTATAACTCGTTTTGATCACTGTAGGAAACAATCCTCTTGAACAGAAAGAAATACCAACTGTAAAAGTCGTAAATGGAGGTAATGATTCATCCTAGGAATTTAGACGGGTGATTTTTTTAAATAATGTGGAACTTATTGTAAAATTAAATTTGTTTGCAGCAGCTATGGCTCATGGGAGGACGCGGTCTCTTGTCGAGAAATTTGAAAAGGTGAGACTGTGCAGTAGCAGTGAAGATCCAATGGTCAGCGTGGCCCCTGAAGTGGTTGCTGATCGGCTTAAGAACTCCACAATGGTAGTAAACTTCACCCTAACGATTATACGTGTTTGAAGTTTGGAACTTAAATTGTTATACCATTTTTTGTCATGGACCCCGAGTTTAACTTCTCGAAGCTTTCCTGGAAATTCTTAGAGCTTTTATGGCACCATCTTATTTTGAAACGACATTTTAGTATATCCCATTTCCTTCAAATTTCATGCGGTCTGTCCGTTATTTGGGCTTGTTGAAAATCAATGGAAGTGTTGTAAGAAATGGGTTGCTTGTACTAACAGGAGGAAGAGCCTGAAGTTTCTGGCAGAAAGATAACATCAGCGAGTGACACAAATGTTATCGAAAATCTGATGCAAAATCATGAAGGTCTACTAAGTAGTCTCCGTTCTCGCCTAACAAAGTTGCAGGTAACTTCTAATTTGTGTTCTCGAGTCAAAACTCGTGTCTATTACTCTTGGAATTGGAAATGTTTTTTTTTTCATTTTATTTCCTTTTCAGCTCCTAAATGGCCTTCTTACGTGAGAATATGGGGTATCAGATCTGACGGTCTTTTGAAAACCCGAATTGGAAGAATGTTTCTTAATGCATTTGCGCAAAAGTTCAATTTGACAGATTTATTTGTACTTTCAGATGATCCGACACTTATGGGAACGCAATGATGTCAAAGGTGCGATGACTGCTTTGATGAAGTTACCTGATCAATCTGTAAGCTCTTAGCTGCTGATTTTGTTCCGTGCCTCACTTTATTGGTTTTGCGTTTCATATAGTAAATGAGAATCTGTCGAGAGTGAGCGGTTGCAAAACTTTCTTTGTTTTGCGTTCAGGTCCATGCGGATGTCATTAGTGTGCTCATGGAAAAGATGGAAATTATTACTCTGGATTTGTTCTCATGTATGCTACCGATACTGGTCGGCCTCCTTGATAGCAAGATGGAGAGGTAATTAAGTCGTCTTCTGGCTCTAGTGGTAGATCAACAAAGTTTTCCTTACGAGTCCAGACATTCGTAGTATCCAACAACATTACCTTAATGCTTAAAAGACTTCCGTAAATGGCGGGATAAAGGGAGTTATATGTACGTAGATCTAATAGATGAACCATTTCAACCAAAACCTTAATGTGATGGTTGAGGCCCAACTATTATTAATATTCCTACTACGCTCCCTCACTCAAATGCCCATTTGGCTTGAAAAGTGGTTAGTTTGCACAGGCTCCCCCATACCATGTGCTGGGTTTCTACTTTGTGTCGAACCCGTGACCTTCGTCACACTAGCTCTGATACCATGACAGATGAACCATCTCAACCAAAACCTTAAGGTGATGGTTGAGGCCTAACTATTATTAATATTCCTATTACTAACTCCCGGTATTCTTAGGTTCAAGATGTACTTCCGTAATGTAATCTTGAACCTAAGAATACCGGGTCTTAATTCCACCTGAATGATAACTCGGTATTTGAAGTGTATTATTATTGTACTGAACCCTCGGCGCGCTACAATTTCTTTCGACTCCTGCCTAGGTGTCAAACCGTCTTCTCCTATACGACACATCACTTATTCTGTGACAATCGTTCATACATACGAGTGATATACTATACTCGTGTAACAACGCCAACTCTCTCCATGCATTCTGCAGGCATGCAAAACTGTCGATGGAGATGTTACTCAAACAAGTTGCACTATTTGGGCCAACAATCAGCTCAACAGTCTCAACGCCTCCTTCGGTGGGTGTTGATCTTCATCAAGAAGAACGGTATACCTCTATCTCTTGCTATCCCGTGTCTTCCCGCCTATTGGTGATTAGACCATCACGTTCAGGTGTTCATGAATTTTAACGTTGCAAATATTCTTAAAATTTTAACAGGATTGAGCGATCCAAGCAGTGCTTTTCTCAGCTGCATCAGATCCGGGGATTTCTTCCAGCACTTGCAAGGTATTTTTAGTTACCTGTTTTTACCGATTATAGGTTTTAACAGAATACTTGTTTTCATAAAACACGAGCTTAATCTATCGTGACAAAACATAAGTTTAATCATCGATCATTCTGATAATCCAAATATATAGCTTAAATTCTGAAATTCATGTCAATGTTTACTGTAATACAGGAGGGGTGGATCACTCGCTAAATCCGCTCTGGAACTTAATCTTGTTCTACAAGACCATAACATGTAATTTTGCCCGCGTTTTTTTCTCGACAAAGCGATTCTACCTCTTTAGGTAGAAGAGTTCAGATTCATGATGATTTTGGAGTGCTGCTTTCTGCCTTTTCGCCTCATCCTGTTAATTTGTGCAAAATACCCAACGCCATGACACCGCGCAGCCCTAAAATGATCCCAGAATGCCGAGATATACCTGTAATATCATTCATTCTAAACGGAAATCGATGACTGTAGTTCTTATATAATTTATTTTGTATAATTATCTGTTTTAGCTTGTATCGAAAGAAAAAGAAGCCGACATTGATGTAACATTTTCTCCAACTGTTATAGGGCTGTACAATAATGAAACATAGTTCTTAATGTCGATTATCGACCAACGTTTCTAAATTTGCGTTCCCGTCATTTGTGGTCGTTAATTTGGCAAACAATCTCTAGCAACAAGGGGTGACTGGCCGATTGTGATATTCATGACCTGAGTTCTTGCTCGTAAATACTAGAAAAAAAAATTGTTCATGCTATTTCGAAGCGAATGCGTAGAGAGGAGTAGAGGTCTGGGGAAGAAAACAAAATGTTGACCAGGGACGGTTTAGCAATTTGGATTTGTTTTTCCTTCTAGAATGATAAAAAAAAGTACACAAAAATTGAATCGTAAAATACATACTGTGACGGCCCTGAATTTATAAGCCTACCAAATAGTTTATGGAACCTTCTTTTGCATTCTATGGTCGGGGCGATTTTGATGTTGATGGGTTTTAAAATTAAGTTATGAGTATAAGCGTATCACATCTCATAATTTTACCAATTACGCTAGTTAACATCTATAGACTTCTGG
Organism: Silene conica; assembly: GCA_029255685.2. Lineage (NCBI taxonomy): Eukaryota > Viridiplantae > Streptophyta > Magnoliopsida > Caryophyllales > Caryophyllaceae > Silene > Silene conica. Next base: position 86,219,596 of record CM055314.2, read on the forward strand.
GCACTATGTCGTCAATAAGTGGAATTTATGGTTGAATCACGGTGGTTGTCTATGGGCGATACTTGACGGAGAGTCGAATGACGTTGTGGTAGACGATCCATTGGTTTACACAAGAAGTTTGCAAGCGGGTTTTTTACAACCAAATTTTCATTGAATGGAATTATAAACGATAAACTCTAACAACTCAACTAAAAATAAACTCTAAAGGATCTCAAACGAAGCGTAAGAGCCAAGACCAGTACAATATACGGGGAGGGAGATTTGAACCTATGACCTATTGTCACAATATTCCAGCCTTAAATCCTTAACCACTAAGCGTAGGCTAAGACGTCATCGCCTCATCGGTATCTCAAATCCAAGTACGGTATTAATGGTTTAATGATACACCTCAATCTCTAGAGTATAAAAAAATACTACGAAGTACAACACAATAAATAGATAAACTATCTTAAAATCCTATTTTAAATTCCGATAGCCTGAAACGTAACTAACAAATCTAGGATACACTCGAAACTAAAATAGAAAAGATAAAAATAACAATCCATCTTCTATTTTCACATTAAAAAAAAACTTATAATAACTCGATAAGCTTATCATAAAACCGTCTCATAATCGGCGACGAAACTAACCCCGTATTAAAAGTAAATAAAATTAAAGTCACCGGATTCCCAACTTTGTAAGATGAGAATTAATTAATTTGCTGACCAACGACTCTTCCTAAAATCTCAACTTCTTCTATATAGAATTTTCCACTTCAATTTTTGCGTACTTCCTTACCATTTTTTTAAAAAATCAATTTTCGTTACTTCTTCATTAATCTATCTCTGTTTCTTCTTTCTCTTTGCTATCATTTTTTGATACTTTAAGGTTTTTCTATTGGCGGGATAATCATAGTATTATCATTGCTGAATTATTACAGTAATTGGGTTTTATTTAGAAGATCTTAAAAATGGCAGGACGTTATGATCCAAACCCTTTTGAGGAAGAAGAAGAAGTTAATCCCTTCTCTGTAAGTATTTTTATAAACCCTTTTGATTGTTTGGTTTAGTTCTTTCAAAGTTTTAATCTTTTTGTTATTGAATTGTATGTATAATTTATGTATTGTTTATGTTTAGTTGTTGTTTGTTTGGTTTTTGGGATTAGTGAGGGTTTAGATCTTTGTTGTTGTGATTAATTAGATCTGGGATTAGTTTCTTTGTATACGTTTGATTAAAATATTCGTCACAAAGAATATAAAAGGTAAACCAGTGATTGATACTGGAGCAGTATTGTTTTAGTTGAGTACAATTTAGTGAAGTGGGTGCTAGGTTTGTTGATTGTTGAGGAAAGATTGTAACTTTTGGTGTGTGATTTGTTAAGGTGTTGGAATGATTGTGGATTTCTCAATAAGATTGAAACTTTGGTGTAAGATTTGTAAGACGGTAAAGGTAAACAAATGATTGAGAAGAAGCGAGTATGGTTTTAGTTGAGTCGAATTTAGTGAAGTGGGTGATAAGTTTGTTGATTATTGAGGAAAGATTGTAACTTTTGGTCTGTGATTTGTTAAGGTATTGGAATGATTGTGGATTTCTCAAAAAGATTGAAACTTTGGTGTAAGGCTTGTAAGACGGTAAAGGTAAACAAATGATTGAGAGAAGCGAGTATGGTTTTAGTTGAGTCGACTTTAGTGAAGTGGGTGATAAGTTTGTTGATTATTGAGGAAAGATTGTAACTTTTGGTCTGTGATTTGTTAAGGTGTTGGAATGATTGTGGATTTCTCAATAAGATTGAAACTTTGGTGTAAGATTTGTAAGACGATAAAGGTAAACAAATGATTGAGAAGAAGCGAGTATGGTTTTAGTTGAGTCGAATTTAGTGAAGTGGGTGATAGCTTTGTTGATTATTGAGGAAAGATTGTAACTTTTGGTGTGTGATTTGTTAAGGTGTTGGAATGATTGTGGATTTCTCAAAAAGATTGAAACTTTGGTGTAAGGCTTGTAAGATGGTAAAGGTAAACAAATGATTGAGAAGAAGCGAGTATGGTTTTAGTCGAGTTGAATTTGGTGAAGTGGGTGATAAGTTTGTTGATTATTGAGGAAAGATTGTAACTTTTGGTCTGTGATTTGTTAAGGTATTGGAATGAGTGGATTTTCCCAAAAAGATTGAAACTTTTGGTGTACAATCTAATACAAGAGTAATTATCGTTCAAGAATTGTAAGATGGTTCTTTTATGGGTAAAAACATTCATTTTTTTACTAAAAGGACCTTCTCATGCTGTAAGAGGGTCTTGTTGTATAATTTGTGATCTTGGTTGAATTGGTTCATCTTGGTTTTGGTGATGATGAGAGTGTTGTTCATTGTTTTCATGTTGAAGTTAGTGGAAGAAGGTAAAATTTTGGGATGGTGGTAGGTTATGAAATTTGGTGCTTTAGATAGGAGCGTAAATGGAGGCAGTATGTGATGCCTGGGTTTGATGATGAGATCAACGCCTTGCTCGGCCCTTATTCTTTTGTGGGAGGCCGACGATCGTCTTAGTATGATTGCTGTAAGAATATTCTGTTCAGTTTTAGATCTCACATGCAGGATTGACTATTAGTTGGGTTAGGATATCGAAAGTCTTTCGAAGTGTGTCGGATACATTGATAATTTGCTTATGCTGTATGTTTGAATCTGAAAGTTCATTGTCGACGCAGTTTCTATTATGGGTTATCTATTATTAGTTGGTATATAACCTCCTTGCCCTCACTACTTTGAATATTAAGTGCGCGGCTTTTCTACGTCCGTTGAGAAATGGCTAGATTTCTGGGTTTCTCAAATTTCAATCACGGTGATCACCATTACCTGCTTGTTGCAAAAGCTTACAGATATTGATGTTTGTGAGTAAGCGAGAGATAAGGAGCCATCTACTATTATTACAAATTAATCCACCTTTTCGTCTTACCTATGTTCTAATACACGTGACGTGCTTGGTTAGTCGATCCTGTTTAGCCAAATGATGTAGGATGATTCTATATAACCATTTTACTAGAACAATTCTAGTTGTGGTCTTGTAGAGTCATTGAGGTTATGTGGATACAACTTTTTAAAGTCTTCATCTGTGCTTTCTAGTTTCTGCTCTTTCTAAGTATGCAATAACCCTTTCGGAACTATAGTTGGCTAATTCATCTATGTGATTTATTTATTTTCCAATAAACAGCAGGGAGGGAAGGCCAAGCCTTCAAGTCAAACAAACTACGGTGGAGCCTTCTACATGCCGGTAAGTATTGAATTTCTTCTACACGTATTTGTCCTCTTGCATAGTGATTTCTGCACCCGCCTTCATTCCTGTATTTTCAAAATGCATAGTGGTCATCGACTATGTTACTCAGACCCGTTTAGAAAAGTATCCGACACAGGTATGTGTCCAAGTGTCGGACTCGGCTATTTTATTGAAAAATATGCATATTTTGGTCTAAAATGAGGTGTCCACGTGTCATACCCATGTCCAATTGTCGAGTGTCGGACACTGGTATGTGAGGAAGTTAGAAGAGTTGGAGTAACATAGGTCATCGATACTTAAGTTATTTGAATCATTACCACTGTATTTAGTTTCTTTGTGTCATTCACGTAGTCATTAACGGTCTCATGTATCAACTTTGCATGTAAATATAAATAGTAAGTGCAAGTAAAGACACGTTGATTGAAGCAAGTAAGAAAATAGTATGATATTCAGTTTTCTACAATTTTTACAGAATCCCGGAAGTGTTCCGCCAGCCTCTAATTCAAGGCTTTCTCCCCTTCCACCAGAGCCGGCTGACTTTTATAATCCTACTGCAACTGTCGATATTCCCCTTGATTCAGGAAAGGTAGCCGCTGTGATTTTACATTGAATATTGTTTTGACAATTCGACGTCTATAATAATATCTACAGTATATTTTTATTCAGTCGTCTCTCGTGATGTATCTTGTAACAACACGATCCTTTACTTGTAGGATTTGAAGAAGAAAGAGAAAGAGCTTCAAGCAAAAGAGGCTGAACTGAGAAAAAGAGAGGAGGTAATTTGCAGGCCAACATTCCTAGCATACAATGACGATGATTTTAATTACTGCATGTCGGTCTTTCAACTTACATATGCATAGAGGCATGCAATGACGATGATTTTAATTTACATATACTTTCATATTCTTTTTTAATTTTTTACCATCTTTTTTTTACCACCTAAACATTTTCTTGATACTGTGCAGGCTCTCAAACGAAAAGAAGATGCTGCTGCACGAGGTATACTAGTTGGTCTTATGTAAGATCTTGTATGGTATAGCATAATATAGGATAGGATATTTGTATCATTTTAATGAAGTTGTAAAATTGGATCTTTCGAAATAATATTGGTCAAAGTTGTCACTTGACCACCAAAGTCGAACGGGACTACATTATTTGGAAAACGGGAATAGTTTTTTAAGGACGCTGTCTAGATTGTGTCTTTACGTCCCTCTTTTGAATCAGTTCCATGGTTTTTGCGCTTTATATGAGAATTTGCATGCAATTCAATGTTCTTTTGGTTTGTGCAGCTGGGATTGTTATTGAGGAGAAGAATTGGCCTCCATTTTTTCCAATCATCCATCATGATATTGGCAATGAAATACCTATTCATCTCCAAAAGTTATGTTACACAGCATTTGCGACACTACTAGGTAGTTATCTTCTTCGAAATCTCTTTTCTACTTGTTACTTACAATGGCATGTTCTCTAGGTTATTAACAATGAGGTTGTGTTACGAGTTATGCCCTCGTACCTTGGTATTATTGAGATCTGAAAAAAAACAATTAGGCTATGTTACGTGTTTTTTCGCATGCTTGCTAGTGACTTCTCATGTTTACCTATAGGCAATATATCCTTAACTTAAATGTATATCTTTTGCATGCAACTCTCAGTTTCTTCCATGACTTTTTGAGATTGTAGAGCAATATACGAGTTGGATACTTGGATGTTGGGTGGATATTTGGACGTCACTATCATGCTACTCCCTCCGAGTCCGAGTGTTGGTTCCCTTTGCTTTTTGCACAAAAAATAAAGAAAGGATTTTAGACCCTACCCGACATTGATTGATTTTGGACCACAAAAAAGTTACTAAAAAGGGAAAGAGGAACCGTTACTAAACTCGCATTAAAAGGGAAACAGGAACCAACACTTCGACTCGGAGGGAGTATTACATTTCGCTCTTTGTAAAGTCATTGAGAGATGATACTCATGACCTCAAACCGTTCAGCATCAAAGTTACCCTGGTGGGCCATGTGGCTCCAATTACACCAAAAAAAATTTCTTCCTTTGACTACCGATTTACGGCATTACATCAATTAGTCTTGAAACTTCTCTGTACTCTGTGGTTTGAAGCTATTTGATTATGTGCAGGTTTGACGTTGTGTCTCACGTGGAATATTGTAGCGGTGACTACAGCTTGGATAAAGGGTGGTGGTAAGCTTATACTTCAGATACTTGTCGTCTCCATTGCATATACTCGGTGTCACTGTACATATTCATATTGACTATGCAATTTGGCATTCTAAATCATTTCTCGGATCGTTTCACAGATGCTACTATTTGGTTCCTTGCTATCATCTACTTCATATCAGGTGTTCCTTGTGCTTATGTCTTGTGGTACCGTCCCCTGTACCGAGCTTTCAGGTACGATGATTCTGCATACTCCTACAGTAAAGACAGCGGTCTTTTAGTTGTCCACTGATGATATTTTGTAACTCTTTTTTTGCAGGACTGAAAGTGCTATGAACTTTGGATGGTTTTTCCTGTTTTATGCGGTATTTTAGACTTCTGTCCCTGGATTTCCGTGCTATACACCGAAAAGACACATTGCTGCATCTCGTTTTACATTTTTACTCCTTTCCTCCCGCAGGTTCACATCGGCTTTGTTGTCTTTGCTGCCGTTGCTCCTCCAATCGTCTTTAAAGGAAAATCTCTTGCGTAAGTGATAAACTGATCAGGGCATACCTTTCTTACTTCAAAGTTTTTCGTTAATCAGTTCAGTAGGTCACAATCATGTCGATGTTTGAAGCTATGTTACTCCGACTCTTCTAATTTCCTCGCGTACCCGTGTTCGACACTTCACACTCGGACAGACGGACATGGGTATGACACATGGACACCTCATTTTAGACCAAAATGTGCATATTTTTCAATAAAATAGCCGAGTCCGACACTTGGACACGTACCCGTGTCGGGTACTTCTAAACGAGTCTGAGTAACATAGGTTTGAAGAATGCTTATTGGATTCTTCCTTCCTACGAAACCCCATTTTCCCTTAATAATGTTGAAAGAAATTTCCGCATAACAAGATTTATTTGAGAAATGCTTACCCTTCGCTTCCTCCCGTTTTTAACAGTGGAATTCTTCCAGCAATCGATCTTATCAGTGGACATGTCTTAGTCGGGGTAAAGATTAATTATTTCTGTTTTGCTCTTTTTCTTCTTCCCGTAATCTTCATTTAGAGTTAAGATCCATCACTTGAAGTCTCATTCTCTTTGAATCAACTTCTTTTTCTCGTAGATTTTCTACTTCGTTGGATTTGGACTTTTCTGTCTCGAATCCGTGCTGAGCATATGGGTCATACAGGTATATTTTTCTTTTCTTTTTTTGCGTACTTATAATCCTTGTTTCAAATTTGACCCACAACACTCCATCTCGACTATCAAGATTAAGGGTGAACGAACCGCGGTTCGGTTCGGTGAACCGCATATTTAGTTCGGTTCGCACACGGTTCGGTTTGGCAAAACACCGAGCCTAAACCGCACCGTTCGGAACGGTTATTTACGGTTCGGTTAACCACTTTAGACGGTTATCGGTTCGGTTACGGTTAACTTATAAACATGCTAAATATACTTTTTCTTTAGTTTTCGAGATTTTTATCTAGTAGTTTAATTAAATTTTTACTATTTAATTATACTCAACAATAAAGTTAATCAGTGAAAATTTAATATTAATCATTTTAACCATTTTTGAATCTGGAAACACTTTTTAATTAAACAAAAGAACAATTTTTTATATAATATTTTAATTTTTTGCTTACTTTTTTGTGAACGGTTCGGTTCGCGGTTAACCTCTTTTCTAAAATTGCGAACCTCAACCGAACCTTGTTCATGATAAATTTAACGGTTCGATTCACCGAACCGCTTTGTCAAAACAGTTCGGTTAATCGAACCTTAAAAATGTACGGTTTTTCGGTTCGTTTATTGCGATTCGGTTTATTATGAACACCCCTAATCAAGATGACACAGCGACCACAATCAGGCCGCGGTGACCAATTATGTTCGACTATCAATATGAAAAAAATTGTTTCGATTAATCAAATGCGACACATTTTACTAGCTTAGCTTATAATAAATGATAAAAATTGACATCGGTTGACAACCAAAATATCCAACTCGAACGTAGACAAAAAAATGCAGAATGTATCGTGTTTACGAGGGTTTCTTACCCTAAGCACCGTCATTGCCTGAAATTTGCAGCAAGTATACATGTATTTCCGAGGCAGTGGAAAAGCGACACAAATGAGACAGGAAGCTGCAAGAGGTGCAATGAGAGCTGCATTCTAAGAGATCCCGTTACCAGTCCGATATACTCTTGTGTATGGTAGAGAACTGATCATAGACATACCGTTTTCATAACATGCTGTATATCATGGTTCTTTTTTCGCAATAGAGGTCTTGTGATGGTGTATAGTTTCCTGTTATTACATTTCGATAGTTGGATTTGTAGTTCCTGACTATATAGCTCAATCGATACTCACGTACTTTCTTTTTACATTTGTTATGTGAAGCTAATCAGTTCGACATGTTTGTACTCCCAACTCGACTGCTAGTGTTGCGCGCGATAGCACAAAATAACTGCAAAGTGACTGTCGTTGAATACGCAACATGTAGGAAAAGTGAAGCGGGATATGGAAAAGGAGGTTGAGAGATCTCGAGTTTTAGCTAGATTTCCGTCTTTCAGGCCTGCCTATATACATGAATGGCTTGTTCAAGTATGCTTCAAACCCGTAAATATCCTTGTAAAGAAAAATCTAACGGAGCGTAAGTATGGATATGAATTATGATCGATAATTTGATATTTGTATGAGTTTAATGTACCACCGTTTGATGTTATCTCATTTTCGCAACTTCTCTTATTCAATTATCTCAGACCACAAAAACAAAGTCAAATGGAGTGGATATTTACATCTTGGTTCAAATTCAACCCTTGTTCTATTTCGTGTCCCAAATTTCATGATCATTTAATATCCCTCCGTAGCTCCGTTTATACTCTGTATAAAATATCGAGTTTGACATAATTGTATATAAAATATTTTTCTGTTTCAGTCATTTATTTAACTTTTTTTATTCGTTATCAAGGATAGTTGAAATAAATAAACAAATGAGTTAAACGCAGGGGTAACTCTGTTAAGGAACGTTAAAGACAAATCTACAGTAAAATAGAACAAGATTTTGTGCTAAAATGAAGCATAAAAGATGAAGGCAAGACGAAAAAACTCGCTTTATTCATTATTTATAGGATAGGATAAAACAAAGACGATGCTAGAACGTCGTTAAATTGTTCCGAGTTTCAGTACCGCTCTATCATAATTCACACACATTATGTAAATCCTACCCATTACCCAATGAAAAGAGAAATGTGTAGAGGAATGACAATGTATATGTAAAATGGCGATACTAAACGTCACTATCACTGATTGACGCTATCTCATATTCCGTCACAATACTACGGGTCAAGAGCCTCCATCTCGAACTATGCTAGCCAAAATACATAATACTCACTCATACTAATAACATTATAAAGTAGTAGTCACGTAACACATTGATGATACCATATACTTATATTAAAAGTGTCGTTTTTATGATAAGATCACGTACCATAAAATAGTACTCATTTCATTCCAGCGAATTAATCCCGTTTAACTCAATTTTCCACGTCAGTCGTGAAAAAGTCAAACGAGACTAATTCACTGGAACGAAGAGAGTATTTTACGGAATACTATCATTTAACAATAAGCGGTACAACTCTTGGTGCAGTCCATGGTACACCCACCACCACCGCCACCGCCTCCATAACCCTTTCCGGACCTGCTATACGACGTAAAACATTTCGCCGGACACCTAAGCTTCTTCATATAACAAGGACCCTTGTCCTTACACACAACAGTAGGCCTAACAGTCCCACCTTTAGAGTGCCCTCCACTAGGGCTACCATACCCATACCCGTATCCGCCACCTGTCACACCCGGGGCCCAGCCCTGGCCAAACCCGGGTATCCCAAACCCGCCTCCCGGCCCGAAGAACCCGCCCGGGCCTCCTCCGCCGGGGTTCGGAGGGGTCTTTTGGGCCGGGCCCTTGGGCTTTGAGTTCTTCGGGTTGTCCCGGGCTGCGTCGGTGGACGCGAGGATGAGGGTGAGGATGAGGAGGGTTAGGGTTAGGGTTAGGATTAGGGTTGTTTTTGGTGATTTGGTGAAGTTCATGATGTGTTTTTGTGTGTTTTTTTTGGTTGTTTTTGTTGATGTGAGTAAGGTGTTGTGTGGGAGTTATGAAGGATATTTAAGGAGGTAAACATGGGAAGATAGAATGCATTTAAGAGACGGAAAGAAAGAGAAATGTGATTGGGTGTGGGCAGGGCAGTTGAGTCTCACTACTTTGAAAAAATGAGTTAACGTCGACAGAGTGGAGTGGTAATGAGACGAGACAGTTCGAAAGTTGTTTAAGTTTAGTTTAGATAAAACTCGGTTTAAGTTCAGGCTTTATCTTTCGCGCGGATCAAAATTTTTTTGAGTGGCTCGAATTTAAGTGATTAGATAAAACTTTTAGTGCAAATTACGGAATGATAACATTGATCGTGAATCTCGTATGAGACGATTTCATGTTGTGTATTACATGTATTAAAGCTCAAACTTATAACATCGTACTCGTATAAATGTATACATAATAGTAACGATTAACGAGGGGTTGTTTGATCATCTTTTATCAATGACACTCACATGTGATATTTATACCGTCTAAAACTAGACAAATAGCTCACTTAATTACATATTCTATGAAATTTTTTGCATTCAGCTTATTAACGTGTGTACTGCGTATTTAATTTACATTTGGATGTAGAAATCAATTGTACGGAGTATTTAATTTCATCATCTACTACCATTGCAAATAATAGTACGCACATATATCCTCTGATCCGTATATGACATTTATATCAATTGGAAAAAAACACTTTTCACGTTATACAATTATGGCAATATTATAGGCAATTAGTTCGCCGGTCTCCCTTAATACGATTATCTCCGCCTTAAATGTAACAAAATTTCTAAGGTCCAACAGGTATACGAGAATATCGTACACCTAGCCAATGAGATACCTTAGTTTTAATTTATTCGATTCTAATATTCTCATTGGGTAGGGTGTACGATGTAGACATTTTGCTTCTTATCTTATGTCATTCAGTTATTTAATCTGTTTTATTATTTAAAATGGATATATATCTGTTTTAAACAATAATTCATGATGACAAATACTCCCTCCGTTCCGGTTAGGGGTGGTCAATAGTGCGGGTCGGCCGGGTCCGGGACAGGTCGAGAGGCGGTGCGGGTCCAAGGTATGAGGACCCGGACACGGCCCGGGGTCAGGGCGGGTCCGGGACGGGTTGGGCCCGGTTCTTGGGAAGTGTAACCCGGACCCGGCCCGGGGCTGGTTGGGGGCGGGTCTGGAGGCGGGCCTAGGGCGGGTTGGGGGCGGGTCTGGCGGGTGTCTACGGGTCAGCTTCCGGGCCGGGCTCTAGAAATTGGACCCGGACCCGGTTACATCATATACACGGGCCGGGACGGGTTTGGACCCGGGTGAGACGGGGCGGGTTAGATCCGGGTTCGCTGGCGGGTCGGGTCCGGGTTGCCAATGCCGACCCGCACTCTTGACCAGCCCTAGTTCCGGTCATTTGTTATCTATTGTGTTCTACACAAAGACCAAGGAAAGGTTGAAAGGTACACAATAGTAACATTAAATAAAGAACAAAAGACTCACTTGCACAATAATTAAATAAAGAACACTTGACCCACTTGCCCCAACTTACCCTATTTAGAAATAGATAACAATTCATTGATACACCCATTTAAAGAAATAGATAACAAATGACCGGGACGGAGGGAGTATGCATTTGTGGATAATGTAAACTAATTAAAGAAGAAAAATAATAATAAACAAGTCTTTTATGTGAGTCTGTAACGGGTATATTCGTCACAAGTATGCGACAAATTAAGTACTATTCATATGAATAGATAAGACGAAAGAGATTGAACTACTTCTTAGACATACACCCTACTTTTACCTTATCTACTCGATATAAATAGTATTTGACGTATTACAAACTTACGATGAATATACCCGTCACGAATAATAATTTGTGAATAATAATAATGGTGGAGGGGTCCAAACTATGTTGGATATAAAGGCAATGTCACTACAAATAAACTATTGTTTAAAATGTCACAGCTCACTATCACTGTATTTAGTGGAAAACCCAAATCAATGACTTTTGAGGTACACTTTGTATCATTTTGGTCAAACTTCAAGTAGTTAAGTAGTAAACCGGTGTATTGTATTAATGGTACTCGCATTCTCATGTTGTACTACCTAGGGTTTTTTTCCTAGGTAGGGTAATTAGGGTTGACACTTTGACACTCAAAATTTTAGGTTTAAAACGGATTTACATGTCTTCGAAATAAAAAGGATTAAATAGTGTCACTTATATTGTAGCGGAGTTAGGATTTGAAATTAGCAGAGACAGAAATTCTCACCAAGATCAAAGAGGTTAATTATAGTTTCGAAATTTACAAATTAAACAACAGCGGGTTGAGCTTCCCCACTAGCGAGCCTCCCTCGCTCGGCGCTGCAACGCTGAACTCACTTGACTAGATGTAATTGGCTTTTTATTAGAATTTGTGTTATTAGTTTATAAACATTTTGTTTTTTTTATTTTGTTTGATTTATTAATGCATATGTCTGTCTTAAACATCTATTTGTTAGAAATTTAATATGATAGAATGAAATAGATTGACCATATACGTTTGATGTATATCATATTGTCTTTAAACTCGGGGTGGAAGTACGAGGGAGCTAACATGAGTGCTCTTCCTCCTACATTTGTATATTTTAGTTATAATTTTATAAATATTTTTTGAGTTTTTATACTATAACATTGCTCGTTCATTTAACCTAAAATTCTTTCGTCCTTAACCACAACATGATTCGAGAAATACTTAAAACCAATAATTAATCACAATAAATCTCTCTTACGACGGTTATATCCGTCACAAGTTTGCGACGGATCAAGTAAATCCACTTGTTTATACTCCCTCCTATTCTATCTATTCTTCCCTATTTCCTAAAACGGATTATTCAGGTTTTCTTCCCCTTTCTTATTTTGGAAACTTTTACTCTTATTTTATTCATTTCTCTCTCCTATTATCAAACCCCACCCAACTCACAATTTCTTATTTAATTCCTAATTATTCATTCATCTCTCCTATCACCCAACCCCACCCAATTTTTTACACTTATTTTACTCCCTACCTTACTTCTTGTGCCCCACTCAAAGGGGAACAATACATAGAATAGGAGGGAGTATAAGACAAAAAAAGTGTATATAAAATCACAAAAACTTTGTGTCTTTATCTCTCAAAATGGGTTTTATTTGGCCCGTTACTTGCGACGGATATTGCCGTCGCAAACAAAAATCTGTGAGTTAATCATTAAGCATGAAAAAGCAAAATGACCCGCATCACTACTTGTCGATGAAATAATAGTAAGGCAGATCCAATTTTCCACCTAATTATTCGCAAATTCTGAATGGTGACGGACATATCCGTCGCAAATTTGCGACGGATATAGTAATATTTACGGCTGATCAAGAGTATGAGTCGACATTGGCAATCCGGACCTGACTCGAAATTGAACCCTGATCTAACCCGCACCGTCTCACCCATGTCCAAACCCGGCCCAGCCCGTGTGTGAAGCAACCGGGTCCAGGTCCAATTTTTGGAGCCCGACCCGAAAGGTGACCCGCCCCCAGCCCGCCTTCAAGCTGCCCCCAGACCCGCCCCGGGCCGGGTCCGGGTTACACTTCCTAAGAACCGGGCCCCACCCGCCCTGGACTCACCCTGACCCCGGGCCGTGTCCGGATCCTCATACCTTGAACCCATACTATTAACCACCCCTAGTAATATCCATATTGGGGTGTATAAGACAAAATCAAAATGCCTAGGGAGAAGCAAATTGTTTCTCTTATTCTCCCACATGACTTACCCGTTGTAAGTTTGTGACGGATATACCGGTCACAAACGGACCTGTTGCTAATTATTAGTATCACAATATGTCAGGACAACCTATGTTTGATAGTCTCTTAATTACCTACTCCTATGTTATTACAGACCGAGTGTATAAGCTATAGTGAAAATGTAAAAAATTATTTCGTAATTCTCATTGATTTCAAAGGTATAAATACATCATAGGAAATACGTATAAGCCAGAGAAAATATATATGTAAAATATATCCTAAATGACATCTCGAATTTTGCTGAAACTATCGTTATTATTAAGGTGCAAACTCATATTTAATAATGGTAGTATATAGGTAAAAGGTCATTATTTTAAGTATTTGTTTGGTTATTCATTAAAATCATGGGATTTTATACGTTCTAGAAAGTGTAAAGCCATGATAGTGTTTGGTTGCCACGATCATGAGAAGTAGAAGTTCTCACATTAATCTACTTTCTCTACTATGTGGTAAGTCACCTACCAAGGCCCCCTAGTCATTGGAACTTTCCACGTAAATTAACTTCTTATATGCAAACCAAACACTTTTTGGGAATTCCGATAAATTGAAAATTCACGTGAACTTGAAGTTCTCGGGAAATTTAATTCCCTTATGTCAACCAAACAACCCCTAAGTGTCCACAAATATATTAATACGAGACCGTTTAAAAAGAGTTCAAGAGTAAATTTGTGAAAGTTTGATTCAAAGTGAATAATATCGTACTATTATGATCAATAAACACCGATGTGGCAAAGACCCAACACAAAAATATCAACATTTCCGTACAACAGTCACTAAAAGCAATCAAATAACATCCGTTTGAAAAATACCCCTACCATTTTTATTTATAAGTTGGTCTTTAAATAAATAAAAGTTGAAACGCGATCTAGAAAGTAGATAAAAATGTGGATAAAGTTTTGAATGCGACACATAACTCGAAAAATTGGAAGACTAACTAGTAACAATAAGTAACACTCGTTAACTCCAACATAAGCAAACAATTAGTTAAAAATTACGAGTACAACATTTGCTAACTCGAATACCTTTGTACAATGTAATAACAAATGCAACTTAGGAATTTTGCTCGGGTATAAATGTACAATTCTTTTGTTAGTATCTGTACCTTGTATCCTGCCTCCGCCCCTGACTAACGGAGTATGTAAATTAATCATGAATACTTCATGCCGTTCTTACAAAGCACAACTTGACAAAAATGCTACAATTGTTACGTACAACTTCAATTGCAAACTTGTGGGCTTTTTGTTAACACACATGCATGAAAAATTGATCCAGCCCAAGAACAAACGATTTAACGATATAAAATGACTCGATCTATGAGTTCTTCGCATAATATCTCACTTAAGGTTGTCTACTCTTTAGTAAAGCTGACTATTTAATTGAGTTGGATTTAGAACGGATTAATTTAACTCTGGGTTGTAGACAAAAGAGTAAAGCTCGAGTGAAATTTTCAATGGTTCAAGATCAAGTCTCTTCAAAAACAATTTTGCGGAGTATTTATGGTCCAAGTGGTTATGCCTTAAACATTTCGAGTCTGACACTCTTATGTGGTTTACCTGGTATATGTGGTTTGCATGCTATCATCTATACTCGGAGGTTTACCGAGTGTATACCAAAGATAGTTATAATACATCGTCAAATCCTAGATAAACCCTAATGGAGATGGGCTAGGCCCAATATCCTAATAATAGTAGTTGCGGGTTCTCTGGTCATACAAAAAAAATACTCTCATTAATTATCCCGGTCGTTTATGGTCTTATTCTATTTTATGGTGTCTCGATCAATTATTATCATTTCCATTTCAAGAGTGAACTTGATGAACAATTTACTCATTCGCACTCAATTTTCTCAACTTGTCATTTAGTAATTAATTTTCTCCTCTACTTTTGATCTTTATGCAAAAATCAAATAATAGAGTAACAATTAACCTGAACAGATTGATTACATATTACATATTAAAATTAGTCAGGACGGAGAATGAGAAATCAATCACGCTTATTTGGTTCAATTTTTATGGTCCAATTTTCAACAAAAGTACATTTATGCCTAAAGCAAATTCTTATTCCAGACAGACTAATTTTCGGTCGGAAATAAGATGAACAAAATGTAATTATTTTAAAATAAAATGGTATCATTTTTTGATAAAATATTACCATCATTCTCAATGTAAAAAGTGACAGCTATTAATCATTCTCAAGTTATAACATTTTATTATTAAAGTGACATTTAATCCGTCTTATTTTGGTCGATTTGAAACAAGAATTTCCGTCTGCCTAAAATGGCAAGTAAATTGAAGATTAGGAACCTTTTTTCTGACTATAGAAAGGTCAAAGACTTGATCTTTGACAGTTCGGTCACCTACAAATAAAAAGGTCAAGTGTCTCAGGAGGCAAGAGTAATCACCAAGTAATGTAACACAAATTCACATTGTTCAGATTGTTGACATTAAATTTATAACTAAATTCCGAGTTGATATTAGGATCACCATCAACAATAAGGATTATCTCGATCAAAAGGTGTTTTTTAAGACCGGTCATTTAGTTAGAAGATCTCAAAGTCTCAAATTATACGTACTACAATTTAAGCCATCCATGTGATCGTTGTGGGAAATCGTTATTTTTCAGTCGGTTTTTTTACCATATGTTCGAGCGAGGTTGCATCATTAGGTATAGTATTTGATTTCATACCCAAAAAATAACTATATATTACTTTTACACGATTATCCTATTTTCGGCCGAAACTGATTATAGCACATCGGCAATCTCAAATGTCCTCCGTTAATTTTGTAGATTTTTGTGCTCGCTTTATCTACTCGATTAACCATCCAGACAATTTTCGGACATTTTTATTTGGCGATTCCAGAGGCTTAAAAACGTGTATTATGCACTTCAATTTGAGCCGTTCGGATGGTCGTTGCGGGTCACTTTTATTTTCCAGTCGGTTTTCTTACCAGGTGTCCGAGGTTACATCATGAGGTATCTTATTTGATTTCATACCCAAAAAACAATTATGCATCACTTTTACACGATTATCCGATTTTCGACCGAAACTGGTTTATAGCCTACCAGCAACCTCAAATGTCCTCCGTTGTTTTGTAAATTTTTATGTGCTCTTTATCTTACTCGATTAACCATCCGTGCGATTTGCGAACATTTTTTGTTCCGGGAATCCAAAGGCCAAAAAACATGTATTATACACTTCAATTCGAGCTGTTCGGGTGGTCGTAGCGAGCCACCTTTATTTTTATGTTGGTTTTCCTACCATGTGTCCGACGTCTCATCATGGGGTATCTTATTCAAATTCATACCCAAAAAAGAAATATATATCAGTTTTTCACGATTATCCGATTTTCGGACGAAATTAATTTATAACATATCGCCAACCTCAAATGTCATTCATTGTTTTTGAAATGTTTTGTGGCCGCTTTTATCTAACTCATGTAACCATCAGTGCGATTTTCAAACATTTTTATTCCAGGACTCCAGAGGCCTAAAAACCGTGTATTATACACTTCAATTTGAGTCGTTCAGATGGTCGTTGCAGGCCACCTTTATTTCCCAGACGATTTTCTTACCACGTGTCCGAAGTTGCATCATGAGATATCTTATTCAATTTCATATCCAAAAAACAATTACACATTATTTTTATACGATTATTCGATTTCCGACAAAACAGGTTTATAGCATATCGGGAAGCTCAAATGTCCTCGTTGTTTTTGAAATTTTTTATTTCTGCGTTATCTGACTCAAGTAACCATCCATACGATTTTAGGAAATTTTTATTCCGAGACTCCAAGGGTGTGTTTGGATACAATTTTA
This sequence comes from Silene conica, assembly GCA_029255685.2. Classification (NCBI taxonomy): domain Eukaryota; kingdom Viridiplantae; phylum Streptophyta; class Magnoliopsida; order Caryophyllales; family Caryophyllaceae; genus Silene; species Silene conica. The sequence continues at coordinate 86,236,750 of CM055314.2, forward strand.
AGAGGGAAAGAGAGGGGAGGTGAGGGGAGGTGAGGGGAGGGAAAATGTGGTTGTTTGGATAATGAAATTGTTGAGAGGGAAGGGAAGAGATGCGAGAGGGACATGATATATTCGATGAAGGATGCTATGAAATATGAAGAAGTAAAAATATGCTTGTGAGTGTATATTGTTAAAAATATCCAACATAATTGTTCTCAATTGAGAGTGTATTATATTTTTTGATAAAAGAAAAATTATCTTTTCTTAATTTAAATGAGAGTATAATAGTTTTCCTTCCAAATATTGTATCTAAACAAGGAAAAGTTAATCCCTCATTTTCCCTCCCCTCCCTTTCCCTCCAAATCCCCGTATCCAAACAAAGCCTAAAGGCCTAAAAAACCGTGTATACACTTCAATTTGAGTGGTTCTGATGGTCATAGCGGGCCACCTTTATTTTTATACCGGTTTTCCTATCACCTGTCCTACGTCTCATCACGAGGTATCTTATTTAATTTCATACCCAAAAAAGAAAATATACATAAGTTTTTCACGATTATCTGAATCTGGACGAAACTGATTTATAGCATATCGACAACGTCAAATGTCCTCCATTGTTTTTGAAGATTCGGGTTACCATCCGTGTGATTTTGAACATTTTTGTTCTGCTACTTCAGAGGCGTAAAACAGTGTATTATACACTTCAATTTGAGTCGTTCGGGTCGTCATGCCGGGCTACCTTTATTTTCCAGTCGGTTTTCCAATCCCGTGTCCGAGATCGCATCATGATGTATCTTATTCGATTTCAAAACTCAAGATTCAATCTCAGACACGTGGTACATAAAAATTGGTCATAAAGAAATATGACCCGGTGCAACCTGAGAAACCGCTAAAATTTAAGTGTATAAATAGATAATACACTTTTTCGAGATTTCAAGGTGTAAGAAACAAAATATATGTAAATCATACGGACAATTACTCGAATCAAATAAAACGATTACTTAACGTTTGAGAAAAAACATTAAATATTTTAGGGTGACAATTGACAATACCCGATAAATAAATATTGGAAAAAATATCAGCTATTTAATTTTACACAAACAAGAACACAAATATCAGCAATCTATTTTTTTAAAGTCTCATTCTTTAAAATAAGTTTAATCCAATCCCATTTGACTCATAATTTTATATTTCAGTCCTTTTATATTTAATTTTTTTAATACAATAAGCAAAATACCATGTGACTCATAATTTTATATTTCAGTCCTTTTTTTTTTAAATTTTTTTAATACAATAAGCAAAATACCATGTGTATACAGTATAAGTATATCCTTTGTATTGGACGTGCACGACAAAAAAAAAAGGGTAAAAACAAAGGTACATAACGCGGGCCACGCGGCTTCATGTTCCTAGTCAAAATAGGTCAACTCTTTTGGTCAAAATCAGACCATTGACTATTACTTTAATTTAATTATTAATATTGAAATTACTATATATACAAATCTTGAGCTACCACACTATTATCATTTCTCATCACATTTTTTGGTTCACTACTTAAACACCCTCTCAAAATCTATTTAATCTTATCATCCGTTACGACTTTACTTAAACACAATCTGGTTTCATTTTCTAGGCTCGTGCTTCAAAATTCTAGGTCAACTTGCGAGTTACGACCTTATTTGAACACGATCTGTTCTATTTTCTAGGCTCGTACTTCAGAATCTTTGGATAACTTTCGAGTTAACGACCTTATTTGAACATAATTTATTCGGTTCTCTAAGCTCGTACTTCAGAATCCTAGGATAACTTTTCAAGTTACGACCTTATTTGAACATAATTTGTTCGATTTTCTAAGCTCGTACTTCAAAATCCTAGGATAACTTTAAAGTTACGACCTTACTTGAGCACGATCTGTTCTATTCTCTAGGCTCGTACTTCTACGACCTTACTTGAACACGACCTGTTCTGTTCTATAGGCTCGTACTTCGGAATCCGAGAAAATCTCTAATATGGTTAGTCATAACAAATCATCAATATCAACTACATCAAATTCCATGATGATCAAGACGAAGATGAGTTGTAGAAGCAACAATAATAATAATGAAGACCGTTTGATTCCAAAAAGAGGAAAAGTAAAAGCTGGGATTGTTTTGGCAGTTGCTCATACTTTGGTTGCTCTGTTTTCCATTAATCATCGTCATCATCATGTTAATGAAGGTGGATTATCATCACACCATAAAATTAATACCGTTAGCTCTGTTAATTAATTAGTCGTTTCTGTTGCTAATACATGGATAAGGCTGCATACGGTCCGGCTTTTTTTATCCGTAATTTGTGGGAGTTTTTGAGACACTAGTTATCGAGGATGTTACGTAGTTGCTTTTTGTGTGCCTTTTGGATTAAGATAGATAATGTGATATTTTTGTAGTGTATGTGGGAATCATGCACTATTTTTAGAATGTAATTTCTATACCTTTTGGAATTGAATAAAAAAAATTGTGTGTTTTTTTCAATTGGATTGCAATTTTGTAAGTGATGATTATTAATTTAAAAGCACTAGTTTGAATGTTTGATCTAATTTAGTTTTAATTTTTAATGAATATTATCCACGATTTTATTTGTTAAACTAGCTGATATTTACTGATAAATCATTACCTCACTAAATTTATTTGTATTCAAATTGCATTTGTATAGAGTAATCGAATTTGATATAAAATCAGAATTGACTCAACCCTTCCCAATTCGACCTAAAAATCTATTGTCGCATAGGCCATTATTGATTTATTGCCAATAACTTAATAACAGCACATCTAAAAATGACCTCTTATTACTCGGTAGATGCATACATAAAAAAAAAAAGATTGATGATCTATTTTATTTCTTTCAACAAAATATTGATACTAAAGAGCCCTAAGCAATTCATCCTCTTTTTCCTTCTTGACAAGGCAAATAATGGACAAAATGGAGTGGCATAGTTTCTAAAAGGACTGGCACGTAATCACGGTATCATCCTCTTACATACAATATACTAGTATAAGATTTCACGCATTAAATTGATGTTTTTACAAAAGAACATGCGAGGGTGATACCGAGACTCTGAATATCAGATGATAACGTGACTAACGTCCTATCCAGGCGGCCCAAGGGGTGAACAACCCGTGTGGTGGAATAGGGCTCCCAATTATTTGCGCGGTTGTATTTCAATTATATATAAAAATTGTGTGCTTAATGTTGTCATTTTATACAAAATAATATAAAATTCAAGCATTAATTTTAAAAATTAATTTATTATTTCATAGAAAAATAGAGTATATAACTAATACATGCATTTCTATAAATATCGCACAGGACCTTGAAAACGTCGGAGACGGCCCTGGTCCTATCATTGTCCACTAAAAATAGAGGACTAAGGACATATAACATAGTCATCAATCCTAACAAATTTCTTCTCATATAAGCTCAAGTCATGGCAAGGTGAAGGCCCTGAAGGAGGCACTAGTCCTTTGGAAAGCCTACCTTGAAACATGTAATGAAGCTTATTTCTTTGATCGAGTCGTCGACCGCAATCAACCATTGTTGTAAGGATCACCATTATGAAGATGAAGAGAAGACCCTTGATCAAGTTCATCATCATCAACTTCTTTCTTGTTTGATCAAATGCCATGTTTTTGTGTTTGATGTAATAGGGTTAAATGAAGCTTATTAGGGGTGCTTGTTATATACTAGTAGTATGTAATGAGTATGTTTTGTGTGAGAAACAAAGAATGTTGGTATCTTTGAAAATTTACGAATTCTCGTTGATGACGGACACTAACCGTCACAAACTGATGACGATAGTGCCCTCTCACAAAATGCAAGTGACACTATCCATAAAATGCTTTATTTCCTCTCACTTGTCCTCCCGGCTCCCACTTGCCTAGTTGTGCGAGGAATATATTATCCGTGTTCAGCTTATGACGGATAGTATCCGTTACAAGTAAGACACTTTGTTGAAAATTAATGCATAGTTGCTCTTGTTAGACTTTTTGGAGGAGATTGAAAGTGCAAAGGAATGAAAATGGTGCTATGAAACTCACTTTTGGATGGACTTTTAGTGTTTTAGGGCTGGTATATGAATTATTCGGTTATATTTTGTTGAATTACTTCGTTCTAATTTAGTTCCGGAGATTTGGTTATTGAGTTTTTTTTATGTATGATCTAGACACCTAGTTATGTACAGAATTATTTTAGATTTTCGGCTATCGGATAATTTGGGTTATCCATTAGTTTCGTCACTAGTCTTAAATCCGTGCAAATTACACGGGTTTGTTATTTTAAATTTTGTTATTATCACGAGAACTAATGATTATGTTTCATATAAAATCTGAATAAATTATTTAAAATAACACCTTTTCTAATATAAGCCTACTTGATGTTAAATCATATTTACGATCAAATTATTATTGACTAATTTTGTTGCATGATGTTAAGCTTAAAACGGATATAATCATCTTAAATAAAAACCGCTATTACTTTAAGTCTTCCTATAAATGCAAAGTTTCAAACTCATTTAATGGATGTCGTTTCAAATAGCATGTAAGTCTTATTTAAAAAGCATATGTCCGTTTTAATCTTAACAAATATATACTTGTCTTAAATTAAACCGAGGTACTCAGTATTAGTTTAAAGCTTCCATATAAATGTAAGGTTTAGACTCATTTAATTGATGACCTTTCAAATAACATTCTAGATTTTGACAAAAAATTTCATAAATTGGATACTTTTAATAAAAATCTTTAAAACTTTCCTATAAATGCAAAGTTTCAAACTCAAATAATTAATGACTTTTCGAATAACATTCTATATGTTGAGTAGGTTTCTTAAAACGCATATATCCGTTTTAAACTTAAGACATATATAGCCGTCTTAAATTGAACTTGTTTAGGGTTTAAGGATTAATGGAGGGTACCAATGTTCGAACCTTGGCCATTAGTGTTAGAGTGTGGACTCTTAACCACTAAAATCAAGGTACAATTGGTTCTTAAATTGAACCTGTATTAGTTTAAAGTTTACCAATAGATGCAAAGTTTAGGCTCATTTAATTGATGGCATTTCAAATTATATTCAAGATTTCGAATAGATATTTCTTATGATGGATATACCTGTAAAAAAAATAAAACGGGTTAATAAACATCCGGCCACTTACATAGATGTGACAAACACATTTGCTAATCTTAATAACTTAATGTATTTTATTTACGTCTTATATATAATCCTTGACTCGTTTTTATATAACCCGTTTTAAATAAAAATGTGTGCTATTTTTCTAGAAGTATTTACACATCGGTGGAAGAATACGACCCATAACACAACTCATTTAAAGATCGATTTTTACATTTTGTAATGTTCCTAATTTTTCGTCATTTACTTGTCGATGTATTTATTATTAAAAATTAATTATTTAAAATATTATTTGTATATATTTATACGCCGTGTTCCTTTTTCGTCAAATATTTCGATTATATAATAAATATTTAAAAGTTAATTATTTAAAATATTACTTGTATTTATTGCTTGTATAAAAAATTTCATGTTAATAATTTGTTTATTTTTATGCATGCTCATTAAATGTATGATTGACATGGATGGAGGTTTCTATTTTGGTATAGTTTTATGGATGATATTTTATTAATTTAATATTACGGTTTTTTTATCTGTATAGGTTAATAATTTGTAATTATAAGCAATAGTTTGTAATTTTATCTCATCTTATGTAAATGTAAATGAACATGAACATTAAAAGCTGTTTTTTTTGCGTGTCAATTTTTTAATCAGAATATAAAATTGTAATTAATTACGTAATAGTTAATTAGTGGGTCCTGAAATTATGCAAATCCAACCGCCATTTGAAAAGTCAACATTGAACCACAGAGCGCCACATAGGCTCTGTGGTTGTTGCTATAATAAATAGGATTACTGAATTTTGTTTGAATAAGCCATTTAGGGTCTTATAGTTCATTGTTCACATCAAATCATTTTACATTAGGTAATTTTCAAGTCATGTAATTTGAACTGTGTTATTTTGGATGTCAACTTTTATTATACCTTTTAGGTACAACTCGAGTTTATAAACAAGTAAATATGTTGTTATAGCCAAAAGCACTAGTATTCGGTCCCGAGACCTCCCTTGTTTTAAAAAAAATATTACCATGGAATAATTTTTATAAAACTTGGGCTTATTTGTCTTATTTTTACTCTTTTTAGTCAATATTTCCGACCTGTTTTAGTAATTACAGAGTACTATGGAAAAACACGTTTAAGTAACTATGGTGCTCATACAAATTCTCATTGAAGACGGACACTATCCATCACAAGCTGAAAACGGATACGGATAGTATTCCTCTTACATAATCTAGGTGACAATATCCATAAGATACTTCATTTCCTCCTACTTGCATATCCACTTGCTTTATTGTGAGAATAAAGTGTCCGTTTTCAACTTAAATCCGTCACAAGCAAAACTCTTTAATTTGTGGTACTTAATGCTTAGAAGTCTAGGGTTGGAAATGTGCCTAATTAATTTGGTATATACTAATTAAATTCCAAATTATCATCCTCTAAAGTTGGTTTTTAGAATTATTACTTACATGACTAGTAAAGTTTTACACTATTTTATAAGTAATGTGTATTACATGACAAGTGTGGTAACTTTATCGGGTTAGTTTTAACTTTTAGCTCGAGTATTGCCAAAATTTTTAAATTTTGTCAAAATACTTGTACTTTGTTCGGTTGAATTTCATATGTTCGAATTTTGTAAAAGTCAACAAGTGTTCAAGTTAGATAGTAAGGAGTGATACCCAATATCCAACAAGTTTTTTTCATAAATTAATTAGTTTAGCTTGTAAAGTTATGAGAGATAACATTTATGACCTGAGTTTAAAACCCGTCAGCAATTATGTTTCCTTTATTTATACAAAAGAAAAGTAATGGTTGACGGAACAACTATAAAAGTTAGTTCAAACATGATCGAGACAGATAGTTAACAAACAAAATAGGAGTATATATTGATCTTTAAATTGAAACAAAAATTCTGAATCAAATACATCCGGTCGGTCTTAAAATCTCTAGTCTACCCAATCGAAAATCGGAAATGGGTTGTATACATTACAAAACTGTGAAATAATAAATTACTATGTATAAGATAAATGTTTATAAGTGGCTCACATTGTAAGGAAGTATAAGAAGATTACGGTTTTGATATTATTCTGATTACGGTATAAGGTATGTCTATATAACGAAAAAAAAATGTAAACTTTAACTTCCAATCCTGGAATTGTCCCTGCCAAAGACGAAGGTTGTAGCCCAGTTTACAGCTACATAAAATCTGTTTCTCCAGCTCAGAACCCGTGTCAGATAGGCGGATCGCCATATCAGAAAGCTCAAGAATCCTGCCATGGATATGCCATTTGCATCCTAATGATATAAGATGAACATTATTAGTCATTATTAGCAATATTAATAATAGTTGGATCTTAACCATCGCCTTAAACTTTTGGTTGAGATAGTTCATTTATCATGGTATCAGAGCCAGTGTGACCGTTCGGTCACGGGTTCGAATCCTGACAACCTCAAAACCCCTCAAAAACCACGAAGTGGAAACCAGCACACGGTTTGGGTGGGCCTGTGCAAACTAACCACTTTTCAAGCCCAATGGGCATTTGAGTGAACCACGAAGTGGAAACCAGCACACGGTTTGGGTGGGCCTGTGCAAACCAACCACTCTTCAAGCCCAATGGACATTTGAGTGAGGGAGCGTATTAAGAATATTAATAATAGTTGGACCTCAACCATCACCTTAAGGATTTGGTTGAGACGGTTCATCTATCACAAGTAAATTTAGGTACCTTAGACTCGCGGAGATCAACAAGCGCCTTGTAGCTCCCGACAGAAGCCATGCTGCCGGCATGCTTGTAAACGAAAGGATCACCTAAACGAAGGCCTTTGGCACAGTAAGCCTTTCCGCCATCCTGCTTTCCGATGTTGTTGAGTAGTTCTACTAAATACTTGCCTTCTCTTTCGGCCACCTGAGCCAGAGCAGGAAGAACCTTCCTTCCTGTTTGCTCCATGAATCCCGCGCAATCGCCAAGCGCAAATACGTCTTGGACTGAAGGAACCCGCAACCATTGATCAATCCCTAACCTGAATTATAATAGGAATATTAATAATAGTTGGGTCTTAACCATCACCTTAAGGTTTTGGTTGAGATGGTTCATCTATCATGGTATCAGAGCCAGTGTGAAGGTCACGGGTTCGAAACTCACGAGGTGGAAACCAGCACACGGTATGGGGGCCTATGCAAATTAACCACTCTTCAAGCCCAATAGGCATTCGAGTGAGGGAGCGTAATAGGAATATTAATAATAGTTGGGCCTTAACCATCACCTGTTTCATCTGTTGTATTTACTGATACCATTAAATTCGGAAAAAAAAACATGAGTTATGTATGGCACTGCACCTTCCTCCAGGGCACTTAGGAAGGTTCAGAGATTTTATAAACTCGGAGGGGCCTACACCCGTCGACCACACCAAAATCCCGTATGGTACTTCAGTTCCGTCAGTGAGGACGATCTTTTCCTTCTCAACTTCTCTTACAATCCCGCGTAGTAGACGCACACCCGACTGTATGTATGCATTAAACCAGAGAATGAAATGAATCCCGTGAAGAAACGCAGTGAAACGATTTAAGAAAAAAGGATGTGCAATTGTGCATTACCTTGGTCAAGTGATTTGCTGCATACTCCCTCAACCCCATATCAAAAGACGATAGGATTTCGTTAGCCTGATCAGGTCGGGAAATTAAGGCGTGATCAGTAAAATAGTTGCAGACAGTTTAACAAACATCATGCATTCCAGTTAATAGAATCTGTACCTCAATAAGGGTGACCTGAATGTCGTCTTTCACATGAGCATACCGCTTACTAACATCTGTTTTTATGAAATCGCTTAGTTCTCCACTAAATTCTACCCCCGTTGGGCCGCCTCCAACTATCACGCAATGTAACAAGCGCTTCCTTTCATCTTCTGATATGCCTATGATCAGTAAAAAGAAATAAATATACATTCAGAAAGAAGGGTTTGAGACGGGAAATTTTGCTGTCGCATTTGTATCTTGGTTAGAACAATTCGGAGTAGAAATAACCTGGACTTTCAGAGAGCATGAGATTTGACAGAAGGGTTCTTCTGATCTCTTGGGCGTGAGTTACTTCGCGCAGAAATGTTGCATGTTCCTTAACACCCTTAATGTTAAATGTCAAGGGCTCAGCTCCAACTGCTATTACAAGTTTGTCATACGCGACCTTGAATTGATGGCGCTTGATTGATTGACCAACATTCTCAACAGTCTCACAATACACCTAATTCCAAGGAAAACGATTTTTTTAACATCATGATGCAGAAATGTTTCGAAGAACAATCAAAGGAAGGAAGACAACATACTTCATGTTTGGCAGTATCAATGCTGTTGCAGGAGGCCAAATAGAAGTAACAATTTGGATCCTTAGCAAGAGCAGACTGTATCTGACCAACCGGCTCAGCTACTGAACGGAATTCCAAGGTCCCGACACAGGTTGACGCAAGCAGAGGAGTAAACACCATATGATTCCTAGGTGACACACAAACAATGTCATATATTTTGGTGTCTAGTCCTTTCATGAACCGGCATGCAGCCCAACCCGTACCTAGGACTAAAACTCTCGGCTTTTCACCAGGCTTTGTTGGACCGAGCCCTGGGTATTTCATGCTTTGATGCTCTGAACCTGATTTTTCAGTAGCATTTTCGGACAAAGGGTAATTAGCAGGCAAACTAGCTCGGAAACCCCTGCTTTGAAAGTCTGAAATCCCCGCCTTCCTAATGCTATAGACATACGAGTTTTGATTATTGTTCATTGCATTTTCGAGTGAAGGTTGGGAAGCATTGCAGAAGTCTTTGTCGTTTTTCTGACCGCTTAGCAATCTTCCCGAGCTTCTTCTTAGGCCTCTGCTAGCAATTCTTGACAGTGCCAACGCCATTTTAGATTATCGACTTAACCACAGAGTTCAGTAAAGCCGAACTTATATCAAGCGCAACCAAGCCTAGTTTGTGCTGCAAAAAGAGAGATTCAAGGATCAGATAGGTAAGTACATGATACAGTCTAAGACAACATTAGACCTACACGGCTACACACGGTCAGCCACAAAACCGTACACTAAGGTGAAGATCGGTTGGATGTAAATATGAAATCACTAGCCTAATTTAGTTTCATTTAACAAAGCGCGCCTAGATACTAACCAAAATGCCCACAAGGAGTAGCTAAAGATGAGCGAGGCACACAAGCACCCGACACTACTGACCAAAATGCCCACAAGGAGTAGCTAAAGACGAGCGAGGCACACAAGCACCCGACACTACTAACCAAAATGCCCACAAAGTGTAGCTAAAGACGAGCCAGGCACACATGCACCCGACACTACTAACCAAAATGCCCACAAGGAGTAGCTAAAGATGAGCGAGGCACACAAGCACCCGACACTACTGACCAAAATGCCCACAAGGAGTAGCTAAAGACGAGCGAGGCACACAAGCACCCGACACTACTAACCAAAATGCCCACAAAGTGTAGCTAAAGACGAGCCAGGCACACATGCACCCGACACTACTAACCAAAATGCCCACAAGGAGTAGCTAAAGATGAGCGAGGCACACAAGCACCCGACACTACTGACCAAAATGCCCACAAGGAGTAGCTAAAGACGAGCGAGGCACACAAGCACCCGACACTACTAACCAAAATGCCCACAAAGTGTAGCTAAAGACGAGCCAGGCACACATGCACCCGACACTACTAACCAAAAGGCTCACAAGGAGTAGCTAAAGACGAGCCAGGCACACATGCACCCGACACTACTAACCAAAAGGCTCACAAGGAGTAGCTAAAGACGAGCCAGGCACACACGCGCCACTAACCAAAATGCTAGATACAATTCAACATCCTATTACATTACCATTCTCATTGCTTGAGACCATAAAGAGCTTCATTAAGTTTCTACTTTGAGCTTTTGAGAATAGACAACAATGAATTATGTTCAATTCGGACCGATCTAGCTTATTAGGCATTAGTAAAAATGAATCTACAAGAATTGATCGGATCAACCATAATGCACCTAGATCATTATGGTGGATACTCGAGTCAGGATTTGAAGTCAGCGAACTCAAATATAGATCTAAGATTCTAAAGGCCGACTCAATAATGCAGTAATAAAGTTCATATTTCTCGTTCATGTTAACCCCTCGCTCCACCACTAACTACGATAAATTGTGACTTTTCAACATGAATTGTGGCTCAATCTTGTAAAATTCATACAATCATACACAATGTGCACATCCCATGTACAAAATGTCATCTAAACTACATTCTTAAACGCCAGATGTACGTAACTTTACCCAACAAAACCAAAACCGAACAATGTCATCTTACCCGCTTCAAATCCAACTCAGATGTACGCAACTTTACCCTAGTTGTCGAACTTTATAAAACCCACTAAGCAAAACCAACAATCAAATATAGTAACACAAGAAATGATGAAAATTAAACAAATTTAATAACAATTTGCAAATAAAAATGCATGAAAAAATAAAAGGAAATTAAACCTTTAAAGTAAAAAAGGTTAAGTATGGCGGCTAATGGTGTGAGAATGTGAGATCATGGGGTTATGCAACTATGCAAGGTTTTTGGTCCAAGAAATATGGATGCATTGTTTCTTATACAATTTATTATATGAACCCTATTTATAGAAATGTTAGTGTAATAATAATTAAAAAAAATAATAAAACAAAAGGTGTAATTTCTAGAAAATTTTAGTAAATTTTGGTGAAGGGAATAATAAAATATCTTAGGGTAAAAAAATGGAAATAAAATATAACTATACGATTTGGTGAGAGTTAGTTAGGTAAATAAGGGTGAAAAAATGGCGGCTTGGGGAACACGAAAACTGTAAAAATTAAATCAAGAAATATCTACTCTGCCATTGTACAGTTGTACTCCGTAGTTTCCGTACTAGTCTCGATTGTTTATTCAAGTCAAAGTTTTTTTTTAGGAAAAACCACTTGTACATTTTTGTGTGAGAAAAATTAATATAATTTTTTATTTGAAACCGTCGATAATTTTATTTGTAAAATAAATATTTTACATAGAATTAAAATTTTTGTTTGAGTTACTAATTAATCAATAATACGTAATAATTTTTGAAGTAACAATAATTTTTATTTTCGAAAGTTTTTTTTTAAAAAAAATCGGTTTAATTATTAATACAAATTAATATTCTAGAAATTAATATAATTTGTGTATTTGGTTAATAATGACCCGATTTGTTAAGCGATATATTTATCAATTTTTAGCATATTCAAGAGTTTAGCATGTTTGGCCGGTCAATATGCTAATTTGAGAGAAAGTAATAAAGATACACATTGGGTAGAAAAAACTCATACACGACCAATCACTTTGCGCCGTGTCCCGTGTGTATAACCATGCGTCGTGTGTATAACCATAGTTAATTTGCATAAGTTAGTGTTACATTATTAGGGTATATTAGTAATTATACGAATGTAGTTAAGTTCTTACCCACATGTAGTTAATATAATTTAGGAACATTTGTTATTTTGTTAAGATTTTATTATGTTTTACTAAATTAATATTTTTGGGAAATGTTTTGTTATTTTGTTATTTTTTGTATTTAGTTAAATTTTCGAAAATATTACTATCCTCCGTTTTTATATAATGTTCCCATTTGTTGAATATATGAGTGTAATATTTTAATAAAATGGGTACATTATATAAAAATGGAGGAAGAAATTAGTAATATTGTTGGATTTTTTTTGTAAATTAATATTCTGGAAAATACTTTTTTTTTGTATTGTTTAATTTACACGCTTTTTTTTTATTTTATTAATGCTCTGTTGAAAATTATTTTGAAACTTAATTTTGTAAATTAACATTCTGCATATTAATATTTCATGTAATTTAATTAATTTGGAAAAACACATAGAATATTTTATTACTAACTAAAACTATATTTCATAAAAAATATTAATTTCCAGAATATTAATTTTTATTAATAATTAAACCATTTTTTAAAAAAAAAAACTTTCGAAAATAAAAAATTATTGTTACTTCAAAAATTATTATTATTGATTAATTACTAACTCAAACAAAAATTTTAAAAATAAATTCCAAAATATTGATTGATTCTACTACATATTACAGAAATATTTATTTTACAAATAAAATTATTTAATTTTGTTAAGAGAATAAAATTTAAACAAAATAACAAAATTTCCTAAATTAATGTTAACTACGTGTTAATCAGACTTGTAAAATTACTAAACTGCCCTAAAATTAATCAATGTGATTTAAGTTGGGTTATCTACGTGTTGCGACGTGATTCGTTGTGTATGGAGTTTTTCATACACAATGTGTCTCCGTAACCTTTTCCTAATTTGAGTGTTTCGTAAACAACATATTGAAACAATATATTTGGGGTCAAAGGTCAATATGTTGTTTTATAACATGCTGCTTACCCAATATATTGGTAGCATATTCTAAACTAAGAAATTTTACTAGATCTTATAAAGAAAACTAACAATCTACTGAACATAATCTGCTACTTGTACTAGTTATCAAACACTCAAATTAATTTTGCTAATTATAATATACTAGTCAAACCTCCTGTTTTAAATCTGCCATTTATAATCGGTTGATGCTAAAATTAATCTGCTGTTTACAAAACAGAGTCAATACCATAACAATTTTAGAGCGATGTTCTTTTAAAAATGTTGTTGAGAGATCTCTCACATGATGAATGAATGACTTATTTAATTTGTTTTTTCTATGTCTCTCTTTAATTTAGTTGGAAATACGTTGGATTTTTTTTGACATATTCATAAGTGAGAAGAATTTTGGATACAACTTCTAGTATATAGAATAAAAAATACTCGTATGAGATCTTGTTTAAATTATTTAATAGAGTACATTATGTATTGTTTTATTAATATGTAACTAATTAATAAAGTCATGAACAAAAAAAACGAGTATTAGTATTTAGTACACTAATGTATAGGGTTGACGGAAATGGAGGAAGTAACAATTTTCTCTGTATTTGTGTTTGAGTTGGTCTTGTGTAAAATCGTTGTACATTAAATTAGTGTAAAACCGTCTATTATAGATAAATGTACTCCTCACAATGAACGGAGGAGTATTATATCATATACTTTCATTTCCAGTAAATGGATTATACATTTGATATAATAACACGATTATAAAATCGAAAATGAAATATCTATTAGCGTTGTGAATCGAAGAGAGTGTACAACATTATTTCCCGACTTCTATTTCACATACATTAAAATTTTACAAATAACTAAACGAGAAAAAATTTAAAGTTGTGAAAATTTTAACATGGGTTGGACCGTTGGAGGACTAACAATTTACAAGGGATTTATCAAATAGACAAATACCATGAGTGATATTTCTTTTGTTGTATTTTGTTCGGTTTAGTCAGTCTGCTCTATATATTACTCGTTTTTTGGGATAGTCAGTCTGCTTTGCATAAGAAATTGGACATGGGCATTGCACTTTCCGTTGATGTACCTGTTTCTTGTGATAGTCTGTCTGCTTTGCATATTACGCGCAATCTTATCCTTCACAAGCATCTTACGTTCGCGCTATAGATCAACTCGCAGATGTCCTTACCCCTTACGAAAGCTTTGAATGTATCCCCACTTTTGTCATCAGTTGTCAAATTGGGCATTTATAATCCGTATGCTCCAACTATGTACGGCGGTATTGGACCTAGGTTAAATGACCTAAGGTGTCGTATGTATTACTAAAAATCAGCTCATATGATTAATTAGAAAGTACTACGTATGTCGTTCTATTCTGTCGTATACACATCTTTACACATTGAATTCGGACAAACAAACATGAGTTATGTATACATTGGCACCTTCCTCCAGGGCACTCCGGAAGTTTCAGAGATTTTACAAACTCCGAGGGATCCACACCTGTCGTCGTTGCCGTCGCCGTCGAGGCCAAAATCCCGTGTGGTACTCCATCCAGTTCCATCAGTGAGGACATTCGTTTCCCTTTCGAGTTCTTTTAAAGTAGAACGGTAAAATCTGATGCACTACCACCAGTTTTATCATTTTTGAGTATTATAATAACGTTTTTCAATTTAATTTTAAAAAATTTGAATTTTGTTATAAATTTTTTGAGCTCATTTACTAAAACATTAAACTCACAAAATTACAATAAATTTGTGAACTCGGAAACATTACATACATAAACTTAGACCTGGTTCTTTCCGGCTTAATTTCAGTTTCTTTCCATTTTGCTTGGTTGTACTCCGTTAAGTTTTATTTACGTTCAATCAATTATGTTTAATTAATCTCTTCACAAAATTAACTTTTAATTAAATTAAATTCAGTTCACCTCAGTTTCACTCAATTTAATTCAATTAACATCTATTCCAATTAATTCAATTCAGCTCGTTTCAGCAGAAAAGAACATGACCTTAGTTAAATTTGAGTTTTTACAGAAACTTTTTTAAATCGAACTTATAAACTCTAATAAGTTCGAAAAAAATAACCATATGCCTAAAAACAATAGAAAAAATATATATATGCCCAAAAACAAGTACAATTCAAGCTTATACATCCGATATATATTTCTTTTTCTCGCATTCATTGTTGTGATTAGTAATGAAATATCTATTAGCGTTGCGAATTGACGAGAGTACAATATACAACTTTATTTCACGATTTCAAATTTAAACTAAAGTTTTATAAACAAAAGAATGAGAAAAATTGAAATTATGAAAATTTTAACATGGGTTGAACAATTGGACTATTGGAGGATTAACAATTTATAAGGGATTTATCAAATACTATGAGTGACATTAATTTGTTATAGTGTATTTCATTCTGTTTAGTTTAGATTTGAGCTGAATAAAATCAGAGGCATGTGTGCTAGAGCATCACGATATTTAACATTAATGCATTTTTAAGACTCGGATTCGAAATAAAAGCTGATGCAAATGTTATTGGATAAAATATTAACAGAAAAACTCTAGAGAGACGACGTTCTTTCAATAACGTTATTAGAGACTCCTATATGATGGGGTGGGAGATCCACTAAAGTTTTTGTTTCTCTGTTTGGTCTATTACTAAATAATTAGTGAGAGAAACCTACCGATTAATTAATCCAAAGGTAAATTAAACCATTTGATATTGTATGTAAATTAGTTACGGTTTTTCTAACGTGTCCCCTTAGGGCATACATTAAAAATCTAAATGCGGAAAGATTTACAACATATTCTCATTTTATTCTTTAGTAGAAACCCATTTTTACCATAATTAATGAAAATATGATGTGAATTTTTCCACATTTAGATTATTAATGTGTGCCCTACGAACATACGTTAGAAAAACCGAATTAGTTATGCAAATAAATGTTAAACAAGTATAGAAAACAATAAACCTAGATTAAATTTACAACAAATAAAGTAAGTAGTACATAAAATACAAGAATACATAAGACTAAGAATGAATAATTGTGAGATTAGCACTACTAAATTCCTTAATCTCTCTGTAATTTTTGGTGATTAGGGTTAATTAATGTCGCGTAATCGTCGTTAATTATGTAGCTGCTGCCATTGCTGCATGGCCATGGTTGAACACCTTGTTCAAAATCATGGCTAGTCTAACTCCGCCTTGAGCTATACGTTTCATCACAAATGGTAGTCTTGTATTGAAGTACTCATCTGTACAACGATAAAACGTTCTTATACAAGAATATATAAAACGCTCAGTTCATAAAGACTATATATACAATTAGTGACAGTACCGTTGATGGTATAGTTTGTGAACTTTATAATAAAGTTCGAGCTTTTTTGTGCACTTTTTGAGATTCGAAGTATAAAATTTTTGCGCTCATTCACTTAAACATGCATTAAGCTCAAAAAATTCCGATGTAACTCATGAACAATACATATACATATAGGTCACCGTAGTTAGATTTGATTTTAAAGTAAAAATATATTAAAATCTTCAAAACTTATACTTCTACGCATAAAATTCAGTGTCGGATTCTCGGTCCCATTTTCATTAAAATGCTTATCGATGTATACCTTTTACTATAATGCATAATTCGAGTAAGGATATCACATTTTCTTTTATGTTACAAGATTACGTGACAACATTATGACCGAGTCGATATCAACTAAATTAGCTATATTGAAACACAATTTTAAAGCTCGTATCTTAATTATGAAAACATTTATTTGTTATGTTATGTGACAACATTTTGTGTCGATATCAACTTAATTAACTAATTGAAACACATTTTTAAACCTAGTATCTTCTCATTTTACTTTATTTTAACGAAAAAATAATATAAAATGGTAAATGTTGCGCACCAGAAAGAGTAATTCCAGACTTCACGTCTTTGTAACCCCATTTACAAGCGATGTTAATGCTCTCTGTTGCGTACCTTTAGGAAAAAATTGTAAACGATTAATCTTGTGTAAAACGATCTTAACAAAAAATAATTATTATTAAAACCCGTTTTATAATAAACTCGTGTAAGAAAAAGAAAGAAACGTACTTGGTTACACAAGCATGTAGACTTGTACAATCCGTCCACGATGAGACATCATCGGACCATATCCCCTGTACCATATTATTATATTATGAAAACGAGTCAAGGTCAAATAATAGCGGATTCAGAAAATTTTCATCTAAAATTTAATAATGCTCGGTAGAAATTTGGGAAAACGAATTATACATTAGATGTTTTACGTTATATTTATTGAGTTTTTGAGTTTTTGTGTATTTTTTTTAGTTCTATAAAGTTTATTAATTATATTTTGATTTTCTGACGTCAAAACACAAGTTTTTCTCAGTTTATATGTGATTTCTTTGAGTTATTATGTAATTTTTAAAACAAAACTCAAAAACTTTATTTTAATGTTCAAAAACTATATATCAGATGTACTTGTCCACGCCCATTTACAGTAAAAATTTAGAAAGGAATATTGTAAAAAAAAAACTACCAATTAGTGGATTATACCACCAGATGTATACAACTAGTACTATAGATCCCGAGCTTTATAACAAAGAATTTGGGCTTATACATATATTTTACGAGCTTTATTGAAAAGAATTGTAACTCAAATATTATATTGAACTAAAAAATAATACATATAAAATCCAAATATTTTAAAAAATAATACATATAAAATCCAAATATTTTAATTTTACTACTAAAATATTATAGTGCAAGAAAAAATTGTTATAAATTCAAAAAAATTGCATATAGCTCAATTAAATTTTGTATTAGAGGTACATTACTCATATACATCTAGATGTATAATCTTATTTGTAAAAAACTATTCGTACTTTTTAGCATTTTCGAAGATAAATGAAGTTAAAAAGTATTCGTTTTTAGGGTATTTAATTTCGATATAATAAATTAGTGTCCGTGTTTTCATATATGTAGCGGACGTAAAATGAACACACTTTTTAATTTTAGTTACTTATATTACGTGTGTATTTATATCTCAAACTAGCTTAGTTGACATAAGACGTGATATTCATGATCTAGTTTCAAATCCCGTCAACAATAAAAATTGCTCGTGTACACGTTCGTATTTGGAATGAATTGAATCTTACATCAGTGAAGTTTCCTACGATGTCTTGTTGCAAGAGTTGTACGTCATTTTCATAATAATCTTTCATTGCCGTGAGAATTATTTCTCGGTCCCATACCTACAATATTAGTCAAAAATACGCGTCACAATTAAAAAGCGCGAAAGTGGCAATTAAAAAGCGTTATTAAGGATGCGTTGTTACGTACATGATGGAGGTTAGATTTGTGCCTGAACCAACGTAACTCGATTGAATTTCCGCCTTCGTCCGTGGTATGTGCACAATGCATTGGCTGCGAGAATTGTTTAGTCGTATTATGAGACGGTTTTATGCAAGAGGAACTTTTATATGAGACGGTTGAATTGGATCGTGTCAAACCTGATGGATATCTCCCATGAAGTGTGACAAAAATAGCAACGCCTCGGTTAAATTATCTGCAATTTAATGGAATAAATCAAGGATGGCGACAAATCTCTTATATTACAGATGTCAATTAGTTTAGTGATCGACCTGGTTCACGTACATATAGTCAGAAACAGTGTTTAATTTGAACCGATTGAAACAAAGTACTGTATTTTTTTTCTATGGGATTAAAAGTCATAAAGGTTAATAAGAAAGTTACAAACTCAATTTAACCCTATTTAAGTTGTGGACAATCTAATTAAAATGACGAGGTAAAAAACTAAAATAAAGAAAATGAAAAAAAAGTTAACAAGGGCTATATCCTGTTAAAATTACACTCGAAAAAAGTTTGATAATTCTTTTTTTTTTTGCCTTTTTGACAGCGATAAATAGTAAAAAGTGAACCTAATTCAACTCTAGCTAGGTTGTGATCAATCTTATTAAAACGACCAAGTAAGAAACTAAAACAAAGACAATGAAGAGGTAAGAAAGTAAAACAAAGACAATGAAAAAAAGTAAACAAGGCTAAATCTCGTTAAATTACACTCGAAACAAGGTTAATTATTCTTTTTTCCCCTTTTTGGCAGTTATAAATAGTAAAAAGTTACGAACCCAATTCAACCCTATCTAGGTTGTGGACAATCTTATTAAAACGACGAGGTGAAAAACTAAAACAAAAACAAAGACAATGAAAAGAAGTAAACAAAAGGGCTATATGTCGTTAAAATTACACTCGAAATAAGGTGGATAATTTTTTTTCCCTTTTTGGCAGGGGTAAATAGTAAAAACTAAAAAGTTACGAACCCAATTCAGCCCTAGCTAGGTTGTAGACAATCTTATTAAAACGATAAGGTAAAAAACTAAAACAAACCCAAAGACAATGAAATGAAGTAAACAAAAAAGGCTATATGTGTTAAAATTACACTCGAAATAAGGTGGATAATATTTTTTTCTCATTTTGACAGGGTAAATAGTAAAAAGTTACTAATCCAATTCAGCCCTAGCTAGATCGTGGATAATCTTATTAAAACGGCAAGGTACAAAAACAATAAAAAATAAAATAATGTGGACCTAAATCTCGTTAAAATTACGCTCGGAATAAGGTTATTTAAAAGCGATCTTACGACGACGATCAGAAGTGCCTTCACGGTAATGCTGAAGTTGCGAGGTAAAATTCTGAATAGCACCAGCAACACACATATCTTTTACCCCATGAGTATCATGACAATCACCTAATTAACCAACCAAAACATTAATTAATGTCGAAAATAGTTCGAGTAGTACGTAACATCGATTATAATTAAGCACAAAGACCAAGGAAAGACGGAAACTTACGATCATAATCAAAAGAGCAAGAATCGTCAGGAGTGTCGATAAAATGAAGCGGACTCGTCCAACGGTACTTGTACCAATGCCGTACTTGGTCAGGCCATACACATAATGCTGATAAATTACCGTCCAAATTTTCCGGTAATAAATTTTTTACCGCATGTAATGCCTCTGGCTCTAACAGACTCTGTTCAAAACAGACACGATATTACATATTTTAACTTAAAACGAGTCAAGTTAAGGTAAATGGAACTAACAAAATAAAGGTAATATGATTTGCATATTTGAATTGTTTTTATTTTCTTTTTATCATAGGGGTAATGAATGGAAAAAATATAAAAGAATGTCGATGATTGAGTAAAACCCGTCCATGAAAAAGTAATTATGTAATTAATATATTTTTTTTTATTATAAGATAACTTGGCTTAAGAAACTCCATGAAAATGAGGCTATTTTAGGGCATAAAGCTTCGTGAATTTGGTAAATAGGGTAACGTATTTAGTAATTTACGCAATTTGTATATATTGTACAACAAATCACGTTTAAACACGTCCGATCAAAAATTTATGATCATGTAACTTTATATTAATAATCGGGAAAAATAATAAAACAGATATCACGACTAGTGGCAAAAAAACAAAATTCACCCGTATAAGTGTATACCAAGTGTGTTGATGTGGTACAAACACCCGACTTAGTTTTAAACATTTTAAACAAGTAAATAACTTGATCCGCGATCCACTTTAAATCAGTGGTAGAGCTAAGGGTGTTAGCAAGGGCGTCTGTTCGTAAAAAAAATTATTGGAATTTTTAGCTAATTTCCTTTTTTCCTTCCTTTTTTTATTTAATTTTAGCTTGATCACTGTTTCAGATAATTTGCTCGTAGATTAATTTAAATTCAGTAAAACCGAGTAAAAAAATCCCGAAAAACAAGTATATTTTACCTGGGCTATTTGGCAAGTAATGGTGTGACCCTCTTTGCTCCATGCTCGAGCCCCGGCGACGAAGATGAAGCAATAAACGAGGCAAGAAACAAACCTAAAAGAAGAAGAAGAAGAAGAATGCATTGTAATAAGACGAGATTTATTGAAAATGTATGTTTAATGTTATGTTTTTTTCAGATAGAATTAACACATATTATAGTACATAGAATATGGTTGGTCCAATAACTTATATTTTATACACAAATTGTAAGATAGATAGGATTACATTGAGTGCAAGTCTCATATTTTGATTTAATTTTTTGAGTAATTATTAAGTTGTCATGTTTTACAAGCAAAATTGGGAATATTCTTTTAAGACTTGCTTGCATCATTATCTCTTACTCTTTATTATTTAGTGTGAATAGTGTCTTTAAAGGTGAGTTTATTATGGCTTAACTTTGGTTTTTGGCTTGACTTTGTTACATTAAGTATTTTAAAACTAACTAATATGGAGTCAGCAAAATAATTGATGACGAGTGAGTGATAAGAGTTTTCATTTCTTGACTTCTTAAATAAGTAATTATAACTTTGATTTTTGATGCTTGTGAATGAAGAAGTTAAACTTTGAAGAGATATGTTCATTAAGTTGTTCTAAAAATTTCGAAAGAGATTGTCTTTAGTATCGGTAGGAGATCATTTGCTAAACTGTCAATACACATTATCCCTATGACATTATCTCCAGAACCTTAATTTTGAAGCGCATAACCTTGTCAAATAGACAGTACTCCGTATTAAAGTTGTCAACGGGTGGTGAATGTTTCAATTTCAATTTGGGTAAAAAATGAGCCATTTAGATACAGTTTCTTTGTGTTACTAACACAAGAGTAAAATTGCGTACATCTGACTCCTCATATGAGTCATATCCTGTAATTTGCGAAAGCGCAACCCCACTATTTAAGAATGAATTATCATCATTGTCAAACTCTACAGTAAATGTACATAAATTCTCATTGAACACGAACATTATTTGTCACAAACTGGAGATAGATAATACCCTTCACAATATGCAGGTGACGCTATCCAGTATCCACAAGGTACTCCATTTTTTTCTCACTTGTCTTATTGTGAGAGGAACACAATCCGCTTTTTAACATATGACGGATAATTTCCATCACAAGTAAGACGCTCTAATGAATATATAATGTGAATAATATTAATATTTGTAATAAAGAGATTAATTAAGATTTTAATAAGAAGAAATGCGTGTAAGTAACAACTACGTCTAGTTGCTTGCTTACATGTGTTGATGACTTTGCTTATAGTAATAAATTAATTAATCATCATCCACACATGATCCATATGACCATACGTTAGGTGCCCTACAACGAAGATTAGCAAGTCTCACACAATGTTTCACATGGTCCGTAGGTAATAGGTATAGCAACCTATATTCAATAATTGTTCTCTAAAACAGCATATAATTTGATGCTTTCGAAAAGATTCTTGAACCCCGTGGTACCACGGCGGGTAGAAAGGAGACCGGATACACACAATCTACCGCATATGAGTCATATCGGAGAAGAGAAACCCTGTCACAAATCATGTCACAAATCATAATACAGCAACAACAACATCAGAGCCTTAGTCCCAAAATGTTTTCAGGTCGGCTGACTGTCACAAATCATAATATTATCGTAAAATTCTTTGATAACTTTCTAGTATCTTACCGGTACAGAAAAATGAATTATACCAAGCAACTAAACCGTCGTTCCAAGTTTGATTACAAATTAGGCACATTTCAGCTTCAAAATTCATATGCAAATCTTGTATGGATGAGAACCACGACAGATATAACAACCCGTTACAGATATAACGACACATGTGATCTGAACACGAAAACCGGTCAGATTCAGAAGAAAAGGGCACAAAGGGTGTAAGAGATTCAGAAGAAAACCAGTCATTTATTTAACTTTTTTTATTCGTTATCAAGGATAGTTGAAATAAATAAACAAATGAGTTAAACGCAGGGGTAACTCTGTTAAGGAACGTTAAAGACAAATCTACAGTAAAATAGAACAAGATTTTGTGCTAAAATGAAGCATAAAAGATGAAGGCAAGACGAAAAAACTCGCTTTATTCATTATTTATAGGATAGGATAAAACAAAGACGATGCTAGAACGTCGTTAAATTGTTCCGAGTTTCAGTACCGCTCTATCATAATTCACACACATTATGTAAATCCTACCCATTACCCAATGAAAAGAGAAATGTGTAGAGGAATGACAATGTATATGTAAAATGGCGATACTAAACGTCACTATCACTGATTGACGCTATCTCATATTCCGTCACAATACTACGGGTCAAGAGCCTCCATCTCGAACTATGCTAGCCAAAATACATAATACTCACTCATACTAATAACATTATAAAGTAGTAGTCACGTAACACATTGATGATACCATATACTTATATTAAAAGTGTCGTTTTTATGATAAGATCACGTACCATAAAATAGTACTCATTTCATTCCAGCGA
Organism: Silene conica; assembly: GCA_029255685.2. Classification (NCBI taxonomy): domain Eukaryota; kingdom Viridiplantae; phylum Streptophyta; class Magnoliopsida; order Caryophyllales; family Caryophyllaceae; genus Silene; species Silene conica. Next base: position 86,260,634 of record CM055314.2, read on the forward strand.
ATTAATCCCGTTTAACTCAATTTTCCACGTCAGTCGTGAAAAAGTCAAACGAGACTAATTCACTGGAACGAAGAGAGTATTTTACGGAATACTATCATTTAACAATAAGCGGTACAACTCTTGGTGCAGTCCATGGTACACCCACCACCACCGCCACCGCCTCCATAACCCTTTCCGGACCTGCTATACGACGTAAAACATTTCGCCGGACACCTAAGCTTCTTCATATAACAAGGACCCTTGTCCTTACACACAACAGTAGGCCTAACAGTCCCACCTTTAGAGTGCCCTCCACTAGGGCTACCATACCCATACCCGTATCCGCCACCTGTCACACCCGGGGCCCAGCCCTGGCCAAACCCGGGTATCCCAAACCCGCCTCCCGGCCCGAAGAACCCGCCCGGGCCTCCTCCGCCGGGGTTCGGAGGGGTCTTTTGGGCCGGGCCCTTGGGCTTTGAGTTCTTCGGGTTGTCCCGGGCTGCGTCGGTGGACGCGAGGATGAGGGTGAGGATGAGGAGGGTTAGGGTTAGGGTTAGGATTAGGGTTGTTTTTGGTGATTTGGTGAAGTTCATGATGTGTTTTTGTGTGTTTTTTTTGGTTGTTTTTGTTGATGTGAGTAAGGTGTTGTGTGGGAGTTATGAAGGATATTTAAGGAGGTAAACATGGGAAGATAGAATGCATTTAAGAGACGGAAAGAAAGAGAAATGTGATTGGGTGTGGGCAGGGCAGTTGAGTCTCACTACTTTGAAAAAATGAGTTAACGTCGACAGAGTGGAGTGGTAATGAGACGAGACAGTTCGAAAGTTGTTTAAGTTTAGTTTAGATAAAACTCGGTTTAAGTTCAGGCTTTATCTTTCGCGCGGATCAAAATTTTTTTGAGTGGCTCGAATTTAAGTGATTAGATAAAACTTTTAGTGCAAATTACGGAATGATAACATTGATCGTGAATCTCGTATGAGACGATTTCATGTTGTGTATTACATGTATTAAAGCTCAAACTTATAACATCGTACTCGTATAAATGTATACATAATAGTAACGATTAACGAGGGGTTGTTTGATCATCTTTTATCAATGACACTCACATGTGATATTTATACCGTCTAAAACTAGACAAATAGCTCACTTAATTACATATTCTATGAAATTTTTTGCATTCAGCTTATTAACGTGTGTACTGCGTATTTAATTTACATTTGGATGTAGAAATCAATTGTACGGAGTATTTAATTTCATCATCTACTACCATTGCAAATAATAGTACGCACATATATCCTCTGATCCGTATATGACATTTATATCAATTGGAAAAAAACACTTTTCACGTTATACAATTATGGCAATATTATAGGCAATTAGTTCGCCGGTCTCCCTTAATACGATTATCTCCGCCTTAAATGTAACAAAATTTCTAAGGTCCAACAGGTATACGAGAATATCGTACACCTAGCCAATGAGATACCTTAGTTTTAATTTATTCGATTCTAATATTCTCATTGGGTAGGGTGTACGATGTAGACATTTTGCTTCTTATCTTATGTCATTCAGTTATTTAATCTGTTTTATTATTTAAAATGGATATATATCTGTTTTAAACAATAATTCATGATGACAAATACTCCCTCCGTTCCGGTTAGGGGTGGTCAATAGTGCGGGTCGGCCGGGTCCGGGACAGGTCGAGAGGCGGTGCGGGTCCAAGGTATGAGGACCCGGACACGGCCCGGGGTCAGGGCGGGTCCGGGACGGGTTGGGCCCGGTTCTTGGGAAGTGTAACCCGGACCCGGCCCGGGGCTGGTTGGGGGCGGGTCTGGAGGCGGGCCTAGGGCGGGTTGGGGGCGGGTCTGGCGGGTGTCTACGGGTCAGCTTCCGGGCCGGGCTCTAGAAATTGGACCCGGACCCGGTTACATCATATACACGGGCCGGGACGGGTTTGGACCCGGGTGAGACGGGGCGGGTTAGATCCGGGTTCGCTGGCGGGTCGGGTCCGGGTTGCCAATGCCGACCCGCACTCTTGACCAGCCCTAGTTCCGGTCATTTGTTATCTATTGTGTTCTACACAAAGACCAAGGAAAGGTTGAAAGGTACACAATAGTAACATTAAATAAAGAACAAAAGACTCACTTGCACAATAATTAAATAAAGAACACTTGACCCACTTGCCCCAACTTACCCTATTTAGAAATAGATAACAATTCATTGATACACCCATTTAAAGAAATAGATAACAAATGACCGGGACGGAGGGAGTATGCATTTGTGGATAATGTAAACTAATTAAAGAAGAAAAATAATAATAAACAAGTCTTTTATGTGAGTCTGTAACGGGTATATTCGTCACAAGTATGCGACAAATTAAGTACTATTCATATGAATAGATAAGACGAAAGAGATTGAACTACTTCTTAGACATACACCCTACTTTTACCTTATCTACTCGATATAAATAGTATTTGACGTATTACAAACTTACGATGAATATACCCGTCACGAATAATAATTTGTGAATAATAATAATGGTGGAGGGGTCCAAACTATGTTGGATATAAAGGCAATGTCACTACAAATAAACTATTGTTTAAAATGTCACAGCTCACTATCACTGTATTTAGTGGAAAACCCAAATCAATGACTTTTGAGGTACACTTTGTATCATTTTGGTCAAACTTCAAGTAGTTAAGTAGTAAACCGGTGTATTGTATTAATGGTACTCGCATTCTCATGTTGTACTACCTAGGGTTTTTTTCCTAGGTAGGGTAATTAGGGTTGACACTTTGACACTCAAAATTTTAGGTTTAAAACGGATTTACATGTCTTCGAAATAAAAAGGATTAAATAGTGTCACTTATATTGTAGCGGAGTTAGGATTTGAAATTAGCAGAGACAGAAATTCTCACCAAGATCAAAGAGGTTAATTATAGTTTCGAAATTTACAAATTAAACAACAGCGGGTTGAGCTTCCCCACTAGCGAGCCTCCCTCGCTCGGCGCTGCAACGCTGAACTCACTTGACTAGATGTAATTGGCTTTTTATTAGAATTTGTGTTATTAGTTTATAAACATTTTGTTTTTTTTATTTTGTTTGATTTATTAATGCATATGTCTGTCTTAAACATCTATTTGTTAGAAATTTAATATGATAGAATGAAATAGATTGACCATATACGTTTGATGTATATCATATTGTCTTTAAACTCGGGGTGGAAGTACGAGGGAGCTAACATGAGTGCTCTTCCTCCTACATTTGTATATTTTAGTTATAATTTTATAAATATTTTTTGAGTTTTTATACTATAACATTGCTCGTTCATTTAACCTAAAATTCTTTCGTCCTTAACCACAACATGATTCGAGAAATACTTAAAACCAATAATTAATCACAATAAATCTCTCTTACGACGGTTATATCCGTCACAAGTTTGCGACGGATCAAGTAAATCCACTTGTTTATACTCCCTCCTATTCTATCTATTCTTCCCTATTTCCTAAAACGGATTATTCAGGTTTTCTTCCCCTTTCTTATTTTGGAAACTTTTACTCTTATTTTATTCATTTCTCTCTCCTATTATCAAACCCCACCCAACTCACAATTTCTTATTTAATTCCTAATTATTCATTCATCTCTCCTATCACCCAACCCCACCCAATTTTTTACACTTATTTTACTCCCTACCTTACTTCTTGTGCCCCACTCAAAGGGGAACAATACATAGAATAGGAGGGAGTATAAGACAAAAAAAGTGTATATAAAATCACAAAAACTTTGTGTCTTTATCTCTCAAAATGGGTTTTATTTGGCCCGTTACTTGCGACGGATATTGCCGTCGCAAACAAAAATCTGTGAGTTAATCATTAAGCATGAAAAAGCAAAATGACCCGCATCACTACTTGTCGATGAAATAATAGTAAGGCAGATCCAATTTTCCACCTAATTATTCGCAAATTCTGAATGGTGACGGACATATCCGTCGCAAATTTGCGACGGATATAGTAATATTTACGGCTGATCAAGAGTATGAGTCGACATTGGCAATCCGGACCTGACTCGAAATTGAACCCTGATCTAACCCGCACCGTCTCACCCATGTCCAAACCCGGCCCAGCCCGTGTGTGAAGCAACCGGGTCCAGGTCCAATTTTTGGAGCCCGACCCGAAAGGTGACCCGCCCCCAGCCCGCCTTCAAGCTGCCCCCAGACCCGCCCCGGGCCGGGTCCGGGTTACACTTCCTAAGAACCGGGCCCCACCCGCCCTGGACTCACCCTGACCCCGGGCCGTGTCCGGATCCTCATACCTTGAACCCATACTATTAACCACCCCTAGTAATATCCATATTGGGGTGTATAAGACAAAATCAAAATGCCTAGGGAGAAGCAAATTGTTTCTCTTATTCTCCCACATGACTTACCCGTTGTAAGTTTGTGACGGATATACCGGTCACAAACGGACCTGTTGCTAATTATTAGTATCACAATATGTCAGGACAACCTATGTTTGATAGTCTCTTAATTACCTACTCCTATGTTATTACAGACCGAGTGTATAAGCTATAGTGAAAATGTAAAAAATTATTTCGTAATTCTCATTGATTTCAAAGGTATAAATACATCATAGGAAATACGTATAAGCCAGAGAAAATATATATGTAAAATATATCCTAAATGACATCTCGAATTTTGCTGAAACTATCGTTATTATTAAGGTGCAAACTCATATTTAATAATGGTAGTATATAGGTAAAAGGTCATTATTTTAAGTATTTGTTTGGTTATTCATTAAAATCATGGGATTTTATACGTTCTAGAAAGTGTAAAGCCATGATAGTGTTTGGTTGCCACGATCATGAGAAGTAGAAGTTCTCACATTAATCTACTTTCTCTACTATGTGGTAAGTCACCTACCAAGGCCCCCTAGTCATTGGAACTTTCCACGTAAATTAACTTCTTATATGCAAACCAAACACTTTTTGGGAATTCCGATAAATTGAAAATTCACGTGAACTTGAAGTTCTCGGGAAATTTAATTCCCTTATGTCAACCAAACAACCCCTAAGTGTCCACAAATATATTAATACGAGACCGTTTAAAAAGAGTTCAAGAGTAAATTTGTGAAAGTTTGATTCAAAGTGAATAATATCGTACTATTATGATCAATAAACACCGATGTGGCAAAGACCCAACACAAAAATATCAACATTTCCGTACAACAGTCACTAAAAGCAATCAAATAACATCCGTTTGAAAAATACCCCTACCATTTTTATTTATAAGTTGGTCTTTAAATAAATAAAAGTTGAAACGCGATCTAGAAAGTAGATAAAAATGTGGATAAAGTTTTGAATGCGACACATAACTCGAAAAATTGGAAGACTAACTAGTAACAATAAGTAACACTCGTTAACTCCAACATAAGCAAACAATTAGTTAAAAATTACGAGTACAACATTTGCTAACTCGAATACCTTTGTACAATGTAATAACAAATGCAACTTAGGAATTTTGCTCGGGTATAAATGTACAATTCTTTTGTTAGTATCTGTACCTTGTATCCTGCCTCCGCCCCTGACTAACGGAGTATGTAAATTAATCATGAATACTTCATGCCGTTCTTACAAAGCACAACTTGACAAAAATGCTACAATTGTTACGTACAACTTCAATTGCAAACTTGTGGGCTTTTTGTTAACACACATGCATGAAAAATTGATCCAGCCCAAGAACAAACGATTTAACGATATAAAATGACTCGATCTATGAGTTCTTCGCATAATATCTCACTTAAGGTTGTCTACTCTTTAGTAAAGCTGACTATTTAATTGAGTTGGATTTAGAACGGATTAATTTAACTCTGGGTTGTAGACAAAAGAGTAAAGCTCGAGTGAAATTTTCAATGGTTCAAGATCAAGTCTCTTCAAAAACAATTTTGCGGAGTATTTATGGTCCAAGTGGTTATGCCTTAAACATTTCGAGTCTGACACTCTTATGTGGTTTACCTGGTATATGTGGTTTGCATGCTATCATCTATACTCGGAGGTTTACCGAGTGTATACCAAAGATAGTTATAATACATCGTCAAATCCTAGATAAACCCTAATGGAGATGGGCTAGGCCCAATATCCTAATAATAGTAGTTGCGGGTTCTCTGGTCATACAAAAAAAATACTCTCATTAATTATCCCGGTCGTTTATGGTCTTATTCTATTTTATGGTGTCTCGATCAATTATTATCATTTCCATTTCAAGAGTGAACTTGATGAACAATTTACTCATTCGCACTCAATTTTCTCAACTTGTCATTTAGTAATTAATTTTCTCCTCTACTTTTGATCTTTATGCAAAAATCAAATAATAGAGTAACAATTAACCTGAACAGATTGATTACATATTACATATTAAAATTAGTCAGGACGGAGAATGAGAAATCAATCACGCTTATTTGGTTCAATTTTTATGGTCCAATTTTCAACAAAAGTACATTTATGCCTAAAGCAAATTCTTATTCCAGACAGACTAATTTTCGGTCGGAAATAAGATGAACAAAATGTAATTATTTTAAAATAAAATGGTATCATTTTTTGATAAAATATTACCATCATTCTCAATGTAAAAAGTGACAGCTATTAATCATTCTCAAGTTATAACATTTTATTATTAAAGTGACATTTAATCCGTCTTATTTTGGTCGATTTGAAACAAGAATTTCCGTCTGCCTAAAATGGCAAGTAAATTGAAGATTAGGAACCTTTTTTCTGACTATAGAAAGGTCAAAGACTTGATCTTTGACAGTTCGGTCACCTACAAATAAAAAGGTCAAGTGTCTCAGGAGGCAAGAGTAATCACCAAGTAATGTAACACAAATTCACATTGTTCAGATTGTTGACATTAAATTTATAACTAAATTCCGAGTTGATATTAGGATCACCATCAACAATAAGGATTATCTCGATCAAAAGGTGTTTTTTAAGACCGGTCATTTAGTTAGAAGATCTCAAAGTCTCAAATTATACGTACTACAATTTAAGCCATCCATGTGATCGTTGTGGGAAATCGTTATTTTTCAGTCGGTTTTTTTACCATATGTTCGAGCGAGGTTGCATCATTAGGTATAGTATTTGATTTCATACCCAAAAAATAACTATATATTACTTTTACACGATTATCCTATTTTCGGCCGAAACTGATTATAGCACATCGGCAATCTCAAATGTCCTCCGTTAATTTTGTAGATTTTTGTGCTCGCTTTATCTACTCGATTAACCATCCAGACAATTTTCGGACATTTTTATTTGGCGATTCCAGAGGCTTAAAAACGTGTATTATGCACTTCAATTTGAGCCGTTCGGATGGTCGTTGCGGGTCACTTTTATTTTCCAGTCGGTTTTCTTACCAGGTGTCCGAGGTTACATCATGAGGTATCTTATTTGATTTCATACCCAAAAAACAATTATGCATCACTTTTACACGATTATCCGATTTTCGACCGAAACTGGTTTATAGCCTACCAGCAACCTCAAATGTCCTCCGTTGTTTTGTAAATTTTTATGTGCTCTTTATCTTACTCGATTAACCATCCGTGCGATTTGCGAACATTTTTTGTTCCGGGAATCCAAAGGCCAAAAAACATGTATTATACACTTCAATTCGAGCTGTTCGGGTGGTCGTAGCGAGCCACCTTTATTTTTATGTTGGTTTTCCTACCATGTGTCCGACGTCTCATCATGGGGTATCTTATTCAAATTCATACCCAAAAAAGAAATATATATCAGTTTTTCACGATTATCCGATTTTCGGACGAAATTAATTTATAACATATCGCCAACCTCAAATGTCATTCATTGTTTTTGAAATGTTTTGTGGCCGCTTTTATCTAACTCATGTAACCATCAGTGCGATTTTCAAACATTTTTATTCCAGGACTCCAGAGGCCTAAAAACCGTGTATTATACACTTCAATTTGAGTCGTTCAGATGGTCGTTGCAGGCCACCTTTATTTCCCAGACGATTTTCTTACCACGTGTCCGAAGTTGCATCATGAGATATCTTATTCAATTTCATATCCAAAAAACAATTACACATTATTTTTATACGATTATTCGATTTCCGACAAAACAGGTTTATAGCATATCGGGAAGCTCAAATGTCCTCGTTGTTTTTGAAATTTTTTATTTCTGCGTTATCTGACTCAAGTAACCATCCATACGATTTTAGGAAATTTTTATTCCGAGACTCCAAGGGTGTGTTTGGATACAATTTTAAGAGGGAAAGAGAGGGGAGGTGAGGGGAGGTGAGGGGAGGGAAAATGTGGTTGTTTGGATAATGAAATTGTTGAGAGGGAAGGGAAGAGATGCGAGAGGGACATGATATATTCGATGAAGGATGCTATGAAATATGAAGAAGTAAAAATATGCTTGTGAGTGTATATTGTTAAAAATATCCAACATAATTGTTCTCAATTGAGAGTGTATTATATTTTTTGATAAAAGAAAAATTATCTTTTCTTAATTTAAATGAGAGTATAATAGTTTTCCTTCCAAATATTGTATCTAAACAAGGAAAAGTTAATCCCTCATTTTCCCTCCCCTCCCTTTCCCTCCAAATCCCCGTATCCAAACAAAGCCTAAAGGCCTAAAAAACCGTGTATACACTTCAATTTGAGTGGTTCTGATGGTCATAGCGGGCCACCTTTATTTTTATACCGGTTTTCCTATCACCTGTCCTACGTCTCATCACGAGGTATCTTATTTAATTTCATACCCAAAAAAGAAAATATACATAAGTTTTTCACGATTATCTGAATCTGGACGAAACTGATTTATAGCATATCGACAACGTCAAATGTCCTCCATTGTTTTTGAAGATTCGGGTTACCATCCGTGTGATTTTGAACATTTTTGTTCTGCTACTTCAGAGGCGTAAAACAGTGTATTATACACTTCAATTTGAGTCGTTCGGGTCGTCATGCCGGGCTACCTTTATTTTCCAGTCGGTTTTCCAATCCCGTGTCCGAGATCGCATCATGATGTATCTTATTCGATTTCAAAACTCAAGATTCAATCTCAGACACGTGGTACATAAAAATTGGTCATAAAGAAATATGACCCGGTGCAACCTGAGAAACCGCTAAAATTTAAGTGTATAAATAGATAATACACTTTTTCGAGATTTCAAGGTGTAAGAAACAAAATATATGTAAATCATACGGACAATTACTCGAATCAAATAAAACGATTACTTAACGTTTGAGAAAAAACATTAAATATTTTAGGGTGACAATTGACAATACCCGATAAATAAATATTGGAAAAAATATCAGCTATTTAATTTTACACAAACAAGAACACAAATATCAGCAATCTATTTTTTTAAAGTCTCATTCTTTAAAATAAGTTTAATCCAATCCCATTTGACTCATAATTTTATATTTCAGTCCTTTTATATTTAATTTTTTTAATACAATAAGCAAAATACCATGTGACTCATAATTTTATATTTCAGTCCTTTTTTTTTTAAATTTTTTTAATACAATAAGCAAAATACCATGTGTATACAGTATAAGTATATCCTTTGTATTGGACGTGCACGACAAAAAAAAAAGGGTAAAAACAAAGGTACATAACGCGGGCCACGCGGCTTCATGTTCCTAGTCAAAATAGGTCAACTCTTTTGGTCAAAATCAGACCATTGACTATTACTTTAATTTAATTATTAATATTGAAATTACTATATATACAAATCTTGAGCTACCACACTATTATCATTTCTCATCACATTTTTTGGTTCACTACTTAAACACCCTCTCAAAATCTATTTAATCTTATCATCCGTTACGACTTTACTTAAACACAATCTGGTTTCATTTTCTAGGCTCGTGCTTCAAAATTCTAGGTCAACTTGCGAGTTACGACCTTATTTGAACACGATCTGTTCTATTTTCTAGGCTCGTACTTCAGAATCTTTGGATAACTTTCGAGTTAACGACCTTATTTGAACATAATTTATTCGGTTCTCTAAGCTCGTACTTCAGAATCCTAGGATAACTTTTCAAGTTACGACCTTATTTGAACATAATTTGTTCGATTTTCTAAGCTCGTACTTCAAAATCCTAGGATAACTTTAAAGTTACGACCTTACTTGAGCACGATCTGTTCTATTCTCTAGGCTCGTACTTCTACGACCTTACTTGAACACGACCTGTTCTGTTCTATAGGCTCGTACTTCGGAATCCGAGAAAATCTCTAATATGGTTAGTCATAACAAATCATCAATATCAACTACATCAAATTCCATGATGATCAAGACGAAGATGAGTTGTAGAAGCAACAATAATAATAATGAAGACCGTTTGATTCCAAAAAGAGGAAAAGTAAAAGCTGGGATTGTTTTGGCAGTTGCTCATACTTTGGTTGCTCTGTTTTCCATTAATCATCGTCATCATCATGTTAATGAAGGTGGATTATCATCACACCATAAAATTAATACCGTTAGCTCTGTTAATTAATTAGTCGTTTCTGTTGCTAATACATGGATAAGGCTGCATACGGTCCGGCTTTTTTTATCCGTAATTTGTGGGAGTTTTTGAGACACTAGTTATCGAGGATGTTACGTAGTTGCTTTTTGTGTGCCTTTTGGATTAAGATAGATAATGTGATATTTTTGTAGTGTATGTGGGAATCATGCACTATTTTTAGAATGTAATTTCTATACCTTTTGGAATTGAATAAAAAAAATTGTGTGTTTTTTTCAATTGGATTGCAATTTTGTAAGTGATGATTATTAATTTAAAAGCACTAGTTTGAATGTTTGATCTAATTTAGTTTTAATTTTTAATGAATATTATCCACGATTTTATTTGTTAAACTAGCTGATATTTACTGATAAATCATTACCTCACTAAATTTATTTGTATTCAAATTGCATTTGTATAGAGTAATCGAATTTGATATAAAATCAGAATTGACTCAACCCTTCCCAATTCGACCTAAAAATCTATTGTCGCATAGGCCATTATTGATTTATTGCCAATAACTTAATAACAGCACATCTAAAAATGACCTCTTATTACTCGGTAGATGCATACATAAAAAAAAAAAGATTGATGATCTATTTTATTTCTTTCAACAAAATATTGATACTAAAGAGCCCTAAGCAATTCATCCTCTTTTTCCTTCTTGACAAGGCAAATAATGGACAAAATGGAGTGGCATAGTTTCTAAAAGGACTGGCACGTAATCACGGTATCATCCTCTTACATACAATATACTAGTATAAGATTTCACGCATTAAATTGATGTTTTTACAAAAGAACATGCGAGGGTGATACCGAGACTCTGAATATCAGATGATAACGTGACTAACGTCCTATCCAGGCGGCCCAAGGGGTGAACAACCCGTGTGGTGGAATAGGGCTCCCAATTATTTGCGCGGTTGTATTTCAATTATATATAAAAATTGTGTGCTTAATGTTGTCATTTTATACAAAATAATATAAAATTCAAGCATTAATTTTAAAAATTAATTTATTATTTCATAGAAAAATAGAGTATATAACTAATACATGCATTTCTATAAATATCGCACAGGACCTTGAAAACGTCGGAGACGGCCCTGGTCCTATCATTGTCCACTAAAAATAGAGGACTAAGGACATATAACATAGTCATCAATCCTAACAAATTTCTTCTCATATAAGCTCAAGTCATGGCAAGGTGAAGGCCCTGAAGGAGGCACTAGTCCTTTGGAAAGCCTACCTTGAAACATGTAATGAAGCTTATTTCTTTGATCGAGTCGTCGACCGCAATCAACCATTGTTGTAAGGATCACCATTATGAAGATGAAGAGAAGACCCTTGATCAAGTTCATCATCATCAACTTCTTTCTTGTTTGATCAAATGCCATGTTTTTGTGTTTGATGTAATAGGGTTAAATGAAGCTTATTAGGGGTGCTTGTTATATACTAGTAGTATGTAATGAGTATGTTTTGTGTGAGAAACAAAGAATGTTGGTATCTTTGAAAATTTACGAATTCTCGTTGATGACGGACACTAACCGTCACAAACTGATGACGATAGTGCCCTCTCACAAAATGCAAGTGACACTATCCATAAAATGCTTTATTTCCTCTCACTTGTCCTCCCGGCTCCCACTTGCCTAGTTGTGCGAGGAATATATTATCCGTGTTCAGCTTATGACGGATAGTATCCGTTACAAGTAAGACACTTTGTTGAAAATTAATGCATAGTTGCTCTTGTTAGACTTTTTGGAGGAGATTGAAAGTGCAAAGGAATGAAAATGGTGCTATGAAACTCACTTTTGGATGGACTTTTAGTGTTTTAGGGCTGGTATATGAATTATTCGGTTATATTTTGTTGAATTACTTCGTTCTAATTTAGTTCCGGAGATTTGGTTATTGAGTTTTTTTTATGTATGATCTAGACACCTAGTTATGTACAGAATTATTTTAGATTTTCGGCTATCGGATAATTTGGGTTATCCATTAGTTTCGTCACTAGTCTTAAATCCGTGCAAATTACACGGGTTTGTTATTTTAAATTTTGTTATTATCACGAGAACTAATGATTATGTTTCATATAAAATCTGAATAAATTATTTAAAATAACACCTTTTCTAATATAAGCCTACTTGATGTTAAATCATATTTACGATCAAATTATTATTGACTAATTTTGTTGCATGATGTTAAGCTTAAAACGGATATAATCATCTTAAATAAAAACCGCTATTACTTTAAGTCTTCCTATAAATGCAAAGTTTCAAACTCATTTAATGGATGTCGTTTCAAATAGCATGTAAGTCTTATTTAAAAAGCATATGTCCGTTTTAATCTTAACAAATATATACTTGTCTTAAATTAAACCGAGGTACTCAGTATTAGTTTAAAGCTTCCATATAAATGTAAGGTTTAGACTCATTTAATTGATGACCTTTCAAATAACATTCTAGATTTTGACAAAAAATTTCATAAATTGGATACTTTTAATAAAAATCTTTAAAACTTTCCTATAAATGCAAAGTTTCAAACTCAAATAATTAATGACTTTTCGAATAACATTCTATATGTTGAGTAGGTTTCTTAAAACGCATATATCCGTTTTAAACTTAAGACATATATAGCCGTCTTAAATTGAACTTGTTTAGGGTTTAAGGATTAATGGAGGGTACCAATGTTCGAACCTTGGCCATTAGTGTTAGAGTGTGGACTCTTAACCACTAAAATCAAGGTACAATTGGTTCTTAAATTGAACCTGTATTAGTTTAAAGTTTACCAATAGATGCAAAGTTTAGGCTCATTTAATTGATGGCATTTCAAATTATATTCAAGATTTCGAATAGATATTTCTTATGATGGATATACCTGTAAAAAAAATAAAACGGGTTAATAAACATCCGGCCACTTACATAGATGTGACAAACACATTTGCTAATCTTAATAACTTAATGTATTTTATTTACGTCTTATATATAATCCTTGACTCGTTTTTATATAACCCGTTTTAAATAAAAATGTGTGCTATTTTTCTAGAAGTATTTACACATCGGTGGAAGAATACGACCCATAACACAACTCATTTAAAGATCGATTTTTACATTTTGTAATGTTCCTAATTTTTCGTCATTTACTTGTCGATGTATTTATTATTAAAAATTAATTATTTAAAATATTATTTGTATATATTTATACGCCGTGTTCCTTTTTCGTCAAATATTTCGATTATATAATAAATATTTAAAAGTTAATTATTTAAAATATTACTTGTATTTATTGCTTGTATAAAAAATTTCATGTTAATAATTTGTTTATTTTTATGCATGCTCATTAAATGTATGATTGACATGGATGGAGGTTTCTATTTTGGTATAGTTTTATGGATGATATTTTATTAATTTAATATTACGGTTTTTTTATCTGTATAGGTTAATAATTTGTAATTATAAGCAATAGTTTGTAATTTTATCTCATCTTATGTAAATGTAAATGAACATGAACATTAAAAGCTGTTTTTTTTGCGTGTCAATTTTTTAATCAGAATATAAAATTGTAATTAATTACGTAATAGTTAATTAGTGGGTCCTGAAATTATGCAAATCCAACCGCCATTTGAAAAGTCAACATTGAACCACAGAGCGCCACATAGGCTCTGTGGTTGTTGCTATAATAAATAGGATTACTGAATTTTGTTTGAATAAGCCATTTAGGGTCTTATAGTTCATTGTTCACATCAAATCATTTTACATTAGGTAATTTTCAAGTCATGTAATTTGAACTGTGTTATTTTGGATGTCAACTTTTATTATACCTTTTAGGTACAACTCGAGTTTATAAACAAGTAAATATGTTGTTATAGCCAAAAGCACTAGTATTCGGTCCCGAGACCTCCCTTGTTTTAAAAAAAATATTACCATGGAATAATTTTTATAAAACTTGGGCTTATTTGTCTTATTTTTACTCTTTTTAGTCAATATTTCCGACCTGTTTTAGTAATTACAGAGTACTATGGAAAAACACGTTTAAGTAACTATGGTGCTCATACAAATTCTCATTGAAGACGGACACTATCCATCACAAGCTGAAAACGGATACGGATAGTATTCCTCTTACATAATCTAGGTGACAATATCCATAAGATACTTCATTTCCTCCTACTTGCATATCCACTTGCTTTATTGTGAGAATAAAGTGTCCGTTTTCAACTTAAATCCGTCACAAGCAAAACTCTTTAATTTGTGGTACTTAATGCTTAGAAGTCTAGGGTTGGAAATGTGCCTAATTAATTTGGTATATACTAATTAAATTCCAAATTATCATCCTCTAAAGTTGGTTTTTAGAATTATTACTTACATGACTAGTAAAGTTTTACACTATTTTATAAGTAATGTGTATTACATGACAAGTGTGGTAACTTTATCGGGTTAGTTTTAACTTTTAGCTCGAGTATTGCCAAAATTTTTAAATTTTGTCAAAATACTTGTACTTTGTTCGGTTGAATTTCATATGTTCGAATTTTGTAAAAGTCAACAAGTGTTCAAGTTAGATAGTAAGGAGTGATACCCAATATCCAACAAGTTTTTTTCATAAATTAATTAGTTTAGCTTGTAAAGTTATGAGAGATAACATTTATGACCTGAGTTTAAAACCCGTCAGCAATTATGTTTCCTTTATTTATACAAAAGAAAAGTAATGGTTGACGGAACAACTATAAAAGTTAGTTCAAACATGATCGAGACAGATAGTTAACAAACAAAATAGGAGTATATATTGATCTTTAAATTGAAACAAAAATTCTGAATCAAATACATCCGGTCGGTCTTAAAATCTCTAGTCTACCCAATCGAAAATCGGAAATGGGTTGTATACATTACAAAACTGTGAAATAATAAATTACTATGTATAAGATAAATGTTTATAAGTGGCTCACATTGTAAGGAAGTATAAGAAGATTACGGTTTTGATATTATTCTGATTACGGTATAAGGTATGTCTATATAACGAAAAAAAAATGTAAACTTTAACTTCCAATCCTGGAATTGTCCCTGCCAAAGACGAAGGTTGTAGCCCAGTTTACAGCTACATAAAATCTGTTTCTCCAGCTCAGAACCCGTGTCAGATAGGCGGATCGCCATATCAGAAAGCTCAAGAATCCTGCCATGGATATGCCATTTGCATCCTAATGATATAAGATGAACATTATTAGTCATTATTAGCAATATTAATAATAGTTGGATCTTAACCATCGCCTTAAACTTTTGGTTGAGATAGTTCATTTATCATGGTATCAGAGCCAGTGTGACCGTTCGGTCACGGGTTCGAATCCTGACAACCTCAAAACCCCTCAAAAACCACGAAGTGGAAACCAGCACACGGTTTGGGTGGGCCTGTGCAAACTAACCACTTTTCAAGCCCAATGGGCATTTGAGTGAACCACGAAGTGGAAACCAGCACACGGTTTGGGTGGGCCTGTGCAAACCAACCACTCTTCAAGCCCAATGGACATTTGAGTGAGGGAGCGTATTAAGAATATTAATAATAGTTGGACCTCAACCATCACCTTAAGGATTTGGTTGAGACGGTTCATCTATCACAAGTAAATTTAGGTACCTTAGACTCGCGGAGATCAACAAGCGCCTTGTAGCTCCCGACAGAAGCCATGCTGCCGGCATGCTTGTAAACGAAAGGATCACCTAAACGAAGGCCTTTGGCACAGTAAGCCTTTCCGCCATCCTGCTTTCCGATGTTGTTGAGTAGTTCTACTAAATACTTGCCTTCTCTTTCGGCCACCTGAGCCAGAGCAGGAAGAACCTTCCTTCCTGTTTGCTCCATGAATCCCGCGCAATCGCCAAGCGCAAATACGTCTTGGACTGAAGGAACCCGCAACCATTGATCAATCCCTAACCTGAATTATAATAGGAATATTAATAATAGTTGGGTCTTAACCATCACCTTAAGGTTTTGGTTGAGATGGTTCATCTATCATGGTATCAGAGCCAGTGTGAAGGTCACGGGTTCGAAACTCACGAGGTGGAAACCAGCACACGGTATGGGGGCC
The DNA here is from genome assembly GCA_029255685.2 of Silene conica. Taxonomy (NCBI): domain Eukaryota; kingdom Viridiplantae; phylum Streptophyta; class Magnoliopsida; order Caryophyllales; family Caryophyllaceae; genus Silene; species Silene conica. The sequence continues at coordinate 86,277,188 of CM055314.2, forward strand.
TATGCAAATTAACCACTCTTCAAGCCCAATAGGCATTCGAGTGAGGGAGCGTAATAGGAATATTAATAATAGTTGGGCCTTAACCATCACCTGTTTCATCTGTTGTATTTACTGATACCATTAAATTCGGAAAAAAAAACATGAGTTATGTATGGCACTGCACCTTCCTCCAGGGCACTTAGGAAGGTTCAGAGATTTTATAAACTCGGAGGGGCCTACACCCGTCGACCACACCAAAATCCCGTATGGTACTTCAGTTCCGTCAGTGAGGACGATCTTTTCCTTCTCAACTTCTCTTACAATCCCGCGTAGTAGACGCACACCCGACTGTATGTATGCATTAAACCAGAGAATGAAATGAATCCCGTGAAGAAACGCAGTGAAACGATTTAAGAAAAAAGGATGTGCAATTGTGCATTACCTTGGTCAAGTGATTTGCTGCATACTCCCTCAACCCCATATCAAAAGACGATAGGATTTCGTTAGCCTGATCAGGTCGGGAAATTAAGGCGTGATCAGTAAAATAGTTGCAGACAGTTTAACAAACATCATGCATTCCAGTTAATAGAATCTGTACCTCAATAAGGGTGACCTGAATGTCGTCTTTCACATGAGCATACCGCTTACTAACATCTGTTTTTATGAAATCGCTTAGTTCTCCACTAAATTCTACCCCCGTTGGGCCGCCTCCAACTATCACGCAATGTAACAAGCGCTTCCTTTCATCTTCTGATATGCCTATGATCAGTAAAAAGAAATAAATATACATTCAGAAAGAAGGGTTTGAGACGGGAAATTTTGCTGTCGCATTTGTATCTTGGTTAGAACAATTCGGAGTAGAAATAACCTGGACTTTCAGAGAGCATGAGATTTGACAGAAGGGTTCTTCTGATCTCTTGGGCGTGAGTTACTTCGCGCAGAAATGTTGCATGTTCCTTAACACCCTTAATGTTAAATGTCAAGGGCTCAGCTCCAACTGCTATTACAAGTTTGTCATACGCGACCTTGAATTGATGGCGCTTGATTGATTGACCAACATTCTCAACAGTCTCACAATACACCTAATTCCAAGGAAAACGATTTTTTTAACATCATGATGCAGAAATGTTTCGAAGAACAATCAAAGGAAGGAAGACAACATACTTCATGTTTGGCAGTATCAATGCTGTTGCAGGAGGCCAAATAGAAGTAACAATTTGGATCCTTAGCAAGAGCAGACTGTATCTGACCAACCGGCTCAGCTACTGAACGGAATTCCAAGGTCCCGACACAGGTTGACGCAAGCAGAGGAGTAAACACCATATGATTCCTAGGTGACACACAAACAATGTCATATATTTTGGTGTCTAGTCCTTTCATGAACCGGCATGCAGCCCAACCCGTACCTAGGACTAAAACTCTCGGCTTTTCACCAGGCTTTGTTGGACCGAGCCCTGGGTATTTCATGCTTTGATGCTCTGAACCTGATTTTTCAGTAGCATTTTCGGACAAAGGGTAATTAGCAGGCAAACTAGCTCGGAAACCCCTGCTTTGAAAGTCTGAAATCCCCGCCTTCCTAATGCTATAGACATACGAGTTTTGATTATTGTTCATTGCATTTTCGAGTGAAGGTTGGGAAGCATTGCAGAAGTCTTTGTCGTTTTTCTGACCGCTTAGCAATCTTCCCGAGCTTCTTCTTAGGCCTCTGCTAGCAATTCTTGACAGTGCCAACGCCATTTTAGATTATCGACTTAACCACAGAGTTCAGTAAAGCCGAACTTATATCAAGCGCAACCAAGCCTAGTTTGTGCTGCAAAAAGAGAGATTCAAGGATCAGATAGGTAAGTACATGATACAGTCTAAGACAACATTAGACCTACACGGCTACACACGGTCAGCCACAAAACCGTACACTAAGGTGAAGATCGGTTGGATGTAAATATGAAATCACTAGCCTAATTTAGTTTCATTTAACAAAGCGCGCCTAGATACTAACCAAAATGCCCACAAGGAGTAGCTAAAGATGAGCGAGGCACACAAGCACCCGACACTACTGACCAAAATGCCCACAAGGAGTAGCTAAAGACGAGCGAGGCACACAAGCACCCGACACTACTAACCAAAATGCCCACAAAGTGTAGCTAAAGACGAGCCAGGCACACATGCACCCGACACTACTAACCAAAATGCCCACAAGGAGTAGCTAAAGATGAGCGAGGCACACAAGCACCCGACACTACTGACCAAAATGCCCACAAGGAGTAGCTAAAGACGAGCGAGGCACACAAGCACCCGACACTACTAACCAAAATGCCCACAAAGTGTAGCTAAAGACGAGCCAGGCACACATGCACCCGACACTACTAACCAAAATGCCCACAAGGAGTAGCTAAAGATGAGCGAGGCACACAAGCACCCGACACTACTGACCAAAATGCCCACAAGGAGTAGCTAAAGACGAGCGAGGCACACAAGCACCCGACACTACTAACCAAAATGCCCACAAAGTGTAGCTAAAGACGAGCCAGGCACACATGCACCCGACACTACTAACCAAAAGGCTCACAAGGAGTAGCTAAAGACGAGCCAGGCACACATGCACCCGACACTACTAACCAAAAGGCTCACAAGGAGTAGCTAAAGACGAGCCAGGCACACACGCGCCACTAACCAAAATGCTAGATACAATTCAACATCCTATTACATTACCATTCTCATTGCTTGAGACCATAAAGAGCTTCATTAAGTTTCTACTTTGAGCTTTTGAGAATAGACAACAATGAATTATGTTCAATTCGGACCGATCTAGCTTATTAGGCATTAGTAAAAATGAATCTACAAGAATTGATCGGATCAACCATAATGCACCTAGATCATTATGGTGGATACTCGAGTCAGGATTTGAAGTCAGCGAACTCAAATATAGATCTAAGATTCTAAAGGCCGACTCAATAATGCAGTAATAAAGTTCATATTTCTCGTTCATGTTAACCCCTCGCTCCACCACTAACTACGATAAATTGTGACTTTTCAACATGAATTGTGGCTCAATCTTGTAAAATTCATACAATCATACACAATGTGCACATCCCATGTACAAAATGTCATCTAAACTACATTCTTAAACGCCAGATGTACGTAACTTTACCCAACAAAACCAAAACCGAACAATGTCATCTTACCCGCTTCAAATCCAACTCAGATGTACGCAACTTTACCCTAGTTGTCGAACTTTATAAAACCCACTAAGCAAAACCAACAATCAAATATAGTAACACAAGAAATGATGAAAATTAAACAAATTTAATAACAATTTGCAAATAAAAATGCATGAAAAAATAAAAGGAAATTAAACCTTTAAAGTAAAAAAGGTTAAGTATGGCGGCTAATGGTGTGAGAATGTGAGATCATGGGGTTATGCAACTATGCAAGGTTTTTGGTCCAAGAAATATGGATGCATTGTTTCTTATACAATTTATTATATGAACCCTATTTATAGAAATGTTAGTGTAATAATAATTAAAAAAAATAATAAAACAAAAGGTGTAATTTCTAGAAAATTTTAGTAAATTTTGGTGAAGGGAATAATAAAATATCTTAGGGTAAAAAAATGGAAATAAAATATAACTATACGATTTGGTGAGAGTTAGTTAGGTAAATAAGGGTGAAAAAATGGCGGCTTGGGGAACACGAAAACTGTAAAAATTAAATCAAGAAATATCTACTCTGCCATTGTACAGTTGTACTCCGTAGTTTCCGTACTAGTCTCGATTGTTTATTCAAGTCAAAGTTTTTTTTTAGGAAAAACCACTTGTACATTTTTGTGTGAGAAAAATTAATATAATTTTTTATTTGAAACCGTCGATAATTTTATTTGTAAAATAAATATTTTACATAGAATTAAAATTTTTGTTTGAGTTACTAATTAATCAATAATACGTAATAATTTTTGAAGTAACAATAATTTTTATTTTCGAAAGTTTTTTTTTAAAAAAAATCGGTTTAATTATTAATACAAATTAATATTCTAGAAATTAATATAATTTGTGTATTTGGTTAATAATGACCCGATTTGTTAAGCGATATATTTATCAATTTTTAGCATATTCAAGAGTTTAGCATGTTTGGCCGGTCAATATGCTAATTTGAGAGAAAGTAATAAAGATACACATTGGGTAGAAAAAACTCATACACGACCAATCACTTTGCGCCGTGTCCCGTGTGTATAACCATGCGTCGTGTGTATAACCATAGTTAATTTGCATAAGTTAGTGTTACATTATTAGGGTATATTAGTAATTATACGAATGTAGTTAAGTTCTTACCCACATGTAGTTAATATAATTTAGGAACATTTGTTATTTTGTTAAGATTTTATTATGTTTTACTAAATTAATATTTTTGGGAAATGTTTTGTTATTTTGTTATTTTTTGTATTTAGTTAAATTTTCGAAAATATTACTATCCTCCGTTTTTATATAATGTTCCCATTTGTTGAATATATGAGTGTAATATTTTAATAAAATGGGTACATTATATAAAAATGGAGGAAGAAATTAGTAATATTGTTGGATTTTTTTTGTAAATTAATATTCTGGAAAATACTTTTTTTTTGTATTGTTTAATTTACACGCTTTTTTTTTATTTTATTAATGCTCTGTTGAAAATTATTTTGAAACTTAATTTTGTAAATTAACATTCTGCATATTAATATTTCATGTAATTTAATTAATTTGGAAAAACACATAGAATATTTTATTACTAACTAAAACTATATTTCATAAAAAATATTAATTTCCAGAATATTAATTTTTATTAATAATTAAACCATTTTTTAAAAAAAAAAACTTTCGAAAATAAAAAATTATTGTTACTTCAAAAATTATTATTATTGATTAATTACTAACTCAAACAAAAATTTTAAAAATAAATTCCAAAATATTGATTGATTCTACTACATATTACAGAAATATTTATTTTACAAATAAAATTATTTAATTTTGTTAAGAGAATAAAATTTAAACAAAATAACAAAATTTCCTAAATTAATGTTAACTACGTGTTAATCAGACTTGTAAAATTACTAAACTGCCCTAAAATTAATCAATGTGATTTAAGTTGGGTTATCTACGTGTTGCGACGTGATTCGTTGTGTATGGAGTTTTTCATACACAATGTGTCTCCGTAACCTTTTCCTAATTTGAGTGTTTCGTAAACAACATATTGAAACAATATATTTGGGGTCAAAGGTCAATATGTTGTTTTATAACATGCTGCTTACCCAATATATTGGTAGCATATTCTAAACTAAGAAATTTTACTAGATCTTATAAAGAAAACTAACAATCTACTGAACATAATCTGCTACTTGTACTAGTTATCAAACACTCAAATTAATTTTGCTAATTATAATATACTAGTCAAACCTCCTGTTTTAAATCTGCCATTTATAATCGGTTGATGCTAAAATTAATCTGCTGTTTACAAAACAGAGTCAATACCATAACAATTTTAGAGCGATGTTCTTTTAAAAATGTTGTTGAGAGATCTCTCACATGATGAATGAATGACTTATTTAATTTGTTTTTTCTATGTCTCTCTTTAATTTAGTTGGAAATACGTTGGATTTTTTTTGACATATTCATAAGTGAGAAGAATTTTGGATACAACTTCTAGTATATAGAATAAAAAATACTCGTATGAGATCTTGTTTAAATTATTTAATAGAGTACATTATGTATTGTTTTATTAATATGTAACTAATTAATAAAGTCATGAACAAAAAAAACGAGTATTAGTATTTAGTACACTAATGTATAGGGTTGACGGAAATGGAGGAAGTAACAATTTTCTCTGTATTTGTGTTTGAGTTGGTCTTGTGTAAAATCGTTGTACATTAAATTAGTGTAAAACCGTCTATTATAGATAAATGTACTCCTCACAATGAACGGAGGAGTATTATATCATATACTTTCATTTCCAGTAAATGGATTATACATTTGATATAATAACACGATTATAAAATCGAAAATGAAATATCTATTAGCGTTGTGAATCGAAGAGAGTGTACAACATTATTTCCCGACTTCTATTTCACATACATTAAAATTTTACAAATAACTAAACGAGAAAAAATTTAAAGTTGTGAAAATTTTAACATGGGTTGGACCGTTGGAGGACTAACAATTTACAAGGGATTTATCAAATAGACAAATACCATGAGTGATATTTCTTTTGTTGTATTTTGTTCGGTTTAGTCAGTCTGCTCTATATATTACTCGTTTTTTGGGATAGTCAGTCTGCTTTGCATAAGAAATTGGACATGGGCATTGCACTTTCCGTTGATGTACCTGTTTCTTGTGATAGTCTGTCTGCTTTGCATATTACGCGCAATCTTATCCTTCACAAGCATCTTACGTTCGCGCTATAGATCAACTCGCAGATGTCCTTACCCCTTACGAAAGCTTTGAATGTATCCCCACTTTTGTCATCAGTTGTCAAATTGGGCATTTATAATCCGTATGCTCCAACTATGTACGGCGGTATTGGACCTAGGTTAAATGACCTAAGGTGTCGTATGTATTACTAAAAATCAGCTCATATGATTAATTAGAAAGTACTACGTATGTCGTTCTATTCTGTCGTATACACATCTTTACACATTGAATTCGGACAAACAAACATGAGTTATGTATACATTGGCACCTTCCTCCAGGGCACTCCGGAAGTTTCAGAGATTTTACAAACTCCGAGGGATCCACACCTGTCGTCGTTGCCGTCGCCGTCGAGGCCAAAATCCCGTGTGGTACTCCATCCAGTTCCATCAGTGAGGACATTCGTTTCCCTTTCGAGTTCTTTTAAAGTAGAACGGTAAAATCTGATGCACTACCACCAGTTTTATCATTTTTGAGTATTATAATAACGTTTTTCAATTTAATTTTAAAAAATTTGAATTTTGTTATAAATTTTTTGAGCTCATTTACTAAAACATTAAACTCACAAAATTACAATAAATTTGTGAACTCGGAAACATTACATACATAAACTTAGACCTGGTTCTTTCCGGCTTAATTTCAGTTTCTTTCCATTTTGCTTGGTTGTACTCCGTTAAGTTTTATTTACGTTCAATCAATTATGTTTAATTAATCTCTTCACAAAATTAACTTTTAATTAAATTAAATTCAGTTCACCTCAGTTTCACTCAATTTAATTCAATTAACATCTATTCCAATTAATTCAATTCAGCTCGTTTCAGCAGAAAAGAACATGACCTTAGTTAAATTTGAGTTTTTACAGAAACTTTTTTAAATCGAACTTATAAACTCTAATAAGTTCGAAAAAAATAACCATATGCCTAAAAACAATAGAAAAAATATATATATGCCCAAAAACAAGTACAATTCAAGCTTATACATCCGATATATATTTCTTTTTCTCGCATTCATTGTTGTGATTAGTAATGAAATATCTATTAGCGTTGCGAATTGACGAGAGTACAATATACAACTTTATTTCACGATTTCAAATTTAAACTAAAGTTTTATAAACAAAAGAATGAGAAAAATTGAAATTATGAAAATTTTAACATGGGTTGAACAATTGGACTATTGGAGGATTAACAATTTATAAGGGATTTATCAAATACTATGAGTGACATTAATTTGTTATAGTGTATTTCATTCTGTTTAGTTTAGATTTGAGCTGAATAAAATCAGAGGCATGTGTGCTAGAGCATCACGATATTTAACATTAATGCATTTTTAAGACTCGGATTCGAAATAAAAGCTGATGCAAATGTTATTGGATAAAATATTAACAGAAAAACTCTAGAGAGACGACGTTCTTTCAATAACGTTATTAGAGACTCCTATATGATGGGGTGGGAGATCCACTAAAGTTTTTGTTTCTCTGTTTGGTCTATTACTAAATAATTAGTGAGAGAAACCTACCGATTAATTAATCCAAAGGTAAATTAAACCATTTGATATTGTATGTAAATTAGTTACGGTTTTTCTAACGTGTCCCCTTAGGGCATACATTAAAAATCTAAATGCGGAAAGATTTACAACATATTCTCATTTTATTCTTTAGTAGAAACCCATTTTTACCATAATTAATGAAAATATGATGTGAATTTTTCCACATTTAGATTATTAATGTGTGCCCTACGAACATACGTTAGAAAAACCGAATTAGTTATGCAAATAAATGTTAAACAAGTATAGAAAACAATAAACCTAGATTAAATTTACAACAAATAAAGTAAGTAGTACATAAAATACAAGAATACATAAGACTAAGAATGAATAATTGTGAGATTAGCACTACTAAATTCCTTAATCTCTCTGTAATTTTTGGTGATTAGGGTTAATTAATGTCGCGTAATCGTCGTTAATTATGTAGCTGCTGCCATTGCTGCATGGCCATGGTTGAACACCTTGTTCAAAATCATGGCTAGTCTAACTCCGCCTTGAGCTATACGTTTCATCACAAATGGTAGTCTTGTATTGAAGTACTCATCTGTACAACGATAAAACGTTCTTATACAAGAATATATAAAACGCTCAGTTCATAAAGACTATATATACAATTAGTGACAGTACCGTTGATGGTATAGTTTGTGAACTTTATAATAAAGTTCGAGCTTTTTTGTGCACTTTTTGAGATTCGAAGTATAAAATTTTTGCGCTCATTCACTTAAACATGCATTAAGCTCAAAAAATTCCGATGTAACTCATGAACAATACATATACATATAGGTCACCGTAGTTAGATTTGATTTTAAAGTAAAAATATATTAAAATCTTCAAAACTTATACTTCTACGCATAAAATTCAGTGTCGGATTCTCGGTCCCATTTTCATTAAAATGCTTATCGATGTATACCTTTTACTATAATGCATAATTCGAGTAAGGATATCACATTTTCTTTTATGTTACAAGATTACGTGACAACATTATGACCGAGTCGATATCAACTAAATTAGCTATATTGAAACACAATTTTAAAGCTCGTATCTTAATTATGAAAACATTTATTTGTTATGTTATGTGACAACATTTTGTGTCGATATCAACTTAATTAACTAATTGAAACACATTTTTAAACCTAGTATCTTCTCATTTTACTTTATTTTAACGAAAAAATAATATAAAATGGTAAATGTTGCGCACCAGAAAGAGTAATTCCAGACTTCACGTCTTTGTAACCCCATTTACAAGCGATGTTAATGCTCTCTGTTGCGTACCTTTAGGAAAAAATTGTAAACGATTAATCTTGTGTAAAACGATCTTAACAAAAAATAATTATTATTAAAACCCGTTTTATAATAAACTCGTGTAAGAAAAAGAAAGAAACGTACTTGGTTACACAAGCATGTAGACTTGTACAATCCGTCCACGATGAGACATCATCGGACCATATCCCCTGTACCATATTATTATATTATGAAAACGAGTCAAGGTCAAATAATAGCGGATTCAGAAAATTTTCATCTAAAATTTAATAATGCTCGGTAGAAATTTGGGAAAACGAATTATACATTAGATGTTTTACGTTATATTTATTGAGTTTTTGAGTTTTTGTGTATTTTTTTTAGTTCTATAAAGTTTATTAATTATATTTTGATTTTCTGACGTCAAAACACAAGTTTTTCTCAGTTTATATGTGATTTCTTTGAGTTATTATGTAATTTTTAAAACAAAACTCAAAAACTTTATTTTAATGTTCAAAAACTATATATCAGATGTACTTGTCCACGCCCATTTACAGTAAAAATTTAGAAAGGAATATTGTAAAAAAAAAACTACCAATTAGTGGATTATACCACCAGATGTATACAACTAGTACTATAGATCCCGAGCTTTATAACAAAGAATTTGGGCTTATACATATATTTTACGAGCTTTATTGAAAAGAATTGTAACTCAAATATTATATTGAACTAAAAAATAATACATATAAAATCCAAATATTTTAAAAAATAATACATATAAAATCCAAATATTTTAATTTTACTACTAAAATATTATAGTGCAAGAAAAAATTGTTATAAATTCAAAAAAATTGCATATAGCTCAATTAAATTTTGTATTAGAGGTACATTACTCATATACATCTAGATGTATAATCTTATTTGTAAAAAACTATTCGTACTTTTTAGCATTTTCGAAGATAAATGAAGTTAAAAAGTATTCGTTTTTAGGGTATTTAATTTCGATATAATAAATTAGTGTCCGTGTTTTCATATATGTAGCGGACGTAAAATGAACACACTTTTTAATTTTAGTTACTTATATTACGTGTGTATTTATATCTCAAACTAGCTTAGTTGACATAAGACGTGATATTCATGATCTAGTTTCAAATCCCGTCAACAATAAAAATTGCTCGTGTACACGTTCGTATTTGGAATGAATTGAATCTTACATCAGTGAAGTTTCCTACGATGTCTTGTTGCAAGAGTTGTACGTCATTTTCATAATAATCTTTCATTGCCGTGAGAATTATTTCTCGGTCCCATACCTACAATATTAGTCAAAAATACGCGTCACAATTAAAAAGCGCGAAAGTGGCAATTAAAAAGCGTTATTAAGGATGCGTTGTTACGTACATGATGGAGGTTAGATTTGTGCCTGAACCAACGTAACTCGATTGAATTTCCGCCTTCGTCCGTGGTATGTGCACAATGCATTGGCTGCGAGAATTGTTTAGTCGTATTATGAGACGGTTTTATGCAAGAGGAACTTTTATATGAGACGGTTGAATTGGATCGTGTCAAACCTGATGGATATCTCCCATGAAGTGTGACAAAAATAGCAACGCCTCGGTTAAATTATCTGCAATTTAATGGAATAAATCAAGGATGGCGACAAATCTCTTATATTACAGATGTCAATTAGTTTAGTGATCGACCTGGTTCACGTACATATAGTCAGAAACAGTGTTTAATTTGAACCGATTGAAACAAAGTACTGTATTTTTTTTCTATGGGATTAAAAGTCATAAAGGTTAATAAGAAAGTTACAAACTCAATTTAACCCTATTTAAGTTGTGGACAATCTAATTAAAATGACGAGGTAAAAAACTAAAATAAAGAAAATGAAAAAAAAGTTAACAAGGGCTATATCCTGTTAAAATTACACTCGAAAAAAGTTTGATAATTCTTTTTTTTTTTGCCTTTTTGACAGCGATAAATAGTAAAAAGTGAACCTAATTCAACTCTAGCTAGGTTGTGATCAATCTTATTAAAACGACCAAGTAAGAAACTAAAACAAAGACAATGAAGAGGTAAGAAAGTAAAACAAAGACAATGAAAAAAAGTAAACAAGGCTAAATCTCGTTAAATTACACTCGAAACAAGGTTAATTATTCTTTTTTCCCCTTTTTGGCAGTTATAAATAGTAAAAAGTTACGAACCCAATTCAACCCTATCTAGGTTGTGGACAATCTTATTAAAACGACGAGGTGAAAAACTAAAACAAAAACAAAGACAATGAAAAGAAGTAAACAAAAGGGCTATATGTCGTTAAAATTACACTCGAAATAAGGTGGATAATTTTTTTTCCCTTTTTGGCAGGGGTAAATAGTAAAAACTAAAAAGTTACGAACCCAATTCAGCCCTAGCTAGGTTGTAGACAATCTTATTAAAACGATAAGGTAAAAAACTAAAACAAACCCAAAGACAATGAAATGAAGTAAACAAAAAAGGCTATATGTGTTAAAATTACACTCGAAATAAGGTGGATAATATTTTTTTCTCATTTTGACAGGGTAAATAGTAAAAAGTTACTAATCCAATTCAGCCCTAGCTAGATCGTGGATAATCTTATTAAAACGGCAAGGTACAAAAACAATAAAAAATAAAATAATGTGGACCTAAATCTCGTTAAAATTACGCTCGGAATAAGGTTATTTAAAAGCGATCTTACGACGACGATCAGAAGTGCCTTCACGGTAATGCTGAAGTTGCGAGGTAAAATTCTGAATAGCACCAGCAACACACATATCTTTTACCCCATGAGTATCATGACAATCACCTAATTAACCAACCAAAACATTAATTAATGTCGAAAATAGTTCGAGTAGTACGTAACATCGATTATAATTAAGCACAAAGACCAAGGAAAGACGGAAACTTACGATCATAATCAAAAGAGCAAGAATCGTCAGGAGTGTCGATAAAATGAAGCGGACTCGTCCAACGGTACTTGTACCAATGCCGTACTTGGTCAGGCCATACACATAATGCTGATAAATTACCGTCCAAATTTTCCGGTAATAAATTTTTTACCGCATGTAATGCCTCTGGCTCTAACAGACTCTGTTCAAAACAGACACGATATTACATATTTTAACTTAAAACGAGTCAAGTTAAGGTAAATGGAACTAACAAAATAAAGGTAATATGATTTGCATATTTGAATTGTTTTTATTTTCTTTTTATCATAGGGGTAATGAATGGAAAAAATATAAAAGAATGTCGATGATTGAGTAAAACCCGTCCATGAAAAAGTAATTATGTAATTAATATATTTTTTTTTATTATAAGATAACTTGGCTTAAGAAACTCCATGAAAATGAGGCTATTTTAGGGCATAAAGCTTCGTGAATTTGGTAAATAGGGTAACGTATTTAGTAATTTACGCAATTTGTATATATTGTACAACAAATCACGTTTAAACACGTCCGATCAAAAATTTATGATCATGTAACTTTATATTAATAATCGGGAAAAATAATAAAACAGATATCACGACTAGTGGCAAAAAAACAAAATTCACCCGTATAAGTGTATACCAAGTGTGTTGATGTGGTACAAACACCCGACTTAGTTTTAAACATTTTAAACAAGTAAATAACTTGATCCGCGATCCACTTTAAATCAGTGGTAGAGCTAAGGGTGTTAGCAAGGGCGTCTGTTCGTAAAAAAAATTATTGGAATTTTTAGCTAATTTCCTTTTTTCCTTCCTTTTTTTATTTAATTTTAGCTTGATCACTGTTTCAGATAATTTGCTCGTAGATTAATTTAAATTCAGTAAAACCGAGTAAAAAAATCCCGAAAAACAAGTATATTTTACCTGGGCTATTTGGCAAGTAATGGTGTGACCCTCTTTGCTCCATGCTCGAGCCCCGGCGACGAAGATGAAGCAATAAACGAGGCAAGAAACAAACCTAAAAGAAGAAGAAGAAGAAGAATGCATTGTAATAAGACGAGATTTATTGAAAATGTATGTTTAATGTTATGTTTTTTTCAGATAGAATTAACACATATTATAGTACATAGAATATGGTTGGTCCAATAACTTATATTTTATACACAAATTGTAAGATAGATAGGATTACATTGAGTGCAAGTCTCATATTTTGATTTAATTTTTTGAGTAATTATTAAGTTGTCATGTTTTACAAGCAAAATTGGGAATATTCTTTTAAGACTTGCTTGCATCATTATCTCTTACTCTTTATTATTTAGTGTGAATAGTGTCTTTAAAGGTGAGTTTATTATGGCTTAACTTTGGTTTTTGGCTTGACTTTGTTACATTAAGTATTTTAAAACTAACTAATATGGAGTCAGCAAAATAATTGATGACGAGTGAGTGATAAGAGTTTTCATTTCTTGACTTCTTAAATAAGTAATTATAACTTTGATTTTTGATGCTTGTGAATGAAGAAGTTAAACTTTGAAGAGATATGTTCATTAAGTTGTTCTAAAAATTTCGAAAGAGATTGTCTTTAGTATCGGTAGGAGATCATTTGCTAAACTGTCAATACACATTATCCCTATGACATTATCTCCAGAACCTTAATTTTGAAGCGCATAACCTTGTCAAATAGACAGTACTCCGTATTAAAGTTGTCAACGGGTGGTGAATGTTTCAATTTCAATTTGGGTAAAAAATGAGCCATTTAGATACAGTTTCTTTGTGTTACTAACACAAGAGTAAAATTGCGTACATCTGACTCCTCATATGAGTCATATCCTGTAATTTGCGAAAGCGCAACCCCACTATTTAAGAATGAATTATCATCATTGTCAAACTCTACAGTAAATGTACATAAATTCTCATTGAACACGAACATTATTTGTCACAAACTGGAGATAGATAATACCCTTCACAATATGCAGGTGACGCTATCCAGTATCCACAAGGTACTCCATTTTTTTCTCACTTGTCTTATTGTGAGAGGAACACAATCCGCTTTTTAACATATGACGGATAATTTCCATCACAAGTAAGACGCTCTAATGAATATATAATGTGAATAATATTAATATTTGTAATAAAGAGATTAATTAAGATTTTAATAAGAAGAAATGCGTGTAAGTAACAACTACGTCTAGTTGCTTGCTTACATGTGTTGATGACTTTGCTTATAGTAATAAATTAATTAATCATCATCCACACATGATCCATATGACCATACGTTAGGTGCCCTACAACGAAGATTAGCAAGTCTCACACAATGTTTCACATGGTCCGTAGGTAATAGGTATAGCAACCTATATTCAATAATTGTTCTCTAAAACAGCATATAATTTGATGCTTTCGAAAAGATTCTTGAACCCCGTGGTACCACGGCGGGTAGAAAGGAGACCGGATACACACAATCTACCGCATATGAGTCATATCGGAGAAGAGAAACCCTGTCACAAATCATGTCACAAATCATAATACAGCAACAACAACATCAGAGCCTTAGTCCCAAAATGTTTTCAGGTCGGCTGACTGTCACAAATCATAATATTATCGTAAAATTCTTTGATAACTTTCTAGTATCTTACCGGTACAGAAAAATGAATTATACCAAGCAACTAAACCGTCGTTCCAAGTTTGATTACAAATTAGGCACATTTCAGCTTCAAAATTCATATGCAAATCTTGTATGGATGAGAACCACGACAGATATAACAACCCGTTACAGATATAACGACACATGTGATCTGAACACGAAAACCGGTCAGATTCAGAAGAAAAGGGCACAAAGGGTGTAAGAGTTTCCAACACCTAGCCGGTTCCTAGCTACGCCTATACATAACCAAGGATGGACATGGGTTAAAAAAGCCAGTGGACGCTAATGTTGCCGAGCCAGATGAAGAGTGGGAATTGAGCCAGTGCTATCAAAAGCAAAAGGACATGATGTTTGCCGGAGTCATAACTCCTCACTTCGGCATACAAAACCCGCTTCATAGTCTTCACTAAAAAGATTCCCATGCACAGGCAGGTCCAGGGTAATAGTACATAGTATGAATGTTTCCATAGTAGTCTTCCCAGGACTGCCAAAGAGATACCTGTAAATGCATACCCTGCATATGCCACGACATCCAATAGTGGTGCTTCTCCGCTACTTAGAGATAATAGCGATAGCTTTAATAGCGTGACTTGGAGGAACCAGCCTACCATTCCCTTCATGAATAGCCAGTTTACAGCTTCGGGATTAAACCTGAAATGTATTTTTGCAACAAAGTGTAGCAGTGCTGTCAGAACATGGAAGACATTGAAGCTGTATAAGTAGAAAGACCTGAATATAGGGACACGTCTTCAAAAAAAAATGTAGAGAATTGAAGTGAAACGGCGAGATGCTTGACACATGAGTGTTAAAATCATCAAGAATCAGACTATCTACATCATATACTCGCCTTTCTCTTAAATTTCGTCATGCAAGTCTACCTGTCTGCCTCTGTTAAGAGAAGTGTTGGATACAGATTCCATGCACATCTTTGAGTGCCATGTCGGACTCGAGTATGGCCTCAAAAACACAGAAGTAAAGAGCTAAAGTAGCATAAATTATGCTAGAAATGGTGAAGAAAGTAGAATGTAGGCACTGGGAACACAGCAATTGTGATGATATCAAGCACAATTTCAAAAAAAGAACACATTCTTAAAAGTATGCACTGTCAGCATAGCAACCACAGATTAGTCCAATAATGATTAAAGGATTTGCAAACATGATATAGAGAGCAAGAAGGAAAAAAATCGAGACGATGCCTCCAAAACTTTCCCCAATACTTGTTGAAAACGACAGGGCCTACTAACTATTTATAGGCTTTATACCTAACCTTGCATCTGAAGCACTCGTATGATTTCACTCAGAGATGTACCAACTACTGCATTCCACTAGACACCATTTGCAGTACAACTACAATCCATATGACCTTGTGAGCAGTACACTATCAGACACTAAAGCACAATTATCCGGACTTCTAAAATATTAGAAGACAAGAGTAAATGAAACAAACATTTGATATCATTCTTGTTTGTTCCTAAATCAATGATTTTAGCAAGAAATGTATTGTCAATGCCTACTGTTTGAAAGCTTTGAGATCCAGCTGCATACTGGCCCTACATTATGCAAAATTTTCTAGAGGAAGCATGAAACCATGCATGATTACAATGTATGTGTCGGCCAAAAACAAGATCATAGGCAAAAATCTTACTTTCCACTCAGTCCCAAGACAAGTCCAGCTAGAACAACGTAAGACAGAAACGCCATAAGAGGAATGTAAAGATCCGGCGCATTGATGTCATAAATTGGAGGTTTGTACGATAGTTTGCCTGCCATGGGTTCAGTTATCCTTGTCCAGTGCCCCTGCAACAAAATGAGATTAAAAGAGGACAAATGTCTACAAATTTCTGAGACAAAATACATGACAAACACAAGTTTAGGCACTTACTCGATGCAAAAAAGGAAATAGAACCACCTTCAATTTGTTCCTCACGTAGTCATCATTCACTTGAAAGTAATATTGCGGATCAGCAAAATACCTACTTATCTGTTCAGTTTAAAAAATGTAAGACACTAGATAAGTTTTTTCCCCTATTTAAAGCAAACTTGAATCAAACTATCAAAGAGTCACACTTCACCCATAACACGATCAATCACACTGAATCCCGTTACATGACCAATCACACAAGGTGGGGCAGACCAGGATAAAAGATATAAACGATAAATAAAAAGGGATATATATAACTGAAATCATTTAGTATAGTCTGAAAAATTAAAGCAATTGGGTGTCGCATCAACATAATTTTTTCCAGTACACAGTAAGCCATCAAAGTAATCACGGTAGAGGAGAACTGCGCTAACCATTACCAAATGAGAAGGGGCTAAGATGAAAAAAGTACCTGTCCCTATGTATTGGGGAATCTCAAGGAAAACGCATTCCTGTTTAAAGTTTCTTTAAACCACAAGTTTTTATGAAAGGCTTCCCATCTATAATGAAATGACTAAAATCAGCTATAACTCAACCACTCTTGAGTTCTTGACAATTTTCTTAATTTACCTTCCTTAAGCCACAAGTTAAAAGCTTATCTAAACCCTGAATTTTATGATAGGTTTTGTATCTGCAATGAAATCAGTTATAACTCAACTACCCTCAAGTTCTTGACAGCGTTCTTTGTTGAATCTAATTCTAAGATGTGGGAATAGGCATAAATGTCGATCAACTGTGAGACAATAAACACAATACATAAACGACTTTCTTTAGTTCCACTGAGCCTTAAAACTTAAGAGAGCATAAAATTTCACTGTTTACCGGATTGAATACGCTATAAATGTCAAAAGATGCTTGTTTGCAGAGATATTGCACAACACTCACTATCATAGCTATTGATCGACTTTCGAATATGAAATTTACACCTCACCGTTGAGGCGCCAAACATCACTAAATCAATCTTTAATCTTTATGAAGCTCATCCTTTTCCAAAACAATGCCTTCGAAACAACAACATTCACTAGACATCCCATTCAGAAAAGAACTTGTCCACAGATATTTACAAACCAACTGGCTGCCTAATAGCCTCTACACCTGAACTCTTTTAACGTTTAATTGTCTGGCTAAGGGCTTGTACTGAAAAACTATTATTCTCAAGAAGGGAGGAGAAGGGGTGGAAGGAATGGAAAGGGGTGGGGAAAGGAGAAGGGGAATGGAGCATTGGTGTTTTCCTTCCCTATCCTTACAATGTTGGAAGGATTTTGCTCCATTTCCCATTACGATACTGTTGACCATCTTTTCCATCAAAATATGAGTACAGGTCTACAGGACTCTCATTTGACTCCACACTAACACACCCTGTGTATGGATGGCACTATAGTAAGTCTAGAAGTACACGTTGAGGAACACCAGAATACATGAAGAATGAACATTCTGCACCATACAAAAATGCTACGAACTCTTACTAAATGAAAATCAAAACACAGCTAATCTTGCTCCAGCAATACAGAAGAAAACTACCATATTGAAAGCTAAGGGGAGAAAAAACAAAACATCACCAGAATTGAAAATGCATAAAGGTAAACACAAATAGGTTAGAGGAATCAGAGCATCACTCACATTGCTTTGCACATACTCGGAGCTTGACCCTAAGATTTTCTCTCCATATGCACTCAATCCACTGCGAACCAATCCTGAACCAGGGCCATAGAATGGATTCCCAAACGGGTTAGCTTGGTTAGGGTAGGGTTGTTGTTGGCTCCCCGCCTGCGGTCCCATGTGGTGCACAAAGGGTTGTTGCTGCCCTCCGGGCTGAGCTCCCATGTTATTATACATTACAATCTAACAAATAAAAACACCAACCAACATCAAAATAACTTCTTAAAGCATCTCATTTTCGTATTACAAAACTTATATGAAACCGTTCTAAAACCGAAGCTAAAACATTTCAAATTTTCAATACAATCTTCAAGCTCAAGTCCAGATAAAAACATTTTGATACAACGAAATAATTAAAAACAGCAGTGAACATGAACAACATATGTCATTCATAAGCGAGGAAATTCACAATTAAGCATTTTGCTTTCAAGTAATCCAATCATCTCAATCTTCAAGCTCAAGTCCGGATAATAACATTCCAATACAACCGTAAAATTAAACAACCGAAGAACATTTGGGATTTTCAATACAATCTTAAAGCTCAATCTCACATTATAATATTTTGATACAACAAAACAATTAAAAACCGCGAAGAACACGATTAACTTTTCTCATTGATAAGGGATGAAATTCACAATAAGCATCTCGCTTTCACGCAATCAAGTTATCTCAATCTTCAAGCTCAAATCCGATAATAACAATTCAATGCAACCAAACAATTAAAAACCGCGAAGAATGCGAATAACTTTTCACATTCATAAAAGAGGAAACTCAAAATGACGCATCTCAATTTTCTCATATAATCAAATCATCTCAATCTTCAAGCTCAAATTCAGATAATAACAATCCATTACAACTGAATAATCGAAAAACAGCGAAGAACAATAACTTTTCTATCTAATTCATTAATTATGAAGTTCACTTCAAATCATCACAATTTTCAAGCTGAATTCATAAATAACTTTACAATACAGCGAATAATTGAAAACTTAACGACGATATATTTCTTAATTAATTTGTAAAATCTATATCAGTAAGCATAAACTACCTGATTGGAATTTGTTGCGTGTAGAATTGATGAATGCTGATTTACACGATCTACAACTTTGATTGTTTGATTGTTGCGTTTGATTTTCTAGGGTTTTAGTGGTAATTGTCGATTGATTTCTGGAAAATTTGTGAATCGAAGGGTATTACTTCGTACGAAATACTTTTCTTTACTCTATTTTACTTCACATAGGAGAAAATTCTCAATCAACAAAATTTTAATCAACGGCTCAGATTACAGCAAACAAGTCATCCGGTTCGGGTTTGATTCAATCAACGGTATTAATTACGACCAACATGTCATCCGGTTGAGGTTTTGATCGGGTTATTTTCATGTCGGATTATCATTAAATGTGTAGTTAACTGCTTAATTTTAAAATTTTATGCAGGTTGGTGTAGGGTGTAATTTTGGATCGATTTTATAAGGTGATAACTTGTCATTTCGCACGTGTTATTTCTCAGGTTCCATTTTATGGGTTTGAGTTGAATTGATCTCGTCGTGCCTAGTTATAGTTAAGGTTAATAAACTTGACCCTAATTAAGAGATATCGAACCACAAACAATCCCACTTTTGAATTTCTCGATCAAAACAACTGACTTTAACTCATTTAAAATGATTTTTTTAATCAAAATTTTACTACCGGTTACGCATAATTTATTAATTACGAAATGATTTATAACTAAAATAATTTTATAATAATGCGCTTAAATCGGAATAACTCTTAATAGTCAATTAGTGGACTATCCACCAGTTAAATACGTCTGGCCGTATAGATTTAGAGGTTTATGGCAAAATTTAAAGTTACATGTACATTTTACGGACGGTATTGAAAAGAATATGAGCGTCTTTATAAAAAAAAAATTTCAGAATATTATATTGAAACTCAAAAATAATAAATATAAGCTCAATAAAATTTGCATATAAGTTCAATTAAATATGTATTAAATGACCGATACACATATACATCTAAATGTATAGTCATATATAAGCGTAACAACTCAAATAAGAAATCTTTTACGGTATATTTTTTGGTGTCATACTCTTTTCAACTAGTGAGGCTTAAATGTCAATTTGTTCAATCTCAATATTAGTCCCTCTCTTCCACCGATAATGTTAAACAAATCACGGACATAGAATGAGTATTAGTAATAGCGTGTATGATAAATCCAATTCATTTGAATTGAAATATATATATGTTAAACTCTAGAATAAGCAACAACATCAGAGTGGCGCAGCGGAAGCGTGGTGGGCCCATAACCCACAGGTCCCAGGATCGAAACCTGGCTCTGATATTTACAGTGAAAGCTTCCTGCCATCCTGTTTTCCCTTTTTTTTTGCTGCTGTGATATTTACAGTGTTCCACAATAATTACTATATCTTGGAATCGACACCGTTTTGTGGATATAAATCGCTTTTGCATCTCAGTTTCAGATTTGATGATGGGGTTGCACTTGCAGATTTGCAGGAGAAAATTATACAGTAGTAATTTAATCAAAGGGGAAGTCATCTAAATTCAGTACGCAATCAACGCTAGCAGGTTCTAAGCAATACATCGTCATCTTAGTCTAGTAAATGGCAGATATAACTTGCTTCTGCATCTGCATCTGCATCCTGGTTTTTGCTCCGAATATTTCTTCGAGAAGGGCTGCCAAGCGTACTCCACCTTGAGCTAGCCTTTTCTCCACGACTGGAAGCCGAGAGTGGAAGTAGTCATCTATGTACCAAGAAAATTGGATCAGATTAAAAGGATGGATACATGTTAGCCAACTCCAAATTATTTTAAGATTATGAATCTGTTGTCGTATTAATATTATGGTTTGAGCATTACCGTTCAGTCGGGTTTCATTTGTGGCATCCTTGTATGCATATTTACAGGCCAGAGAAATACTCTCTTCTGCGTACCTGTACAGGTAATAAAGTCCGTCTCAAGATGGTCTAGACCTCACGAATCTGCCCGACTCAAAACCCAATCTGTCGAGATACAGACCCGTACCCTAAAACGAGCTGGAATGACCTGCAGACACTTGAATGACTCGGAAATGACTCTTACCACGGAATAACCAATAACAGTGACTCGACCATCCAAATGACCTGCTAGCCATGTCTTGTACTGGTACATGATCAGGTAAAACAGGATAATTACTTAGACAACTTACTGATTAGGACAAACTGAACGGTGACATGCTACCGAGGATTTGATCTCAGTTAATCGGCCGTCCTGAATTTAGTTAAGAAGCAAGAATCTTTAGCAAAAACATAATAGATTTCATGCCCGGGCAACGCCCGGTAATATATTGACATGGTTTCAAAGTAATTATCGTAACAGTTAATCTTCTAAAAATACCTAGTATAATAGTAGCTCGTGCGTAGAAGGCAAGAAGCTTACTGTCATATTAAGCTTGATTGCTTCTATCAGGTTCGTCAAATTTGAACCGTAGTATCTCTCCAAGGCAGTGTCAATGATTTCATCATCCCATACCTATGAAGTACAGAATTACAGAATTAAGTCTCGCATACAGCGGAATACTTGGTTCATCTTTGAAACAGGAACAGCTGCATTATACAGCAATGCCTAGATATGATCATGGTACAGTCTATTTGGAAGTTGGAAGAGTGAACTACATGAATATTTCCGTGTCTGTTGCTCAAAATAAGGCCCTGTTCTTTTGGACTGAAACTTAACTGAACTGCACTTATAGGATCTGAACTGAACTTATAGGAACTGAACTGAACTGAACTTATAGTGAACTTATAGGAACTGAACTGAACTGAAAGAATTGATAACCCCGTTAACATCAAACTTCCCTTGTGGGCCTGTAGCCCCGTTAATTACTCAGAGCAAGTGAAAGATGAGTAGACAAAAAAATGAAACATACACGATGTAAATTGGTCGTCTTATTGTACCAGTTGACGATAATCAGGTTTCCACCCAAGTCTTCGGAATATCCAAGATGTAAAGGCTGCACGAAACACAGCATTTCAGAATTTAACCACAGGAATATCGAAGTTCAGGACTTTTAGAGGTCTTTAGGCATGAAAACGGATATATGGAATGCAACTGAGAAGATCAGAACACCTGATGAAGATCGCCCATGAAATGCGCCAGAAACATGAGTGCCTCAGTCAAGTTATCTATATATATATATATATATATATATATATATATATATATATATATATATATATATATATATATATATATATATATAACATAATGCACCTTAAGTTAGACAAATTTTAAACCAGAAGAAAGGCGAGTTAACGGACATTACAGATGACTTACATTTGGAATAAGCTCCATAGTGATGATATACAGACTCGAGTTGTCGTGTATAATTATAAACTGCTCCAACTACACATCTATTTTTCACATTTGCAGCATTGTGACAGTCTCCTGCACGTTTATATGTTACAGCTTAGACTGGTTCCGAGATGTCAGCTAGCTCAACTGGTAGGATTTCAGAGAGTCTTACTACAATAATCAAAACTACACCCAAATTCAGGAGAGTTAGCATAATGCAATTCACCACTCCAGGGATAGCCTTTACGAATCTCACGCAAATCAGGCCATGAACAAACATCTGCTAGTTCGCCATTTGCAGATTCTGGTAATAGTTCTTTCATAGCATCCTTAGCTGCTTCAGTAAGATAATCCTGTTCGCGTTACCAAATGTTTTTTTCAGATCTGTTTACTTTACAGAATGTCGAAACATAACAGCATCCAGGTGCGGTTACATCCTAAAACTTACTTAAGATGACAAGCACAAATCGCATACATGACCTCTAAGGCCTAAACTTTACCGGGTAGAGAATAAATGTAGCATTCAAGCGCGATTACATCCTAAAACTTACTTAAGATCAGAGGGGAAAACCGCGTACATGACCCCTTAAGGCCTAAACTTTACCGGGTAGAGAATAAATGTAGCATTCAAACGCGATTACATCCTAAAACTTACTTAAGATCAGAGGTGAAAACCGCGTGTACATGACCCCTAAGGCCTAAACTTTACCGGGTAGAGAATAAATGTAGCATTCAAGTGCGATTACATCCTAACACTTACATAAGATCAGAGGTGAAAACCGCGTAAGGCGTCGGTGATTAATGGTTGTAAGGCGTCGGTGAGAGTACCCGGGCACCAAGTATAAGCCCATTCTGTTTGAGCCAAGTCAAATAGGAGGGGTTTGGTTGCTCAACATTGTTGGCGTCGGTGTAGGTTTGGACGGGTGGTGCCTCGGTGCCAGTGACAAATCCGAGGAGACTAAACCCAAATAGTATGTTAGTCAATTAAAACCGCCTAGCGGTATAGTTGAGTGCGCTAGGTTTGACGCAGTGGTTGAGATTCAATGATGTGAGAGGTTGAGTAGTTTCGTGAGGGTTGGGAATGTGTGTTCCTGTGTTACCTGACATGTTGGCGGTGGTGAGGCGCGTAGGGGTTGACGACTGGCGGCACTTGAAGGTGGTTTGGTTGGAGCGAAGGTGGTGCGTGCGGGTTGCTGCGTGCGGGTTGCTTTAGGGTTGGATTTTTTTACTTCTTGATACCATATAAGAGTTGAGAAATTATGGGAATTATAATTGTTATACACAATGAATATTTACATGGGGTATTTATAGTTTTACAAGGGTTAGATGTTTAAGGTAAGTAAATAATTACATAGAGAAAGTATTCCTAATTTGTAATACATAAGATCAATTAGGATATTTCCTAATTATGCTAACTATAGTTAATACGGTGAACTGAACTAAACTAAACTGAACTGAACATATATTCAGTCAAAAAGAACGGGGCGTGAGGGTAACCTAAAGAAGCTGAAATCGAAACTTTAGAGCTAATAATACCAAGTTTGCATTAATTCCAGTTTCCTAATTGTGCCGTTTTCATATATTTGAAGTGATACAGAGTTGCAGACTGCCAGAATCTGATCATAATATTCAAGTACATGACATCACAGCATGGTGAAACACAGATCATCAACAGCGCGACAGATGACATTACACCGAAGTGAGTGGAGCAGCGACAAAAAAGACGAAAAAGATCCTTCCTAGGTTTTCTCTATGTACAGAGCGTCATAAGCTGATAAAACAGTAAGGGCTGTTCTGCAACTGATAGGTTTTGAGAACGATTCATGAGTTCCACCACCGAATGATTCTGCACTGAGTAAGATGCTATGCAGTTATGTCCGCCACGACAATACCTGTGGTGATAACAGAGAATCACGAGTTCAGTCATAATCACATACAGGCTTATATTTTCTGTCACTTTGGTATTTCACGATTTGGACACTTTGCCAACTGATACGGAAAAATGAGGCAGTAATATACAAAAACAAAATAATCGCCAATAATAGAATCAGAATCGGTGGCAGAAATGTCAGCAAAGGATAATGTTGGGTCTATGTCTTGAATCTGTTAGTCGCCGCTTCGAACGACTATGCGGGGCGAAGCGCCCTGGTTTAGGGGTTCGGGGACGCAACGTGGTCCCCGATGAACCTAAACGGTATCTGAATTCTGTTTTGGGCTAGGGTTTCTGTCTGGGTCTTATTAGGTCAAATCTGTATTGTATTAGGTTAAGAGTACTATATAAACTCTTAACTTCTACCCTAGCAGTTATCATATTATATATCGATCTGAAACTATAATCTGAAAACTCCTCACATTAATAAAACTCTCTCCCTTTTGCCCTGTGGACCTAGCTAACACGCCGTTAGTGGACCACGTAAATCTGTGCGTATTGTTCTTTATTGTTTGTTTTTATCTTTCTATGTGCTTCCGTTATGACAGATAACATTAAATTCTAGCAACAGTAAAAACTGCTACAAGCATTTAGACGAATCCAATGTAAAATATCGCTTCCCACTGGCCCAGGCCGCTTCATTTTGGCTTCTAACATTCAGAACACAGAAATTTTATCACAATCAGGTCAGCTAACACAAATCAGCATTTAAATTCGTCAATAAGAGATATAATAATCAGACTAAATGAATGTAAATCAAAATAATCAAATTATAAGATATATAGAGCAAACACAGTTTAATCAAATAAAAAGCATCAGAAAAGGTCCCGAACAAACCTTCTTTTTGTACTTTAGATCCTTCGTAAGAAAACAGTCGCACAGAATTCCTGTATGTCAATTCTGCAAGATCATCTTTACTCATTTCAAGCAGGGACGCCACATAACAGAGAACATTATGGATGTTTGCCGGGTGATTTAACATTCCTTTTGGTGGAACTGGTGCGTCCTTCACAACATCTGGCATGTCACCATTTCCCCTTAAGTAAGGGCTTTCACCTCGTCCTTGAAGTTCAGGAGGGAGGGAAGAATCACCTTCCACAATAAACAAAGAATCGAAATCCACTCTTGGAAGAGCATCTGGTGCATCAGTCTCGAGAAGGATTCTATCAGACGGAACAGATTTCACCAACTTTTTCGCCTTTTGTGGTTTCAATGCCATAAGGAATCCCGAAAAGGAAAAATACCCCCCAAGACTCGCGAGTTGAGGGACCATTTCAGGCGAACCTAAGAAAGAATGAAGAATAACTCCCTCGGGAAATGGGCCAGTTGATTTCATCACGTCAAGGAGGTCACCAAAGGCCCGGACACAATGGACTGAAGCTGGCCTTTTCAGCTCTTTGGCAAGTTCCAACTGTTTCTTACAAACATCAACCTGATCACTAAAACAAATCGTTTTTCCTTTCGACCCTTTGTCCAGGCCAATTTCCCCAACAGCAGCACACGGTGTAGACTCAAAGTACTGTCTCAACACACTAAACCAATTTGGACTCCTCTCTGGAACCCACCAAGGGTGAATACCGAAACAAGGAACAACAGATGGATAGGAATCGCTCATTTTCTTAACTAAATGCCAGTCTGCCTCAGAAGTTCCATTAACCGCGAAACTGACAACCCCAGTGTCAAGCGTTGAACGAATTAGTTGGGGGGCAAGGCTAAATATGCTCGGGTCTTGTAGGTGACAATGTGCATCAAAGAGTTTCATGGCGCTCTCTCCTCCAACCCTCAAATACTTGAACTGCATAACCCTGACTTTGATCACTTCCCGGACTACCAAAGCTATAGAAACTCGAAAATATGCCTCTAATCTTTAACTAATCCTTCAAAAAAACAAAACATTACGATGGCCATCAGATGAACATGTCCTCAAAGTAACATTCCGACATCAGATAACCAACCATGATTCACATCATATACAAATTCTCATTCAAAACCGTTGTATCAGTCGTTGCAATAATTCATCAAAATCATTCATTTAGCATTTAATTATAGACAATAATCATTTATCAGCAATCAGTACACTTCTCAGAACACTACATTCAAAAATCTAAACTAAAAATCGTAACTGACAATCGCACTTGCTAGCCTCTTAGCT
Organism: Silene conica; assembly: GCA_029255685.2. Classification (NCBI taxonomy): domain Eukaryota; kingdom Viridiplantae; phylum Streptophyta; class Magnoliopsida; order Caryophyllales; family Caryophyllaceae; genus Silene; species Silene conica. The sequence goes on from CM055314.2 coordinate 86,303,972, forward strand.
CCGCCACTGAATCTCATGATACCCAATCTACCAAATTCTAGAATAAGACGGTTTCGCACCCTGAGACGATACTTTTCAACAAAAAATCGGGTTCATGTATTGCTATCAATGAAACAGGGGTTTTTATTCAAATGGGCACGTCTTATATTGTGAGACCGTCTCACACAATAATTACTGAAAGATCGGATTTTTTTTAATTTAAACTAACAAACTACAAATTACCCAGAAACATGCATCAATAGAAACATAAAAAAATTAGCAAAGATAACATTGCAAGTAGCAATTACAACAATTACAATACAAAAAATAATGTAATTTATTTATAAAACTGAACAAAAATTGAATAAGAAAACTGTAGTACACTGCATACCTTCAAGGTTATGATTTGGAAGGAAAAAGAGGGAAATTTGCAATTTTAATTTTCTAGGGTTATTAACGAAAGAAGATGTAGATTGATTTAATTTGGGAGAAAATAAAGATTGATAAATCATTAAAAAAACGCCGTTGCCGGGGATCGAACCCGGGTCACCCGCGTGACAGGCGGGAATACTTACCACTATACTACAACGACCTTGTTGACTGAAATGTTATCGACGTTTGAATGACTTTGGTGCAGGGTTGAGCAAAATTACACGATTTTAGTTCAAAATATAATGTTAGATTAATACAAATATCTAAAATGAATTAAAGTAAACAAGAAGTGAAGTGTGTAATCATTCAATCAAGTTAATAGTTAACTTTTTAAATCTTAACTGATGTTTGATTCAATCATACTTTTATTGCTTTCTGAAAGTATGATCTAGTGATCGGCATAAACATTAAATAAGGTTTTAGCATGTTGCTTGATAAGTTAGGAATTAGCTGTTTACATTTTGAATTAATAAACTTAATCTAATCGTATGATATTGTATTTAAACTTTCTGTTAAACTTTCTGTTGTTTATTAATCCCGATATATTCCTAACTTTCGTAATGTCATATTATATTATATTTTTCCCTTTCCCATATTTCAATTTGTTCTTGGCCATTTCCTCTTTCAATTACCCATGAAAGATTTGGAGGAAATTGTATTGAAGATTCCGAACACATCTCCTTCCTCATCTAAAACCGTTTAGGCTTGCATCCACCCATAAGGGCAACAATATCATATGCTAGCAAAAATGCTAATATCCTGAGTAGCATTTTGCAGAATCACATGTAGAAAATCATTTACTATTGACTAATTTAATCACTTGATTAGGCATTCAACTTCGTCAATAAGTGGTATGATAAAGAAGGGATCAAATATCCGAAACAGATGAAGTAACGTTATTTTCGTCCTTTAGATCCTTCGCGAGAAAATAGCGGCACTGCATTTGTGTGAGTCACTTCTGCAAGTTCATCAGGTGATTTAACATTTCTTTTCGTGGAACTGGTGTGTCGTTGGCAACATCTGGCATGTCACCGTTTGCTCAACAAAATGTTAGTCTTTCTCAGTAGTTGTATTACCCGTGAAATTGACAACCCTGTACAAAGCGTTGAACAAATTACTTGAGGGCAACGCTAAATATCCTCCGAGTCTTGTAGATGACAGTATGCATAAAAAAGTTTCACTGCATAAGCCTCACTGCATTCACTTCCCGGACAACCAAGCTATAGAAAATTAGAAACTCGAGTATATGATCGCGTCTTTAACTAATCCTCCAAGGCAAAAACATTTCAATGGCCTGGTTAGTGGTCACTCAGATTGACATGTCATGATGAAAGTAACATTCTGATATCAGATATCAGATAACCAAACATGATTCACATCATATACAAATTCTCATTTAAGCCCGTCATATGAACCGTTGCAGTAATTTGTCAAGATCATTCATCAGCAATCAGTACACTTCCGAAGGACACTACATTAGACAAGCTAGCATTAGGGTCGCCATGACTTTTATTTAGGTGCCGGAATTTTATGACTCGGCAAATTCATAATACAATAAGGTAAACCAAAAAAATTTCAAAAGTCTTAATTAATTAAAATTCCAATTATTTATGGTTCAATGGGGACGACCGCTTCTGCTAGCCCCCTTACTTTCGCCGAAAAACTAATACCTCGTATTAGAGATGAGCCAAAAATAATAACGCCGTTGCCGGGGATCGAACCCGGGTCACCCGCGTGACAGGCGGGAATACTTACCACTATACTACAACGACTTTGTTGGGTAACTTACATATGAATTTGTCATAATTAATGTGTAGGCAATTAATAGTGGAGAGGACGGATATGTGAAAATATTTTAAATTACGATTGAAATTTACCCGTTTAATCTTTGTATATTTGTATGTTAAGTTTACAATTATCGTAAAATTAGGAATTGTATTTGATCTTGTATTTTTGTATATGTTTTTGTGGTACGTATTGCGGATAATTAATTACGAAATGTAAACATCAACACATAAAAAAACCATTTTTTATATTATGCATGATATTTTTATCAATATGCAATTATATACACGAAGATATTTCGTTCCAAGTTCCGACATAACCAGTTAAGTTTCTCTAATAAGAGGCTCCCACTCGACACTTCGTACATGTACTTGGCCTTTATCAACTTTTATTTCACTTTTATTTCCTTTTCAAACTTTTCTTTTGTATGATTTCTATCACAATAATTTATAGATATATATGTGGATAGAGTAATTTGCAAGTAATTTACCCATTAGTATATTTACATACTAGTCAATATTTAGTGAAAATAACGTAATAGACCGATAATATTAATAATTTTTTCACATAACTATGATAAATAAATAAACCAAATTTGTACTCAGAATTAATAGATCGGTAGATTTCTTGAGACACCGCCTCTCAATAAAGTTATTGAAAGACTATTGTACAATTTAAGAAAAAGTGGTACTAAATGTAATATAATAGGTCAAATCATAATTAAAGATAAAATGAGTACATTTATTATGTAAATAAATACAAAATTACTATGGTACTATCAATGACTGGTCACGAAATATAAATAAAGGGTACAAAGAATGGTCTCTCAATAATTTATTGAAAAACCGCCTATCTCAAGTTTTAGTGTTAATAGAATAACGTCCTATTAACGACATAGCTACAAAGCAGTGACGGTTATTGAGGGGTGCAACCGTGCAGGGGATGCACATATACGGTTGTACCCATTTGTTATAAAAATAAATATAATTTTGTGTAATTATGAAACATTTTTCTCTATTTAAGATGACGCATTCAATACTTCTTATGAACATTTTTTAAATAATGTGTTTTAACTATTTGTGTTATGTATATTTTGTCCAACTACTTAAAAAATAATTATGTTAAAACTAGATTTCTCATTGTAAATCACAAAAAGGATTATACAACCAGATGTATAATAGCATCGTACAATCATAGTGTATTTTATTGAACTTATGTATATATTTGTTGAGCTTTTAAACCATTTTGAGTTATATTTTAGTTGTTTTATATTAAAATTAAAATATAATTCAACTTATATGTATTGTGTTTTAGTTGTATAATAATTTTATATTCTCAATATTTTCTCAAGGAGTTCATAAATTTTACCATATAACACATATTCTTTCTAATAAAGCTCGAATTTTCTATTAAAAAGCTCAAAATATGGACAGCAAATTATATACCTCTGGTGGTATAATCCGCTTATTGATTATAAAACATGAATCTATAACTATCGTAATTTCGTTAATTTTCCGCAACCTGTCCGGTGAATGCGGAAATCGTTTATGCTACAAAGTCGACCGTATACAAATGGTGGCACTATTAACACATGTACGTACGTAAATGAGTTGCTGGATTAATTAGTCTACAGATTAACATCTTAATCATGATTGATTAGTTTATTGTAGGGTAGTAGGAATAATTATGCAACAATAATTGCAGAAAACAATCACTAGATTGTATATGCAAAATTCCTAGAGCAGGTAAAGCCATCACTTTTGTTAATACCTTGTTCTTGTCTCTTTTAGCCCCCTCCTCCTCTATTACTTTTCTTCTTCTACAATGTAGGAGATAATCACGCGTCGGCCCGCTCTCTTCCGTTTAATGTCAATTCATACAGTTTAGCTTAGTTTATTTGTAGTTCAGTTGAGTTCAACTTCAATTCACTTTAGTTTAATTCATTACAACTCGGTTATATATACTCAACTCGTTTCTATCGTATAGTTCAATTCAACGCAATTGAGTTCAATTCAGTATAGTTCAACTACATACTATCAGCCTGAATCGACAATTGCACCTGCTTATACTATCGACAAGCGATTCTTTGTTATAGAAAATGAGATATTCCCACTTATACCCTTTTAACTTTTTTCATTTTCTAAGGTGTAACCATCGTTTTTCACAAAAAAAACTTTGACTGACAATAGTTCTCTATTACGAGTTCAGGAAATGATAATTTTTATTTCAAACTAATTATTTCATAAAGGTCTTGAATTTGAAAGAAAATTCACGACTTTTTAAACTCTTAGCCAGTAGTTATGGTTGATTAAAGTTTTTCTAACAAGAAAACTTTGACCAACCATAATTCTCAACCACGACGGTGAATTAATATCAAACTGAAGAGCTCGTAAATGATCAATTTGAAAACAAAAGTATTGTATTCTGAACTTGTAGTTGAGAGCCCGAGAGGTATTAACGGTCAAATTTTATTTTATTTTTTCGCAGAGAAAAGAAGATACACCAGAGAAAATGAAAAAAATAAAGGGAACAAGTAAGAATATTCCTAAAAAAATTTATATTCCGAATATATATAGAGTTATTTTTTGAAATAGGCGATTCTCAACAATTAATTAACGAAATAGGTAATTTTCAAATTTATTATCGAAAATAGGTCCACGTAGGACTGGATTTCCCGAAGTTGTGGCCATAGTCAAGTCGCCTACCCCATAGCGACTTGACCTTCAACAATACCAACCCAAACTGAACGAAAAGCAAAAAAAACAACAGGTCAGCACCAAGTCGCCCAGCTGGGGAGCGACTTGGCTCCGACTTGGCGTTTTGACTCTGAGTCTTTCACTAAAATCAAGCAAAATTTTGCAAAAAGCTATCAAATCTCCCACCCCCATAGCGACTTCTTGTCAAGTCGCCCTCCCCCCGGGCGACTTGACTCTGACTCCTTTTTCAGCTTCGGTTTTTCAAAATTTCACTCTAAATATGGTCGTCTACCGGATAAGCGACTTAATACAATCCCAGCTTTGGTGATGACATGGACCCATTTTCGATAATAAATTTGAAAAATTACCTATTTCGTTAATTAATTGTTAGAAATTTGCCTATTTCAGAAAATAATATACATATATTGAATTCCAAAATTACAACTTGAACTTAAAAAAAACCTGACTCGTGATTCATATCCTACCCAAACCTGATACTATATATCAAACACGTAACATAATCGTTTTGACTCGTTTGACAAATTTATTGTAAATCATTCCAAATTAAAGAAAGACCTAACTTTTTTTCATTTTTTTTTTCATACAAGACAGTTCAATAACGGTGGACAAAGTGTCCATAGCGCAAGGACGTACATGCATGGGAAAAAATTAACGAAGAAAATGACAATAAAACGTAACTTTCATCAAATGGGGCAGCCTTTAACTAACAATTAACTAATAATCATAGTTGTTAACCTCAATTAACTAGACATAAAGTGCTATAAGACATCACATGTTTGTTAGCATAATTGAACATCAATTGTAACTTTCTATTCCTTCGATTATCGTGGACTAGTATTCTTTGATACGGTTTTAACTTAACACGAGAAAAAGTCGAGAAAAAAAACATACATCTGATGTATATTACCTCAGATTTTATTTGTTTTCGAGCATATATATTTTTTTGCGAGCTTATTAACTTAAAGTTTATTTGCTTTTGAGCAGATATGTGTATTTTTCCGAGCTTATTAAAGTTTATAAATTAGATTTTAGCTTATATGTAATGTTTTGAGTTTTATTGTAATTTTTTGAGCTTAATGTTGAAGTGAACGAACTCAAAAACTTTACGGTAAAACTAGGAAGCGGTAAAATAAAATTCAAAATTTTTATTATAATACACAAAAACTAAAATTAGTGATAATATATCAGATGTATCATGTATAATAAATTTACTGAAAAAAAAAAAGAAAAACCTCCATTTTACAATTAAAAATCATTTTATAATCATAATCTGATAGTATCATTTCTATTTATCGTAAAATAATCACATTTTATCCAACTTAATTCCTGACGGATTTCGCAGTCTCGAAAAAGAATTTGCCTACTATTATTATATTCCTTATAACTTAGATGTCTATTCACTATATATATTGACTTCTTTTCTCCTCAATTTATCAAACACACACTTACTTAAGTTCTATCATAATTAGCAACAATTTGTCTCAAATAATAATTATACAAAAAAAACATGAAAATGGGTTTTTTTAGTATGATTTTAATAGGAATAATAGGGTTTTTAAGCATTGTTGATGCTCAATTAGAAATGGGTTTTTATGCAGAAAGTTGCCCAAAAGCCGAAGAAATTGTGCAAAAATTTGCTCATCAACATATGTCTAATGCTCCGACTTTGGCTGCTCCGTTACTTAGAATGGTATTCCATGACTGCTTTGTTCGGGTACGTAATTATTCCAATTTATTATTTTTCTATTACTTATACTCCGTAATTCCGTATATAAATGTATAATGATTGTACAATGTTTCATTATATACGTAATGTAAACCCTAACACATTTTTATTAATGTTTCGTATTTGAGAATTTACGTGTTACTAATTCAATTTTGATCCGGGTGAACGTAGGGATGTGATGCATCGGTTTTACTGAACGTAACTCAAGCATCGGGAAATAAAACAGAGAAGACCGCGATCCCAAACCAAACCCTCCGCGGGTTTGGGTTTATCGACAGTATTAAGAGTCTCGTTGAGGCCGAGTGTCCTGGTGTTGTTTCGTGTGCTGATATTCTTAATTTGGCTGCTAGAGATGCTGTTGTTAGCATTGTAAGCTCTCCATCTTCCTTTATTAAACTTATAACGAATACATTAAGACGATATTATAAAGCAGATGTCAACTGATTAGTTAGTAAAATCATAAATAAACTCATATTTTGATATAGTATAGGGGGAAATTTACAAGTCTGTAAATCGACAATGTTCAAATTTAATGATCGTTAATTATATTAATATGTCCGCACTAAAATTGTCATATAATCTATTTCCAGAATAAAGGATAAAATGTCCTTACACATAATATTTTGTGGTCAATTATTTTAAAATCTGTGCAATGCACGGACAACAAACAAGTAGGATAATAAACTCGAATTTTGATATAGTATAGAGTGAAATTTACAAGTCTATCAATCGACAATGTTCAAATTTATGTACTATTACTTGTATAAGAGTAATAATTGTCGGAACGATTTACTAATGGTTCGGAAATCGGGATGACAGGGAGGACCGTATTGGCCGGTGGCGACAGGACGACGGGACGGAAAGGTCTCGAGCGCTAAAGAAGCACTTAACAATATCCCACCACCTACTAGCAATTTGAGCTCACTTCTAACCTTTTTTGGTAGACAAGGACTTGATTTGAAAGACTTGGTCGTGCTTTCTGGTAAGACTTGGTCACACATTCATAGACTTTATTGTTGTTAGTTGAAATGAAAAACATGGATGTCAATAGATCTGGATTTGGATCTGGATCGAGTTCTAGCTATTCAGTTGAAAGTTAAATGAAATTTGATCTTAGATGTCTCTTTTCTCTACCCGGGATCTAGATTCAGGCGACATATTGGTTAATTTTTAGCATATATATTGAATGATTTTAGCATGTTTGATTAGTCAATATATATACTAATTTTAGCGATTGATAAACAACATGTTGAAATAACATATGTAGGAGCTATATGCTATTTTACAATATACGGCATTATCCAAGCATATTAATTAGCATATTCTAAAGTAGAAATTTTACTAGATTTTACAAAGAAGATTGGAGTAACAATCTAGCTATTAATTGTAATCTGCTAGTTACCAAACACTCAAATTAATTCTGTTAATTATAATATGCTAGTCAAATATTCTGTTAAAAACTGTCATTTATAATCTGTTATTACAATCTGTTTATGCTGAAATTAATCCGTTATTTAACAAACATAGCCTCAATTTCACGTAAAATGCTAAGTAATTGTAATTTTTGGTTGTTGAATTAGCGATTGTTACGTCTAAATTTGGATTTATAATCCAAATTCGGACGTGACAAATTTCGAAGGTTTAATAGGGGTGTCGTGTTTAACATGTTACAATTGGTTCGGCTACCATTTTACCAGGTGCGCATACAATCGGGATATCACATTGCCCGTCATTCACAGAACGTCTATACAATTTCACGGGAAGAGGATTCGGTGAAGACCCGAAGCTAGACAGTGAGTACGCAGCCAACCTGAAGGCTCGAAAATGCCCTAACCCGAAAGACAACACTACCATAGTCGAAATGGACCCTGGTAGCTTTAGGACATTTGATCTCGACTACTATAAACTCGTCTTGAAACGTCGTGGTCTATTCCAATCGGACGCAGCATTGACGACCGGAGTCACGGCTAAGTCGATTATCTTGGAAATTGTGTCTAGTCCACTTGAGGTTTTCTTTGAGGAGTTTGGAAAGGCTATGGTTAAGATGACTCAAATTGGTGTGCACACTGGGTCTAGTGGTGAGATTAGGAAACATTGTGCATTTGTCAATTAATGCTAAAATTTGATTAAATTGATTGTAGTGTACACCTTCGTCCAATTATTTGTTTACCTTTTTATTCCTGCTAAGGAATATTCTGATTAAAGGTAAACAAATTAATAAAACGGAGCGAGTACATGATTCGGGTCGACCTATATTTTTATTTGTTGTATTTTATTTTTTGTTTATTTTTTTGTTTTAGGAGTGATTTGGTGTGAAGGTGATTTTGTAATCACTAGGAATAAGTTAAAAGGGCATAACTTGGTGCTCCTTTTAATTGTATCTTTTGAGTTGATTTTTAAATTAATGTATGATTATTGTTTGTGACATGTGCCCTCTAAGTTCTATTAACCTATTCTAAGTTCCATGAGTAATAGGTAAGATAAGGGATTCAACTATGAGTATTTTTACAGATAAGGGACTCAACTTTCAAATTGTACAGTTAGAGGACTCTCTAGTAACACCGTTATCTTTGCCGTTAAATCAAACCTAAACTAATACGAAGTATTATTTTACACAAAACCCTTTTCATCTTTTCCAAACTCAAAAACCATGGCATCCCACAAATAGAATCAAATCCTAGAAAAATTATCGATCCTGAAAACAATCAAGTAAGTGATACTAATTACTCCTACTTAGTTGTTCAATTTAAGTTTTCTTTTGTGAAATTAATCGATTTCAATTATTTTTTACATAAATCCCTTATTTTATATGGAGTTATTAGGATGGGTGTTTCTTTAAATTTCTTCATATCTTCTTAAGTAACAATCTTTTATGTATAACAACAATTATATATGCTTTAATAATCTTTATGAAACATATATTTTGGACAAGGATGATTTATTTGCAATTATTTAGATGACAGTACACTTTTTTGTCAATAAATTTGGGCATTCCGTTAGTTTTAACCTTTGAGTCTTCTAACTGTACAATTTGAAAGTTGAGTCCCTTATCTGTAAAAAAACCAAAAGTTAAGTCTCTTATCTAACCTATTACTCTAAGTTCCATTAACCTATTCTATTTACTATAAAAGCGATAACATTCTAATTCTAATTCTAATTCTAATTCTAATTCTAATTAGTTTGATATAAAACGAATAAAGGTACTACACTACTACTCATGGACAAGTTTTTCAACAAGAAACTCATTCTCTAAATATTTTCGTCAAATTCTAATTCTAATTCTAAATCTAATTTTAATTCTAAAAACTTGAGAATATGATTCCTTAATTAGAAGTATATTACTCAATTGGGATGGAGTAAATTTTACTCATAGTTTGAGAATTTTGCCAGTCAATGAATAGTTTCCTTTTAGTAGTACACCTTGCAAAATTAATTTGATAAAACTGGTCCGAAATCCGAACTTGTTTGATTCAAAAGTGGCCAAAATTCGAATTAACCCAATTCGACCTAAACTTGTCGCGAACTTTAATTGACCCAATGTTGTCCAGACCCGAGATGGTCGGCCCGAAAAGACCCGAGCCATAACTAGCCCGATCCAAAATGAGTTGAGGTGATCTAAAATGATCCGAAACGACAAATACTAAGTCATATTGATGTTATATACAGTACATCAAAATAAAGTTTCATTGTTACAACTATGCCTAATAAATAGTTAGATTTGGAAAATGGTATTTATTAATCAAAATAGTACTGAGTAAAATGTTCTAACTAATGACCCGAAAGCGACCCGACCCAACATAACTCATACCCAAAGTAACCCGACCTGAAGTAACATGATAACAGGTCACCTGAAGTTGACCTCATACCCGACCAAATTGACCCATTTACCTCCCCTACGGCTCTACACAAAAACAATTTAAAACAATAACGAAATTTGAACTTAAATCATCAGGCTAGTTAACATCTGCAAATCCAAAATTAGTCGATATCGTAGTTACACAAATATAGTATTCTTGATAGTTGATACGACCACCAAACCGTCATGTTCGAGTACCGACCAACAAAATATTATGTTTAAGTACAGATCATCACTTGGCAAACACCTGAAACATATTGACATTATATTTAATATTTCTATACAATTATTTACAAATTATTATTTATGACGATAAATATCCGTTACGCTCATTTATAATATACATCATAAACATGATGCCATTTAAATACGGATGACAAAACATTATGTTGATTATTAATATCATTTACAAATTTAACGTCAACGGTTGGTGAGGCTACAGGACGGTCCAAAAGCGTATCGTACAACACCCTTTGCATCCCTTCAAAAGTCTCGTCCCCGTTCGATGTCGACCGTGATACATTCAGGTTTAATCGGGGCGTGACAAGGTACATTGTTTCCAAATTCGGAGATTTCGTCAAGAAATCTATTGCAAGTTCCATGTCTGTACTCGTCCCTCGAAAGTTAAGGAGTTTTACGTCCCGGAGATTGTTGAAGACGTCTTTGATGCGCTCGACGTTGGGTTTTCTGAATTCGCATACGAAGTTATCTTCCTTCGACACGGTTGATAGCTACATTGGATAAAATTGACAAAAACGACATTAGTACACGACAGAACCGATATATTAATATTAATGTTTCCTAATTTTTAAGCGATATTTGACTAATACGATTTTTTTAGCTATTATTTAACTGATATGACCAATTTATAAATAATATACTCCGTATATGCCTAGTCGATATGACGGCTACGCCGGCTATAACTAGTTTAATTATAGTCCGTGTTTCGTTGACATAATTGATACTACCGAGTATTATACTAGAAATTCTCCAGTAACACTTAAGCGAGAATATAAACTCTCAATTGTGACGCGCGCGTCACAAGGAGACCATTTTATGATAAAAAACAACCATTATTTGATACGGAGTAAATAAAAAGGTGTGGACGGTTACTTTTTCTTGTGAGATTGTCTTTTCATCAGCTATAACTTGTGTTCGTCGTAAGAGAGACCAACAGGATCGAGAAATGGGATCGTACCTCAATTGTAATCTTCTTCAAGGAAGGACAAGAACAATGCTTAAAGAAGCAATAAACATCACTGTTGAACAGTCCAAATAGTGGACAATTAACCAGCACTAATTCCTCCAAGTTGCTAAAATTCACCTTGAAATCTTTAAACAAACTTGGCTACACAAAAAAAATCACTAATTACGTACTCCCTTTGATTTAGCTGATCCTAAACAACAACGTAAAGAAACAACTAAGACAGAATGAGCCGAACAATTTTAATAATTTCGGGAGGAAAGTAACATTGGTTTTCAAAGGTACAAAAACACATTATTAACTACGTCCTCACTTTGACTTAGCTGATTTTGTACCTTTATTCAGACTTTCCTTAGAGAAAAATGTATTGAAACAACTCAGACAGAAGAAGCGGAACAATTTTAAAAGTTTCGGGAGGAAAGTACCATTGGTTTTCGAAGGTACAAAAAAAACATTATTAACTACGTACTCAACTTGACTCAGCTGATTTTGTACGTTTATTCAGACTTTCCTTAGAGAAAAACGTACTGAAACAGCTCAGACAGAAGGAGCGGAACAATTTTAATAATTTCGGGAGGAAACTGGAAAGTACCATTGGAATTCAAAGGCGTACTCACTTTGACTGAGCTGATTCAGTACGTTTATTCAGACTTTCAGAAAAACGTACTAAAACAGCTCAGACAGAAGGAGCGAAACAATTTTAATAATTTCGGGAGGAAAGTACCATTGGGTTTCAAAGGCGTACTCACTTTGACTGAGCTGATTCAGTACGTTTATTCCGACTTTCCTTAGAGAAAAAACGTAAAGAATCAGCTGAATCAGAAGAATCGGAAAAATTTAGAAAAAATCGAGAGGAACTTACCACAAGGTGTCCAAGGTACAATGTCAAACTCTTGACATGTACAAGACTTGATAAAGCCTCCATGAAAATGTACAAAGCTCCTCCAAACTCATCACCTCTTGTACCAATAAATACATTCTCCAACAATGGCATGTTTTCTAGCTTACATGAATCTAAATAGCCACAACTGATCAGTAAAGACCGAATATTTGGACCGGAAATGTCGATAATCGAGGCGTTGTAACACTCGTAAACTGTCAGTTTTCTAAGGTTCACAGGTGACAGTATCCTGATTCTACTCAAAGACCCACATTCCTTCAGAACTAACTCTGCAAGAAGTTTGCAGTTTAACACGATTTCTTCGAGCATTTCGTCGAGTAAATGAACCTCTTTCAGGTACAGGGAACTAAGCCCTGAAAACCCAGTATAACTTCCTGGTAATGTCAGTATACAACGTCGTAATTTGAGAGTTTCGAGTGATTTGGAATCGAATAGAAAACCCGGTAACTCGAATACTTCATTCTTGTCAATAATATGAGATTTTGTTAAGAAATGTATATGAATGTGCCTACAGAAATCTAAATCAAATTGTTTGATACCCCTTAAAACCGCGAATTTGATCCAATTTACGACATTTGATTTGTGAAATTGATTTCTTGGGCTAAAAATTAGCTTAAATTTGTCAATTTTGTGGGATTTGTTCATGGTTAGAATTGTATTCAGGGTTTTTGTTGATTCATCTGGTGTATGATTCTTAGCAAAATCTTCACCAAAATCATAATTATTGGCATAATTAAGATATTCATTTGAAATTTGTTGAAATCTTTTGGATACTAATGATGTTGTAATCACTGATTTTGTTGGGATTAGAGAAAGAATGAGATTAAGGATGGAATTTGGCAAGTCACTAATTATATCTTCATTCATTTCTTCATTTTCCGTCTCGGTGTCGTGTTTTTGCCTCCTGGTTAGCCGACCCTGAATCATTTTCGGAATTGCTAGAATAACAAACTTAATGAAATAAAAAATGTAAGAAAACAATATCTTACAATGTTTTGGTTTGATTTCGCCCTTTATTGATAGATGATAAGCCGACACTGAATCATTCAGAAACTTAATAAAATGAAAATGATGAAATTTCGGGTTTTTGGTTAATTATCGAATCTTAATTGTTTTTGGTTTGGTATGGACCTAAGAAAAAAGGTTAATTACCACATATTTATAGGGTAATTAATATTAATATTATTAATATGAAATTGGAGTTGAATTGTTATTATTTTAAGGGAATAAAATTAAAAAGGATTGCTCACAAAACTTTGATTTAATTAGTGGAAATAGATATAGATTACATAAGAAAAAGATTATAGTTGATTAGGTGGGTGATTAGTTCTTAATTAAGTGAATAATCAAGCTTAGCTACCAGCTGATGTAAGAAAGACAAAGACACATCTTTTGTTGCTAAAAGATGTGTGTAATTAACATCAACTTGGCCTAACAAAGTAACATTGAGTCACCCTTTTTAATAAACTAGTTTAAATTAGACTTTGTCTTACCAATTGCAACAAAGAGGTACATATATTAAAAAAAAAAAATATATTCGTGACAGATCAAATACTATCAGTGTAGGTAGATAAAACAAAAGTATGGTATCTAAGGAATAGTAATCTATTTCGTTTATATATACTCATATGGGTAAATACTTGATTGGTCGCGAGTTAGTGACGAATATATATGTATGTTATAAGGAAGACTTGCTGATGACGGATATACCCGTCACAGGGAGATTTGCTGAAAAACACAAATGCATTAAGATATTGAGGAGTAGTATTTTAATAGGGAATATATGTATAATACCTCAATATGATTCCATTGATGAGAGAATGTTTAAGATTTGGTTATTCTTGTAGTTGGCATGGAGGCACAAGGTGTTATCCAATTGGGATTTTAGGGGGTGGTGGTAGGTTTTAATTGATTGAAGTTAATATCACAAATTATATGATATATGGTGTATATATATGATTGATCATTATTTGTTACATGAGTGAGACAAAATATCTTGAAATGCATTATGTAACCACAATTTTATTGGAAGAAGAGACAATTTGTAACAATTTTATTATTGTTATTGCTGTAGGTTGAAGTGGGTCGTGTCTCGTGCAAATTCATTGTGATTTGCGTAGAGTGTGAGTAGGTTATGTATGGACCATATCTCGGATGTGCCCCATTTTTCAGATTCCCGACCTTGGTATGAAGAAAAACAATATGGTATGGTGGGTTGGATCAGGTCGTGCATGGCATCGTGCTTAGGCCTTTGCCGTGTCATAGCATGTCAAATCGTCAACCCAATTTTAGCACCTTATTCTGAACAATCCATTGACTCACGAGTCACGAGCCAGCCAGCGTGAAACCCGACCAATTCTTTTTTAATGCTTTTGTACCTTTGGGCTGAGCTAGCCAATTAGAATGCTGACAATTGACCACCGCACCCAGGTGAGCCACGTCTGGTTGAGCACATGGACTATCATATGTAACAAACAACGACCTTGGCACTGCACGAGTCCATTGTTACAGTTTAAGTCGTATTATGTTGGGTCGTGCCAACCCAAACCGTGGGACTTGCCAGGGTTTACAAATCTATTCACAAATTCTCATTTGCGACGGGTATATCCGTCGCAAACTTGCGACGGGTACTATTTTATCTCACAAAATATCCACTTTTTCTCTCTCCCATGTGGTCCCCTTTCTCCACTAACTCATTTTCTATCCATTTTATCTCACAAAGTATCCGTCATAAATAATGACCCGTCACAAGCAAGACTTACTAAAATCTAATACATGCATGCCTGCTTTCATAGTTTCATCACAAGCTATTAAATGACAAGCAAATCAAAATGCAAACAATTTACACAAATTATTAATTTTACATGTAATTTTATCCTCTCTAAATTACTTTGACATTTGTTTATTGAATTTTTTACCCTTTTGCTAAAACAACAATAAAATTTATCTGAAATATGGGAAGTCCTCGTTAAGTGAAACTACGAGATGTCGAATTTCATTCCCGTTTGTCCAATTTAGCTCATCACCTTACTTTCTCTCCATTTTCTCTCTAATACACTCTTAGGAGTCGTTTGGTTCGCCATGAGAATATAAAATTTCCGGGAAGATCAAATTCATATGAACTTGAAAATCACGTGAATTGATTAAATGTTGTTTGGTTAAATGCGGGAAGTTCAATTCATGTGGAATTCACACTTACCTATGGGCCTAGGTAAGTCACTTCCTACATTATGTAGGAATTGGAGTTACATAGGAAGTTGCACTTCTCATGAATTAGGCAACCAAACAACACGCCATTTATCAACTTCCCAGGATTTTCGAATTCATATGTTTTTAAGAGGCAACCAAACAACCCCTTATTCTATTACTTCCTCCATTCATATCCAACCTACATTTATTCCTTTTTCATTCATTCATATCCACTCTACCACTTTCCTAAAAAAGAAAACAAAATGACTAAACTACCCTTATGGAAACCATTTATCTACATAAAATGCCACTACATGGCCCACCTATAATCCACCATCACACATTTAAATTAATAAAAAAACATCTTACACACTTCCAAATGTACTTTTAATAGTTTTTTAATATATTTCTTAATATTTGTGCAAAAAGCATATGTGCGCTTTGGATTCGAACGGAGGAAGTATAATTTTTCTCTTTCCATGCCATTAAAACATTACTTTTATAAAATACTTTGTAGTTACAACCATTAGATCGTCTCAAGATTTAATCCAAACTGATCGAAAATAACTAAACTCCATTTCTTTTCTTGTAATGGAGAAACCATATAATTAACTCTTTCCAATAAAAAACATAGAGATAAAATGAGTGGATAAAAGAAGTGGTTTAGCCGTTCAAGAAATCTGTCGAAAATACTTGGAAGAAATGTTGAATAGTAACACACACTTATGCGCCTCACGCAGGCATGTTTGACCCCATCAATTATTCAGCATGCGGTTTACGACTTGGGTCACGCGCAAACACAAATATGTGATGCCTCGTGTTATACTTCCTCCATTCAAATCCAAAATGTAGTTTTGTTTTTTGCACAAATATTAATAAATAGGTTAAAAAATTATTAAAAGTACAATTGGATATGTGTAAGATGTTTTTTTATTAATTTAAATGGGTGATAGTTGATAAATGGTGGGTCATTCAATGACATTTTGTGTAAATAATTGATATTCATAAGGACAATTTAGTAATTTTTTAGGCTTTAATAGGAAAGTGATAGTTTGGATATGAATGGATTAAAATGAAATAAGTGTAGATTGGCTATGAATGGAGGAAGTATTAGACTACTAATATTAGGAATATTAATAATAGTTAGGTCTTAATCTGATAGAATAATAGTAAATATGTAATTATTTACGTAATTATTTGTTGCTATATTTAAGTTATTGCTTTCCTAGTTTATAGCTTCTAGTTAGCAATTAGTCTCCTAATTGATAGCTATGACTTCTGTATATATGGTTCCAACTTATTGTATACAAGGCAACGATTATCCTCTTTCATGGTATCAGAGCTCTAAGATCTTGCTTCCGCTCCTCTGTTCCTTCTATCTCTAATCGTTCATTCCGACCTCACGTCAATCAAATGGCTCCCACTGGAAAAAATACCTTTCATCCTGCTCTTGCCGTCAATAACATCACAAACCACATTCCGATCACACTCGGAATGGATAACGATCAGTATCCATTGTGGGTGGCACTGTTTACGAATCACGCGAAATCGAACCGTGTGCATCATCATATTATCTCACCAAAAACAACCACAGAAAAATCTTTGACGGCTGACGAACAAGAACAATGGGAAACACTCGACGCGACGGTCCTTCAGTGGATTTACTCCACGATCACCACTGAACTCCTCGAAACTATTATTGAGGCCGAATCCACGGCTATGGATGCGTGGAATCGCCTTGCTAATATTTTTCAGGACAACAAAAATTCTCGAGCTGTGACACTCGAACAGGAATTCTCGCACATAGACATGAGCGATTTTTCCTCGGCTTCTGCGTACTGTCAACGATTAAAATCTTTGGCGGACCAATTGAAAAATGTCGGATCACCGGTTTCCAATAGCCGCCTAGTCCTGCAACTCGTCTCTGGTCTAACCGATGCATATCGTAATGTCGGTACGTTGATTCGCCAAAGCGATCCTTTGCCCGAATTTTATCGTGCTCGCTCTATGTTAACCCTTGAAGAAGCCGGTCTGGCCAAACAGGCTGCTTCAAGCTCCACAGCCCTATACGCTCGTGGTAATGGTGACAGCGACACGGGAATTTCCACACCTAAGCAAGGTGGAAATCAATCGGGAAAGGGTAACAAGGGCAACAAGAAGAAGGGAAATAAGGGTGGAAATGGGAAAGGACAAAAGACCACGGCTACTGCTCAGCCAAGTCAAACTGCTGCTCCTGCCGCTCCGTCAACACCTGCCACTGGCGCCTGGACTAGTGGGTACGGTACATGGCAGTGGCCTCCCTCTCCTTGGGGCTATCCACCATGTCCTTACCCATCGGGTCCATGGGTTCGAAACAATTTTTCGCGCTCTGCTCAGCCCGGAATTCTTGGACCTCGCCCTGCTCAAGCATATAATGCTGATGGTACTGCTCCAACCCAAACTGATATCGAGGCAGCCATGATAACGTTGGGACTCAATCCGGCGGATCCATGGGTCATGGACACTGGCGCACATCTCACATGACGTCGGACCAAGGTAAACTCACATCTTTTGTTAATACGAGCATTAATAATGGTATCATTGTCGGTAACGGAAATTCCATTCCAATTAAAGGTTTCGGTCAAACTACTTTACCCAAACCCCACCCCCCTCTACTTCTTAAAAACGTCCTGTACTCTCCCCACCTAGTCAAAAACTTAGTCTCTGTACGCAAATTTACTACCGATAACTCGGTCACTGTTGAATTTGATCCTTTTGGCTTTTGTGTGAAGGATATGCGGACGGGAACTCGAATCATGAGGTGTAATAGTCGAGGGAACCTTTATCCGATGTCAGCTGAGTCCAATACCCATTTCGCAGCTTTAGCGTCGTCTTTATGGCACAACCGTCTCGGTCATCCTGGCGACCCTGTTTTTTCAGCAATTCGTAGGAATAATTTGATTGATTGTTCACCAACCAATCGCACTCAAATATGTCAGTCGTGTCCTTTAGGAAAACATGTTCGTTTACCATTTGTTGCTTCTCAAACTAAAACTGTTATGCCATTTGATATTTTACATTGCGATCTTTGGACGTCACCGGTTCTTAGTTCGTCGAGTCACAAATACTATTTGTTAATTTTGGATGATTATTGCAATTATTTATGGACTTATCCTCTTGCTCACAAAAATGACGTAAACTCCATATTAATCAAATTTCATACCCAAATACAAACACAATTTGAAAGAAAAATCAAGTTGATACAATGCGATAACGGAACCGAATTTGTCAATAACATTTTTCAAAAATTTTGTGTCGAGCAAGGGCTGGTATTTCGCCTCTCTTGTCCACACACATCTTCTCAAAACGGCAAAGCCGAACGAAAAATTCGATCCGTTAACAATATTGTTCGCACTATTATGTTTCATGCGTCCGTCCCCGTAAAGTATTGGCATCACGCTTTAGCTATGGCAACATACGTAATGAACATCCTTCCCAGTAAACCTCTCTCATATAACATTCCACTCAAACTTCTATATAATCGAGTCCCATTATATAGTCACCTTCGCGTATTCGGCTGTTTATGTTTTCCGCTTGTCCCATCAACACAAATTCATAAACTCCAACCACGCACTCTTCCTTGTGTCTTCCTCGGATATCCTACCGATCATCGCGGCTATAAGTGTCTCGATATGTCCACAAATAAGGTCATTATTAGTCGACATGTCATATTTCATGAAACAGTTTTTCCCTTCACCAAGGTCCACTGCCCTAACATGAACACTTATCAATGTTTCGATGACGAGTTGTCCCCGTATGTCCTTCGACAAATGGCCTCAACCAATCCCACCGCCGAAAACACTTCCCACCAAAATCAGCCCACAACCGAGTCTGCCCCGCCGAACATTAGCTCTGTCCAGCCTAGTACTGCACCTGTTCAGTACACCACCATCTCAAACCACCCCGAGCCCAATGTTCCCAGCCCTGAAAACGACCCAGTTGTGCCCCATAACCCACCCACCGTCGTTCAGCAGCACCCGGTCAAAGCTACAACCCGAGCTGACCGCGGAATCTACAAACCCAACCCCAAATATTTTCGACCCACTATCGATAAAAATTTGAGTCACACCACTGTTATCTCACCCGTCCCACGTGACCCAGTAACAGCCCTGCGTGACCCTAATTGGAAATCGGCAATGAACGATGAATATAATGCTCTTATTTCTTATAAGACGTGGGTCTTGGTTCCACGCCCTGTGAACGTAAATGTCATTCGTTCCATGTGGATTTTTCGTCACAAATTTAATTCTGATGGTTCATTTGAAAGGTATAAAGCACGTCTTGTAGGTGATGGCAAAACTCAACAGGTTGGCGTCGATTGCGGTGAAACTTTTAGTCCCGTCGTAAAGCCCGCCACAATCCGAACGGTGTTATGTCTTGCTCTCTCCAAGTCTTGGCCCATTAATCAACTCGACGTCAAAAATGCCTTTCTCCATGGAAATTTAAACGAAACGGTTTATATGTATCAACCTCTTGGCTATCGGGATAAGCAAAAGCCCGATCACATTTGCTTGCTTCAAAAGTCTCTTTACGGTCTCAAACAAGCACCTCGTGCTTGGTACACTCGGTTTGCGGATTACATTGCTACAATCGGGTTCACTCATAGCAAGGTCGATCACTCACTATTTATTTTTCGACAAGGTAACTCTATTGCCTATTTACTTTTGTATGTCGACGATATAATATTGACTTGCTCCTCCGAAGCACTTCGTGAATCCATTATGAGTAATTTACATCGGGAATTTGCTATGAAAGATTTGGGTCCACTACACTATTTCTTGGGGATATCAGTTCAAAATCATGGTAAAAGCATGTTCCTCTCGCAAAAGAAGTATGCCAACGAGATAATAGACAAAGCCGGAATGTCAACTTGCAAACCCGCTGCCACACCCGTTGATACAAAACCAAAATTAAGTACCAATGACGCCTCAACTCCCTACGGTGACCCAACACTCTATCGGAGCCTAGCCGGGGCGCTTCAATACCTCACGTTTACCCGACCCGATATATCCTACGCCGTACAACAAGTGTGCTTATTCATGCACAATCCTATGGAATCTCATATGAATGCACTCAAACGAGTAATTCGCTACCTCCGTGGAACAGCTGATAACGGATTATGGCTGCATCAATCTCCTCCATCTCGTCTGATAGCCTATACAGATGCCGACTGGGGAGGGTGTCCGGATACACGTCGGTCTACATCCGGGTACTGCGTTTTTCTCGGGGAAAACCTCATTTCGTGGGCCTCTAAGAGACAACCCACCCTATCTCGGTCCAGTGCCGAAGCCGAATACCGTGGGGTCGCTAATGTGGTAGCCGAGTCTTGTTGGTTACGAAATCTGTTAGTCGAACTACATGTACCTATGACCAAAACCACACTCGTTTATTGTGATAATGTCAGTGCAATATACTTGTCGGGTAATCCGGTTCAACATCAACGAACGAAGCATATCGAAATGGACATTCACTTTGTCCGTGAAAAAGTTGAACGGGGGGAAGTTCGTGTTCGTCACATACCGTCTCGACATCAGATTGCTGATATATTTACTAAGGGCCTGCCGTTGGTACTTTTCGATGATTTCCGAACCAGTCTCAATGTTCGCTCTCCTCCCGTTTCGACTGCGGGGGTATGATAGAATAATAGTAAATATGTAATTATTTACGTAATTATTTGTTGCTATATTTAAGTTATTGCTTTCCTAGTTTATAGCTTCTAGTTAGCAATTAGTCTCCTAATTGATAGCTATGACTTCTGTATATATGGTTCCAACTTATTGTATACAAGGCAACGATTATCCTCTTTCATAATCAAAACCTCATCTATCAGAGTCAGTGTGACCGAAGGTCACGGGTTCGAATCCTGACAACCTCAAAACCCCTCGAAAACTCACGAAGTGGAAACCCAGCACACGGTATGGAGGAATCTGTGCAAACTAAACACTTTTCAAACCCAATGGACATTCGAGTGAGGGAGCGTATTAGGAATATTAATAATAGTTGGGACTCAACCATCACTTTAAGGTTTTGGTTGAGATAGTTCATCTATCAAGTAGTACGGGGTAAAAAAGATAAAAGGAGGATATTAATATTAACGGGGTAAAAAAAGTTGAAGGAGGATATTTATATTAACGAGATTTGCATTCCGGTTATGAGCAATATAACTCGTAAATTTATAACCTAAAGTTTTAGTTGACATCTGCGCTTCATAACACTAAACAACATTAATCACTCGTTACGCCTAGGAATGGCAGTGGGTCGGGTACCCAACCCAGACCCTTAGGGTCGGACCCTAATGGGTCGGGTATGGGTCTGAATTTTTGAGACCCACTCGGGTATGGGTCTTATATAAAAACTTCGGGTCGGGTCTCGGGTCTTGGTCTTGGGACCCTACCCGACCCTTAGACCCTTATATTTATTAAAAAAAAGAAAAAGTAAAACAAAAAACACACATACGAATGTCAATAACCCAAATAATAGACGCAAACAGATGACTCTTATTAGTTATCATTAATATACTATACGCATATCCAAATAATCATTAAGAATAACGAGGAAATTGATGAAAATGATGAGTTTGGGTACCCTAAATGATATAACATAGGGTCGGGTACGGGTAATGATCCAAATAACCAAGATTTGTAATACATTTTATTGAATGACTCCGTTAAGAAAAATTGGACCCTAGGGTAGACCCTACCCAGACCCAGACCCATTAGGGTCGGGTATGGGTCCATTAATTTCAGACCCTTTAGGGTCTGGATCGGGTATGGGTGTAAGAATTTTTACTGCGGATCGGGTCGGGTCTTGCCGGACCCTACCCAGACCCTACCCATTGCCATCCCTAGTTACGCCTAAGGATTCTCCTTGTACCGTACTTGATACATACTAATATAAGAGGCCAAACAGGGTGATACCAAAACTCATACTATTTGGTGACAGTCATCGTAATTTTACTACTAATTAATAAGGATCCGTATTAGTTTGTAGTATAGATATGTAATCAATTTCACATACGTGTGTATGGGTGTTCACCGGACCAGTAAACTCAGATACCAACCATTCCATTTTCCAAGATCTAGAGAGCGGACTTGGTAACAGCTAGTCTGGTCTGGTCCAGCCCCATTTACCGTTTTTAAACAACCTTATACCGTTTATAACTTTCTGCCTATGTAATGATTATTGCCAGGGCCGGCCCTAAGGGGTGTCCGGGTTGGCAAATGACAAGGGCCCAAGTTTAGAAGGGGTCCATTAGTGCGAGATTGAAAGTATGCTATTTGACAAATAGAATGTATTACATATAAAAAGCAAACTAAGGTAAGTGGTGTAGTGGTTTTGTCTCTTACTAAAGGTTAAGAGGTCTTGTGTTCTATACCTAGCGGCTGCATTTTTTATTTGTTTATTTTCAATTTTGAATTTATTACAAGGCCCATTTCTATATTTTTTTTTAGTTCACTACGTTGATAGTTTCATTTAATTATTTACGTATTTAGTGGGACAATTGAAGTATAAAATATTTCATGCTTTTGAGATTTTATGTGAATTGTGTCCGTCGTAGTATAATTAGTCTAAATTATACATTCAATAGACACGTCTAATAAAGCTAATATCCAAACTTTGAAAAAATTTCAGTTTATTGCGATTTTTTAACGATAAAATGGTTGAATTATAAGGTACCCTTTCTCCAAATCCAAATTATTTTTTTCTAAATTTTTTAAAATTTTTCCTGAATCAACTCCATCTAATTCAAAAGTTTGCATGCGTCCGTTTTATTAAATTGTATGGAGTATTAGATAATTACACATAAATTAATTGAATAATTTTTTTTTTAAAGTTAGGGCTCCATTTTACAATTTTGCCTAGGGCCTCAAAATCTTTAGGACCGGCCCTGATCATTGCTATAATTAGTCATATAGTAGTCTAAAAATAGATTACATAATACTATAAAATCGTTTTACATGAAATTTACTTCTTTATTTACGACTTTATCCTCTTCATTGATACAATCATACCTCCCTATTATATTCTCAAATCATCCCATATCAAATATTCTACTCCGTATATGATTGTTGTAACCAATCAAAAATAAGTATATGGGTTTCAAATAAGGAGTCGTTTGGTTACATGTAGAAATTCGTATTGCCTAAAAAATCGTAAAACACATGATTTTCGAATTCATGTAAATTAGGAAATATTGTTTTGTTGTCAGGTAAGAAATGCAATTCATGTAGACATTCACACTTACCTAAGGAGCCTAGGTAAGTCACTTCCTCCATTATAGAGGAATTGCAATTTATGGGAATTTCAAATTCATGTGAATTGTGTTAACCAAACAAAAGTTCAATTTTGTAATTCACGTGAATTTAAATTCCTATGTTTTTTGGTGGGTAACCAAACAACGCCAATAAGGTTAAATTATACTCTTTTTATTCGTCTTGGTCATTTGTTACTCTATTCTATTTTGGTGTCCCACTCAATTGTCGTCATTTTTATTTTAAAAATAGACTTGATGAGCTTTGATGATTCGCACTTAATTTATTTCAATTCTCACTAGTTTTAAACCCGTGCAAATTGCACGGGTTGTTTTTTAAAATTTTGTATTTTAAAAAATGTAATAAATAATGATCATCTTTAATTAAGATTTTTAAATTGTATTATAAAAAATTATTATGTTTTGATTAGTCATTTGTTGGTATAATTATTATCTACTACAAAGATTATGATTTATGAGTGTAGTTTGGATCATGTACTTATGTACACGAATACTATTATAAGACAGTTTTATAATAAAATTTTGTTAGATCGATTTATATATTTGGGAAGTTATCGAGTCGTTATCACGTAAAACAAATTGTTTTTCTTTTAATACATATAAACATTTCATTCATTTTCCTCTAGACAACTTTAAAAAATAAGGGTTAACCAATTCTTTTTAACAATTATGATTAGTGTCAGTTACTCGATATTCCGTACTACTCTTGTGAATTATAGTTATTCAATTTATCACAAATTCTCATTTGTGACGGACATATCCGTCGCAAGTTTGTGACGGGTTAATTAATACCCAACAAAGGAGATTAGACAAAAGTTGAGTATCTAGGGAGCTGGTAAGATTTTGTTTTGTCTTATTTACTATTATGAGTAATATTTGACCCGTCGTAAGTTTGTGACGGATATACCCGTCAGAAGGGAGACTTGCTGTCAGTTTATATTACTCCATATTATGTTATTGTTTAATTGTCGTCATATAATTGTTGAATATCGTGTTTTTTAAATTAATTTTTTTCGAGACGAAGCTGATGAATTTAATGTACTTTCGATATTATTCATAATGAATTGATGTTTGTAAACTTATAAATTGTTAAAAAAAAATCACAAATTCTCATTTGTGACGATAATATTCATCGCAAACTTGTGACGGGTCAACTAAACTCATTTGGGGAGATAAAGACAAATTATTTGCAATTTTCTATACACTTTCATTTTTGTCTTATCTAATCAAGTGGTATACTTGACCCGCCGTAAGCTTGTGACGGATATACCCGTCACAAGAGAGACCTATTGAAAAAAAAATAAAGCTCAAGTTTATTGTTGCATTAGACGTCACTTTTTGTGACATTGATCAATTGATGATTTAAATTACTATAAATTGTAAATAAATGTAAAATTTCTCCTAAAAAACCATATTGTAATTTTTATTTTTATCAATGAGAATTTCCAATTAATTAATTTCCTTAGCAAGTAGTTGCATGAAATGTGTTTGTCTGAAGATTGTTCCCAAATAAGTACTATGGTTGTTGTTTAATAAATAAAAAGTAAATTATTAACCAAGTGGTGTTAGTCCAGTGGTAACTGAGTTAAACCTTAAAGCTTGCAGAAATGCAGGAGTTGAGAGGTCTCAGGTTCGATTACCAGCTGGGGCGATGACCACTTGGCCACTGCAACTCCCGAAGGGGTGGCTTACATGGTCCATGTGGTGTTGCGGGAATGCATGGGCCATTTATGATGATACTGTTGTGAAATAAAGACGAGAGAGAATTATAGAGAGAAAGTAAGAGAGACAAAAGTATGTTCTCATTCCATTATGAGGGGTATATATACATATACAATGAGGTAGAGTTTCCATAAGATAAAACACTATAAGATATTATAAGATATGGACATCCATATAATATTATACTATAATATTTCATAACACTCCCCCTTGGATGTCCATCACTGAAGAAGGTGCCTCGTTAAAAACCTTCCTAGAAAAACCTCGTGGGAAAACACTAGTGAAGGAAAAGAGTACACTAATCTTCAAACACGCATAGCAAAACTGCCTCATTAAAACCTTTCCATGGAAAACCCAGTGGGACAAAACCATAGTTAAGGAAAAAGAGTACAGCGCGTGTTACTCCCCCTGATGATTACATAACTTGATAAATCTTGAAATGATCCATGCTTTAATATAACTTTTCGATCGTTGAAGTAATACCCAATGTAGTTTATAAACTTGAATCTTCGGTAAATAGAAATCCATGACAGTTTCAATATCACATTTCTTTGAGAAATCACACTTTGGATCTTAATCATTTCATACTAACTCTTGGATCTTCATTTCAATTGATACTTCCACAAAAATGATGTAACTTCTCCACAAACACCACATAACATTATATGTCGAAAATAATTGTCTTCTCATCAATAATAATGACGATCATGACTATAGCGTAATAATGCGCTTATATTGCTACCTCGTTAAAAACCTTGCTAGGAAAAACCCGTGGGTGAAAAACCTAGTCGAAGGGAAAAAGAGTGTAGCCATCGTTCCTTAATTCCTCGTATTAAGGAGAATCAATACGATAATTATTGAATAAATCATCCAATACCATTGAACTATTTTCTTTGCTAAACCATATATGTATTGATTGAGATTCTCATTGTAGCTTTTGACTACAATATTTTCCAACTGTTATGGTACTTCTGGACCATAATAAACTAATTTCAAATGTTTAGCATGAAACTCATTTAAATCATTATCCTTATTGCTCAAACTTCAGTTTGACACAATAATAATTTCCTTGAATTAACTCTACATGAGTTTGAAGTTTTCCATTTTGGAAATAATCACGATAACCTTTCAATCGTGTCGTAGAGGTTTATATATAATCCTGAGTTCCCAAAACTCAATTAATAAAACATCACCATTTGATGATCATTTATATTAAGAGGCTCCTATAAGGAGTTATTCTCATTTGAGTATCTCATAAGATAATATTTCTCCTTTTTAAATATTTATCAAATAATAATAATATAATTAATCACGTGCATGCATATGATATGTAACCAATTCAACATTCTAAAACAAATAATAATGTAAATACTAAAACTAAATGCAATGATGAACTTAATCTTAAAAAGGCACATGATGATGACTCGATAATGCAAACTGTATAGTTTTGTTTACCAACATTCATAACTTAAAATGACTTCCGGTGAATAAATGGACTTCCGGTCCATGAGCTCATTCATAATCATTGATTATGTGTCGACAATAAAATTGGACTTATTTATAAGATCCCCATTATCTAGTCCATTAAATTCCGCGCGCAATTGCATATCGGTTCCTTAACCATATCGATATAATTTCAATATCTACTCGTGATATTGTCAGTACTGAATCAGTGATATCTGAATATATACGGTACCATTTCTTTTTCTATATAGGCCATCTATTATCATTCAGATATCTATGTCACACCCGGGACATCCTAACTTCTTTACTCTGTAAGAGTACCAACTGCTCATGCTTGCCATTTTCTTATTACTTAAAATATGTGAACCGATATGACTTACACACTACCTTTCTTGTGTGTTTGTTGTTCAAATTGGCAAGAATCTAATTTTCGTTACACAACTTACTATGACTAATTTATAGCTCGCTATACCACATATAGGGCTATCTGTCTATAATTAAATCATAGATTTCATTGTATGAACATATCACATTTTTGATAAGATGATCAAACTGGTCTTATTAATACATCTTCATTATCAAATGAATACCATCATTTTTAATTCCATGAACCTCTATGTGATGTATTTCATATTGAAAACAAACCACTGAACATCATGTCCAGTTGGGGATAATATACTTGTTTGTTTTTACCAGCTTTCCCTTATCATTCTCCTCCTAAGGTGGTAAAAACCATAACCACTTTAGACCTTAATTTCTCATTCACCGATCAGAAGGGAGACTTGCTGTCAGTTTATATTACTCCATATTATGTTATTGTTTAATTGTCGTCATATAATTGTTGAATATCGTGTTTTTTAAATTAATTTTTTTCGAGACGAAGCTGATGAATTTAATGTACTTTCGATATTATTCATAATGAATTGATGTTTGTAAACTTATAAATTGTTAAAAAAAAATCACAAATTCTCATTTGTGACGATAATATTCATCGCAAACTTGTGACGGGTCAACTAAACTCATTTGGGGAGATAAAGACAAATTATTTGCAATTTTCTATACACTTTCATTTTTGTCTTATCTAATCAAGTGGTATACTTGACCCGCCGTAAGCTTGTGACGGATATACCCGTCACAAGAGAGACCTATTGAAAAAAAAATAAAGCTCAAGTTTATTGTTGCATTAGACGTCACTTTTTGTGACATTGATCAATTGATGATTTAAATTACTATAAATTGTAAATAAATGTAAAATTTCTCCTAAAAAACCATATTGTAATTTTTATTTTTATCAATGAGAATTTCCAATTAATTAATTTCCTTAGCAAGTAGTTGCATGAAATGTGTTTGTCTGAAGATTGTTCCCAAATAAGTACTATGGTTGTTGTTTAATAAATAAAAAGTAAATTATTAACCAAGTGGTGTTAGTCCAGTGGTAACTGAGTTAAACCTTAAAGCTTGCAGAAATGCAGGAGTTGAGAGGTCTCAGGTTCGATTACCAGCTGGGGCGATGACCACTTGGCCACTGCAACTCCCGAAGGGGGTGGCTTACATGGTCCATGTGGTGTTGCGGGAATGCATGGGCCATTTATGATGATACTTTCTTTTTGAGATTTTAATATTCATTATTGCAATGGATGCTACAATAATTAATAATACTTCATATTTAGTATGAATCCAGTATTTATCATTTATTCATTTTGATGGTATTTTGTTCATGCAACTTTTTTTCCTTTTAAAAATTCTAAATTATTATATTTTATATATAGGATATTTACTATATTAATTGTAATTAATCTTTTTTTCCATATATTTTTACATTTATTTTTGTAATGTTCCTAATTTTTCATTACTTAGTTGTCGATGTATTTATTTTTTAAAAGTTAATTATTTAAAAATATTACATGCATTTATACGTTTGTGATCGTTTTTCGTCAAATATTGTACTTATTTTTTCTCACAATGCTCTTTTTTTCATTTTTCTTATTATATTAATATTACTTTTTTCTTCTGTATTTTTTGTTTTAATTTTGTTTAATCTTGTAACTATAATTTTAACGATTTTTCAGACGATATTAATTATGAATATCTAGAAATTTATATACTTATTTTAACCGTTTTTATTCTAAACATTTGGTAAATGTTTTTGTCTTAATAAATAAGATGTTTCGACTATAATTAATGAATTTCGTTTTAAAACTATTTTCTTTCACTTTCTTTTAATTTATTTATTTTTTATTGTATAAATATAAAATCCTTCACTAAAAAAAACTATAAATAAGTGTTACATTTTTCTTTTTTTAGTTGATTACTGTTAAATAATTTGGCGTATAATTTCATGAATTTAATTTAAATATTGAAGCATATAAAGATGTAATTTTTTGACCTGATTTAAATAAGTTATCAATGTTCATATACAATCAAGCCTTATTCAAAGCAATTTATTTGGCCTGATTTGAAGACGTAATTGAAAGACGTAACTCTCATAAATGGTACGGTGGTTATTGAAAGTAATTAATTCTTAAAACTTAGTGGTCCCTTGAGTTTCCTTCTTTTAAGGGCTGATCGACAACTAAGCAACATGGTTGTTGCTTTTATATATAGGATTTAATAATTCTTTTCCTTGATCTTTATACTAAAACCAAAAAAACGACAATTAATCGATACGAAGAGAGTATGTTTGTACTCATTTTAGGGTAGACCCTTTCAAGTATCAACCGTGATAGTGTTATTGCGTCAAAGATTTGTTAAAATAGAAAATGTATGCAATTGCCTAAAAAAGTCATGTTGTAAATGTCAACATATAAAATGTGCCAAAGTCTTGTCATTTAGTAGGACTTTTGTTGTTGGAGACAATTTCGTCCAATAGTAGCTCATTAATTTCTTAATTTATAAAGATATTATTCGTGAAAACGAAGTCAAATATTAAATCAAGATCATAAATATTATATTACGATATAAATTTTTTCTAATCTTAACAAATTTAGTTTATACCATATGAACTCGTCAAAATATATATAAAAATATAAATTGTGTACGCGAATATTAGTTTTTCGGCTAGATTTATGGAAATAAGAAACGTGCATTCATAGTCAAATCCTCAAACGTCTTATCGAGTTATATTGTTTAGTCTCTTGATTTTATATATAATCCGATAGTTACTTAATATGATAAGATTCATGCATCTATAATCCATATTCCGTAATCGATTATTTGACAAAAGAATTTATTTTCGAAAGTTGACTCTATATATGTTTATCAATTTAAACAAATAATTCAGCATTCAGCATTATTGTTCTATCTACTGTTAAGTTTCTAATCGCAATTAATTAGACTTCTCGCGAGGTGATAACTTGCATTAAAATGCAGCAAGAATCACATTATAAAGTGAGGTGGGACTTGGGAGTGTATCGGGCGATACATGCCTTAGAAAAGGTGCAAGATTACGAAGTTTAAAATAAAAAAGGCGGTTTCAAGACTCGAACTCGAGATAAATATGCATTTTAAAAGTTGCAATAATCACATTGCGGAGTGATGTCAGAGTGCACGGCCAGCACGGGTGACGGGTAGGGTTAAAACATGCATTAAAAAAAGTAGCAAGATTCATGAATACGTTCAATATAAAATAAAATAAAATAAACGCCGTTGCCGGGGATCGAACCCGGGTCACCCGCGTGACAGGCGGGAATACTTACCACTATACTACAACGACCTTGTTGTTCTTTAACACGCTGTTGTACTATATAATCTAACTATGTAAAACACAGAATGAAAAAAGAGTGTGTTGAGGATCGGGAAATTGAACCCGACGTGAATCGAACACGCAACCTTCTGATCTGGAGTCAGACGCGCTACCATTGCGCCACGGATCCTCTTGTTGTTTACTTCCTTTGCTGTTTATTTCTAACATATTTCGTCTTTCGTTTTATTTGCTCACTCATTCTACTCCCTTTATTTCGTGCAATTTTTAGCATTGTTTGAAATATGTAATAGAAATTTTTAATTTATGATAGGAGTAATTAATTAACTATTGCTCGGGATGTAGAGAATAATTATTATGTTAAGCTCAATTCTTTTTACGATCATTAGTGGTGACTGGTGAGAGTGAAACACTGTCATGATGAGGTGGTTTTGTAAGTCCTTTATAAGTTTGAAAGTAATAATTTAAAACTCTGCCTGTTTTAGAATATTTTACTATTTTATTGTGAGGTTAATAAGATTTTCTCTTGTAAGAGATATTTTGATTCAATTCACTTTGTTACGATTCAATTTTATTTTTGAAAGTAATAATTTAAAACTCTACCTATTTTAGAGTACTTTTCGGTTTTATTGTGAGGTTTATATGATCTGCTCTTGTAAGAGTTTTGATTCAATTCACTTTGTTACATTCATTTTTATTCTTTTAATTTAAGCGAAATTTATTTGCAACATTGAATAAGAAAATTATACTTTATTACTGCATACCTTGATTTGATACTGATGTACACTGGAAAAATGAGGGAAATTTTGAATTTTTAATTTTTAGAGTTATTGTGAATAGATGGAAAGAAAAATAAGGTTAAATTTGAACCATACCGTACATTACCACATCATATAATTAAACTTGAATTACTAAAAACGAATACCTCTTACAAATAAAAACAGTTTGTTTCACGTCACAACTTTGTCCTCCCACTTGTAACTTTATTTCAGGTCAAAAGCTCGTGACAGATTTAGCATGTCATAAATAAAAATTTGTGAAATGAAAATAAAGACGGTATTATGAATAGTCGGGCAAAAAATCAGGATCGTTATTCAGAATAGAATGGACTATAAGAAAATACTACTAATTGATTGGTTAGCAATAAATAGTGAATTAATTGGTGATACCAAAATGTAGTGGCCCTTTGTCGTTGGGGTTGGCTTTCATTTGATTCGTTTTCTGTCATGACCTAACAAATTAAAGGACATATAGTTATACAATTACTCACATACACTTATGACTTATCTCTATTAAACATATACAACTATACAAGTGCTAAAAATGGGTCCATTCATTATGAAGAGTTGACTTGTTTAGTGTAAACTTTGGTCCATAAATTGGTGGTGCTTGCTTCTCTAATCTTTATTCTAACATTGTTCTTCTAATGATTGATGATAATGATGATGAGCTAATAGCTTGTGAAATATAAGTCAATTGTGTAATAATGTTAAATAATATAGAGAGGAATATGAGATTGTATTATTGATTTTTGGTTCACCTACAAACATATGTGACGATGTATTTATAATACATCGCCAAACCCTAGATAAACCCTAATGGAGATGGGCTAGGCCCAATATCCTAATACCCTCCCGTAATCGTAAAGGTAGTACATTGTACGAACTTTACGATTGGAGAAAAAATACAAAAGAAAAAAACATAATCAATATAAAAAAACGTCTTCGTCTCTTCATCTTGATCTTTCGTCAAGACATTTATCATCAATCTTCTTCCTTTTCACAAGTTGGTGGTTGGTAAGGTGCGTATAGGACTCGCCAGACAAATTTTGGTGCGTATAGGACTCGCCAGACAAATTTTGGTGCGTAACTCGCCAATTTTTTCATTGCGTAACTCGCCAGTTTTTTTCAAGTGCGTAACTCGCCAGTTTTTTCAATGCGTAACTCGCCAGTTTTTTTTTTTTTTTTTTTCAATGCGTAACTCGCCAGTGTTTTTTTATAATACCACCTTGATTAAAGAAATACGATTTCTTAGATCTGTCATTGAATTGAAGAATAGATGAGAAAACTTTTTTTTTTTTAATAAAATAAAATAAATATCATCCTAAAATCCAGCCGGAGGGCACCATAGTTAATTAGTCCCTCCGGCAGGGCAGCGAAATATTGTTTTTAGGCCTCAAGAGCGTGAGGCTCTGATACCATGTTAAATAATATAGAGAGGAATATGAGATTGTATTATTGATTTTTGGTTCACCTACAAACATATGTGACGATGTATTTATAATACATCGCCAAACCCTAGATAAACCCTAATGGAGATGGGCTAGGCCCAATATCCTAATAAATAATAAAGATATTTTACACTTTTAGTCAGAATCGTTTAATGGGTGTAAGTGATTCTCTTATTGTAAAACAATAAGAGACGTGCTTTTTCACATACGGATTTTACTTTTTCACATACAAATTTTACTACACTACCCTTGTCATTTTTTTTATCATTCCTCAATTAATTTTATTTTTCTCTCTACATTCATCCCCTTAACAACTACAACTACTCCGTCAACGTCACTCCGTCGTCAACTCCGTTCACCGCTGACCGCCGCCCCTCCCTGCGCCGATGACCAACCGCCCCCTCCCCCACCCCGCTGTGCACTCCCCCCTGGCGCACACTCCCCCTGCCGCACCTCCCCCTGCCCCTCCGTCTGCCGCCCCCCTCCCACTACGTCGCCCCTCCGTCTGTCGCGCCCCTCCGTCTGCGCCGCGCCCCTCCCCCTGCGCCGCACTCCGTCAACCCTTCCCCACATCTCCACGATCTGCTATTTCATTTGTTACTGTTTTTTCAATTGTTACAGTAATTTGGTTGATTTATAAATTATAATATACCCTCCTTGGGTTTAGAAAAAATCAAAAATCATAAAATATAAACAAAAGGACCTTTACTAGATCAGATGAGTTATAGAAATCATACGATACATGAATAAAATACTGCTGTTTAAGCTGCTCCACCACTCAATAGTTGCGTAGTTGTTTCACTATCTCGTTTTCGGGTAGTTTCAGATGGAAAGGTAGAGATGAAGGCCTGAAGGTGAAGGGAGGAAATGTATTTGCGATCAAATAAAATCAAACACTGGACAGACTTTGTTACATATGAACATTGAAAAAGGTTTTAATATCCTGGTTTCTTTCTACCTAACAATCTCTAGTCATAGTTGCACTCGATTGTTCGAGAATATAAAACTACATAACCCGAACAGTGAAAATTTGTGAACCTGAACAAAACGAAAGACTTCAACACTTCAGATCAAATACTAAACGTGACGAAATAATCTGAACAAAACCTAAAACAAGAAATTGAAATTGACGACGACGCTCAATTGATTTAATAAACAATATTAAATCAATACTTGAAAAATTGTAATTCATTGTTAATTTTTGAGAGTAATTGATTAAATTGTAAAGAAAAATCTCATATATATGAATTGTTTTTGTTTAGGTTTAGGAAGGATTTGTTTAGGTTTAGGAAGAAGAGTTTTGGTTTAGGAAGAAGGGTTCAGATTTAGGAAAAAGGATAGGAGATGGAAACTTTATGAAAAAGTGTATGTGAAAAAGTAAAGTCCGTATGTGAAAAAGTAACTCCGAACAATGAGGCTCATGAATATAAAGAAAATCGTATTATATATTTCAGTTATCTTCATTTGGTATACGCCGTGTATCCTTTATACTTTTTGGGATATTCTACAGTGCACCCTCGAGTTTTTCAATTTTTTATGTTGTACCCCTACATTTTTTAAATTTTATGTTATACACTTAAACTCTATACATTAGTTTATACAATGACCTTATTTATTGGTTTTGCTTAGCTTAATTTTTTTAATTTATCTATTAAATCGTCTATTTAACATTTCAATTGCTTGACAACCTGCTCATTTACTTATTAGTTCGCTGAATTACCATTAACCAACCAAATAGTATAAAAATCTCACTCAATTTCATCAAATTGTTGTTATTATTTCATGCTTCATAACATTTTTAACCGAAGTTTATGCTTGTTTAAAGTTATTTATGATACTTACTATATAGAATGATGATATCACATTAATGAGTCAAAATAAAGGTCAAATTACGACTTTTTTTGTAGTAATAAAGTCAATGGAGATTTGAAGGAGATTATTATAAAAAAATAAATAAAAAATTTAAGTGTATATCATAGAAATTATAAAATGTAGAGGATATAATATAAAAAACCTAAAAACACGAGAATACATCGTAAAATATCCCATATTTTTTTTGTACACTCAAAGCGCTCCATGCCACGCTAACACTACTTTCTTGTCTCTTTTGATTTCTATTAAAATCACATTTGACAGCTATCTTTGTTTTAGGTTAAGTGTATTAGATGGTGAATGGTTTATGACAAACTGTTAAAAATAAGGATGGACGATTCAGAAAGATAGAGACGAAGTGTTGGAGTTAGACTACACATGTAATAGAAGTATCTAAGTCATTAGACCATCCCCAAGCAGTGGTCGCGATAATTAGGTCGCGACCCGGTTTTATCCTTAATCCCACTTTATTTATGTCGACCTACTTTCACCCTCCCAAGCAGAAGGTCACGACCTAGGTCATTAACCCAATCATTTTTCACCTTAATCATCCTACCTTCAATACACATTTATTCTTTTTTTATTCAACAACCAATAATATGTGTACACCTAGGTGGTCACAAATATGGTCATGCATGATCAACAAAGGTCACAAATTGACCTTGGTTGAGCATATGGTCACCAATTAGCAAAGTGGTCACAAATTAATTATGTAGATTAATTCACTAACCATGACCAAACAAGGTCATGACCATCCTCATGACCTTGCTTGGGGATGGTCTTACTCAATAGTCGTTCGACTCTTAGGTTGCGATCTATTAGTTTGATATGAGGATGTGTAATAATTACTTAAGTAAATAATAAATATATTAATATATTAATATATAAGAATGTCCTATGTGGACTTCAAAATAACTGTTAAGGTATGATTTTCGAAAAATAATGAGATAATGGACGAGGTGACATTAAATCTACACAATACAATGTGTGCTCAACTAATTAGAGTTGGCCACTTGCATGGGACAACCGGCCTACCTCCCCCTTAGAGTCATCGAAAAAAAGACTCGATTGACTCACTTGAGAGTTGAGACTCAGTGAAATCAACTCAACTTTTGGGGCGATTTAGAGCCAAACATCCCTGGCCAACCTAGAGCTTGACCCGTTAATAAAAAACAATAATTGGACAAATATGACTTGATATGCTCAAGGGCCGGCTTAGGTCGATCGTTCGTGAACTAGGCCCAATTTCCCCACTCCCAACAGTTGGTTGAGGATCAGCCATGCTGAGCGTGACACGAACCGGCCTTAAACCCACACGTGTCAACTCGAACTCAAATAAGTTACATGTCTAATAAATGAAACAAAACATCAATTTAGTTATCTTAAATTAAATAAATTAGAGTTATTCATAAGGTTAACGATTTTCGATTTGACCGACCTAATACCCAAAATCGACCCAACAATGTCAAAATCATCATTACCCAAAATTGGTTGTCAACCCTTGATGACTAATCATCTTTCATATTCTTTAATAGTTACAATCCAACCTACCAAAGTTACTAAGGTGGGTTTAGTTACCAAATATCTCTTATCAATTATCATATCATTATGACATCATTAGTAACTTAACTTAGCTTATGTGTCCTATTTAATCAATAAAATATAAACACATGGACATAAGTGTTTACAACAAAAATACAAATATAACCCAGTTGAGCTCATATGTTCCACTTTTACGTGTCATTTTACGTCTCACCGTCCTAAAATCTTAACACATCACCCTTTAGATAACATAAATGATAATAAATACTCGTATATGAAAATGTTTATCGGTCAATAAGAGAAGTAATGAGATACAAGATGAGACACGAGATGAGACGGAACTGAATATAACAACCACATAACAACCAAAGAATAAAGATTATTTAGAAGAAGAAGATTACAAGAAAGTGTGTGAAAGCAAAGTCAAGAACTTCTCTTAAACTTCTCAACTTCCTCTAATATAAATTCTTACAAAAAATATAAATAAAAATAGAGATTATATATAGAGAAATTACAGAGTAATTTGTTATTAATTTATTAATTACCCTGCTTTTTTCCTATTAATATCTCCCTATCTTAGGTTAATTTCGCGTGTTCTTTTGTGTATACCATTCAGTTTAGTCTGAATTCACGCGTAAAGTTAAAACTTTTCCTCATAAGTTTTAACACCGCTGCATACACGGGTTTTGATTTTGTGGGAATTTGAATAGTTTTGTGAAGTTTGTAGTAGTATCATGAACCAGAAATCTGCCATTAGTAAAGAGCTTAACGCTAAGCACGTAAAGGTTAGTTCTTTTACCCTTTCTGATGATAAATTTTCGAGTATTTGAATTGCTACCCGCCTATTGTAGATGATAACAATTTACGTTGTTTATTTCAACGTATTGAAGTTGTTCGGATGAACACGTAAAATGGAAATTCCAATTACGTAGGGACTAGTTTAAGTAACTTCCTCTCGTTTGATCGAGTTGAATTCTCCTATGGCTCTAAGCCTTGTTATTCATGTCGGCCAAACAAAATACTCCCTTTGTCCCGTTCATGTAATTTCTTTATTTAATTTTTTTTTTGACCGGTAGGTAAATAAATTATTGAGACGAGTTGTGCTTATTAAGTAAGCAATCAAAAGATGACTAAAAGAGATCAAGATTAGTTAGCATATTTATTCATGATTTTGAAGTTGGAATAAGACTAATTCAAAGAAAAGTGGAATTAGTCAAAATGGTCAAACAAATATTTTGATGGAAATTAGTCAAATATCGTCATTAAATTGGTGAAGTTATGACAGACGGGATTCATGAATCATAATTTGAGTTCAGTCCCGCTAACATTCTATTTCCCTTCAAAGTCATGAATCATAATTTGAGTTCAGTCCCGCTAGCATTCTATTTCCCTTCAAAGAAAAGTGGAATTAGTCAAAATGGTCAAACAAATATTCGGAGAGAAATTACTCTAATAGTGTCATAAAGCTAGTAAAGTCATGACAGACGGGATTCATGAATCATAATGTGAGTTCAATCATGCTAGCATTCTATTTCCCTTCAAAGAAAACTTGGAATTAGTCAAAATGGTCAAACAAATATTCGGAGGGAAATTACTCTAATATTGTTATTAAGCTGGTGAAGTTACGACTTACGACAAACAGTATTCGATCATGAATCATGACTTGAGTTCAAATCCCGTTAGCATCGCTTTACACCAAATGTCGATGTTCTAATATTTCACATATGTTCAGATACTGGAAGGGCTACTTAAGTTGCAGGAAAATAGAGAATGTGCTGACTGCAAAAACATGTATGTTGTCTGTCATGTTGCTGCACTTTTTTTAATTACAGTATAGTTCTTTTTTTTTTGTTCTTTTTTTTTTTGATGACGAGGGAGTTGAATCCCCTCGTGCCCCCCATGCATTCCCGCACCAACACATCGACCATGTAAGCCACCCGTTGGGGGATGCAGTGGCCAAGTGGTCCTCGCCCCAGCTGGTAGCCGAACCTGAGACCTCTCAACTCCCGCATTTCTGCAAGTTTCAAGGTTTACAGTTACCACTGGACTAATACCACTTGGTTCTGGTTTACAGTATAGTTCTTTGTCTGCCTGTTTTCCTTGAATTTCATTGTAATAAGAGTATGTGGTACTTAGATTGAATGTGTTCCTTGCAGAGCTCCAAGATGGGCTAGCATAAATCTCGGTATATTTATCTGTCTGCAATGCTCAGGAATTCATCGAAGTCTTGGAGTACACATATCGAAGGTGTGTGTTTTTTAGAATGCTTCGTCTGAGGGATCGTAAGTGCTTGTTTGGTTGCACACGGAAAAGTAAAATTTCGCGTGCATTTGTTTGAAATGATAATACATGGGTGATGGGTCTTTCACTAATGCATTAGTGTCTCTGCAGGTGAGATCTGCAACTTTAGATACATGGTTACCGGAGCAAGTTGCCTACATGCAGCGTAAGTGTAATCTATGTTACTCGGACTTTGTTAAAGTATTCATCACGGGTGCATGTCTAAGTATCAGAACTTCGCTATTTTGTTGGAAAACTGCATATTACTAGCTTACAATGCACTGTCCTAAGGCCGTAACTCGTACCCATGTGAGTCAGAGTTAAAAACGGACTGCAATGCTTTTCTATCAGTGTGACAGTATATCTTTCCAGCATCGGAAATTGGAATGTTGAGTTCTTATGCTTTAGTTTTTCTCGCGTACAGGCATAGGAAACGAGAAATCAAACGCCTACTGGGAAGCAGAATTGCCTCTGCACTACGACAGAAGTCGATTTGAGAACTTCATACGTGAAAAGTAAGGCCTCATAGGAAAACTGATTCACATACACAGACTTTTTCCGTGTTTTCATCTTTAACCAATCAAATGAAATTCATGTTTAGGTATGTTGATAGACGTTGGGTTCCGAGAGATGGAAAAGTGAAGTCGTCACCAAGTTCTGAAGATGGATTGGCTTCTTCCCTCTCGTCCACGTCTGGGAGCAGTTGTAGCATTACTGACTTTCTTGCTAATCAAAAAATTGTAATAGAACGTCCTCGGGTTGACAAAGAAGCATGCTCAGGAAAAGAACTGACTTCTGTCGCTCAAACATCGAGTAGTAGTAGCAGCGTTACAGGCTTGGCTACTAGTCCTGGTAATCCTGAGATGCATAAAAATGGTTCCGAGGATCAAACTACGCAGGTTGCAAGAAAGGACTCACAGATGACTGAACAATCAGTTTTGAAAAATCAGTCAGTTGCTGCTGCTAGTACTACTGCTACTGCTACTGCTGGTCCGGTTGTGCAACCCTCGAAAGTTGATTATGCTACTGAGCTTTTCAGGATGCTTTGTGTGGATGATTCTGCAGAAAGTGACTCGAGTCCTGCCTCTAGTACGAGTGGATGGGTTGATTTTGACAGTACGCTCCAGTTTTCCTCCTGCAATTCCGATTTTTTTTTTTTTTTGTTTTTTTTTGTTTTTGGTGACGAGGGGTTGAATCCCCACGGGCTCATGCATTCCCGCATCACCACATGGACCATGTAAGCCACCCTTTGGGGGCTGCAGTGGCCAAGTGGTCATCGACCCAACTGGTAATCGTACCTGAGACCTCTCTAACTCCTGCATTTCTGCAAGCTTTAAGGTTCTACTCAGTTACCACTGGACTAACACCACTTGGTTTGCAATTCCGATGTTAGTTGGCTTTACATTGCATATTAATGAATACCATTTTAATCCAAGTTACTTCTACATACAGCTGATGAAGAAGAAACAATACAAGAAAACAACGCGCAAAGATCTTCAGACAGAAAGGTACATCCTGAGCCCAAAATCGGAGAAGTCAGAACATTCATGGTGCCGGAGACCAAAGAATCTCCTCGCGAACATCAGGAAGATGCAACAAGCCATAACCAGGGCCCTGTACAAGAGGTACATTCCTATAAACAATTCTGAATACGTTTTTTTTTTGTTTTTTTTTTTGGTGACGAGGGGCTTAATCCCCCGGGCCCATGCATTCCCGTACCACCACATGTACCATGTAAGCCACCCCTTCGGGAGCTGCAGTGGTCAAGTGGTCATCGCCCCAGCTGGTAATCGAACCTGGGACCTCTCAACTTCTGCATTTCTGCAAGCTTTAAGGTTTAACTCAGTTACCACTGGACTAACACCACTTGGTTATTCTGAATACGTTTACCGTCTGCCATTAGTAATCAGAAACTATTCTTTGGCAGCCTAATACGGCATCTGGAATATCATACCATGGATCTACAGCTTCGCTTCACGGTATCCATCCACAGCCTGTTACGACTTCCCAAGCGCCATATCCAAATGGACGTATCTGTACTATCAGCCAGTCACCAGGAACCCATTTGCAGGTACACATTCTGACTACAGTTATTCCTTATCAGTATGTTTCTCTGATTGTCTGATCACTTTTCTGAACTTCTACAGATGTTAAACATTCCACCAGCAAAATTTACCGGAAATCCTGCTCCACGCGCCACATCCAGGTAAAGCGCTTTTTTACCATTGAAGATGTTAAGCTAGCTTATCTGGTAAAGTCGTTGAGACAAATTACTATTGACTTCATGCAGCTTGTACAAGTCTGCAGTACAGCTCAATGGTTTATCGACAGCTCCTGCAAAGACGCCTCCTGCAGCGCTACCAGTATCAGGGTACGACTATGATTTCTCGTTCCTGACGCAAGGCATGTTTACAAAGTGATAGTGAGAATTCTAAGAATTATGTACAGGAGCAATTGCTTGTATTCTGCTACATTCATGTACACCCTGATTGATGCTTTGGCTCAATTCTTTGTACAGATTTATCCCACATTAACCTGATTTCCGACTTTTCAATCATTCTTTGCACAGTTAAGCTAAATTCAACCCCTAAACAGGATGATAAGTTTATGTCCACAGTCCACACTGTACTGATTATGTCGAGGACTCGAGTTTGTTCCATGTGGGACACTCACATGTAGGAATTATCGGGTTTCTTGGTCTAAGTAGTGAGAATTGGCAAGTTGAGATACGAGAGAACTCGTAGTAAATCATTAACATCAACCGTGTCACGGTCATCGCTCAATAAAGGACTAGTATAAGCCTTTAGAGAATTAGCTTACGAACTTTTGCACGAGACATTGAGACATTACTACAATAAAACCGAATTACTCTTAGGGGTTAATTGATAGAATTTGTTATTTTAATAACTTATTGTATCATGTTTTATTAGTGTGATTAAGTGAATAGATTAAAAAGAAATAAAAGGAGAAAGTCGGGTTAAAGAAGGGTTAGAAATTTCATCACTTATGTAGCAGGTAATATGTCATATATTATAATTAACATCCAGGACAGCCCCAATCCACAAAGCCACCAACGGCTGGCCCAATCAACAAGAAGACCGTTGGTCTCAATCCTCTCAATAGAAGGAAACAATCATGCGCATATATTGTATAGTATATCTTTTATATGTATTTCCTAAAAGTACAGTAGGATTCCTATTGTATATATACTCTCTTGTATCTATCATAAGAAGTAAGAATAATACAGATTGATAATATTCCACAATATCAACGTCTAATAATAATAAAAGCGAATGAGAGCATTAGTTGATTATATTGTTAGTTAAAATATAGTTTGAACTATTTTAAGTAAGACACTCATAGTTCAAAGTATTCTTATCAATTAATCCTTATTTATATTACTTTCAGACAAGAAAGATTAAATATTAGCTATTTCCTAAACCATAATTAGTTATAACACTACTCGATCACTATAAAACTTAAGACCCTTCATCAATTTAGGGGGCGTTTGGTTCGAGTGAGAGAACTGGAATGAATTGGAATGTCATACCATTATGCAATGGATTCTAAATCTCATACTTGGCTTATATTGTTTGATTATGGAATGGAGTTGGAATCTTGGGGTAAGGGTTGGGCATGAGATTAGAGGGATTGGAATGGATTTAGAATCCATCCGGATTCTAACTCCATTCCAAAATAGCTCAACCAACCACTATAATCGATTAAAGTCATTCCATTCCATTCCAACTCCCCCAACCAAACACCCCTTTAACTTAATCATGCTTCTAAAATTTCTATTATTCGAAAAAAAATGTTACTAACTTAAATAAAAAGATAAAGTATTTCTTTTTACTTTGAACAAACCAAAGCCAGAAGACTCACAAGTCACAACCTTTTGATAAGAGTGGTTATAATAGGTCAAACATTTGATCTATCATCAACAATATCTTTATTTTTGAATGACGCTGACCTGACTTGAATGACTCAATTTGCATGACCTAACTTGTCCCTGAGCAGAGGACCAAAATTTCACTCGCAGCCCCATTCTTATCCATTCTCAATATTGATACTGCATTTTGACCATTATATCTATACAGGTTGATTAAGACACTCAAATTAAAAATAACCTCACTCCGCCCAATTGAACCTAAAATCTCCCAAACTCGAACTAACCTCATTGGATTGACCTAACTCTCACCAAATTCAATTGACCCGATTACGAAGTCTAGCCATTATAGCCATAAACTTTTTCTACATTAAATCAAATGATGACAATACTTATCATCTACAATTTCCTTATCTTAACCACTATGTTATAGCAAGACCTAGCAAAATTCATCTGACTTTTACTTGACATTATCTAAAACCAACTGTCCAAATTCAAATCGTAACTTATTTAACCTGATTAGTCAATCCTATCTCATTCAAACTATCATATGCAGTTTCCTTGTCTCAATTACTATGTTATAACAAGACCTAGCAATACTCATCTGTGTCCTATCTGAAAACCGATCGTCCAAATTTAAATTGTTACATAAACTAATCGACCAGACCAACTAAACCTATCTCATTTCACCCAAACGTTTATTGTTGCATTTTGACAATCATAGCAACATACTCAATTACTCAATAACTTTTATTATTTCTTTATTCTTCAGACTCACCTCAAATTATATACATTATCCCTCAGACTCTACTTTTCCACAACACCTTAACACATGACAGTAATTTATTAGTTGTTATTGTAAAATGGTAGGGTTAAGACTCTACAAAAGTCTTAAGCGGAGCCTTGGAATTTCAGGACTTAACTTAAGATTTTGTTAAGACTTGGGTAAATTATTGGTAGTCTTGACTCTTGAGTGAATCTTATCTTAAGATTTACCAAAGTCTTGTATCAAAACTACTAATAATCTTACCCTAACCCAACTCCGTTGAAGTCCACAAATCTCGCAAACACAACTTCAACATCAATGAACCAAACCAACCTAATCCGCACAAAATCCAATTGACCCGCTTACCAACTCCGGCCATAGATTCATAACTCCCATAACCTTTTCCACATCAAATCAATTTATGACTATACCATACTCCATACCTATGACTATGATTTATTAGTAACTCTCTCTTACGATAGATATACCGTTACAAATTTGCAACAGTTAAAAATCACCCACGTAAATAGATATAAGAATGCACAAGTAATAACAAATAATTATTTCTTTCCCATCAAACGAGTTTTATTGAACCAGTCGCAAACTTGTGACTTTCAATTTAGATGATGTAAACTCTAAAAAAAAAATAAAGAAAATGAGAGTTTTCTAAACAACCAAAGAACACGCAATCTCTCTGTCAACAAGTGTACATCTTCTTCCTATCTTGAGTCAGTCTCTCTCTTCTTTTTTCACCTGCTGCTTAACTTAACCCTAAATAAATTTCCCTCTTTCCAATACAATACCGCGTTTCCTTCATTTCTATATGTAATGTAAGTCTTTTTCACCTTCTTTCTTTCTCTATTCACACTTCTCTCCCTTTCAATTTCATTGCTGTCATCTTAATTTTTTCAATTAATCTGTATTATTTAGTATGAGCTGGATCCTAATTTTGTGCTTTTATGACCTAATTTTAGGTTTTTGTGTCTTGGGGTTTGATTTTTAGTTTGTATATTAACCTGGGTTTCCTTCAATTTTTTCTGGGTTCTTATTTTCCCCAAATATGTTACTAGAATCCAACTTTTTAGGTTTTAGATTTCTTGGGTTTGATCTACATTTTATATATTATCATGGGTTTCCTTCAATTTTTTCTGGGTTCTTTTAATTTTCCCCCAAAAAATAAAAAAATCTCACCTTTTTAGGTTTTCTTTAATTTTTTCTGGGTTCTTCTAATTTTCCCCCAAAAATTACAAGGATCCTCTTTTTTAGGGTTTCCTTTTGTTGGATTTGATCTACATTTCATATATTATCATGGGTTTCCTTCAATTTTTTGTGGGTTCTTCTAATTTCCCTCAAATAATTACAGGAACTCACCTTTTTAGGGTTTAGGTTTGTCGGGTTTGATCAA
Organism: Silene conica; assembly: GCA_029255685.2. NCBI lineage: Eukaryota > Viridiplantae > Streptophyta > Magnoliopsida > Caryophyllales > Caryophyllaceae > Silene > Silene conica. The sequence continues at coordinate 86,348,939 of CM055314.2, forward strand.
CATTTCATTTATTGACATGGGTTTCCTTCCATTTTTTGTGGGTTCTTCTAAATTTTCCAAAAAAAATTACAAGAGTCCACCTTTATTGTGTTTATTGTCTATGTATGGGTGAATTTGTGTAAAACGGGTTTTTTGAATCCGCTTTTTAAGAGTTTGTGGTGTCTGAAACCAATATGGTGATCCGTTTTACATTATACGGAGTAGTAGTGAAAGTCTCCTTACAAGAGACTAATTGATTATGCAATTGCATTAATTTTTATTTATTGTTCGTGGATTGTGGATAAAATGTTGTTCTGACTATTTAATTTTGAATGTTGTGTTTGATTTGTTTTGCTCAGCTGCGCGTGTCCTATTCCTTCTCCAATTTGTAATCTCAATCATTTAGATTCAGAAACCCTAACCCTAAAAAAAACCCTAAGTTTTGTGTGGTAAGATTTTTAGAGAGTGAACTTTAAACCATCTATATACATATATAAGCAGAAGATGGAAGTGAAATTGTGGAATGACAAGCGTGAACGAGAAATGTATGAGAATTTTGCAGAGTTATATGCCATAATCAAGGCAACTGAGAAGCTAGAAAAGGCTTACATTAGGGATGTCATAAGCCCATCAGATTACGAAACCGAATGCCATAAATTGATTGCCCATTTCAAAACCCTGTCCTCTTCGTTGAAAGACTCCGTCCCTAGCATTGAAAGATTTATCGATATATACAAGATGGACTGCCCTTCTGCCCTGAATAGGTTGGTCACCTCTGGGGTGCCTGCCACTGTCGAACACCGTGCAGCTGCCTCAGCTACAGCCGGTACATCGGCAGCTGTTGTGGCCGAGTGTGTTCAGAACTTCATTACAGCCATGGACTCCCTTAAACTGAACATGGTGGCTGTTGATCAGGTCTTTCCCTTATTGTCGGACCTCTCTGGATCATTGAATAAGCTTAGCATTTTGCCACCGGATTTCGAAGGGAAGACCAGGATGAAAGAGTGGCTTGGCCGGTTATCAAAGATGGGAGCTTCCGATGAATTGACTGAGCAGCAATCAAGACAACTTCACTTTGATTTGGAGTCTTCATACAACTCTTTCATGGCAGCCTTGCCACATGCTGGAAATTGATTCTTATATGGGTAAGCTTGTGGTCCCATGCTGAAGCTTCATTCATTTATTTCAGCTTGTATATACTTCGTAACTATCCAAATATACATTGTTCATCGTCTTTGTTGTTCTCCGTAGTAAGTAAACTATGCATGTTTTGGCTGCCTTTGACTGAAAATCCCTTTTTGTACCTGTAATTCACACGTTGAATACAGTTCCTTGCTGGTTATGGCCATTCCATTGTTGAGCAGCTCAAGATTTGATTATATTATATCGAACTTGTTTCTGGTTTCAACTTTGTCGTCCATAAAAACAGAAAAACCTCAATGCTGCTATACGAGTTGCTCTTCATGCCGTCCTTAGATCGTCTCTTTTCCGATGTATCCTACATCTCAGTTTGATTCAGTGCATATTTGTGATTGCTTCTGAAGTTTTGTTTATCTGTCTTGATAACTTCGTATTGCATCAAATGCAAGTCGATACCCTTTTTAGCACCCTGCAGCTTCTGGAGTCGTCAATTGCAGCTCACTTCCTGAGAAGCAGCAAAAACAGGCAGAATTACATTATTCAACTAATATCTCCTTTTTACCGCGTTTGAACTATTTATGTCGTCTGGTTCCGTTGGTGGCAGCAATTTTCGCACCAAGGATAGTTCAGGATACCCTCCACCAGCAAGTTTAACAGCAACTTTACCGGTGCTTTGGCCAAATATGCCTTAATAATCTTTACATTACCAGCAGATGTTTTGAAAACGAATTCCACGAGTTTCGTTCCTATTTTAATCGGTTGATTAACGAACGGAAATCTCGTGTTGAACAGATTACTGAGATAAAGAAAAGCTAAAGCAGTCTAAAATAGGTGATACTAACTGAACAAATGATCTCTACTAAACAATTGGCCATTTGAAACCGATGAACAAATAAAAAACTCGTTAACATCGTTTAAATGTAAACTAAAAATCGAAAAAAACGGTTACAAAACCGCATTACACGCTTTTACGTAAAGTGGTCTTAAACGAGAATTTATAACAAATAAATTTCCGAGCTTACATGACCCTTTGTGGCTTATAAAAATTAGTTATTCTCCCGATCATTTGATTACTATTCCTCCTATTCTATATATTGTTCCCATTTGGATTGGACACAAGAATTAAGCTATTTTATATATTGTTCCCATTTGGATTGAACACAAGAATTAAGGTAGAGAAGAATAAGTGTAAAAATTTGGGTGGAGTTTGGCGATAAAAGGGAGGAATGAGTAATTAGGAACAATAGGTCTCTCTTTCCGTCACAAGCTTGCAACGGGTATATCCGTCACAAGCTTGCAACGAGTCAAGTATACCCAATTGATTAGATAAGAAAAGGATGAAAGTGCATAAGGAATAACAAATGATTTGGTTTTATCCTTTAAACTAGATTTCATGCCCGGGCGTTGATCTTCTAAAAGGTATAATAGGCATATATAAGAATAATTCAAGTACTTTTATGGCTAATGAAACATCACATGTATCATCCTCAATGGGACAACATGGAACGTTGAAAGTGCATGAAATTTCAGTGGAAACAGAAACTTGTACCTTCGATTCAATGGTATTGGAAAGACACTTACATATTACGCATCATTGTCGTCAAAAAATTTTTTTAACACATATATTTTTATAATAGCTTGTATAATGAAATTTTTATCCAATATTTCTAATATTTCAAGATAGTCGAAGCTCATATTCTTTTAACATTAACTCGTATTTGTTTTTACATTCGATCGTATTTTTTTTTTTACTTTAACTCATATTCTTATCTTAATAGCTCATATTCGTAACTTATTAGCTCGTATACTTTCTACGTTAGCTCGTATTCTTATCTTAATAGCTCGTATTGTTATCTTATTAGCCCGTATTCTTCTTACATTAACTCGTATTCTTTTTATATTAGCCCGTTTCTTATATGCTCATATTTTTAAGTTCGTGATCCTCTTATATAATCGTATGTTTTTTTTACATTAGCTCGTATTCTTATCTTAACAGCTCGTATTTTTCTTATATTAGCTCGTATTCTAAGCTTAATAGCTCTATTAGCTCGCATTTTTACGTTAATAGCTCGCGTTCTTATGTGCTCGTATTTTTGAGTTCCTGATTCTCTTAAATTCTTATTTTTTTACATTAGCTCGTATTTCTTATATATTCGCATTTTGTAGCTCGTATTCTTTTAATTATACCTCGTAATCTTAACTGTTTATTATATCATGAAATTTGACGTCTTGCAAATCTAGTTCTATTTTTTTAGCTCGAGAAGTGTTTCAATTAGCTCGTATTTTAGTATTTTGTTTACATTAGCTCGTATTCTCATCTTAATAGGCCGTATTCTTATTATGTGCTCGTATATTTAAGTTCGTGATCCTTTTAATCTCGTATTCTTATTCATTTGTGCTCATATTTTGAAGCTCGTCTTATCTTAATAGCTCGTATTGTTTTTTCATTACCCCGTATTCACTTGTGCTCGTATTTTAAAGGTCGTCTTATCTTATTAGCTCGTATTGTTTTTACATTTATTCTTAGCTTAATAGCTCGTATTCTTTTTATATTAGCTCGTATTGTTAGGTTAATAGCTAGCATTCTTCCGTGCTTGTAATTTTTAGTTTGTGATTCTCTTAAACTCTTATTTTTTAAAAAAATTAGCTCATATTCTTATATGTTCGTATTCTGTAGCTCGTATTTTTTTAATTATACCTCGTAAACTTAAGTGCTTAATATATTCATCAATACATCTATTTATGTTTTTAATTAAACTAGTTGTTGTATGGCGCGCTTCGCGCGCCATACCCCAAGATAGTGTGACTCATCTATTATAATTAGTATCGTTTTATGTATGTTGTATTGTTGTTTGTTGTACCGTCAAGGTTGGTTATTATCTTCGTTGTTTTGGTGACATATAGCGACGCCCGTAATCATTATTGTTCCATAGAAGGTGTCGTTCTGTAACCACATTACACAATTTTCTTTGTTTGAAGGTCGAATGAGTTCTCTTTCTAGCTTCTCCCTTTCCTTAGCGCCTTCTCCTTGGAGTTGGATTCTCCTCTTACCACGTCTTATACGTCCCTTCCTGCCTCTACTTCCATTTCCCTTTCTTTCTAGCCTCCCTTACTTTCTCCTTATCTTTCATTTCCCTTCTTTTTCAACTTAGCTTCCTTCGCAATATTTCATGTCGAAGAAAACAGTAATTATGCATTTATAATCTAGACTTTTACCGAGTCGAAACCACCCTCGTCTTTCTCCTTCTCATTCCCGTCACCCTTCAAAATTTCAATAGGTCAAAAAGCAATAAGATTGTGCAATAAACCTTTTTATTTATTTTTTAAAAAAAAATACTTAAATCTTACAAAACTTTCCAGAAAGTTATGAATAACGTACTTACTTTTGAATTATGTTGAAATTAATGGGTTTTTGAACTATCATCGTACTTCAATTACTTTTTCTCTTAGTTAGTCCATTGTTCTCGCTCCCGTCATCTCCGTATCTCCTTGCATTTCCTATACAATCTCCTCCTCTTTCCCATTTTCTTTTGCCTCATCCTCACCCCCATCCTTCTCCCTTCTATTCAACACTCTTCGCCACCCTCAATCTGAACCATACTAAGCACACACGATTTCATATCATTTATCCCACCAATGACCTTATGTCTAAAATAAAGCATATGTGATCTCTCATCCCCTGTCTCCCCGTCATTTTGAACAAAACCTAGCAAACCATATCGATTTCTCCCTTCATTGTCTCTCATTTTTCTTCATGTCTCCTTCGCTAATTCACTTTCACTTGAGCCTCTCCCCCCCGCTTCTAGTTCTCTTCTTTTCCTCTTTTCTCTTTCCCATTTCATTCATTTCCTCCTTACTTAGAATCATGCGGAAATCAACGGGATTTTCTTTGTCCTTTCCTTTCCCTTGCAACTCCTCATTCGACCCAACCATTTTCCCCTTAGACAAGTTTATCGCACACCCACAACGTTATATGTCATCCATTGCTCCTCAAACCTTCCAAGGCCAGCCCGGGAATCGTCTGTCTAATTTATGGACTTTTTTGTTCCGGGACCCTAAATCCTGAAAACCGTGTATTATACGTTTTATTCTAGCCTACATCACTATCCCCATTTCTATGTAAACTTGCACCATGTGAAGCTCTGGATTAGGATTTTTTGGGAGTAATTATTTGATGATTCCTATCAAATCATTATGATTTTTTCGTTCTTTTTCAATGGATGATGGCTTTAGCTAGAATTATGATATTATCTTATGATTTTGGGTTTGATGGATGATTGTCACTTTGAATTTCCCTCTATGAATGAAACAAATGTAAGTTTCGTGCTCTCTTTGTAAATGCCTCTATTTATAAGAGATATATAGTAATTGTTTTCACTTTTCTTTTTTTCCTCTCAGTAGAAGTTTAGGAATTTTCGGGGTAATATTATTTAATTTTCTTGTCTTCATTTAATTTTGGTACAAATAATTCTATTTTATTGGTGGCTAAGTTGGAATATGAAATTGGATAATTTATATTATAATGTTGTTCGATTCCTCGCTAAGAAGATCATTATCAATTTCATTGCTCAATTCTAACACAAAGTGTAGTTTTCATTATCATAAGAGTAATTTACAAGATATTTCGGTACTAAAGAAATTGAACATCTATCAGATTACCTTAATCTCCTTGGTCCTGATCACCAATTACAAGCTATTTCAAATTTAGGTCTCTGGTTATTGTTTATAACTTCCAAATATGTCGGGTGGGCGTATACCTCTGAGATAAACCATCGTGCGCATTCTGAAAACCCTTATGATGGGATCCGCTTCAATATATCAACTCCTTCTGTCAAAGCCTAATCAACCCAGCCCCTGGAAACCAAATAAATAATAAAAGAATAAATGATTAAATAAAACAGAGTTTTGAAAATAACATGATGAAAGTCCAAAATAGAACAAAACCAAATGAAAAATAGATCTCAATTTCTACAATATTATATTATTATTATTAAAACACCAAAATGAATCAAACTTTTTCATGAAAATAAGTTGATTAACCGAAAATAGAACAAACCTAAATGAAAAATAGAAACATCGTATCAAAAGGAGCGATACCCAGATGCCCTTACCTAGCAAATAGCCCTAAAATCCATATAATGACAACTTGTACTTTAGTCTCGACTGACAAGTTAATATACAAATTTCTTGGGAAAAGACTGATGAAATTGCGAGTTTTCAAGGGGAAAAGACTGATGAAATTTAAAGGCAAATTCAAATGTAAACTACAAGAAATTAGATGAATACTTAAGTATGATTCTCTCCTTCAATCATGTACACAACTTCGTAACCACCTAAACAATAATAAATGAACACTGGAACACTACAAATATAATTAATATGTCGATCAGTGTCTCTCATCAATAAAAAAAAATTGTGTGAATAATTGAGGGAAGATGTAGTTGTGGAAAAGATAGAGGAATATTGTGAATATGAATGATATATGAGGGAACAAGACAAATGTGACAACGTAGTTGTGGAAGACAAATAGTAGTACTGTTAGAGTGTTAATTAATGACACCAAAGGCAATCCAAATAAAAGTAAGAAAAGCCTAAATAAACACGACCCATGAAAGATGAGTGAATAAAAGTAATAAAACTCCAAATAAACACAGTACATGAAATACGACCAATGAAAGTAAGGTAGAAAAGTTATTATTCATTATGAGTAGTAATTTGTATTACCCATATTTTAGTAAGGGGAATAGTTTTTGTCGTATAATATAATAAGGATTAAATGACTATTAAACGAGTATTGTCGTAAATTGAGCGTAGAATATATTTTGTTTTTGTCGTACTCGTACGTATAATATAATAAAGTTTAAATGATTATTAAACGAGTATTGTCTTAAATTGAGCGTAGAATATTTTTTTGTCGTACATATAATATAATAAGGTTTAAATTACTATTAAACGAGTATTGTCTGAAAATAAGCGTTAGAAATAGAACGTCGATTAATAATATATGTAGTGAGTGTGAATGCATCAAATGACCCAAATTCATTATATTGTATTGAGATTAATAGATCGGTAGTCATATATATCACATGATGTGTTGAACCTCAAGCTTTTTGTTTCCGAACCGAATACAAGTTTTCTCAACTTCTTGAGGATGCTAAGTTGTATGTTAGAAACCTGCCTTTTAATATTGAAATTGTTTGATCATACGATCCAAAAAAGTGAATGCATTTTTTTTATCAAAAGGTCCAAATACAATAAAAGACAAAAAATAAGTTTGATCATATAGTAAGGGTTTCGTAATTGAAGACGAGTTTTCTCAACCTCCTGAGGATGCTAAGCCGTATGTCGAAAACTTGTGAAATTATTTGACCATACGGGCGAAAAAGTGAATGCATTAAGTTTAATCATCCGGCCCAATACAAATTTGATCATTTGGTCCAATATATATGCAATAGAAGACAAAACACAAGTTACTATTCATAATGAATAGTAACTTGTGTTGCTCACTTTTTAGGAAGGAGAAAGATAAGAGAAGAGAAACAACAAATTATACCATAACTCAACGGTAGCCAAAACTCTTATTTACAATCAATTATTTTATTAACTAATTCAATAATTATCCAACTTGTATTTTATTACTATTTAATTATCTTTTTATTTATATAATTAATTTATTTAAACAAAGTAATAGCTAATGTAATTGCTCTAAAATAATAATTATCCAACTGATATTTTATTAGTATTTATTTATCTTTTTATTTTTATACTTAATTTATTTAACCAAAGTAATATTCAATGAAATTGCTCTAAAACAATAGCCAATGAAATCAATTATTTTATTAATTAATTCAATTATTATCCAACTTATATTTTAATACTATTTAATTATCTTTTTATTTATATATTTAATTTTTTTAACCAAAGTATTAGCCAATGTAATCTCTCTCAAAACAATAATTATCCAGCTGATATTTTATTAATATTTAATTATCTTTTTATTTATATATTTAGTTTATTTAACCAAAGTAATAACCAATGAAATTACTCTAAAACAATAGCCAATGAAATCGCTCGAAAAGTTCCTCTTTTAAGTATATATATTGATTGATTGATTGATTGATTGATGAGTCTTATTTGACCCGTCGCAAGTTTGGGACAAATATTACCGTCACAAATGAGAATTTGTGAATTAGGAATTAAATAAAAAATTATGGGCCGCAACATTAAAAAAAAGAATAAAATAGAGTAAAAGATTTGAATGAGTTTGATAATAGGTGACCAGTGAATAAAATAAGAATAAAAATTTGCAAAATGGGAAAGAGAAAGAAAATTTGAATAATTTGTTTTAGGAAATAAGAAAAAAAAAATACGAGAATAATTGGTAAAAAATATAAAAAAGTAAACAAATGGTAGAGAGAAAGCGACCGTCAACTTTTTATAAAACCGTTTTGTACAAGATCGACCCAACGACTTAATATTAAGCTCACTGGAAAACAAAGAAGCACATACCCGGTGAACATATTCAGCGTCAACCTTTTATGAAACCGTTTTGTTCAAGATCGACCCAACCGACCTAATATTAAGCCCATTGGAAAACAAAGAAGCACATACACCCAGTGAACATATCCAGGGCAGGGTAATTGTTGCAGCTCTCCCATTAACAATGGCGGAAGAAAAAGGGGCAGTTGTTGCAGCTCCGTCTGGTCGACCATCATTGGGAAACTCCCATGTCTCTAAGAGATCTCTCCGTAACAAATCTCTCTCCGTTTCTTTCGATGAAAAAGACTTAAAGTACTCTCTTCTTCTTTTTTTTCTTATATTTTTGTTTATGTGTATTAAAGTTTATGTCTTTGTTGTTTGTGAGATGTTATTAGCTTATTTCATGAACTGGGTTGTGTTTAATTTTGCTGTTTGTGATGATTGTTTGTTAATTTTTAGGGTTTATATTGGTGGTTTAGGGTTTTTTTGATAATTTGGTTGGTGGGTTTTGCTCCAGAGTGATTTAATTTTTGTGGGGTTTTAGGGTTTTGTTGAGAATTAAAGGTGAAAGTTGTGAAGCATTTAGAAATTAGGGGGTGAAAGTTGTGTAATTATCTATCGGTTTCAATGGAGCAGAGACTTTGTTGGTGGATTTCAAAAGAGAAAGAAGAAGAGGAGAAAGGAAGCTTATAGAAAACAAGAGGAAGCAGGTCGTCGTAAGCATCTTGAAATACGTAAACAGGTAAATCCCTCATTTCGTTTGACAACTTTACTACTAATGTAAATATTCTGTTAATGGTGAATAGAACTGGGATCGAGAAACTTTTTTTTTTCGCAAAGTGACATTGCAAATCATGTGTTCATGTGTATAGCTAAGTATTTAGTCTCTTTGTGTAACACATTTATGTCATGGATTCTCCGAGGCATAATATCCTTGGAAGGTATGATAAAGAACGTTTTGTTTCTTTAGTATGTTTTTTTGGCTGTAAAGGGAGCTTCAAGGCCAAATCTTAATGTTGATAGTATTTGAACCCGGGTCATCAACACCACCTCTCATGACTTTACCAACTAAGCTGCTAAGCTAGACATCTGCTTCTTAGTATGCTTCTAAATTCCTTCATAAATGTGTGGAGTAGTGTGAGGAACCCCTGTCTCGAATTTGGGATAATGGTTAGATGTGGTTTAGTTCAGGAAGTCATTTTAGTGCAATGTTCTCACTCCTTGAGTTTATATGTTCAAATATTTTCTTTTCGAACATTTTTTTTACTGTTGATTCTGGAGGTGGATTCAGAAGGGACAAACGAAGGTCTATGCTTGTGTTCTTGACACTTTTATCTCCTTTGGATGTGCGTGCCTGCTTTGTGGTGTTATATTTAAACACATCGAAAAGGAAGGTCTTTGATTGTTTTCTTGACTTGTTCCAATGTTCAAATTTTTTAGTTCAGTGCAAACTCATCAATTAGATGGCATGTATAATGTTTATGTTTGATGCATGGCATGTAATTTTTTAATTTAGATGCTCAACCTAGTCTCAGATATAAGAATAGAAACGCAACTAGGTCTATACCAGGCAAGGAGACTCGGGTAGTCGGGTGTGTATTGCCCTCCGTCTTCAAAATTGAAGTTGTACTTCATTCTCCCACCAAAGTCAAATTGAACTGGATGTCGGAAGGCACGCTTTTTTAGGGGTATAGTATGTGATGGTGTTGTTATTGACGCTCATCTTTCTTCTGTTGCTTGTCAGTTTTTTAACTTATAAGTTGGCTCAATACAAATGGCTGATGACTTTCGTTCGATGTATTAAAACTTTTTTGCCAGGATTTGAGATTCTTATTTATGAGCAAAACTTGCTGTTACGAAGTTTGAGCTTAGAAAACATATGGCATGCTTGACTAGACGCCCCCTTAGTTTCAAGTATAAGAATCCCGTATCTATGTAGCCTTAGCAAGCAAGCTGAGTTACTAATTCATAAGTATTTTCTTATTAGTAAACTTTACTGGTCGTTTGACACGATATTTTAGGGGTCGTGCTCCTGCCATCCGATCCATCTCCAGGCTTGAAAATTGAAATTTGATGGTTGTAGATCAGAAGGAATGAGATATAGAATTGGTGTTAATGTCTGATATAATAGCTCAAAATTATATTTTAGGAAGTTTCTCAATGACTATTGGGATTTGGTACATAGTCGTATTTGCTCGACCATTTTAACGATTTAACCAACATTGTTTGGAGGTTTATTAGATTTATTTCTACTTTTTCAGAGGAGAAAGGAGAAAGAGAATGCATTATACGGTGGTGCACCACCTCCTGAAAAGGACGGTGAAGCTGATAATGCAGATACGGAGCTGAATGATGAAAGTGAGCTGAACCCGTCAGTGTCTGGTATGATTTCACAAGCTTGATTACATATTCTTTTCATTCAGCTGGTAATACATTAGAAACTCTCATGTTGTGCTGTGGAACTCGAACTCAAGTATGGGATCCAAACACAAGTACATATCCATGCGTCGGTTTATCCTTGTTAATGTGACTTTTGCCCGTTGCTTAAGCTGTTAACGAGTCCAGTTGTTCAATGCATAGTGATATCTGTGTTGAGGTATAGGCGTATAGCCGATATCTCTTCCTGTCATTCTCCGATCCTATAAAGTCCATGACTGTTAAATTGAAAGTTAAGGTCTGAGAGAATGATTTACCGAAATTTAAAGATAGGATGCCAGTACTTATGCGAACACGTCTTCATATTGTGCAAGTAAGAATGTGTTATTAGTCTTTGAGTATCAAAGTAAGCTAGGTACGATGAAGGAACTACGTTAAAAAAGTCGTGTCTTGTGTTCTTGAATATTATCCTTTTTCTTTTTATAAGTTCTTTGACTATATCCTTAGATGGCTTCTGTTCTCGGAAATCGGAACACAAGATAAAACTGTGCATAATTGCAAACTTAGCACGAAGCCACCAATCAAATCATACATTCTGTTTCCGACTTTCCTCCATCCCTTTTTATTACTTCTGATGTTTGTACAATTGTACCTGATGAGTGTATGCCCGCTAGCGTCAGCTTGTGATGTTTTAAGGGGTGTATTCACAACTTCGGTTTGAACCCCTCGTGTCTCAGCGCCAAAAGAAACTAAGAAAGTAGTTGACCAACAATCGGGAAAAGAAAATATCCGATGCTTGTTACAATTGAGAATCGAGAGAGAATTTAAGTTGATTTAGGAATTTTTTGGAATCGACTTATGATATACTCGTGCTGGGATGTATATTTGACATTTTGAGGATGTTTTTTAGATGAAAAGCCTCCGTATTAGGTTAGGAAAAACCAATCTAATATCGTAAGTTCATGCAGAGGTCTTTGAAGGGACGACAACATATGAAAATGGCGATGTCATGGTGACAGTCACTACAAGCGATCTCACTCGCAAAGAGGAAGAAGACCGTCCATTGACAAAGTCAACGTCTTTACCACCAGCCTTCGCTAAAGGAGCAGGGAAACAGCATAACATTCCTGTAAGCAAGAAGAAACCCATGAAGAAAGTTAGAAAAGGTAGCTCCCGGCCGAAGCTACAGAACAAAAGAGAGCGAAGGAAAGGGAATAAGAAAAAGTAACCGCTTATGTTTTCTCCGGTAATTTTTCTCGAGTTCATTCCTCACTGTATGTTAGCTAAATTTTATGCAGAGTTTGATGAAATCAACACACTAGTTTTGTGGCGTACCGCGCCACAATTCAGTTTTTCTTGTATTATTTGCTGATAATCGTCAATGCATTTCTCGACTAACCTTCTTTATGGCTGGCACTTGATCCTCTTACCCTCCCATCCACCGTAAACAAACCTTCTTTATGGAAGGAGCTGTGTGCAGGATTGAGCAAATTGATGTGCGGGATTTAACAATTACAAATGTTTATTTTATATATGTGAGAAAATGGCCCTAAAATGTCGTGTCGGGATACTTCTATCAGGATGTTGCTGGAGTAGGGCAGGCCGAAAGTGGATATAGGTTTCCCCACAGTGATATACGTAGGGCGGTACCTATCAAGCAAAAATGAATCGCATACCCGCCCCACAGCCACCACGTATCATCGTACGCATTTTCAAACCGTACTTGCCCAAACTGAGGAAACCGGTTTCACCCCATTTACTACTAACCTGGCATACCTTTTTGCATCACTTGTCAAAGCTCTGTCCATACTCGCTTAGATTTGACAAAATTGAGGAGCCTAAATTATTCGATTGGAGCGATTTGACAAACTTGACTAGCCTAAATGATTCGATTGGAATAACCTAACTCATGCCTAATGCAACACCCCCATATTCCCAATTTACGGTAAGTTGATTACCACTAATTTTATAGTTTTTGAGCATTATAGTAATGTTTTTGAGTTTTATTTTTAAAATTATGAGTCTTTCTATAAAGTTTCTGAGTTTATTTATTTAAATATTAAACTCTAAAAAATCACAATAAAACTCAAAAATATCACAGGAGTGGGAACGAACACTATTCGACATTGAAGCTAGTTTACCTCTATTCCATTGTATATTTGTATTAGCTTTAGTTTTATTCCTAGAAATCTGAACTCAGTGGCTCATCGCTTAGCGAAACGAGCCATGATTTTGTAAAGATGTCTATTACAGCTACAACAAAAAAACGTTTAGTTGAATTTGAGTTATGATGGGAAAAAACTAAAATCTAACTTATAAACTTTATATTGCTCATAAAAATACATATTTGCTCAAAAACAAATAAAATTTGAGGTTTATAAACTCTAAAAAATAAATATATACTCAAAAAATAAAAGATTGGAGGTACTACATCGGATGTATATTCCTTTTTCTCCAATTGAACGCTTGAGCATGATTTTAAACCTGAATTGATCTGGACGAATTTGACTTGTTTTGACTTTTCCCGGATATTATTTTTTAAACAGACAATTATTCTCGGATAATTTCACAATAATAGATCCGAAAATGAACCAATTTGTAAATCACCGAAATTCTTATAAACTCAAAAGTGATCGATCTGAAACCGACCTAATTATTCTTTTAGTAAGTCTTGCTTGTGACGGGTCGTCATTTGTGACGGATATTTTGTAAGATAAATACAAAATGAGTTAGTAGAGAAAGGGGACCACATGAATAGTGTTGGAGAGAGAGAAAAAGTGGGTATTTTGTGAGAGAAAATGGTATCCGTCACAAGCTTGCGACGGATAGTGTCGTTGCAAATAAGAATTTGTGTTATTCTTTAGACCATCCCCAAGCAAGGTCGCTAAGGAGGTCGCGACCTTGTTGGGTCACCGTAATTACGTAATTAAGACACTAATTTGGGTGACCTTGTATTAATTTTGGTGACCTTGAAATTTTCAGGGTCAATTTGTGACCCCGAAATGGGTTGGTGACCTTCTTGGTGACCTTTGACGTGTCACAATATTATTGGCTTATTATATTATTTGGTGGGGTAGAGAATGTAATTAATGATTGAAAATGTTGGAAAATGGAAAATGAGTGGAAAATAATTGGTTGATGACCCTAGGTCGTGACCTTCTGCTTGGGAGGGTGAAGGTGGGTTAAAAGTGGGTCACGATAATTAAAGTGAGATTAAGGGTAAAAATATTGGTGACCCGATTAGCGCGACCTTCTGCTTGGAGATGGTCTTATGCTAAACTTGGTTTAATACTTTCTCCATATAAAGCTCTACCCGTACCATCTCCAATTAATACAATGATAAAATGATGTACAGGGGAGTGTACTTGAAATTGGTTTAATTTAATTATAATAATAAATGAAATGTAATGGGGGTAGAGATTGGATCAAAGCGACCGACAAAAGATATTCTAATAAGGCGGCAGTTAGCAATTAATCAATTATGATCACGCTAACTCCATTTCAGTACTTCTGCGTCCCTACCATAAGCAGCCCTGTCTCTGCCTCACCTGATTCACCACCCTTCTTTTTACCCCATTTTCCGCACGTGCATCACTCTTCCGGCGGAAAGCTGAGATGTATCGAGTTTAACAAAATTGAAATGAGTTTAAATTAAGTTGAAAAGGATGACTAGTCTCTGTTTGATGTCTGAAATTACGTATCTAACATGTTTTCACTTTTAATAAAACGATAAAATTGACGGTATAACTAACATGTTTCTATTTTAAGACGGATAACGTCGTTTAAAAAACTTACTAATCCGATTTTAGATTTAAAAGGGTAACCTTGACTATCGACAATATACATAAGTACATAACAAGTAGAGTTGGAATAAGGAAAACAAATTTGAGCAACAACATTACTTTTAAATTCCTCACAAAAACTTTATATTTGCAAAGCTGAACTAAAATCATCTCTATAAAATCAACCATAATATTCAAATTATGAATCCCGAAAAAAAAAAGGATTTTATACCGAAATATGTTACCATGTCTTTAGCTCTTACAAGATATAACATTTAATCCATCCCTAAAAATTAAGTCGAAATACTTGAAATTCAAAAAGAAAAATGAGATTACATCATCGATTATACGGTATCATGTAGTAGTATACCATGTACCAACTCTTACCTACAAGTTACAACATACAAAATCTTGTAAGATAATAAACAATACATAATTACAATATGATAAGGTGATATCGAAATATTTCATCTATAAATTTCACAAAATCAAAATCAATACTCAAAATTTGAAAACAGAAATGAGATTACTTCACCGATAATACTGTAGATTTGTAACTCTCTTACTTAATGACACGTGAAAAAGCGATAACAAAATATTCCAATTCATCCATTCTTGTAAAATCACATCAAAAAAACAACACAATAACACGTGAGAAAGTGACACCGAAATGTTTCAGATTCATCCATCCCTACAAAATCAAACCCAACACTCAAAATTCATAAAAGGAAAATAAGATTACATCACCAAGTACCACCTCTTACGACAAAACACCGACATAATAACACGTGAGAAAATGGTACCGAAATATTTCATCTCATTTTAACAACGCAAATTCTTATTTCAAACGAACTACTTTCCATCTAAACTAAAAGAGACCAAATATAATCATTTTAGGATACAATATTACTATTTCCGACAAAATATTACCAACATTTTCAGCGGTAAAAGTAACGATTTTACTTACACTGATATTTAATCCGTCTTATTTCTGACTGATTTAAGAAAATCGGGTTTCTAATTTGTCCCTCATTTTTCCATCCGAATTAAAACAGACCAAACATAATCATTTTACGATACAATGTTACTATTTTTCGATAAAATATTACCAACTTTGCAGCGGCAAAAGTAACGATTTTACTCATACGGATATTTAATCCGTGTTATTTATGACGGTTTTAAGCAAATCGGGTTTCTAATTTGTCCCTCAATTTTCCAACTGGATATATATAAGTGAATAAGCCGTCAATATTGAACACAAAAAACTTCCATTTTCTTTCAATCAAATCCAACATCATAAATTTCATTCATAACAAATCATCATACTTTCTCTTTCTAACATCAAAAGCTGTTAACTTTTTCCCGCTCAACTTTTCTTCATAAATTCTGTTAATTTCAACTAGTGGGTACCATGTAAAAAGCATAAATTAGTTACTTTTTTCATGTTCTAAATCTCTTTAAAATCCATTTTTTTTTTGCATTTTTTTGATTTAATTGTTAAATTAATTAAAGGGTTTTGTTTATTTAGTAGATCTAGTAATAAAGTTTGAATCTTTTTGAGAAATTAATAATGCAAACTAGATATATGGAGAGATCAAAGAGTATGAATGGAAGAGAAAAAAGAGGTTTGGATCCGAATTCGAGTTCTGATGGTAATGGTGATGATGATGATGGTCAACCTGATCGTAAAAGACCTGCTTTAGCTAGGTTAATCTCATATCTTTGTCATGTTTTTATTTCCGTTAGTTTCGTGTAAGACGGTTTTATATAATAATTTGTAAAACGGATCCAAATATAACCCGTATTAGTAAGTAAAAAGTACGGTAGTTACTAAAAGAACCCGTTTTACAATTAACTTGTGTAAAACCGTCTTACAAGTTGAGTGATTTAGTAAAGTTGAAGAACAGTTAATTTTTTGATTGTTTTGTTGAGTAGTAAGACCGTCGAAAAAACCCGTCTTAAGCTTAACACGGTTTCAATTCCTCAAATGCTCATTTTGTATAGTAGTAAGACCGTCTTAAACTTACAACGTAGTCATTATAGCTAGGAAATCCGTCTTTAAGCTTAAGACGGTCTCAAATACTCATATTTATATTGTTATGCTTGATTTGGTTGGTTATTCAAGTGATTTATTGAAGTTGGAAGCTTCAATTTTTATGGGAATTGGTATGTGGTGAGAATTTCAATTCATCTATTGGAATGGGATAATGGGTATGCCACTTATTATTGCGTGAAACGGTCTCATACTATAGACGGTTCATTTGTATAAAAATGTCTCTTATTGATAACAATAAATGAATGAATGTTTATAGAAAAGGACTGTCATTTTAATTTGGTTTGGAATTTCTGAGTACTGATTTCTTTTATCACAAATTCTCATTGAAAACGGACACTATCTGTCATAATCACAACACGGACAATGCCCTTCTAATAAAATCACGAGTGGGAGGGTAAGTGGGATGCGGGGAATTAAATGGATAGTCCCCGTCTTCAATGAGACAAGCTGTTGTTTTTATTGAAGTGCTCCACAATTATTGATGATTTAATAGCAAGTACTGGTGTATTGTCTGGCAAATAGCTCTTTGATGCAGTATTCATCAGATTTAGGATTTGTTCTGAGTTTGTAATAATTGCACTGAAGAAGTTAGATGAGTTAATAGTTGGGGGATTTAAAATCTCAAAAATAATTTATCAACAATGATTCTCACATTACAGTTTTAATGGGTGAACGGCTTACGTGTTCTCGACCCTCATTTATCAATTTATGCTCCTTGCTAAGCACACATAGTTCTATACTTCTATCCTTCAAAAGATTCGAACTTTATTGTTAATGGGGATGTAAATTTATTGGTTTCATGGCCTTTGAGTTGATAATCTTGAGCACTGGTTTATATGTGCTGATGTGCATAATTCTCTGAATTTTTCGGTTATGCAGTGTAATCGTTGAAGCACTTAAGGTTGATAGTTTGCAGAGATTGTGCTCATCCTTGGAACCCATCCTTCGAAGAGTTGTAAGATTTATCAAAATTATGTATGATTCGTTTCTTTTTAGTAAAGGACGGTTTGGTCCATTAGAGATGAATTTCAACGCTTCTCGATGATGATAGTCCGCTTGCAGAAGAAAGTGCATTTCATGACTGGTTACTATTAGGCTGCGATACATCTTAACCTTGTTAGGAGTCATCCCGATGTTTGTGTTGAATGTGTTGTTTTTTTCATGAATGTTGAACAGGTTAGCGAGGAAGTGGAACGTGCTTTAGCGAAATTGGGGCCTGCAAGGCTTGTTGGAAGGTACAGTACTTTATATTTTCTTGCATTCAATGTACTTCTGAATATGATTGCTGCATGAGCCCACTAGGCCAGGAGTAGGACTTTCCCGTTCCTAATCTTCGTCGCTATTCTATTTCAAAAAAAATAAAATTATCCAGGTCTTCGCCCAAGAGGATAGAAGCATCTGACGGAAGGAGTCTGCAGCTTCAGTTTAGAACAAGGCTGTCTCTTCCGCTTTTCACCGGTGGAAAAGTAGAAGGCGAGCAAGGGGCTGCTATCCACATTGTCTTAGTTGATGCCAATTCGGGACAACTTGTCACAACTGGCGCAGAATCATGCGCAAAGTTAGATATTGTTGTGCTTGAAGGTGATTTTAATGACGAAGATGATACTATTTGGACAGAAGAAAAATTTGAGAGTCATCTTGTGAAAGAGCGTGAAGGAAAGCGACCCCTTTTACACGGAGAATTGCAAGTGACGCTAAAAGAAGGTGTCGGAACTCTTGGGGAACTGACATTTACTGATAACTCAAGCTGGATTAGAAGCAGACAATTTAGATTAGGTCTCAAGGTTGCTTCAGGTTACTGTGAAGGGTTCCGTGTTCGGGAGGCAAAGACAGAAGCTTTTACCGTGAAGGATCACAGAGGCGAACGTGAGTATTTCAACTTCAAATTTTGTTTGCTTGTCCTTTTGCATTTTCTTTCTCGTAGATGTCTCGTCTTCTGAATTTGTCGCTCTGACAGAATGCTTTACTGTTTTTGTCTGCAGTGTACAAAAAACACTACCCTCCTGCTTTAAGCGATGAAGTTTGGAGACTGGAGAAGATTGGAAAAGACGGGGCTTTCCATAAGAGGCTGACTAAAGCTGGAATAGTTTCAGTCGAAGATTTCTTGCGGTTTGTTGTCAGAGATCCGCAGAGGTTGCGAAATGTAAGACTCTTTAGCAGCATTGTCTAGTTATTATTTCAATCTAAGTGACTTTACTCGAACCTAAACCAGAGATATTGCAGATACTCGGAAGTGGGATGTCAAATAAGATGTGGGAAGCTCTAGTTGAACACTCGAAGACATGCGTCTTAAGCGAGAAGCTGTTTATCTATTATTCCGAAGGTCCACAAGGCGTCGGGGTAATGTTCAACAGCATATATGAGTTTACTGGCCTAATTGTTGGCGGCCAGTACTACTCGACCGACACTCTCTCCGATAATCAAAAGGTTAATATCCCTATCCTGTATACTAGTTTATCCATCTTGGTTATTATTAGGAATATTAATAATAGTTGGGCCTCAACCATCACCTTAAGGTTTTGGTTGAGACGGTTCATCTATCATGGTATCAGAGCCAGTGTGACCGAAGGTCAGGTCACGGGTTCGAATCCTGGCAACCTCAAAACCCCTCAAAAAAACCACGAA
Organism: Silene conica; assembly: GCA_029255685.2. Taxonomy (NCBI): domain Eukaryota; kingdom Viridiplantae; phylum Streptophyta; class Magnoliopsida; order Caryophyllales; family Caryophyllaceae; genus Silene; species Silene conica. The sequence continues at coordinate 86,368,376 of CM055314.2, forward strand.
GTGGAAACCAGCACACGGTATGGGTGGGCCTGTGCAAACTAACCACTCTTCAAGCCCAATGGGCATTTGAGTGAGGGAGCGTACCTTAAGGTTTTGGTTGAGACGGTTCATCTATCAGTTATTTGGTACTGGACGCATATAAGGCAAAACAATCGAGATTAGACCTTGACAAGTGATTCTGTGACGAGTCTGAAACTAAGATTCGATACTTCTTCTGCTGTAAATATCCGGTTATATAGAATACAAACTCTTTCGGTACTCTCTTTTTGTCAATTTATGATTTGATGGATGCATATTATGCTGTAGTAAGATAATTCCGTCCCCTGAAAATTCCGCGTGCTGGCAGATTTATGCAGATACCTTGATAAAGAAAGCATATGACAATTGGATGCATGTTGTCGAGTATGATGGCAAGTCTCTGTTGAGCTTAAAACAGAACAAAAACGAAGATACTTCGAGAATTGAAGCACCTATGACTCAACCGAACTACTATAACCATCACCTATCTGTACCGAGTTTACCTGTTCCTCCTGCCCCGCAGCACCATCATGTCGATCCTAATCTTAAGATTGGAGGTTCGGATCTCATTCTTCGTTCATTTTTTTTATTCAATGCATCTGGTTTAATCTGTTAAATTTTATCCTAAAAACGTCGCGTTGTATATTGGTATTGTTAGGTCCAAACGACGCGGTTGGCGCGAGGTACTCTTCCCAATCACATACAATGAATCCAAATGGGTCAATGCAATACAACACCACCTCTTTTTTTCCCCCGAATCAATATTTAGGTGCTTCTGGTCTAAGCGAACCTCCTAGAAACGATGACACATTGTCTCTCGGCCCTCCACAACCATCCTTCCCGGGATTCAATCCAGTTAGTACATCAAACTTTTACAGAGGCACAGAGGAATTACTATCGGAGGAGGAAATACGAATGAGGAGTAACGAGATGCTTGAACATGACGATATGCAGCATTTGCTCCGTATCTTCGGGATGGGTCACACTCAAGGTCAAAACCTGGTTGGCGCGACAGAAGATCTATACCCGTATGCATCATCAGGTTACGCACCCTCGCCTGCAATCAACTTCAATTTTGACGATGATAAAGTTCGCTCTTCTGGTAAAGCTGTGGTGGGATGGCTCAAGCTTAAAGCTGCACTTAGATGGGGAATTTTTATCAGGAAAAAAGCTGCTGAGAAGCGCGCTAAACTCGTTGAGCTTGATGATACTTAGTTAACTCAAATTCTCATTGAAGACGGACATACCTGTCAGGGCTGTCACAAGCTGAAGACGGGTCAACCCGTCTTCAGCTTGTGACGGATATGTCCGTCTTCAATGAGACTTATTATCTAATAAGTCTTTTGGTGAAGAGCTGACAAAACCAGAAGTTTATGCATCTAAATCCATCTTTATGCATGTAAAGGTATTTTTTTTCGTATTACCAGTCCTTTTGGTTGTATCTTGTATCGTGATTTCTTTGATTACGGTTTACATTACCCTCGCGTCTCAAACGGGTTTGTACCAAAACTCTTGTATTCATGACTTCTAATGCAATAATTCTCCGAAATCATATGCTATCCGCGTTATCCAATATGATTATATGTGGTGCGCGCGTAACAGAGTATTGCATACAACTGATATCAGTTCTCTAGTACAAAAACCCGAAAGCTTGAAATAGAAGGCTAAGGTTAACATGTAGTTTGGCATGAAGTTCGATTTAACATTGCATCGCGTTCATATCATTGCCATTCTTAGACAGCATCTAAAGCCTGAGTCGATATCGACACTGGTTTTGTTCTAACTTAAAAAACAAAGGCTTGATTGTGACATTAATTTGGATGATGCCTGAACGAAAGTTCAGTGGGTCATCGTTTACTTATATCGTAAGCCATTTCTATGATCAGGACAACATCAATGATAGGTCTTATTTCGGACAGTACGAACCCATTTACAACGGTAAAAATCGGGGAAATTCGCATTGTTTGGATAGTAAATTGCAGAGGAGATGAAAAGCAGGGCAGAATTTACGTTTGTTCTAGATAAAGTAGTATTTCCCGCACAAATTCTCATTTGTGACCTGGATATGATACGATTCTGAAAAACCTTGTATCCGGTTCTCATTTTCCCCGCAAAATCGTATTCCCGTTACGGTTCTGAAAACTGTATTAGGGGTAGGTTTTAAGTGTCACAAAAATTACTATACAAATTCGATACGATTTAGCTGTATATTCGATTTTGGGTACTCGGAAAAATCTTACGGAATCCGTATATACGGATACGGTTTAATAAGAAATGTCTAATTAAACATTGTAATTATTTCTAACATGATTCATCTGATGGAGAACTAATTTTTTATTTATCGAGATAAATTAGTAAAATAAGCCATAAATTTTTTTATACAAAAACTTCAAGTCGTATCGAAAAGCCCTTATACGGTTTCGTTTTTGCCCAACCTAGATATGATACGACGCGATTTTGTTCCGTATCGTATATACGAAAATTCGTATAGCTTAAACCGTATACCGTATCGTATACGGTTTATAAAACGTATCGTATACTTTTGCGCACCCCTACTACAAATAGTGGCGAATTCAGAAATTTGGTTCTACGGGTTTTATTTATGCCAATTTTATGTGTAGGATCGGGTTGACATTAAAATACAAGTCAAAAAAAAATTTTCGAAAACTTTTTGTTTGACAAAAAAATTAAGAAAGTCGGTCTTCTAATAACGTTATTGAGCGTTGTTTCACGCGATGAGGGGAGAGATATTTAATTTTTAGTTTTCAGGTAATGTCTCCCACTAATTTAGAGGGAAACCGTCTCTCACACCAGACCTATTGTTTTTGTTTAATTTTTGTTATTTATAATTACTTTTTTTGATTTAAATAAGCTCACTATGCCGTGGGTAAAAATCAAACCCTTAACCTCGAAGATAGAATAAAAAAATTCTTATCATTTAAGCTAACTCTTAATCTTTATATTTATAATTACTTGGTATCAATTTTTTCAATCACTTAATTACTTAGTATTTCTCATTTTAAATATAAAGTACATGTATTTACTCGCTCTGTTCCAGTGAATAATGTAGACTTTTTTTATTTTATTTTACGAGGGTTAAATAGATTAAGAGTAAATTATTGACTAATACAAAGAGAGTAATTAATAGTTCCAATAATCAATAGTTGGTTAAATTAGTAAGACCTTAATCTTGTAAAGTAGGGGTAAAAAGATATTTCCGTATACAAGAGAAAGGTCGGAATTTGTGTTATTAGGCAGTAATATACAATTTTATGGTGACTTGAAACAACTCTTCTTATTGTACATGTCTTTATTACAAGTATACCCCTTTGATTGTAGATTGTTAACATCATTATTAACCCATCTTTTTTGTAATATACGTATCCATTTTATTATTTTCAGTAGTTTGGTGTAATACTTTTTTTCGTTTGGAGTAAAATAGCATACTAAAATGTAATTTACGATTCAAAGTGTCTTGATTGTGACGGATACTATTAATTATAAGACGAAAACGGTTATTGTCTTTCTGACAATAGAGCGAGGGGAGGATAAGTGGGGAAATAATGAAGCATCCCATGAGTAATCCAACTTACATTTTATGAAAAGATACTACACGTATTCAATTTGTGACAGATAATGTCGGTTTTCAATGAGAATTTATGTTTATGATTTAACAAATACTTCTAAGCTAGGTAGCACAGACACTTCTCGTAATGAGCCGTACCGTGTCCGACACCGACACTTCACGGACACACGCCGTAACGTGTCGGACACCTATAAAGCCGTGTCTAAATTTCTACATTTATTTGGGCACGTGTTCGACGCGTGTCCATGGTATTTGAGCCGCGTCCATGATATTTGAGGTGAATGATGTTTTTCAGACGAGACATGCGCTATTGAAAGAGATTAATTAAAATATTGGTTCGGATGAGAAGTGAAAATGAGTTATTATCAAGGACATATTTTACCTTCACTTATTTAAAACTTATATCAAATACTTTTACAAAAATATAATCAAACATCTATAATTATAAAATGTATATTTTATTAAATTTCAATAACATGTCATGTGTCCTAAATTTCATGATATGCCGTATCACATACATGTCCGTGTCATATCGTATTCATATCCGTTTTGGTGCTACCTAGCAAATGTCCATTGGGCTTGAAGTCATACCGTGTGCTCGTTTCCACTTCTCTGATAACATGATAGATGAACCATCTCAACCAAAACTTTAGAGTGATGATTGAGACCCCGCTATTATTAATATTCCTAATAATTAATGTGTCAGCAATTTATAGTAGTGTCTTTTTGGTACTTCATTATTATTACACGTTTTTATTATCTAAATTATTTACTTTGTTAATGATGTTGATGACTGTCATCCGTAATTCGCCAGGGTTTTTGTAGGATGCTGCGGGTCGAGTACTTTTAGGTGGATGCGAGTTGGCTGACTAACTTGGAGGTTGCTATTGGTTTTATCACTTATAATGTGCTTTTCGAGCCGAGATAAAGTTAAATTCAATAACAGGTCTGGGCCACATCCAAACAAAGTAAAAAGAGTTTACAATATGAAGGGTTTCACTCTAAAACCAATTGGCGATAGAGAGAGTAATTCCTTGTCTTATAAGGTGATAATCCTCACATGTGAGACTTTCGGGTTTCTTCACAGATAAAGAGACACAATTGTACGATAAAAGTCGAGTCGACCATTTAAGCTGAAGCTTTGGGTATCGGTTTTGTCTTGAACCGAGCTACTAGGAGTTGTGAGTTTCTGCACTAGTTACATGTCTCATCAGATTGTCTAAAACTGCTTAATCAGATTGCAGATTTTGAGAGAGTTGATCACTCTGACAGAGGTATTTAGTTCTGAAAGACTGTAATGCTGTTTTTATTTGCTTACACCGTCTATGTTTTAGTTTTATTCCTAGAAATTTCTTCCTTAGATTTATTGCAGCTTTTTTTCTTTGTTTGGGATGTCCTCGGAGGCTCGGACCCCCTAACACTATAGTACTATACGTACGTCCTAACACTATACGTACGTCCGTCACTGGGTACAAAGATGAGCAATTACCTCGATGTAAGACATGGTACACTCGGAAGAAAACCCCGCGATTTATGGATTATGCGAGCGTACTAACCGTACAAAAACGACTGGTTGCTCTCGATGGGATTACACAGAATTCAAACACAGGATTCTTTTTCTGTTACTGAGACAATAAGGTAACAAAACAAGACATAAAACAACAAATGTACCATTCTTTCACGGCATTTGACGACAACTATAAAAAATGCAAGTAGGATCAGAGATGTACATTGTTACCGCGTCACGTCTTACGTGTGACCCGATATTTGGGACTAGCCATGGCTAATAATTGATGGACCACGGCGAGACGAGTGAAATGTAAGCAACAGTGAGAGATGGACTAGCCATGGCTAATAAGTGATGGACCACGGCGAGACGAGTGAAATGTAAGCAACAGTGAGAGATGGGAGAAGGAGTACGTACGTACGTACGTATGTAGTACTATAGCTATTGAAATATACAAATTTTCATTGAAGACGGACACTACCTGTTTGTGGCGGATTTGGGGAGGGAAAGGGAGGGCAGACGCCTTATCTGACCCAAAATATTCAATTATATCTAAAGGTTAGTATCTGTTCGCAAATATAATGATAGTGTTGGTGCAGTGGTAAATAATGAGAACTGGTAGTTTGTAGACTCAAGTGAGATTCCCACAAGTTTGACAATTTTGGTTTTGATTAGATTTATATTTATTTTCAATATTTTATTTAAATATATGCATTCTTTTGCGATATTTAATCATGTTAGTACGTAAATAAACGCAAAATAATGTCGAAATTATGGTTAAAACTTGTGCCCTCCCCAACCAAATTCCTGCCTCCGTCTCTGCTATCCGTCATAAGTTGAAGACTGATAGTGTCTTTAACACAAAATGCAATTAGCACTGTTAGGATGCAAATTCATGTCTCACATTGGTAGTGTAAAAGTGAAATATCACCTTTATAAGTGTCCTCAAAATATAATAGCACGAGACCTTTTGTGAAGGAGTCCAGGAGTAAATCCGTGAGGGCTTGGCCCAAAGCGGACAATATCGTACTATTATGAACATTGGACAGGCCCAACACGAGAATATTGTACTATTATGAACATTGGACAGAGGCCCAACACGAGGTATTCACGCTTCCGCACAACAAATGGTATCAAAGCCTAAGGTTCGACTTGAGCTAGACACGAGGATGACTCCTAGCTCGGGGTGAGTCCTTGAGCAAGCCCCGTCCAGGCCTAAATGGATGAAAGGCGTCATTCTGAAGTGGCGGACCCGGTAAAATACCGAAGAAAGGCACATAGACATGCTGGTATAAGAGCATGTGAGGGCACTCACTTGACCAGGCGGTGACATGTGGTGCAAGACATGACTTGTGACAACATGGTGTGTCGGCTAAGGTAAGGTTATCAAGACTTGGTGATGTTTCAGGTGTCTAGAAGTTGGAGCTATAGAGTGTGGGAGTTCTCCATGGAGGTCAACGTCCGAGTTAAGATGATGGAGCGCCTTTTGGGGAGGAGTCCAAGAGTAAATCCGTGAGGGCTTGGCTAAAGCGGACAATATCGTATTATTATGGACATTGGACACCGGCGCAGCAGAGGCCCAACACGAGGTATTCACGCTTCTGCACAACAAACACGACCTTAAAATGACCCATTTTCCCCACTTGTCCTCTCAGTTACCTGATTATGAAAGAGTGTTATCCGTTTTCAGCTTGTACAGATACCGTTATAAGCAATGCTCTTTGATTGAAATAATGTTAGAAGTATCTGTAATTTCATTTAGTGATGAGCACATGAAGTATCTGTATACAAAGTACATGTACATAAATAAAGTCATAAACTATTACGAGTCTTAATAATGATCTTGGGTGCGTGGTCTCCCCATGTTCCCTCGTAATTTCATAATAATTGCTCGTTTATTTGGCGTATTTCGGTGCCATGAGCACTAGGTAATTTAGAATCCGTGTAAAGATTTGTTATTTTCATCTATGTCTAATAATTTTTTTCCCTCTCTAGTATAAATCCGCTAATTAAACGAATAAAATTGATTCACGTCAAAGTAAACTGAATCAAAATTTCTACAAGAGAAAATCATATTAACATCACAACGAAACAAAACGAATCAGAGAAGTACTCCGAGGTAAATTTTCAAATTATTACTTTCAAAATTACAAAGGATTTACAAAGTCACCTCATCATGAATTTATGAGACCGTCTCACCAATAATGATTGTAAAAAGAATTGAGCTTAACATAATTATTATTCTCTGCATCCCGATTTCCGAGCAATAGTTAATTAATTACTCCTATCATAAATTAAAATTTCTATTACATATTTCAAACAATGCTAAAAATTGCACGAAACAAAGGGAGTAGATTGAGGGAGCAAATAAAACGAAAGAATTACATACGTTAGGAAACAAAAGGAACGAAAGGAAACAACAAGAGGATCCGTGGCGCAATGGTAGCGCGTCTGACTCCAGATCAGAAGGTTGCGTGTTCGATTCACGTCGGGTTCAATTTCCCGATCCTCAACACATTCTTTTTCATTCTGTGTTTTATATAGTTGATATAAAGTATAACAGAGCGTTTACGAACAACAAAGTCGTTGTAGTATAGTGGTAAGTATTCCCGCCTGTCACGCGGGTGACCCGGGTTCGATCCCCGGCAACGGCGTTTTTTTTTATTTATTTACTTTTTGGAGAATTCAGCTACTCAACACTACTGAGTTTGTGTCCCTCTCAGAAACCCAAATTTTGTTAAGTGATAAATCTTAGCCACAAGATTGCGTTCACGCGTCACGTCGTAAGCTCAGCAGCTGTAATTTCGGTACAACGGAGTTCAGGAGGTCAAATACCCACAATCTTTGTCAACATACTGATTACTGCAGCTGTGAAAATGTGAACTACTGGGCAGTGTGCAATCGAGTTTTATAAGCTTAAAATGAATGTCTCTGAGATTATTAATCACGGCCGGAATCCTTGGTTACTGGCAATTTCTTACCAGAACTACTTTCTGTTTGTTCAACCATCATATGGTCCATTCGAATCACGTCTATAAATGGTCTCGTTTAATCAACATTGTTGATTAGAATAGACGATGTTCTGTACGCAAAATCAACATTGGTTAGCCATGAAAGCAAAACGTACCGATCTATGCAAGTTAACATGATGATTCAGTTTATAAATAAGCTTGAAATGAACTACTTTCTGTTTGTTCAAGCACCGTATAGTCGATTCAATCTGATTCCCGGTTTTACAGAAGAGTCGCGCTCTGTTGGTTTAATGTTTTATAGGCTTAATTTGACTTTGTTGATCAGACGATGTTGTAACAATGTAACCTATGCAATATATCTCGTTTTCCAAATCATTTTCGGACTAAGGCTCTTGTTTTACATGACAAGTATGTGTCCGACTGTCCGGGGATGGACTAAATACTTCAAATATAAATAAGATACGCAGAGAAAAAAACTGAGATACAAAAATGACAGAAATCATTGGTACAAACACGGCCTTAACATTCAAGGTAACAAGGCAGGCGCCGGAGCTGATCTGCCCTGCAAGGCCAACACCGTCTGAGTTCAAGGAATTGTCAGACTTGGTTATCAAGGACGCGATAGCTAAGGGCTAAGGTGCTGGTATCGTACTACCCATTGGCAGGGCGGTTGAGAGAGACGAGCGAGCGGAAGTTGGTGGTTGAGTGTAATGGAGAGGGTGTTCTATTCATTGAGGCCGAAGCAGATGTCACTCTTGATGACTTTGGTGAACCTCTTCACCCTCCTTTTCCGTGCTCCGATGAGTTTCTATACGATGTTCGCGGCCCTACTGAAATTTTGCACTCGCCTTTGCTTCTCGTTCAGGTATATATTGACGAGTAAACGTATGTCGTAGCCCTGTCAAACTGGTCGACAAATACGATTTTGGTTTACCTGTTGGCAGGCGCGAACCCAGGATTAAATGGGCACCAAGTTGAAAAACAAAGCTTTTACCATTGTACAACAAGATAATTATTGTATATTTAATTGGATATCAGTAATTTATCTACATTTCAATTTTTTTTTATGTTTGGGTAGCGCCTGCCACCCCTTGCTACCAGCTAGTTTCGCACCTGCCCGTTGGAGTTGTTAATTATCACCATTAACGTAGTCTGATAAAAATACCTCTTACAAAATGTAACGGTAAGCAAATAATTGAGACACAGACACGTTAAAGAACATACATTAACATCAACACCAACTTGCAATTATCGTTTTCCATTTTGAAATCAGGTGACCCGATTAAAATGTGGAGGGTTTATATTTGCATTTCGACTAAATCACACAATGACGGATGAGATTGGAATAGTACAGTTCTTGAACGCAGTAGCTGAGTTCGCAGGTGGTGCCCAACACCCATCAATTTCACCCGTATGGATGCGTCACCTTCTTATTAACTCACCAAGCCCGTCCCAGGACAGTGCCCAAGATTTGCGCCACGAGTTTAATCGTATTACTTTCCCACTAGGTGATTTGGTTCACAAGTCTTTCCTTTTCGGTTAGTTTACATTTTAACACTTTGTTTCAAAATTCTTTTTGTTTTATTTCCCACTCGTGGGGTCTGAGAAGCGTGAGAACGTGATACTAAAACTCAGTACATCCAGTAACGCCCTAACAATAGTGGTCATTTTAACTATGGTCGATGTAATTATACTCAGGGTCGACTGCAATGGCTAGCCTGCGACAACAATCAACTGCGCCATCAACAACATTCGAGCTCATAATAGCCCACCTATGGCGATGCCATACCATGGCCATGTACTATGACCCTCAAGAGACGGTTCAACTAAGGTTCGCAATGAACACCCGCCCAAAATACAACCCTTCATTACCTGCAGGATATTACGGCAATGTATTTACCATCCCGACAACACAAGCCACGACAACCAAGCTCTCTGAAAACCCTTTTCAATACACCGTTGATCTTGTGAAAAGAACTAAAGACAATGTCAATGAGGAATACTTGAAGTCCTTGGGAAATCGCTTGGTGGTCGGTAGGCTAACGGTATCTGATCATAGACGAGTTGGGTTCAGTTGTTTGGATTTCGATTGGGGTTCGCAGGTTTATGGTGGCCATATAAGAGGCAGTGAGTTCAACTCCTATTTGGGATATGTTAGTTTTTTTTACACCTTTTAAGCACCGTAGGAAGTCAGGGGTTTTGGTTCCCGTATGCTTGCCACGCTCGGCTATGAAGAAGTTCGTTAAGTTGATTAGTCTTGTATGAAACAGTTTCATGACAAATAGTCACTCTAAATAATGTAATTGTTCGCAATTACACTACAAATGTTGTTCTATTTGGGATATGTTTTTATCGTCAACAATAATTTATAATGTCCTTGATGATGGTGCTCTCATAAAGAGCTATACGCGACTAATCAAAGAGTTTATATATTCCGCCATTTATATGAGCAGGGATCAAACACACGACAAAATAGTTAAAGGATGGGGTGATAAACCATACCACGAAACCCATTTTGTTTGAGATCAAGCATTAGTAGCGGCACACAAATCTTTCCCCAAACATGCTCGAGTTATTAAGGGACTAGAGCTGGAGGCGATAAACTATAGACTCGGTCACTTGTTATCAAATTCTATCTTGGATGAGGTGATAAACCATATCCGCAAAATCTTTCCCCAAACATGCTCGAGAGTCAAGTGGGTTAGAGTTGGAGGCGATAAACTATAGACTTGTTATTTGTTGTCCTGCTCTATCATGAACAATGTGATAAACTACCATACCACAAAATACATTTTGTTTTAGATCTAGCTGTAGTAGCACCACACAAATCTTTCCCAAAACATGCTCGAGTCACTAAAGGGGCCGGAGCTGGAGGTGATACACAATAGGCTTGGTCATTTGCTGTCTTATTCTATCATGAACGAGGTGATAAACCATACCACGAAATACATTTTGTTTGAGATCAAGCTTTAGTTGCGGCATACAAATCTTTCCCCAAATATGCTCGAGTTATTAAGGGGCTAGATGAGCCGGAGGCGATGAACTATAGATTCAGTCATTTGTTGTCCTATTCTATCATGAACGAGTTATAAACTACCATACCACGCAACACATTTTGTTTGAGATCTTGCTTTAGTAGCGGCACACAAATCTTTCCCAAAACATGCTCTAGTTATTAAGGGAATAGAGCTTGGAGGCGATAAACTATAGACCTGTCCAATTTTATTTTGGAGTGTCTCAATCAATTACTGTCCTTTTTAATTTAGAAATACATTTGATGAACAATTTGATAATTCACACTCACTACGTGTCATTTAGTTATTGAGTAGTGTCATTTAGTTATTGACCCTCACCTCTTCCCATGGTCTTTGTGCCAAAATAAAAAAACAACTGTCCGATACGAAAAGAATATTTTATAAGCAAATTCAACAACTTTCTCAAATATAATTATCAAATTGTTGTAAAATATTGTGCAATTCTTTAATAGTACAACATACCGTATTTTATATTATTATTCAACTTATTGTTTGAGTGAAGCAAAACAAATTTATTCTTGTTTATAACTATTTTAAATACGAGTTTGTTATAAATAGAGTAAAGTGTAAACAACCCGATATTTTTTAAGCGATTATTTTATAAGAATAATCCAAAATATCGATGACCTCTTAAATTAAACTCATTTAATTTATCCTATACGGCTATACCCTTCCTTCCCAAAACACACGATGAAAAAGAAGGCAATCCGATGAACGAAAAAGATAGATAGGTTAGGAATCAACAGCAAAGAAAATAAACAACAAGAGGATCCGTGGCGCAATGGTAGCGCGTCTGACTCCAGATCAGAAGGTTGCGTGTTCGATTCACGTCGGGTTCAATTTCCCGATCCTCTTTCACAATCTTTTTTCTGTCTGTGTTTTACAGCATCTGGTTTATAGTTTACTATAACACGATTGAAAACAACAAGGTCGTTGTAGTATAGTGGTAAGTATTCCCGCCTGTCACGCGGGTGACCCGGGTTCGATCCCCGGCAACGGCGTTTTTAAAAATTCCTTTTCATTGCTCCGATGAGCTTCTAGGTGATGTTCCCGGCTCTACTCAATTGTCTTGTATGAAACGGTTTCATGAGAAGTAGTCACTCTAATTAATGTAATCACTAGGTTTAAACCCGTGAAATTCACGGGACTACTTTTTAAATTTTAAATGGATATATATAGTTATAGACTCATAGCTAAGATATAACGATTTAGGGAGTAATTAATTTTGAATTATTAACTATAAATGAGTAAGACTTGCAATAAAATTAGTACGTATGCTTAAAATGAGTGTAACTGTGTAATTCAAATGGTTATAAGACTTGGTTAATAAAAAAGTAATTTAAAAGTTGGGTTAATTAATAATTTACATTTGATTTTATTAGCAAAATATACATATATCAAACAACATTGCGTGGGAGATTTCGATATTGCGAGATACTCCTGTTTTATAAAAGAACTCATTTATTATATTAAATAAATAGTTTTATTAACAAAATGGATACTCCTGCGGTTTAAATAAATTAGTTACTCCTATTAATTTGTACTTTAGTTTTTATAGTGATAGAATATGAAATATTTCATTCATATTCTACAATTGATTTTATTCTATATACTATCCCATTGATTTCGCAATCTTCAGTACATAATTTATTTACTTTTTTTTAAAAAAAAATGGTCATCACCTATTATAAAAAATGTCAAAATGGAATAATGCAATATAGTAACAACCCCGTGATTTGTTATTATATTGCATTATTCCATGATTTGTTATTGCATTATCCCGTGAACGAAAATCACTGAATAGATTATTCTAAAAATCTTGCAGAAGAAATATTGACTATTATTTGACTTTTTTTTCGTAAACTAAAGTAATTTCTGCAGTAAGGAATATTATGGAATATTGCAATCTTGACTATTAATTGCTTAAATCTATATTTTTTTGGATTTTTTTTGGAAATCTTCCAGTAGCTTTGAAATCGTGACACGTAAGACGAAACTTATTTCTTGTGATGCCACGTCAGCAGCTTGCCTTCTGCATTAGATAAGTATATGATTATATATATATAAGAGAATCTTGTAAAATTGCCTATGTGGCACAATGTGGTGCAAGAATGAGGGTATTCAAGCTCTCTTATTCAACCTCAAATAGTATGCTTTGTTTTAGTCAATCATGTAAAACTGTGTTGGTCATCTTTCCACATCAGCAAACTAAAACAAATAAAAACTGAAATTAATTATACAACCACCTAATTAACCGTGTTAATTAATATGAGTATCAATTCTCAAAACCTAATAAAAACTGGTTTACTTTCTCGAAAATTAATTATAGAACCACTAAATAATGTTCTCGAAAATCATCCAAAAATATTTCCCAAAAATAAAAATGGTGCTTTCAAAATATACCATTTTCCAAAATAAATCTCAAACAATTTCACAATAGCTGATTATCATCTCAATATTTTATTTAGAACTCATCCAACAAAGCGGCTACACGAACAAATGTGGTACATGTGTGGTTTAAAATCATAATTTCGTAAGCCGGATGTACCCGACTTAGCTTAAATTAGATACTAACATTAAATCATTTTTTTTATTTTTATATGTGTTATATTCACTTTTAACACTTTTACATTCTTTCAAAATCTTTACAATATGAAATTAATTCATTATTGACGTCGTAAAAATTATAGGGTTTTTTTGTGAGAAACTACGTTATATTTATGTTTATTTGTTAACAACTACCTTATTTTTTTTTATTTTTTTGTTAAAAACTACCTTACATTTTACTTTTTTTTTAAAACCTACCAAAAATATGACTCGGGCCAAGTTCCGATGATAATTGTGGTTGAATTGACCAGATTAGCAAGTGTACTTCCCTCTATATGGCAGAGAGGCACATAGATTATTGGAGGGCTTCAACTTAAGACAAAGGTAAACACTTTTTAGAAGAAGTTGAAAAGAATTGGGGATTGCGGTGGGTTATTACATGGCATATTATGCTACGGAAAAAAGCTTTAAAAATGATTTATGGGGAAACAGATGAACAATATAAAATATTTTAACAAAAAAAAAAATCAAAGTTATCGTCAAAAATTGGCGCGAGTCATATGTTTGCTAGGTTTTAACAAAAAAGTAAAATGTATGGTAGTGTTTAACAAAAATAAAAAAGTAAGGTAATTGTTCACAAATGGACATAAATATAAGGTAGTTTCTCACAAAAAACCCTTAATTATAATCAATAATGCGAGTAATAAAGATAACAATAATATCAACAAGAGTAGCGATAACAACCTGAGTAGCGATGTTAGTACGTATTATTTGTTGTAGGGGTAGTAAAATAATAATACGTATTAACAACAAAATTAGTAGTGAAAATGATAGTTATACAACAACTATAAAGAAACTAACAATATAAATTGAATAAGTAGTGAGGTAGCAATAGTACGCAACAACGAAAGACAAGTGAATACACCTCATAATCAAAATGATAAATTTTATATTAATCATAGTTTAAAACATGTATCGTAAATTTTAAATTAATGAATTAGACAGTTCAACTCAATGGGACACCAAAAGTCGAAAACTATATATATGTGTATAATGATCAAATTCACCGTGCTACACTTATTTCGCAAATTTAGTACAAAAATTTAATTTCTAAAAATTAGTAACAACCCTGTGAAAATTCACGGGTATTACACTAGTTGTTCTCTATTACGCTCCAATGTCGGTTCTCATTGAGATTTGCTTTTTTTAAACCAAAACTCGAACTCAACTGAGCCTATATATAATTGTAAATTTTACATTTTTTTTTCTTTCAAGATTTTCAAAGCGTTGTATGATGCTCGAAATTCACATTAATCACATATTCGATGATGCTTTCTCTGTTCCGGTTTTGTTTACCTTCTATACTAGGAGAAGCAAAATTAAGTTGGGTTTAAAGCGTCCATAAATTCGGCATATTAAGTTGAAAACATATCACAATCTTTGTCAAGAACTAATTTCAATTTGTTACAGCACTTGTACAAGATTTTCAAACTATGTTTGCATATACTTTATGCTAATTGGGAAAAACGATACTTCTTCCGTCTCATTTATATAGACGCGTCTTACATAAGTCAACTTTAAATACTATTCCGGTGATTAAACTATCTTAAACCCACTTCAAATTACCGTGAGCACAGGCGGGCCGGGTATACATGCGCTAGAAAAATGGCAGAAATAATCAATGGCACAAAATCATCAATAACGTTCAAGGTGACGAGGCAGGCGCCGGAGCTGATCCCTCCAGCGGGTTCCACGCCATACGAGTCTAAGGAATTATCAGACTTGGACGATACCAAAGAACTTCGTTGGCAAGCCCCGATAATCCTGTTTTACAGGAACCCTACTACTAGTATAAACCCGTGTTTAAGGAGATCTGACCCGGTAAAGGTGATCAAGGACGCGATAGCGAAGGCGCTAGTGTCCTACTATCCATTAGCGGGGCGGTTGAGGGAGACGAGTGAGGGGAAGCTAGTGGTTGAGTGTAATGGAGAGGGTGTTCTCTTCATTGAGGCCGATGCTGATGTCACTCTCGACGACTTTGGTCCGTCCCTACATCCTCCGTTTCCTTGCTCCGATGAGCTTCTATATGATGTTCCTGGCTCTAGTGAAATCTTGCACTCTCCGTTGCTTCTCATTCAGGTAGATTTAAAATACGTATTGCCCGGTGGGATTGAGTTTCAGTATCAATTATTGTAAATTAGACTCGGAACACATGTAAGAACAAAAAACTGATAAATTAACAAAATAAGTAACAATTATTCTTGGGTCCCTTTTCGAAAGCAGGTGACCCGATTGAAATGTGGAGGGTTTATATTTGCACTTCGATTCAATCACACAATGGCGGATGGGATTGGAATAGTACAGTTCTTGAACGCAGTAACTGAGCTCGCGGGTGGCGCCCAACACCCATCAATTTCACCTGTGTGGATGCGTCACCTTCTTATTAACTCGCCAGACCCGTCCCAGGGTAGTGGCCAAGATGTGCGCCACGAGTTTAATAGTATTACTCTCCCACTTGGCGATTTGATTAAGAAGTCTTTCTTTTTCGGTTAGTTTAATTTTTAACACTTTATTTTTATAATTCTTTTCGTATAATAACTAAAAAAGTTTTTTTTTCCCACGTGTGAGAAGGTGATACTGAAACCCACTATAGCCAATTATGCTCTAACGATAGTCAATGTATTTATACTCAGGGTCGGCTGAAATAGCTAGCCTACAACAACAATCAACTGCGCCATCAACAACATTCGAGCTCATAATAGCCCACCTATGGCGATGCCATACCATGACCATGTACGATGACCCTCAAGAGACGGTTCAACTACGGTTCGCAATGAACACCCGGCCAAAATACAACCCTTCATTACCTGCAGGATATTACGGCAATGTATTTACCTTCCCGACAACACAAGCCACAACAACCGAGCTCTCTGGAAACCCTTTTCAATACACCGTTGATCTTGTAAAAAGAACTAAAGACAATATCAATGAGGAATACTTGAAGTCCTTGGGAAATCGCTTGGTGGTCGGTAGGCTTACGGTATCTGATCATAGACGAGTTGGGTTCAGTTGTTTGGATTTCGGTTGGGGTTCGCCGGTTTATGGTGGCCATATAAGAGGCAGTGAGTTCAACTCCTATTTTGGATATTTTAGTTTTTTTACACCTTTTAAGCACCTTAGGAAGTCAGGGGTTTTGGTTCCCGTATGTTTGCCACGCTCGGCTATGAAGAAGTTCGTTAAGTTGATTAGTCTTGTATGAAACGTTTTCCTGACAAATCGTCACTCTAAATAATGTAATTGTTCGCAATTACACTCCAAATGTTGTTCTATTTGGGATATGCTTTTAATCGTCAACAACAATTTATAATGTCCTTGGTGATGGTGCTCTCATAAAGAGGTATACGCGACTAATCAAAGAGTTTATTCCGGCATTTATATGAGCAGGGATCAAACAAACGACAAAATGGTTAAAGGATGGGGTGATAAACCATACCACGAAACCCATTTTGTTTGAGATCAAGCATTAGTAGCGGCATACAAATCTTTCCCCAAACATGCTCGAGTTATTAAGGGACTAGAGCTGGAGGCGATAAACTATAGACTCGGTCACTTGTTATCCTATTCTATCTTAGACGAGGTGATAAACCATACCCACAAAATCTTTCCCCAAACATGCTCGAGTTGTTAAGGGGCTAGAGTAGGAGGCGATAAACTATAAACTTGGTCATTTGTTATCCTATTTTATCATAAACAAGGTGATAAACTACCATACCACAAAAGTTTTCGTGGGTATAGTTTATCACCAAATGGTCCGTTCTGGTCTGGTCTTTGGTACGGACCACTGAATGAACACCCCTACACAAAACACATTTTGTTTTAGATCTAGCTTTAGCAGCAGCACACAAATCTTTCCCAAAACATGCTCGAGTTATTAAAAGGGCTAGAGCTGGAGGCGATAAACTATAAGCTTGGTCATTTGCTGTCATATTCTATCATGAACGAGCTGATAAACCGTACCATGAAACACATTTTGTTTGAGATCAAGCTTTAGTAGCGGCATACAAGTCTTTCACCCAACATGCTCGAGTTATTAAGGGGATAGAGATGGAGGCGATGAACTATAGATTCAATCATTTGTTGTCCTATATTCTATCATGAACGAGTTGATAAACTACCATACCACGCAACAAAGTTTGTTTGAGATCTAGATTTAGTAGCGGCATACAAATCTTTCCCAAAACATGCTCTACTTATCTATATATAAGTATAAAACAGGAACCGCTGGATACGTGTCATTCTCACATTAATTTTTTTCCCGCCTAATATTATATTATCTATACAATCTTACACATATTTGATCAAATGAAATAATTATGTTTCCTAAAAAAAGTCATTTTATAAATTTTATTTATGTCAAACTCACACATCATGGATTCATTATACATGTATTTACCAAAAAGAAGTAAATATTAATTATTAACAGCAAATGAAATGTTGCATACATTCCTTATAAAAGGATTAAAGAAATTGATGAAAATATTAAATAGTAATTGTATTTTAGCTTTGATGATATACTAGGCATTACTGTTTACAATCTTCTAAATACAATGTATTGAAATTTTTGGTACGTTGTTGTTACTAGGCGACCTTAATTATAGCTATTGTGTTACTTTTCTTAATTTATAAGACGGTTTTATATGAAATTTGTTGTACTGTACGTTTTTTTTCTAAATTACAACAAGCCTTAATAATAACAATAGGTCTTACTTGTGACGGATTATCCGTCACAAACTTGTGACGAGTCAAGTATTACTCATTGAAATAAGTAAGACAAAAGTAGGATGCATGAGGAATCAAAAACGATTTGTCTATATGGTTTTTATTTGATCCGTCACAAGCAAATGGGATTTTGTGTAATAATAATTATCAAGGTATATGTGTTACCAATCACTTTTACGATAATTTAAAATTCAATTTCTATTATGAAAATTTAATACTTAATTTTTCATTTTCAAATTAGATTTATATTTAAAATTTTGTTTCACATAAAAAGTATAGACTATTACGCAATATATCGAATGTTAATTACTTTTTGTATTTTATGATATACTAAGAGTTGTTAAAATAGTAATAATTTTGCGTAATAAGTATCGCATGTTACATAAAATATCAGATGTATAAAGAATAGTCTATATTTGACAAATACTTGACAATACATGGCAAACACCATGTTTATTTACACAAAAAAAATAAGTTTGAAATATGTCAAAAATTAAAGACGGTGGGAAGATGACTTGCAATCACATTTAGATACGTGAATTAAGATAGTTATGAATATACGTAGGGCTAATCTGTCCCCTATGCGGCTACGCCATTACGATTATGTGCCCATTTGCCCAGAGTTTTGTTTTGGACCCAGAATTACGAATAAATTTACAAGTAAAAAAATGAATGTATGACGTACCAAATTCATCATGACTATATAATACTATTTCGTATTAACAATAACGTAATTTTACGTGCCCTCAAAATCAAATGATTTACGAGAACAGGCATGGTTTATACATTTGTACTCCACAATTTATGTATTCTATGTTAAGATGGAAGTTTTTATTTGATGGTGGATGTATTATGTATAGACCTATGAAACGGGCCAGACCAGAATACGGGTCGGCTCATACGGGTTATCGGCCGGTTTAGCTTTAGAATACGGGTCAAGAAAATTTTCTAACGTTTTTTTAATTGAAATATATTTTTTTAAATATTTTAATCATATTCAATTTACATTAATAATTTGTGAAAACTAATCCTAAATTTTTCCCAACTTTTTAACTTTGGTGTAATGTAGTTATTAATGCATGCTACACAACTAATAGACTTCCGTTCATGATCCATACGCGATAAGGGAGCATATTCTAATGACGATATTATTTTATTAAAATACAAACGGAAAAAAAATAGATTATTTAAATATTTTGTTTATTAATATAATAATTAGAAAGAATAATTTGCTTTAAACTATGAAAATTAGCTAATTAGCAATAAAGTACATAATAATTCTTTTATATTTGTCAATTACATCGTGTCATTCATTAAAGTTGATTTCAGGATACATATTTCTATGTAATATCGTTGATAGAAAAAGTTTTACATTCCGACTAATATCATGGTTTATAACTTAATTACGAATATTATCTATATGTCCGTGCATTTTGCACGGGTGCTAAACTAGTTAAGGGAATAGAATGGGAGGCGATAAACTATAGACTTGTCCAATTCTATTTTGTTGTGTCTCAGTTAATTGTTGTTCTTTCTAATTTAGAAATACATTTGATGAACAATTTGATAGGTGTCATTTAGTTACTGAGTAGTATCATTTAGTTATTGACCCTCACCTCTTCCCTTGGTCTTTGTGCCAAAATCGAAGGACAACAACTGATCGGTACGAAAAGAATATTTTATAAGCAAATTCAACAACTTTCTCAAATATAATTATCAAATTGTTGTAAAATATTGTGCAATTCTTTGATAGTACAACTGATCGGGACGAAAAGAATATTTTATAAGCAAATTCAACAACTTATTGTTTGAGTGAAGGAAAGCAAATTTATTCTTATTTATAACTGTTTTAAATACGAAGTTGTAATAAATAGAGTAGAGCATGGCGACAAGAGCTATTTACAAATGCAATTCCTTGCAACAATTTCTGCCATTCTGAAAATAAGGAATCTTTTTGTTTTTAATAATATGGTGGCATCAAGAGCTTCATTTATCCCTATCTATAAAAATGAAGTGCAGCGAGGTCTGAATGTGCTAAACCATCTGTCTTCTGATCATGTGGCTATCAACTTGAATTCTGACCCTTTCTCCAGTCAATATGACTCTATCAAGAATGGCGAACCTTTTTTCATGATTAATGGTCAGGGTAATTGTCCCATGAAATGGGCTACTGTTGATGCGGCTTGGTTGAACTCTTGCCAGACTGGGTTAGGAATGACGGTTTCTAATCTCCCAGATGCTTCTTCACAAAGTTTTACGGGAGAATGCTACTCTCAAAAGCTTCTGGCTGTGGATAGTGAACATGCTGAGGTTTTGACCATTCTTAAAGCTCTGGAATGGGCTGTTTCAACTGCTTCTCTCCATCTTTCAGTTGCTTCAGACTGTTTCAATGCTATCTTGCAAATTGCGGGTCTTCAACAATGCTCACACTTTTATATAAGGGTCGTAGGTCGAATAAAAGTATTATGTTCTTCTTTTCATTGTCTAAGTTTTACTTTTTTAGCTAGAGATAAAAACTATCGTGCACATGATTTGGCTAGGTTTGCTTTAAAGCACTAGTCATGTATCCATTTGTCAAAAAAAAAAAAAAAAAAGAGTAGAGCATAAACAACACGATATTTTTCAAGAAATTATTTTATAAGAATAATACAAACTATCAATGACCTCTTAAATTAAACTAATTTAATTTATCCTATACCCTTCCTTCCCAAAACACACGATGAAAAAAAGAAGGCTATCCGATGAAACGAAAAAGATAGATATGATAGGAATACACAGGAAAGAAAGGAAACAACAAGAGGATCCGTGGCGCAATGGTAGCGCGTCTGACTCCAGATCAGAAGGTTGCGTGTTCGATTCACGTCGGGTTCAATTTCCCGATCCTCAACACACTCTTTTTTCATCCTGTGTTTTATATAGGTGCGTTTATATAGTACAACAGTGCGTTTACGATCAACACGGTCGTTGTAGTATAGTGGTAAGTATTCCCGCCTGTCACGCGGGTGACCCGGGTTCGATCCCCGGCAACGGCGTTTTTTATTTATTTACTTTTGGTTCCAAACAAATATCAGCTACTCAACACTAGAGTTTGTGCTTTGTGTCCCTCTCAGAAACCTATATTTTGGTACCTAAGTCATAAATATTAGCCACAAAATTACGTTCACGCGTCACATCGTAAGCTCAGCATCTATAATTTCGGTACACCGGAGTTATGGAGGTCAAACACCGAAGTTAAATATAAGGTGCATTCTCACAATCTTTGTCAACATACTGTGCAGTCCAGTTTGTCACCTACAATGGAAACCCCATGACTAGCTGGATGATAACGAGTCGAGCCCATCCAAGCACAAGCTCAGCCTTGCTTGGCTTGTACTCATGACGCAAAACTCAAGCTCAGGCTCGCCAGAGCTTGATCGAAAAAGTTTTACTTATTATCAAGCTCGTGAATTTAAACCAGCACTCGAACTCAACTGAGCCTATATGTAATTGTTAATTTTACATTTTTTTTCGCTTTCAAAATTTTCAAAGCCATTTAATTACCCTAATAACATGCTAATAAAACACACATTTATGATGATACTTCCTCCGTCCCGGTTTTGTTTACCTTTGTTTACAGGTAGAAGCAAAATTCAGTTGGGTTTAAAGCGTCCATAAATTCGGCATATTAAGTTGATAACAATTACGGAGTATATTTGAAAACATTTCGCAATCTTCATCAACAACTAATTTCAATTTGTTACAGCACACTATACAAGATTTTCAAACTATGTTTGCATATACAGTACTTTATGCTAATTGGGAAAAACGATACTTCTTCCGTCTCATTTATATTGACGCGTCTCACATACGTCTAGTTTAAAACTTTAAATACCATTCCGGTGGTTAAACTATCTTAAACCCGCTTCAAATTAATGTGAACGCGGGCAGGGATGCATGCGTTAGATATTTCATATATTACGAAAAATAATACTCCTCTGATTCAGATTTCAGAGTGTTGGTTCTCTTTGCTTTTCGATGTGAGTTGAGTGTTTGTTCTTTATCCCTTTTTAGTAAGTTTTTCGAGGTCCAAAATCAATTCAACGTGGGGTATGTTCTATGGTTTTAAATCATTTCGTTATTTTTCCTGCCAAAACCAAAAGAAACAAATACTCTGAATCACAGAAAGTACTTCGTAAAAAAAATGGCAGAAATAATCAATGGCACAAAATCATCAATGGCATTCAAGGTAACGAGGCAGGCGCCGGAGCTGATCCCTCCAACGGGTTCCACGCCATACGAGTCCAAGGAATTATCGGACTTGGACAGTACCAAAGAACTTCGTTTTCAAGCCCCTATAATCCTGTTTTACAGGAACCCTACTACTAATTTAAACCCGTATTTGAGGCGATCTGACCCGGTAAAGGTGATCAAGGACGCGATAGCTAAGGCGCTAGTGTCGTACTATCCATTAGCGGGGCGGTTAAGGGAGTCGAACGAGGGGAAGCTAGTGGTTGAGTGTAATGGAGAGGGTGTTCTCTTCATTGAAGCCGATGCTGATGTCACTCTTGACGACTTTGGTCCGTCCCTACATCCTCCGTTTCCTTGCTCCGATGAGCTTCTATATGATGTTCCGGGCTCTAGTGAAATCTTGCACTCTCCGTTGATTCTCGTTCAGGTAGATTTAAAATACGTACTGCTGGGTGGTATTGAGTTTCAGTATCCACACGTACACTCGCTCGAGAGATTATTTTTAAGTCAATTATATACGTTTGATTAAAATACACCACAAAGCAAGGTCCAAACGCATATATTCAACAAGCGGAATGAATATTATTGTAAATTAGACTCGGAACACATGTAAGAACGAAAAACAGATAACTTAATAAAATAAGTAACAATTATTCTTGTGTTTCTTTTCGAAAGCAGGTGACACGATTGAAATGTGGAGGGTTTATATTTGCACTTCGACTAAATCACACAATGGCAGATGGGACTGGATTAGTACAATTCTTAAACGCGGTAATTGAGCTCGCAGGTGATGCCCAACACCCATCAATTTCACCCGTGTGGATGCGTCATCTTCTTAGTAGTACTCCACAACCGTCCCACGGCAGGCGGCTTAGAGTGTGCGACGAGTCTAACGACAACCGGTTCAACAAGGACAATGAAAAAATCACAAGCATTTTTCCACTCGATGACTTGGTTCACAAGTCATTCTTCTTTGGTGAGTCATAATATGCTCTAACCTTTTCTTTCTTGTATATCTGGCAAATTTCTCATTTCAGATGGACATTTTAGGGCTTACGGTTTAGGGTTTAAGGTTTCCCTGATAAAATTTTAGTCTAACCGTTTAATCATTCAACAATCAATACTTTTCGTTAGAAAATGTTGACATTTTCTCGTTGTAAGTTAAGACCGTGTGATGCACTTTATAAAGTGATCGGTTTTCTTTCTTTTTTTGGGTGACGAGGGGTTGAGTTCCCTCGGTCCATGCATTCCCGCGCCACTATATGGACCATGTAAGCCACCCCATTAGGGACCGCAGTGACCAAGTGATCATCAAAGCCCCATGATTCGAACCTGCGACCTCTCAGCTGCTATCTTTGGCAAGTTTCAAGGTTTAAGCCAAAACCACTGAACTAACAGCACTTGGTAATTTGTTACATACGCAGGGTCTACTGAAATAGCTCGTCTACGACAATCAATTCCGTCATCAACAACATTCGAGCTCCTAACCGCCCACCTATGGCGATGCCGTACCATGGCTATGTACGAAGACCCACAACAGTCCGTTCAACTACGATTCACAATGAACACCCGATCAAAATACAATAACCCTTCGTTACCAGCAGGATATTACGGCAATGTCGTAGCCATCCCGACTGCCCAAGCCACAGTCGACGAGCTCTCAAGAAACCCGTTTCAACACACTGTCGAACTTGTTAAAAGAACGAAAGACAATGTCACCGAGGAATACTTAAAGTCGTTAGCTGATCGTATAGCAGTCGAAGGTAGCTTAGTGACCGGCCCTAAGGATTTCGACAGATTTCCGATGATTGATCACAGACGAATACGGTTTAATGATTTGGATTTCGGTTGGGGTCGACCCGTTTATGGTGGACACCTGTATGGTGGGTTTGATCCGAAGTTAAGATGGTTAGCTTGTTTTACACCTTTTAAACGTTTTAGGGAGTTCGGCGTTTTGGTTCCCATTTGTTTGCCTCGTTTGGCTATGAAAAAGTTTGTTAAACTGTTTAGTCTTGTATAAAACCGTTTTACAAATGTAGCTACGAAATCGCGTCTCAAGGTGTCCGTAAATTATGACAAGCTTGTGACAGTTCATAGCCTTTCTCCCACTTGCTCCTGCTGAGAAATTACAAACGTGTGACGGAATAGTGCAGTCACAAATGAAAATTTGTCACAAACTAGTGTGTTGCCCGTGTATTGCACGGGTTCTAAAATAATTGATTAAAGCTTAAATGTATAATGTTTAAGATATGCTTTAGCTAGCCTTTACCGTGTAGAGGGGTTGTAGGACAATTTTAATTATAATATAATTTGATTAACAACTTCGATTTGATTAGCTAAATCAATTGATACTGGGATGATAAATTTTTATGATAATATAAATTACCTCCTAAAAGCCGATTTCAGTGGCTCACTATCTGACCCATCCATGTTTTACCTTCACAATAAAAATTACAAAATTTATCTTCTTGTTTTTCCGATATTACTCATGTTAACCCTTTTATTAAAGCCTTTGCCTCTGCCTTCTCCCTCAAAGAATTGGGCACTTTACCCTACTTCTTAGGGGTGAAAGTCACACCTAATACCAATGATTTATTACTCACTCAAACAAAATACATATATGATCTCCTGGAAAAATTTAATATGTTGGAGACTAAGCTTTTTCCCACCCCCATGGTAACTACTCCATCACTCACAACTCTCGGTGGTTCCCGTATCACTAACATCACGCACTACCGAGCTATTTTGGGAAGCCTACAATATTTGTCATTTACTCGTCCCGACATTGCTTTTAGTGTAAACAAACTATCTCAATTCATGCAATCTCCAACTGAACATCACTGGACAACCCTCAAACGTTTATTACGATACCTCAAAGGTACCTCCATGGTTGGTCTACAACTATACCGCACCTCACCTAATCGTCTTCACGCATATTGTGATGCCGATTGGGCCGGGGACAAATATACTTATGTTTCAACTACTGAGTTTGTCACTTATCTTGGTCGAAATGCCCTCTCTTGGACCTCCAAGAAACAACGAGCCCTTGCTCGATCATCCACAGAAGCGGAGTTTCGGGCAATAGCCGATACCACTTCCGAACTTATTTGGTTACAATCCTTGCTCACTAAACTTCGTGTTCTACCATCAGATGCTCCTGTTATTTATTCAGATAATAATTTGAGTGCTACTCACTACTCCACCAATCCTGTTTTCCATTCTCGAATGAAGCACTTGGCGTTAGCTTTTCATTTTGTTCGCGAGCAAGTTCAACAAGGAACCCTATGTGTCCTACACATTTCTGGCCAAGATCAATTAGCCGATGTCTTCACCAAACCCCTGCTTCGTCCTCGACATCACTCTCTCATCTCCAAAATTGGTCTCGCCTTCAGCTCGTCCATCTTGCGGGAGCCTATTAACGATATTATTCCGTAAATATATTTCGTGATCTTTGTATCTTTTATTTTATGTAAAGTATATCTTACGATTTCCTTATTTATGTATGTACGAGATTCCGTAGATATTATATTACGGCTAGGTTAGAATCCGTCTTACACTAGACTCTTGTATTTATACTCCCATGTATTACGTTTGAAAAACGTATATGAAAATTATCAAAACTCATTCTTTTACAGTTCCGCAATTCAGTTGAAATAAAGCATTATAAGGGGGTGTTTGGTTGGGGCATTTGGAATGGATTGGAATGGATTCCGTCCATTCAAGTGTTTGGTTGAGCCTTTTTGGAATGGAGTTTGATACCCAAGGGGTTCTAAATCCATTCCAACCCCTTAGAATCACATACTCAGGTTTCATCCCAAGGTTCTAACTCCATACCACCCCATCTCAAGTTACGTATTTTTAATAAAACATTTTATGTGAATTTT
This sequence comes from Silene conica, assembly GCA_029255685.2. Taxonomy (NCBI): domain Eukaryota; kingdom Viridiplantae; phylum Streptophyta; class Magnoliopsida; order Caryophyllales; family Caryophyllaceae; genus Silene; species Silene conica. Next base: position 86,394,931 of record CM055314.2, read on the forward strand.
TTTAATAAAGGAGTTACGTATTTTTCATAAAACATTTTCTGTGGATTTTTTTCATAAAATAAGTCTTGTGGATTTTTTTCGTAAAATATTTATGTGGATTTTTTTTCGTAAAAAAAAATTGCGTATTTTTCATAAAACATTTTATGTGATTTTTTTCATAAAACATTTTATGTGGATTTTTTTCGTAAAACATTTTATATCGATTTTTTTCGTAATGCATTTTATGTGGATTTTTTTCATAAAACATTCTATCTGTATTTTTTCATAAAAAAAAGTTGCGTATTTTTCTTAAAATATTTTATGTGGATTTTTTCATAAAACATTTATGTCGATTTTTCTCATAAAAAAATTTGTGTACTTTTCATAAAACATTTTATGTGTTTTTTTCATAAAAATTTTGTGGATTTTTTTCATAAAATATTTTGTGAATTTTTTTCATAAAACATTTTTTGTGGGTTGCGTATTTTTCATAAAATATTTTATGTGGATTTTTTTCATAAACCATTTTATGTGTATTTTTTCGTAAAACATTTTATGTGGATTTTTTTCGGTCTTAGAATAATTTTGCCATTGTTGTATTATATGAACATGAATCATTTGATTTTATGGATTAATTTGAATTTTGGCCTTGTTGTAGTTAATTTTAATTCAAATAATATAATTGCAGTTATCAATAATGAAGAAAATGAAATAATTTGAAATCCATTACAAATGTGAACCAAACAATAAGAATGATATCTAGAATCCATTACGAGATCAAACCAAACAAACATTAATAAGTATGAGATTCTAACTTCATACCTCCTTGGTATTAGAATCCATTTCATTCAATTCCAATTGTTTGGCGTTTTTAGTGTGGGGTGCAGGGGTTCACCCGCACCCCCTTTGTTCCGAAATATTTAAACTTTAGTTTCAATAAATTTATCAAATATTTGGTGGTGTATTGGTTAGATACAAAAGTTTTATTAGTTTGGTCATGAGTTCAACTCCCATAACTAACATTTTTGCACTTTTATCTCATTTAGTAATAATTTTGACTTTAATGCTTATTTAATAATGTTGTAATCATATCTTCTTTGAAAGTCAATTTTTCAAAGTAAAATTTTAGTGGTCCCTCCATGTTCAATGAATGATTTAATTGTTTTTGTACGTATATATGCAGATTAAATTGTTTGATATAAATTACATTCTTATATGATATTGCTAAACTATTAATAGAAGAACAATATTTTAATATTTTTAACAATAACCTTACTAATTAGAAGCACAACAAAAATATTAAACTAATAACTACTAATATAAAAGAATTGACTTAAAACACCCAAAAAAGAGAAAAATGACAAACGAAAAAATATACCAATTTTCTTTTTCTTCAATAAATCAATTATTACTCAAGGGTGATGGGTAAAACTCGCACATAAAAAATTCTGAAGAAAAAATTGTTAAAATTGCATTTAAAAGAAATTTTTTTATTAAAAATTAAAAGTTATTAGAATTTTAAAACAAAGGTAAACAATAATCATAGATTAATACAAGTGAGAAAAAAACAAAGTGTGTAAATGGAACATTTGCATATACAAATATACAATACTATCAATTATTGTATGTAATCAATTAATTCCTTTTTTTTTACCCTCCATGAATGAATCTCAATGGTTCAACGGAAGACCATTGACAATGAATAGAACAAGTCTTATACGAAGGATTGAGAGACAAAAATGTGAGATAGAGGCGATAGCCGAAATTTAGGATTGTATTTATATAATGTGAGATTTGTATGGTGGTGTATATTTAGACAAATTGAGAATGTGAAGTGAGATAGACCATGTAGAATTGTGATCTAAAGTGCTAGATCATATTGTTACAAATTAGATACGTAAGTTTTTAAATGACTTTGTAGAAGATTATTTGGATAAATTTATGCAAAGCAGTTATGTGTTAGTTCTACTCATGATGCCAATTTTTTATTAATTTTATATGATAAATACTTTTTTTTATAATAGGCATACAATATTTTCTTTCAAAGTGGACTACGTCGAGCTTCCAAGTCATGCATGCCGGCCTTCGGGCCTGAAGCAACTATGTTAATTGAAATTACAAAATTTCATCTTAGAATCCAAAGTCATGCCTAATAAAAAAAATATTGACAACTACGTCTATATTCAAGCATTTGTTAAGGTTGCATTGTCCATAAGTCTTTTAACTTTTCTTTTATTCATAGTATTTGACCAATTTAAAATTGAGACAAGTAACCATCTTGAGTAAGAATTTATCATCATAAGACTGTTTATCTTACTACCTACCACAACAAACCTACACTTACAACTTACCCGAATATGATGTAACATTGTCCTAACTTAATACAATAATCCATGAAAAATCCGATGATGTGATGAGGTGTTAATTAGATGTCAAGGTTTGACAAAAGACAGTATTTAGTTCCTTCTCACTTTGACGGGAAAAAAAAAACTTCGAAATTTTATGTTTTACAATGATAATAAATGAACCGATCGGGCAATTTTATCTTCAATGTCGGTGTTTATAAATGATCAAATTCCGTTTTGCTATTTTAAGGGTGACACATGTAAATGGTTTGAAATTTTGATTTGTGACTATGATATGCACATATCTAATAAAACAAATAATGTAGTTTAAAGAAATATTTGAGAAATTGTAGTACCATTTACTTAAGATTGTATAATATTTTTTTCCATTTTTTATATCAATTATGATCACATGTGATATGTTTTTGAATATAAATTGTATTGTTTATATTAGCATATCCATCATTTATAACAACTCGGTGATTGCAATTGAAATCATAATACAAATTAAAATTAATCATAATTGAATCATCATTTTTTACATTCTTTGACAACAAGTTAATAACCACATTTGAAATAGCAAACCCGTGCAATTTGCACGGGTTTAAGACTAGTATTATATTAAAACAAACACCGGCCTCCCAATTCGTCGACACGTGTCACACCCTATCTATCCGCCACGTGTCACGCTTTTTTCGAAATCCACATGGCGTATTCTGGTTCGATATTTTTAATTTCTGACCATTAATAACTAATGCAGAAAATATGTGATATTAAATTAGGCAAATAAGTAATGATATATTCTACTGTTTTTGAAATAATAAGTGTTGACTTAATTTTATATTCAATCTCCAAAAAATTCGGAAGCCTTTAAAATATTCCGTTTATAATAATTTAGAAACAATTATGGCACATGTATCAATGTTTGCCGAAAATACTGCAATGTACGTAGAATCTATATAATAACATAAAAAGGTATGTTGAGTGACTCATTGATAAGTATTTTTATTTTCTAGCTTATGGTAATGCCACGTCACACTCTTCTAAAATTACCAAAATAACCTTCAACAAAATTCAAATTTCCTACAAAAATGTCTATTTTGTAACATACAAGATGAAGCAAATCAAAGGACATCATTATTGTTCAAATTAAATATGTGATTAAATATTCATTAAGCTAAAAAAATATAAAGTCCTCTATAAATTCACATCTAATCAAGTGTCATGATTTATAATTAAAATTGACATTTGAATTTATAAAATTAATATCTATAAAATCTTATTATAAGGATAAACTAAAATATTAAATTAATCTGACGTAACAAAAATTAATTGTGACATGACAAAATTTTATTGTGACATGACAAAAATTTTAATGTAACGTGTCACTTATCTATATAATATTAAACTAACCCCTTTCATATACACATAAATTAATTATTCATATTAAATATTTGACGAGATAACAAATTTTAAAAGTGATGTTACCTCTACAAAAATGGCACGATAATAAACTCCGCTACAACACTATATAATTAAAAAAAGACTAAGAATTTTACTAACTCACGTGTCATTTAAAAATCATCTCCAAATATTATGAGTCACGTGTTTACAAGTACAAAAAATTTAAAAATATTGGTTACAAACTCAAAAAATAAATTAATACAAACTTTTAGTTGCACTCACAACTTTGGTTCTTAATCTATCATATTCTATTTAACATGTACTTCTTTTATTTAATGGTATGTTTTTAAGGACCATTATTATACTTTATAATTATGTTATCTTAATTTTTATAAATTTTCATTCACAACTTTTCTCCTCCCCCTAAATAAATTGTTGAAATTAATGCAAGAATTAATTTCCAAAATGATCTTATATAACTATGACACTAATCCTAATTTTTATTTTTATTTAGAAAGTTGGTAGGTAAAGTATAAATAAATAAATTGTTTCGCTTTTTTATTTTTTTATGTTTTGAATAAATAGTTAAAGTTGGAATCTAATTTAATTATCATTTTGTGTTTGTACTTAAATTTCAGGAGATTAACATTTTTACATATCAATAGCATTATATGGAATTGGAAAATAATGGTAATAGATCTTCTTTACACTTTTCTTTTGGTTTGAATACATTTTTTTTTATTTTGTCAAGTTTTCATTTTTTACTATGGCGTGTGGCGTGTGGCGTGCGCAATATAAAATGTTAGTATGAATATCTCATATATGGTGACATGTTATATTATATATTATAACTCTTAATTTATTAATACACAAATTTTGTAAATTGTATTGCACTGTTTTTCACTCTTTCACGCAGTTTAGTTTTCCATGTAAAATTTCTAATTCTAATTTGTTTTTGTCAAACAGGTTATAAATCAAATATTTTGGTTGAAGTGGGGAAGTATGCTACAAATATGTCAATCTAACCTTTTAATAACGTCATATAATGAGTAAATATTATAGTTATCGGTTGTAAAGCAATGCTCATTCACCAATTCGTTATTTGAACTTTGAATATTTTCATACTTTTAAGTCATTTTTTCCCCCACCTAATATATTCATTTAGCACTTGCAATGTATATTTTTTTTTCGAGATTTATTTTTATTTTTAATTTGTGTATATTTTATTTTCTCATGAATCACGAAAATTAATAGTTCTGAAGAATTATAATAGTATTGTTATGATTGTAATATTGGATACAACAACAACAACATCAGAGCCTTAATCCCAAAATGATTGTAATATTGGATGAATGAAAATAAAACAACTATGCTTAAATTGTACAAAATATTTTTCAATCATATTATGTATGTTTTATAATCTAATAATTATGCCATTTGAGAAAAGGTGTCGTTAGTTTTGCTAATTTTGCCACTACTAAATTGACAAATCCACTTCTAAAGTTTTACTCCTTATACCTTTTTCTCTCACTATTATTATACTTTACATATTATCATAATTTTTTGTCTACCTTCACAAAAAAAATTCTTCTCTCGAATATATTTTTGAAATTCATATAAGCAAAAATTAATTACACATTTGTTTTTTATGTAACTATCACAAAAATCATAATTTTCATCTATAAAATCCCTTTAAAGGGTAAATCCTCTACAATATTATATAAAAAAATAATACTAAGTATCTCACTAAGTCACGTGTCAAATGCTATGAGTCACATGATAAGTACAAAAAAATATATAAAAAAAATATTAATTGCAAACACAAAAATTAAATTAATACCGACCTCTTATTTTCCACTCACAACTTTGGTTATTAATCTATCATATATATTTAAAATATATATTTTTATTTAATGGTATATTTGTTAGTCACCATTATTTGGTAATTTTTTTATTTTCCCTTTTATCCAGAAAACTTTTATTATTTCCCTAAATAAATTGTTGAAATTAAAGCGACAATTAGTGGGTATAAATTAGACTATAAATATATTATATGAGTAAGCATTAAATTGATAAGTTATATAAATACTTTCATCCAAGTAAATAATGATATATAAAAATCATTTCACTTCACCAATCTTTTTGCCTATACGTTGAAAATCCATTGAAATGACAAGGAGGATGTTAAGATGATTTTGTACACGTATTTGCTGAAAAGGTTTATCAAACTCCATTGTATTTAAGAAATTAAACACTAATTTTTAGCCTGATTAGTAAGACGAAAATAAATTGTATTTTAACATAGCGCTTTCATTCTATGTATTATTCATATCGTCTTTAATAGACTAAAGACAATATGAAAAGTGATAAAATATTATTACTATGCATTTATTTAGAGTACTTATAATACGGAATATACTTAGATGTCCAGCTTTTGTTTCTTTTCCGATAAAGCTAAAGCCAAAAGTTTTAGAACTCACCAAAATGACAACAAAACCAATAAAACAAGTACTAAAATACGAAAATAATCCCGTGCATCTGCACGGGCACAAAAACTAGTTTAAATTGGAAAGGTGAGTGCGTATGTGATTACCGATTTACGGTTACCATGCTTCATATCCTATTTTATTCAATATTTCCTTGAATCATGTCGATATGTTCCAAATTTAGTCCGTGATTATTGCAACTAAAAGATACTGGAGTATTCATTTTCTGTTTGAAATGAGAATTAACTTCCTAAGATTTTACTAAAGAAAGATTTATTTTAACAAATTTAGCAAATATAAGGAAATAAGTACACCATATATTTTAAAAGATCTCTTAGACTTCTATTAGTAATTTTCATTTCTCTCCTTAAAATCAATTATCAATACTCCTTAATATAACATGCCTGCGAGTTTGTCCACCGCCATTCTTATGGTTACTTCTAAACGCCACCTTTGATCACCATTATCTCCTTGCCTTCGCCGGACAAAAATCTCGCCGAATTGTTCAGAGTATGATTTTTTGGCGCAAGGTATGATAATTGAAAGAACGTCGTCATTTCTCCTTTTTAATCTTTCATTTACTACTCTTTTTTTCTAATATTGTAATTGAGCAAGACTCTAATTTTATAGGTATAGTTAACTTACAACACTAATGTGGATCTCAGCTCAATTAAACAAGTTGAGAAGCTGGTCAATCAAAATATGGTAAGTTATTGACTTACATTTTATTGTATTTTACAGTAATATAATTATGAGTATTATAATTTATCATATTTCTAATCTTATTTAGCCTTTAGAAAATATTGTTGTCAACTCAATTGCAGATGATTACAAACATATTATTTGTCAAGTCGTCTTCAGAAGGTCGATTTTCTATCAAATGTAGCAAGGTTAATGATAACTACTTCAAACAACTGCTGAAGTTCAATGATAAAAGAATTTGAGATGTACGTCTTGGATTTTATTTTTAACAAAGAAAAAGGGTTACAGCTCTGATCATGTTGCTTTGTTTTTATTTGTTACGACAAGTTTTTGTTAGTATCTTGTGAGTTTTATAAAGCGCGGTAATTTTCATAATTTATACCGATTTTTGGTCAATTTGATGATAATTTTCATAATTTTCATATTATTTTATTTTATAATTAGTTTGAACTGAGTATAAGTTAAGCTACAATTAAAGTAATATTATATTATTATAGATTTTTAGAATACTTGTGGATTTGGTGTAGAGGTGAAGGTTTTTATTATCCATTTATATTGTGTGGTAGCTTTTTTTCTTGATGATGTTTTTTCTATCTAATGTTGAATGACTATGGACTTTCTCACTATTTGATAACGGGTTTGAAGTATCATTGTGTTTCTCGAGTCATAAACCTGAGATTGAGAAAAGGTAACTACAATCATTAAACGTATATATGAATAAACATCATATATTATATTATATCATTATTACTATAAAAGAAAAATGTAAATCTGCATACGTGGCGCAATATCGTTCCAGCTTTCACTCTTTCTCGCACTCACATTCACCCTCACAAATTCATGTTTCGTAAACCAATCAGAAGCTCTGATTTATGCCAAGTCAGATATACCATAAATTTTTTAATGACTTAATCAAATAAAAAAAAAACTTGGATATTCTACAATTAATATTTGATTATATTCCATATTCCATCAAAACCGGGAATATTGTACAAAAAGATATGATTTGTGGGTTTGGGCGAGCTTATTCTACAACTGAATACGTATAAGATATACAAAATCCGTAAATATTCCAAATTTAATCAAAACCGTGAATATTTTACAATTAAGTAATTTATATAATAATCTTAATTATAGAATCTTAATTATAGAATAGATCTTATTCTACAATTGAATACGTATAAGATATACAAAATTCGTAAATATCCAAATGTAATCAAAACCGTGAATATTTTAGAATTAGGGTTTGTTTGGCAAAACTAGCTGAAAAGGTAGCTGAAACCTGAAAAGGTAGCTGAAACCTGAAAAGGTAGCTGAAAACTGAAAAAGGTATCTGAAGCCTGAAAAGATACCTGAAAAGGTAGCTGAAAATTAAGACCCGAAAAGGTAGCTGATTTTTGTTAAAACTGTTTGGATATTAGCTGAAAAGGTAGCTGATATTTAACAAAATGACGGAAAAGGACATGATTTATTATTGATATTTTTACGTTTTTACTATTATTCTTGTGTTATTGTCGTTGACGGCGTTACGTTTTTACTAGGCTGAGGGCAAGGCGGGCTTCACATACCGGTTCTTAAATTTTTATCTTAGATTCTTAATTTCAAGTATAAATTTAACAAGTTATAATGAGGTTTTTTCAATATATTTGAAAGAGAATGAGAAAATAATTAACATATAACGATAAGGTAAAAAAAATTCAAACAATACACCCTTGAAAATATATTTTAGCGATACAAATTTCTTTTTTTATTAAAATCATACAAAAAAAATATTAATTAAGCTTCACCCCAAATTAAAGTAGCAATCCTATCGCGGATGCTTTTCATTTCCATCGACGGTTCGTTCACAGTTTCAATCAATGGTAGAATAGGTAGATAAAAATGAAACAGGTACCTGATTTTTAAAATGCTACCTGGGGTAGCTTTTTATTTCAGATATTTTTTTCGCTCAAATCAGGTACTTGCCAAACACCGAACAAAGAATAAGGTACCTGATTGTTTTGGCAAAAAAGTCACTTCAGACAAATCAGGTACCTTATCTGCCTTGCCAAACACAGCCTTAATTAATTTATATACTAATCTTATACGTATTCAATTAATGAACAAATAAACCTTACACACCATGTGATAACACAGATTCTGATAATTGTGCAATCAAATATATTATTCTTCCGAATAATTTAGACAATTTTTTGTCATTATCTCATTCACCAGCATGTATACCACCCATATACTTCCCAAAAATTTATTCTTAAAACGGAATAACATGTAACATTAACTCATTAACCCTATCGAAATAGAAATAATCAATACTCGATCTCAATTACTAAACACCTTGAATATTGGAGCCGGCATAATACCTGCTTTCTAATATTTGGGCTTGGTTCAGAATTTTTTCCTTTTTATTCTTTTCTAATTTACAATTGACATTTTTTAGAAAATACATTTACTGGCATTACTGCCCTACATGAAATAACAAACAAACATGGGCAAACTTATGCAATTACACAGTCACAAAACGATAAAGGACCACTTTATCGTCCTACCTCACCTATTTATTTTAAGTATTTAACTTACTAAAACCAATTTCAATTTAATATTATTTACGAATTTTCTACGTGGCCGCTACATAGTAAAGTTATTTATTTTCGATTATTTTTATAGCGACCTATGAAAATATGAGAAGCACACAAAAAAGGTCTACTCCCAGTCATATACTTTCAGATTTATCCACTGATATATCAATGCATCAAGTTAATATAAACATGCTCAATACCCCACGTTACCAAGGGGTATGTCAGTTAAATGAAGATCTTTCCATTATATACCATTGAAAATGTATTACTTTTTTAATTTGTATTTTATATTTAATTTAAAAATAATACAAGGTAAGTCTTTAGTGCCGCTACACGACATAACAAACCATCAAGGACAAACGGTATCATCAAATCAACCAATTCATGGTAAATCACCATTGTCTCTATCCCAAAATGGTATGTCTCTAAATTTAAAGTTTATTATGGTACGTATACAATACAAACTAGAGAATGTTGGCTAGCTTAATTATTTTCCTCACATATTCATTGTTTTAGTCTACACGATTTTATGTTGCATTGATTGATTTTTCGCAAGCATTTCAACCACGTCCAAAAATTCAACTGCGAGCATTATATCCAGTATCAGAATGGTATGTGTCTCGACATACTAATGGTGAAGCAACATTATATCCATCTCAGAATGGTATGTGTCTCAAATTAATAATTTTGTGTTCTAAAAAAAAGTAGAAACCTGGTTGAGAATCATCCAGTATCAGGGTCTGTGTTTTCTTAGCCTGACAACGTAGTTATTTGATTACCGTAAAAGTTCTATTTCACTCATGCATTAGAGTCATTGATTTGAGCATTAGTTTTTTAATATGTTGTAGACCCTCATATTAACAGCATGACTGCAAGAACAAACAACATCATCAAACATGATTTCCAACTAACTACGTTATTCCCTTCTGAACTCGAGTAGTATTTGTTAATCACAGTGAAAGTCGATTGTTAAATCAGACTCTTTACCAAACAAAACATCTACCAAATATTGAACATGCAACACAAATCACAATCAAAGCTCAATAGCCGATTCAATTTGTATTAAGTAGCTACCAAACTTATATAAAATATAATCAATTAAACTCCATAATCTTGCAAAATCAATAAAAACAAGTGAAAGAGAAATTAACCTTTGAAGATGTACAACCCAAAAATAATATACCGATGTTTATTACTTATCACCAACGAGTAATTTGTATTCTGATGAATTTTCTTTTTGACGTTTCACAAAGGATGCTATGTAGAAGATGATCGGTTACTGTTTTATTTGGATTTTGATGATTTTTTTTGTCGGTTTACAGATGCTAGATGATGATGGTTAGTTCTCGAATATGCAACTTTGCCAATGTAGATCCAATGTTCATTTTCGTATTATAATGGGCCTTTGGGCTTCGATTGCTCAAATTTCTAAAATAGAAACCTCATTGCTATAACACTCTTCAAATAATGTTCGGTATGGGTTCGAACAATCTTCAACTAATATTCGGTATATTGGGCTGCATATTTTATAAAAATAATAATTTGTTGGGCTGTTATCATTTTCTCGGATCTCTAAGGACGATCAATAATCTATTATTTTGTTTTATTGTTTTATTTACGTATTCATTATGAAAAGATTTGTTAGAATCGATTTTTAAATTATTTTCAATTTTTTGTAATATATAAAACTTAATTATCTTAGTTTTGATTTTTTTTTATAATTTTAATATCTTAAATTTGTATGTTATAATTTCCTTTTTTAACTATGTCTTAATTGTTTCATTTTAAACATGTCTTACAATTGTTACTCTTATAAACATTATGTGTACTTACATAGATTAAAGTATCAAACTTGAATGTTATAAGTTCCTTATAAATGATATTATATTTTTTTTTTTTTTTAAAAAGTAAAATTATTCGAATAAATACAATTGCTATATAATAAGTAAAATTTATATATGTGATTTTTAAAAGTAAGTGTACGCAACCCCGTGAATTTTCACGGATGTTACACTAGTATTATATTAAAGTTGAAGTCAGACAATGCGTCGAATACATAATGAACGCCACGTGCCGCAGGTGGAATTAATATTATAATTTTTTATCAATGTTTTGTAATTTCAGCTTAGAACCCATGATTAACTAATTGTGGTGTGAAGAGAGAAAGAAATGTACAATCACATTCATTTCAGGATAAAAATTAAAGGAATCGATTTTATTACGTTATGAAACATATATTTCTTTTTGCCTTTCATATCGAATCGATATCTCTGTATTTTAGTAAAAAGTTCAACATAATTATTGAAAGAACAAAATTGCGATGTGATCACCGGTTATGATAAATACGATAGTATATTATTCCTATTCAAGCGGAGTATTTCCTACCAATTCTACAATCTCCTTACCTAATTTTCCCAAATTTCTTTCAAATCTCCTTTATCTTCACCATTCATTTCTAAAGTTGTTAAGTGAGAAGAATAATTAGTTATTTTGTCAAGAAGAGCAATATAGTATACGTCCATCGTCGAAAGCGATGTGATCAACTACAAATGTTAAACGGGATACTAATAAAATCGTTTTAAAAATTGAACATCGGAGTTGCTGACATCAAGCCAAGAGAGATGACGGCCGGAGGTTCACATCGATCTACTAAAGTTATTATTCAAAAATCTTTGTAACTTTATTTAGTATTTTGTAGTATATTTTTAAGTATTTAATTTGTTTTCCCTTTCTATTTTATGAACACAATATGCGCTCTTTAGGTGTTCTAAGTTGATAGACAATGTTATTATTTGATTATTCCATACCATTTAGGATGGTTAACTAAGTATTACGTGTATAAGGGATGAGAGATTTTGATCCTCATAATATATTTGTAGTTGATTTGATAAGAACTACGGTTAACAAAGAGATAAATATTTACTTGTGAATGTTAGCCATTGTGATTTGTTAAATTCTAAAATAATTGTTGGGTCAATAAATAAAATATTTTGTCGAGAATTTTCTCTAAATGATAAATTTTGGTGTAAGATTGTATGTTTTGCGTTGATTTCAATATTTTCTATAATTTAGTAATTTACTAAATCTAAAAAGCACGTAAAATTTTACTTTTAATAATAGTTTTCATCACCACTTTTGCAGTGCACGGGTTCAAAAACTAGTATCATATTATTGGACTATAACTATTTCGATTATATTATAAAACGTACTATTCCACATTAAAGAGTTATATATACTTACAAATTTATATAAAGTATTTTATTTATACCTTCTTGAATTATTTAGAACTATTTTTTCTAATTTTGTGTTTTACTTTAGCCTCACGATTTTTGTGTTTAAATTTTAGCTCACATCACCAAAATAATTGTTAAATTTTTGCATCCTGTGCTCTAGTCCTAGATACGCCCCTGTTTGAATAGCCATGCGGCCCATGCCGAGAGTGTTTGACTCTACGTTAAATCTAATTAACACAAAATTATCGTCTCAACTCGATATTTCAAGCATCGCCGTCGTTATTGTTGTTAATCTTGATGCCGTTAACATCTTTTTATAGCTAAGATTTTCATTGAAATCAACAATAACGTTATTATGGCAGAAATTAAGAGTCACAAACCATCCTTTAAATTTAACGTGATCAGGCAGCCGGCGGAGCTAATCCGTCCGGCAGGGTACACGCCATACGAGGTTAAAGAACTATCGGACTTAGACAATACGCCTCAATTACGATTCCATGTCGTAACCGTCCTAGCTTACAAGAACCACCATGGTGGTAACACTAATAAAAATTGTTTACATGGGACGGTGCACCCGGCCAAGATATTTAAGGACGCGATTGCCAAGGCATTGGTGTCATATTACCCGTTTGCAGGGCGGGTTAGGGCCGCGACCGGGGGGAGACTGGTGGTCGAGTGCAATGGGGATGGTGTTTTGTTTATTGAGGCTGATGCTAATGTTACTCTGGATGAATTTGGTGGTGATCAGTTTATTTACGACCCGTTTTACATGACGGACTTGCTTCATGTGGTACCTGGCGCTGATGGTATTATACATGCTCCCCTGTTGGTTATTCAGGTGACTGTATTATCGTGTTTTCATTTGATTTTGGTGGTTAATTGATGTCAACATAAATTAAAGTGGTTCGTTTTTTTATATATCATATCAGGTCACCAGATTAAAATGTGGAGGATTTATATTTGCACATCGTCTAAATCACGCAATGGCAGATGCAGCTGGAGTGGTACAATTCTTTAATGCAGTAGCTGAATTTGCACGCGGAGCTGAATCTCCTTCGGTCACACCTATATGGGAACGTAACCTTCTTACGGCTCAACCCTTGCTCGAAATTAACATTGAGAAGAACTTCGAGATTCGTGAAATCATTTCTAATGAGACTGTGACCCGATCACTTGACATGGTTTCCAAATACTTTTTCTTTGGTCAGTTAATTTCGAAACTTTTATAAATAAATTACTCTCAGTTTTGTTTATACTTACTTTATTTTGTGAGGGAGAAATAAAGTGAGGGTAAACATATCACTAGAACAAAGAAAGTATAACAATACGTGATGAGTTTTTATACCGAATCGCGAAAGATCGTCGACGTTTTTTTGACAAATGACCAAACTACCCTTGCCTTACCACAAAACCTCTCAAATTCAAAACCCACCCAAACCCCTCACCCACCTACAACCACCCACCTCACGCACCACCACCAACACCGCAAGCACCCGCACCACCACCGACGACCACCAGTTAGTGTTTTTTTTTTTTTTTTTTTTTAAGTAGACTTGTTAGTCTTAATTAGAGTTGTATTATGTTATTGTTGTTATTGTTAATGTTAATTGGGTTACATTTGTTAGTTGTAATGTTAATTGTTAATGTTTTTGGTGTTTTTGTTAATTTTTCAACTTTTGATTCATAATTTGTGTTATTGTTTGTTGTTGTTGTTGTTGTTGTTGTTGTTGATGTTAGTTACATTGTTGTTAGTATTGTTGTTGTTGTAAGTTGTATTTTGAATCAAAAGTCAATAGTATGAATCAAAAGAAGTAGGAAAATCCGATTGAGGGAGGGGGGTTGGACGTGAGTTCTACACGTCTAGGGTGGGGGAGGACGTGAATTTGGGGTGTCCATGTTGGGTATGGACGTGAGGTTCCCACGTCCGTGTATGGTGAGGACGTGAGGTTCCCACGTCCGTGTATGGCAAGGACGTGAAAAGCGTGAGTCCATCAATGGTGAGGACGTGAAAGTCGGGTGTCCATGTATGGTATGGACATGAAATGTTCATGTCCTAACCATCAATGGACATGAAATGTTCATGTCCTAACCATCAATGGACATGAAATATTCATGTCCTAACCATCAATGGACATGAAATGTTCATGTCCCAACCTACCTAGGACGGGAATTTTTCAAGTCTAATGCAAAATTTCGATCAAATAGTTTGTCGTGTTCAATGGCTTCTACGTATAATTCAACCTAATATCAACCTAATTCAATCTAATATCAACCTAACATCAACCTAATTTCGATCAAAAATTAAAAAAAAATTTAGATTTTAGTTACTTAGCGATGAATCGTTGTTTGACATTGAATCGTTGTCGTTGTTTGATGTTGTTGTTCGTTGTTCTCTACCGATTTTTTTAGAATAGTTGATTATGTTAGGTTTTTGTTTGAGAGAATAAATTGTAGAGAGATAAGGAGAAAAGGGCAAACTTGGTCTTTTTACAAAAAAACGTCGACGATTTTTCGCAAAACGTCGACGACCTTTCGCAATACTCCATCTTGAAATCAAAAATTTTAAAATTACCCCCTTTTGAAATTTTTTCTTAAAATTACTCCCTTAAGTTGCATTTTTTACTAAAATTGCTCTCAAACTCCACTTTTAGTGGCTTATTTCGTCTATTTTTGAACATATTCCGTTAGTGGCTTAGCTAATCTATACTTTGAAAGGTATAAATATGTAGAAAAATGTAAGGGGTTTCAAAAATAGAGGAAATAAATCAATTCAAATCGGTTTTTAAAACAATTTTAGGAAAAAATGCAATTTAAGGAAAAAATTTTAGGAAAAATTTCAAAAGGGAATAATTTTAAAAATTTTAATTTCAAAAGAGGTAAAATCTAATTTACTCTTTTTATAATTTTAAACAGGATCAGCTCAGATGGCGGCCATTAGAAGTTCCCTTCCTCAATCCGATAACATCAAATCGTCGGTATTGTCGTCCAACGACAATAATATAAGGAACATAAGCAATTTAAATAATTTGTTTGTAATATCGGATGTTACGAAACTAGGATTTAATCGATTGGATTTTGGGTGGGGCAAAAGCGGTAGCGTAAGACACGAAGGAATTTATCGAGGAAGACATTTTATTAGTATTCTTGCACCTTTTAAATATCTTAACGAGACCGGAGTTTTGGCAACGATTCATTTACCTCGACCGGCTATGGATAAGTTTGTTAAAATCGTCACACAATTTAGTACAGTATCAAATTTGTAAAGGATTAATTGATAAGAATACTATGAACTATGACTCTATGAGTGTCTGCTCAAAATACTTCAAATTCTATTTTAACTACCAATATAATCAATTACTGTTCTCATTCGCTTTTATTATAATATAGGATCTGCTAACTGCTAAATAAGTGAAGAAATTTATAACCCTTCGTTAACCCATCTTTCTATTTCTACTTCTCTGTTAATCTATTCACCTAATCACACCATTAAAACACGCTACAATAAGTTAGCAAAATAACAAATTCTATTCAAAGCAAATGAGGGTATTAGTTGATTATATTGGTAGTTAAAATAAAGTTTATAGTGTTTTGAGCACTTCAGTCATAGTTCCGAATATTTTTATCAATTAATCCATTTATAAATGTAAGTTCTATTCTATGACTTCTAGCATACATGAATTGAAGTTGAAGTAATCCCTCTGTCTCGATTAATAGTTTACACTTTTTTTTATTTTTGATCCCCTTAATTAAATAAAGTAAGTGTAAACTATTCACTGACATAGAGGGTAAATTATAAAATCTACTCTTTAAAGCTTGGCTAGGAGATGAATAACAATAATTGCCAAGCTTTTTTTTCCTTTTTTTTTCTTCAAATGAGAGCATTGTATATTACGCGGGTGAAAATCGAATTGAGGTAAGAGAGTTTTTACCCCTTGCATTAACTCTTGTACTAATAATTGTCAAGCTTAGTTTATAACAATGTTGTTACATAGACAAGAAACATATTAATATGATCTTATATATATATATATATATATATATATATATATATATATATATATATATATATATATATATATATAGAGGCCGGATCACGTGAGGCCGCCTCTTAGGATGAGGCCGCCGGACCTCACGCATCCCCAAGCTTCTAGTTTCACAGTTTCACAATATTTGCTTCCAGTTTCACAAGTTAAGCTTCTAGTTTCACAAGTTAAGCATCTAGTTTCACAGTTTCACAATATTTGCTTACAGTTTCATATCTTAAGCATCTAGTTTCACAAGTTAAGCTTCTAGTTTCACAGAATAAGCTTCTAGTTTCACAAGTTAAGCATCTAGTTTCACAGTTTCACAATATTTGCTTCCAGTTTCACAAGTTAAGCTTCTAGTTTCACAAGTTAAGCATCTAGTTTCACAGTTTCACAGTTTCACAATATTTGCTTACAGTTTCACATCTTAAGCATCTAGTTTCACAAGTTAAGCTTCTAGTTTCACAGAATAAGCTTCTAGTTTCACAAGTTACGCATCTAGTTTGTTTCACAATATTTGCTTCCAATTTCACAAGTTAAGCTTCTAGTTTCACAAGTTAAGCATCTAGTTTCACAGTTTCACAATATTTGCTTACAGTTTCACATCTTAAGCATCTAGTTTCACAAGTTAAGCTTCTAGTTTCACAGAATAAGCTTCTAGTTTCACAAGTTAAGCATCTAGTTTCACAGTTTCACAGTTTCACAATATTTGCTTCCAGTTTCACAAGTTAAGCTTCTAGTTTCACAAGTTAAGCATCTAGTTTCACAATCTCACACTCACTCACTAATCCTAAAACATCACACTAAAAATGTTCGGAACACCGTCGTTCGGTACGCCGTCATCAACGCCGGCGTTCGGTACTCTGTCAACACAGGTAACGACGTTGGCTCAACCTCGTTCAATTTAATTATTCATCGAAATTTAATTATTCATGTAAGTCAATTTTATAATTTTTTTGTTAATTGTTTTGAATTTTCAGAAGCAGAAGATGCCAACGTTCTCAGCAATACAGTTAGATCGATTCCTGGAACCTGGAGCAACAACAACAACGACCACAACAACAACCGCAAAAACGACGTCGTTAAAGAAGAAAAACGAGAATATTTTTGTAGAAGATGCGTATCCGAAGCTTGAACGGCGTAATACGACGTCGTTGCCACCATTAGAGGATTTCAAATCATCATCTTCTAGAAAGTTCGATGTTCCGCCGCCGCATCCTCAGCTTCGTCGCCGTAACTCTGTCGCATCGACGCCGCAATTTAGTCACGTTACAGTACGACCGCCGATAACTCCGGCGTTGTACACGACACCAGAGCCAACGCCGTTACCTGTGTCTCCTACGTCGTCATTTCCACCTGGCGTAGCGAACGAGGTTGAGGCGGCACTGGTATTGGAAGAAGTAGGGGCGGTGGTTGGTGATGATAAGGTGGTTGGAGTAGCGAACGAGGCAAATATCAACACTGGTGGTGGCGAAGGAGTGAGGGAAGAGGTTGGAGAGAAGAAGATGGATGAGTTTGATAGTGGCGGCTGTAATGTCAGTTTTTTTTTTTAATGTTATATAGGACACGTGGCACAATCTCGTGCGTCCGTCATACTTAAATCTAACGGTTTAGAAGGGTCCGACAGCCTCACCCTAAGAGGGCGGCCTCACGTGATTCAATTTCTATATATATATATATATATATATATATATATATATAGATTTAGGATCGGGTGAGAACGATTATACGGTGCATACGGTGAGAACGAGTCACGTCCGCTGGATTAAAACACAATCAACGGTTAAGAAATACCCACAACCCACATTCTAGATAGATTTTTTGACGGAGTAAATAATTTTTTTTTACCTTTTTACATAAAATTAGCTACATTTTTTTATGGAGTAAATACTTTTTTTTTTTTACCTTTTTATGTAAACTTATATACACTTTTTTGACGGAGTAGATACATCTTTTTTACTTTTTTACGTAAACCTAGATACATTTTTTTTACGGAGTAGATACATTTTTTTTTAACTTTTTTTACATAAACCTAGATACATTTTTTGAAGGAGTAGATACAATTTTTTTACTTTTTTTACATAAACCTAGATACATTTTTTGAAGTAGTAAATACATTTTTTTTACTTTTTTACGTAAACCTAGATACATTTTTTGACGAAGTAAATACATTTTTTTTTACTTTTTTTACATAAACCTAGATACATTTTTTGAATGAGTAGATACATTTTTTTTACTTTTTTTACCTAAGTCTAGATACTTTTTTTCAAGGAGTAGATACATATTTTTTACTTTTTTACGTAAACCTAGATACTTTTTTTGACGGAGTACATACATTTTTTTTTCTTTTTTTACATAAACCTAGATACATTTTTTGAAGGGGTAGATTTTTGATAGAGTAGATACATTTTTTTTTACTTTTTTACGTAAACCTAGATACATTTTTTGACGAATTAGATACGTTTTTTTACTTTTTTTACATAAACCTACATACATTTTTTGAGGTAGTAGATACATTTTTTTTTACTTTTTTACGTAAACCTAGATGCATTTTTTGACGAAGTAGATACATTTTTTTTTACTTTTTTACATAAACCTAGATACATTTTTTGAATGAGTAGATACATTTTTTTTACTTTTTTTTTACCTAAGTCTAGATACATTTTTTCAAGGAGTAGATACATTTTTTTTACTTTTTTACGTAAACCTAGATACATTTTTTGACGGAGTAGATACATTTTTTTTACTTTTTTTACATAAATCTAGATACATTTTTTGAAGGGGTAGATTTTTGATAGAGTAGATATATTTTTTTTTTACTTTTTTACGTAAACCTATATACATTTTTTGACGGAGTAGATACATTTTTTTTTACTTTTTTTTACATAAATCTTATCCTAAGTTTGGTTAGTTGGTTGAACAATTATATTATATTATATCGCGTGCATGCATGACTTGGCTTCATGCTTTTACGTTTCTAATTTAATGCACTCTTTTCCGACTTTTTCTCTTCTTCTTCCTCCTCTACTTAATTAATAATTACTTCTAGATAAAGGTGTTGGAGATGACAGAGATATTTTGCGTGAAGAACGAAGCTGATAAGTGAAGAAGGAATATGGAAATGGTTAGGGTGATAATGGGCTAATGGCTGACTTTGTCGTCATCAACATTGGTTATATAAAATCACATTGCCAAATACTTTGACTAGTCTCACATAATTAGACATCGTTGTTTTTGGTTTTCACTCAGGGAGATAATAAATTTAATCGCAGTGAGCTTTTTGTTGTTTGATTTGATTTCAAACGTTCTCAGCCGTACAAATTAACTTAATCGCACGGTTAGGACTCGTTCTCACCGTATGCACCGAATGATCGTTCTCACCGGATCTTGCCTCTATATATATATATATATATATATATATATATATATATATATATATATATATATATATATATATATATATATATATATATATATATATATATATATATATATATATATATATATATAGAGTTAGGATCACATGAGTCCTACCTAATTAGTTGAGTCCATGAGTCCATTAAACAATATCACGCTTAATGAAGGAAAGTACTGCTTCGTATATGTTATTAGTAAGGGTATTTTCGTCTTTCCACCCATTTACTATATAAAACCCAATTCAGGTTAAAACCTGCCATTTAATTCATTCTTCTTCTCTCTCATCTCTTTCTCTCTCTTTCGCGCTCATCTGCTGCTCTTCGCCGTCAACATCCTCTGAACTATTCTCGGTTATCTTCATCGGTTTCCTTCACCTGTTTTCGTTTAATTTCTTCGTCATTATCTTCATTCTCCCTATTATCTTCGTTCTCGTTGTTATTCTTCCTGTTATCTTCGTTCTCGCCGTCTACATCCTCTGAATTATACTCAATGTCAGGTATCTTCATAACTCTCTTTTAATCATCGTTTTTTCGTTTTAAATTTATACACTATTGTTTTGCATGTCGTTTATTGTATTTATTACTCGATTATTTGTTCAAATCATATCCGAGATCTGGTAAATTCATAACTCAGTTTTAATCATCATTTTTTCGTTTTAAATTTATGCACTATTGTTTTGCATGTCGTTTTTTTGTATTTATTACTCGATTCTTTGTTCTAATCGTATCCGAGACTTAATTCGTTTGTGTTTCTTAATGTTTTCAGTTTACTTTTGATGTTTTCATATCTCATTTTGTGTTCACTTACCTATTTACTATTTCATTTGCTCATCATGTCCTGAATATATGTTTTAACAATTTTTTTCTTCCAATTAAGTTATGTAATATTTCTTACTTCATTACAATTACTCTACAAATCAGTTGTTTTATCTTAATTTCCTTGATAACTTAGTATCACACTGTATTCTGCAAAGTATCACACATCATCCTGAACAGTATCAAACTACATGTCTGATTGTTTACCTAATTACTGCACCGTGTGATTTTCATGCCATCTTCAATAATATCACATGTCATCTTCAATAGTATCACATATTAATAACAATAATATCATTAGTTAATTTATGTCCATAAATATCACACATTATCTGATAGTTTACCTAATTTGATCAGGAATCCAAAGTAAGTCAGTTTGTGTTCACTTACCTATTTACTACTTGTATTATATTTGCTCATCATGTCGAATATATGTTTTAATAATTTTTTTCTTCCAATTAACTTATGTAATATTTCTTACTTCATTACAATTACTCTACAAATCAGGTGTTTTATCTTAATTTCCTTGATAACTTAGTATCACACTGTATTCTGCAAAGTATCACACATCATCCTGAACAGTATCAAACTACATGTCTAATTCGTTACCTAATTACCGCACTGCGTGATTTTCATGTCATCTTCGATAATATCACATGTCATCTTCAATAGTATCACATATTAATAACAATAATATCATTAGTTAATTTATGTTCATAAATATCACACATTATCTGATTGTTTACCTAATTTGATCAGGAATCCAAAGTAAGTCATTTCCCAAATATCATATGTTCACTTTGAAACAATATCAAATTCAGTAAAGCAAAATATCACATGTCAGTATTAACAATATCACACTTTATTATTAATTTGTCAATTTCATTACTGACTGTTTTGTTTTTGTTTCCTTTTTTTTGCAGATTTCTTCAGTTGCTGATGATGAATAATAGGTTGTATGCATGCTAAGGATTTCTTTTTTACATCAACTTAGCACAATCGTCTTTATTTAGTTTTTGTACTTGCCTACAAATACATTTCAGATAGGCGTTAATTTTGTATTCTTTATTCTTTGTTTTCTCAATACTGTAGTTTGTTATGCTTTACGATTTCAAAGAATATCATACTTCATACGAATATCAAACAAATTCTTTATTCTAAGATGGCTGTCATTTTTTTCTTCTACATTTCATGCACTTCATTTCAAAGAATATCACACTTCATATGAAACAATATCACCAGCATCATACACAATATCAGACCATTTTCCATTTATTAGTAGTAATATTTATGGACAATTATACGACTACTAAACAGTATCATACTACAAGTAAAACAATATCACCAATCTTCACAAAGAACATTACCATTCTTCATACAGAATATGTTAGACTGCGAAATCCTGATAAATATATCACACAATTTAAACAATATCACCATTATTTTGAAACAATAATATTAGATCCATACCATTGTTTTGCTAAAATTAATAATTTCACAACCATTTCCAAAAAATATAACAGCTCGTTATAGACAATGTCACTGTTTGTGAAATAATATTACCATTTTCTTAATAATATTTATTCTCCTATGTAGCCTTTAAAAATAATATCAACCTAAATGCACAATAATATCACACTTTGTACCAAACAATGTCAGACTAAAAAAGATTTTACATCCCAAACCATTGTTTTTGTTTCGTAGAAACAGTTTCACGTAAAGTAGAAGAAAGTATCACACCATACCTGAAACAATATCAAACTTAACCAAGAATTGATCCCAAAAAACTTGTTTTCCATTAAATCATGATATCTAATATACAACTACACAAATTTTTTTCTACTCCAGCATTACATTCATTCACTTCCAATTAAAAAATTTGTCCCAACAAATCTAGTACTACTAACTGCTTATTCTACCTCGACCCCTACCTCTGTTATTAGGATATGCAACAGTCTTCAATCGTATGACTCGTCTTTTGTGCAGTTCATCATCTTCACCGCCATGTCCGCAAGCATCTCTGTAAAGCAAAACCATATTGTAACTCAACCTATCCTTAGTAGTATCACATTGTGTACTGAATAGTATCATAGGTTAAGAAAATAGTTGAACAGAAACAACCAATTAGTTGAATGAACACAAACGAATAATATCATAACCTATCCTTAATATCATCAAATGGTACACTTTATATTATCGTACGTATATCAACACAACATATCATTAATGGTTAACCCTAATTTTCGCGATTGAAACACTAAATTTCACATTCGAACAATAGTCAACCCTAATTTTTGCGATTGAAACAATTAAAACAACTAATAAACTTTAAGAACTATAATCG
This sequence comes from Silene conica, assembly GCA_029255685.2. Classification (NCBI taxonomy): domain Eukaryota; kingdom Viridiplantae; phylum Streptophyta; class Magnoliopsida; order Caryophyllales; family Caryophyllaceae; genus Silene; species Silene conica. Next base: position 86,418,257 of record CM055314.2, read on the forward strand.
ATCATACTAATTTCTTTAATCACTAATAACTACTAATATATTCATAAATTTACAGCAACAACATGAAAAACCCTAAATAAGTTGACTATTAATTGTTTATTTGATTCAATCCTTTTATATTCATCTAATTCCTTTCAAATACACTTATTAAGAACAAAATCAATCAAATTAATACTCTATAAGTTAAAATAAAGTCGCAGAAATGAAATAGAACGCGAAAGGAATTTACCTGAGCGATTTTTTGAAATAACTTTGAAATTCAACTGATATAATGCAATCTAGTGAACGAATGAATGTAGATCGTTGAAATTCAGTTGAAATCGTTCGATTTTTTGCGGATTTTCAGTGAGATTTTAGAGAGATTTTACCATTTGATTTTTTTTTTTTATGTTTTTACAGAGAGAAAATTTTCTGAAAATACGTGTTTTTACAACGTGTTTTTGTTGGAAAGTTTAAGCGTGATATTTCTTTTCATTAAGTGTGATATTGTGTGATATATATATATATATATATATATATATATATATATATATATATATAGAGGCGGGATCCGGTGAGTCCACCTAAATATTTGAGTTCATGAGTCTATTTAGAGTATCACAAGTTGTAATAAAAAATATCACGTTTTTTTTACACTACAAAGTCTACAATATCACAACCTTTTCAATATAATATCACAGGAAACAATATCACGCACTATATAAAACAATATCACGAAATTTTTTCCAGAAATTTTTTTGCCGAAATTTTTTTTCGAAATTTTTAGTATAACGTGTGATATTGTTTAGTATAGCGTGTGATATTGTTTAGTATAGCGTGTGATATTGTTTAGTATAACATGTGATATTGTTTAGTATAACGTGTGATATTGTCGGGGACCCATTCAGCGGGTCTACTTCCTGAAGACATATTGTTAGTATCTGAGGTGCAGACCATAAGTTCTTCAATATCATTAGTCCTAAGCTGCTTCTTTTACTAATGAAGGGATATTCAAACACAGTATTATACACGTAATTAACTGAGTGGATCCGAACACACGACTGCGAAATCAACGCGAAGAAGGTATTCAACGGATCATCAAGAATCGCTTCAGAAATAAGTAGTCGAGCGGCAGAGATTAACATAGCAGAGGATCGTTCAGTGTGATGCTTTTTCAGCTGATACTAGCGATTGAATCTCTTCTCCGATGAACGAAATCTCCATTATTGTCGTCATCTTCAACATTTGGGGATAAATCTAGGGTTAGGATTTCGGCGAGATTAAGGTTAAGTTAAAGATTTGTTTTGTTTTTATATGATAATTATAAAGTGGAATCGTGGTTCTTATTGCTGATTCATTGTTGTTATTATTAGGTGCTACCTCACCATTGTTGTTATTGTTGATTGTGTTGTACTGCTGCTGCACTATGGTTACACTAAGAAATGAAAAAAGTGATATTGAAAAGACCTGATATTGTTTTATATAGCTTGTGATACTATTGTGAGACTCATGGACTCAAATAATTAGGGTGGACTCATGTGATCCTGGGATCACATGAGTCGACACTAAATATTTGAGTCCATGAGTCTAACAATTATATCATAAGTTATATAAAAAAATATCACGTTTTTTCAATATCAAATTTTTTTCCTTTTTTTGTTTTTTCTTTTTCAATATTACTTTTTTTTCTTTTTTTTCCTTTTCTTTTAAAATGACATTTTCTTTATTAAAAAAATTCCCTTTTCAGTATGCACTTTTTTTAAAACAAACACGTTTTTTTTAATAAAAATGCGTTTTTTCTCGAAAACTTTTTTCATTACCATATCACAAGTTACTCAATACAATATCAAAAAAAAAATTTGAGAAAAAATATTTCGGAAAAAAATTTCGAGAGAAAAAATTGAAAAAAAAAAATTTGAAAAAAATATTTTCGGAAAAACAGTTCTTGAAAAAATTCCGTGATATTATTTAATATAGTGCGTGATATTGTTTAACAAAAGACGTTTTTTTTCGAAATTTTTTTCGATTTTTTTTCATTACAATATCACAAGTTACTCAATACAATATCACCGGTTCTTCAAAATAATATCACAAAAAAAAAATTCGAGTAAAAAAATATTTCGGAAAAAAAATTCGAGAGAAAAAATTGAAAAAAAAAATTCCGGGAAAAAGAGTTCTTGAAAAAATTTCGTGATATTGTTTAATATAGTGCGTGATATTGTTTAACAAAAGACGTTTTTTCTCGATTTTTTTTTTCATTACAATATCACAAATTACTCAATACAATATCACCGGTTCTTCAAAATAATATCACAAAAAAAAATTCTGAAAAAAAATCGAGAAAAAAATTTCGAGAAACAAAATTGAAAAAACAAATTTGAAAAAAAAAATTTTGAAAAAAATAAATTTCGGGAAAAAAAGTTTTGGAAAAAATTTCGTGATATTGCTTTATATAGTGCGTGATATTGTTTACTGTGATATTGTATTGAAAAGGTTGTAATATTGTAGACTTTGTAGTGTAAAAAAAACGTGATATTTTTTAATACAACTTGTGATACTCTATATGGACTCATGGACTCAAATATTTAGGTGGACTCACCGGATCCCGCCTATATATATATATATATATATATATATATATATATATATATATATATATATATATATATATATATATATATATATATATATATATATATATATATATAGGGTTGGGATCCGGTGAGAATCACCTTACAATGAAAACCGATGAGAACTCTTCCTTACGGAGTTTTTTTAAAAAAATTAATGACATAATTGGATTCGGCATGGAATTTTATGGCCAGAGAACATATTTCTTGGTCTAGAAAATAAATACTAGTGCCGGAAAAAATGATAGATACGAAAAAATAGATAGTAGGTGCATGCAAATAAATAAAACGTATCTCACCTTTATTTCCGTCACTAGTATTTATTTTCTAGACAAAAAAATATGTTCTCTAGCTATAAAATGTCATGTCGAATCCAATTATGTTATTAATTTTTTTTAAAAAAGTCCGTAAGGTAGAGTTCTCACAAGGTTCTCATTGTAAGATGGTTCTCACCGGATCCCAAGTCTATATATATATATATATATATATATATATGAGAGGAATTTTCAGTTTCAATGTATGCATGTGTGTTTATTATAAGTATAATACAATATCGATGAGATAATTTATTCTTATAACAGATAGATGTGAGAAAGATTAGACAAAAGGAAAGAATAAACAAAAAATTTACGTGGTTTATTATCAATGTGATTACGTTCACCTGCAGTGATAATCTTTTGATATTCCACCTTGCCTCTTCCCTTTCATATTGCAAGTAATAATACAAGATACATAGGGTTTTGTGTAGTAGGTGGACTACGACACTTATTGGACTATGGCATAATAACATGAGCCCAAGACTACCATGACTACACTTACGACATTATGACATTACGACTCTATTACCCCCTCAAGTAGAAGCATACGGATTCAAGATGCTCAATTTGCTAACAAGAGAAGTAAATAGTGTTACACCAAGAGCTCTAGTCAATACGTCAGCCGATTGCACTTTAGTAGAAACATGCATGAGACGGAACAATAAGTCCAGATTGAATAGCTTCCCGTACAAAGTGGCAGTCGATCTCAATATGTTTAGTTCGCTCGTGAAAAATCGGGTTCTGAGCAATATGAAGGGCGGACTTACTATCACTTGAGATCGCGACAGGGGAGGAAACATGCACGCCTAAGTCGGCCAAAAGCCCCTTAAGCCACTTAATTTCACTGGTATGGCGCGAAGGGAACGATACTCGGCTTCGGCCGACGATAAGGAAACGGTGGGTTGCTTCTTAGTCTTCCACGAGACAGGAGAAGGGCCCGAAAACACGAGTCAACCAGATAAGGAGCGACGACTAAGTGGGCAACCAGCCCAATCGGAATCGCACCAACCCGTCAAAGTTAAGTCGGATTTGGCAGATAAAAGAATGTCTTGGCTAGGTGTTCCTTTGCAGCCTACAATAACGCTATCTACTACTGAAGCCGAGTACATGGCGTTGAACACAACAACTAAGGAGGGAATCTGGTTAAAGGGGTTGATCAATGATTTGGGTCTACATCAAGATCAAGCTATTGTGTACTATGATAGTCTCAATGTAATTTGTTTAGCTAAGGATCAAGTCCATCATGAGAGGACTAAGCACATCGACGTAAGATATCATTTCCTAAGAAATGAGAAGATGATTAATGTCAACAAAGTGGGTACTGCTGATAACCCAGCTGATATGCTCACCAAGCCTGTTTCGCAGAACAAGTTTCAACATTGTTTGGACTTGCTAAATATCTGAAGCATCTGATTGCTTCGTTGTGGGCAATATCTGAGGGGGAAGGGAGAAGAGATTTCTAGCATCTATGGGGTGCATTTGTACATCTGTCTATTTGTGAGAGGATTTAAGTCAAGGTGGAGATTTGTTGAGTCAATGCATTAAATTTGTTAGTATTCAATTAGGGTTGTTAATATTGAATTAGGGTTCTGTCTTGACTCTTGAGCCTTATTAGGTCAAATCTGTATTAGGTTAGAAAGTAGTACGATTGTCATACCGTTCTGAATCTGTAATATGCAAAAGGCTATTTTGCATATTACTACCTAATAAGTCTAAAATTTTGCATTTTACTACCTAATATGTTCAATTATTCAAATAACTACCTAATAAGTGTAAAAACTGACACGATTACCACCAAAATGACGAAAATTGCTAAAAAAATGACAGAAATTAGTTTATTTCGTCCCGTTTAAATTTAAAATCTAATTTAATACCCATATTACCCTTCTCATCTCCTTCCTCCATTAAAACACCTTTCTAATACTTCAACAAAACTAATTTCTCCTTTCATCAATCTTGTTCTATTTCATCAATAGAACCCATTTCCCCCAGATTTTCATCAATCTTCTTCTATTTTCATCAATAAATCCCAAATTTCTCCCTAAATCTTCAAATTTTTCCGGTGATAACATGTCTTCAAGGGTCTAATCGGGGGAAGAAGAAAGTTGGTTGCTTTTTTGGGTGAAATTGAGAAATTCAGGAAAAAAAAAGTTGTTGGAATAATGGAGAGAATGATAGAAGAAGTGATAATAAAAATATTGATTTGAATGTTGAACCAGAATCATGGAGTTTAATCGGGGAGAGAGGGTTGAAGATGTTTTATTAACAAAGAGTAAAATCGTCATTTAACTTATCCCGAACATTTAAAACTAACTTAAGTTCGGTTTCCGTCAAAAAGGTAGCAAACTGATTAATGTTGTGTGATTTTAGGTAGTAAGTTGCAAAATTAATTATATTAGGTAGTAATATACAATTTTATGAACTTATTAGGTAGTAATTTGTCATATTTCCTATGAAAAATTACTCACATTAATAAAACTCTCTCCATTCTACCTTGTACACGAGCTAACACAGCATTAGTAAACCACGTATTTCTGCTATGTGCTTGCCGCTTGCGTTATAACAAGTGATTATAAATTTAATATTTTAATCTTGAAGTAATCGAGAATTAATCGCCGGAGGCTTTACATGGAATTCGCCGGCGTAAAATTCAAACGTCCGAACACCGGAAAATCGGACGCCGGATATGAAACGCACGACAAAAAGGATCACACAGTAACTTGCTCTCGACTCAGTGAGTTACCTGATCTTGCACTCGTTCATATCCTTTCTCACCTCTACACTGAAGAAGCAGCGAGAACGAGTGTATTATCGAAACGATTCAACTCGCTCTGGAACTCGGTCGACTCACTTACCTTCTCCGACCAATATTCCGGCAGAAACGGCACCGTATTTGTCGAATTTGTCGACGCTGCGCTACGGCTTCATGTTCGCAAATTTATCGACAAATTCTCCCTTGAATTTCAGTATCGTAGTTTAATTAAAGATTCTGTTGATGCGTGGTTGAATTTCGCAGCTCAAAAGCAGGTAAATTATCGCGTTATTTTGATTTTGTATAGTTTATTGGTATGAATTTGTGTTACTATACAGTGTAATTTTGGAATTTCGGTGTTAGTATTTAAAAAATTAGGTTTGTGATCAGTTCCTAGTTTAATTAGAGTTTTGAGTGTAAAATTAATGCTGATTGTTGAATAAGTTGTGAATTTAGATAGAAATTGTTTTTTTAGCTGTAGTTTTATGCACATTATTGGATAAATTGTGAATACGTCAAAAACGGCGTCGTATTTGTCGAATTTGTTGACACTGCGCTAGGGTTTTGTCTTCGATAAATTTTCCTTCGCTGTTGATTGTTGCGGTATGATTAAAGATTCAGTTGATCAGTTGTTGAATTTGGAGCTCAAACGCAGGTCAAGATCGCATTATTTTGATTTCGTTATGTTATGAACTCTTGTTCATTGGAAAACTTTGGTTTGTGAACTGTTTCTACTTAGTTGTAGTTTCATACTTACATGTGAGTATTTGATAAATTTTGAGTTTTGAGATTGGCATTACTAAAAAAATCCGATTCAGAATCAGTGACGGAATAAGGATTGGATGTTTGGGGATAAAACATAGTTCCGCTATTTTTTGGATGAATTAGTAATGAGATAGTGTAATATACCAAAAATGTCGAAAATTATAATTATAATATGTAAATATTACATTACTTTGAGTGACGGCAACTTCTGTTCGTCTCCTCGCTCTCCTTGCTCTGCTACTGTTCTAAGTCGTTGTCCTCCTTTGATTGCATTTCTGATTGTTACTAACTTACTGATTGCTGAATAGGCTGCCTAAAGTCAGATAAAAGTTACGAGAGTTCTGTTTTGAATGATTGGAAAGTGATTCGATTAATTTTTCTCTAGCAGGTAAAATCGGTCCATTTGAATTTCAATAAGAAGCTTCGTTATCGTGGGCTTGTGGGTTCAGATTTTATGTACCCATTGCCGAAAATTTTGTACAAGAATGTGAACCTAGTGGAGTTGGTTATTTGTTGTTGTGATTTCAAGATGAGAGGGAAAATGAACTGTAGTAGACTGAAATTGTTGAGTATAGCTCAAACAAGGTTGAATGAGATATTGATTTCAAGGATTTTGAATGGATGTAGTGTGTTGGAGACATTGGAGTTGAGAGACTGCACAGGATTTGATAAGTTGAAGATTAATTCGGGTAGTTTGAGGGTGCTGCGCATTGTTGGGGAGCAACCTCCTAACTATGTGATAGAAAAGGGGGTAGATTGTGTGCTGCAGATTTCGGGGCCGAATCTTGTATCCTTGGAAGTGTCGGGTTCGTTGTTTAGGACAAAACTTCGACTCATGGACTTAGGGAGCTTGGTGAATGCAGTGATGGCTTTTACTATCATTCCCAGAAGAAGGTATGGGTGCAAGAATTTGTGGTTTGCTGCTAGAGATGAAGAAATTGCTAGAGAAGTTCTTGAAAGCCTTTGTCTTGTCAAAGCTGCGACGATTGGTGGAGTAATCTTTAAGGTACAAAATGCCTTTTCCCCTGTTTTGTTCAGAAATTGTCGTTATTGCAGCGTGGCGTTATTATATTTATGCTATTGAGTTGTAGATGTAGTAGTGGTTAAGTAAAAAGACTATATATAACTATGTCAGGAGACTAGGGCTTTTCTGGATTATGTTACGCCTTTTAACCTTACAAAAACTGGAGAGTTGTATAGCTGAACTACATGCGCTGTTGTGGTAACAGTTATACGTCCTTTGAGCGTTTTTTCAAGTTTGAATTAGTTGTGTAAATGTGAATAATGCTGCTTTTGTTATTCTTCCATCTCATTTCATTTGACATAATATGGATACTCTGCTTTCCTTTTGCGGTGTTATTAATCATGATAGCAGCATTGTGCAGGCCAACAATTTCTAAGAATAAAAAACTTGATGCCAACTATATGTGCTTAGATTACTGCCTTTAAGATCACTTTCAATATAAGGTTCATTATGTGATGCATAATTTAGGATGGACGGTTTGTATAGATGTTAAGATATTCGGATTATCCCATTTTTGCTTCGTTATGGATTTTCAAAAAAAAATTCTTTTTGGATTTGTTACACTTTTTCCCCCTAAACTCTCATATTAAATTTTACTTCGTTTCTGAAAATCACTTTAAACTTTATTCTTGATTTATTTTTTTGGGTTTTCATACATATGATAAGTTCGATTTAAAATTTATAAAACCCCTTTGCCTTTCATTTTTTGTTTCCCTCCACTCCCTTTTTTTTTTCTTCTCTTTTTTTTTTCTCTTGTTGAGATGAGAGTTCACTCATGACGGTTCCAAAGATGATTCATGTCAGCCAACCCCAAAACATTTTGGGACTAAGGCTCTGATGATGTTGTTGTTGTTGTTGTTGTTGTTGTTGTATGGATTGTTTTGTGGGATAGTCCGATGGATGCTGACCCTGCAGTGGAAGTTTGTTGTCAATGTCTTAACGTGTTTGAAATCTTAATATTAAATAATTGCCGAGGACTAAATTTGTGTTATGTCACACAATTTGCTTCATTAATCACATTGATTTACTATTCTAAGATAAACAAATACTCCGTAGTACATATTCTTGTTGTGGCTTTACCCTTTTGCTTTTAACTTGGTTTCTGCTTTCTTGGATTGTGCAACTTTCGCTTATTGGTGTTTGTATACTTGTTTCATCACTTATCTGGATTCTGAACTTGCTTAGGCTTTATCGATGCGTGAAGCATATAACTTATCATCTCCATGGTCGGAGCAAAGATGTCTAACTTTGTGCATACCTATCATTGACTGGAGCCACCTTGGCATAGCAAGCCTGTTGCACAGTTCGCCTTACTTGGAATCTTTAGTCATCAAACTCTCCTATTGTTCAGACACGGTATGTTTGGCATTACCGGTTGCTGTCTCCATCTTTTTGCATCGTTTACTTTGTCAAGCATGACTACTAGCTGCCCAACCACGGAGATTTAAGAGCAGCGTAACAATTCTAAAATACAATTCATTCACCTAATCCCGAAGCAAAACTTATAACAATAGCAACAACAATAACATTACGTAAGTGGCTGCTAGTATTCATACAAAAAGTACGACTAATAGCAAGAGTACCAGCCCAGCCTCTGTGAGGTAAGCGCACTGTAACGATAGGAACAAAAATAAAATTACCTGAGTGTCTAAAGTCCTTCCTGTTTGTGGCAGGGTTAGGGGGTCGGATGTACGCAACTTTACCCTTGAAAGGATATTTCAGATGAATTGCACACTGTGCTACTTCAATATATTTAGACTACGTTTATAGGTAGGTCTAACAAAGGCTAGGTCTTGAATAAAGACAAAATTTAATTAAAATAAAAAAAGTAAAGTAAAATAAATTATAGGAACTAGTTCCGTTCCAAATGGTCTGAAATGGACCTGGTGGAACATGTTTAGGAACTTGGTATTTGCCTGTGGTCCCATACATGATTCCAATTTAACCAAAAATAATGTCGGAATTTCTAGGTAACCAGGGCTTGATAAAATAACAAAATCGGGAACTAGGTCTCTTAAGTAGGTTAAGAAGTATATATTAATATTTTAATGCAGGAACTCGGACTAGGTAGGGCTGCAGGAACGACTAATAAACATGGTCTTAATAAACATCAAATTTAGTGGATCGTTTTTATCCCCAAATTTATAGTATGGAATGTTATTGTAAATTGCAATTTGCATCGTTTCATCCTCTTCATCGAATGCATCTTGGTGTGTATTTTACTTTAAACTCTTACTATACTAACCAAGGACCTTATGATTCCAGTGTGTTTTAGAGCACGCGAAAACCCCTAGTGCTGACTCAAAACACTATTGGAAGTCATGGAGTACAATTTCAAAGTGTCGGCTTCTACATCTTAAAACTGTCAAGATAGTCGGGTTCCAAGTCTCTTGCCAATCAATGGATCCCCTCTTTCATTTTCTCGAGTTTCTGCTCGAAAATTCCGAGGTTCTGGAAGAGATTATTATTCAAGCATCAAGGTATGTCACACGAGCAGCCTTAGACGAGGCTATGAAGCTACTTTCCGTTCAAACAGCGTCTCCTGACGTTGTAGTTCAGTTTGAACCTCCTCATCTTTGGGTTGATCCCCTTTGCATGTACAACGAAAATCCCCCCCCCTTGTTTGGTATCGATAACTTGGCCTGCTCGTCTTAATTAAATTGTCTTCCGCTCTTCTTCGAGTAGTAGTATAATGTAAATATATAATATCCACTTCTCGTCTCTCGAGTTTAAGATTTGTATGTAATGTTAGCTCGCATAAGGTAGAGGTGATCTCAGGATATAACCGAGTTCAACTTTCAGTCTCGAGTTGACATCGGTTATGTATGTAAAATAAAAGACTTGGGATCCTTGGTTTAATTTTAAACATTGTTTGTACAATTGCATCCGGTTTGGGTTCAGTGTCAGTGGACAGTTGGACAATGACATGTATAAGTTAGGTAGCACAGACACTTCTCGTAATAAGCCGTACCGTTAGGGCCGTCCCTGTGAATTCGGGGGTCCTGTGCGATGTTTTATAATGGGCCCCTACGATAGAATGTTTTCGCTATTTAAAAGGCGTCATTTTTTTATTAATTGTCTAACGAAATAGAGCAAATAAAGAAAACGATGATATTATTATTTAATTGCTCAACTAAAATATTAACATTGAAATAAGAAATTTGTGTGCTAGATAAGTATTTTAAAACAACCTTTATAGTGATTATTGAGGAAGACGATCTCATTATGCTACCGTGAGTCATTTTATATACAATCCACTCATTTTGTTAGTATCAGTAACAAATAAATGATTTTTCTTACCTAAAAAATTATTTAACATGTGAAACCGGCTAGTCTCTCTTAAGATGAATATATTCGTTCTAAGATTAAAACTGATCAAATATATTAAATAAAATAAATGTGAAATATTTAGAAAATCACAAATTCTCATCGAGGACGGAAGTATCCGTCTTAAGCTTAAGACGGGTCAAATAATAACCCATTTGTATAGATAAGACAAACATCTTGTCCTAGATTTTTTCATTTTTGTCATATTCATAGATGTGATAACTATTTGACCCGTCTTAACTTAAATGGATATATCCGTCTTAAGAGAAACTTATTGTGTATGAGAATTGTACATGCTTGAATGCGTAAAAATTTTAACACTTAACATGTTTGAATAGAAAAACATTAACATGAAGGCTTAATTTACAACAAAAAAAACCAAAATGCTGCCAACATGAATCGAGCACGTGACCTCATGGACAAAAACTCATATGACAACCACTGTGCTACATGTACAATACTGCTCTTAAATGCTTCATTTTATTGATAATCTGTATAACTGGAAGTAGATTTGGGCCCCAAATTTTTGGGGGCCCTGTGCGCTCGCACAGTTTGATCATGCCTTGGGCCGGGCCTGCTAGTGGTACCGTGTCCGACACCGACACTCCACGGACACACGCCGAAACGTGTCGAACACCTAAACAGCCGTGTTTAACTTTCTACATTTATTTGGGCTGTGTTCGACGCGTGTCCATGGTATTTGAGCCGTGTCCATCGCGTGTTCACGGTATTTGGTTGTCATTTGCGGTGAATTATGTTCTTCAGACGAGAAATGCGTTATCGAAATAGATTAATTAGAATATTGGTTCGTATTATTAAGGTCAAGTTTTACCTTTACTTATTTAAATTTAATTTCACATACTTTCACAAAAATAAAATCAAACAATTATAACTATAAAATGTATATTTTATTAAATTTAAATAACGTGTTCCGTGTCCTAAATTTCATGGCATGGTGTGTCCCGTGTCCGTGTCCGTGTCCATGTCTGTTTTGGTGCTACCTAGTGCACAAGATGGTTCGTAAACATCTCTAGTTGTAACTTGTACGAAGCATATGAATTTTCTGTTTCGATAATATATGAAGTGTGAATGTAGTAGGGTAAGAGCTCAGGAGGGAACACCGTAGTTCACTTGTCATTCACTCACACCGTAGAAAAATCGATCTACATAAATCAATCTAAGATGTTTGAAGTTTTGTACGAACTTGAGGACGATAATCAATTATAACTTGATTCTTAGATTAACTCGAATCTAGTTGAACTCGACTAAATATTAAGGCTATTTAGCATATTACTACCTAATAAGTATAAAATTTTACATCTTACTACCTAATATGTTCAATTATTCAAATAACAACCTAATAAGTGTAAAAACTTACACGATTACTACCAAAATGACAGAAATTGCTAAAAAATGACGGAAATCAGTTTATTTCGTCCCGTTTAAATTTAAAACATAATTTAATACCTAAATTACCCTCCCCTCCTTCGTCTATTAAAACACCTTTCTCCTTCAACAAAACCCATTTCCCCCTAATTCTCCATCAATGTCGCTCCAAAACCAGATTTCTCCACTAATCCCTAAATCTCGTTCCAAACCCTGATTTACCATCAATCTCGTTCCACTAATTCCTTCCTCCTTTATTCCTCCATTACAATACTGATTGATTACGGTTCTTTGAATTTTGGTTTCAACGAAATTCGAGAAGTGTTGTAGACCTAGTAGCTGCTGCTATCATAGATCTTTCTCCCGTAGCTCTCTTTCCCTCTTTGGGACTATGCTTGATTCTCTTACCAGACGTGTGAATTTTTGGAAAGCGCTTTTGAAAAAAAAGAAAGAATTAACAATTTGCAGCATATAGAAGGGGTTTAACCCTGGAGCTTTTCTTTTATTATTTGTAGTATTCTCGTCCATTCTTATCCCTAAGCTCTAGTCTTTTCATCCCTAAATTTTCAAATTTGAGAATAAAACGGAAAAAAAAATGCTTACTTGATCAATTTGAGAAGACAATAGAAGACTATCTCCCTCTAGTACTGCAAATTAGGCATGTTAATGGAGGTTTTCGATAAAAATGGCGGCATGAATTGAGTTACTGTGAGTTTAATCGGGGGAGGGAGAGGGAGAGGAGAGGAGAGGGAGAGGGATGTGTAATATGTTAACAGGAATATGTTTATTAAGGGGAGGGTAAGATCGTCATTTAACTTAACTCGAACATTTAAAACTAACTTAAGTTCGGTTTCCGTAAAAAAAAGTAGCAAATTGATTAATGTTGTGTGATTTTAGGTAGTTAGTTGCAAAATTAATTATATTAGGTAGTAAGATGTAAAATTTTAGATTTATTAGGTAGTAATTTGTCATATTTCCAAATATTAATGAACACTTAATATGAATCGAAATAACTCAACCCACAAAATGAATCAAATCCCAAAATAATGCAGAATATTATTAGAACCGATACAAATCTAAACAAAACAATAGTAAATTCAAATTATTAATTAAATTAAATTAACTTTGACTGAGCTATTAATATGTGCTCGGTGAACAGATGTTAAAATTCCAAATAATATTATAAATATATTTTATTTTATTTTCTATTTTTGACAATTTATAATATAAATATATAAATGACCAAAAACCCATTAAATTTCTAATCAATTTTTTTTTCAGTAGTTCTTCTGTACGACGGTCTTATCCCATGTTTTTTTTTTTTTTTTTTCTTTTTTAGAATGTGACCATTTTATGATAAAAGGTTAGGTCATTTTTTAAACAAATAAAATAGTCACTATTTTATCAACTGTGATAGCTACCTATCAAAATGTGATCACTTTTTACTAGTCACATGTACGACGATGTAAAATTGAATTTGTAATTTTTTTTTTTTTTGGTCTAATCCGAGTGTTCCGTCAAGGGTCGAGAACCGTCTTTAATCCGCTCGCTGCTAAATTCCTGGTCAATCTTCATTTGTGCATTCGGCTACACCACTGCGCTATTAATTAGGTATTTTTCTATATTCTTCAATCAAATTCAACCATTTTCTTCATTTCAATTACGTCGTAAATTTATTAAATTTATGAGTTTAATTGTTCGTAGATTACGTTATACTTGATGATTCTCGCAATTGTGGTGGATTTAATTGAATTAGGGTTTAATTGTTGTATAGTTATCAATCATAATTCCTAATGATAAGAGATTGAATTAGGGTTCTTCGGACGATTAACTTGGTTTTTTTTTTCGTCGTTTAGTACTTACTGTAGATGTTTGCCAATCGCCATTGATTGCCAGAATTGAAAGTTCAGAATTTGATAGATAAATGCGCTTTGTTATGCTGGTAATTTGCTTTTGTTACTTCCGGTATTATCACAGTTGTACGGCTTACAACGGTCTTATAATGATTGATTCTGCACGTCATTTATTGTTATCATTAAATGAGGCATAGAATGAGGTATGGATGATTAAAAGGTATTGAAAGAGAGTTGTGTAGAACGGTCCGGGGGATAATTACTCAAGTTGAAGTGCCAAGGATTGAGTTATATGGGAATTGGAAAAATCTTGATTCGCCATTAAATCAATTTTCTGTATACCATATTTGAAATACAAGGTTTTTGATTAAAGTTTTATGGCTTCTGGGGGTTGCACCAAATTTCGGAGTCTAGATTTGCCTCTGTTCCCTTCTCCCAAATTCCATTCAAATTTAAAGGTAAATGTAATGGTTCAACCCCGAAATCTCAAGGCTGTTAGGGTTTAGTTTCTACCAAATAATGAAATTGTAGAGATGAATGATCATAAGTTTTACGCTTGAATTGTGATAGCGAACTTGTATCTTATAATCTTATATAGTTAAGAAATTTTTTCGCATTTTTTTTGTTGGTCATACATGAAGTGATTTTGTTGATAAGGGGTATACGTCATAACCTTTGCAAAGTGCCCTTGTTCAAAGTTAGACTTTATTGCAGGTCTGTTACAGGTTTTTGAATTTAAAGGTTTAAGAGCTTTATATGAGCATCAAAATGTCAATCACGCATCCTGTAAAGAAATTGGTGTCGTCCGTCATACTTGATCTAGACGGCACTCTTATTAACACAGGTGAAATTTATGCCTTTTATCATTCACTCTGTCATTCTTGATTGTTAATCTTATTAGTTGTATCTGTTACTCCGTGATTTGTCATTTCATTATGCTATAAGCAACTGTTAGTATTGTGTATATACTCAACCAAGCTCCCAATGCCTGCATTGGTTTCTTTTAACTTGAATGAACAAGATCAGAAGTCTCAGTGCGGCAGTGCACATCCTTAGCGGGACACCAAGTCACTAGTGCTGTCTAATAAGTTGACGCACAGGAATCTGACTACCTAAGTATTGTTTGTCTACGTTACTTAGACTATTTACTTTGGTTTCATGTTGTATGCCCAACAGTACCTTCCGACACGACTTGACACTCTTAGACTTTATTTTAATCCAAAATATGAAACATTATCACAAAATAGGCATGTCCGACACACTCGACACAATGATCCACCTGACACTTGCAACAGAGTCGGAATACCATAGATATCTCATAAATTTTCTTGCTAATGGAGTGGTAGGAATGTTCTATAATTGTTCTCGTGTGGTAGTGAGAAATTCTTCTTGAATTCTATAGAAGGTACTGGATTAATTTTAAGGCACAGGGGTATTGTCGTCAACTTTTTGTATAATTAAACTGTGATCCATTCAAGTAGATTAAGGGAACAATGTCAATGTGTAAAAATATGCCACAGATGATGGGCGTAAGAGTGATTCTATGATTCTATATATATTAAGGTCAGGCGGATTCATTCTTTCAAATTATGATGACCTTATTGTACTACATATGAAGAAAATAAGGTGCATGTTTGTATGGATCACTTGACTAAAATCATGAAAAAATTGAAGTCTTGACACGTGGAAGCATGGAATAGAATGTGACCCTAAATCTCGTATTATTCTTACATATGTACTACACTACATCACTTGTACCCTGCGCTAGGACATTTTCTGAAACTATTAACAATCATTGATAAAGCAATACCAAAGTTTGGTATGTCATGCCTCCCTTTATTACATTGGGTTTCGCTGGAGCACATATATCATTTGCTTAGGATGTTTCATTGTGGAGGGGGAGGAATGCTTTTGTAATACTTGATTTTCATTGAAGCAACATCTACTTGAATCTCTATGATGCTTGTTTATATTTTTCAACCTGGTGTTTCTATCTACTCAAGTATTGCAATTTTGTCTATTGCAATTGTGATTGTAGCCGGAGTAATCTAAAATCTCTTCCAGGAGCCGTCCGATTGATTAATCATTTTCATGGACATGGCATACCCATGGCTTTGGCCTCAAGTTCACCCAAATCACTCATCGAGCAGAAAATATCTAAGAATCAGGGTAAGTTAAGTTCAAGGTTGTTATTCTTATTGCATGACATTATTGCATTTCTTGCATTTAAGACTGGCCTATGTCCGTGTCTTCTTTTGTATGAAGCCATGAAGGTCTCTTAAATATTGACCTAGTTTATCTCTTTTTGTCATCTCATTTTCACTACTTTCGAAATTTATAGGATGGAAAGAATCTTTCTCTGCTATTGTTGGTATTGATGAAGTGAAAGCTGGAAAGTCGTCTCCTGAAATGTTGGTTCCATGTACATTGGGTTTAATAATTGTGTTCTCTTTCTTGTTCCATTCCTTTTAAATCTCTTTTCTCTTTGGCTTTATGCCAACGAGAAATCTAATACCTCAACATTTATTGGTGCTTTGTCGTGGTTTCAATTTTTTCCTGAATCTGGCGCATTAATTTATGTTTGATCTGGTGGTTTCATTTTTTTTCTGTGCTGCAAGATTCCTTGAAGCAGCTAAACGTCTTAGTGTCGAACCTTCAAGTTGCCTTGTCATTGAAGATTCCATGTAAGTGTCTTACATCCTTACCAAACTTAAACAAGCAGGAAATCTTGAATGCTCATTGAAAGTATTTTCTCAGCCTGTTTACTGTTTAATAGAAGTACTTTAACGTTTTGTCAATGACTAAGAGCCTTACTTTAAATTTAGGAAAGGCTTGTATTGTAGGATGCTCATATAAAGTCTTTCCTCAGCATGCGTCTTATCAGAAAGAGATTAGGGTGTAAATAGTCGTGGTCACTTTAATTTTAATCATCATAATCTGCTATATGCGTAGATTTGTAGAATAGATGTTTGGGAAAGTTGATTAGGACTGTTGACTGTTTGTGATTTTCCTTTGTTATTCTGGCCTGTGTTCTAGGATGCATCAAGTATGTATTAGTTCTAACAAATACCTGCTATTAAGGATGTTTTTCCGTCAACAGAACACTTTCATGTCATTTGAATAATCTGATCGAGGACTTATTTGTGGTATTTCACTTTTGTGATTTTTCGTACTTGTGTTTTGTATTGTACACTGCACTCAGTGTAAATCGTCTGTCTATATCTCGTCATATCAAAATATTGACCATATTGTAAAATTGATGTCTTTGGCTGATATAGTCCTGGTGCTACGGCTGGCAAAGCTGCGGGAATGAGAGTGATTGCTGTACCATCGCTCCCTAAACAATCACATCTCTACACAATGGCTGACGAAGTGATTAATTCTCTTTTTGATCTTCGGCCAGAGCTGTGGTGCTTGCCTCCGTTTGATGATTGTAAGTATATACTCTCTTCATTCCAATTATATTGTACTTTATTTATATATACACCTCGGTGTTTGAACAATGTCGACTTCACCCAATTCTCACAATGTATAATAGCTACCCAGAATCTTAATAAATGGTAAGGAGTAATATATAAACTGATATATTGAAATGCCAACTTTACATTGTATCTCTAACTGTATTTGGAGAAATTAATGCTAAGCATTGACATTGCTAAGTAAACAATGTCAAATGAGTTCTATAAAATTGGATGGAGGTAGTAATAAACTAAAAATTCGAATTAACAAATAGTCAATGATTTTGGTATCATGTATCGCGTATCGCTGATTTGTGTATTTGCTATTTGTAGGGATCGAGGAAACTCTTCCTGTAGAACCTTGGCATATTGGAGGCCCTGTAATTAAAGGATTTGGCCGTGGCTCAAGGGTACTTGGCATCCCTACAGGTGATTACTAATTAACAATTTTTTTGTGTAAAATGGGAATTATTATTTTTGCCATATAAAGGTTGACAGCTTCTGTTACGCAGTTTCTTTGATTATCTACTTACGGATCAAGTCTGTAAATTTTCTATTTGGATGACCAGTTTTAAGTCGTTAAATATAACTAAAGGTACTAGATGGATTAAAGCGTGAATCTAAATGGATTTCATTCCATCTGTTTCACAGCACATTAAATTTCATCGTTAATAATTTCATAATTGCTTTTCTGGGTGAAATCTTTATTGTTGCTCTCTTTTTTCCCGATTAGGAAGTGAATTTCCTTATCTTAGCATGAAATATTCAGTTGCACGATACGGGAATGAGACGGTCTTGCATGTGGAACCAGCCTCTTAATCATATGATTAAATGACAAATACATCTTATGCAAAACTAACGAAACTCGTGACGTGAAATGAGTGGGTTAGTTGCATTGACGTCAACGGCTTGTTTTACTTACTTCTTGTTAGAGTTACACTCCAATGTCTTCAATTAAATAGTTTGAGAGTTTACTAATTGTGTTGTACTTGTTTTCATTCTGTTGTAGCCAATTTATCTACCGAGGGATATTCAAATCTTCTTTCTGAGTATCCATCTGGTGTTTACTTTGGTTGGGCTGGCTTACCTAAACGAGGCATATACAAGATGGTCATGAGCATTGGCTGGAATCCTTACTTCGATAATTCGGAGAAGACCATAGTGAGTTAACCATGATAAATCTTGAAAATGTTTACTACTACAATACTATGATATGATATGATATAACATTCGCATTCCATAATGCTCTTAGGAACCTTGGCTGCTTCAAGAGTTTGATGATGACTTTTACGGGGAAGAGTTACGGCTTGTCGTTGTCGGTTACATACGACCAGAGGTAAAATACAAACTTCCTTGGTCGCCACAATGCTTGTATTAGGTTCTCAAATTGGTTATAAATGTGTGATTGCCATCATCCGATAGCCAAGCCAGGATTCAAAGTTCGGGAGTTAAAACGTAGACTGAAGTTTTTTGGGTGTAGATATCCCTCTAGCTTCGCCGCTGCCTTCCACCTCTATGCCTAACTGAAATCTCAAATTATTGTAAATGATAATCACTCACCTAACAAGTAACAACTATGCATAATGAAATTCACGAATAAATGGCCCGCCAAAATCTAGGTCCTAGTTCCGTCTACCGGATCAACCAGTTAAAAGCCGGTGCTCCAACATTTCATCCTTTTTCCATGATGTTCAACTTGATATGTTTGTGTTGTGATGATGCAGGCCAATTTTCCGTCTCTTGAGAGTCTCATAGCAAAGATTCATGATGATCGGAGAGTAGCTGAGAAAGTTCTTGAGCTTCCCATATACTCACGGTTCAAAGACGATCCGTATCTTAGTAGTTTGTTGAAGAATGGTTGAAGCTAATTATAAGTCAGAAAATGATATGGGTATGAAATATTCACTGGTTTTGCCATTTGAGCTAACGTATCTTCATATAGTCGGGATGCCATACCCAAATTTGCCAGAATTGGGTATGTGAATCGATTGGGAAGTCGGTTAAAACAAGAAAGATATCTGTAATTTCTCACCATAATCCCCAGTTTTTGTACATCATTATGTTTCCAATTCATGTGATCCTTGAACGGTAAAAGCCTGAAAACGTTTACCCTTTGTTTGGATAGAGCGATGTAAAAGGGCCGGAGAAGAAGGAAATACTTTCGAAACCTTCCCCTTCCCAGGTTTTCCCTTCTCTTTCTATGGAGCATAATATTTTGTTTTAGATTTTCGACTCATTTTATTACTAAACCGAACTCCATTAAAGCCTTGTGGTAATAACATCCACTCTTGCTTCTACAAGTATTATATTCGGCTATGTGCAACGTCATTGTGACGAAAACTTATCCGACTCTAAACACAACGGTAATACATCAAAAAAAATCGATTCTAACCATGGCCGATTAATGTTTTTTGTTATTATTTACTATTGAAATATGTATAATGGTTTGTTATTATGAATATACATTTTGTGGTTTAATCATAAATCCGGAGATGTGGATGTGCTTAGTCCCATCTCTGGCAAACTTTCATGCTACGCTCGATTAATGCCCTTATTTCTTCCGAGTTGTGTCCCTTTTATCTTCCTGGTTGTGGTTCCAATTCTGTTTCATTTGTCATTCTTTCATCGAAGCTTATTTCGACTTTCTTACTTCATCCCGTTTTTATTATGAGTCGCGCTTTCAATTGTTGCTACTTATCAACGTCGCTGTTGTCGTCTGCCTCTTTGTCGTCGTATTTCGAGTGTTGTCATTTGGACTTTACCTGCAAGGTGTTCTCATGCCCTTCGCCCCTTCCCGCCTTTTATTGGCGAGAAATTGATAATTTGGAGAGATTTTGACCGGAAAAAAAAATGAAAAAAAAGGGGGGTTGATTTCACCTAGAAGCAAAGTTACGGGGTTGTTGGCTACAAAGTAAACATAAGGGGTTTAATCTCACATCAAAGCAAAGTTAAGGGTGTCGTTTACCACTTTCACACTTCATGGACCGATGGTGTTTGGATTGTTGGGGTCGATTACCATGGTGTATGAGAGTCTTTTGCACTGAAGGCAACCTTGTTCGGTTTTGCTCTTCCCTTTTTCCTTTTACGCTCTTGTGGCGTAAGTTTGCTTGGTTCGTCTAGTTGGTTTATGGGAGTTGTTACTCTTGTTAGTATTGCTGATGACGTGGATGAACTTGCTTGTGGCCAATCTAGTCTTCATCATCTCGTCTTCGTTGCTCCAATTTGTTTTGTTGTAATTTTAACTTTAATAAATGTGTATGTAGTCGTTAAGTTTGGCTTTGTTGCATCAGATTGGCTAGTAGGGCTTTTAATGCAACCTGGTGGACTAGCTTGTTTGCAACCGTTGGGTTATAATTTTAACTAGCTTGTTCGGTAACCGTTTGGTTATAGTTTTAACTAGCTTGTTCTGTAACCTAAAACTTGTTTCTTTATCTGGATACGACGTTTGTCACATTTCACTTAATATTTATTAAATAAAAAATCTGATTCTATAGAATAATCTTTTGTAATCTACGGTAAATCTTAAAATATATTAACATTCAAATGAAACTTCTCGAAACACGAGAATGGTTTTAGCATAGTCTAATTGCAAAACAAGTTAGGGTTGCTACTTGCTACTCACTCTTAGTTTGATCTACTACCACCACCAACATGAGCTTCTGATCTCGGTCACTTAACCGCTCCTACAAAATATAGGGTAATGTGTCAGACGGATATTATTTTACTATTTATGCTACAACCACAACGATTATTTTTTCAAGTTATCCTAAAAAAATTACATCAAAACTGCATCGAATGACAGACTTACAAAAAAGCAAACTAATAATTTACAAGCCACTTTACTTTACTGTGATCTAATACCATTGAAATTAAATTTTTATGGACGTGTTTTTTAGGCCGTTGATGAAAAAGAAGATACTAAATAATTGTATTTTTGTCGACAACAAAGTCTAAATTAATTATACAATCAGATCAGTTATATAACGGTTGACCGTTATTTTATTAGTAAATGTGTATTAGATACTCGATTTTTGACAAATGTGACATGCCATGAATCATGTATATCACGTCACCAGCATTTTCACAAATACGACATTGTACTTAACATTGCATAATCTTATTTGATGCGCTAGCTAAACTTGTAATGAGTGGTACTTATGATCTGGATTCAAATTCCGTCAACAACGTATTAGCTTAGTGATTGGTTCCGTAACTATTTGAAAGGGTTTCCCCTCCATCTTGATAAGATCACTATATTGCCAAATGACCAGAAGAGATTATAATAAGAAATCAATCTATTATGGTAGACAAGATCACTCGAATTTTTTTCTTATTTTAGTTGAATCGCGATAAGAATTCATATCTGCTTCCTTTTTTAGGTGATTGCATTAAATTTCAAGGCATTATAAAAAACACGACAGAAAACACACAATTCATCCTCAAATCTCTATTGCTCCTCTTCATTCCTCTTTATTTTTCCTATGGATGACCTTTCTCGGAATAAGGAAGATCCTCCACCTAACAAAAAAATGATATTATCGCGCAATTTCGCTACTAATCAAGTTCAAAAATCACCCCCACAACTTCTAGTGGATGATGTTATCGAATACATCATTTCACTGTTACCGCTCAAACCAGCTACTACAACCTGTATTCTTTCTAAAAAATTTGAAACATCATGGCAACATAGCCAAGATTTATCTTTCGATTTTTGGAATAAAAAGTTTACTCAACCCGAAATTGTCAACATTATCGATCGAGTCCTTTCACTTCACTCGAACAACAAAATCAAAGAATTTTACATATGTGTCAATCCGTCAACTATCGAATCTTCAATTTATGATTGGCTAACCTTAGCCATCTCCAAAAAACCCGAAACTGTAACACTCGATTTTTTAATGGGAAAATATATTGTTGAACCTTTAAAAATACCATTTGAAAAAATTGATTTTGATTTTATAAAATCTCTAACATTTATATATTGTTGGACCGTACCCGAACCAAACTTTACGGGTCTACGTTTCTTACGTAACCTAACTTTTAGGCAAACTACGGTCCATCAATTTATTATCAACACAATTATTGCAAATTGTTCATTGCTCGAGTACCTTGATATTGGAAAATGTTTTATAAAAACAAAGTTTAAAATTGACACAAGTGAATTAAAATTTTTCAAGGAACTAAGACTCGGTGATTGTCACACACCCGAAGATATTATTGTGAAATCTCCGACTTTAGAAATTTTTCTAAGTACGGGAAAACCTCGACATATTACTTTTAAAGATAAAATGCCAAATTTGAAAGAAGTTATGTTTTATTTTAGGTATGTTACATATGATTTACCTCGACGTAAAATGAACAAATTAATGTCAAGGATCAGTTATGTTCGAGTTCTAACCATCTCCAGTACAATTCTTGAGGTATGGCTCTTCTACACGTGTTTGTTGGTGTCACCAGATTATACTGAATCTCGTTACTATATATCATAAATAAATTTATTATAGTTATTAATGTCCGAACAAATTTAATTTGAATTCGTTCGGGTCTTTAGGAACCGTCCTTCATTTTGTTATTTTTTTTTTGCCATGTAATAACTCATAATCAGATCTGGTAAATAATTTTAAACAAACCTGTCGTGTCTTTAAATATTAATATTATTATTCAATAGATGAAAATCGAATTATTTATAATCACGATTTTTGTAGTAATATAATTTTCAATCCATTCAAGTATTGAGATTTTCTTTATTATAGATTTTGTGATGAGACATCTACAAAAATGTGTCTTGGACAATTTATTTGTAAAAATAAATGTATAAAAAAAATAAAATGCACTTAAAACCAGGTCAAATTGTAATTGTTCAACTTGATTCTGTAGTAATAAGATCAACTAGTGTTAAACCCGTGCAAAATTGCACAGGTATATTTTCAGACAAAATATGGTGGATAATTAATATTACCGAATAGTGTCAATAATACGTGAATATTGTGCATTCAATTTCTATTACATTGATAATACGTTAAAATGCACATGATAATAATAATGGTATTTATATATCCATTCTTTTATTGTTTTTTTTAAATCGATATAGATGTTATTTCAAAGTTTATTTTGTACCGTTATGTTTATGATTTGATTTCGCAAAATATATAAATTTGTACACTATTATTGGTTGTTATATTAATATTATGATATTTTTATTGTTTTTTAATTTAGTATTGTCGTTTTTTTTCGATTGCAAAAATGCACGGGTATATTTAACTGGTATACTTTTAAGAACATCGACATAATATATCGATATATTGTGTATTGTAATTATTTATTGTAATTTTTTAACTTTACTCAATTTTGTTTTTAAATTTAGTATTGTCGCTTTTTTTCGATTGCAAAAATGCACCGCTATATTTAACGGGTATACTCTTGCCAGAATTTAAAATTTCATGTTTATGAATTTATATAAAAAATGTTATGTAATATTTCTTAAATTACGGTATCAGGTATTTATTTAGAATTTCAGACGGTTATTTCTCAGAAAATTCATAAATGAAATTGCGGTTTACTCTAAAATTTTAATACCATAAACCGTTTTAATGTTACAATTGTGCAAATTATTAATTATCCAAAGGTATATTCAATCCCGCTATTAATCATTACGTAAAATTTACGGTTTATTTTTGTAAAATCAAAATAGTTGTGCAAATGAATTATTCAATTTTACACGAGTTTTTCGTAAAATTTCATGTTTACAAATTTATATAAAAAAATGTTACGTAATATTTCTTAAACTACGATATCAGGTATATATTTAGAATTTCAGGCGGTTATTTCCTTGGAAATTCATAAAAATATTACGGGACCCACCTGAGAGAATTACAAAAAAAAATATAAAAAAAAAAATCACAATTGCATTGATGACGTGGCGCGTCGAGGGCTTCTGAAATGATTCAGTAATTATATAGATAAGATGGCAAGAAAAGATTATAAGATAGACGTATAAGAGTATTGTAAAATCACAATGCATTTAGTTGAACTTATATATTATATTTTTTTTTTTTGAGTTTTTTAAACTATTTTGAGTTATATATTTTTTTTTTTGACATTAAAATTAAAATATAGTTGAATTTATATATATTATTTTTAATTGTATAATAATTTTCTAAGCTTAATATATTTGTAAAGGAGTTCATAAAATTTACAATATATCTCATATTCTTTACGCTTAAACTCGACATTTTTTTATTAAAAAACTCAAAATATATATCATTAATTCTATAAACGTATAATCCATTTGATAATTTCTTTTAAAAGTATAAGACATATATATGAATACTTTTTGCAAATCTCTTCGCTTAATAATTACTTTTTTTATCGTAAATTATCTTTTTTTAAATATGACAAATTCTAGTTTATATTCGTGGTAAACAATAATAATTTACAACGGAGATGTAAATTCTTGTTT
Organism: Silene conica; assembly: GCA_029255685.2. Classification (NCBI taxonomy): domain Eukaryota; kingdom Viridiplantae; phylum Streptophyta; class Magnoliopsida; order Caryophyllales; family Caryophyllaceae; genus Silene; species Silene conica. The sequence continues at coordinate 86,443,207 of CM055314.2, forward strand.
GGGATAATAGGGTGATACACTCGTTCGTTCTAATTTACAACGTTTATCGACAAAACTAATTGTTTTAATATACTTTATTGATTGTGATTTATGTTAGGATATACGCATCAGTTTTCAACATGAACTAAAATTACCAAAGCAATACTTTTGGTATTTAAAGGAAGTTCAAGTGTTTATGGAGGCCAATAGTATTGCCAATGCATATGATATTCTCCTCTTCATTGATAGATGTCCTTCTCTTGAAAGGTTCTTTATTGATGTAAGTATATATCTACCTAATCTTTTCCTACGGATAATGATACGGTGTTATCGTGTAGCGCCCAATTTCAGCGTCACTCTATTCCCCCTTATCACATGTCTGAGAGAGCAGCGTTGAAATTGGGCGACACCCAATGACGCTAACTCATTTCCCTCTTTTCAATATGATGTTTAATAATGTTTTTTTGTGTTTACCTTAAGATATATATGAACATTTCTTTTAACATGATTCATGTGCCTATTAATTTTATTTAATTTATAAAGAAAAAGAAGAAGAAAGAAATATGTAAACAAGCTTGTTGATTAAAACTTAAAAGTAAGGAAATGACACACATATATGGTTTTTGTTTTAAAAAACAAGAAAAAATAAGGAAAAAAACGTAATGAAATGATTGGGATATATAAAAAATAATTAATACGTAAAAAATTGTGTGATAATATACGGAATATCCTTGATTTTTCAGTTTCTACGTTATATTCCTCCTGTTCTATATTCTACATTGTACCCCTGCACTCTTTACTTATTTTGTCATCAAGACCTCGATTAAGTTTTCATTAACTTTATTATTATCAAACAATTATACTTTGACCTTTATTCTAACTTATTAATATTGTAACATCATCTTATATAAGAAACATCACGAATCACTTTTAATATTCACATACTCTTATTAAAAACATTTGTTATGATTCATCACATGGCATGATAATGGAGATTTGACGAAGTTTAAGTTAAATTTGTATACTATTTGGTGGGTTAATGAGTAATTTAGCAAACTAAGAAGTAATTGAATAAATTATCAAGTAATTGAAATGATAAATAGACGATTTAATAGATCAATTAAAAAACTAAGTTAGATAAGACAATAAAAAAATCCTAATACCAACTTTCCACATGTTTTACCTAATTCCATTGATTTTATAGTCTCTATATTTAACATGTCAGATTATGGTACCGAAATTTGATACCATCCTATAACACTGCATTAATTACTGTCTTATAATTAAATCGTATTATTTTAAATATGAACAGTTTGACAAATTTTCGTTACAAGAAAGGCACGATGTTTGGAAGTTAGAAGAGAAAAATATGGACGCATGGGAAAAACAATTTACCTTCCTCAAAATGGTTAAAATTACCAACTTCAAGCCGAAGCCACTCGATTTACTGCTGGTACAAAAATTACTGGAATTTTCACCTAATTTGGAGACTCTCTCAATTTTTACCGACAGAAGTTACCCTATACAAGAATTTTCACCGTATGTCGCAAAATTAGAGACAATATTTGAAAGTTCGAAAATATCTCCTAAAGTGAAGATGGGTGTCTATGGCTACGATGATGAGGAACTCGAAAGTATTGAACCTGTGCACCACAAGAACCATGACTGCTGGCTTACTACCGTCATGTAATAATAAGTTTATTGCGAGACTGTTTGATTGTTATGATAACTTTAGCTTGTCTTGATTTACAAACAATAGAATAAAGTAGCTCGTAGCTACATATTTGTGTTTTAAAAGTTAATTTGTTCGAGATTTTCCTAAACAATTAAAGATCGAGTATTTTTTTTTCATATTCTAGTGAATATCGGCTAGAGGTGGATTTCTCTTCATAGTCTGGTGTATTTTTTTTATGACGTGGGGGTTGAATCCCTGGCTCAATGGCTCATGCATTTCTGCACCATCATATGGACCATATAAACCACCCACTTTGGGCTATAGTGGTCAAGTGGTCATCTCCCCAACTGGTAGTCGAACCTTAGACCTCTCAACTCCTGCATTTTCGCAAGACTCAAGGTTTAATCCAGCTATCAATAGATTAACACCACATGGTTTAGTCTAGTGTATTCGAGGTGGAGGTGGACAATGTGGCAGATCAGCTCGACCTTTTCCGACCTGTTCTGCCACATCAGGCCAAGTTCGCGACTCACCTAACCCCGTACCAACCCAACAAAGCTCGAATTTCTACCGGTCGGGTATGGCCCATGGGCCACAAATTCACAGCCCAACTCGCCTGGGCCATAGAAAAAACCAAAAAATGGTCATCTAGCCTAATTGCGAGGCTCAGACCACATTATCAGCACATTATAGAACGGGTATGAGTTTATAGTTAACCTAACAAAACATTTTTGAACTTAATATTGCTGAAATTTTATGAATTTATTTTTGTTGAACTAAATTTAACTTATTTTTGCTTAAATTTTCTAAACTTATTTTTGCTAAATTTAACGTAACTTATTTTTATTAAATTTAATCTATTGTTTTAAAATTCTTCTGAAATTAACATATTTTTGCTAAATTTATTTTAAATTAGTAAAGAAAAATCCAACCGAATAGGCCTTATTGTTAGCCCAAAACTTACATAGGACGTCGCTAATAGCGGCCCCACCCAAGCCCACATCAAAACACAGCCCATTAGACATGGGTAATTACTTGACCCGTTTTTCAATTTTATCTAGTGTTTTTTTAACCAATCAACGCAAGTCAAAGTCAACTTGGTCAATTTATGTTGGCTCCAAATCAAGTCAATCCCACCGTCCACCACCATTGTAAGAACACATTGGAGTTGGACCAAATGTTTAAGATCTACTATTTCATCAATAAACCCACTAAATAAATTTGTACTAATTTATAAAATGGACAATATTATGAATTCTAATAAATCGAAATGTTTTTTTTCAAATTATCTTTCACGAACCGGTTCAATCATTCTTGGCAACAATACTTATCTTTCGCTATGATGTAAAGTGTAAACCTCTGGTATAAATGATACTCCCTCCGTCCCGGTCATTTGTTATCTATTTCTTTAAATGGGTGTATCAATGAATTGTTATCTATTTCTAAATAGGGTAAGTTGGGGCAAGTGGGTCAAGTGTTCTTTATTTAATTATTGTGCAAGTGAGTCTCTTGTTCTTTATTTAATGTTTCTTTTGTGTACTTTTCAACCTTTCCTTGGTCTTTGTGTAGAACACAATAGATAACAAATGACCGGGACGGAGGGAGTAGTTTGTAAATCTGCAATTCTGCATATGAGGTTAAAAACTCTAGATACTTTAAAGAAATTTACAATTTCAAAGACTCGGTGGAATGTCTAGGGTGTGATTAGCAAGAGCAATCGATCTGAACATCGAAAAATTATTTTGAAACTTTTAGTTAATTTTTTTTGTTATCGCATATTTAAAGTCACTAGATCACCCTCACTATAATTTACCGACTCGTTAACTTTAAATCCTACTTCCGTCACTGATTAATACTCCGCAAAATGCAAGTATTAGCAACTCTTAACTATGAAGGCAACTATTAACTGAAGTTATAGTGCAAGTACAAAACAAAATGTATAGGTTTGCTAGATATAGTACACATGTTGGTACAAATTTATTCAATCAAGAAAATAAGATAAGGGTGAAAGGAATAAAGCACAAATGTGAAATGGTATATTGTTGGATTATATAATTGGTACGATACACAACAAAAGTGAATGAATTAGTGTGCCAATTCATTCCCCAAAATCCACATCAATAAATACTCGGCTAGTTTTATTTACACAAAATCTCATTGGAGACGGAGATATCCGTCACTTCGGAGTGACGGATACCATTTTGTCTCACAAAATGCCCATTTAGAGGAGAGAGTGAAGCACATGAGGGTGCCCCACCTTGTCCCCCTATTCGTTTTGTGAGTGTCATTATCCGTCTCTCCACCCGACCCGTCACAAGCAAGACCAACGGTTTTATTTAAGTCCGTATATGCTATTTAAATCTTTAAACAAATCCGGGATTGTTTGGTTGCCTTGCAAAAATATGGAAAGTGGAAATTTTCATTAAGTGCAAATACGAGAGTTGTTTGGTTGTCCTCTTTTTGTAAAAATGAGGGAAGTGTCACTTCACATGGAAGTAACTTCCTACATAAATGGGGAAAGTTGCTTACCGACTCCCCCTTGGTGTGTTGAAGTTTCTATGGAAGTGAATTCCCACATTGACAAGCAAACAATTTTAGCAAATTCTCATGAATTAGACGGTGAGTTTATTTCCCATGAATTTGTATTTCATCATTTCATGGATGTTTTAATTCTCGTATCAACCAAACGACCTCTTAAATATTATCATATGATGGCAAAAAGAAAAAAATTTGTCATCTGTAAGACAACTTGTTAGGTGATTTGACATATATTTGACTTATTTTAAACTGAAGACATATAGTGTTTGTCTTAAATAAGAATTTCTAAAATATTAAGGGTGGATTTTAAAATTGTAAATCTAATTGACAATTTTTTTTAAAAAAATAAGCATTATTGAAGCCAAATGATTATTTGTTTAAAAATCCCACTAAAATAACTTTCATAACTCACCTAGTTCCATTATAAGGACATTAGGTCATACTTCCTCCGTTCAAATCCAAAGCGTATATATGTTTTTTGCACAAATATTAAGAAAGATATTAAAAAATTATTAAAAGTACACTTGAAAGTGTGTAAGATGTTTTTTATTAATTTAAATGTGTGATGGGGGATTAAAGGTGGGTCATTCAATGACATTTTGTGTAAATAATTGGTGTTCATAAGGATATTTTAGTAATTTTTTTGACTTTATTAGGTAAGTGATAAAGGTGGTTCATTCAATGACATTTTGTGTAAATAATTGGTGTTCATAAGGATATTTTAGTAATTTTTTTTGGTTTTGTTAGGTAAGTGGTAGTTTGGATATGAATGGATTAAAATGGAATATGCGTAGGTTGGATTTGAATGGAGGAAGTATTTGGTAGAACTAACTAACTAGCTAATAAGATAAGTGAAAATTAATAGCTAATGAGCTAACAGATTATATTAAAATTGTTCGGCAAATTAGCTAAAAGGGTAAAAGGTAGCTATTTTTTGGTAAAATAACGCACAAAGGTATAATAATTATTTAATATTATAGATTAAAAGGGTAAAAAAATGAAAGAAAATTTATTTCAGGTACTTGAAATTTCAAATGCTACCCTATGTAATTACATTTTATTTAAGGTAGCTTATTTAGACAAATAAACTACTTGTTAAACACTTGTAAAAAAACCAGTATTGAAATTTTAGTCAAATAAATTACGTAAATATCATGCTAAACAAAACCAAAAATATTTTATTGTATAATTTTTATAATGTGATATTGTAAATTACAAGACTCCTCCTTGGGGTAAAGAGTAAAAAAAACTTTCAACATAAACTAAAGACAAAGATGACTTATCTACTTAATTTAAATTCACACATAATCAACCATGCAAGAAGTATTTTATCTACCTATATCTTACCTAAAAGTCAACTAAAACCTCCATACTTACATTATTATAGTCACTTACCTATCATGCCCCACTAATGCCCTAGCTTTTCCCCAAATTAAGCATAAATCCATTATTAGCACATAACCCACTTTGCCCCCAAATTCATCCCACAATATAAAACAAAATAATTATAAAAATCTAATACAATAAACAAGTTCTTCTATAATGACTTTACAAATCACAATACAATTATTGTAAAAGTTAACTAATTTGCTAAAATGCCCTAAAAAACTAATATTTTCGAGTTTTTCGGCATCAAATAAATAATTTACGTTTACTTTATTTTTATTTCACAAGTCACAAAATAATGTATGCATATTCTTTGGAACGACATAAAAACGATTTTTTATAATAAAAGGTTCTCTAATAGCGAATTTAATTGTGATAACAAGGCAACAACCACGGATTTCCCGATTAACAAAAAAGTGTACTTAGGTAGCACGAACATTTCTCTTAACCAGTCGTCTCGTATTTGACGCCTTATCGGACATGACACTCGTCAGACACACGCGGAAACGCCTAAATATGTCAGATACCTATAAATGAGGAATGAAATGTCAAAATACTGTAAGAAATTGATTAGAAGACGAGTTTGTGTGAAAAATAAGAATAAGTTATACTCAAATTCAAATTTTTATTTTTCAACTATTTAAATTTATTATCAAATATATTTACAAAAATAAAATGGTAGATTAAATACAACTATAAAATATATACTAGTTTTAATCTCGTGCAAATAATGCACGGGTGACTTTTAAATCCGTGCAAAAAATATTGGTGATTATGTTACCTTTCTATAAAAATATTATTGATTACGAATTTTCCAGTAATTATTGTTGTTTTTGCGTAATTTTTTTAGGAAAAATATGTTTAAAACGATTTCGACATTTGAAATTTTTTAAAGGATTATTTGAATAAAATAAAATAACTTGATAATAATTGACTCAAAAATAACTCAAACCTGAAATAACTCGGTTCAATCAAATAATGTACTCCGTAATATTTTGTAATATCCAGGTTGTAATTTTTTTTATATTATATTGGTAATATCATAGAAAACGTTTTAACTTTTTCAGTGATTTTTTTTATTATAGTCAATTGGTATTTGTAATTATTTAATTTGTAATTTTTGAAAGTTTATATTGTATTGTATTAGTAATAACAAATGTATAATGTATGATGTTATATAGTTTGTGTTATTAAATTTGGAATCATAATTTAAGTAGTTACAAAACATTAAAAGAAAAAAAGAATTTGGGTGATGGAACATGGGGGGACCTACCAAAAAAGGTTATTTTTTCAACTTTAAAATCAACAACCAATAAGAAGCCTTTATTTTCTGCTCCTTTTATAGTAAAGGGATTTTATTAAATTAAAATAACATATTCTGTATCCAAAATTAAATAAAATACCGTAACGTGTTCGTATCCGTATCCGTATCCGTATCCGTATCCGTATCCTTATAATTTCAGTATTTAACGCTACCTAGATTGTACACCTAGAAATAGAATCCCGTGTAGCAAAAGAGACCCGACATAGCCCACCAAAATCCTACGTCATCTGAATCATCCCACGTTCTCTCCTCAGCCAACCACTTATTGCCACGTGTCTAACTTTCCTTTAAACGGCTACCCTAACCATTTTCCTTTTTCATTCAAAAACAAAAATAAACCGTACCCTCTATAAATATAACCGTCCTACCAAAAACCCATTTTCCCATTTTTACCCTTCCCCAATAAAATCTCACTACATATTTTCCCTCTCTAAAAAATATATTTCACCTCATTTTTTCAAGTAAGTATTTCCGTGTAAAACCGTCTTATTTTGCACCGAGTCAAAATGTAGAAAATTTACCCTACTTTCTTTAATAAGTATTTCGACGTGTAATTATCGTATCGTTGTGAAATTTTTATTAATTAAATTTACACTACTCAAAACTAGGTGAAATTTATTTAAATTTCATCGGTTCGACTCTCACAACGTTTTCGACCAATAGTTATTGTGTAAAACCGCGGTGAATTGCGTCGAGTCGGAATTTTATCAATTAAATGCATAAGTACTTAGGTCAACTAACCTTTGTTATTGGAACTGTAATTTCTCCTATGAACCAAACAATAAGATAAATTGTTGCTAATATTTGAGAACATTGATTTTTTTCAGGTGAATGTATGGCGTTGACGAAGAGCTTAAGTTTCTCATTACGAAGAAAACGAGTATTAATTTCTGATAATAATTTGATTAAGGATCAATTTTGTTTAATTACTCCTATGAAAAAGAAATTACGTTCTCCAGAAATTCATCATCATTATCATCAATGTTCATCTTCTTTGCTTGAAGATTTACCTCAAGAACTTCTGGTAATTTTTTAATTCAACTTTTTAGCTTCAATTTTGCTTAACTTTTAAGCTTAAATTTGCTTAATTATGTCGCGAATTGTATGAAGATTGCTGTAATTAGTGATTTGTTGAAGTAAATTGAGTAATTTGATTAATTGAAATAAAGATAATCAAGTTTTTAATTCAACTTTTTTTAGCTTCAATTTGCTTAATTATGACGCGAATTGTATGAACATTGCTGTAATTAGTAATTTTATTGTTAATTTGTCGAATTCATTCGATATTTTAAGCTTCAATTTGCTTAATTATGACGCGAATTGTATCAATATTGCTGTAATTAGCAATTTTATTGTTGATTTAATGAATTAATTCGATTATTTAAGCTTCAATTTGCTTAATTATGATGTTAATCAGGTTAAAATTACTGATTTAAGTATTAATTGTTGATTATTGATTATTGAATCGATTTTTCGCAGATTAAAGTAGTATGTGGAGTTGATCATGACGACCTCAAACAACTCTTTCTCGTATCAAAAACGGTTCGCGATTCAGTAAGTTTAATTGATTTCGTCGAAAATTATACTTCAATTGATGTTATTTGATAAATTTATTATGATTAACAGTATAATTTTGATTAATGCAGGCAATAATAGCGAAAAACTCGCATTTCGCATACAGTACACCGTCAAAAACAAAAGCATTCCGAAATTCAGTCGAAATGCTGAAAAATATGGAAAATTTCGACGAAATTCCGAACGCTCCGAAACAAGCTCATCGGAAGCTGAAACGACGTCGTTTTGACCGGAAAATGCTCGGAAACGTCGCCGTCCCGTTATTTTCCGACGAAGATGTGGTGCAGAGTTGGCCAAGGAGAAGTTTATTTATGGACATCGACAGTTAAATTTACTTGCGTACGAGTTAAATCTATTTTTTTTACTGTTTACTGTAAATTATTAGTTTTTCTTTTATAAATTATATATTTAGTTTTTTTTTTAGGTTATAAAGTAGGATTTTGAGAGAGGTTAGAGTTTTAGAATATTAGGATTTCTTCAATTAGTTGGTTGAAGATGTGAAATTAATGGTGGCTTTTATTAAAGTTGCTACAATAAAACTTTGTATTATTATTATTATCACGAATCAAAAATTTGTATATAATAAAAGCGATAGTTAAGCGATCATTAAGTTGTTACGTTGTCTCGTAGTTCAACGTGGTTTGGTTTCATTGCAACTTAAAGTAAAATTATAAAAGATGATATCTTAGATCTGAGATCGAACTCGTAGCATTAAAATCGCTTTACACCCTTACGGCCGAGGGTGATATGCCCGCGGTCTAAAAAATATGGACTTAGTTCAAGAATGCTCTGAAAAAACTTGAATACTGATCTACTGAAAATTTCACCCCAGTTTTAAACTATACCCTTAAGGGTATATGCACTATTAGAAGGTTTGTCTAATGTGTTGATTTACGCTGGTATGCAATGTCGTTTCCATGAAACGGAAAATCGTATCCTTTTGGTACCTTAGCTTGGTTTAAAGGGGTAGGTTAAGGGTCAGCTCTAAAAACCATCATTCTCCTCTAAAACCACTACCTTAATTATACAAAAGTTATCTAAACCGACTCTACAAATACAAACAACATACCTTATTTGTTCAAAAAGTGATCTAGACTTTGAGACTTCAATCACTTCCTTTAAAGAGTGATTGACCTGATATACGTGGTTTGTAGGATATCAGTATATCACCTATATTAGGGGGTTTAACCAGTGAGCAATAAAGGTAACAATTGTGGGTTCACTCACCACAAAAAATCAGAAATTTCTCATAATACCCTCTATTTTGTCAAAGTTTCCATAATATTTCCGTTTTTAAAAATCTGCATATAATTATCTCAAGATTCCCTTTTTATGCCTATTGTTACTCTCTAATGTAACGATCCTTTAAAAAGGTATTATTAAAAATCCGCGATTTACAAACTTTTGTGCGAAACCGCCTTATTACACGAAAAATGATGAGGAAACGAATACTTTTACTAGTAGCTTTTGGCTTTGGGAATAGCAGTTGGCATTCTTGCAACACACTCCTTACTTTAGCTCGAGGAAGATCTGGTTGCTACCTGATGATCGATGAGTGCTGACACAACAACAACACAATCATATAGTTTTATTGTACGAAGTATTATAGATTTATGACTTCAGATTTACGTTTTACTTATTACACATAATGCTCAAAATCTACTTAATTACTATGACTACTTGATCGATAACTTGATAATAGTACATTTATCGTGTTTGTTTGATCTCCATTATTAAAAAGGAAGCATCGGTTTTATAGTTAAAATGGATCAAGTACTACTGTACTATATATACCACTTAGGTCCTGTTTTTTCTGCTGTAACGGGTTTAATTGAATAAATTGGAGTAGAGTTTAATTGAAATAAATTGAGTGGAATTAAAGTGAAGTGAATTTAGTTGAATTAAAAGTTAATTTTGTGAGGAGATTAACTGAACATAATTGATTGAACGTAAATAAAATTTAACTGAATACAACCAGGCAAAAAATTGAAGAGCTAAAATTAAGCAAAAAAGAACATGGCCTTAGATTGATAAATCTAAATTTTGTTATTCCCTGGATATTATTCGTATCTCATCTATGAAAGTGGATAAATTTTTTTAATGCGTTTTCACTATATATACGTCTATCCTAAACAAGAATTTGTGCTTAATTTTATGTAAAATGGGCTAATAAAGTTGGCAAAAGTGGTCGTAACCTGATAGCATATAAAATCAATAACTTAACCTTATATATTAATGGGTCCTATAACAACTTCGACATAAAATTTTCATGTAGATTTCTAAAACAATTGACAAAATATATATTGATACAAACGACTAAATTAGACCGACTTGTTTAAAAAATCATTCTCGCTTTAACTCGACTTGTAACCAATCCGACCAACCTGATTACCAACTCAACGAATCCTCTTAACCAAAAACAATATTACCACATCATGCCATACCCATTGTTACTCAAATAAAGATGAACGGGGTGTATAGTTAAGGCTATGTTGGTGATTTAAGTGTAATAATTATTGGTTTGTTTGTGCGTAATTAAGATTGTTTTAGATGAGTGGTTTCCTAAGTAATAGAAAATAAGTTCGGAAAATACGGAGTGTACGCTTATTAAATTATTTACGGAATTACGGAATAGTTATTGGACTAATACCTATGACAGAATTCCAAGTTTTGCATTGTTTGACGAAATTCGTTCCCCTAATCTTACAGAAAAACGTCATCATATATTTGCATCTAAAATCATTAACAATCTTCATAAAATACTTCTGATTTTACTTCTCTGTTTTTGTGCCAAAAACCAGAGAGTCACGCACCGTCTTATCTCAATAGAAATTTCGGAATAACCCAGACACTGATTAAGGGTCAAAATATTCTATTAGGAAAGCGAAAACGATTCGGCGTGGTTTAACAATTGTCAGTCCCTGTTCTGTACGTATCAGCTTCTAACAGGTTACAGACTTACAGTAAATAGATTATAATTCGATGTACTAAAGTCTGGAATACTAACTCGGATATATATTACCCAATAGTATATGTTGAAAAACGCCTTTAGAAACAAGACAATGGACATTTCTAATACAAGAAACGTCTTAGTAGGATGATCGTGGGAAGATGTTGTAATATATTTTAATTTTAACAACAAATTATTCATCATCGATGTTGGTTTGACTTATTTACTTTGGTTCACAAATGTTACGTCATTTTTATATGTAGTCATCTCATTCTCATTTTTGTATTCCATATTTTTCTACAATAATTTTTATATAAAACCGTGTTATATTAGGTTTCTAAAAAAAAATATCCTCTAACACGGCCAAAAATTATAAATTGAGGTTCTTATTAGGGTTCGAAAGAGCACGCAACAATGACTTCAATTATTTAGTTCGTTTTAACTGAGATCAGTTTAGATCTTTAATTTAAATGAGTTCAATTTAGTTCATATTTACATTGGTTCGCAAGGTCACGTCATTTTCATTTCTAGTTATCTCATTCTCATTTTTTTAGTCTGTATTTTCTTAGAAATTTTCTTATATAAAACCGTTTTACAACTAATAAATACGTATTGAAAAATATTGTCTCTAACACAACTGAAATAATAAATTGAGGCTCTTATTAGGGTTTGAAAGAACACGCATGCAATGACTTTAATTTAGTTCATTTCAGCTGAGGTCAGTACAGTTCTGGTCTTTAGGTCCTATAAATTAACTCAATTTAGTTCAAAATAACTTCAATTTAGTTCAATTCAGAATCGTTCATTCTAAAACAACACGGTCTAAAAGTGCAACGATAAAGACACGAGAATCGAACACGAGGATTAAATAAATAAAATTGAGATTCAAATGCTTGCGTCATGCACTCGATCAGAAATCATGTACATTACCTAATTTTGATCCTAATCCAGTACATAATCACGTGATATAGATTGTTCATCAATAATTAGGTGGTTAAGTAACATGACTAAAGAAATTGATTAAGATTCTTAATCAACATTTTAATTGAGATTAGGTTAAAAATATAACCTTAACACCAATAATCTAACTCTAGCAAGCTGACAATTCGATCAAGTAACAAGGGTTTTGTGATTAAATTATGATCCCAATGTCTTAACGAAGGGTTAATATCCTCCAATTATTACAAACACGCAACCCTGTGCAATTAAAACAGATAAAATATGACTATTTTGTGATAAAAAGTTACTATAAGCTTATTGTTTGAAAATTGAAAGTTGTTTTAGTTATAACTTTGTATCATCAAATATTGTTTTTGGTGACGAGGGATTAGGGAACCGCAGCCGCTATCTTCGGTGCACACTGGGTAAACCCATGGGTTATGTGATAGCCTGCAAACCACCACCGAAAACTGGGTAAACCTTCGGGTATATGTTATAGCCTACAAACCATGTATATCAGGTAACCACTCGAGGGTGAAAGACTCGAGGTCTATTTAGGCAGCCAAGAATGATCCACAAGAAATTTGCTCTTGGGGAGGCTTGAACCCGAGTATCCTAAAAATGTATCATCAAATATTACTATTTATTATTCGGTATAAAATTATGACATTTTTCTTGTCTTAACAAAGACTCGCGGTTAAAAAAAAGAATAATTTTATAAGACAAGTCGTTGACATGTCGTGCCCTGTTGGTCATTAACTAGGGTTTGATTCTGAATCTAGTAGATTATAATAGAATCTGGGATCGTGGAGAGGAGTTGGAGTTGGAGTATCTTCCTAAATGATTAGGCAACTTTTATCCACAAGATTAGCTTAAATTAATTCCTAATTTGGTTAAAAAGAAAAAAAAAATAAAGAGAGGAAATTAATGTTCATGGAAAAAAGTCAAATTGGGAAATAAGACAAGTTAATGTTTTACATTTTTCATCATGATGAGAGGGTTGAATCCCTCGGGTTACGTATTTTCGTACCACCACGTGGACCATGTAAGCCAGATCTTTGGGGGTTGTTAGTCGAACCTGAGACCTCTCAACTCCTGCATTTCTGCAAGTTTTAAGGTTTAATTTATCCACCACTAACTAACATCACTTGATTCAAAATGTTTTACGTTAAGCACTTCAAGGGTTAAAGTTATTAGGATTAGAGTTGATTAAATGCGGATTTAGGTTTAAACTTTAAAGCTCATAGCTACTTGTTAGTGAGTTATAATGAGCTAGAGAAGTAGACAAGTGTAAATGAATAACTCTAATTGAATGTGGGAACATTGGTGGCACACCTCGCCGTTATCTCCGAAGTAAAATTATCGTGTCATTTATTAAATATTTTTATCCAAACGAGTTTGCTGGTGTGGTGATTTTTCACCTCATATCATTAACTATGAGGTTAGAGATTCGATATTTTCCTTTGGAATGAAATAGACTCATAAACAACTCTAGTTGAATGTATGTAACATTGGTGAAACACCACACCGCCATCTCCGATATAAGACTATCTTGTCATCTTGTTAAATACTCTTAAGTCTTAACCAAACGGGCCGGGTTTGTTGTGGTAGTTTTTCACCTCATATCTGTATCCATGAGTACAGGGGTTCGATATCTATCTAAGTAACGAAACAAACTCTTTGGTGAGAATTACCTCTACGTGAGAGCACCCCCGTTGAGAAAAGTATACACTGTATCGACGATGGACACCCAGATTTATTACACCTAGTACAATTCAACATATTATCATTAAATTAGGGGGCGTTTCATTTCATTCTATATTACTCCCAGCTCTTAGGCATGTTGTTTTGACCTTAATTTCAGCTTATTTCAGTTCAGTTCAGTTCATCTCATCTCCTTACAACTTATTTATTCTTCTTTTAGTTCAGTTCGATCAGTTCAATTCAATCGAAAAGAACAAGGACTTACTCATCCTCTAAAAACTCACCTCATAATCGATTCGATTGTTTAGTTGTTAAGTACATTGTTTATTAGCCCCCTAATTGAAGGAACATATATAACATAAGATACCAAAGCCAAATTATAATTGAGATTAGGAGGACAGTAAAGTGTAACCTTAACACCAATCAATCTGACAAATCAAGGAATTGAATTAAGATAGATGTGTGATTATATTATGATCCCAATGTATGTCTTAAACTCATAATCAAAGGGTACTTATCATTATTATTATTACTTATTAAACTTGGAATATATGATCCAATTTAACTAACTAATAGTAGTAAAGTAATTACCATTAATTATGTATGACAAGTAGCCGACATGTTTTGTGCATTAACTAGTTATTAGGGTTATAAGATTCCGATTCTAGTAAGTAACATTATATTAGATTCTAATTAGATCGTGTCAAGTAGTGGTAGGTAGATATTTTCATTAGGGTTTGACAATTTCTAGTTGAGTGGGGTAGAAAAGAAGCTTCCTCAAATTGTAAAAATTTCTTAGTTTTTGAAGAATATATGACCTTGTTTAGTTCACCTAAAGAAGTTTAATCGAACTAAACTTAACATACTTGAGCTGAATTATGCCCTGTATTTGGACATAAACTGTTTGAATTGAACTGAAATGACGTAAGAGTTATTAGTTTGGGAAGGGAAGAACTGAACTGAACTGAACTAAATTGAATGAAATTGAACCGTGAACTGAACTGAAATAAGTTCTAAAGGACAGAGCCTTAAACTGATTTGAACTTAATGGAGTTGTTGATTCGGATAGAGCTAAATTAAAGTGAAATAACGAGTTAGAAAAACACAGGATCCAAGACAGACTTCTACAAATATATGTATGTTATAAGAGAAATAGTCAGATAGAACTCATGTTGTCTTAGAAAAGTTAAGATCTCAAATCGTGATTTGATAATTTAATGCAATTTTCTTATTACAAACACAAACAAATAGTAAATGTAAAGAACAAACTTCTTATATTCGGAACTATATATATCAAAGAGACTTAAAAATATTGATGATTGATGAATAAACTATTGATATTCATAACTACAGTCTACAAATACGATACAACAACAACATCAGAGCCTTAGTCCCAAAATGTTTTGGGGTTGGTTGACATGAATCATCCTTTGGAACCGTCATGAGTGAACTCTCATCTCAATAAGAGAAAAAAGAAAGAAAAGAAAAAAACCGAAAGTGGAGTGAAACAAAAAATGAAAGGCAAAGGGGTTTTATAAATTTTAAATCGAACTTATCACATGTATAATTCTGATTCATGTCCATGAAATGTGACTGATTTTTACGTTGGCTGCCACAGACCTACCGCAATCCTCCTCCTTTCTCCGGGCTTGGGACCGACAGTGAATGTCCAAAAACACACACAGGTGGAGTTAGTCTACAAATACGATAAAAATATTACAATAAAATTGAAGAATTCCCTCATTTTTTTGTCACAATTAATCTTTTTATCCAGCTCTATAAAGAAATCGTTACTTTGTACAGGGCCATCTTAGGGACAAGATCACACTAACCTTATAGGGTATTAGTAAGCTCATTATTAGCGGTAAAACTTATTAAATATAATATCATAAAGATATGGAGTTCTAAATTCATACCTTTATGTATAGGTGTTTGTTTGGTTTGTTTAAGTTTGTAGAACGGAGGTATAAAGTTTAAAATCTAAACTGGAAAGGATTGGTTGAGTTAAATTCATCATTACTTCATTCCGAAATTCTATAACATAACACTGGAAATTTAAAATGGATCACTTTATCATTTCTTAAGTGATCAGACCAAACAACATTTTAAAAGTATCATCCTAAAATAATCAAGTCATCTTACTCGGTTATTTACCTTTTTATATTGAACTTTTTTCTAAAGGTATTTGATCCTCCACTGATCCACATAGCCTATTGTTCAATTGCCACGCACTCAATACCATCAGTGGATCACCCCCGAGTCCCGACTGATCCCATTCCCTACTTGATTTTTTGCCAAAACTAAAAGTAAACAAATGACTGAGTCGGAGGAAGTACCATTTAAGGTCTCAATTCTCATAGACAATCATTTTTCTCCACTTGACTATGGGCCAGCCTGTTGGTTATGGGCCAACCTGTTGTCTTCACGAGTTTAACAAATTCCCTTGAGCCGGCCCAAACAGTACAACTCTCTGGCTTGAAAATGATGTTCTTTATTCCTTTCTTAGATTTGTATGGCCAATTTGACTATCAAACCCAAACCTAAATGAACATGAACTTATCTTTGGCCCAACTCGGAAAACATATATCTCTTTTAAGACGGATTTATAAGAGAATTGTCGAAACGGTCTACACCATCCATCCAAGTATCAAGTCTCAATGTATGATTTGGATAATGTACACAACGACCATACTAACAAGTAACAAGGAAATAGGGGTGAACAACTTTAGCCCGACCCCATAAAATAGACCGGACTGACTTCTTTTACTCAAATCCTCAATCCACATTTTTTAGCAGGCTTCAATCTTCGGTGCTGTTGAAACCAAACTCGGTTATTTTAAGTCCGGACTGAATGAACCAAATTTTATACTTTTAATGACTAATCGTTAAAAAACATAAAACGGATACTCATTTTATATTCAAAAACATCATAAATTAATATTATCAATTATTTTTATACACAATCGTCTAATTATTCAACGTAATGGTTTTGACAGAATTTAAATATTTCATCATATAGATAATACGTAATATTGAAAAAAATAATTATAAATCCATTTCGATTTTCCATTCGACCGATTTGATTTAGTTTGATCCACTTTGAATCAATGTTCAGCACTACAAGAAAATGAAGAGAATCCCGACTCGCATATACTCCCTCCATTTTTATCCAAGTGATACATTTCTTTTTGCACGTTTGCCAACGCACGTTTTACGTGCTTAATATCTTTAGCTACGTATTTGTAAAAATTATAAAAATTATATATTTTTAATGTACTCGTAAAGACGAATTAAACAAGATCCTACATAAATATGTTTTTTCTTACGTATTGAGAAAAAATTGAAATTGAAGGTTAATAGTGTAAAAAACCTTATGTATCACCTGGATAAAAATGGAGGAAGTATTATTTAAGGAATACAAAGGACAATCTGACATTCCCCATTTCCGTCTTAGTACTCAAAAAAAACCCGCGATGGCATCGATGAAGCGCGAAGAAACATCAACACAGCACGAAGAACAACCACCCAAATCAAAAAGACCAAAATACCCTTCTGATCATAATCATCACGTTTCCCTTAATCCTGCTGATTGTGATTTGTGTAATTTCACTTCTCTAACTTCTTTTATTCCTTTTATTTGCGATAATTTGTTCATATAATTATTAATTTGCTTATAATTCTGTGTGTTTACGTAATGCTTTCGCTTATTTGTTACTCCCTCCGTCCCAATTATTTAGTTCCCGAAAACAAATGGTTGAGATTTGAGATGTAGGGGCCTAGGGGTAGGGGTAGGGGGTGTGATTTTAATATTCATTCTCTTGTTAAAAACCATGTTATATAGTCGTACTTCCTTTGTCTCGATCGTTTGTTTAGTTGTTCGTGTTACGGGAGTTTTGAGCAAAAGGTAAGTAAACAAATGACTGAAACTGGGAGAGTAATTGATTCCGAATTATTTTCTTTTTTGTTGGGTAAGCTTGGTTTTATGAAAAGATTAATTCTTGGAAAGTATCATTCTTGCCATCAGTCCTGCTTTCCCTCTTCCATAATTATCTTTGGATTCACATTCAAGTAGGTAGTGATCAGTACGGAGTACTGATAAATACTATTTCCGTACATATGTTTACACTTGCTTTATGTTATAACGGAAGCACAGAAAAAGATAAAAACAAACAATAAAGAACAATACGCACAAATTTACGTGGTTCACTAACGGTGTGTTAGCTACGTACACAGGCCACAAGGAGAGAGTTTTATTAATGTGAGGAATTTTTCAGATTACAGATTCAGAACGGTATATGATATATGATGACTGCTAGGGTAGAGGTTAAGAGTTTATATAGTACTCTTAACCTAATACAATACAACTTGACCCAACACTTTATTTTCCCTAAATACGTCCCAGTGATAGATTTACATTTGCTTTATTTTCACCTCGCAAAATAAAACAGGTGTAAACATGGGCTTTGATGGGTTAATCTTGGTTTGTTGAAGGAAGTCAGCTAATTAGTAGGCAAGGTGTTTGAGGAAATGAGATTGTGATCGGGTATTATAGTCAGTTAACAAGGTTACGAGTTACCAAAATTAGAAACGTATTCATTTTAGGGGAACGGCCCAAAACGGAACATGTATACTTCCTATTAGAATTTAGAACATGGAAATATGTAACTTGGGTTTGCATAGCTGCATAGGTAATTTGGTTCTGGTGGAGGAATGGTGATTTTGGTTTGATGCTGATCGATTTTAGAATGGTGTCTTTGCTATCTTTGGTAGTTTGGTGATGAAAAGGAGCTTAATTTGCGAGGGATTTCTCGGGAATGTGGGATTGTTGGAGGTAAGCAGTTAGATGCAAATTTTTTTGTTTTGATGATAATGATCTAAATTAGAAAATTAGGATTGTTTTGACAAATTGATTGTGGATATGTGATGCAAAAGCTCGAGTTTATGGAAGTGTAGTCGATGATCCTTTGTGTATGCGTAGGCAAACCAGGGTTTAGTTGTTGAGCCGTTAAGTTTGTTATCGCCCTTATCGGTGATGTACAGTTAGGAACCAGGAAAGGTTTCGTAAAACTTGGTTCAGAACTGAGAAGAGTAGTGGGAAAGCTGTAAGACTTTGAGGAACTTTGAGGAATTTTCATTTCCTATCTAATGCAATGTATGTGATACTTTGCTGAAAAATGGTCGATATAATGTCTTAACGCTGATATTGTTTCTTCCGGCAGCTTTCAACATTGAAGCTGATGGTCTCACAGGTCATGGGTTATATGAAGAGGGATTTGCTTATTGCTGGTCTGGTGCACGTGGGACTGTCGGAATCAATGGGGGAAAGTACTATTTTGGTTGCAGAGTAGTTTCTAGTCAGCCCGTGAAGATGGAAGACACTCCTATCGAGCAGCAAAATGTTTGCCGAATAGGGGTTTCCAGAGGAAAAGACTCAGTTGGCAATCTTGGTGAAACTGAGCACAGCTATGGCTTTGGTGGAACGGGAAAGTTTTCTAATGCTGGAAAATTTGTAAACTATGGTGAAAAGTTTGGGATCGGTGATACCATTATCTGCTTAGTGGATCTTGAAACTAAACCTTGGGGTTCAATCGAGTTTTGTAAGAACGGAAGACGTCTAGGCATTGCAAAGAAATTTGACTCATGTGACACTTCAGCTCTCTTCCCTCATGTCTTGCTGAAGAACACTGTGGTAAAGCTGCAGTTTAGCATGGAGGATGGACTAATCCCTATTGATGGTTACAAGCCATGGGCTTCGGCGATGAATGATGAAAAAGCAACAGTTGGGCCTTCTTTGGCTAACGAAACCGATTGTGAGGTGATCATGATGGTGGGATTACCAGCTTCCGGAAAATCGACCTGGGCTGAAAAGTGGATCAAGGAGCATCGTAGAAAGCGATATGTTCTGCTTGGAACAAACCTGGCTCTAGATCAGATGAAGGTTCGTTTGGTGTCTCCTTGTCTATTATATAATCTGGTGTTGTGCATTGATGTTGTTGGGTCTATGCCTTGAATCTGTTAGTCGCCGCTTCGAACGACTATGCGAGGGTCTTGTTAGATTAAGTCTAATCTGTATTGTATTAGATTAAGAGTACTATATAAACTCTTAACCTCTACCCTAGCAGTCATACAATATTCTATATCGTTCTGAATCTGTAATCTGAAAAACTCCTCACATTAATAAAACTCTCTCCCTTCTGCCCTGTGGACGTAGCTAACACACCGTTAGTGAACCACGTAAATCTGTGCGTATTGTTCTTTATTGTTTGTTTTAGTCTTTCTCTGATGTACCACAGGTCCCTGGATTATTGAGAAAAAACAACTATGGCGAAAGATTTGACAAGTTAATGGATCGGGCGACTGGGATTTTCAACACATTATTATCAAGAGCTTCCAAAGTACCGCGTAATTATATCATCGACCAGACCAATGTTTACAAGAGTGCTCGAAAGCGGAAAATGAAGCCATTTGCATTTTACCATAAGGTCTTTGCAGCAATTCTGAGGATAATTTCACATTAGGAGTTCAGGACTACTCTGTGTCAGTGATAAACATTTTTTTTTCGTCAGCAGATTGCTGTTGTGGTTTTTCCAAGAGCAGAAGAACTAAAGTTACGGGCTGAGAAAAGATTTAAAGAGATGGGCAAGGATGTACCTCCTGAAGCAATTAACGAGATGTTGGGTACGCTTCTTTTAAATTCTAGAGTCAGTAGCATCGTTCTATTTGTATCAATGAGCGATTTCTCACGGTCTGCCTTATGCTTCTGACAGCTAACTTTGTCTTGCCGATGAGTAAAGATATGCATAGGACAGATGAATACTTTGATAAGGTAATCTGCATAATATACTCGACTTGGATGCAATTACTTTCTTTGGATACTGCTGATAGTTGTCTATATCAGGTCTTTTTTACGGACTTAAATAGGTCTGAGGTCCAGCGGCAGTTGGATGAGATGAAGTGTGCCCTTCCGCCTTCATCCTGTTTGAAATCTATAAGTAATCACTCGGCGTATTCCCAAACAAGTAATTCAACTTTTCAGTCAAATACTGGACATGCTAATTCAAGATATCCGGCACCATCAGTCAGAGCTGAAGTTACTGCAGGTTTTTTTTTGATTTTTTTCCGGCTATATTTATAACAAGGAGCGTGTTGGGCTCCTGTCCTTGTTAAGACATGCCTGACTGATGGTTGAGGCCCAACTATTATTAATATTCCTAATATGCTCCCTCAGTCAAATGCCCATTGGGCTTGAAGAGTGATTACTTTGCACAGGTCCACCCATACCGTGTGCTGGTTTCTACTTCGTGGTTTTTGAGGGGTTTTGAGGTCGCCAGGATTCGAACCCGTGACCTTCTGATTCTGATACCATGATAGATGACCCCATCTTATTAATGTTGTGCTTTCGTATATGGGACAGGGTGCTCTCGGACAGGTCCTCCTGAACCCGCTGCACTGACTTATACTGCCAATGTGAGTTTGGATTTTGAGATGTTGGCTTACCGTATTAATTGATCAGTGAACTAACGGAGCATTCTCATGAACTTAATTGTGTGAAACCGTCTCGTTTATGTCTTTACGCTTGGGATCAGCTAATTCAAACAACGTCCAGCTTTCTGGACTAACCCTTTATTCTTGCAGTCCACTGACTGGCTAATACTGCTACTGTCAACGTCGTCAGGTACAACGCAGATATGAATCATCAGTCAGACCTTATCAGGGAATTTTGAATCCAATGCCGGTAAGATATACTTATAACAATCCTCCTCCGAGGGAAGATGTGACTCGTTCAGGCGGCTATACTCGGGATTCTCTCAGTACCCGACCTTATTCTTATGGTCCTCCTCTTGGATTTACACGTAATCACGCAGGCACCAGTCTTCTTAAATTATTTTCTTCCTTTCAGAAAGTCTCTCGTAAAATGGTTTTAAGCATTATGCAATTTGGAAATCCGTCTTGAATTTACCAACTTCCGATGGTTATTTGCAGGCTCTTATGGGTACCAAAATCCCGGTTCTCAGGAGCATTATGGTCCAAGTTATTCTGAACACCAAAATCCAAGAGCTGCTTATGGAGATTACCCTGCAAACTTACAGCATCCGGGTTCTGAGAGACATTATGGTCAAAGTTATTCTGAACATCAAAATCCAATAGCTTACGGAGATTATCCTACAAACATGCAACACCCGAGTCCTGGAGACGTAACCTACCGTCCCTCAAGATACTACTAACATCTGAAAGGCAAGAAACGGGAATCAATCGACTTTTGAGACCGTCTAATTTAAGTCTTAGAATAGTAAACATAGTTCAATGTTAATTGCAGTTTAGACAGTCATTTCCCCGCGTAATCATTCATCGAGACACAGTCGAGAACTGTCACGGAAGCGTCCCTTAAACCCGATGTGGAATTCCGGAACGATTTACAGACATGATACTTGCAGGGTGCAAGTAGGTACTGAATATAATTCTATTTTTCTGTTATTCACAAACTGAAATCAAATGTGTTACCGCGCAGCAGAAGCCCAACACGAGGTATTCACACTTCCGCACAACAAAATGGCATCAGAATATGATGATGATGATTGTGAAGCACTGAAGCATTTTATGCTCACTTTAACCCATACCACAGTATAAAAAAAAGTGGTCAAAATTCACTGTTACATTCCATTAATACTCCACAATACTCTGTTCAAGTGCAGAGTATATTTGTGTTTTTGGAATTTAAGCCTTTTCCAAAAGCTCTCTTTCTACTCATGCACTCATGGTAGTCCCAACCCACAACCTTCTTTGCTTGCTTTCTATATCGTGTCACGACAAGTCTTGTTTGAAACCGTCTCACAAATACCCACGATAACTTCTATCCAATGTTTAATAATTTGAGTTATTAGAACCGTTATGTATAGACTACGGAGTATGTTTGAGACAGTTAAGACGATACTTTGTGATCATTTTATTTTGACGGATTTTTGCCCTTTTTAACCAATTATAATAATCAACTGTGATTATAGTGGCGAAATACTAATTTACTAGTCTAGTAAGTTTTGTTTCAAAATATATGAATATAAGATATTTCATAACGTTCCTTTCAATTCATTCTTATCTAAAAATATTGTAAGTATCATCTTAATTTCGACGATCTTAACCTAGAAAACATATTTTGTATGAAACTGTTTCACAAATGCTCACAATAATTTTTATTATACAATGTTCAATCATTTGGGTTATCATCGAATTGTGATTATCGTAACTTTATGAGCCAATTATAATATAGAAAATATCACCACAAGAGTAGGTTTACTTAAAACCGTCTCAAATTAAGACACTTTACAACCCTTTTTTTCTTTTTATTCCCATGAAAATCGTTGTAAATACCGTCTTAATTTTTAATTAAAACGATCTTATCGAAGAATTTGTGTTACCCCATCGTAGTTAGTTTGAGAGAGATCCTCTCATTTTCAAGAATACTTTTTGTATGAAAAAGATGATAACTTTGGAGAATGGAAACACCTAATCCTCCATTTTTGGGAGGACCAACCACGTGATTGGTCTCATTCATTCCTTTTACCTTCCACTCTCATTTACCTTTTTTCTTTAGTATAATTCACAACTACGTTAATAATCAAGTGTTTCTCTACGTCGATTCGTCCCGATTATTCTTTTACGTTTACTCCTGGTGCAAAGATTAAGGAATATACGGAAATAAAAAGCGATTTGAATGTTGGGTGAAAAAATCACTAGTATAGCAGTGTATTTAATACAAAAACGTAAAAAAAATGGTAAATAATTGACAGAACAAAAGCTGAGTAGGTGACTTCTACCTAGAGATAGCAAAGGGCTCATTCATCCGGGTTGGGTTGGGTTGAGTTAAGAACTTAAGATCAGGTCATTTCGGGTCAATAATTTATCGGTTTGCTTTGGGCTATTTTGGGTCAAGATTTTGCCTTAACTAAAGTCATGTAGTTTTCGAATTAATGCCACTTCATTTTATTTCAGCTAAACTCTATTCAGTTCAATGCAGTTCAATTCCATTCAACTCTTTATAAATTAACTCTTATTTTAACTTCATTTAGTTAATACCACTTGTATCAGCCGAAAAAAAAACTGTCATATAGGGCCTAAGATCATCATTTTGGGTTCTATCGGGTTATTTCAAGTCGGGTTAGTTTGGACTATTACATCACATTCGACTAACACTTTTCGGGTTATTTTTGGATCTCAGGTCAAGCCAACTACATAGGTTTACATCTCTACCTATATTGTTGCATGGTTTATCCATTAAAAAACAACTACGTATATTTATTTATCTCGTGCGTGAAAACAATTATTACTAATCGAATATTAGTAAATATGGAGTATATTACAATGTGTTTAATGTTAATTGAATTTTAATAAGCAAAGCTAACTAAAAGGTAAAAAGGTAAGTAGAGGCCTAAAGGGGATGTCATGACATAATTAAACAAACATAACACTAAGTTGATAAATTGATGAAACAATGGAGAGACAAGAAAAGAAATAAAGCCAAAACACTTTTTCAATTGCATTACACATCTATATTCTATATTAGTGTATATATGAATTAAAATAGCAAATTCAAACAAATTTATCATGTTACATGGTTCAAAACTCGATCGATATCATCTGATTACGGCCTATCAATTTTCATAAAAGTGAGTCGAGTCATGAGACATGATGAAATTTGAAAAGATTAAGAATGAAGGTGTCATATACGTAATACATTTTAATTTGCTCTCATCGATTATATATAGAAATTTGAGTCGATTATTCTGAAACTATGAGGTGTAAGGTAATATTTTCGAGGTATATTCCTACTTTTTTATAAAACAATAAGGTATTGCTCGATTAATTTGGAAGATGTCTTTTGTTTTTTTAAAGGGAGCCGCAAATATATAAAGATGTGAATATGATGCTGATGAATTTACATCGAGATTATGTATACCACATCTTATGATTTTATCGGATAAACTAACCGACGGTACATGTTAATGACATTGACATATAGAGTAATATATAAACATTAAAAAGTTGACAATCATTTTAATTTAACATGCCATCCATTTATCATAAAGACGGGTAATACCATAAAACATTGATAATACTCAAGATGTGACAATTGTCCATGCTTATTATGCGCGTGATTTGAAGCTTGAACAGTTCAACGCAGTGGCGGATTTAGGGAGTTAACGGTAACTGTTGTTCTCGATGAACACTAAAAATTTTGGAGAAATAAGAACATACATCGGAGGTATTACCTCACACTTTTCTTAGTTTTTGAACATATGTATATTTTTTTGAGCATATGAATATTTTTTTAAGCTTATGAATATTTTTTTTGAGCTTATTGCTTTTAAACTTTATTTGTTTTTGAGCATGTGTATATTTTCTGAGCTTATAAAAAATTATAAGTTAGATTTTAATTTTTTTTGTTAAAACTAAATATAACTAAGTTTATATGTAATGTTTTTTTAGTTTTATTGTATGTTTTTGAGCATGAGGCTTTTTTGAGCTTATTACGTCAAACTTTATTTGTTTTTGAGCATATGTGTATATTTTTTGAGCTTATAAAAAATTATAAGTTAAATTTTAATTTTTTTCATTAAAATTATTATATAACTAAGTTTATATGTAACGTTTTTTGAGTTTTATTGTATTTTTTTGAGTTTAATGTTTTAATAAGCTAACTCAAAAACTTTATACCAATACTCAAAATTTTTAAAACAAAACTCAAAAATATTATTATAAATGCTTAAAAAGTATGAAATTGGTGTAGTACCTCGGATGTATGATTCTCCTACTGAAAATTTTGTATTTGTTAGTTAATTTTTTTTATTTTTCTCGAGATTTACTTTGCGGTATACCAATTTTCCGTGTTAAGACATTTTGTCCCCCGGACAAAAAATTCTAACTCCCGTCGTGATTGAATAATAGGAATATTAATATTACAATGTCGATCACAAAAGTTTTGTACTTCAATGTAAAATATCATGCATGGCATGATACGATTGACATAAATTGTTTATATTTGTGGAACACAATAACACATGTTTAAAGTAATTATCCTAATCCACTTAATTAATTATTAGATTAATTGCAAAGATAATAGTATGTGTTTATTTGAATGGTTAAAATGCTACTAATAATGACATTTTCCTACCACATAAAGAGATTTGTTTCTAGTCTACAAAGCGAATCGATCACAGGTTCTTCATAGCTCGATTCCTTATATCATTTTTAGTTCAACTCGCATAATTTTTTGCCTCACTAAATTCTATTCTTGCTCTCCTCCTCATACATAAAAAATTTTCACCAAAATATAATATTATAATGGCATGGAGGTAAGGAATACGGTACTCCCGGAAGACACAAGAATTTCTCATTTCATCAAAGACATAATAATAAATAGTTAGTCTTGCTTCACACAGTCCATTTTGGCCAGAATCAATAATATGAAGTTTTGTAAGTGTTTTACACCAAATATCATTATTATTGTAAAACAAGTTATCATAAACTGTAACACTGATTATATCACTTAAACATGGTAAACGAATCAATCGGGTTGGGTTTAGGTCGAGTTATTTCAGATTTGTAGACTCCATTTTATCGTTCGGGTTCGAGTCATTTTCTGGTCAGCTATTTCTGACTTGTTTGTGGATAACAATCAGTTTAGACCAATAAACATTCGATCAGATTCAACTTATTCGGATTCAGTCAGGTCAATTTCGCCAAATCTAATACTACTGTGATTTCATTTAACCTTAAAACAGTCACATATCCACATCTAAAGCTCCAGACTAGACTAAAAATTACCGTCTAAAACAAAAATTTGCGAACAATGAATCATGAAATGCAAAAGGTTGTCCTAAAACACTATACCCCATTACATACCCAACTTCCACTATTCAAAAACTTTCCCCCACAATCTCACAACCCTTTTTCCCTCTTTTTTCTTTCCCTTTAAAATCCATCACTATTCTCATGCACCATAATTTCTTAGCCTTTCATACAATCCTACCCCATTGCTATCCTATTTTTAGTTATATGGCTATTTTAACTTTCTATTATTTCACAAAAATATCAACATTTTTCAATGAAAAAAATAAACCAATATGATCAATATTATTATTAATATTTCATGGAAATTCTTTTGTTTTCCTCATATATCAATTTAATACTAATAATCATGAAATCAAATTCATCACAAACTTCATCAATTTTCTCTTATAATCCACTCTTTTCTAGCATTATCACTCTTTATATATTAATTTTTCTTTATTTTCCTTTTAATAGCCTTAAACTAATTGTTTCTCTTGTATTAATTTCCACTCTTGTTCTACTCCTCTCCCTTTTAAGATTAGGTACATCTCAACAAACATTACAACAACAAAAACAATTACAATTACATGCAAATATAGTCGAGCCTGAGCCTGAGTCTGGGCCTGAGCTTGAACCTCAGCCTCAACCTGAACCTGAACCTGAACCTGAACCTGAGCCTGAACCTCAGCTTCAGCCTGAACCTGAACCTGAGCCTCAACCTCAACCTCAGCCCGAATATGAGTATGAGTATGAGACCGAGTCTGAGTCTGAGCCTCGGCCACAGAATGAGTATGAGCCCAAGCCCGAGCCCGAGCTTAACCAGACACCTATTGGCATAGAGACCTCAATCGAACCCAAGCCCAAACCCAAACCCAAACCCGAAGACGAACTCGGGCCTAGAATTGAAAGTGGCCTTAGCCAAGAGGAAGAAAAAGTTGGAAAACATTGCGACCGGGCCGAAACCCAACTCAACAACAACCTTGGGCTTCAACCCGAAACCAAACAAATTACCCACACGGATATTCCCAACAAGGAAGACAAGCAAGGACAACCCGACCCGGCAAATGACCCGTTCCCATATAGTACGGAAACTTTCGTAGGGTGGGCCGTTTGTGCACCACTAGAGGTCATATACGAGTCATACGAGGGAGAAGAAGACGTAGACATGTATGTGGAATCAGGTTCGGATACGGATACGGATACGGATACGGATACGGGCAGCTCATCTACGTGGGAGGAAGAGGAAAAAGAAGGCATGTTTGAAATAGCTTTAGATCATGGAAATGGTGATTATAATAAAAGTGTTTTTGACGTGAAGAAGCTTAAAAATGAGTTCGAGGTTGATGAGGAAGATAATCTTATTGAGATTGACATTTCTTTTTAATTTTTTTACGATTCGAATGAGGCGTAAGGTTAATACAATATACGGACTATAATGATTTTTTTTGGGTGTAAATGATGATGTTTACCGTCAATAATCATGACTAATTTATTTATTGTATATCTATCTCCGTCTTTACTATTAGGCTAAAATTTTTTTTTGGTAAAATTTGTTTTGAAATTAGTGGTCAATATAGTGGATTAGGGGGTAATTACAAATTCTGATTTATTTGTGTGATGGTATTAATCTATCCGAGGAATGGAATTTAAGTGAATTTGATTGGTTCTTTTAAATAAGCAAAAAAATCACCCACCAACTTTTTATTTTGATTTAATTTCCTTCACTCCTAAATTCAGAATGATCATTCCTAATTACATAATCGATTGTAGTATTACATCTCGTCATTGTCATAATAAAATACGATACGATCAAATTATTGTTCATCGAAAATATAAATAACAGTATACAACATTTCAATAAAATACGATATAGAACGGTCCAAAAAATAAATTTGAAAAACAAAAAATAAAATATATATTATATGGTCGAACTTTTTTTGGGTAGTTAGAGAGTCGAACCAATAATAATTTGGGTTAATTACGATGGTTAAACTTAAGATTTAAACAGCAATTATATTTTCATATCTATATATATTCGTATTATGCTTAAAACGTACCATTTCTACTTCTCATGGGTATATAGGATAAATATTTTACTTTTATCTTATTATCCTACCTATATATTTGACCCCTCCTAAACTTAAACGAATGACGCCGTCCTAAATAAATTTGTGTATATTTATAACGTCAAGCTAATGCGTTGTTTTTGCTTACGTCTAAGTTAAGTATCTAAATGCTATTCAGTTTTAAAATCGATATAACTATAATACTTAAATCATATTTTTATTAAAAATATTGAACTCATTATTCTTTTCATTTTAGAAAATTCAACTCGTGCATTCGGGCGTAAAACTAGTTATTAATTAGTGTGTTCGTACGTTTTAACTAGATTTTTAATTTTTAATATAGAGAGTAATGAGACGCGAAAAGAATGAGACGTGTTTTATGGGTGTAGCCTAGACCCGTTTATAAAATTTAACATGTTTTGCATAATGACTAGTTATATAGAAACGATGATTCATCAAGGCGTATGGTCGTATGGAGAGACAGCATCGTGAATTGGGGTTTTATCCCGACTTCCTACAAATGATGTGATAAATATGTGTGTCGATTCTCATTGATAATTCAACTGTTTAAATACAGTATAAAAATAGAAAGTCTCGATAAAACCCTAAAAGTTATTGGGCCTATGTCGGCCTATTACATAAAATTATTTAGCTGAATAGAGTCCACAGAGATGGGAAGTAGTCGTCGAAAGGCGGTCAGTGAAAACCGAATAAAGCGCATTTTGACGACTGATACTCGAATGTTCATTAAACCCACAAAGATATAGGCAGATTTAGGAAGCTAGCAGAGACTCTCACCACCGCTGGCCAAGATAAATTTAGTATGTTTTGATTCAAATTTAAGAATTTTTTTCCAAATTTACGTTATTTCATTACTTAATCATCCCCGTTACTGTAAACCCTAATTCCGTCACTAGAACATATAAAATACACGTAAATAACGAACAAGTGTAAGTGGATCATCACTTGGGAGAATTTGGGTTTTTTGTTGGCCCAAACATGCTAAATTTTAGTTCTAAGTTTCTGGCCCAATCCAATAAAAGGTACCCAACATTTTTTGTTTCGTCTACTCATTAAGGATTTTACGGAGTATTATTTTAAGGAATTGTGTGCTTAGTACATAAATTATACAACAAATTGATACGATTTCGAGTTACACAAATAGAGTTTTGAAATCATCTTCTTAACTCGTAAAAACGAATAATGATCATTTAAAACTTTTCAGTCCGAAAACTTAGTATTTTATGTAAAGTGGCGAACATAAAGAGTAATACATTAAATTCTCGGTTTAATTTACCTTCGATCAACATAATCAACTAGTCATGTATAAAACGATATTATCGATATTATCCGCATCGAGATTAAGATGGCTAGATGACGGCATATTTGATATCTAACTGGATCAAATTTGATTTGGTGTATGTATTGATTCTTTGCTCACTAGCTTACTTGAGTATCCGATTCACTGACCATTCTACTTCTAGAAGCATGCATCACCACATTACTTGTCTCTTTCGAAAGTTTACAAAGGCTATGTTTGGTAAATAGCGGATTAATATTGGCAATAGCAGATTTAAAAAACAGATTTGATTAGCATAATGATTTAGCGGATTTGACTAACAGATTTATTTAGCATAATTATTTTAGAGGTGTTTGCTAATTGGCAGTTTAGATTAGCAGATTGTCTAGAATCTTTGTAAAATAACATATAATGAAATGAAAAAATTATTTATTAAATATATAAAAGAAATGTTAATATTTTATTAAGATGGTAAATAAGACAATTTTTTTATATTTAATACGCTAATCCAATATGCTAGTAGGAGCAGCATATTGTAAAATAGCATATTGGACCCCAATATACGATTTAAATATGTCATTAAGCAAACACTCGAAGTAGCATATTGATAAGTCAAAATATACTAAATCTCTCAAATATGCTGAAATTTGGTCAATATGCTCTTTACCAAACAGAGCCTAAAGATTATTAAGTGAAACTGAAACGAGAAAATTAGTTTGCTATTGTATTAGCTAAGACAACTAATTAACCGTATCATATCGGGCTAATTTTGATTTGTTTTGTCATTAAAACATATATATGGTCTTAAATTACATTCTGTGTTCTTAAATAGGTGTCTGAATTTTATAATTAGAACGTAAATCAACATATTTTAATATTATTGTATTTTCTTTTTATTTTTGCCTCTAATTTAATCAAGATTAAAGCCTATTTTAAAATTAAAACGTACTTAAATAAAATTAATGTTTTAAAATAGATATATCCGTCTCATTACAATATTTTAGATTTAGTATAGCATGTCTGCATAACGACTATAGAGTATAAGCTTTCATGTCCATTTAGGTAACATGCCTTTTTCACCTTAACAAATATCTATAACTAATTTAATTGGTAAATTGCCTATATCATTTTATTGGTAAAAATTTATGTTTTGTAAAATTGATAGAAAGATAAAAAAAAGTTACAAACAATGAGTAAAGTACTAAAGTATAGCTCAAATAAAGATGAAATTACCTTTATTCTCCTCATTTTTTACTTTTTATTTTTGAAAAAATATTCTCCTCATTTTTTTGGTAGGGACTCGATATAAAATGAAAAAAGAAAGTAAAGCAAAGTAAATTAGAAAATCAACACAAATTGTTACATAATACCATTTTAAACATAGGACTAGGATTAGCTCAATAACAAAAACAAAAACTAAATTAATTAATAAAAAATATTTTAGTTTGATAATTTATTGTTCTATGTCGAGAACTTTTACATTTAAATGTGTCAGCATTTGACCGTTTTCAAAATAGTAAATTAATTAGTTAGTACAGAGTGTTATATTATTTTTTTCATTAAAAAAGAAAAAAAAAGTTTAAGATCTACCATTGTTTATTTTGACAAAAGGTCAATTTCGAAATTATTTACTATTAGAATATAGTATGAAATTATGAATCAATTTGAGAAAGTCGTTCATAATTAAAATTTTTGTCATTAATTAACCCGAAGAACAAAACAAATAGATATTTGGGTGAGCGTGTTTGACCCATAATTTTGACGTTATATGCAATAGGTATGAACCCGGGATGTGGCCCACTTAGCCCATATTACCATTTTCTCTACGGTGTCCAACCTCTTTTTTGGGACTTTTCTTTTGGTCAACAAGTCAACGCTCAAGACTTTGGAGTTTGATAAGGATTGATGACATGTAAGTTTGTAGACTAAATAAAGAGAGTAATTAAGATACTTAAGCATGTGGATTGATAATTAAGGATTGCAATAGTATTAGATATTTGGGTTTGTAACTAAGGTGGGTTGGTCAAATAAGCAGGTCGGATCAGGTCGAGTTAGATTGATTTGAAGGACTGGCTTGGCTTAGGGCCACAAAACCGCTCGATATAAGGTTGGGTCGGGCTATGTTGTACGGGCTGGGGAAATGTTGACCCAAGGGGTGGGCCTAGGATGGGTCCGAGTTTGAGGTGAATCGAACTCGCTTGGAGGACTGGAACCAGCCCGAGATAGGGGCGGGCCAGGAGCGGGTTGGAAGTTGGTCAGGTTGACCTTAATGTTTGATCAACCATCCTAGAGTCCAATTCCTTAGATATAAATTTATTTAGGTTTTTGAATTTTGTATAGTTCTATTTAATTTTAATATTTTCGATTGGTTTGATTCATTTTCAAAAAAAATTGACGTAACGGGTTCAGTCGTATCCAAATTTGCTTACAACTGAATGAATTTAGTAAGAACACCGTTATATAGACTATAGAGTCACAAAGATGGAAATAGGATGCATGGTTTTAAGCCGTGCTGAAAACTCAAACCTTATACCTAATTACTATTATACTCGTATAAAGGATAGACCGTGTACGATTAAGCAAAATTTGTCCAAGTTTTGGATACTATTAACAAATATAAAAGACAAGTCCATTTTATTTTGTGTTTTATTTAGTGTGAAACAATTAAAATAAAAATTAATTATGCACAAAAAACACATCTATCAATTGAAAACTCTACATGGAACGTCACTACAAAATAGATAGTTGCTCCAATGATCCGTTTACTGGGACTTTCATGAATATAATCGACGACAGTGGTGGAGCTAGGGAGGGGCTAAAAGGAACGATAATTCTGTTAGCAAGTAACTTGTTTGAGTTTCTCGTATACCAGTATTCTTTTTCCCGGATCATCCCAACAAAAAGTTTTCGTCGCTTTTAAATCCTGGCTCCACCAATAATTGACCACAATTTTACATGATTTGGTTATATATACATATAATAAACTTGATTAATGACTAAATGTTGGTGTACTATGTACAACAACTCGAATGATGTATAGGCTGAATTAGACATACAATATGGACAAAATGTTTTCTAATTCGTGTGATGTCTAGGTTAAATTAGACATACATTATATGGACAAAACATCTTGTGTGTGAAAAAACATTTTGTATTCGTATTTATGTTTAATGTATCACTTAATTCGAACACACTTTTAAGGAAAAAAAAAATTAAATAAAGTACCTCTCATCCGTTTCATATTATATGTCGTTTTAGAAAATATCAAAAATTTCATTTTATATGTCGTTTTACATTTTTCAATGTATTACAAATTCTAAAGCACTTATAACTAAAAATAAGAGGTATTTTAGATATTTGATCGGTGGAAAAAGTATTTTTTTTTTTCAAAATTTCCAAAACTTTCTTAATTTATGTGAAATGTTCTAAAACGACTTATGAAACGAAATAGAGGGAGTGTATAGCAATAAGCGGATTATACCACCAGAGGTATACAATTTTCTGTACATATTTTGAGTTTTTTAATAGAAAATTCGAGCTTTATTAGAAAGAATATGAGCTATATGGTAAATTTATGAACTCCTTGAAAAAATATTGAGAATCAAAAATTATTATACAACTAAAACACAATACATATAAGTTGAACTATATTTTAACTTTAATATAAAAAAAATAAAATATAACTCAAAATAGTTTAAAAGCTCAACAAATATACATATAAGCTCAATAAAATACATCATGGTTGTACGATGTTATTATATATCTGGTTGTATAATCCTTTTTTGCAGTGTATAGTAAGGGGATTTTTTATGAGAAGTATATCACAGAAAACACAAATAAGAAGACACCCGTACTAAAAAGGGTCTAAATTAAAATCGAAGTATTTGTGTTGTGTTATTTACTTTACATTATATTTTTTGTTTAATTATTTGTTTCTCCGTCTGAAACAAAAATTTACGGTTTTTTTTTATATATCGGCCTATGAATTTATGTGAAATAATACAAACGAGGACTTAGATGAGAGTTAAGAATTCTGGTAGCCGTTGACTAGGCAGAAATTATGGAGATGATAATAATAAGGAGAGGGTATGAATGAATGAATATATGATGTTATCCCATAGTTGACGTGCCAACCAAGTTGACACCACATATCGTCTGTGGTAGGTTTCTGTTTAATTAATCTCTTCATATACTTATTTGAATAATTCCGATGCATCAAATCTTAATCCGAGATGAAAAGAGTATTTGGTCATGTTTTTTCTGGTTAAAGAAATAATTAAGAATAATTTCGATGCATCAAATCTTAATCCGAGATGAAAAGAGTATTTGATCATGTTTTTTCTAACTAAAGAAATAATTAAGGTTTTTGTTTAATGGTAATATATAGGAATGAATAATCATCAAAAGAAATAAATATAAGTCTTTTAAATATGATATGTCCAAAACACGGCCACGAAAAATTAAACACGACTCGGCTTTAGTGGCGACCCACCGGGTGTCTAGCCAACCTAGCCGGCTATCGAACTGCTGAAAATAGGAATTCTGATCTTTCATTCTTTGTGTGCTGGTTTCATGGTTCGAATATAGTGTTCGTGTCTATTGAATTGAACGAACACAGAACACTATATTCAACCCGTGAAACCATTAACACACAAAACCCGACTTTTATCAACCACAAATTCACAACACATCGCTCCAACACGCAACAACTAAACAATTAACGATTAAATTCCATCGAGTAAACACTCAAATCTTGCCTAATACACCAAATCAATAGCATAATTAACCTCTAACTATTCTATATTTTTTTATCATAATAATGAAACAAATTAATCACACATGCATATAGAATGATTAACATCATACATTTGTGCACATCAATTTTATACCAGAATTGTCAATAACACAATGAAACACGAAACACTACATTAGTTACTCTATATAGAATTAAGGATATATAATTAACGATTATGACACATAATTATCGACATAAAATTAGCACTAAGCTAAGTCTTACTTAAGATGAATATTATCTGTTTCAAACTTAAAATGAATCAAATAATACCAAATAGTGGTAATAACGACAAAGGTTTTCACAAGCCAATTTGGCAAATAATTTAATATGTATATGACTTGTTTTAAATTAAGTCGGAGACACATAATTGCCGACATAAAATTAGCTGTAAGTCTTATTTAAAACGAGTATTATTCATCTTGAACTTAAAACGAAATAAATGCAACCAAATAGTGGTAATAAAAGACAAAATTTTGGCATTTTTTAGCCAATTTGGCATACGATTTAATATGTATTTTACCAGTTTTAAATTAAGTCGGCGACACATAATTGTCGACATAAAATTAGCAGTAAGTCTTATTTAAGACGATGTGGTATCCATCGTAAACTTAAAAGGTATCAATTGCCACCAAATAACGATAATAACAACAAAGTTTTCGACATTTTTTAGTCAATTTCGCATATGATTTAATGCGTATTTGATCTGTTTTAAATTAAGCCCCAAATAATACTTATCATAGATGAGAATTTGTACTATAAAATTAGTAATAAAGTTTACAAAAATGGGAATTAAGGGGACATGAAATAGCTGTCTTTGTAAAGAATTCACATGAATCATATAATTTGGTGTCATAGAGGATTGATGTGTACGAGATAGTCACGTTCTCTTTTTTGCCATACAATTACACTATTTATTGCAAAAGGTGATCCATTATTACAATTTAATTAATTAATCTACATACATAATGTGAACCTTCTTATACTTTTTAGCTTTACCACCGACGTAATTATATTTGCCAACATTATCCAAATCCTATACAATAGATTTGGCAAGTCAGCATATCGACACCAGAAACAAAGTTAGGTTAAAATTATATCGATGGTTTAAAAAAGGGTTATTAACGCTATTAAAAAATCGTTTATTTAGAATTTTTATGAATTAACAATATTTTTAAAATGAACTACTTGTATATCTTTTTCCCATAAAAATTAGCTCGAGCCATAGCCCGATCTGCCTCTACTTGGTCAAAAATTATTGGATAAGGTAATAATCTTACACGAGAATATTGTAAAACCGATTTTTTAAAAAATTCGGTTATTTTCGCATTTACGAGATATGTTTTACACAAATTTAGTAATGTAGTATAAAAACAACCTTAATGTGAATTTTTAAAAATTTATTATTTGCATAAAAAGTTAAGAGAAACGATAATCATTGGAATATAATTTATCGAGTTTTAAAACATCTAATCGTGACCCTAATAATATATAAATAATAATGTTTACAAAAAGGTTGATTAACTCAAATCCAACCTAATATTCCATATCTTTTGTATGATGTAAAATCTTAAAAGAAGAAATTAAATGTGAAAAGGCAATATTTTGTTTGAATATTTTTTGGATGACTAATGATTATGATGACGTATAAAATGTGAATGTTTAGTATACTTTATAACTTTACAACCGACGTATTATATGCCATTTTATCCAAAATTTGATAGAGTAGAATTTGGCTATAACCACATAATATCCGAGTCAGCAATTTGACAATTAAATGTGAACTAATTAAAGATAATTATTAATTATTAATTATTGATTGAAATGAAGGCAATATTTTTCTTCATTTTTCCAATCAATAATGTAGTTACATTAGTTACAATGATTAATGATGTAATCCTAAATCATAATGAGATTATAATGTGAGACGGTTCAGATTAGATCAATTTGATTCCTTTAGTGATTTTGGTTAATTCAGGCCGGGCTGGGTCATTTAGGTTTTCGGGTTTGTTGGTCGAGTCTATTTTGGGTCAAGCGGGTATGGTCATTTTGGGTCAGCTCATTTTCGGGTTAATAAATAAAAGAGAAAAAAGTCATTTCAATTCAATTAGAGTAATGTTTTGTCGGGGTATTTTCGGATTTAGTGGTTTCATACCAGGCCAGTTTTGAGTCGGGCCAGTTACGGGTCAAGAAAGCTCGGGTCAGACTTGGACCATTCAGATTTTGGAGTTAGATTCAGGTAATGTAGTTCGAGTCTTGGATCAGTCTTTTCAAATCGGGTTGCTTTTGTTAGGTTTTAAGCAATTTTTTGTTATAATAAAATATATTTTAAAAAGTGGTTATTTTTTTATAAAATAAATTACTGTTTATTATAAAGTGATTACTTTTATCCGTTTTACCCTATTCCAAACATAACATAATAATTATTGAGATTATAATTAGTAATGTATTAATGTATTAATGAATCATGAGTGATGATGAAGTTGTAGGTAGGTAGTAACTTGAAATTGTAGCAAAATGGCTGTGGGTCGTTGCTTTTTTTGTTCGAAATCGTATCAACCAACTCAATTGTTATCATTTTAACTCCCAAGTTGTACGTTTGACCTACTTGCATTTTAAATTGGAAAGAAAATACAAGGTGTAATATGGAGAAATTAATAGATTTTGGAGCATATTAATTATAAGTATACAAATACACAAATTTAATATATTAGGTGATTTTATCGATTAAACTAACTATTCTGTATCTCGTTTATATGAAACACATCGATGAATAATAAATTGCTAAATGAGTACTCATGGACTCGTATTTAGAATTTTTGATGTATTACTTTTCGAAATAGATTAAACATGTTAGAATTAACGATGTGTAACTATACTCTTATTACATATATATGTATATATATACTCTAATCAATCAGTCATGACAGATTACTTTTTAATAAGTCTAATAACTTAGACTCTGTTTTTTTTACTTGATTTCAGCTCAGTACATCTCAGTTTAATTCACTTCAACTTCGTAAACTCGGTTCAGTTAAACTCTTTTAAATACATACAATTTTAGTCCAGAAAAATAAAACCTTAGTCATAACAGATTATATATAACGTCGGTTCAAACAAACCGTTTTGACAAGTCTAGAATGGACCGCCCCTTTTGTTCATATATTGCTAAATGGAACATAGATTGAATTAATTGTTTCATATTCAATTTAAATGTAATTATATCCTAATTTTATGTGAACGAAAACCCAAGTTGAGACGGTAATAGACACTAAATAACTACAAAAATAAGCAAGTGACCATATTTGGACTGTAACTGACCTGTCCCAACTCTTTAAGACTTGTTATGGAGCACTTGCATTTTTCATTATTATTTTCTATAATTAACTTAAGTCATGGACTACCTTCCCAACCATCCACTTGTTTTTGACCAATTGAAACTAGTATATTTTAACATTAAGGTTTGCTTAATACGGATCAAGACGGATCAAATATTACAAAGCGGGGTAATAAAGACAAAAAAATTGCTATTTTCGGGGTGATTTGTCATGTATTTGACCTGTCTTACGCTTGAGACCGATAATGATGGTTTGAAATGAGAATTTGTGATATTTTAATAAGGTTTAAATTCCGTTTAATACAAATTCTTATATCACACGATAAAAAAACTATGACATATCGCATATTCTTATTTCAAATTTTATTTGAAACTTGAAAGGGACTTGATAGTGAGAACATCTCTTAAAATACCTACAATTATCGATCAAATCGTAGTAATATTTAAACACAAATAGTTACCAAATTCACTATGAATATGCCTTTACCAATTTGTGCTTCGCTCATATAAATTGTATATCAAACACTGAAATTATTAGAATAATTTCAGTATAAGTAGATTACAATGACATATTATAATTGACAAATTTTAAACTTGTTTGATAATTAACAAAATGAAGTAGATTGTTAGTCTTTTTTTTGTAAAATGTAGTAAAATTTCATAGTTTAGAGAGCAACGTATTGCAAAACAGCATACTGAGTTCAAATATGCTGTTTCAGTTTGCTGTTTAACAAACATTGAAATTAGCATATTGACCATGTTTGGTAAACAACGGATTAATATTAGCAGAAGCAGATTTAAAAAAAACAGATTTGACTAGTAGAACGATTTAGCGAATTTTAGAGGTTCGTGTTTGGTAATTGACAGTTTAGATTAGCAGATTGTCTAGAATCTTTGTAAAATGACATATAAGGATATGGAGAAATTATTTATTAAATATATAAAAGGAATGTCAGTATTTTATTTCTAATATGTTAATCCAATATGCTGGTAGGAGCCGCATATTGTAAAATAGCATATTGGACCCCAATATATCATTTCAATATGACATTAACCAAACAATCTAAATAACATATCGTTAAGTCAAACATGCTAAATCTCTCAAATATGCTGAAATTTGGCCATATATTATTGTTTACCAAACAGAGTCATTGACTGGTGAAATATGTTAAAACTTTTAAATATGCCAAAATTTGGTTAACATATCGTTTATCAAACAACGCCTATATGTATTTTCGTTAAGCAAGTCCGTGAATCCTAGAATAAGCTTAAATAATCGAAATCGAAATCCAAATCCAAATCCAAATCCAAATCCAAATCCAAATCGATCAACCGCAGCCGTAAGTACATAAATACAACGTTGAAATTAACAGGAAAGTGTTTCCTTAGCGTGAAAATTGCATGCAAATTGCGCAAAATCTGGATATTCGTAGTCAATGCCTCCCTCATTAATCTTATCCTAAGACAAAAAATAAAGTACTCAGTTATTCCAACCCTTAAAAACAATAAAAATTAAAATTAAAATTTAAAAAATAACTATCATTGACAGCTCGTTTCCTAACGTATAACATACTCTTTGTGTACAATAGGTCAATAAGATTATATAAAAAATTATATTATTTTGTCGATAATGAGAATTTGTATTCTGTTTATTAAATTTTACAAGTATCAAGTCATTTTTATATTTTAATTCAATCAATTTATGCCGTAGTATGTATCTTAAATGTTAAAATCTATACTTTTATAAACATATTTTACCACTACGAATTTTAATATATACCGAGTAACTTTTGTCCAATTTAAGACTAGGTTTATAGGTTGAGCGAAGTAGGTTTATGTCTTAAATAAAGATAAAAAATTAACAAATAAAAAAAGGAAAAAAAATTAAAAGGTTGGAACAGTTTTGAAGAAACTAGGTCCATGCGGTCCAATTTGGATCTCTTAGAACACTTTCAAGACCTTGTTTAGTGTAAAAAAAATAGGTTAAAGGTAGGTTAAGGTGGGTCTTGATAAAAGACTAAAAGATAGAAATGAGGGCGTTGGGCTTGAAAGTAGGTTAAGAAAAAATTAATATTTTAATATAGAAACTAGGGCTAAATAGAGTTGAAAGACCTACGGATAAACATGGAGGTGTACTTCGAAAAAGTAGCATAGACGACTTATGGTATATAATACCCATTTTAATATTAGACTAATTTTTTTCAATAAATTATTGAGAGACCCTCCTTTTGTACTCTTTTATTTATATTTCGTGACCTTTTGTCAATGATCGTACCATAGTAAATGTACTTATTTTATCGGGATAAACCTACTTATTAGTATAAGCACCAAGACCTTGTTTGGTTGTGAGCATATTATAAATGACATATTGAATTGACATGTTTGACTAGGATATTTCAGTTAGTAGATTTGTCTTTATTAATTAGCGAGTTTAGGTTGATAAATTATTTTATACGGAGTATATATTAAAGGGTTGATAGCAGAATCATTATTTTTTATTTTTTTTTGGTGACGAGAAAATACGCAGTCGCTATCTTCGGTACGCACTGAAAAATGAATATGCTGAATGGAGCAACCTACTGAAAAAAAGTAATTGATGAGTTAAACATGCTAAAAGCATTGAATATGCTGAAAATTTACTTATCCGTTGTTTAAAACCGTTATAACTTAAGCATTTTTCAACCCCATTTAAAAAAAGGTAATTAATAAAAGACAATTAGAACTCATGAAAGGGATTAGGTTAAGACGATTTTAAGCGAGATCAGCGGTAACACAAGACTACAAGAGGCTATATAACCTTATATATACCCATTTCTATACACTCTTTTATTAATGCACCAAGACTTTATTACACCGTAGCTATATACTACGTACAACTAGTGTGTACTAAAACTACACAAAGTTCTTGTTTCTCTGTTTTTCTCTCTTTTTGCTCCCCTGTTTCTACACCTCTAAATCTCAAACACACCAACAAAAATTTACCATAAACACGGATAAAAAGGGTAAAAAAAATGGCAGGAGGTCCTGTATTTACTGGTAAAGGAGGGAAAGCTTACCCTGGAAATCTTACTCCTTATGTTCTTGCAACATGTATGGTTGCGGCCATGGGCGGTCTTATTTTTGGTTACGATATCGGTATTTCAGGTAACTTTCGAGTCTCGTTTTACCCGATTATTTTACGCAAATTTCATTACGGGTCATCTTATTCTCGATTTTACTGACAAAACGTTCACTTTAGTTAGTCTCCTGTAAAACTGTCCAAACGTTTTTTAAAAAAATATCGTCCTTATGACTCATTGACGCTTATTTACTAATTATTGAGTTTTTTTACATGATGGTAAATAATGTTCATGATTCACCTAAAAGAAAGGATTTTATTTTCAGATTTATTGATTTTTTTTATACTAAATATTTCAAAAAATGGGTAAAATAATCCTGATTTCAACTCCTTTCAATTTTACTTGGCTATATTACGTTAAATTATATTTATGTTCAATCAATTATGTCCAGTTAATGTCTTCACAAAATTAACTTTAAATTCAACTAAATTCACTTCCGCTCAGTTTCACCCAATTTAGTTCAATTAAACTATAGTCCAATTAATTCTATTCAGCTCGTTTCAGCAGAAAAGAACAGGGCCTATAGTCTAATGTAAAACCGTCTAGGTTGTATTGTACCGTCCTTACGCCTCATTTAACCAACCTTGTTACGAAATAATCGTTACTAATGTGTGAATTTGCTCGTAATTTTCAGGCGGAGTGACATCTATGGCTATGTTCTTGGAAAAGTTTTTCCCAGACGTATACCGAAAGCAAAATGCACATTCAAATACAAATCAGTACTGCAAATTCGATAGTGTGCCATTAACATTGTTCACATCGTCTTTGTACTTGGCTGCGTTATTGTCGTCGCTGGTTGCATCGACTGTGACACGTAAATTTGGTCGAAAATTGTCGATGTTATTTGGAGGTGTTCTCTTCTGTGCTGGTGCACTCGTCAATGCGTTTGCGCAAAATGTTGCCATGCTTATTATTGGTCGTATTTTGCTTGGTTTTGGTATCGGATTTGCTAATCAGGTAATTATTTTAATCTCTGTCTTTAATTGTTTAAATATTTATGTTCGAATTTTGTGGCGCTTAACGCTTTTTTTAGTCAAATAAGCTCACTGACGTAAAATACAATTGTAATAAATAAGTATTTAACAAATAAACGGAGGTCGATCGTAGTAAATATATATTCTCTCTTTGATCTAACCTGCAACAACTACAACTAGTTATGACAAAGACTTTTCAAACAGAGATTATAAGACAATTGTACAAAATTATGTATTTGCTCTAGTTCAACTGTCCATGTCCCAATTTATTACTCTTTTTACCTTCACCTCCGAGAAATTATTCCGAAAATGTCTTAAATTAGTAGTTAAGATACTGATACCCTAAATAA
Source organism: Silene conica (assembly GCA_029255685.2). NCBI lineage: Eukaryota > Viridiplantae > Streptophyta > Magnoliopsida > Caryophyllales > Caryophyllaceae > Silene > Silene conica. Next base: position 86,486,040 of record CM055314.2, read on the forward strand.
CATGTCATTTGTTTGAATTTACTACCCTCTCGTGATTTTTTTGACACCCAGAAAAACGAGGAATAAAATGATGTGATTTTGGAATATATTACGGTTTTTAAAGAGATTTAAATGTCGTGATTAAACAAAATCGACTATTTCAATTTCATTTTTTTAAAGAAGTTCTAAAGTCTTACATTAACAGAATGTCTTATTTGTTACGTCTCACTATCTTTCTCGCACCAGCAATCCCACTTATTCTCCGGCTTACAACCATTGAGAGTTTACAAACTTGAGACGGAAAATATCTGTCTCGAATTAGAATTTGTATTACATTTATAGTGGACTTATTCTTTATCTATAACATTGTTGTGACCTCACCCATCTTCCCCAAAATTATTGAGTGATGACAATTGGTTGATGTGATCCGTTGCACTAAAAATATATGTGAATATGTATGTATGTTATCATGTCTATTCATGTGGGCGAGGCCTAAACATGTGACTAATACGTTGCTTTAATTAGCACGCCTTTTAGAACGCGGGACTAATCTAATTGACCTGTTGAAATTTACTCGATAAAACTGAACTTAACCTGTACTTCAGAGGTTCATTTAATTTTATCACCTTAAAACAAGTATTTTTATTTTTGGCTTTTGATTATCTTTCAATCCGCATAATTTTCATATTTTAGAAGTTATGAAATAGGGGAGACTCAAACACAACAATTTAGGAGGGTATGAAATTGAAATAAACCTAAAATTTTGGCTACACAATACTGTGTAGTTCGGATTGACCTACTAATTTAAAAACCGTCTCAACTATAACCTAAACCAAAATAAACTGTAATTTACACGATGATATCTAAAATAACTCGATAATTATACACTACTAGCATTTAAGTAAGTGACACTTTTGTACCGTTGTGGAATTCAACGTTTAATTCAACACACATAAAATGACAACTATTGGTAATTAATTACATATGACACAATTTCACAAAGTAGTGCACTTTGTCGATTACTTAATATAGGAATATTAAACGTAAAAATAGTTCAATTTTTCAACGTTATTGTGACATGCGAACACATGAATTTTCAATTTTTATAAAAGTAATTCAATTTTTGGACTATGGTCCATCCACTTGAACTAATTTAGCACTATAATTTTGTCTTTTAGGATTAGTCTCTTTCGTATTTTTTTGGTCTTGCACACTTTTAATAAAATTTTGATTAATACCCATAACTCCCTAAGTAACGTCACTCTTGGTCATCGACTCATCAACCGTCAATCATAAGTAGCAAATTGCCCCCATACGTTTGATGTTATGTGCAATTTGCCCCCATAAGTTTCAACATGTGCAAATTAGTCCCATATGTTTCAGTTTATGTGCAAATCAACCCAATTCTAATTTTCTGACATATTTACGCACGGAAACATACCAACATAATGACGAAAAATATAACAAAATAAAAATAAAATCATTAATGTAATAAAATCTCACCTAATTTAGTCACCTCATACTGATGTAGCTCAATTTTTCTATCTAACTCTATTTTTTACTCTCTCTTCCTCAAAAACTCGAGCATGTACCATGATAATTCAACATTCATCTATGGTTACTAGTTAGTCTTTTTTATTTTATTTTTTTCTTTTCCATAAAATTAGCTATGTAATTCTTTGTTAGTTCTTCATAGTTTTCAAAATAAGTATTTGGGGATTAAAATAGTTCAACAAAAATCACAAAAAGTAATTGTGGGAGAAATACATGAGAAGAAAAAAAAGTAAAAAGCTCACTGCGGTATGATGAATGAAAATCCTTTTGTCGTTTAATTTTCCAGATTAAAGAATTTATTTTATTTTATTATTGTTTTGTCATGTGGTTAGCAGATTTTTCAAGTGTTAGTAAGTTGGAAAATTAGAATTGGGTTGATTTGCACATAAACTAAAACATATGGGGCCAAATTGCACATGTTGAAACTTATGGGGCCAAATTGCACATAACATCAAACATATGGGGGCAATTTGCTACTTTCGCCTATGAATATGTGCTAAGTGAAGTTTGGGACACCCATATTATCCTATGATAATATCGAAATGTCCTTGTAGAATTCACGTGCGGGTAGACCTGGTAAAATTGACCTGATCAAACCCGAATAAAACGATTCAATACCCGAGTTTGACCCGAACCTCAATTGACCCCATCCAGTATAACCCGACCCAAATATTTATTGTTCAAGCTGACTAGCTATGCTATTATCCATAATTAAGTCGATAAAAGCTTACCCGAACCCAGAAGGACCCGATCCAAAGTCTACAAACTCGAAAGGGCTAGTCCCGAACCAACCCGGTTGACGGGTCTAGACGTTTAGAGCGAGTGCACCCTTAAAACGTAAAGAATTCACCAGGACGGACATGTATGTTCATGATTAAACTTAACAATGTATGTAACTGGTTAACTGAATATCTTAAACAAGTTAATTAACCTTGATTATGGTGTAATTACAGTCGGTACCGCTATACTTATCAGAAATGGCACCATACAAGTACAGAGGAGCACTCAACATCGGTTTCCAACTCTCAATCACAGTCGGAATCCTAATCGCAAACGTCCTCAACTATTTCTTCGCGAAAATCCATGACTGGGGCTGGAGATTGAGTTTAGGAGGCGCCATGGTACCCGCCATTATCATAAGCATTGGAGCCTTACTCCTCCCCGACACCCCTAACTCATTGATTGAACGCGGTAAGCATGACGAGGCCATGTCAAAGCTTAGAAGGGTTCGAGGAGTCGATGATGTTGAGGACGAGTTTAACGACTTAGTAGCCGCAAGTGAGACCTCTAAGCTAGTCGAACACCCGTGGAGAAACCTTCTACAAAGGAAGTATAGGCCTCACCTTACAATGGCTATTGCTATTCCTTTCTTCCAACAGCTTACTGGTATCAATGTGATCATGTTTTATGCACCGGTTTTGTTTAAGACTATCGGGTTTAAGGACAATGCTTCTCTTATGTCTGCTGTGATTACTGGTGGTGTCAATGTTTTGGCGACCTTGGTGTCTATTTATGGTGTCGATAAATGGGGACGGAGGTTCCTCTTCCTTGAAGGCGGTGTTCAAATGTTCATTTGCCAGGTAATTAGGCTCTGTTTTTAATGGCTTAATTTCAACTCATTTCAGTTTTGCTTACCTGTATTCCGTGAAGTTTTATTTACGTTCAGTCAGTTATGTTCAGTTAATCTCTTCAAAAAATTAACTTTTAATTCAGAGTTATTTTTCGAAATAGGCGATTTTCAACAATTAATTAACGAAATAGTTTATTTTTCAAATTTATTACCGAAAATGGGTTCACGTAGGACTAGAATTCCCGAAGCTGTGGCCAGAGTCAAGTCCTACGTGGATTCAGTCCACGTAGACTCTGGATTTTCAAAAGCGACTTTAACCTGTACTAATCTCAGCTTGAGATTTTCAAAACTATACAATCTGCATTTGGTCGTCGTCCGGGTAACCGACTTAAATACAATCCTAGCTTCGGTGATGACGTGGACCCATTTTCGGTAAATTTGAAAAGTAACCTATTTCGTTAATTAATTGTTGGAAATCGCCTATTTCGGAAAATTACTCTTTAATTCAAAAAAATTCATTTCGGCTCAGTTTCACTCAATTTAGTTCAATTAAGCTCTACTTCATTTAATTCAATTCAGCTCGTTTCAGCGAAAAAGAACAGGGCCTTATTACATCTATTCCATTATAAGCACGCGCTTAACCCGTGTTTGATTACTGATACAGGTAGCTGTGGCCATCTGCATTGGAGTCAAGTTCGGTACAACTGGAGCCGTAGCAACGCTACCTCAATGGTACGCTATAGTCGTCGTTCTCTTCATCTGCATCTACGTCTCAGCGTTTGCGTGGTCGTGGGGTCCACTAGGGTGGTTAGTCCCTAGTGAAATCTTCCCGTTGGAGATCAGGTCTGCAGCTCAGAGCATCAATGTATCAGTAAACATGTTTTTCACGTTCGTAATAGCACAAGTCTTCCTCATCATGCTCTGCCATCTCAAGTTCGGGTTGTTCCTTTTCTTCGCGTTCTTTGTCGTTGTAATGTCGGTCTTCATCTACTTCTTCCTGCCCGAGACCAAGGGGATTCCGATCGAAGAAATGAGTATGGTTTGGAAGAATCATTGGTTTTGGGGAAGCTATATTCCGGAAGATGAAGTTCATAATGGTGGAACTACTGCTCTTGAAATGGGAGTTAATAAGAATAAGAATGGAAATAATGCTAAGTCTGTTTATTAGTAAAATATTGTGTAGGAAATTTGTCAAATGTATTTATTTTAGTAGGATTTGGTTAATTAATTATCGATGTGATTAGCATTTGTTTATGGTAAAAAACGTACTGCGGAAATCAATACTCATCCATTGACGATTATTGTCTTGAATTTTTATATAAATATATTTAGTAATTCCGTCATTGTTTCTTCATTTTCATATTTAGAAAATTTTCATTCCGTCAGTGTATCCCGTCTGATTTTAGTTTGGAATCGAGGCCTCAACGGTAGGGGTGAGCCTTGTTCCATGACTGGACCAGACCAAATCGAATCGGACCGAACACCGAAATTATGAATTTTGTGGACCGAATACAGGACCTAAAAGTTTCGGTCTTGGTCCGGACCAAACCCGAAATATTTGGTCTAGTCCGGTCTTAGACCTAATTGGACTGAAAAATATGATTTGTCAATAATAATTTTGCATTAACTAAATTAGTTCGCTAAATCAAACGTAATAAATAATTACACTATCCATTTTTTTGTAAGATAATGGTTAATATTGAGTTTGTAATATCTTTTGAAGGTAATTTACTAAAACATTTTTAAAATTATAAAGATTTGCCTTACAAAAACATCAAATTCGGTCTTTTCGGTTCGGACCTAAAATAACCGGTCTTGGACCGGATCGAAGACCAAAACCTAAAAATATATGGACCGAGGATCGGATCTAAAAGAATCCGGTCCAATTTTGGTATGGACCAAATGATCCGATCCGGACCTAACGTTGTTCGGCCCTACTCAACGGGGTAGGATTACATAGGCCGTAATACTTATAGTTCATTATAATACAAACACTACCAAATCTACGACAAATATAATCATTATTATTTATTATTATCCCTTAATTAAAATTATATTTTAATTTTAAAATTTATAAAACTTACTTAACTAATATCGATAGATAGATTTTGTGTAGGATTAGGACTTAGGAGCTCAAGTTATGAGGTTATCTAGTCCATGTAAAATTGCTAGATAACGTTACTAACGAGTATAGGAGTACTAATTATTATTAAATTATTAAATTAAGCTTAACTTAACTCTAATTAGGAATTCTTAACAGTAACAAGAAAACAAATTGAAACGCTATATAAACACACTCTTTTACACCAAATAATCATAATAATCATAATTATCGTCTCATAATAATTGTTATATTGTCTTAGCTAATATAATTAATACGTAATTACATAAACAATGGCTGGAGGTCCGGTGTTTACCGCAAAAGGCGGTAGGGAGTACCCGGGTAATCTTACCCCTTACGTTCTTGCAACTTGTATCGTTGCTGCCATGGGTGGTCTCATCTTTGGTTACGATATTGGTATTTCAGGTAACGCTACCGACTCACTTTAATCGATCATGTTATGTTATTTTACGTAATTTTGATTATTTTATACTTAAAAACGCGACTAGACTAATGAATTAATGTTATTTTTCAGGGGGAGTGACGTCTATGCCAATGTTTTTAAGACGGTTTTTTCCAGATGTTTATAGGAAGCAAAACGCAGACACGAGTACGAACCAATATTGCAAATTCGATAGCGTTCCGTTAACGTTGTTCACATCGTCTTTGTACTTGGCTGCGTTGTTGTCTTCATTGGTTGCATCGACTGTGACACGTAAATTTGGAAGAAGACTGTCGATGTTATCGGGAGGTGTAGTCTTTTGTGCTGGAGCAATTATCAATGCCTCAGCGAAAAATGTTGCCATGCTTATCATCGGTCGTATTTTGCTTGGTTTTGGAATTGGATTCGCTAATCAGGTAATTTACTCGATCACCAAATCCGGTATTCGTTTATATATTTGAATAACTCGCTCGCGCTAATCGTTTGTGTTTACGTTGCAGTCGGTACCATTATACCTATCCGAGATGGCGCCATACAAGTACAGAGGAGCACTCAACATCGGTTTCCAACTCTCAATCACAGTCGGAATCCTGGTCGCGAACGTCCTCAACTATTTCTTCGCAAACATCCATGATTGGGGTTGGAGATTGAGTTTAGGCGGCGCCATGGTACCCGCCATTATCATTACAATCGGTGCCATACTCTTGCCCGACACCCCTAACTCCATGATTGAACGCGGTAAGAAAGACGAGGCCATTGCAAAGCTCAAGAGAATTCGCGGGGTTGATGATGTGACAGACGAGTTTAATGACTTGGTAATCGCGAGTGATTCCTCTAAGCTAGTCGAGCATCCATGGAGAAACCTTCTCGAAAGGAAGTACCGTCCTCACCTTACAATGGCTATCGCTATTCCTTTCTTCCAACAACTTACAGGTATCAATGTCATCATGTTCTATGCACCGGTTTTGTTCAAGACCATCGGGTTTCAGGATAACGCGTCTCTTATGTCCGCTGTGATAACGGGTGGAGTCAACATGGTAGCGACGTTGGTTTCAATCTATGGTGTCGATAAATGGGGAAGGAGGTTCCTTTTCCTAGAAGGCGGTGCTCAAATGCTTATTTGTCAGATAGTCGTAACAATCTGCATCGGCCTTAAGTTCGGGGTAAGCGGAGTAGTATCCAACCTCCCTGAATGGTATGCCATAGTCGTCGTCCTCTTCATATGCATCTACGTGGCAGCCTTCGCTTGGTCGTGGGGTCCACTAGGATGGTTGGTGCCGAGTGAAATCTTCCCGTTGGAAATCAGGTCTGCAGCGCAAAGCATAACCGTCTCAGTAAACATGTTTTTCACGTTCGTGATTGCACAGATATTCCTAGCAATGCTCTGCCACCTGAAATTCGGGCTGTTCATATTCTTCGCGTTCTTTGTAGTCGTAATGTCGTTGTTCATCTACTTCTTCTTACCCGAGACAAAGGGGATCCCAATCGAAGAGATGAGTATGGTATGGAAGAATCACTGGTATTGGGGCCGATACATCCCGAACGATGATGCATCTAATGCTCTTGAGATGGGAATTAGCAAGCCTGCTTACTAATTACGTTCGTAGATAGCTTAATTATCGATTTTATTAGTTTTTGTTAGAATAAAAAAGCCGATTGACCCGACAAAAAAAAAAAAAAAAGCCGATTGGGAGTTATAAAATCGGTTTTATATTCTAACAATTTTTACCAGCGTTTGTTGATGCTTTTATTATTCTTATTCTTATTTTATATTAATGAATTTGTTATTGTTTCTTCAATTTCATCTGTTAATTGTTCATTATTCGGTTGTGTCGATAATGACATCGATGTCAATGCCCTGAGAGGTCGAGAGTCGAGGCTACGTCTTTTCAATTCAAAGTACGTGAACTATGGTAGAACGGGGTGGTCGACCGTAATACTCTCACCAGAAACCGTATTTCCGAGATGGGTACAAAACATGTAGGAAAGTAAATAAAATCGAAGAAAAAAAACAATAAAACCGTCTCAATAAGACTCGTAACCAAAGAGTAAAGACTCGTTCAAACACCACAAAAACAGCCTAAAACGATATAGTTTCTATTAACATGTAACGGAAAATAGAATTACAGATAAATTTATGGGTTTCTATGGGTTTTTTATTTACCGCTGTCAAAAAAAACTTATTTACCGCTGTCACGGGTTCGAAACCTACAAAACTACAATCCTACAGCTACAAGGTTAGCTCTGTCCCCAACAATTTAGGAACATGACTTGTTAAAAGACTCCTCCATCGCCTCCCTTGCATTTTCTGATACGACACGAGTTCTCGGACACACTCGTCGCTTGCTCTCGCTTAGATGTGATTTCGGCTGACGCTCACGGGTTAGTTTTCCGACACCATTTTCCGAGATTTGAACCTTGTATGAACAATCCATTTGAGAAAATTACAGCTTTTGGCATGTATAGTAGTCCTTCCAAGTTCCAACAGTTTAATGTATAAATACTAGATAAGGTATGTAAGATACCGCGAATGTAAGAATAATTATACGAATCGGTTGGCCTGAACTCATAGTTTTGGGTTCAAAACCAGGTTTATGTTCCATGGTTTCTTTATATTTTAATAAAAAAATTAAAAAATATCCTCGACGCCCCCGTAAAGGTTTTGAGTATTATTGAAACCGCGATTGGAGGTGGTGTTGGCTACGTAGATGGCGCTATGAATTCGAACAAGAAGGGGCTACAAAGGCGCGAAACCTCTCCCTTGTAATAGTCGATATCATGAAAAACACAAATTCTTGTTTCAGACCGTCACTTTTTGTCTGAAATAATAAGACGGGATTTTGTAACCATTTTACAAGCAAATGTAACCACGATAATATGGTCAATGTTACAGCTTATGGTAACTTGTTTGTAAATAATGGTTACATTTGGCTATAAAATGGTTACAAAATCCCGTCTTATTATTTCAGACCAAAATTGTGGTCTGAAGCAAGACCAACTGGAAAAAAAATGTCGTATTTGTGTTAATCGACTATCAGAGAACCACAAAACACCGTAAAATTAGAGAAAAACACAAGCACTCGCACAACAGCAGCTTCGGCGTTTTTTTTGGAAAGTCGCGTCAACAAAAGGCATACACAGTTAAGTCGGATATTTAGATTCTTACACTCGATTCCCAGGTTCTTCCATAGTACAAAAATTACATTTTATCTACACGTAAATGACAGTTAACCCGGCAAGAATAAACTCCGTACCCTTCACAATTATAAGAATAACACGATTCTAAATAGCCATCTCTCTTGGTACAGTCCTAAAAAGAAACGGAAAGACATGCTCCTAGACCGTCTCACCCAATTTAATTGGTAAAGCTCCAAGGAAGAAAGACGGTACCTCTGTTATGCTGAATCAACGCCTTCAACTTGCTGCCTAGCGAGATATCTTTCTCTTCTTTCCTTCTGCAGCAAAGAAAGAAAAAGAAACGGAAAGTTAGGCTCCGTACTCTAGGAGCCTGATTTGCCTGAAATAGTTTTTTTGCCAAAAGAATCAGGTAGCTTATTTTTTGGGAGCGTTTGCTACGTGAGTTAGCATTTTAGATTTTTGGTACCTAATTCTAGGTAATATTACATTTTTACCCTTCAATCTATAATATAGTAAATAATTATTATATCATTTTCTGTCATTTCACTAAAATAAGCTACCTTTTCAGTTAGTTTGCCAAACAGTTAGTTTTTTATATAATCAGTCAGCTTCTCAGCTCCTAATTTCAGCTACCTTTTCAGGTTTCAGCTACCTCAGGTACCTTTTCAGGTTCCAAGTAACTTTTCAGCTCGTTTTTGCCAAACAGAGCCTTAAGCATTAAGTGTGAAAGTGTGAAACAGCCAGTAAGAATTTCGTTATTGATTCAAAAAAAAAACAATTCTTGTTGTAAAGAGAGTCACACGGGCAAGCTTTGATACTGCCGCGTTTCAAACCATGTCAAGAGTATCACCACGCATGGCACGCAATAATTTTAGCGGTTAAGCTAGCTAACATCTGCCAGTAATCTTGTTCCAGTTCACATATCAGAAAATGGAAAAAAGAATTGGTCTGCATTATCTCGTATTATTTTGGATGTGAGCAGAGAAGGCGAGAAGCACTACAAGTCCAAGTACGAGTAATTAGAAATAGAATTGTGTCCTGTGAGACAGTAACTTACCCATTCATCAATAACAAGTCCTTCACCAATGATCTTGGGACCAACGTTCTCTGCGGGTTTCTTTCGTGATTCAAGCTCAGCTTCTGCCTCAGCCAATCGACGGTTTAATTTGTCAAGAGCCTATACAAAGAAGAGAAAAAGCAAAACCAATGAAGAGGTAGCACATAGTTTCTTGGTTGTTCAATGTGTTTTTAGAAAGAATGCAACTTTAAGCAACCCTGAAAAAAATCAGGTAAAAGACTGGACTTACCGCACTGGGACGCTCGACATCTAGAAAAATAACACGTAGTATCTGCTCTACAGCTACTTGATCCTTCTGCTCATCAAACTGTACAAAACAGGCACAATAAAAGTCTTTGATTTGTTAATCAGACTGCATACGTTTTATCAGAAATATACGGCAATTGAGGGCGTAAAATGTCAGGCAGTCAAAATAGAGCTACTGAAAGACGGGATCCTCGATTATCTTTTTTATTGTTAGAGTTGATCGAAGTAGACTACACTACTGCAATGCACAAATGTAAAGACATCAGTAATTTGTCAAGACTTAAGGACGATAGACGCACCATTTCAGGGACATAGTCCATAGGTCCTTTCACTTTCAGGCTCATTATCTTGAACTTCACCTTGCTCTTCTGCTCTGACAATGGTTTCTCGTTGTTCTCAGGATGCTCCACAAACTTGAAAACTAGCCAAATCCATATAAAAGAAGAATGGTATGATTTAATATTTTCGAGGATAAGAGACCAGCTATGATGATAGAAATTGAACTGTTTACAACAAAATGAGCTTTACCAGTTGCTATGAGGCTCTCGCCAGGAGCGAGAATGGCTCCAGGAGGACGCATAAAACAACTCTTTGGTGCAGTTGTTTGAAACTGAAGCAAATAATAAATTTGTTATGATCTATGAAAAGCTTCATACCAATTGACAGTAAGTAACTCATTCAATTTGGTACATACGCATACAATTATACAAATCTATTCAAACATTACTGTGATTATTGCACTTCTTTCTATTGTGAAGCACCGGTCCTTCGATGCAATTTCCATCTTAGGTCATTCCGAAATAGCCTCTTTGCGTTGCTAACACAAGAGTAAGGCTGCGTACATCCGATCCAAACGCCCTCCTTGCAGGAACCATCGAGGCACTAGGGAATGTTGTTGTTTGTGATTACTCCCTTCATGGAAGTTATCGACGGTCAAAATATTTGGACTTCAATAGAAATTTTCGCAAAATATGAAAGAGTTCAAATTTCCAACTTTTTCAAGATTGGTAATATGAAGATAGCTGCTTTAACAAAAAAAAGACATTTTTTACAATGCATTTCTACTTATCTTTGGAGAAAAATGACAATAAGTTTGGGATTAATGTAATACTGAAGTACCAATAGCGCCACGTAACTAAATAACCGTAGAATGAATGAACAAAAGCGTGTACGTTTTGGGTTAGCAAACTCACTAGAATTAGATCCATACCTTAAAGGCTACATGGGACTTGCTTGTATTTTTAATCTTTATGGCACTTTTAACCTGCTTGCCAGGCTCATCTGTAACCAAAACCATTTTTAGAATAAAATTAGGTCAAGTGAGTAGCTGCATATGACATAAAACCCAAAAAACGGAATAAGTTGAAAACAGTTACATCACCCAAGAAACGGAAAAGGAAGTGTTCGCGTCACTACCCGGACTGAAGTCTAGAGTGTGTACATAGTAAAAGAATTCCACTTCATCTTATACAGATACAGACAGCCTAAGTCCTAACCCTTGCCCTTTCAACTCGGGCCATGTGACAACTATTATGTGGCCGCAATCTGAAGCTATGTTACTCCGACTCTTCTAATTTCCTCGTGTACCCGTGTCCGACACTCGACACTCGGACATGGGTATGACACATGGACACCTCATTTTAGACCAAAATGTGCATATTTTTCAATAAAATAGCCGAGTCCGACACTTGGACACGTACCCGTGTCGGGTACTTCTAAACGAGTCTGAGTAACATAATGTAAAAGTTCTCATGCTTGTAAGTAGCCTACCAGCTTATGATCTTGAGACTACAGACTACATGAGACCGTCACTAACTCAACAAATACGATAGCAAGACCCATGGTGGCAATACCAACAATTAGCAAGGAATCTACAATAGCACGGGGTATACGAGAAGAAGGATTTTCTTTTGAATGATGATTTTACGAAGGAATTCCCTCTCTTCCTTTTGTGTCTTTGAAATTTGGATAAGTGAACACCTCTTCCTCGTTCTAAACCAAATACGTGAAAAGACTTCTGATCTTCGATTTTGTAGATCCTTTTCTCCTTAATATTTGTTGGCTTCCATAAGTACCCGTACTTCAGTTATTGACCATGATCGTATCCCGACTATCTCAAATTTGACGGGAGATAGTAAAAGGCTTGAAAATCCACAGCACAACGCGAAGCATATGGCTAATTTTTCTGGTAACCTCAATCGAAATAGGAAGAGACTTGAGAGTTGAGACTAACTCACTAAAACGTGTAATCAGTTATGAAAGCGGTGGTATTCTTCTATGTATCAGTTCCTATGATTACATACAGCCACAAGTGAAAGGTGCACCTCTGACATGACGGATCAAGTAGTCACTTGTAGGTTTGTAGCATGTTCCTAGAAATAGAACGAACACCTATAAGGGGCTAAGGGCTCTAACTAGATTGACATCTAATTTCATGTCTCATTAATCCGACTCTCGAGAGTAAACGATAGTAGCATTTCAGAAGGAACTTAAGCGATGTCTGAGAAAAAGCCTTTCACCAATTCCTTCTCAAAAGAAAAGAGTCAAAAGACAAAAAGCTCGGAAGTTTAACAAGGTCATGAAGCAAGCTCCACCTAGAGTTATAACTCAAGAAGTGCGTGCAAATGAAAATAAAATATACGAGTATTTCCAAGAACAGTGTCAGAAGACTGAAATAACATGGGGTCGATCATGAAGTGCACGCTACTAATTCAGAATTACCATGCAAGATCACAGTTGTAACTCACACTAACACGGATATCTTTAAGAAGCGTAATTATCATGACCTAACCATAGGTGACTACACTCTCGCGAACAATTCACGACTAAAAACTCTGAAGTTACATAACATCCCACTCCCACTTCACCAGTAGGAACTCCAAAATGTAGCATAATGATGCTATCAGCAAAAGCAAGCCGCGAGCAACATACCCTCCACTTACCGTTTAAAGTACAACTATCATTAGAACAGAAGCTCTACGACTCAACCGAGGCTAAATAAAGTCATCACTAATAACCCCCTAACGGCCCTAAGCAAGTCGACTCTGCATTCCATTAAACATTCTGGTTATAAACCATACAGACAAGGTCTATGTTACTCCGACTCTTCTAATTTCCTCGCGTACCTGTGTCCGACACTAGACACTCGGACATAGGTATGACACATGTACACCTCATTTTAGACCAAAATGAGCATATTTTTCAATAAAATAGCCGAGTCCGACACTTGGACACATTCCCGTGACGGGTACTTCTAAACGAGTCAGAGAAACATAGGACAAGGTCCAGCCTTTGAACATCAAAATACCAAAATACTCCAAAAACATGTCACAACCCCATTTCATTATCAAACTTCATCAAGCAGTCCGTCCATGGTTGTTCATTTGTTTACCTTCGATTAAAATTACCCAAATGAGGAATATAAAAGGTAAACAAATGATCAGGAACGGAATAAGAATTATCATAGACCTTATTTATAAGACCATCAACCTAAACTATCAATCAATCTAATTGCACATATTAACCTATACAACTAGAATAACAAAGGGATAGTCTCGTGTAAGACGGGTTTACAACAACATAGCATAAAACGGATCCAAACACAACTAGTTATTAAAAGAACCCGTTTTACAATAAATTTGTGTAAAACCGTCTTAAACACGTATTCGTGTTAAAATGAACACAACCCAGATCCACAATTATCATCCGAAACAAAACCCACTTCCTCAAACCATCAGATCATCAAATCAAACCAGAAAAAATATATATATACAAAAAAAAATACAAAAAGGGTACAAAGAGGGTAGAGAATATATATACATGGAAAGTAGAGCTTATTAGATGGATCAAGCCTCAAACGACGTCGTGTAGGTAACAAAGACCTTGCAACTGAAGAAACAGAAGTAATACCATTACTACTGCTACTGCTACTATTTAACTGAGATTGAGATGCTTCAACATTTTGCTGTGAAAAACTGTTCATTCTTGCTAAAAAAAAAAATTCAAAATTTACACTTTTTTGAACAAATTAAACTTGATTTGATCTTCAATATTGAGAAATTACCATACTTAGGACATAAAGTTTGATTCTTTTTGGTTAATTTATATACTATACTTTATAATTTAATGCTTAATTTAAACAATTTAATTTGTATGACTTTGATTGTTGAATTAGATTAGATAAAATGTGTGATTGACTTTGAAATTTGAAAGGTTTGTTGGGATTGAAATGGACCTTTGGATTTGGAAAAATGGTGACTTTTTCTTTGAGGTTGGGATTAGAATGAAAAAAGGGAAAAAGAAAGGGTGTGAAATGGCTAATGGATGGTGGGCCTAACTTAAAAACCGATTTTTATTTAAAACCGTCTTAAATTATGACAAAACCGTCTTAAATTATAAGTTTAGGATAAATTGGATAATCTATCTCTATAAAAGGAGTAGAATTTAACGCATTCTGATTGGTTCCTCGAAATAAGGCAAAAAACTACCCAGTAACTTTTAGTTTGATTTAATTCCCCTCTCTCCTAAATTCAGAATTCTCATTCTTAATTACGTAATCGATTGCAGTATTATATTTCGTCACTGTCATAATAAAATACCATACAATCAAATTATTGTTCATCGAAAATATAAATAACAGTATACAACGTTTCAATAAAATACAATATAAAACGGTCCAAAAATCAAATTCGAAAAACAAAAAAATTACAAACACGAAAAATAATTATCACAGTCCGAAAATTAAATTACATTATATTCTCCAATTTTCCAATCAAATCAAATATAAATTAAGATACCAAACAAAATAAAATACGGAAAAAAATATAACAGTCCAATAATTATTACATTTTTGCCAATGTCGTAATAAAAATCATGTATATTAGAAAAAAGAACTAAAAATCAGCAAGAAAAATAAACAAAACGAGAATTCCAATCTAAATAACTCAAAGTCAACTAAAAATTATTCAGGTGGGATATTACGTTTATTAATCAGGTTGCATATTAATGATTAATGATAATACTAATACTAATAAAATATTGGAATAAAATATTGGAAATAAACTGAAAATCTAAAAATTATAACTTTATTATGCTAAAAAAACTGCAAATTAATCTTATTCATGTAAATTTACTCCAAAGAGAATGAGACGATATTGATAATAATCAAATCATTGACGGTTATAAAGAACACACGAGTAGGTAATAAAAAAAACACGAGATCGATAATTCTAATAAAAAAATCCGTTAATTTTGAAAGCATAACAAATAAAATTTGTCTTTTACATTAGTAATGAAATAGGTCGGATTTTATATCAGAAAAAATGGTCTATTTTAGTAATTGCTTATTTATAATAATTATTATCTACTTAATTTTTATTTTGAATTATATTTGTATTAACCAGTCACATATTTATGAGTAACCAAATATTTAAAAACAGAACCGCACATTTATTGTACGGGTATAAAACTAGTCGATTAAAAAAGTTAAAGCAAAAGGTGGTTGTGATTTTTATTTTTATTTAAAACCGTCTTAAATTATGACAAAACTGTCTTAAATTATGAGTTTAGGATAAACAGGATAATCGATTAAAAAAGTTGAAGCAAAAGGTGGTTGTGATTTTTAAGAAGTTTTTAGGTGTTGTTTTAGATTTAATTTTAATTCGATTTAGTTTAGTTGAACTTATTTTAGTTCAGGTTCATTTTGTTCAGTTTAGTTTTTTTTCATAAATTAATTTTTAGTTCAGTCCAGTTTGTTAAAGTTTTGCTTCGATAAATTCAGTTCAGTTTAGGCAGTTTCGGTCCAAAAGAACGGGTCTAACGTTAAGAGTTAAGACTATCTTAACTAAAATCTACCTCGGTTGCTACAGTGAATTTTTCAATTTTGATTAATGGGAAACCTACTAGTGACTTTCGACCCGAACGAGGCCTGAGACAAGGTGACCCTTTATCTCCCTATCTTTTTATTTTATGTGCAGAAGTTTTATCGAGCTTGACTAGACGGGCTGTTGAGCGTGGGACTATTCATGGTTTACGAATTGCACCAAATGCCCCTGTCATTTCCCATCTTTTCTTTGCGGATGACAGCATCTTTTTCATTAAGGCAAAGTTACGGGAAGCTATGGGTCTGAAAGAGATTCTAAAAAAGTACGAGGAGGCATCGGGTCAGGCGGTCAACTTCGATAAAACCACTATGTCTTATAGCCGGGGGACTCAAGGGTCAGATAGGGAGCAAGTAACTAATTGCTTGGGAGTGAGGTGAGTAGAGACACAAGATAGGTATCTCGGGTTACCTACTATAGTGGGGCATTCTAAACGAATTCTCGCTAGTGTGATTCGAGATAAATTAAGCAAAAAACTTAAAGGATGGCGGGGTCAGTTGTTTTCGAAGGCGGGACGGGAAGTGTTGATAAAGGCAGTAGCCCAATCAATCCCGACTTACGCTATGAGTGTCTTCAAACTACCGACGACTTTCTGTGAGGATTTGCGGTCTATGGTCTCGAAGTTTTGGTGGGGTGCGACGAATGGTAAAGATAAAATTCCGTGGATAGCTTGGTCGAAGTTGTGTAAACCAAAAAGTTTGGGCGGGTTGGGGTTTCGTGATTTCCACCAATTCAACATGGCTCTTTTGGGTAAGCAAGCATGGAGGTGTGTGACCAATATTGATTGCCTAATGGTCCGGGTGCTAAGGGCTAAGTATTTTCCAACGGGCGAATTTATGAATGCAACATTCGGGTGCAATCCGAGCTATACTTGGAGAGGCATAGTGGAAGCTAGGAAAGTGTTGTTGGTAGGGCTAAGAAAGCGTATTGGAGACGGACTAACGACAAAGGTTTGGTCAGACCCGTGGGTGTCACATACCCAAACAGGAAGGATCTTATCGCCACGACGGGAAGCGGATGTTAATATGGTCGTTGCGGATATGTGGAATTCGGAGGGCAGTGCTTGGGATAGAGACAAAGTGGCAGAGTTATTACTTCCTTTCGAAGTGGAGCGGGTTTGTAATATGCGAATAAGCCAATCGAAGCCAGAGGATACTTGGGTCTGGGAGTTAGAGCGGAGTGGAGTGTACTCGGTTAAATCGGCATACAAAGCGCTGGCCTCGGGAGATGAGATGTACGGGAGCCCGTCAGATGTCACGAAGGAAAAAAATTTATGGAACCGTATATGGAGAACAAATGTGCTTCCTCGAATCAAAGTGTTTATGTGGGCTTTCTACAATAATGTTATTGCTACTAAAGGAAACCTGGCTGCTCGTGTAAGATCGATTGACGCGGCTTGTCCTATGTGTCATTACGAGGAGGAGACTTGTCTCCACCTTGTCCGGGGCTGTGGGGTGGTGGGTGGGTTATGGGCTAGGTTGGGCTTGAAGGTGCGTCATGTGGGGGGTTTAGAGGGGGTGAGGGAGTGGGTGGAGGAGGTGTGGAGGGAGATGGAGGAGAGCGAGATAGAGCTGTTATGACGAGTTGTTGGGCTGTTTGGGAGGCGCGAAACAAATGGGTTTTCGAAGGGGTGAAGATAAATGTGGAGGGTGTGAGACATAGAAGTATGGAGTTGCTGAAAGAGGCGAGGGAGGCTGATGGGTACGGTGCAGATGAGAGTCGAGCAGAAAACAGAGGCAGTAAGCAGGGCAGAGCAGAGGAAGCGGGAGTAAGAGGAGGCTGGGTGAAACCACCGGGTACGATTAAAATCAATGTGGACGCAGGAGTTAAAGAGGGTTGGGGTACAGGGTGGGGGGCGGTGAGCAGAGATGGGACTGGGAAGGTGTTGTGGGCGGTAAGCATGCATCAACAGGCGACGCGGGCTGTTTGTAGGGCGGAGGCTGAAGCGATTTTGATGGGTGTGCAGGAGGCGAGACGGAGAGGGCATAGAAAGCTTATCGTGGAGAGTGACTGCAGGATGGTGATCGAAGCTCTTGAATCAAAGGCGGGAGGCAGAAGCGAGTTTCATTTATTACTAGAAGATATTCGTTTAATTTGCTCTTATTTTCATGAGTTATATATCATGGTCGTTTAGTAGTCGGGATAAGAATAAGGTGGCACATGAACTAGCTCACTCGAGTTCGTCTGTGATACCTATGCAGATGTGGGATGAGTGTGATATTCCAAGATACATTGTAGTTTTGGCTTTGTCTGATTTGAATGATATGGTTTAATCCCGCCCGGTGGGACTTAAAAAAAAAAAAAAATCTACCTCGGTTGCCCACCAATTTCATGTAAACTTTTGCTTTGATCTATATATATAAAGACTATTATTTTATAAAATAAAAATAAAAAATAAAAAATAAAAAATAATAATAATAATGCTAATAATAATAATAATAATAATAATAATAATATGTCATCATTTTTTTAACACAATGTAATCATCTCATGACAAACTAATATAACTAATATTTTTACATTTTACCCTGAAAAAAATAGTAACATTTTATTTAAAAATAGTCAAAATTTATCGTAAAATGGCTATATATTTATCATTTAACAGTCTGAAAATAAAAATTTGTGATAAATTGATAATAATAAATCTCAGTCCAAAAAAAATTATAATAAACGTGTATTCAACAATAAACAAATGTGCGCCCAACTTTTTAATTTTGAACTTTCATTGTCCACACTTAATGTCCCCTTCATCTTCCTCAAGAGCTACATTCATTTATTTATTTTTATTGGTGAAGGATGGTTAAGATATGTGCTAGATCAACAATTCAACATTATGAATATTGGGATTTGAATTTGTAATCTATTGTTATAATTCTTATCTTTAACGGATAGTTATAACCTGATTAGAAAAGGTAGTTCAACCACCATATACGATGAATTCAATGGACTTAAAACAAAATCTGGAATTATCAATTGAAAGTATACACCTAAACAGGTGAAAATAATCCGGGTTAGTAAATTCTATGATCATGGCATAGTCTAACTTCTTTTAACATAGTGATCGATATCATCTAATTCATCTAGACTTTTATCCCATGCATCATCTACTTCGATTTTTTCGGTCAATATATCTCACTAGTTCAAAGTTTTTCCGACAAAAATTTAAAAGTTCATATTATCTTCACAAAATCGTATGCTCATACTCTTAGCTCAAAATTTCTTAATTTAGTTACTGGGAAAGTTGTCAATCATAAAGTCTTTGCTGGTTTGAGTATGCACTTTTTTACGTTCAATTTAGACATTTTAAATAAAAGAATTGTACTAGGGACTGGAATTTGTAATTTTACTTTATATGACTAGTAACTTGCCCGGTAAGAAAATACTTCATCCATTCCAATCAATTTTATACATTAACTCTGTATACGTTTGTCAATACTCGTTTTCTTTTGTTAATATCTTTAGTTACATATCGATAAAAATTATAAAATTTTGATATTCACAAGGTACCGATAAGACAATTTAAACAAGATCTTACATGACTATCTTTTATGTTATATATTAAAAGTTGTGTCGAAGATTCACTCGACCTATGAATAGTGTCCAAAAAGTTAAATGTATAGAATTGATTGGAATGAAGGAGGTATAATTCTAGCTATCTATGGACGACATGACCTATTAGACTCGTCCCATCTAGCCTCTAACCAAAGTGGCGTGAACAATGTATTTTTTCGAGACCTACAAAGATCCAACCCACTAAACTCTCATAAATCCCTTAACCCAAATATCCATGACTAAAATACTTCATAAAAATATTTACATCTAATCTAAACTTGCATTTGATCACGTCTATAATAAATCCAACCCACTAATCTCTCCTAAACTCTCTAACTCACATATTCGTAAATGAAACAACTAATAAAAATACATGCATCTAATCAAACCTGCATTTAATCACCTCTATACTGAATCCACCCCGCTAACCCTCTCAACTCCTCTAACCCACATATCCATGAATATAATAATTCACATAAAAATTCTTACATCTAATCCAATCCCGCATTTAATCACCTCTATACTAAATCCAGGCATCCGGTCCACTAACCCCTCCCAAACCCTCTAAAGCTCTAACCCACATATCCATGTACATAGACCTGGCAAAAGTATACCGAACCCGAAAAACCGATCGAAAATAACTGAATCGACACCTGACCGTACATCCGAAAGGTATAACTGAACTTCACCCCGAAACTTGAATCGACCTGAACTGATTCGAAATTGAACTGAATTTGTAATATCCGAAATAGACCCGAAATCGAATAGACCTGAACTGTTTCAACCTGAACTGGTTTGACCCGAATCGAAACACACCCGAACCGTTTTCAACCTGCTTAATGATGACCGAAATTCAACCGAAACCCGAAATTACCCGAATGTAGTAATTGTCGTTTGTCAAACAAAAGAAAAAAAATTAATTATTTATATACATATTTTTATATTGGCGGGTAAAATGATGGTTGGCGGTAAAATAATTCGAGAATCTACAATTTTTGGAGGCAAAATATAATTAGTTCTCCAATTTTTGGAGGCAAAATCAATTTTTTTACCATATTTGACTGCAATTTCAACCGAAATGATATAAAAGAATCTGACAAAAGAGATTTAGATGAACAAAATAACTAATCAAAGATTTAAAGCGCAAAATCTGGAAATTTCATTAATTAATTAGGGATAATTAGAGATCTTCTTACCGAAATGAGATATCCTTTCCATCTTTACAAAATATATGGTGCTCTGTGCCTCTATGGACTGCGATTTGTCAGCTGGGCTTTCGGAAGATGAAGAGACTATTGTCTAACTATATTGTCTATTTATATAATTATATCTTTATATATAATATGATAAATTAAAGCTTCTAATTCTAAATTTCTAATACATTTTGTGATATTTTTGTCGAACTACTCGTCTACAATTTATTACGTATTTGTATTTCATTTAAGTTCTTCAAAATTATAAGAATAAATGAATAATTGAACTATTGAAATTCGAGATGAGATTGTAAAATTACTTTATTATAAAAACAAAGTATAAAATAGGTCAAGATAGGCTTTACAAATACGAAATTCTAAAATAAAAGCTTAAGAAGTCGAAGTGTAGATTATTAGTTATAAAATATATAGTTTTAGCTACTGTTGTGTTAGTACAATTAATTGATAATTAAAGATCAACTCAAGAGTAGCTCAAGTTCAAAATTCACCGAACTCAAGTTGAGCTCATAGAATTCAAATAATTTACATATCGGGTGGTCTTGTTTAAGAATTGAGATCATCTTAACTTAAAACCTCTTATAAGTTATAACCTCCTCCAGATGGAAGAACCATCTTAATTTAAGAGTGAAGACGGTCTTATACTCCTATACAATAAATGGTGATGTAAGAATAGTACGACGAATTGACGAGGAATGAACATTTGATAATAATTATTTCCTGATATAAGCTTTACTTTTTGTTCAAGCTAATTTTGTATTGGATAGAAAGTTCCATCGCCATTGTAAAAAAATTCAATAAAAAAAACAAAGTCGAGTAATTTTGTGATAACATTTATTACATATATATACTTCTTAGTTTCATTTACTCCGTATTATTTATAGGACGAATACTCACGATAAAAGATAAGTCGATGTTGTAAGATATGAAATACTTATGATCAATTTATCATGTATATACTGTGGAGTATTTATATAAGAATGTCTACTATTTCTCAATTGCATGTTTGACCGTTCATATTTAAATTATTTGTATATATAATATATCAATACTTATAAAAAAAATAGATAAGAAAAAAAATGTGGAATCTAATTATATTACTATTAAAAGAATTTGAAATATTATCGGACAAAAATTTAAAAATTATTTCAAAAACAAAATCGAAATATTTGATATATAAATATAATCCAATATTAATCCCTTGACATCCGATCCGAATATGGCCCGAATCGAATCTCATCTGCTCCGATATTGACCCGATCCTTATCTCATCTGTTCCGAAATTAACCTGACTCGAACATGAACTGACCCGAAATATTTACAACCGATTAAAAGCGAAAACTGATTCCAACCTGAATTGAACCGAACTAAAATCGAAAATAAAGGTAAACCGAAATAACCCGATCCGAATGAAACTGATCCGAAACTGAATCGAATGACCCGTTTGCCAGGTCTACATGTACATACAATCCAAACCCGCATTTGATCACCTCTATATAAAATTCAACACGCTAACCCGTCCTAAACCCTCTAACCCAACTATCCATGAATAAAATAACTCATATAAAATCGTTAACATCTAATCCAAACCCGCGTTTAATGGCCGATACAAACTTGATTTGTCAATGATACTACTTGCTTAGCAACCAATGATTCTATCAAACCCAAATAATATCTTGCCAAACAAGAAAAATTGACCAAATTCCTTAATACCCATTAATTTTGGGCTAAAATCCAATCCAATTAACAACAATCAATTGGGTTAACTAACAATTTCTTCAATTGTTTTCATTACCAAAATCTTTGAAGAACACTTCTCCCCTTCCTTTCTGTTTTCCCTTTTTCATGTAGTGCGGTTTTCATGCTTGTCCGTATGTCATTAAGAACAATTTCAAGGCTAAAACGCTGTCGTTTTGAGGGTGAAAAACCCTTTTCTTCACTTTCCCACTTGCATTTAGGGTTCATCTTCCTTTGAATTCATTCCTTCAATGTCAAGGTCCAATTATTAATCCTTCCCACCATTGTTTTTTTGTCAATTTGTCTGTTATAATTGATTTTTATTATGTTTTTATGATGTGGGTATTTGTTGGATTTGATTTTGGTGTTTGGTTGATTTAATTGGGAATTTAATTTGATGGGTTTTTGTTGAAATGTTGATTTAGTATGTGGGTCAATGTGCAATTTGGGTATGGTGCTTTGTCCGTTCCATTGAATTGTATACGTTTTTCAAAATCCCCGCTCACGTCGTTTGAAAGGAGTATGCAATTTGATTGAGTATTGAGTTTGTGATTTATGTTTGTTTTGAGCTGATAGTTCATGTCATACTAGCAATTTGGTTATGGTACTCTACGTGTTCCATTGAATTGTATACGTTTCCAAAATCCCGCTCATATAGTTTAAAACGGGTATGCAATTTGATTGAGTTAGTGGCTTTGTGATGTATGTTTGTCTTGAGCTCATAGTTCATGTCATACTACTTACTAGCCATTTGCGAGCCGTTATCTGTTTCATTGAATTGTATACATTTTCCAAAATCCTGCTTACGTAGTTTAAAAGCGTGTGCAACTTGATTGAATAAGCGGGTTTGTGATGTATGTTTGTTTTGGGCTGATAGTTCATGTCCTACTAGCAAATTGGTTATGGTACTCTACGTGTTCCATTGAATTGTATACGTTTCCAAAATCCCGCTCATAGTTTAAAGCGGGTATGCAATTTGGTTGAGTTAATGGCTTTGTGATGTATGTTTGTCTTGAGCTCATAGTTCATGTCATACTACTTACTAGCCATATGCGAGCCTTTATCTGTTTCATTGAATTGTATACATTTTCCAAAATCCTGCTTACGTAGTTTAAAAGCGTGTGCAACTTGATTGAATAAGCGGGTTTGTGATGTATGTTTGTTTTGTTTTGAATTCATGTCATACTAGCCATATGAGAGCCTTTATCTGTTCCATTGAATTGTATACGTTTTTTCCAAAATCCTGCTTACGGAGTTTAAAAGCGTGGGCAACTCGATTGAAAAAGCGGGTTTGTGATGTATGTTTGTTTTGTTTTGATAATTCATGTCATACTAGCCATATGAGAGCCTTTATCTGTTCCATTGAATTGTATACATTTTCCAAAATCCTGCTTACGTAGTTTAAAAGCGTGTGCAACTTGATTGAATAAGCGGGTTTGTGATGTATGTTTGTTTTGTTTTGATAATTCATGTCATACTAGCCATATGAGAGCCTTTATCTGTTCCATTGAATTGTATAGGTTTTTTCCAAAATCCTGCTTACGTAGTTTAAAAGCGTATGCAACTTGATTGAATCTGCGGGTTTGTGATGTATGTTTGATTTTTTTCTGATAATTCATGTCATACGAGCCATATGACTTATGAGAGCCTTTATCTATTCCATTGAATTGTATACGTTTTTTTTCCAAAATCCTGCTTACGTAGTTTAAAAGCGTTTGCAACTTGATTGAATAAGTGGGGTTGTGATGTATGCTTGTTTTGTGCTGATAATTCATATACTATCCATTTGAGAGCCTTTAGGTTCATCTGTAGAGATAATGTTGGAATCTTGATCATAGCTTTGTTTCTTTTAGATGATAGATTGCGGTATGTAATTGTTGGGTTGGTTGTTAATGGAATGTCTGTTTGGAATTGCAGACTTTTCTTGCTTGGCAATCTTAGAAAAGCTGGTAATTTGATATTTAAAAACCGGGATACTAGCTATCTAGGATTGAGAACTTATGCAACAAATACGGTTTTGGGGCAATCAATAAGACAGTACAGATTACATTCACAATTCAGGCAATTTAATGGTGGATATGCATGGGATAATTTGTTTAGACATTCTGGAAATAGTTGCAAGAGTAGTTTTACGAGGAACTATTCCGTCTTGCATGCAAATAGTAGTATTACACATCATGCTCTAAATGCTTGGAAAAGGCTCTCAAAGACGCAGTCTTCCCAAGGTTCGGCTATTTCCTCCATTAGCAGGATTGCTAGAGCATTTAGCATTGCCTCAACCAAGTCTCACATTTTGTTACCTGGCATGTTTGCTTTACTCATTGGGGAGATATCCCAAACACGAACATCGTTTTCTGATTCAGACTACATTACCCCAAAAAACGCGGTTTATATGCATACACAAGATGGCCATGCCTACGTGAGAAGGTTGTTTTTCGACGTAGTGGAGGTTCTTATCTTGTTGGTGAGAGCAATTACACTGGCGGTTTTATTCTCACCCAGCATAGCTATGGCTCCATTTGCAGACAGCTTTGGGCCCGAGTTCAGAAATCTTTGGCTTCGAGTTGTACATCGTACTCTTGAACTGGCAGGCCCTGCGTTTATAAAGTGGGGTCAGTGGGCAGCAACACGACCTGATCTATTTCCTAAAGATATGTGCGATGAGCTTTCCAAGCTTCATTCTAAAGCCCCGGAGCACAGTTTTGAACATACTAAAAGAACTGTGGAACAAGCCTTTAGTCGTAAGCTCACCGATATTTTTGAGAGTTTTGAAGAAAAGCCGGTTGCATCAGGGAGTATCGCACAGGTTCACCGAGCTGTTGTGCGCCATCGTTATCCTCGTCAAACACTAAAACCTATCGAAGTTGCAGTGAAGGTTAGACATCCGGGTGTTGGTGAATCGATCAGGAGAGACTTTGCTATTATTAACGCAGTTGCAAAAGTATCAACATATATCCCTACATTGAAGTGGTTGAGACTAGATGAAAGTGTCCAACAGTTCGCAGTTTTTATGTTGTCGCAAGTTGACCTTGCCAGAGAAGCAGCTCATTTGAATCGGTTTATATATAATTTCCGGAGATGGAAGGATGTATCTTTTCCAAGACCTCTTTACCCGCTTGTACATCCTGCAGTTTTGGTGGAAACCTTTGAGCATGGAGAAAGTGTGGCTCACTATGTTGATGGGTTTGATGGGAATGAACGCTTTAAAACTGCACTTGCTCACATTGGTACTCATGCTCTTCTTAAGATGCTCCTGGTAAGTAATCTATGTTTCTTTGCTCTCATCAAAACTCGTCCTCTCTTCAATCGATTTGCCTTGTGATTCATTTTGTTGGCTGCTAGCCTGCTATTGGGAAATGGAAAGTTCTCATGTATGGCATAGCGTTAATTAGATGCAATGGTTGTGTTTGCATGTCATACTACACTCTAAACATCGAATTTTCTTGAGATCAATTGATTAGAGTTTTCTAAATAAACACAAATTTATTGGAGTATTGGCGCTTAGACAGTTATTACTTGGTGACTTCAGTTATTTATGGAAGTCTGAAATTCTACCTTTTTGATTATTAGGTGGATAACTTCATCCATGCAGACATGCACCCAGGCAATATTCTTGTTCGGACGAAAGGCAAACGGAAGCGCGAGTCAAAATCAAAGCCTCATGTCATTTTCATTGATGTAGGCATGACTGCTGAGCTTGCTAAGAATGATCGTGTAACTTTGTTAGAGTTTTTCAAGGCTGTTGCTCGTCGCGATGGCCGCACTGTAGCTGAGTGCACTCTTCGAATGTCAAAGAAACAAAATTGCCCTAATCCACAAGCTTTCATTGAGGTTTGAAGATTTTCTTTTCTAATCCGTTTCCCTGACTTTCTAAACCAGAAGTGTTTTTTTTCTCCATGGTCACTTTGGATGTCTTGTTTCCTTTAGGCCATAATCCTTTTTATCCCGGGACCTTGTCGGCAAAAAAAAACATGAATAATAACCTTTAAAATCGGCTATTGTTGGTCATTTTAAAACCCAAAATATTTTTTTTCTGAATCCTTGTCTATAACTATAAGCTCATTATATCCAATAATAAATATTGGATGCTTGGATTTTTCACAAAACAACATAGAATAAACTATAAAACTTATATTGTTTATTTCAAACACGACCTTTAAAATAATCATAAGGCCTCTAAATGTGTGTATATTTAACCGTATGCTAATTTTAAAACCTTGAGTTATTTTTATATGCTATTAAGGTACTATGGTGCGAATTTTGAGATTTTTTATCCCCGGACCTTGTCCGCCTAAAAATCGTGAATAATAACCTTCATAATCGGCTCATTTTAGAACCCGAAATATTTTTTTCTAAATTCTTGTCTATAGGCTCGTTATATCCCATAATAAATATTGGATGATTGAATTTTTCACAAAACAACATAGAATAAAGTATAAAACTTATTTCGTCTATTTCAAACGCGACCATTGAAATAATCTTAGGACCTCTAATTGTTTCTTTTTAACCATATGCCAATTTTAACATCTTGAATAATTTTTATATGGTATTAAATTATTATGGTGCGAATCTCGTGAGTTTTTATCCCGCTAACTTGACGCCTTAAAAAACATGGATAATAACCTTCAAAATCAGCTATTTTTGGTCATTTGAAAACCCAATTTTTTTTTTTTCTGAATCCTTGTCTATAAGCTCATTAGATCCTATAATAAATATTGGATCCTTTGGTTTTTCAGAAAACAACATAGAATAAACTATAAAACTTATTTTGTCTATTTCAAACATGACCTTAAAGTAATGTTAGCGCCTTTAAATGTGTCCATTTTAAACCGTATGTCAATTTTAAGACCTTGAGTCATTTTTATATGGTATTAAGGTACTATGGTGCGAATTTCGTGAATTTTTATCCCGGGACCTTATCGGCCTAAAACTATGGATAATAACCTTCAAAGTCGGCGACTTTTGGTCATTTCAGAACCGAAATAATTTTTCTGAATCCGTGTTTATAGACTTGTTAAATCCGATAATAAATATTGGATGCTTCGATTTTTCAAAAATCAAAATAAAATAAACTATAAAACTTATTTCGTCTATTTCAAACATGACTTTAAAGTAATTTAGGGCCTTCAAATGTGTATTTTTTCTTGACTTTCGTAACCAGAAGTGTTTTTTTCTCCATGGTCACTTTGGATGTCTTGTTTCCTTTGTCATCGAGTTTTATGGCTTTATCATAGTGTAGGTTTTGATTCTCTTGACGTGTGGCTATCACAAATCTACTTAATCGCAGTATTTAATAGATTATGAACTTCTCTTTCTGTGTTATGAAATTTTTGAAGTGCTATCCCCTAATCCCCTATGTTCGATAAGTCCAGAACATCAAGGTAAATGGCAGCTATATTTTTCCTTTCTTTTGGCAAAATGTTTGTGTTTATCATCACCTTGATTGCGTTGTTGAAAGTTGACCTTTTTTTGGGGTTCCTTGTGTGCCAAATGGAATGTAGATTCTACTAGACTTCTTATTGTTTATTGTGGTATATATCTTTATCGAGGCGAAATTGGTGTGGTGATCAGAGTCGCCATTTCCACTTTGTCATAGTCATATTTGTGCTATATAATCTGGTTTTTCTGCGGCTAACAAAACACCATTTAATCTGCTTAATCTTCTCACATATAAAGGAGGTGTTATCATGGAAAATTGACAAGTTTCTTGGCTACTAGGCTACTACAAAAGAGGTTCTAAAAGATAATTATGGGATCAAGTGATAGTTTACTGATTTTTGCACCTGGACTCGGTTGTGGGTTTGGATCCAAGTGACTGGCTTTATTTGTTAAGACTGAAAACAGGGTTTGGGAGTACATTTTTACCTCTTTTAAGTTCACATATGATTTACTTTTCCGATCATTCACAGTTCAACAAATAGGCTGATGGATATATGGTGCGAAGTACTCTGTAGCATTTTCATTCCAAGTTTATAGTTCTCATTTGGTTTTGGTGGTCAATCGATGTTAATTTAAACCTTGATTTCTTCAAATATAAGTAGAGATGAAATGTTTTTAAAAAAATTCTTGTTTGATTTATCAAACAAAGTAATCTTTATAAAGTTGTAATTGTTGCATATAGTGAATAAATATTGGTAAATTGACATAGTTGGGGACGTGGACCCACCAAATTTAGTGAAGGGCAATATAAATGGGATGGAGGGGGTATAATGTTTCGGTCCATTCTCTCTTCCTCTACCTCTATCATCGTAATCTTCAATTTTCATGCTCTCCCTTTCCAGTTCGCATACAATTGCTCGATTGTCAAGTGAAGGGTCAAGTTGAAATCCATACCCTTATTTTAGGTCTTGTTAGTTTCTGATTTGTGAGTGATTTTTTATTTATTATTTCAGATTTGTTTTCAGCATTTTCTTCGCATTTGTTTTCTGCATTTTCTCCTCTAGCCTGCTTACGCTGGATTAAACTTACACACTTTTAACTCATTTGCAGGAGGTTAAAGAGTCGTTTGATTTCTGGGCTACTCCAGAAGGTGATGTGGTACATCCTGCAGATGCTATGCAACATTTACTTGAGCAAGTTAGGCATCACAAGGTGAACGTTGATGGTAACGTATGCACTGTGATAGTGACTACCTTGGTCCTTGAGGTAACTCCATTGTTATCCTTCTCATTCCTGGACATTATTTCCGCTCTCCCCTTACAATACTTTTTTCATAGAACAAAAAAATAAGTACTTATCTCTGTTCGACTGTTCATAAATAAACTTCTCGATCTCAAGGAGCACAGGAATATGTGATGAAAATAGCATGAAGTCACGAAGCATAATACTCTCTCTGATTCTTTGGAATTTCCCCAACCAATAACATTATTTCAGTGCCTCATTGCTCCTGCAAATTGCGAGATAAGTGTGTGTGTGTGTGTGTGAGGGGGGGGGGGGGGGGGGTCAGATTTACGTAGCCTTAGCCTTGTGTTCGGACTGTTCGCAACACAAAGAGGCTGTTTTCAAAATGACCCAAGGTGAAAATTTTGTCGAGAACTGCATCGAAGGATTGCAACTTCACAAGAGAAAGAAGCGCAAATACTTTAGTGAGCCAATTCCAAATAACCTGAGGGAGTAATACTGTAAGAATTAACACACATACACACACAGACACATCCACATCCACGCACACACAAAAAAGATCTTGTGTTGTATTCATGTACACCCAAAAACGTGTGGAGTCACACACCATCGCTGTTTTGACCCCTTATACACCTGAGTCTGTATTGTTAGCATATATAAATTTCTCATTTCACCATAGACCAAACGCTATTACGTTTACTCTACTTGGGCGATGGGTGGATTTTTAGACTGAAAGCTCAAAACTTCAATAAATCATGCCATTAAAGGTTCAGTTGGCACTGAGCCTTTGATGGTTGTTGCATCATTAGTTACCGGATTGTAACCTGATTCTGTCGCGTATTCATGTGACATATCCTACCCCACTAGACATCAACCTGATTACTTCAGTTGACCTATTCATGTGAACACTGTCGAGACTGAGATTGTCGACCTAGTTATATAAACATGCTAGGTTCAGGCTCGGTTTTTTGACAAGAAACCATTTGTTTCCAAACCGTTCAGTTATGTGAAAGTAATAAATTTGATAAATCAATCAATGTATGACTTGAAGTTGGGTTAAAAAGCTTATTGTGTTTGGGTTACTAGCTTGTGAAATAGCTTAGATTACTCGTGATTTACCAAGTGATTTATTAAGGTGGTTTGTTAGAATAACATTGTCATTCTTCATCCCGACTATGAGTTAACTAGCTTGTTATTTCGGCGGCTACTGAATTACTGGTGGTGGCCATATGAGAGTTAAGGCTAGTCAAAAGTTTTTTAATGTATTTTGCTTTGACAGATCAAAACTCGACGTTAGAAGTTCTGAAAGCGGTGATTTTTTTTTCTTTCAAATTCACCATCTTTATGATATCTTTGGTTTGGAAAAATTTACCGTTTTCTGAATTCGTAGCCTTGAGTTCTGACTAATCAATGTTTTTTTACAAAAAAAAGAGGGGCACAACTGAGAAAATTCCTAATAATAATTATATGGATAATTTGTGAGAAACTACCTTATATTTATGCCCATTTGTGAACAACTACCTTACTTTTTTTTTTGGTTAAAAACTACCTTTTATTTTAATTTTTTGTTAAAAACTACCTAAAAAAAAGTTTTCAGGCCAATTTCTATTTATTATTGGTTTCACACGTGTGATTTCTCTAAATTTTCATTCTTATTTTGTCGTTAAACTTGATATTCAAGCTTATCCTTCTCATCTAAAGTTCTAAACGAAAGGGAATTCATGCCATTAGCTTCAATTTCTTTCTTTAAGCATGTGGAATAATTGCTCCGGATGATGAACATGGGCTAAATGATATGAACTCTATGCTATTAGTGAATAGGTGTTAGTCATGCATTTATTTGATAAAATGCACTAGTATTGGTTGGTTTATGCATTTCTGATACATATTGTTCTACTCATTGTCGTATGATGCCGCAATACTTCATATTTCATATGCAGCAGCCATAGTAACTCCCTCTCTTGTCAAAAACTACCTAGGGGGCAGAAGTAGGATGTCCAAGTGCTACTTGCTAGTAAAAGGATTTAGCAGAAAGAAATTGAAGCTAATCGCAAGAATTCCCTTTCGTTTAGAACCTTAGATAAAAAGGATAAGCTTGGATATCAAGTTTAACGACAAAATAAGAATGAAAATTTTGAGAACTCACACGTGTGAAACCAATAATAAATAGAAATTGGTCTCAAAACTTTTTTTAGGTAGTTGTTAACAAAAATTTAAAATGAAAGGTAGTTTTTAACCAAAAAAAAAAATAAGGTAGTTGTTCACAAATGGGCATAAATGTAAGGTAGTTTCTCACAAATTATCCTAATTATATTTATGTGCATTACAAGAAAAAGGAAATGAAGTTTAAAGTTTCGGAATAGTCCTTAGTTTGGCCGATCTGCCTTTCTTTAACTAACGTTATTGGCAACTTAGGATTATTTTTAAAGATTCAACACGAGATTAAAAATAACGAACTGGCCAAACTTCATATTACCGGGGTTGATTTTTCCTAATTTTTTCGACATACCCTCGCATGTGTACATGTTTTCAAAGTGTCTTTGGTATTTTCATTATTATTTATGAATGCTCGAAGTAAGGCTATTGTCATTTCCGTTTGAGCTTTATAACCTAAATCCTTCTCACTTTTGTGCCCGTGTCTTTACTACAGGGATGGCAACGGAAGCTGGATCCAGATTATGACGTGATGCGAACGCTACAAACGTTGTTATTTAAAGCAGATTGGGCTCAATCTCTTTCATATACAATCGAAGGGCTAATGGCTCCATAAAAATTTGCTTTATTTTTTGCTGTTATTATTATAGCAAACAATTTTGGCAGCTTCGAGGGCAAAACATAGTTTATTTACTCTACAAAATAAGCTTTTAGGTTAGATTACTTGCTTCCTCTCCTGGTCTCAAATTTTTTTGTTGCCTCGTCGACTTTGGTTTTTCATTGTTCCACAAGCATAGAGTCGTACTTGTAATGGGTTACTCGGAACCTCTTAATTACGCTTTCTTTGTTGTGTATATAGGTATAGGTTTCTGTATTCCTTGATAATTTTGAGAATTTTAATTTGATCTAAAAACCTTTGTTCGTTGAGATATTGGCGGGAAAATTTTCAAGGGTTCAACTTCACTTTTTGGAAAATTCAAGTGGTTCGATTTCACAATTCGCTAGAGCATAGAACAATGGGAGCGTAATAATACCTCTCACCTCGCTGATTGATCAAACACAAATTCTTGTTTCAGACCGTCACTTTTGGTCTGAAATAATAACACGGGATTTTACAACTATTTTATAGCCAAATGTAACCACGTAGTATGGTCAATGTTACGGCTTATGATAATTTGACTGTAAAATGGTTACAAAATTCCGTCTTAATATTTCAGACCAAAATGGTGGTCTGAAGCAAGACCCACTGTTGATCAACTGCAATGTGGAGATACGGATGACATCTAACATGCCCTTAGCAGAAAATGAACAATGGGTACCCGATCTGAAGACGGGCACTACCTGTCACAAGCTAAAGACTATACGGAAGTTCATAAATGAATGAATCTCATATAAAACCGTCTTTCGAGTTGAAAACAACACTTGTTAAAAGCTAGCTAATACATGCACCATTTCCTTAATGGTTAATACATGATTACATAAATGCTAAACGAAAAATACACTACAACAGCCGTTCAAGCACTCGATAAGGCTACTCGAAACCAGTATGATACAATCTACCTTCAGCAGATTATCGATCAGTAACAATGAAGATCTAGGGTTTATTTACATTCCCGGAAAAATGATACAAACTTGCCTTAATCAGTCCGAATATTGTTAATTCTAACTTACAGTCTAATTACAATTCACTAGAAGCTAGCTATTTGGAATCGAAATTTGGACACCATTTTCGAGAAGTCCCGCTTCTTCAATTTTCAGTCGATAGATTTCTTTTATCGCTTCATCTATGCTGCATATTATCATCTTCTCGACCTGTTCCGTTTTTCAAATTGATTAACAATTCCCTAATTTATGTACCGGGAAAAAATGTTCGCTAATTAGACAAGAGGAGGAAGGAGAACATTACCTCTAGTTTCAATTCTTTTGCCTTGTGATTATTAGGAAGGGCACGGATTTCATTGATCACCTTGATGGACTCCGATGCATTTTCAGGTGAGATGAATCCCAATGCAATGTTGACGCAAGACTTCAGGAAAGAAAATCACGTCAGACGACAGATTCAATACAAGAAAACGGGGGAAAGAGAGGAGCCACATTTAACGAACACTAATCTAATCACCAAATTTCTTGTAAAACCGTTTTAGAACAACTTGATTACATAACACATCCGATCTCACGGAAACAAAACCAGAAGGCGCAAGGCGAAGAAGTGAGACTCATGCCAACAAGGCGCCCGTGTTGTGTTGCAAAACAATATTATTAAAATTTTGTGCAGCAAGAACAGATTTTCGGATTTTAGGGAGGGCAAGCAAATAAAGAAATAAAGTTGATATAAGGAGGCGAAGGAAAGAGGCCCTGTTCTTTTCGCCTGAAACGAGCTGAACTGAATTAATTGGAGTAGAGCTTAATGGAACTAAATTGCGTGGAATTAAGGTGAAATGAATTTAGTTGAATTAAAAGTTAATTTTGTGAAGAGATTAATTGAACATAATTGATTCAACGTAAATAAAAGCTAACAAAATACAACCAAGCAAAATTGAAAGGAGCTGAAATTAAGCCAGAAAGAACAGGGCCTTAGACTAAAATAAAGAAAAAATATGGAAAGAGCATCGTTCTGCCCATTGTCAGTTGCGCCTTATGCAGGAGATATGCAAAAGGGGAGCCAGTGACTTATGGCTAGTGCTATGGTGAGCCTCGGGCTTCTGAAGGCGGGATATAAAAAACGCTATTTACTAACAAGGATAATTGTCAATGGTAACTGACAATAGGAAAGAAATCACTAGTCAGAAAGGTCAGATGGTATTAAAATGGTTACTAATGATAGAAGGGGGTGCGCCAATTCCGAGTGGAATTGATTTTCACCAAGTGGAACGACTAAAGAATCGACTTTTGGATAATTCAACAATTATATCTGAAAATGGCTCAAAAATCACTCTGCAAGAAGCGAAAAATACCTTAACATTTCTCATCTGGTACGGACATCCTGCTGGAATAAACACCGCTTCTCCAAGGCACTGACTAAACGTCCAGGGTTCAATATCTGAGACAGATATTCACGCAATGAGTTAAACAATCAAACAAGATTATGTTTTTTTTACTTCTTTCAAGGAAGAGAGCAGTGAAGATGATAATCACCATATTCCTCCTTTAGCTGCAATTTATGAATAGAATCGAGGTAGAAACTTCCATCAAAGATCGGATGAACAACCTAAGCAATTGCCAAATTAAACCACAACGAAATATCAAACAAAAAGAAAAGAAGGGGTATCTTCAAAGATTTAGACCATTTTGCAACAGAATTGCTCACATTCTGAGGGAAGTCATAGTTAACGCTCAATTCGTCTACGTGTTTGTTGATATACTCCAGGAGCTTTGGAATGTCTTGTCTTCGAAACACGTCCCAATAGGCCCCACAGGACTCTGAAGAAGAGCTTTTATTGCTAAGTGTAGAACTCTCCAGGCGCTCAAGACGAGCCATCTCATCTGTAGACTTGTCGAGACCACCATTAGTAGTGCCAGAACAAATAACTGAAGCATCACAATCGGTATCAGAACTTTGAAGTTTTGGATTTGATTTATCATTCTGGGGATCAACAGCAGGTGTGCCATTTGTGACATGCGAGCAGCATGAAGCACCAACAACTCCATTCTGCACGGCACTCTGTTCGGAGCATTGATCCTGACCTGCTACTTCACTAGAACTTTGAAGTTTCGCGGTTGTTTCATCATCCTGGGGATCAATAGCAGGGATACCATTTGTGACAGGCGATTGGCAAGAGCCAACAACGACCCCATTTTGCAAGGCACTCCGTTCAGGGCATTGAACCTGACGTCCTACTTCACCAGACATTTCATTATTTATAATCGTCTCATTATTTTCCAGATTATGAGAGTATTGATCTTGTTTGTTACTCTGTGTTATCAGCACTGAGATCTTATTAAGATGCTCCGTGGAACAAGTTGCATCAGCTGCATGAGCTAAGATGTTAACCTGCATGAAAAAATACCAATGTACAATCTCAGATAATATTGTCCATGTACCGTAGTACAAATAATTTAAAGGCTAACAACAGACTAATAGCCTAGTTCACGCAACAATATTATCCCAATGCTTCATGGGCTTCTGCAAATAGTGGGTACAGGGGTCAGTGGTTTGCATCCTTACTCCTGTGTTAACCACAAGGGAAGACTGCTTCTGAATGACCTATGATAAAAAATGCTCCGGAAATCTCATAGAAACCTGTGTCTAAACATTATTATCCCGTGTCAAAATTTCTGTCCAACATTGTTCTACAAGATAACTGAAGTTCGGGGACACACAGACGTCTAATGAAAAACTTTGTATAAATAGAGGATAGACAGAAACACCCACCACATCGTAAGAGTTGTAATGCAGCTTAGTCACCAATTCACCCCGAGCAACTACCTCCCGGCTGCCAAATGAGACACATACATGGGGCCCAAGCTTAGATTCTGGAAAGTCCTCTGGCAACTTTCCGGCAATATTTAGGAGACCTGACCTAGGGTTTGTGTAGGCTTGGAGGGGCAACGCATTAATAATCTCACTGTAATGGTCTCCCAAATGTCTCCGCGAAACAGTTGAGGAAAGCTTAGCTTTAACTCTCAAAGTTTTATTCTGTCTAGGTGTACATCCTTCAGCAAGGGATTGAGCAAAATACTCCCTCGAGCCGATTTCAACTTCATACCAGTCTGTGCAATTTACAACCTCACTACCGTGTTTCTTATCTACACTATTACTAGGTTTGTTCTCAAGACAGCTACAGAACATTGCTAGCGGGTCCAAGCTCAAGGGTGATGCATGCTGAAGCACATTCCGGACTTTTATAGGATGCCCTTTACGCCAATGTATCTGAAAGTGATCAAGCACATCATACTGATCATCAGAAGAACTTGGGCAATAGACAAAGTTGTCATGTGCCTTTGTTCGTTTTGAAGCCTCTAGAATTTCTTTTTTGTTATCAGCTGCCTGAGTGACTTTGGCACATAATGAACACTGTACAGTATCGTCAGCAGAATGTGGGGACTCGAGTCCAGGAAATGTTTCTTTGGCACTAATTTCCAATTCTTTTGTCCAATTCAGTGGGAAAATACATCTCAGGTCAAGAAGGCTATTATCACAACCACCAAGCTCCATAGGTGGACATGATATATGAAGACGGGATGCTAAGTCTAAAATTGAAGGAACCACAGGGTCTGCAGCAGGTTGATCAGCACTGCCATTACTGTGTACAGAGTTGCTCTTATCTATCTTCTCTGAACAGTTTCTCAGACTAGGAGGATGTGTTTTCATAACATTGCGAAGTTGGGAATCAGAATTATCAGCACCCCTAAGACATCCTCCTTGACTGTATTCTCGACAACAACTAATGCAAAGATTGTATGAACAATTGGGGCAACTTCTGTGGAAATCCAGTATTGGAGTCTTGCAGTTGTTACTGATCCAGAACAAAAAGGTGAAGGAAAAATAAGGAACACAGTTTAAAAATGGCCAAAATAGTTCAGAATTCCAAACTAAACTTCAAACAGCGCGAACATACCAACAACACTGATCCCTGCAGCCAACATCTGCTTGTCGAATCTCAACTTCAGAAAGGTCCTGCCCTGTCATCATGACATTATTTCTAAGCTTCAGAAAAGGATGGAAGTTGACAATGAAACAAAAATTTGTAATGCATACATCACAGAAAAAATTATCGTAGAGGTCTCAGCTAGTAGAGTCATTGAAGTCTAAGGAGTGGTACTCAAAACTCAGGATCATACACCAAAGAAATGCAAACATATACATTTATGTTCTATAAACCATAATGACCTTTAAATCTTGCTTCTGTCTCAGTCTCGACATTTTGCTCCTGGTTTATCTGTTCAAGAATGGGAATAAGCAATGTGATCAAGTACTGCAACTGGTGGAATTTGCTTCCCCTGGGAGTCCTCTTCTCGGTATCCTAAACAATTTGTATATGCACACCATCAGAATGCAGATGACCAGCTCATTAAGGATTAAGTACGTGCAAGAGCGCACGCAGACAAAAGAAAGCTGCAAAAGGTTCATTAACAACCTGGGTACTTGCATCCTTTGATCGAGTTGCACAACATGCCTTACAGTCACAACTTCCGCAACAAACAGGGCATTTAACTTTAACTTCTTCTGGATCAGTACCCCTGAAGAGTGGCCGTCAAATGCAGATACATTAACAACGGTTACATTACTGATACACCAGTTAGACTTAGCACACAGCGTGATTGTCCAAATACAGTCAAGTGTCAATGTGAAATCCAGTAAAAGAACAAACAACAGCGAGATTGCAAAACCAAATATCATAGGATGGCAAACATCCAAGGAAATGTTCAAGTTCATACAACATTCAACTAACTTAAAAATACAGCACATATGCTATACATATGCTATCTCCTGGCCTCAAAAAATAAAAGTGACATCTTTGACCTTTCCAGCCTTAAGTAAGATAAGAGGTTGGAGAACGCAACGGACTGCTTAACCATTCAGACAATCAGAAAGCAGTCTGAACTTCTAGTTGTGTAATATTTACTGGTCTATTATTCTATCATGATATACGTCTTCAAATGACAGCATGCTTCATAATATGCAATCAATTCATAAACACGTAAAGATTCCTAATCCGTAGTTAGCATCAGGGAACTCAAAGGACAACACATCAACAAACAAAAACCAAAATTAAAATAACACTCAGTTCTGCATTATCTATCCTAGCATTCAGAATTCAGAACGACGTGAAATGAATACTCATGTTCAACCAATAATGTAAACTAAATGGGTATTTGTTAGACTATGCCAACCATATTTGATTAATATGTACCTCTCTTTGATGCATCCGGCACAAAAGAAAAGCTTCCTGCAGCTCAAACATTTGGTTAAACTCGAACTTTCCCTGTTTTGACACCAATGACATTTCTTCTTCCCACCATTCTTTACTTTCCCTAAATTTCCAGCAAATGGAACAACCTGGAATTAAACACGAAAAAAAGACCATAACTAATCTCAGTACAAGTAAACTACAATCATTTGTAACATAAGTGCATCTTTTGTATGGAACGGACTCAAATGTTAGACCAACTAAGGCGGCCTTATAAACTTAAGCAGTTCACAGGTTGCCACACCAATCAGTATACCTTCAGTGGCCCAACAGGAGAGGGCTCAATGTTCTTCGACCGAAACCGTCTCTTAGCTAAAGAATTGGAAGATTTCACTCCAACCTTAATCCCCAAAGACCCGGCATTCTCCAAAATTTGCGCAGGAGGTGCAGGCGGGATTTCCATCAACCCGTATGGCAAATCCCTAGTAATCTCCCCAGAATGACTATTACTGACAGATTTGACACCACCCTTTTTATTCTGCTCAATGATCTCCCTCCTCAAAAACACACGAATCAACTCCGCTTTCATCCTCTTCATCCCTTTATCAGAATTGTTCTCCAATGTCTCCAACGCCCTCTTCTTCTTCAACCGCTTCTCAATCCTCTCCCCGTCATCCCCTTTTTGTAACTTCAACGACTCAGGCACAGTTATCCTCTTCTGCCTCAACTTCCCTTGCTCATAATGTATCTCACACATTGTCTTCCCATTCCAAACCCTT
Source organism: Silene conica (assembly GCA_029255685.2). Classification (NCBI taxonomy): domain Eukaryota; kingdom Viridiplantae; phylum Streptophyta; class Magnoliopsida; order Caryophyllales; family Caryophyllaceae; genus Silene; species Silene conica. The sequence goes on from CM055314.2 coordinate 86,524,932, forward strand.
CTCTTACACCTCCAATCTCGTCCATCCGTCCTCTTACACCTCCAATCCTCCTCATCCACCTCCTTCTCTCCCTCTCCTCCTTCCCTCCCCTCAGCCTCAGCCACCGCCACATTCGCCACCATATCTAACTTACTCAACATGCCCTCCTCCTTTTCACTCTCCACCTCCTCCTTCACTGCCATCAATTCATACCCACTCACACCCTCCTTCTCTTTTACCTCCCCATTCTCCTCCTTCTCCTTCTCCTTTCCCGTCTCCACCTTCTTCGCCTTCTTCTTCTTCTTCACCACCGCCTTTTCCTTTTCACCTACATTCGATCCCTTGATATCAATAAGCCTAATCCCCTTAAAATGTGCCTCACATAGCATTTCTCCATCCACAACCCTCCTTTTACACCTCCTTTCCTTTCCATCGTTCCTCGTACACCTCAACTCATCCGGCAACCCTTCCTCCACCATAAACCTCTTCTCCCCCACCACTCCCACCTCCTTCACTTTCTCTTTCTCTTTCCCTTTCGATTTCCCCTCGACTTTCCCGTCCGTCTTAACCCTAGCCCTAGTCAAATGATCTTCACACATCGCATACCCCTCTTTCGCCACCTTCCCACACCTCCACCCCTTCCCACTGTCCCTACTACACCTCACCACCTCCCCCTCCCCGGTCACCTCTCCCTCCTCCGCATATCCCGGCCTTTTCGTCCGTGGGCCCCGCATCGCCGCCACATCAACACTGACAATACCCACATTTTCCCTCTCCCCTTCCTCCACGTCAGCACCAATACCCACATTCGGCCTCTTCGTCCTCGGTCCTCGCATTGCCACCGTCACATCACCAGCAGCATTATCTCTCTCCTCGACGTCAGCACTACCACCAATATCCACATTAGGTCGCTTCATCCGTGGGCCCTTCTTCACCACCGCCACGTCACCACTACTCAACATCCCATCTTCTCTCTCCTCCAGCTCATCACCACCACCACCACCACTACCACTACCAACTTCAGGTCTCTTCACCCGTGGACCTCGCATTCCATCATCACCCGCCACGTCAGCACCCACATTAGGCTTCTTCACTCGTGGGCCCCGCATTAACGACGACGACGGCGGCGGCGGTGCTGACGTGTCCTCCGCAACTACCGCCGCCACATCCGCAACACGTGCAACAGTCACAGCCTTAGGCACCGGAAGAGCAAGCATAGCCTCAACTTTCTCAGTCGGAGTATTAGACCCGTCATAGGGTTCAGGCTTAACCCGGATCCGGATCCGAATCGGTTTAGTAGGGGTAATAGCGTGATTTTCAATGCTTGTAGGGGTAGAAGTATTATCATCTTTGATTTTAGGGGTTTTTTTCTGGGCAGAAACCCGGTTCAGATGCGGGTGACAAAGGGTTTTTCCGGGTAAAGCGAACCGCTTACACCGCCAACCACGACCGTCGTTTCGCTTACAACGGAGATCATCCGGCGGTAGCGGCTCTTTCTCAACCTCCATCAAGGGTATTTCCGTAATTTCACTTAATCGAGAAAAAAGCGGTCAGATTCAGACGAAGACGAAGAATTGAAGATGTGGTTGGTTTGCAGTGAAGAAAGAGAGAAGAAAAAAATTAAGGGTTTGTGGAAAAACTGCAGGCGTATTTAGATATCTGTGTAAAGATCTGCAGAAAGAGGATTTCTTTCTTATGTGTTTTGGTAAGTCTCTGATTAGTCTGAGACGGTTTTAAGTTGAGACGGTTTTTCAAAAAGACGATAAAAGGAAAGTCAGGAGTCTACTCTCAAGACTTGCACATTGTATAGAATTAGAATCATATTGTAGATAGGAATAATAATATAAACAGGAGTATGAGCAGCACCCAAATGTAAGTTGGATATTGATTGATTTTTATTTTTTTATGTTTTTTTCAGGAAAATCTGTATCGGTTTCGATTGAGAGATCGTGAAGCAATGCGGGTTTGTGTCGATTCTGCGTGACGATAAGTCGATAAGTCGATAACAGTATGCTAGTAGATGTTTTGGGGATGCTGATATAGCATGTGCTACATTTCCTGTTGCTGTTGATCAGCATTAATCAAGTACGATTATTCCGTGTGCGACATTAGTTTTTTCGAGAGGTTTTGGGATAAATGGATAATCAAGTACGATTATTCCGTGTGTGACATTAGTTTTTTCGAGAGGTATTGGGATGATGTCGATTATGGTGTTGTTAACCTTTTTCAATGATCGGTTTTCATGTCGATGGAAAATTGAATATAGGTTGGACGTATCGTTATTTAATGACTTTGTTGATTGTTGATTAACAGTACAGATTTGATATCAGGGAGTGAACTGCTCTGCTCCTTTCCGATTAAGCGCGAATTTCATGAGTTTATAGTATACGTCTCGTTGAGAGTGTGAAACCGTCTCACGCAAGATAATTACGGCGAAGTACATAGTAATTTGAAAAGGAGGAAGATGCATAAATACAACGACAGTTGCTGTCACAATTTCCCAATCAGAAAGAGATGCAGAATGCTCATTAGCATGCACTATTCAACAGTATAATACACTATCCAGACATGTGAGTATGTGACCTAATATAACATCATCATGTACTTTTAGGCTTTACATTTTGGGCTACCTTTTGGACTTGATCAAAACTCAATTAACCCATGAACATTAGGGTAACCCAAGCTTGCAAGAAGGTCTGGTAAATGGGTCATTCGGGACGGATACGGTTATAGGTCATTTTAGATTGGGTCAACTATTTATCCGGTCGTTTGGGTAATTGGGTTATGATTTTGCCATAATTAAGTCATTATGTGTCAATTTGAGTCAATAAACTCGGGTCACTTTGGATCTATCAGGTCACACATTCGGGTCATTTTAAGGTTTTGGATTGGGTCATTCAGTCTGGGCGGGTTTTGTCCGGTCTATTTGCAACTTTGTAAGTTGCAAAATGCAAACTAATAGTCTTGTTTAAGACACTAATATGTATTCTAATGGTTAAACGATCTAGACATGCCTCTTGATGATAATAAAAAAAATGATATTATTATTATCATATGAAACTTACTTTGATTCGTTTTTTCAGTTAAAATGGGATTCTCATCTTAAAAATTTGTCACTTTGGTTCTTGTCGAGTCACTTTTGGGTCATATACTCAGGATTTCGGATCATTTTAGGTCTCAGATCGGATCATTTGGTTTGAGTGAGTGTTGTGAGGTGATCTACTTGTAACTTCGCAAGTTGCAAAATGCAAACAATCTAAGACAATGATATTTGTTTTAACGGTAAAACGGATATAAACACTACCACTTGATGATAATGGAAAAAAATATTTTCTATTATAATTATTATCATATGATGCCTGTTTTGATTCATTTCTTCATCGGGATTACCCTCTTAAACAATTTTAAAGATGTGACAAAGTAAGTTGCATATTTTTTTTGGTGATGAGTAAACCCGCAGCTGCTACCTCTGGTGCACACTAGGCAAACCCTCGTACATATGTGATAAGTTGCATATTTGGTCTTACACTTCCTATCAATTTATCCACAATGATTTAGAACGTATAAAGTCTTAAACTCCCTCCTTTAAACCATGGATTATGAATCATGTTCAACATCTATCATTTGATCACTCAAATCTCAGCAAAATAGGAGGCAAATCCTCGTAATTTAAGATCTTCGATCTCATTTTCGATGTTGTAGACACCAAAACTGGTATTATCGTCACACATTTACGGAAATAAAGGATGATCATGGTATATAAATCCTCTTGTGGTTATATATCTACAAAAACTCATCCTATCTTGCAAAATGCAGTTTTCTCTTCCCTTTTTATTATCAACAACAATAGTGCTAAAGGAAAAACTCGACGTCACGAAAAATACATATTTACCTATAAATTTAACTTGCATTCATCGCAATCCTTTCAATTGAAAAATCTTGATTTTGTTGGAAGTTTTATGAATGTTGAAAACGAGATTAGGGGCTAACATGTACAAATCCCTGGATGTCTCAACTAAACGCATCCTGCCTCCGACAAAATTAAAACACCTTATGGAGTCGAACAACTGTCTCATGGTTACGGACTTGAAGGCCATAACATATGCACGCCCATATTTGTCAACCACCCCGGCCCTATATTGGCCATAGTTGAAAATGTCGTCCAATTTTGAGCTGGTCATGTCACACATTATCGATTTTCACTATATGAATCGAGTACTTAAGAAATTCAATTCACCCGATGACATTAGCGCTACCATGATTAAATCAAGGTCATATGTATTCCCGGTTTAATTAGGGTTCACACGTAAAAGAAAATTTTGTAATAATGTCGTACGATATCAACACGACTTAATCAACAAAGATATTTAGTCCAACCTCCTATGACACATTTTCGTTCCATCTTCTTTTTCCTTCTAAACTTGTATTTGAACTAACAATGCTAATAAAATAAATTGTGTAAAATATGTCAACATAACATTGTTGCATCTCAAAGACTTTAAAAAACGCATAACTTTATGAATAGCGTCAACATGACGTAAAGGGGTATTGGCGAGTATAATAACCCTCCACAACTTTTTTCCTTAGGCTTTATACTCAACTATGGTCATCGGCTTTAGTTTCCATTGTTTCCAAAATACACCGAATGTTGAATACTACACTGTAATACTAATAATTATGTTTTTATTAGGGTTAAAGCATGTAATCAACGTCTAAATTTTGAGGACTATAAATTAGAATTAGTATTAGTATTAGTATTTGCATTATGGCGTCTCTTTAGTATTAGGTTTGGGTCACGTCAAGTCGGGTCAGGTTATATTAGGTTTGAGTCATATCAAGTAAGCCTGTTATTTTGGGTTGAATTGGGTTTGGGCTAGTCATTTTGGGACAAATGATGGGTCGGTTCGGATTGTGCAACTCTCAAATTCAGTTATTTTATCACAGTATTTCAATATTTTATCGTTAAATTTAGTTTTAATCATAATTTTGTTAAATCACATCATTATTAAATTAAACGTAACGATTTAAATACTAAATCACTTTCATTTTGAACAATATTAAACTCCAAAAAATGGATCAATATCAGGTCGGGTTAGGGTTACTTATCACAAAGTCGTGTCAGGATATAGGTGGTCAACAAGCCGGGTCGATCTCGAGTTGCAATATTCTCGAGTTTTGTCAAGTCGGATTTGCCTTGCCAACTCTACTAGTATGTCACATTTAAATGGTCGACTAGTTTACTTACAAAGTTATAAAACTTAAAACGGGTAAAGTGCTATACTCCATATTAATTGATCCGTTTTATACTTAAAAGACGAGACATATATCTCAACTGCCCACAGTAAGCTCGGTAGTTTTCAAAAGCCAGGTTAAAGCTTAGTCATCTGTCGTCTCCCATTTTCTGCTGTTCTTCTACTATTCTGGGTTTGTATTTTTGTTAATCTTCTTTTTTTACTAATATCTAGGTTTTACTGATCTTACTCTATTTTGGTAGTATGAATTTTGGGTTATTATTAGCGTTGATCGAGTAGTACGATTAATTTTTGTAAAACCGTCTTACACAAGTATTATTCGACTGTATTCGTGTTTCTGGGTTTGTAATTTTGCATACGCTTCTCAATTCGGCTCGATTGCATTCGTGTTTCTGGGTTTGTAATTTTGTTGATTTTGTAATTTTGATAGGTTTGATTGGAAGGAAGGAAGGAAGCATGGCGGAAATAGGAGGAAAGGGTTCTTCTCTGGGTAAAGGAGGTTGTATGTCATTTTATTAATTCATTAATTCATTCATTAATTGTTCTGTAGGTAGTTTCATTTGCTTGCTTGCTTCATTGATTGCATGTTAATTTGCCAATAATTTACAACAGCTAAGGATGATGATTCTGCTAATAAGTCGAAGAAAGTTCAATTCACTGATCAAGGTGGGTTGGTATCGGCTTTACTTGTTTCCGAGTATATTTTATCAAAGCGTCTTGCTTGTGACGAACACTATCCGTCAACAAGGCAAGTGGGGGGACAAGTGGGGGAATGGAGCATCCGTGGGTAGTGCCACTTGCATTTTGTGAGAGGTGCACTATCCGTCTTCACTGAAGACGGATTAGTGTTCGTCTTCAATAAGAGTTTGTGATTTGTAAATTAACAACAATTTAGATCATGTTTTCCCATTTGTAGAACCCTTCAATCTACTACTCTTGTATCATAAGAGTATCATTTGTTTATGCTTGTTCGCTTGGTTAATGGTTAGATTTAATATATGGAGTAGCGAGATTTTTGTAACATTCTTCGATCTATTAGGAGATATGTTAATGAATGTCAATTTTGTATAAAAATTGCATTTTTCAATGTGAAAAGATGTATTCTTTTCGCCCTTATTGCTGTCAGGTTTTATATTGCTCGTGGGTCTTGTGGTTCTAGGAGTTTATGCTTCTTTGCTCGTGTCAATCAGATTTTGAACTACCAATGTTGTATCGTTTAGCCTCTGCTAGTAACAGTCTGTCATATGGAGTAATATTATCAACTCTTTATCATCTCTATGCTGTTGTTGATAAAATTGTAGGTGATCCTCTAAAGACGGGTAAAGGTGGGAAGAGCTCTATTCCTAAAGAAGTCAAATATGAACTCAATCTTCAGTCAGGTATATATATATTCATCTTCATCTGCGGGTATCATCCCATTCCGTATGCATTGTTGTGCATTCCATACCTCTACTAGTATTGCATGTAAGGCAAAATAATATATGCATTCAAAAATAAGATGGCTACAATGGGGATGGGTTTGTAAGGTAGTTAGTCATAGTTAGTATATAACATTCTGGTAGACGGGTAGTTCTGTAAAAAGGAGAATGCCATAGAAGAAAGTCTTGGTTGTAGAAAACCCTTCTGATGTGCGCGTTGGGCTGGCCGACCTTCTTGCCACATTGGGGTAAAGTTAACTAGAATGCTTAGTTAACCAACTACCTACCCTACCTCTTTAGTTAAACTACTAAAGATAATCAGCTAGGGGCGATATTGGATGATCATGTTTTTTCCGCACTAGAATCATTTTTGAGGGAACTGGGCAACTGGCACATGGGTAAGACACTTAGAACAATTTGAGATACAATACTGCTTTGTAAGGCCTTAGAACGATTTCTGAGATTGGTGGAAACTGATGCAGGAACAGTGTTTGTTAAGTAGGAGAAGGAACCAATTGAGTAGACACAAGTCTCGGTCTGTTTCGCGCCAAAATGAATAATAACAATTTTTTCCGTAATCGTAGACTCGGAATTAGTGATTTATGTTCCATAACTACTGAAGTTATTGTGTACATATTGTATTCTCATAATCTCTCCGTCTTAACCATTCTCTGTGGGAGAGCATTACTCCTACACAAACTACTCCAAAAAGGCTGAATACACCCAACCCCTCACCTTGCGTTATGTGGGAGCTTTTGGACGGGGTGGTTGCGTATTTCATTGGTTCAAAGGACCTCTTTTTGCCTAATATGTTATTTCTATGTCCTACTCATGCACAACACATCCCATGTATTGCAGAAAAGTTCTTTGAACATTTTTTTTTTGTTTTTTGACAGAACTTCCTAAGAACGCCCAGTGTGTGATGGACTGTGAGGCCGCTGATATCTTACTTGGAATTCAGGAGCAGATGGTGTTTCTTTCTCGGGATCCGACTATTAAGCTTCCTGTGTGAGTTTCTGAATTTTAATAACATTGCCTTTTATCCACGATTTCTTTTTCCGGAGTGCTAAATTTGTAAAGAGGCTAGCCACAATGGGGTGTATCCTTGTGGGGATTGGGTGGAACAAAGGGTGTATGCATGTTTTTATTGTTAAACCTGAGGCTCAAACGGACATATTTTTACTGGTGGCTACCCTGAATCGAAATGAGTGGACTCACACATTTTCCCATGTCAGTTCATTTGACAGGGCCTTACAATTTGCCAAAACTGGAGCACGGTATTCTGATCCCGGGACAGTTAGACAAGTTCTAGAGTATCCTTTTCTACTCTTCATCATTTTGAAAACCTACTGTACTGTGTGTCTGTGAGTCAATGTAACTGACTTTGTTTAGTCTTTAACTAACCGATCAGGACTCTCAAAAAGCACGGTGCTTCTGATGGCGAGGTTAGAGTAACACACAGTGAGTTCCATCCAATTAGTTGGAATCCGTCTTCCGTAATTCTAAAACCCTTGTTTTTTTTTTTTGCAGATTTGTGTAATTGCGAATGCTTGCCCTGAGACTACTGATGAGGTTTTTGCTCTACTTCCTTCGTTAAAGGTATGTTTCATTGAAATATTGCGTGAACTTCCTTTTCTCTTCTACCGGAGGTTAATTTATCTTCTTTTCCCTGAAGGCGAAGAAAAGTGAGATCACTGAACCACTGCAAGACGTCTTACCAAAGGTGATTAAGGCGAAGTTACAGTCAGACGGTTTTGATGACTTGTAGAGAGACTCTATAAGGTACAATTTTTTTATTTCCTTGAATCACGAGTTAAGGTGTTGCTTTGTGACCGTGAGATCACGGGTTCAAGCCCTGGGAGCGGCCTCTTGCTAAAATGGCAAGGGAAGGTTTGCCCCCATTGCACCCTTGTGGTGGGGCCCTTCCCCGGACCCTCGCCTAGCGGGGATGCCATCGTGCACCGGGCTGCCTTTTTTTTTAATCACGAGTTGCTTCCGAAACTGTTCTTTTGTTTTTTTACCCCCACCCCCTCTTTCCCTAAATGTTCACCAAAGCATTGTGTAATTTCTATTTTTTATTTTTTTTTGCAGGTCTTTTGGACATTGCAGGTTGTATCCCGTTGTGGAGTTTACTTTAAACTGACGCTTGTTAGTCATGAACGTTGAAAGAACCGTAACCTTAGTGTACATCCGCGCTGTTCAAATGGAGACGACAGACGTTAAGTTAGTTGGAGTTATGTAACCCAACGATCTTTTCCTGATCGGTACCTGTGAATCTGTGATCCCGTTGGTATGTATGGGAGGACTTCATCTCTATGTCTGTGTGTGAGTAAATTTATCGCCTAACTGAATGTGTGAATGTGTGAATGTGCGTGGCTGGGCGATTAGGGGTGGAATTTCGTATTGTCGTACTTTTTCCTCGGGATCCGTTGATGGCTACAGATCGGTCTTTTGTCTATTTTAAATACGACCATTAAAATAATCTTAGGACCTCTGATTGTGTCTTTTTAACCGTGTGCCAATTTTAACACCTTAAATCATTTTTATAAGGTATTATGGTGCGAATCTCGTGAATTTTTATCCCGCTACCTTGTCGCCCTAAATATGTGGATAATAATAATCTTCAAAATTGTCTATTTTTGGTCATTTTTGAAACCAAAAGATTTTTTTTCCAGAATCCTTGTCTATAGACTCGTTATATCCTCTACTAAATATTTGGATGCTCGTATTTTTCACAAACAACGTAGAATAAATTATAACTCATTTTTGTTTATTTCAGCCACGACCTTTAAAATAATTTTAGCCCTCTAAATGTGTCTATTTTAAATCGTATGTCAATTTTAAAACCATGGTCATTTTTGTATTGTATTAAGGATTTAAGGTACTATGGTGCGGATTTTGTTAATTTTTGTCTCGGGACCTTGTCGGCCTAAAAACAGTAGATAATAACCTTCAAAATAAATTGGTTGTTTTTTTTTTTTTTTATCATTTTTGAACTAGAAAGATATTTTTTTTTTGGTTTAAAGCGGGGTGTCCACCGTCGACAACTGTGTATAATCCCCTCGACAACTAGAAAGATATTTTTATGAAACCTTGTCTATAAACTCATTATATCCTATAATAAATAATAGATGCTCGGATTTTCTACAAAACACATAGAATAAAGTATAAAACCTATTTTGTCTATTTTAAACACGACGTTTAAAATAATCTTAGGTCCTGTAGATATTTGTTTTTTTAAATTGTATGCCAATTTTAACACATTGAATCAGTTTTATATGGTATTAACATAATATGATGCGAATTTCGTGAATTTTTATCTCGGGACCTTGTCGATCTAAAAAACGTGGATATTAACTTTTAAAATCGGCTATTTTTGGGCATTTTTAAACCCGAAATATATTTTTTTAAATCCTTGTCTATAGACTCGTTATATTCTATAATAAATATTGTATGTTAGAATTTTCCACAAAACCACATATAATAGAGTATAATATTTATTTTGTTTATTTCAAACATGACCTTTAAAATAATCTTAAAGTCTCTAAATGTGTCTATTTTAAACTGTATGTCAATTTTAAGACATTTAGTATTTTTATATGGTATTAAGGTACTTTGGTGCGAATTTCGTGAATTTTTAAACCGGGACCCTGTTAGCGTAGAAAACGTGGATAATAACCTTCAAAATTGACTATTTTTGATCAAGTTTGAATTCGAAAGATTTTTTTTTCCTGAATTTTGTCTATAGGCTCATTATATCCTATAATAAATATTGGATACTCGGATTTTTAATAAAAATAATAAAGAATAGAGTATAAAACATATTTTGTCTATATCAAACACGACCTTTAAAATAATATTTAGGCCTCTAAAAGTGTGTTTTAAACCGTAAGCCAATTTTAACGCCTTGAGTCATTTTTGCGAATTTTGATATTAAACGTGGTTACCTTTAAAATCGCTATTTTGGTCCTTTTGGAACCCAAAAGATTTTTTCTCGAATCCTTGTCTATATGCTTATTATATCCTATAATAAACATTAGATACTCGAATTTTTCACAATAACAATATAGAAAAAAGTATAAAACTTATTATGTCTATTTTAAACACGACCTATAAAATAATCTTAGGGTCTCTAACTGTGTCTATTTTAAACCGTATGTCAATTTTAATAATTTGAGTCATTTTAATACGGTATTAAGGTAGTATGGTGCGAATTTCGAGATTTTTTTTTATCTTAGGACCTTGTTGGCTTAAAAAACGTGAATAAAATAACATTCAAAATTTTATATTTTTGGTCATTTTAAAACACGAAAGATTCTTCTCTGAATCCTTGTTTATAGACTCGTTATATCGTATAATAAAGGCTTGTTTGGTTACCCATTAAAATCATGGGATGTTAAACTTCCCAGGAAGTGTAAAATTATGATGTTGTTTGGTTGCCAAGAACATGGGAAATAGAACTTCCCACATGAATTTACTTCCTCCATTATGTGGGAAGTTACTCACCAAGTCCCCCCTTGGTCATTGGGACTTCCCGCATCAATTAACTTCCCATATGCGAACCAAACACTTTTTGCGAATTCACATGAATTAGAAATTCATGTGATCTTGAAGTTCCCGGGAACTTTAATTCCCTTATGTCAACCAAACAAGTCCTAAATATTAGATGCTCGATTTTTTTCTCAAAACAAATATGATAAAGTATAAAACTTATTTTGTCTATTTCATAAACGGCCTTTAAACTAATCTTAGAGCTTCTAAATGCGTGTATTTTTAACCGTATGTCAATTTTAACAGCTCAGTCGTACTTATATGGTAATATGGTATTAAGATACTTTGGTGCGAATTTCATTAATTTTTATCCAGGGGACTTTTGCCGACCTTAGAAACGTGGATAATAACCTGCGATATCTGATATTTTTGGCCATTTTTAAACCCGGAAAATTTTCAGTAAGGACTAATGAGTATGCCATAAATTAAACTTGATAAAAAAAATTATATATATACAATAATATCACAAAATCTCAAAGAAGACGGGAGATATCCGTCACTTCGTAGTGACGGATACCATTTTGTCTCACAAAATGCCAATTTAGAGAAGAGAGGGAAGCATATGAGGGTGTAGCCCCACCTTGTCCCCCTATTTATTTTGTGAGTGTCATTATCCGTCTCTCCATCCGACCCGTCACAAGCAAGACCAACTGCAATAATATTGGGAAGAACCTCACATTATTATGGGCTATAAGAAAACCTCAAAAGTTATTTCGGTTATTTTGTGCAATATTATTATAATTTTCGAGTTTTGAATTGTAAATATGTTATTAAAATAAGATGAAGCATAATAAATTGTAGTTAAAATATGCAAAATTGTCATATCTTATGTGCCAATACTCTTCTTTTATTGGATATTTGACAGCATTGCCTAAATCTATTATACACTTATTTAGATTAGATCATATATAACGTTAAATCACGAAAATCGATTTGTAGAAAAGCGGGAAATAATAATTAAGCACCACAATTAAATTAAGGAAAAACACTAATAATTTTCCATTTTTTTCCGCTCAACCATTGCTCTTTAGGATTGTTCTCCAATATGAATAATTTTTCTATATAATTCCCAAAATCACAAACAATTTAAAAAAAATAATTAGAAATAAAAAACAAGGGTATGAAGGCCTAAAAAACACAAAAATAAATAAATAAATAAATATGGCCTCGCCGTTGGCTATATTTGTTACCATATTAGCCCTTGCCGGTCCTTCATCGGCTATAGATCCTGTTAACAACGGAACCATTAAGGATACCCTAATATTCGATTTTTACAAGTCAAAATGTCCTAATGCGGAAAACATTATAATGGACGTCATGAAAAAATCTATTTCAAATAACCCTTCATGGGTTCCCGGCGTTCTTCGTACCTATTTCCATGATTGTTTTATCTCGGTAAAATTTAATTCTCCTTTTTATAGTTATTCTCTCATAATAGTTTAAACCAGCGAATTTTTCTAAAATCTGATAAAGGTCATGTGGCGTTGTGTTCGATTATTGAGGAAACATTTTTATAGTCATTTAACATTTTGTTATGTGTTGTCATTTTTTTAAAATACTTCAATAAATAGAGTAAACTACAATTACAATCTTTATTTTTTCGTTGGTGACGAGGGGTTTAATCTTCGGCCATGCATTCTCGCACCACCACATGGACCATGTAAACCACCCTTTCGGGGGCTACAGTGGCCAAGTGGTTATCGCCCCAGATGGTAATCGAACATGAGACTTCTCAACTCCTGCATTTCTGCAAACTTTAAGGTTTAACTCAGTTAACACTGGACTAACACCACTTGGTTGTAAATGACAAATTTTTGTTTACATGTTGGTATGGTAACTTTAATCGGAGATTTTATTTTACAAATAATAGGAGATTCAACTATTATTAAGGTGATGATTGAAGTTCAACTATTATTAATATTCGTATTAGTAAATAATCGGAAATTCAATAAATTTCCGTTTCTAACATCAGTCACCGTGTCGTGACAGGGTTGCGATGCATCCGTCCTCCTTAGGCCGGAGAGGTACAACAGTTTCGCCTCAGAATTAGCACACCCGAGCAATAACTTAAGAGGACTAGATGCGATAGACGTAATCAAGTCCGAACTGGAAAAACAATGTCCTGGTATCGTATCTTGCGCAGACATCATAGCCTACGCGGCTAGAGATGCTGTCGTCTTGGCTGGAAACACGTATTTTAAAATCCCGGCTGGACGTCGTGACAGTGGCTTTGTCGATGGCAATCTAGCGCAAAACCTCCCGCGAGGAAACTTTAACACGAAAGATTTGATTAGAATGTACGCGAACAGGGGACTGACTGTCGACGACATGGTCATTTTGGAAGGGGCTCATTCCATTGGAGAATCGAAATGTGTAACCACCATTGTTAACGACGTGAATATTGCGAACGTGACGGGGTCTGCTGACATTATTAACAAGGATTTCAAGGCTATGATGTTGCAGAAGTACTGCCCGAAAGTGAATGAAAGCGATTGGGCTAGAATAGCAACGCCTTTGATCCCGGGAAAGGTGAACGCGGCTTGGGGTGTGTCGTTTTACGAGAATATTATTAAGGGAAAAGGGGTGATAACGTCGGATGTACCGTTTTCCGTGTATCCTAGCACCAAGGACTTGGTACGACAGTACGCTAATGATCCCGAGTTGTGGATGAAGAAGTTCGGAGAGACGATGATCAAGCTTGGTAAGATGGATGTGCTCACTGGTGAACAAGGGGAGATCAGAAGGAATTGCGGTGTTATGAACGCTGCCAATATGCAGGCATAGTAGAATTTACGGCTTTCTGTCGTAAAGCTGAAGATGGACCAAATGTCGTCATTTTAGCGATAAAATGTGATTATTTTAATGACAGACTCTTACCGCTTGTAAAATTGTTCTACATTTTATCCTGTTTTCACTAAGACTTATTGATCACGCATACCCGAGCCCAAATGTCTCTATCCGATTGCCCGAGTAATGCTCTCTATCCTTGATGTTGAAATCGACTAGATTACGCGAGTGTATTGTAAAACGTATTCTTTCAATAATTTTTTTTCCAGAATGTGACCATATTTTTTTTAAAAAAGTAACCACTTTTATAAAATAGGTCATTTTTTAACAAAACAGTGATCACTATTTAAACAAAGGAGTAACTATTTATAAAAATACATTTTTTAGTTGGTCGTACCTACGACTGTCGTACCGTAGAATTCGTGCAAAATTGGACAATGGCATCATAGATGATCGGGTCACCGGACCATAAAATAATAAATTGACATCTCAATTAATCAAGTACGTATTACTTTCTCTATTTCAGCGAGATGTTTACACTAGTAAGAGAAACTAGTTTTAACCCCGTGCAAAAATGCACGGGGTCGTTTTAATAATATTGTTACTTTAAATAGTTCTATTAATAATCTGAATATATTTTTGATGATGAAATTTTAGGCTATATGCTATAATTGATTAAGATTTTTGTAATATCATTGACATTATAAGTATTTTTTTTTTTGACATTATTGTTATTTTAATTTATTCTTATTGCTATTTTAATTTAGTATTGTCATGAAAATTGTACTTGAAATTTCGATCATGTAATTACGCCATTAACTCATAATCAGATTATAATTTGCGTGGAGTAGTTTATAATTTTTATTACGCTAACTCATAATCAGATTATAATTTGCGTGGAGGAGTTTATAATTTCTTTTTCCTGATTGTATATTAATATTACGTTATTTTAATCTTGTTTAAAATTTTGTGTGTTCGGTTTTTTATTGTTGTAAATTGTTATTAATCATAATATTCTAATCATCTAAATAAATTGTGGTCTAATTATCACAGTGTGTATTTCTAATTAATTGATTTATTTAAAAATGTTCGTAATTTTTCGTAATCTACGATTTTAGGAATTTATTTGGAATACGTAAAATATTAGGCGGTTATTGTGCAGAGAAATTATAAAGTATTATGCGGGACCCACCTGAGTGAATTAAAAAAAAAAAAAAAAACTTTGATGAATGATGCTAATAAATGTTTCAGAATTTATATAGATAAGATATAAAGTAATAAGTATAAACATCTTATTGAAACAGATGATGTATGTTTTTCTTTAGTTCTTGTTTGTTCCTAAATTTAATACTCCTACTTGATTAATTAAATAAATAAAAACTCGACTCAAATCAAACACAAAACAAAAAGGAAAACGCCAAGCTATAAAATGTTTAATTAATTTACAAGTACAATTACTTTTGTTTGCATGCAATATAGATCTATCGATCGTGCATTTTTACGTTCACACGTTATCATGCAGTAGCGGAACTAATAGAAAAGGAAAACTAATAAATTATGCCCATGATACTAATAAAAAATAAAAATAAAAATAAAAATAAAAATAAAAATAAAAAATAAAAAATAATTTTTTATTAGTTAAAATTTTCGAAATAGATTTTAGATTTTTTGAATAATGAGTTGTATCACAAAATGTTAACCGTACATTGTAACACATGTTACCGACAGCATAAAAAATATATTTCATATTAGAAATATATTTTATCATCGATTCGACTACCATAAACTATTGTCTATTTTAATTGTTTAAAATTATATTTACTTCATTCATCTCAATTATTATTTACTCACTCCGTCCCGGTCATTTGTTATCTATTTTCATTTTGGGGTGTATCATTGAATTGTTATCTATTTCCATTTTTGGCAATTTTTTGTGGATGACATTTGATTACATGTGGGGCCATATAATTTGTGTGGTCCAAATTCATTTATACTTCTTTTCTTAATTTTTGTGTCAAAAGCAATAGATAACAATTGATCGGGACGGAGGGAGTACTTTTTTTCAAAAACAATACTATTATTTAATTTATACACGCTATTTTAATCAACAATAAAAAATTATCAAAACATATAGAATATCTTTATTTACCACCGAATTAAATTTGATTATTTGGTCCGATTTTTTTTTTTTTTTTTTTTTACTTTATATAAATATCAAATTAGTGCCAAAATTAATTATTATTATTATTATTATTATTATTATTATTATTATTATAGTACAAAAATGATGAGTATATTTGTGATATTTCAATGCCGCCCCCTAATCAGCAAGAATAGGACAGATGCTAATTCATCAACAAACGTTAAAATTGTATTAATTAATTATTATATTTAAAATTAAGACAATGATTATTCTAATAAGTACGGTAAGCCTGTGATTAACACTCGATATTGGATTAACCAGCTCAGCATTTGGATTGGAAACTTATGTTTAGTTTGTCCGTAAATCCTCTTTCTATAAAAGTAAAAACATTTAGAGAAATCTAATTGACCGAAATTTTGTTCATGAAAGAAAAAACTAATTGTCCCACACTCAATCCCCACTATCATTAAGTAATTAATTACTTTTTCCTCTCCACTATCATTAAGGTAATTAATAACACTCTCTCCTCATTTCTTATTATTTTCCATATAAATACATTCATATATTCATATGTTAAAAAGCTTATGATAAAAAATTAATCACATTCAACCTTACAATAAAAATAAAATACAAAAAGAAATCGGAAATCTGTATAGAAATTCATATATTAAACGATAACAAATTTTATATTAACAAAAAAAATTACAATTCCGGAAAAATTAACTTCTTAAATACCTTGAGTTCTTGACAAATAAAACTAACTAGGAATTCTTGTGTGAGACAGTCTCATACTATAAGACGGTCAACATATGTAGAAAGAAAAGTCGTTTACATATGTATATTTGATCCGTCCCAAACTTAAACCGATAGCCTTGTCCTGCATAAGAATTTGTATAATTTTATAATGTCAAGCAAATACGTTGTTTTACTCACATCTAAGTTAAGTGTATAAATTCTTTTTATTTTTTAAATCGATATACTTGCGATACTAAAATTATACTTTTTATTAAATATATTCACTTTTTTATTTTTATTTTTTCAGTTTAAACCCGTGCATTTTTTGCACGGGGGTAAAACTATTTCTATTACAAAACCGTCCTACGTGCAACTAAAAATATGATCATTGATCATTATTTTTTCATAAATAGTGGTTATTTCTGATTAAATAATAACCGATAAATTTTTTTTTTTTTTTTTTTAAGTGGTTACAATTTACCAAAATACATGGAAAAACGACGGCATAATAAATTTGCTATAGTTGATCACAATGTGTATGAAAAATTCATACATAACCAATCACAAGTTAATTTATTGTAGTTAGATTACAGTTAGGTTAGTAAATTTGCATATGTAGTTAACTAAATTAATTATATGTATTTAGTTTATTTATGGAATTTCTACTGTTTTACACATTATTTATTTTACTTAATTGTTTTACACATTATTTATTTTACTTACTATAATAACTTTGGAAGAGCTGTCTTAGCTAGTAACTAACTACTGATTAGGTAATTAGGGTAGGGATAATAATTATTTTTGTGCAATGTATAGCATTTGATTTAGTTTAGATCCAAGCCGAGTAGGACCGTGAGGGTGGTAGGTAATAAAGCGCTGTTTCATGCAGTCATGTGTTTTAACATTATTGAATTCTCAAGGTTCGAACTCGTGACCTTTATACCAAACTTTGTAATGCTACAAGGTAATGTTTGTCACATGTCTATTTGGTTGAATCATTTTGTGCTCATGAGGTTATTTTAGGTCGACTCATTTAAATACTACTATAAATTAATTTCTTCAAATCGGTTAATTGCTGTCAATTTAAATTATACTCGTACCTTTATACCAGTATCGACATTAAATTGTAATCAATAAGTCCTAATTAAATTAAAACCAAAATTCAACTCGGATCAAATTTTTTTTTTGCGGGGAAAAAAAAAAAAAAAAAAATTTGGTTAGTTCCTTCTCCCATTTATACTTTTTTATTTGGCGAGGGAACCCGCAGCCGTTACCTTCGGTGTGCACCAGGTAAACCCCCGGGTATATGTGATAGCCTGTAAACTACATACACCAAGTAAATCACCTGAGGGTGACAAACTCGAAGTCTATTTAGGCATGAACTCGGGCCTGCTTCACAAGACTTTGTTCTAGAGGAGGCTTGAACCCGAATCTCCTAGAAATTTTACCCAAATTTTAACCACTAAACTCCACCCTTGCAGACAAAAGAAAGTTGTTAGTGTTGTAATGCTACCCATTTATATTACAATTAGACAAATCTATAATTTAATTTTAATCAATTTAAAATTTGTGTTAGTTTGGTGACTAGCTAGCTATCTACATCATGATTCATAGTCAGAAACATACAATAATAATGAAGCCGTTTTATATAAGGAAAGCTTGCCTCATTAAAAACAGGTATTATTAGTCACAAACTGAAAACGAATAATATTTTTTTCATAATATTAGAAGTGGAACAACAAGTAAGATAGTTTATTTATCTAATTTCACTTAATTTGTTACTTACTCGCTTAAATATCATAAAAAGAGAACTACCCGTTTTCAATTGTGACGGATCCGTCTTCGATAACGATATGTATAAAAAATGTATACCAAAACATTTAGGTACCCCTCTTCCACCGACCCTTACGTCCACAGCCCCACCTTTTCTATTCAAAAATGATTACACAAAAGAATCCTCACAAAGTCACAAATACTATTTATTGATCACACACACAAAAAAAAAACAGTATAATATCACAATCAACGAATAAAATCGAAATTAAAATAATTATTAACCCTAATAATATTCACCTTGCTAAACCTACTCTAATCACCGAACGTGCTACCCAATCTCTTTACTTTTTCTTAGGGGTATTTACCGCCTTACCGGTCCGAAATCTAACCGATCCGAGTCAGGGGTTAGGATCACTTCTAGGTAGCACCAAAACAGACACGGATATGGACACGATACGGACACGGGACACGACATCCCATGAAATTTAGGACACGGAACATGACATTTAAATATAATAAAATATATATTTTATGGTTATAAATAACGTATAATTTATTTTTTATCATGTATTTGCTGAAACTAAATGTAAACAAGAAAATGTACAATTCGCCCAAACTATAACTAATTCTCATTTTTTTCACCCAAATTCATCTTTTAATCGGTTTTTTTAAAATTTTATTGCTCGTCCAAATTCCAAACTATAATATGTTTAGCCGTGTGTCCAACGAATGTCGGGTGTCCGAGTGTCGGACACGGGACAACTAATTAGGAGGAGTGTCTATATTACCTAAGATCGCTTTAAAACCAATTTTTTTTATTTGGTTCACAGCCGAATGAACCACATCTACATAAAATTTTTAGTAAGTTCCATTAGTGATCGTTTCTGACTAAATTTCATCGAGACGGTTTCTAAATAACGTTATTGAACATAACAGGGGAATTGCGTCATTTAGTTTCTAATTTCTAAATTATATCTCTCAATAAATTAATGAAAGACGGTCTTTAGAAGACCTATCGTCTTTTTTCACCCTTTAATATCAAAATGGGTAGTACTTATTTCCGATATAAAAAAAGTCATAAAATAAAATCCTATAATTAATTTTTATAAAACCGTTTTACACAAATATTATTGTAAAATTAGTGTTAATATTACTTAAATAATTTTCTACAATCAACATTTTTGTTTTATTATAAAACCGAGAAACTTTATTTAATTTCTTTCGTATATAAAAGGTCTCACAATAAGCTCATCGTAACACCGTAAATTACGACTTTTATTTATAAATAAAATCCCAAAAAACCAACATCCACATTCCACACCTATCAATCAACCATTTCATTCATTCATTCATTCGTTCGTTCGTAACCTTTCAATCATGGAGGTCGACTCGGGAGCAGACTCAGTGAGTTCAACTCCACGAGCCACCACCAAACTCGCCAACGACGACAACAAATCAATAGTACGTCTTATGTGCAGCTTCGGCGGCAAAATCGTTCCTAGACCTCACGACAATCAACTCCGTTACGTCGGGGGCGATACGCGCATCGTCGCGGTACACCGTACCACGACGTATAACGCGCTTATCGCCAAGCTGGCGAAACTCGTAAATGGTATCGACTTTACGGTCAAATACCAATTACCGAACGAAGACCTTGATGCTCTTATTACGGTCTCGAATGACGAGGATATCGATAATATGTTAGACGAGTTCGACCGTCTAACTATTACCAGTAATACTACTAATACCGCTGCTACTACTACGTCGAATAATAATAATAATAGTAATAATAATAATAATACTAGTAGCAGCGGTAATAGTAGTAATAATAATAATAATAATAGGGTTATGAGGTTACGGTTATTTTTATTTACTACGTCGTCCCTATGTCACGAAACGAGTGACATAGAGACGAATTCGAGGACGAGTAGTATCGCCTCGTTGTTAGACGGTTCAAAGAAGCGGGAGAATTGGTTTCTCGACGCGTTGAATGGCGGAGGTGCGGCGTTGGAGAGGCGGAGGTCTGAAGCGTCTTCGATTGTGTCTGAGGTTCCGGATTATTTATTCGGGTTGGATAATTCGGATGATATGGATAAACGGGTGAAAAGTCGGACTGGGTTGGGTGATTGTGTTCCGGGTTCGGACCCGGGTTCGCCGGCTTTCGGGTCGACTTCGTCTGCATCGCAGTTGCCTACTTTGCCGCCTGTTAAAACTAAGTTGGAGGGTCCGAACCCGGGTCTGAATCCGGGTTTGAGTTCGGGTTGGGGTCCGGGGTCGAACCCGGGTTCGCCGTATCCAGTTCATCATCAAGCTCAACCGGGTGTGCAGAGTATTCCGGTTTATTATGTGCCAGCCGGTCCAGGTCAAGGTGGTCCAGGTGTGGTCCCACAAAGGAATTCACATCTTCAACCGGTGCCAGTCCCGGTTCAGGTTCAAGTTCCGGTTCCGGGTCATTTTGTTCAACAATATGGTCCAGGTCCGGTTCAAGTCCCGGTTGGGTATTCAGGTCCTGGACCGGTGTATGGGGCTGGACCATTTCGGCCAGTTGAAGGGATGGATCCTTTTGTGATGCAAATGCAAGGAAATATGAACATGGGTTCAGGTCCAGGTCTAGGTCCGGGTTTGGGTCAGGTTCAAGGATCGAGTGGCGTGAATCAACCTTTATTCTACGCGGTAAATAAACCGGGTATGGATGCAAGTTATCCTCCAGGTATGGTTCTCCCCGTAGCGGGAGACGAAATGGGTGGATACGGACAACCCGGGTTGGATGCACAAAAGGGGAGGACTATGCAACCTTAACATGCACCAGTCGACCATGATCGGTACTGAGATTTAATACTAGAATCTATAAAAGTCGAATCGAAGTGAATGGTAATAATATTTTAGTTTTTTGGTCAATCAATTAAAAAATGTTAAAGTGTGTGATATTTTTATTTTTATTTTGCATTTTTTTTTCTTATTTTGTTTTAATTTTCTTGTAATTTTGGAGAAGAGAATATAATATGTAAACAAGGTTTTGATAAAGGTTACCTATTAAAGAGAATAATTGCCTTTTTTGGATTCTATATTTCTTTGTCTATCTATTTTGATGAGATTGGCAAAATAATAAAAAAATAATAAAAAAAAAAGTATAAAGTGGTTGGAAATTAAAGTAAGTCCAACAAGAATGGTATCATATGTGAGATTGTTAGGTAAAGTAATGTTGTGGTGACTCATTACTTGCTTGTCACTAACATAACATGCCCCACTTTATGTTTATGTAAACTTGTTTCGTTGCGGAAATTCTTGTTTAAAACGGTAATATTTATCGTGAATTTAAAATGCGTTTAGTATATTAGGTGAGACAAAAAGAAAATGTCTAAGCCTCTGTAGCGAGATACGGTTGATACGGTTTTGATCACGTATATTTTGTATCAAAGTCTGTTATGGATAGTTATTGTATCTCGTAACACCCCTCAAGTTGGAGTGTGGGGATTACTAACGCCCAACTTGGATAGCAAATGCAGAAACTCTCGTATATGCAAAGCTTTGGTAAGAATGTCAGCGACCTGATCAGACGTGGGAACATACACATACACTGGTGTAATTAAACCATCTCGGATCGCATCGCCCACGAAATGACAGTCAATCTCGATGTGTTTAGTTCGTTCGTGAAACACGGGATTGCGTGCGAGATGAAGTGCTGCTTGATTGTCACAATGAAGTAGCACAGGGGACTCAAGAGAGGCTCAAAAAAAACTTAAAATTCCACGCAACCATTTTATAGCCTGCTACTGTTGAATTGAAATAAGCGTTAATTTGTGAAGAGAAAAACTGAATTGAATGAAACTGAGCTAAAATTAAGTCAAAAATAACATGACCTGAATGAAAAGGATTTGTCTATTACTTTTATATATGTAATCACGGGTATATTTTAATCCGTTTTTATTTTATGTTGGATAGTGTTGTTTTGAGAGACTTGCTGGTTTTGTTCATATAGGGAGCCTGGGAGGACAGATGCCTCAATTTGTTAGGTAAGGTTTTGATTGATATTTAGGCATCATTTTTGTGACTGTGAGTGATCAAAATGATTTTTGATGATGTCGGAATTGGAATTGGATTTGGAATTGGAATTGGATTCGGTTGACATTTAAGAAGGTATAAAATTACTGATCGTGTCTCAACCATCACTCGGATATGGATATAGGGAGATATACCCCGGCTCGGAGGTCCCCACGGTCCTGATGCAGCAGGTTAATGTGTGATCTGTGGAGGTTGTTGAACTGACTGGTTCTGGTGGCTACTGCTACAACAACCAGTCAATATTGTATGCATACTACTGGTATCTGAAATCCATGCTCGAAGGCGAAGATTCTCACATTGGCCCGTGTTATCATAAATTGCGGAACAGGGATGCCGGAGTTCTGCTAGTGACATAGCAGATTAACAGGACCGGAGCTTCATTGATACAGAGAAACTTTAACCGGAACCTGTCGATTTACAGAGGCCACATGCAAAACTCCGAAATGCTATACAAGTATCAATAGAGGTGTTTGTCCTAGTGTCGGACGTGGGCGTGGCTATTTTATGAATAGTTCCAATGCTATTTTGGTTCAAAATGAAGTGTCTATACTCGGTTTTAAGGGTCCAAAATTTGCTTTGATGCCTTCATCAAAGGACAATGGTGTCCTCGGCATTAGGGGTGTTCATAATAAACCGAACCGAAAAACCGAAAAAACCGTACATTTTTAAGGTTTGATTAACCGAACCGTTTTGACAAAGCGGTTCGGTGAACCGAACCGTTAAATTTATCATGGATAACGTTCGGTTGAGGTTCGCAATTTTAGAAAACAGGTTAACCGCGAACCGAACCGAACCGTTCACAAAAAAATAAGTAAAAAATTAAAATATTATATAAAAAATTGTTTTTTTTTAAATTAAAAAGTGTTTCCAGATTCAAAAATGGTTAAAATGATTAATATTAAAGTTTCACTAATGAACATTATTGTTAAGTATAATTAAATATTAAAAATTTAATTAAACTATTAGATAAAATTCTCGAAAACTAAAGAAAAAGTATATTTAGCATGTTTATAGGTTAACCGGTAACCGCACCGCAAATAACCGTTTAAAGTGGTTAACCAAACCGCAAATAACCGTTAGGAAAGGTGCGGTTTAAGTTCGTTGTTTTGCCAAACCGAACCGTGTGCGAACCGAACTAAATATTGAACCGAACCGCGAATGAACACCCCTACTCGGCATTGTCCTGTTTTGGTGGCTGCTCCCTTGTTTTCCACTGTTTGGTTTGAATGTCTGATGAACACTGACTTATGCCATGTGAGAATGTGAAATGCATAAATGCAAAATGAACAGTGAGTTGATCTTGCAGGAACAGCAAATGTTTCGGATTATTCGATTTCGGGTCTGAAATTGTAGATGCCTACTTGATGACCCTACTGAATCCAGTATCAATGGTTTACAAGGTCCAGTATCTGTATATATGACGGTTCCGACGGTTGGCTAGACAATAATTTGTTGGCTTATCATAAAGACGGAGATTTTGTAAATAATACGGACATTAGTCCTGAACAACGGCTTTCAAAACACATTTCTTACTAAAAGCAGATTACACAGTGAATATTCGGTATATGCCCTTAAACAAACATCATACATTGACATAAAATCCAAAAGGATAGAGCAAAACTGCATGGTTTCATCGAGTAAAAAAACGTACTTGAGATTTGAACTCAAACCTTTTCAGCAGGTCGTACTAGCCCTAATCCCGAACCACTTCCCAGATGCTTGAAATCTTTTGCTTCCAGATGATCATCATGAGCTGCGAATCCCGTCCCTCCCTTTTCCAGACCCACTAAATTCTTAGGTTTACACGGCTTGTCACAAACCAAGCAAACCTTGTCCACGACCATAAACTTCTCCGCACATTTCTTGCAGAAGACGTGACCGCATGAGCTCGAAGCCACTAGTGACATGGCATTGGTCAAGGTGACTTTGCAACTTGGGCAAATGTATTTTTTATCAATAGACTTGGAGCTTCTGTCATCGTCGTTTTCTTCTATAAAACAAATAGGGAAAAGGGATTTCAACTTAAGCTTCTCGTTTCCTTCCGGACAAGTTGTGCAGGTCGAAGGAGCATCGACTTTTGCAGGTGCTACTGGAGTGGCAGATGGAAGCCAGAAAGCTTTCATTGTCCTCAAGGCTTCTTCTTCATAAGAAGTGGTCTTCACACTGTTTGCACCATGAAATCCGTTTTTACCATCAGAATAGTTTTTGTCGCTGTGATGAGGCACAGCACCATGATTTTGCCGGTCAAAGTACTCCAGTTCTTTGGCCTTTTGAAGCATTAATTTCTCATGTTCATCTTCTGTTTCCTGCTGTTTATGAGCAGAATGTGCCGCTAATTTCCTGCATGTACAGATAGCGGGAAAGACATTTACTTCACCATCTAACAAGTTTAATAACGTAGCCTGAAAAATATTCAATCCTATCTTAACACGGGAAAGACATACCCTCGGGGTCGTACAAAAAATTAAGAGTCAAAGTAACATAACTTCAAACTACAAACCCTTAAATCCTTAATAGTCCGAACTCTGAAATCTTTCAAACAAGATTTAAATCCTTATTAAAAGAGTATGTCCCAAAAGTGACGAGTCAATGTTACATCTAATCAGTGCGCGAGCGCTGCTGAAGACAATGCATCACTTCAAACAGCAGGTCGACCTCTCACAAAAAGGGAGAGGGGACAAGGTGGGCCACCCTTCATGTGCTTTCTCACTCACCTCTCATGGGTATTTTGTGAGAGGAAACGGTACCCGTCACAAACTGCCGTCACAAATGAGAATTTGTGCACTTCAAAAGTCCGGACAATAAAGTAGGCAAGAGATTGTTAACCTTTCATTTAACCACGACTCCTACAATTTTCGAAGCACAGAAACCCTAGATGACCACCTTGCGCAGAGACGACATTTATCATTTGAAACTAGAAACTGTTGGCATCGAATCCTAGACATAATTAACTTCAGCACCATAAACCCTAAACTGTTCTGTTCTGTTACTCTTTCTTAGTCCTTGTTAGCCTTCCCGCACAGAAAATTTTATAACAACAAAAATTGAACCTTAGTATCCTCCTCGTATTTTTTCCCCAAAACATACATCAACTAGACGTCCAGACCAACATCGTCCTTAAAGAAAAGTATCATAGACTTCAATCCCAAATTCCCAACTGCAAATCTTTGAAGAAACACGATGAACTCAAGGAAGAACTACTTGACACCCTAAAAAGTAAAAACCTAAGCTTTTTCAGTGCTTACCGAACAACACTTGTGAATTCGATAAAAGCCGGAATATGCACAGCCTGATGTAAGCTAGTAACAATACTAATTCCAAAAGGAGATCGATCAAACAGGCTAAAACTCCTAAAAACCCTAACTTCTGCAATTCTACAGTACCCCAATTATACTTGCAATCACAAAACAACATTACGAAATCGATAAAAAGCCGAAACTTGCACAAGTAATCCCACCAATACTCAACGAAATTCAACAATCAAACACCCTAGAACAACAAAATTTCTCAAATCAACACTACCAAAGCTATTAAATCAAGCAAATAACTAAAATCAAACACAAAAATAATACCTTTGAATGTCCTTCTTCTGGGAAAGTAAGCAATTAAGAATACACTCTTTACAAAAAATATGACCTTTCAAACAACACAACGGATCAATAACAGGTTTCAAACAAAGAGAACAAGCATCAAAAGGTTTAATTGAATCTTTCCCTAATCTCTCTTTCTGGGTTCCGTAACCTAATTTCCTCTTTTCATCGTACGTGAAAAACGCGAGATCGTTGTTGTTTTTCGAGTGTCTTTGCGGCATTTTTTAGGATTAAATTGATGAACCCTACTTTTAGTTTATTCGATTGATTGATTGATTAGAGAAGAAGTGAAGGAAAGAGGGGTGATTTGGGGGTGAAATAGTGAAATTTGATGAACCCTAATTTTAATCTGATTAGTAGTCGAGGATTTTAATGTCCAAAATATAGTCCTACAACTCATCTTAGTTTGAAGAGGTCGTAAGGCGTACCGAGACGGTTAGGAGTCGAGGTGATAAGAGGCGAGGTGCGTGTCGTCTGGTCACACGATTCACGAGCCAATCTATTTTTATTAACTAATAGTAGGGATATTATTTTGTTTTTGATTAATTACGCGGATTAAGAGAGGGAAAAAAAACGATGATAATAGGCGTAAGGCGCACCGAGACGGTAAGGAGTCGAGGCGATAAGAGGCGAGGTGCGTGCCGTCTGGTCAAGACCCAATCTATTTTTATTAAATAATTTTAGAAATATTATTTTTGTTTACGATTAATTAAGCTGATTATGAGAGGAAAAAAATGATTAGGAAATAGGAAGAAAAAATATGAAAATGCATATCGGTGAACTTTATTAGATAAAGTTTGATAAAATCGATTTAGATTATAGGCGCTATTTAATAAACACTATGGCCCTGTTTGGTAAACAACGGATTAATTTTAACATAAGCAGATTATAAATGGCGGATTATAAATGACAGATTACAATAGAAGGTTTGACTAGCTTATTATAATTAGCAAAATTAATTTGATTGTTTAGTTATTGATTGATTAGGATTAGTAGATTCTTAATTTTCTTTATAAAATGAAATAAATTTTCCTATTTTACAATATGCTAACCAATATGCTGGGGTAAGCAGCATATTGTAAAATAGCATATTGACCCCAACGTCTCCAAGTATGCTGTTTTAATATGCTATTTACCAAACACGAAAATTACCATATTGACTGGTCAAACATGCTAAAAGCCTTCAATATGCTAAAGTTTGGCCACTATGCTAAAAATTAGCATCAAGAAAAATTAGTAGATTTCGGCATAATTAGTAAGTTGACTAATCAATTCGTTGTTTTCTTGTATTTGGTAAATAGTACTCCCTCCTATTCGGAATAAGTGTCACATTTCGGGTTGGGCACGGGAATTAAGGAATTCATTTGTTTAATGTAAAGTAATGTGAGGGTGGGAAGATTGGAGAGAGATAATGTATTATTGATTATTATTGTGAGTAGAGGTGATTAAAATAAGTAGTGTTGTGGGGTAAGGTGGAATATTATTGTGGGTTAGAGTGAATAAAATAAGTATAAACAATGTCCCAAAATGGAATATGTGACAATTACGTGAATAGACGAAAACGGCAAATGTGACAGTTATTCAGAATAGGAGGGAGTATATTCTAATAGCATATTGGTGGCAATCTACTATTTTTGAATATGTTGTTAATAACAGCATATTGTATTAGCAGATTCAATTTACATATGAAACCGTTCAAATTATCGTATAATCTGCTAATTACCAAACCCTTTCTTAATTTGCTAATTTAATAGTCAAAACTATTACTAAAATTACTAACCGTATTCTATTAACGTTATTTGCTATTATGAATCTGCTTCTATTGTTCGCCAGATAGCGTCGATCACTATTTTCTATATGTCGGCTAGGTAGCACGGACACTTATCCTAATGAGCCGTACCGTATCCGACACCGACACTCCACGGACACACGCTGAAACCTGTCCAACACCTAAACAGTCGTGTCTAACTTTCTACATTTATTTGGGCACGTGTCCGACGCGTGTCCATGGTATTTGAGCCGTGTCCGTCGCGTGTCCACGATATTTGGTTATCATTTGCAGCAAATGATGTTCTTGAGATGAGAAATGCGTTATCGAAATAGATCAATTAGAATATTGATTCGGATGGGGAATGAAAATAAATTTATTATCCCGGACAAGTTTTACATTCACTTATTTAAAATTCATATCAAATACTTTTACAAAAATAAAATCAAAAATTTATAACTATAAAATGTATATTTTATTAAATTTAAATGTCGTGTCCCATGTCCTAAATTTCATGACATGCTGTGTCCCGTATCCGTGTCCTTGTCCATTTTAGTGCTATCTAGTATGTCGGTGTAGATTTTATTCTGAAATGAATTAATGTTTGCAATTGTCATTTTAAATGTTGGGTTACACGGATCATATATATGCTTCAAATATTTTAAAAGTTACTTATTTATTAGACGTTATTTCTAATAAACTCGTGCTTTCATATATCGGTTTACTACGCTATCAAACAATTTTCGTTTTTGTTAAGCCGCTTAATGAACGAGCAACATTTATCCAAACCTAAAATAATTCAATCTTAGACATTAATCAATTTTTTTTATTCATTTGAATCTTATTCCATATCAAAAATAATTTCTAAACACAAATAATTCTTGGGTTAGAACAATCTTATCTATTTGCAAGATCAATTAGAAGGCTCTGGCTGAGATACCTCATCAAACCAATTTTTTTTTATTTTTTTTTAATTCATCATGGTGAGACTCGCAAAGTTGTATAATGATTTTAATTCGAAATAACTGTTTAAAATAATAGTTTTACAATTATTACCTAACACTTTTGACATAAGTTCGTAAACATGAATTTCCACGAAAACTGTCAATATGTATAACATGAACTTAAATATTATATAAGAAAATATAATAATTTCAAACGTCGTCTGTCTAGAACTATTACATTACAATTTATACCCAATACATAATTACAATAAACAACAATAATTAACAATTTACAGCAATCGAAAAAAAAACTGTGGCGACACTACTAAATTAAAAAAACAATAAAAATAACTTAATATTAATCCAACAACCAGGAAGAGTTTACAAATTAATATCATCAATAGAAAAAAATCAAGTCATAAACAAAAGTGTATAGACGTTAGATATAAAAGAATATCAAATTTTGATAAAAACGTGTACATACGTTAGATATAAAACAAAATTTATGAACATTTATAATATAATTTAGTTCCGATGATACATATTTAGAATAATACATTCCGTCAATTTTTTGCACGGGCCAAAAAATAATTTTACAGTATATTAACAACCCTTTTTATTATTATTATTATTATTGTTATTATTATTATTATTATTTTTTTTATTATAACGAGGGCTTTTATTAAAACCGAAAAGAAGGATTACATGAGATTGGTGGGCACCCGTGAAACAAGCTGGGCGCCCACTCCCTTAGCAATAGCAAAACTAAGGCGAGTAAAAATAAAAGCAGCGGTCTTCGATCCAGTATCTTGGGACACAGAATACTTCTGAATCCGCTTGAGCAAGGAAACAACATCTTCCCCCAATTCCCCCAATGAAGAGAAAGAGAAAGGCAAGAAACCATACCCATGCCCTGCGCACAAGTCCGGTACTTGGCGCATTTCCTCCGAGCAGCATCCACCACGACCCCTCCTGGCAAAAAATCAGCCATCCCCGACTGAGTCAATGGTGAAGACCCAACCAAGTCCACGCACACATCACGTCCCCGGTCCCAGGAATAGAGCAGCACATCCGCAGGTCGCAAGGGCCCTCCCGCCCCATCGAGCAAACCAATATCCACCTCCCGACCAGCAGATATCCCTGACCTAAAACAGATATCCAGAAGAGTATCACGAACCAGGTTATGCCGATGTTTGACACCAACAACACTAACACAAGATACAGCATGATCATCGAAGATATCCCCATCAAAAACCCGGGCGCAAGCGGAACATGGCACGGATACCGAGAATAACGGAACACCCAGCCGATAACTGAGCACGCACCGATAAGTCCTACTGTTCATAGTCTGCCCCAAACCGGAAAATAGGGACCACACGCAGCCAATCAGATGAGTGACCTCCCAGCTGAGACTTCCAAAGCAAAACCTGACGAGGAGTCAAAGAGAAAACCGATTCTGCCGAAGCAATAACACTCGTGAAATAAACATCTGCCAATTTCTTCATAAGTTTGGTGGCAGCGATCTCAGAAGGATTGCGCAGAAAATCAGAACCCGTAGGCCGTAACTGTAGCAAACACACCCAGAGCTGACTGAAAGGAGGGTCCGGTGTCAAGGACACCCGAAACCCGAAGGAGCCGATCCTGCAGCTCCACAGACTGCAGCCTAGAAGCTAAGAAAGCATAGTGCAGGACGTCGGCGGCAGCGTACACACCAAGGCCCCGAAAGGAAAAAGGGAGGGTGGTAAGCCGCCATTGCCAGTCACCGAAACCCGGACCAGAAGCAGTGACAATACGCTCTAGATGAGAACGCAATGCCGTGTCAAAAATAGGTGCAGCGGTCCCGAAAGCATCAGGGGAACAAGTACGCAAAGCGAAATAAAGCTTCGAGATACCTGTACAGGCCCGGAGCAAAAGAAGCTCACACTGCGGATCATCAATCAAAGAGACGGAGTCAATAAGCCCAATAGTCCTAGTCACTCTCTCCAGCACAACCTCACTACGAAAATCCGGGCACACACTCACCGGACCACCAAGGACTCTGACACCACGCAGAGGGCGTGCAATATCAGAGGGGAAAACGCCCAAAGCCCGGCTCCGGGGGTCTTCAGAAGGCCAAAAAACCTCGGTCTTGTCAATATTAAGATGGAGACCCGATCGCGGCCCATCCTCCATAATCATCTCCAAAACCTTCCCCACAACCACGGTATCCCCGACAATAGTGCCATCATCCAAATACCAAGCCTGCAAACTCAAGTCGAACGAGTCATGGATCTTACAAACTAAAGGATGTAAAACCAGCGAAAAGAGCAAAGGGCCCAAAGGATCACCCTGCTGAACTCCCTGACAAGACCACAAGCTATGCTCACCATAATATAAACGAGCGGGACGGGAATAGCAAAACTCCACCCAACAAGAAAGAGCAGGGCACTGGCTACGCACCTCACGCAACATGACCTCCCTATCAACCATATTATTATTATTATTATTATTGTTATTATTATTGTGAAATCAGTTCGTCTCCACTCATTAATAAAACATAAAATCGTGTACAACGACTTTACGCTAAATTAACATAAAACCAAAGTACATTTCATTATTCTAAAATCAATTCGTCTCCACTCATTGATAAATCATGATTAAATTCTTAAAATCCAAAATATTTGTTGTCAAAAAACAGTATAATATTTGACATATTATTTATGCATTGTTTGATACACTTTTACTATTCCAGTGTTGATTTTGGAGTCTTCCAAATATCATAATAAAATAAGAATAAAAAAAGTCAGAAAAAATAAATACAAGAAACAGAGAATGAAAGATGGAAGAAGGCACGTAAATATGACCTTCTTTGTTGTCACTCATCATATCTTCAAATTAACGACTTAATATTAACAAGTCTTTGTCTTTTATCAAGTCTCCTCAGTCCTCACTGAAAGCTAAATACTAATGTTATTGCCTTTCTCAAGCGGATTTTAAAATATGATATAATAGGATGCCACTTATGCGAGGGCTCATCATGCCGCTTATATTTTTACTCGACTTAGGTCATGTTTTTTTTTACTGAAACGAAATGAATTGAATTAAATGAAGTATAACTTAATTGTACTAAGGACATGTTCTTTTCAACTGAAATGAGCTGAAACTAATTAGATAGAGTAGAGCTTAATTGAACTAAATTGAGTGAAATTGAGGTGAGTGGATTTAGTTGGAGTAAAAGTTGATTTTGTGAAAAGATTAATTGAACATAATTGATTGAGCGTTAAAAAAAACTTAACGTAATAAAACTAAGCAAAACTGAACTGAGCTGAAATTAAGTCGGAAAGAACATGACCTAAATTGAGTGAAACTGAGGTGAAGTGAATTTAGTTGAATTAAAAGTTGATTTTGTGAAGAGATTAACTGAACATAATTGATTGAACGTAAATAAAACTTAACAGAATACAATTAAGCAAAACTGAAATGAGCTGAAATTAAGCTAGAAAGAACATTGTCTCGGTCTCGTTAACGCTAAGGAAGTGGGCGCCTAGATTGTGTCTTGGTTGTCCACTAATTTTCTTGTAAATTTTGACATTATCTCAATAAAAATTTCACGGTTTTAAAATAATAATAATAATAATAATAATAATAATAATAATAATAATATTACTCAAGCAAATTCAGAAATTTTCAATGTTTCAGGATGTCGGGTAGCACATGCTGTTGCATTTATTTTTACTCGACTTAGTTTTGTTATTGTTAGGGGGTGAGACTCCAAATAGTAACTAGACTTCCCACCAATTTTTGGTAAAAATTGTTTTGATCTCTAAATAAAAGGATTTTTATATATTAACAAATAATAATACTTCTGAATAAAAAGTAGTGTTAAGGTAATTGAAAATTATTAAAACACACGTTTTACAATACACTCACACCTATAAAAATCCGATTTACACAAGTATTTGTGAAAAGAAAACGTGATTGGTTATGGTTTTTTGGATTAAAACTATTTAAACTCAAATGAACTGAATTTAATGGAGTTGAACTGAACTGAACTGAACTAAACTAAACTAAACTAAAGTGAAGTCATGTTACGTTGGACTTAATTTCAGCTTATTTCAATTTTATCATCTCTATTTAGTTCAATTTAGCTTCATTCAATTCAATTTTTTTCTTCACAAATTAACTATTTATTTCAGTTTAGTTCAAATCAATTCAATCCAGTTCAGTTCAATTCAGGCGATTTCAGTCCAAAAAAAACATGACAAAAATTAACTTGTGAATAGAAGAGTTAAATTTAACTAAACCAAACTGAATAAAGTTGAACCGAACTAAACTAAAATAAGTTTAAATTATATCCAAAAGAACGGTACAAATTCTCTTTTGTGACGGCGGTATCCGTCACAAGCTTGTGACGGATATCGTTTGCTCTCACAAAATACTCATGAGTGGTGAGTGGGAAAACATATGAAGGGTGCCCACCTTATCCCCTCTCTCTTTTTATGAGAGGTCACAAGCTTGTGACGGAATTAGCCGTCACTAGCAAGACCTAGGCCCTGTTCGTAAACAACATATTGGCCAATTTTTAACATATTGAAGGGTTTTAACATGTTTGACCGGTCAATATGCTAATTTTCGTGTTGGATAAATAACATATTAAAACAACATATTTTAGGTCAATATGCTATTTTTACAATATGCTGCTTACCCCAGTATATTGGTTAGCATATTGTAAAATAGGAAAGTTTACTTCATTTTATAAAGAAAATTAACAATCTACTAATCCTAAATTTCTAATCTGCCAATAACCAAACACTCAAATTAATTTTACTAATTATAATATGTTAGTCAAACCTTCTATTACAATCTGCCATTTATAATCCGTCATTACAATCTGCTTATGTTAAAATTAATCCGCTATTTACCAAACATGACCGTACCGAAAAAACAGAGCCTAATTTGAGACGTTAGTGCATAGCATATATTAGTACAAGAATAGATACTCCTATGATGTTACGTTGTTTGTAGTTTCCTAGTACACAATTCAAACAAATTCCCTATAAAATCCTTACTTTAAAACCCAACAAGTTCATAACAAAATGCAACTTCGAGGAAAGCAACTAACAACCAAACGAAAATACTACCAAAAAATACACACTTTTTTTAACCTTATTAACTATCTTCTCATTTATACCTCTTTCCTACAACATTTCCTCTTAAATATATTTTGACTATATATACACCCCATGCAAATCCATATTTTCACAACAAAATAAACTCGAATATCATATATCATATATCATATATCGTATATTATATATCATATATTGGGTAATTTACGTACAAAATATAATAAAAAACGTTAATTATTATTACAATGGCGGCTAGTACTAGTAAGAGTGTTAGCAATACAAATGAGGTTGAGTTCGAGGATTTTCTGCCCTCGATGGTTGAAAAGTTAGGAGAAGAAGGGTTTATGGAGGAATTGTGTAACGGGTTTCGACTACTTAAGGATGAGAAGAAAGGGGTGATTACATTCGAGAGTTTGAAGAGAAATTCCGCGGTTTTAGGGTTAGGTGACTTGACTGAGGCCGAGTTGCGAGAAATGTTGAAAGAAGGGGATGTTGATGGTGATGGTTGTTTGAGTAAGATGGAGTTTTTTGTGTTGATGTTTAGGTTGAGTCCGGGGTTAATGGAAGATTCTCGAAGGTGGCTTCAACAAGCCCTCGCTACCAGGCGTTCTGCCTAGTAGTACGAGTATTCTGTTCGTTAAAACAAATGATTGGAACAGAGAGAACGTAATAAACTTATAAACTTATAGTAGTAGTAGTTATGTTTTGTCAATCATTCTTTTACAAGCAACTTCCTTCTTCAATGTAATAAACTAATAATAATAATAGTATTTTAGACTATAAGCTTTGCATGTTTCATTTCTTTTTTGGTTGTAATAATATTTTTCATTATTTTATCCTACTTCTCTTGGAAATGCTAGTGAAACTGTTTTCCCATTTGGCTTTACACGGTCTTCGAGAGGTCACTTTGATGACGGTGTGGCTTTGCAACAGAGATGACAAACTCTAATGAGAAGCCTCCTCTGCCTTAAGCTTGCCTATAAGTGGAAGAATGAACAATGAATGTTGATGTTCAAATGTTCAATGTTGAGGTTAGTTGGTAACGTCATCAGAAATGATACTCATGACCCGAGTTCAAATCCCGTCAGCATTAAAATCGCCCCTGTGACTCCATTTACACAAAAGAAAATCATTTATTACTATAACACGCGGAATTTACACGAATGCAGAGTAACTTGCAAATGAATGTGATCGACAATTGTAATGTACGTTTGAGGAATCGTATTAACAGTAATGTAACTCAAAAACCTTCCCTTCAATTTCCCTATCTTTTCGCGTCATGTCCCTTTGATTGGAACTTTATCGGCCATTTATGTAACTCTGCGAAAGATGGTTAACAGAGTGTTCGACATGTCTCGCTTGCATAAAGCCAGGCTGATTAGGTCTTGGAAGGCTTGAAGACCCTTCACCATCAAGCATCGGAATGATCATTGAAATGTTAGGCCTGTCTTCAGGGAGTTCTTGCACACACAACAGTGCTATTTGTATGCACCTCAATACGTCGCCAGCTTCATAAGTCGATTCCAAAATCAAAGGATCTATAAAAGCGTTAATGTTGTCTTCGTTCCATAATCTCCATGCCTACACACACACGCACACACACGCACACACACTGTCACTGTCACTGTATAAAATGCATAATTTACTGGCCTGACTCTCCGAGTCTGAACTATAGTGAAAATATAGAGATGGTAAGGTAGAATAGTTACGAGTTCAGAGAGGCTTAAATACTCGTTATCCACGAACTTAGAGCTTCTTCTGCCACTTACTATCTCCAGTAGCAGAACCCCGAAGCTAAAAACATCCGATTTTTCTGAAAAATGGCCTCTCATTGCATACTCGGGTGACATATAACCACTGCACCTCAAACAGAAACTCGCAAAGATGAGTTAACTTGATAAAAACTGTTTTTCGGGCTGAATTAAAGCAGGGATACTTACTAGGTCCCGGCAACTGTTTTGCTGGTATCCGCTTGATCATCATTTCCTCCAA
Source organism: Silene conica (assembly GCA_029255685.2). NCBI lineage: Eukaryota > Viridiplantae > Streptophyta > Magnoliopsida > Caryophyllales > Caryophyllaceae > Silene > Silene conica. The sequence continues at coordinate 86,561,037 of CM055314.2, forward strand.
ATATCTTGGCCATTCCGAAGTCAGAAATCTTTGGATTGAGTCCCTCGTCCAACAATATGTTACTTGCTTTGAGATCTCTGTGTATAATCCTTAGTCTAGAATCTCTGTGAAGGTAAAGCAGGCCTCGAGATATCCCTTGTATAATGTTAAATCGCGTCTTCCAGTCTGAAAGCACTCCAGGAATTCGACCTGATAATAAACAAAACCAATTATCAAGCAGTGTCGAACTGTCTATACATCTAAGCAATTATCGTCTAATAGGCATACTGTAATATGCTCTTAAGAACCGTAAGCACTAACCAAAAAGAAGCGCATCCAAGCTTTTGTTTGGCATGAACTCGTACACCAGTAACTTTTCCTCTCCTTCTACACAACACCCTAAAAGTCGAACAAGATTTCGGTGTTGAAGTTTAGAGATCACCAAAATTTCAGTCATAAACTCTCTAATGCCCTGCAGTGAAACCTTTGAAAGCCTTTTAACTGCGACATCCTCTCCGTCTTCCAATTTACCCTTGAAACAAACACTTTTATTTCAGCTGTGCTGTAGATTTTTATAATTACATACACCAGTAAGCATTCATTACCTTATACACTGTACCAAAACCACCTCGGCCGAGCTTGTTATCATCCTGAAAGTTGTTTGTTGCAGTTATCAATGTTTTCAACTGAAACATAGGTAGGTCCCCAAACTCAATTTCTCTGCTGTCGTCTTTATTCATGTACTCGTGATGTCGTGGTTCCTTGAGTGAAATTCTCCTCACTTGTGCAACAACAGAAAATGTAGTGAATATTGGTTAGATATATTACGAAACAAAACATAAGTCATAACAGAAAAGGAAAAGATCATCACCATGTTGTCGAAGAAACCAGATACAGACACCAACTATGATAGTTCCTATGATAACCGCCATTGTCAATATAACTTTCCATCTGCTAGACTTCGTTGCAGCGATATCTTGATGTTTTTGTTCTTGTTAATAAAAATAAAGTATATCAACAAATGGGAAGACTAAATGTACAGAGAATTCAACTCGCTATCAGACGACTTTTATGGCAATTGAAGTTCAGAAAAGAAAAAATCATTGACAGATTACCTAGTTCTGAATATGCCAAGCGAACAGAAAAATCAATGCCTCTATTAGGAGAAAGTTCCTCAGTGTCGATTAAGGTACCGCTCCATATCATACATCCAAGATTTGAGTCATAAGCGTAAGCTATACACGAGCATTTGCTTAGGCACTCATTGATGCATTCATCTTCGATTTTTCCTGATAACCACACTGCATTATCTGGTACTTTCACCTGCGTCATATTCCAAAACTCGTCTGCTCTGCCTCCTGCAATGCCACACTGCAGTGGAGTTCTCCGAACACATCCACCAGACCAATCCCCTTTGTTCCATTCTGCTTGGTTCTTTGGCACAAACCCTCTTAAGCAACCACATACAGGCGATTTTGCTGCTGTGCAGATTCCAAATGGTCCACATTTGCTGTAAGCATCACAGTTAGTTCGCGACTCCCATCTTTTTTCCCATTTCCTACTTCCACTGTTCCATGCTCTTTCGACTCTAACTCTGTCATAGGTCAACACAAAGTGTATCAGTTCTGACTGGTTTGCCCAAGGAAAGGCGTAAGTAACTTTTCGTGCATCATCAGTTACTAAACTGAGTATTGCTGGATTCGGTCCAATAAAAATAGAGGTATTCCGCGGCTCACTCCTCCAATACGGGCGATCACCATCCCAAATAAATACCAGAGGTGGAAAGCTAGTCGTAATGCCACATGTTATTTTTCCAAACGACGGGTCTGAAGGGCTCTTCCAAGCCCAAAACAACGCTTGTTTCTTCGTCAGCATCCCATCAACAGTAAACTTCATACCCGGTAAGAATGTATCTGTAGGCTGGTCGAAACTCTGCCAAATAATTGTTTCAATCCCGTTTGATTTCAATACAAGGTTACCCGAATCTAGAAGTTGGACAACAGAATTATGTCCCTCATAAACTAGAACATCAGATGACCAAAAGCTCTTGTTTTGTTCATTCAAGACCTTAAGATTTCCGTCTCTAAAAATCATAACCCTTCCTGAAGAGTCATTCAGTGGATTATCCCTGTTGGCTACCCAAACAACTTCCAATTCTCCATCATGTTCATTAACAGTGTACCAAATGCCTACATAACGATTGGTCGAATTAGCCAGGCTGAAAAACCCGAGCCTGAACATGTCATTACTTGACACTAATGATGCAGGATCCCTTAGAGATTGGTTTGTATGGAGAGTTGATTGTGCAGAAACGAACCCGGAACCTACCAAACACAAAAAAATAAGGGTGTGCAGGTAAGCCATAGCATTCAAATCTTTGTAAGATGCATCTAATGTTAAAAGGGAAACAAAGATTAAGTACCTCTTGCATTATGAAGATTGAAGACTTTTCGGTATGACGTAGAGACCTACAGCAGTCTTCTGTGACATAATTTATGAACTAAAATAGTAACAATGTGAAGATTCCTCATTGACTAAAATTGTTTTTGAAACTCTTAGACCATGAAATTGACACTTGATAGCAACAACAACAACAACAACATCAACATCAACATCAACATCAACATCAACATCAAAGCCTTAATCTCAAATGATTTGGAGCCGGCCGACACAAATCGAAAAAATATGAATCAAATTGGAAGTAAAACATAATACAACAGTCAAGTTAAACTTCTAGGATTAAAACTAAAAACCACAATTTTAATATTTCAGAAAATCTTAAAAGTAAACAAAGTATGATTATATAGTTTTTAGGTAGAATTTAATAAATCTCAAAAGTAAACAAATAATTTTTAAAAATTAAAATAAAAACGATAAATAATTCAAAAAATAACAGATACTAAAAATCCACGTGTATCATATCCATCCATTGTACTCTCCTCGTCACCATACACTCTTCAATCCTGAGAAATTGACACTTGATAATACCAAGTCAAAAAGAGGGCGTGTACCGATTTTGAGGCGGTGTCAGTCTCAATTATGGCTGTGTTACGACTAAGAAAAGGCCACAACAACCGATTGCACGATCAAGACTGAAAGCAAAGTTAACATAATCGTTGAAGCAGTCCAGGTTATAGCAGTGCAATCCTTGAAGCAGTCCAGGTTATAGCAGTGGCCAAATCGACTGCTATGAATGTCACACTGCAGAGTCAATGGGAAATATCATATACAGAAGGAAAACAAATGAATCCACATACCTTCATTGACGTATTCTTCCTCCGTCTCATCAGATTGTACTCTCTCATATTCAGCCTAATGTTCTTTCTTTTCGGCACAAAAATAAGCAAATGAATACGGATCACATAAAACACCCAGTTCCACATGAAATTGAATTTGGACCACACAAAAGTTACCAAATAAGGAAAGGAACAAAACCGGACTACCATGAAAACGAAAGAGGGAATAGAGGAGGTATACGTCGTCACTGAGTACATGGTTCTTGTCCAATAATATCTGTGCTTTCTAGAGTTTCAACGCAAAGATGTAGTCTACAGCCATCAGGAGACTAAGAGTAAACAATAATAACTCAAAGAACGTTCCATCCGGAAATAAATTGGTAATAAGTGAAGTAATTCGGTGATTTATACAAATAATCGGCTCCAATCAATATTACAATAACATGGAAAGTTCACACAAAACAAGTAGTAACTTGCATATGTAAAAGATTGTGGATTCAAATTTCTTCATAATCTCCAAGTTTAATAGACAGTGGACGATAATGATAAACAGTTTACCGTGATCCACACAGTGATGTAAATACGGAACCATGACTTGATTTTCTCCCTTCTTCTCCCGTCTATGGAATCCCCGTCTCTTAGGGTCATGTGACTCACGTTCCTTTTGATCAGACTGTTATCGGCCAGTTATGTAGCTAATGGAAAGACGGTTAATAGAGTCATGCAGAATTCCATCTTTGGCAGCTTCGCCATATCGCTTTCGCGTAAAGCCAGGTTGTGTAGGTTGTGGAATACTTGACCAACCTTCACCGTCAATCATGGCAATGATCATTGAAATGTTTGGCCTATCTTCTGGGAATTCTTGGACGCACAAAAGTGCTACTTGTATGCATCTCAATATCTCGTCAGCTTTGAAAGTCGACCCCAAAATCGAAGGATCAATAAAGGAGGTTACCTCATCCTCATTCCATAATTTCCAAGCCTGACATACAGACATCATTGAATTACAGTCCCATACACAACACAAAAAACTCCAACATAGACCAAAACAGGGTCCATTGCCAAAATTGACCCGATCTACCCAACCCATATACATCACCCGATAGGCCGACACTTGAAAACAAAAAACAAATATGACCAAAAATCTGAGACAGTCTGACGTGGATAGTATTAGACTATTAGGAATATTAATAATAGTTGGGCCTCAACCATCACCTTAAAATTTTGGTTGAGATGGTTATCTATCATGGTATCAGCAGCGCCAGTGTGACCGAAGGTCACGGGTTTGAATCCTGACAGCCTCAAAACCCCTCAAAACTCATGAAGTGGATACCCAGTACACAGTATGGGGGAGCCTGTGCAAACTAACCACTCTTCAAGCCCAATGGACATTTGAGTGAGGGAGCGTATTAGGAATATTAATAATAGTTGTTGGGCCTCAACCATCACCTTAAGGTTTTGGTTGAGATGGTTCATCTATCAGATAGTATAGTCCATAACCCGTGTCCATATCTGGTCCATAGAGACATTATTAAGATCATATTACAGGATACTTACATGTGCTATGAGGCTTGAAGACTCATCATCCTCGAAGTTAGAGTTTCTTCTGCCACTTACTATCTCCAGAAGCAGCACCCCGAAGCTAAAGACATCAGACTTTTCTGAAAAACGACCTTCCATAGCATACTCTGGTGACATATAACCACTGCATCTCAAACATAACATAGCGGTTATTAAAGTTAGAAATGCTGGATTAGAATCTTGAACTGTGATTGGCAAAGATGATTTGCCAAACTGTTTTAGTGAATTGAAGCAGGGGTACTTACTAGGTGCCAACAACTGTTTTGGTGTCGGCTTGATCTTCATTTCTTCCAAATATCCTGGCCATTCCGAAATCAGAAATCTTTGGATTGAGTTTGTCATCTAACAAAATATTACTTGCTTTGAGGTCTCTGTGTATAATCCTTAGCCTAGAATCTCTATGAAGGTAAAGAAGGCCTCGGCATATCCCTTGAATAATGTTTAATCGGGTCTTCCAATCTAAAAGATCTCCATGATGTTGATCTAAGCATTAACAAACCAAACCAGAAAGCAAATGTCAATCCAAAATTTTAAAATGCCGGCTTATTTTCTAAGTTTGCAAAAGAACTGAAGCAATTGTTGTCGAATTGGTGTAAATTGCTCTCAAGAATTTAGGGAACTGACCGAAGAGAAGCGCGTCCAAGCTCCTATTTGGCATAAGTTCATACACCAATAACTTTTCCTCTCCTTCAACACAGCAGCCTAGAAGGCGGACAAGGTTCCAGTGTTGAAGTTTAGAGATCACCAAAACTTCAGTCATAAACTCTCTAAGGCCTTGTCCAGAAACTTTTGAAAGTCTTTTGACTGCAACATCCTCTCCATCTTGCAATTTACCCTTGAAACATACATCACTTCTTCAGTAATGCTTACCGATATGTATAATTAAACTAACAGTCAATTCATCAGTTAAGTTATCAACCGGTTTTTCGGGTTCCATAAATGTCAAAAAAATTCCCAGACAAAGAAGTCAATTAAGCTCAAGAGAGCAGACCCGTAGCAGACATTTGTCAGAAAGCAGTCATTACCTTGTACACTGTACCAAAACCACCCCGGCCGAGCTTGTTATTATCATCAAAGTTGTTCGTTGCAACTATCAATTTCTTCAATTGAAACATAGGCAAGTCACCAACTTCAATTTCCTCATTGCCGTCTTTGATTATGTACTTGCGCTGTCGTGGCTCCATGAATGGAAGGCTCATCCCTTCCACAACAACATAATATCTAGTTAATATGGCTAGATGTATTACAGGGGAAAAATGCACAGAACAGAAAAAAATACTAAGATCATCACCTTGTCGTCGGAGAAACCATATGGCGACACCAAATATAACAGTTGTGATGAGAACCACTGCAATTACTATAACTTTCCATCTGCTAGATTTCCTTGTTACCATATCTGGATGGTTTTGTTCTAAAACATCTGAAAAATATATCAACCATTAGAAACATTTAATATGCAAGGAATTGGTTCACTATCTGATGAGTGATGATGCAAGCATGCAACAAAAGAGTACAGGGATGATTCTATAATTATAGGTAAAGGAAGTTTAAAAAAGAAACAAACTTTGATCCATTACCTAATTCTGAATGAGCCAACCGAATATTAAAACCGAGGCCCCTAGTAGAAGAGAATTCCTCGATGTCGATTAAGTTACCATTCCAAATCATACACCCAATACTTAAATAATAAGAATAAGCAATACAAGAGCAGTTGCCGAGGCACTGACTGATACATTCATCCTCAGAATTTCCAGATAACCATACTGCATTGTCTGGCACTTTCACATTCGACATATTCAAAAATCCGTCTGCTTTAGCTCCCACAGTACCACACATCAGTGACGTTCTTCGAACACACCCACTAGTCCAAATTCCTTTGCTCCATTCTGTATTGTTCTTTGGCACAAATCCCGTCAAGCAACCACATATAGGTGAGTTTGCTGCATTACAGCTACCAAATGGTCCACACTTGCCATAGAAATCACAGTCAGTTTGTCGTGCGTTCCATCCATTTTCCCATTTCCTATGACCACTGTTCCATTTTCTTTCGACTGCATCTCCATCAAGAGTTACCACAAAATGTATCAATTCTGACTGGTTTGCCCGGGAAAACCCATAAGATATCTTTCCTGGATCCACAGTAACTAGACTAAATACAGCTGAATTCAGTCCAATATAGATATTGCCATTCCACGGCTCATTTCTCCAATATATCCGACCACCATCCCACACAATGAGCTGAGGAGGAAAAATAGTCGTAAGACCACCTGTTACTTTTCCACGTGATGGGTCTGATGGGCTCTTCCACGACCAAAATATTACCTGTTTCTCGGCCACAGTCCCATCAATAGTGAACGTCATACCCGGCATAAACGTATCAGTGGGGTGGTCAAAACTCTGCCAAATGGTCATCCCATTACCACTTGATTTCAGTACAAGGTTACCACTATCCAAAAGTTGAGCCACTGAATTATTTGCCTCATAAGGTGCAATATTCGACGACCAAAAGCTCTTGTTCTGTCCATTCGTGATTCGAAGATTTCCATCCTCTGAAATCACGAGCTTTCCAGAAGAGTCACTTAGCGGATCATCCCTGTTAGCTACCCATATAACTTCCAACTTACCATCAGATTCACCAACATTGTACCAGATACCAACATAACGTTTTGTCGAGTTAGCCGGGCTAAAAAACCCGAGCTTGAAAATAGCATTACTTGACACTAATGTTTCAGAGTCTCTTAAAGGTTGAGTTGTATGAATGCTGGTTTGAGCAGAAACAATACCAAACCATAACAAACAGAGAAAGATAATATGGGTGTACATGTATGGTGCCATAATTTTTAATATGATTTTCCTACCTTTGTATATGCCATTTAAGTGGCGTTAATCTTCCATAATGAAAGACTTTTGAGTATGACATATAGACCCATATTTGTCAACTCTATGACCAATCATAGAGAATCCAAGTTTGATTTTGTTTTGCACTTTCAAACCCAAAATAGCAATCTATTTTTCTAAAAATATTTTGCTATATATATACTTATTCTATGTTACTTTTGACTCGGACCCAGTTATTTTTGAACACTCACGTTTCTAAGGTGGTATATTGAAAATCTTATATTAGAACGCATTTTCGATGTTTTGTTGTATTGGTTGAATTTGTAACACCTTAATCAATATTAGACCATGACAACCAATAAAACGATAAAAAAAAGTAGCTAATCACATAATCCAAAGTTTTAAATATAACCCAGTTATAAAGGTTCTTGAGTTTATCACGACCATATTTTACCGCATTGAGTTCAAAAGCTGATACCGCTATCAGGATAAAAACCGAGATTTAATACTATGCTGGCATAATCTAGACTGCTACCTCTAGTGTTTCCTAGTTTCAGAATATTCCATTGTTTGGAATAAGAAATCTTCAATTGTTAATACTAATGTAATTTATCCATATGATTCATGACAGCTAAACAAAGTTGACTGAATGAAAATATTAAATTCTAAAATAGGAGAAAATGATTGCGCAGGCACAAAACCACATACTGTACGTCTTTTATTTGCCACAAATCATTGTTTGAGACGGGCATATCTGTCTTAAACAAAAAACAGGGTCAAATAGATAGATAAGACAAAAAGCAGAATGTTTAAGGAATGATAAAAGTCGTGTCTCATCTATCTCTATATAGGATACCAATTTACCCGTTTCGCCCTTAAAATAATATAACCATTTTAAAAAAGACCAACCTGTTTTTTTTTTTAATGTGATCATGTTTGGCAGTGCAGTGCATTGGATCAACCACTCTTTTTAGCATAATGGCCAAGTCAACTGCAATAAAAAAAATAGACAGTCAAAGTCAATGGTATTTTCATGTACACTACCTGTTGCTTCACAATATTAATACAAAATTGCAACCTACCTTTTCATAAATTCCTTTTCAAACAGACATATGATGAAACTGGAAACTACTACTAACTTACACATTACACATTTTCAACACTGTCGTCTTATAATTTTTTTCCGTCAAAAAAATAAGAATAAAATATTCTTAAAGGTGCATATTACTGTAATATTGGTGACTTTAAATACAATCTTTTGGTATAACCCTAGGACCGTAATCGTGTATCGTCACTAAGTTATAATTTTAAAGTTTACCATGACCACATTTTTGAGGTGGCAACAACAGGAACAGGCAAACAAACCAAGTTTGGGTTGGATTAGTTCGGGATAGGTCATTTTCGGGATTGCAATATTTGGAGACAGGTGGGTTTGGGTCTATTGCAACAATAAACATTCGGACCAGGTCAATTCGGGTACCAAGGTAATCATGCTCGACTCCTGAGTTCCAGTATCGTGTCAGGTACAGATTGGGTCAATTTTGGTAGGTCTAGTACTAACAACTACCTTAATGAAACGACGGCCGAGACAAAGTCGAGACAAGCGAATCTCGCCGTGACAATTGACTCAAGATCAGATCACAAATAAATGTGATCAACAATTATGTTGATTTTTGCATTATGATTGTTGATCAATCACATGATGCAAAGTCTATCACTCAAGCCGACTCATATAATATGTAGTCCAAATTGACCGCAAAATCAATAGTTTACTTAAATTGTTACACGCACACCTATCACAGAAAAACAACCCACATGATATCCTTAGGATGTGACATCAGAATCATTTAATTTCACACATTTTGCGTATTTTGACATTGGACCAACAACTACACAAATTCTTATTTAAGACGCACATTTCCGTGTTAAATAATAAAACAGGTTAAATAGGGGGATGAGACAAAAAGTAAAATGCCTAGGAAATAGTAAATATTTGCCCCATTTACCTCTATGGAGTAGTACACTTGAGACAGATATTTCCGTCTTAAGGGAGACCAACTGAAACAAGTATTATTCCTGCAGTCCTCCTCAATCCTGAAATACAAAGAACAGTTGGTTCATCTTTTCCTTGCATCAGATAACAGCAGAAACAAAAACCAATGTCATTTCTAAGAATACTTTTCTTCCTGAATTTATGTTTAAGAATTTGTGATGCTTTAGACAGTATTACAACCACAAACTTCATCATTGATTCCGGGTCAATTGTCTCTGACAATGGTACCTTCAAACTGTCATTTTTCAGTCCATCAAACTCTACAAATCGTTATGTCGGAATTTACTACAACAAGCTTCCTGTGATTCATGTAATATGGGTTGCAAACAGGAACAACCCATTGACTGACTCTTCCGGTTCAATCCAAATTTCCGAGGGTGGAAATGTTCAGGTGGTAAATGGTCAGAAACATATCCTTTGGTCATCAAATATTACACAGGTGGCCACTAATTTGACCAAAGCTCAACTTCTCGATTCTGGGAACCTCGTATTGCTTGCGGCAAATAACACAATAATATGGCAGAGTTTTGATCATCCCTCTGACACTATTTTGCCACATATGACTCTCATACATCAGAAAGATACTCGCGAAAATGCTGTTGTTCGGTCATGGAAAAGCCCTTCAGATCCTTCTGACGGAAGGTTTTTCCTAGACTTTGGTCCTACTATTCTTCCTGAATTATATATTTGGAACAATGATCGCCGACATTTTAGAGGCGGACCATGGAACGGTAACATGTTCATTGGAATCCAAGTTAATTTCCCTGACTTCCAAAGTCTTAGCATTCAGAATGACGGTCAAGGCAATATCACTGCAGAGTATTCTCACCCTGTGTTTCCGTTGTCAAACTATGAAATATCCTACCAAGGAACGCTCCTGCAACAGTATTGGGATGATAGTAATACTAAGGGAGATTGGAGAGTCCTATTCCAAGCCCCAGGCAATGACTGTGATTTTTATGGCAAGTGCGGAGCTTTTGGAAGCTGCAACTCTCGGAATTCCCCAATCTGTAAATGTCTGAAGGGGTTCGAGCCAAAAGATAAAGAAGAGTGGGAAAAAGGAAACTGGAGTAGTGGGTGTACCCGGATGAAGCAATTACTCTGTGGAACCGAAGGTGCAAAGGAGGACGGGTTTTTAAGGCTCCGACAGATGAAAGTACCTGCAGATAATAATTGGTTACAGGGATTAGATCAAGACACTTGCAGAAGCCAGTGTTTGACAAACTGTTCATGTTCTGCTTATGCATATGAAACTGGCGTGGGGTGTATGAGTTGGACTGGAACGTTGATCGACATACAACAGTTTTCAACTAGTGGCGTGGATCTTTACCTTCGGCTACCACATTCCGAGCTAGGTACGTCTTCTTTAAATTTTAAAATTTACATTCAGAGGTATGTACAATTTTCTTGAAGTATTAAAATCCAGCCAAATAGCACACTACTGACAATAGACTCTCTACATCTCTTATACTATAAAGTAGGGTCATTTTGACACAATCTTTTTGTAACACAATATAAGGGCACTGCCACTACTCATGGGTGGGATTATGTTTGGCGCTAGGGTAATGTTGTTATCGTTTAATAGAGTTTTGATGCTGAAATAACATTCTTTTCAACAGGTAATAACAAAAAAATAAAAATAATTGTCGGAGTCACAGTCGCTTCAGGTATTGCCACACTAGTTGCTATAACAGGGTACTTCTACTACAGGAGGAAAGCTAAACAAGGTGACATCAAATTCAAAACCCTTATTACATAGCTTAAGCTGGCAAAAGATTTCTTCCAAGCCTTGGATAAACTAACAGTAACTTGCATTTTTGAAATGATATGCAGAAAGGAACAAAACGTTGTTAGATATCCTAGAGGGTGATAATAGATTTGAAGAGCTACCATTGTTTAAATTTGGAGAAATTGCAGTTGCAACGAACAATTTCGTAGAAAGTAATAAGCTTGGACAAGGAGGATTTGGTCCAGTGTACAGGGTAGGAGTTGCCTGGAAGTGCGTGCAAACTATTCATGCATCTCTCTGGAGGAACCTAATTATCTGTTTAATTGCAGGGGACGCTGGAAAATAAACTGGAAGTAGCAGTAAAAAGACTATCCGGAACCTCTAGGCAAGGGGTGGAGGAATTCATGAATGAAGTGTTGGTGATCTCTAAACTTCAGCACCGTAATCTTGTCAAACTATTAGGCTGCTGTGTGGAAGGTCAAGAAAGACTGCTGATTTATGAGTACTTGCCCAACAAAAGTTTGGATGCCTTTCTTTTCGGTATGTGACATCTTTCCATACTAATATAACTTTCCTGAATATTTTGATCTCATACTACAAATGGGCTCACTAGATGCAACTGATCAGATCCCCAGAAGAAAGGAATCCTTGACTGGAAGATACGTTTCAATATCATAGAAGGGATATGTCGAGGCCTTCTTTACCTTCATCGAGATTCCCGACTGAAAATCATTCACAGAGATCTCAAGGCTAGTAACATTTTACTTGATGAGAAACTAAACCCTAAAATATCGGATTTTGGAATGGCACGGATATTTGGAGGTGACCAAAATCAAGCTGATACCACAAGGGTTGCAGGAACATAGTGAGTTTATCATATACCGTATTTTGGTTCTTAATCATCTTATTCCCGAGACTAAAGGGAGTGTCCACTATAGTTCTCATATTCATAGCCTTTTTACTTAATGCAGCGGTTACATGCCTCCAGAGTATGCAATTGAAGGGCGTTTTTCTGAAAAATCAGATGTTTTTAGCTATGGAGTAGTATTGTTAGAGATAATAACCGGAAAAAGACCTCAATGGTACGATGAGGAGTCTTCGAACCTTCTAGGATATGTAAGTCCTACCTAGCATTATGCCCTTGTTCATCCTTCACTTTCCCTCTTATATACCTCATTAAGGGTCATTTTGACTTCTTATATGTAGGTATGGAAACAATGGAGTGAAGACAAAGTCCTTTCCTTGGTTGATCCAGAAATAGATTGTCAAGGTTTTGAAGCACAGATATCAAAATGCATACATGTCGGGCTTCTTTGCGTACAAAAATATGCTGACGATAGACCAGACATATCTGCCGTCATCTCAATGCTTACTGCTGAAACCACCGCACACTTTCGACAGCCAAAACCACCAGGTTTTACTAGGTTATTGCGTATATCAGCAAATACCAGTTCGCATAGCCACCTCACAAGTTCCAAGAATGATCTTTCGGTCACAACTATAAGTGGTCGGTAGGGGACGGGTTAAAATGGATCTAAGATAAATCCTTTGTGTAAATGTGTTGTGCAGATAATGGTGTATAATTCCACAAGTAGTTAACTGTTTAAGACTTTAATGGGGTACTGACTATTGTCTCAACTTCAATGTTACTTTGACCATTAAGGGCATTAACCTCATGTAAGGAAGGTTGAACGTACGCAGCCTAATACCTGTTCTGACCAACAATTGCTAAATTATGCATACTGTTTTTGGATGACCTATGCTTAAAATTGCATTAAACAAACACTTCGCAATAAAAAGAAGCGGTATCCCTTATGTAAGTCATTTTTCTTTATTCCATCATAATCCGAAATTGTATTTACTTATGGTATAAAATATATTTATTGGCCAAAGTTCACAAGAATTTAAGTTTAAACTTTTAAAGGATAAAGATACAAATGAAAAACATTAGAAGTGTTGTACTGACCTGCAATGCATTGCCAAACCAAATAAGATGTTCCACCACATAGACCAAAATACCATTCTTTCACGCAACAGAACCTTCTAAGCAACGAGTCTGAAATATCCATCAGAAAAAAAACAGATAAGTTTTGTTTTTTACCATAGACCTTCAGATTTCACATAAAAAAAAAAAACTAATATAGTTCATACAACTTTGAACTTGTCAAGCTTGGCAGCTCACAGACTTAGCTGAATCAATTTTACATCCATCAATATTTAACCAGGAATAATGAACTCCCTACAGAAAATAGCATATGAGACACATCACACATTCACACCCATGTCACAAATGTTACTTCGAACTTTCAAGCTTGACGCTTGAGATTTAACTGGGCAGTTTTACATTCACCAATATTTATCCCGGAATAATGATCTACTCAAAAGAAATTAACATGTGATTATGTGAGACGTGTATCACAGGCATGCCAATGTAATAACCATTAACCATACTGCCTATATCCTATTTATATCGTGTCAATACTACATCAGAGATCCAGAATCAACATAATAGTTTCCAGAAATAGAACGTTCAAATTGATACTTTTCAGTCCATCAAACTCTACAAGCCACTACGTTGCTAATCTCGGTATCTGCCACAGTGGGCTTCACTGTCGTTCAAGTAGTCTAGGTTACAAACAGAAACAACCCATTAAACTGACTCCTCGGAGAAATTATAACAACTCGACTCATCAATGCTGTACTGTTAGCTATCCATGCCTCACTGACTCATTGGGCATATTGGTTAAACTTTAAAAATAAAATTAAATGCTGGATGGGTAGCTGAATATGTAAACTTCATATGACAAGATAACAAAATGAATTATAAATGTGAAGTTTAAGTCTCCACTTCTGAGGTCAATTCCTAATATTCTAATAATCACATTAATTAAAGCAATTGTACATAACATTAGCAAAACATACATGACTGAGGGAGGTTCTCCTATAATCACATTAATTAAAGCTCAAATGATGAAGATACATCATGCATACATAAAATGGTATTAAAGAAATAGATTTGCAGGGTTATTCTGACCTGCAATGTCTTGCAAACTCCAATAATACGATGCGCCACAATAATAGCAACACCATTGTTTACGCAAGCCTTTCCAGTGACGTATTGACCAATAATTCAAGCTTGAGGTGGACGGCTCTTGACTTAGCTGGGTCAGTTACACATTCACCCATATTTGACCTGGCTTGAATAATAATCTACTCAAAAGAAACTAGCAGTGCCACAGACATGCCATTCAAATAAGTGAAATAACCATACTACCCACATCTGATAGAGTCTCCTTTTCACATTCTGATCGACGGTGTTGACTTTGACCATTAATTTTTCCAATGATATGAAAATATACAATGTAAATGTTGTCATGTACTTCCTCCATTTTTTTTATATCACCTCATTTCTTTATACACCTTTGCCGATATTCATTTTGTTTTGATTATATATTTAGCTACATACTACTAAAAATTATAAAAGTCTGATCCTCTTATCAAGACAATTCAAAAAAGATCTCACATGAATATATTTTCGTGAACGGATTGAGAGAAAACTGACGTTGAATACTCGATTGTGAATAGTGTTCAAAAGGAAAATGGGGAGATAAAAAAAGAATGGAGGGAGTATAATTTAATTTAATTTTATCAGACAAACTATTTTAGAATTTTGAATTTTGAAACGATGTATTTACTGTATATTTTGAGAAAATATGAATAATAGTTGACACTGTTTTGATTATGAAAATCAAGTGAGATAACATCAATGGATAGAAGAGTTAAAAGTGAAAACCAATTCTTCTACAGATAAACATACATGCAACATCCAACTACTTGATTACTCCACTCCGTACACGTTGTTACAGAGAAAAGTCAATCATATTGAAGGACTGAAATTTACATGTTTGTCAGTTCACACAGAGAAAATTCAATCATATTATAGGACTCTGAAATTTTCAAGTTTGTCAGTTCATAGACTGTGGGGGCAGCTTCTGCATTAACCAATAGCTGTTGTACTTAACCGCAATCTGTAGTACAAAAAACAGTTCATCTTTTCTTCACACCAGCAAGGAAAAGTATGAGATCAATGTCATCTTTGAGAGTATTTCTCGTTCTCTCTTGCTTAAACATAATCTGCAACGCTTCAGACAGCATCACAACCACAAACTTCCTCAAAGATGCAGACTCATTAGTCTCCAGCAATGGAACATTCAAACTGGCATTTTTCAGTCCACCAAACACTACAAATCGCTATATTGGTATCTACTATAATAAGCTTCCTATGATGAAAGTAGTGTGGGTTGCAAATAGGAACAACCCATTAAAAGCTTCATCTGGTTCATTTCAAATTTCCAAGGATGGCAATCTTCAGGTACTTAATGGTCAAAAGCATATCCTCTGGTCATCAAATGTCACACTCTCACAGTTGGCCACTAACATGTCAAAAGCTCAGCTTCAAGATTCAGGAAACCTAGTGTTGTTCAGTTCCGATAATAACATTATATGGCAGAGTTTTGATCATCCAGCAAACACTCTTTTGCCCCGTATGAGCCTTGTTTATAACAAAGCTACTGGTAAAAACTCTATCGTCCAAATCCTTCAGATCCTTCTCAAGGACGATTTACCACTGCCCTTGGTCCTAGTGTTCTTCCGGAATTCTTTATTTGGGACAATGGTCGCCGGTATTATCGAAGTGGGCCATGGAATGGCAACACGTTTCTCGGAATTGAAGTTGCAGTTCCTGACTTCGCAAGTCATGGGATTATAATTCAGACTGATGGCCGAGGTAACACCTCCTTGCAGTTTTCTAATCCGCCATTCCTTTTAACAAACTATGAGTTATCCTACCAAGGAATTGCAAGACAACAGTACTGGGATGATGCTAAACGAGATTGGAATGCCTTATGGGAAGCTCCAGATAATGAATGTGGGTTTTATGGAAAGTGCGGAGGATACGGAAGCTGCAACAATCTGAGTTCTCCGATTTGTAAGTGTCTTAAGGGCTTCGAGCCAAAAGTTAGACAGGAGTGGGAATCAGGAAACTGGAGTAATGGGTGTACCCGGTCAAAGCAATTGCTTTGTGGGATACAAGGTGCCAAAGAGGACGGGTTTTTAAGTCTCCCCATGATGAAACCCCCCGCAGATACTAATTGGTTGCAAGGATTAGATCAAGACGCTTGCAGGAGCCAGTGTTTGTCAAACTGCTCATGCTTGGCGTATGCATTTGATATTAGTGTGGGATGCATGACTTGGAGCAGAAACCTGACAGATACACAACAGTTTGCATCTAGTGGCGTCAATTTATACCTCCGGCTGTCACATTCCGAGCTAGGTAAATGTTTTCTTCTTAGGGTCTCGACACTATGGTAACGTAGGTCAACATTTTATTCTCGTCTCTAGGGCAATTGTAAACCAATGTTTTCTACTCAGGCCTTGCTTACGTTGAGGACAATTGTTATATAAGTAGTACGAGCTAAAAACATAAGGAAAGTGATGGTGGCAAAGGGGGGAATAAAAAAAGGAAGGATATAGTTTGTCTATAAAGGATTAGAGGGGGTAATAGTTGCTCATCTTCCCTCAGTTTAATGCATTCCTCCATGTTTGGAGTAATTGCCATCCTTCATCACCCCCTTTTTCTACCATCCATTACCACAATTGTCTTCATTTTCCTTTTTCTTCTGAGCTACTTTACCTCTTCCCAAACAAGACCAAATGCAGCACAATTTCACAAATGTCTGCTTTGTTTTCAGGTAATAACAAAAGGCTGAAAATAATTGTTACAGTTACAGCAGTTTCAGGGATAGCCACATTAGTTGCCATTGTGTATTTCTTGTGTAGAAGAAAGTCTAGACAAGGTGACAACTCAATTTCAAGACCTTTGGATATAACTAAATAGTATAAAGGGGAATCTTCAAACCTTAATTTCTTTTTGTAAAAGCTAACAGTAACTTGTGTTTGTCGAAAGAATCAGCAAAGAGGAAAAATATGTCTTTGGATATCTTGGAGGGTAATCCAAGCCTTGATAAATTTGAAGAGCTACCATTGTTCAAGTTTGCAAAACTTTCTGCTGCTACAAACAACTTCCAAGAAAGTAATAAGATTGGACAAGGAGGATTTGGTCCGGTGTATAAGGTAGGGTTTAAAAGTTGTCAAAAAGAGTTTGGAATATATTGGTCCATTATCCGATATTCCCTTTGTTCCAATCATTTGTTTACCTTTTTATTCTTTGTGAGGGGTATTTTAATCAATGGTAAACAAATGACTGGGACGGAAAGAGTACAACCTTATCATCTGTTTAACTGCAGGGTACACTGGAAGATGCCCAGGAAGTTGCTATAAAAAGATTATCAGGAACCTCTAAACAAGGGGTAGCAGAGTTCATGAATGAGGTCTTAGTTATTTCCAAGCTTCAGCACCGAAATCTCGTCAAACTGTTGGGATGCTGTGTAGAACGCCAAGAAAGAATGCTCATTTATGACTACATGCCCAACAAAAGTTTGGATGCATTTCTTTTTGGTTCGTACATCTTACAACATAATCCATAATTTTTTTAAAAAAATCAGAATCCTTCATGTCCCTCATTATTTTTCAACTATGGTATTATAAACTATTGAGGAGCTCACTATTGTAATTCTTGACCAGATACTCAGAAAAAGGGAATCCTTGATTGGAAGAAGCGTTACAATGTTATAGAAGGGATATGCCGAGGCCTTCTCTATCTTCATCGAGATTCCCGTCTCAAAATCATTCACAGAGATCTCAAGGCTGCCAACATCTTGCTTGATGAAAACCTCAACCCAAAAATTTCAGATTTTGGCATGGCACGGATTTTCGGAGGTAGCCAATTTGAGGCTGATACCACAAGGGTTGTAGGAACATAGTGAGTTCTAATATGCATTCTTGTTTGAATTTTAATCATCCTGTTTTAAGAGACCAAGGGAACTACAGGTACTTACTATTAACTATATATTGCTCAATATTCTTACCTTTTGCAGTGGGTACATGCCTCCTGAGTATGCAATAGAAGGGCGTTTCTCTGAAAAATCAGATGTATTTAGCTTCGGAGTCTTGTTGTTGGAGATAATAACTGGTAAAAAGACTCGATGGCATGATGAGTCGTCATTGAGCCTTCTAGGATATGTAAGTCCTGCCTAGATAAATGAAAATAACTTTTTTATCCTTTGATTTTTCCTCTTATATATCTCATTGATGTAGGTATGGAAACAATGGAATGAGGACAATGACATTTCCTTGATTGATCCAGCAATAGCTTATCAAGGTTTTGAAGCAGATATCTCAAAATGCATACATGTGGGACTTCTTTGTGTTCAGGAATATGCTCAAGATAGACCAGACATATCGGATGTCATCACAAAGCTTAGTGCGTCAAATACGGCAAGCTTTCAAAAGCCTAAGCCACCAGGTTTCACTCGATTTATGCGTGATACATCAAGTACTAGTACGCAAAGCCACAAGACAAGCTCCACGAATGGCCTTTCCATCACAAATATCAGTGGTCGATAGGTTCAGGGTTCTAAGAACATTAGAATTAGTTTCGAAACTTTACACTTATGAGCCTCTATTAGATAACATCAATAAGAAGGTCTCGAAGAGAGCATGAATATAGGGATTGATGCCTTTGCCTATAATTATATTAAAAAGTATTCGGAAATTTTACTGCAATCACTTCATACATTATTAGAAACTACTGTAAATTTGTAAGTTGACATTTTCTGTATTTATCACTCTATATCAGTAATCACATAGTGTACTTCTAGCAGTGTACATAGGCATGCCGCAACAGAATTTCAACTCATTGACCAAGTGCTAGCGGGTGAGGTCAATTTTAATGTAATTGTCAGTCCGTATCTGTTTGTTTCTACTATGAGGTTTCAAAGGCATGAAATTCACGAATCAGACGATTTTAACAGCATAAAACGTCAATCGTCTGAAAAGACGAGTGATCTGAAGACAACACTGGAGTTTAGACGCATAGTGGCATAACTAAAAGGAATCGATAGGTCCACAGCCTCCTTGAAACATTAGGTTCTCCAACAGTAGTAGTTAACGGAAAGGATCACAAATTCTTGTTTAAAATGGGGTATATCCGTTCTACCACTAAAACGGGTCTAATATCTAGCATTAAATCAGCCTACTCCCTACTTTTATCCTATGCTAGTATTTGGATCCGTTTCAGAAATAAAACGGATATGTCTATCCTAATTAAGACCAACTGTGATAGGATTAGGCCGTCATCCATAATTCACCCTAATTTTTCAGAAAATCGTCATTCCTTGGACGATTATCCAAGGTAAGAGTGAGACCGTCATCCCTATCGGATTACCGCAACTTAAAATATTCTTGTTTCACATTCAAACAGACGAGCAATGTCAAAATACATTAGAATTACGACAGAAAAATTGACAGGAATTCAAAAAAAAATTACGACCTAATTTCAGACCCTTTAGGGTTTGGGTCGGGTATGGGTTTAAGATATGTGACTCAGGGTCGGGTCCGGGTCTTGCTGGACTCTACCTAGACCCTACCCATTGCCAACCCTACTTAAAAGCCTCCTTCGGGTAACATCCACAAGAATATTTAGAAGAGAGCATGATAAATATAGGCAATGATGAATCTATGTAAAAGTATATAAGAAGAACCACTACACATAAACTAGACACGTGTCGCTCTCACATTAAAAAAATTCCCGCCAAGTTCCCATGATGTAAAATCGATTTTGGAAAATCTTGGAAAAAATATTCTCGATGATTAATGTATACAAAATATGGAATATTTAACCTGTCCATGCAATATTTAATAAATTTACACACTTTCTTAAATTCTTATGCATATCCGTGCAAAAATATATTCTATATAAATTTAGAAGTTTTTAGACTATAAAAATGTTCTATATAAATCCGTACAAAAATATTCTATAAAAATTATTTTATATATTTTTAAATTTAGACACTTCTTGGAAAAAATATTCAATGAGATTCTTAAACCAAATATTGACTGATTGCCAAATTATCTTTTCACTCAGAGATTTTTCAACAAAAAATATGTCTCACATGCCTGTTAAAATGAGATCAGAGGGGTCATCTTTCCAAACCCGAATACCAAATATTACCCAACCAGTTACAGTAAGTGGGAATATTTTTACGTATGAAATATAAAAATTCAATTAATTCAATGAGATATTATTCTATCAAAAGTTACAAAATATAGACTATTACACAAGATATTATTCAAAGATATGTGAAATTATACATGATATTAAAACTGTACCACACCTGCTACAAGATAACTAGATAATAAGAGTGGTGTATACGGATATTCAAAGAATAATAATCTTAACAATGAATTCAATTATGTGAAATGATACAAGATATTATGCCCCAAAAATTGCTTATTACACAAGATGTAAAAGAGAAACCGCTAGACACGCGTCAGTTTCACAATCACTATTGCATTAGTTTTTTCCCGCCTAAGTTTGATCTATAATTTAGGCATATTTTCAACATTTTTTTTACATAAATATTGTCTATCAATATGAACTCAATGATGGATTGTTTATAATTATTAGCCAAAAATAATAATCTGATATAATGAAAGGCTTATAAGCAGCCTAATTTATTACACTGTTTATCGTAGTACAACAACAGAGCCTTAGTCCCAAAATGAAATTTTAGGGTCGGCTAACATGAATCATCATTTGGAACCGTCATGAGCAAACTCTCATACACTATTTATCGTAGTATTAATTAAAAATTATTATAGTACTATTGTTAACCTGTTTTAAATTTTATGGTATTATAAATAAAAATAATTATATTCTTCTGATGCACTTTATTGTATTTACTCATAAGTTTTTTCACAGGATTGTGTCAGTGGTCTCATCTATTCTATGGAGGTCAAAGTTGTCGAAGTTGCAAGAATTGGTCAATATTTTTATTTATGTAAATGCGGTTATTTTTATCCTCTTATTGATATTTTTAGTTTAAATTTTTTATTTATGATAATATATAGAATATCATTTTTTTTTAAAATAATTAGACCATTATTTTGTGTCTTGGAGAAATGATTTTTTTATTAAATATTTTTATCTCTTTTATAAATATGAAATCATGAACAAAATAGTCAATTTTTATATTTTATACGTCAAAAATTATTTATTTTATTTGTTTAATTAGTAATGAATATAGAAAATTATTAGGATCAACACAAATTCTTAATTATATAAGATGATATTATCTACAAGTTTAAGACGAGTCAAATATCATGCCACCTGTGTATATAAGATAAATATTTTACTTTTTTATCTATTTGAATTTACTTGAGTAATTCGATGTATACGAAGTATTACTCGGTTGATAATTTCTTATTTGTAAAGAAATATTTGTTAATGTAATTTAATTTGGGTTTTGTCGGGCCAATTCATGTCATGTTAGTTTGTTTCATCATTTTTTCGAGATAATAAGGGTCGGGTCTGGTTGGGTCATTTCGATTCGGGTCAGATCAGGTCAATGATTAAGAGAGAAATCTAATTTCAAGTCAATTTGGTCATTAGAGTTGCGTTTTTCCAGGTTATTTTCGGGTTGGGTGGTTTCGAATCATGCCACTTCGGGTTGGATTAGTTACGGGTCAAATTAGTTCGGGTCATTCTCGGGCCGAGTCAGATCCATTAGGTTGGTTTATATTCAGGTGATGTAGTTTGGGTCAATTTCGGGTGTCAGGTCAGCCTATTTTCGAATATGTAACAATTATTGTTCTCAAATTGAAATATGACAAAAATAATAAATAGTAAAGGGAAAAACCGTAATAGTCGGGCGACGGAAAATAGAAACTTATAAATAAAGATAAAAGGCGAGACCAAATATTACTTTAAATCTCCAATTCCAAAAGATGAATTGCAGCGTGACTAATTCTAACATATTGATAACAATATTATTCTGATTTTTTATAAGTTTTAAACATTTATTTATATAAAACTAAGAATTATTCAACTATGCATTTCCGTGCAATTTGCACGGGTTCTAAGCTAGTTCTACTATAGTTAGAAAACCATTTAAAAATTAGGGTTATTTCATAGGAATAATCCAACCTATACCTCATCTTCTGATATTAATCCCTACTAAGGATTAACTGAGAAAAATCCAACCTATGACCTCAATTATCTTTCATTGAACTTTGTCTATTTTTGAACTCTTATTTTCGATAAACAAGCACGTCACCTTGACTTACTTTTTGTTTTTCCTTCTTCCTGGACAAAAAATAAGTGAAGGTGACGTACTAACCTACCGATAATAAGAGTTTAAAAATAGTCAAAGTTCAATGAAAGATAAATGAGGTTATAGGTTGGATTTTTCTTGGTTAATCGTTAGTATGGATTAATATGAGAAGATGGGACATAGGTTGGATTATTCCCATGAAATAACAACCCTAAAAATTATAGCAAGCACTTCATACATGCTTAAAAACTGTTTTAAGAAGGCACTTCCTGTATTATTCTTTATATTCTGTTTTCAGTACCATATTTTTCATATACTGTATTTCTATTGATGTATAGAAAAGTGAAACAGTTTTATTCTGATCCTCCTAATATTACAGAGTACATTTTACAGTAATAGCACTATGTAAACTTCAAGGATGGCCACAGTCAGTCTAAGTCTCCATATCTGAGGTCAGCTCCGAATAATCACATTAATTAAAGCTATTGTACATATGACTGAGGTCCTCCTATAGAAACACCAATTAAAGTGCAAGGAAGAAGATACATATATAGAATGATAAAAATGATATAGCTTTCCAGTGATGTTACTCTGACCTGAATGTCTTGCAAACTCCCCATTGATTGCAACACCAGATTATATATGCAATAAAACCGTATCTGACATAACCATCAAAGAAAAACACATCACATACACATTTGTTCAACCTTTGGATGTCATATCAGAATAACTAATTTTCGTCATAAATGTTACTTTGAACTTTCAAGCTTGACGCTCGAGATTTAACTGGGCAGTTTTACATTCACCAATATTTAACCGGGAATAATGATCTACTCAAAAGAAGGCACGTCAATGTAATAACCATACTGTCTATATCCTATTTATATCGTCTCCATTTAACTTCGTCATTCAATTCAGATCAACTACTTTCTATTATGAATCTTCAAAAGTTGTTATTGTGTATTATGAGAAAATAGAGGTCAAAATTAACATCATTCGACCATGAAAATCAAATGAGATAATATAAATGGGATGGAGGAGTTGAAACTATGACTTGAAGGATGAACATACATGTAACATCCCAAATTACTTGATTTGAAGCCTTTCTAGACCCACAATCGAAAAATTTAATGCAATACAACCATACAATGCGATGTCACAGAAAAAAATTTAATGCAATACAATCATACAATGATGCTTTAAACTTTCAAATTTGTCAGTTCACACTCTACGGGGAAGTTTCTACATTAGCCAATAATTGCTGTACCTAACCACAGTTTGTACTTTTAATACGAAAAAATCAGCTTATATTTTCTCAACACACCAGAAACTAAAACCAATGTCATCTTTGACAGTACTTCTGTTTCTGTTTTTCTTAAACGTAATCTGCAATGCTTCAGACAGCATCAACACCACAAACTTCCTCAAAGGAGAAGAATCAATAGTTTCCAGCAGTGGAACTTTCAGGCTGTCATTTTTTAGTCCACCAAACACTACAAATCGCTATGTCGGCATCTACTATAATAAGCTTCCTATGAAGAAAGTAGTGTGGGTTGCGAACAGAAACAACCCATTAAACGACTCATCTGGTTCGTTTCAAATTTCCAAAGATGGAGATCTTCAGGTACTAAATGGTCACAAACATATCCTCTGGTCATCAAATATCACACTATTACAGGTAGCCACTAACATATCGAAAGCTCAGCTTCTAGATTCGGGAAACTTAGTGTTGTTCAGTTCTAGTAATAACATTATATGGCAGAGTTTTGATCATCCAGGAAACACTCTTTTGCCCCATATGAGCCTCACTTTTAACAAAGCTACTGGTCAAAACTCTACAATTCAAGCATGGAAAAACCCTTCAGATCCTTCTCAGGGACGATTTGTCGCTGGCCTTGGTCTTAGTGTTCTTCCAGAGATATTTATTTGGGACATGGGTCGTCGGTATTACAGAAGCGGGCCATTGAAGGGTAACATTTACCTCGGTACTATTCAAATTGATGGCCAAGGAAATAACTCACTAGAGTTTATTAATCCCCCATTCCCTTTAACAAATTATGAGTTATCCTACCGAGGAACTACAATACAACAGTACTGGGATGATGCTAAGGGAGATTGGCATACCTTATGGCAGGTACCAGCGAACGAATGTGACGTCTATGGAAGGTGCGGAGAATATGGAAGCTGCAACTTGCTGAGTTCACCAATTTGTAACTGTCTCAAGGGTTTTGAGCCAAGGATTAGGCAAGAATGGAACACAGGAAACTGGAGCAGTGGGTGTACTCGAAGGAGGCAATTGCTTTGTGGAATAAAAGGTGCCAAAGAGGATGTTTTTTTTAGTCTGCCAATGATGAAAGCCCCAGCAGATATTCATACATCGCAAGGATCGAATCAAGGCGTTTGTAGGAGCCAATGCTTGTCAAACTGCTCATGCTTAGCTTATGCATTTGATATTGGTGTCGGATGCATGACTTGGAGTGAAAACTTGATAGATACACAACAGCTTTCATCTAACGGTGTGAATTTATACTTACGGCTGGCACATTCGGAGCTAGGTAAATGTTTTCTTCTGGGGATAGGGATGCAGATAATTGTGGATAAATGTTTTCTTTGAAGGCGTTGTTTCTTTTCAGGACTTGTTTAGGGCGAGGGTAATAATTTATCCATACAGGATTAGAGGCGGTAAGACCACCTACCTCTAGGTTAAGGCATTACCCCTGTATTGGAGTAATTGCCCCCCATTGACAGACCCCTTTACCGCCATCCACTAGCACTTCATTTTTTTTTCACAGCTCTACCACTACAGTAATATGACCTCAACCCAAACGTGTGCTATATCAAAATGCAGCACAGCTTCCAATTCAAAAAATATCTCCTTCGTTTTCAGGTAATACCAGAAGGCTGAAAATAATTGTCACAGTAACAACGGAACTGCTATGCTACTTGCCATTGTGTACTTCCTGCGTAGAAGAAAGGCTGAACAAGGTGACAACTCAATATCAAAACCCATAGATATAGCAAACATTATAAAAGGAAGTTTTCAAACATTAAAAAAAATTATAGCTAACAGAAACTTGTGATTTTTGAAATAATCAGCAGAGAGGAACAACATGTCGTTGGATAAAAATCAAAGCCGAAATAAATTTGAAGAGCTACCATTGTTCAAGTTTGAAAAACTTGCAGTTGCTACAAGCAACTTTCAAGACAGTAATAAGCTTGGAGAAGGAGGATTTGGTCCAGTGTACTGGGTAGGAAATTATAGTAGCCTAAAAGAGCATAGAGTTTAACGGAGCATTGCTTGAACGAATATAATCATATGTTTAACTGCAGGGAAGACTTGAAGATGGACAGGAAGTAGCAATAAAAAGATTATCAGGAACTTCTAGACAAGGGGTAGAAGAGTTCATGAATGAGGTGTTGGTGATTTCTAAACTTCAGCATCGAAATCTTGTCAAACTTTTGGGCTGCTGTGCAGAACACCAAGAAAGAATGCTAATTTATGACTACATGCCCAACAAAAGTTTGGATGCATTTCTTTTTGGTTCGTACATCTTGTGAACTATTTCATGGTTTTAAGAAAATTAGAATCCTTCTTGTCCCTCGTTATTATTCCTTACAATTATTTCTCAATTTTCTTATTGTAAACTACGGAATGGTTCACTATTGTATTTCTTGACCAGATCCTCAGAAAAAGGGTATCCTTGATTGGAAGAAACGTTATAGTATTGTAGAAGGGATATGCCGAGGCCTTCTCTATCTTCATCGAGATTCCCGTCTCAAGATCATTCATAGAGATCTAAAGGCTGCCAACATTTTGCTTGATGAAAACCTCGACCCGAAAATTTCAGATTTTGGCATGGCACGGATTTTCAGAGGTAGCCAAAGTGAAGCTGATACCACAAGGGTTGTTGGAACATAGTGAGTTTCTAATATTCTTGCTTGGATTAAAATCATCCAGTTCTAATAGACCAAAGAAAGTACTAACTGTTAGTACTCCGTAGTTACTAATATATTGGCATAATGTTCTGCAATTACCTATTGCAGTGGCTACATGTCTCCTGAGTATGCAATCAAAGGGCGTATCTCTGAAAAATCAGACGTATTTAGCTTTGGAGTCTTGTTGTTGGAGATAATAACTGGTAAAAAGACTCGATGGCATGATGAGTCGTCATTGAGCCTTCTAGGATATGTAAGTCCTGTCTAGATAAATGAAAATAACTTTTTTATCCTTTGATTTTTCCTCTTATATATCTCATTGATGTAGGTATGGAAACAATGGAATGAGGACAATGACATTTCCTTGATTGATCCAGTAATAGCTTATCAAGGTTTTGAAGCAGAGATCTCAAAATGCATACATGTGGGACTTCTTTGTGTTCAGGAATATGCTCAAGATAGACCAGACATATCGGATGTCATCACAAAGCTTAGTGCGTCAAATACAGCAAGCTTTCAAAAGCCTAAGCCACCAGGTTTCACTCGATTTATGCGTGATGCATCAAGTACTAGTACGCAAAGCCACAAGACAAGCTCCACGAATGGCCTTTCCATCACAGATATCAGTGGTCGATAGCTTCAGGGTTCTAAGAACATTAGAATTAGTTCGAAACTTTACACTTATGAGCCTCCATTAGATAACATCAACAAGAAGGTCTCGAAGAGAGCATGAATATAGGGATTGATGCCTTTGCCTATAATTATATTAAAAAGTATTCGGAAATTTTACTGCAATCACTTCATACATTATTAGAAACTCCTGTAAATTTGTAAGTTAACATTTTCTGTATTTATCACTCTATATCAGTAATCTCATACTGTACTTCAAGCAGTGTACATAGGCATGCCGCAACAGAATTTCAACTCATTGACCAAGTGCTAGCGGGTGAGGTCAATTTTAACGTAATTGCCAGTCCGTATCTGTTTGTTTCTACTATGAGGTTTCAAAGGCATGAAATTCACGAATCAGACGAATTTAACAGCATAAAACGTCAATTGTATGAAAAGACGAGTAGTCTGAAGACAACACTGGAGTCTAGAAGCATAGTGACATAACTAAAAGGATTCGACAGGTCCACAGCCTCCTCAAAACAGTAGGTTCTCCAACAATAGTAGTTAACGGAAAGGATCACAAATTCTTGTTTAAAATGGGTATATCCGTTCTGCCACTAAAACGGGTCAAATAGCTAGCATTTAATCAGCCAAGTTGCCTAGGAATTAGCAAAACTTTGTCCCTACTCCCTACTTTTATCCTAAGCTAGTATCTGGATCCGTTTCAGAAATAAAACGGTATGCCTATCCTAATCAGCCGTCATCCATATTTCATCCTATAAATCGTCATTCCATCGACGATTATCCACGGGTAAGAGTAAGACCGTCATCCCTATGGTATTACCGCAACGTATATGCATGATGAAACCTAATTAGATGAGCAATGTCTAAATACAATAAAATTACCACCGAAAAATTGACAGGAATTCAAAAAAATTACGACCTAATTGCATAAACTGCATTCAGTAATAAACAACAGCATTCTATAACAATGTGAGAAATCGCAAAATTCATGCGAAAACTAAGAGAAATTAGGGAAGAACCTGGTAATCAGAATCCAATTGCAACGATTAGGGTTTTGAAATTAACGGCATTATGGTGTGGAAGCCATTTTCGCAGCTGTCGAGTATGGCGCGCCAAATATTCGATGGAAAAGTTGTAGACTTTCTATACTTCAACGGAGCCATTTTGACCCTCGTTTATTTTGACTTAATTTAAGCTCAATTTAATACGATTTTTTTTACTCGGTTTCAGTTCCTTTCGGTAAAAAAAAAAATCGGACATAAAGTCTCTAGAGGTGGAAAATCAGTTAGGGTTATATCGGTTTTAGGTTATTTTAGGTAGGGTCGGGCATTTCTCGACAAATGATGTCACAAGTCGGATCAGTTTATTTGGGTCGGTCATTATCGGAGATCGGAGTCGAGTTATTTTATGTATTACTTCAATCATCATCATCATTATTACTATAAAAGAAGAATGTTTTTCAGCTGACGTGAGCAGTAAGGTTTCAGCGTTTAGTGTTTCGAGCTCTCACATTCACCCTCAGAAATTTCTGTTTTGTAGACCAATCAGCATTTCCCATTTATGCCACATCATAATAATTTAATAATAATTTAATAATTAAATACAAAATATTATATTCTATGCCATAAAAAACGTGTGAAGATAAAAATCAGAAAATATCAACCATATTAACTAAATTAAGAAAAATCAGAAAATATCAAGCATATCGTATAAATAGAATTGCATGCTATACATGAATTTACCTTTGTCATCTTTAAAAGTAAGTGTACACAACCCCGTGATTTTTCACGGGTGTTACACTAGTTTGACCATTAAGTTTAGTTTTCAATCATTTGGTTAAGGAATTATTTCATTATTAAGTCAAACGTATCAAATTAAACACTAAATCACTTTAATTTTGATTAATATTAAGCTTAATAATAGTGGAACATCAATTTAATCGGGTTAATATCAAATCAGATCAACTTCGAGTCATTAATCATCAGGTTGTGTTGGGTTATGGGTCATCATCGTCAGGATAGTTTGATTTCGGTTTGCAAAATTTTCAGTTTCTATCAAGTTCTTATCAGGTTACTCGGTTTGTGTTGGACTTGCAAGCTCTAAAAGTGAGTTCTAAAGGGTGATATTGACGGATTTCCGATCATTCATTAAAAATAAGTCTTCAACACTCCCGTCAGCCAATTTCGATGAGACAATGATAAAATTGCATTCTAATTAAAGGTTAACCGTAGTTTTTGTGTACGACGTTCTCATCTTTTTCAAATGGGGGTGGAACTCATGCAAGTCCCAAATTCCTATTAAGGGTTTAATAATTAAGTTCCTAGATAGCTTTCAATCTTTCATTCAATCAATTGGTGGATCAGAGATTCTGTATCACTTTGCGTTTCATTTCGTAAGTTTATTTAAAATTGTTATCATTGTACAATTTTTTTATACAACTAGTTGTATTGTAGTGCTTAGCCATAATTGATTATTTGAATTGGTAAATATCGTCCTAAGATTCGGTGAAGATTAGACTAGTTGTAAACATTAGAGTGTCCTAATAAGTTGCGAGAGCCCGTTAGAAGCATTGTATGTCGATTAGCGATCCGAGAGGACCTTATCACTACCCTCTAGACCGGTAATTGAGACTGATTTATAACCCTATTTTAACTTTGACCCGTAATAATCCATAGTAAACCGATAATCCGAATCCCATATCTCTACATTTATACTTTTAATCCTTTATTTTACTTGCCTCCTTTAATTTAGTAAATCAACAAACAAATTAGTTCGTTACTTTGCTGTATTAGTTAATAATTAGTATCCAGTTAATTATGTTTGATAAATATACGATTAGCCTGTAATGAGACATGTCACATGTGGCATAGGCATGACATCGTAATAAGTTAATAATCATAATGTTTATACACTGCCTCAATACTTGTCCAAAGGTAATATCGATTTTTTTAACCAAGTACCAGTTGGGGTGATGACCACTCGGTTACTGCAACTCCAACAAGGGGTAATTTACATAGTCTATGTGATGGTGCGAAAATGCATATGTCCGAAGGATTAAACCCTCGTCACCAGAAAAAAAAAAATTATTGATTTTTTGACATTATTCATGGTCGTGGGAAATTTTTGATATTATTCTTAATTTACAAGACAAAATATAGTTATATGTGAATATGTGATCTTGTTTGATTTATCGTCATAAATGTTGAATATCAACTTTTTATAATTTTTGATAATGTCTAACTAAAGATACACATGTTGCAAAACGTGTCTCGACATGTGAAAAAATCAATGTTACCTTTGAATACGTTGTACCCTCGAGTTTTTCAATTTTCTATGTTATACCCCTACATTTTTTTAATTCTATGTTATACCTTTAAACTCTATAAATTAGTCTATGCAATGACCTTATTTATTAGCTTTGCTAGCTTAATTTCTTAATTTATCTATTAAATCATCTATTTAACATTCCAATTACTCGACAACCTACTCATTTACTTATTAGTTCGCCGAATTATCATTAGCCAACCAAATAGTATACAAATCTAACTCAATTTCATCAAATATTGTTGTTATTATTTCATGTTTCATAACATATGTTTTTAATAGACATTTATGCTTATTTAAAGTTATTTGAGATACTTCATATATAAAATGATAATACCACATTAATGAGTCAAAATAAAGGTCAAATTACTATTTTTATAGTGATAAAGTCAATGGAGATTTGAAGTAGATCATAATTGAAAATAGGTAAGAAGTTTAAGGTATACCATAGAAATTATAAAATGTAGAGATACACCCTAGAATATCCCAACTTTATATCACCAATCTCCGAGAGTTGTCCTTATTGTATATTGAGAAAATAGCAGTCAAAACTAAAAAAGTTCGACCATAAAAGTAAGTCAAATGAGACGGAGTAGTAGAAACTAAGACTAGAAGGATGAACATCCAAAAATACTTGCTTTTTCAAGTCCCAGAGAAAAAAATCAATCCTGTAAAATCTCCCCCAACCGTTACGTTATGTTGCTTTGAACGTTCAAGTTTCCGAGTTCTCAGACGATATAAGGAACTTTCCAAAACGGACACGGATACGGACACGACACGGGACACGGGACACGTCATCCCATAAAATTTAGGATACGGGACATGGCATTTAAATATAATAAAATATATATTTTATGGTTATAAATAACTTATAATTTTTCTAAACAAGTAAATGTACAATTCGCATTTACTATAACTAATTCCCATTTTTCCACCCAAACTCATCTTTTAATCGATCTTTTTTTTATATTTCATTCCTCATGTGTCCAACGAGTGTCGGATACGGTGTCGGACACGAGACGGCTAATTAGGAGAAGTGTCCGTGCTACCTAGGCTACAAGTTGTTGTACTTAACCAGAGTTTGTAATACAAAAACCAGTGCCTTGTTTCGTAACACCAGAAACGGGAACCAATGTCATCTTTGACAGTACTACTGTTTCTGTCTTTCTTAAACATAATCTGCAACGCTTCAGACAGCATCAACACCACAAACTTCCTCAATGCTGAAGAATCGATAGTCTCCAGTAATGGAACTTTCAGACTGTCATTTTTCAGTCCACCCAACACTACAAATCGCTATGTCGGTATTTACTATAATAAGCTTCCCATGATGAAAGTAGTGTGGGTTGCAAATAGGAATAACCCGTTAACCGACTCATCTTGTTCATTCCAAATTTCCAAGGATGGTAATCTTCAGGTATTAAATGGTCACAAACATATCCTCTGGTCATCAAATATCACATTCTTACAGGTGGCCACTAATATGTCGAAAGCTCAGCTACTAGATTCAGGAAACCTAGTGTTCTTCAGTTCTAGTAATAACATTATATGGCAGAGTTTTGATCATCCAGGAAGCATTCTTTTGCCCCAAATGAGCCTCGCGTGTAACAAAGCTACTGGTATAAACTCTACTATTCAAGCATGGAAAAGCCCTTCAGATCCTTCTCAAGGACGACTTGTCTCTGGCCTTGGTCCTAGTGTTCTTCCCGAGGTATATCTTTGGGACATGGGTCGCCCGAATTGGAGAAGTAGGCCGTGGAATGGTAACATGTTTCTCGGACTTGAACTTGCTCTTCCTGACTTTCAAAGTCATGGGATTGTTATTCAGACTGATGGCAAAGGTAACACCTCCATGACGTTTTATAATCCCTCATTTCTTTTAACAGACTTTGAGTTGTCTTACCAAGGAACTGCAAGAGAACAGTACTGGGATGATGCTAAGAGAGAATGGATTGCGATATGGCAGGCCTCAGATAATGAATGTGGGTTTTATGGAAAGTGCGGAGAATACGGAAGCTGCAACATTCTGCATTCTCCGATCTGTGAGTGCCTGAAGGGCTTTGAGCCAAAAGTTAGCCAGGACTGGGAATCAGGAAATTGGAGTAATGGGTGTACCCGGACGAAGCAATTGCTTTTTGGAATACAAGGTGCCAAAGAGGACGTGTTTTTAAGTCTTCCCATGATGAAACCCCCAGCAGATACTAATTGGTTGCGAGGATTAGATCAAGATGCTTGCAGGAGGCAGTGCTTGTCAAATTGCTCATGCTTAGCTTATGCATTTGATATTGGTGTCGGATGCATGACTTGGAGTGGAAACTTGATAGATACACAGCAGTTTTCATCTAGCGGTGTGAACTTATACCTCCGGCTGTCACATTCAGAGCTAGGTAAACTGTTCATACTCGTTTGGAGTAATTCCGTCCCTCATCATCCCTTTTTCCACCATCTATTGCCACCATTTTCTTCATCTTTCGTTGCGTTCTGAGTAACATTACCTCGGGAATAATTACCTTATCCCAAACAAGCCCCTGGGATAAAAAAACAACACAACTTCGGATTCACAAATATCTCTTTGTTTTCAGGTAATAACAAAAATCTGAAAATAATTGCTACAGTAGCAGCAGTTTCAGGGACAGCCACACTAGTTGCCATGGTGTACTTCTTGTGTAGAAGAAAGGCTAGACAAGGTGACAACTCAATTTCAAAACCTTTCAATATAGCTAAATAGTATAAAGGGAAATCTTCAAACCTTCAATTTTTTTTCTTAAGTTAGCAATAACTTGTGATTGTTGAAATAATCAGCAAAGAAGAACAACATGTCATTGGATATCTTAGACGGGAATCCAAGCCTTGATAAATTTGAAGAGCTACCATTGTTCAAGTTTGAAAAACTTTCTGCTGCTACAAACAACTTCCAAGAAAGTAATAAGCTTGGACAAGGAGGATTCGGACCGGTGTACAAGGTAGATAGGCTTTTAAAGTTTTCTAAAACAATTTGGAATTTATGACCCATTATCTGACACGACCTTATCGTAGGGTACACTGGAAGATGGACAAGAAGTAGCAATAAAAAGATTATCAAGAACCTCTAGACAAGGGGTAGAAGAGTTCATGAATGAGGTGTTGGTGATTTCCAAACTTCAGCATCGCAATCTTGTCAAACTTTTGGGCTGCTGTGTGGAACGACTTGAAAGAATGCTCGTATACGACTACATGCCCAACAAAAGCTTGGATGCATTTCTTTTTGGTTTGTACATCTTACAAGTTACAACATATTTCAGATCTTAAAAAATCAAATTATTTCTTTGCTTAATGCTTTCATTATTTCTTTTTGGTTTGTACATCTTACAAGTTACTACTGAAAATCTAACTATTGTAATTCTTGACCAGATCCTCAGAATAAGGAAATACTTGATTGGAAAAAGCGTTACAATATCATAGAAGGGATATGCCGAGGCCTTCTCTATCTTCATCGAGATTCCCGTCTCAAGATCATTCACAGAGATCTCAAGGCTGCCAACATTTTGCTTGATGAGAACCTCAACCCAAAAATTTCAGATTTTGGCATGGCACGGATTTTTGGAGGTAGCCAAACTGAGGCTGATACCACAAGGGTTGTAGGAACATAGTAAGTTGTAATATACATTCATTTTTGGACCTCAATCATCCTGTTCTAAGAGAGTAAGGGAAGTACTTACTATTCACTATATATTGGCTTAATGTTCTGCGATTACTTATTGCAGTGGCTACATGCCTCCTGAATATGCAATCGAAGGGCGTTTCTCCGAAAAATCAGATGTATTTAGCTTTGGAGTCTTGTTGATGGAGATAATAACTGGTAAAAAGACTCGATGGTTTGATGAGTCGTCATTGAGCCTTCTAGGATACGTAAGTCCTGTCTAGATAATAAGATAAATGGATTTAACTTGTTTATCCTCTAATTTTCCTCCTTTATATATCTCATTAACGTAGGTATGGAAACATTGGAACGAGGACAACTACATTTCCTTGATTGATCCGATAATAGCTTATCAGGGTTTTGAAGCAGAGATATCAAAAACCATACATGTGGGGCTTCTTTGTGTTCAGGAATATGCTCAAGATAGACCAGACATATCTGATGTCATCGCAAAACTTGGTGCTTCAAGTACCGCAGACTTTCAAAAACCAAAGCAACCGGGTTTCACTCGATTTATGCGTGATAAAAGTACTAGTACCCAAAGCCACAAAACATGTTCCATGAATGGCCTTTCCATCACAAATATCAGCGGTCGATAGGTTCAGGGATCTAAGAACATTAGAATTAGTTTCCAAAACTAAACACTTATGAGCACAAGAATTTCTCGAAGAGAGCATGAATACAGGCATTGATGCCTTTGCCTATAATTATTACAAAGTATTCGGAAATTTTACTGCAATCACTTCATACATTATTAGAAACTCCTGTAAATTTGTAAGCTAACATTTTCTGTATTTATCACTCTATATCAGTAATCTCATACTGTACTTCAAGCAGTGTACATAGGCATGCCACAACAGAATTTCAACTCATTGACCAAGTGCTAGCGGGTGAGGTCAATTTTAATGTAATTGTCAGTCCGTATCTGTTTGTTTCAACTATGAGGTTACAAAGGCATGAAATTCACGAATCAGACGATTTTAACAGCATAAAACGTCAATTGTCTGAAATGACGAGTAGTCTGAAGACAACACTGGAGTCTAGAAGCATAGTGAAATAACTAAAAGGATTCGACAGGTCCACAGCCTCCTTAAAACAGTAGGTTCTCCAACAATAGTAGTTAACGAAAAGGATCACAAATTCTTGTTTAAAATGGGCTATATCCGTTCTACCACTAAAACGAGTCAAATAGCTAGCATTTAATCAGCCTACTCCCTACTTTTATCCTATGCTAGTATTTGGATCCGTTTCAGAAATAAAACGGATATGTCTATCCTAATTAAGACCAACTATGATAGGATTAGGCCGTCATCCATAATTCACCCTAATTTTTCAGAAAATCGTCATTCCTTGGACGACTAGGGTAAGGGTGAGACCATCATCCCTATCGTATTACCGCAACTTAAAATATTCTTGTTTCACATTCAGACAGACGAGCAATGTCTAAATACAATAGAATTACGACAGAAAAATTGACAGGAATTCAAAAAAATTACGACCTAATTGCATAAGCTTGCATTCAGTAATTAACAACAGCATTCTATAACAATGTGAGAAATCGTGAAAATCATGCGGAAATTAAAAGAAATTAGGGAAGAACCTGGTAATCAGAATCCAATTGCAACGATTAGGGTTTTGAAATTAACGGCATTATGGTGTGGAAGCCATTTTCGCAGCTCGAGTATTGCGCGCCAAATATTTGATGGAAGTTGTAGACTTATATATAGTTCTAAACTTCAATAAAATCGTATTCTTTTTGTCTTCATTTCGGTTTATTTTTATTCAATTTAATTAAGTTCGGCTAAGCTTCTTTCGATCGAAAAGAATAGGGCCTAAAGGTTTTAGCGGTGGTAATCGTTAATTGGGGCAGGTTTTGATCGGGTTATATAGGGTTTAGGTTATTTTAGGTAGGGTCGTTATAGAGCGGGATCATCTTGTTTCAAATGTTGTATCGGGTCTAGTCGGATCATTATCGTGTTAAGTTACGTTATCATATTATTTTAATTTTTTATTATCTAGTTTAGTTTCCAAAATTTGGTTTAATTAGTTCATTATTAAGTCAAACATATCAAGTTAATACTAAATTGTTTTCATTTCGTCAATATTAGCTGAATAATTGTTAGGTCATCAATTTAATCGGGTAAATATCAGGATCAGGTTTATATCATGTCAGATCGAGTTGGGAGGGTCACTGGTCATCCGGTCATGTTAAATTATGGCATATGAGTCATCCTCGGATTGTTTTCGGTTTGCAAAATTTTCAATCTCTCGAGTCAATTTGCTTGGGATCGGACAGGGTCGACTTCCGAGCTCTAAAAGTGACCGATTTAGGACACATGTGATGAGTAGAGTTGGACAACGTAGTGGGCCAGCCCGGCCCGGCCCAGCCCTGTTACGTGGGGCAATTTTTCTAGCCCACATAGGGTTAGGGCTGGGCCAGCCCAGCCCGATAGCGAATAGGGTCAGGGCCAGGGCCGGATTTTGTCAGCCCAACCCTATCCGTAGCCCCGTGTGAAATGCAGCCCAGCCCGGCACGGCCCAGCCTAGCCCGGCCCAGCCTACTAATAAAACTAACACAACTAACACAAATACAGCCCACAAACACAATTAGTAACCCTACAGGGCTGGGCTAGGGCGGACTTTTCCTGGCCCAACCTTATATTATTTTAGGGCCGTGCCAAGACTGGCTTTCTTCATCCCGGCCCGCCTCTAGCCCGGTCCGAACCGGCCCAGCCCATTGTACAGCTCTATTGATGAGTATGAATATCACCTCTCAAATCCTCACATTTTCGACA
Source organism: Silene conica (assembly GCA_029255685.2). Classification (NCBI taxonomy): domain Eukaryota; kingdom Viridiplantae; phylum Streptophyta; class Magnoliopsida; order Caryophyllales; family Caryophyllaceae; genus Silene; species Silene conica. The sequence goes on from CM055314.2 coordinate 86,598,054, forward strand.
AAACCTTTTAATTTCAGGTTTAACTCTCGAATTCGTGTTAAAGGTTTAGTATTTATGCTCACAAATAGCCTTTGTTCAATCAATTACGTAGAAGAGAACAAATTCTCGGCTTTATTACTTAACAAATTCTCAGCTTTATTACGTGTTTCATTTTATATCTTACTATCCCGCATTGGAAAACCACCGTTTCTATTATGTAAGGAAAATGCATCATTACGCAATAGGACACGAACTAGAGACAGAAGTGAGACAGATATCGCTAACTCACATCCCATACGCATCCAATAAAACTCGCCATCTTCATACTATGTGAGGCTCAACTCTCAAAAGAGTCTTATTAAGATACAGAAATATCAGAAACTCCTACGCCATCAACCAAACGATTCCTAATTTAGCGATTTGGAGTAAGCGAGGTAATCTCGATAACTACGTTAAGTGACTTAGGAGAGCCAGCCCCAAGCAATGGTCACCCTAAGTAGGTCAATACATGTTTTTACTCTTAATTACACTTAATTTATCTTGACCTATTTTCACTCTCTCAAGCAAAAGGTCACCACCTAGGTCATCAACCCAAATATTTTTCACTTTCCAACATTTTTAATTATTTTTCATATTTTTTACCCCACTAAATAACTCATCTCTTTTACTTTATCCATTATTATTATTATATTTTAAACTCTTCACATTTCTAAGCCAATGATCATTCAACAACTACTAGGTCAATAGGTGGGTCAATACTAAAAAAAGAGGTTACCAATTGACCCTATTTTGTAATGGATCATGTTAATTAAGTTACTAATACTTAATTAACTTGACCCAATTACTTATTGACCTCCTCATCCACCTTGCTTGGGGATGGTCTTACAGGCCAAGAAGAAATGCTCCTGAACGATACCAACATCGAAGAAAGGGTAACTTTGTCCGTCTCTCGGTCCTAACCAGCTACACAGTTAACAATGTTGAGGAACCTGTAGATTGGTGTTTCTTGTCATCTTAAGAAGGCGTCGGCGGTCAATGGTGAAGTCGACATTGCAGCATGATCTGATGATGATGCAAGCTGAGCTAAAGCTGGATCTGCATCACCTGGACAGTTAAAACAAAACTCATTCAAAAGCCTGTTTATTACTCCATTGTTCATATTTCCAGTGGAATCGAAGACTAAGCATTCTTTGGTGTTGCATACGATAGATTGATAGTGTTATAACGGAAGCACAGAGAAAGATAAAAACAAACAATAAAGAACAATACGCACAGATTTACGTGGTCCACTAAAATGGTGTGTTAGCTACGTCCACAGGGCAAAAGGGAGAGAGTTTTATTAATGTGAGAAGTTTTACAGATTACAAAATTTGTTCTGATTACAACTTGATTTCAAGTTGTGATATGAATGATGCTACATAAGATCGGCAAAGCTCGGCTCGTGTGAGCTCGGCTCGTGTGAGCTCGACTCGAGCTCGGGCTCGGCTCGAGAGCTTAACGAGTCAAGCCGAGCAAAGGTTGGCTCGACTCGAAAAGCTCGCGAGCGGCTCGATATTTGAGATTACATAAGATATTAATCATGTTTTATAAAAATATGCTCATATTTTATAAAAATATTTTATCATTATTATATTTTTGTAGCATATATATCAAATATCTTGTTGATTTGCTATATATTTTTAGATAAAATATTCGAACCTTATTATTGAAAATATCGGAAGAAAAAAAATAAAAAAATAAACAATTTTATATAGGCTCGATTTGGCTCGTGTTAAAGCTCGCAAGCTTTGTAACGAACACATTTTTTTCAAGATCGGGTAAGATCGGCTCAAGCTCGAGTTTTTGTAATCGAGCACAAGCCGAGCAACGCCTGGCTCGGGCTCGGCTCGGCTCGTTAACACCCCTATGCACGACCCCCCCATAGTCGTTCGAAGCGACGACTAACCGATTCAAGGCATAGACCCAACAAATAGAATAAAGCAAAATGACACTCTAACTGGTTGCGCATGCGACATAATAAAACAGAGTCATTTAACGAAATTCTCCTCAATATTTTCATTATGGGTCATAATGAACCAACCTCTCCGTGTTAACTGCTAACGCATATAAAAGGTTCCATAGCATACATCTGATTCAACTTACTCAAACATTTACAGGTGCCCCTGAGGCAGTAAGATAACATTATTACTATTATACTTCGTTACTCCGTATTGATCTAGTGTTAAAAACTAGAATTGATTTTTTTTTTCCGGCAAGCAAGCGCTCAAGCTCTGGAGCTTGCAGAGTTGCAGTATATGACATACTACTATACTAAAACTATAATCCTAAAGGACTTGAGATACCAGTTCCGTAGAGTCAAAGACGTTGACAACAGGCCCATATGGCCGACTGCTTTTCCGTTTCAGAGCAAGGGTGTGAGATAGGGGGAAAAGCACTGAGCTGCAAGCCGAGCACAAACTGAAAGGAAAACAATTACTACAGGAGCCTGAATACAATCAACATAACAATTAACAAAATTTGATTCAGATTCCAACTTGATCAAGACCAGTTAATCCTAATGACTCGGGAACACAATCCCGTAATATCGATCAAATTACTAGTTCACATTGTGTAACGCTCCAAGAGTATGAGAGGAAAGTTGTCCCACGTCGATAGAATGTGAGGCTTGTGATACGTTTATAATAACTTTCACCCACCAATTAGTAATAAGGCCTTGTGCTTTTGGCTTAAGTGAGGACAATTAACGGGCCCAAAGGCTTACCTCCCATCTTATTGGGGTGTGTTACGACCGTGGTGGGTCAGGTTGTTACATATTGTTCAAAGTTTGATATGTTGAGAAAAACATGGAGAGTTTAAAGCATCATATTATCATAATCTTTGAGCAGAAAAAATCCAGCAGGACTTAAAAAGGTGTTGTATATCGTTCGTCTACTAAGAATCCCAGACCAGAGTAGGAAATAGGTTCTTACTTACAGCTATGCAGCAAAGAATGTTATTTCAGCATCGTTTTGACGTCATTAAAATACCCTCAAAGGATGACGATACGTATCTAGAATGATACAAATGAACTAGATTTGCAGTGTATTCTGACCTGCAATATCGTGCAAATTCAGGCGATGCGCGGACTCCCGATTGATTACAACACCATTCTTTATCCAAGAAGACCTTTCAGGCAACGTATCTGATGTAAACATCAAACAAATACACATCACATATCACTTATTCAACCATTAAATGTCACATTAGAATAATCAACTTGCCTCATATTACTTTGAAACTTTCAAGCTTGACGGCCAGTTATCCCTTAAATAACAATATGGTCTATACCCTATTTACACCGTTTCAATTTAATTTTGGAATTCAATAAAAGACAACTGTGACAGTTATTTCAGGTCAACTATTTTATAATAAGAAAACAGCAGACAACATTGACAATGTTCAGCAAATGATATAATACAGTGGATGGAGGAGTTGAAACTAAGACTTGAAACACGGGCATTTCAAGCAACATCCAAAAAAATACTCAGGAGAACTTCACCGCCCTAGTGAACGTACTCGGCATGAATCCGGACTAAACCGGATGGTATACATCAAAGAAAAACAAAACCAGTTAATTTTTTCTTAACACCAGAACCTGAAACCAATGTCATCTTTGACAGTATTTCTGTTGCTGTCTTTCTTAAACGTAATCTGCAACGCTGCAGACAACATCAACACCACAACCTTCCTAAAAAATGAAGATTCAATAGTCTCCAGCAATGGAACGTACAAACTGTCATTTTTCAGTCCACCAAACACTACAAATCGCTACGTCGGTATTTACTATAATAACCTTCCTAAGATGCAAGTAGTGTGGGTTGCAAATAGGAACAACCCGTTAAACGACTCATCTGGCTCATTTCAAATTTCCACGGATGGCAATCTTCAGGTATTAAACAGTCAAAAACATATTCTGTGGTCATCAAATGTCACAAACTTGAAGGTAGCTACTAATATGTCGAAAGCTCAGCTTCTAGATTCAGGAAACTTAGTGTTGTTCAGTTCCAATAATAACGTTATATGGCAGAGTTTTGATCATCCAACAAACACCCTTTTGCCCCATATGAGCCTTGTTTATAACAACGCTACTGGTAAAAACTCAACAATCCAAGCATGGAAAAACCCTTCAGATCCTTCTGAAGGACGATTTGCCGCTGGCCTTGGTCCTAGTGTTTTTCCTGAGGTAGTTATTTGGGAAATGGGTCGCCTGTATTATCGATCCGGACCGTGGAATGGTTTCCTTTACCTCGGGATCAACGTTAAAACTCCCCACATCACAAATTCTGGGATTACTATTCAGAATGATGGCCACGGAAACACCTCAATAGTGTATTCTGATCCTTCACTCTCTTTATCAAACTATGGGATATCCTACCAAGGAACTATACTACAACAGTACTGGAATGAAACTAAGGGAGATTGGCATGAGTTATTGCAGGCCCCAACAAATGAATGTGACGTCTATGGAAGGTGCGGAGAATATGGAAGCTGCAACACTCAGAGTTCACCAATGTGTAAGTGTCTGGAGGGTTTTGAGCCAAAGATTAAGCAAGAATGGAGCACAGGAAACTGGAGCAGTGGGTGTACTCGGACGACGAAATTGCTTTGTGGAACTCAAGGTGCCAAAGAGGATGTGTTTTTTAGTCTACCGAATGTGAAACCCCCAGCAAATGCTAATGGGTTGCAAGGAGTGGATCAAAATGGTTGTAGAAGCCAATGCTTGTCAAACTGCGCGTGCTTAGCTTATGCATTCGATGTTGGCTTAGGATGCATGACATGGACTGGAAGCCTGATAGATACACAACAGTTTTCATCCAACGGCGTAAATCTATACTTACGGCTGGCACATTCAAATCCAGGTAATTGTTTTCTTCTTATGGGCTTGGAAGAGTATAATTGTAGAAAAATGTTTTCTTCACAGGTGTTGTTAGGGATGAGGATAATTGTAGGTAAATGTTTTCTTCTCGGAACTTTGTTAGAATGAGAGTAATTGTTGTTTGGGATGAGGATAATTGTAGGTAAATCTTTTCTTCTCGGAACTTGATTAGAATGAGAGTAATAGTTTCTCTACAGGAAATGATGAAGCGAGGCTAACAGTTTCTTCATACATGATTAGAGGCGGTAGTAGGCCTACTTCCCACAACCCACCCGTGGATTACCTCCATATTGGGGTAATTGCCCCCATCACCGTCTTTATCCACCATCCACTACGACAGTTTTCTTCATCTTTCCTTTAGTTCCGAGCTCCCAATCCCGTAGTATGAGAAACGAAGCACGCCTTTGGTTCCATAAAATATCTCTGTTGTTTTCAGGTATTAAAAGGCTGAAAATAATTGTCACAGTCACAGCAGTTTCAGGGGCTGCCATATTAGTTGCTATTGTCTACTTCCTGTATCGAAGAAAGGCTAAAAAAGGTGACAACAGGCAATTGTTCAAATTCAAACCTTGATATTTTTTTACTATAGCTAACAGTCACTTGTCATTGTCGAAAAAATCAGCAGCGGGGTTCAATAGGTGGCGGGATACCGTAGAGAAAGATCAAACCCTTGATAGATTAGAAGAGCTACCATTGTTCAAGCTAGAAAAACTTGCAGTTGCAACAGGCAATTTCCAAGACAGTAATAAGCTGGGACAAGGAGGATTCGGTGCAGTTTACAAGGTAGGGAATTATGCTAGCCTGAAAGATCTTAAAACTTATCAGTGCATTGCCTGAGAAACTAACCATATATTTAACTGCAGGGAACGTTGGAAGATGGACAGGTAGTAGCAATAAAAAGATTATCAGGAACCTCTACACAAGGGGTAGAAGAGTTCATGAACGAGGTGTTGGTGATTTCTAAACTTCAGCATCGAAATCTTGTCAAACTTTTGGGCTGCTGCGTAGAACGCCATGAAAGAATGCTAATTTATGACTACATGCCCAACAAAAGTTTGGATGCATTTCTTTTTGGTTAGTATATCTGAAATATTTCATGATCTTATTAACCGGTAAACTACTGAAAGGTTAACAATCGTATTATAAACTACTGAAAGGTTAACTATTGTACTTTTTTACCAGATCCTCAAAAAAAAAGCATCCTTGATTGGAAGAAACGCTACAGTATTATAGAAGGGATATCCCGAGGCCTTCTGTATCTTCATCGAGATTCACGTCTCAAAATCATTCACAGAGATCTCAAGGCTGCTAACATCTTGCTTGATGAAAACCTCAACCCAAAAATTTCAGATTTTGGCATGGCCCGGATTTTCGGAGGTAGCCAATTTGAGGCTGATACCACAAGGGTTGTAGGAACATAGTGAGTTCTAATTTTCATTCTTGTTTTCAGTCATCCTGTTCTAAGAGACAAAGAGAAGTACTTACTATTATATAAGTATTTGCTTAATGCTCTGCAATTACTTAATGCAGCGGCTACATGCCTCCTGAGTATGCAATTGAAGGGCGTTTCTCTGAAAAGTCAGATGTTTTTAGCTTCGGAGTCTTGTTGTTGGAGATAATAACTGGAAGAAAGACTCGATGGTTTGACGAGTCATCATTGAGCTTTCTAGGATATGTAAGTCCTACCAAAAAATATGGCCTTAACTTTGATTGATCCTTGTCTTTTCTTCTTATATATATATATCACATTTACGTAGGTATGGAAACAATGGAATGAGGACGACGATATGTCTTTGATTGATCCGGTAATAGCTTATCAAGGTTTTGAGGCAGAGATTTCAAAATGCATACATGTGGGGCTTCTTTGTGTTCAGGAATATGCTCAAGATAGACCAGACATATCCGATGTCATCGCAAAACTTAGTGCTTCAAGTACCGCAGACTTTCAAAAACCTAAGCAACCGGGTTTCATTCGATTTATGCATAATCAAAGTTCTAGTAGCCAAAGCCAGAGGACAAGTTCCACAAATTTCCTTTCCGTCACAAATGTCAGCGGTCGATAGGTTAATGGATTCTAAGATTATCAGAATGAGTTTCGAAACTGAACACTTATGAGCCTCCATTATGTAACATCCAAAAGAAGTTCTCAAAGAGAGATTTGAGAGAATGAATATAGGCATTGATGCCTTTGTCTATAGTTGTATTATAAAAACATCTATAAAGTTTTACAGTAAGCAGTTCATACAAGTACTAGAAAATATTGTAAATTTGTTAATTGGCATTTCCTGTATTATACTACAAACAAATGTTTTACAACCAGACATTTCTCATACTGTATTCTAGAAATGTATTATTGGAATGCAACAACAAAATCTTAACTTATTAACCAAGCGGATGACCTTAAAACAGTGTAGCGTGCTATAGTGTGGCGTCAGTTTTAATATACTCCGTAATTATGGGATTTCTAACAGCAGGGGCGGATTTGGGGAGAGAAAGGGAGGGCAAGTGTCATCATGCGACCCAAAATATTAAGTTATAGGTATACGTTAGTACCCTTTGTATGCAATGTAATGATACTGGTATAGTGGTAAGTGAAGGAGACTAATAGCTTGTAGACCCAAGTTCGATTCCCCAAATATTGCATTTCCCAGCAATACTGCTACAGTACTACCTATGGAGTAATATTCATGCCCGACCCTCCTTAACCTGTCAATGACCTTAATAGGGTTGGACAATGACCTCGGCCCTTAAATATTACTCCATCCCATTCAACTACTTCTTTATGTTTTCATTATTTTGTGAGAAATGTAATTCAAACGCAAAAACACTAGTCAAATGGGAGAGAGAATGTTTTTCAGTAAGACATAACATTCAAGCCCATCCTTAACACAATGACCTCGCATAAAATGGCATTCAATAATTAAAAACGACATTCTCTAAGATATGAGAAATCACGGACAATTTGCGGAAATTAAGAGGAATTAGGGAAGAACCTGGTAAGAGTCCGATTTCAATTGCAGAACCAATAATTAGGGTTTAGGATTAAATTAACGGCATTATGGAGGACATTTTGACGGCCGTTGACCATTGAGCGCCAAATATTCGAGGGTAGATTGGTGTTTCTTGTCATCTTGAGAAGGCGCCAATGGTGAAGTCGACATTGCAGCATGATCTGATGATGATGCAAGCTGAGCTAAAGCTGGAACTGCACCACCTGGACAGTTAAAGCAAAACAGCCTGTTAATTACTCCATTGTTCACATTTCCAGTGGAATCGAAGACTGGGCATTCTTTGGTTTTGCATATAAACGGTTGCATACCTCTGACTCCACTTACTCAAACATTTACTGGTGCCCTTGAGGAACTCGGATAACATTCTTACCGTGTGTATTTTGTTACTCCGTATTGATCTAGTGTTAAAAAACTAGAATTTGAGAAAAATAAAGCGCTCAGTTCTGGAGTTTGCATTATATGGCATACTTCTAGCCTAGAAACATAATTGTACAGGACTTTAGATACCGCTTATATAGAGTCAAAGACATTGACAACAGGTCCATATGGCCGACTGCTTTTCCGTTTTAGTGCAAGGGTCTAAGACAGGGGGAAAAAGCACTGACCTGCCAGCCGAGCACAAGCAGAGGGAAAACAATTATTACAGGAGCCTGAATACAATATTACAATCAACATAACAATGAACAAAGTTAGACTCAGAATCCAACTTTGTCAAGACCAGTTAATCCTAATGACTCAGGAACAACACAATCACGTAACATCAATCAAATTACCAGTTCATATTGTTCGAAGTTTTATATGTTGTGAGAAAAACATGGAGTTTAAAGCTAAATAGTATCATAATCTTTGAGCAGAAACAATCCAGCAGATCTTACAAAGGTGTTGAATATCGTTCATCTACTACAAATCCTGAATCCAGACGATAATAGGAAATAGGTTCTTACAACTATGCAGCAAAGTATGTTAATTTTGACATTGTCTTGACGTCATTAAAAATATCCCCGAAGGATGAAGATACATATTTAGAATGATACAAATGAACTAGGTTTGCAGTGTTAATCTGACCTGCAATGTCTTGCAAATTCAGGTAATACAATACTCCGGACTCCCTATTGATTGCAACATCATTCTTTATGCAAGAAAACCTTTCAAGCGAAGTATCTGATATAACCATAAAAAAATCACAAATTCTTTTTTGTGACAGACATATCCATCGCAAGCTTGCGACGGGTCAAGTAATACCGGGGGAGATAAGACAAAAGTAGAGTACCTAGAAAGTAGCAAACTGTTTTGTCTTATCTACCAACATGGGTAGTACTTGATCCGTCGTAAGCTTGTGACGGACAAGTGAGACTTGCTGAAAATCACAAACTTTCAAGCTTGACGGCTCTAAAGTCAACTCGGCCAGTCTTACACTCACCAATAGCTATATTATTTCCATTTGACTTGTCACTTGTCAGACATGTGTCACAGACTCACAGCAGTCACAGATATACTCTCTCCGTCTTGATCAATAGTTTACACTTCACACAATTATTAAGGTAAGGAGAGAGGAACGTGTTTATAATCGTTAAAAAATGAAAAACAACTTGAAATGAGGAGGAAATATAATGGACCCCACCTACACGGGTTGATTTATTTAAGATAAATGAAAAAGGTAAATTATTGACTGAAACACCCGTATAAAAAAGTGTAAACTATTAACTATTAGGAATATTAATAATAGTTGGGCCTCAACCATCACCTTAAGGTTTTGGTTGAGATGGTTCATCTATCATGGTATCAGACCAACTACACAATACTGACTATTTCAGACCAACTACATTCTACAGAGAAGGTAGCAGTCAACGTTGACTTGTTTGACCTTGAAAATCAAATGATGTACGAAATAATATACACGGGCATACAAGTAACAACCAAAATTACACATGAGAACTTACCGCCCGAGTGGTGTCACCTGACTCAAATCCGGACGAAACCGGATTGTATTCATCAAAAGAAAAACAAAATCAATTCATTTTTTCTTAACACCAGAAACTGAATTCAATGTCATATTTGCTAGTACTTCTGTTTCTGCCTTTCTTAAGCATAATCTGCAACAGTTCAGACAGCATCAACACCACAAACGTCCTCAAAGATAAAGAATCAATAGTCTCCAGAAATGGAACGTTCAGACTGTCATTTTTCAGTCCACCAAACACTAGAAATCGGTATGTCGGCATTTACTATAATAAGCTTCCTGTGATGAAAGTAGTGTGGGTTGCAAACAGGAATAACCCATTAAACGACTCATCTAGTTCATTTCAGATTTCCAAAGATGGCAATCTTCAGGTACTAAATGATCAAAAACATATCTTGTGGTCATCAAATGTCACACTCTCACGGGTGGCTACTAGTATGTCGAGAGCTCAGCTTCTAGATTCAGGAAACTTAGTGCTGTTCAGTTCCAATAATAGCATTATATGGCAGAGTTTTGATCATCCAGTTGACACTCTTTTGCCCCCTATGACCTTCATTTATAACAAACATATTGGCACAAACTCTAGGCTCAAAGCATGGAAAAACCCCTCAGATCCTTCTCAAGGAAGATTTGTTGCTGGGCTTAGTTTTAGTGCTCTTCCTGAGGTATTTATTTGGGATATGGGTCGCCCATATTACAGAAGTGGGCCGTGGAACGGTAACATTTTCCTCGGACTCGAAATTAAAAGACCAGACTTCAAAAGTCGTGGGACTGCTATTCAGACTGATGGCCAAGGAAATACCTCAATAACTTATTTTAATCCCCCATTCCCTTCAACAAATTATGAGTTATCCTACAATGGAACTCTAAGACATCAGTACTGGGATGACTCTAAGGGAGAATGGAATGTCTTATGGGAAGCCCCAGTTGATGAATGTGAATTTTATGGGAAATGCGGAGAATATGGAAGCTGCAGCACTCTGAGTTCTCCGATTTGTAAGTGTCTGAAGGGCTTTAAGCCAAATGTTAAACAGGAGTGGGAATCAGGAAATTGGAGTAATGGGTGTACCCGGACGAAGCAATTGCTATGTGGAATAAAAGGTGCCAAAGAGAATGTGTTTTTTAGCCTCCCACGGATGAAGCCCCCAGCAGATACGAACTGGTTGCAAGGACTAAATCAAGACAGTTGTAGGACTCAGTGCTTGTCAAACTGTTCATGCTTGGCGTATGCATTTGATAATGATGTGGGATGCATGACTTGGAGTGGAAACTTGATAGATACACAGCAGTTATCAATCTTATCATCTGGTGGCGTGAATTTATACCTCCGGCTGTCACATTTAGAGCTAGGTAAACTGTTCATGCTTGTCAAACTGTTGATGCTCCTTTGGAGCAATTTCTGTCCCTCATCATCCCCTTTTTTCACCATCTATGACCACCATTTTCTTCATCTTTCGTTGCATTCTGAGCTACATTACCTCGGGAATAACTATCTCATCCCAAACAAGCCCTTAGGATCAAAACGCAACACAACTTCAGATTCACAAATATCTCTTTGTTTTCAGGTAATAACAAAAGGCTAAAAATAGCAATAGGCCTAACAGCAGTTTCAGGGACGGCCACACTAATTGCCATTGTGTACTTATTGTATAGAAGAAAGGCTAGACAAGGTGACAACTCAATTTCAAAACCTTTGGATATAGCTAAATAGTATAAAGGGAAATCTTCAAACCTTTATTTTATTTTTTTAAGCTAACAATAACTTGTGGTGGTCACCGGTTAAGGTGTTGCTTTGTGACCGTGAGGTCACGGGTTCAAGTCCTTTTAGCGGCCTCTTGCCAAAATGGCAAGGGAAGGCTTGCCCCTATTACACCCTTGTGGTGGGACCCTTCCCCAGACCCACGCCATCGCGCACCGGGATGTCCTTTAAGCTAACAATAAATTGTGATCGATGACATAATCAGCAAAGAAGAACAATACGTCATTGGATATCTTAGACGGAAATCCAAGCCTTGATAAATTTGAAGAGCTACCACTGTTCAAGTTTGAAAAACTTTCTGCTGGTACAAACAACTTCCAGGAAAGCAATAAGCTTGGACAAGGAGGATTTGGTCCGGTGTACAAGGTAGATAGGGTTTTAAAGTTTTCTAAAACAATTTGGAATTTATGATCCATTATCTGACAGGATCTTATCATCTGTTTAACTGCAGGGTACACTGGAAGATGGACAAGAAGTAGCAATAAAAAGATTATCAGGAAGCTCTAGACAAGGGGTAGAAGAGTTCATGAATGAGGTGTTGGTGATTTCCAAACTTCAGCATCGCAATCTTGTCAAACTTTTAGGCTGCTGTGTGGAACGCCTTGAAAGAATGCTCGTTTACGACTACATGCCCAACAAAAGTTTGGATGCATTTCTTTTTGGTTCGTACATCTAAACATCTTACAAAATATTTCATGATCTTAAAAAAATCAGAATACTTCTTGTCTCTCATGATTTCTCAAGTATGATATTATATACTACTGAAAATTTAACTATTGTAATTCTCGACCAGATCCTCAGAAAAAGGGAATCCTTGATTGGAAAAAGCGTTACAGTATTATAGAAGGGATATGCCGAGGCCTTCTCTATCTTCATCGAGATTCCCGTCTCAAGATTATTCACAGAGATCTCAAGGCTGCCAACATTTTGCTTGATGAGAATCTTAACCCAAAAATTTCAGATTTTGGCATGGCACGGATTTTTGGAGGTAGCCAAATTGAGGCTGATACCACAAGGGTTGTAGGAACATAGTGAGTTATAATATGCATTCTTTTTGGACCTCAATCATCATCTTCTAAGAGACTAAGTTCTTACTTTTCACTAGATATTGGCTTAATGTTCTGGGATTACTTATTGCAGTGGCTACATGCCTCCTGAATATGCAATTGAAGGGCGTTTCTCTGAAAAATCAGATGTATTTAGCTTTGGAGTCTTGTTGTTGGAGATAATAACTGGTAAAAAGACTCGATGGTTTGATGAGTCGTCATTGAGCCTTCTAGGATACGTAAGTCCTGCCTAGATAATAAGATAAATGGATTTAACTTGTTTATCCTTTAATTTTCCTCTTATATATATCTCATTAATGTAGGTATGGAAACAGTGGAACGAGGAAAATTACATTTCCTTGATTGATCCGTTAATAGCTTATCAAGGTTTTGAAGCAGAGATATCAAAAAGCATACATGTGGGGCTTCTTTGTGTTCAGGAATATGCTCAAGATAGACCAGACATATCTGATGTCATCGCAAAACTTGGTGCTTCAAGTACCGCAGACTTTCAAAAACCTAAGCAACCGGGTTTCACTCGATTTATGCGTGATAAAAGTTCTAGTACCCAAAGCCACAAGACATGTTCCACAAATGGCCTTTCCATCACAAATATCAGCTGCCGATAGGTTCATGGATTCTAAGAATATCAGAATTAGTTACGAAACTGAACACTTATGAGCCTCCATCATGTAACATCCAAAAGAAGTTCTCAAAGAGAGATTTGAGAGAATGAATATAGGCATTGGTGCCGTTACTTACAGTTATATTATAAAACATTGGAAAATTCTACAGCAAACACTTCATAGTTCATACAAATATAGAAACTATTATAATTTGTAAATATGCATTTCTTGTATTACACTACAAACAATTTGTTCTTAAAACCATATTTTTCTCATAACTAATTAACCAAATGGATGACATTAAAACAGCAGTGTAGCCGGCTAGACTGTGGCGTCAGTTTTGATGTAATTGTTATTTATTTCAAAGACGTAAATTAACACATCAGAAAACCCTAACCACGTAATACGTCAGATGGGGAAACCCCACTGGACATTTGAGTGACGTAAATAAAACAGGTGGACAGGTCACACGACCCTGTCCACCCTAGCAATGCTACTACCTACAGAGTAATATTCAGTCCCGACCTTCCTGAACTCCTTAACCTGTCAAGGACTTTCACACGGTTGGACAAGGACCTCGACGCCTCCCTCCCAATCCGAGCCTCCCATTCAACTAATTCTTTACGTTTTCAGTTATTTGCGAGGACTTAATTCAAACGGAAAGAACTGGTTGAATGAGAGAGCGAACGTTCTTCAGTAATCAGTAGTACAACAAATTCAAGTCCATCCTCCTTAACATAAACTATTTTTACAGGGATTCAACTTCGTCTGTTCATCCGCCCCTAATATTTTAATCAAAATCCGCCATTGTAACACTTTCCCAAACATTACGGAAACAAAACCAATGAGAGGCGTTACGGTTATCCATATCTCACCCTAAATTTTTACAAAAATCGTCATTCATATCGAATCCGGTAAATTTAGGATAAACGGATATTCACGGGTAAAGTTCGACTACCAGCTCTTGCTATTACCGCAGTTTATGTGCATGATGAAAATTGTGACAGAAATTAAAAAAAATCACGACCTAATTGCATAAACTTGCATTAAATAATTAAAAACGACAATGACGGAATCAAATTTGCGCAAATTAAGAGGAATTGGGGAAGAACCTGGTAATAAGAGTCTCGATTTTAATTGCACAACCAACAATTAGGGTTTTGTGGTGAAATCAACGCCATTGTTGATTTGTTGATGCTATTTTGACGGGCGTTGAGTATTGCGCGCCAAATATCCGAGGAAAGTTTTTGTTTTTTTTTAAAAAAACATTATTCTAGGGAGGTTGATTATAGGCTAGGTAGCACCAAAACGGACACGGACACGGTCACGAATACGGACACGGTACAGACACGTGATACGACATTCAATGAAAATTAGCACACGGAACACGTTATTTAAATACAATAAAATATATTCTCCCCTATTTTATACTCCCTCTTATTCTAACTATTCTTCCCTATTTCCTAAAATGGATTATTCAGCTTTTCTTCCCCTTTCTTATTTTGAAAACTTTTACTCTTATTTTATTCATTTCTCTCTCCTATTATCAAACCCCACTCAACACTTTTACTCATATTTTATTCCTTTTTTAATCTTTGTGGCCCACAATCTCTTATTTAATTCCTAATTATTCATTCCTCTCTCCTATCACCCAATCCCACCCAATTTTCTACACTTATTTTACTCCTTACCTTAACATTTGTGTCACCTTCAAAGGGGAACAATACTTAGAATAGGAGGGAGTATTTTGTTCTCTTTGTGTTTCACACAAATATTAAGGTGGGGAATAAAATGTAAAAAATTGGGTGGGTTTTGGTGATAGTAGAGAGGGATGAATAATTAGAAATTAAATAAGAAATTGTGGGACCACAAACGTTAAAAAGAATAAAATATGAGTAAAAAAGTTGGGTGTGTTTGATAATATGAGAGAGAAATGAATAAAATAAGAATAAAAGTTTCCAAAATAGAAAAAGGTGAAGAAAACTTGAATAATCCGTTTTTAGAAAATATGGAATAGGGGAGTATATTTTATGGTATAAATAACATATAATATTATTTTTATCGTGTATCTGAAATTAAATCTAAATAAGTAAAGCTACAATTCGATATTTATTATAACTAATTCTCATTTTTCCACCCAAACTTATCTTCTAATCGATTTTTTTTAAAAATTTTATTCCTCGTCTAAATTATATTTCCTCCATTCCAATCAATTCTATACATTTTACTTTTTTTGAGACCGTTCACAGGTTGAGTGAATTTTCGACACAACTTCTAATATATAAATAAAAGATAGTCGGGTAAGTTTTGTTTAAATTGTCTTACCGATACATTGTGAATATCAAAGTTTTATAATTTTTATCGATATATAACTGAATATATTAACAAAAGAAAACGGCTATTGACAAACGTGAATAAAACAATGTATAGAAATATAAAATTGATTGAAATGGAGGAAGTAATATGTTTAGTCATGTGTCCAATGAGTGTCGGTTATCCAAATGTTGTACACGAGACGACTAATTGAGAGAAACACCCGTTCTACCTAAATTATATGTACTGAATGAGCCTACCTTTTTTAATACGGAGTAAGTTTTGCTTGCGACGGGTCACCATTTGTGACGGATATTTTGTGAGATAAAATGGATACAAAATGAGTTAGTGGAAAAAGGGACCACATAAATAGCGTTGAAGAGAGAGAAAAAATGGGTATTTTGTGAGAGAAAACGGTATCCGTCAAAAACTTGCGACGGATAATGCCGTTGCAAATAAGAATTTGTGTGCCTTTTTAGCGTCAATTAGGGCAAGTGCAATGGTGAGCAACAAGGTTGTAACTAGAAATTGCCACTTCATATCTTTAAGCTACTCCCCTTTTAAGCTACTATCACACCCAATGGTGAAGCAATAGTCATTGTAGCTTAAATAACCCCACAATTTTTTTTAACTTTTTTTAAAATTTTAAAGTATACAAAAAACAACAAACAATAAATCCATATATTAATTGTGGATCTTCTTAAGCAACTAGCTCCATGGAGCTACTAGCTTAGTCCAAGCTAATCCAAATATAGTGGTACAATGGTTTGGCTACTAGCTTACAAGTTTTCATATTTACAAACAAGTCCCTTAGCTAAACCATTGCACTTGCTCTTAGGAGTATCCTAACCGACACCGGGAATTCTAGTAAGCCAAATGCAATTTTTATATTTTTTCTCGCAAATTTGTGTAGAACGGATTTTTGGAATACTTTCTTTTAGCTTTTGTGACCCGATTTAATGATTTGTTTGTTTGTTTTACACTAAAATCATTCTCAAGCAAAAGGTCGATTTAATCAAGTCAATAACATACGGAGTATTAATTTTTAATCTCACCTTATTGACATTGATTATCTTTTACCCTCCCAAGCAAAAGGTCGATTTAATCGAGTCAATAACATAGGTTTTTTTTCTTTTCTTTTTCTAATTTGTAACAAATGAGAATTTACCACATAAGGGGTCAATAGATGAGTCAATTTACTCCACCTTGGATCACAAATTAACCCTCAACACCCTTGGATCAATCCTAATTTTCTATTAATTGTAATTAACTTGACTCAAGCAAGCATTTGACCTTGCTTGGGATGGTCTAAGAAAATAAACTGTCTCATAAAGGATTGGTTGAATTTCTATAAATATGAGAATCGTTGTGAAAACTAAAATCTTTATATACAGTATATTTCATGAAATTAGTAGATTATGGCTTAAATTATAAAATGATCCATTTATTAACTAACTAGTTTTAAGCCCGTACAAAAAATGCACGGATTTAAACTGAAAAATAAAAATAAAAAGGTAAATATATTTAATAAAAAATATAATTTTAGTATCGCAAGTATATCGATCTAAAAAATAAAAAAGAATTTATACGATTAACTTAGACGTAAGTAAAAACCACGCATTTGTTTGACATTATAAAATTATACAAATTCTTATGTAGGACAAAGCTATCGGTTTAAATTTAGGACGGATCAAATATACATATGTAAATGACTTTTTTTTATATATGTTGACCGTCTTATAGTATGAGACTGTTTCACACAAGAATTCCTAATTAGTCTTATTTGTGATATTCAAGAGGTTAATTTTTCCGGAATTGTAACTTTTTTTTGTTATTATAAAATTTGTTGTCCTTTAATATATGAATTTCTATACAAATTTTCGATTTATTTTTGTATTTTATTTTTATTGTGAGGTTGAATGTGATTAATTTTTTTTATCATAAGCTTTTTAACCTATGAATATATGAATGTACTTACATGGAAAATTAATAAGAAATGAAGAGAGAGGGTAATTAATTACCTTAGTGATAGTGGAGATGAGAGAGGATAATTAATTACTTATTAATAGTGGGGATTGGGGAGTGGGCAATTAGTTTTTTTCTTTCATGAACAAAATTTCGGTCAATCAGATTTCTCTAAATATTTTTCCTTTTATAGAAAGAGGATTTTATTTACTGTTGCCAAAAAAAAAAAAATCTCTTTACTACTCAAACCAACCGAAATCGACGACCTAGAAACGATTTTCTAAAGCGGATTTTGGATAGCCTATAAGGGATCATAATGGTAAAGTCGTTCTATTAAGAGGAAAAACACGCAAGTCTAGTTCTTATTGCGGAAGCTCTCGTTTTGAAAACAGGGGCATTTTAGCAGCTAAATAGACCTTTATTTTTTCGATGTAATAATAATTTAACATTGTTTTTTGTTTTCATGAAAATTGTTAACTTTATGACATTTATTGGATACTAATGTCCAACTCTTTCGAGGTTCAAGTTGTACTAAGAAAAAATGAATTTAATGCTTGTTTTTGTTTTAATTTTTATTTACTTTGTAGAAGTATAAATACAAATTGGGATATTCTACATGGCATCCCTTAATTTTTCGACTTTCTACATGAAATCCATACACTTTTTAAAACATACATAGTATCCCTAATTGTTGTCATTATCACTAACTGTACACTTAAACTTTATTTTTCACCAAATAAACTCAATTTTAAGATTTAAATAATTACTTGGACGCATAAGTCATAATTAATCTTGTCATTTATCATCTCATTACATAAGGACTATTAAAATAAATATCCATCTTTTGACGTGATAATTTGGCACAAGAACAATAATTTTTCCATCAACATTTATTTTAGCTCATATATATCAATAAATAATAGGATAAAGATGGATATTGAGCCTAATATACTCCTTACGTGCATGCGATAATAAATGACAAGCTTGCTTACGCGTTCGAGTCATCACTAAACGCTTAAAATGAGTTTAATTGACGTAAAATAAACTTTAGGGGTACACGTAATGATAATGACAACAATTTAGGGGTACCGTACCATGTAGGAAGTCGGAAAATTAAGGGGTACTATGTAGAATATCTCATACAAATTTTAATACTCGATATATTTTGGAACTGTTGTATGGCCGTTTATTAATGAATTGATCTTCGGTATAACAGAAAAAAACAGAACATCCAGTATACAGCTCTTGTGTATGTTGAGCAACATACACAAAGTCGACCCTCAGTCCTCAGTGCTCACCATCCGAATGATCCGGTTATGCACAGTGTGTAAGCGAGAGCATCCCGAAAACTACATGGGGACATAGGGATGAAGCGAGACAAAGTTACGGTCCTGAGCGCTACCAACATCGGAAAAAGGGTAATTCAGTTGTCTCTCGGTCCTTAATCAGCATTCAGCAATATGCCTAGAGTTAGGATGTTGACGAACTTGTAGATTGGGGTTTCCTGTCATCTTGAGAAGGCGTCAATGGTGAAGTCGACATTGCAGCATGATACGATGATGATGCAAGCTGAGCTAAGGCTGGAACTGCACCACCTGAAAAATTGAAGTAAAACTCATTGAAAACCTTGTTTGGCAATGGTTTCCAAATTCCGAAAGCACCTCAGATTAGCCCATCCATTGTTCACCTATGTTACTCAGACTTGTTTAGAAGTACCCGACCCGGGTACGTGTCCAAGTGTTGGACTCGGCTATTTTGTTGAAAAATATGCATATTGTGGTCTAAAATGAGGTGTCCATGTGTCGTACCAATGTCCGAGTGTCGAGTGTCGAGTGTCAGACACGGGTACGCGAGGAAATTAGAAGAGCGGTGCTGAAGACTTAGGGGGTGTTTGGTTGGGTAGTTTGGAATGGAATGAAATGTATTCTAGACATTCTAGTGTTTTGTTGAGACGTTTTAGAATGGATTTAGAATCCATCAGGATTCTCATTCCACCCAAACCCCCTCCCATACCCACCTCCTCCCCCATGGATTCAAACTCCACTCCTTTATATATATTTTTTTTTAATGAACCAAACATGTTTTGAAAGGTATGGAGTTAGACCCTCATACTACTATGGTTTCTCATTCCAATCCATACACTTGCAGATGCCCTCGAGACACCTTAATTCTTTGGTTTTGGCATACGAAAATAAGGCTACCTACATACGACCCCATTTACACAGACATTTGCAGATGCCCTCGAGACACAAAAATAATATTGTTGCTGCTGTTGAACTTGGTTAATCCGTAGGAAATTAGTGTTGAAAACTAGAGCTGATTAATAAAAAAAAGGAGGCAAGCAAGCGCTCAAGCTGCGGAGATTGCATTAATGGCATACTACTATAATCCTACAGGATTTCAGATACCAGTTATATAGGAAAAGAAACGTAAATTGACGGTATGGCCACTTTTTTTCCGTTTGAGTGCATGGTGTGAGATAAGGGAAGAAAGCACTAACCTGCCAAGCCAGCACAAGCTGAAGAGAAAACAATCACAGGAGGACCCTGAATGCAATCAACAAAACAAAGAATGAAATTACACTCGAAGAATCCAACTTGGTCGAGACCGGTTAATCTTAATGACTTACGAACAACACAATCACGTAACATCAATCAAATTACTAGTTTACATGTTCGAAGATTTGAGATGTTGAGAAAAGGCAGAAAAGAACAGAAAGAAAGGATCCCGGACTATAGTAACCTTAGTAGGTAAATAGGTTCATAGAATTATACAGGAACGTTTGTTAATTCTGATATCGTTTTGAAGTCATTAAAATATCCTTGTATCCTCGAGAAGCAATATAAGTACGACCCCTCAAACCCGTCTGCTTGAGGAGAAACCAAACAAACAAGCGAATTCATCGTTCCTAAGGTCCGAAAATAAAGCCAAACAAACATAATCAGATGCCTTTTATTTGTTTTCAGTCATCTGAAGTGCGGTCATTGAAGGAAAACAACAAGCACGAAACATGAATTACCAACTTTAAAGAACAGGCAGACTTACTGCAATTAAGAACTGCAACGACATAGGCCCTTTGACCCACTTTTGAACTTTCGGCATAACTACAAGATCAATACGGAGTAGCTGAAAATGTCATTCAGGTAGCAAATATAATTGGAGACTTCGCTACGCAAATACGAAGACAAACCATATGAGCGTTCATCAAGGAAAAGAATGAAAGAAACGAAATGGAGTCGTGCTGAATTAAAAATTCCTATTCACACCAGATTTCATTCATTTCTTTTGCTTGAAAACTCGGCACCTCGTAGGAACATATCGATAAAAGTTCAATTGTTCAACTCAGCACAATGAAATGTAATACGTCCAAGTGCAACTTCTTCTTTATAGTGTTCTCAGATAACTCTATCGTTCTTGTTCTCAGTCATAAATCATAGTCTGACACTTGTTATGTATGGTTACCTACTGAGTTAAATTCAAACGCCTCGAGATGTCAATGATACACGGGTTCAAATATAACTCCAAACAAAAAGCCTCAACACATCAGAATCCCACACAAGCTACCGATATATCAGTACAAAACCTCGTATTAGGTCTATAAATTGATTAAAGATCAGGAATACAAGAGAAAAAGAAAATGACACCATTGGACTTCAAAATGGCTTCAAGATATATATAGAAGTAGGGATCAATAATTACCGAAGTTATACCCATAAAATGCACTTGTTGTGCCCCCAACAGCAGAACCAATCTGGACAAAACTCAAGCTATTAGCCTATTAGGTACGCTACAAAACCGCAGTCAAATTATGCATAAGATTGTGAGAAGGAAAAAACTTATACGAGTACAAAAATTTGAAGGAATATTTTACCATAGAAAAGCTGTCCCTGATAAGAGGTGACACCGTCCAACGACTAGTTTCCTGTGGATGACGAAACTATTAGGTCGCCTGCTACGTTCTGCCTATGAAGTACTCTGTACTTTCTCTATTCTAAAAATTTGAAACGTATACAATTCAGTGGAACAAATGGCATACTATGAAATGTATCACGTATAAGAAGTGCACACAATACGTTCCAAATGGATTTGACATACCATATTTTTTGAAAGAGGTCCAGCACAATGTCGACAAGATAATGGAATCATAACATCCGATTTCGAACTCTTACACATCGCTCCTTCAAAAATCAACAATCCTCAACTCTTAGTATCCCATTAAACTCTCTCACCCTCACTAAAACCACGCGGTAACTTCAGAAAGCTGCTCAAACCCCAAAAAACACAAGGATTTGTTAATCAACACCCTCTTTTGTGTATTATCACTTCTCTTACTACCTACAATTTGAGCTTGATCAGTACCAAATGTGCCAAAGTTTTCATCTTTTTTCCATTTTCGAGCAACAAGAAGATTATTAACATAAAAAAGATCCAAACTTTATTGAAAAATTATAAAGTCAACACCAATTTGAGAAACTCAATTAATAAATTGGGCCGGATCATTGCAAATGTGCAAAAAAAATCAACCTTTTTCCATTTTTTTAGCAACTATTAAAAAGCGCTAAAATTGATTAGAGTAGAAAATTAAAAGATTATCGAAAAAATTCAAAACTAACACAGTAATAATCAGATTGGTAACATGAAAATATCCCAATTTTTATTGAAAAATTAAAATTTAACACCAATTTGAGAAATCCAATCAACAAATTGAGCCTGATCATTGCCAAAAGTACCAAAGTTTTGATCTTTTTCCCATTTTCTAGTAATAATTAGATTAATAACATGAAAATATCCCAGTTTTTATAGAAAAAATAAAATTTAACACCAATTTGAGCAACCTAATCAACAAATTGAGCCTGATCATTGCCAAAAGTACCAAAGTTTTTATCTTTTTCCCATTTTCTAGTAATAATTAGATTAATAACATGAAAATATCCCGGTTTTTAATGAAAAAATAAAACTTAACACCAATTTGAGCAACCCAATCAACAAATTAAGCCTGATCATTGCCAAAAGTACCAAAGTTTTGATCTTTTTCCCATTTTCTAGTGGTAATTAGATTATTAACAAGAAATATCCCGGTTTTTATTGAAAAAATAAAATTTAACACCAATTTGAGCAACCCAATCAATAAATTGAGCCTGATCATTGCCAAAAGTACCAAAGTTTTGATCTTTTTCCTATTTTCTAGTAATAATTAGATTATTAACATGAAAATATCCACTCTTTATTGAAAATTTACCAAACAAAACCAATTTCAGATACCCAATTAATAGACTGAGCAAGAACCCTAGAAATGGCGCCAACATGGTTTGGGGTCGGCTAATATGAATCATTATCCGAACCCATTTAGGTTTGAGTTCACAAATACGAAACAAAATTCACAAAAAATGTAAACAATCAATCACAAAAAATAACACCTGATAAATAGAAATTGAAACTGAAACAAAATTAATTAAACAAATTGAAACATGAATACCAGAAACAGAATGTTAGACTTACAGAAGGAAGGAAGGAGAAGAGATTAGGGTTTTAGGGAGGTTTAGGAAAATTTGTTGTTCCTAATTTGGGATTTTAATTTTACAAAATGAATTGACTTTCAAAATCGATTGATGTGTTAATTTGTCAATCTTGAAATGGGAGGGTCCCGACTCGAACTAATCCGATTTTATTCGATCCGTTTTTTAATAATAAAGAGTTAAAATTTAAAATGATTGATTTCTTATACGTAGTTTATTAGGTAAAGTATAAGCTCGGGACCCAATACATGGTTGAAAAGAAGGTTATGACTCAACCCAATGACCCTAATTGAATAACCTGACTCGTATTTGACCAAACACTCGAACTAAGGACCCGGTTTTGATCTGTAACATCAACCCGACTCGTATTTGACCAAACATATGAACACTAGTAATTGTCTTTCGAGGAGTAGAAAGTTAGTTAACTTAACTCGAACTTCAATTGACCCAAATCAACAAGACGCAAACTACCGCAAATATGAAAGTAATTCAATTCAATTAACCCATTTATCAAACTCACTTACGGGTTTCCTCGTCGTCCAAAAAAATGTGTTGCTTGCGATATACTCCGACGCTCCGTATAGTACTACCCAGTGGGTAAATAAGACAAAAGCAAAGTACCGAGACTTTAAAAATAACAATTTATTTTGTTTTATCAACCACGTGATTAATATTTAACGCGTCACAATTTTATAATGTATACTGATAAAACCGTCTCAACTCTCCCAACCCTCCTAAAGGAAAGTTGTTGACAAGTGAATAAACTCATAGATTTGCAGGTAAAAAAAACCCCGAAAATAGGAGTCTAAAGATTTCATTTTTTTCATCTAGTAACAACGCACTATGCCATGATTTAGATCACTAGATAATAAAATCATTAAATTTACATTTACCATAAATGATAAATCTTAGGTAAAATCTCAGAATTTGTAGCCTTTAATGACTCTTTGTGCACATAAATAGTGAATTTAATTACACATTTAACACACTTTTTTAAAAAGTTAATAATAATAATAATACAATTTTATTGAAAGTAATTAATTGATTGATTGATTATCGATTATGAACAAAATTTACAAATTTAGAGATTAATTGAAGAAGATGGGCACTTTTATCCTCTCTAATTTCATACCCATTTCAATTTTGATGATAAAGTTGTTATCTTTAGCATTGATTTCTCATGCAAATGATAATATAAGACAAGGGTTTGTGTTACATGATGGAAAAACCCTAATTTCAAATAATGGGGTTTTTGAATTTGGGTTTTTTAGTCCTCAAAATTCATCATTAAGGTATGTAGGAATATGGTATTCAAATATTTCAATTGATTCTATTGTTTGGGTTGCTAATAGATTATCCCCAATTAGTACTAATAATGGTTCATTAACCCTAGGAAAGAGAGGAAATTTGATGATTTTTGATGGGTTTAAGAAGAAATTATGGTCTTCTACGAGAAGTACTAAGATTGTTTCAACTTTTCATAAAGCAACCTTGAATTATGATGGTAATCTTAAGATTTTAGGGTTTAATAATGTTACCGGGTCGAATATTAGTTGTTGGCAAAGTTTTGATCATCCTACTGATACATATTTGCCTGGTATGAAAATTCTTGTTAGTGAAAATGTTGGTGAAGTTGAAGTTTTCCGGTCGTGGACGAGT
This sequence comes from Silene conica, assembly GCA_029255685.2. NCBI lineage: Eukaryota > Viridiplantae > Streptophyta > Magnoliopsida > Caryophyllales > Caryophyllaceae > Silene > Silene conica. The sequence continues at coordinate 86,622,803 of CM055314.2, forward strand.
TTGAGTGATCCTTCACCAGGGAATTTTTCATTAGGTGTGGATCCTAGGGCTGCACCTCAGTTTGTGATTTGGGAGGGTTCGGAAAGGCGGTGGCGAAGCGGACATTGGAATGGGTTGAAATTCATTGGTGTGCCGAATATGGCCGCTTTTTATAATTATGGGTTTAAGCTTTCGAATATTGATTCCTTGGGAAATATGTATTTTTCATATTCTCCATCTAATATGTCGAATGCATTTAAGTTTAAGTTGTCTTGGGATGGATACGAGAGCTCGTTGATTTGGGTTCATGGTGGGAATGAGTGGAGAAGCTCTCAGTCTGAGCCTTATAGTAGATGTGATCTATACAATAGGTGTGGGGCTTACGGGTATTGCAGGGAGGATGCTTATCCGATCTGTGATTGCATTGATGGGTTTTTGCCTAGGAACGAGGATGAATGGTTGAACGGAATCTGGTCTGGTGGGTGTGTTAGGAAGACTCAGTTGAGGTGTCAGGGGAATAATAGCAGCAATGTGATTGATAAAGACGGGTTTTTTGAGGTTGATAGCGTGAAATTACCTGATTTTGCTGGTTTATTGAGTGAATTAGACGAAATGGGATGTGAAAACCAGTGTTTGAAGAATTGTTCGTGTATGGCGTATTCTTATGTCAGTACGATTGGATGCATGACTTGGAGTGGTGACTTGTTGGATGTTCTGCATTTTCCCGATGGTGGCAATCAGCTATATGTTCGCGTTGCATCCTCTGACATTGGTACGACATATTTTTCATGTTTTTTTATTGCAGCGTCTTGAACAATTTGCTGAATTTTCGAATGCTTGTTCAGATGAACAGGCAGTAATCTGTTTTCCTGTTACTATCGTATGTAGATGTCGTTTTTTGGGTAGTTTCCAATGCCTGACGGGCTCAATCCTAGGTCACGAGTCACGACTCATAGCTACCAGCACTTACTGTTCTTCTTGCTGCATTCTGTCATTGATTAAACATCGAAATTTGTTTATAATTGTCAGTGCCATCTTTTCATGAGCTTCTAAACCAAGCTTCGTTGTTGATACCCGTGTATATTTGGCCCCGGAAAGCCCTTCTTTAGCATTTGCCTCAGACTGCTGTCTTTTTGTTCTGCATGCTCGTCTACGCAACCCTGTTATATTTTTAATCCTTTACACTAATTTGCAGTTGAGAAAGGCAGTTTGTCTGGCCCCATAATCGCAGCGATTGCACTCGTCTTGGTGATATTACTCAGTCTCAGTCTTCTATGTTTCCGTGTCTTCGGCTCCAAACTGAAAGGTAAGACTGTGATTATGTAAATATCTTATCTTTCAAGTAGTGAATTAGTCGAAATTCAGGATGCAGGACTCGATATTTTCGACACAGGACGGTTTCCTAAAAAAGGATACGAATGTGGGAATACATTTAGAAATTTCAAATGTTCGATGAGTTTTTAAAATGAAATATCGAGATGTTTGTGCCCCCATCCTTAGCAGTCAGATTCTCACGCGGGTATCTGACTGCTAAAGGATGGGGTACGATTTACATACTCATATCCTTAAATGTCGTGTCAGACAGGGGGTACAGTACGCACCTGGAAGTGAAGAATCGAAGTAACGTTTTTCTTTCACTCTCTGCTTTTGCAGAGTGGAAGAGAAAGAGGGAAATGGACGACGGATTGAGAATCAGATTGAGGAAAGGCCCGGGATGTTCAACAGATATGCAAACGTCACAGGAAATACTTGGTGAAAATGCACCCCCCGATGTGTCGTTTTACAACTATAATCTTGTTGTATCTTCCACAGATTGCTTCTCTGACAAGAATAAACTCGGGCAAGGCGGATTTGGTCCTGTTTACAAGGTGTGTAAGTTCTTCGGCAAAAACAAGTTGCATTAACACAAAAATCAGAAAATCAGAACTGCAGTTTAGTTACACTGACATTACTCGATTTTGACACAGGGAGTGTTACCCGGAGGACAAGAAATAGCAGTTAAAATACTTTCAAGAATATCTGGACAAGGCGTGGAGGAGTTCAAGAACGAGATTATGCTGATCGCTCAATTGCAGCATCGAAATCTTGTCAAAATACTCGGCTTTTCTATGCATGCAGAGGAAAAGATACTGCTTTATGAATATATGCCTAATAAGAGCCTCGACTGCTTCATATTTGGTACTTACATTATTCTGTGTACCTCTTAAGCTTTATGCAGTCTTGTAGTAGCATTAATAATAGACTTGGTTTGCGGCCCGAATTTGAAAGATCAAATTGACCCGGTCTGAAACATCTCAGTTCGGAAAAACCCCATCCGATGGCCTGATTTAAACAAGACCTGAATGCGCTCATAGCCTCATAACCACTAACCCTAGAATTAGAGCTGGCAAATAATGACACGACACGAACCCGACACGAAATTAGTGGGTTTGGGTTGAGGCTAGATGACCCATTTACGTAAGTGGGTCGACACGAACACGACACGATATTTAATTGGGTCGGGTTTGGGTTGAGCTCTTTAAACACGAACCCGACACGAATGACTTGTTTACTAAATTAATCCTAATTTTTTTTATCCTCCATCACATAAATATACTTAAACTTTCCAAATATGGACATGACACGAAAACACGACACGAGCCCGACACGAAATTAACGGGTTAGGGTTGAGGCTTGCGAAGCCGTTTACATGTGACACGAACACGAATTCGACACGACTCGATCTATTTGCCAAGTCTACCTAGAATGAACACAACCCGTGTTAACACATACCCAATGTGACCTGAACCTCTAATGACCCGTCTCAAAAACGACCTGAATTTTCTAACTGTTTTTCTGTTGTGTCTTCGTCTTGTACTTCTGAACATAGATCCTGTAAAGAAAGTGCAACTTGACTGGAGAAAGCGATTTACGATTATAGAAGGTATTGCTCGAGGGCTGCTTTATCTTCACAGGGATGCAAGATGTAGAATAATTCACAGAGATTTAAAGTCCAGCAACATCTTACTGGATGAGGAAATGAACCCCAAGATTTCGGACTTTGGTATGGCTAGAATATTCGGCGGAGATCAAGACCAAGCTAACACAGACCGAGTCGTTGGAACATAGTAAGCTCGCTCTCTTCTGTACTGATTTTCGGCTCCTAATGTAGCTAGAGCTGGACAACGTAGCGGGTTAGCCCGGCCCGGCCCAGCCCTGTTACATGGGCCAATTTTTCTAGCCCACACAGGGCTAGGGCTGGACCAGCTCAACCCTGTAGCGAATAGGGCCAGGGCCAAGGCCGGATTTTGTCAGCCCATCCCTATCCACAGCCCTGTGTGAAATGCAGCCCGGCCCAGCCCACCACTAAAACTAACACAACTAACACAAATACAGCCCACAAACACAACTAGGAGCCCTACAAGGCTGGGCCAGGGATGACTTTTCCTGGCCCGGCCCAGCCCAGCTTTATATTATTTTAGGGCCGTGTCAGGGCTGACTTTTTTCACCACGGCCCGAACTGGCCCAGCCCATTGTACAGCCCTAAATGTACCCGCTACCTCAGCCATGATTTCCTTGTTGAAATCTGATGGGTTTCGTTGTTTATCTGGTTTACTTAATTACTCCACTTTGTGCAGCGGTTATATGTCTCCAGAATACGCGATGGAAGGCTTCTTTTCCGAGAGATCTGATGTATACAGCTTCGGCGTACTGTTGCTGGAGGTTATTACAGGCCATCGGAATGCAAGGTTTCAGTTCGGTGAACACATGAACCTCATTGAATATGTAAGTCCGTTTACGCTATTCAAAGACGTGGCAGTGTTAACGAGCCGAGCCGAGCCCGAGCTTGGCCTTGCTCGGCTTGTGCTCGATTACCAAAACTCGAGCTCGAGCTCGAGCCGATCTTACCCGAGCTGGGAAAAAAATGCGCTCGTTACAAAGCTTGCGAGCTTTAACACGAGCTCGAGCCAAATCGAGCCTATATAAAATTGTTTATTTTTTTTATTTTTTTTCTTCCGATATTTTCAATAACAAAGTTCAAAGATTTTATGTAAAAATATTTAGCAAATATGCTACAAAAATATAATAACGATAAAATATTTTTATAAAATATGAGCATATTTTTATAAAATATGAGCATATTTTTATAAAATATGATTAATATCTTAGGTAATCTCAAATGTTCGAGCTTTTCGAGTCGAGCCAGCCTTTGCTCGGCTTGACTCGTTAAGCACTCGAGCCGAGCCCGAGCTCGAGTCGAGCTTTGACCGAGCCGATATTGAGTTGCTCGCGAGCTGTCTCGTCTCATTAACAACCCTACGTGACCCACATCCCAATGTTTGAACTCGACTATCTTATGAAAAAATTCTCATTGTTTAAGTGTCGGGCACGGGTATACAGGGTAATGTGAAGAGTCGAACAAACATAAGTAGTACGACACACGGAACTAAAACTCATCCTATGATAACCAGACTTTCGTTCCTAACAAACTACGGCTATAATGCAGGCATGGCAACTATGGAACGAAGGAAGAACAATCGAGCTGATAGAATGTTCAACAGGTAGTTCATTTCCGAGTAAAGAAATTACCAGATGCGTACATATAGCAATGCTATGTGTGCAAGATGCAGCAGTTTATAGACCTACAATGTCTCAAGTAGTGTTATGGTTAGAAACCGACTCCCTCGCGCTTCCCGACCCTACAAAGCCGACTCTTACATACTCCTCGTCGAGGCTCTTCATAGATATCGACTGCAAGAAAGGCGTTTGTGAGTCGTCGAATAAGTTGACTATCACCAATCTTATAGGAAGATAAACAAAACCCATTTTCATACAGATTACTTACAGTCCATCTCAACATTTTTTTGTGCATACATTCTTTTTATAGGTCAGTTTTCTTAGTACCCTTCTCGTCGAGTATATATTTGGTTTCGGTTTAATCGATTTTTCATGTAGGAAGATGATGATTTGAAGCAGATTTTTTTTGAGATTGAATAAAGGTTACTTGTCCATTTGTATATTATAATTCCATTGATTTCGAAATTTAATAGATTAGTGACCGAGTCAGAAAATAAGATTTGAGCGAAGGAACAAAGTCGCTCTTCGAGTTATACAAATTGTCTTCAAGGACAACGTTAAGGCGCCCGCCACCGGGTGGTGTACCCAGTCTCATTATGTCTTCGTTTTTTTTTTTTTTTTTTCGTTTCATTTTAGATGATTTGAACCGGAATTTTGGAGATGGTGCAAAAGGAATTGGGTCACCCCGTTCACTTGTACAAACTATTAGTCTTTTCTAATACCCTTCATCTCGTTTTACTTCAAGGATACTGCTAAGACGTCACCAGGTGGCGTGGTACCAAGTCTCGTTACCAGTTACCACCTTTTCACATAGTCACATATTTCTAGATACGTGTTGCTTTTTTTTTTCATTAGATGATCTGAAGCGGAATTACTTGCCAATTGTTCATTCTATCGATTTTGAAATTCAATAACCGGATGACAGAGTCGGAAATAAAGATTTGAGTGAAAGGTACTCGGTGACTCGTCCACCACAAATAGGATTATACATCCATTTGTATATGAGCATACAAATCGAATTGAGTTTATATGCAATTTTTTTTGAGCTTTTAACAATTTTTTCTTGCACTATAACTTTTTAGTGTTAAAATTAAAATCTTTTTTAGTTTCAATATCATGTTTTGATTTACAATTGTTTTATAAAATCGCTCAGATTCTTTTCAATAAAACTCGTAAAATATATGTATAAACTCAAGTTCTTTGTAATAAAGCTTGAAATCTATACTATCAGATATATATATCGGGTTGTATAATCCTCTAATAGCTCGCCCACTCGCCCAGTTATACTTTTTCTTATACCCTTCATCTCATTTTACTCGAAGGAAAATGCTAAGACGCCATCAAATAATATTCAATCTCGTTATCATCCTCTCACGTATCTTCGAGTACGGGTTGCTATTCCTTAACTTGTTTGCATTATCTAATAGTAAGATGAATGTACAAGGGACAAAGACTAGTAAGAATTGTGTGTTATACTTGGGTTGCCAAATTTAATTCAAAGAAATCATGAAAGAATCTTGTCAATTCAGTTGTTTTCTCTTGAAGATTTGATTGGGGTTATTATTATGAATGTTGATTTTGAATGAATAACATGCCAAAAATGACTTTTCAAGTTTCCTATTTACTTTTTTTTTCTATATCACATGGAATTTTCCCGTCGGATTTTTGTGTCGGTATTCGATTCGTGTTATCTGATCGAGTTACGATAGTCGATAAGATGGTAATTAGCAATGGTGCAAGCAAATGTCTGCTAATTTAGCTGGTAAAGTTATAAAGAGATATTCATAACCTAAGTTCAAATCACGTAAACAACATATTGCCTTTGTAACTCTGTTTACAACCATAAAAAAATGAAAAATAAACTCTACTAAGGACTTCATGTCTCTCCCTTCTAAATTTATTATTGTTACTTATAATCAAACTTGAGATCTCTAATTTGAGATAGATTAACTCCTTAATAGTAGACTAGTATAGATCCCGCGCAATACACGATATTATAGAATGTTTATATTTTAGGATGGTATTTATACTTGAAAACTAAAGACTAAAGTTATAAAATTAAAATTAAGGATATTATGAAATCTTTTTTTTAACAATAAAATTAAGGATTTCTTTTTATAAAGTTTCTCCAATTATTTTGAGGAATTTAGTTTGTCACACAAAGTTAATTGTAAATATGTGTCAAGTTACCCTTTAAAGTTATAACTACTACATTTAATGAACTTATGGTGTTATTGTTTAACGTCAATTTTATTTTATTTTTGATGAAAAAATCTTAATTTTGGACTTAATTATAAATTTAAAGTTTAATTATAATATTATATTTTAATGAAATATAATAGTTTTTTTACTTGTTTCTTTGTTTAGATAAAAGCATTTGGAGATCAATATTATTTAATAAGAGTAATAATATTAAATATAAATATTGAATATGAATTAATTAGAAAATAAATATTGTCTAGTAGCATATCTCCTAGGCGGGATATTTACGTGAAAAAATTTACAATATGTTAATTTCTTAGTATATAGCCGATTGAATTTACAATTTTGACATTTTATTCTACACCATGTAAGTATATAACCTACCTCGGCCTGTCGGCCACTTTTTATTTAATTAATATTTGACAAATATAGTTTTGACCCATGATGATGATGATTGATGATGATGATGATGATTAATGATGATGATGATGATGATGATGATGATGATGATGATGATGATGATGATGCATGGAAGTAAACTACTTAAAAATTGTAGTAAAGGAGATTTGACCCTCAAATAAAAGACAATTAATGAATGAATAAAAAAGATTTAAGGACTACATGTAATGAGAACACAAACATACGACTGAAAAACATAAACTTCACTTACACACATAGGCGGCATAGCTTGCTAAATTCCAATTTCATCAAACTATCAAAGTCCAATGGACAAAAATAATAAAAAAATAAAATTTTGTTTAAGACGGAATAACAAACACTTACTTCATTAATTAGTAGAGTTAGGTCCTGTTCTTTTGGACTTATTTTTGCTTAATTTAAGTTAAGTTCAGCAAAAATAAGTTACGTTCAGAAAAATTCAGCAAAAATAAGTTAAGTTCAGAAAAAATAAGTTAAGTTAAGTTCAGCAAAAATAAGTTCAGAAAAGTTCAGCAAAAATAACTTAAGTTAAGTTCAGCAAAAATAACTTAAGTTAAGTTCAGCAAAAATAAGTTCAGAAAAGTTAAGCAAAAATAAGTTCAGAAAAGTTATTATTGACAGATTTTCACATATTCTCTCGTACAAATGTCTCATGTGCGACCATTTTTTTTAATTACCCAAAAGTGTCACTATTAACAAAAGAATAGTCAAATTTTCCAAAAAATACACGGGTTAAAAATTACACACAATAATTCTCGTATGATAATGAACATACCATATTTAAATAGAAATAAATTATTAAAAAAATTGTGATAATATAGAAATAGATTATTAAAAAAAAAATATGATATGTGATTTACTTTTTAATTATGTATTGAAATAAGATAATGAACATACTATACTTATATATAAAAAGAAATTATTATTATTATTACAACTATTTTATTATTCTTATTATTCTTATTTATATTATTTAAGTTAATATTTACTTAGTTCGAAAAATTTAGACTCATATCAGTTAAGTTTAGAAAAGTTAAGTTCATAAATGTTAAGCAGATATAAGTTAACTTTAGCAAATATAAGTTAAGTTAAGTTCAGCAAAAATAAGTTCAGAAAAGTTCAGCAAAAATAAGTTAAGTTCAGAAAAAATAAGTTAAGTTAAGTTCAGCAAAAATAAGTTCAGAAAAGTTCAGCAAAAATAAGTTAAGTTCAGCAAATATAAGTTAAATTCAGAAAAATTCAGAAAAAATAAGTTAGGTTAAGTTAAGCAAAAATAAGTCCAAAAGAACGGGGCCTTATATATATTTGACCTATTTTACACATTAATGGATATACCTAATGGCGGAGCTTAAATTCTCTATTATAGGGGCAACAAATTCCAACAAAGGCAAATTGGTAAGTGGTAATGACAATAATGTCATAAAGTAAACGTCAAAAAATTCAAAAAATTTAATTAAGAAATTCGAAATTTTCAATATCCAGCAGGGAAGACCGCCCTTGCTAGCTCCCCCTCCCCCCTAAATCCACTACTACATATACCTCTTTTCAGAAAGACAAAATGAAAAAAGACTCTGTTAAAACTAACTGAAAAATTAACTGAAATATGAATAGTAAGTCTTGCTTGCGACGGGTCACAATTTGTGACGGATATTTTGTGAGATAAAATGGATATAAAATGAGTTAGTGGAGAAAGGGGACCACATGAATAGTGTTACGAGAGAGAGAAAAAGTGGGTATTTTGTGAGAGAAAACGGTATCCGTCACAAGCTTGCGACGGATAGTGCCGTTGCAAATAAGAATTTGTGAAACTAATAAAGCAGTTGATTATATAAAAAAAATGTTCGCCAAAGTAACTGACTGATTTTGATGAAATGATGTAAAATGACATGATAATTATTTAATAGTACAGATTTAAGGGGTAAAGAGGAAAAATGTAAAATTGGGTAATTGAAATTTCAGATCCTACCCTAGACAACATTTTATTTTAGATAACTTATTTGATTAAATAAAATACTTATCAAAGAGCGCTTTTGTATCTTAAGTGTTAACTCCATTTGTTGTAGTAATACGATTTTATTCTATAATTTGTGTAAATGGGAAAATGTTACGCAATAGTACGTAATGAGTAAAGTAGAATGGTTTAATCTTAATTATTCTTAATAAATCATTTATTAGCTGCGGCTACAGTTGGATAATCCAGTTCATGAGCTAGTTGATGATTATTTAATCATGTTTTGCCGAGTAATTTGGTGGATCCTTGACTAATTATGTTGATTTATATTAATTTCAAAAGATAATAATATCAATGGAGAATGAAAACAAGCAACTTGTAATTCTATTTTTCTAATTTAGTAAAATTAATTAAAATGATAATCACATGCATGAATTTAATTGAGTTGAAAATTTTGGAATTTTTAGTATCATAATTTTGACAAAATGTAGGAATTTTAAAATTCAAATAAATAATAACTCCACTTAAAATTGAGCCACAATAATAAATCGAGAGAGCTCATAAGGGTAAGAGTATTTTTTTAAACTAATTTTTAGTATCATAATTTTAGTATTTTTTTTTTTCATAATAAATAATTGTCATTTATATTTAGTTTTTATCCTTTTCTTTTTAATTAGTTTTTAGTTATTAATTAATTATCTCTAGTTAATGTGCTATTGCCAATTATATTTAGTTCTTATCCTTTTGTTTTTAATTAGTTCTTAGTTATTAATTAATTATCTATCGTTAATGTGGTGAGAGACGGTTTTTCAGAAAATTTGCTATTTTTTAAATTGAATAATTTATAAGTATCGAGTTCAAACCATGGTGATGTTAAGTTGGTGTGAGATTTTGTTTTCCAATGTCAATCCCGACACCTTGGTAAAATAGATTTTTTTTGTGATCTATACTAGTAAGCATATTTACTATCACACATGTTCGAGGATTTGTTTAGTGCTCATCTAATAAAAACGGCTTTGTATTTCCCCATTTAGAAAAAAAAACATGACAACTGGATATTCTATTCTTTGGACTTCCCTAAAGAACATATTGTTTACATGTCTCTCTCAAATAAACTTTCATCTCTCTATATCTATATCTATATAAAAGTATATAAGAAGAACCACCATACATGAATTGGACACGTGTCACTTCCACATTAAAAATTTTCCCGCCCAAATTTCCATGATGCGATTAAATTTTGGAAAAAATATTCTCACTCATTAATGTATACAAAATATTGGAAAAAATATTCTCACATCACTAATAGATATGCAAATATTGCAAATTATTCTTTGGATATCCTTTAATAACTAATCCATATAATACACTAAAAAATCGGCAACTAATCTGATAAATTTACTTTTCCTTCCCATCTATATTAACCTTGGAAACAAATATTTAGATAATTATTATTATAAAATACACATTAAAATACGGCAACTAATCTGCTAAATTTCATTTTTCTTCCAATCTATATTAAATACGGAAAAGAATATTTCTATAATTATTAATAAACAATCAAAGAAATACACATGCGAAAAACGACAATTAATTTTTAAATAATCAATCAAAGAAATACACTCGGAAAAAAAATGGCAAATCATATTTAAATAACCAAATCAATAAAAGATAAGCAATCTTGAGTCAATCAAGTTATTGACGTGGAATATATATTGCGTAAAAAATTGTATAAATCGCATACATGTACAAACCAAAAAACAAAAATACTAGATTCCGTAAAATTTATATTCGAGTATTATACATGTCATAGGCTCTGTTTGATAAACAACGGATTAATATTGCCAGAAGCAGATTTCAAAAGTTGATTTGACTAGCAGAATGATTTAGCGGATTTGACTAGCAGAATTATTTAGCAGAATTATTTTAGAAGTGTTTGGTAATTAGCAGCTTAGATTAATAGATTGTCTACAATCTTTATAAAATGACACATAAGAACATGAAAAATTATTTATTAAATATATAAAAGGAATGTTAGTATTTTATTAAGAGAGTAAATAAGATAATTTATTTTTCTAATATGCTAATCCAATATGCTGGTAGGAGCAACATATTGTAAAATATCATATTGGACTCCAATATACTATTTCAATATGTCATTAACCAAACACTCTAAATAGCATATTGCTAAGTCAAACATGTTAAGGCCCTGTTTGGTAAACAGCGGATTAATATTGACAGAAGCATATTTCAAAAGCAAATTTGACTAGCTAGCAGAGTGATTTAGCGGATTTGACTAGCAGATTTATTTAGTAGAATTATTTTAGAGGTATTTGGTAATTGTCAGTTTAGATTAGCAGATTGTCTAAAATCTTTATAAAATGACATATAAGGAATTGAAAAATTATTTATTAAATATATAAAAAGAATCTTAATATTTTATTAAGATGGTAAATAAGACATTTTTTTTCTTTCTAATATGCTAATCCAATATGCTGGTAGGAGCAGCATATTGTAAAATAGCATATTCGACATCAATATACTATTTCAATATGTCATTAACCAAACACTCTAAATAACATATTGGTAAGTCAAACATGCTAAATCTCTCAGATATGCTGAAATTTGGCCAATAGGTTGTTTACCAAACAGAGCCTAAATCTCTCAAATATGTTGAACTTTGGCAAATATGTTGTTTACCAAACAGAGCCATAGACTAGCTTAAGGTAAAAATGGAATATATTATATCATACAACTATTATAGATATATAGACTACAATATGATGAAATCCATAAAAAATATTGCAGCCGTATAAGATGTTGTATTCTTATCTTATAAAAGATATTGCAGCCGTAAAAGATATTATTTTACAATTGTATTCTTATCTTCAATGTTGTAAGTATGAAATATATTGTACCATGCATACAGTTATTGTACGTATAGAATGCAATATGATTTATATATAACTATAATAAAGAAATCATTGGACACATGTCAATCATTGTTTAAATATTTTTTCGTCCATTAGTTATTTCGTTATTTATGATAAAAGTATTACTTAGTTTCAAATTAATATTAATTGTGATTATTATATTATATTATTATTATATTTTCTCTTTTTATAATTTTAGCTAATCATGTTATCTATATCCATTTATAATTTATTTCTCTTTTATGATTTGATTATGTAGAATTTTTATTTATTTGATTTTACTTGAGTACTTAAATGTTTACGGAGTATTACTCGGTCGATAATCTCTTATTAGTGAAGAAGTATAAAACATTTGCTAATATAATTCAATAAACCAATCTTTTTTATACTTAGCTTGCAAAAATTTAGAACTTAGATTTTCTGTTCAAGGTTTATAAATGATTATACTAAAGGATAATTTGTGAGAAACTGCCTTACATTTATGTCCATTTGTGAACAACTACCTTACTTTTTTTTGTTTGTTAAAAACTACATTTCATTTTAATGTTTTGTTAAAAACTACCTAAAAAAAGTTTTGAGGCCAATTTTTATTTATTATTGGTTTCACATGTGTGAGTTCTCTAAATTTTCATTCTTATTTTGTCGTTAAACTTGATATTCAAGCTTATCCTTCTTATCTAAAGTTCTAAACGAAAGGAAATTCTTGCCATTAGCTTCAATTTCTTTCTTTAAGCATGTGGAATAATTGCTCCGGATGATGAACATGAGCTAAATCGTATGAACTCTATGCTATTTGTGAATAAGAATGAAAATTTAGAGAACTCACACGTGTGAAATCCAACTCATAAATAGAAATTGGCCTCAGAACCTTTTTTAGGTAGTTTTTAACAAAAAAATAAAATAAAAGGTAGTTTTTAACAAAAAAAAAAGTAAGGTAGTTGTTCACAAATGGACATAAATGTAAGGTAATTTCTCACAAATTATCCTATACTAAAACATTAATTTTGTATGACTTATTTTTCAAGTTTTTTTACGACAATATTTTACAATAGGAAGACTTTGAAAAAGAACGGAAACATATTAAACGTTCCACGACAATATTCTAATGAAATATTAATTTTGTATGACTTATTTTACGGCAAATAAATGGAACATACTACTACGGTATTTTCCCACAAAACACATATTTTCTGTAAATGAAAACCGTACAAATTACGCACATTCCACAAATACGATAATATCAGTCAAAAACTACGACATGATGTATTTTCTTATTTACACCATTTGTTATACTTTTTTCATACTATACTTGATAAATGGGTCGAATCAACTTCTGTCGGACCAATTTGGGTCGGGTTAAGTTTAGCTCATCATTATTTCGGAATAATTCAGGTTGTGTCGGTCATTTTGGATTTCAGATTTATTTTCATGTGTTGGTCGGTTTAAGTGGGTCGGGTCTTTTTCGAGTCAATGATCAAGAGCGAAATCATAATTTTTTATCTGGGTGGTTTTAGATCGGCCACTCCGGGTTGGATCAGTTATCAATCAAGATAATTTAGGTCATTTTGGGCCGGGTCGGATCAATTCGGATTTTGGGTCACATTCAGGTGTTGTAGTTTGGGTCAATGTCGGATCTTTAGTCAGCCTATTTTTGGATCTGTAACAACTATTGTTCACAAATACTCTGAAATATGACAATAATAAAAGGATAAAATGTGATAGCTGTGTAACTGAAAATAGGAGCTTATAAATAAAGATAAAAGCGAGACCAAATATTACTCCAAACCTCAAATTACAAATAACGAATTGTGTCTGACTATTTTAACCTGTTGACAACACTATTATCATTCTGATTTTTTATACATTTTAAACATTTATCTATATAGAACTACGAACTATTCAACTATGCATTCCGTGCAATTTGCACGGGTTCTAAGCTAGTATATATATATAGCAAATAATTTTGTACAAATATTAAAATGATTGAATATTTGAATGTTTCAAGAAGCTGATTATCTACTTTCTCCGTCTCGGTCAGTTCTTATTTCTTTAATTTTGACATAAAGACAAAAAAAGAGGAGGTTTATTATGAAATCAGACCCATTAGTGTCGGCTATCATTAGGGTTTGTTAAGGTAGGGTTATCTTTAATCGAGATGTAAGGTATTATAAATACCTCCCCATATATGATGTAAACCGATCTATCAATAATACAATATCCTTTCTGCAATTCAATCATAATCTTAACAAGGTTAATAATAAAACGAAAAGTAAAACAAATTGACTGTTTAAGATCAAATTGCTCATCAAATATAATCCTAAAAGAAATAACAATTGACCATACAAGTTTTGTTGAACATTAGCCATTTATTTGTTACTTGATCTTAAAAAGTTAGCCTGAGCAGTGGGCCGCCCAACCTAGACCTAGCTTCGTCTATGTCTGCAATAGAATAAGACAACAAATAATCAAGACAGAAGGAGTATATAATTATAAAATGAGTTACAGCTAAGATCTCCATAATGCGAAAGTGAAATCAATCTTTAGCCGTCGTTGTACTAAAAAGAAAATATTACGGCATAAGATTTTGTTATTATATAAATATATAATATAATATTTACCATTAAAATTGCATTTTGACCTTTGTTTTACAATAGTAAGTTATACACGTAAGACGTGTATAAAATGTCAAAGTCAACATTACGAGTATGTACACCAAGTTATTGTTCTTTAAAATTTTCAACTACAATTCCTACTACCAATTTACAAAAACACGTTTAGTTATTGGTAACCATGTATACTAGTAAAATTATACAATTGAGTATACACAATACACTATTTGATGTATAACTCTTATTTGAAAAAAAGAAATATTACGCTCATTTCTGTAAGATGCGACTGTCGCTGTTGTTTTAAATTATATTGGAAAAGTGTAGTTAATAATTATGTAAAATAAAAAATCATTTGAAATTGTAGAAGAAATTCTTTAGACTAATAATTAGGTAAAATAAAACATTTTTTTTAATAATTATTTCAGGTTTGTCAGAATAATTTACGGAAGGTTAGGTCAGGTTGTCGGGTTATTTATGTGATTATCAAGGTTTTTATGGATGTTGGTTAGTGTGCAATAATACATCTTTGGGTCAGGTTCATATTGCTTCAACTAATTATGTAATACTGCATGTTAACTAAATACGTTATTCATGTGGGTAGTCTATTAGAGAGCATGTCCATTGATAAACATAAATGACTAATGATTAAACAAACGAATTAAAAGTATTACTCATATATAGACTTGGCGAAAAATGACCCGATTCGAATAACCCAAACCGTAACTGGCCTTATACTCAACTCATGACCTAAACTTGACCCGAGTTGAACTCGGATTGACCCAATCCGAATGTTCATTGTTATTACACACACAATCATTATCCACAAATAACTCGATTAGTTGACTTGAAAATGACCGAGTTTGAAATGCTCGGCCCAACCCGAAGTCCGTCAACCCAAAATTGACCCGACCCGGTTGACCTATTTGTCAGGTCTACTCATATCAACAAAATGCGCTGAGATGTAATCTGGTCTTAGAAACAGTGACCTTATGAGAACATTTTTCGGGATGCACAAGAGTGATGTTAAAATGTGCTAGAAAAGACTCGTACGATCAATGGGTTAAGTACACAACTGTCAAGCTATCGTAAATAACAACTCCCTATCCAAGACTCGTGTTATCTATGGATTAAGCCGTATTGTTCGAGTTGGGTCAATTTTATCGAGTCTAATCTATGTAACCAATAGCAATTCCTCAATCATAAAGTGGATATGGGTCCAATTAATTTTTTAGTAGCCACGTGTGCACTAATTCCATAAAAAAATTGAAAATAATTAAGTAAGAAAAAGACATCATAAAAACTTCTCTTTCAAAACACATAAATTGAAAGTCAGGTTTTTTAGCACTTTCTACTTTCTCCCTCTTTCGTAAACTAATCAACTTCCAATTTCATTTCTCTTTACAAAATGAAATTTCTCAACAATCCAACAAAAACCCTTTATTTATTCAACTAATTCCTTCCAAAATTCATCAAAAATAAATAAATATAACATTTATGATGAAAATTTTATTAATTTCAATCATTATACTCTGTTTTTCCTCTGTTTTTGTAACATCAATTGATACATTAACAAAATCAGATTTTTTAACAACTAATCAAACATTAATTTCAGCTGGTGGTAAATTTGAACTGGGTTTTTTTCATAGAGGAAATCCCAGAAATTATTATATTGGAATTTGGTATAAAGATATACCTTCAGAAAATGTAATTGTTTGGGTTGCAAACAGAGATTCGCCATGTTTGAGTGAAATGAGTTCTTTAAAGCTCGGAAATCAATCCAATATTGAGTTATATGATGGTGATTCTTTTATAAGATGGCAAACTCGAGTATCGGAAGCCGTAAACCCGGTTATTCAGCTCTTGGATTCGGGTAATTTGGTCGTTAGGGAGGAGGAGGATTCGAACCTGGATAATGTTATTTGGCAAAGTTTTGATAATCCAACGGATACTCTCATTCCGGGTCAAAAACTCGGGTGGAATCTCAAAACGGGTTTGGACCGGCTTTTGTCTTCGTGGCAAGGGCCGGATAACCCGGGTGTAGGGAATTTTACTTTTGATTTGGATTATCATGGTGACCCGGAGATTTATATGAGAAATGGTGATAAGATTATTTATAGGAGCGGGCCATGGGTTGGGCAACGGTTTAGTGGTGTACCTGAAATGAAATCGGGGGATCAGGGTTTTAATTTTACGTTTTATATTGGTCCAGATGAGGTTTACTATACTTTTGAGTTACCACCTGATGATAGGGTAAAATCGAGGTTAGTGGTGACTTTTGATGGGTTTTTACAGCGGTGGACGTGGGTCCCGGATATGAACCAATGGAGTAATTTTTGGTATGCTAGGAAAGATCAATGTGATTATTATAGAGTTTGTGGACCTTATAGTGTTTGTAATGTTAGTGCATTGTTTGTTTGTGAATGTCCACAAGGGTTCAAGCCTAAGAACTCTAATGCTTGGAGATTGAGAGACGGGTCGAGTGGGTGTGTTAGGGAGACGGAATTGGATTGCGAGAGTGATGGGTTTTTACCGTTGTATAATATGAAATTGCCTGAAACTTCTACGGCTTTTGTTGATGCAACCTTGAGTCTTAAACAATGTGGGAGTTTATGCAAGAAGAACTGTAGTTGTACCGCGTATGCAAATTTCGAATTTGTTAGAGGTGTTGGGTCTGGTTGTGTTATTTGGACCGATAATTTGACTGATATGCGTGATTATGTCGATGGTGGACAAACACTTTACATGAGGTTATCTGCAGCCGATTTAGGTACGTGCACTTTTAGCCAGTTTTTAATTACGTTTTCAAACCTTCTTCAGTTTAACTTATAACATTACTCATTCGTTCTCCTGATATTTTTCGCTTTTAACTATAAATTCTGGCTATGCCGCTAATTGAAACTAGGATGTGTTTGAACACGATGAATAACAAACTAGATATAAAGTTGGTAAGTTGTAACTATTATATATATATGTTGGTATTTTATAGGGCATAAGAAAAAAACATGCATTTAGTTTAGAGAATGAAGTATGTTGTGTTAGGTAGGTATTATCCGTTAGTTAGCATGCTTGAAAAGTCTTCTTATATTGTAGTTGTGGAACCCCACGTAGGAGAAAGGAGATACATGACCTGTATTTTGATTGCAACCCTAAGATTGATCAATTTTTGTTTTATATTTACTCATGTCGGTCTCCCGATTATTTGTTTACCTATTACATTTAAGGATATATTATTCATATATAACAATTATAGTTTACTTGCTATCCACTAATAACCACCACCACAAATGATTCTCTATATACTTTCCTCAGTCTTTGTACTAAAACGAAAAATAAACAATTGATCGGGACAGTTGGAGTATTTGGAGTCGATAATATATAGAAAAATAAATGTTGTGGTTTGTACATATTAAACATCTATTATAATTAAAGTAGAGGTGGCTAATTGCACGGGTCGACCTGATCCGACCCAGTTCTTGGGTTTGGTAATCTCGGCCTGGTCAGCCCGCTACAAACTGTCTAGACCTATAAACTTGATCAGGCCGAATTAGGGTCCTTAATCCCAAGTGTCAAACACCAATAGGCCGACTCAAAGTACAAATTGGTCCATTGACCCGCCAAGAGCAACCAATTGGTCCTTAATCCCACGTTCCAGAAAAATAACACTTGCTCCTGTTCAACCTATAATTCTCAACTTCTCTAATGTACGTAAGAAGTATTATAATGAAAGGGAAACATTAAGCTGAGTATGATCGAGCAATAATTTGGATTAGCCTTGTTGGCACTTGGCCCACCCACCATGACCCGTCTAAGGGCCACTCTCTAGGGTTACCTTCCCTACCGGTCAACCTCGGCCAACCCGCCCCACCTCCAAAGACCGGTTCAGGGTCGACCATGTTGAGCCTTAGCCTGCTCGAGCCAGGGTCACCCCGGTCTGTCTAATGATTTCCCTATATATATAACAAGCAAAAGATTTGATTATTTATTTGAACTCGATTGTGATGAATTAAGTTACAACTCTAATTAAATTCTAAAATATTGACGAAAGGGGACCATGAAAATAAAGACCCTTAGAAGAAACAAGAGGAAAATAGAGCTACTTTTGTTGGACTAACTCGTTTAAACAAAGAATATACTTGTAAGAACACCAATTAGCCGACGATTATGACCATGGTTAGGTATAGGTTCGGCCAACGGTCTATTTTATACAACACAAATATGCAATTATCCATGCCCTTTTATACCTTTCTTAATCTCATTTTCAGGAGATTTAATCATTTGTATTATCGACTTTATTAATGGTCATTAGTCATTACATTTTAATTTGACAATGATATGTAAACTTTTGGCAAATTAAAGTCATGTTTAATTTATATAAGTAGACACTATTCGTTACAAGCTGAAAACGGATAGTGTATGTCTTTCATAATAAAATAAGTGGGAGAATTATGAGGGAGACACTATCCGTTTTCAGCTTGTGATGCATAATGGTCATTCTAAATTAGAATTTGTGTTAATAATACTCCTTAAATATAGGTAAATAGGTTTCATGCTTCAAAATTGGACTTTTGAAGTCTTGCTAACTATAAAGTTCTTAACTATAAAATGGATGTTTAACTAATCATTTATTTACATTTGTTTAATATACTATTAACAAATTAAAGAATATTAATTAAAGCTAAATAAATGAGTAAGAGGTAGAGTGTGGTATGCATAGGGGTGACTCGAGACCTCATTGAGTCATTGGTGAGTTTACTTTTTACTAAGGTGACCTAGGACTAGTCAACAATGCGGGCAGACTCAGGTCGGGCGAGTTAGGAATCGGGCCGAGCCATGCTTAGTAGAGGTGGTCCCGGAATTGACCTGGAGTAGGGTCAAGGGCGGGTGGGGGCGGACCTAGTGCTGGCCAAGGATAGAGCGGGCTATGGATGGGCCAAGTAGTTTATGACGATTTTGTTTATGTTGGACCTTGGTAAGTTGACATGTCAGGTTAGTCCGTGTACGGGTCAACCTAGCTGAGCAAAAAGGGACCGATTGACGAGCTAGGTTGATCCTTATCTTTGCCCAACCTTAAGGCGACCTACAATTTTCTGGAGTAAAGATTCTGTCCATTATCTCTAATAAATTTAGATTATCATCCATTATTTCTACCAATGACAATCATTTCATAAAATAATTTAAACCATTTAAATGAAATACAAAAGGGAGGCAATACACTATAGAGAGGATCCAAATAAAATTATATGTACACTTAAGTTAATATGTTTTGTTTGGAACTATTCTAGTATGTGCCACAATACAAATTGGACAAAAAGGAAATAGTACAATGAAATTGATGTATATTGGATTATATTCTTTATCTAACTAATTGATTGTTCATTTGTCTATTGAGTCACATTTGAAATCGTCATAAGAGACATCAATTGGTCAGATAACGACCACTTTATGATAAAAAATAACTACTTATTAAATAGAAAAAAAGGAATATGCATCTGATGTATTATCTGAAATTTTACTTGTTTTTGAGCTTATGTGTATTTTTCTTATTAAAGTTTATAACTTAGATTTTAATTTTTTTTTCCCGTTAAAACTCAAATTTGATTAAGTTTGCAAGTACTGCTTTTTAGTTTTATTATAATTTTTTGAATTTAGTGTTTTAATGAATGAATTCACAAACTTTATAGTAAACTCGTAATTTTTAAAACAAAATTCAAAAACTTTAAATCGGATGTATAGTTCACTTACTGCGTAAAATATTACCTGTTAAATAATGGTTATATTTTTTTTTATAAAAATGATCAAATTTGAATTTGTCATAATTTATGTCGAAAAAAACCGTGACAAATAAAAATTTACACAAATTCTTATTTGCAACGGCACTATCCGTCGCAAGCTTGTGACGGATACCGTTTTCTCTCACAAAATACCCAATTTTTTCTCTTTTCAACACTATTCTTGTGGTCCCCTTTCTCCACTAACTCATTTTACATCCATTTTATCTCACAAAATATCCGTCACAAATAGTGACCCGTCGCAAGCAAAACTTACTAAAAAAATTTATGAACATATATATCGTGTGAGTGGAGTTATTGTAGGAATATCACTATCTATGTACTAGTTGCTCAAATATCACCATCCCTTTAATAATATTTCAGGGATTTACTGTAAGAGATAGTGACGGATCTTAATAATTAAAAAAAGTCGAGAAAATAGAGATCACTTTAGCATGTTGCACGATCAATTTTTAACTACTGTTATAGAATTTTTAACTACGGTTATAAAATTATCGTAAGATGTACTAGTGTATCACCCGTGCGTTGCACGGTTCTAAAAGAATTGGTTATGGGTACAATATTTTAGAGTGATAGTCTTCATTTCGTAAAGAAAATTGTAAAACAATTATAATGCTAACATATTTTGCCTAATATTCATTATTGTTTCATCTTTTGATTTTATTAGTTACGTTAATTGACACTTGGATGACACATTTTTTCCTTTACATAAGAGTTTTGAGAGGTTTAATTGGTAAAACAAAACATCATGATAACCCATTTTCATTTTAATTGGTTTAACGCTGTTTTATATACAATATGCAAACGTCTTCTCTATTTTGATCGTTATATCTAAAGTAACTAATATAGATACGATATAGCCTTATATATTTTTTTTGGATCTCTCCTCTCCACCTCAACACGCGTTTGATGTCCTTTGTTATTGTCAATTGTTCTTAGAACGTTTATGGCAATGAGGTTAGTTTGTGCTCATATTTTTATCATCAAAATATTCTTATTATTACTCATTTTTCGACGCTCATTTAAAAGTTTCTCTTATGTTGAATAATGTTCTTACATTCACTTTATCCTTCTTTTCTTGGCACAGCCTTAATTGGTTATTTTCTCCTTATTCATTTGGTGGCTTTGATCAACTCAGTATTAAAATGACCCTTCCCCTAGGATTCACAATGGTATTCTTATACTCATTTTCATTGCTCATTTCGATTTATTACCAACATTATCAAAGCTCGTTCACAAAAGGAGCGATATGATTCTTATTAGTCCATTTTTAATGGGACGGTATAAAAGGAGTGAGATTTAAACCTAATACCGATTATATTTACCGCTTTTATAATAATAGTAACGGTAGTAATAATACTAATAGTAATAATGTATTTGACTATGTCATTAGAATTATATTATTGCATTGACTATGTGATTAGAATAAACAATAAAGTTTATTAAGACTGCTAATGTTACTTTTAAGCATGATCAAATATCTTTTCATTTTTAAAAAATTCAAGTTTGACAAGTAAAAGTTAACAACTGACAGTTGACTAATTTCATATTACTCCATGAGACGACTTTGTAAAGTTTCATTTGTTCACACCCTAATATATTACTCCGACTCAATTAGAAGTATTTGACACGGGTGTGTAACTGTATGTCTAAGGTATTAGTCTCGACTAATTTTATAGAAAAATCATAATGTCTTGACTTAAAACGAGGTGTTCGGGTATTATACATGTGTCCGAGTCCACTTGCGTGGGAATGTGAGGATGTAAGAAGATGTTAAGCTTAAACTTAGGATTAGAGTCTCAAAATCGGTTTTATACTCTAGCACGTTCTCTCTCACGAATGCCATTTTGGGGTTGAAGTGTGAATGCAACTGCAGGCTTTCTCATACCTTGTGCTAATTTTCCACTTAAAATCCACGGAGGTGGAATTCAAACATGTGATTTTTCAGTCACGGTAATATATGTCAAGAAACTATCTCAATCAAAAGCTTAAGCTTATAATCAGAGTCCCAAGATCAATTTTATACTCTAACAGAAGCAACACAACCATAAATCATTTAACATAGAATCAAAGTTATGTGTCATTTCATGCATGCGGCGGTGGAGTTTAGGAAAGGGCTAAAAGGGACGCTTGCCCTGGTTAGACGATGAAAAATTTAAATTCTTTTAGTTTCAATTTTTGCACTCTTTTCGAGTTTTCTTTATATCATTATCCTTTCATCCCGTTGAAATTTTTCGCCCCGTTACGTTCAAATCCCGGCTCCCCATTGCCCTTGGTAAATAGTGTTATTCCAACAAATAGTATTTAGATGCTAAAATGCATTGTTGTTCACATAACAGGATCTTCATCAACAAATGGTTTTACCCAGGCCAAGAAGATTGCTCTAGCTGTCGGAATATCAACAGCAACTGCGATACTCCTAGCCGGACTAACTACATTTATAGTAAGAAAGCGTAAAAATTCCGGAAGAATTCCACTCCCTAGAGGTAATTAAATTCAAGAACTCGATGCTTAAAGTTACAATGTCGAAACTCATTTGTACATTGCAACCGTTTTGAGATTCTGACATTATATTTACGTGCTTCAGTTGGAAGGGATGGTACAGACGGAAGAAGCCAGGAAATCCCTTTTAGTGGCCAAATGATCAATAACAATAGAAAGTATTCGAGTGAAACGAATGATGTCGATGATCTTGAGTTGCCTATATACGATTTTCACTCCATGGTTATCGCTACTGATAACTTCAGCGAGGCAAACAAACTTGGTCAAGGTGGTTTTGGTCGCGTGTATAAGGTACATTCACTGCAAGATACCAATATTGATACGAGATTACGAGTTGGGCTACGTTCATTAAAAGTCGGGAATCAGTTTAATTATTCTCGAGAATGATTAAATGTATTATCCACTGCAAGATACCAATATTAACGAACTAGTTTAACGAAAGCTCGAAATACATTTAATCATTTCTCGAGAATAATTAAACTGATTCCCGACTTTCAATGAACGTAGCCCAACTCGTATCATATCTAGCATAAGATTGTCTTACGCGGGGTTTTTGAATTACGTGTAGGGTGTGATGCTGGACGGACTAGAAGTTGCAGTTAAGCGGTTGTCAAAGGGATCAGGACAAGGAATTGAAGAATTCAAGAACGAGCTTAGATTAATTGCGAAGCTTCAACACAGAAACCTTGTTCGATTACTTGGTTGCTGTGTTGAAATGGACGAGAAGATGCTCATTTACGAGTACCTTGAAAATCGAAGCCTAGATTCCATTCTATTTCGTAAGTCTTTCATCTGTACTTCTGCAGCGATTATTGCCCGACTTAGGCCCTGTTCTTTTCAGCTGAAACGAGCTGAATTGAATTAATTGGAGTAGAGCTTAATTGAACTAAAATACTAAATTGAGTGAAACTGAGGTGAAGTGAATTTAGTTGAGTTAAAAGTTAATTTTGTGAAGAGATTAATTGAACATAATTGATTGAACTTAAATAAAACTTAACGGAATACACCCTAACAAAATTTAAATGAGCTGAAATTAAGCCAGAAAGAACAGAGCCTTAAAAAGACGTCTCATGCAAGAATTCTTTGCAGATAAAGAAAGAAACGCGTTGCTCAACTGGCAAACGAGATTCGATATCATTAGTGGGATAGCAAGAGGACTACTGTATCTTCACCAAGATTCGCGGTATAGAATCGTTCATAGAGATTTGAAGGCTAGCAACGTATTGCTTGATGCACATATGACTCCGAAGATATCAGATTTCGGGATGGCTAGGATTTGTGGAGGGGATGAAACCGAAGGCAACACGAGGATAGTAGTCGGAACATAGTAAGTTACTGATCTATTTAATTTATACCGTTAATTCTCGTACGCTTGGTCGCTTACTGATTCTATAAGGCTTAATTTGCAGCGGGTACATGGCTCCGGAATATGCAATGGACGGAGTTTTCTCGATCAAATCAGACGTATTTAGTTTCGGTGTATTAGTCTTAGAGATACTAACCGGGACCAAAAACAGAGGATTTTACAATTCGGATCAGGAGCTAAACCTTCTTGGATTCGTAAGTCTACAAAATTTCACTCTCTCTCGTAATCACGTTACTAATTAGGATACAGTTGTCAACTAACTTAGCTATTAAAGTCATGAGCGATGGTACCATGACCTGGGCTCAAATCCCGTCAGGCGTCTGCATAGCAGAAACCGCCCTTATGGGTTTGAGCTTTCTTGAATAATCTCGAGTTTGCATAATTTGTTGGGATTTAAAAACCGCGTTTCTAACAAGCATGGACAATGTTGGCAGGATATAGATGTCAACTAACTTAGTTACCATGACCTGTGTCAAATCCCGTCAGGCGTTTGCATAGCAGAAACCGCCCTTATGGGTTTGAGCTTTCGTGAATAATCTCGAGTTTGCATAATTTGTTGGGATTTAAAAGCCGCGTTTCTAACAAGCATGGACAATGTTGGCAGGATACAGATGTCAACTAACTTAGTTACCATGACCTCTGTCAAATCCCGTCAGGCGTTTGCATAGCAGAAACTGCCCTTATTGGTTTGAGCTTTCTTGAATAATCTCGAGTTTGCATAATTTGTTGGGATTTAAAAGCCGCGTTTCTAACAATCATGGACAATGTTGGCACGATACAGATGTCAACTAATTTAGTTAATAAAGTCATGAGCGGTGGTACCATGACCTGCGTTCAAATCCCGTCAGGCGTCTGCATAGCAGAAACCGCCCTTATGGGTTTGAGCTCTTGAATAATCTCGAGTTTGCATAATTTGTTGGGATTTAGAAGTCCCGTTTCTAACAAACATGAACAACGTTGACAGTGTTGGAAGCAATGGAGAGAAGGAAAAGGAACGGAAATGGTAGACAGGTCGATAGAAGATGAACAATATTCAATAGATGAAGTTTTACGATGCCTTCAGATTGGTCTGCTATGTGTGCAAGAAAGACCAGAAGATCGGCCGACAATGGCGTCCGTGGTACTTATGTTAAGCAGTGAATCGATATCACTACCTCGACCTAAGGTACCGGGATTTTGTATGGGATTGAACCCGAATGAAACCGATACTTCCTCTGATCTACAAGACCAAACAGTAAATCAAGTTACAGTTACCATGTTAAGTGCTAGATAGAAAAAATTGCTCTAATTTTGTATATGATTCCGTCCTGATCATTTATTTACGTTTGATTAAAATACCGCTAACAAATGGATGGCGGGAAGCGATTTTGTGTGAAAGCTACCAAGTGCCATCAATTGTATAATGTGTACATTTGAAATTCTTATAGCAAAATTATGATATGTGAATATTGGCTACTCAAAGATGAATGTGAATTCAATACAACTTCGACTATTTCTCTAAAATTTACGATCTTAATAGGCGTTATTCATACTCGGAGATTCAAAGTACTCCATCGGTTCTATTAACAATTACGGTTTTAATAGATTTTATTCATACAAGGGGAATATAACGTTACTGTTAAAACTCAAAATGCTTTATCGCCGTGATTCCCTAAAACGAACAAGGAAAAAAAAGCAGTGGCTAAATTCCGCACACGATTTTATTATCCTGCACACTATATCGTTTTATTCCGACTTTACCCCTCTCACTTTTCATACACAATTAGAGAGGTCAATCATGTCAATAATCAAAAGCAAAGAAATCCAAAGAAAAAAAAACGTGTATACCCAGCCACCCCACAACCACTCGCCCCACCACCAAACTCCCCACAACGAGAACGTGCCACCACTAGCCGTCATAACCGACCCACCACTACGCTACCCGGTCAATAAGACGACTACCAATAACCACCTCTTCAACGATCTAAAATTCCAAATACCTAACTTTCAAATCGTAATTGTAAAAAAATTTCTTTTTTAAATTAGAAAAAACATACATTCAATCAATTAAAAAACACGTATCAATAAATTTGTTGATAGAGCGACGAAATTACTCGTGATATGAGCGAATTAAGATCCATAATTCGTTAAATTATTAGCAATTTGATTGGGGTTGAGAGGAAGAGAAGAGAAAAAATTGAGCTTTTTTTAACAAGGGTAAATTCAGAACAACGTGATAAAGTGTGCGGGGTTAAGTAAAATTGTGCGTGGAATTTAGCAAATACGAAAAAAAAAAGTACCCAAAAGGGCATTTTGTATGTCCAACTATGATCCAATTAATGATTGAAATAGCCTGCAAATTATGTCACGAGGATGACAGGCCGCTGCTCTGCCGGTGTCAGTTTTGTTATGAAGAAACTCTTAGATTGAATTAGGTGATTGATATAGTTAATTATTTGGGTATATGATTTTATGATTTGGGCACAATTTAATTGGAAAAAAAATTAGGGTTTAGTGAGGTAATTTGCAAAGTTAATCTCAGATGATTCAATATAGTTAATTATGTGGGTATATGATTTTCTGATCTGGGCACAATTTAATTGGGAAAAAATTTAGGGTTTAGTGAGGTAATTTGCAAAGTTAATCTCAGATGATTCATTACTTAACATATGACAGTAATTTTATTTACAGCATTTCTGACTGCAAATCATTAACTGTTAGTAACAATGGATTTGTATAGACCTGTGTTTCGACACTTCACTTTGGCTACGTGTCCCGACAAAATACTAGATCGACACTTCACTTTGGCTACGCGTCCCGACAAAAGACTAGATTTTGAATACTAATCTAGGAATTCATGCCAAATAAAAGTTTGGATGCATTCATTTTCAGTAACTCTGATTTTAGCAAATAAAATGATTAAATCAGTTAATTTTCCGTTACTCGGGTTTTAGTTAATAATCTTGCAATGATTTTCTGATCTGGGCACAATTTAATTGGAAAAAAAATAGGGTTTAGTGAGGAATTGGCAAAGTTAATCTCAGATGATTCATTACTTTACATATGACAGTAATTTTATTTACAGCATTTCTGACTGCAAATCAATGGATTTGTATAGACCTGTGTTTCGACACTTCACTTTGGCTACGTGTCCCGACAAAATACTAGATCGACACTTCACTTTGGCTACGCGTCCCGACAAAAGACTAGATTTTGAATACTAATCTAGGAATTCATGCCAAATAAAAGTTTTGATGCATTCATTTCAGTAACTCTGATTTTGGCAAATAAAATGATTAAATGAGTTAATTTTCCGTTACTCGGGTTCTAGTTAATAATCTTGCAAAAAATGATCAGACAGTTAATTTTCCGTTACTCGGGTTTTGGTTAATAATCTTGCAAAAAACAATTAAGCTACTGCATAAGGTAAAGGAAATCATTCAGAAAATGTTCTGTTTTTTCACCTAGATTCGCGGGTTGAGAACCGTTTATAGAAATTTAAATGCCAATAAATTTCTTATCAGTTTTTGGCACGGGTGGTCGAAACTCGTAACTTAGTAAGTCCATTGTGTGCGCGTTAGTAATAACGAGTCTGAGTAACACAGCGTGCAAGTGTCATTCACCCACCTCCCCTCCAGAAATGGATAGGATAGGGAGATTCGAACACGTCGATTGCTAGTCAGGCTTTGTGGTGGATTGTTACTCAAATATGGAAATGAAGCTAATCTACCTTTTATTGCAGACCAGAAAAGGAATGACATTCTGAAATAATTTTATTAATGTATTTTTCTGTTCTCGGCATTTACTGTCATGCTTTTATTACAGCCTGAATACGATCACAAATTCTTGTTTAAGACCAGTCAAATACTATGAATTAGACAAAAACAGCGAAAAAAACTGTTTTATATGCCCAAGTATAATGATATTTGACTCGTTTTAATGTTATAAGAGACTGACAGGAGATAGGAACGAGATACAGTAGAATAAGAAAGAAATCGGGAGGATTCTGATCTACCAACCAAGGCTAAGGTTAGCTAGTATAGTACTGGACAAAACACGCGCTTTTGCTGTGTATTTATACTGGTGCATCACTGGGGGTAACCATACAAAAAACATCAGAAAGCAAAAAAAAACACAAAAAAAAAAACCCTTTTGCAGACATTATGGCTGTAAGAGGCGGTAAGAGGCGAGGAAATACTGATTACATTGTTGATGATGCTGCTAGGAAGACGACCTTCAAGAAGCGGAAGAAGGGTCTCCTTAAGAAACTGTCAGAGATCACAACCCTTTGTGGTGTTAGGGCTTGTGCTGTCATGTATAACCCTGCTACTGAAGGTGTTCCCGACATCTTCCCTGCTAACGACCCTGTAGTGGTCGCTGATATGATCAATGAATTCAACAATCTGCCTGAGGAAGAGCAAACCAGAAAGATGCTCAGTCAAGAGGATTTTCTTGATGAGAGAATCAATAAGGCGAAAGAGCAGTTGCAGAGGTTGAAGGCTGACAACCAGGAGATGCGGTTTTCCAATGTCTTGGATGAGTATTCGGCTGACAGTACCAAGAGTTTCCTTGATTTATCGATTTGGGATCTTCATGATCTCTCGAAATTGAATGAAACTAACTACAGACAGCTGAATCATCAGATCAATAATATTCTGATGATGACCAGTTCTGCTTCTTCTGTCATGCCTGATCTGCCTGAAGGCATGAATAATATCAATCCAATCCCGTTTCCGTTTTTCCACCAGAACATGGTTGGAAGCGGAGAGGGTATGGCTAATCCGGGTTTTATGAACCAGGGCAATGGTTCTGGTTCTGGTTCTGCCCCCATGAATGCTATTGAGACCGGATTCCCGGCCTGGTTTTCTGATATGATGCGCAACTCGCAGAATGGTGGGGCTAGTACTAGTAACTCGCAGAATGGTGGGGTTAGTTCTTCTGACTCTCCACCATCTATGTGATTCAGTACTCGGATGTTCACCATGGAAGGCGGTTGATATGTGTGTCGGTGCATAACATTGAAGTTTCGGAAACTATGTCTCCTTAGCTTATCGATGTTTGCTTGCTGTTATGTTATGTTATGTTATGTTGTGTTTCTTTCTGTTGTTTTACTGTGATATGGTACCTGTACTCTTTGCATCGGTTTCGGTGATGCCGCCTAAATAAATTAGTTATTAAAAAAAATTCCATAGCCTTGAATTGTTTACATTTCAAGTTATTGTTTTGCTTCAGAGTAAGATCAGACATCACATTTAAGCTACATGAACTGCCCTGATCAATTCACATCCATATAGCAATGTTATTTTGTCTGCAACATCTTCGTTTGTCGAGAATTACATTATAAACTATTACTTATGGTATGAAACCGTCTCTTAGGAGACCGACTCATGTCCGTCTAGTACTAGATCCGGAAGCAATTTATCAGCACAGTGCTTTTCTTCCATGGCTTTCTTCATACTGGCTCGAGGTGTTTTTTTTCTGCTCTTCCGTTTCAAACTCCTCTCAACACCATCCCTCAGCACGGTGCTCGTCTTCCATGGCTTTCTTCATACTGGCTTCAGAAAGCGAAACCTTTTCAGAAGATCCCTCACGAAACCTTTTCAAGTTTTTGCCTAACCACATCGAACTGAGAGGAAACGGCTGATTTTTGGTTTGACATAACCTTCTGTAATTTCTCGAACTTCTGCTTGGAATATCACGCATACCCCAAATCATTTTGGGAATGAGGTCTGATGGTATCAGAGCCAGTGTGACCGAAGGTCACGGGTTCGAATCCTGGCAACCTCAAAACCCCTCAAAAACAAAACCACGAAGTGGAAACCAGCACACGGTATGGGTGGGCCTGTGCAAACTAACCACTCTTCAAGCCCAATGGACATTTGAGTGAGGGAGCGCATTATGAATATTAATAATAGTTGGGCCTCAACCATCACCTTAAGGTTTTGGTTGAGGCGGTTCATCTCTCATGATGTTGTTGTTGTTGGAATACCGCGCATCTGAAGTCCACTTGATTCTTGAGAAATTGTTTCTGGATGACCCATTATCAAGATCCGATGGGATTTCTTTGATATGGGAATTTGCCACCGATTTTTAATGTCGCTTGATCATAATAGTCACAAATCGCTGGATAAAATGGAAGACATTAGTTCATATTATTAGACGCTTTCTACAAGAATACTGAAATATACTGTATTTTTTTTCAGTGTTCAATAAAGCTAAAATCTTCAAATTGTTATCAAAATTCTTTCACAAAATGGTAACTTCAATCAAAAAAAAGATCTGTAAATGCAGAAAAAATAGTCGAAACTCAACAGTCAAACAAGAAAATAATTGTGAAACATAGAGAGAATTAGACCGGAAGATATAGAGAGAGGCGCTTACTAACAACAGGAAGCCGAGTTTCCTCTTCGGCTTTTCTCATTAACTTAAAATTCGACATATCTGGCAAATTCAGGTCCGTCAGGAACAAGGTAAAGCTATTCTGTGTTGTCTGTAGAATGCGCGGTGCTACTTCTCCAGTGCCAGCATCTACAACTAGTAATACAACAGGATCAGATAGTCAGAGGATGACGACAATGAGGCAGTAATCATAAAGAGCATCGACTCGACCTTTTTTTATACTTGCCCTGCAGATACTTGGCCAAGTCGGAAATAAATAACTGTTAGTATAGAAGTCATCACACACCCAATGTGAAAAACTGTAAACATATCAAAAATTAAAATAAGAAATGTTCAAAATTCGGGTCTCCATTATAATTTTCTTCACCTTCCGACTAAAAAAACAAAACTCGGAAAAAAAAAGGGAGAACCTCAATGTAATTTGATCATTGAGAGAAACATCAGTTTTTGCCAAGTACCATTGGCAAATTATTAGGAAGGAACTAAGAGAATATTAATCACGGGTTCAAATCCTGCCAACCTCAAAACCCCTCAAAATCACAAAGTGGAAACCCAGCACACGGTATGGGGGAGAGCCTGTGCAAACTAACCACTCTTCAAGTCCAACGGGCATTTGAGTGAGGGAGCGTAATAGAATATTGGGCCTCAACCATCACCTTAATGTTTTGATTGAGATGGTTATCTTCAGGAACTATAATAACGGAGAATAAATTGGCAGACTCGAGCCTCCTGCAAATTCGAGTATCAATAGATAAGACGTATTAGAGTTCACCTTTAAAAAAGACACGAAAAAAAACGGAAATATATAGTGCAAACATTATTAAAATATCGACGAAAAATAGGAGAATTAATAGATTGGAAGTGGGATTTCATAAGAATTACCCAGGCAACCTTGTAACTTTTTTTTCTTCTTCCTCGTCATATTCGTAGTCATGATCAGAAGAAGTAAAAATCAGTGAGTAACAATTGGGTAACGATCTATTTCCAATTTTAGTCATCGGATACTCAGGCCCTGTTCTTTTCAGCTGAAACGAGCTGAATTGAATAAATTGGAGTAGAGTTTAATTGAACTAAATTGCGTGAAACTGAGGTGGAGTGAATTTAGTTGAATAAAAAGTTACTTTTGTGAAGAGATTAATTGAAAATAATTGATTGAACATAAATAAAACTTAACGGAATAAAACCAAACAGAATTGAAAGGAGCTGAAATTAAGCCAGAAAGAACAGGGCCTCAGTCTATCAACCAAGTATGGAAAGGTCGATTTTCTCTGACGATGTTATCTATGCAAGATTGTTATTAGTTTCTCATTCTACGTCGAAATACCGTTTCATATCGTAATACCGTTAAATTTACTACTCCGTATGTAACTCTACCCAAATACGGAAAGCTACATTTTATTTGGTGTTACGATTTTATCGGATACTACGATATTTATTAGTTTGTTGTTTTATGTCGAAATACTGTTAAATTTTTAGTATTACTACATAACACAACAAACTAATAAATATCATAGTGTTCGATAAAATCGTAACACCAAATGAAATGTAGCTTTCCGTATTGGGTAGAGAGACATAGTAAATTCAACGGTATTACGATATGACACGGTATTTCGACAAAGAACGAGAAACTAATCATAATCTTAGCATCAGATATGATCGCTAGAGAAAATCTACTTTCTACAGAAACTTCAGAGTTCCGACTACAAAGATTTCTCATCTCATTGAACAACAGCGAAAGTCGAATTAGATACTCTGTCTATCAACCAAGTATGGAAAAGTCCATTTTCTTTGGCAAACTTATCTGACGCAGTATTGTTATTAGTTTCTCGTTCTGTGTCGTAATACCGTTTCATATCGTAATACCGTTAAATTTACTACTACGTATGTCACTCTACCAAAGTAGAGAAAGCTACATTTTATTTGGTGTTACGATTTTATCGGATACTACGATATTTATTAGTTTGTTGTTTTATATCGAAATACTGTTAAAATTTTAGTATTACGATATAAAACAACAAACTAATAAATATCATAGTATCCGATAAAATCGCAACACCAAATGAAATCTAGCTTTCCGTATTGGGTAGAGAGACATAGTAAATTCAACGGTATTACGATATGAAACGTTATTACGACATAGAACGAGAAACTAATCATAATCTTAGCATCAGATATGATCGCTCGAGAAAATCAACTTTGTACACAAACTTCCGAGTTCTGACTACAAAGATTTCTCATCTCATTGAATAACAGCAAAAGTCGAATCACATTAGCTGCGATCACACACGTAAAGGCTAACAACGTAGCATGACACTATGAAGTATGAACAGCTGATTTTCATTCTTTCTATCTAGCTTACAGTTATGGAACCCATAGGACTAAACATACCCGCTTAAGGGACGCAAGGTAACCACACAATGGCATATGCCTCCTAGATAATGAAATGATACTCGGTTTTTCATAAGACACGTGATAATGATAATCATCATCTAGATTGGCATTAGTATGATCTTTAACTGTAGTTAACGCACTTAACGGTTAACCAACACTACAAAGCACTCTCCAAGTCCAAACAGATACCAAAACTAGCATGTTCAGTAGCCGTGATGTGTCCATCTGCAATAACCTAGATTATTTCATATACCATTAAAAGAAACCCTAATTACGCAGACGCTTACAGTAGAGAATGTCGCTCAGTTTTCCCCCGTCTCATCAAACCCTAACAGTGGACATTGAATTACCTGAGTGAATAATTTACGTTGTAGCAAGGCCACCAAGCTTATCGCAATCAAGTTCCCAATCCAAATCTACAGATACAAAATTTGAAAATTGTTCTTAAGTTATCCACCACTTATTGCCTCAAAAGTGATTTACAGAAAAACAGAAAAACATAGGAACCAATTCAGATGGTTTTTGTCGACAATGAAGCACAAGCTAAGTAAGAGTAATCATTCCTTAAGCATACTCACTGTTACCATCTCCATGACAATAACAGTATAAAAGTCACAGAAAACTTTACGTTTTTGCGAACATTCCAAAACAGACTTTTATCTGCAAAATAGAGACTGGCAAATCTTAATTATAGATCATTTTTGCTTCTAAAATAAGATCTAATAAACTGCTGTGATTAACATTGTTATCTATTCATTGCATTATGTGGTGAGCACTAACCACCCAGAGTAGCGATATCAGCACTGAGTTTGGAAGGCAAAAAGGCAAGAAATGACGTTGAAAAAGAGACATTTTTTCTTCACTTCCGTTTCTTTTTTTCTTTTTATTTTTTTCTCTTGTCGAGATGAGAGTTCACCCTGGACGGTTCCAAAGGATAATTCATGTCAGCCGACCCCAAAACATTTTGGGACTAAGGCTCTGATGTTGTTGTTGTTGATAGGATAGAGGTTCGACAGTTCCAATCCGAAGGTAGTTTCTACTTAATTTTATGTAGAGGCTGCTATGACAGTTAAGTTGTAGCATGTTATTTGGCACATCCAATTTTCACGATCAAATGAAGTTTACATGGTGTTATCCAGTTAACGTATATGGCATGTAAGGCAATCTAATCTGAAAACAAAAAACTACCAGTGTCCATTCATTCAATGCATAATGATTTAGGAAAGAGAACTGTAGCTTGTTTCCAGAGAAAGGGTATGATCAGCTTTACATGCCATATATGTTAACTAGATACTACCATGCAAACTTCATTGATCATGAAAATTGGATGTGCCAAATAACAAGCTATAAACTTAACTGGCATAGCAGTCTCTACTTAAAATTACGTAGAAACTACCTTCGGATTGGAACTGGCAAACCGTTATTCTATGAATAGAAAATGTGCCAATTACCAGGCTCCTCTGCCCTTGAATCTCAAACTGATAGACTCGAGTCTACTGCAATCAAGTATAAGTAGATAACTTATCAGAGTTCACATAAAACAACTGACAGCTGAAATGTAGAGTAAACAATATCAATAATATCGACAAAAATCAAGAGCATTAATATATACTGAAAGTAGGATTGTGTAAGAATGTTACCAACCGAACTTTATGGTAATTCTCTGATTTGATGTATAGCAGTATCGGAACCATTCTCCTGGGAGTTTTTTTTCTTCTTCATGAAAATGCTTGGTACTACAGCCATGATCACAAGAAGCAAAAAGCAGTGAGTAAGATAACTACAGGATGGATCAATTTAAAGAGCAGGAACAAGTGTTCAAATCACCAACCTAAGCCATCACAAATGGAAAGATAGATTACTTTACAATTGGGTAATGATCTATTTCTCCTTTTAGTCCTCAGAATACCAGATACTGTCTATCAACCAAGTACGGAAAGGTAGATTTTCTCTGGCGATCTTATCTGATGCTAAGATCGTTATTGCTGATTAGTGATTAGTATATCCTTCTATGTCGTAATATCATTTCATATCGTAATAACCATGTAAGGAAAGCCATATTTTATTCAGTGTTAACGATTTTATCAGACACTAAGATACTCCGTATTTATTAGTTTGTTGTTTTACGCGAAATACTGTTAAATTTTCCCGAAAGGAAACGATGAAGAATTTTACCTCGATCCGCTACTAACGAGTACACTTTATTTTATTGCTCAAAGTTGAGTCATAGTAGATCAGAGTGACACCACATAATTGGAACAACACCAGCATTTTCACAAATAATGGATATAAGATATAATGATCGGTCTCATTTTAGTCATCAAGTACTCTGTCTTTTTACCAAGAATGGAAAGCTAGATTTTCTTTCCTGTATGATTTTTATCGTAACATCCGTAAGTTTAATTTCTTTTAGTTAGATGTTTTAACTCGTAATATAGGAAAATTTTCTAATCTGCATCCGCTACTCACTAGCTTTACCACATTTTATTACTCAATAGACAAGTCATTGCGGATCAAAGTAGTAACACGAAATAATCGGAAAAAAGAGCATCATCTCTCAATTTTTACGGACCAGTCAGCATTTTCAGAAGTACTCAAACACGGTACGACGTAAATAGTAAATAACCCGAAGTCTTAGATATTTTAAAGACACTGTAAGACCTAAGACCTAAATTACTGAAAGTCCTAAATATTTGAAAGACACTGTAAGACCTAAATTACTTTAAGTCCTAAATACTTTAAAGACACTGTAAGACCTAAATTACTGTAAGTCCTAAATATTTTAAAGACACAGTAAGACCTAAATTACTGTAAGTACTAAATATTTTAAAGACATTGTAAGACCTAATTTACTGCAAGTCCTAAATATTTTAAAGACACTGTAAGACCTAAATTACTGAAAGTCCTAAATATTTGAAAGACACTGTAAGACCTAAATTACTTTAAGTCCTAAATACTTTAAAGACACTGTAAGACCTAAATTACTGTAAGTCCTAAATATTTTAAAGACACAGTAAGACCTAAATTACTGTAAGTCCTAAATATTTTAAAGACATTGTAAGACCTAATTTACTGCAAGTCCTAAATATTTTAAAGACACTGTAAGACCTAAATTACTGAAAGTCCTAAATATTTTAAACACTGTAAGACCTAATTTACTGGAAGTCCTAAATATTTCAAAGACGGGTTTTTCCACAAGCTAATCACTGATATTAATCGTAAAATAAAATCATACAGGATGGGTACGATGTGTGGCATTAATCTCCTTTAAATGAAGTTCCGACATTCTTAAAGTTACAGCCTAATTTATGACACTTTAACTGAACTGTGTAATCAAGTCTATAAAAGATCAGCAAAGTTCAACTATGAAGAATGTATGATTTTGTCATAAAGGAAGTGCACTCATTGACTCATATGGTCACAAAAGACGGGGACTAGGATATGTGGAATATCTTGAAAATTACAGGGTAAAGTTTTCGAACAAAAATGAGATATTCATTCCATATGAAGACCCAATCTAGAGTTAGAAGGTAACCAAAAATCTGCGGTTTCAGGAATATGTCGTTATGCCAAGAAATGTGTATAACACTGCAAATTGCTTTTAGTGAGAAGTAATAATAAAGTAACACTGCAACATAAGAAAAAGGACGTAATGCTACCTGATAAAGAGATCAGTGCACCTATTAAGCAACGGCATAAGTTGTCAAGAGCCACCCACGTTATGGCTACGCCACCATGCGTCCATGCCCTTACCGCACTCAAGTTCCCAATCCAAAATCTACAAACTAAAAATTATTCGTCAGTTATCAGCCACGCATTGCCTCAAATGTGTTGGAAAAAAACATAGGAGCCAATTCAGATGTTACTGGTAGACAATAAAGCAGAAGCTACGTAAAGGGTAATCATTCCTTAAGCAGACTCACTTTCACAGGACTTGACATTTTTGTGAACATTCCAAAACAGTCTATTAACTGAGACAACCACCGAGTTTGGAGGGTAAAAAGGCAATGACTACCGAGAGTATAGATATCAGCATTCAACACTGAGTTTGGAGTGAAAAGGAAAAGAACTAACGTTGAAAAAGAGAGTTAAAACACTTGAATCAGAATGCAACTGCTGAAAGAAAAGGATGGTTAGGATATAGAATGCTTACTATTTCACATTAACTCATTCCCTAAATTTAGATTGCTTGAAAAATATGTGAAAACACCATTTCATGGGGGACATGTTCTTGGCAAAGGAAGCACTAAAAACTCTTCCCTTTTGTGTTCATTTAGAGGTAACATTGAGAAAACTTAAAGCCCTTTCTTGTGCACCAAAACCCACTGTCTGACTTAATGAAGTATGTACTACTAAAGCATCAAAAGAATATATAAAACACACACACACCAGGGTTTTCAAACCTGACAGCAGACAATTACAAATGTGTATTTAATGCATTAAGATTTAGAAGAGATAGTTATTAGCAGGTCTAGATTCGATGATGGTGTGCCTTACAAAAACAGAGAAGAGAACTGTGGGTTGTTTCTGAAGAAAGGGTATGATCAGTACTTAAAAGCCTTGTACATTAACTAGATACTACCATGCAAACAGTATCGATCGCCATGATTTGACGTGCCAAATAACAAGCTACAACCTAAATGTCATACGACGTGCCAATTACTGAGCTGGTGTAGCCCTTGTGTGTCCATCTCAAATGACCTAGAATATTTTATTCTTGTACCATTAAAGAAAACCCTAAACTAAGCAGATTCTTACAGTACACCACATTGATCTGTTTCCCCAATCTCATCTAACCCTAACCGTGACCATAGAAACCTGAGTGCATAATTTTGTAAACCCTATAATTCAAACGTCGTGACTCCAACACACTATAGAAAAATCGAAATATTACCAAGCTATAATCATTCATGGGCAGAAAATAATGTCGCTTTTTGATTGAAGCATATGGAAAGTAACCTAGACTAGAAGCACAATCCATTTCAGTGAGAAGTAAAAAGGCAACATTACAACATCAAGAAAAAGGACATAATTGCATCACATGCAAGTGATGAAGGAAGAAAGGAGACAAGGCGTACCTGATGAAGAGATCAGTGCATGAATCAACCAATGGCTTACGTTGTCAAGATCCACTACCAATGTGGCAAGGCCAAGATAATTATCACAATCAAGTTCCCAATCCAAGATTTACAATACAGATTTGTAAATTATTTTTCAGTTATCCAAACACTTATTGCCTCAAAAGTAATTTCGAAAAAAACACAGAACCAGTTCAGATGCTCCTTGTCCACAATAATCTACAAGCTAAGTAAGGACAATCATTCCTTAAGCATACTCACTGTCACCATCTCTACGACAATAAAGAGAAAGTCATAAGAAACTATACATTTTTGTAAACATTCCAAAACAGGTTTACTGATTTTCTTTGGTGACATGATATAAGATTTTTATTTAGTTTGTTGGTTTATTTTGTTAATACCGTTAAATTAATCTGAAGAGATACGGAAAAATGGATCAGCACTGTGCAGAACTGCTACCTCATTAATCATTACGGTGCGCAAAGTGATACAGTGGCTCTTCTCGGATGACAGCATATTTCAAAGTGCCAGGAGTTAACTGCGTCATCATCACGTGGGTCTGTGACAACAAAGACTCGCCCATCCCGTCCACCAAAAGCATTTCCATACAGCCAATGTCACAGTCAGCAAGGCGCTTGCTGTTCTTGTGCCAGTTGTAAATCTTGTAATCACAACGCCAGCAATCATCAATGGAAATAACATCTTACTCTGGGTGCTGATCTGGATGCTCCTGCAAGATTGAAGTCGATATTATCATGATGGCAGAAATAGCCGCAATAATATCTCTGGGATACAGATGCGACAAATTCCACAACCTTGATCAATTAACATTTCAATCTTATTCAGTAGCAGACTAAACTAATACAAGAATGCTATCTTGCATTCCTTTCTACAACTTTAGGTTATAACATGGTAAGGCAGGGTAATCGGGTATATCTGATTCCCCTTAATTGCGTTGCAGTAATGTTCTTCAGCCAAGTGACAGATTTTCAATTACTGTGATACTACTGCATTAAAAACTGCACCAAGTCACCAAATATAGACAAACAGATGCAAATTAAAATAACAAGGTGATCCTCTAGAATCCACTTCTCACAACTCTTTTATTATTGATCGTGATTCAAATCTGAATCTTACATTTGGTACATGATTTCATAACAAGCATACCCATTTATCATACAAAATGACCACTTTGATTAGTAAACCATTCTATATTACATGTACCCATTTTATTACTTATGGTACCATTTATTGTGAGACTGTCTCTTAGGAGACCTGCTCATGTGTGTCTACTAGACTAGTACTATGAAGATCCAGAAGCAATTTATCAGCACAGTGCTTTTCTTCCATGGCTTTCTTCATACTGGCTGCAGGTGCTTTTTTATTCTCTTCCTTCTCAAACTCCTCCCAAGACCATCCTTCAAGAAGCCTTCTATGAAGATCCAGAAGAAACTTTCTCCTTTATTTTATGTCCCTGAGAGGAAACGGAAGATTTTTGGTTTGACAAAACCTTCTGCTTCTCTTTGTCACTGCTTGGAATACCAGGCATCTGAAGTCCATTGGATTCTAGGGCAACTTTTCTTATCACTGCTTCTGGACTACCCATTATCGGGAACCGATAGGATTCAACCATGACCCCCTTTTGCTTTGATATGGGAATTTGTCATAGATTTGTAATGTTGTTAAAGTGACTTTAAGTGACAAAGCATGGCTCTACCCATAAGAGCTTTCGTTATAATTGCTCGATCATAATAGTCACAAATCACTGGATAAAATGGAAGACGTTAGTTCACAATGTTAGGCATGTTTTACAGGAATATTCTATCTCTGTTTGAGTTTTTGAGATCAAAGTTTGAAAAGTTCAACCGAAAGTATATTTTTTTTTTCACGTAGTATTTAATACAACTAAAATCTTCAAATTGCAATAAAAAAATTCACAGAATGATAACTTGAATAAAAAATCAATATGTAAATGCAGAAAAAAAATGGTCATGGTGTTGTCGTGCACGTGGAAACCTCAAAACTCAACAGTCAAACAAGAAAATAATTGTGAAACAAAGGGAGTATATAGAGAGAGGAACATACTAACAACAGCGGGAAACGTCAGTTTTTGCCAAATACCATTGGCAAATCATTAGGAAGGAACTATAATGATAGGGAGAATAAAATGGCAGACTCGAGCCTCCTGCAAAATCAAGTATCAATAGATAACTTATTAGAGTTCACAATAAAAAAACACTAAAAAAGAACTGAAATGTATAGGGCAACCATTATCAATATATCGACAAAAAATAGGAGAATTAATAGATCGGAAGTAGGATTTCATATATTACCCATGGAACCTTGTAACTTCTTTCTCTTCTTCTTCTTCATCTTCTTCATAATCATGCTTAATGCTTGAGCCATGATCAGAAGAAGCAAAGAGCAGTGAGTAACAAGACTAAAGGATGGCTCTATTTAAAGATGAGAATACGTGTTCAAATCACCAACTTAGGCCAACATATTTGGTAGATCAACCAAGTAATGATCTTCCAAATATGTCCTTCCATTTTTAGTCATCAGATAGCCTGTCTATCAACCAAGTATGGAAAGGTAGATTTTCTCTGGCGATCTTATCTGATGCTAAGATTGTTATTTGCTTCTCGTTCTATGTCGTAATACCGTTAAATTTACTATGTCTCTCTACCCACGTACCTGGAAAGCTACATTTTATTAGGTGTTGGGATTTTATCGGACACTACGATATTTATTAGTTTGTCGTTTTATGCCGAAATACTGTTAGAATTTCCAAAGTGATACGATGAAATGTTTTGCCTCGACCCGCCACTAACTAGTACACCTTATTTTATCGCTCAAAGTCGAGTCATAGTGGATCAGAAGAAGCAAAACGGAATAACATAACTAAAAACTGGCCCGGTTTAACGATGAGGAATATGGGTCAAAATCACATGGGCTGACAATAGCCTGACATAAATATAGAAACATTTTACCATTGTGATGATCTATTTCCCATTTTAGTCATTAGATATTTTGTCTCTCTACCCAGAATAGCAAGCTAGATTTTTTTTGGTGCCATGATTTTATCTGATGCTAAAGATTTTTATTAATTAGTCGTTTTATGTCCTAAAACCATTAAATCCATCAAATTTATTCAGAAAAATACGGGAAAAAAATTCCCTTCCATCACTAACAAGTGCACCACATTTCAATGCTCATATCAAGTCCACTGTTACTCCGACACTTCACTTAACTGTCGTGGCATGTGTCAGACACGTGTCGGTATCCGACACGACACGACACTTCCACACTTCAATTTAGACCACAATATAGGAAAATTCACCCAAAATAGCCGTGCCCGACACTCCGACACGTGTCGGACGACATCGTGTCGGAGAGTCGGAGTAACACATCAAGTCATACTGGATCAAAGTGATCATCAGTCAATCTCTAATTCCCTATGGATAATGATCTATTTCTCAATTTAGACTACCAAGAACGGGAAGCTAGATTTTCTTTGGTATACAATTCTTAACTGGGGTCTAAAGTTTTTAGTTAGGTGTATTGTGGCACACGTAACTAGCTTACCACATTTTATTTCTCATAAACAAATTATAGTAGATCAGAGTAGTGACACGAAATAATCGGAAAAAGAGCATCATCTGCCATTTTTTATGGACTAGTAAGCATTTTCAGAAACAGTCGGACTGTAAGACCTAAATAACTGTAAGTCCTAACGATTTTAAAGACACTGTAAGACCTAAACTACTGAAAGACTTAATATTTCAAAGAGACGTTCTTTCGACAAGGTAATCACCGACATTAATCAAAGATTTTGATTTGGTAATTCATTGATTTCATTAAACAGTCAACTCTTTACAATTGAAAAATTACACATTGGTATTAGCCAACATCACCGTCAAGCAAGCACGTGCAACTGTGCAAGGCGAGACCGGAGAGCACCCAAATAAAAGCACAGCATAGCATGATTCCATTTTTTTCTCATGAAAAATGGAAACACTGGCCAGTGGAAAGATACAATATCCCTTTTACATCAGCTGAGTACCCCATATATTTTACAAATTTATACGCACTAGATGTCTAGATGAAACCAAGAAACGCATTTACCTTCTTAAATGAAGTGGAGGTTGATGCCACGATATGCTACCATTTGTCTCTCTTCAATCTATAGATGGACTGGCGGATGATAGAGTAGCAGAGCAGTAACATATAAGAAATGGCCACTCTTGCTGTTTGCAGTCATCTAGGATCATCGAACATAATCTTCATCAATCACAAAATAACAGTCATATAGCAGCAACATATACTAGTGTAAAACAGCCTAACAAGAGCCAAATTTAGTAATAATTGAATATCGGGTGACTCCCTAATAAGACCAACATGAAAGTACCAAGAATAATTATTCTTGGGTCACTAATGTCACAAATTCTTGTGTAAGGCCGCCTCACATGAATAAATATGAGGTGCATCCCTGCTTACCATGCAACAAATAGTGATTAGTTTTACACAATACCAGTGCAAAACCGCCTCAAGTAAATAAATATGGGGTGCCTCCATACTTACTGCGCGACAAATAGTCACAATACTTTAATTAAACCCTAGCAGTTTATAAGAGCAACATGAAAGAAGCAAGAAGAACATAAACAAATAAATCAAACAAAAAGATGAAGTCTTTACTATTTTTAACAACCTTAATATAATAAAAATCACATAAAAAACAAGTAATTTCCATCCTAGCAACAATGGAATTTACACAGCATAAAAGAATAATAAAGAGCACAATTTCTCATTGAAGACGGACAGTGACACTATCCTTCACAAGCTAAACACAAATAGTGCCCGTCTTCAATGAGACAAGCTGAGATATTGTGAGATAGTGTCCGTCTTCATTGAGACAAGCTGAGAATATAGGCATTTAAAATCAACAACAACAAAAACAATCAAATTAAATTAAATTAAATTAAACATTCAATAAATAAATAAATAAACACAATAATTTAGAATAATACCCATGTGACCATTTGGTAATTCTCAGCTTTGATTCAGGTAATCTGCAAAAAAAAATGGAAAAAACTTGGTGATTGAAACCCTAATTTAAACTATTGAAAGGCACATTTCTTAATCAAATTATGAAATGAGGAGCTACATTTCTATGGAAAATCCTACCCATAATCAATAAGCACAAATAAATTCAATTCATTTGCATGCAATCGAACTTGTTGCATTGATCACATGATTTCTTAAGAAATTGCGAGAGTGGTACTTCAAATTAGGGGAGTGTATTATCCGGTCCGAATCAGAAAATTGGACCGACCGGGCCAAATCTTAGCGGTTTGAAACCGAAATTAAAAATTATGGTTTACTCTCACGTCGGAGTTTTAAATAGGTTAAGTTATTGCTCCGATTCGGTCTCGGTTTTATTCAAACTAGATTAAAATTAAAAGACCAAAACTAATTTTTTAATTTTTTTGTAATTAGTTTGTATAAAATAATTTGTAAATGTTGCTTAATTTGTCATTGTTAGACATCAATGATACATATTTTTTTTTCATTTTTAAAGTTATTGTAAGTAAGCGATTAGTGTGAGTCGTACACAAATTTCGGTCCAACTAATCTAATCTGATCTTAAATTGTAAATTTTTGCTTTGATTTGTACCTGAGTTTTTTATTCGTGTTGATCTCTACTCCAAGGTTTTTTTTGTCATTCCAATACTGGTCTGAGTCTGATCGACGCACTACACGGTTATTTATTTATTTATTATTATTATTATTATTATTATTATTATTTTTAAAGAAAAAGGTTGTTATTATTATTATTATTATTTATTATTATTTATTTATTTTTAAAAAAAGGTTTGTTGTTGTTATTATCTTATCTATATAAATTCTGAAACATTTATTAGGCTCTGGTTGCGCCACATCATTCATCCAAGTTTTTTTTTTTTTTTTTTTTTAATTCACTCAGGTGGGTCCCGCATAATACTTTATGATTTCTCTGCACAATAACCGCCTAATATTTTACGTATTCCAAATAAATTCCTAAAATCGTAGATTACGAAACATTACGAACATTTTTAAATAAATCAATTAATTAGAAATACACATTGTGATAATTAGACCACAATTTATTTAGATGATTAGAATATTATGATTA
Organism: Silene conica; assembly: GCA_029255685.2. Taxonomy (NCBI): domain Eukaryota; kingdom Viridiplantae; phylum Streptophyta; class Magnoliopsida; order Caryophyllales; family Caryophyllaceae; genus Silene; species Silene conica. The sequence goes on from CM055314.2 coordinate 86,667,148, forward strand.
ATAACAATTTACAACAATAAAAAACCGAACATACAAAATTTTAAACAAGATTAAAATAACGTAATATTAATATACAATCAGGAAAAAGAAATTATAAACTCCTCCACGCAAATTATAATCTGATTATGAGTTAGTGTAATAAAAATTATAAACTACTTCACGCAAATTATAATCTGATTATGAGTTAATGGCGTAATTACATGATCGAAATTTCAAGTACAAAAACTCCTCCACGCAAATTATAATCTGATTATGAGTTAATGGCGTAATTACATGATCGGAATTTCAAGTACAATTTTCATGACAGTACTAAATTAAAATAACAATAAGAATAAATTAAAATAACAATAACGTCAAAAAAAATACTTATAATGTTAATGATATTACAAAAAATCTTAATCAATTATAGCATATAGCCTAAAATTTCATCATCAAAAATATATTCGGATTATTAATAGAACTATTTAAAATAACAATATTATTAAAACGACCCCGTGCATTTTTGCACGGGGTTAAAACTAGTTATTATTATTATTAAAAACCGTATTTATACTTTGGAAGAGGTAACATTCGCATTAGGTTAGGATTTGTAAACGATATTAAATCACTTTAATAAACATATACAAAGTCAAATTCTATATTCTATGAGATTTTGTAGTTGTGTTAGACATGTATAGGAGTCAATCGTGAGCTTAAAGATAGATTTCTTGAGCACTTTAAACACGTGTGATACAACTTTTAGATATATTTTTACTTGTATACAAGTGTCTTTCTTTTTTTAATTCCAACACAAACTCTAAAATCATCAAACTAAACCGTATAAATTCTAATATGTGAACAACTCAACTACTAATTTATTTTATCTTTTTCTATTTTTATTTTGAAACCTCTTATTATATTCTTCAACCAATTACATTGCTCAAAAAAAGCTTCCTTACTAAAAAAACTTCCTTTAATAATATAGATATAGATAAATATAGATTTAATAATATAGATAGATATTGATTTATTTATGCAAAACAATTTTATACTATTATTATTATCAGTATTAGTATTTTATTAAAAAAAATGAATAAAAGCCCTCACTTTCCTTGTATAAAACGTTTATTTTATTATTATTACGATCTCGATTATTTTACATGATAGTAGTTGCTTAGGTAAATTAGTAAATATTACCTAATTTTATAATTACACCTACGTAAAACTTTTTTTATATTACTATTATTTTTATTATCTTTATTATTTTATTTAAAAAAACGAATAAAAACCCTCACTTTCCTAATATAAAACGTTCTCTTTTTTATTATTATTATTATTATTATTATTATTATTATTATTATTAAAGATCCCGATTATTTTACCGTATAGTTAATTAGGTAAATTAGTAAATATTACCTAACTTTATAATAACACTTATGGTAGATGTTTTTATATTAGTATTAGTATTACAATTTTATTAAAAAAATTGGAAAATCCTCGCTTTCCTTGTATGATCGAAACGTTCTATTTTATTACTATTTTATTATTTTTACTATTTTACTATAAATATGTATAAAAGCCCTCACTATTTTTATAATTACATGCATAATTGTGAATTTTTCACGCAAACAATGGAAGAAATCAACGAAGATGATAGACTTAGCAACCTTCCGGACGCCTTAATCTATTACATATTCTCATTTTTCGACTCGAACGACGAGACGTTGTTCGATAACATGATTTCCGTGTCAAGAAAGCTACGTAGATTCACCCTTTCGAGCACTTCACTCGCTTTTACCGTCTACATCCACCACAATTCGACCTCGATTTCTAAATTCAATAGCCACTTGAATAAGGTACTTTTCTCGACTTACGAACACGAGACGAACACGAGTTTCTTAAAGAGGTTAAGTTTATCGTACCGTAAAGGTCGTATTACTAAATTGGATTGTCAAGATAGTATACCGAGAGCCACGCCCGCTAGAAGTGAAGCGTTACGCGGCCTAGAGACGTTGGTGTTACGATATTACGGACTCGATCTACGGAATTTCTCGAGGTTAGGAGAGTTGATTTCAAATGAATTTCCTCGTCTTAAGAAACTTGTTATATTGTTCGAGAATTGTGCTTTTAATGACGCCCTACTCATTAAAACCGTCCAAGGTATATCATCCTTAATAGACGTCGAGATATCGTGTGTCGATTGCTCATCCGTCTATCAGAAACTTTCAATCAAAATCGATTGTCCGTCTTTGGAACAATTAACGTTGAAGAACATCAAATTCATTCACACAACGGCCGAGATTAGGATTATCGCACCTCAACTCCATACTCTTAGAGTCGATAGGGCCGAGTTTTCAAATCGTTGTCCTATTTGCGCACCACATATATTTAAGATACATCATGCGACTCAACTCCGTTCATTCTATTGGAAGGGTACGCCAATAACAAAGTATACAAGCGACGAGCCATTTCCGTCTTTAGAAGAAGCGATTGTAGAAGTCGGAAACTACCATGATTATATTACTAGAAGAGATTTCTTGAAATCTTTACTTGGAACTTTGCAACATGCCAAGAGATTCACTTTGCAACAACCCAAAAGTTCTAAAATATACGGGTTGTATGCTCGTCGATATATCTCATCGTCTTGCTAAAGATCGATGAAAATTTCGTATTTTTGGAATTCAGGAGGTCTTGCTTAAGACGGCGGTTTACTTGTGCTTTATTTAATCTGTTGTAAGAGCCGTTTTGACTTGGTAATAATAATAATAATAATAATGTTTTGATTTTCATGTTTGGTTTTGCATATATTTTTTGTTCAGATATCGTAACAGTTTATGATTTACGATTTAAGAATCATTAGCGTAGGAAACGAACTATGTTTATAAACATACAACGGTTTCATGCAAGACAAGCCGAGTTTCAAATGATTTCCTTTTTCGAGGAAAAGTAGGAGCTAAAACTGAATTACATAGTTATAGATCGAGTTCCAAGACAATGCAAGCTAAGGACCATATATATTAAGTGTTTTAACCATATACTTGATGAACATACTTGTCTTAAATGAGCGAAGGCATGCTGAACTGGGAGTCGATCGTGGGTGGCGCGTTCTGCCAAGATAGCCGAGGGGCGAGGACTCTAGAATCCCTGTCCGAGGCTTGAAAACTTGAATGGATGCACATTACTGAATTCAGTGCATTAAGCTCATACAGTTGTTTTCCTTGAAATCTTGAATGGCTTATTTACTTCCATGTAAAGAAAAATACATACAATTGATTTACACATATATGAGAGATTATCAGAGGGATCGTCATACAGCCATCTAAAGAAGTATACTCCGGTACTCATAAATAAGTATTTACATTTATTCTAGGTTTTGTGACTTTATCCTAACATCGAATTCAACTTATATACCACATCTAACTGAGAAGAAACAGCAGATTTTTGGTTTGACATAACCTCCTACAAACAATTCCTTTTCTAATTTCTCAACTTCTGCTTCTGCTTCTCTTTGTCGCTGCATGGAAAACCACGCATCTAAAGTCCACTGGATTCAAGGGCAAAGACTCAAAATTTGACATATCCGGCAAAGTCATTGCCGTCAAGACCAAATGGAAGCCAGGTCGTCAGTAGGATCTGCATTGCTTCGGTTGCAGTGTCAGCAGCTACATGACTTCCATCTAGTAATACAACAGGATCAGATAGTCAGAGGATTGCGACAATGGGGAAGAAATCATGAAGGGCATCGAGTCGACTATTTTTATACTTTATACAGAATAAATAAAGAGTCACAAAGAGAGCCAAGGAGGAGGAAAAGTTAATCTGCAGATACTTGGCCAAGTCGAAAATAAATTAACTGTTATATAAGCTATCACACCTAATGTGAAAACACATCAAAAATTAAAATAAAAAATGTTGGAATTTGGGTGTTCCTTATTAAAGTTTAGTTTAAACCGGTGTAGAAAAATAATAATAATAATAAAAAAGAGAGATCCTCAATGTTATTTGCGAAATTACTGAGGAAACAGCCGTTTTTGCCACATACCCTTGATTATTAGCACAGAACGATAATGATAGGGAGAACATATTAACAGACTTTAGTTTCCTGCAAAATCAAGTATCAATAGAGATAACTTATTAGAGTTCACATTAAAAAAAACATTAAAAAAGAACTGAAATGTATAACATTATCAAAATATCGACAAAAAATAGTAGTAGTAGAAGATTTAAAGTAGGATTTCATAATAATATTACCGAGGAAACTTTACGGTATTTCTCTGATTTGATGTATACGAGCCATTCTCTTCGCAAGTTTTTTTCTTCTTCTTCATTTTCTTCATAATCATGCTTGATCAGAAGAAGGAAGCAAAAAGCAGTGAGTAAAAAGACTAAAGGATGGCTCTATTTAAAGATGAGGAATGCGTGTTCAAATCACCAACTGCCGCCAACAAAAATGGAAAGATATAAACCAAATATCTAATGATTTATCTCCAATTCTGGAACGATCTATTTCCAATTTCAGTCATCAGATACTCTGTCAATCAACCAAGTAAGGAAAATCAAATTTTCTCTGGCGATCTTATCTGATGCTAAGATAGTTATTCGTTTCTCATTCTACGTCGAAATCGTTCCATATCGTAACCGTTAAATTTACTATGACTCGCTACCCAAGTACGGAAACCAACATTTTATTTGGTGTTACGATTTTATTGGACACTGAGATATTTATTAGGTCGTTTTATGCCGAAATACTGTTCAGTTTTTTCGAAGGAATATGATAAGGAATTTTACCTCCACCCACTACTAACTAGTACGCCATATTTTATTGCTCAAAGTCGAGTCATAGTATAAGAAGAAGCAAAACAGGATAACCTGACTAAAAGATGGCTTGATTTAACGACGAGGAATATAGGTCAAAATCACTAACTTAGGTCTTAGGCCGACATAAATTGAAAGATTACTTTACAATTCTAGTGATTTATTTCACATACGGAGTATTAGTTTTCAGATACTCGGTTCCTACACCAGATATGGAAAGTTAGGTTAGATTTTTATTTTATCGTTTTATGTATTACACGTTTTATGTTGTAATACCGTTTTATGCTAAGATTTTAGTTTGTCGTTTTATGTCGTAATACAGCTTTATGTCGTAAAACTATTAAATTTACCGTCTCTCAGAAGAATGGAAAGCTACATTTTCTTTGGTATAAGGTTTTTAACGGGCGCTAAAATTTTTAGTAGTTTGCCATTTTATGTTGTAATACCGTTAACATTATTCCGAAGCGATGCTTGGATTCGCCACTAACTAGTGCATTTTATTTTATCGCTCAAAATCAAGTCATAATGGATCAGGGTGACAACACATAATTGGAAAAGCAGCATCAGTCAATTTTTATGGACTAGCAAGCATTTTCAGAAACATATGGTAATGATCTACGGAGTATTTTTCTTATTTTAGTTATTTTCTAACACAAATGGAAAGCTAGATTTTCTTTGGTGTATGATTTTATCTGAAGCTAAGATTTTTTTAGTTAGTCGTTTTATGTTGTAGTCGTAAATCATAATACCATTAATTTTTTTTGCAGGAATACGGGGATTTTTTTTTCTCTGGATCCATTATTAACAAGTGCACCAGATTTTATTGCTCATAATCAAGCCCTAATCAAAACAAGTAATACTAAATAATCGGAAAAAGAGCATCATCCTTCAGATTTTATGGAGTAGTAAGCATTATCAATACCAGTCACACACTATATGCACTATGCGGCATTAATCAAATACTTTTAACCCAGAAATAGAGAAAGCTGAGACTCTATAACATCAATTCAGTGACTTCAGCACTGTTCTCTTGAGTCAGATTCTGGAATGAAGTAAATTCATTTTTTGGAAACTTATGGATGGACGTTAAGCTATAAATAGTTCATAACCGTAACAATGCAAAGATTTCTTATTTCATTAACAGCAAAATCGGGCCAGAATGGCCTAATCACTATGCAATTCATCCTTAAAGGCAAACATCATAGAATGACACTATGAAGTTTGAACAGCTGATCTTTTGTTCTCCGTATCTAGTAAATTATCAAGAAAACCATAGGACTAAAAAGCATTCAAGAGGCACAAGGTAACCACAAATCGACAGTATGGCCTCAACTAGTCAGTACTTCTTACACATAATCGCATATGCCTAACTAGATAATGAACTGATACGCACTCATTCAGAAGACACGTGATAACCATCATCTATTTAACATTAGGAAGATCACTAATTGTATTTACCTATAACTAAAAAGCACAAACCAGATACCGCAACTTGAATGGCCGGTAGCCCTCATGTGTCCATCTACAATGACGTAGATTATTTCACACTTGCACCAACAAAAGTTACACTAAACAAAGCAGATACTTACAGCAGACAATGTTGATCTGTTTGCCCCAGTCTCACCAAACCCTAACAGCAGACATAAAATTACCCGAGTGCATTACTTTGTTAACCCCATTTTTCCAACTTCGTGACTCTAACGCACATAAGAATAAAACCAAAAAAAATTACCAAACCACAATCATTGACGGGGCCTAATAAGTCGGGTTTTATACATGCCAAGAGGGTGGATTAAGTGGTATTCAAAGTGCCAAGAGCAGTGCTTTATAAGCCATAATGCAGGTATTTATCATTCGTGTTCGAAACAAGGTGGAGAAGTTGAGATAAGGGCCAACAGAAAATTATTGTCACCATTTTCCCGTTTCTCCCACCACAGTAACCTAAACTATAAGCAAAATCCCTTTTAATGAGAACTTAAATAAGGTAAAACTGCAACATAGAAAATCAAGGACATAATTGTATAACATGCAAGACGAAAGAGGAAAAGATACAATAGGTACCTGATGAAGAGATCAGTGCACTTAAAAGCAATGGCTTAAGTTGTCAAGAGCCACTCACAGTGTAGCTAGGCCACCATTATTATCGCAATCAAGTTACCAGTCCAAAATCTACAGATACAAATTTTGTAAATTATTCTTCAGTTATCCACCAATTTTTGCCTCAAAAGTGACTTGAAGAAAACAAAGAACCAATTCAGATATTCTTTGTCAACCATAAAGCGCAAGCTACGTAAAAAGGGTGATCATTCTTTAACCATAATCATTGCCACCATCTCTACGACAACAACAATGTAAAAGTCACAGGAACCTCTCTACATTTTTGTCAAACACTCTAAAACAGTTTTTTAACAGCAACATACAAACTGAGATATCCCAGAGTTTATATTTCATCATTGTTTCTAGAATAAGACTTAAAAAAAAAGTAATCCCCACTGTTAAAATGTAATATAACCATTTGCATTTAGTGATGAGCAATAAGCTCTGAAAATATTGATACCGACAATCAGTTGCGTAAAAGGTAAGAAATGACCTTGAAAAGGAGAGTTACTTACACTTAAAACCAGAATGCAACTAGTAACAGAAAAGGATGGTCAGGACATAAACGATGCCTAATCATTATGCCATATTAGGTCATTATCTAACCTCTAAAAATAATATAAAAATCAGATTTAGATTGCATGAAAGATCAAGATGTGATACCGTGTCATGGACGCATACTTGGCAAACGAAGACTAATAACTCTTAATTTCATCTTCATTTAGGAGTAACACTGCAAAAACTTAAAGACCTTTTTTAACGCCAAGGTCCGAAATTCTGCAGTACATAGAACAAAAGCGTCAAACGCAAAATAATTCCCAGAGTTGTTAAATCTGATAGCGGAAAACTACAAATATTTATCCAATGAATTAAGATTTGCGGGAGATAGCTACTAGCAAGTCCGGAATCGGATGATGGTGTGCCCTACAAAACATAGAACAATAGAAGAGCTGTAACGTGTTCCCGAAGAAAGGGTATGGTCAGTACTTAATTCCCTTGTACATTAACTAGACAGTACTACTATCTTAGTACCATGCAAACATTATTGATGGATTAAAAAAAATGATGACTGAAACCCTAGATTGAAGGGTACATTTTTTAATCAAATTCAAGTTGCAATCCATCACATGTACGATCCTTGTGTTAAAAGCGCAAAATAACCATAGCAATCAATAGTTCATATTTCATAGCAATGAAATTAATTAAAGCAAACATTGTAACTTAAGAAAGCAATTAAATTAAGATCGCAGCAACACAACCGATAATTCATGAAATCAATTAGTAATTATCACCTCAAAATTAATGGATGAGAGGTAGATCAGCAACACGTGGCAAATCGTCTTCAATTAGCAACTACAGCACCACAAATTCAACAATTAACACTAGAAAAACTAATTATTGTATGAAATTACATACAATTGATTGCAAGTAAATGATCGGCGATTAAGAGGCTTTGAAATTATGAGCTTCATTGCAAATTCGATTGCTAGAATTACGCGATTTTAGGGTTTTTCGTCAAATTTCCCAAATTGGGAATTGAAAATGATATCCAAACTGGATAATATTTTTGGAGACTGTTAATCCCAAACCGGATCCGGTTTTCTGCATGAAATCACACTTTGAATTTTGATATGTGAACGGGTGAGCGGTGACACTGACATGTATACAACGATTTCATATGAGTATTTTAATTTTGTAGACATGAATACGTATGTCGTAGATAACCCTAATTTAAATATGTATGTAAGCTGAATGAGATAACATATTAGTGAGAATGAAGTTGATTTATGTTCGACCTCGGAATTGATGGCCAAGGAAAGGCGGGTGCAGGCAAAACTTAAGATTACTGACACGAGGTTGGTTTATGTTGGTATTTTCGTGGTTGAAAGTTAATATGTATACTCGTTTTCAAGCTTTTGATGGAATTTTAGTGATTGGGTGTCAAATAAATTTGTGCATGTTTGATTGCTTGTATATGAAGGCTGGTAGGCGTAGTTTTGTAGTTCTTTATTGCGTTACCTTGGTGAAACACAGTTTTTCTATCAACTTTTTTTTTCCTTTCAATAAAAATTAAAAAGAGAAAAATAAAAATTATCCAAATATAAAGATCCCAGGTGTTCAATTTTCAGAACAGTTATCCATCAAGTAAATTATTTTGGAGAATAATCACTTGGTTTTCTAGCAATGCAACACATTAACATGGCTTACTAACAATGTGCAATTCAGGACAGATCATTCAGCTCTAATCAGATTTATCAGCTTAGGAACAAGCTGCTCCTGTAGGTATCGAACATATGTAAACAAAAAAAACACAGAGATTCGCTAAAAAGCTCATGAAACTCGTATGCACGTAGTGGAAAGTAGAAACCTATTTAGCATTACAATGAAGCTCATGAAGCTCATACAGTCATACAGGTATTTTCCATGAATGGCTTACTTCCATCATTCCATGTAAAGAAAAATACATACAATTGATTTACACCCCAATTCAAGAACTAATATGAAAGAATATCATGGGCATCCTCATACAGCCATCTAAAGATCTAAATATGTACATAAATATTTACATTTATTTTAAGTTTCGTTACTGTATCCTAACCTCGAATTCAACTTCTATACATACACGTCAAGTTCAAAGTGTGTTTTGTTTGGTAGAGCTAAAGCGTATTAAAATACAATAATAACGCACCCAAGATATGTCAAACTCTCGAAAGACGTTTAACTGTATTACTCTGTATCTTATTTGATGTAGGATTCATTTCCTTGTAAAGCATGGAGATGACAATGTAACAGATGGTGGCAAATTGACCTATTAAGATATAGATCACTTGATCATGCATGTCAAACAGATAATAAGGAAACCGTTGGCTAGATCTATTCTCCCCAGTTAACATTGATGCAACTAGTTTTTAGTAATCGCGTAAAAGGAATGTTCGAATTAAGGAAATTAGTTGGCTAGACACATAAAATACTCGGATAATCCATATAAATAACATCAGCACCTAAAAAAAGGACATAAATGTATCACATGCAAGGTAACGAAGGAACAAAAGAGACAATATGTACCTGACGAAAAGATCAGTGCACGTATTAAGCAATGGCCTTCGTTGTCAAGAACCACTACCATTGTGACATGCCACCATGCTTATCACAATCAAATTCCCAATCCAAAATCTGCAGTTACAGATTTGTAAATTATTCTTCAGTTACCCAAATACTTCTTGTCTCAAAAGAAACTTAGAAAAACGGACAGAACCAGTTCAGATGTTCCTTGTCGACAAACGCACAAGCTAAGGACAATTATTCCTTAAGCGCACTAACTACGACGATCTACAGAACAATAACAATACGAGTCATAGGAAACTATAAATTTTTGCAAACATTCCAAAAAAGATTTTTAAATGCAACATACAGACTGATTTTCTTTGGTGACATGATTTTATCTGAAACTAAGATTTTCACCTAGTATGTTGGTTTATGTCGTTATCACCACTAATTAATCTGAATAGATACGGGAAAATGGATATGCACTGACTATTGCAGAACTGATACCTCATTCTGGTGAGCAAAGTGATACTGTGGCTCTTCTTGGATGACAGCATGCTTCAAAATACCAGGAGTTAACCGCGTCATCATCACGTGCGTCTGTGTGACATAAAATCGCCCATCTGGTCCACCAATAGCATTTCTTCAAAGCCAATGTCACAGTCAGTAAGGCGTTTGCTATTCTTGTGCCAGTTTTGATCACAACGCCAGCAATCATCAAAGGAATTCCCTGTTCCACAAGAAAAATAACATCATACTCTCGGTGCTGCTCTGGATGCTCCTGCAGATTTGAAATCGATATAATCATGATGACAGAAATTCATCAAGTCATATCATTGGGATTCCAGATCCAATAAAACCAACAATCCTTGATTTCAACATTTCAATCTATTTCAGAAGTAGACTAAATTAATTGCAAGAATGATATCTTGTATTCTTTTCTACAACTTCAGGTTATCAAAACATGGATAAGGCAGGGTAATCTGGTATATCTGCGTTCCCTTGATTCCATTGGAGTAATGTTCTTGTGGAGCCAGGTAAAAAAAATCAATTACTGTGATGCTACTGCATTAAAAAGCAAATTTTACCAACCTTAGCATCAAATTTTTCTTTTATTGATTGTGATTCAAAATTACTTACATTTGATACATGACTTCATAACAAACATACCCATTTTATAATACAAGGTGACCACTTTGATTAGTAAACCATCTACACTACAAATACTCATTTTATTACTTACTTATGGCACCATTTTTACTTCAAATTGTAGTTGGTTGCCCAATAAATTTATTGTGAGACCGTCTCTTAGGAGACCCACTCATATGTGTCTAGTAGACTAGTACTATGAAGATCCAGAAGCAATTTATCAGCACAGTGCTTTTCATCCATAGTTTTCTTCATACTGGCTTCATGAAGCCTACTACGAAGATCCAGAAGTAATTTATCAGCACAATGCTCTTCTTCTATGGCTTTCTTCATACTGGCTTCAGCTGTTATGCACATTTCTTGGCATAACTTTCTCCTTTGTTTCTCCCAAGTTTTGTCCAAACACATCTAACTGAGAAGAGACAGCAGATTTTTGGTTTGACAAAACCTCCTACAATTCCTTCTCTACATTCCCAAGTTATGCTTCTGCTTCTCTTTGTCGCTGCATGGAATACCACGCATCTGGCAAAGTCATAGCCGTCAAGACCAAGTTAAAGCCATGTTGTGTCGTCAGTAGAATCTGCAGTGCTTGTTTTCCAGTGTCAGCAGTTACATCTAGTAATACAACAGGATCAGATAGTCAGAGGATGGCGACAAGGAGGAAGAAATCATAAAGGGCATCGACTAGACTATTTTTATACTTTATACATGATAAATAAATAAATAGAGTCATAAAGAGAGCCAAAGACACCCAGTGTAAAAAAATAATAATAAAAAAAACAGAAATTCAATGTAATTTGAGAAATTACTGAGAGGAAACACCCGTTTTCGCCACATACCCTTGATTATTAGGACGGAACTATAATGATAGGGAGAACATATTAACAGACTTTAGTTTCCTGCAAAATCAAGTATCAATAAATAACTTATCAACAGTATCAAAATATCGACAAAAAAAAGTAATAGTAGAAGATTGAAAGTAGGATTTCATAATAATATTACCAAGGAAACTTTACGGTATTTCTGTGATTTGATGTATACGAGCCATTCTCCTTGTAAGTTTTTTTTCTTCTTCTTCGTCTTCTTCATAATCATGCTTGGTGCTACAGCCTTGATCAGAAGAAGTAAACAAAAAGTAGTGAGTAACAAGACAAAAGTATGGCTCTATTTAAAGATGAGGAATACGTGTTAAAATCACCAAATGGCGCCAACAAAAACGGAAAGGTATCAACCAATTGTGTAATGATTTATCGCCGATTGTGTAACGATCTATTTCCAATTTAGACATCAGATACACTGTCTATCAACCAAGTATGGAAAGGCAGATTTTCTATGGCGATCTTATCTGATGCTAAGATAGTTATTCGACTGTCGTTCTACATTGTAATCGTTTCATATCGTAACCGTTAAACTTACTATGAGTCTCTACCCAAGTACGGAAAGCAATAATTTTTTTGGTGTTACGATTTTATCGAACGCTGAGATCATTATTAGTTTGTCGTTTTATGCGGAAATACTGTTTAAAGTTTTCTGGAGGAATATGATGATAAAGAATTTAACCCCAATCCGCCACTAAATAGTACGGCTTACTTTATTGCTCAAAATCGAGTCATAGAATCATAGTATATCAGAAGTAGCAAAACGGGATAACCTGACTAAAATATGGCTTAATTTAACGATGAGGAATATAGGTCAAAATCACTAACTTAGGTCTTAGGCCGACATAAATTGAAAGATTACTTTACAAGTGTAGTGAGTTATTTCACATATTAGTTATCAGATACTCAGTTCCTACACCAAATATGGGAAGTTAGGTTAGATTTTTATTTTATCGTTTTATGTATTACACGTTTATGTCGTAATACCGTTTTATGCTACGATTATTAGTTCGTCGTTTTATGTCGTAAAACCGTTTTATGTCGTAAAACCATTACATTTACCGTCTCTGAGAAAAATGGAAAGCTATATTTTCTTTGGTATAAGGTTTTTAACGGGAGCGAAGATTTTTATTACTTTGCCATTTTATGTCGTAATACAGCGATGCTTGGAAAGATTTTTCCTTGGATCCGCCACTAACTAGTGCATCTTATTTTATCGCTAAAAGTCAAATCATAGTGGATCAGAGTGACACTACATAATTGGAAAAGCAGCATCTGTCAATTTTTATGGACTAGCAAGCATTTTCAGAAACATATGATAACGGTCTACGGAGTATTTCTGATTTTAGTTATTTTCTACCACAAATGGAAAGCTAGATTTTCTTTGGTGTATGATTTTATCTGAAGCTAAGATTTTTGTAGTTAGTAGTTTTATGTTGTAGTCGTAAATCATAATAAGGTTAAGTTTTTTTGTGATACGGAATTTTTTTCTCTGGATCCACTATTAACTAGTGCACCAGATTTTATTGTTCATAGTCAAGTGCAATTGTAGTTATAGATACGAGTGACACTAAATAATCTGAAAAAGAGCATCATCCGTCAGATTTTACGGAATAGTAAGCACATCACCGACATCAATCAAATTCTTTTTCATGAAATTCCAACATTCTTAAAGATACAGCTTAATTTATGACACTTCTAACTGAACTGTATTGTCAGAGATCAGTATGAAGGAGGATTTCTCAATAACCGGGAAATAGAGAAAGCTGTAAGACTCAATAACATCAATTCAGTGTTAGAAAGGAAGTGCACTCAGGACGTCAAAGGAGAGGGGGATATTCATTCCATATGAAGACAAAATAACCTGGTAACTCCTCCGTAGCAACGACAGAGTATACAAACTTCAGAGTACTAACTACCTACAATTCAAATAATCGAAGATATTCTTGACTCTTGAGTCAGATTCTGGAATGAAGTAAATTCATTTTTTGGAAAGTTATGGATGGACGTTAAGCTATAAATAGTTCATACGGGTAACAATGCAAAGATTTCTCATTTCATTAACAGCAAAAGTCGCGCCAAAATGGCCCAATCACAATGCAATTGATCCTAAAAGGCTAACATCATAGAATGACCCAACGAAATTTGAACAGCTGATTTTTTGTTCTCTTTATCTAGTAAATTATCAAGAAAACCATACGACTAAAAAAACCATTCAAGAGACGCAAGGTAACCACAATATGACCTCAACTAGTTAGTACTTCTTACGCATATGCCTAACTAGATAATGAACTGATACTCACTCTTTCAGGAGATACATGATAGCTAATTGTATTTACCTTATAACTAAAACGCACAAACCAGATACCAAAACTTGAATGGTCGGTAGCCCTCATGTCTCCATCTACAATGACCTAGATAATTTCACACTTGCATCAACAGAAGAAACACTAAACAATGCAGATACGTACAGCAGACAATGTCAGTCTGTTTGCCCCAGTCTCATCAAACCCTAACAGTAGACATCAAATCACCCGAGTGCATAACTTTGTTAACCCCATTTTTTCAAATTTGTGGCTCAACGTGCATAAGAAAAAAATCAATCACGGGGCCTGATAAGACGGGTTTTATACATGCCAAGAGGGTGGATTAAGTGCTATTCAAAGTGCCAAGAAGGTGAATTAAGTGGTATTCATATTTAAATTAGGCCACCATTATGATCGCAATCAAGTTCCCAATCCAAAATCTACAGATTGTAAATTATTCTTACGTTATCCATCAAGTATTGCCTCAAAAGTGACTTAAAGAAAACAAAGAACCAATTCAGATACTGTTAGTCAGCTATAAAGCACAAGCTACGCAAAGGGTGATCATTCCTTAAAACATAATCATTGCCACAATCTCTATGTCAATAACAATGTAAAAGTCACAGGAACCTCTGCATTTTTCTAGAACACTCTAAAACAGTTTTTTAACAGCAACATACAGACTGAGATATCCCAGAGTTAGTTGATCGTCATTGTATCTAGAATAGGATTTAAATAAGTAATTGCCACAGTTAAAAAGCTAATCTAATCATTGCATTAAGGGTTGAGCAATAAGCACCGAAAGTATTGATACCAGCACTGAGTTGCGTAAAAGGTAAGAAAATGACCTTCGAAAGGAGAGTTAATTACACTTAAACCAGAATGCAACTAGTAACAGAAAAGAATGGTCAGGATGTAATATGATGCTTACTCACTACGTCATATTAGGTCACTAGCTAACCTATAAAAATAATATGAAGAGCAAATTTAGATTGCTTGAAAGACCAAGATGTGACACCATGTCATGGATGTTCTTGGCGAGGAAGATTAATAACTCTTCCCTTCGTCTTCATTTAGGAGCAACACTGCAGAAACTTAAAAGACCTTTCTTAAAGCCAAGGTCTGACTTTCAGCAGCACATAGAACGAAAGCGTAAAACGCAGAATTTTTCCCACACCAGAGTTGGCAAATCCAATAGCAGAAAACTAAAAATATTTATTCAATGCATTAGATTTAGGAGAGATAGCTACTAGCAATTCGGGAATTGGATGATGGTGCCGTGCGCCCTACATAACATAGATCGATAGAAGAGCTGTAGCTTGTCTCCGAAGAAAGGGTATGATCAGTAATTAACTGCCTTATACTTTAACTAGATACTGCCGTGCAAACATTACTGATGGATTAAAAAAATGGTGACTGAAACCCTAGATTGAAGGGTACATTTTTTTTATCAAGTTCAATTTGCAATCCATCACATGTATGCGGTCTTATCCTTGTGTTAAAAGCGTAAACTGACCATAGCAATCAATAGTTCATATTTCATAGCGACGAAAGCAATATTAAAGCAAACATTGTAGCTTAAATAAGCAATTAAATTAAGATTTATGAAACCAATTAGTAATTATCACCTCAAAATTAATGAATGAGAGCTAGATCATCTGCCAAATCGCCTTCAAATAGCAACTACAGCATCAAAAATATAACAATTAACACTAGAACAATGAATAATAATGAGAAATCAAATTACACTAGAACATTACAACAATTAATTATTGCATGAAATTACATACAATTGATTGCAAGTAATCGACCGACGATTAAGAGGCTTTGATGTTATGAGCTTCGTTGCAAATTCGATTGCTAGAATTACGCGATTCTAGGGTTTGTCGTCGAATTTCCCAAATCGGGAATTGAAAATGATATGCGGACTGGATAAGATTTCTCCGCCACTGTTAATTCCAAACCGGATCCGGGTTTCGGCATGAAATCACAATTTTTAATTTTCTTTAAGTGAACCGGTGATGTAGATTGAGACCTGATAAACAGGTCGTGTCGTGCCATGTCTTGTTCGTGTCCATTTCAAATTTTAACGGGTCAAAGTTAACTGAATCCTAACCTGACCCAATTACATAAATGGGTCATTGGCCTCAATCCTAACCCGGCCTGTTTAAATTTTCTATAAGCCAACCCGACCTGTTTAACCCATTTATCTTTAAGCAGGTCATTTTAATCCACCTAACCCGTTTAACCCAATAAAGTAATAAAATAAACTACGCTTTATAGCGTTGTTATCTCAAAACTAATGTTTGAAAATGCTCATTTTTACGTTGCTTTGTTGGAATTTTTACTTTACCCAAATATATATTGATATTTTTAAATAAATGGGTTTTCGTGTTGGGTTCGTGTCAAAAGATCTCAACCCTAACCCGACCCTTTTAGTTTCGTATCGTGTCCGTGCCAACCTAAATACTTAAATGAGTCACGACGTCTTAACGCTAACCCACTAAGTTTGTGTCGGGTTCATGTCGAGTTTTGAAGCGAAATATAGGCTTAGGTAGGTACGTGGTTTATGCTGAAATGCTAGTGGAGAGTGTGTTTTGGGGTCGTGTTGAACGTAGGTTATGTTATAGTGACCATGATCGAGCTTCGTGATGTATAGTTTGGCCTTATATTGGTAAGAAGATCTAGAGTACGACAACTCATTGTGAAAACATACCCTAGATACCACTACCACTGGTTTCCCCGGCCATGAGTTTATGAGAATAGTTATCTTTATGCAAAAAGTACACATTTCATCTTATTAGAGTTATGCAAATTCGAAAACTAAAATGTGAAAAAATAGAAAAATAAGAGTGAAAAGCAAAATTCGAATTTATTTGATAGTTTAAAGAATTTAAATATATGATAAAAACTAAAATGATGTTTTGAAAATAATGTAGTGGCTATCACGTATACTCGAGGAGACCTAGGTTTGAAACCTCCTCAAGAGCAATCTTGTGAAGTATTGATGGCTTCACTCCATGCTTTATAAATTTTGAGTCTGTCACCCTTGAGTGACTTAACTAATATGCGTGGTTTGTAGGCTATCAAATATACCAGAGAATTTACTCAATGCGTACCAAGGATAACTGTTGCGGGTTCCATTTCGCGAAAATAAAATTATCAATTAATGTTACAAAATAACTTAAAAGTACACCAAGAATCCCCGATACTCTTCCTAGGTAGCACGAATACTCCTAAACAACTGTCTCCTGTCCAACACGACACTTATTGAACACACGACTAAACGCTATTGGATACCTATAAATGAAAAATGAGATGTTGAAAGACTAAAATAAATTGATTATAAGGTGATTTTAGGTAGGAAGTGAGAACGAGTTACATTAAAAGTGAAAATTTACCTTCAATTATTTTAAATTTAAGGATAATATCAAATATATTTACAATAATAACATCGTATGTTATTTATAACTTTAAAATATATATTTTATTAAATTTGAGTAACATATCTCGTGTCCTAAATTACATTAAATATCATATCACGTGTATGTGTCATATCCGTATCCATTTTATTGCTACCTAAAATTCTTCCACATATGTTATTATATTGTGTGGTATATCAAACTTATAATATTTCTTTACATGGAAGTAAATAAGCCATATCACTCATTCAAAGAATAGAGTCATATATCGATGTTTATCCATCTCTATTCGATCCAATACAATTATACAACTCTTTTTTAAGGCTTATATAAGAAGACCTAAGTTTTATAGTGAAATTATCATTCGATTCCCCTTAACTTGTATTTCTCGGTTTGAAGCCTTCCATCCAACCGCTCTAAAGAGCGAAAACTATCTCCTAAATTACCACCATGAAATGTTCAAAGAAAAAAAAGAAGTGGGGAACTCCCCTTGCCAAAATCTCTTATTGATTTAGTAATCGACCAAATTACGCTCTTTGGATATGAGGTATATTATTTGTATCTTTTATTATTGTATAAGCTTTTATTTTGTGGTGCCCTCATAAAAAAACAAATAATAGGAACAAGAAAAATGTTTTTTTGCTATATATCCGATGACAAAACTAGTTAGATCTGATAAATAACCGACCCTTATTATTGACACGATTCAACAATTACTAACCCGGTAAATTAGTAATTTGAATTTTAAAAAAAAAGTAAAAACCCTTAATAGCCACGACCACAAGCAATACGAAAAATATGCTCCGATTTAAAATGACCCGAGCCCGTACAAACATTAATTATCCAATATTCCGACTCAAATGCTTATCGAGGTCTGATCTAAATGATAAATCATATTTTTGTTTATTTTTCTGTCCAAAATTTTAATTATGCCTTATTAATTGGTTGCAGCGTTGTGGATATAAGGATGGTTATTGAGGATGCATCTCAAAATGCCCAACTCGAACGAGTCGCTGCGGCGAAGTCGGGTTTTGTATGGTCAAGAACATTGAGAACAATTTTCTAGACATGCATCCCGGCGTTGGGCACTATAGGATCGCGCCTGAATGTCAGCCAAAACTCTCTTACTCATGTCCATCAAGCTTTTTATTTTGAGTATTACAAAAATACAAAATTCAAATTTGGCAAATAAAAATGGCCAAAATATTTGGTTTTGTATTCTTCGTTAATCTTGGCTCCAATGTAGATGTGTAACTCGATCTATAACTATGTAATTCAGTGTAGCTCGATCTATAACTATGTAACTCTTTTTCAGCCAAAATACTGTCTCTCATATCCATCGAGCTTTTTATTTTAAATATACAAAAATACAAAATTCAAATTTGACAAAGAAAAATGGTCAAGATATTTGGTTTTGTTTGTTAATCTTGGCTCCAATGTAGATGTGTAACTCGCTCTATAACTATGTAATTTAGTGTAACTCGATTTATAACTATGTAATTCATGTTCAGCTTCTCTTCTCGTAAGAAACAATAATAATAGTAATTTGAAACTCGGTTAATCGTTTATTAAACCGATATAAATGTCTGACATATAGTTCATTTCGATCCCTACTCTTACGATTATTGTTGCATTCATTATTTTTCCATAGGTTAAACTTTGACAAAAAAAAGTACAATAAATTTTAAACTACGAATATCTTTAGATATAGTTATATTTGTTATTAAAAAGTTTCAAATTATATTGTGGATAAAAAATACAATAAATATAGTTATAAAAAAGCAAATGAAAAAACAATGGCGAATGTCTTAAAGTATCGACTAGTGGCGTGTTTATTAACGTGTGCCCTTAACGCACACATTTAAAAATTAATTAAAACAATTTTTGCAAACATGTTTAGGGTGCACGTTAAGAAAACTAATTAGAGAAAGATTACAAGATTATCTCATGCGAATTAACAAGCTTTTAGTTTTTTTTTTTTTGGGTACGAGGGGCGGAGCCTGTTAAAAGAAAACACTAATTATTCGTTATTACACGAGGAATAGCAACCCCAAATATGTCTTCTCTAAGGATAGCACGTAGATCCGCATTTGGGACTTGTAGAAACTGAACGTTGGTGCTTGATGATACTCCTCGATTTGCTAGATAGTCAGCTGCTCGATTTGCCTGTATGTACGTATGTTCGATTCTAGTTACCCAGTTAGATTCATCCACTAATTCCTTGCAGCGCCGGACAATAAACTTGAGACTATTACTGGTCAGTTGATCCTCTTTGATAATATCGACAGAAGAAGCATTGTCCATGTGGATTAACAATTTCTTGATGTTGAGAGATTTTGCATGTTCCAACCCAGCTAGAAGGGCAAGAAGCTCAGACTTCATAGAAGAGTACATACCGCATGAGAAATAGAAAGCAGAGACGAAATTACCCGTTTCATCTCTAAGGATACCCCCACCTCCTGCTTGACCCGGGTTGCCTTTGGAGGCTCCGTCAGTATTCAATTGGATCCATCCCTCGGGTGGAGGAAGCCAGCGAACAAAAATCTCAACTAGAAGCACAATCCGTTATAGTGAGAAGTAATAAGTAACACTGCAACATCAAGAAAAAGGACATAACTGTATCACATGCAGGTGATGAAGGAACAAAAGAGACAATACGAACCTGATGAAGAGATCAGTGCAGGTATTAAGCAATGGCCTACGTTGTCAAGAACCACTACCATTGTGGCGATGTCACCATGCTTATCACAATCAAATTCCCAATCCAAAATTTGCAGATACAGATTTGTAAGTTATTCTTCAGTTATCCAAATACTTCTTGCTTCAAAAGAAAATTAGAAAAATGGACAGAACCAGTTCAGAGGTTCCTTGTCAACAATAATGCACAAGCTAAGTAAGGACAATTATTCCTTAAGCGTACTCACTACCACGATCTACACGACAATAACAATACAAGTCATAGGAAACTATACATTTTTGCAAATATTCCGAAAAGGTTATTAAATGCAACATACAGACTGATTTTCTTTGGTGACATGATTTTATCTGAAACTAAGATTTTTACTTAGTTTGTTGGCTTATGTCATGCTCACCATTAAATTCATCTAAATAGATACAGGAAAATCAATCTGCACTGTCTATTGCAGAACTGATATTTCATTACGGTGCGCAAAGTGATACAGTGGCTCCTACTTGGATGACAGCATGCGTCAAAATACCAGGAGTTAACCGTGTCCACATCACATGGCGGTCTGTGTCGACATAAAATCTGTAAAACCCCTCGTGAAAGCGGAAATATAAAACACACAAAGTACGTACCAAAAATGCAGCGGAATTAAAACTTTTTAACAACTAAACATGCGAGGCGCTCTAACAAACTAAACATGCGGAAGATAAAACATAGATAAGTATATAAAAGTACTATACAAAAGCAGCCCGGGATAGCATATCCCTACAGGCACAAAATACTGAAACCATAAAACTAAGGTCTAGTTAACGAATGGGTAAAATCATCGATGAAGGATCATCGCTCGCTAGCCTCAACGTAACCCCCTGCAAACAGCATCAAGTACCTACACACATACAACATGTGCGCCACAGTCAGTGGGGAGTGACTAGAGCTCTCATAGCCACCTAATGTCATACAACACAGAACATGTAAACAAGTATTATACTCCAACATAAACAATCATGTGAAGTATTTATCTCAACATCTCAATCTCCTATCATCATGTGAATACTATGCAAAGGCTCTCAACCAGCTTCGGAAACTATTTGGAAGGAGAGCCGGTTTCCCTTCCGGTTGCCCGGCCGGGGGTCTTTCAATCCAAACCATTTACGAACCAATTAAAGAGTCATCCAATGCCTTGGATGAACAATACTATAAGCAAGGTACTAAACTCATCAATATCAACATACATATCTGACACTGTACCAACTCTAGGCAAGCAGATATCAAACAGTAAGTACATAACTGATGAGCCCAAATTCGGTCATTATTTTCTCTTGTTTTCCTTTTGTTTTGATCCCGTTTCACCCCCGTTTGACATGATTTCGCCCCTTTTTGTACCCGATATCTCTCTTCTACATGTTTGTTGACATGATTTAGGGCTTGACGCGGGAATGAAGAAACGGGAGCAAAATGTGATGAAATCAAGGCAAAATAGGAGGAAGGAGTGGAAATGAAGAAATGGGGTCCTCAGCCGGTCCGCCGGCTGGGAGCCCCTAAGCCTTGAAAATGAAGAAAAAATGCAGAACTTGGGATTTGGGTCCCCAGCCGGTGGCCAACAGGCAGCCGGCTGACCGGCTGGGACCCCCTCACCATTCCTTCGTTGCTTTAAAGTCAGACCCGTGTTTTCGCATCCCCAGCCGGTGGACAACCGGCGGCCGGTCCGCCGGCTGGCAGTACCTGATCATGTTTCAAAATGAAGAATTTTCCAGATTTGAGCCAAAGGTCTCCCAGCCGGTAAACGACCGGCAGCCGGCCGGTCGGCTGAAGATCCAAGCCAAATCGAAGAAAAGAAGAGGAAAGTTCAGAAGTCCAAATTTGGACTCTCAGCCGGTCACTGACCGGCAGCCGGTCGACCGGCTGGGAGTCGCTGTTCAGAAATTCGCGCACTATATAAACCCGCACTTAGTCTTTCATTTACACACTTTATATTACGGATTCTTGAGCTTTTTTAGGGTTTACTACTGTTTTGAATACTTAGCACTTAGACTCAAAAACACTAAAAAATACTTTAATCCTATTTAGATCTTTACTTAATCTTTCTTTATTAGTTAATCTCTATAGAGGATTCTCCTTGAGTTTGTGTTTAAGCATTTGTTAGTGGATTATTTGGGTTGTAATTTTGGAGGATTTGAAAGAAACCTTCAACTTGTCATCCAAGTCATTCCCTTTTCCATAGTTAATGGTATAATCTTCTTCATCTCTACTTTATTTTTGCATTTCCTTTAAGTTTTCCTTGTTTACTTGTTTACTCTTTCATTTTTCTCATAATGTTTATCATCAATTCCTCATTTGTTCATGTTTCTTCTTTAATCATGTGTGAGTAGTTTCATTCTAGGGTTAGGGGTTTGCTTGGGTAGTTAGTAGCCATGAAAAATGCTTAGGGTTAGTCTTGTTTGCTTCTTTGGTTAAGTTTTCGCATCTTGCATGTTACGTGTTCGACGAATTGCCTCAACGACGGTTGGGTATTAGTCTTCGCTTTGTTTGCTTTAGACGATGGTCTTGAGTTTCATGAGCATGCTTATGTGTTAGGTTAGCTTGGTTTGTAGCGAAAGCTAAGACTAGTCTTGACCTAAGGGTAGTCGACTCGAGAGAAGAGATGACCCTAGACTTACCATAGAAGTGACACGAGACCGTTGCCTTACGTTTGGCTACCGACTTACCTAGGTGACCCCCGACACCCTAATCCTCCTTATCATCAATTTTATCTAAATTTATTTGTTTTAATTATTCTTTAGTTGTTAATCAATCTCAAACTTATTACCCGACTCAAGCTCGAACTAGAACTTAAATATACAACTTCCCCACCGTCTTTTGGGTTCGACCCTAAATTATACTACTTAATTTGGGAGTTTATAAATTGTTTTTGGTGCCGGAATCGACGACAAAATCCGGCCATCAATAACACCGTACCCCTACTTAGGCAAGTATATACAAATCAACATACGCGCGAACCACCCACGAAGGGGTTCGACCACAGAACAATGAACCACCCACGGAGGGGTTAAACACAGAACAACGAACCACCCACGGAGGGGTTCAACACGGAGAGAGAACCACCCACAGAGGGGTTCGACAGAAAGGCAGAACCACCCACGGAGGCGTTCGCACGAAGGAAACAGAACCACCCACGGAGGGGTTCGACACGGAGAAAGCAGAACCACCCACGGAGGGGTTCGCACGAAGAAGACAGAACCACCCACGGAGGGGTTCGTCCAGAAGAGGGAACCACCCACGGAGGGGTTCACACGAACAAACACAATGAACCAACCACAAAGTGGTTCCACAACCAAATCTCCCAAGGAGGCTACTCAATAAACCACAATCAATTCTTTAAATACATTCAATCAACACTTAATTGACCCCGGGAACTAAGTCGATGGAGAGCCGGTTTCCCTTTCGGTTGCCCGACCGGGGGGTCTCTATCCTTACTCCATTCCCGAACCCAATATAGTGCCGCCCGAACTCCGGGGACTCCAAACATGCATACAAAGCATACGGAAAAAGAATCAATGCAATCCGACTTGAAAATCAAAAGTTATTAAACAAACAATACGATCAGGGGCTCTCAGCCGGTTGGCCACAGGCGGCCGGTCAACCGGCTGAGAGTCCTTTCTCTCAAGCCGACAAACAGATAAAAACAACATGAAGGGTCTCCCAGCCGGCCGGCCGGCTGCCGGTCCACCGGCTGGGGACTCTTTCCTCTTCTCGCAAAACTAAAAGAAAACAACATAAGGGGCTCCCAGCCGGCCGGCCGGCTGCCGGTCCACCGGCTGGGGACCCATTTTCTTAAAACTTTCGAAAAACAAAGATTACAAGGGGACTCTGAGCCGGCCGACCGGCTGCCGGTCAGCCTGCCGGCTCAGAGCCTCTGCTCGCGCAAATCGCTATTTTCGTCATTTCCAATCCTTTCAATACTTTGCTAAACCGTCTTAAACATGATTTTACGCAACAACACAACGTTTCCCACATGTACACAACATCAAATAAACATATGAACATGTATACAAACAATCATTTCATGACTTAACAACAAAATCACAAATTAAACCGGTCTTAACATGTATACTCCTAAATCTCATTTCCTCATCAAATTCATCATTAAATCTTCACAAAATCAGTTTGTATAACATAATAAGAACATCAAGAACTCAATAATCATACTAACTTTCATCAAAACACATTAAAATCACATATAGTGCTACTTTAGACAAAAAGGCCGAGTTACTCATAATAGTCACCTCTTAAGCGATTAAACTCCAATCTTCTCTTCAATCCCGACACTAACCTCCTTGTGATCTTCTAAGCCTCCTCCTACAACACGAAAAGCGATTAGAATAGGCTATACACGGATTACTCCAAAACAGCCCATTTTTGAAGTGGAACGAAATGAAAAACGGAAGTGACGGATGGCTTGCAAATTCGATGAGTATTCCGAAAATGTACTTATTACCTCGATTCGGTGAACGGATGATGAAGAAAAGAGGAGAAGAAGATGAAGAATTAAGAGAGTTTTGTGAGAAATGCAATGTCAGTGTTCTTATTTTCGAGGGAACCATTATGTCGACACAAAGGGAACTTAAGTTGTCAAGTTGTATTCGTCTTAAGGACTTAAGGTTCTTAAGACGGATCTTACTATTTGTCTAAAACACTTTCCCAATAAATTACGGAACTATTATTTTATTACTTAAAATAATTTAAAATGCTTAAAATATATTTTACGAAAATGCGGGATGTTACAAAATCGCCATCCCGTCCATCAATAGCATTAATACAAGGCCAATGTCACAGACAGTTAGGCGCTTGTTGTTCTTGTGCCAGTTTTGATCACAACAAAGCCGGCAATCATCAACATAATTCCCTGTTCCACATGAAAAATAACATCTTACTCTGTCCTCGATGCTCCTGCAGATTTGAAATCGATATAAATATATAATCATGATACAGAAATCCATCAGTCATATCTCTGGGATTCAGCTGCAATAAAACCCACCATCCTTGATTTCAACATTTCAATTTAAATCAGAAGTAGACTAAATTAATTACAAGAATGCTACCTCGTATTCTTTTCTACAACTTCAGGTTATCAAAACATGGGTAAGGCAGGGTAATCTCGTATATCTGAGTTCCCTTAATTGCATTGGAGTAATGTTCTTGTTGAGCCAGGTAAAAAAAATCAATTACTGTGATGCTACTACATTAAAAAACAATTTTTATCAACCGTAATTTTGTAGACATGAATACGTATGTCGAAGATAACCCTAATTTAAATATGTATGTAGGCTGAATTGAAAATGATATCCAAACTGGATAATATTTTTGGAGACTGTTAATCCCAAACCGGATCCGGTTTTCTGCATGAAATCACACTTTGAATTTTGATATGTGAATGGGTGAGCGGTGACACTGACATGTATACAACGATTTCATATGAGTATTTTAATTTTGTAGACATGAATACGTATGTCGAAGATAACCCTAATTTAAATATGTATGTAGGCTGAATGAGATAACATATTAGTGAGAATGAAGTTGATTTATGTTCGACCTCGGAATTGATGGCCAAGGAAAGGCGGGTGCAGGCAAAACCTAAGATTACTGACACGAGGTTGGTTTATGTTGGTATTTCCGTGGTTGAAAGTTAATATGTATACTCGTTTTCAAGCTTTTGATGGAGTTTTAGTGATTGGGTGTCAAATAAATTTGTGCATGTTTGATTACTTGTCTATGAAGGCTGGTAGGCGTAGTTTTGTAGTTCTTTATTGCGTTACCTTGGTGAAAACACAGTTTTTCTATCAACTTTTTTTTTCCTTTCAAATAAAAATTAGAAAGAGAAAAATAAAAATTACCCAAATATAAAGATCCCAGGTGTTCAATTTTCAGAACAGTTATCCATCAAGTAAATTATTTTGGAGAATAATCACTTGGTTTTCTAGCAATGCAACACATTAACATGGCTTACTAACAATGTGCAATTCAGGACAGATCATTCAGCTCTAATCAGATTTATCAGCTTAGGAACAAGCTGCTCCTGTAGGTATCGAACATATGTAAACAAAAAAGAACACAGAGATTCGCTAAAAAGCTCATGAAACTCGTATGCACGTAGTGGAAAGTAGAAACCTATTTAGCATTACAATGAAGCTCTTGAAGCTCATACAGTCATACAGGTATTTTCCATGAATGGCTTACTTCCATCATTCCATGTAAAGAAAAATACATACAATTGATTTACACCCCAATTCAAGAACTAATATGAAAGAATATCAAGGGCATCCTCATACAGCCATCAAAAGATCTAAACATGTACATAAGTATTTACATTTATTTTAAGTTTCGTTATTGTATCCTAACCTCGAATTCAACTTCTATACATACACGTCAAGTTCAAAGTGTGTTTTGTTTGGTAGAGCTAAAGCGTATTAAAATACAATAATAACGCACACAAGATATGTCAAACTCTCAAAAGACGTTTAACTGTATTACTCTGTATCTTATTTGATGTAGGATTCATTTCCATGTTAAGCATGGAGATGACAATGTAACAGATGGTGGCAAATTGAACTATTAAGATATGGATAACTTGATCATGCATGTCAAACAGATAATAAGGAAACCGTTGGCTAGATCTATTCTCCCCAGTTAACATTGATGCAACTAGTTTTTAGTAATCGCCTAAAAGGAATGTTCGAATTAAGGAAATTAGTTGGCTAGACACATAAAATACTCGGATAATCCATATAAATAACATCAGCACCTAAAGAGACAATAAAAAAGGACATAAATGTATCACATGCAAGGTAACGAAGGAACAAAAGAGACAATACGTACCTGATGAAAAGATCAGTGCACGTATTAAGCAATGGCCTTCGTTGTCAAGAACCATACCATTGTGACATGCCACCATGCTTATCACAATCAAATTCCCAATCCAAAATCTGCAGTTACATATTTGTAAATTATTCTTCAGTTACCCAAATACTTCTTGTCTCAAAAGAAACTTAGAAAAACGGACAGAACCAGTTCAGATGTTCCTTGTCGACAAACACACAAGCTAAGGACAATTATTCCTTAAGCGCACTAACTAGGACGATCTACAGAACAATAACAATACAAGTCATAGGAAACTATACATTTTTGCAAACATTCCAAAAAAGATTTTTAAATGCAACATACAGACTGATTTTCTTTGGTGACATGATTTTATCTGAAACAAAGATTTTCACCTAGTTTGTTGGTTTAAGTCGTTATCACCACTAAATTAATCTGAATAGATACGGGAAAATGGATATGCACTGACTATTGCAGAACTGATACCTCATTCTGGTGAGCAAAGTGATACAGTGGCTCTTCTTGGATGACAGCTTGCTTCAAAATACCACGAGTTAACCGCGTCATCATCACGTGCGTCTGTGTCACATATAATCGCCCATCCGGTCCACCAATAGCATTTCTACAAAGCCAATATCACAGTCAGTAAGGCGTTTGCTATTCTTGTGCCAGTTTTGATCACAACGCCAGCAATCATCAAAGGAATTCCCTGTTCCACAAGAAAAATAACATCATACTCTCGGTGCTGCTCTGGATGCTCCTGCAGATTTGAAATCGATATAATCATGATGACAGAAATTCATCAAGTCATATCATTGGGATTCCAGATCCAATAAAACCAACAATCCTTGATTTCAACATTTCAATCTATTTCAGAAGTAGACTAAATTAATTGCAAGAATGATATCTTGTATTCTTTTCTACAACTTCAGGTTATCAAAACATGGATAAGGCAGGGTAATCTGGTATATCTGCGTTCCCTTGATTCCATTGGAGTAATGTTCTTGTGGAGCCAGGTAAAAAAAATCAATTACTGTGATGCTACTGCATTAAAAAGCAAATTTTACCAACCTTAGCATCAAATTTTTCTTTTATTGATTGTGATTCAAAATTACTTACATTTGATACATGACTTCATAACAAACATACCCATTTTATAATACAAGGTGACCACTTTGATTAGTAAACCATCTACACTACAAATACTCATTTTATTACTTACTTATGGCACCATTTTTACTTCAAATTGTAGTTGGTTGCCCAATAAATTTATTCTGAGACCGTCTCTTAGGAGACCCACTCATATGTGTCTAGTAGACTAGTACTATGAAGATCCAGAAGCAATTTATCAGCACAGTGCTTTTCTTCCATGGTTTTCTTCATACTGGCTTCATGAAGCCTTCTATGAAGATCCAGAAGTAATTTATCAGCACAATGCTCTTCTTCTATGGCTTTCTTCATACTGGCTTCAGTTGTTATGCACATTTCTTGGCATAACTTTCTCCTTTGTTTCTCCCAAGTTTTGTCCAAACACATCTAACTGAGAAGAGACAGCAGATTTTTGGTTTCACAAAACCTCCTACAATTCCTTCTCTACATTCTCAAGTTATGCTTCTGCTTCCCTTTGTCGCTGCATGGAATACCACACATCTAAAGTCCACTGGATTCAAGGGCAAAGACTCAAAATTAAACATTTCTGGCAAATTCATAGCCGTCAAGACCAAGTTAAAGCCATGTTGTGTCGTCAGTAAAATCTGCAGTGCTTGTTTTCCAGTGTCAGCAGTTACATCTAGTAATACAACAGGATCAGATAGTCAGAGGATGGCGACAAGGAGGAAGAAATCATAAAGGACATCGACTAGACTATTTTTATACTTTATACATGATAAATAAATAAATAGAGTCACAAAGAGAGCCAAAGACACCCAGTGTAAAAAAAAAATAATAATAATAATAAAGAGAAATTCAATGTATTTTGAGAAATTACTGAGAGGAAACACCCGTTTTCGCCACATACCCTTGATTATTAGGATGGAACTATAATGATAGGGAGAACATATTAACAGACTTTAGTTTCCTGCAAAATCAAGTATCAATAAATAACTTATCAACATTATCAAAATATCGACAAAAAATAGTAATAGTAGAAGATTGAAAGTAGGATTTCATAATAATATTACCAAGGAAACTTTACGGTATTTCTGTGATTTGATGTATACGAGCCATTCTCCTTGTAAGTTTTTTTCTTCTTCTTCGTCTTCTTCATAATCATGCTTGGTGCTACAGCCTTGATCAGAAGAAGTAAACAAAAAGTAGTGAGTAACAAGACAAAAGGATGGCTCTATTTAAAGATGAGAAATACGTGTTAAAATCACCAACTGATGCCAACAAAAACGGAAAGGTATCAACCAATTGTGTAAAGATTTATCTCCGATTGTGTAACGATCTATTTCCAATTTAGACATCAGATACTCTGTCTATCAACCAAGAATGTAAAGGCAGATTTTCTCTGACGATCTTATCTGATGCTAAGATAGTTATTCGTCTATCGTTCTACATTGTAATCATTTCATATCGTAACCGTTAAACTTACTATGAGTCTCTACCCAAGTACGGAAAGCAACAATTTTTTTGGTGTTACGATTTCATCGAACGCTGAGATAATTATTAGTTTGTCGTTTTATGCGGAAATACTGTTTAAATTTTCTGGAGGAATATGATAAAGAATTTAACCCCGATCCGCCACTAAATAGTACGGCTTACTTTATTGCTCAAAATCGAGTCATAGAATCATAGTATATCAGAAGTAGTAAAACGGGATAACCTGACTAAAAGATGGCTTAATTTAACGATGAGGAATATAGGTCAAAATCACTAACTTATGTCTTAGGTCGACATAAATTGAAAGATTACTTTACAATTGTAGTGAGTTATTTCACATATTAGTTATCAGATACGCAGTTCCTACACCAAATATGGGAAGTTAGGTTAGATTTTTATTTTATCGTTTTATGTTTTACACGTTTATGACGTAATACCGTTTTATGCTACGATTATTAGTTCGTCGTTTTATGTCGTAATACCGTTTTATGTCGTAAAACCATTACATTTACCGTCTCTGAGAAAAATGGAAAGCTATATTTTCTTTGGTATAAGGTTTTTAACGGGAGCTAAGATTTTTATTACTTTGCCATTTTATGTCGTAATACAGCGATGCTTGGAAAGAATTTTCCTTGGATCCGCCACTAACTAGTGCATCTTATTTTATCGCTCAAAGTCAAGTCATAGTGGATCAGAGTTACACTACATAATTGGAAAAGCAGCATCTGTCAATTTTTATGGACTAGCAAGCATTTTCAGAAACATATGATAACGGTCTACGGAGTATTTCTGATTTTAGTTATTTTCTACCACAAATGGAAAGCTAGATTTTCTTTGGTGTATGATTTTATCTGAAGCTAAGATTTTTGTAGTTAGTAGTTTTATGTTGTAGTCGTAAATCATAATACGGTTAAGTTTTTTTGTGATAACGGAATTTTTTTTTCTCTGGATCCACTATTAACTAGTGCACCAGATTTTATTGTTCATAGTCAAGTGCAAATGTAGTAATAGATACGAGTGACACTAAATAATCTGAAAAAGAGCATCATCCGTCAGATTTTATGGAATTGTAAGCAAATCACCGACATCAATCAAATTCTTTTTCATGAAATTCCAACATTCTTAAAGATACAGCTTAATTTATGACACCTCTAACTGAACTGTATTGTCAGAGATCAGTATGAAGCAGGATTTCTCAATAACCGGGAAATAGAGAAAGCTGTAAGACTCAATAACATCAATTCAGTGTTATAAAGGAAGTGCACTCAGGACATCAAAGGAGAGGGGGATATTCATTCCATATGAAGACAAAATAACCTGGTAACTACTCCGTAGCAACGACATAGTATACAAAGTCAGCTATAAAGCACAAGCTACGTAAAGGGTGATCATTCCTTAAAACATAATCATTGCCACCATCTCTATGTCAATAACAATGTAAAAGGCACAGGAGCCTCTGCATTTTTTTAGAACACTTTAAAACAGTTTTTTAACAGCAACATACAGACTGAGATATCCCAGAGTTAGTAGATCGTCATTGTTTCTAGAATAGGATTTAAATAAGTAATTACCACAGTTAAAAAGCTAATCTAATCATTGCATTAAGGGTTGAGCAATAAGCACGGAAAGTATTGATACCAGGACTGAGTTGCATAAAAGGTAAAAAAATGACCTTCAAAAGGAGAGTTAATTACACTTAAACCAGAATGCAACTTGGTAACAGAAAATAATGGTCAGGATGTAATATGATGCTTACTCACTACGTCATATTAGGTCACTAGCTAACCTATAAAAATAATATGAAAAGCAAATTTAGATTGCTTGAAAGACCAAGATGTGACACCATGTCATGGATGTTCTTGGCGAAGGAAGATTAATAACTCTTCCCTTCGTCTTCAGTTAGGAGCAACACTGCAAAAACTTAAAAGACCTTTCTTAAAGCCAAGGTCTGACTTTCAGCAGCACATAGAACAAAAGCGTCAAACGCAGAATTTTTCCCACACCATAGTTGTCAAATCCAATAGCAGAAAACTAATAATATTTATTCAATGCATTAGATTTAGGAGAGATAGCTACTAGCAATTCAGGAATCGGATGATGGTGCGCCCTACATAACATAGATCGATAGAAGAGCTGTAGCGTGTTTCCGAAGAAAGGGTATGATCAGTACTTAATTGCCTTATACTTTAACTAGATACTACCATGCAAATATTACTGATGGATTAAAAAAATGGTGAATGAAAGTCTGAAACCCTAGATTGAAGGGTACATTTTTTTTATCAAGTTCAATTTGCAATCCATCACATGTATGCGGTCTTATCCTTGTGTTAAAAGCGTAAACTGACCATAGCAATCAATAGTTCATATTTCATAGCGACGAAAGCAATATTAAAGCAAACATTGTAGCTTAAATAAGCAATTAAATTAAGATTTATGAAACCAATTAGTAATTATCACCTCAAAATTAATGAATGAGAGCTAGATCATCTGCCAAATCGCCTTCAAATAGCAACTACAGCATCAAAAATTCAACAATTAACACTAGAACAATGAATAATAATGAGAAATCAAATTACACTAGAACATTACAACAATTAATTATTGCATGAAATTACATACAATTGATTGCAAGTAATCGACCGACGATTAAGAGGCTTTGATGTTATGAGCTTCGTTGCAAATTCGATTGCTAGAATTACGATTTACGAGATTCTAGGGTTTGTCGTCGAACTTCCCAAATCGGGAATTGAAAATGATATCCGGACTGGATAATATTTCTCCGCCACTGTTAGTTCCAAACCGGATCCGGGTTTCGGCATGAAATCACGTTTTTTAATTTTCTTAACTGAACCGGTGATGTAGAAACCTCACAAACAGGTCGTGTCGTGCCGTGTCGTGTCGTGTCTTGTTCGTGTCCGTGTTAAATTTTAACGGGTTAAAGTTCGTTGAACCCTAACCCGACCCAATTACATAAACGGCTCATTTGCCTCAATCCTAACCCGGCCGGTTTTAAATTTTCTATAAGCCAACTTGACCTGTTTAACCCATATATCTTTAAGCGGATCATTTTTAATCAACTTAACTCGTTTAACACAATAAAGTAATAAAATAAACTACGCTTTATAGCATTATTATCCCAAATGCTCATTTTTAAGTTGTTTTGTTGGATCTTTGACTTTAGCCAAATATATATTGATACTTTTAAATAAATGGGTTTTTCGTGTCAAGTTCGTGTCAAAAGAGTTCAGCCCTAACCCGACCCATTTTAGTTTCACGTCGTGTCCGTGTCAACCCAACTACTTAAATGGGTCACAACGTCTTAACTCTAATTCGCTAAGTTCATGTCGGGTTCGTGTCGAGTTTTGAAGCGAAATATAGGCTTAGGTAGGTACGTGGTTTATGGTGAAATGCTAGTTTTTGGTTCAACGAAGCGCGCACTTAGTCGCATTACAATAGGGGAGGGGGGATTCGATCCTGGGACCTATTGTCCACAATACCTCTGTCTTAACCACTAGACTAAGACATCCTCGGTGTGAAATGCTAGTGGAAATGCTAGTGGAAAGCGTGTTTTGGTGTCGTGTTGAACGTAGGTTATGCTATAGTGACCATGATCGAGCTTCGTGATGTATAGTTTATTTGGCCTTAAATTGGTAAGAAGATCTAGAGTACGACAACTCATTGTGAAAACATAACCTAGATACCACCACCAATGGTTTCCCCGGTCATGAGTTTATGAGAATAGTTATCTGATTTATGCACAAAGTACACATTTCATCTTATTGGAGTTATGCAAATTCGAAAACTAAAATGTGAAAAAATAGAAAAATAAGAGTGAAGAGCAAAATTCGAATTTATTTTATAGTTTAAAGAATTTAAATCTACAATAAAAACTAAAATGATGTTTTGAAAAATCGAAAGAACAAATTAATACAGTGGCTATCACGTATACCCGAGGAGACCTAGGTTGATACCTCCTCAAGAACAATCTTGTGAAGTATTCATGGCTTCACTCCATGCTTTATAAACTTTGATGAGTCTATCACCCTCGAGTAACTTAACTAGTATACGTGGTTTGTAGGCTATCACATATATCAGAGAGTTTACACAATACGCATCAAGGATAACGGTTGCGAGTTCCTCGTCGGTTAAAAAAAGTTATCAATTAATGTTACAAAATAACTTAAAAATACACCAAGAATCCCTGATATTCTTCCTAGGTAGCACAAATACTCCTCCTAAACAATTGTCTCATGTCTGACTGATGGCCGGGTTTTTGTCGTCAATTCCGGCACCAAAAGCAATTTGTAAACTCCTAAATTAAGTAGTATAATTTAGGGTCGAACCCAAAGGATGGTGGGGTTAGGCTATAAGTCTTGGTCTAGTTTTAGTTTAGTCGGTTAACAAAGCATGATTTGTATTCTAAATTCTAAACTAACAATATAAATTAAGTAAACACAATGAGAGAAAAGTCTAGGGTCTCGGGGTCACTCAAGTAGGAGGGGTCTAGTCTAAGTCGAATAGAAGGAATAACGGAGGGTGAAGGCTAGGTGTGTACTGTCCCTATCTCTCGATATGAAAAGGTCCTTGGGTCAAGTCTAGTTGAACTCTCGTCCTAACTAATCCCAACCCACTTATCTAGTACGATCCAACTAAGCCCGACTCTCGCCGCAAGCAAGTCTAACCAAACACAAAGAGAGTCAAACTCTCGTCCAAGCAATCCGACAACATGTTCAAAGCAAAAGATATGAGACCAACATCCAACGAAATATGTAAACAATTGAAGCTATGAACATGGCTATTTTGTCTAGGCAAAACATAAGCATTATACTAACTAGTCTCAAACTCTCGTTTCGAAGAATAGCTAATAATAAGAGTGGAATTACTCAAGCTCTCACTTGGGCATTTCCACAAACACCTTGTGTGCAAAACACGACTCAAAAGCGACCCATTAATCCCACAAGAGGTTCCCCTTAAGCCTAGATTAATCTACTCACACGTGATAAACAAAAATAACACAATACTAACTATGTAAAACATCAGTAAGTCTTGCTTGCGACGGGTCACCATTTGTGACGGATATTTCGTGAGATAAAATGGATAAAAAATGAGTTAGTGGAGAAAGGGGACCACAGGAATATTGTTGGAGAGAGAGAAAAAGTGGGTATTTTGTGAGAGAAAACGGTATCCGTCGCAAGTTTGCGACGGATAGTGCCGTTGCAAATAAGAATTTGTGGTAAAACATAGTTAGTAACAAGATTAAATAAACAATGTAAGATGAAATAGAAAACATGTAAACAATTGAAATAAGATGAAATTAAGGTAAGAAATATACCAACTTAAATTAAAGGAGGAAACTTGGATTGAAATATGGAGGATGAATGTCTTCTTGTCTTCCAAGATTACAACTCAAACAATTGTCTAATTTGAATAAACTAAAGACTAATTAAACTAATTATTAAAGAAAGATTGAAGGAAATGAAAGAAGGAAAATTACTTGAACTAGGGTTCTTACATACTTGAGAGGCTAATTTTCTAGTCTAATGTTAGTCTCATCTAAGGTAGTCCTAAATTGTGAATACTTCCTTTACAAAATGAGAGAAGAGTCTTATATATGACTCCCTCTAAATACAAAATATAAAGAGGCTAATTACAAATTGTGGTCAATGGTGGTTATTGGTGGGCTGCCATGGTAGCCAGAGGTGGTATCAGATGTTGAGCAAAGACCGTCGCAGGTTACAACTTCTCCTTTACTTAGTTTATTTTTCATACTTGGCAAATTTTGTTTGTGGACAAGGAAGGTTGAGAGATCGTGGTGGCTACCCTGGTGGTTGGTGGTGGTCATGGGTGATATGGTTGTGAAGGTGGAAGTATGGGGTAGCCAATGGTGGTAAGCGGTGGCTGTTACGGTGGCCGGAAGTCATATCAGATACTCAGCAAAGGCCGACGCATATTTGGCTGATAGCTTAATTCTTGCGTCTAAATTCCACACTTGCTTATTTCTTCAAGACTTGGCCATTTCAATTCATAATACCGTCTTACACTTCCGCCTCACTTTCGCTTCTCACATTCCTGTCTCACTTTCCGCCTCACATTTGCATTAAATTAATAAAATAATAATAATATTACTAATATTATACATAAATACTAATAAATAATATATATAAACTAATATGACTAATTATTATAAATTAGTTAATAAATGAGCTTATTAGACAATTAAACACACAAAATCGAGTCAGAATAAGGTATAAATGAGGGGTAAAACAATACCAAAATAGTACTCATCACTGACACGACACTTATTGGAAACACGGCTAAACTATCAAATACCTATAAACGAAAAATTAGATGTCGAAAAACTGAAAAAAAAATTGATTATAAGGTGATTTTATGTAGGAAATGAGAACGAATTACATTAAAAGTCAAATTTTATTTTCAATTATTTAAATTTAATATAAAATACATTTACAATAATAACATCGTATGCTATTTATAACTTTAAAATATACAATATATTTTATCAAATTTAAATAACATGTCCGTGACCTAAATTTCATTAAATGTTATATCACGTGTTGTGTCATATCCGTATCCATTTTGATGCTACCTAACATTCTTCCACATATGTTATGGTATGGTGTGGTATATCAAAATTATAATATTTCTTTACATGGAAGTAAATAAGCCATATCATACATTCATTCAAAGAATATACTCATTGTATCGATATTTATCCATCTCTATTCGATTCAATACAACTCTTTTTTAAGACTTATATAAGAAGACTTTAGTTTCGTAGTGAAACTATCATTCAATTCCCCTTAGCTTGTTTTTTCAGTTTGAATCCTTCCAACTGCTCTGAAGAGCGAAAACTATCTCTTAAATCACCACCATGAAATATTCAAAGAAAAAAAAGAAGTGGAGAACTCTCCACGTCAAAATTTCTTATTGATTTAGTAATCGACCAAATTACGCTCTTTGGACTTGAGGTATATTATTTGTTTTTTTAATATTGTATAAGCTTTTATTTTTTAGCGCCTACGTCTTGTTCATTTATTTACCATTATTATTTAAAATATCTCATAAAAAAACAAATAGTAGAGAAAAGAAAAATGTTTTTCACTATGTGTCCAATGACAAAACTGGTTAGAAAACCCCGACCCTTATTATTGAAATTATTTAACAATTACTAGCCTAGTAAATGAGTAATGAAATGTTCAAAGAAAAAAAGAAGTAGAGAATTCTCCTCATCAAATTCTCTTATTGATTTAGTAATCGACCAAATTACGCTATTTGGACTTGAGGTATATTATGTATTTTTAATATTGTATAAGCTTTTATTTTGTCGTGCTCTGGTCTCGTTCATTTGTTTACCATTATTAATTAAAACTAGTTTTACTCCCGTGCAATTTGCACGGGTTCATTATTAAAATTATTGTTAACTAATTTAATTAAGCATGTATATTATTTTTATAAACATAGTTTTATTCTCGTTCAAATTGCACGGATTTATATTTTAAAACATTGATATATCTAAATGTTTAATAAATTCACATATTAAGTTTTATACGAAGTATTATGTACTACGTAGTAGTGTTATTTATTTCTTGGTTATAAGTTATATGCGTTGCATTATGAAAATGTTGTAAGATGGAATAAAATAACTACTTTTAATATGAACATGTGATACGAATTAATATTACATGTACTTCACTTATTAGTTATATGTAAAGCTGGACAACAATGTAAGAAATCCACCATCTAACCCAGCTTATTTATTTTAGTGTTTTAATTAAGGTTTTATTTGAGTTTTTTTTATATATTTTTCGTCATACGAAAGTCCGTTATTTTTTGAGATATATACGCTAACATATCGAGTATTCATTTGTATTCCTGTGTACCACATTACCATCTTGAAATTTTGGTCCAATTTTTTCCTTTAACATAAAATTAATTTAAAAAATGTTTTTATTTAAAATATTTTAATAACTAAATTAAATAAGATCAGTTAATTATGTGTTTTTCTTGGTTTTTTGAATTCTCACCATAAAAATTGATTTATACAAAATTTTATTTTTATACGGGATAATTTAGATTCATTTTATACTTTTAGTTCATATGAGTATGTAGTTATTTTGTATATTAATATTACGTTATTTAAATTTTTTTAAAAATTTTGTATGTTCGGTTTTGTATTGTTGTAAATTGTTACTTCCTCCCTTCCAATCAATTCTATACATTTCACTTTATGGACACTATTCATAAGTCAAGTAAATTTTCGACACAACTTCTCATATATAAGATAAAAGATAGTCATGTGAGATATTGTTTAAATTGTCGTATCGATTACATTGTGAATATCAAAGTTTTATAATTTTTATCGATATGTAGCTAAAGATATTAACAAAAGAAAACGAGTATTGACAAACGTGAATAAAGTAAATGTATAGAATTGATTGGAATGGAGGAAGTATTAATCATAATATTCTAATTATTTAAATAAGTTGTGGTCTAATTATCACGCAGATAATGTGTATTTCTAATTATTTATATTCATGATCTATATAAAAATGTTGTGATGTTTCTGAATCTACGATTTTAGGCATTTATTTGGAATACGTAGAATATTAGGCGGTTATTGTGCAGGAAAATCATCAAATATTATGCGGGACCCACCTGAGTGGAAAAAAAAATTAAAGTTTGGATGAATGACGTGGCGCAACCACAACTTGATAAATGATTCAGTATTTATATAGATAAGATAAGATATCTCGTAAAAAAACAAATAATAGGAACAAGAAAAATGTTTTTTACTATATGTCCGATGACAAAACTGGTTAGATCTGATAAAAACCCGACCCTTATTATTGAGACGATTCAACAATTACAACCCCGGTAAATTAGTAATTGGAATTTAAAAAAAAAAAAGTAAAAAACCTTAATAGCCACGACCACAAGCAATACGAAAAATATGCTCTGATCTAAAATGACCCGAACCCGTACAAACATTAATTATCCAATATTCCGACTCAAATGCGAATTTTATCGAGGTCTGATCTAAATGATAAATCATATTTTTGTTTATTTGTCTGTCCAAAATTTTGATTATGCCCTGTTAATTGTTTGCAGCGTTGTGGGTACAAGGATGGTTATTGAGGATGCATCTCAAAATGCCCAACTCGAACGAGTCGTTGTAGTGCAGTCGGGGTTTGTATGGTCAAGAATGTCGAGGACAACTTTCTAGACATGCAGCCCGGCGTTGGGCACTATAAGATTGCGTCTGAATGCCAACCAAAACACTCTTTCTCATGTCCATTGAGCTTTTTATTTTAAATATACGGAAATACAAAATTCAAATTTGACAAATAAAAACGGCCAAAATATTTGGTTTTGTATTTTTCGTTAATCTTGGCTCCAATGTAGATGTGTAACTCGATTTATATATGTAATTTAGGGTAATTCGATCTATAACTATGTAATTCAGTTTCAGCTTCTTTTTTCGTAAGAAATAATATTAATAATAATAATTTGAAACTCGGTTAATCTTGTATTAAACCGATGTATGTCTGACATATAGTTCATTTCGATCCCTACTCTTATGATTATTGTTGCATTCATTATTTTTTTCATAGGTTAAACTTTGACAAAAAAAAAAGATTATAATAAATTTTAAACTACAACTATCTTTAGATATAGTTATACGTGTTACTAAAAAGTTCCAAATTATATTGTAAATAAAAAATACAATAAATATAAAGTCATAAAAAAGCAAATGAAAAAACAATGGCGAATGTCTTAAAGTATCGACTAGCGGCCCTTAACGCACACATTTAAAAATTAATTAGAACAATATTTAATTTGCTAACATGTTTAGGGTGCACGTTAAAAAAAACTCAAAAGCCATAGTTTGTCATTCATTGTTTGACTTATAAAGTCAAAGTCTTAAAACTTCGACCACAATTCGTTTACAAATATTTAGAAAGTTGTGAAAAATGACGATAAAATATAAAGTTATTTGTATTTACCACAAAGAAATGTTTCATAAAAATGTTTGTTCTACAAAAAATAATACCGAAAAAATAATACCGAGTAAGCCGTAAGGGAAAGAAACGTGGTCAATGTGTCATTTCATTTGTCAACGGGAACATCATATAATTTTCTACGTATATTTCATTTATTTATTTACTTTTTATTCTATATTCTTTGTATGGTACTTTAATAAAAAGAGAAATAAATAATTGCGACAGAAGAAGTTTATAATGTTAATTGTATACCAATAATGTATGTCAATATTATACGAATTTAGATCATCTCCGTTTCATTCTCTTCATTTTCTCTCTAATACACCCATATTGTATTATATTTTCTCTCGTCAATCATTCAAATTTTATTTTTATGCATTGAATCATCACAATATTTGATCTGAATCATTAATAAAAAATGAAAATCCATTTCTTTAACTAGAAGAAATAGAAAGAATCCGAACGATATTATACCATCAATTGTGGTCAAA
This sequence comes from Silene conica, assembly GCA_029255685.2. Classification (NCBI taxonomy): domain Eukaryota; kingdom Viridiplantae; phylum Streptophyta; class Magnoliopsida; order Caryophyllales; family Caryophyllaceae; genus Silene; species Silene conica. The sequence continues at coordinate 86,707,512 of CM055314.2, forward strand.
CAAGATCCCTTGATATTCTTCCACATATGTTTGGATGGTGGAGTAAGACAATGTCCTTTTCGGCTGAAACAAGATGAATTGAATCAATTGGAGTAAACTTAATTGAACTAAATTAAGTGAAATGGAGGTGAAGTGATCAATTTAGTTGAATTAAAAGAGTTAATTTTGTGAAGAGATTAACTGAACATAATTAATTAAGTATAAATAAAATTTAATGGAATACAACTAAAGCAAAATTGAAATTAAAGGAGTTGAAATTAAACCAAAAAGAACATTACATAAATCAAATCAAAATTATCAAAATTTCTTTTTATGGAATTAAATAAACCATATCATTTATTCAAAGAATGAAAAAATTCGATAAGATGTTTATCCATCTTTATTCTGATTATTATCGAAAAAATAATAACTATTCTGAATTTCTGACATTATGCAACTCTTTTTTAAGGCTTATATAAGATAAACTTAATTTCATCGTAAAATCGCATTCACCCCCCTCACTTTGAGCACAAAGTTTGAATCTCGGCTCCATCTACATTAAAACTTGTTTTTTGTCATCTTAGTTTTAATCCCTCTACCATCATAAAATGTTCAAAAAAGAAAAAAAAGCGGAGAACTCTCTTCATAAAAACCTCTTATTGATTTAGTAATCGACCAAATAATGTTCTTTGGATTAGAGGTGTATTACCTTTATTCTCACCTCTATACCTCAGTCATCTATTATTTCTCGCTGCGTGTGTGTACGACTTTTAAGAACTTTAGCTCTTAATAGTTATTGACACAATCCAACAATCAGCACAAGCACCACGAAAATAATTAAGCTCCAATCCAAAATGGCCCAAACCCTTGTCGATATTAACGATTCGACTAAAATGATAGTTGGATAAATCATTTGCTTATTTATTTTTCATGTTCAATAAGCATTATGGTGCCTTGTTGATTGTTGCCTTGTAGTTATTGGCAGCCTTGCTTGTGGATACAAGGATGGTAATCGAGGATGATTCCAAGTCAGAATATTACGATATATATTGTAATATACTGTAATATACCGTAATCGAAATAATATTCGTATGTGAATAAATTATATTATATTATTATATTACGATATTAGTTGATATGATTTAGATATTTAGAGAGTTGTAATATTACGGTATGTAATGTAATATACCGTAATCGTAATAATAATGTCATTCAATTTTTTAGACATGCAGGTCCGCGTTGGACACCATTGTATCCCGCCTGAATGCCAACCAAAAACACTCTGATTTGTCTCATGTCCATCGAGCTTTTTAATTTTAGTATACGAAAATATATAATTCAAATTCGACAAATAAATATGGTCAAAATATTTGGGTTTATATTTTTCATTAATCTTGGCTCCAATGTGCCTGTGTAACTCGATCTATAACTATGTAGCTTAGTGTAATTCGATCTCTAACTATATTATTGAGAGACGGTCTCTCAATAGCGTATTGAGAGACCTGTCACATGACGGGGGTGAGGGATGTGCCCATGTCAATGGATCGGGTTAGGATCGGGTGAAGCCTCATCCGTCATTCATCCGTCCCTTTAAAATTTCATCCAACCTGTCCATCATCCGTGAAATATATCATCCGTCATCCATCCATCCATCATCCATGGATGAAACGGGTAGATCAGGTGTTAAACGGGTGTTGTGTATTTATATGTTTTAAGTTAAAAAAATTAATTTGACTTTTTATTCTATACAAAAATAATGTTAGATCATTATTTTAGTTTAACTTTCTAGTGTGTAGTTTCACAAAATATTTTTTCAGAGAAGAAAAATTAGAAAATTAGAAAATTTTATATCTTAATAATTTATTATATATAAAAGAGTTAAATAAAAAGTAATAAAATCGGGTGATGGATGAATGGCGCCATGGCAGATGAAATTTCTTCATCCAACCGTCATCCATCATCCATTTAAGTCGGATTTCCATCCATCTTTTAGAATCGGATGGATCGAATTTTGATCGGTTAAGGGTGAAATTGACATCCCTAGAGGGACGGTCTCTCACGATACCTACTCTTCAGTTTCAGCCTATCCTTTTGTTAAAAAGAAACAATAATAATAATTTAAACTCGTTTACTCTTGTATCAAACTGTTGCAAGTATATCTGACATATCCTTCATTCTAATCCCTATTCTTATGATCTTTATTACAACATAATAATTGAACATAAAAGAAAAAAAGGCAAAATCCCACTTAAAAAATCAAATTATTATTATTGCTCAAGAACAATAAGAAATTTTTGATTAGGATTATTAATTAGTCAAATACTTTATATATGACTTTTTAATTATTTGGATTATGATTGGAGAATTTAATAAGTATATCTTAATTAGTAGATTTAATAAAAGTGTTTGGTAATTACCGGCTTTAAGTTAGTAGATTACTAGATTTCATGCCCGGACGTTGCCCGGGTAATATCTTGACATGGTTTCAAAGTAATTATCGTAACAGTAGGCCCTGTTCTTTTGGACTGAAACTTAACTGAACTAAACTGAATTGAACTTATAGGATCTGAACTGAACTGAACTGAACTTATAGGAACTGAACTAAACTTATAGGAACTGAACTTATAGGAACTGAACTGAACTTATAGGAACTTAACTTAACTGAACTTATAATATTTTAAGCACATATATTTTTATAATAACTTCTATACTTTTCATTCGAGCATCATCTTGAAGAAATTATTTATCCAATATTTCTAATATATGAAGATAGTTGAAACTCGTATTCTTTTAATATTAACTCTTATTTTTTTTTATACCGAATCGTGAAAGATCGTCGACGTTTTGCGAAAAATCGTCGACGTTTTTTTGACAAATGACCAAACTACCCCTAGCATCTTAATTCTTTCCTTTAAAATTCAATAATCTTCAAACACTCTCCCTTAGCCTCCCTTAACCGAGAACACATCCCACCACCATCACACGTGACCGCCGTGCACCGCCACCGCCGAGCACCTCCGCCGTCGCCACCTACACGACCGAAAAAATCAAGGTTAGTTGTTGTTTTTGCTATTTCTTATGCTTATTTGTTAGTTGTTATTGTAATGTTGTTAGTAGTATTGTTGTTGTTGTTGTTAGATTTGTAGGATTAGAATGAATCGAAAGGAGAGACACGATATTGGTAGGTGTCGGAGAAGTGGTATACACGGCAAATGGGGGTGGGACGTGGGAACTACACGGCTAGGGGTGGTTAGGACGTGGGAATGGGGTGGCGTAAGTAGGTAGGGACGTGTGAACCACACGTCCATGGTTGGTCGGGACGTGTGAACCACACGTCCATTGATGGTCGAAACGTGTAGTTCACACGTCTATTGGTGGATGGGACGTGTGAACAGCACGTCTAGTTGGGGTTGGGACGTGTTGTTCACATGTCCCTCATGGTTCGGGTTTTATTTTTACGTTCTAACCGTATGTTTTCAATTTTAATTCTTTAAATTTTTTCAGGAATGGCAAACATGCCGTTGAACGATGAAACCTGGCTTTCACAACGGATTGCAGAAGCTGAGACAGATCTCGCAAGCCCTGCAGCGTTGCACCCGATGGTGAAAGAGTCTCTTGAACATCAACGCGACTACTGGATCAAGAGGCGTGACGCAGTCCGGTTAGTTAACGAAGCTGCAAGTTCTTACCCTCGACGTCCTGACACTCGCCGCCTTGCTGAAGCGAGAAACATGATACGTCTTCAACCCCCGGATTTATCTCAACAGGCGATGCATGTGTATTGCAAAATTATGGATGTTATTAGAATGTATGAAGAGAATCACCCCGACGTTAGCGGTTATCCTGAGATGCGTGGTTGGTGGGAGTTTGAGAAGATATTTTTAAAGATAACCGGGGTTATCCCTCCGTATTTTTCGTTTTGGGCCAATGAGGTCTGAAGGATAGGTTGTATTAGTTAACAATGAAATCGCTTTGTTTGTTTGAACGTTTTTAATTTGATAACTTTTATCTATGCAATTTGTTTCACAATGAAATCGCGATTATAGTGAACATGAAAATCATTCGAAAAACGGTAACATTTTGAAATTTGAAATCATAACGGTTACATTTAAATATTACAACCTAAAGAATACAAATAAATCTCAACCTAAATAAGACAAATATATCACAACCTAAAGAATACAAATAAATCTCAACCCGGGGGAGGCTGTCTTCGGCGCCGAGGAGTTCTTGGTGTTGTTCCCATCAGAGTATGCCATCGTTCGATGTTCGACGTGTACAAATCGGCATAATGTGCAACTGCATCCTCTCTTACCCACGCCCAACAAAGATCGATCGGTGGCATGGGTGCTTCGCTCAGTGGGCCACTGTAGTGCAATCTCATCCAATGGTCATGGTAGTGTACGATCCACATGACACCGTACGGCCTCGACTCGTGACCCGTGGCCCTCAGCGGTAAGAATGTATAACAATTCCAACTCCTGACTCCTTTGTGGACGTGTTGCCCGATACAACAGATAGTCCAGTTAAACAACGATGCAAAGACAGTCAAATACTCGGAAGACATCCAATGATGTTCACCGCAACCCCCGCTACCCGTAAACTCGATAGCCCTCAAGGTATCATCCCATCTGCTCAAAAGCGGAGGCGTGCGAGGAGACTCATCAAACACTGTCTTGTACACATCGTTTCCCTGAAGCTCTCTAAGACACCACGCTCTCATGACCAAGTGGTCCTGTTCTCGACCCCGGGCGGCATGCGATAGCACCCTATAACCACAATGACCATCAGCAACAACATCAGCCCAACCATCAAAGTGTGCCCATAAGTCTTGGGGGACTGCATATTTTTTTGCCCAAGAACACAAAGGTCCGGTTGTGTAACCGACCTCCAATGGTGCACCAACAGGTCCATCTCCAAAAGAAGATACCGTACTGACAGAAGTTGTCGTCGAAGAGCGGGAAAAAAACTTGGCACATCTACGGGTAGCATGCTCAAAAGCGGACTTCTTCCGAGTAGTGGAACCCCTCGGTCTCCCCTTAGGGTTTTCTCGAACCTCAGGTGGACGAATATCTTCATCTGCCGGGTGGAGACCATCTCGAAGTTTCTCAATGATTACCCGTCTCTTCGCCGGATCGACCCCTCTAGCCTGCTCTATAAGAGTATCAAACTCATCATCATCGGTCTTCGGCCTATATTCGGGACTGTCGTACACCAAAGTCCTCCAAAACAAGTGCACATCCTCAACGTGGAGCCTCCTACCGTTTCTTTGCATCAGAATCATAATGCAGGCACAAGGCAACCCGTGTGTAGTCTGTATCGCACATCCACAATTCTTTTCAAGCCCGTTTCCCAGCTCAATCCCTCTCCTAAACTCATCTTCCAGTAACCTAATGGCTTTGATAGACATATGATTTCGCAATAAGGAGAAAAAGGGTCCAGCACTTACAGAGTTGGTCAACGACGTCTGTAACTCATGTCGAATCTTGGAGTGTTGAGCTTCAAGCATGCCGTGAATACGAGTCCACATAGTGTCGAGGTTTAAGTTTTGACTCTTCAACCAAGCTTTAAGGAGGGCGTGACACGACTCTACCCGGGAAGTGGCCGTGTTACCGAGATGAAAGTATTCGTTCGTATAGAAAACAACGAACTTCTTCTTGTAATGCGCCCATGTTCTCTGCACATAAGCAGACAAATCCACCCAAGTTTCAGAAAAGGCTTCCCATGCTCTCCCAAACTCACTTTGTGTGCTTGCATTGATGACCCGATACCAACCTGTTTCCTTACTATGCAATATCATGTCTTTGTACATCATCATCTTTCTTGAATTTTTTACTCTGATCTCAATGGCTTTGTTCACATGCCAACGACACAAAATGTGAGAAGTGTCCGGATAGAGGTCCTCAATAGCCCGGATCAAGCCCAACTCTCGGTCAGTGACAAGAGTAGGCATAGGTGACTCCCCCAGAAGCAGCTCCTCTAATCTCCGCAACATCCACCCATAAGATGTATCATTTTCAGACGGAAGGAGAACGGTGGCAATTAAGAAGGAGGATCCGACCGGTGTAACGCCAACTATCTCAATAAGTGCAATCTTCATAACATTGGTCGAGTAGGTGGCGTCGATAAGAGCGACATATGGGTAAGCACGGAATAGTTTGACGGATTCCGGATGACACATAAACACATGAGTCAACTCTTTCGTATCGGGGTCTGATTCGTGCCACTCCACATATTGGGCAGCAACTGCTACGGCCAACAGTTGTTGAGCGGGATTCCTACTTTCTCTCATCTCGCGCCGAACCTTGTTCGACTCGCTATAAATTTGGGTGCTACTTGGTTGAGGTTTTTCCGGGGTCCTTTTATGAAGAGCGTTCTTGATATCCCTCGGCGAAATATTAGCCCGGACTTGTTGCCTCACAAATTCTTTCTCTTCGCCATCCAAGCGGGCAAAATGTCTATCCCCATCTTTATAGGTCGCTAGTTCGTGGTTGTGAAAACCCGCGTTAGTCGAAGTAATTACGTACCAAGCAATCGTGGGATTCCCATCATCGAAATGAACGTACTTCTGCACCGCTCGAATCCTAAACTCACATCCGCACTTAGCCGACCCTCTCTTCGTAGACTTCCCCGGATTCTCAGGATCGATCTTCTTTTTGGTTCGGCCGTACCTTGAACAACGGAAGTACGACCCAAGCAACTCCCGTTCTTTGCGATTTTTCGACCCATTTGATGCCTTCACTAAGGCAAAACCATTATCCATAGCAACTTTTTGAGCCCAGTCAAACGCCTCATCCCGACTTTCAAACGATATATCCGTCTCAAATAATCGGTTGTAATCAACCCTATTTCCACCAAATTTCTCAAACGAATCCTGTTAATACGCAAAATTGGTAAGGATTATATTAAAAAATATTAAAAACCACTTAATTTTTGTTAAAAACTAAGTAAAAATAACGGAAAGTAAAGGTCTTGTAAACCACACGTCCATGCACGGTCTGGACGTGAATAGTGCACGTCCATACCATGCATGGACGTGTACTATTCACGTCCAGGCATGGTATGGACGTGCACTATTCACGTCCAGACCGTGCATGGACGTCCAGGATTAACGTCCATGCACGGTCTGGACGTGAATAGTGCACGTCCATACCATGCCTGGACGTGAATAGTACACGTCCATGCATGGTATGGACGTGCACTATTCACGCCATACCGTGCATGGACGGCTAGTTTGGCCGTCCTCTCCACGCGAGGACGGCCATTTTTCAAGTCTATTGCAAAAATACGATTGAGTTTACGTAATCTAATTCTATGGCTTCTACGACTAATTCAACCTAATTTCTACTAAAGGGCTTAAACATGTAATTCAACAAAAATTAATTGAAAAAAAAAATTAAGATTTTTGGATTTTAATTACTTACCGATGAATCGTTGTCGTCGTTTGACATGGAATCGTTGTCGTTGTTTAATGTTGTTGATCGATGTTGAAACCGTTTTTTTGGATTTTATGTTGTTTTTGTTGTTTTTCTTTCAGAGAAAAGAAGGTAGAGAGATAGAGGGAAAAGGGTAGAGGTTGTCTTTTTTATAGAAAACGCCGACGATTTTTCGCAAAACGCCGACGACCTTTCGCAACCCCCTTTTTTTATATTAGATCATATTCTTTTTACCTTAACTCATATTCTTATCTAAATAGCTCGTATTCTTATCTTATTAGCTCGTATTCTTATCTTAATAGCGTATTCTTCTTACATTGGCTCATATTCTTTTTATATTAACCCGTATTCTTATATGCTCGTATTTGTAAGTTCTTGATCCTAACCCGTATTCTTATATGCTCGTATTTGTAAGTTATTGATCCTCTAGTATGCTCGTATGTTTTTTTTTACATTAACTCGTATTCTTATCGTAATAGCTCGTATTTTTTTTACATTAACTCGTATTTTTTTTTACATTAGCTCGTATTCTTAGCTTAATATCTTTATTAGCGTGCATTCTTACATTAATAGCTCGCATTCTTATGTGCCCGTATTTTTTAGTTCCTGATTCTCTTAAGTTCTTATTACTTTTACATTAGCTCGTATTTCTTATATATTCGTATTTTGTATCTCGTATTCTTTTAGTTATACTTCATAATCTTAAGTGCCTATTATATATATCATGAAATTTGACGTATTGCAAATTTTGTTCTATTTTTTTTAACTCGAGAAGTGTTTGAATTAGCTCGTGTTTTCGTATTCTCTTTATATTAGCTCGTATTATCATCTTAATAGGCTGTATTCTTATGTGCTTGTAGATTTAAGTTTGTGATCCTCTTAATCTCATATTCGTATTCATTTGTGCTCATATTTTAAAGTTCGTCTTATGTTAATAACTCGTATTGTTTTTTCATTAGCTCGTATTCATTTGTGCTCGTGTTTTAAAGCCCGTCTTACCTTAATAGATCGTATTATTTTTACATTAGCTCGTATTATTAGCTAATTAATAGTTCGTATTCTTTTCATATAAGCTCGTATTCTTAGGTTAATAACTCGCATTGTTTTGTGCTCGTATTTTTTAGTTCGTGATTCGCTTAAACTCGTATTCTTTTTACCTTAGGTCATATTCTTATGTGTTTGTATTTTGTAGCTCGTATTTTTTAAAATTATACCTCGTAAACTTAAGTACTTAATATATTCATCAATATATCTATTTATACTTTTAATTAAATAAGAGAAGGGAAACAACAAATTATACCATAACTCCACGGTAGCCAAAACTATTAATTTACAATCAATTATTTTATTAACTAATTCATTAATTACCGAACTGATATTTTATTACTATTTAATTATCTTTTTAATTATATACTTAATTTATTTAACCAAAGTAATAATCAAAGTAATCGCTCTAAGAACAATAATTATCCAACTGATATTTTATTATAATTTAATTATCTTTTTATTTATATACTTAATTTATTTAACCAAAGTAATAGTCAAAGTAATCTCTATAAGAACAATAATTATCCAAGTGATATTTTATTACTATTTAATTATCTTTTTATTTATATACTTAATTTATTTAACCAAAGTAATAGCCAATAAAATCGCTCTAAAACAATAGCTAATGAAATCATTTATTTTATTAACTAATTCAGTTATTATCCAAGTGATATTTTATTACTATTTAATTATCTTTTTATTTATATACTTAATTTATTTAAACAAAGTAATAGCCAATGTAATCCTCTAAAAACAATAATTATCTAATTGAAATTTTATTATTATTTGATTATCTTTTTATTTATATATACTTAATTTATTTAACCAAAAAGTAATAGCCAATATATGAAATATGAAATTGCTCTAAAACAATAGCCAATGAAATCAATTATTTTGTTAATTAATTCAATAATTATCCAACTGGTATTTTTTTACTATTTTATTATCTTTTTATTTATATAATTAATTTATTTAACCGAAATAATATCCAATGTAATCGCTCTGAAAACAATAATTATCCAATTGATATTTTATTCCTATTTAATTATATTTTTATTTATATACTTAATTTATTTAACCTAAGTAATACCAATAAAATTACTATAAATTCTACACAATAACCAATAAAATCGCTCGAAAAGTTCATCTTTTAAGTATATATATATATATATATATATATATATATATATATATATATATATATATATATATATATATATATATATATATATATATATGTATGTATATATATTGATTGATTGATTCTATTTATAATTAAATTTAATTAAATGGTTGACAAATTCATTATTTGCAATCTACTAAAATGAATATGCTAGGAGGAGTAACATATTAAAAATCATTAATTGAGGTTTAATCTGCAATTTCAATATACTATTTCGTTTATTAAACACATAAATTAGTAAATTTTTGATTCAAATATGCTAAAAGACTTAAATATGGTGAAAATTTATCGATCTGCTATTTATCACTCACGCGGCGTGCAAAATCTGGTCCGGACCGGAATTAAAAATCCGGTCCGTTTTTCGGTCCACCATTTTTTAAGATTCCGGATTTCAGTTCAGTCCGGTCCAGGGCCAGATTTTTATGTTTTTCTATTTTTTTCCTCGAAAATATATTAAAATCCGGTCCAAACCGGCCCATAATATTCAAATTCCGGTCCATAATTTTACCAATCCATAACTTTGTAGATCCATAACATTCCAATTTCGGTCCAACCGATCCGGTCCGGTCTTGGACCGGAATTTTACCGGTCAATTTCGGTCCGTAATTTTTATATTCCGATCCAATCTCAATCCATTACTTTTGTTATTCTGGTCCCGTCCAAATCGGTTCCGTTCAAATTTTAGACCGGTACACAGCTGACAGCCCTGTCACGCCCAGTACCTCCGTCTAAACCACTCTAACATTTCTAGAAAGTATTTGAACTAACGCTCTCACAATGGGGATTGTTTAGCTTCCCTCGCAATTTCCCCAATTTTCATACAATTGAATTTAATTTATTGTTCTTATTAATTATCAAGCTTTACTTCCTAATTGATTATGGGTATGTTTTTCCTTTCTAAATGTAATCCCTCATTTCATAATTTGATTAAGAAATGTACCTTTCAATACTTTAATTTAGGGTTTCAATCACCACTTTTTTTTATCCATTTTTTTGCAGATTATCTCAATCAAAGCAGATAATTACCAAATGGTCACATGGGTATTATTCTAAATTCCATTTTTTGCGTGTTTATGTGAATGTTTATGCATATATTGTTTCCTTATTAGTCTTGTAAGCTGTCTAATTTAGGTTCTGAAGGAAATTACATGTTTTTTTTTTTTGATTTATGTGATTTTTGCAATATTAAGGTTGTCAAAGTAGAGATTTTATGTGTTTTTTAGAATGAAAAAGAGTTAGGATTTAATCTTTTGACATTTTTGTTGTGTTGTTTGATTGAGTGATCCTTGTTGAATGATACTCCTCCGTCCGATCAATTGTTGTCCTTTAGTTTTGTTACCATGCCAAAGAAAGAGGAGGGGGTCATTTATACAATGACAAGTAGAGCAAATTGAGTGTGAATGATCAAATTGCTCGTCAAATGCAGTCCTAAAATAAAAAGGAGAACTATTGAGTGATACACCCCAAAATGGAATAGGACAATATATAACCGGGATAGGGACAAAGGGAGTACTATTGATTATTGGCACACTTTTTTGATGATTGTGGTTAATTGATATGTTTATGTTGTTGTTTCTTTCATGTTGCTCTTATGAAATGCTAGGATTTGATTCAAGTAGTGTTACTATTTGCCGTATAGTAAATGTGTAGGCAAAACATATATATATTTATGTGAGGCAGCCTTGCACAAGAATTTGTGACATTAGCGAACCAAAAAATAAAAATTATTCTTGGTTTGTTCATGTCGGTCTTATGAAATGCTAGGATTTGATTAAACTGTGTCACTATTTATCAAATAGTAAGTAGGAAGGCACCCCATATTTAGTTATTTTTTAAATATGGCTCTTTTTAGACGGTTTTGCACTAGTAGTGTGTAAAATGATAGCTAAGAGTGGATATTTCTTATATGCTGCTGCTATATGACTTTGTGATTGATGAAGATTATGGTCGCTGATCCTATATGGCATTATGGCTGTAAGCAGTAAGAGTGAACAATTCTTGTATGTTGCTGCTCTGCAACTCTATCATCCGCTGGTTATAGATTGAAAAGAGACAAATTGTAGCATGGCATCAACATCCACTTCATTTGAGAATCGAGAAGGTAAATGCATCTCTTGGCTTCATCTAGTGTGTATAAATTTTCACAATATATGTGGTATTCAGCTGACGCAAAAGGGATTTAATATCTTTCTAATGAGTATAGTGTTTCCTTTTACTCATTGCAAACAAATGGATTAATGTTATGCTGTGCTATTCTTTGGCTGCTCTCGCTTCTTGCACTGCATGTGTTTGCTTGATGGTGATGTTGGCTAACACCGACCAAATTAAAATCATTGTCACTTAACTGGTCTCTGATCCCTCTCACTCCTCACCACAGGGAGTTAACCTGCCTTATTCTGAGTTACTCTTTCGTACGGTTGTTAGAATCAAAATTGTATCTTTACGTCGATTTTCATATTAGATGTTGTCTTCGTTTACTTTGTCTTATGCATTAGTCAGTTCTTCTGAATATGCAAGTCTGATACTAGAAAAATGATTTCTATGAATCAGTTGAGATTCTATGGTAGAGGAGCCTCAGTAATTGGCACGCTTTCTGTTCTTAGAAGTTAGAATAGCGGTTCCAACCCGAAGGTAGTTTCTACTTACTTTTTCAGTAGAGGCTGCCATGACAGTTAGGTTGTAGCTTGGTATTTGCACATCCAATTGTCACGATCGATGAAGTTTGCATGGTAGAATCCATTTAACGTAATGGCATTTAAGGCCGATCATACCGTTTCTTCGAAAACACGTTACAGTTCTTTTCTCTGCTAATTAAGGAGTTAGGACACACCATTACCGATTCCAGACTTGCTAATAGCTATCTTTCGTAAATCGTAATGCATTGAAAGAACATTTGTTGTTTTTTGCTGTCAGATTTGGTAATGTTGTGAGGGAAAAAAATTCTTCTTTTAACGCTTTTGTTCAATGTACTGCATAAAGTCGGACTTTGGCTTTTCGTGTACGTGAAAGGGCTTTTAGTTTTTGCTATGTTAACCTTAACGGCGTAACTGAAGATGTACGGAAGAGTTATACTGCTTCGTTCACCGAAATCATGTCCATGATATGGTGTTCTCACATCTTAATCTTTTAAACAATCTTAATTTAGTTATCCATAAGATTTATATAGTTCAGGGAATAACCTGATATTAAATAGTAAGTGAGCATTATAAATTTGCTTTTTTTAAATCACTAAATAAGTGGTGGATAACTGAAAAATACTTTTTCAAATTTTGTATCTGTAGATTTTGGATTGGGAACTTGATTGCGACAAGCTTGGTGGCCTCAGTACAATGTGAGTGGCTCTAGACATTTTAAGCCATTGCTTAATAAGTGCACTGATCTCTTCATCAGGTACTTGTTGTCTCTTTTCTCTCTTCGTCACTTGCATGTGATGCAAATATTTCCTTTGTTGATGTTGCAGTGTTCTTATAATTACTTCTCAGTAACAAACTTATGCACTCGGGTTATTTAATGGCTACTGTTATGGTTTAATGAGATTGGGGAAAATGGAGCGATGTCGTCAACTGTAAGTATCTGCTTAGTTTAGGGTTCGTTTTAATGGTACAAGATGAAATAATCTAGGTCATTGCAGATGGACGGGTGAAAGCTGCTGACCTTGCTAGTTTTGGTATCTGGTTTGGAAAGTGCTCTGTAGCGATGGTTAGTGCTTTAAATACAGTTAGTGTCCTTAGTGATCCTACTAATGCCTATCTAGAGTTCTAGACGATGGTTGTCTAGTGAGGCAGATTTGTAAAATGTACTGACAAGTTGAGGATATATTGTGCTTACGTTGCATTTCTTTAACGATTGTTTGAAGTCCTGCGGCCTCCATGACGTGAAACTAGATATAGATAACAAAAAATCAGTTGTTGATGCGTCATAGCGTCATGCTATGAATTATGATGTTAGCCTTTAAGGATCAAATGATCAATCATTCAATCGCATTGACATCGACACCATTGTAGCTCAACTTTTGTTGTTCAATGAAATGAATTTTTTTTTGCATTGTGTTAGCTATGAACTATTTCTAGCTTAATTCCCCTGAATAATGTTCCAGAATTTAGTTTTCTTCACACGACATCATACTGGAGAGTTGAGAATATCTTCATTTCATAGGTTATTAGTGTTAGACCATATTAAGTCCTCTCAATCATTGGAATTGTAGTCAGAACTTTGTAGTTTGTGTAGCTACCTTCAGGAGTGGATCTTTCACATGGAATGAATATTTCTATCATCGTCGAAACTTAGCTGTGTAACTTTCAAGATTTTCCTCATTTCTTTATCTTTTATTTTTATGTCACTCTGGATGATGTTATTAAGTCTTACAGCATTCTTATTTCAATTGTGGTCGAAGCTTGCTGCTCTGTGACAACTTGATGATACAACTCAGTTAAAAGTGTCATAAATTAAGCTATATCTTTAAGAAAATTGGAACTTCGTTTAACGTATTTGATAATGCTGCATATAGTGTGTGACTGGTTTTGATAATGCTTACTACATAAAATCTGACTATGAGCAATAAAATCTGGTGCACTAGTTAATAGTGGATCAAGAGAAAAAAAATCCGTATCCCTTCGAAACAATTAACGGTATTATGATTTACGACTACAACATAAAACGACTAACTAAAAAAATCTTAGCTTCAGATAAGATCATACACCAAAGAAAATCTAGCTTTTTATTTGTGGTAGAAAATAACTAAAATAAGAAATACACAGTAGATCATTACCATATGTTTCTGAAAATGCTTGCTAGTCCATAAAAGTTGACTGATACTGCTTTTCCAATTATGTGGTGGCACTCTGATCCATTATGACTTGACTTTGATCGATAAAATAAGATGCACTAGTTAGTGACGGATCCTGGGAAAATTCTTTCCAAGCATAGCGGAGTAATTTAACGGTATTAACGACAAAATGGCAAACTAATAAAAATCTTAGCGCCCGTTAACAACCTTCTACGAAAGAAAATGTAACTTTCCATTCTTCTCAGAGACGGTAAATTTAATGGTTTTACGACATAAAGCTGTATTACGGCATAAAACGAGAAACTAAAAATCTTAGCATATTACAACATAAAACGTGTAATACATAAAACGATAAAATAAAAATCTAACCTAAGATTCCATATCTGGTGTAGGAACCGAGTATTTGATAACTAATCTCTATACTATAAAAGGAATAGAAATCTAAGCATTCTCATTGGCTATTGAATTTTAGGTGAAAATTTGATTAAAGCTAAGGTGGGGTCCCCCATGATCTTAAACTAATTAATTACTCTCTCTCTTCTTTCTATTCTTCTATTAATCCAATGATTTTTTACTTCTTAATTCAATAAATTGTAAAATCATAAAATTAATTAACTTTTAAAAATCATTAAATTTAATTACTTTTATTTTTAAAAAGCGAACAAGTAAATAGCCGAGAGAATGCATTGAGATAATGTTACTATTGTTCATCGAGTAGCGAGACTGTATAATAACCATTTTTTTAATCACATATTTACCTCAACAACAAAGATAAACAACAAAAATAATTTTTTTTTATGAAAATAGAGTTGAAAAACGGATAGCAAAATTTTTTAAAGGTTGTATATTTTGAACACATACTTTATATCAACTTAAACGAGCTCAAAGTAATGAAAAAAGATAAAAATTGTTACAATAAATATTCAAAATAATAATCTGTATTATATATTTGACGGGGATAAATTAATTTTTCATTTGATTCTTTCTCTTTCGTTAAGCATTAATTAACAATCAAAAGAAAAAAGGCAGAGCCTTGAGTGAGTTGAAGTGAGGTGAGGCGGATATAGGTTTTATCAAATGAACGAACGTAGAATCTTCACTTTGTTATACTCACTATATAAAGTTTAATAGCTGGTAATTATCGATTGGACCCAATGCATACTAATAAAAGACATGCATCTGGTAAAATATACATAAATAAATTCATAGAGATCTGGATTATAATATCCTGATTATACGAACAAAAAAAGATAAATTAAAATTAATTGTCGACAATAAAATTCTGAATAATTATTTTGCACGTGGAAAAAATCAATTTCATATATAGTCTGATGGTCAAAGGATTTTTTTGGATGGTTAGAAAAACGAAATTTATATTATATGGTCGGATTTTATTTTGGCAGTTAAAGGGTCGGGCCGGAATAATTTGGGTTAATTAAGACAGTTTAAAACTTAAACGGATAATAGCCAATAAACATACGTATAGATCTGAAAATACGTATGTTTATTGGCTATTATCCGTTTTAAGTTTAAAACAAGTTAATTTTAACCCTTAGCTCATGTTTTAAACAAGAATTTTTGTATTTTTATAATATCGAGCTAATGCAATGTTTTTAATTACGTCTAAGTTAAACGTATAATTATTTTTACATTTATATTAGTATAACAATATTATTAAAATCATACTTTTATTTATTCACCATCTTTATTGATTTTTTAAGTTACTAAAATTAAACCGTGCATTTTTTGCACGGGGTAAAACTAGTATGTGAATTAAATCACTACAAGTCTACCATTGTGAAGTAATCTTTCTATTTATGTTGCCCCAGGCCCCCAAGACCTAAGTTAGTGATTTTTACCCATATTCCTCATCGTTAAATCAAGCCATCTTTTAGTCAGGTTATCCCGTTTTGCTTCTTCTGATATACTATGAGTCTATGACTCGACTTGGAGCAATAAAATATGGCGTACTAGTTAGTGGCGGATGGAGGTAACAATATTTCCGCATATAACAACGTAATAAATATCTCAGTGTCCAATAAAATCGTAACACCAAATAAATTGTTGATTTCTGTACTTGGGTGGAGAGTCTTAGTAAATTTAACGGTTACGATATGCTACGACTTACGAGGTAGAACGACAAACGAATAACTATCTTAGCATCAGATAAGATCGCCAGAGAAACTATGCCTTCCATACTTGGTTGATAGACAGAGTATCTGATGACTGAAATTGGAAATAGATCGTTACACAATTGGAGAAAAATCATTATGCAATCGGTTGATACCTTTCCATTTTTGTTGGCCTGAGTTGGTGATTTGAACACGTATTCCTCATCTTTAAATAGACCCATCCTTCAGTCTTGTTACTCACTGCTTTTTGCTTCTTTCTTCTGATGAAGGCTGTAGCACCAAGCATGATTATGAAGAAATTGAAGAAGAAGAAAAAAACTTACAAGGAGAATGGCTCGTATACATCAAATCACAGGAATACCGTAAACTTTCCTTGGTAATATTATTATGAAATCCAACTTTCAATCTTCTACTACTACTATTTTTTGTCGATATTTTGTTAATGTCATACATTTCAGTTCGTTTTTAGTGTTTTTTTAATGTGAACTCTAATAAGTTATCTCTATTGATACTTGATTTTGCAGGAAACTAAAGTCTGTTAATATGTTCTCCCTATCATTATCGTTCCGTGCTAATACTCAAGGGTATGTGGCAAAAACGGCTGTTCCCTCTCAGTAATTTCTCAAATTACATTGTGGATATCTCTTTTTTTATTATTATTATTATTATTTTTTTACACCGGTTGTCTTTTTCTTTTTGTCTTGTTTTGTTCCACTCTGTAAATCTTGGTGGAGGGTGAAGAAAATAATAAGGAACACCCAAATTCCAACATTTTTTTATTTTAATTTTTTATCTGTTTTCTCATTAGGTGTGATAGCTTATATAACAGTTATTTATTTTCGACTTGGCCATGTATCTGCTGCAGACTAACTTTTCCTCCTCTTTGGCTATCTTTGTGACTATTTATTTATTCTGTATAATGTATAAAAATAATCAAGTCGATGCCCTTTATGATTACTTCCCCATTGTCGCCATCCTCTGACTATCTGATCCTGTTGTATTACTAGATGTAACTGCTGACAGTGGAAACGAGGCAATGCAGATTCTTCTGAGGACACAACTTGGCATTAACTTGGTCTTGACGGCAATGAATTTGCCGGATGTGTCGAATTTTGAGTCTATGCCCTCTAATCCACTGGACTTTAGATGCGTGGTATCCCATGCAGTGACAAAGAGAAGCAGAAACAGAAGTTGATAAATTAGACAACGAATTGTAGGAGGTTATGTCAAACCAAAAATCTGCTATTTCCTCTCAGTTAGATGTGGTTAGACAAAAACTTGGGATGAAACAAAGGAGAAAGTTATGCCAAGAAATGTGCATAACAACTCAAGCTAGGATGAAGAAAGCCATGGAGGAAGAGCATTGTGCTGATAAATTACTTCCGGATCTTCATAGAAGGCTTCGTGAAGCCAGTATGAAGAAAACCGTAGAAGAAAAGCTCTGTGCTGATAAACTACTTCTGGATCTTCATAGTACTAGTCTACTAGACACATGAGCGGGTCTCCTAAGAGACGGTCTCACAATAAATTTATTGGGCAACCAACAACAATTTGAAGTAAAAATGGTACCATAAGTAATAGAATGGGTACGTGTAATATAAATGGTTTACTAATCAAGTGGTCATTTTGTGTGATAAAATGGGTACGCTTGTTATGAAATCATGTATCAAATGTAAAAGTAATTTTGAATCACAATCAATAAAAGAAAAATTTGATGCTAGAGGATCAACTGATCTTTTTCTGTTATCGTTGATAAAATTTGCTTTTTAATGCAGTTGCATCACAGTAATTGATTTTTTTTATTTGGCTCAACAAGAACATTACTCCAATGCAATTAAAAGATCCATATATCATTCCTGTATTTAAATTAGTCTTCTTCTGAATTAGATTGAAATGTTAAAATCAAGGATTGTGGGTTTTATTGCATCTGAATCCCAGAGATATGACTGATGGTTTTCTGTCATCATGATTATATCGATTTCAATCTGCAGGAGCATCCAGATCAACACCCTTGGTAAGATGTTATTTTTCATGTGGAACAGGGAATTCCATTGATGATTACTGGCGTTGTGATCAAAACTGGCACAGGTACAGCAAGCGCCTTACTGACTGTGATATTGGCTTTGTAAAAAAGCTATTGGTAGACGGGATGGGCAATTTTATGTCGACACAGACCCATGTGATTATGACGCGGTTAACTCGTGGTATTTTGAAGCATGCTGTCATCCAAGAAGAGTCATTGTATCACTTTACGCACCATCATGAGGTATCAGTTCTGCGATAGTCAGTGCAGATCTATTTTCCCGTATCTATTCAGATTAGTTTAATGGTAGTGACGACATAAACCTTTAATGTATCCCCTCGTTTCATAGTTTGATCAAGAAATGTGCCCTTCAATCTAGAGTTTCTATTACCTTTAATGTAGCCCCTCGTTTCATAGTAAAGATTTCGTTCTTTCGGTATTTTTGTGTTGTTTAATTTAGAGAATCAATGTTTATGACATCAATGGTTGGCAATTTGTTTTGATGAATTTGGTTGATTAGGATGTTTTTGTTTATTCCTTCATGTTGTTTAAGAGAGATATGTTTTTTAGATGTTAAGATTATTAAACCAGAGATTTTATGTTCTAAAAAAAGTTTTTTTTTAACTACTACCACATATAATCCCATTTTTACGAGTTGCTACCGAAGAAAAATTTCCTGAAAAACTATTACCTACGTATTAGCTGAGATTATTCAAGGACAGATGAGTCTCAGAAATTGGCACTTTGTATGACAGTTGGGTTGTATCTTGTTATTTGGTACGTCCAATTTCACGATTGATGAAGTTTGCATGGTAGTATCTAATTAATGTATATGGCATTTGAGGCTGAAAATACCCTTTCTTCGGAAAGACGCTAGAGTTCTCTTCTCTGTCATGTAGGGCACAGTGGCACACCACCGCCGATTCCAGACTTGCTAATAGTTCTCTTCTCTGTCATATTTTTTTTTTTACTTTTTCTAAATCACTTATGGGGCAATAAGTGGTGGATAACTGAGGAATTATTTTCAAATTTTGTATCTGTAGATTTTCGGATGGGAACTTCATTGCGATAGCTTGATGGCAGTGCTACAATGTGAGTGCCTCTTGACAACTTAAGCCGTTGCTTGATTGGTGTCCTGATCTCTTCATCTGGTACGTGTTGTCTCATTTCTTCCTTCCTCACTTTCATGCATTGTCTTTTTTCTTTCTTTCGTTTTTTCTTATGTTGCCGTGTTACCTAATTCTTACTCTTCACTAAAACGGATTACGCTTTTAGTTTAGGGTTACTTTGCATATGCGTCAATCAAATGGGGAGGAACAAGGAAAAAGGTTACTGTATTTTTGAGGGTCTTTTGCTTAAATGACCATCATAACAAAACTATTTACCAAATTGACCATTTTTAAAAGCTATTGTCTCAACTCTATTTTTGGGAATTAGTTTTGACAAAATGGTCATTTTGGTAAAAGACCCTATTTTTGATTGTCCCCATGAACGATTGTGTCTTGGTAAAATTTTCAATTTTTTACGTGTTTGAGAGTCACGACGTTCGAAAGATGGATAATATAATGTCCAGTTGTCCATTGTTAGGGTTTACAAAATTATGCACTCAGGTAATATAATGTCCATTGTTAGGGTTTGATAGGACGAGGGAGAACAGAGCGACATTGTCTTTTGATGGTCATTGCAGGTGGACACATGAGGGCTACTGAACATGCTAGTTTTGATTTCTGTTTTGGAAAGTGTTTTGTAGTGATGGGTTAACCGTTAGTACGTTTTAGTGATCTTACTAGATGATGGCTACATGTCTTCCGAGTTCTGAAAAAGTGAGTATGATTTCATTATCTATCAAGCCATATCCGGAAGAAGTACTGACAAATTGAGGCCATCATGTGTCTCTTTAACGATTGTCTCTAGTTCCATGGGTTCCATGATGTCAAACTAGATAGAGAGAATGAAATCTTCATACTTTGCCATGCTATGGTGTTTGGCTGTTAGCCTTAACAGGTCATTTGCACTGTGATCGCGGCTATTCTGACTTAACTAGATTGATATTTAGCCGTCTTAATTATTGGAACCGTCCGTAGTCAGAATTCTCTAGGCTGGGTCTTCATATGGAATGAATATCTCAACTATAGTTGAAAACTTTGCCGTGTAATTTTCAAGATATTCCTCGTCTCCTAGTCCCTCCCTCTTCCGTGACATTATGAGTGCACTTCCTTTATGACAAAACCTTGGTGATGTCACATTGAAATGATGTTATTGAGTCGTACTGCTTTCTGTATTTCTGGGTTATACAGTTCAGTTAAAGTATCATAAATTACACTGTAACTTTAAGAATGTTGGAACTTCATTAAAAGGATTTGATTAATGTCGGTGATTACCTTGTCAAAAGATCGTCTCTTTGCAATATTTATGTCTTGCAGTAATTTAGATCTTACAGTGTCTTTAAAATATTTAGGACTTACAGTTATTTAGGTCTTACACTGTCTGAAAATGCTGTCCATAGAAATATGACAGATGCTGCTCTTTTTCTGATTATTTGGTGTCAGTCTGATTCAGTATGACTGAGATGAACAATAAAATTCTTTCCCATATTCTTCCGAATAAATTTTAACGGTATTACGATATGAAACGGTATTACTACGTAGAAGTAGAACGACAAACTAATAACAATCTTATTCAGACAAGATCGCCAGAGGAAATCTTCAGTTCCGTACTTGGTTGATACCTTCCCATACTTGGTTGATGGACAGAGTATCTGATTACTAAAATTGAAAATAGATCATTACATGATTGTAAAGTAATCTATCTTTCTATTTATGTTTGCCAAGTTGGTGATTTGAACACATATTCCTCCTCTTTAAATATGAGCCATCCTTTAGCATTTTCCTCACTGCTTTTTGCTTCTTATCATGGCTGTAGTACCAAGTATGATCATGAAGAAGAAGAGAAAAAAAACTCCCAGGATAATTGTTCCGATACTCCTATACATCAAATCACAGAATTACCGTAAAGTTTCCTTGGTAACATTCTTACGCAATCCTGCTTTCAGTATATTAATGCTCTTGATTTTTGTTGATATTTTTGATATTGTTTACTCTACATTCAGTTGGCAGTTGTTTTACGTGAACTCTGATAACTTATCTACGTATATTTGATTTTGCAGGAGACTCGAGTCAATCAATATATTTTCCTTATTGTTATAGTTCCTTCCTAACGTGACTCTAGCGTCAAACACTAGTGTTTTTCATTTCACACAAACATAAGTAGTTTGTCAATGGTGGAGTTTGAAAAGTATAGGAATAATTTCTCAATGATGTTTGGCGAAGAGAAACACAAGCTTGAAACTGATACATGAATAATCATTGGGAATAATCATCTCAACCAAAACCTTAAGGTTATGGTTGAGGCCCAACTATTATTAATATTCCTAATACGCTCCCTCAATCGAATGCCCATTGGGCTTGAAGAGTGGTTAGTTTGCATAGGCTCCCCATATCGTGTGCTGGTTTCCACTTCGTGAGTTTTCGAGGGGTTTTAAGGTTGTCAGGATTCGAGCCTGTGACCTTCGGTCACACTGGCTCTGAGACCATGCTAAATGAACCATCTCAACCAAAACCTTAAGGTGATGGTTGAGGCCCAACTATTATTAATATTCCTAATTGAAACATTACAAAGGAATTTTGTTACATTTGATACATGATTTTGTAACAACCAAAAATCTGCTCTTTCCTCTCTGTTAAATGTGCTTAAACAAAAACTTGAGAGAAACCAGATGTCAAAGTTGTTATGCTAAAAATACTGAAGCCAGTATGAAGAAAGCAATGGACGAATAGCACCGTGCTGATAAATTACTGCAAGATCTTCAGAAGACGATTACGTCCCGTGAGGGATGGTCTTGGGATGAGTTTGAAAAGGGAGAGCAGAAAAAAGCATCTGAAGCCATTATGAAGAAATCCATGGAAGAAAAGCATTGTGTGGATAAATTGCTACCGGATCTTCAGAGTACTAGTCAGACATGTCTAGGTCTACCAAGAGACGGTCTCACAATAAATTTATTGAAATAAAAAATGGTACCAAAAGTAATAAAGTTGGTATGTGTAATATAAAATGATTTACTAATAAAAGTGGTTACTATCTAGGATAAAATGGGTACGCTTGTTATAAAATCATGTATCAAATGTAAGTGTCATTTTGAATCATGATCAATAATAAAAGAGTTGTGACTGTGAAAGGTTGGTGCTAGGGGATCAACTGATCTGTTTCTGTTAGGGTTTGTAGAATTTGCTTCGATTTTGTGCATTGTGTATACAGTTTTAATGCAGTAGCATCACGAACTTTACCCGGATGCCATAAAGGTGAATCAGATATACACGATTACCCTGCTTTTTATTTAACTTAGTCTAGTTAATTTACTTCCCACTATGAATGAAATACTAATAAATCAGGATTTCGGAGTTTATAGCATACGATACCTAGAGATAACATTGCTGCCAGTCATGATAATATCGGTTTCAATTTTGCAGGAGCATGCAGAACCCACCCGGAGGAGGAATCTGGTTGATGATTACTGGCGTCTTCATCCAAACTGGCGCAAGAACTGCAAGGGCCTTGCTGACTGTAACATTGGCTTTGGTAGAAATGCTATTGGTGGACGGAATGAGTTATTTTATGCTGTCACTGGTTCACGTGATGATGACGTGGTTAACTTCAGGCACTCTGAGATGTGCTGTTCATGAAAAGCCACAATATTACTTCGCGCACCATAATGAGGTATCAGTTCTGCAATAGTTAGTGGCAGATCCATTTTTCTGTTTCCCTTCATATTCGTTCAACGGTAATAACGACATAAACCGACACTCCAAAAAAAAAAATCTAGGTAAAATTATTTATTGTATCTCATCGGAAAAATTTAACATTATTTTGGCATAAAACGACAAACTAATAAATATCTTAATGTCCGTTAAAATCATAACACGTAATAAAATGTAGCTTTCCGTACTTGCGAGATAGACATAGTAAATTTAACGGTAATACGATATGAAACGGTGTTACGACATAGACCGACAAACTAATTGAATCTTAGGATCAGATAAGATCGCCAGAGATTTTCGCTACCTGTCCATACTTGGTTGATACCTTTCCGTACTTGGTTGATAGAATTGGAAATAGATCATTTCATAATTGGAAAGTAATCTATCTTTCTATTTATGTTGGCCAAGTTGGTGATTTGAACACGTATTCCTCCTCTTTAAATTGAGGAGAGGAATTCCGTAGTCATGTCACTCACTGCTTTTTGCTTCTTCTGATCATGAAGAAGATGAAGAAGAAGAATAAAAAATTACGAGGAGAAAAGCTCCTATACATCAATTCAGAGAATTACCGTAAAGTTTCCTGGGTAATGTTCTTATGAAATCCTACTTTTTTGTCGATATTTTGATAATGTTTACACTTTACGCTATACATTGCAGTTCTTTTTTAGCGTGTTTTTTTAACGTGAACTCTGATAAATGTTATCTATTGATACTTGATTTTGCAGGAGGCTCGAGTCTGCCAATATATTCTCCCTTATTATTATTATTATTGTTCCTTTCTAATAATTTCTCAATGGTATTTGACAAAAACTGAAGTAGCATCCTTAAGTTGTGACTGCTACAACAGGAGAAGCAACACTGCATTCTCCTGAAGAAACATCATGGTATCTCATCCAGTCTTAAGTTTCTGCAAAAAGTGGAAACAGAAACTCGTCTTCCGGTTGTTAGTAAGTACAGTATCTCTTTTGATTCTGTTTCCGAAGTTCCCATTTTCTCTTGTCAATATCTTTTCGAACAATGCTGGATGCAGCCACTCTTTTGAACTAATACCCTATTATTCTACGCAGTGATGTGTGATATTTCTGATGAACATCTCATCATGCACGGTCTCTCGAATGGGGCGATGATGTTTTTACTGAAACCACTCTGTGAAAATGACATGAAGGCTAAAGCACATGTGGCAATTCCCTATTGTCAAACAACGGGAGGTCATGCTTGAATCTCACCAACCCCTAATGTCGGATATTCCAGAGGAGTTATCTACAACCCCTGTTCTAGCAAACAGAAGCAGAAGGATGATAAATTACAGAAGGAATTGCAGGAGGTAATGTCAAAACAATAAATCTGCTCTTACCTCGATAAATTTATTGGGAGAAGTTTAAAAAGGAAGAGCAGAAAAAACCAGTTGAAGCTAAGTAAGCCATGGAAGAAGCAGCATGCTGATAAATTTCTACCGATTCTTCATAGTACTAGACATGACTCACGAGTACGTCAAGACTTTGGAGAAATGGTCCCGCAATAAATTTTTTGGAAGACCAACTTCATTTTAAAGTAAAATGGTACCAAAAGTAATAAAATGGGCACGTGTAATATAAAATGGTTTACTAGTAAAAGTGGTCACTATCAACGATAAAATGTGTTCGCTTGTTATGAAATCATGTATCAAATGTAAGAGTCTCTTTGAGTCACTATCAATGATAAAAGAGTTACGAAAAATTGATGTTAGAATTTGCTTGTGTTTGTGCCTTGTTGCATTAGTTTTCAATGCAGTAGCATCATGGATACTGAAAGTCTGTTACTTGGCTAAACAGTCATTATTCCGATGCAATTTCCGAGAATTAGATGTATTATTCACCATTATTCTACCTTACCCATGTTTTAAAACATGCTGTTGTGCATTCTTTATATACATCAACTTCGTCTACTACTTCACTTAGTTTACTTCTGATTAAGAATACAATAATACTATTGCTCCTGCTGTTGCAGACAATCATGATAAGATCGATTTCAAATTTGCAGGAGCATCCAGAGGAGGAATCTGTGATGATGGCTGGCGTTGTGACCCAAAGCGGCACATGGATGGTAGTCATGATGCCGCTGTCGGCTTGGCACTCAGAGGCAAGCTATCAACAAAGAAGAACCACTGTATCATTTCGCGCATTATAATGAGGTAATCTTTCAGCTGTAGCTAGTGGCAGATCCGGGAAAAATACTTTTCTGTATCCCTTCAGATAAATTTAACGGTATTAACGACACAAACCGTCAAACTAAATAAAAATCTCAGGTCGGATAAAATCATGACACCAAAGGAAATATAGCTTTCCATACTTGGTACAGAGGCATACTGTCTAATAACTAAAATGAAAACACATTGTTATCCAATGTTTCTGAAAATGCTTACTAGTCCGTGAAAATAGACAGATGATGCTCTTTTTTCGATCATTTGGTGTCACTTTGATTAACTATGACCTGAGATGAGCATTAAAATTTGCTGCACTAGTTAGTGACAGATCGGGAAAAATCTTTCTCGCATTCTTCTGAATAAATGTAACGGGTTTAACAGTTTTACGGCATAAAACAACAAACTAATAAAAATCTGTAGCATCAGAAAAAATCATGGCACTAAAGAAAATCTAGCTTTCCATATATGGTAGAGAACTTGAATATCTGATACTAAAATCAGAAATAGATCATTACCTGAAAATGCTTACTAGTCCATAAAAGATCGACAGATGATGCTCTTTTTCCAATTATTTGGTGTCACTCTGATCCACTATGACCTGAGATGAGAATTAAAATGTGGTGCAGTTGTTAATGACGGATCCAGGGAAAATTCTTTTCTGTATTCTCCCGAGTAAATTTAACGGATATAACGGTTTTACAATCTAAAAAACGACAAACTGATAAAACCGTTAACATCAGATAAAATCATACACCAAAAAAAATATCATTCCATACTTAGTAGAATATATTTTGATGACTAAAATGAGAAATATATCATTACACAATTGTAAAGTAATCTTTCTTTCTATTGTACATCCATATTCCTCATCTTTAAATTGAGCCATCTTTTTGCTTCTTCAGATCATGTCTCGACTCTCAAGTACCAGCCACGGAGTATGATCTTGAAGAAGAAGAAGAAGAAGAAGAACGTTGCGAGGAGAATGACTCCTATACACCAAATCCGAGTACTACTGAAAAGTTTCCTGGGTAATATTCTTCTGAAATTTGAATTCCATATATTACCATGCTTGCTTTTTTGTCCATGTTTTTTACATTTCAGTTTTTCTTTTATGCGAACTCTAATAAGTTATCTACTTTTACTTGATTTTGCAAGAAACTCGAGTTTGTCAATAAATTCCCCGTATTTTTATTTTAGCTCCAAAAATTGAAATCAACGACCATAAGTCCATAATATAAAATCCGAAATACTATAGTTCCTCCTTAATGCTCCGATATTGCCAAAACACTATTTTTCTCCGTTTTGTTCTACCATGAGATTTAAACTATCCTCCTAAATCCTAATTATATTTTCGCGTCAAGACTAAGATTGTTGAACTATACATAAACAATATACACTTTCGGATCTCGAGTCTTGTACTCTTATCTATCCTTTCTTTTGAAATTCAAAAACCATTTCTCTTTACTTTTTTACTTGTTTTTATTTTTGCTTTTAGCAAGTCGACATCAACAACAGTTCAATATCTTTATTCAATTTTTTCTCTGAGTAGAGAGGTTCCGAGTTTGTAGTTTCATTGGTCCTATCGTATTGAGTTGCCTAACAAATTATGTTGCTCGTGTTCATGTCTGTGTCAATTTTAAATGGATCATCGAAACATCAACCCTGAACCTCCCTCAATTAGTTAAACATGTCGTTTTTCAACCCTAGCGGAGCTCATCTAATTTTTCTATAGGTGAACATGAACAAAATTATGACCCGTTTATTTAATGGGTTATTCGTCTCGGATTCGTGTCAAAAGACCTAAACTCTTAAGGCTTGTTGAGAAGAAAGGGAGAGGGATACACATTTTGTTGTCTGGCTAGCAAATATTGTTGAAGGGAAATTAAGGTATCTATGTTCCTCTTCTATCATTAAATGAAAAGTTTTGCCCTTATCTTCTTCCATGTCCTTGTGTTAAATTAATGTTATTTAAGCACACCATTAGTTGAAACGCAAATTCTCCTTTGTGATGGACAAAATACGTCACTTTGAAGAGATGCGAGACAAAGGGACAAGTGGTAGGGTAAATGTGGATGTCAATTGGGGAGGGGTTGTGAGAGGTCTCTTAAAGAGACCGTCACAAGCAAGACGCTATGGAGTTGAAAAGCTCACTTCCCTCTCCTTCCCTTTCTTCACTTTCGAAGGAAGGGACACTTACCTTTCACCCCTTTCCTTTTCCTTTTATCCTCACCTTTCATTCCTCTTTTAAAATGTATCCAAACAAACACTCGGATTGTTTTTCGATACAAGAATAAAAGAGGAATGAGAGATGGGGGAAGAAGGGAAGCGAAATGGGAAGGTAAGTAGGGGATGGACTTTTCTTTCAATAAATTGAGGGATCGTGCTCCCTCTTTTAAGACAAATTCGATTCTTTTCCGTCCTCTTCCTCCATTTTCGTATCTTTCATTTCCCTCTTTTACGCTTCTTCAAACAACTATTTAAACACATTTGGAAAAACTCGCTTACTTCATTTCCTCTCCTTCCCTTTTCACTATAAATAATCTCGCCTTCCATTTCCTTCCTTAATTTGTATCCCGGTAAACACATTGAGTGTATTAGCATACAATTTTGGCGAGGAAATGAAAGGCGATATTTTGAGAAAAATGAGAGGGGAAATGAAGTGAGTTGAACAAAAATAAGAGAGTGAAGGGGATGGGATGAAGAAAGCAAATAGTGAAGGTGAATTCGAGGAGTTGAGTCTTTCCTTCAATTTTATTTCAATGTTGTCGGGATTTTGATTAGGCTTATGGGAGAAAAAAAGATTTTCTCAATTTCTTCCTTCAACTCCCCTCCAATTTTATCCAAATGAGGGACATTTAGATTCCTATCTAGTCCACTCTTCAGGATGTGTATGGATAGTAAAAGTGCGTGGAAGGAAAGGGAAGGGAGGGTAAGAGGGACCAGAAAGGAAGGGGAAATGAGATGTGGGTGTTTGGGTACAATTTCCCTCCAAATCTTGTTTTGCCATAGAGGAGGGAAAATGGATTCCTCCTAATCCTTCCCCTTCACTTCCCTCCACCCTTATTTGCTATCCAAACAAGGGATTTTAAATCCCCTATTCTCCCTCCAAATCACTTGGTCCAAACACACGCTCAATGTACCTAGAAATCCTTCAAATCCTCGCATGGGGGTATATTTGGGTCTAATTTTCGGAGAGAAAGCGGATTGAAAGGAACAAAAGGAAAGAGGAATGAAGTGGCAAGTTTGCCCTCCAAATATTTCCTATGATTGAGAGATTCTACTATTCTAGTATGCCTAGGAGGAGGAAAAATGGATTGCTCTAGTTCTCTCCTTTCCCAATAGCAAACCAAATTAGAAAAATGTCCCTCCTCCGATCCCTTCCAAAACCCTCAATCCAAACAAACCTTCCGGAGAAAAGTTCATGCAACAAAAGGAAAGAGGAATGAAGTGGTGAATTTTCCCTCCAAATATTTCCTATGATCGAGAAATTCTACTATTCCAGTATGCCTAGGAGGAGGAAAAATGCATCGCTCTAGTTCTCTCCTCTCCTAATAGCAAACCAAATTAGAAAAAAATGTCCCTCCTCCGATCCTTTCCAAAACCCTGAATCCGAACAAACCTTCCGGAGAAAAGATCATGCAACAAACTCACTTTCAATGCAAAATTGTTGAAATCTGTATTTAAGTTCATTCAGATAAGTAGGCATCAGAAACATAAAATGCATTAGTAATTATAGTTTCTTGACCACCTTAATGCAACAAACCCTCATCTTTGTAAAAGGCATGTTTTCTGATTGTTATGTTTAACAATCAAATGCCTGTAACTATCAACACAAAAGTCGAAAACTGTAAGCAATTCTTCAACTAGTGCTGGTGCCGAATCTGATGTTCTGAATCAAAGCATGCAGTATTCTGTATCATATTTTACTGGTTTTTTTTCACTTCTGTAGCTTAAGATTGGAAACAAAAGTTACGGATTTATAAGAAAGGAAGTTCGGCATGCTATCAAAATAAATGAGATGATCGCAAAGACAACTTTATTGTGAATTTGTGATAGAAAGCCTTCTAAGTTGTTACAGTAGTCTTAGGCACTGTCACATACTTGCATCTGGGCATTATAAGTTGATACCCTCGGCGGTTCTTCTTAGGATTGCCAGCGAGTGCTTGGTCTCGTGAGTTTTACTTCAAGTAGTAACCGCTTTGAATACGATATTTGAAAGAAAACCGTTTTAAAAGCGGGTCGGAATTTTTATCGTACTCGTGGTTTGGGTCAAAATGCAGAAATGCACCTTTGGGGTTTGGCTACATTATGGTGCTTACTACACTTTGGGTCAGCCGGTGCAGCCCCGGTGTATGACTGAACTACTTAAGTACGTCGTTGGACCAGGCAGTTTTTTTGAGGAAATTACTCCGACACTCAAATATAAGATAAAGAAAAACGTAAAAAAATAATAAAAATAATGATCGAGACAAAGAGAATGCCAAATTATTGTGAGAAAAAGGAATAATCGAATGTATTATCTTCGACTTTAATTGTTTTTGAGTATATAAATATTTTTTCTCAACTTATTAGTTATTACCTAATACCTACCTAAACTTTTTTTTCCTGAGCTTATTAAAGTTTATAAGTTATATTTTAATTTTTTTTCCATCAAACTAAAATTTTACTAAGTTTATATGTAATGTTTTTGAGTTTTATTATAATTTTTCGAGTTTAATGTTTTAATAAATGAAATCAGCAACTTTCTAACAACACCCATAATTTTTAAAACAAAACTCAAAAACATTATTATAATACTCAGAAACTTTAAAACTGGTGATAGTACATCACATATATGATCCACTTATTGATTATTTGCTACCATTTTTTTATCAACAATAAGCTTTATTAATGATTATTTTTCTCAGATCTTTGTTTATAGAAGATAATATCAGTTCTTTAAGTAATAAATTGTCGAAAATGGGAAAAAAATCATATATCAAATAACAGATCGAATTCAGAAACATATCATTACCCATACGGAAATTAATCCCTACGATCTCCTATAAAATTAACTTAAAAGAAAACATATCGCTAATCCGCATTTATTCCTAATTTTTAATATAAACATTAATAGAAAAATATTTGAATTACCATTTAAATGTGATTTACTTATCCCACCTAATCCCATATTTTGCTCTATAAATAAATTTTCTTAAGACTTGCTGAATAACTCAACTTGATTAGCCTGTTTTGTAACATCGAGGCCGATGAAGAAACGAAAGAAAAAACGGATGACCATTGGTCATCGTCGTTAACATTCTATCAAATCACAGAAGTACCGTAATGTCTTGAGGTATATAACTTTTTTCTGATGTTTCTCTATTTTTTTCGTCAATCGGCTTGATTTATAGCTTCTGAGGCTGCATTAGTACATTAAACCCGCTTTTCGATTAAAAATGTTGTCAAATGTCAAGTAATTCATGCATATTTCTATATATTTTGTTGCAAATAGGGTAGAATATAATGTGCCAGTGTCGCCGTTTAATGAATGAACTCAGAAACTTTATAGTAAACTCAAAAACTTTAATATAATGCTTAGAAACTATAAAATTGGTGGTAGTACCTCGGATGTATAATTCACTTATTGGTTTCTAGAGGCTTTATTAGTACATAAATCCCGCTTTTCGACTACAAAAGTTGTTAAATGCCAAGTAATTCATGCATATTAAACTTTATTATAATGCTCAGAAATTAGAAACTATAAAACTGGTTGTAGTACATCGGATGTATAAATTCACTTACTGACTTCTAGAGGCTACATTAGTACATTAATCCCGCTTTTCGACTAAAAAATGTTGTCAATGTCAAGTAATTCAATACCTATTCCTACATATGTTGTTGCAAATCGGATTGAATATAATGTGTCAGTGTCACCGTTTAATCCTGTATTTCTGAACTTACTGTACCTGCAGGTGAGCAACATGTATGTATGTAACATCATGCACCCAAGACGCAGTCGATAATCTAAATCCGCCATCCCAGGATAACACGGGCTCTTGGCTAAATCAACAGGATCCAGTGTTTTTCGAGTAGCTCGATGAACTAGGGGTATTATGTGATGAAAGTCAAGTATGCCCTTGTCACACGGCCGATTTAATTCATGTCCGATGGTGGCACAGTCGTAGTGATGGCTAACACTTGGTCGTTACTGACTCAATGGTTCTGGTCATAATGTCCAGACATTTGGGTAATTATTCGAACTCTCGCCCTGAAGGATATGGGTTATATTCGTTTATCGTGGATGGTTGGAAAGCAAATTTGTTATTTAATTAGATAAGTTATCATAATTATATTTGTATTTGTATTTTATACCGAGTAATTATTAATTTAAGAAATTAAAGGGATCGGAAATTATACATGGGTTTGTACAAAATTATTATCTTATCGTTTTATTAAAGTTGACACTTTTTTAGGCACCCGTGTCTGACTTGAAAATATATTAATTAGAACGTTTATTTATTTATTGAGTATTAATTTAGAGAGGTTTAAATTGTATTTAAAATATATTCTCTTACATCCAAACGATTCTACTCGCTTTTTGTTTATCAAATTTGATAAACTATGACCTTTTATTATACTTCCTCCATTTTAATCAAATTTACTTTATGCACAATTTTTAAGGTAATATTAAAAAACTATTAAAAGTACACCCACTTGTGGTCTTTTGTTTGTCGAAACTTAAATACGGTAGCGCACGAGCTGGCCCATTTGAGTTCGTCGCAGGTTAGTAGTCGGATGTGGAATAGCCACGACTTACCTCGTTATGTTTGTGAACTTGTCAACCGTGATAGTTTCAATATGATTTAGTCCCTCATTGTGGGATTTCAAAAAAAAAAAAAGAATAATTAGGGACTACTTCAATGTGATTAACAAAATAAACCTTGTTTAATTAAAAGTATATCAACTTGTTTAAGTGGGTGGCAGTGTACTTTTCCCACCAAAAAAACAACCAAAATACAACTATTTGAAAACACCCTCCAAACACTAGCAACTTGGTTGACTTCCCTCCTAAAACCATCAATTCAACAGCCTGGCACTCATAATTTCAGACTAAAATCCTACTGCCCAGCCCCAATAAATACATGTACACTTACATCAAAACTTACATGTTTACAAAATCAGAAAATATACAACCCACAAAAATTCCAAACTCCACGAATTACAAAATCAGAATAGCAACATGGTCGGTAAATGCTTGACAGAAGCAAGCAGGCAAGAAATCGCGGTGTATCTGTTGTCCAAGTCAGAAGACGGACATCTTGGTCACGGCATGATAAAGGAAGCTGCGGAAAAGTACGGAATAAGCAACGCAAAAATTTCCAGAATACGGCATTTAGCAAAGAAACCAAGACTTATTGGTCAAATGTTAGATGTCAAAAGCGGTAGAATAGGGAATACAAATAAAAAACGAGTACTACCTGATCTGGAGTTCATCAAATCGCTAGAATGGGAAAAATGCGATACGAGAGAAAGAGTTGCAGAAAACACGGGTGTTTCAGTGGGCACAATTCACAGATGGGTATGTCAAGGATTACTCAAACCCCATTCAAGCCCATTACATCCTCAACTCAAAGACACAAACAAAGTAAAGAGAATGAAGCATGCTTTAAGGTACTTAGAGGTAGAACAAGTTATCCAAGATTTTGTCGATCTCAATGCAGTTCCAGCTAGCAAAATAAAGTTTGTTGAGATGAGTAATGTCATTCACATAGATAAAAAGTGATTTTTCATCAAATACGACGGTCATAAATATTATGTTGTTGAAGGTGAAGAGCTCTCCTATAGGAGCTGCCAGTCGAAGCGATACATTACAAAAATAATGTTCATGTGTGCAGTAAGCAGACCGGTTTACTCGGAAGATGGAGAGTTGTTATTCGACGGTAAAATATGCATGTTTCCATTTACAAGACAAGTACCAACAACTAGGTCAAGCATAAACAGACCAATAGGAACTTTAGAAACAAAAGCTACTTAATCAATTACAAAAAAAGTTACTACGGAATGCCTCATAGAGCAAAATTCCACTTAAAAAATCAATATATTATTATTGCTCGAGTAAGAACAATATGATAAAGGAAAATAAATAGATTAAAAACGTACCTTGTGAATAAGAAATTTTTGGTTAGGATTATTAATTAGTCATACTTTATATACGACTTTTCAAATACTTGGATTATAATTGGAGAACTTAATCAGTATATTTCACTTAGTAGATTTAATAAAAATGTTTGGTAATTAGCGGATTTAAATTAATAAATTGTTGTATTTATACTTATGGTGACAAATTCATTATTTGCAATCTACTAAAATGAATATGCTAGGAGGAGTAACATATTGAAATTTGAAAATAAGTAAATTGGGGTTTAATCTACCATTTCAATATGCTATTTATTAAACACATAAATTAGTAAATTTGTGATTCAAATATGCTAAAAGACTTAAATATGCTTGGAATTTATCCATCCACTTTTTACCACTCACGCGGCGTGCAACATTCGGTCCGGACTGGCACCGGAATTAAAAAATCCGGTGCGGTCTCCGGTCCACCATTTTTTAAGATTTCGGGTTTCGGTCCGGTCCGGTGCAGGTCGGTTTTTCCGGTCTGGACCGATTTGGACCGAATTTTATGTTTTTCTATTTTTTATCCTCGAAAATATATAAAATTCGTTTAAATCGGTCTAGCCGGTCCAAATCGGTCCATAATATTCAAATTTCGGTCCATAATTTACCAATCCATAACTTTGTCGGTTCATAATATTTAAATTTCGGTCCAACCGGTCCGGTCCGGAGTTTTAGCGGTCCGATTTCGGTCCAGAATTTTTATATTCCGGTCCGGTTCCGATCTACTATTTTTGCTATTCCGGTTTCGGTTCAAACCGGTTCCCGTCCAATCCGATCCGATTTTAAGCCCTTGCAGCTGACAGCCCTAGTCACGCCCAGTACCTCCGTCGAAACCACTCTAACATTTCTAGAAAGTATTTGAACTAACGCTCTCACAATGAGGATTGTTTAGCTTCCCTCGCAATTTTCCCAATTTTCATACAATTGAATTTAATTTATTGCTCTTATTAATTATCAAGCTTTACTCTCTAATTGATTATGGGTATGTTTTTCCTTTCTAAATGTAACCCGCATTTCATAATTTGATTACGAAATGTACCTTTCAATACTTTAATTTAGGGTTTCAATCACCAATTTTTTAATCCATTTTTTTGCAGATTATCTCAATCAAAGCAGATAATTACCAAATGGTCACATGGGTATTATTCTAAATTCCATTTTTTGCGTGTTTATGTGAATGTTTATGCATATATTGTTTCTTTATTAGTCTTGTAAGCTGTCTAATTTAGGTTATGAAGGAAATTACATGTTTTTTTTTTTTTTTTTCTGATTTATGTGATTTTTGGCAATATTAAGGTTGTCAAAGTAGAGATTTTATGTTTTTATAGAATGAAAAAGAGTAAAGATATCATCTTTTTGTTATTTTTGTTGTGTTGTTTGATTGAGTGATCCTTGTTGAATGATACTCTTCCGTCCCGGTCAATTGTTGCCCTTTAGTTCTGGTACAAAGATCAAGGAAAGAGGAAATGGTCAATTGTACGATTACAAGTAGACCAAATTAGGTGTGAAGGATCAAATTGCTCATTAAATGTACTCCTAAAATAGAAAGGACAACAGTCGAGTGATACACCCAAAATGGAATTGGACAATAAATAACCGGGATAGGGACAATGGGAGTACTATTGATTATTGGCAAACTTTTTCGATGATTGTGGTTAATTTATATGTGTATGTTGTTGTTTCTTTCATCTTTCTCTTATGAAATGCTAGGATTTGATTCAAGTAGTGTTACTATTTGACGTACAGTAAATGTGTAGGAAAAACATATATATTTATGTGAGGCGGCCTTGCACAAGAATTTGTGACATTAGGGAACCAAAAACTAAAACAAAGAGTTTTGTTGAAGACAGATACTATCCGTCACAAGGGTGAAGACGGATAGTATCCCTCTCACAACAATGCAAGTGGGAAGACAAGTGGAGGAAAATGGAGCATTTTCACATGTCATGCCACTTGCATTTTGTGAGAGAGACACTATCCCTCTTCAGCTTGTGACGGATAGTGTCCGTCTTCAATGAGAATTTGTGAAACGTTCATGTCGGTCTTGTGAAATGCTAGGATTTGATTAACCTGTGTCACTATTTATCATATAGTAAGTAGGAAGGCACCCCATATTTAGTTATTTTTTAAATATGGCTCTTT
The DNA here is from genome assembly GCA_029255685.2 of Silene conica. Lineage (NCBI taxonomy): Eukaryota > Viridiplantae > Streptophyta > Magnoliopsida > Caryophyllales > Caryophyllaceae > Silene > Silene conica. The sequence goes on from CM055314.2 coordinate 86,743,399, forward strand.
TTAGACGGTTTTGCACTAGTAGTGTGTAAAACGATAGCTAAGAGTGGATATTTCTTATATGCTGCTGCTATATGACTTTGTGATTGATGAAGATTATGGTCGATGATCATATATGGCATTTGGCTGCAAGCAGTAAGAGTGAACAATTCTTATATGTTGCTGCTCTGCAACTCTATCATCTGCTGGTTATAGATTGAAGAGAGACAAATTGTAGGATGGCCTCAACATCCGCTTCATTTGAGAATTGAGAAAGTAAATGCATCTCTTGGCTTCATCTAGCGTGTATAAATTTTCACATTGCAAACAGATGGATTAATGTTATGCTGTGCTATTCTTTGGCTGCTCTCGCTTCTTGCATTGCATGTGCTTGCTTGATGGTGATGTTGGCTAACACCGACCAAATTAAGATCATTGTCACTTAACTGGTGTCTGATCCCCCTCACTCCTCACCATGGGAGTTAACCTGTCTTATTCCGAGTTACTCTTTCGTACGATTCTAAGAATCAAAATTGTATCTCTACTTCGATTTTCATATTAGATGTTGTCTTCGTTTACTTTGTCTTATGCACTAGTCAGTTCTTCTGAATATGCAAGTCCGATACTAGAAAGATGATTTCTATGAATCAGTTGAGATTCTATGGCAGAGGAGCCTCAGTAATTGGTACATTTTCTGTTCTTAGAATAGCGGTTCCAACCCGAAGGTAGTTTCTACTTACTTTTCAGTAGAGGCCGCCATGACAGTTAGTTTGTAGCTTGTTATTTGGCACATCCAATTGTCACGACTGATGAAGTTTGCATGGTAGTATCCATTTAACGTAATGGCATTTAAGGCCGATCATACCCTTTCTTCGAAAACACGTTACAGTTCTTTTCTCTGCTAATTAAGGAGTTAGGACACACCATTGCCGATTCCAGACTTGCTAATAGCTATCTTTCGTAAATCGTAATGCACTGAATGAACATTTGTAGTTTTTTGCTGTCAGATTTGGTAATGGTGTGACGGAAAAAAATTCTACTGAAGATGTAGGGAAGAGTTAACGCTGTTATTCAATGTACTGCATAAAGTCGGACTTTGGCTTTTCGTGTACGTGAAAGGGCTTTTAGTTTTTGCTATGTTAAACTTAACGGTGTAACTGAAGATGTAGGGAAGAGTTATACTGCTTCATTCACCGAAATCATGTCCATGATATGGTGTTCTCACATCTTAATCTTTTAAGCAATCTAAATTTTGTTATCCATAACATTTATATAGTTAAGGGAATAACCTAATATGAAATAGTGAGTGAGCATTATAAATTTGCTTTCTTTTTTAATCACTAAATAAGTGGTGGATAACTGAAAAATACTTTTTCAAATTTTGTATCTGTAGATTTTGGATTGGGAACTTGATTGCGACAAGCTTGGTGGCCTCAGTACAATGTGAGTGGCTCTAGACATTTTAAGCCATTGCTTAATAAGTGCACTGATCTCTTCATCAGGTACTTGTTGTCTCTTTTCTCTCTTCGTCACTTGCATGTGATGCAAATATTTCCTTTGTTGATGTTGCAGTGTTCTTATAATTACTTCTCAGTAACAAACTTATGCACTCGGGTTATTTAATGGCTACTGTTATGGTTTAATGAGATTGGGGAAAATGGAGCGATGTCGTCAACTGTAAGTATCTGCTTAGTTTAGGGTTCCTTTTAATGGTACAAGATGAAATAATCTAGGTCATTGCAGATGGACGGGTGAAAGCTGCTGACCTTGCTAGTTTTGGTATCTGGTTTGGAAAGTGCTTTGTAGTGATGGTTAGTGCTTTAAATACAGTTAGTGTCCTTAGTGATCCTACTAATGCCTATCTAGAGTTCCAGATGATGGTTGTCTAGTGAGGCAGATTTGTAAAATGTACTGACAAGTTGAGGATATATTGTGCTTACGTTGCATTTCTTTAACGATTGTTTGAAGTCCTGCGGCCTCCATGACGTGAAACTAGATATAGATAACAAAAAAACAGTTGTTGATGCTTCATAGCGTCATGTTATGAATTATGATGTTAGCCTTTAAGGATCAATCATTCAATCGCTTTGACACGGACACCATTGTAGCTCAACTTTTGTTGTTCAATGAAATGAATTTTTTTTGCATTGTGTTAGCTATGAACTATTTCTACCTTAATTCCTCTGAATAATGTTCCTGAATTTAGTTTTCTTCACACAAGACATCATGCTGGAGAGTTGAGAATATCTTCATTTCATAGGTTATTAGTGTTAGATCATATTTAGTCCTCTCAATCATTGAAATTGTAGTCAGAACTTTGTAGTTTGTGTAGCTACCTTCAGGAGTGGATCTTTCACATAGAATGAATATTTCTATCATCGTCGAAACTTAGCTGTGTAACTTTCTAGATTTTCCTCATTTCTGTACCTTTTATTTTTATGTCACTCTTGATGATGTTATTAAGTCTTACAGCATTCTTATTTCAATCGTGGTCGAAGCTTGCTGCTCTGTGACAACTTGATGATACAACTCAGTTAAAAGTGTCATAAATTAAGCTATATCTTTAAGAAAATTGGAACTTCGTTTAACGTATTTGATAATGCTGCATATAGTGTGTGACTGGTTTTGATAATGCTTACTACATAAAATCTGACTATGAGCAATAAAATCTGGTGCACTAGTTAATAGTGGATCAAGAGAAAAAAAATCCGTATCCCTTCGAAACAATTAACGGTATTATGATTTACGACTACAACATAAAACGACTAACTAAAAAAATCTTAGCTTCAGATAAGATCATACACCAAAGAAATTCTAGCTTTTTATTTGTGGTAGAAAATAACTAAAATAAGAAATACTCCGTAGATCATTACCATATGTTTCTGAAAATGCTTGCTAGTCCATAAAAGTTGACTGATACTGCTTTTCCAATTATGTGGTGGCACTCTGATCCATTATGACTTGACTTTGATCGATAAAATAAGATGCACTAGTTAGTGACGGATCCAGGGAAAATTCTTTCCAAGCATAACGTAATAATTTAACGGTATTAACGACAAAATGGCAAACTAATAAAAATCTTAGCGCCCGTTAACAACCTTCTACGAAAGAAAATGTAACTTTCCATTCTTCTCAGAGACGGTAAATTTAATGGTTTTACGACATAAAGCTGTATTACGACATAAAACGAGAAACTTAAATTCTTAGCATAAAACGGTATTACAACATAAAACGTGTAATACATAAAACGATAAAATAAAAATCTAACCTAACTTTCCATATCTGGTGTAGGAACCGAGTATTTGATAACTAATATGTGAAATAAATCACTACAAGTCTACCATTGTGAAGTAATCTTTCTATTTATGTTGCCCCAGACCCCCAAGACCTAAGTTAGTGATTTTTACCCATATTCCTCATCGTTAAATCAAGCCATCGTTTAGTCAGGTTATCCCGTTTTGCTTCTTCTGATATACTATGAGTCTATGACTCGACTTGGAGCAATAAAATATGGCGTACTAGTTAGTGGCGGATGGAGGTAACAATATTTCCGCATAAAACGACCTAATAAAAACCTCAGTGTCCAATAAAATCGTAACACCAAATAAATTGTTGATTTCCGTACTTGGGTAGAGAGTCTTAGTAAATTTAACGGTTACGATATGCAACGACTTACGAGGTAGAACGACAAACGAATAACTATCTTAGCATCAGATAAGATCGCCAGAGATAATATGCCTTCCATACCTGGTTGATAGACAGAGTATCTGATGACTGAAATTGGAAATAGATCGTTACACAATTGGAGAAAAATCATTATGCAATCGGCTGATACCTTTCCATTTTTGTTGGCCTGAGTTGGTGATTTGAACACGTATTCCTCATCTTTAAATAGACCCATCCTTCAGTCTTGTTACTCACTGCTTTTTGCTTCTTTCTTCTGATGAAGGCTGTTGCACCAAGCATGATTATGAAGAAATTGAAAAAGAAGAAAAAAACTTACAAGGAGAATGGCTCGTATACATCAAATCACAGAAATACCGTAAACTTTCCTTGGTAATATTATTATGAAATCCAACTTTCAATCTTCTACTACTACTATTTTTTGTCGATATTTTGTTAATGTCATACATTTCAGTTCGTTTTTAGTGTTTTTTATTGTGAACTCTAATAAGTTATCTCTATTGATACTTGATTTTGCAGGAAACTAAAGTCTGTTAATATGTTCTCCCTATCATTATCGTTCCGTGCTAATACTCAAGGGTATGTGGCAAAAACGGCTGTTTCCTCTCAGTAATTTCTCAAATTACATTGTGGATATCTCTTTTTTATTATTATTATTATTTTTTTACATCGGTTGTCTTTTTCTTTTTGTCTTGTTTTGTTCCACTCTATAAATCTTGGTGGAGGGTGAAGAAAATAATAAGGAACACCCAAATTCCAACATTTTTTTTATTTTAATTTTTGATCTGTTTTCTCATTTGGTGTGATAGCTTATATAACAGTTATTTATTTTCGACTTGGCCATGTATCTGCTGCATACTAACTTTTCCTCGTCTTTGGCTATCTTTGTGACTATTTATTTTTTCTGTATAATGTATAAAAGTAATCAAGTCGATGCCCTTTATGATTACTTCCCCATTGTCGCCATCCTCTGACTATTTGATCCTGTTGTATTACTAGATGTAACTGCTGACAGTGGAAACGAAGCAATGCAGATTCTTCTGAGGACACAACTTGGCCTTAACTTGGTCTTGACGGCAACGAATTTGCCGGATATGTCGAATTTTGAGTCTATGCCCTTGAATCCACTGGACTTTAGATGCGTGGTAGCCCATGCAGTGAAAAAGAGAAGCAGAAACAGAAGTTGATAAATTAGACAAGGAATTGTAGGAGGTTATGTCAAACCAAAAATCTGCTGTTTCCTCTCAGTTAGATGTGGTTAGACAAAAACTTGGGATGAAACAAAGGAGAAATTTATGCCAAGAAATGTGCATAACAACTCAAGCCAATATGAAGAAAGCCATGGAGGAAGAGCATTGTGCTGATAAATTACTTCCGGATCTTCATAGAAGGCTTCGTGAAGCCAGTATGAAGAAAATCGTGGAAGAAAAGCTCTGTGCTGATAACTACTTCTGGATATTCATAGTACTAGTCTACTAGACACATGAGGGGGTCTCCTAAGAGACGGTCTCACAATAAATTTATTGGGCTATCAACAACAATTTGAAGTAAAAATGGTACCATAAGTAATAAAATGGGTACGTGTAATATAAATGGTTTACTAATCAAGTGGTCATTTTGTGTTATAAAATGGGTACGCTTGTTATGAAATCATGTATCAAATGTAAAAGTAATTTTGAATCACAATCAATAAAAGAAAAATTTGATGCTAGAGGATCAACTGATCTTTTTCTGTTATCGTTGATAAAATTTGCTTTTTAATGCAGTTGCATCACAGTAATTGATTTTTTCTTATTTGGCTCAACAAGAACATTACTCCAATGCAATTGAAAGATCCATATATCATTCCTGTATTTAAATTAGTCTTCTTCTGAATTAGATTGAAATGTTAAAATCAAGGATTGTGGGTTTTATTGCATCTGAATCCCAGAGATATGACTGATGGTTTTCTGTCATCATGATTATATCGATTTCAAATCTGCAGGAGCATCCAGAACAAAACCCATGGTAAGATGTTATTTTTCATGTGGAACAGGGAATTCCATTGATGATTGCTGGTGTTGTGATCAAAACTGGCACAAGAACAGCAAACACCTTACTGACTGTGACATTGGCTCTGTAGAAAAGCTATTGGTAGATGGGATGGGCTATTAAGTCGACACAGACCCACGTGATGATGACGTGGTTAACTCCTGGTATTTTGAAGCATGCTGTCATCCAAGAAGAGCCACTGTATCACTTTGCTCACCGGAATGAGGTATCAGTTCTGCAATAGTCAGTGCAGTTCCATTTTCCCGTATCTATTCAGATTAATTTAGTGGTGATAACGACATAAACCAACAAACTAGGTAAAAATCTTAGATTCAGATAAAATCATGTCACCAAAGAAAATCAGTCTGTATGTTGTATCTAAAAATCATTTCTGGAATGTTTGCAAAAATGTATAGTTTCCTATGACTTGTATTGTTATTGTTCGGTAGATCATCATAGTTAGTACACTTAAGGAATAATTGTCCTTACTTAGCTTGTGCGTTTGTCGACAAGGAACATCTGAACTGGTTCTGTCCATTTTTCTAAATTTCTTTTGAGGCAAGAAGTATTTGGGTCACTGAAGAATAATTTACAAATCTGTAACTGCAGATTTTGGATTGGGAATTTGATTGTGATAAGCATGGTGGCATCGCCACAATGGTAGTGGTTCTTGACAACGCAGGTCATTGCTTAATACGTGCACTGATCTTTTCATCAGGTACGTATTGTCTCTTTTGTTCTTTCGTCACCTTGCATGTGGTACATTTATTTCTTTTTGGGATATTCTACATGATACCCCTCAATTTTTTGACTTTCTACATGGTACCCCTACATTTTTTTAAACATACATGGTACCCCTAATTGTTGTCATTATCACTACGTGTACCCCTAAACTTTATTTTGCATCAATTAAACTCATTTTTAAGCGTTAAATGATTACTTAGACGCATAACCAAACTTGACATTTATCATCTCATGACATAAGGACTCTATTAGAATTAATATCCACTCTTTGGAAGTGATAATTTGGCAAAGATCAATAATTTTTCTTCACCTCTTTTTTTAGCTCATATATATCTATAAATATTAGGATCGAGATGGATATTGAGCCTAATAGAGTCCTTATGTCATGTGCTAATAAATGACAAGCTTCCTTACGCGTTCAAGTTATCACTTAAAGCTTTAAAATGAGTTTAATTGACGGAAAATAAAGTTGAGGGGTACGCGTAGTGATAATGAGAACAAATAGGGGTATCATGTATGTTTTAAAAAGTGTAGGGGTACCATATAGAAAGTCAAAAAATTGAGGGATACCATATAGAATATCCCTTTCTTTTTTATTGTCTCCTTTAGGTGCTGATGTTATTTATATGGATTATCCGAGTATTTTTCGTGTCTAGCCAACTAGTTTCCTTAATTCGTACATTCCTTTTAGGTGATTACTAAAAACTAGTTGCATCAATGTTAACTGGGGAGAATAGATCTAGCCAACGGTTTCCTTATTATCTGTTTGACATGCATGATCAAGTGATCCATATGTTAATAGTTCAATTTTCCACCATCTGTTACATTGTCATCTCCATGCTTAACAAGGGAATGAATCCTACCTCAAATAAGATACAGAGTAATACAGTTAAACTTCTTTCGAGAGTTTGACATATCTTGTGTGCGTTATTATTGTATTTTAATACGCTTTAGCTCTACCAAACAAAACACACTTTGAACTTGACGTGTATGTATAGAAGTTGAATTCGAGGTTAGGATACAGTAACGAAACTTAAAATAAATGTAAATACTTATGTACATGTTTAGATCTTTAGATGGCTGTATGAGGATGCCCTTGATAATCTTTCATATTAGTTCTTGAATTGGGGTGTAAATCAATTGTATGTATTTTTCTTTACATGGAATGATGGAAGTAAGCCATTCATGGAAAATAACTGTATGACTGTATGAGCTTCATTGTAATGCTAAATAGGTTTCTACTTTTCACTACGTGCATACGAGTTTCATGAGCTTTTTAGCGAATCTCTGTGGTTTTTTTTGTTTACATATGTTCGATACCTACAGGAGCAGCTTGTTCCTAACCTGATAAATCTGATTAGAGCTGAATGATCTGTCCTGAATTGCACATTGTTAGTAAGCCACGTCAATGTGTTGCATTGCTAGAATACCAAGTGATTATTCTCCAAAAAAAAAATTACTTGATGGATAACTGTTCTGAAACTTGAACACCTGGGATCTTTATATTTGGATAATTTTTATTTTTCTCTTTTTGAGAAACGAAAAAAAAGTTGATAGAAAAACTGTGTTTTCACCAAGGTAACGCTATAAAGAACTACAAAACTACGCCTACCAGCCTTCATAGACAAGCAATCAAACATGCACAAATTTATTTGACACCCAATCATAAAACTCCATCAAAAGCTTCAAAACGAGTATACATATTAACTTTCAACCACGAAAATACCAACATAAACTAACCCCGTGTCAGTAATCTTAGGTTTTGCCTCCACCCGCCTTTCCTTGGCCATCAATTCCGAGGTCGAACATAAATCAACTTCATTCTCACTAATATGTTATCTCATTCAGCCTACATACATATTTAAATTAGGGTTATCTTCGACATACGTATTCATGTCTACAAAATTAAAATACTCATATGAAATCGTTGTATACATGTCAGTGTCACCGCTCACCCATTCACATATCAAAATTCAAAAGTGTGATTTCATGCAGAAAACCGGATCCGGTTTGGGATTAACAGCCGCCAAAAATATTATCCAGTTTGGATATCATTTTCAATTCCCAATTTGGGAAATTTGACGACAAACCCTAAAATCGCGTAATTCTAGCAATCGAATTTGCAATGAAGCTCATAATTTCAAAGCCTCTTAATCGCCGATCAATTACTTGCAATCAATTGTATGTAATTTCATACAATAATTAGTTGTTCTAATGTTAATTGTTGAATTTTTGGTGTTGTAGTTGCTAATTGAAGACGATTTGCCGCTTGTTGCTGATCTACCTCTCATCCATATAATTTTGAGGTGATAATTACTAATTGATTTCATGAATTATCGGTTGTGTTGCTGCGATATTAATTTAATTGCTTTCTTAAGTTACAATGTTTGCTTTAATTATCATTTCATTGCTATGAAATATGAACTATTGATTGCTATGGTCAGTTTGCGCTTATAACACAAGGATCATACATGTGATGGGTTGCAACTTGAATTTGATTAAAAAATGTACCCTTCAATCTAGGTTTTCTGTCACCGTTTTTTTAATCCATCAATAGTGTTTGCATGGTACTATGATAGTAGTACTGTCTAGTTAATGTATAAGGGAATTAAGTACTGATCATACCCTTTCTTCGGAAACACGTTACAGCTCTTCTATAGTTCTATGTTATGTAGGGCATACCATCATCCGATTCCGGAATTGCTAGTAGCTATCTCCCGTAAATCTTAATTCATTGGATAAATATTTCTAGTTTTCCGCTATCAGATTTGACAACTCTGGCTTGGGAATTTTTTTGCGTTTGACACTTTTGTTCTATGTACTGCTGAATTTCGGTCCTTGGCTTTAAGAAAGGTCTTTAAGTTTTTGCAGTGTTACTCCTAAATGAAGATGAAAGGAAGATTTATTAGTCTTCCTTTGCCAAGTATGCGTCCATGACACGGTATCACATCTTGATCTTTCAAGCAATCTAAATTTGCTTTTCATATTATTTTTAGAGGTTAGATAATGACCTAATATGGCATAATGAGTAGGCATCTTTTATGTCCTGAGCATCCTTTTCTGTTACTAGTTGCATTCTGGTTTAAGTGTAATTAACTCTCCATTTCAAGGTCATTTCTTACCTTTTATGCAACTCAATGTTGGTATCAATACTTTTGGAGCTTATTGCTCATCACTAAATGCAAATTTTTATATTACATTTTAATTGTGGCAATTACTTTTTTAAATCTTATTCTAGAAACAATGATGATCTATAAACTCTGGGATATCTCAGTTTGTATGTTCCTGTGACTTTTACATTGTTATTGTCATAGAGATGGTGGCAATGATTATGGTTCAAGAATGATCACCCGTTACGTAGCTTGCGCTTTATGGTTGACAAAGAATATCTGAATTGGTTCTTTGTTTTCTTTAAGTCACTTTTGAGGCAAAAATTGGTGGATAACTGAAGAATAATAACTAAAATAATACACCAAAGAAAATCTAGCTTTCCATTTGTGGTAGAAAATAACTAAAATAAGAAATACTCCGTAGATCATTACCATATGTTTCTGAAAATGCTTGCTAGTCCATAAAAATTGACTGATGCTGCTTTCCAATTATGTGGTGTCACCCTGATCCATTATGACTTGACTTTGAGCGATAAAATAAAATGCACTAGTTAGTTGCGGATCCAAGCATCGCTTCGGAATAATGTTAACGGTATTACAACATAAAATGGCAAACTACTAAAAATCTTAGCGCCCGTTAAAAACCTTATACCAAAGAAAATGTAGCTTTCCATTCTTCTGAGAGACGGTAAATTTAATGGTTTTACGACATAAAGCTGTATTACGACATAAAACGACAAACTAAAATCTTAGCATAAAACGGTATTACCACATAAAACGTGTAATACATAAAACGATAAAATAAAAATCTAACCTAACTTTCCATATCCGGTGTAGGAACCGAGTATCTGAAAACTAATACTCCGTATGTGAAATAAATCACTACAATTATAAAGTAATCTTTCAATTTATGTCGGCCTAAGACCTAAGTTAGTGATTTTGACCTATATTCATCGTCGTTAAATCAAGCCATCTTTTAGTCAGGTTATCCCGTTTTGCTTCTTCTTATATTATGACTCGACTTTGGGCAATAAAATATGGCGTACTAGTTAGTAGTGGGTGGAGGTAAAATTCTTTATCATATTCCTTCGGAAAAGTTGAACAGTATTTCGGCATAAAACGACCTAATAAATATCTCAGCGTCCAATAAAATCGTAACACCAAATAAAATGTTGGTTTCCGTACTTGGGTAGCGAGTCATAGTAAATTTAACGGTTACGATTTGAAACGGTTTCGACGTAGAATGAGAAACGAATAACTATCTTAGCATCAGATAAGATCGCCAAAGAAAATTTGCCTTTCCTTACTTGGTTGATTGACAGAGTATCTGCTGACTGAAATTGGAAATAGATCGTTACACAATTGGAGATAAATCATTAGACATTTGGTTTATACCTTTCCATTTTTGTTGGCGGCAGTTGGTGATTTGAACACTTATTCCTCATCTTTAAATAGACCCATCCTTCAGTCTTGTTACTCACTGCTTTTTGCTTCTTTCTTCTGATCAAGGCTGTTGCACCAAGCATGATTATGAAGAAATTGAAGAAGAAGAAAAAAACTTACAAGGAGAATGGCTCGTATACATTAAATCACAGAAATACCGTAAACTTTCCTTGGTAATATTATTATGAAATCCAACTTCTTCTACTACTACTATTTTTTGTCGATATTTTGTTAATGTCATACATTTCAGTTCGTTTTTAGTGTTTTTTTAATGTGAACTCTAATAAGTTATCTCTATTGATACTTGATTTTGCAGGAAACTAAAGTCTGTTAATATGTTCTCCCTATCATTATCGTTCCGTGCTAATACTCAAGGGTATGTGGCAAAAACGGCTGTTTCCTCTCAGTAATTTCTCAAATTACATTGTGGATATCTCTTTTTTATTATTATTATTATTTTTTTACACCGGTTGTCTTTTTCTTTTTGTCTTGTTTTGTTCCACTCTATAAATCTTGGTGGAGGGTGAAGAAAATAATAAGGAACACCCAAATTCCAACATTTTTTTATTTTAATTTTTGATCTGTTTTCTCATTAGGTGTGATAGCTTATATAACAGTTATTTATTTTCGACTTGGCCATGTATCTGCTGCAGACTAACTTTTCCTCCTCTTTGGCTATCTTTGTGACTATTTATTTTTTCTGTAAATGTATAAAAATAATCAAGTCGATGCCCTTTATGATTACTTCCCCTTTGTCGCCATCCTCTGACTATCTGATCCTGTTGTATTACTAGATGTAACTGCTGACAGTGGAAACGAAGCAATGCAGATTCTTCTGAGGACACAACTTGGCCTTAACTTGGTCTTGACGGCAATGAATTTGCCGGATATGTCGAATTTTGAGTCTTTGCCCTTGATTCCAGTGGACTGTAGATGCGTGGTTTTCCATGCAGCGACAAAGAGAAGCAGAAGCAGAAGTTGAGAAATTAGAAAAGGAATTGTTTGTAGGAGGTTATGTCAAACCAAAAATCTGCTGTTTCCTCTCAGTTAGATGTGGTTGGACAAAAACTTGGGATGAAACAAAGGAGAAAGTTATGCCAAGAAATGTGCATAACAACTCAAGCCAATATGAAGAAAGCCATGGAGGAAGAGCATTGTGCTGATAAATTACTTCCGGTTCTTCATAGAAGGCTTCGTGAAGCCAGTATGAAGAAAACCGTGGAAGAAAAGCACTGTGCTGATAAACTTATTCTGGATCTTCATAGTACTAGTCTACTAGACACATGAGCGGGTCTCCTAAGAGACAGCCTCACAATAAATTTGTTAGACGACCAACTACAATTTGAAGTAAAAATGGTACCATAAGTAATAAAATGGGTACGTGTAATATAAATGGTTTACTAATCCAAGTGGTAATTTTGTGTGATAAAATGGGTACGCTTGTTATGAAATCATGTATCAAATGTAAAAGTAATTCTGAATCACAATCAATAAAAGAAAAATTTGATGCTAGAGGGTCAACTCCTCTTTTTCTGTTATGGTATTTGCTTTTTAATGCAGTAGCATCACAGTAATTGATTTTTTTTTATTTGGCTCAAAAAGAACATTACTCCAATGCAAGTAAAGGAACAATATATCATTCTTGTATTTAATTTAGCCGTCTTTTGAATTAGATTGAAATCAAGGATTGTGGGTTTTATTGCATCTGAATCCCAGAGATATGACTGATGGTTTTCTGTCATCATGATTATATCGATTTCAATCTGCAGGAGCATCCAGATCAACACCCTTGGTAAGATGTTATTTTTCATGTGGAACAGGGAATTCCATTGATGATTGCTGGCGTTGTGATCAAAACTGGCACAGGAACGCAAGCGCCTTACTGACTGTGACATTGGCTTTGTAGAAAAGCTATTGGTAGACGGGATGGGCAATTTTATGTCGACACAGACCCACGTGATTATGACGCGGTTAACTCGTGGTATTTTGAAGCATGCTGTCATCCAAGAAGAGTCATTGTATCACTTTACACACCATAATGAGGTATCAGTTCTGCAATAGTCAGTAGATCTATTTTCCCGTATCTATTCAGATTAATTTAATGGTAGTGACGACATAAACCAACAAACTAAGTAAAAATCTTAGTTTCAGATAAAATCCTTTCACCAGAAAATCAGTATGTATGTTGCATTTAAAAACCTTTTTTGGAATGTTTGTAAAAATGTATAGTTTCCTATGACTTGTATTGTTATTGTCGTTTAGATCGTGATATTTAGGACGTTTAAGGAATAATTGTCCTTACTTAGCTTGTGCGTTTGTCCATAAGGAACATCTGAACTGGTTCTGTCCATTTTTCTAAATTTCTTTTTGAGGCAAGAAGTATTTGGATACCTGAAGAATACTTACTGTATAACGTCGGACTTTGGCTTTTCGTGCACAAGAAAGGACTTTGAGTTTTTGTAATGTTACCTATAAATGAAGACGGAGGGAAGAGTTATCGGTGCTTCCTTAGCCAAAATCATGTCCATGAAATGGCTTTCTCACATCTAGTCTTTCAAGCACTCTAAATTTGTTTTCCATAAGATTATAATAGTTCAGGAAATGACCTAATATGAAAGATTGTTGTAAATTGTCGCAAAATGCAAGTATGTAAAGTTTCTTGTGATGTTATACTGTTATTGTCGCAGGAATGGGGACATTGGGTATGCTTAAGTAATGAGTACCCTTTCTTGGCTTGTCCTTTATCGTCGATGAGAGACATCTGAATTGTCTCATATTTTTTTTACTTTTTTTAAATCACTTATGAGGCAATAAGTGGTGAATAACTGAGGAATTATTTTCAAATTTTGTATCTGTAGATTTTCGGCTGGGAACTTCATTGCGATAGCTTGATGGCAGTGCCACAATTTGAGCGCCTCTTGACAACTTAAGCCATTGCTTGATTGGTGTCCTGATCTCTTCATCAGGTACGTGTTGTCTCATTTCTTCCTTCCTCACTTTCATGCATTATGTCTTTTTTCTTTCTTTCGTTTTTTCTTATGTTGCAGTGTTATCTAATTCTTACTCCTCACTAAAACGGATTACGCTTTTAGTTTAGGGTTACTTTGCATATGCGTCAATCAAATGGGGAGGAACAAGGAAAATGGTTACTGTATTTTTGAGGGTCTTTTCCTTAAATGACCATCATAACAAAACTATTTACCAAATTGACCATTTTTAAAAGCTATTGTCTTAACTCTATTTTTGGGAATTAGTTTTGACAAAATGGTCATTTTGGTAAAAGACCCTATTTTTGATTGTCCCCATGAACGATTGTGTCTTGGTAAAATTTTCAATTTTTTACGTGTTTGAGAGTCACGAGTCACGACGTTCGAAAGATGGATAATCTAATGTCCAGTTGTCCACTGTTAGGGTTTACAAAATTATGCGTATCTTTAATCCACTAGGTTAGTGTTACACTGTATTTAGCCGTCTTAATTATTGGAACAGTCTGTAGTCAGAATTCTCTAGGCTGGGTCTTCATATGAAATGAATATCTCACTTATAGTTGAAAACTTTGCCGTGTAATTTTCAAGATATTCCTCGTCTCCTAGTCCCCCCCCCTCTTCCGTGACATTATGAGTGCGCTTCCTTTATGACAAAACCTTGGTGATGTCACATTGAAATGATGTTATTGAGTCGTACTGCTTTCTGTATTTCTGGGTTATACAGTTCAGTTAAAGTGTCATAAATTACACTGTAACTTTAAGAATGTTGGAACTTCATTAAAAGGATTTGATTAATGTCGGTGATTACCTTGTCAAAAGATCGTCTCTTTGCAATATTTATGTTTTGCAGTAATTTAGATCTTACAGTGTCTTTAAAATATTTAGGACTTACAGTTATTTAGATCTTACACTGTCTGAAAATGCTGTCCATAGAAATATGACAGATGATGCTCTTTTTCTGATTATTTGGTGTCAGTCTGATTCAGTATGACTGAGATGAACAATAAAATTCTTTCCCATATTCTTCCGAATAAATTTTAACGGTATTACGATATGAAACGGTATTACTACGTAGAAGTAGAACGACAAACTAATAACAATCTTATTCAGACAAGATCGCCAGAGGAAATCTTCAGTTCCGTACTTGGTTGATACCTTCCCATACTTGGTTGATGGACAGAGTATCTGATTACTAAAATTGAAAATAGATCATTACATGATTGTAAAGTAATCTATCTTTCTATTTATGTTTGCCAAGTTGGTGATTTGAACACATATTCCTCCTCTTTAAATATGAGCCATCCTTTAGCATTTTACTCACTGCTTTTTGCTTCTTATCATGGCTGTAGTACCAAGTATGATCATGAAGAAGAAGAGAAAAAAAACTCCCAGGATAATGGTTCCGATACTCCTATACATCAAATCACAGAATTACCGTAAAGTTTCCTTGGTAACATTCTTACGCAATCCTGCTTTCAGTATATTAATGCTCTTGATTTTTGTTGATATTTTTGATATTGTTTACTCTACATTCAGTTGGCAGTTGTTTTACGTGAACTCTGATAACTTATCTACGTATATTTGATTTTGCAGGACACTCGAGTCAATCAATATATTTTCCTTATTGTTATAGTTCCTTCCTAACGTGACTCTAGCGTCAAACACTAGTGTTTTTCATTTCACACAAACATAAATAGTTTGTCAATGGTGGAGTTTGAAAAGCATGGGAATAATTTCTCAATGATGTTTGGCGAAGAGAAACACAAGCTTGAAACTGATACATGAATAATCATTGGCAATAATCATCTCAACCAAAAGCTTAAGGTTATGGTTGAGGCCCAACTATTATTAATATTCCTAATACGCTCACTCACTCGAATGCCCATTGGGATTGAAGAGTGGTTAGTTTTGCATAGGCTCCCCATATCGTGTGCTGGTTTCCACTTCGTGAGTTTTCGAGGGGTTTTAAGGTTGTCAGGATTCGAACCTGTGACCTTCGGTCACACTGGCTCTGATACCATGATAAATGAACCATCTCAACCAAAACCTTAAGGTGATGGTTGAGGCCCAACTATTATTAATATTCCTAATAGAAACATTACAAAGGAATTTTGTTACATTTGATACATGATTTTGTAACAACCAAAAATCTGCTCTTTCCTCTCTGTTAAATGTGCTTGAACAAAAACTTGAGAGAAACCAGATGTCAAAGTTGTTATGCTAAAAATACTGAAGCCAGTATGAAGAAAGCAATGGACGAATAGCACCGTGCTGATAAATTACTGCAAGATCTTCAGAAGACGATTACGTCCCGTGAGGGATGGTCTTGGGATGAGTTTGAAAAGGGAGAGCAGAAAAAAGCATCTGAAGCCATTATGAAGAAATCCATGGAAGAAAAGCATTGTGTGGATAAATTGCTACCGGATCTTCAGCTAGTCAGACATGACTAGGTCTACCAAGAGACGGTCTCACAATAAATTTATAGAAATAAAAAATGGTACCAAAAGTATTAAAGTTGGTATGTGTATTATCAAATGATTTACTAATAGAAGTGGTTACTATCTAGGATAAAATGGGTACGCTTGTTATAAAATCATGTATCAAATGTAAGTGTCATTTTGAATCACGATCAATAATAAAAGAGTTGTGAAAGGTTGGTGCTAGGGGATCAACTGATCTGTTTCTGTTAGGGTTTGTAGAATTTGCTTCGATTTTGTGCATTGTGTATACAGTTTTAATGCAGTAGCACCACGGTAATTGAAAATCTGTTGGCTCAACAACTTTACCCGGATGCCATTAAGGTGAATCGGATATACACGATTACCCTGCTTCTTTTTATTTAACTTAGTCTAGTTAATTAACTTCCGACTATGAATGAAATACTAATAAATCAGGATTTCGGAGTTTATAGCATACGATACCCAGAGATAACATTGCTGCCAGTCATGATAATATCGGTTTCAATTTTGCAGGAGCATGCAGAAGCCACCGGAGGAGGAATCTGGTTGATGATTACTGGCGTCTTGATCCAAACTGGCGCAAGAACTGCAAGGGCCTTGCTGACTGTAACATTGGCTTTGGTAGAAATGCTATTGGTGGATGGAATGGGCGATTTTATGTTGTCACAGGTTCACGTGATGATGACGTGGTTAACTTCAGGCACTCTGAGATGTGCTGTTCATGGAAAGCTACTACTATATCACTTCGCGCACCATAATGAGGTATCAGTTCTGCAATAGTTAGTGGCAGATCCATTTTTCTGTTTCCCTTCATATTCGTTCAACGGTAATAACGACATAACCCGACAAAGTCCAAAAAAAAAAATCTAGGTAAAATTATTTATTGTATCTCTTCGGAAAAATTTAACATTATTTTGGCATAAAACGACAAACTAATAAATATCTTAATGTCCGATAAAATCATAACACCTAATAAATTGTAGCTTTCCGTACTTACGACAGACATAGTAAATTTAACGGTAATACGATATGAAACGGTGTTACGACATAGACCGACAAACTAATTCAATCTTAGGATCAGATAAGATCGCCAGAGATTTTCGCTACCTGTCCATACTTGGTTGATACCTTTCCGTACTTGGTTGATAGAATTGGAAATAGATCATTACATAATTGGAAAGTAATCTATCTTTCTATTTATGTTGGCCTAGTTGGTGATTTGAACGCGTATTCCTCCTCTTTAAATTGAGGAGGAATTCCTTAGTCATATCACTCACTGCTTTTTGCTTCTTCTGATCATGAAGAAGATGAAGAAGAAGAATACCAAATTACAAGGAGAAAGGCTCCTATACATCAATTCAGAGAATTACCGTAAACTTCCCTGTGTAACGTTCTTATGAAATCCTACTTTTTTGTCGATATTCTGATAATGTTTACACTTTACGCTATGCATTTCAGTTCTTTTTATTGTGTTTTTTGAATGTGAACTCTAATAAGTGTTATCTGTCGCTACTTGATTTTGCAGGAGACTCGAGTCTGTCATTGTTGTTCCTTTCTAATAAGTTCTCAATGGTATTTGACAAAAACTGAAGTAGCATCCTTAAGTTGTGACTGCTACAACAGGAGAAGCAACACTGCATTCTCCTGAAGAAACATCATGGTATCTCATCCAGTCTTAAGTTTCTGCAAAAAGTGGAAACAGAAACTCGACTTCCGGTTGTTAGTAAGTACAGTATCTCTTTTGATTCTGTTTCCGAAGTTCCCATTTTCTCTTGTCAATATCTTTTCGAACAATGCTGGATGCAGCCACTCTTCTGAACTAATACCCTATTATTCTACGCAGTGATGTGTGATATTTCTGATGAACATCTCATCATGCACGGTCTCTCGGAGATTCCGGAGGAATCATCTAAACCCCTGTTCCAGCAAACAGAATTGGAGAAGCTCTTAATAGTTTTTCGATGATGTTTGGCAAACAGAAGCAGAAGGATGATAAATTACAGAAGGAATTGCAGGAGGTAATGTCAAACAATAAATCTGCTCTTACCTCGATAAATTTATTGGGAGAAGTTTAAAAAGGAAGAGCAGAAAAAACTAGTTGAAGCTAAGTAAGCCATGGAAGAAGCAGCATGCTGATAAATTTCTACCGATTCTTCATAGTACTAGACAGACATGACTCATGAGTAGGTCAAGACTTTGGAGAAATGATCTCGCAATAAAGTTTTTGGAAGACCAACTTCAATTTAAAGTAAAATGGTACCAAAAGTAATAAAATGGGTACGTGTGGTATAAAATGGTTTACTAGTAAAGGTGGTCACTATCAACGATAAAATGTGTTCGCTTGTTATGAAATCATGTATCAAATGTAAGAGTCTCGTTGAGTCACCGTCAATGATAAAAGAGTTGCGAAAAATTGATGTTAGAATTTGCTTGTGTTTGTGCATAGTTGCAATAGTTTTTAATGCAGTAGCATCATGGATACTGAAAATCTGTTACTTGGCTAAACAGTCATTACCCCGATTCAATTTCCGAGAATTAGATGTATTATTCACCATTATTCTACCTTACCCATGTTTTAAAACATGCTGTTGTGCATTCTTTATATTCATCAACTTCGTCTACTACTTCACTTAGTTTACTTCTGATTAAGAATACAATGGTAATACTATTGCTCCTACCTGTTGCGGACAATCATGATAAGATTGATTTCAAATTTGCAGGAGCATCCAGAGGAGAAATCTGTGTGAGCATCGATGATAGTGCAAGAGCCTTGCCGACTTTGATGCTATTGGTAGTCATGATGCCGCTGTCGGCGTGGCACTCAGAGGCATGCTATCAACAAAGAAAAACCACTGTATCATTTCGCGCATTATAATGAGGTAATCTTTCAGCTGTAGCTAGTCGCAGATCCGGGAAAAATACTTTTCTGTATCCCTTCAGATAAATTTAACGGTACTAACGACACAAACCGTCAAAGTAAATAAAAATCTCAGTGTCGGATAAAATCATGACACCAAAGGAAATATAGCTTTCCATACTTGGTACAGAGGCATACTGTCTAATGACTAAAATGAGAAATACATCATTATCCAATGTTTCAGAAAATGCTTACTAGTCCATGAAAATCGACAGTTGATGCTCTTTTTCCGATCATTTGGTGTCACTTTGATCGACTATGATCTGAGATGAGCATTAAAATGTGCTGCACTAGTTAGTGACAGATCGGGAAAATTCTTTCTCGCATTCTTCTGAATAAATGTAACGGGTTTAACAGTTTTACGGCATAAAACAGAAAACTAATAAAAATCTGTAGCATCAGAAAAAATCATGGCACTAAAATCTAGCTTTCCATATATGGTAGAGAACTTGAATATCTGATACTAAAATCAGAAGTAGATCATTACCTGAAAATGCTTACTAGTCCATAAAAGATCGACAGATGATGCTATTTTTCCGATTATTTGGTGTCACTCTGATCCACTATGACCTGAGATGAGAATTAAAATGTGGTGCAGTTGTTAATGACGGATCCAGGGAAAATTCTTTTCTGTATTCTCCCGAGTAAATTTAACGGATATAACGGTTTTACAATCTAAAACCGACAAACTGATAAAACCGTTAACATCAGATAAAATCATACACAAAAAAAAATCTATCATTCCATACTTAGTAGAAAATATTTTGATGACTAAAATGAGAAATAGATCATTACACAATTGTAAAGTAATCTTTCTTTCTATTGTAGATCCGTATTCCTCATCTTTAAATTGAGCCATCTTTTTGCTTCTTCAGATCATGTCTCGACTCTCAAGTACCAGCCATGGAGTTTGATCTTGAAGAAAAAGAAGAAGAAGAATGTTGCGAGGAGAATGACTTCTATACACCAAATCAGAGTACTACTGAAAAGTTTTCTGGGTATTATTCTTCTGAAATCCGACTTCCATATGTTACCATGCTTGCTTTTTGTCCATGTTTTTTACATTTCAGTTTTTCTTTTATGTGAACTCTAATAAGTTATCTACTTTTACTTGATTTTGCAAGAAACTCGAGTTTGTCAATAAATTCCCCGTATTTTTATTCTAGCTCCAGAAATTGAAATCAACGACCATAAGTCTATAATATAAAACCCGAAATACTATAGTTCCTCCTTAATGTTCCGCTATTGCCAAAACACTGAGGGGACGTTTGGTTGGGGTCTATAAGAAAGGGAAAAGGAAACAAAGTTACCCATTCCCTTTGTTGGTGTTTGTTTGACACAAACAAGGGAATTAAACTCCCTTCCTTACCCATCAATCCATCTAATTCATTAGCCTCACCCCCTAGGGTATGAGATTTCATTACCCTTGTTACCCTTCAACCACATTTTTCACCTACCGCCATACTTCTAACTACCACCACAATAGCCACCATCAAACCACCACCATGACGCCACCGCCACTATCGTCACCACCCCCACCACTACCTCTGCCACCACCGCCATGACACCCCCACCACCGCCTTGGAACACCCACCACCACCGCCGCATGTAGATAAGTGGTTGTTTGTAGTGGTGTGTGTTGGTAGGGGTGAGTGTGAGTAGATCATTAGTTCCTTTTCTTGGTGTAATCAAACAACCAATTAAGTTTTAGGTAATTCGTTTCCTTTCCTCCTCTTCCCCTTTGTTATTTCTTTTCCCTTTCCCTTTCTCTAACCAAACGCCCCCTAATTTTTTCCGTTTTGTTCTACCATGAGATTTAACTATCCTCCTAAATCCTAATTATATTTTCGCGCCAAGACTAAGATTGTTGAACTATACATAAACAATAGAAACTTTCGGATCTCGAGTCTTGTACTCTTATCTATCCTTTCTTTTGAAATTCAAAAACCATTTCTCTTTACTTTTTTACTTGTTTTTATTTTTGCTTTTAGCAACTTGATATCAACAACAGTTCAATATCTTTATTCATTTTTTTCTGACTGAGTAGAGAGGTTCCGAGTTTGTAGTTTCATTGGTCCTATCGTATAGAGTTGCCTAACAAATTAGGTTGCTCGTGTCAATGTTTGTGTCAATTTTAAATGGATCATCGAAACATCAACCCTGAACCTCCCTCAATTAGTTAAACATGTCGTTTTTCAACCTTAGCGGTGCTCATCTAATTTTTCTATAGGTGAACATGAACAAAATTATGATCCGTTTATGTAATGGGTTATTCGTCTCGGGTTCGTGTCAAAAGACCTGAACTCTTAAGGCTTGTTGAGAAGAAAGGGAGAGGGATACAAATTTTGTTGCTTGGCTAACAAATATTGTTGAAGGGAAATTAAGGTATCTATGTTCCTCTTCTATCATTAAATGAAAAGTTTTGCCCTTATCTTCTTCCATGTCCTTATGTTTCATTAACGTTATTTAAGGACACCATTAGTTGAAACACAAATTCTCCTTTGTGATGGACATAATACGTTAATTTGAAGAGATGCGAGACAAAGGGACAAGTGGTAGGGTAAATGGGGATGTCAATGGGGAGGCGTTGTAAGAGGTCTCTTTGAAGAGACCGTCACAAGCAAGACGCTATGGAGTTGAAAAACTCATTTCCCACTCCTTCCCTTTCTTCACTTCCGAAGGAAGGGACACTTACCTTTCACCCCTTTCCTTTTCCTTTTATCCTCACCTCTCATTCCTCTTTTAAAATGTATCCAAACAAACACTTGGATTGTTTTCCGATACAAGAATAAAAGAGGAATGAGAGATGGGGGAAGAAGGGAAGCGAAATGGGAAGGTAAGTCGGGGGATGGATTTTTCTTTCAATATTTTTTTCCTATATTGTTAGGATGGATTCTAGTAAATAAAATGATGGAAGAGGAGAAAGGAATGCAAATTATGTAGGGAGATCTGTGATCCTCTTCTAAGACAAATTCGATTTTTTTCCGTCCTCTTCTTCCATTTTCGTATCTTTCATTTCCCCCCTTTACGCTTCTTCAAATAACTATTTAAACACATTTGGAAAAACTCGCTTACTTCATTTCCTCTCCTTCCCTTTTTCGCTATAAATAATCTCGCCTTCCATTTCCTTCCTTAATTTGTATCCCGGTAAACACATTGAGTGTATTCGCATACAATTTTGGCGAGGAAATGAAAGGCGATATTTTAAGAAAAATGAGAGGGGAAATGAAGTGAGTTGAACAAAAATAAGAGAGTAAGGAAGGGGATGGGATGAAGAAAGCAAATAGTGAAGGTGAATTCAAGGAGTTGAGTCTTTCCTCTAATTTTATTTCAATGTTGTCGGGATTTTGATTAGGCTTATAGGAGAAAAAAAGATTTCCTCAATTTCTTCCTCCAACTCCCCTCGAATTTTTTCCAAATGGGGGACTTTTAGATTCCTATCTAGTCCACTCTTCAAGATGTGTATGGATAGTAAAAGTGTGTGGAGGGAAAGGGAAGGGAGGAGCAAGAGGGACAAGAAAGGAAGGGGAAATGAGATGCGGGTGTTTGGGTACAATTTTCTTCCAAATCTTGCTTTGCCGTGGAGGAGGGAAAATGGTCCCTCCTAATCCCCCTCGAATTTTTTCCAAATGGGGGACTTTTAGATTCCTATCTAGTCCACTCTTCAAGATGTGTATGGATAGTAAAAGTGTGTGGAGGGAAAGGGAAGGGAGGAGCAAGAGGGACAAGAAAGGAAGGGGAAATGAGATGCGGGTGTTTGGGTACAATTTTCTTCCAAATCTTGCTTTGCCGTGGAGGAGGGAAAATGGTCCCTCCTAATCCTTCCCCTTCATTTCCCTCCACCCTTATTTCCTATCCAAACAAGGGATCTTAAATCCTATATTCTCTCTCCCTTTCTTTCCCTCCAAATTACTTGGTCCTTACAAACCCTCATTGTACCTAGAAATCCTTCAAATCCTCGCGTGGGGGTATATTTGGGTCTAATTTTTGGAGAGAAAGCGGATTGAAAGGAACAAAAGGAAAGAGGAATGAAGTGGCAAGTGTTTTCCCTCCAAATATTTACTATGATCGAGAGATTCTACTATTCTAGTATATATGCCTAGGAGGAGGAAAAATGGATCGCTCTAGTTCTCTCCTTTCCCGATAGCAAACCAAATTAGAAAAATGTCCCTCCTCCGATCCCTTCCAAAACCCTCAATCCAAACAAACCTTCCGGAGAAAAGTTCATGCAACAAAAGGAAAGAGGAATGAAGTGGTGAATTTTCCCTCCAAATATTTCCAATGATCGAGAGATTCTACTATTCCAGTATGCCTAGGAGGAGGAAAAATGCATCGCTCTAGTTCTCTCCTCTCCTGATAGCAAACCAAATTAGAAAAAACTGTCCCTCCTCCGATCCTTTCCAAAACCCTGAATCCGAACAAACCTTACGGAGAAAAGATCATACAACAAACTGACTTTCAATACAAAATTGTTGAAATCGTATTTAAGTTCATTCAGATAAGTAGGCATCAGAAACATAAAATGCATTAGTAATTATAGTTTCTTGACCACCTTAATGCAACAAACCCTCATCTTTGTAAAAGGCATGTTTTCTGATTGTTATGTTTAACAATCAAATGCCTGTAACTATCAACACAAAAGTCGAAAGCTGTAAGCAATTCTTCAATTAGGGCTGGTGCCGAATCTGATGTTCTGACTTCTGAATCAAAGCATGCAGTATTCTGTATCATATTTTACTGGTTTTTTTTCACTTCTTTAGCTTAAGATTGGAAACAAAAGTTACGGATTTAAAAGAAAGGAAGTTCGGCATGCTAACAAAATAAATGAGATGATCAGGAAGACAAGTTTATTGTGATAGAAAGCCTTCTAAGTTGTTACAGTAGTCTTAGGCACTGTTGCATACTTGCATCTGGGCATTATAAGTTGATACCCTCGGCGGTTCTCCTTAGGATTGCCAGCGAGTGGCTTGGTCTCGTGAGTTTTACTTCAAGTAGTAACCGCTTTGAATACGATATTTGAAAGAAAACCGTTTTAAAAGCGGTTTGGAATTTTTATCGTACTCGTGGTTTGGGTCAAAATGCAGTAATGCACCTTTGGGGTTTGGCTACATTATGGTGCTATACTACACTTTGGGTCAGCCCGTGCAGCCCCGGTGTATTGGACCAGGCGGTTTTTGTGAAGAAAAAGAAGTATAATAAAGAAATGGTTTTTCCAATAACGTGTGCCCTAAAGGCATACGTTAATAAATCAAATATGGAAAGATTCATAAGATTTCGGTTTAGAAAAACCGATAAAGAAATGACTGTCACTCAAAAAATAAAGAAAAAGAAAAACGTAAAAAAATAATAAAAATAATGATTGAGACGGAGAGACGCCAAATTATGTGTGAGAAAACGTAATATACACCAAATGTATTATCTCAGACTTTAATTGTTTTGAGTATATGAGTATTTTTTGTGAGCTTATTACCTACCTAACCTTTATTTATTTTTGAGTATATGTGTATTTTTCCTGAGCTTATTAAAGCTTATAAGTTATATTTTAATTTTTTTCCATCAAAAGTATAATATTACTAAGTCTACATGTAATATTTTCGAGTTTTATTGTAATTTTTTAAGCTTAATGTTTTAATTTTAAAAAAAAAACTCAAAAATATTATGATAATACTCTGAAACTTTAAACTGGGAGTAGTACATCGGATGTATCCACTTACTGATTATTTGCTACCATGTTTTATCAAAAATAAGCTTTATTAATGCTTATTTTTCTCAGATCTTTGTTTATAGAAGATAATATCAGTTCTTTAAGTAATAAATTGTCGAAAATGGGGAAAAAATCATATAACAGATAACAGATCGAATTCAGAAACATATCATTACCCATACGGAAATTAATCCCTACGATCTCCTATAAAATTAACTTAAAAGAAAACATATCGCTAAATCCGCATTTATTCCCAATTTTTAATATAAACATTAATAGAAAAATATTTGAATTACCATTTAAATGTGATTTACTTATCCCACCTAATCCCATATTTTACTCTATAAATAATTTTCTTAAGACTTGCTGAATTACTCAACTTGATTAGTTTGTTTTGTAAAATTGAGGCCGATGAAGAAACGAAGGAAAAAACGGATGACCATTGGTCATAGTTAACATTCAATCAAATCACAGAAGTACCGTAATGTCTTGAGGTATATAACTTTTTCTTGATGTTTCTCTATTTTTTCGTCAATCGGCTTGATTTATAGCTTCTGAGGCTGCATTAGTACATTAATCCCGCTTTTCGATTAAAAATGTTGTCAAACGTCAAGTAATTCATAAATATTGGTATATATGTTGCTGCAAATCGGGTAGAATATAATGTGTCAGAGTCGTGTTTAATGAATGAACTCGGAAACTTTATAGTGAACTCAAATTTTTTATTATAATGCTTAGAAATTAGTATAAAATTGGTGGTAGTATATCGGATGTATAATCCGCTTACTTCCTTCTAGAGGCTACATTAGCACAATAATACCGCTTTTCGACTAAAAATGTTGTCAAATGTCAAGTAATTCATGCATATTCCTATATATCTTGTTGCAAATAGGGTAGAATATAATGTGCCAGTGTCGCCGTTTAATGAATGAACTCAGAGACTTTATAGTAAACTCAAAAACTTTAATATAATGCCTAGAAATCATAAACTGGTGGTAGTATATCGGATGTATAATTCACTTATTAGTTTCTAGAGGCTATATTAGTACATAAATCCCGCTTTTTGACTAAAAAAGTTGTTAAATGCCAAGTAATTCATGCATATTCCTATATATGTTGCAAATCGGGTGGAATATATAATGTGTAAACGTTATTATAATGCTCAGAAACTAGAAACTATAAAACTGGTGGTAGTACATCGGATGTATAATCTACTTACTGGCTTCTAGAGGCTACATTAGTACATTAATCTCGCTTTTCAACAAAAAAAATGTTGTCAAATGTCAAGTAATTCAATACCTATTCCTACGTATGTTGTTGCAAATCGGATTGAATATAATGTGTCAGTGTCACCGTTTAATCCTGTATTTCTGAACTTACTGTACCTGCAGGTGAGCAACATGTATGTATGTAACATCATGCACCCAAGACGCAGTCGATAATCTAAATCCGCCATCCCAGGATAACACGGGCTCTTGGCTAAATCAACAGGATCCAGTGTTTTTCGAGTAGCTCGATGAACTCGGGGTATTATGTGATGAAAGTCAAGTATGCCCTTGTCACACGGCCGATTTAATTCATGTCCGATGGTGGCACAGTCGTAGTGATGGCTAACACTTGGTCGTTACTGACTCAATGGTTCTGGTCATAATGTCCAGACATTTGGGTAATTATTCGAACTCTCGCCCCGTAGGATATGGGTTATATTCGTTTATCATGGATGGTTGGAAAGCAGATTTATTATTTAATTAGATAAGTTATCATAATTATATTTGTATTTGTATTTGTATTTGTATTTATAATTATTAATTTAAGAAATTAAAGCGATCGGAAATTATACAGGGGTTTGTACAAAATTACAATAGGAGGACCATACCTCCGATGTACTACCACCAATTTATACTTTTTGACCATTTATAATAATGTTTTTGAGTTTTGTTTTAAAAATTATGAGTATTGATATAAAGTTATTAAAAGATTAAGCTCAAAAACATAAAATAAAACTCAAAAACATTATATATAAACTTAGTTATCTTTTAGTTTTAACGAAAAAAAAATTAAAATCTAACTTATAAATTTTTATAAGCTCAGAAAAAACATGCTCAAAAATAAATAAAGTTTGACGTAATAAGCTCAAAAAAAACTCATATACTCAAAAACAAATAAAGTTTAAGGTAATAAGCTCAAAAAAATATTGATAAGCTCAAAAAAATATTCACAAGCTCAAAAAAATATTCATATGCTCAAAAACTAAGAAAAGTGTGAAGTAGTTTCGATGTATATATATCGCTATTTCTCACAAAATTATCATCTTATCGATTTATTAAAATTGACACCTTTTTAGGCTGTCCCGTGTCCGACTTGAAAATATATAAATTAGAGTGTTTATATATTTATTTATTTATTGAGTATTAATTTAGAGAGGTTTAATTGTATTTACATTCAAACGATTCTACTCGGTTTTTGTTTATCAAATTTGATAAACTATGACCTTTTACTATATTAAACACTATGAAAATTTAAAAGATGAAACTAATATGATTAGATTTGACACGAAAAACCTTTTATAAAATTAATCGAAGTAGTCTGTTGTAATGAATGTTAAGTGGGTCTTGCTTCAGACCATAACTTTGGTCTGAAATAATACGACGGGATTTTGTAACCACTTTACAGTCAAATGTAACCATTATTTACAAACAAGTTATCATAAGCTGTAATATTGACCGTACTATTGTGGTTACATGTGGCTGTAAAATGGTTACAAAATCTCGTTTTATTATTTCAGACCAAAAGTGACGGTTTGAAATAAGAATTTGTGATGAATGTTATATATAAACGAACAAAAAACACCATCTAACCTCGAAAACATCTCAAAAGTGAATAAAGTTGTCTATATCTAGTAGGAGGACTATACATCCGATATACTATCACCAATTTTATACTTTTTGAGCATTTATAATAATATTTTTGAGTTTTATTTTCAAAATTATGAGTATTGGTATAAAACTTTTGAGTTAAGTTATTAAAACATTAAGCTCAAAAACTTACAATAAAACTTAAAAACATTACATATAAACTTAGTTATATTTTGATTTTACCGAAAAAAATTAAAATCTAACATATAAAGTTTGACGTAATAATCTCAGAAAAAATCTCATATGCTCAAAAACAAATAAAGTTTAAGGTAATAAGCTCAAAAAAAATATTCATAAGCTCAAAAAAATATTCATATAAAAACTCAAACAAATAATCATATGCTCAAAAAAAATATACATATGCTCAAAAAAATATTCATATGCTAAAAAAAAAAATATACATATGCTCAAAAACTCAGAAAAGTGTGAGGTAGTACCTCCGATGTATGTTCCTATTTGGGCTATTTCTCGTCTATATCAGAGGGAGTATAAATAGCAGTCCGAGGATGGTACATCGGATGTATTACATCCGAGGGTATAAGAGTCCTTTTACCTATTTATTAATTAAAAAAAAAAAAAAAAAAAAAACTAATCAAACGTGGGAACTGGGAAAAGTAGGAAATTGGAAAACAATTGGAAAAAATTGAAAACGTGATTGTTAGTTATACCAACAAAACAAAAATCATTTTCATTATTCTAATCTTGTTTTCTTTAATCCAACACAATAAAATCTAGATTTACTATAATATTTATCAATGGAAGAAGATTCAACAAGTTTTGTGCAATTACTATCAAGTAACAATATGCAAGTGACGGAATCATCAACGGTTGATCGACAAATGATTGATGCGTCTACTATTGTTGACGAATTTCGTGTAGAAGAAGCTGTAAATCAGAGTCCTCACACAATAGGTAAATCTAATATTCAAAATTATTTATGTATACTGATTTTTATTATTTGAAAATTAGAGATAATTCAATGATAGTGCTCAGAAAGTTTGTTAAATGCTCCGAAACTTTGGGGAAAGTGCTCAAAACGAGAGTTTTGTTAAATGTTTGGTAAGCTAATAAAATATAGTACAATACTCAAAACCCATATTAGCTAATAAAATTCAATAATGATGCTTGAAATTAAAGTAAGCTGCTCCAAAACCGTGTTATGCTCAAAAAGTATTATACGATGCTCGAAAACCATGTTAGCTAATGAACTTAAATAATGATGCTCAAAAATATAATATGCTGCTCGAAAACCGTGTTATGCTCAAAAAATATAGTGCAATGATCGAAAACCATGTTAGCTCATAAACTTCAATGACGATGCTAAAAAATATAGTGTGCAGCTCCAAAACCGTATTATGCTCAAAAAATATAGTATTATGCTCTAAAATCAAATTTGCTTAGATAATTTAACGATGATGCTCTGAAACTTTGTAGAGATGCTCTGAAATTTAGTACAATACTCAAAACTCATATTAGCTAATAAAATTCAATGATGATGCTCGAAAGTAAAGTAAGCTGCTCCAAAACCGTGTTATGCTCAAAAAGTATTATACAATGCTCGAAAACCATGTTAGCTAATAAACTTAAATAATGATGCTCAAAAATATAGTATGCTGCTCAAAAACCGTGTTATGCTAAAAAAATATAGTATAATGATCGAAAACCATGTTAGCTCATAAACTTTAACGACAATGCTCAAAAATATAGTGTGCTGCTCCAAAACCGTATTATGCTAAAAAAATATAGTACAATGC
Organism: Silene conica; assembly: GCA_029255685.2. Classification (NCBI taxonomy): domain Eukaryota; kingdom Viridiplantae; phylum Streptophyta; class Magnoliopsida; order Caryophyllales; family Caryophyllaceae; genus Silene; species Silene conica. The sequence continues at coordinate 86,773,123 of CM055314.2, forward strand.
TCTAAAATTGAATTTGCTTAGATAATTTAACGATGATGCTCTGAAACTTTGTAGAGATGCTCTGAAATTTTGGCCATTCATAGTTAATGATGATGATTTAGGTCAATATTCGTTGTTATTGTTGTACTTAATAGTTATTTTATTTACATATTTTGTCGGCTACTATATTTTCAGATTCTATTGGCGAAAATGTATGGGTCGAGGCTAAGGAATCTGATTTGATTGGGCTCACAGTTGATACCGAGGATGATGCTTATCAAGCATATTGTAGATATTCGTTTGTTAAGTGTTTTGGGGTCAGGAATTCTAATGAGAGGAAGAATTCAAAAGGAGTTGCTGTTTCAAAGGAATTTTGTTGTTACAAACAAGGTAACAAAGTGAAAAAAGAAACTTTGGGAAAACAATATACAAAGTTGAGCCGCAGAACTGGGTGTAAGGCAATGGTCTCGTTTAAAATTGTGGATGGTAAATATAAGTGTACACGACATGAAATGGTACACAACCAGCATGAGTTCTGTCATCCTAGTGAAGTTCATCATCTGAAATGCCACAGAAAGATTGCTTCTAGTGAGATTGACTACCTGGTGCATCTTCGAACTAGCGGTGTTCGTCTAGCAGATGGTTTTCGGTCGTTGGTTAAGGAGGCTGGAGGATCTCATGTGGTGGGTTTTGAGTATGCTGATGCTGCAAGCGCTGTTAAAAAGGTAATGAAGAAACAGTTTGATAGTACAGACTGCAACACACTGATAAGCATTATGAATAGTGCACGTCCATACCATGCCTGGACGTGAATAGTACACGTCCATGCATGGTTTGGACGTGAATAGTACACGTCCATGCATGGTTTGGACGTTAATCCTGGACGTCCATGCACGGTCTGGACGTGAATAGTGCACGTCCATACCATGCCTGGACGTGAATAGTACACGTCCATGCATGGTTTGGACGTGCACTATTCACGTCCATGCCATGCTTGGACGTGTGGTTTACGATACCTTTACTTTCCGTTATTTTTACTCAGTTTTTAACAAAAATTAAGTGGTTTTTAATATTTTTTAATATAATCCTTACCAATTTTGCGTATTAACAGGATTCGTTTGAGAAATTTGGTGGAAATGGGGTTGATTACAACCGATTATTTGAGACGGATATATCTTTTGAAAGTCGGGATGAGGCGTTTGACTGGGCTCAAAAAGTAGCTATGGATAATGGTTTTGCCTTAGTGAAGGCAACAAATGGGGCGAAAAATCGCAAACAACCGGAGTTGCTCGGGTCGTACTTCCGTTGTTCAAGGTACGGCCGAACTAAAAAGAAGATCGATCCTGAGAAACCGGGGAATTCTACGAACAGAGGGTCGGCTAAGTGCGGATGTTTGTTTAGGATTCGAGCGGTGCAGGATTACGCTCTTCGACGACAACTTCTGTCAGTACGGTATCTTCTTTTGGAGATGGACCTGTTGGTGCACCATTGGAGGTCGGTTACACAACCGGACCTTTGTGTTCTTGGGCAAAAAAATATGCAGTCCCCCAAGACTTATGGGCACACTTTGATGGTTGGGCTGATGTTGTTGCTGATGGTCATTGTGGTTATAGGGTGCTATCGCATGCCGCCCGGGGTCGAGAACAGGACCACTTGGTCATGAGAGCGTGGTGTCTTAGAGAGCTTCAGGGAAACGATGTGTACAAGACAGTGTTTGATGAGTCTCTTCGCACGCCTCCGCTTTTGAGCAGATGGGATGATACCTTGAGGGCTATCGAGTTTACGGGTAGCGGGGGTTGCGGTGAACATCATTGGATGTCTTCCGAGTATTTGACTGTCTTTGCGTCGTTGTTTAACTGGACTATTTGTTGTATCGGCCAGTACGTCCACAAAGGAGTCAGGAGTTGGAATTGTTATACATTCTTACCACTGAGGGCCACGGGTCACGAGTCGAGGCCTTACGGTGTCATGTGGATCGTACACTACCATGACCATTGGATGAGATTGCACTACAGTGGCCCACTGAGTGAAGCACCCATGCCACCGATCGATCTTTGTTGGGATTGGGTAAGAGAAGATGCAGTTGCCCATTATGCCGATTTGTACACGTCGAACATCGAACGATGGCATACTCTGATGGGAACAACACCAAGAACTCCTCGGCGCCGAAGACAGCCTCCCCCAGGTTGAGATTTATTTGTATTCTTTAGGTTGTATTCTTTAGGTTGTGATATATTTGTCTTATTTAGGTTGAGATTTATTTGTATTCTTTAGGTTGTAATATTTAAATGTAACCGTTATGATTTCAAATTTCAAAATGTTACCGTTTTTCGAATGATTTTCATGTTCACTATAATCGCGATTTCATTGTGAAACAAATTGCATAGATAAAAGTTATCAAATTAAAAACGTTCAAACAAACAAAGCGATTTCATTGTTAAACAAATTACAAAGATAACAGTTATCAAATTAAAAACGTTCAAACAAACAAAGCGATTTCATTGTTAACTAGTACATCCAATCCTTCAGACCTCATTGGCCCAAAACGAAAAATACGGAGGGATAACCCCGGTTATCTTTAAAAAAATCTTCTCAAACTCCCACCAACCACGCATCTCAGGAGAACCGCTAACGTCGGGGTGATTCTCTTCAAACATTCTAATGACGTCCATAATCTTGCAATACACATGCATTGTCTGTTGAGATAAGACCGGGGGTTCAAGACGTATCATGTTTCTCGCTTCAGCAAGGCGGCGAGTGTCAGGACGTCGAGGGTACGAACTAGCAGCTTCGTTAACTAACTGGATTGCGTCACGCCTCTTGATCCAGTAGTCGCGTTGATGTTCAAGAGACTCTTTCACCATCAGGTTTTGCGCTGCAGGGCTTGCGAGATCTGTCTCAACTTCTGCAATCCGTTGAGAAAGCCATGTTTCATCGTTCAACGGCATGTTTGCCATTCCTGAAAAAATTTAAAGAATTAAAATTGAAAACATACGGTTAGAACGTAAAAAAAACCCGAACCATGAGGGACATGTGAACTACACGTCCCAACCCCACCTAAACGTGTTGTTCACACGTCCCTTCCCCCATTAGACGTGTGAACTACACGTCCCTACCATCTATAGACGTGTGGTTCACACGTCCCGACCATCCATGGACGTGTGGTTCACACGTCCCGACCACCCATGGACGTGTGATTCACACGTCCCGACCAACCATGGACGTGCCATTTGCACGTCTCTACCAACCATGGACGTGCCATTTGCACGTCCCTACCCACCACCAACGTGCAAACCACACGTCCCTCACCCCTCCCTCAATCTGATTTACTAGTTTTCGATGCTACAATCCCAACTTACAACAACAACAATGCTAACAACAACAATACTAACAACAATAGCATAAACAACTAACAATAAAACTAAAACTACAACTAAATCTAAATAATTTTAAAAAAACAACTAACAAAACAACTAATCCTTGGTGGTGCTTGGTGGCGGTGGTGGTTGTCCTCGGCGGTGGGTGGCGACGGCTGTGGGGGTCCTCGGCGGTGGGTGGCGACGTGGTGGGGTGGTGTTCTCGGTGGAGGGAGGGTGTTTTTATTTTTCAAAATTTGAATGAGAGTGTGAGGGTGAAAGGGTAGTGTTGGTAATTTGTTTAAAAAACGTCGACGATTTTTCGCAAAACGTCGACGATCTTTCGCGATTCGGTTGTTTAAGAACTCTTCTGCACACCTTGGTCATTTGAAGGATAAAGTAGGATTCAACAAGTTGTTCAGTCGTATCTTAAAACGGTGTCATACTGAAGAAGAATTAGAACATTGCTGGAAAAGGTAAGGCCTATATTAAGATGCTTTATTTTATATTTCTAACACATTTATATGTGTTAAGGATATTTATACTCGTCTTATGTGATATTTATACTTGTTTTATGTGGCATAAACTCGAAAACTTATTACCTATAAAGTGATTAAATTTTCGTACTAAATAAAAGTAGTATTTAAATTTTAAAAAAATAATAAGCTCAAAAAGTATAGTTTTACGTGTAGAAAAATTAGTATGCACAGAAAGTATTGTACAATGCTCAAAAATCATGTTAGTTCATAAACTTCAATAATGATGCTCAAAATATAGTACAGTGCTCTAAAACCGTGTTATGATAAAAAAAAAATATAGAACAATGCTCTAAAATGACATTAGCTTAGATACTTTAATGTTGATGCTCAGAAAGTTTGTTAATTGCTCAGAAAGTTTGTTAACTGCTCAGAAAGTTTGGTGTAATGCTCAAAATAAGAGTTCACTTAAATGCTCAGAAACTTCAATGTTAATGCTCGGGAAATATAATGCATAAATCTATTACTGGAACGTTAATCCAAAACTACTAGAAAATGCTCAGAAACTTCAATGATGATGCTCAGAAAGTTTTTTTTGTTTTTTCCAGGTTAACTACGGAATATAATTGTGCCCATCATCCGTGGCTAACAAGATTGTATGAGTTGAGGGAAAAATGGTGTTGTGCGTTTGGTAAAGATTATTTCTCTGCTGGAATATTATCCTCTCAAAGGAGTGAGTCGACCAACAATTCTATTTGTAAAAGGCTTAGTAAGACAACTACACTCTGTGATTTTTATGACATATTTGGTACGGTTTTGAGTGAATGGAGGACCCATGAACGAAAAGACAACAGTCTTTGTTGGGAGGGTAGACATGAGGTTGTTATACCATGTTCATTACTTGAATTTGGATCTAAAGTTTATACGATTGGAGCTTACACACGTTTTCAGAAGGAGTTTGTGAAGGCCATGTCTTATAAGCATAAGATCAGACCCAGTATTGATGATACACTTTGCTATTGCGTGTACACGGAACGTACGGATGAGTTTGCCCATATTGTATCGTTTGATCCGTCGACGAACTTTGCATGTTGCACTTGCAAAAGGTTTGAGGAAGGTGGATTCTTGTGTCGGCACATCCTTTTTGTCTATCATTGCAACTGTGTGGATACGATACCATCAATTTATGTTCTTAAACGATGGACTAAAGATGCGAAGCCGAAAGAGGACTTAGCCGAAGGTTCGGGGGGAAAGGGAATGATAGCAGGCCCTGTTTGGAGACTTGACATGCATCGCCAATTTCATAAGCTCATCATTGCTAGTGTTGATAATGATATAACAAGAGGTATCGTTGAGAATTGTTTTAAACAAGCAAAAGCAGAAGTGGAAGGTATTTTGGGTGGCATTGATGTCTCAGATATAGAAGGGGGTGATGCTGATGTAATACAAAATCCAAAGGGGAAGACGAAGAAGGGTGAAAAATTCACTAGAAAAAGGAGCATCATAGATATTGAGACAAGTCGAGCTCGCGGAAAACACAAGGCTGTTGCAACTCGTGCACAGAAAAAATCGACTGTTAATACAGTTGTGGAGGACGACATTTCTAGATATGGAGTCAATAGTGTCCCTTCACACATAGGACTTGAAGAAATATTAATGGCTCCAAGTGATTAGCATTTTTGAATTATTTTTTACGACTCGACATTGTGTATTTTTATTCATTCTGATGGACATAAAGTTTAGACAAATGCTCAACATGTTTACAAACATGACCAATAAAAAACTTGCCTTTATTCTGTTGTTGGTAATGCTTATTAATTTGACAATTGGTCGTACGATAGTTTTACGTGTAAAAAAATTAGTATGCTCAGAAAGTATAGTACAATGCTAAAAACCATGTTAACTCAGAAACTTCAATCATAATGCGAAAAAATATAGGAATGCTAAAAAAATATAGAACAATGCTCTAGAACAACATTAACTTAGATACTTGAATGATGATGCTCAGAAGGTTTGTTACATGCTCTGAAAGTTTGGTGTAATGCTCAAAATGAGAGTTGCTAAATGCTCAGAAACTTCAATATTCCTACTCATCAAATATAGTACATAAAACTAAAACTTTATAATGCTCAGACACTTCAATGCCGATGCTCAAAAATATTGAACAATGCTCTAAAACTGTGTTATGCTCAAAAAATATAGATCAATACTCTAAAACTGTGTTATTTTTAACAAATATAGAACAATGCTCTAAAACTGCATTAGCTTAGATAATTCAATAAGGATACTCAAAAAGTTTGTTAAATGCTCTGAAAGTTTGGAGTAATGCTCAAAGCAACAGTTCTGTCAGATGCTCAAAACTTTAACGTTGATGCTCAGAAAATATAGTGAATGATAATATTTTATGCGCAGAAAAATAGAACAATGCTCAAAAAATGTGTTATGCTCAAAAAAATAGAACAATGCTCTAAAACTGTGTTATGCTCAAAAAATATAGAACAATGCTCTAAAACTGAATTAGCTTAGATATTTCAATACGCATGCTCAAAAAGTTTGTTAAATGCTCAAAAAATGTGTTATGCTCAAAAAAAATAGAACAATGCTCTAAAACTATGTTATGCTCAAAAAAATATAGAACAATGCTCTAAAACTGCATTAGCTTAGATATTTCAATAAAGATGCTCAAAAAGTTTGTTAAATGCTCTGAAAGTTTGGTGTAATGCTCAAAGTAAGAGTTTTGTCAAATGCTCAGAAACGTTAATGTTGATGCTCAGAAAATATTTTACATAAAACTAAAATTAAATATTATACTAAAACTGGTAGATAATGCTCAGAAAGTTCAATGATGTCTAGGAATAAATATTCTCATATTGATGAGAAAGACAATGTTTTATGTGTTGACACAAATCCACAATGTCATTACTATTTATACAATTCTAGGCTTTACATGATAATATTTTCTCTTCAATTAAGTACATTTTTCTGTACTTGTACGAGATAACACTTCTGTTTTCAACCCATTCTTCTCGAAATTCACTATGTCATACGCGTACTTGACTCGCAAATTTTGCAAAGCTTTATCCTGAAAGAAGGAAAATTAAACATAGTTAAATACTAAGTACTCAAAAAATTCTAATAATGCTCAAAAAGTCTAATAAATTTGATCAAATTCTCCACTATGCTAAAACTAGTAATGCTCAAAAGGTCTAACAAATTTCATATCAAAATGTATCTAATCTATACGCAATGTTACCTGGCCTTTCTCGAGGCCTGTATCCCAATCTTTGAGGTCACCTTGATATGTTTCCATGTGACGCATCACATATACAGCACAATCACAGTCGTTTGACTGGTCACGCCACTTCATTTCCTGTCGTATAACTTTAAGGTCGCGGACAAGAGTAGCTTTACTGAACAAGTTTTCACTGGTAAGCCATCTGGCAAAAAAATCTTGCTGAAATGTAAACGACAACCAAATAAGTATTTGTGAGCATATATATCTCAAATGCAAAACACACAATGATTTTTAGTATGTGAAGTGAATGATAATATTTTATCCTATAATGTAAGAATATCATAGGTTGTTGAAAGTAAATAGTTCTTACCAATTTTGTTGGAAGATCTAAATATTTTCCCAATGACGATCCTCCCTCGGACTTGTTGTCTAGGAAATCATATCTATGTTTCCCGTTCTTGACATTAAATCATCTATTTTAATTTATATTTTATATATCAGACTTTTTATTGTGTTTTTTCTCTTTCTTTTCTATTTTATATTCATTTTGATTGTTTCAAATAACAATTGATCTTAGAGGACGTTCAGTAGTTCAAAAAGAACTAAATAGTCATTGACTTGATGAAAACGGACGAATACAAGTCAGTGAAGTCACCGTGACACACAGACGATTGAGTGATCAAAGGTAATATAAAAGAGTTCACAAACAAAGATGTAATGCTTCATGGACGGAAGAAGAAAGCCGACACAAGTAGTAATGCCGCCTACAAAGAGCTTATATAAAAGGTATTACCAGGGTGCAAATAATTAGTGATAAATAGTAAAATGAAAGAAGAACAGAGATGTTAAGCTTATTAAATTATATATGGAAGAAGGAAGCTACTGCAAGAATACAACCTGCAGTAGCTCTAAAACTTTAATGACGATGCTCAAAAATATAGTAAGTTGCTCTAAAACCGTGTTATGCTCAAAAAGTATAACAATGCTCTGAAACTTTTGGTGAAATGCTCAAACAATAGTTTTATTAGCTGCTCAGAAACTTCAATGATGATGCTCATAAAATAAAGTACATTAATTTAGATGAAAACCTGGTGACTTTCAAATCCACGAAATATTTGAACGGTGTAGTTTTCAAACTTTCCTTTTGAGCAGGGCTCAGATCTTCCAAGAGTGTCACAAAGTCACATGGAGACATACGTGAAACTAGCTTCGGCAATCGGATTGATGTGTCTTCAGCCTCCGAAGTTACTAGTTCTTCAGTTTTGTCTTTCACTTGATCTTCTTTTGATAGTTCTTCATTATCCTGTTTTGTTTGTTTTTTTATTGTGCGTTTTGCCCTTTTGCAAGGCACCTTAATTGATTCTGCTCGCCTCTTCCTTTCGGCACTCCTAGGTGTAGTATACAAAAAAATGTCAATTTACGTATAAAAAACGCTAAAATGGTAAACTCATAAACTTTAATATAATGCTCACAAAGTATGAATTAAACTCAATATGTCGTACATTAGTTAAGCATGTTTCGTACATACTTATAGCAAGAAGCCTTCTATAAACGTAAAAGGTTTCAAAGGTTGAATTCAAAGCTTAAAAGATTTTCTGTATAACAATTTTTTTACGTGGCTAAAAATAAATCTCCCTGATCGACATTAATTACCTCATAGTAGCTTCGCCTGCCTTCTTTTTTCTTGTATAGTAAAACAAGATCTTTTTCTTTCTTTTCTCCCTGATAGCATATAATCAATCAAAAAATTTATTTAGCTCTTTACATTTGCATAATAAAGAAAGTAATACGGTGAAATAAGAAGACACTTCTAACCTTCTACAATATGGAATGCCACACTCTGTACTCATTACTGCTCCAATTGAAATGCCACACTCGGTACTCATTACTGCTCCAATTACAAAGATGAGTTTTTCTCAAGCTCGGATTTTAGGCCCTGCTGAGTGATAAAGCAACAATGTAAAATGTCCATACTCTTTTTACCAAGCACTCCCTATATATCTACAAGAGTCATTTGGGTGAGAGGTGGTTTGACCCAATTTAACCAGTGTATTCCTAAATGGCCTTGTGCACCAATCTGGAAGGGGTTGGATAAAAACCAAATGCAGATCAATAGAGTTACAAAAATAGATAAATTAGGGGAATATGCGCTGACCCGTTTGTTTTTATCTCGCTTGAATGAACGTGAGCTTACAAAAGCCATGGTACAATGGTACGTTCTTACAGACATTTATACTGCACCTAGCTTACAAAAGTCAGGGTACAATGGTACGTTCTTCATGTTCAAAATCGTTTTAACTTAAGACTTAAGACTTAAGACTTAAGACCAACAGTCCTCGCAACTAAAATCAAATAAAACTAAACGACGGTTGTGAATTTGTGATCGGAGATTTTAAGTTAAGACGGTATTAAACGAGACCGTAAACCGACAACTTACTTGTACAGTCTTCTACATTCACGATATAGAGAGGGACCATGTTAGGCAGTTCAGTTGGTCAATTATTATTAGATTAAGTTACTTTGTAAGCTAGGTGCAGTATAATACAAGACCAAATGCGATGAGTCCAATATCCGTCACAAGTTTGTGACGGATTTTTGTTTTAGCTTCGCAAAAAGTAATATTTGACCCATCACAAGTTGTGACAGGTATATCCGTCGCAAGTTATGACGGGTATATCGAGAGATTTATTGAATTTCAATATTGTTGACCCACTACATTATGATGTTAAAAGGACAAAATCAGCGAAGTGTAACTAACATCATTTGAAGTAGAATTCAGAAATATATGAGCAGATGATTGAAGATTAAAAATTACGACTCCAGGCGTTGAATTCGGAAGGCGAAATTTACAAACTAACAAAGCACATTTAGATGAATATCAGCAATTGATCACATTACTACGAAATCAGGCAGAAAATATTACTCATTAGAATCGATCGAATTTTCAAGACCGGTTATTCGTAGAATGTAATTGTCTTTACTGTGCGTTTTGAATCGAGATTGAATGATGTGCGCCCATGAGAACCTAGTCGCATCCAAAATTGAAATTCTCAATCCACATAATAGTGGAAGGTTCAGAAATTCCTTGCAACTAAAGTCTTATCTGAAATCAACCTCGATTTCTCAAACGAGTAAATATGGGGGATTAGGGTGATGTAAATGTAATTGTTAGGTAAATTAATTTTCCGTAATTTATACCGAATTTGTCAAAATTCATCAAACAGACGGCAATTCAAAAAATAAGTTGTGACGGATATATTCACTAATACGTACACTATCAAATTTCGTGTAGAAGAAGCTTCAATTACTATTTATCATGACTGATGCGTCTACTAATACGTACACTATCAAATTTTGGTAAAAAGAAATACGTACACTATCAAATTTTGCAAGAAAAATACTTACAGTACTAAGTTTTAGAGCATCAAAATTAATAAAGAACAAAAAAAATCGCATTATACAGAAATTAAAACGTACCTGATCACTTATTCTCAATTTAATCTACACGAATTAAATTCTTGATAAAGGGATTGATGGAGTTTTAATGTAGAAGGGGATTTGAGTAGGGTTTTAAAAGAGGTTTTGAGAAACTGGGGTTACGTGAAACTGTAATTTTTTGAATTTCAATTTTTGTTTTTTTCTTTTTTTTTCTTTTGGTAATGGGTCGGGTTATTAGGGTTGGGTAGTGGATCAGGGCTGGGTATTGGGTATGAGGTAGTACCTCTGATGTACCATCCTATTTCTCGTATAAATAGTGATCATTGAAATTACTTATCTAATTACAAACGTTTTGGTTATGTCATGTTCTTTTCGGTTAAAATGAGCCGAATTTAATTAATGGAGTTGAACTGAATTGAATTAAACTGCCAAGTCAAAGTGAGTAGGAGTAAGTGCATGTTTGGCCTTGTTTATGAAAAAGAATTTCTACTTCTGTAAAGGAGTTTTTATAAAACTAGTTCTTGATAAAATTGGTTCTGTTTGGCCAAAATTTTTTAAAAATTATTTTTATCAGTTTTATCGTGTTTCGCCTAACTAGTTTCTAACAAATTTTTTTATTTTGCTAAAATATATTATATATAGATGTACAAAAGAGCGGGATTAACTTGCGAGAATTCCGACATCTAGTAAGACTCACCCTCACACCAGACAATTTTATTTTATAAGAGGTAAAAAAATCTGAAAGTTAGTATTTGGCGGTATTTTTTTGGGTTTTGGCGGTATTTTTTTGGGTTTTGGCGCTCAAATAACTTAAGAGCAACGTGAAAAGAGAAACATAAGTTACAAATTGCTACTTCTGTTTCTAGGTGTTTCTAGGAGTCGGTTTTAGAATTTCTGTTTAATAAAATTAGTTTTTAGTTTTTTAAAAAGTAGTGTTTGACCCAACTTCTATTTCTTTGGTTGAAAAAACAGTTGAAAAGCAGGGTCAAACACATACTAAATTGTTTAAAAAGATTAATTGAACAGAATTAATCAAAACTAAACTGAAGTGAACTCAATTAAATAGAGCTGAGCATAAGCGAAACTAATTGTTTTTGGAGTAGAATTTAAAGAGATTTGATTGTTTCTTAATTTATTAAGATGAAAAAATTAATTTTGTTTTCTTTTGTAGTAGGGACCTCCACCTTCCTACTTATTGGTTTAATTACCCTGTCTCCCAACTCAATTAAATATAGCTGAGCATAACCGAAATAAATGGAAATTAAGCTGAAAAAACAAAAACTAATTGTTTTTATATCTTCCAAAAGAATCTATATACTATAAAAGAAATAGAATTTAAAGAGATTTGATTGGTTCTTAATTTATTAAGATAAACAAATTAATTTTCTTTTTCTTTTGTGGTAGGACCTCCACCTTCCTGCTTATTGATTTAATTACCCTCTCTCCCATTAATTAGATAGGTCTAAATTTAATTTTAAAAAAATATACAACAAAATGTATTTAATTCATTATTATTACATTTTAATTCAATTCAAAGACGGTGCAATTATCTAATTTAATTTTAGCTTATATATCTTTTAATTTAATTGAAGATAAAATGAAAATTATATTATAAGCTCAATATATAATAATTGTAAAATCGTCCCGTGCATTTTTTTTACACGGGAGTAAAAATAGTTAGTCCAAAGTTCATCGTTATTCCCATCTCCATCTTTACTTTTTAGGAACGGTAAAAATATTATAACTTACACAATATCAACCCGACTCTTATTCTTTGAATTACACAATCAATTAGTCATAAATAATCTAGAACTGCCACGTGGGTCATCAACATCATAACAATAGAATTTTATTTGTAATTATAAATTTTAGTCATTGATCAAGGTCAATAGTTTGTATTTATCCAATCTAATTCAAATTTAATTAAGTCATGCACAATAATACAAGATTAATTACAATTTATAAGTGATGTTCTTGGTTTTCCCTTCTAGATTATTCAAGGTCATGCAAGACCTCTAATTCTCATTTGTTATGCACTAAATATGCCCAATTATTTAGATTCAAATTGGCTAAAAAAGACTAATAAGTGTAAAAGTGTTATCGACTTATCGTGTTTTAATTAAATTTAGTTACAATAACCAAAGTTCCTTAAACCCGGATAAATTGGTAAATGGTTGATCCGAATAATAATTACTTGCAACATTTATTTGAGCTTGGCCAAAGCAACGAGTCAGCTCGACCTGACCCACCACACATGCTACTTTAGATTAGGCCTGTCCCGACCCGATTCAATACACTAGCCGGGCCAGGGTTTCAGAAATCCAGCCCAACCTTCCCTAAGCCCGGCCGAGATCTGCTCCACTTAAGCCTACAGATTTTAAAAATAAAAATATAGAAGTATGAAGTTAAACCGAATTACGGGCTTAGCCAGGTGAGCCCGACCTGCCCCAAAATGGCCCATCCCAAGTCAGCCCGTCCAACCCGAACATAACACTGTCTAAACTAAACCGGGTTATTTAATTGGACCAAAATAGTGATTAATTAATAAGTCTACTTTGATAACATTAAAACAATTTCCGTGCAAATTATGGGTAAGTTGGACGTAAAGAGCTAACAACACCAAACCATAACATTGCATGCGCTTTGTATATATGCATGTCGTGCCAAAATACTCGAAAAATACGAACTAATTAACAAAATAGTATTCTTTAGGTATGGTAGCAGAATCAGGAAATTTAATTTCATATCGAGATTAATAGAAACAATCACGGGATTACACCTATTGCTATATAAAAATATAGATTTAGTTATCCTATATATTTTTATCGAAGAATTGGTAAAAAATGCAACCGTAAAAATTATGTGTCACACACCGGAAAAGGGATTGAAATCCGTCACTGCCTAGATAGATTATTGGCACGAAAAATTACAAAATGTCTAGAACAGTCATTATTTTTGTCAAACTTATTATTTAAAAGAATACTCTGAAATATGGGTATCCTGCTCAAAATACTACAAACCCTATTTTAACTACCAATATAACTAACTAATGCTCTCATTCGCATTTATTATAATATATGACTTATTACCTGCAAAATAAGTGAGAAAATTTATAAACCTCTCTGACCCGTCTTTCTCTTTTTATTTCTTTGTTAATCTATTCACTTAATTACACCAATAAAAGATGGTACAATAAGTTAAAAAAACAACAAATTTTATTCAAAGCAAATGAGGGCATTAGTTGGTTATATTAGTAGTTAAAATAAAGTTTAGAGTATTTTGAGCAATTACTCATTAGTTCGGAGTATTTCTATCAATTAACCCTACTAAAAATTATTTTTGCAAATTCCTTTTTTTTTTTTTTTGCAAATTCTTGGTCGGTCTTGTTTAATAGTTATTTATTTGTTTTTTCTGTGAGCAGAATTTCAAATAAAAATAACTAATGATAAAAACAGAAAGATATTATAAAATTATCGTAATTTAAAATTTTCTTGTAATTTCTCTAGCATACTACATGCTTCGTGCTTATGTTAAGAACATATTTAATACGAGTTAGGTTATTAGATTTGTCATCAGTTCATAATAAAATTAAACCAATTCGAACATTAAGGGCTTGTTTGATTACCCATTAAAATCATGGGATGTTGAACTTCCTGGAAAGTGTAAAATCATGTTGTTGTTTGGTTACCAATATCATGGGAAATAGAACTTACCACATGAATTTACTTCCTCCATTATGTGGGAAGTTACTCACCAAGTCCCCCCTTGGTCAATAGAACTTTCCGCATGAATTAACTTCCCATATGCGAACCAAACACTTTCTGCGAATTCACATAAATTGGAAATTCATGTGATCTTGAAGTTCTCGGGAACTTTAATTCCCCTATGTCAACCAAACAAGCCCTAAAAATCGAGAGCCATACAATTTTATGTTTTCATCTGCCTTAAATCCGAACTAAATCAAGACGCGCAGATAATAAATCATAGTCGAAATAATGATAACCTAGTACTAAGTCCAAGAGTGGCGTTACTGGCGTACGATGCTCGCAATTGACGTTGATTAATTCCAAATTGATAACAAAATAAATTTGACTTAAACTAATCAAAATACTTGACCCAAATACATAATCAAAATCAACGGTCAATTTTCAAAATCTGCTCCTCCATCCTTTTTTTGAATTTGGAATGTTATGTACTACTTGTAATTTATTTCTATTTTTAATTTGTCCCGTCTTTAAATCGCATATGATATACTATATCTTACCCTTTTACCGTTTGACTGATCCTTATAACAATAATTCTTACATAAAACCGATTTACAAAATTTTATATAAAATAACTTTATATCAGTCGCGACTTTTCTCTAATAAGGGTATCAAGGTCTTTTATATCTATTTCCCGTGTAACAATAATGACTATGAAAATAAATTCGCCAATTTTATTTTTTATAAAATAAAAAAAAAAAAAAAACATTTATTTATCAATAATTAAATAAAATTAATATAACAATACTAAATTATACTATTCCGTATTATATATGTTTCGCAAAATCAATATATGCATTTATTATCAAAACACATTTAATAAATATTATTTTAACCAAAAAAAGTTACATAGACAATATAAATATTCAAATTTACCATCAAAATTTACCGTCAAAATATCGTCTTGGAGACCGTTTAAAATCAAATAATATGAAATAAAATTGGATGGAGTATATTCTAAAGTCTATTTATATATATATATCATTGTTATTGTTTTTCTTAATTTATTATTCTACTATATTTATTTGTATTATTATATTATTTGTCCTAAGCTTTTGTACTTTAAATAGCGCGTCACACAAAACGTACCAACCTATATAAATACTTTCAACCGGTACACAACTTTTCATTCAACACAAACGTAAACTTCTCAATTCCTATTGATCACCAAAAACGTACCAAACACGTATAATTTTCACCATCTAAATAATAAAAAATAAATATGATTTCTTCATGGAGGAAGAAGAGGGCTAGCAGGGCCGCTCGTACCACTCGAGAATATGACACAACAAAGACGGAATTAACGATCCCAAATCATTTCCGATGTCCGATATCCCTAGACATCATGAAGGACCCGGTCACGTTATGTACGGGTATTACGTACGATCGTGAAAATATCGAGACATGGATCGAGTCAGGCAATATAACATGTCCTATGACTAACCAAGTCTTAAGGTCACTTGAACCTATACCTAACCACACCATACGTAGAATGATTCAAGATTGGTGCGTCGAGAATCGTGCCCACGGCGTGGAACGCATCCCAACGCCGAGAATACCGGTTAGCTCGGACGAGGTTAGTCGTATCTTGAAGAAGATATCGACTTCCCGGACCCCACAAGATTGTAACGATCTTGTGGGGAGAATTGTTAGGCTTATGAAGGAAAGTGAGAGGAATAGGGTTTGTATAATTGGGAATGGAGGCTCTAGGGTTTTAGCCTCTACATTTAATGCCCTCGCCGAGGGCGAGGGCGAAAATGTAATTACATTGTTGGAGGAGTTGATGAGTGGGCTAACCCTAATGATGCCCCTCGACCAGGAGGCCGAGGGGTATTTGAAGTCGACCAGGTCTTTAGATCGTTTAATATGGTTTATGAAGACTGGACGTCTGTCTGGAAGGATAAACGCGATATTGATCTTAAAAGAATTAATTTCACTCCCTAGGGGTGAAATTAAAATTAGGGTAATTGAGACATTGATACAAGATGAAGAAGCTATGGAGGAATTAATTAAATTAATTAAAGACCCAATTTGTAATTCTTCAACAAAAGCTTCATTAGTTATTATTTACCATATGGTAAATAATAGTCAAACCCTAATTATTGGTAAATTTGTTGAAATGGGTTTAGTCACATTAATCCTAGACATTCTTGTGGATGCTGAAAAAGGGGTTTGTGAGAGATCACTAGCTGTACTCGACGCGATTTGTAGAAGTGAAATAGGCCGTGAATCGGCCTATAATAACGCGTTGGTGGTGCCGGTTGTGGTGAAGAAAATATTACGGGTTTCCGACTTGGCGACCGAGTTTGCGGTGTCGATTTTATGGAGGTTGTGTGACCGTGAGACTAGAGAAGGTAGAGGTATGGTTGTTGATGCATTACAAGTTGGTGCATTTCAGAAATTATTATTGATATTACAAGTAGGGTGGAATATTAATGAGAAAAGTAAAGAAAAAGTTACTAAATTGTTGAAATTATTGAATTTATTTAGGGATAAGACTGAGTGTATCGAGTCGATCGATTTTAAAAATCTTAAAAGATCGTTTTAGATTTGTCGATACCATATTTTTTGTAATTATTTCGAATGAATAAATGAATTATACATACGTGATTATTAGGTTTAATATCCTTTGCAATTTTGATATGTGTAATTTGCGAAGTAGTCGTTATAAAATATACGAAGACAAATTTTAAAATTACGGCCCTGTTCGGTAAACAACGAATTAATGTTGACAGAAGCAGATTTCAAAAACGAATTTGACTAGCAGATTTATTTAGCAGAATTATTTTACAGGTGTTTGGTAATTGACAATTTAGATTAGCAGATTGTCTAAAATCTTTATAAAATGACATATAATGACACGAAAAATTATTTATTAAATATATAAAAGGAATGTTAGTATTTTATTAAGAGGGTAAATAAGACAATTTTTTTTTTTTAAATATGCTAATCCAATATGCTGGTAGGAGAACATATTGTAGAATAGCATATTGGACATCAATATACTATTTCAATATGTCATTAAGACATTAACCAAACACTCTAAATAGCATATTGGTAAGTCAAACATGTTAAATCTCTCAAATATGTTGTTTATCAAACAGCGCCTACGAGCTTTTAGTTATTTCATATAATTTTATGAATTATAAAGATTGTAGTTTTGAAAGCTAAATACAATGTATTTTATTTATATATTAATTTATTTATTTTAATTGAAACAAAGTCCCGCCTATTATAGACGGGTTTGTGATATATTATTACATGCATTGCATTATCAAATTCTTATAAAGTGTTTTACCCTAGCTACAAATTATTTGATACAAAAACGTATAAAACCCTAGATCGAATTCAGTGAAATTTCCGTCCAGTTAATCTGTCTCGAATTTGAACATATAAGTATATATGTGTCATAATAGGTCGATATCCACGAACTATATATTTAAAGTTTTTAACGCCATAAAACGTTAAATGTGTCGTTCTTTTTAAACGACAGCTCCTGCTAGCCCGTCCCTAACTCCGCAATTCAACTCATCCACCGAAAGTTGGAGAGTAGAACAAAATTGGAAAAGTTGGTCGTCATGGGGATTAGTTTGGCAGCAGCATGCAACAAAGAACACTAAGATTAATAGTCAAAATATGCGTGTAAAGACTTAAAACAAGACAAAAGAATGAACTCCAAATAAGAAGGGTAGCTAACCATATGTAACTATAATTTTAAAGCTCCCTAATGTTGACCAACAACTTTTAGTCTTTAATTATTAATTAAAGGTTATTATTGTCATTTGTCAACAACTTAATATTATTATTGTTTATTTGTGTGCTTAGTAAGAGTATTTTTTTTCTTAAATAAAAAGAACTAGGGGGCACTATATAGTAGCTAGCTAGGCCTAACAAAATTGATGACTCGATAGTCGACCCGAATGACTATCTAATCCGGATATATAACCCTCATTTGTACTTGACTCGACACTTGAACTAAGGATTTGAAATTGTTTCACGTGGTTTATTATTGTTTCTAAATAATATGATAATAATATAATAACGATCTTAAAAATAAATTATTATTGGACATGACCCAACACAACTTATGTTAAAATATGAACGTCCAAACTAACTCAACTCGAACCCGACTCGGTTAACCTGTTTGCCAAGTCACAATGGGCAATATTCTCTATCTAAATCTCCAAATAAAGTTAAAATAATCGATTTTTGCTACCTCAAAATGTCGGAGCATGAGACCTTAACAAAAATATTAAAATTGAACTAGAGCATAAGACCGTAATAAAAATATTAAAATTGAACTGAATTTAATGTAGCTGAGCAGAACTGAATTGAATTAAATAGATCCAATCTGAACTGAACTGAAATGAGGAGTTAATTTGTGAAGAGAAAAACTGATTTGAACTGAACTGAAATAAAATTAAGTGGCAAAAACAGAGCATTATTAATTAGAGATATATTGTATGAAATAAAATAAGATATTAGGAAATATAATATTATCGATCGTTACTAATAAACTCCAACATGAAAGTAATAGTGTTGGGAGTTTTGTTTTGTTTTGTTTCGTTTAGTACATATGATTTGATCATTTTGCATCTACTTTGCATTAGCAATATGAGATTATGTCATATTAGTGACGTTAACAACGTACGTACGTAGCATGCGCATGCAATAGCATTTCAAACCAACCAAGAGATCAAGAGGTTTATTAACTTGGTTTTATGCATTAATTATAATACTCCACTAATAATTTACTTAATCTAATTAATTATTGTCATTAAAATCTTATGTGTTGGTGGTTGTGGTCTTGTGGTGGTCTTAGTAAATATTAGCTAGCCAACTTCTTCAACAACATTATTGACTCTTTTATATTCCGATAAATTTGCTCTGTGACGGGTTAAATATTACTCACGCACACATGAATAAATAAGATAACAATTAAAATGTATAAAGAGTCATAAATAATTTGTCTTATTTACAAATTTACCCATGTAAATTTTATTTGACCCATTATAAGGTTGTGACGGATATTAGTTTGGGGGAATTATTGTAAGAGAGTTATTTTTGCCTTTTAGCTCGATATATAAAAGCTATTATGAATTATGAGCTATACAGCCGAGTACGAGCTTGGCCTGACTTGATGCTTGTATTCATGAAGCAAAACTCAACTTTGAGCCAATACCAAACTTTTTCGAGTCTAAAACCTGTGTTCATTATTAAGTTTGTGAGTTTAAACCTGAGCTTAAGCCCTACTATGTAATTGTTTAATTTTTGTCTTTTTTTCTTTTCAATTTTCAATAACATAAATTGAACATTACATAACAATGACATAAAAGTGATCGTCTCATTCATCTGATATATATGGTGATATAAAGATATAATCATGACAAAAAAATATAATTTATCAGCAATATTTTATCCAATCATACAAGTTCGAACCGCTCACGAGCCTTTCCAATAAGCCGAACCTATAATAACCCGACTTGACTCGTTAAACTCTCGAGCTGAATTCAAACCTTTTTCATAAAATATTAGACTCGTTAATTAAGTTTACTTATTATCACAAAAGATATTGCTTCATAAGTTTTGATGTGCCTCTCTACTTGTCATAGTAGTGACACTCCTTTAATAATCTTGTCATAGTAATTAAACATAGTTTAAATTGATCACTGGACAATAAAATGATGACCTCCTCTCTATCTCTAATTAATTAATTGAGTCATCCATCCATTAATCATGGGAAATAATAATCAAATAATTAAATAAGTTATCCATTCATAATACAACTTAGTCAATTTTTAAATGTACTAATTATTGTATTAGCTTTCATCAATCTAATATTCCCTCCTATTCTTTTTTTTCATTTCATTTGCTTTTACGCGGTCTCCAGTGCACCAGTTTGATCGTATTTTTCGGTTATATACATCGTTTGTTTTTGTCGAAAATTTTAATTTGTGAAACATATTTTTATAGTAAATATTTTAATTATATGCATTAATATTAATTATTTATTAACTTATTTCTAATTAAAGTTGGTCAAAAAAGAAAAAATGGAAGAAAAAAGAATAATAGAATTGAGGGAGTATGATAATTCGAGGTGTTCTAGATGACAATGAGCTTGATATTGTAGGATCACTATTAGGGGGTGTTTGGTTCAAACCTAAAAGGTATAAGGTATGGGTTTGGAATGAGCCAAACCCATACCACGTGTTTGTTTAGCAAATTCAAGGGTTTCATACTGTAAAATCTACTAAACCGCCATTAGAGAAGCTTTGAGAACTCAAGGAAAATATCTTGTAACTGAATTGTTGAAGAGAGAGAGTAAATAGAAAGTTTGGTTGTTATTAAGTTAGTTAGAGTGAATGTACAAAGTGGCTTATATACTAGTATTTGTGTAACTAATTCTCAACTAACTTTGCCACGTCACTATTAGCATATTTACACATTAACAAACTTCATCATATGATCAACATTCCCCCCTCAAGCTGGACTGAGAGGAGTAAAACGAAGCCCAAGCTTGGAAGACAAAAAATGGTGTTGCTGTGTACCAAGTGGCTTGGTCATGATATCAGCGAGTTGCATCCCAGTTCTGATATGACGAGGACATAAGAATCCTTCTTGATACTTATCACGAACGAAATGACAATCAATATTCAAATGCTTAGTTCGTTCGTGAAACACAGGGTTTTCTGCAATATGAACTGCAGCCTTATTATCGCAGAACAAGGGAATGGGCAGAGGAATTCGTATCTGCAAATCCTTAAGTAAAGCTGCCAACCACGCCAATTCTGCAGCAGCATACGGCATACTTCTATATTCAGATTCAGCAGTGCTCTTGCTAACCGTTTTTTGTTTTTTAGTTTTCCATGATATGAGAGATTTACCAATGAACACTGCATACCCACTAAGAGACTTGCAGCTGAATACACAAGCTCCCCAATCAGCATCACAATATGAAGAAATGCTAAAATCATTATCTGATGGGTAAAAGAGTCCAGTGTTGATTGTACCTTTGAGGTACTTGACAACATGTATAGCAGCCTGAAGATGAGGTTTCCTGGGCAAACTAACGAACTGACTGAGATGTTGTACAGAATAGGAGATATCAGGTCGTGTTAAATTCAGATATAAGAGCCTTCCAATCAGCCTCCTATACTGTTCTGCATCCTCTAACACTTCACCATCTTCTGTGGATAGTTTTAACCCCTTTGGTAAAGGGAATTGAGCAGGACTACAATCCTCCATGTGTAAATCTGTGATAATATCAGCAATATATTTCCGTTGATTCAACATGAGACCAGTGTTGTTACGAGCCAATTCAAGGCCTAAAAAATATCGCATCAGACCTAGATCTTTGATGGTGAATTTGTCATCCAACCCTTTCTTGATTTGCTGTATATCATCTATGCTATCCCCAGTAAGAAGGATATCATCTACATAGACCAAGGCTATGATAAAAGTCCCTGATGTCTGTCTCAGGAATAAAGAGTAATCTTCCTTGGACTGTATGAAACCCTGAGCCACCAAATACTTTGTCAATTCAATGTTCCATTGACGAGAGGCCTGTTTCAGTCCATAAATGGATTTCCTTAGTCTGCAAACATCCCCTTTTTCAACAGCATAACCTTGGGGAGGTGTCATGTACACCTCTTCGTCCAAGAATCCATGTAAAAACGCGTTGTTAATATCAAGTTGGAACAGGGGCCATTGCTTAGCAGAAGCTATAGCAAGCAATGTCCTTACAGTGGTAAACTTGGCCACTGGTGAAAACGTATGTTTGTAGTCCTTGTTTTTAACTTGATTGTAGCCTTTTGCCACAAGACGCGCTTTGTATCGCTCAATACTACCATCAGGCCTGTGTTTCACTTTGAAAACCCACTTAGACCCTATTGCTTTGTGCCCAGAGGGAAGTTTAACTAAATCCCAGGTGTGATTGTCTTCAAGAGCAGAAATCTCCTTTTGCATTGCATTGATCCAATTTACATCAGTCTTGGCCTGATTATAGGTAGATGGCTCAATAGTAGCGAGAACAGTAGCCAAGGAAGCTACATATGAGTCATCATAATCTGTTATACCTTGAAGTAGTCTGACATGAAAGGAAGCAGATTCAGACTGAGGCACTGATGGTATATCAGACTGTACAGGGAGCTTCTGATTAAGTTGAAACCCATGTAATCTGGTGGACAAAACCTTGTCCCTGACTGACTTTCGAGCAGGAATGGCTGTGGGTATCACCAAGTCTTCAGTAGAAGAAGGTGATAAAGTATTCTCATGAGGAAAAGTGACTGATGTTCCAGAAGTAGAGTCTTGAACAGTATGCACAGAATCAGTTTGGAATGATGACTGAAGGGGGGAAATATTTGTGTTCATGGGAGTATTTTTATTTTGATTTGAAGAATTTGTGTTCATGGGAGTATTATTATTTTGATTTGAAGAATCTGAAGAAGAAGATGGTGGTGTATTGTGAAAAGGAATCTGGGAATTGGATGTTATATTGACAAAATCAGTAGGAGATAATTGAGAAGGAGCACATGTTGTGGGTTTAGGTTCTTTGAATGGGAAAATTTCTTCTCTAAAAATGACATCCCTATTAGCAAATACTTTTTGAGTTTGCAAGTCATATAATTTGTACCCTTTCTCACCATAGGGATACCCAATGAAAACACATTTTCTTGCTTTGGTTCCAAACTTATCCTTGTGTGTACTTGGCATTGAAGCATAACACAAGCACCCAAATACTCTCAATTCATCATGAGTAGGGGGTTTCTGAAATAAAACCTCAAAAAGAGTCTGCCAATTAAGAACAGGCGTGGGCATTTTATTGATCAAATATGTGGCTGTTAATAAGCATTCCCCCCAAAACCTCAGAGGCATGCCAGCATGAAACATTAGAGCACGAGCAGTCTCAAGCAAGTGTCGATGTTTACGCTCAACTCTTCCATTCTGTTGTGGTTTCCCCACAATACTTTTCTGATGAATTAAACCCTTCTCTCTGAATAGAGCACTACAAGTTTGTTGAACAAACTCTGTGCCATGATCCGTTCTCAGAATCTTGATATTTTTATGAAACTGCGTATGTACCATATTCAAGAAATCATGAACTAGACCAGGGACCTGACCCTTGTTTTGGAACAGAAAGGTCCAAGTACATCTAGACCTGTCATCTACAATGGTGAGGAAGTAACTAGCTCCATTAAGGCTATGCACCCTATATGGGCCCCAAATATCCATATGAACAAGGTCAAAACAAGATGAAACCCTGGATATACTAGTTGGAAATGGTAAACTATGGTGTTTTGATAAAACACAAGATTCACAAAAGAAATCCTTCATTTCATTCAATGGTGTATCAGTTACATGTTTAAGCTTTTCCATTGAAGTATGCCCCATCCTAGCATGAAGTAAAGCTAAAGATGTGGATTTACTACTAAAACAAGTAGAAATGGGAATTGCATCTGAATTAGAACAATGCTTATGAACAACAGAATTATTTGTGTTACTAGAAACAAAAGAGCAAGTTGGAATGAACATATAGAGTCCTCCATGCTTCTCAGCAATTGCCTTATTGACCTTACTTGAAAGGTCCTGAAAAATACAGAGATCTTTTGTGAAAACCACAGTAAGATGAGATCTCTCTAACAACCTACCCACTGACATCAAATTTTGTTTGAAATCAGGAACTATTAGGACATGATGAAGAGTGATGTCAGGAGTTAAGTGCATGTTACCAGCTTTGCAAACAACTTTAACTGTGCCATCAGGGAGAGACACATGTATAGGTCTGTGTAAAGTTTGCACATTGTGTAAAAGATGAACATAAGGCGTCATATGATCAGAGGCACCCGTATCCACAATCCAGTTATGCATATTGGTATATGCAGATGCAGTATAAGCAAAAGAAGTAAGAGGTATACCTGCAAGGTTCAGAGAAGACATTGCAGGATTTTCAGAAAAGGATTTCATGACCTTCTCATATATAGAGTTGGCAACATTAGAGAGCAAGTCAGTATCCAGAGAGGCTGAGGTGCTTGCTTTACTGATATGAGCAGCAACAGCACTAGAGGTAGCAGGATCATAATCAAAAGGAATCTCCTCTTCAGTATTTCCATCATCACCATGAATAACCTCAGCATTATGGGCAGACCGCCTGTAGACATTTGCACCTTTCTGAAAATAGGTGTCAGGTTTGGATTTATACTGATTTTTGCCCTTAGAATTCTTAGAATTCATCTGATTCAAGCGAAGAAAACAATATTCCATGATATGTCCCTTCTTTCCACAGTGGGAACAAGTCTTAAGCTTGTGACAACCTCCAATATCATGACCTTTGTGTCCACAATTATCACAGGTTTTGACAGAAGAATTGGCTTCAGATTCAGAACCTTCATTGTCAACCCTGGGTTTCTTCCAATGTGGTTGCCTGGATTCATAGCTTCGAGCACTAGCATAAGCATTAGCCTCACTCAACACGTCAACCGCATCTGCAATTTGCTTCTGCCTCTCAATTTTCTGAAGCAAAGCAAAGGCTTTGTTAAGAGGTGGCAGAGGTTCCATGGACAGAATGTTCGTCTTCGTCCCCTCATAACCATTATTCAATCCCATTAGGAATTGGATTAATTTGGAACTAGTTTCTTTAGAAAGAATTCGCTTAAGAAGTTGACAAGTACAAGCATCCAAAGCACCACATGAACAAGTAGGCATAGGATCAATGTTGTCAAGAGTTTCCCAAGTGCGTTTCAGTTTACTGTAATATTCAACTAAAGAAGCATTAGACTGAGTAGTGTCACTCAATTCCTTCTTTAGCTGATAAACCTCCAGACCATTAACTTGACCATAGCGTTCAAGTAATTCAGACCACAACTCTTGTGCACTTCGTGCATATTCAACAGTTTCACGAATCTCAGGAGTTAAAGAATTCTTTAACCATTTCATCACCATATGATCACATCGAATCCATTGATGATAGGATTTCTCAGTAGAGGCAGGTTGTCGACAAGTTCCATCAACGAAACCTTCCTTATTTTTAGCAATTAAGGTCACATAAGCTTCGCGTTTCCAAGAGAGAAAACGTGTTCCATCAAACCGATCTCCAACAACAGAATGACTCGGCTGATCCGATTGTGAAAGAAACAAAGGATCATCAAAATTATCATAATTTGTGGCTTTGGTAGAGGTTTCAGAAGGCATGATTGAGATTTGATTAAATGTTGTTGAATTTGTTGTGAGAAAGCGAAAGAAGGAGAAAAATCGACGGAATTGAAGTAGATATGAAGAAAAGAAAAAAAATGCGGAAGCGGAGAAACAAAGAGGCGATTTTAGAAAATTGAATCACCTAAGTTGCAGAATCTGAGAAAGAGAATGAAGAAATTACTTCAATAATTCCAGAATCGTTGCTGAAGCGTCTGATACCATGTAAAATCTACTAAACCGCCATTAGAGAAGCTTTGAGAACTCAAGGAAAATATCTTGTAACTGAATTGTTGAAGAGAGAGAGTAAATAGAAAGTTTGGTTGTTATTAAGTTAGTTAGAGTGAATGTACAAAGTGGCTTATATACTAGTATTTGTGTAACTAATTCTCAACTAACTTTGCCACGTCACTATTAGCATATTTACACATTAACAAACTTCATCATATGATCAACACATACCCATACCTCAAACGCACGAGGTATGGGTATTCCATACCCAGGGAGGGGGTGGGTATGAGTTTGATACCCATGGGTATCAAACTACAATTATCAAAAATGCGAAAAATAAATATTAACACGTATTGTAAAGGAAATATGTTATATAATTATTTGATAAAATCTTTATTTTCTTAATTTTATATGATAAAATTATTATTCAAAGTATTAAATTTTACATATTTTAACTTTAACCTAGTTTCAAACTCGATCATACCACTCATAATTGAAACAAACACAAGGTATTGAGTATGGAGTTCCAACCCCATACCACCCGGGTATGATTCCTGATTCCAAACTCATACCCATGCGCGAAACAAACGCCCCCTTAGTCTATTAGTCAACATTTTGTAGTTTCAAACAAGAAATTGAGAGATTTATATGTATTATTTTAGTTGCAAATTGAGAATAAAAATTTGCAATTAGTTATATTATTTTTGTTGGTTAACAAATATTTTCTCCATTTCTCTATTTCAGTCAGTAATTACAATTGTTTTATTTTCATCTTGTAAAATAAAGTAAGTGTAAACATCGTATGGAGACAGATGAAGTACTTCCGGACCCATGTTAACTTATGAAAGTTGACAAACAATATACTCCATAAATAATTGAGGTGTCTAAAAGAAAATAGGTATAATATTAATATTAATCTTAAGGAACATGTTAATAAATTAATTAGAGAAAATTTGTTGAGACAATTTCCCTAGAAAAAATGGTATTAATTTTATGGGATGTTGGTTGATAGTAGAGGTGGCACTCGGATCGCTCGGGTCGGGTAATATCGGTTTCGAGTTATGTCGAGTCAGTGACGGGATTGGGACGACTGATTGGGACGGTTAAGTTCATGCTGGGTAATCTTCGAGTTGGGTCATCAACGAGTGACAAGTCAGGTCGGGTCATTATCTGGTCAGGTTATCAACATATATTTTATCTTATATATTTAGTTTTAGATGATAATTTTATGTTAAAATAATTGATGGATGTATTAATTGTAGTTTTAATGAAATTAATTAAGACGGATATCAACTTGAGGTTATTTAAATCATTATTAAACTAGTTCATAATCATGTCATATATCGGGTTAAGAAAATATCGGATCACGGGTCGGGTCGGTTCATGCCGAGTTCAGTTTGAGAAAAAATAAGGCTGTTATTGATTATCGGGTCAGTTCAGATCGGTTTGGATCGACTTTAATTCACCCAATTTTCAAATTAAATTGGGCCGGTCAATGGATTGAATTGATTACCTCGGATCGGGTCATGTTTTACCAGCTGCTGTTGATACTTGATAGCCAACAAATACTCTCCAATATCATCATAATCAATTATTAGCTCTGTTCCTAGGCTTGACGGCCCATTAGAACCATTCTGTTCGATCCGTGAATAAAATGGGTACAAACAACTCACATTTACGAAACAGACTTAACAAACGAGTTGATTGGATCGATTGCTCGGGTTAGTTACATCTTTTGGGCCATATTTGATTCGCAGTTTTAAGTATGTTGTTATCAAGTTGTTTAAAAATAATGCTCACTACACCAGCAGTAAACGTTTAGATTGGAGCGGATGTAGTCTCGGCAGTATCGATATTTAATCTAAATTATAAATCTGTTTCAAACTCCGCCATCTTTTCTCAAGTTTACTTATAAACAAACTACAAATGCATATAAAACCAAACCACTTTATCAAAACCTACATTTGTGTTGTTAAGTTATTTCAGTTGGTCTTGCTTTAGACCATAATTTTGGTCTGAAATAATAAAACGGGATTTTATAACCATTTTACAGCCAAATGTAACCATTATATACAAACAAGTTATCATAAACTGTAACATTGAACATACTATCGTGGTTACATTTGGCTGTAAAATGGTTACAAAATACCGTCTTATTATTTCAGACCAAAAGTGACGGTCTGAAACAAGAATTTGTGAAGTTGCACAATGCACAATGCACAAAATTCAGAAACGTCGATTTCAATCTTCTATCCAAGGTAAATCGGTTACAAACCAGGCCATTCTTATCAAACCTACTTATAAACAAACAACAAATCCACTTTGAACTCCGCCCAACACCCCATCCAAGCTAATACACACCTAAATAAACAACTACATCTTCTCTCACCGTAGGGTTTCACTCGAGCAAACGCGAGGCTAATATGAGCATGAGTAGATGCATTATATACACTAAAAAACTTATTACCTAAATTTAAACATCACTTATCTCCAAACTGCAAATATTACTCACCTTATCAGTTATCAATCCATATTTAACCACAACACAACGAACACCTTTCAATCCAAACCGTTTAATAACTTTCAAAACCTAAATTAAACCAATTACAACATCAAATACAGCCAAATTCCAAACTCAGAAAATTACTCACCTTACCAATTAAGGATTAACCCCAAATACCTTTTAGGCAATGTTTTTTTCGGATGAAACGAGCTGGATTGAATTTAATTTAATTGAGCTGAAGTGAACTTAATTAAACAAAACTTAACTAAACTGAATATAGTTTAAGTAAGAGTTAATTTGTGAAGAAATTACTTGAATTGAAATGAATGAAACTAAATTGAATTGTATTGAATTAAGCTAGTAGAAATAAAACGAGCTGAAATTAAGTCAGGAAAAACATGACCTTAATTCAAACCCGCGTCTAATCACCTTGAAACCCGAACCCAAAACAAACCTCACTTATTACATTACGACATCACTTACAGCTAGTGGTGAGTAAATTTAGGTCCGAATCAAATTAACATTTTCTTCAAAAAACATTATAAATTAGTATTGTCGATTTTCATAAAAAAAAAAAGTCGTTTAATTAGTTAAATACATTTTACTTGGCAGAATTAAAATGTAATTATCGTATTCGAAATAGTGAAAAAACTAGGTTATGTCCACTTTGGTCCAAAACCAGACCGGACCAAATATTTCGGGTTTGGTTTGGTCTAAATCCGAAAGTTTTAGGTTCGGTTTTCAGTCCACCAAATTTTTATTTTCAATCTTCAACATGATCCGATTCGATCCGACCTTAAACCGTACTCAGCCCTATTTACACCCAAATTCCTGTTTAAACCCGAACACCCTTTAATCCAAACCCGCGTCTAATCACCTCGAAACCCGAACCAAACCTCACTTACATCCAATTTTCAAGCTCTTCACCTTATCACTTCCCACACAAACACTCCTCTCCTCATTTCTCCACCTTCTCCAATGGCAACCCTCTCCCTATCCCTCCTTCCTAAACCCCTCACCTCTCCACTCCCCAAAAAACCCACAATCTCCTTTCTCCCCTGCAGCCACCACCAACAACAATGGAATCCCACCTTCATCACATCATCAGTGGCAGCAAGAAGAAGGGTTTCAATTAGGGCATCTGAAACTAATGATTACTCAGCTAAAAGGAGTAGTAGTAGTAGTAGTAACAACAATGGTGAACAAAGGGAGACTATTATGTTACCTGGGTGTGATTATAATCATTGGTTAATTGTTATGGAGTTTCCTAAAGATCCTTCTCCTACTAGAGAACAAATGATTGATACTTATCTTAATACTCTTGCTACTGTTGTTGGAAGGTTTGTTCTTATCCTTAGTTTTACTGTAATTTATCTTGGTTTGTTCGGAAACAGCCTCTTTGTGTTATTAGCATGAGGGTTTGGTTGCGTATATCCGACCCCCTAAAGCATTCGGGTAATTGTAGCATGTTTGGCACTTATCTTGATACAATTTATATTGGGTGGTTCGGAAACAGCCTTTTTGTCTTAATGATACAAGGGTAAGGTTGCGTATATCTGACCTACGTTACCCTGCAATTTGCAGGATGCCTTGAGTTACTAGGGTATTGTTGTTGTTGATGATGATAAATTGTGTTTTTGATTGGTGAAGTTATGAAAGTTGTGTTCTTTCTGGCTCAATTGGTGTTGCTCTCCATGAAAAAACAGGAGTTTTTGTGAATAATTGTACCATTTTTGGTTCATTTTACTCAATTTATTGGCACTGTTTATGGAATGTTGGTTGATAAATTCGCCTTAGGTTATTCGGAAACAACTTCTTTGTGTTACTAGCACAAGGGTAAGGATGTAAGGTTGCATAACCCTTACCCTGCAATTTGCGGGAGCCCTTCAGGCACTTGGGTGGGTTATTTTCTTCTTGTTGTTGTTGATCAATTGTGTTTTTCATTGGTGAAGTTATGAAAGTTTGGTTCTTTTTGGTTCAATTGGTGTTTCTCTTAATGAAAAAGGTGAGTTTTTGTTGATAATTGTAGCATGTTGGTTCTTATTAAAGGACAGATGAATGATATTTAACTCAATTTTCTTGCCACTGTCTTAGGAAGGTTCAGTCTTTTCTTATTTATACTGTAGTTTATTGGGATTGAGATTGTGGGTTCTTTGTTTTATGTGGGATGTTGATAAATTCTTCTTGAGTCATTTAGAAACCACCTCTTTGTGTTACTTGCGCAAGAGTAAGGTTGCGCACAACCGACCCCCTTACTCTGCAATTTGCCGGAGCTCCAGAGGCAATGGGGTAATGTGATTGTTGTTGTTAATGAGTTGTGTTTTTGATTGATGAAATTGTGAAAGTTTGGTTCTTTGTGGTTCAATTGATGTTAGTCTTGATAAAAAAGGTGAGCTTTTGACATTACATAGTCGTAGCATGTGGTTTATTACTAGGGAACAAATGATTGATGCTTAATCTTAATACTCTTGCCACTGTCCTAGGACGGTTTGTTCTTTTCTTAAATTTTACTGTAATTTCTTGTGATTGGGATTGTGAGTTTACTTTATTTTGATGCGGGATGTTGCGAAATCGTCTTTTCAATTGGTGAAATTGTGAAAGTTTTGTCTTTTTGCTTACCTGCAATTTGCGGGAGCCCCAAAGGCAATGGGGTAATGTGGTTGCTGTTGTTAATAAGTTGTGGTTTTGATTGATGAAATTGTGAAAGTTTGGTTCTTTGTGGTTCAATTGATGTTAATCTTGATAAAAAAAAGGCGAGCTTTTGACATTGCATAGTTGAAGCATGTGGTTTATTACTAGGAAACAAATGATTGGAACTTAAATCTTAATACTCTTGCCACTGTCCTAGGAAGGTTTGTTCTTTTCTTAAATTTTACTGTAATTTCTTGTGATTGGGATTGTGAATTTACTTTATTTTGATGCGGATGTTGCGAAATTGTCTTTTCGATTGGTGAAATTGTGAAAGTTTTCTTCTTTTTGCTTCAATTGATATTTTTCTTCCCTAAAGTAGTGATCTTTTGTGGATAATTGTAGCGTGATTGGAGTGTTTGGTTCGGTTCATCACTAGAGAATAAATTATTGATATTTACCTCAATTTTCTTTCTACTGTTTTGGCCTTTGGGAAGGTTTGTTCTTTTTTAATTTTACTGTAATTTCTTGATTGAGATTATGGGTTCACTTTATTTTTACGTGTGATGTTAATGAACTGTGTTTTTGATCGGCGAAGTTATAGAAGTTTTGTTCTTTTTGGTTCGATTGATGTTACTTGATGAAATTGGTCACAATTCTCTTCAATTGTTTATGTTCGTACTTGTGATTTAGATTGTGGGTTCACTTAATGAATTATCTTTCTGATTGGTGAATCTGTGAAGGCTTTGTTCTTTTTGTTTCAATCGATGTTACTTGCGATGTAAAAGATGAACTTTTGTGGATGCTGAGTTTGCACTATTACATTATTGTGGCATGTTTGGTGTATTATCAATGTTTTGTTATTTAGTTTCTATATCTCAAATTACATTACTCTTGAAAATCGAATGAATTTGTTGGTTTGGGTGTATATGTGGGAGTTTGTAAGTTGTGTTTTGAAGTGAATTTTTTCGAGAAAGAAATCGTGGTAGTATGCTTCAAAAGCTTTGTTCTTTTAGCTTCAATTTGTCACGAGGTAAAATATTCGAATGAGAAAATGTCCCTCTTTTAGTTATGGGTTTGCGTTGATCTACTTGAATACCTTTGGGGTGTTGATGAACTAAGGATTTTCTTTGATTCCTGTTGGAAACATAGTCGTTAAATTTGTAAAAGATTAGTTGTTTGATTATGGAATTGTTACTCTTTTAGCTCGTGCCTTTCGTTTTAGTAGATTATCTAGTGAAAAGTATGACCTTTGGTAAACTAGGGTTT
Organism: Silene conica; assembly: GCA_029255685.2. Classification (NCBI taxonomy): domain Eukaryota; kingdom Viridiplantae; phylum Streptophyta; class Magnoliopsida; order Caryophyllales; family Caryophyllaceae; genus Silene; species Silene conica. The sequence goes on from CM055314.2 coordinate 86,805,189, forward strand.
TGTTTGATCATTTGAAGAACACACGACCGATATGCGTGTTAAGCTTGAGAGTTTGAACTTTGAATTTAATCTTTATGTTTTGTTAGGGGTGGGAGAGAATGACTGCTCGCTTGTACGACAATAGTGTTGCACCGTGCTACTTTTTCTTACAATGACACCCAGAGACACTAAGAACAAACACATATGGACTTTGTCGTGTGTAGTGCAGAACCATCTCTGCTAGTTCGATAGACTTCTCTAGTTCTTTTAATGCACTGGTGCTGTTGGATTCTCTTATGTTATATAAATATGGTATTCTGGTTGATCCCAAATTCACGGGCATGAATTCCGGCATCTATTTCTCCCTCTATTTAACTCATTTGACCCAGGTCACTATTTTTTTAGTTAAATTTTGAAACTTGGTGATAATTGAATGGAATGGTGGTAGAATAGAAGAATTGATTGATATATATATTCATATTGTTTGATGTCGTCTTCTCATCAACATTTCCACTGAGAAGTGGAGACCTCTAACTAACTTTGGTTAGGTTAATCTACTTCTCAAGCATCTGAAAGTATAGTTAACTGCTATGTTACTCGGACTTGTTTAGAAGTATACGACACAGGTGCGTGTCCGAGTGTCGGACTCGGCATATTTTTTGAAAAATATGCATATTTTGGTCTAAAATGAGGTGTCTAAGTGTCATACCATGTCCAAGTGTCAAGTGTCGAGTGTCGGTCACGGGTACGCGAGGAAATTGGAAGAGTCGGTGTAACATAGGTTAAGTGTTTGTGTTATTTTTCTGTGTGATTGTGAGCTTTGAAATGTTCGCTCAACCTACGGAGCATTGAAGTATAAATCAGAAGGCACCAACATATTAGGCGTAGAAACTTAAGTGAAGAATGAGATCAAGTCTTAGTGTCTATGTTACCCTGATTATAATGCAAAAAATTGTCGAATGTTAGACAAGACTATTTTTTAAAGGATTTTCATATTCTTGGTCTGAAAGCAGTCAAAATGCTGCGTCGTGGCAGAAGGTCGGTGTATCTACAGGGAGCCATAGCTTCACTTGAGGATTGATTTTTATTTGAACTCATGATAATGTTGCACACAGAGTCATGTTGTGTGCTTGGTTACTTTGCGAAGTAGCGATGAATCTTTTTTCAGCTTTTGTGTGCAGTTACGCTGCATACTGTAGTAAATTGCAGGATAAGAGTCCAGTTCTGTTTTTGGGAAACAGTAATCTTGCTTGAAATATTTTGATTATCCTCGTTCGATTTACATGAATTGATAGTTTGATTTCTGCACTTGCAGCATTGAAGAAGCAAAGAAGAACATGTACGCCTTCAGTACCACAACGTACACAGGGTTTCAATGTACCGTAGATGAAGAAACATCAGAGAAGTTCAAGGGTAAGAAATCTCCCCGTCATGATCTGTTTTCCAAACCCGTCTGCATTAAAATCTCCCCGTTACACAAAAAACTCACGACTGTCTATCTTCGCTAACTGATCAAACCTTCGATAAATTGCAGGGCTACCAGGAGTTCTTTGGGTGTTACCTGATTCGTACATTGACGTTAAGAATAAGGATTATGGAGGTACTTACACTAACCAGTTATGCAGAACGTCTCCTTTTTCCGTCTATCTAATTGTAAACATTCTCTGTCAAGAAACCAACTCAACCAAAGCTTAAGGCGATGGTTGGAGTTCCTTGATTCGTTTTATATTCTAACACTCCCCCTCACACGAAGTCCCTTTCTTCTTTTTGGGCTTGAAGTGTGGGTGCAGGCGGGATTCCCTTGCCTGTTCTGATTATCCACTTTAGAATAGAGGGGGGTGGGATTTGAACCCGTGACCTTTGGTCACCTGGCTCTGATACCATGTCAAGAAACCAACTCAACCAAAAGCTTAAGCCGATGGTTGGAGTTCCTTGCTTCGTTTTATATTCTAACATTCTCACTTCTCGAAATGGTTGTTGTCTCAGGGGACAAGTACGTCAACGGTGAGATTATTCCATGCAAGTATCCGACCTATCAACCAAAGAAGCGCGATCCACCCAAGTACGCAGGCAGAAGGTATGAAAGAAGGAGAGACGGCCCTCCAGGAGCTTCTGGAAAACCGAGACAAGCGACTGCCTCATCGGAATCTCCCTCTTCACTAGGTCAGGAAGCCGCTTAAACTATTTACTCGATAATTATTAGCAAGACTGTTTAATTATCGATAGTAAGACTACCAAACCGTTATTAGTTCAGGAATAGTCTGTATTTTCGACGTGTTATTTAGGAGTCTCTTTGGCCATAGCTTACAAGAATTTTGTAACGGTTGTACATCTTGTTGGTGGTCTAATCGACTTTTGGTAGTTGTAATCATGGACTGTGTTTTATGCCGGGGTTAGTTTTTCATCACGAAACTGTTGGCGCTCTATAATACTAGCAAAACTCGAAGAAAAATGACTAAACTCGTATATTTAGCAGTGTCGAACAGGTATATGAGAATGGTGATACGATATTAGACTCTGTATTAACCGAATTTTAAAAAAGATTTGAGATTTACATCTAATTTCTTTTAACAAGCCATCACAAATCTAGAGGTAATTGAATTTATCTCGTAACGTTATCTCATTTATAGGAAACAAGTAAAATTTTCGGTTATCAAGCCTCCTTTTTGTTCGAAGACTTAAGACGGGCATATATGATCCATTTACAGCCAATATGATCGTTTTTTGAAAAAAAAAGTTACCTGAATAATAAACACTAATTACAATATAATGTTAAATAATCATATTTTACCATAAAAATGATCACATAAAGCCGTCTCTTCTCGGGATGGAATATGAAGATCTAGAAGCATCTTAAAGTTTGCTCCAAAGCATCATCATACATGATGTTGACTTCCAAAAAACACACACACATTCACATGTGTTGCACATTCTTTTGTTCATAAGCCATACTATTCCATCATCAAGCAATAATTTCCCCAATTCTCATTTCTGACGGTCGATATACTTACAATCTTACGACAGGTCAACCAAAACCCAAATAAGTAGATTAGACAAATCATTTACAATCACTATATACTTTAATTATCATTTTATCTACTTTCCGGGTGATACCTATTCCCGTCAAAATCTTACGACAGATATATCCCTCAAAAAGGACACCTATTGCAATAACTTTGCTCACCCAATCCACTCCACTTGCACAAAAGAACCAACAACTTTATATCATCACATGAACCAACCATCAATTATTGTCATTATTTCCCCTAAACTACAAAATAGTACAAAAACATCCTTCAATTTTTCACAATTCTCTCTCTTTTTTTTTCATATAATTTTTTCCATATGATAACTAGATAAGAATTGAAAGGATGTTAAATAAATTTCACTAGAAATTCCCAACAAAAAAAATTCTCTAAAATGTCATATTTTCCGAGTTCAAATTATGAACAATACTACGATAATTACCAGTTTTATCACCCATACTACGACCACAACCACAACCACGACCACGAATCGAGGTATGTTTATAATGATCATACACAATATTATAGCAATGAATTTCAAGTAGCTCCTAGTCAATCATTAGTTGGTTATTATTGTTTTAATAATAATAATAATAATAATAATAATAATAATAATAATAATAATAATAATAATGATGAAATTTTTGCATCAAAAAATGCAAATTTTCATGAAAATGGAGATTATTATTATGATCCAGTATCAACCCAATATGTAATATCATATAATATATCTGAAAAAGAAGCTAATGATCTTGTTTTTGAAGAATATAATCCTGAACCTTTTCATGGAGGTTATGATATTATTGAAACTTATGGTCAAGCTTTACCTCCTTCTAATGATATTTGTTACCCTCCTACTAAAATTAATCCAAATTTAACTGTTTCTTTACCTTATGGTAATGTATTGGATCCAAAACCCGAACCCAATTTCATTCCTTCTAATGAGGATGAGCATTATGAAGATGAGGAGAATGATGAAGAAGAGAATGTCTTTGATTCTGATGAGGACGAGGATGAGGATGAGGACGAGGACGAGCACGACGAGGTAAAACCCAAGTCAAATTTGGTCCTAGTAGAAAATGTCAATGATTGTAATGAGGACAAGGACAAGGACGAGGATGAGGACGAGGACGAGGACGAGGACGAGGACCAGGATGAGGTAAAACCCAAGTCAAATTTGGTCTTAGAAGAAAATGTCATTGATTCTAAGGAGGACGAGGACGAGGACGAGGACGAGGACGAGGACGAGGACGAGGACGAGGATGAGGATGAGGACGATGACGATGAAAGTGAAGTCATGATGCAAACCCTAGAGGGTGAAAGAGACAAAACAATTTCTTCAAAACCCGAGAATGAGAGGGGAGAAGGAGGAGGAAACCGCGGTAATGGAGACGGAAATGGTAAGGAAATGAGGCGACAAATAGCATACGGGTCGGGTATGGAAGCAGTAGACATATGTGATGGGTTATTTGGAGGGTATTTCCCATGTTTATTGAAGAAAAACAAAGGAGGTTCATGTAAACAATGTGGTGGTAGTGGAGTTAAGTTAAGGAATATGGATGATTATGAATGTTGGCAAGGGACAGTTGATTATTTTTTCGGAAACCCGAATCCGTATGGCGGGTCGATGCCGGAAAAAGGGAGTTATGGTGATCCTATGCTTTGTTATCGAAGGTATTATCCACAGGAAGCCATTGTTGGGGAAGTGAGGTATGAGGAGAATGAGAATAGTTCTTGGTTGCATGATTATTCAAGGTTTAATTATGGTTATAATTAGGGGAGGGAATTATCCAGTCTGGATCCGGGTTTTGGGTTCGGGTCTGGTCTCCGATTCATCATTTTTTGCCATTTATGTTCCGGTTTAATTTGGTTCGGGCTGGTACACAATCCTTATAGTGGTGATTATGATATTAGTTTTACTAATTAATAAATAAATGTGATGTTTGTTGAGTGTTTATGTTTTTGATTTGAATAATCCCGGTTTCGAATTCCGGATCCGGGTTTTGGGGACGGGTCTGGTCTCCGATTCATCATTTTTTGTCATTCATGTTTCGGTTTAATTTGGTTCGGGCTGGTACACAATCCTAGTTATAATGGTGATTATGATATTAGTTATACTAATTAATAAATGTGATGTTTGTTTAGTTTTTAATGTTTTTTTATTTGAATAATCCCGGTTTCGGATTCCGGTCCGATATCCGATCCATCATTTTTTGCCACTTATTTCGGTCTAATTTGGTTCAGGCTAGTACACAATCCTACTAGTTATAACTTATAATGGTGATTGTTATATGGTTTATACGAATTAATAAATGTGATGTTTGTTTTTAGTCATTATGTTTTTTATTTGATTAATCTTGGTGAAAACTTTACAAAATAAATTGTCGGAATTAAGGGAAATAATCGGTTTTACAATCATTTTTAAAATTTAGGAATTATCATGTATCAACGGTTTGTGACATCAGATATGTTAGTTTAGTTTTTTTTTTTTGCATTAACCGAAGTTACTTCATAGGTATTAATTCATATCTAATTGGGTGAAAATGTCGATAAAAAAAAAAGAGATTGCGCAATTTTAGATTCTTCTAGCTAGTCTTTTTTTGCTTTACATATAGCCATTTTACCTTATTTGTAATAAAGAATTGATAGGAGTTTAGTGACTTCTATTAATAATCTTTAAGATATGTCACGGTTATACCTTATACACACGCAAGTGTTAAATAAACGTGGCTTTAAACCAATTTTAATATAAATGACATTATGACATTAATGGTTTGTCCCAACTTCGAGTAATAACAACATAAGCTCTTTTACATGAAATGAGTTGTATTTTTGATGATCTGTTTTTGTAGATTATACAATCGATTGTACATAACCATTAATCAAACTCGTAATTATAGGTTTGGAGCTTGTATAAGTAGTTTACAAGGCTCTTGTGACTCTTGTTTTGATAATTTGGAGACAATTTACGGTTGGAGACGGAATTTTTGGAAAATATTCTTGTAAAAAATCGGCTTTTAGACAATTATTTTGGGACGTTTAGAAAAAGAAGATGCTATGCTTGTAATAGTTATATGTTTAATATAAACTCAAAAATAAAATGGTTTTTTTTGTGTCAAATGAGCCACAAAAGGCGATACAATAACATGGGTGGAGAGAGTTGAAGTTGAGACCTATTGTTCAGTATATCTTCATCTTAATTACAGAGTACTAGCTTAAGACATCTTCGATTGGCACGGAGATCGGTAAGAATCATGAATTTCGTTGATGAGGAAACATGTTCAGGACGAAGCTAGGTTCAAATTTATTTTCGTGGATCCAAATTGAATTAAAGTTTGGACTTTATGGAATTGGGTTCAACGTGTAAACAATTTAAGTTCAGCCCATTTGTCGTCTCTTCTAGTTATAACAAATGGACAACGAATTAACTATAATAAAGTTGGTTCAATTAATTAAGTGAGGTTAGTTCAGTGATTTCGAGTTAAATCTTAAATTTTGCCAAAGACTAGAGGTCTAGAGTTACATAGTCTATGTGGTGGTGCGGAATGCATGGACTCGGGAGATTCAACCCCTCCATCACAAAAAAAAAAGTTGGCTCAATTTCGAACAGGTCTTGCTTGTGACGGGCTAATCTCGTCACAAGCTCGTGACCTCTCACAAAAGGGAGGGGGGACAAGGTGGGTACCCTTTTGTGTGTCTTCCCACTCACCTCTCGTGGGTATTTTGTGAGAGGAAACGGTTGACGGATACCGCCGTCACAAATGAAAATTTGTATTTCGGACTATACAGGATGGTTTAACTAAAAAATATAATAATAAAGTCTTAAGCCTCCGATAAAACTCAAAAACAAATTATTTTCGAAGTTTTTAGTTAGAGTTTTTGAAAAAATTTAGTGTTATCTTATTTTAGGGATATTTTCACTTGTAGCCCTTAACTTCTTTTCGGTTTTTTTTTTCGTATACCTCTCTTTTTTCGCAGAAAACTTTTGTAAAACCCCTCGCGAAAGCGGAAAAGATAAACACACAAAGTACTAAAAATGCAGCGGAATTAAAACTTTTTAACAAACTAAACAAGCGAGGCGCTTTAACAACTAAACATGCGAAAGATAAAGACGTAGCTAAGTATATGTAAATACTATACAAGCAGCCCGGGATAGCATATCCCTACAGGCACAAAATACTGAAAACATAAAACTAAGGTCTAGCTAACGAATGGGTAAAATCATCGATGAAGGATCATCGTTCGCTAGCCTCAACGTAACCCCCTGCAAACAGCCTCATGTACCTACACACACAACATGTGCGCCACAGTCAGTGGGGAGTGACTAGAGCTCTCATAGCCACCTAATGTCATACAACACCGAACATATAAACAAGCAGTATACTCCAACATAAACAATCATGTGAAGCATATATATAAACATCTCAAACTCTTATCATCATGCAAATACTATGCAAAGGCTCTCAACCAACTTCGGAAACTATTTGGAAGGAGAGCCGGTTTCCCTTCCGATTGCCCGGCCGGGGGGTCTTTCAATCCAAACCATTTACGAAACCAATCAAAGAGTCATTCAATGCCAACACTTCAAACAAGGAACTAAACTCATCACTACCAACATACATATCTGACACTGTACCAAATCTAGGCAAGCATATATAAAACAACAAGTATAAGGTTCAGCGGTCAACTTAAGACATAACCTAAATACCAAAATCAGCAAGTATATAACACCGTACCCCTACTCAGGCAAGTATATACCAAACAACACAAACAAGCGAACCACCCACGGAGGGGTTCGACCATAGAACAATGAACCACCCACGGAGGGGTTCAACATGGAGAAAGACAGAACCACCCACGGAGGGGTTCGTCAGGAAGGCAGAACCACCCACGGAGGGGTTCGCACGAAGGAAACAGAACCACCCACGGAGGGGTTCGCACGGAGAAGACAGAACCACCCACGGAGGGGTTCGCACGGAGAAGACAGAACCACCCACGGAGGGGTTCGCACGGAGAAGACAGAACTACCCACGGAGGGGTTCGCAAGGAGAAGACAAAACCACCCACGGAGGGGTTCGTCCGGAACAAACACAATGAACCAACCACGAAGTGGTTCTACAACCAAATCTCCAAAGGAGGCTACTCACTAAACCACAAACAATTCTTCGAATATATTCAATCGACACTTAATTGACCCCGGGAACTAAGTTGAGGGAGAGCCGGTTTCCCTTTCGGTTGCCCGACCGGGGGGTCTCTATCCTCACTCCATTCCCGAACCCAATATAGTGCCGCCTGAACTCCGGGGACTCCAAACATGCATACGAAGCACACGGAAAAAGAATCAATGCAATCCGACTTGAAAATCAAAAGTTATGAAGCAAACAATACAATCAGGGGCTCTCAGCCGGTTGGCCACAGGCGGAGAGTCTCATATTAAATAAATATACATCTCAAATCAACCATATGAGCCTCACAACATGATTAAAATATGCTTAGACTCTTCACAAGAAAGTTCCTAAAAGTTAACTAACTTCATGCACAATTTCCGCAATCAACTCCTTATGAGCTAATTGACTCGAGACAGATAACCACGCTTCTTATGATGACTTTCCTAGCTCCAATCGACATTTAATACTAAGTATATTTACCACCAAACATCACTTAAAACATCCTAAAAACAATTGCGAAACAAGCCCCCAAAACGGCTCGACAATCCGATAAACGAGTAGAAAGTTACAGCGGTTTTTGTGCAGCCTGCGCAAGGGGGTGCGCAGCTGCGCCTGGGATGCGCAGCCTGCGCAATTTGGAGCGCAGCCTGCGCCCAAGCACGGGCCAGGTTGGTTTCGTAAGTTTCCTGCAATTCGCCAATTCAATCAATCCTTCGACAACCACTTCTAAACCATGATTTCTAGCATCAAACCTATACAATCAACACATAACAACCCATAACAATCCCAAGTGTGTCTCATATATGATTTTTGCACAAAATCAAGCATTAAACAAGCATAAGAGCGAAAATCCCAAATGATACCGATCTTCATGTATACTCAAAATTTCCACTTAAACCATGAATTCAACACAATACTTCCACAATAACATTATAAGAAGCATAAAGAAGATAAAAGTAAACCTAAACATGTTCCTAAACACAAGAATTCATCCAAGAACACAACAAGCATGCTACTTTGACAAAAAGGCCGAGTTACTCATTATCGTCACCTCAAAAGCGATTAAGCTCCAAGATCCTCTTCAACAATGAAACTATCAACACCAAGATCCTCTAAGTCTTCTCCTACAACAAAGAAAACGGGTTTGTAGATGCTAAAAACGGAAATTACACAAAACAACCCCTTTTTCAAGTTGAACGAAAATGAAATTGAAAGAGACGGATGTCTTGCAAATCTCGCAAGGATTCCGAAAAGGTATGACTTGCCTTGATTCGACTTCGGGAAGACCTCGAAATGTTGAGTTGAAGCTTGAAGAAATAAGAAAAAATGGAGGTTGAAGGAGAAGCAGTGGAAAGAGTTGTGAGGGAGAAGAGATGTCGACATAAGGGTTTGGTGGTGGGGTTTAAGTAGTCATTTTTCTTACTTGAGTCGGGTCATTAGTTGTGAACGGGTTTTAAGTCGGGTTTGATTTAAGCCAAGTTATTAACATCTTAAGAAATTAAGGTTTCTTAAGACGGATCTTAAAGGAACATTTAAAAATAACTTAACAATTTATATTAAAATATTATTTTATTCCGTAAAATAAATTAAAACTCTTAAAATATAATTTACGAAAATGCGGGATGTTGCAATCACCCCATCTTTCAAAAAGTTTCGTCCTCGAAACTTGAAGACATAAATAGGTATGAAAACAACTATAACTTTAAAAATGTACCACACGGGCTATGGTGACCCAAAACTTTATTTTTCGAAAAGGTTTCAAGAAGCAAAAGATTTCAAGGCACAAGTCTTGTCAATGGACATTGGGATTCTCGTTACGTATTCAAGAGTCCGACATTCCAAATCTGAGACAAGTCCCAAAATTAAATCAGTAAAAGTTCAAAATTTAGATCGATTCGGTGTTGATAAACACAGCACAGGTTATCAGACGTCTCCAATAACACGTTCCAGTGGCAATCAACGCTGAAATCCATCAAAGTTGTAAAACGTTCTGCTCTTTAAAATCAAGTTTCCTTCAAAATCGACCTTTATTTACTTTCAACAAAAGAGGGAGAAGTTTCCAAATCCTCAAAACGATTAAGGTTTTTCCAAAAATTACAACTTTCAGTGTTAACAATAGTGAACACATTCCAAAAATAGTCACCGGGAGCGTAGAAATGATCATAGAGATTACTTTCGACACGAAGGATTGAGAGTTTCTAGTTTCACAGCTTACAGAACACACGAGGAAGGATCGTGGAATGAAACAACCAGGTTAGAGGTCAAGAAAAACGGTAACTCTTGCTAAACATGGGGTCACTAATCACTCGATCCATAATCAAAGCACCGTTACAACGATTCCCAATATATCCCAAGAAGGACAATTCAAGTGATCTCTAAACTCTCCATGGTTTCACGATCCCTCTTACCATTATCTCATCCACAGAAAAAGGTATGCCTCAACAAGAAGTCTTTCAAAACTCTGAACCGGAATTCCATTATCATAACAACGAACCTCAAAACCCAAGATATGGTATTCATCGTCCTATAACCTTAAATTTTAACGGTTCGATCCTAGCAAACCTATTCCACAAGGCTCGATATATTAAATTCCCAAATTTTATAACCACAATGAACATTCAAACCAAGATCTTACTAAGGTAGCAACTCTTAAATCCTCTGGTTTCTAACCACTTACCAACAATATACATCCCAAAAAAAATGTTCCAAATAAGTAACAACTTTCACTCCTACGGTTTCCATAAGATTTAGGCACTCACATTCCGAGATTCCTCAATTGATATTTATGAACACTTATAAGTTTAAAATTTCTACTCTACGATTACCTCAACATCAACGGTTACCTGTAAGTACATCAATAGGCAAATGCCGAGGTTCCATAAGTAACTCAAGGTTAACACTCAGTCAGCTATATAAGTCCACTTGTAAATGTCTCAATATTCTCACACCGTCACCAATAACTCTCGCTCCTCAAATCTGGTCCTTTCTGCATTACAAACTCAAGCTTAAATAGCACTAACTTACCTCATTCGACCAATTAACCACATCATCATCACCCAAGGTACATTCCTCTAAATTCATCTAGAACTCCAAGCATTCTATTCAAATCTTCAAATGGTACTTCGAAATCTACAATTACCACTTACACACCGATCCATCCTACATGGAACTCTCAAGATGGCACACTATCCAACATCGCCCAAGCATTATTCTCACCAACTCTCTCAACCAAATCCTGACAACGCAGGTACAAGCATTCTTCAAGGTATGTATCTCTACCCCAAAAACAGGTCGATCTCGCCACTAATCTAAATGAAAAAGAACAAGGCTCACGGAAGAAGAGATGAGATACGAACCTCAGGTGCAAACACGATACAGATTCCGAGATAGACATAAGAAAGCGACTCGAGGAACAACGGGATGACAAGGTAAGGAACTTTAGGCTATGGACTCTAATAAAATTGATGCCATGATCAGGAGGAGAAGCAAAGGAGAGGAAAGGAGAGAGGCGATATGAAAGGAATGATTACGGAAATCTCCCAAGGTGCGGGTTTCTCACTATTCTCACGGGGTTCTCACTTCTTACTTCTCAAATCAAGTCATTCAATTGTCGGTTCTCCCGAACAATTCCTCGAACGATTTATACACCCAAGTCTTCCAAACCTTCAGACAATATCACCATTACGGCTACCTATTCCCAAAAGTTTGAGATGTCCCATCTCTGCTAGTCCCTCAATGATAATTCAATAACACTTTCAGGCCATCAAACTATATGTCATATACACTTTACTTACCTCCCTATCTACCAGATAACAATTCTTAAACCATCAAGTTTTTCCGAACTTCAATCTCCCAATGAATTACTTTATTCCATTCACAAACTAGCGGTGCATCCTCAAGTTTCCTCTAAGTTCTTCAATAGAAGGACGCTAAGGTCCATTAAATAACCTAAGGCCAGATAACGATTCGCTTCCTCCAAGTTTAAATCATAAATTTTTTTTTGAGTGCTCAACTATCATAGTCAATGATTCGTATTCCTCAACAACGAACCTTTCTCAACTCAATCACTCACCTAAGTCAAGTAAGTGATACAAACTCACTTTACCCATCTATTCTCCTAGGCCGCTCTATGTCCTCAAGTATCTTATCTAACCCTTAAACAATACTCTTAAATCCACAATTTTCACAATCTAAGCATGGTTCTCAAGGTTAGGTTCCACCGAATACTAAGCATACAATTCAACTTTCAAGCAAGTATCTTATCACTCACTTCCACTCTCCCAATTGGATAGACAACTAGACCCTTAGATCACCAAAACATGTCTCTCGATACCTCTTAAGTTATTCCTCAAATAACAATATTTCTCATAACACAGCTTATGGTTATCCTAAGACTAGTTCCACCAAATCCAATGAAAGGGAAGTTTAACTACAGGGCACCTTAAGAAAGCAAGCAGCAAGGTTAAGCTGAAAAGATATGAAGATCTTCTCAAGTGAGATAGACAAATATTCTAAAAGAATGATGTGCATTCAGAGTTATCAAAGAGGGTGATACACAAGGAAAAAGGAGTATCTTCAAGGTTCAGAAGCATTCTCCAACAATAGCACGAATCTTCTATCTTCGGTAGAAACTCTGATCTCCACTGCCAAATGGATAAGCCCACGGTTCATCGATCGAAAGATATAAAAGTGAAGTCAATGACAATCAACAAACACGTTAGAGCCTAATAAGAGCAATCACAAAACAGACTACAATATAAGTCCTTAAAACTACCCCATCTCTCATTCATTATTCAATTATATGGTCAAGTTAAGGTTGGGGGTTACATGAGTACGTCGGGAGCGATAACGCTCTGATACCAACTGTAAAACCCCTCGCGAAAGCGGAAAAGATAAACACACAAAGTACTAAAAATGCAGCGGAATTAAAACTTTTTAACAAACTAAACAAGCGAGGCGCTTTAACAACTAAACATGCGAAAGATAAAGACGTAGCTAAGTATATGTAAATACTATACAAGCAGCCCGGGATATCATATCCCTACAGGCACAAAATACTGAAAACATAAAACTAAGGTCTAGCTAACGAATGGGTAAAATCATCGATGAAGGATCATCGTTCGCTAGCCTCAACGTAACCCCCTGCAAACAGCCTCATGTACCTACACACACAACATGTGCGCCACAGTCAGTGGGGAGTGACTAGAGCTCTCATAGCCACCTAATGTCATACAACACCGAACATATAAACAAGCAGTATACTCCAACATAAACAATCATGTGAAGCATATATATAAACATCTCAAACTCTTATCATCATGCAAATACTATGCAAAGGCTCTCAACCAACTTCGGAAACTATTTGGAAGGAGAGCCGGTTTCCCTTCCGATTGCCCGGCCGGGGGGTCTTTCAATCCAAACCATTTACGAAACCAATCAAAGAGTCATTCAATGCCAACACTTCAAACAAGGAACTAAACTCATCACTACCAACATACATATCTGACACTGTACCAAATCTAGGCAAGCAGATATAAAACAACAAGTATAAGGTTCAGCGGTCAACTTAAGACATAACCTAAATACCAAAATCAGCAAGTATATAACACCGTACCCCTACTCAGGCAAGTATATACCAAACAACACAAACAAGCGAACCACCCACGGAGGGGTTCGACCATAGAACAATGAACCACCCACGGAGGGGTTCAACATGGAGAAAGACAGAACCACCCACGGAGGGGTTCGTCAGGAAGGCAGAACCACCCACGGAGGGGTTCGCACGAAGGAAACAGAACCACCCACGGAGGGGTTCGCACGGAGAAGACAGAACCACCCACGGAGGGGTTCGCACGGAGAAGACAGAACCACCCACGGAGGGGTTCGCACGGAGAAGACAGAACTACCCACGGAGGGGTTCGCAAGGAGAAGACAAAACCACCCACGGAGGGGTTCGTCCGGAACAAACACAATGAACCAACCACGAAGTGGTTCTACAACCAAATCTCCAAAGGAGGCTACTCACTAAACCACAAACAATTCTTCGAATATATTCAATCGACACTTAATTGACCCCGGGAACTAAGTTGAGGGAGAGCCGGTTTCCCTTTCGGTTGCCCGACCGGGGGGTCTCTATCCTCACTCCATTCCCGAACCCAATATAGTGCCGCCTGAACTCCGGGGACTCCAAACATGCATACGAAGCACACGGAAAAAGAATCAATGCAATCCGACTTGAAAATCAAAAGTTATGAAGCAAACAATACAATCAGGGGCTCTCAGCCGGTTGGCCACAGGCGGAGAGTCTCATATTAAATAAATATCCAACCTACTATACGTCGTCGACACATTACTAAATATCGTCGACACAAATTAATGAACTACCTAAACTACCCCTCCCTTCCCCCTTCCTTTTTCCTTTAATTCAAAATAAACTTACTCAAATTCATCTAACAAAATTCACATTCAAATTTTAATTTAAATTCAAAAACCGTATTTTTTCAACAACAATTTTTCCGTCACAAATTCGAAACTTGAACACGGTATGTTTTCTTTACTTCTTTTTTTTGATTATATGGTTTTTGCTTGTTATTTTGATAGATTAGAAACGGAATTAGGATAGATGCCTTAGTTTTTGACGGAATTAGGATTGAATTGTACTTTGATTGTTGGATTTGTAGTTATTTTTGTTTCGGTTTTGTGTCGGATTATTGCTAGAAATACCGCGCGCAAAAAAAAAAAAAAAAAAAAAAAAAAAAAAGTGGGACGAAGAGGGGTCTCGTCTGGGTATGGGTTGGGACGGATACGGGTCACGGCTGGGGGTGGGTTGGGACGAAGAGGGGTCACGTCTGGGTGTGGGTTGGGACGAAGAGGGGTCTCATCTGGGTATGGGTTGGGACGGACACGGGCTTCGTCTGGCGGTGGGTTGGGACGAAAATGGTATGCGTCTGGGGATGGGTTGGGACGTATTGGTTCTTTGTCCGAGATTTTTTTTTAATTTTTTTTTTTTAATTTTTTATTTTTTTAAAAAAAAATTAGGGTTTAGGGTTTAGTAAATTATTTTTTTTAAAAAAAATAATTTTATTTATTTTTTAAAATTACTTACCCGGTTATTATTTTTTTAAAAATAAATTTATTAGTTCCGTTTTGCTTTTTTAACGTAATAACGAAAAAATTTTATTCTAAAATGTTTTGTAATTTTGTGAATAGATGGTCGGGGAAGGAAATATTATCGTTCGTAAAATGACTAGAGTAGTCAACACCGTCTCCATCATCATAAACCTGCACACGTTTCGATAATTACGTTCATGATTACGGTTTAGGGGTTAGGGTTAGGGTTAGGGTTACGATTACGATTAGGGTTACGGTTAATTTTTTTTTTAAAAAAAAAAAGGGGACAAAGAACATTCACGTCCAGAACAGGTCTGGGACAAAGAAGGGACACGTCCAGAACTGGTCTGGGACGTGGCACTGGTTCGTCCCAAACCAGTCCCAGACGTGGAACATTCGCGTCCCAAGCCATGGCCAGACGGGTGGGATTTTCGTCCCACACCCACCCTGGACGAAAATCCCACTCGTCCCACACCCACCCTGGACGAAAAATTTCTTCGTCCGACAATTTTTCCTTTTTTTTTTTTATTTTTTTATTTCTAAAAACAAACCGGCTTCGGGAATCTACGCTAATCCGTTCTACAATATTACAAATCCTAAATTTCAAACAACTAAAAATCGTAAATTTCAAACAAATTAAAATCGTAAACTAACCTCGTCATTGTCGCTCATCGTTGAAAACCGTTCTTCAAAACGTGGATTTTGTATTTTCTAGGAAAACCGATTTTTGTATTTTCAAAAAAAACCAAGTTTTTGAATTTCGAAAAAACCCGATATAGTTTTTTAGTCCGAAAATGAAGTTGTAGATAATGAGGATTGCTAGGGGCAAAATGGGTATTTCAAGTTAATGTGTCGACGATAATTAGTAATGTGTCGACGATATTTAACACGATGATTAAAATATGAGCCTCACAACATCTCAAATCAACCATATGAGCCTCACAACATGATTAAAATATGCTTAGACTCTTCACAAGAAAGTTCCTAAAAGTTAACTAACTTCATGCACAATTTCCGCAATCAACTCCTTATGAGCTAATTGACTCGAGACAGATAACCACGCTTCTTATGATGACTTTCCTAGCTCCAATCGACATTTAATACTAAGTATATTTACCACCAAACATCACTTAAAACATCCTAAAAACAATTGCGAAACAAGCCCCCAAAACGGCTCGACAATCCGATAAACGAGCAGAAAGTTACAGCGGTTTTTGTGCAGCCTGCGCAAGGGGGTGCGCAGCTGCGCCTGGGATGCGCAGCCTGCGCAATTTGGAGCGCAGCCTGCGCCCAAGCACGGGCCAGGTTGGTTTCGTAAGTTTCCTGCAATTCGCCAATTCAATCAATCCTTCGACAACCACTTCTAAACCATGATTTCTAGCATCAAACCTATACAATCAACACATAACAACCCATAACAATCCCAAGTGTGTCTCATATATGATTTTTGCACAAAATCAAGCATTAAACAAGCATAAGAACGAAAATCCCAAATGATACCGATCTTCATGTATACTCAAAATTTCCACTTAAACCATGAATTCAACACAATACTTCCACAATAACATTATAAGAAGCATAAAGAAGATAAAAGTAAACCTAAACATGTTCCTAAACACAAGAATTCATCCAAGAACACAACAAGCATGCTACTTTGACAAAAAGGCCGAGTTACTCATTATCGTCACCTCAAAAGCGATTAAGCTCCAAGATCCTCTTCAACAATGAAACTATCAACACCAAGATCCTCTAAGTCTTCTCCTACAACAAAGAAAACGGGTTTGTAGATGCTAAAAACGGAAATTACACAAAACAGCCCATTTTCAAGTTGAACGAAAATGAAATTGAAAGAGACGGATGTCTTGCAAATCTCGCAAGGATTCCGAAAAGGTATGACTTGCCTTGATTCGACTTCGGGAAGACCTCGAAATGTTGAGTTGAAGCTTGAAGAAATAAGAAAAAATGGAGGTTGAAGGAGAAGCAGTGGAAAGAGTTGTGAGGGAGAAGAGATGTCGACATAAGGGTTTGGTGGTGGGGTTTAAGTAGTCCTTTTTCTTACTTGAGTCGGGTCATTAGTTGTGAACGGGTTTTAAGTCGGGTTTGATTTAAGCCAAGGTATTAACATCTTAAGAAATTAAGGTTTCTTAGGACGGATCTTAACGGAACATTTAAAAATAACTTAACAATTTATATTAAAATATTATTTTATTCCGTAAAATAAATTAAAACTCTTAAAATATAATTTACGAAAATGCGGGATGTTACAACTTTGACCGTCAATAACTCAGTGACGGTCAAAGTTTTTTTATGAAAAAAAAGAGTTACAATATAACTTAGAAAACGTAAAAGTTAAGGGCTATAAATAAGAATATTCGTTTATATTATTACTCATGCATCACCGGTCCTAATTTTCTTTCTTCTTCATTTTAAACTCAAATTCTAACTTTGCCACTACACGTATGTGACGGTAGAAGAAATCAATCAATAAGTGAGAGTTGATAAAAACATGTGAAATGGCAATAATAATAAGGGGAAGATGGGTAGTAGTATTTAGTAGCTAGCTGCCTTTGTTCATATCATAGACGACGGACACTCTCGATTTCACATGGGTGCCTACCTCTTCCCTTAAGGACATGCTCTTTTCTTTCCTCAATTGTACTTTGTTTAATTACAAATTCTCGTTGAAGACGGAATGCTATTTATCTATCATAAGTTAAAAATGGAGAATATTTTTCTTAAAATATATAAGTGACACTATCTATGAGGTGCTCATTTTTTTCCCGACCACTTGCCCTCCCAATTGCCTTATTGTGAGAGACATACTATTTGTGTTCAGCTTGAGCGAGACGCTTTGTTGCTATTTTTACAATTTTACTATTTTTTTGGTTTTACCATCCGATTTAGTATGAATTGTTAGATTTAATCCATCCAATTAATTGCCATAAACTTCATACTAAATTATTCAGTAAATACTAGATGCGGAAGCGTACCCGATTACATGACAAAAGGTTGGGATGAACCGTCTTAAGGAACGATTCTACTGATGGGATGCGGGGAGATTAAGTTATTGTGTGCTACTAGGGACCATAACCCTAGGTGACTATATATAGTCCCCTAGTCTAATGCGTCCATCATGCATTAGAAAACCCTAATGGGTATTACACTTAGATAATAGTCAGGCTCATACTTTTAAGACGTACATAAGCCCGTATTTAATACACCGTAGTGGATCACTTTATATTTAGGCTTAACTTAATTGATAGCGCATAAATACAATTACTACCGAATAAATAATTTGTTTACGTATATTATTGTATTAGGCCATAATTCTTACATGAATGACTTGATTCGAGTTGGATATAGCTTACAAGGTTGATAACACATTCTCTTCCAAGTTGTAATTCGATCACAATTAGGTTATTAGGAATCGATTTGAAATTTTTAGTTAAGAATTTAAGTTATATAACCCATTTACTGGTAATGTTGTTTAGTGTTATTTATATTGGCAATTTATGCAAAAATATTGACCATTTATATAACTATTTTCTTTTAGGGTATTTTAATCATTTATTTAATATTTCTATTTTGGGATGTTTTGCATGAGTAATATGAACACCTACATACACGTGGTTCACTTGTCGTCCAATAAACACTAATTCAGTTCAGTTCAGCTCGATTCAGTTTAGTTCAACTTCCTTCAATACAGTTCAATTCAATTCAACTCTGAAAAATTACAAAGAATAAGATCTTAAATCAAAACTGAATAAAATTAAACACAAAATTTTCGACACCTAGTCATCTTGATAAATTTTACTTAAATTGACAAAAGAAAATTCAAAATAAAAAATTCAAAGCATACCAAAATTTGGTTACAAAAATTCAAACAAATAAATAAATGATAGCTCTAGCTAACTACTAATAAAACATCAACATTCAACATTTGAAGTTCAACTTTGTGGGGCAAAATAGTAATTAATGCAAATATTTTCACACTCTTTATAAACTTTCTATGATCCCAATTCAACCCCTCACTCACTCACTAATATCACTTAAAACAAACGTCAACAAAACAAACTTAATTAATTTTTAAAAAACCCGATAACCCTACAAGGTCATACATATTAAAACTCGTCTCATCTCGTCGATATGACTGAATTACCAATATTACCCCTAATCATAATCCTCGTTGTAATCCTTCAACCTCGACTTACTTTATCTTCATCAATTCACGACCTCCTTAAGAGCCAAGGCCGGCCTACCCGGCGGACTCTTCCTAAGAATGTTGTATCATAACCCTCTCGAAATAAAAAACTAAATAAAAATTTTAACATACAATTTGAACACATATATAGTCGTCTTAATAATAAATTTTACTTGAATCGACAAAAGAAAATTCAAAGCATACCACAATTTGATTACAAAAATTCAAACAAATAAATAAATGATAGCTCTTGCTAACTAATAAACATCAACATTCAATATTTGAAATTCCACAAATACTTTTATACAACCGTTTCATGTTCGACCAAAAAAATATAACTACTTTTTGATAAATATCGACCATTTTTGAATAAATAATATAATTACCACTTTTTATGACTAAAAAAATTAGTATTTTTATTAAAATGGTCATTATTTATCAAAAAGTAATATATATTTTACCAAAAAATACGGAAAAAACAGCTGCACAAATATTTATTTGTCGAAGTTGAACTTTGTGGGGCAAAATAGTAATTAATTAATGCAAATATTTTCACACCCTTTATAAACTTTCTATCATCCCAATTCAACCATAAACATCAACAAAACAAACTTAACTAATTTAAAAAATCCTACAAGGTCACACATATTAAAACTCGTCTCGACTCGACTAGTCGAGATGACTGAATTACCAATATTACTCCTAATTGTAACCCTCCTCGTACTCCTTCAACCTCGATTTACTTCATCTTCATCAATTCACGACCTCCTTAAGAGCCACGGCCTCCCGGCCGGGCTCTTCCCTAAGAATGTAGACTCATACAAACTCGACCAAGAAAATGGACTCTTAGAAGTCTACTTCAATGAGCCATGTGAGGCTATGTTTGAGAGCTTGGTTCGGTTCGATACGGTTGTTAAAGCTAATCTTAGCTATGGTGGTCTTATTGGTGTTCAAGGTTTAACTCAAGAAGAACTTTTTCTTTGGTTACCTGTTGAAGATATAATTGTTCAAGATCGTTTTTCTGGCGTTATTTTGTTTAACATTGGTGTTGCACAAAAACAACTTGCATTTTCTCTTTTTGAAGATCCTCCTTTTTGCTTTCCTAAGGGTAATTATTCTTAATTTCTCTCTAATACAATTCCCGACGACCAGTAGGTCTCCTGAGAAACCGTCTCTGTATATAACATAGAGCCCATTTCCTTGTCAAGTGAGACGTTTCTCAATAGAATAACACCGTTGAGAGTCTGTCTCTAAAATTTTTGTTATTGCATTCTCAATACAAAAATTTTAGTAGGAGCTAAGCGGTTTTACTATTACATCAGGACCTGTACGTTTTCTGAGAGACCGTTTCCATCTGCTCCTACTAAATTAGCACGAGACATAACATAAAAAGTAATAGAAATTAAATAACTTCATCTCCTAATTATCAGGTGAAACGTTTTTAAATATAATAACGTTATTGATAAACCGTTTCTCTAAAATATTTGTGATTCTCGACACAATTTTTATTCTTTGTTAAAACTAGCTAGCTACATTCGACCAATTACTCTGTTATAAGCGATTTTACTAATGCATCATGAATAGTGGAAAATATACTGATATATTCTTAACCTAGTGGTTAAAATAGATCACGATATTAAGTCAGAATATTTGAATCCTAGGGTTAGTTTTTTAATTTTCTCTAACGCAATTCTCGACACACTTTTTATTCTTCGATAAAACTACCTACATACGACTAATTATCTATTATAAGCGGTTTTACTAATACATCATAAATAATGGGGAATATAATGAAAAGTTTTTAACCTAATGGTTAAAATAGATCGTCCATAAGACCGTAAAGGATGATTTTTCTTCTCTAATGCAATTCTCGACACAACTTTAATTATTCTTCAATTAAACTAGCTACATTTCATCAATTACTTTATTATAAGCGGTTTTAATAATGCATCATGATTCATGAATACTAGAGAATTTACTGAAAAAGTTTTAACCTAATGATTATTTCAAAACGGTAAAAATTTAGGGAACGTGAAGAGAAATAACGAGGATAATATAATATATTCTCGACGTAAGAAGGGAAAAACATACTTAAAAAGTGTTAATAACGTTTTAATCTAACATTTTTTACATAAATCAATAATGTTGATTTTGACTTTACTGTAAATATATACTGTTAAATTGATGAAATAATCAATTGTGAGACTCGTTTTACGCAGTAAAAATTGACATTTTGACTATTAGGAAACATGTATAGTGCACATCTTTATTATTGAAGAAGCAATGCACAAATTATTGTCACGTAGAGGTGTCGGTTGTAGAAGCAATGCACAAATTATTGAAAGAAGCCAATCACGTTGATCAACAATAAAATAGGATCATAAAATTACAAATTAATAAATTAATAAACGGAAATGTTAATTAATTTAGTTGATAAATAGAAGTTTATAAGGGATGGTAAAGATAATCTCATTTAAACCCGGTTAGAATTTAGGAGGTTTGAATGTAGCTCGAAAATTTTAGGAGATTAATTAGTGATGTAAATACATAATTTAGAAAAATAAAAATAAAATTTAATTTAGATGATATACATATATATCGACATGTCATATTTAAAATTTGATTTTAAATAACATGCAGTTGGAATTAAATTTGATTTTGAATCGTATATTTAAAATTCAAAATCATAAAATTATACTCATTATAAATTTATAACGGTATTGAACCCGATATTGTCGAGTGAATAATTACATCTTGCTTCGTACTTTATTACCTTAATTTGGTAGTTTTGGAATTTATGGTACTTCTATTTATACTTATTCCTCCATTTAATTTAATAAATATCTATTGCTTTTCACATAAAGCTCAACGATAGTAAAGAAAAATGAAGAAAGACAATTAGTTATATATTATTATTCATCCTATTATTACATGTATTATGAAAAATAGAATTGACTGATACATTTAAAATAAATGATTTATCAGCATTGAGGTAATATCTTATACTCTTATACTCTCATTACTCGAAACAAACCAATTCTAAGCATTTAAATCAACTGGTAAGAAATTGTAAAGTTTGGGTTTGAGCATTGTCAATGCAATAGTGTTAAAACACTCGAAAATGAGTTCCACTGTCATAGTGATCTTAACCAGATCGAATCTGGGACAATATATTTCAAAACCAAAAACAAATAAAAACATAACATAACATAGCATAATGATCATTTATCGGCATAGAGGTAATATCTTATACTCTCCCTATTCAAAACAAATCAACGTATCCTAAGCACTTAAATCAACTTGTAAGAGGTTGTTTAGTTTTATCCAGGAAGCTCGAGTTTGAGCATTGTCAATGCAATAGCGTTAATACACTCGAGAATGAGTTTCACTACCTTAGTGATCCTAACCAGGTTGAATCTGGACAAAACCGGACATATTTTTTAAAAAAAACATAACATAATCATAATGATCATTTAAGAGAATTAAGACATAATTATTAATCATATTTTCCCACCTACAAAATTAAATTTATGGCTAGTATGTAAGGTGTAAAAGTAATAGTTTTAGTGGCTTAAATATGAATAGTTGTTGTCCTTGATGGACCCCTTGTAGGGTTCTCCTAAATTGGATAAACTCATCAAATTAAGAGATCAAATCTCATGCATAATTGCATGTTTATCTTTTACTAATTTGACACAAATTTTAAAATAAAATGCCCTTAGAATGTGGATTATATAAAATAGTTTTTTTCATTTTTGGTGTTAATAAATGAGTTGTCTTTTATATAACGCAAATTTTGTTACACGACTGTCTTACATACGACCACAAAACTTTGACCACTTTTTTATAAATAGTGACCATTTTTCGGTAAATAGTCACTATTTACCCAAAATGGTCATTATTTATCAAAAAGTGATTATATTTTACCAAAAAAAACAAACGGCAACATAAGCGATTTGTTGTTTACAAAATGCAGTAAGTCTCATTGAAGACGGACATATCCCGTCACAAGCTGAAAACGGGTTAAGTAATACCCAAGTTGGTAGATAAGAGTTGACAAAAACAATTTGTCTACGGAGTAGCATTATGTTTTTGTCTTATCTAACCACCTGGGTATTATTTAGCTCGTCTTCAACTTGTGAGTTGTTATGTCCATCTTTAATGAAAATTTGTGTATAAATGAGACCGTCTCACGGAAGAATTACAGCTAACTATGATATTTTAGAGTGGGCCACCTTTTTTTGTTGATAGGCCCAGTGGGCCCTACCTAACTCTTTAGTAGTGCGATCCAGTGGGCCTTGATAGTTTAGAATTATGACTGAATAACTGAATTTGTATTCTCTGTTGTTCTGAATTTTTTCACCTGCTTTACTGCACATTTCTTGTAAGAAATTAATAACTTTAATTTTAATTTCAAAATGTCACGGGAATAATGTTGTTATCATCTCTTAGTTTAAATTTCATAATAAATTTAATAACTATTTTTCCTATATCGTGTTCAACGGTATAATATCGTATAATACGGTTTATTAGTTTATTTAACATTAATGTTTTTATAGTACTGTCATATTAGCATCGGTCTAAGCTGATGGTTGAAATAATTTTATCACGTAATATCAAAGTCCGATGATTTTGAGTTTATGTTATCGTCTCATTAATGGACTAAAACAAAATGTTATTGTCTCACTAATAGGATTAATGCCAAATCAACTTTAAATAACTTATTTATTTTCCAATTTAAAGTCTTTATGTTCATTTTTTGCAATTAGTAGACTATACAACCAGTTGTATATATCTGGTAGTATAAATTTGGAGTTTTAGTAAGGAATTTGAGTTTATATGTACAATTTACGAATTTTATTTAAAAGAATCTCAAGACCTTTATAAGAAAATTAACTAAAATATTACGGAAATTTAAAAATAATACATATAAAATCAATAAGATTTTAATTTTAATAACTAAAAAACTAAAATGCAAACCAAAAATTTGAAAAACTCAAAAAAAATTACACGTAAACTCAATTAAATTTGTATTGAAATTACAATATTCATATACATCTGGATATATAATTTTATTTGTATTTTTTTGCGATATTATACGGAGTATTATTTATAATTATTGTTCTATCACCATCATAATTTATTAGCATGACCAATTTACGTACGTAATGTGATTAAAATTGCAGGATTGAATATGAAGATGGTTGGACGGAAAGAGATGTTAAGTAATCAAGTTCAAAGATAGAGAGAAATAAATACGATTTTCGAGATGAAATTCCGACTTTATCCTCGCTTTTTTCCGTCAAAAAATCTTTTTTGACGAGGTTCGATCTAAGGAGAAGTTGTCCAATTGTTTACATTTTTGTATTTAGAAAGTTTAGGAAGATGTATGACTAATATTATCATAAGTTGGTTAAGAACTCCAGATAAAAAACTTAATTTGTTTATAGAAAATCACTTACAAATATTAGGAAATGTGACCGATTGATATAAAGGTTATAACATATGAGTTTTTGTGTTTGTTTATATATCGATTATTTTTGCTTAAACATGGAGTTTTTTAACGACAGGCTTGTTTGGATGGAAAGATTTAAAAGAAAACAACGGATATAGAGATGAAGCGGGAATTTATTTTTATTTGTTTAGTAAATAATGTAAGAGAACGTATCATTAAGATTAAGCAAAAACCAGATGATAAAAGAAAGACTTAATAGGAAAAATTGTCTTGCATGCGACTCTAATATTGGAAAGAGTATGCTTACGAATTTTTCTTGCAGGTTGCGGATTGTTGTTAAAAGCCTGCATTTACCCCTTCCCGTCTCAAACTCTCAATAACATCTTCATATGAGATAAGTCAGATTTGAATATTGCTTACAAGGTCAATATCGAATATATGTCTAATCTCCACAAAAATGAAATCAATACACTAATAATTTCATAAGTTGTTATTTAGTTTGTTGGATTACAACGATGCTAGTATGTACCATATATCTATCATGGCCTCACGGGTGATTAGAAAGAATATGATTACGAGTTTTGCTTGAAGGGTGTGGGACTTTGGGTGTTAGTGGAAGTCTACATTAACCCCTACTCGCTTTAGTAACTTCCCTACATAACATTAAGATCGATTGGATTTGGATATTGCTTACAAGGTCATCAATATCGAACAAATGTCTAATTTCTACCAAACGGAATCAATACATTAATAATTTCATAAATTGTTAATTAGTTTGTTGGATTACAACTATACTAGTACCATATATATATCGCTCTGTCATGGGTGATTAATTAGAAGAATATGATTACGAGTTTTGCTTGATGTGTGTGGGACTGGGGTGTGCTGGTGGAAGCTACATTCACCCCTACTATCTCTAATAACATCCCTACATAATACATAGCATTAAGATCAATTGGATTTGGATATTGCTTACAAGGTCAATATCTATTGAGCAAATGTCTAATTTCCACAAAATAAAATCAATACACTAATAATTTCGCAAGTTGTTAGTATGTTGGAGTACAATGATGCTACTATCATATACCTGTCATGACTAGTCATGGTTGATAACACGAGTATGCATGATTACGAGTTTTGCTTGATAGGCGTAGGCTGTGGGGTGCTGGTGGAAGCCTACATTCACCCGTACTTACTCTAATAACATCCCTACGTACATAGCATTAACATCAATTGATTTTGGATATTGCTTGCAAGGTCAATATCGAACAAATCTCTAATTTCCATAAAATAAAATCAATGCACTAATAATTTCATAACTTGTTAATTAGTCTGTTGATTGGAGTACAACGACGTTAGTACCATATATCTATCGTGATTGATAAAAAGAGTATAATTACGAGTTTTGCTTAATGGGTATGGGGTGCTGGTGAAAGCCTACATTCAATCTTATTACTCACTTTAATAATATCCCTACATAGCGTTAACATCGATTTGATTTGAATATTACTTACGAGGTCAATTCCGAAAAATTAAATGTCTAATCTCCACCAATTGAGATCTATGCACAAATGGAGCATGTAGAGCACAATAGAGAAACATGACAAATTAATAAAGTCTCATCAATCTATCATTATCAAGGTAGATCGACCATCATTCATTAGGGTTGGTCATAACAATTATTACAAAGGGTGGGGAAGGCATCCCTCTACATCACTAACTAAAACTGTGCTTTATATTTTACCTTGTCAATTCTTTCCTCCATTATTCCATGTGCATTTGTCCAATTTTCGACTAGACATCTTATTTAATTTTAACCGAAGAAGTTATAACAACATGTACGATAAAAATTATTACATAATAATTTTTACCTGGTTTATTCGGTGTTTTCAATATTTTTTTTTTTAGTTTATGAGTGCTTAGATGTGCTTAGATTAGCTAATAAGGATTTATTTTACCTTAATTAATGGTTTTCGGTTTGAAGTCCAGAAATACAACCGCGCTAAAATGCATGTGCGGTGAAAGGAGAAAACTTTATTTAATATTGTGATCATTTTTCGGCTCGAATTAGATCTAAAATCAGATGGATTATACCAAAAAATAGAGAGAGAGGGAGAGTATTTGCTTTAACATTTTTAGGCATAAAAAAGTTGGCTGGTGTAAGTGGTAAGAGTTTTTATCTCTCAAACAAGTGGTTAGGGAGTCCTCTTTAGTATTCCGAAGGTAATTGCCCCAACTCTCGGTAGGGAATACTCTTAATCGACAAAAAAAACCAATAGTCTACTAAGAATAGCATAGTGAAATGTCAATTAGCATCTTATCTATATAAATTCTGAAACATTTATCAGGCTGTGGTTGCGCCACGTCACTCATTCAAGTTTTAATTTTTTTTTTTTTTTAATTCACTCAGGTGGGTCCCGCACAATACTTTATGATTTCGCTGCACAATAACCGCCAAATATTCTACGTATTCCAAATAAATGCCTAAAATCGTAGAGGTACGAAACATTACGAGCTTTTCTATATAAATCAATTAATTAGAAATAGACATTGTGATAATTAGACCACAATTTATTTAGATGATTAGAATATTATAATTAATAACAATTTACAACAATAAAAAACCGAACATACAAAATTTTAAACAAGATTAAAATAACGTAATATTAATATACAATCAGGAAAAAGAAATTATAAACTCCTCCGCGCAAATTATAATCTGATTATGAGTTAATGGCGTAATAAAAATTATAAACTCCTTCACGCAAATTATAATCTGATTATGAGTTAATGGCGTAATTTTTTTAATTCACTCAGGTGGATCCCGCATAATATTTAATGATTTTCCTGCACAATAACAGCTTAATATACTACGTTTTCTAAATAAATGCCCAAAATCGTAGATTCTGAAACATTACGAACATTTTTATTTAAATCATGAATGGCGTAATTTATGTTTTGTTGAACGATAATGTAATCGTTATTCATTTGAACAACTGTTTTGATTTTATAGTAATATTTACATTTTTGGGTATTCAATTTAATGTGCTAAATTTTATTTAAAACATGCATTTTAACGTATTATCAATATAATAGAAAATTGAATGCAAAATATTTACGTATTATTCACACTATTCGATAATATTAATTATCCACCACATTTTTTCTAAAAATATACCCGTGCAATTTGCACGGGTTTAAAACTAGTATTCAATAATTAGAAAAAAAAAGGCTTTTGCAAAACAATTTTATTTAACGAAAAAAAGTTGTTTATAAATGGAGGAGAATGAATCAAGAAGCTTTTTAAAGACGTTGCAAATTAACGAGAAGATTATTTTGAGATAGAAAAGTATGATTTTAACTTATATATCAAAATATCTGTTATTCATCAAACACGATTTTAAAATACATTAATCCTAACGTGATATGAAAAGTGATGGTCAAACTTGTAATAAAAAAGGGACGTGCTTTTTCACATACGAATTTTACTTTTTCACATATAACTTTTACCACACTACCCTTGTCATTTTTTTTATCATTCATCCATTAATTTATTTTTCTCTCTAACTTCATCCCGTTAACAACTACTCCGTCACCGCCACTCCATCGTCAACTCCGTTCACCGTCGACTTCTCACGGCCATCTAAACCGCCGCCCCTCCGGCCTCCCTGCACCGACGACCAACCGTACCGCCCCCTACGCACCCCCGCCGCGCACTCCCTCCCCCTGACCCGCACTTCCTCCCCTGCCTCTCCCCTCCCCCAGCGCCACACCTCCGTCTGCTGCGCCCCTCGCCCTGTCGTCCCTCCCCCTGCCTCGCCCCTCCCCCTCCGTCGTACCACCCTCTGCCGCCCCCCTCCCCCTACCGACCCTCCCCATGCGTCGCACATTCCCTGCCGCCCCCTCCCCCTACCGTCCCCTCCCCCAGCGTCACACCTCCCCTGCGCCGTACCTCAGTCAGTCCTTCCCCGCATCTCTTCTACGATCTGTTATTTCCTTTTTTTATTTTTTTTTCAATTGTTTTTAATTAACTTTTCCTACTTTTCTCAATTTTCTTTTATTTAATTAATTACTTTTTCCTACTTTTTTTCAATTGATTTACTTTTTCTTAATTAATTAATTTCTTATTATAAATATGTTATATGGAGGGATATGTTGGTAGAAATATGAGAATAAAATAACTTATGTATCATACATGAAGAGGTTACACTTATATATATATACATAGAGAAGGGCATATAGGTCATTTCACTATATATTATAACACTCCCCCTGAAATGACAATGCATAAAATAAATATAATATAATTATTTACAATGCACATGAAATGTTGCCTCATTAAAACCTTACTAAGAAAACCCCGTGGGAAAAACCATAGTGAAGGAAAAAGAGTACAACGTTCAATATCCTATGAGCTTGTTACTGGAGATCTTTGAAACGTCGTAATCCAAGTTGTGGAACCAACTTCTTAAAAGTTGCGGTATGAAGTGCCTTGGTAAATAAATCAGCTAAATTTTCAGATGAGCGAATTGGTTGAACATCAATATCGCCATTCTTCTGGAGTTCATGAGTGAAAAAGAATTTTGGTGAGATGTGCTTCGTTCTGTCACCTTTGATATACCCGTCTTTGAGTTGTGTACAACATGCTGCATTATCTTCATATAAAGTAGTCGGTATCATTTTCTCGGATAATAGGCTACAATCTTCTAGTATATGTTGAATGACCGACCTTAACCACACACATTCACGACTTGCCTCATGAATCGCTAAAATTTCCGAGTGATTAGAAGACGTAGCTGCAATGGTTTGTTTCATAGAACGCCAAGAAATAGCAGTACCGCCATATGTGAAAACATACCCAGTTTGAGACCTACCATTATGAGGATCTGATAAATAACCTGCATCTGCATAACCAATTAATTTCTCTTTGGACTGGTTAGAAAAGAATAAACCCATATCTTTTGTACCTTGTAGATATCTTAATAGATGTTTAATCCCGTTCCAATGCCTTCGGGTTGGACATGAACTGAACCTTGCTAACAAATTAACAGAAAACGATATATCAGGTCTTGTGTGACCAGAAAGATACATCAAAGCTCCTATTGCACTTAAGTATGGTACTTCTGGACCAAGAATCTCTTCATTCTCTTCCCGAGGTCGAAAAGGGTCCTTATCCACGTCAAGTGATCTAACGACTATTGGGCTACTCAAAGGATGTGATTTATCCATATAGAACTTTTTTAATACCTTTTCTGTATATGTAGTTTGATGCACAAGGATTCCGTTTTTCAAATGTTCTATTTGTAGACCCAAACAAAATTTAGTTTTACCAAGATCTTTCATTTCAAATTCCTTCTTTAAATAATCTACTGTCATTGAAATCTCTTCAGGAGTTCCAATGATATTTAAATCATCAACATACACTGCGATTATTACAAATCCTGATCCAAATTTCTTTATAAAAATGCATGGACTAATTGGATCATTCTTATAGCCTTTCTTTAACAAGTATTCACTAAGGCAGTTGTACCACATACGTCTCGATTGTTTCAATCCATAAAGGGATCTATTTAACTTAATTGAAAAATGTTCTCGAGAACACAAATTTGATGATTCTGGTAATTCAAAACCATCTGGAAGTTTCATATAAATATCATTATCCAGTGGCCCATATAAATAAGCTGTGACTACGTCCAACAAACGTAGGTCAAGACTACATAGATTACCAAAATTTTATTTATTTATTTTGTTGGTCTACTATGTACTTGTACATAGATTACCAAATTTTATTTATTTATTTTGTTGGTCTACTATGTACTTGTACATAGATTACCAAATTTTATTTATTTATTTTGTTGGTCTACTATGTACTTCTACATAGATTACCAAAATTTTATTTATTTTGTTGGTCTACTATGTACTTGTACATAGATTACCAAATTTTTATTCCTTATTTTATTGGTCTACTGTGTATTTTGTCTACTATACACTTTGTGTATAGATTATCCTTTTATTTTTACTTATTTAATTATTATTATTTTATGTTGTGATTATATGACCTAAACTAAATATTATATTATTTGTATAGTGAATCATGTCGAATATTGCAAAACTTGAGTATAAAGCCCTCGACATTACCGGAGGAAATTACTTATCATGAGTATTAGATTCTGAAATTCATCTAATTGCTAAGGGACTTGGTGAAACTATTAAGATTGGGAATAAGGCAACATCCCAAGATAAGGCCAACGCTATGATATTCCTTCGTCATCACCTTCATGAAGGTCTTAAAAATGAATATCTAACTGTCAAAGACCCTCAAATCCTTTGGAGCAATCTAAAGGAAAGGTATGATCACCAGAAAACTGTCATATTACCAAAAGCTCGTTACAATTGGTTGCATTTAAGATTGCAAGATTATAAATCGGTGACCGAATACAACTCAGCCATGTTTAGAATTACTTCTCAATTGACATTATGTGGAGAAACCATTACCGATGAAGATATGTTAGAAAAAACATATTCTACTTTTCATGCTAACAATCTTGTCCTGCAGACACAATATAGAGAGAAAGGTTTTAAGAAATATTCTGAACTTATATCATGTCTTCTTGTCGCTGAACAAAATAATGAGCTATTATTGAAAAATCATGAATCACGCCCCACTGGTGCAACTCCATTCCCTGAAGCGAATGTCACATTTTATGCCAGCAGTAGTGGTTATGGACGTGGTCGCGGTCATGTTCGTGGTCGTGGTCGTGGTCGAGGTAGATATGGTAGAGGTCGAGGAGGTATTATCAAGAATACAAATTCTCACCAGAAGTGGGAACATAAGGATGAAAATAGTGCGAGAGGTAGGAATGACAATGTGCCCTCTATTTGTTATCGTTGTGGAGTAAAAGGTCATTGGTCCCGTTTATGCCGCACTCCAAAACACCTTATCAACCTCTATCAACAATCGATAAAAGAGAAAGGGAAGAATGTTGAAACAAATTTGGTGATTGAAGATGGTGAAGGTGACTTTAATAATGGTGACACAACTCACCTTGAAATGTCTGATTTCTTTCCAAATCCCAAGGGAAATAATTAATGTTTCGATAACTTTATAAATGTATATGACATTATTAGTTTACTTACTATTTATGTTTTTTTTTATGGTATGAACTTGATAGATTGTATATATAACGTGAAAATAAACAGATTATATATATGGTGTGATTTTAAGTATATATTGAATGATTTATTATGCATAAGTATTTTGTTATTATTATTATTATTATTATTATTATTATATTATTATTATTTTGGATATTATATCATTTTATAACACATTTTATTTTCTTGAAGAATATGAATTCTTTCAAAGATCAGTTGGCAACAAATGGTGAAGAGTTATGTCTTGTTGACAGTGCAACTACTCACACTATACTTAAGAATAAGAAGTATTTTTCTCAATTGGTAATGCAAAGAACTAGTGTGACTACTATATCTGGTAGTACAAATATTATCGAAGGCTCCGGAAGAGCAAATATATTATTACCTTGGGGAACGAAAATTGAAATAGTTGATGCTTTATACTCTCCAAAGTCTCAAAGAAATTTATTAAGCTTTAAAGATATTCGCCGAAATGGATATCACATTGAGACTGTAAATGAAGAAAATGTTGAACTACTTCAACTCATTAATATAACTCAAGGTATTAAACATATCTTGGAAAAATTACCAACATTTTCGACAGGTTTGTACTACACCAAGATTAATATACTTGAAACCAATGTTATAATAAACCAGAGGTTGCATGATAACTTTATAACTTGGCATGACCGGTTAGGCCATCCCGGCCCGGTTCAACAATGATGCGAAGAATAATACAAAATTCATGTGGGCATTTACTAAAAAATAAGCAGCTTATTTCTAGTCAATTTCCTTGTGCTGCTTGTTCACAAGGTAAATTAATAATTCGTCCTTCACCAGTTAAGATTAATTTTCAATCTATCAGTTTTCTGGAACGCATACAAGGGGATATATGTGGACCGATACACCCCTCGAGTGGACCATTTAGATACTATATGGTATTAATTGATGCATCGACTAGATGGTCACATGTATGTTTATTATCTACTCGTAACATGGCATTTGCGAGATTGCTTGCTCAATTAATAAAATTACGAGCACATTTTCCAGATAACTCTATCAAGACTATTCGTCTTGATAATGCTAGTGAATTTACTTCTCAAACATTCAATGATTATTGCATGTCCATTGGGATAAATGTTGAACATCCTGTAGCTCATGTTCATACACAAAATGGTCTAGCTGAATCATTAATTAAACGACTCCAATTAATTGCTAGACCTTTACTTATGAAATGTAAACTCCCAGTCTCTGCTTGGGGACATGCTATATTACATGCCGCGTCACTTATTCGTATTAGGCCAACAAGTTATCATAAACTCTCCCCGTCACAATTGGTTCTTGGTCAGGAACCAAATATATCTCATCTTAGAATATTTGGATGTGCGGTTTATGTACCAATTGCTCTACCACAACGCACAAAGATGGGTCCTCAAAGAAGGTTTGGAATATATGTTGGTTTTGAATCCCAATCTATAATTAAATATCTTGAACCAACCACGGGGGATTTATTTACGGCTCGTTTTGCAGATTGCCATTTTAACGAGTCAGTTTTCCCATTTTTAGGGGGAGAAAATAAGCAGCTGATAAATGAAATAAGTTGGAATGAATTATCCTTATCACATCTTGATCCTCGTACCAAACAATGTGAAATAGAAGTTCAAAGGATAATTCATTTACAAAATTTAGCGCATCAATTGCCAGATTCATTTTCTGACCCTAAAAGAGTGACGAAGTCACATATACCAGCTGTAAATGCTCCTTTGAGAATTGAGGTCCCAGAAGGACAAGCAAAAAATGCTAATGAGTCTAGCGCACGTCAAAAGCGAGGAAGACCGCTTGGTTCCAAAGACAAAAACCCTCGAAAACAAAAAGGAGCAAAGAATAGTGATGGTAATATAGAGGTTGAAATAAATTCACAAGGATCTTCTGAAAAGACTTCATGAATTGATAATATTCCAGCAGAAACTAAGGTACCTGAGAATGATGAAATCTCAATCAATTATATAATGTCTGGAAATACATGGAACCGAAATAGAATCGACGTCGATGATAAGTTTGCATACAATGTAGCGCTAGATATTACAAAAAACGACGAGGATCATGAACCTAAGTCTATCGAAAAATGTAGGCTAAGAGATGATTTGCCAAAATGGAAAGAAGCAATTGCGTCTGAATTAAAATCTCTTGAGAAAAGAAAAGTATTTGGACCAGTAGTCCGTACACCGGAATATGTAAAGCCAGTGGGTTACAAATGGGTTTTTGTGCGAAAAAGAAATGAAAATGGTGAGATTTCGAGATATAAAGCTCGATTAGTAGCACAAGGATTTTCGCAAAGACCTGGAATTGATTATGAGGAGACATATTCTCCTGTGGTGGATGCAACTACTTTTAGATTTTTAATCAGTTTGGCAATAAAAGAAGGTCTTGACCTACGTTTGTTGGACGTAGTCACAGCTTATTTATATGGGCCACTGGATAATGATATTTATATGAAACTTCCACCACTCAAAAACATTAAAAATAAATAAATAAATAAAAACTTAATCACATAAACATTAAAATAATCTTACTTAGTGTAAGTAAATATGAAACAAGAGTAATGTGTGAACATACTTGAAAATGATTTGTCTAACAAAAATGGCATTACCATGAATAAAGTGTTCATTATGTTAGAATTAGAAAACAAAATAAAGGCATGATGACAAAATAGAAGGGAAGTGATTACTGCATTGAAAATACTTTCAGACGCCATGCATGCATAGCACATGCCCTCATTGTCTTGTGCATATTGAGAAACAAAAATATCTTCGTAAAAAAAAATTAGATAACAGTTAATAAGGAGGCTTACATATTGATCAAGGAAAGATTTATTGATAATTGCAAAGAAGAATAATCAAACCCAAATTAATTGATCACGATTGAATAGAGCGTGCTGATAACGTATTATAAATATGTTATATGGAGGGATATGTTGGTAGAAATATGAGAATAAAATAACTTATGTATCATACATGAAGAGGTTACACTTATATATATATACTAGTCTTATACCCGTGCAAACTGCACGGGTTTGTTAATTTCAAAAAGATTCTTTAAGAAGGAATGTATAAGATAAGTTTTATAATAATTGATTAATTATCATGTTTTAAAGTTATTTATTTTAAAATATAAAGTTCTAAAATAAAATAATAAAATCTCTCTATATTTTAATGAATTTTAAATTAACAATCTAAATATTGATTTATAAAATCGTATTTAAATTTTTAGATATTATAATTTTATTTGTAATTAACGTAAATAATGCATCAATGTCAACTGACCATATAGTTATTGTAGTATGATATATCTTTTTGTTAGTTAAAATTGAGTTACTACTTTATCTTAATATTCAAGCGATTTCAGGAAAACTCGACTAACCCATCAAACAAAATTATTTGGATGAAAATAAAACAAAATTAATAAAACTGAATCGGCCAGAAGAGTTGCAGAGGACAAAATATTAAACTTGTTTTTCATTTAGTCAAACTTGTGCAAGGTTAAAATAAAAATTTTGATCTGCGCGCGTTTTAAATGAAAATTTAGACATCGTTTTTCATGCAGTACCCAATTGTTAATTAGTGAAACGGATTCAAGTGAAGATTACGACCCAATGTATTTTTAAAACGAAAATTTAGTCTCATGCAATTTTGAAATGAAATTTTGACCCGTTCATTTTTAAAACGAAAATCTACACCCACGTACTTTTGAAATGAAATTTTGACCAGTGCATGGGTCTAAATTGTGCATTTTTTAAAACGAAAATACCCATGTACTTTTGAAATGAAATTTTTTGACCTGTGCATTTTTAAAACGAAATTTTTGTTCCATGCACTTTTGAAATGAATTTTTTACCCGTGCATTTTAAAACGAAAATTAGATCCATGCACTTTTAAAATGAAATTTTGACCCGTGCATTTTTAAAACGAAAATTTAGTGCCTTGTACCTTTGAAATGAAATTTTCACCGCTACATTTCTAAAGTGTAAATTTTGACTCATGTGCTTTAGAAATTGTATAATAGTCAACCCGTGATATTATACTATAAATATATAACAATTAAAAAGTAAACAATAATGTAACGGTGTATTGATTTTAAGTGTTAAATCTCAGTATATACAATATGAATGTGATATAGTAGTTATTTTAAATAAATACGATATATACTACTAAAAATCTTAAACAATAATGTTTCATCTTAAACAATAATGTTCCCTCAGACTAAATTTCAGCAAAATCGCAATGTTTTTATTAGATGTGTATCTCAACTATTCTATATAAAGATATATATATATATATATATATATATATATATATATATAATATTCCATTATAGGCAAACTTGACAAAGAATTAATTAATTGTATGTATTATTTTCGACTCTAGTCATGGTGCTTTTAATAGTATGTATTATTTTCGATTCTAGTCATCAAACTAAATATTAATTTGCATGCATTTTTTTACATATTTTATTGTTGATCGATTAATTTAAAAGTATTTTAAGTAAATTGTTTTCTATTTTTTCGAGTTCCAATTTTTTCTAATCCGTGAATATTTTTTTTATTAATGTCGCCTTTTATACTACTCCCTCCGTTCGATTCCACTTCGCAGGTTTGCTTTTTCACGTTTGCCAACGCACGTTTTAGATGTTAAATATCTTTAGCTACGTAGTTGTAAAAATTATAAAAGTTAGGTATTTTCAATGTACTCGTAAAGACGAATCAAACAAGACCCCACATGAATATGTTTTCTCTTACGTATTAGAAGAAAATTGAGATTAAATGTCCACTTGTGAATAGTGTACGAAAAGCAAACCTGCAAAGTGGAATCGAACGGAGGGAGTATTTTGAAGTGTCATAGGGAGTAAATACATGATTTTTTTCATGGAAAAATTTTCATAACTTTTTCATCTGGTTGATTTTTATTATTTTAACGAAATATTTTTTTATAGTTTCAATTTTTGTATCATATATATTGTAATTATTATTATCAGTCGTATATTCGGCTTTCAACTTGATTGTGGATTCTCTAGAGTATAAAAGGTGAATTTTCTCAATTAAAGCACAAAAAAGAAAGTGGAGAAGGTGGGTAACAATGTGGGGCACACTTGAAAAAAATGAAAAAAAATATTGTACTT
The DNA here is from genome assembly GCA_029255685.2 of Silene conica. Classification (NCBI taxonomy): domain Eukaryota; kingdom Viridiplantae; phylum Streptophyta; class Magnoliopsida; order Caryophyllales; family Caryophyllaceae; genus Silene; species Silene conica. The sequence goes on from CM055314.2 coordinate 86,842,437, forward strand.
TCAACCACAGTACGACACATAAGCACTGTGGTTGTTGCTTTTATATATAAGATACATAGAGAAGGGCATATAGGTCATTTCACTATATATTATAACATTTCTTTTTTTCTTAATTAGTTTGTTTTTTGATTTTTTTTCTTAATCTTAATAATTGATTTAATTTGTTGTTTTGTCGATTTAGGAAAAAAAGTTCATGAAAAGGGTAGAAGATGGAAATTTTATGAAAAAGTGTATGTGAAAAAGTAAAGTGTGTATGTGAAAAAGTAATTCCGTAAAAATATACTTAATCATAACCCGTTAATGTGACCTCTCATATAAAATTTGCTTGTCAATTTTCAAATAAAACCTTTTGTAAAATTAAAGTCGTACTAATTTATTCTCCCGATCCGTATTAAAAGTGCAACATAACAAGTTATGATTAGCTTCATTTATTCATCTTTTATTTTCTTTGTTATTACTTTTTAATTTTTAGGTGTCGTTTAGTTGCTGCTAAATTTCAATAATTGAGATATTGATTGGTTGACGTTTGGTTGACCAAAATCACATGATTTGTGTTTTTTTACATATAGTCAATTCATACATAATAAAGTGAATCGATTATCGCATGGATTTAGGGGGCGTTTGGTTCGAAAAGAAGGAATGAAATTGATTGAAATGTCATACCATAATGGAATGGATACTAAATTGTTTGGTTGAACTTTGAAATGGAATGAAATGTCAAACATTTTGGAATGAAGTTGAAATCTTGGAGTATGGTTTGGTATGATATTAGAGGGGATATGAATGGTTTTAAAATCCATCCGGATTCTAACTCCATTCCAAAATTGTTCAACCAAACATTAGAATGGATTAAATCGATTCTATTCCATTCCTACTCCCCAACCAAATATCCCCCTTAATTCCTCGCGTACCAACAAAACTCCCTCCCCTTTTGATGAGCAATTCATATCCTTTTCAAATTCATCAAAAAATTAATTATCAGATGATTAGTGGTAACCAAAAAATCCCTTAGATTTAAATATTCGTTTCTATAACAGAAAAGAACTGAAATTGACATAAATAAATAGATAAAATATAATCCTTATACTCACAAAGCGTTCATAACCTTTACATATACTTGTACATTTACAATCGGTCAATGTAAGATAAAATAACATCTAAAAACTACTGTAGAAAAAAATAAAACATCTAAAAACCAAGAAAATAGGCACGAAACAATTATTAGATGATAAATGGACCAATTGAGTCTGAATAATTAAACAATTATCTTGCTTGTGACGGTCACAGCTCCACCCCACTCACCTTTCCACCTGGCTTCCTTCTTGCCTTTTGTGAGAGGTCTCTTTAAAAAGACGGATTTTGTCCATTTTCAATGAAAATTTGTAATAATCAAATTGCTCATCAACTTCATTCTTAAAATAAAAAGTACAACAATTAATTGAGACACCGTAGAATAGAATAAAATAACAAATAATCAGCACAGGTAAAAAGAGTTATTGTATCATAAATCTAATTAAAAACTAAAACGGGTCAATAATACAACTTTATACGATTTTTCTAAGGTGTGTCCTAATAAACTCACAGTAATAATAATATGACAATAAATAACCCGCACAAATTAAAGAGAGTAAGAAACAACGTTTTATCATAAACCTAACAAAAACTAAAAAAAAATAATATTACGGTTTTTTTAACGTATGCCCTAATAAACTCGTAATAATATTAACGAGATTGGAGCTTGTAAAACTTAAACTTGAGCTTGAAACTTTGCATTTTTCTTAGTAGCACGAATATAACAAACAACCGCAGCAACCATAGCGAAAGCAAATCCTCCAAGGATCACGTCCCCGCCGGCCGCGGCGTGATTATTAGTATGTTTACCAATCAATCTTATATGCGCCATTCCTGCTGGTGCTACTGCCGGACCCGAAACCGAACTCGAACTCGAACTCGAAACCGAAGAAAGTGGAGTTGATGGTGTATCTGATATTCTTACTATGTTAATATTATTGAGTTGTAGTTTTGAGATTGCTGTAACGTTTGATTTTTGCATTAGAAAAACCGTTATTATTATTATTATTATTTTGAAATTTATATAAGGAAATTTACGTACCAAATTTGGCATTTTAGTTTAGTAAACTGAAATAAAATAAAATTGTAAATTATAATTAAGTAGGAGTTTGAATTAATTAGAGTGTTTGATGATTGTTGGGAGTTATATATAATGGAGTGATGGTCCAAGATTCGGTCAGGAATTTAAGGAGAGGATGGTCTATTTTAATGTTATTGATTCTGATTTAAGACAGAAATATTCATTTTAAATATAAAATGGATTAATTAGTTAGATGAAATTAAAAATATAGAATGTTTTAAAAATAATACGGAGTAAATGGTTTGTCGTATCTAAATAACAAACATTCTGGATTAATATTTGACTCGGTTTAAAGTTGGGACAGATATAACTCGTTTAAAGTTGAGACAGATATAACCGTTATGAACTTACGACGAGTCGAATATTACTTATTTAATTCGATAAAGACGAGTCATTTGTGACTCCTTAAACACCTTGATTTTGTTTTGATCTACACATATGAGTACTATTTGACCCGTCACAAGTTCGAATCGATCACTCCGGGTTTGTCATATTTTTGGGTTAGTTCGGGTCAGGTAGGATCATTTTAGGTTACAAGTCTGTTTCGAGTTTGTTGATTGGTCTGTTTTGGGTCAAGCAGTCGGGTCAGTGGGGTCAATAATTAAGAAAAAAATCATTTCATGTATTTTTTGTAATTAGAGTTATCTTTTGTCGGATCATTTTCGGATTGGGTGGTTTAAAATCAGGTTATTTCGGATTGGTTTATTACGAGTCAAGAAAGCTCAGGTCAATTATGGATTAAATCAGGTCGCATTTCAAATATTATTCAAGTACTATAGTTTGAGTCTTCAAATCTTTCTTCGAATCGGGCTAATTTTACGGGTATAATAAATAGTGACATTAATTGGCAGGAAATGTAGGTTTGACGGAATCTAGAATAATGGTCGATTGTGATTAGTGGGTTCAAGAATCAAGATGTAGTAAAGGCTCTTTTTTGGTTTACCTTTAGGAATAACGTGGGTCGGTGCATTTGCGAGTGTTTTATTTTTTTTGTTTTAAATCGGAGTCTTCGTTGTCGATAATAGTGTATAATTTCATCGTCGCGAGTACTTCCCCGAGGAGATAAACACCTGGTCAAAGTATTAGTCCATTTTCATGGATAGGGATCGAATCCCTGACCTGTTAATTAAGGAATGAGGTGAGCCCAATTTCTTGTATTGACACATCCATTGTATTTGGTTGAGTTTATTCATTGTATCAGCTAAATACTTTGATGGATAAATAGTTTGGTGATTGAAAATAATAAAATAATCATTCATTTTATCAAAATACAATTCCATTTCAACTATCTTAACACAATTTAATTATAACATATTAGGAGAGTAGTTTAAGTCCTAAATTAATGACTAATGTTGAAAGATCATCTTTATAAATATTTATTACTACTTTAAGTAGTATTATTGTAGATATTTTGTGATAGATTATGTTAATAATCGAGGATTAGTTTTTTGATAATTAAAAGCTTTCGTAAATTTAATTTTACTATTTTCTTTAATATATTTACGAAGTAATTGAATATCAAGCATTTCGAAAAAATGACATATGCATATTTCTTTTTTTTGGTGAACGACATATGCATATTTCTAATCTTTTAGTATCGTGTACTTTATGATGGTGCATTATCATCTCAATATAAAATCGTAATTGCTCATTCATGTACGATTTTTACTCATTCATGAACTTTTTTAATTACTTTTCCATTCTATACCCTTTGCCAAAAAAAAACTCTCTCTAATTCTCTCCCAAAAAATTAAGGGTCTTTATTTTCGTAGTACAAATTTTACTCGCGTAGTACACCCTAGACGATTTTACCCCTCCCATTTCCTCTAACCAAAATAATCAATTGTCACCTCTCACCTCAACGACACCAACCTCACCCACCCACTTGCCTTTATCTCCGACATCCGAGAACAACCTATGCATTGCGTTCACGCCATCCAGTCATCCACCATGATGTCCCTCTCTAACGCCACCGTCAATGGTTACACTCGTCAACGGTTACACAACCCACTATATCTCCCCGGCCACCCACGCACCCCTGACAACGCCTCCCACCCACTCGTCGGCCACAATACCAAGGGCCCTCCACTTGCTACCGTTGAACGGTCCAACCACGCCGCCACCTTACTACGGCCTGAAAATCAATCCAAAACTGTAACAAATCTACAACCAAATTAAAACCTAATTGACCAGCTAAATTCAAAAGAAAACGTATAAAAATATCATTGGTATGATTTATTAAATGTAATTTACAACTTAAATATTTTATAATCAATCAAATTGGTGTATATAATGGATGAAGTTTCATGGATTTGAGACGTGGAGAGTATGGAGTGTTTGTTGAGAAAAGTAAGCTTATTTTTGGTTTTTAGTCAAGGGTAAGTAAATGGATTTTTTTGTGAAAATAGTACTGTAATGAGTAAAAAACGTACTGCGAAAATTAATCAAAATTTTCAAATCCGTCAAAACCACACAACTATGGATGCTAGTTCTCGTATCGATCAAGTAATAATTCTAATCTCTACCTTTATCAAGTAAAAAGTTGATTTAGAGTAATTAAATTAGGGTTTCTTTAAATCGTTTTCTATTTTGTTCATTTTCTTCCTTATTCTTCTTTTTTCAATTATTATTTGGATTGAATCCTGTCACAATAATATTAGATTTATAGGATGTCCTCGCATGATGACACTGTTTAATGCCGGGATCCATTCATTTCTGCCATAGATATTTTCATGATATTTGATTTTTTCGAGAGTGGGGAGGTGAAATAAGATTGTAAATTTTGTGAAAAGATAGGATATTATGGTTAATCATGCCCATGATTGAGTAAAATTTGTCCATGATTGAGCAGTACCCTATAAAATATTCACCATTTCAATGACATTATTATTCTCATTCTCGGATTAAATCAAACAACTTTAATATGTATAGCACTAATTTTACTTCATACCTCTTCGGAGTTAGAATCCATGTAATTTCATATCTAATGTTTGAACCAAACGACCCATAACTGTCTATGAGAAAGAGGATTATTCTGATATATGTTCTCTCAAACTCGTGTAAATGTACAGTATTTTAGATAAAAATATTAGAGAATTTGACAATTAATCAAACTAATGCAGTTTACATCATTTTGAAAGAAAAATTGCATATATAATATTAAGGAGATACATTACTCGCCATATTTAGGTAAAAGGTAAGTCATAATTAATATTATAAATGATAATTTGTGAGAAACTACCTTACATTTATGTCCATTTGTGAACAACTACCTTAAATTTTTTTTTGGGTTAACAACTACCTTTTATTTTAATTTTTTGTTAAAAACTACCTAAAAAAATTTTGAGGCCAATTTCTATTTATTATTGATTGGTTTATGCATTTCTGATACATATTATCGTTCTACTAATTGCAATATGATGCCGCAATACTTCATACTTCATTTGCAGCAGCCATAGTAACTTAATTCCTATGTTTGGTACACAACCTTGTCATTGACTTTTCGGGTGGAAAACTCCATCTCTTGTGATAAAATAGGAAGAAGAATAGGATAAAGAATCTGAAAGGAAAACGAAAATTGATATTTCAAGCACAAGATAGAGTACAATATATACAACCTTATCTCCTAAGAACAAGGAACTAAATACCCATTAACACCTATTGATTCAACTTCCTAACTTACGAGAATATCAAACAATAGACACTAAATACATAGCAGTAAATAGCAGTAAATATACATTCCATCTTTTCACTCCCCCTCAAGTTGGAGCACTCGGAAACCCGAGTCCCAACTTGCTCTGAAGGTACTCGAAAGCCTCACCTCCCAAGGCCTTCGTAAAAATGTCAGCTACTTGTTCCTTGCTGCGCACAAAGCTCATTCTGATGGTTTTGTTCATCAAATGTTGTCGGACGAAGTGACAATCAATTTCGATATGTTTGGTTCGGTCATGAAAAACCGGATTCCGTGCAATGTGAAGCGCGACTTGATTATCACCAAACAAATCCATTGGCTGCGTGTGGAATACCCCCAAAGAAGCTAGAAAAGATTTCAGCCAAACTAACTCACTCGTCACAGCACCCATCGCTCGATATTCCGCCTCCGCCGTAGACTTTGCCACTGTCACTTGTTTCTTAGAACGCCATGAAATTGGTGCACCACCTAAAGAAACGAAATACCCGCTCAAGGATCTTCTCGTTAACGGGCAACTAGCATGATCAGAATCACAAAAACCTCGCAATTGTAAATTCGAATCGCTGTTAATAAAAATTCCTCTACTCGGATGCAACTTTAAGTAACGCACCACCCTCATTGCTCCGTCCCAATGCTCCTTTTGTGGTTGATGGACGAACTGGGAAAGTATATGGACTGCGTATACTAAGTCTGGCCGGGTAATCGTCAAATAAACGAGCTTTCCTACGATTCTTCGATATTTCATCGCATCTTTTAACAACTCTCCTTTAGCCAATGCAAGATTGTGATGCTGTTGAATAGGAGTATGTACTGGCTTTGCATTTGTCATTCCGGCCTCCTCAATGATCTCAAGCGCATATTTTCTTTGATTAAGAAACAACCCGTTTGAATTTTGCGCTACCTCAATGCCCAAGAAATATTTGAGTCGTCCTAGATCTTTTATGCCAAATCGTTTATCTAGCGTTTGTTTGAACCCGTCACACGCTTCTCCATTGTTGCTCACGATGATCATATCGTCAACATATACAAGAACCCCAATAAAAATCCCGTCTCTGTTGCGAGTAAACAGAGAGTAATCTGCCCATGACTGAATGAACCCAAGCTCACGCAGGAATTGGTTCAACTTCGAAAACCAATTCCGGGATGCTTGTTTCAAGCCATACAAAGATTTCTCCAATTTGCAAACTTTATTTTCATCCTTCTTTTCGAATCCTTGTGGGATTCTCATATATACTTCTTCCTCTAAATCTCCATGTAGAAAGGCGTTGTTTACGTCTAATTGTTCAATGGTCCATTTCTTCGCTGTGGCTACTGCTAATAGACATCGTACACTCGTCATTTTTGCAACTGGAGCATACGTCTCATGGTAATCAATCCCTTCTACCTGAGTGAATCCTTGTGCCACGAGTCGGGCCTTGTATCTTTCGACAGTTCCATCTGCTTTATGTTTTATTTTGTAAACCCACCTACATCCAATGGGTTTCTTCCCATGGGGAAGTGTAACAATTTTCCACGTCCCATTTCGCTCAAGGGCATCAATTTCTTTCCGCATTGCTTCACGCCATTTCTCATTTCTTGCTGCCTCAAAATAATGTCTCGGTTCTCTTTCTTGATCAATAGCAGCCAAGAAATCCCTGTGCACTTTAGAAAAACAATTGGTATTAACGTAATTGACTAAAGGATACCGGGTACCTGGCTTTCTCGACTTCGACTGGACGGTATAAGCATCTTTGGTTGTGGGGTTTATTATTCGAGTTGACTTGCAACTATAATCTTTACGCCAATAAGGTTCGAATCGTTGTCGAGCTCCTCTACCAAGTGCTTCAGTAGTCTGGGTTTCTGCATTCCCTTTGTCCCCTGTTTCTTCTTTATTCTGTCCGTTTACAGTAGGATTGTCAGCTAGTTCATCCCCTGTACTAACTGCATCACTCCCCCTGTCATCGAGTGTTGCTGTATTGGTGTCTCCTTGAACATCCCATTCTTGCTGTGATTCCACAAAATTGGTATCACTGGAAGTTTGATTTCGAATTTCCTGAGATGGAAAACCCAACTTCTCTTCGAAAAACATAACATCTCTCGACACAAACAACTTATTGTCTTCTAAATCAAAAACCTTCCATCCTTTCTTGTTGTGTGGATAGCCTAGAAATATGCATTGCTTACCTCGCTCCCCAAATTTATCACGATTCCTGTCTTTGTTATGTACATAGCAAAGACAGCCAAATATTTTAATGTTGTCGAATTTGGGTTTTTCGCCATATAGGAGTTCGTGTGGTGTTTTTCCATTCAAAATAGATGTCGGTGTTCTATTAATTAAGTATGCAGCGGTTAGCACACATTCACCCCAGAACTTAATCGGTAATTGGGACTGAAATCTCAAAGCTCGGGCTTTCTCAAGAATATGTCGGTGTTTTCTCTCCACCCGCCCATTTTGTTGTGGTGTCCCGGCATTACTAGTTCTAAAAATAATTCCGTTTTCGGCATAGTATGACTTCATATCTCCCGACAAAAATTCCGTACCATTGTCGCTTTGTACAATTTTAGCACAAGTGTTAAATTGATTTTTAATCATTTGTAGGAAGGCCCTCAACGTCCCACCAGCCTCCCCTTTATCTTTCATTAAGAAAACCCACACATGCCTACTATGATCATCGACAATCGTTAAAAAATAATGGGATCGAGATAGACTAGGCGTGTCATAACCACCCCAAATGTCACAATGAATCAAACCAAACAACGTACTACACCGTTTGTTTTTAAGTGAAAAAGGGGTTCGAGTTTGTTTAGCCTTACAACAAGCATCACAGACATGAGTGGAGTTCCAAAATAACCTTTTGCCTATCAAATCTGAAAACAGAGACATAATTTTACTCGAAGGATGTCCTAATCGGGCATGCCATAGTTCAGATTCTTTCGACACGCCTACAGCACATGCTTCGTCCTTCTTTTCCTTCTGCAAATAATAAACCCCATTACGTGCCTCAGACCGTCCAATCTCCGTCTTCGTAGCCCGGTCCTGTATCACGCAAAAGTCACGGTAAAACGTTAATACACAATCGTTTTCTCTAATTAATTGCCCAACTGAAATTAAATCACATTGTAAAGTGGGCACATAAAGAACGTCTTTTAGTATGAAATTGCTATTCAAAGCTACTTCTCCATGGTCTGTGGCTTCGACAGTCCTCCCATCTGGCAGTCCAACAAGCGATTTATCCATCTTTCGAATGTTTGTTAAACATGCTCTCCTTCCCGTCATATGATGCGAGCAACCGCTGTCAACAAGCCACTCGATATCAACATTAGTGGGTATACCTGTGAGCTGATCATTCCCTTCTGGACTGGTAGCAAGATAGGCCCGTATGCGATCGATTTCCTCGGCAGTGAAAGGCAGATTCGAAGAATCAGTTGTATTTGATCCTGACGTGGTCCCAACAGCATTTGCTTGATATTGTCCTCGTCCTCCATTTCTGCCTCCTCCTCGGCCATAATTCCCTCTGCCATTAGTACCTCCTCTTCGTCCTCTGCCTCTTCCACGTGCTTTCACGGCCTCATATCCGTGTTTGAGATAACATATGTCCTCTGTGTGATAATTTTTCTTGCAAAAGTTACAATCTGGTTCTTTTCCTCCTTCATTGTCCTGTTCAGTTTTTACCGCCATTGCTGCCTCCACCTGTTCTTCTTTCTCCTTCATCAGGCTGGCATGTGTTTCTTCTCGCAATACAAGAGCATATGCTCTAGTAAGGGTAACGATGGGGTCTTCCATCAGAATATTGGTGCGGATATGTCCGTACAGTTTATCATCGAGTCCCATCAAGAATTGATGGACCTTCTCTTCCTCCCTTTCCTTTGCTAATGCCATGGCAGCCCCACATGTGCATTGTGGTACCTTTGAGTAGTTTGCCAATTCATCCCATATTGTCTTGAGACGAGTATAGTATTCTACCACCGACTCCTTCTTTTGTTTACACGCACCGAGTTCACCCTTCAACTGGTGGACTCGTGGTGCATTTCCAGTCGTGTAACGATCACGTAATTCGTCCCAAATATCCTTCACGTTCCCAGAAAAGGCAATACTAGCGTGTAATTTTTCATCAATTGAACTTCTTAACCACCCTTTAACCATGGCATTACATTGCCTCCATGCCACCAACTCGATATTATCCTCTCCTTCATCTCCTGTAGGTTTTCTGACCTTGCCATCAATAAACCCCAACTTATTCTTAGCATCCAACCCATTCCGCACGGCATCAGACCACAGATCATAATTGGTGCCATTGAATTTGGATGACGTAAGTGGCATGTTGGGGCTATCAGAGGGATGAAGATAAAGTGGTGAAGCTATGGATATGGTGCGTTTTTCATTATCACCATTCTTCTTGCCTGAAATTTGAGCTCCTGTCATTTCTTTTGTGTTTTTGTATAAATTGTGATTTAGAAAAAAAATGGATCTTATGCTCTGATAACCATGATAAAATAGGAAGAAGAATAGGATAAAGAATCTGAAAGGAAAACGAAAATTGATATTTCAAGCACAAGATAGAGTACAATATATACAACCTTATCTCCTAAGAACAAGGAACTAAATACCCATTAACACCTATTGATTCAACTTCCTAACTTACGAGAATATCAAACAATAGACACTAAATACATAGCAGTAAATAGCAGTAAATATACATTCCATCTTGTCTTTATATCATATGGCTGGCAAGGCAGACATTGAGTAGAGTGAAGGCGCGGCTAAAGACTGACTTCTTTCTTTGTTTAAGGCAGGGTTGGCTTGGTTGAAATGAGAGAGCCTGTGGATAGTGGATCTCGTGACCTAGGGGGCAGAAGTAGGATGTCCAAGTGCTACTTGCTAGTGAAAGGATTTAGCAGGTCCTTTGGACTGCTATTGTGAATAAGTTTTTGAATGTGGTAATAGGCATTGCAGCATAATCAACGAAGTCGAGTACTCAAGGTCGTGCTTTAGTTTAGAAATTGAAGGTAGTTTTGGACAAAATAAGAATGAAAATTTAGAGAACTCACACGTGTGAAATCCAACTCATAAATAGAAATTGGCCTCAAAACTTTTTTTAGGTAGTTTTTAACAAAAAATTAAAATAAAAGGTAGTTGTTAACCAAAAAAAAAAAAAAAGTAAGGTAGTTGTTCACAAATTGACATAAATGTAAGGTAGACGATAAATTTAAGCGGAAAAAAATGAATATATATTAATATTTTAGTTTATAAAGAACTACAAGTCTACAACCGTTAGATCGTCTTAAATTTAATCCGGACCGTTCATAAGTAACGGTGAGGATCTCTACCACATTCCCTCTATGCGTCTTCCCTAACGGTTTTTCCCGCCATTTCAAAAATGCCACCATTCTCTCATCTTCTACGTCGCGAAATCTCAATCGCCATTACAAACAAAAAAACATAGTGGAGCTCGTCGATAGCTTCAAAAGGAACACCCAAAATCTCGATTTTCGCGAAAAATAGTCGTATTGAGTCCATAGTTCAGCAATTGACCCGGGCTGAAGCCGTCGGATTGAACGAAGAAATCCTCAATGATCAGAAGAAGTATGTGGATACCAGTAAGGAAGGTTTTGATGTTTGATTGATTTAATTTAATTGTATGGGAAATCTGGGTTGTTTGATCACGCACGCCAACTGTTCGATGAAATGTCTGAACTAAAATCTGAGAGAACTGTGAAGTTGTATAATGCCCTTTTGGTTGGTGGGTTTTTCCGGGAATTGCCGGAGAAGCTTTGGATTAAGCGTGATGTTGTGTTGTATGGTGATTAAAGGGTTTTGTGAGATGGGTTTGTTGGATTTGGCTGCTTTGATGTTTGATGAGATGGAGAAGGAGGGAGTGATCCCGGATTTGATCACGTTTAGATTGCTGCTTGACGGGTTTTATAAGGAAAGAAGGTTCTTGGCGGGTGAGAAAATTTGGGGTATGATGGGGAGGTATAATATTGTTCCTGATATTATAAGTTACAATGCGAGGCTGTTCAGATTAGTGTCGCAGGATAAAAATGCAGGAGGCAGTTGAATTTGTTGAAGAAATTTAGAATGTCGAGCTAAGGCCGATAAGTTCACTTATAATTTCTTGTTCAAAGGTTTTTGCAGTAACAAGAAATATCTTGAGCAAGCCAAAAGCTGGTATTTTGCTATGGTGAAAACCAATTGTGAATCGGACAATGCGACCTTTGCTACATTGTTGCCATATGCTTGTAGCAATGCTGATTTTCAGTTTGCTGCTCGGTTATGTAGGAGATTGTTTCACCATCGGTTACGGTTAAGAGATGTAAGCAATCTAAGCTTGGTACAAAGGGTGATTGATGGTTTGATTAAGCAGTCGGACGTGAATGAAGCTAAGCTAACTTTACATGAAGATGTAAAGTTTCTTGTTATCGTAGCCTCAGAATGCGTTAATCAAAGAACTAGTGTATACTCTATGTATGCCCTGCTTATCTAAACTGGTTTTATTCATGTGATGCTTTAATTTCTTGTTTGATCTGAGGTATGGTGGAATAACAACGATTCAGATGTCGACTTCTATGTAGCTCAAGGAAATTTCAGTTAATAAAAATGAGCCTTTAAAGTTAACCTTGTTGCCCCGTTCTTTGTAGAAGATATTTATTCTGCTCATATTAATAAATTGTTTCTCTTGATGATAGATTTTAGTGGAACAAAGTTGTAGAGTCAGTGGCAGCGTGACACACTTCCATTTTTTCGCTTCTGTATGCACTGTGTTAAATTTTCATTTTTGGGTGCATTGGGGTGACGATGAGGGGTATTCAGAATTAGATTTGAAGAATGATCGAGTACTAATTTAGGGAGTCCTGTATGAGACTTCCTCACTTATGGAATCAGTCTCATATAAGTTTTTTCTCTCTTTTTTTTAAAGCCACATTTACGTTGTTGAAACAGTAACGGCGTTAGGAGCTACCCTGATGTCCTTAATTAGATATAAGAGGCGTATAATTAGATACAATCCAAGTTTTAAGTGGCAGGTCAGGAACATAGTAAAGGCATAGCGGAGTTATCATCAGCAATACCTCACAGCTTCTTAGCAATCAAGTCTACAGATTTTGATAATTATTGGTCTATATTATACTCGGCTACCAAGTCTACAAATCACCTCCACGAACACATCGTAGCTTTGCAGTGGAGCGGCAGGTTTGGATGAAATGTGACAAAAATAATGCAGGGATCCCTGGTAATCTCTCCTCTTATGAGCTTAGAAAAATTGATATGTTGGTTGGTTTATATATGTTTGGACTAAAACAGCTAACTCATGATAGTATATCAACTGTTGGCCAATCACAGTTAGAGTTGAATTCTTCATCAGGTTTCGAGTTTACTATTTACTGAGTCTGATTTGTTGTTATATTATTATAGATACTTCTCTGATTCACGTAATCATGTTCATTAAAAACTGAAGCTAGTGTTATAGATCCTTGTTTGCTGGTTAATCTTGAGTTGGAACTTTATCTGAACCACTCCTTGATCCCTCCCTTAATCTCTTAATTAAGCATTACTTACTCGATAATAATAAACAATGTCTTAATGACTTCCTCAACGGATTGTAATTCTATTTGTATTTATACAATTATACAATGAGAAACCCTTTTGTGCCTTTAATATTACAGACTGAAGCACTTTAAGAGATTTATTTTGATGAGTTATGAATAACTTTTAAACCTTGATCAATGATATTTATACATTTAATATACGTTTGGCTTTGTTAATGACAGAGAATGACTGATTTTTTTATTTTAGCTAACGACTGTTGTGTGCTCACTAACGAGCAATGACTTCATGTGTTTCTCTAGGCTTGGAAGCCGACGACTTTCGTCGTAGTTATACATCACCGGTATCATCCTCACTGAATTGAGGACGGCCTCTTTAAAGTATGCCGAAAATGGAGAAGATGACTGGCACATCTCGTTGAGACACTTCCATGCGTCTGAGATCATTGTATGAACATGCTCTCGTGCACTCTCAGTCGAGCTACCTTTGTGTTCGTTCACATAGCAAGCTATGTATGATCCGTCGTGTCCATCCTGGTTCTCATCCTGTACAACAAAGAACTTCATTAACAGGTGCATATCTTAGCTTTTGTTACTACATTATGAATACTTTAAACCGAATTTGATAGGTGCGTGTGGTAAGAGCTCTCATATCTTAAACAAATGGCCAGGAGACGCACCTGAGCACTCCCTAGATCATCCCAAAGACGAACAACAGTAGCCACTAAAGATGCAATTTCTATATGGCTGTTCAAGAGACCTTGGCCTTTCTTGTTTCCTCCTTCACCCAAGAGCAAGAAGAGGTATGCACATATAACCCCAACTCCACTACTAACTTTTCCATTCTTCAGATACTCGTCAGTTGAAGGTATGTGACCGGCGGCAAACCACTTTGCTTCCACTAGGAATGCATTGAACAATTCTTTCCACTGCATCAAGTTATTCAAGATTCAACTACTGATTAGCGTTCACACTTATCATAGATGTACTACAAAAATGTAAGTTCTCATCGACGTACCACTTTATGAAGAAACTCTTTAGGATCCCATCCAAGAATATCATAGGCTTTTCCGCTAATCTCGTTGATTAGCTCATTGAGGTTTTTGAGGCAGGCTCTCATGTAGTTAGGCAATCCTGTGAGATTATCATACTCCCATCTATTAACAGCTTCAGTGAAGAGAATGAGTTCGTCAAGTGTTCCATACATATCAAAAATGTCGTCGATGATATAAACAAATGCTATGGCTTTTGTGAGCTCTACTCTTTGCTCTGCCATATCTGGACTTGGCAGACAAGTCAAGGACCACATATGCCATTTAACTGGCTGGTTTCTCGCACGCTCCAATTCCTCGGTCAGTTGAAGTCCTTTCCACCATCTAATAATCATCGACAATGACATACATAAGCTACTGTATGCCTAATAGTTTCCTGTAAGGCCTTTTACGCTAAGATATACTGTATATGAAAACACTTACCGGAGAACTTTTCAGTACCTACTTTGGTAGGAGTATTTGAGTGAATACATATTTTAAAATTATGCAAATTTGTTAATTGCGATAAGCTATTCAAAGAGTTCGCTTCGAAAAACTTACGTTGAAACTTGAGTTGTTTCTCTCTGGTGGTTGATCTGAGCCATGTTGATGTCAATTGCAGCCAGATATTGCATCTCTTTCAACCAACTGCTTTCATCACTTAAGTTATGAAGTGAGTTCATCGATATCTCAACAGTCTGAAGGAAGTCCAAGGCCATAAATCTTGGTAAGCTTGTATGATATGGATTCTTAAGTGTGTTTTCAATAATAGAGCCCTCAGATGGTTCATTATTCTCCATTTTCCGTAGGAGATGCGCACTGATTTCACCGATATCATCTAGTATATCGTCCCCTGGAACACAAAACTGATACGCTTCATACAAACTCATTAGTCCTTTACGGTCTTTTCTGAGTTCATGCTTGAATATCCCATCCTTGTCTTTGAATTTGCTAAAGCAGTCTGTTCAAGCAAACAGGTAGTAGAAAATATTAAATTATGTAGTTAGTCTTCGGAAATGCGACTACTGATTTTGTATAGCATTTGGTAAATTACCTGCAGAGACATTGTATCCATGCTGTCTCAAGAGGCGAAAGCGAAGGGCGGTATCATGAAGATCACAGTCTCCTTCACTTGAGCCACATATTTCATAATGCGTTGTTAATGCATCACCGATCTCATTCTGAAAATAGTATTGAAGACCTAGCCGTTGGATGGCATCAATCATGACTAAATCTTCAGCATGGTAACGTTTTATTGCTTTATCTGCCATCATTTTGCTTATCCTCTGAACCCTCTTCTGAAGCTGTTGATTTACCTGGCATAAACAACTGAAAACTTCAATTACAAACATATATATTTATAATCCCTTTATTTTATCTAATAATTTACGTATTCCATTTTGGCATATCGCCACCAACAGTCGCATATAAACTATTAACTGCGACAAGGGAGTACAATGTTTTAAGCATCCATAATATCACAGTAGAAGAATGTACCTGAACTGTGATGCGGGGTTCACCATTGACAGAACAACTCTGCTGCAGTTTAGGCAGAATATTTATGTTTTCACCCTTCTTAATACTGATGTTTTGGTTAGTACTAGCACAGATAGTTACGTTATTTTGCGTTGTAAATCTAGATTCTCTCCTGATCGCCATAATCCTAGAAATTTCTGTTTCCTTAGGATAGCGGGTAATAGATTTGAAGGAAGAGTTTATTGCTATGTTTTGCATTCTGACCTTTGTGAATAATCAAGTTCTTAGAGATTTTTTTTTCGTTTTGAAGGGAGTTCTTAGAGATGAACTCTTTGTTATTTTGTTGAATACAAGGCAGAGTACAATGCTATATATAATGGTATTTGTTTTGGTGTAAAATGAGCCACATTTGATGTTGACGGGATTTGATTGCAGGTCTGCATATATGTAAATATATAATGGTATTTGAAGAGGTGATTCCACGCCAAGATACTAAACCGACAACTAACTTTGTGCAGCTTATGGTAAGTGAATCACTGGCGGAGCCAAGATTTGAACTTAGCAAATTTTAACTGCGGAGAACAGGTAATGACTAATGACAACAATGTAAACTAAAAATAAGTTTGAAAATTATAACTAAAATACTAAATATTTCAAAAATGTTCATCGTCCAACGAGGATGGGTGCCCGTAGTAGGCCCCCTCTTGTTAGTTCCAGATGCGGTTATACCATGTGTTATAATTGTCACACATACTGATTAAATAGCACGTTTTCATTATTGAGAGGAAAACAGTGCGAAATGTCTCTTAACACTTAAAACCATATTTACAATCTCATGTAGACTAGTCAAAATTTTTCATAGTTGTACAAATATTTGAATTTTTTATCAAACGGGGACGTGCGTTCTTATTAGCCCCCTTTAGCTCAACCACTGGGCTCTACATCTCTTGTACATTTTCATATCAAGTCTCTCTCAGTTTCGATTCCGTTTAAAGTATATTTTATTGTAGACACACATTACGGAGTACTTATTAAACACTGTAGCACGTTTCCATTATTGGAAAAAAGAAGAAAGAACAAACTGTAATTGACCCACAATACTTTTTAAATACTGTAGCACGTTTTTATTATCGAAAATAAGAAAGAACAAAATGTGAGTGTTAATTGTTAAAACTATAGTTGGCAAATTCTTATTTAAGACAGAATATCCGCCTTAAGCGTAATAGTCTAAGTTTGTGACTTTGGTTGAGAGGTAGCTTGATTGAGTACGAGCTCAAAGAGCTTATTGCAATATGCCCTTTTACCCAATTCGGATAGTGAGCGAAGAAAGAGAAAGGAGGGTGAAAGCGCTGACAAATTTTATGCCCCCTTGCAAAAGACAGTTAAATATGCTCATGTGAGATGAATAAGACAAAAGCATAATGCATAGAGAAAAGCAAAAGATTTGTCGTATATATCATATGAGATGATATTTGACCATTTTAATTTTAAGACGGATACCTTATTTTGACTTTTGTTTTTGTGACAGGACTACAAGGGTGGCTGCAAAACTCTCCTTTGCAAGTTTATACACGATTGGATTCTTACTTTCTCAGGGAACTGAATTCGAGCTTTGATCTTTTTTTTTTTTTTTTTTTTTTTTTTTAATTTAAGCATTTTTTATTTTTACCTCTCAATTTTTTTCAATCCATCTTCTTTCCTTTCCCATTTAAAAAAATTATTTAATTGAAAATAATGACCATTTTTAATTGGAAAAATTAATGTACGCGATTTTCAATGAAGGATTTTAATTTATTTAACTGAAATCGGAATGACTAATTGAAAAGAGGTATGCACATACAATTCAGGTGATGTTTTCTTGATGTGGTCTGAGATATGGTGGAATATCAACAATTCAGGTGGAACTCCTTTCAAAACAAAAAAAATAATGCAGTGGTCACTGGCAACCTCTCAAGGAAATCTATGTTTTCAGTTAATAAAATGAGCCTTAAAAGTTAATAATATTTTCCCGTTCTTGGTCGAAGATATTTATTCTGCTCATATTGCTAATTTGTTTCTCTTGATCATGGATTTTATTGGAACAGAGTTCTAGAATCAGTGGCAGTGTGACACTGCCATTTTTTTTGCTTCTGTCTGTACTGTGTTAAATTTTCATCTTTGGGTGCATTGGGGGTGAGGATGAGGAGGAATTCAGAATTGGATTTGAGAATTATGGAGTACTAATTTAGTGAGTCCTGTATAAGACTGTCTTAATTATAGAATCAGCTCAAATGCTTGTCTTCCTCGTTTAATTTCGTGTTTAACTGATCGATACAGTCTGATATAAGTTTTCTTTTTTTTCTTTTGAATTGTTAAAATAAGCCAGTAACAATCTTAGGAACTACTCCGATGATGCATATAATAAAATAGGATCTAAGTGTTCGGTGGCAGGTGGTCCGGAACACAGCACAGGATTTGCAGATTTTTCATCACCAATAGTGACAGCCTTTTCGCAACCAAGTGTACAGATTGTGATGCTTATTGGTCTATATTGTACTCAGCTACCAAGTCTAAAAAAATTACCTCCACAAACACATCTTAGCTTTGCACTTTGCAGTGGACTGGCAGGTTATGCTGTGTTGTGTATTTGTTGCGTTGCATTTTGTGTCAGATATATCTTTCTGGATGAAATGTGACAAAAATAATGCAGTGGTCACTGGCAACCTCTCGTTTCTCTTATGAGCTTAGAAAAACTGATATGTTGGTTGGTTTCATATAAGAAGTTTGCACTGAAGCAACTAACTCATAATAGTTTATCAACTGTCGGCCGATCACAGTTAGAGTCAAATTCTTCAGCAGGTTCCGAGTTTACTATTTATGGAACCTAATTTGTTCTTTTATTATTATCGCTACTTTTCCGGGTAAGGTAATTATGCACTGTTCTTGTTTGCTGGTTAAGCTTGATTTGAAATGTCATCTGAATCACTCCTGGACTCCCCCCCTAATCACATAATTAAACATTACTTACTCGATAATAATAAGCAATGTCTTAATGACTCCCTCAACGGGTTATAATTATTCTTGTCTTTTGTTCCTTTGATTCCTCGTATTGCAGATTGAAGCACCTTTAAGAGATTAATTAACTTTATATAATAAAGTGAAGATACTGTTATTCAATGTCAATGACTGGGGTCAGTAGCTATTTTGTTCCTATTGTTTTCTCTGAATAATTTTAAACCTTGATCAATTATAGTTAGACATTTAGCAAAATGATCCATAGAACTTTTTTGATGGACTAACGAGTGATTATTAATATTATCATTATTAATACATTTTTATATATGCTTACGGGTAACTGATGGCTTTGCTAATGACATAGAAAGACTGATTTTTGATTTTAGCTAATGACTGTTGTTGGCTCACTAATTAGCAATGACTTCATATGTTTCTCTAGGCTTGGAAGCCGACTGCTTTCGTCGTAGTTATACATCAGCGGTGCCATCCTCGCTGAATTGAAGACGGCCTCTTTAAAGTGTGCTGAAAATGAAGATGACTGGCACATCGCGTTGAGACACTTCCATGCGTCTGAGATCATTGTATGAACATGTTCTCGTGCACTTTCAGTCGAGCTACCTTTGTTTTCGTTCACGTAGCAAGCTATGTATGACCCGTCGTGTCCATCCTGGTTCTCATCCTGTACATACAACAATGAATCTCATCAGCAGGTGAATATCTTAGCCTTCGTTAGTACATTACAAATATTTTCATACAAAGTTGATTGGTGCGAGTGGTAAGAGCTTTCATCTCTTGAAAAAGTTGTCGGAGACGCACCTTAGCACTCCCTAGGTCATCCCAAAGACGAACAATAGTAGCCACTACAGATGCAATGTCTATATGGCTGTTCAAGAGACTTTGACCTTCCTTGTTTCCTCCTTCACCCAAGAGCAGGAAGATGTGTGCACAAGCAATACCAACTCCACAACTAACTCTTCCATTCTTCAGATACTCGTCAGTTGAAGGTGTGTGTCGGGAGGCAAACCACTTCGCTTCCACTAGGAATGCATTGAACAAATCTTTCCACTGCATCAAGTTATACAAGATTCAACTACAGATTAGAGACTCAAGTACAAATTAGTGTTCACGCTTATCATAGATGTAGTATGAAAATGTAAGTTTTCTACCACTTTCTGAAGAAACACTTCAGGATTCCATCCATGAATATTATAGGCTTTTTCACTAATCTCGTTGATTAGCTCATATAGGTTTTTGAGGCAGACACTCATGTAGTTAGGCAATCCTGTGACATTGTCATGTTCCCATCTATTAACAGCTTCTGTGAAGAGAATGAGCTCGTCAAGTGTTCCATACACATCAAAAATGTCGTCGATGATATAAACAAGTGCTATGGCTTTTGTGAGCTCTACCCTCTGCTCTGCCATATCTGGACTTGGCAGACAAGTTAAGGACCACATATGCCATTTTGCTGGTTGGTTCCTCGCAAGCTTCAATTCCTCGGTCAGTCGAAGTCCTTTCCACCATCTAATATTCATCAATAATAACATACATAAGCTACGCTGTATGACAAGAACTTTCAGTACCTACTTTCATAGGGACATTTGAGTGAATAACATGTTTTACAATTATACAAATTTGTTAATTGCTTTATGCTATTCAAAGGGTTCGCCTTCGGAAAACTTGCCTTGAAACTTGAATTGTTTCTTTCTGGTAGTTGATCTGAGCCATGTTGATGTCAATTGCAGCCATATATTGCATCTCTTTGATCCAATTGCTTTCATCACTTAAGTTATGAAGTGACTTCATTGAGATCTCGAGATTCTGAAGGAAGTCCAAGGCCATAAATCTTGGTATGATTTTATTAAATGGATTGCTAAGTGTGTTTTCAATAATGGATGCCTTAGATGGTTCAATATTCTTCATTTTCCCTAGGAGATGCACACTGAACTCACCAATGTCATCTAGTATATTGTCCCCTGGAACACGAAAGTCGTACGCTTCGTATAAACTCATTAGTCCTTTAGTGTCTTTTCTTAGTTCTTGCTTGAAGTTCCCATCCTTGTCTTTGAATTTGCTAAAGCAGTCTGCTCCAGCAAATAGGTAGTATAAAATATTAAAATCAAAGGAAAGTTAAGAATACCAATCAAACAATTATTTCTTATGTATTCCGTATATGTTATGTTGTATGCATAGTTAGTTGTATATTTGTATTTCCAATAGAGCCAAAGACACTCAGTTTTTTGGTTTGGAATGTGATAAAATCAAGAAAAAAATTGGTTGCTTAATTGTATGTGGATTTGGCACTGCAAAGTCAGATGCTGTAACTGTATAGCATTGAAAGCATACAAATTATGTACTTAGTCTTCTGAAATTAAGCTACTGATTGTGTATAGCATTAGGTAATTACCTGCAGAGACACTGTATCCATGTTGTCTCAAGAGGCGAAAGCGAAGGGCGGTATCATGAAGATCACAGTCTCCTTGACCTGAGCGACATATTTCATAATGCCTTGTTAATGCATTACCGATCTCGTTCTGAAAATAGTATTGAAGACCTAACCGTTGGATGGCATCGAGCATGACTAAGTCTTCTGCGTGGTAACATTTTATTTCTTCCCTTATCCTCTGAACCCTCTTCTGAAGCTGTTGATTTAGCTGAAATAAAGAACTGAAAACTGCAATTACAAGTATAGATATTCCATTTTGGTATGTCGCCACCAACAGTCATATAAACTGTTGATTGCCACAAGAGAGTACAGTGTTTTAAGCATCCATAATATCACAGAAGTAGAGGATTATACCTGAACTGTAATGAGGGGTTCATCATTGACAGAACAACTCTGCTGCAGTTTAGGCAGAATATTTATGTTTTCACCCTTCTTAATACTAATGCTCTGGTTATTACTAGCATTGATAGTTACAGTATTTTGTGTCGTAAATCTAGATTCTCTTCTCATCGCCCTCATCCAAGAAATTTCTGTTTCTTTAGGATAGCAGATGATAGATTTGAAGGAAGAGATTATTGTCATGTTTTGCATTATGACCTTTGTGAATAATCAAGTTCTTAGAGATTAACTCTGTTATTTTGCTGAATACAAGGCAGAGTAGGACACTATATATAATGGTATTTTTTTGTGTAAATTGAGCCACAAGGGCAATTTTAATGTTGACGGGATTTGAACGCAGGTCTGCATTATATAATGGTATTTGAAGAGGTGATTCCATACCCAGATACTAAATCAACAACTACGTGCAGTCGTGCAGCTTATGGTACATTGGTAAGTGAATCTCTAGCGAAGCCAACTTAGCGAATTTCCACTGCGGTGAACGGATAGTGATAATAAGGTAAACTAGAAAAAAGTTCAGAAAAGTTCAATCATTCAACAAGGACGAGTGCCCACACTTAACCCCTCTTGTCAGTTATAATTGTTACCCTATGGCCTATACTGATTAAATAGCACGTTTTCATTATTGAGAAGAAAACAGCACGAAATGTGTTTGTTAACACTTCAAACCCCACTGAAACCTATATTTTTAACGATCAACCTTTTGTAGATTGCACAAAATGTTTCATAGTTCTACAAAGATTCAACATGAAAAAAGTTCTAAAATTTTAATTACAAATTTCAAAATTTTCATTCAATGGGAATAAGCGCAGCTACTACCCCCACACTATAATTTGATGTAATTTGAACTCGTAATTCATGCGAATTAAATCATAATTCGCAGCCTGATTGAACGAACGAATTAGGAAACCCTGCCCCAAATGCAGTGAAAAAATGAAAATTTACACAATGGTATCAACAACCCTGTTGCACTAAAATCCTTTCATCTGTTTGTGTTATTGTCAGCCAGACAATACTTAATAAATACTAGCACGTTTTTTTTTCTTTTTTTAGGAAAAATACTGTAGCATTTTTGTTTTTTTCCAAAATTCTTTAATTTAGAAAAATGACCAAATTTAGTTGGATTGGCTTATTGAGACCTTTAACTCATTTAACTGAATCGAAATGGCTTATTAATCTTAATTTTAATTGAAAGAGCAATGGCTAATTTGAAGGTTAAACCCATAATTTAATTGAAAATGCAATGAGTAATTGAAATTTTTGAATCCTAATTTAAAACTTAATTGAAAAACCCTGATGGAAAACTCTAATTAAAGAATGCTAATTGGAAACTCTAATTCAAAACCCTAATACAAATAAGATCCTTGCTTGACCATTTTGAGGGAGAGGCTTTAGGAGAAACATCAAAGAGATAATGTCGCTTATATGGTTGAGGGGAAGGTTTGCGTTTGGATGGAACGCTAAAATTTATATGAAAGTGTAAAACTTATACATAAAAGAGCAATTGCGTTTTTTTTTTGGTCGAAAACAAACCACAATGGTAAATTTGGTGTCGGTGGGGTTAGAAATCGAAGTCACGAGTCTCGCTGCTTTATGACTGTCAAATTTGTTAGTTGCTAAATTATTTCTCTTGATGATGGATTTTAGTGGAACAGAGCTGTGGAGTCAGTGGTAGTGTACTAGTGTGACAGTACCTTTCTTTGCTTCTGTATGCTTTACCGTGTAAGTTGTCATTTTTCAATGCATTGGAGTGAGGATGAAGGGGAATTCAGAATTATATTTGAGAATTATCGAGTACTAATTTAGCAAGGCTTGTATGAGACTGTCTCGCTTATAAAATCTGGCCAAATGCTTGTGTTCCTCATTTGATTACGTTGTTAATTGTTTGATCTCAAGTATAGGACCGTCTCATATATGTTGCGTAGTATTGATTCTTGTCGTATTTATACTATGATTAACCCTTTTGTGCCTTTGATTCCTCATATAGTAGACTGAAGTACTTTAAGAGATCAATTACTTTTTATAACAAAGTAAGACACTGTTATTCAATCTCACTGACTTCCTTTTATCAATTTCTATTGGTCTTGCTCAAGATCGTCTCAACTTAAAGACCCCTCACAACCATTTTTTATTTCCACCTCTATTTCAATCGGGTGTGAGAGCCGTCTTAAGTTTAAACTGTATTAACTAAGAATTGGGTATCAACTTATGTTTGCGAAACATTTTGCAGACGAAGCTCTGGTCACTAATTATTTTATTCCTATTGTTTTTCCAACAGAATGCTGAACCTGCTCCTGTAAGGCATTGAAAAAGGTTGTTTTAGTATTGAATATACAAGGCTGAGTACTGCTGCTATTTATAATGTGATTTCCGGAGGTGATTCCGCACCAAGATGCTAAATCGACAACTACTTGCAGCAGCTTAAGGTAAGTTCAGCAGTTCATGTCCATTTTCATGTCAAGTCTTTTATTGGTTTCAGTTGCGCTCATAGTCATTGTTATTACAGAGATCGGAATCTTGGAAAATAATACTCTGTACTTGAAGTATGATATTTTCCTGAATCTTGGAAGAAAAAATTGTGTCGGGTTTAAGTCGGATCATTTATATAGTCTATCTTGCAGGACGAGGAACTGTAGATAGAAGTATGCTTGGAGCCAGATTAGTGTCAGATACACAAAGTACAATTACAACTTACTATCATGACTCATGAGAGGAAGAGAAACAAGCAAAAATGGTTGGTATTATAATTGAATGTATTACACCTGATTTCTGCCAGTTTTTCATTCTTGTTGCATTTTTTCAGCTAGTAAATTACTCCCTCCGTTTCAGTCATTGTTTACCTTTTTTTTATTATTTGTGAGATAATTTAATTACAGGTAAACAAACGATTTGCACGTAGGAAGTAATTTTGAATTCTGTCAGTGTCTTTACAAGGAGACTTTGATGCCTTTATCATGGAAAGTGCTGGTTGGTGGACGTCATTTAGTGGGTTATAACACTTGGATATCATTAATACATTTTGTATTTGCTTAAGAATAATGTTTGGCTTTGCTAATGAAAGAAAGAATGATTTTTGATTTTAGCTAATGACTATTGTTTTCTCAGTAATTAGCAATTACTTCTTGTGTTTCTCTAGGTTTGGAAGGCGGACTGCTTTCGTCGTAGTTATACATCACCGGTACCATCCTCGCTGAATTGAGGATGGCCTCTTTAAAGTATGCCGAAAATAGAGAAGATGACAGGAACATTTCATTGAGGCACCTCCATGCGTCTGAGATCATTGTATGAACATGTTCTCGCGCACTCTCAATCGAGCTTCCTTTGTGTTCGTTCAGGTAGCAAGCTACGTATGACCCGTGATATCCATTCTGGTTGTCATCCTGTACAACAATGAGCTTCATCAACAAGTGTATACCTTAGCCTTTTTTAGTACATTACGTGTACTTTAAACAAAGTTAATTGGTGCGGGTGGTAAAAGCTCTCATTTCTTAAACAAGTGGCGAGGAAACGTACCTTACAACTCCCTAGATCATTCCAAAGACGATAGAAAGTAGCTAAAGGTAAGATTTCGGTATGGCTATTCAATAGACCTTTGCCTCCCTTGTTTCCTCTTTCATCCAAGAGCAAAAAGAGGTATGCACTTACAATACCAGTTCCAATACTAACTATTCCATTCTTCAGATACTCATCAGTCGAAGGCCTGTGTTCCGAGGCAAACCACTTTGCTTCCACTAGGTATGCATTGAATAAATCTTTCCACTGCATGAAGTTATACAAGACGTAACTACAGATTAATGTTCTGGCTGACCATATACGTACCAAAATGTAAGATTTTATCAACGTAAGTACCACTTTCTGTAGAAACTCTTTAGGACTCCATCCATGCTTATAAATGGTTTTGTCGCGAATCTCGTCGACTAGCTCATACAGGTTATTGAGGCAGACTCTCATGTAGTTAGGCAATCCCGTGACACTATCAGATTCCCATGTATTAACGGCTTCAGTGAAGAGAATCAGCTCATCAAGTGTTCCGTACACATCGAAAATGTCGTCAATGATGTAAACAAATGATATTGCTTTTGTGAGTTCTATCCTCTGCTCTGCCATATCTGGATCTGGCAGACAAGCAAAGGACCACATATGCCATTTTGCTGGTTTGTTTCTCGCAAGCTTCAATTCCTCGGTCAGTCGAAGTCCTTTCCACCATCTAATTAGCATTGGCAATAACATAAGCTACTCTGTATGCCAAATATCTCTTATATATAAGACCTTTTACACTAAGATATTACTCCCTCGGTCCAAATTATTTGTTTACCATTATAATTTTGTTGACACAATGACTCACTAAACTGATTATGCTTATCGTGAAGTGGTAGTAATTCAATGCACGCTATTTTCATTCTGGAACAGCTAGCCCGCAATGTGCGGGAGCCCTTATGCATTACAGTAATGTTGTTATTGTTGTTGTCGTTGTCCAATGTCCTTGCATAAATATTTGTCGGCATGGACTGCAGATTTTATAATTGCTTTAGGCCTATTCCAAGAGTTTGCCTTTTAATTACTTACCTTGAAACCTGAGTTATTTCTCTCTTGTGGTTGATCTGACTCATGTTAATGTCAATTGCAGCCAATAATTGCATCTCGTTTATCCAATTGCTTTCATCACTTAAGTTATGAAGAGACTGTATCGAGCTCTGGAAATTCTGAAGGAAGTCCATGGCCATAAATCTTGGCAAGCTTGTATGGTATGGATTGCTCAGTGTGTTTTCGATAATGGAGCTCTTAGATGGTTCAATATTCTTCATTTTCCGTAGGAGACGTGCACTAAATTCACCAGCGTCATTAAGTGTATGATCCCCTGGAACACGCATTTGAAAAGCTTCATATAAACTCATTAGTCCTTTACTGTCCTTTTCTAGCTCTTGTTTGAAGTTGCCATCTTTGTCCATGAATTTTCTGAAGCAGTCTGTTACAGCAAATAGGTTTAAAATTAAGGCAACCGTGAGAATTATGTCGTTAGTGTTTACCAATGCAACTACTAATTGTGGTGTACTGTCGCATAAGGTAAATAACCTGCAGAAACATTGTGTCCATGTTGTCTCAAGAGGCGGAAGGCAAGGGCAGTATCATGAAGATCGCGGTTTCCTTCCTCTGTGCAAAATCTTTCATAGTGCCTTCTTAGTGCAGCACAAATCTCATTCCGGAAGTAGTATTGAAGACCTAACCGTTGGATGGCATCGATCATGACTAAATCTTCTACATGGTAAGATTTTAATGATTTGCTCAGTATCATTTCCTTGATTCTCTGAACCCTCTTCTGAAGCGGATGATTTTGCTGAAATATAAAAAAAAAGGTCCTGATTTTCGCAGTACACATTTTACTCGATGCACTACACTGTTGACAATTTTGCCCCTCTCATTTTCCTACGAAAAGTAATTATTTTATCAGTACATTTTTACTCAATACAGTAAAATAGTATTAGTTGTATTTTATTTTTATTATTTTATTAAATTTTTGTACTCTATTTTCATGACGAGTAATTTTATAAAAATAATATGCGCGAAAATTAACGTAAGGTAACATAATAATTAAGAATATATTGAAAAAAAAAGGAAAAATGAAACAAAAAAATAACTTTACTACTTTGAGTAAAACGAAAAAAACCCAAATTAATGAAATACGTTTGTTTAGTACTAATTGACAAAAATTGATTAAACAATTAACATATCTTGATTTGGTTTCTAAATCAATTGAAGT
Source organism: Silene conica (assembly GCA_029255685.2). Classification (NCBI taxonomy): domain Eukaryota; kingdom Viridiplantae; phylum Streptophyta; class Magnoliopsida; order Caryophyllales; family Caryophyllaceae; genus Silene; species Silene conica. The sequence goes on from CM055314.2 coordinate 86,869,905, forward strand.
ACTACGTAGTATTAAGCATGTCAATTCGTTTTTAAATAATTAACAGTGATTCTTTTTTTTTTTTTTCATGTTGATGAACAAACCCTAATTAAAAAAGAAAATATATTATTAAAAAAAACAATCAAATTACTAAGTAATACGGAGTATAAGATTAATGAATTAATTACCTGTTCGTCACTTAAATACTTGAATAATCGTTCATAGTTGTAAATTTGTAATGGGGTGGAAGATGGTAAAGGTTTCAATATTAGAGAGAAGGAAGAGAGAATTACGTTTAATGTTTTTCTAGGAAAGGGCAACAAATGAAAAATTTGGTGTAAAAAGTACTGTATTGAGTAAAAAACGTACTACGAAAATAAATTGCGAAAAAAAAATGTATACGATTGAATGGAAATCAGGGGCGGAGCCAGGATTTGAAACTATATAGGGCTGAATTAAATTAACATATATATAAACAAAACTTTTTTCGGTACAAAATTTTGTGGAAACGGTATCTGAACTATATTATATCACTGGTCAAAATGATAATGTATTCAATTCCGTCTACAAGTAAAATATTTATTTATTAAAAAAGAAGTAGTTTTCGATTAACAAGAATCTCTTGTTACGTTCAATCATCCATTAATATATGCTAAAAAAAATTAATATAATAGGAGTACTTTTACCAAAAATTAACACATTTCCCAAATTAAAAGATATTTTAATTATTAAATATTTTGAAATTACCAAAAAAATTCAACTCTTTCATAACAAAAAACTATATGTTTTTTTGTAAGATCGCTTGTTGTAACTGAATTCCTTTATATAATTATATAATTTCCCGACTTTTGTATTTCTGTAAAATCAAAGTCAAATATATATATTCATCTCGAAAAAGAAAGACGTCATGTATAAAAATATGAAAGGAATATTGATTTAAATTTTTATCAACGTGAAATTTATATACTAGTCTAAAATTTAAACAATCTTGATTTTTATGACTAGCCTTTATAAATCCTAAAAGAAAAAAATTGACGAGTCTTTATAAATCTTAAAAAGAAAAAAATTGAAAAAACATATTAAAGGTAGGACTCGAACACATGACCTTGAGATGCATAGAACTTTTACTGCAGTCCCCACAACCATATGTGCTACTATAACAACATGCTTAATTTAACACCAAATTTTATTTATTTCTAAATTCGTATAGGGCTAAAGCCCATACAGCCCAAAGGCTAGCTCCGCCCCGGATGGAAATAGAGGAAGAGTCATAGAAGTAGAACATTAGATGAATATACCTCAACGGGCTCAACTGTGACGAGGGAATCGTCCTTGGCTGAACGCTGCTGCACTGTAGACATAATATTTATTTTTGTACCCTTCTTCAAACTAATGTTCTTGTTCTTACTAGGATACATAGTTTCTGCAGTATGTCGTGCCTTAAATCCCGATTCTCTTGCAAGAATCATCCTACAAATTTCTGTTTCCTTAGGAAAGATAGGAAGTTTTATGGAAGAGATTATTGCCATGTTGTACTTTCTGACAACAACAGGAAGTTTTATGGAAGAGATTATTGCCATGTTGTACTTTCTGACGACAACTTCTCAGAGATTAATGTTTGTTTTCTTACTGATATTATACAAGGTTGAGTACTGCTGCAGTTTATAATGTGATTTACAGAGTCGATTCTACAGCACGACACTCAATCGACAGTTGAGAATCTTGACAGATATTCCTGGAAGTATCATGTCCATTTTTGTTCAGTTTCATTCTCAAGGCACTAAATCTGGCAAGAATCACAATCCTCCTGATTCTACTCCTAATCTTCTACCATAATTATTCTGTTCATACTTATGATTGCAATCACGATTCAATCAATTATGTTTATTGCCTTTTATACTCAAGAAAAGTAATGTCATTAGCGACCGCCGATTTGGCGTGCTATACTCGGAAAACAAGAGAAGTTGGCCGGAGAGGGAGAGTTGATAGGGTTAAAACCACCAAAACAATATCTACACATCTCAAATCCTATCAACTGATTCAACTCTCCCTCTCCGGCCAACTTCTCTTGTTTTCCGAGTATAGCACGCTAAATCGGCAGTCGCCAATGACATTACTTTTCTTGAGTATAAAAGGCAATGAATATAATTGATTGAATCGTGATTGCAATCATAAGTATGAACAGAACAATTATGGTAGAAGATTAGGAGTAGAATCAGCCAATCAGGAGGATTGTGATTCTTATCAGATTTTAGTGTCTTGAGAATGAAATTGAACAAAAATGGACATGAAACTCATCAAGATACTTCCAGGAATATCTGTCACAAACTTGTGATGGGTCAATATCACCAACATGTATAGATGAGACAAAAGTGAAAGTGCATAGAGAATCACAAATTATTTGTCTTTATCTACCTAGGTGGGTTTTGTTTGACCCGTCACAAGCTTGTGACGGATATCGCCCGAGAATTTTTGAAAATTATAAGTTCAAAAAAATACTCACACTCCTATTATTGTGGATAGTTGTGATTGGTGAAAGATGTTTTGGTAGGGCTCCGTTAAATAGAGTTCACTAGTCAGTAGTCACTACTAACTACCTCTTGTCTATGCATCCATTCCAACGGTTTTTCCCGCCATTTAAAAAATGTCAGCATTCTTTCATTTTCTACGCCGCGCATTCTCAGCTGTAAATCTCAATCACCTTTACAAACAAAAAACATCGTAAGGCTCGTCGACAGCTTCAAACAGAACACCCAAAATCTCGCTTTTCGCAAAAAAAAAGCGTGTATTATGAGTTGTTATGTGGAGACCAGTAATGAAGGTTTTGCCGTTTGATTAATTTCCGTGTATGGTTGGTTAATCTGGGTTGTTTAATCATGCACATCTACTGTTCGTTGAAATGCCTGAACTAATACTGCCCTTTTGGGGGCGTGTGTTAGTTGTAAGGAATTTGGTATGGTTGATGGGTTTTTCGGGGAATTGCCAAAGAAGCTTGGGATTAAGCCGGATGTTGTGTCGTATAATACGGTGATTAAAGGGTTTTGTGACATGGGTTCGTTGGATTTGGCTGCGTCGATGCTTGATTAGATGGAAAAGGAGGGAGTGAGTCCGGATTTTGATCACGTTTAATACGTTGCTTGACGGGTTTTATAAGAAAGGACGGTTCTTGGCTGGTGAAAAATGTGGGGTATGATTGGGAAGTATAATGTAGTTCCTGATATTATATGTTGCAATATGAGGTTGGTCGGATTAGTGTTGCAGGATAAAATGCAGGAGGCGGTTGAATTGGTTGAAGAAATTAAGAATGTCGAGCTAACGCCCAGTAAGTTCACTTCTATTTTTTTGTTCAAAGGCTTAGCCAAAAGCTGGTCTTTTGCTATGGTGACAACCAATTGTGTTTCTCTAGGCTTGGAAGCCGGTGGCTTTTGTTGTATTCATACATCACCGGGACCATCCTTGCTAAAGAATGGCTTCTTTGATGTGTGCCGAGAATGGAGAAGACTGGCACGACTTGTTGAGACACTTCCTTGCATCTGAGATCATTGTATGAATGTGTTCACGTGCACTTTCAGTTGAGCTTCCTTTGTGTTCGTTCACGTAGCAAGCTACATATGACCCGGCATGTCCATTCTGGTTCTCGTCCTGTACAAGAATGAACTCCATTAACAGGTGAATATCTTAGCCTTTTTTGTTATGAATATTTTTTATGACTGCTGACTGTTTTCTTAACCCTTTATTACACAGCCTAAATATTAGACACTTGGCTGTACAGAACCCGGTTTTCATTTTTTTTTACTGCTAAATAGTGAGACGTGATAAACCGCTGCATTAACATGCCACCGTGTCGTAGCTCACTAATGTAGGCGAGAATTGCCGTCATTGTGACTGATACTACAATTTGATACGTTGAGCCACCCATGATGCTCAAATAAATTTGTGAATCATACTTTCCAAATTTCAAGATGGTGTGGGGTATCAAGGTATGTAAAAATAGACACCTTAGCACTGGCTAGATCATCCCAAAGACGAATGATAGTAGCTGTAAAACATACAATTCCAACATGGCTGTTCAGTAGACCTTTGCTTCCCTTGTTTCCTCCTTCACCCAAGAGAAAGAAGAGGTATGCACATACAATACCAACTCCACAACTAATAATTCCATCCTTCAGATATTCATCAGTTGAAGGCGTGTATCCGGAGGAAAACCACTTTGCTTCCATTAGGAATGCATTGAATAAATCTTTCCACTGCATAAAGTTATACAAGACTCAACTATGGATTAGTTTTCAGGCTTATAAGAATCATGATCTAATTATTCAAGTATTTACATAGAAAGTGATTAAGATTTCATCGATGTACCGCTTTGTGAAGAAACGCTTTAGGATTCCATCCATGCATATCATAGGATCATAAAGGTTTTTGAGGCAGACCCACATGTAGTTGGGCAATCCTGTGACATTATCATATTCCCATCTATGAACAGCTTCAGTGAAGAGAATGAGCTCATCGAGTGTTCCATACACATAAAAAATGTCATTGATGATATAAATAAATGATGTTGCTTTTGTGAGCTCAACATAGGCTTAAAGTTCTGTATATTTGAACCTGTACCCCTCTGTTCGACATACGTTACCATAAAAATGTGACACAGTTTAAGTGCTCGCATTTTACCAGAAAAATGGTCACATAAGGCCATCTGAAGGCTTTAGATGGAATAGTCCATCTGAAATGAGAATTAGTGTAAAATAGGATCCAAGTTTTAAGTGGCTGGAGGTCAGGAATACAGTACAGGCATAGCAGTTTTTCATCATCAGCAATACCTCACAGCTTCTTCGCAGCCACATGTACAGATGGTGATACTTGTTGGTTTATAGTACTCGGTTACCAAGTCTGTAAATTACCTCCACAGACACATTGTACTATTGTAGCTTTGCAGTGGAGTGGCAGGTAATGCTTTGTTGTGTATCTGTTGTTTCGCAATGTGACAAAAATAATGCGGAGGTCACTGGCACCCTCTCATTTCTGTGATGACCTTAGAAAATTTGATATGTTGGTTGGATAATATAAAATGTTTGGACTGAAGCAACTAACTCATGATAGTATACTAACTGTTGCAGTTAGTCTTGCTTAACACGGCAATATCACTGATAAACCCTTTTGTGTCTTTGATTCCTCATATTGCAGATTGAAGCACTTTTAAGAGATTAATTAACTTTGTATAACAAAGTGAAGATACTGTTATCAATCTCACTGACTTCCCTTATGAACATTTTGCCGACTGAGGTCAGTAATTAAATTTGTATAAAAAAGTTAATGTATTAACTTTGTAAAACATTTTGCTGACTGAGGTCAGTAATTATTTTGTTTCTACTGTTTTTCCAACATAAGGTTGAATTATAGGGCCTTGAAAAATTAACGCCAGAGAAAGATTGTTTTTTTTTAAAAAAATTTTTTTTAGCTGACCGTTGCTTGCTTACTAATTAGCAGTGATTTCATGTGCCCCTCTAGGCTTGGAAGTCGATGGCTTTCGTTGTCGTCATACCTCAGCGGGACCATCCCTGCTAAATTTGGATCAGCCTCTTTGAAGTGTGCTGAAAACGGAAAAGACTGGCACGACTCATTGAGACACTTCCATGCATCTGAGATCATTGTATGAACATGTTCACGTGCACTTTTAGTCAGGCTGCCTCTGTGTTGGTTCATGTAGCAAGGTACATGCGACCCATCATGTCCATTCTGGTTCTCATCCTGTACAACAATGAGCTTCATCAACACACAGGTGAATATCTTAACCTAATGACGTAACAGGTGAATGTACAAACCAAATTTCTGCCAGTTTTCATAGTTCTAGGATTTTTTCAGGCTTTCAGCTAGTAAATTACTCTCTCCGTCTCAAACTTTTATTTATCTTTTCCGTGGAGTATTTGTTAGAAATATTTTATTTAACGGTAAACAAACTATTCGGATGCAGAGAGTAGTTCTAAATTTTGTGCATATCTTTAAAAAGAAACCAGATTATAATGCTTAAGATATTTTTACTTTTGTTTTCCTTTTTTAGTACAGTCGGGTAGAACCACAAAGACGACAAAACGCTCCAGGGTTTTTAAACATAGTTGCATTCGAAGGAAATTGAACTCGAGATTTATTGACTTTTTATAGCAAAGTGGAGACACTGTAATTCAATATCATTGACTTCAATAATAATGTTTTTCCAAAAGCTACTGACAAAACGTTTGATTTTTGATTTTAGCTGACTGGTGTTTGCTCACTAATTAGCAATGCCTTCATGTATTTCTCTAGGCTTGGAAGCCGATGGTGTTTGTCGTAGTTATACATCACCGGCACCATCCTCGCTGCATTGAGGGCGGCCTCTTTAAAGTATGCCGAAAAAGGAGGAGTTGACTGGCACGTCTCGTTGACACATTTCCATGCATCAGAGATCATTGTATGAACATGTTCTCGTGCACTCTCAGTTGAGCTACCTTTGTGTTCGTTCACGTAGCAAGCTACGTATGATCCGTCGTATCCATTCTGGTTCTCATCCTGTACAACAATGAACTTCATCAACAGGTGAACATCTTTGCCTTCGTTACTACATTATGAATACGTTAAACCAAAGTTGATTGGTACGAGTGGTAAGAACTCGCATCTCTTGAACAAGTGGCCAGGAGACGCACCTTTGCACTCCCTAGATCATCCCAAAGACGAACAATAATAGCCACTAAAGATGCAATTTCTGTATGTCTGTTTAAGAGACCTTGGCCTTCCTTGTTTCCCCCTTCACCCAAGAGCAAAAAAACATATGCACATGCAATACCAACTCCACAACTAACTATTCCATTCTTCAGATACTCGTCAGTTGAAGGCGTGCGTCCAGAGGCGAACCACTTCGCTTCCACTAGGAATGCATTGAACAAATCTTTCCACTACATGAAGTTATACAAGACTCAACTACAGATTAGTGTTCACGCTTATCATACACATTGTACAAAAATGCAAGTTTTCAGCGACGTACCACTTTCTGAAGAAACTCCTTAGGATTCCATCCATGCTTATGATAGGTATTTTCACTAATTTCGTTGATTAGCTCGTAGAGGTTTTTGAGGCAGATTGTCATGTAGTTAGGCAATCCTATGACATTATCATATTCCCATTTATTAACAGCTTCAGTGAAGAGGATGAGCTCGTCAAGTGTTCCATACACATCAAAAATGTCGTCGATGATATAAACAAATGCTATGGCTTTTGTGAGCTCTACCCTCTGCTCTGCCATATCTGGCCTTGGCAGACAAGTTAAGGACCACATATGCCATTTTGCTGTTTGGTTTCTCGCAAGCTTCAAGTCCTCAGTCAGTCGAAGTCCTTTCCACCATCTAATAACCATAAACCACCGACAGTAACATACATAAGCTTTTTTAATTGCTTTGGGCTATTCGAAGAGTTCGCCGTCGAAAGACTTACCTTGAAACGTGAGCTGTTTCTCTCTGGTGGTTGATCTGAGCCATGTTGATGTCAAATGCAGCCAGATATTGAATCTCTTTCATCCAATTGTTTTCATCACTTAAGTTATGAAGTGAGTTCATCGAGATCTCGAGATTCTGAAGGAAGTCCAAGGCCATAAATCTTGGTAAGCTTTTATGATATGGATTGTTAAGTGTGTTTTCAATTATATAGCCCTTAGATGGTTCATTATTCTTCATTTTCCGTAGGAGATGCGCACTGAACTCACCAATATCATCTAGTATATCGTCCCCTGTAACACGAACGTGATACGCTTCATATAAACTCATTAGTCCTTTACTGTCTTTTCTTAGTTCTTGCTTGAAGTTCCCATCCTTATCTTTGAATTTGCTAAAGCAGTCTGTTCAAGCAAACAGGTAGTATAAAATATTAAATTATGTAGCTAGTCTTTAAAAGGTTGCTAGGGGTAGAGGGAGACCTAAACAAACTTGGAAAAGAGTGATTGGGCACGATATGAGATTTCTCGGGCTTCAGGAGGGGATGGTGATGGAGAGGGCACTGTGGAGGGATATGATACATGTGGACCTCTAGCCTTTGATGTTTTTATCGAGTTTTCTAAAAAAAAAAATTCACTTTGGATTTGTTACACTTTTTCCCCCCAAAACTCTTGTATTAAATTTTACTTCGTTTCTCAAAATTACTTTAAACTTTATTCTTGATTTATTTTTTTGGGTTTTTATACATGTGATAAGTTTGATTTAAAACCTATAAAACCCCTTTGCCTTTCATTTTTTGTTTCACTCCACTTCCGCTTTTTTCTTTTTTTTCTTTTCTTTTTTCTCTTGTTGAGATAGAGTTCACTCATGACGGTCCCAAAGGATGATTCATGTCAGCTGACCCCAAAACATTTTGGAACTAAGGCTCTGTTGTTGTTGTTGTAGTTAGTCTTTAGAAATGCAACTACTGATTGCGTATACTGTATAGCATCAGGTAAATTACCTGCAGAGACATTGTATCCATGTTGTCTCAAGAGGCGAAAGCGAAGGGCGGTATCATGAAGATCACTGTCTCCCTCCTCTGAGCCACATCTTTCATAATGCCTTCTTAGCGCACCACTGATCTCATTCTGAAAGTAGTATTGAAGACCTAACCGTTGAATGGCATCGATCATGACCAAGTCTTCTGCATGGTAATATTTTATTTCTGTATGCGCTATCATTTCTTCCCTTATTGTCTGAACTCTCTTCTGAAGCTGTTGATTTAGCTGAAATAAAGAACTGAAAACTGCAATTACAAGAATAGATAACCCTTTTGTCTTAGCCAATAACTTACTTATTCCATTTTGATATGTCGCCACCAACTGTCCCATATAAACTATTGACTGTGACGAGTGAGTACAATGTTTTAAGCATCCATAATATCACAGAAGTAGAAGAATATACCTGAACTGTAATGAAGGTTTCGTCATTGACAGAACTCTGCCGTACTGTAGGCAGAATATTTATGTTTTCACCCTTCTTACTACTAATCTTCTGGTTATTACTAGCACAGATAGTGACAGTATTTCGCATCGTAAATCCAGATTCTCTCCTCATGGTTATTCTAAAAATCTTTGTTTCCATAGGATAGATAATAGATTTGAAGGAAGAGATTATTGCCATGTTTTGCTTTCCGACCTTAGTGAATATGGCCGAGTACCACGTTATATATAATGGTAGTTTATCAATGCCGGAGCCAGAATTTGAACTTACGTGTGTTGAGAATTTCAAATCTGGAGAACAAGTAATGGTATAAGGTAAAGTTGAAAAATATTCGAAAAAATTCATATTAAGTCTCTTGTCAGTTTCAGTTGTCAGTTACAGTATGTGTTATTGTCAGACACAGTTACAGTATGTAGTAGTACTTAGTACCTTTCCAAAAAAGAAGAATGAAACGTGGTTGTTAACAGTAACTACAGTTATCGTTTAATATTTGTAATCATTCTGTATCTTTCCTAGGATATGTGGTTGTTATAATTAAAATATATTACAGGAAATGTCTTAGTCTAGTTGTTAAAACGGAGATATTGTGGACAATAGATCATAGGTTCGAATCTCCCTTCCCTCTATTGTATTGCGACTAAGTGTGCACTTTTTTAGCCCAAAAACAAAAAATTAAAATACAGTTTGAATTTTTTTTTCGTGGGAGAACTACAATGGCGGCAAATTAAACCTCCCTAACGCGAGTTTAGACATGGTTGTGTTCCAGGGAAATTGAACTCCGCCTGTGTGTGTTTTTGCACATTCACTGCCGGTCCCAAACCCGGAGAAAGTAGGAGGGTTGCGGTAGGTCTGTGGCTGCCAGCGTAAAAATCAGTCACATGTTATGGACATGAATCAGAATTTGGACATCGTTGGGGCGTCTCCTTTTCTCTTGTTGAGATGAGAGTTCACTCATGACGGTTCCAAAGGATGATTCATGTCAGCCGACCCCAAAACATTTTGGGACTAAGGCTCTGATGTTGTTGTTGTTGTTGTTGTTGTTGTTGTTGTTTTGTTGAGGTTACGCATTTTAGTATCTTAGGCTTGATGGAAGAGACTATTTCCATGTTTTACTTTCTGATCTTTGTAAATAATCAAGTTCTTATAGATTAATGTTTGTTTTCATATTGAATATACAAGGCTGAGTACTGCTGCTGTTTATAATGTGATTTCCGGAGGTGGTTCCACACCAAGACGCTAAATCGACAACTACTTGCAGCAGCTTAAGGTAAGTCTGGCAGTTCGTGTTCATTTTCATGTCAAGTCTCTTGTCCGTTTCAGTTGCGTCCACAGCCTGGAAAATAATTCTGGTAAATATGATATTTTCCGAATCTTGGAAGATAAATATTTTCCGAAGGGGAGCCTTGGCGCACCAGTTAAGGTGTTGCTTTGTGACCGTGAGGTCACGGGTTCAAGCCCTGGGAGCGGCCTCTTGCCAAAAATGGCAAGGGAAGGCTTGCCGCCATTACACCCTTGTGGTGGGGCCCTTCCCCGAACCCTCGCCTAGCAGGGACGCCATCGTGTACCGGGCTGCCCTTGGAAGATAAATATGTGTCGGGTTTAAGACGGATCATCTCTCGAGTCTATCTTCCCGGACGTGTAACTGTAGATCGGAATCCTGGAAAATAAATTAGTTGATATTTTCTCTTGTTTCGATTTTATGAGTAGCATGCATCCAACAATCAATTTCGGCCCCATAAACAATTTATCACTGCTCTTCAGGACATCCGAAAAATACTCGTCAACCGTACCTTTGTTTGTCTAGTCCTGAAATAACCACATGTTGCTAGGGTCATATGATGCTGTGAGCCTGTGATGGCACTTTCAATCAACTCCTTGTTTTGCTCTGATGAAAGTGATTGGTATTCTCAAGATTCCTTTGATTTTAACCCGATTTGCTTAAACAGGCCGCTTCAGCGAATTCAGGGACAGGGATGGAAAGTTCAAGCAAGAACTGGAAAAGGACACATCTCCTACGGAAAATGGAAGAATATTGAACCATCTAAGGGCTCCACTATCGGAAACACACTTAGGCCCTGTTCTTTCTGGCTTAATTTCAGCTCCTTTTCATTTTGGTTGGTCGTGTTCTGTTAAGCTTTATTTACGTTCAATCAATTATTTTCAATTAATCTCTTCACAAAAGTAACTTTTAATTCAACTAAATTCACTCCACCTTAGTTCCACTCAATTTAGTTCAATTAAGCTCTACTCCAATTTATTCAATTCAGCTCGTTTCAGCCGAAAAGAACAGAACCTTAGCAATCCACGCCATAAAAGCTTGCCAAGACTTGTGATCTTGGACTTCCTTCAGAATTTCGAGAGCTCAATCGAGTCTGGTTCATACAAAGTGGAAGCAAAGCTGTTAGCACGCCTTCAACTGATGAGTATCTGAAGAATGGAATAGTTAGTATTTACCAGCTGATAAAGTTCATTGTTATTCAGGATGATCAGAACCCGAATGGGTATGAACGAACACAAAGGTAGGTGGACTGAGAGCGCACGTGAACATGTTCGTACAATGATCTCTGACTCAGACGCATAGATGTGTACAATTCACTGAGTTGTGTACTTGTGTCAGTAGTCTTCTTATCTCCATTTTCGGCACAATTCACAGAGGTCGTTCTGAATTTATCAAGGACGGTCATGGTCCCGGTGATGTATGACTACAACGAAAGCGCTTACTTTATATGAGTGAGACAGTCTTATATTTGAGATCAAACAATTAACCATGTAATTAAATGAGGAACACAATCATTGTTAGCAAATTTTATACGTGAAACAGTCTCATACAAGACGTGCGAAATGATGCTACGACTATGAAAGTAAATTTGTTTCGGGTTTGGTCAAATCATTCATCATGTCGAACAATCGAATATGGAACAACTATTTGCCAGAAATATCATGGTTACATTCATAGAAGAAGAACGAAACAACCAAAGTACTGTGTCTTTGTTTATGTTTTCTATGGAGTATTCGGATGTAGGGAATAATTGTAAAGTATTTGAATTCAAAGGAAATTGAATTTGCAATAAGACGGATATATCTGTTTTACATTAAGATTCCCATATTTGTTCCGTGTCTCAAGTTTGGGATTTTCCTATTCTATGTGACAACATTGTTATAAATAGTTACAAATTTCAAAGTTAAACGGAAACCAAAACACAAAGCTGTCATCGAGGACGCACGGATACTTCTCTTAACCAGTAGTTTCGTGTTCGACTCCATGTCCATGTCCAACACCGACACTTGTCGAACACGCGTCTAAAAGTATCGGATGTCCAAAGAGTCGTGTCTAATTTTCTTCATTTATTTAGGCATGTGTCCGACGTGTGTCTAGGATATTTGGGTCGTGTTCGACGTGTGTCCTTAGTATTTGGAAATCATTTAGGGTGAATGATGTTTTTTAAACGAGAAATGAATTGTCAAAGAGATTGATTATAAGATGGATTTGGGTAGGAAATAAAAATGGGTTATGATGAAGACCAAGTTTTACCATCACTTATTTATTCAAATTTCATATTAAATACTTTTACTAAAAAAATCAAACGTTTGTTCTAGTACGTAAATTATATATCAGATATACTAGCATAAGTTGTACTTTTTTTGAGTTGATGTTTTAAAAATTATGAGTTTTAGTATAGAATTTATGAATCAATCATTTAAACATTAAGCTTAACAAATTATAATATAAGTAAAAAACATTACATATCACAGCCCAGTTAAATTTGAGTTTTGACGGAAAAAAAAGTAAAATCTAACTTATAAACTTTAATAAAGAAAAAAATTGTACATAAACTCAAAAACAAATAGGATCGGAGATGATACATCTGTTGAATGTTCTTATTTCTCCGTTTACACTTACAAGATATTACCCTGTATATTTTGTTAAATTCAAATAACGTGTCCCATTCGAATTCATAGCCAAAAAACAAATATACATCAACTATACACGATTATCCGATTCTCGGTCAAACTGGTTTATATCATATCGTCAACCACAAATATCCTTCGTTGTTTTTGAAATTTTTTTGTACGCTTTATTTGACTTGAGTAACCATCCGTGCGATTTTCGGATATTTTGTTCCGGGACCACAGAGGCCTAAAAACCGTGTATTTTATACACTTCAATTTGAGTTGTTCGGATGGTAGTAGCAGACCCCCTTTATTTTTCTCCCGGTTTTTCTAGCTACCACGTGTCAGAGGCCGCATCATCATATATCTTATTTGATTTCATACCCCAAAATCAAATATACACCACTTTTACACGATTATCTGATTCACGGTTGAAACTGCTTTATTGCATATCAACAACCACAATTTCCTCCGTTGTTTTTGATATTTTTTGTGTCCGCTTTATCTGACCCGAGTAACCATCCGTGCGATTTTCGGACATTTTTGTTCTGAAATCCCTGACGCCTAAAAACTGTGTATTATACACTTCAAAATGAGTCGTTCGGGTGGTCGTAGCGGACCAGCTTTATTTTTATGTCGGGTTTCCTACCACGTGGCTGAGGTCACATAATGAGATATCTTATCCGATTTCATACCCAAAAAAACAAATATAAATCAGTTTTACACGATTATCCGATTCTAGGTTGAAACTAGTTTATGGCATTTCGTCAACCTCAATTGTACTCCGTTGTTTTTAAAATTTTTTGTGCCCGGTTTATCAAACACGAGTAACCATACTTCTAATTTTAGGACATTTTTGTTACAAAACTCCTAACGCCTAAAACACATGTATTATACACTCAAAATGAGCTGCTTGGGTGGTCGTAGCGGAGCAGCTTAATTTTTGTGGTGGGTTTTCTACAACGTGTCAGAGGTCGCATATATAATGAGGTATCTTATTCGATTTCATACCTAAAAAACAAATATACATCAGTTTTCCCCCATTATCCGATTCTGGGTCGAAACTGGTTTATAGCATATCGTCAACCACAAATGTCCTCCGTTGTTTTTGAACTTTTTATTGCGCGCTTTCTCTGACCCGAGTAACCAGCCTTACGATTTTCAGATATTACACAATTATCCGACTCTCCTCTGAAATTGGTTTATAGCTTATTGTCAACCACAACTATCCTCCACTATTTTTGAATTTTTTTTGTGCGCTTAATCTGACTCGAGTAACTATCTTACGAGTTTTGGACATTTTTGTTCCGAAATCTCAGAGGCCTGAAAACCGTGTATACTTCAAAATGAGATGTTCGGGAGGTTGTAATGGAGCACCTTTATTTTTATGCCGGGTTTTCTACCACATGTCTTAGGCTGTATAATGACGTATGTCATTCGATTCATACCCAAAAACAAATATACATCAGTTTTAAACAATTACCCCATTCTCCATCGAAATTGGTTCATCGCATATCGGCAACCTCAAATGTCCTCCGTTGTTTTTGAAAATTTTTGTCCCCGCTTTATTTGACTCGAGTAACCATCCTTGCGATTTTCGGACACTTTTGTTCCGGAATCTCAGAGGCCTCAAAACCGTGTATATGCACCTCAAAATGAGGCGTTCGGGGTGTCGTAGTGGACCACCTTTTTTTTTGCCGGGTGTCCTACCAGGTGCCCGAGGCCGCCTAATGAGTAATGACGTATGTTATTCCATTTCATACCCAAAAAACAAATATACATCAGTTACATGATTATCTGATTTTTGGTCGAAACTGGTTTATAGCATGCATATCGTCAACCTCAATTGTCCTCCATTGTTTTTGAAATTATTTGTGCCCGCTTATCTGATCCGAGTAACCATCCATGCGATTTTAGGACATTTTTGTTCTGGAACCTCTGACCCGATTATCCGATTTCCAGTCGAAACTGGTTGATAGCATATCAGGAACCTCTATTGTCCTCGGTTGTTTTTTTTTTTTTAAAAAGTGCGTTTTATCTGACCTGAATAACCATCTGTGCGATTTTCGGATATTTTTGTTCCGGAGCACCTGACGCCTAAAAACCATGTATTATACACTTCAAAATGAGCCGTTCGGGTGGTCGTAGCGGACCACCTTAATTTTTATGTCGGGTTTCCTACCACGTGTCCGAGGTCGCATATAATGAGGTATCTAATTTGATTTCATACCCAAAAAGCAAATATACATCAATTTTACACGATTATCCGATTCTGGTTCAAAATTGGTTCATAGCATATTGTCAACATACAAATGTCCTCCGTTGTTTTTTAACTTTTTTTGCATGCTTTATCTATCTCGAGTAACCAACCTTGCGATTTTCGGACATTTTTGTTCCAAAATATCAGAGGCATAAAAACCGTGTATTATACACTTCAAAATGAGCCGTTCGGGTGGTCGTAGTGGACCACCTTTATTTTTATGCCGGATTCCTACCGAATGTCCTTAGTTGCACAATGAGGTATCTAATTTGATTTCATACCCAAAAAACAAACATATATCAATTTTATACGATTGACCGATTCTCGGTCGAGACTGGTTTATAGCATAGCGTCAACCGCAAATGTCCTCCGTTGTTTTTGAATACTTTTTCTGACTCGAGTAACCATCCGGGCAATTTTCGGACGTTTTTGTTCCGGGACCTTAGAGGCCTAAAAACCGTGTATTATATGCACTTCAATTTGAGCCGTTCGGGTGGTAGTAGCGGGCTACCTTTATTCTTCAGTCGGTTTTCCTACCACGTGTCAGAGGCCGCATCATGATGTATCTTATTCCATTTCATACCCAAAAGATAAATATACATCAATTTTACACGATTATCCGATTCTCGGTCGAAACTGGTTTATAGTATATCGACAACCTCAATTGTCCTCCGTTGTTTTTGAAGTTTATAACAAACGGTTTTCAGGATTATAGGATCTCGGAAGAAAATGGCCATAAATCACAAGGACGGTTCCTCGGGTTAGATAAAGCATCCACACAATTTTTTTTGCTATAACGGAGGACATTTGGGGTGCTGATATGCAATAAACTAATCTCGAGTCAATATATGTCAGATACTTGTTAGAAATAGATTAATAATTATTAATTGTTGCTAAAATTGAATAAATCCGCTTCTGAATTGACATCGGACACGTGCATTAAAACTCAGTAAAGTAAGAAACAAGACCCAACACGTCCTTCCGAACCACTGAAACTAAAGTGTATTATTAATACACAAACTAGTTAAAGTTGGATTAATACTGAAATCGAATAAGTCTACTCCTGAAGCGACCTCGGACACATATACGAAAAATCCGTAGAGAAAATACAAGTACCGACACGAACAAGTGCATGAAAAATGAGTACAGAGAGAAACAAGACCAAACACAACCTCCCGAACAGAAATTGAAGTGTTTAGATACACGATTTTCGGGATTTCAGGATTTCGGGAAAAAATGCCCATAAATCACACGGACAATACCTCGTGTCAAATAACAAAAGACATTTACGAATACCGCTATGCAATAAACCAATTTCGGGTGAAAGTCGGATACTCGTTACTATGTTAAACCCTTGTGTGGCTTTGATTCCTCATATTGCAGACAGAAGCACTTGAAGAGATAAAGTTATTTTGTATAACAAAATGAAAATATTGGAGGAAGTGGCAAATAAGCCCCATACATTTCCGTAATTCAATTTCATTGTCTTCCTTTATCAACTTATGTCTTTAAAATGTTGGTAATTTAGTGTAATTATCGGTTCATTTTCCGTAATTTGGGTTTGGTTCAAAGACGGACGAACTTATAAATAATAAAGCTAGTTCGTGAAGTACGGAGTGTACACTAGTCTATTATTTAAAAGTTCGCGGTATAGTTCGTGGTATAGTTGCAACTCTTCAGAAATCAGACTCAATCCTTTCCCTTTTACCCTTCATTTGTCTATATATATATGATAGACAAATGGATCTGAATTTTCCTAAGAGAAACTTCTGATAATCAATCTTCTTGAACAGAAAAACGAATTACACATAAAAGGTTCGAAATTACATCTCTGTTTTCTTGCCAAAAACCGAGGAACACCGTCTTATCTCTGTAGAAAATTCGGAACATCCCAGACATTGATATACGGGACAAATTGTTCTATAAGGAAAGCGTAGCAATTCGGCGTTGTTTTCATTGTTTTCATTTCTTTGACAGTATATCAATAACATAAAATATTTTGCAGACCGAGGTCACTAACTATTTTATTACTATAGTTTTATTACTATTTTGCAGACTGTGAAAAACTACTGATAGAGAAAGATTGAATCTTGATTTTAGCTGACTGTTGCACGGTCACTTGCTAGCAATGACATCATGTGTTTCTCTAGGGTCGGAAGTCGATGGCCTTCGTTGTAGTCATACATCACCGGGATCATCCTCGCTAAATTCAGAACGGCCTCTTTGAAATGTGTCGAAAATAGAGAAGACTGGCACGATTCGTTGAGACACTTCCATGTATCTGAGATCATTGTATGAACATGTTCATGTGCACTGTCAGTCGAGCTACCTCTGTGTTCGTTCATGTAACAAGCTACGTATGACCCGTCATGTCCATTCTGGTTCTCATCCTGTACAACAATCATGAACTCCATTAACAGCCTAAGTTTCAAGATGCTGTGTAGTAGGGATGTCATTGGGGCGGGTATAAGTGGATACCGCCCTGCATCCGCCCCAGTTGGGGCAGGGATGGGTAGAGCTTTGGCTGATGGTGGGGCGGGAACGGGTATGAAAATTGTACCCGCCATGGGTGGTGGGGCGGGATGGTTTTTGCGTGTTACCCACTTCATACCCGCCTACCCGCCAATTATTATAAAAAATTAATACCATTATTACGATAATTTTACAAATATTATTTGGTTATAATTAAGACGTAGTGTTAAAAATAACTATTTTATAAAATATTTTACCAATTTTGGTAAATAACTAAAGTTATTTAAACAAAGTCTTGAAAATAGAAATTAATAGTGATTAAACCAACTTTTATGAAAAACGATCGAAAAAATTTATGGTATAACGGGTTAATGGGTAGGTGGGGCGGGGATGGTTTTTGAAACTTGTACCCACCATGGGTGGTGGGGCGAGCATGGGTACGAGATTTTATTAATGGGTACGGGTACGGGTACGGGACAGCCTATATCCAGCACCGCGCCGCTCCAGTGACATCCCAACTGTGTAGCGAATCAAGGTAAAAATAGAAGTACCTTAGCGCTCCCTAGATCGTCCCAAAGACGGAAGATAGTAGCTGTAAATGATACAATTTTGGCATGGCTGTTCAGTAGACCTTTGCCTCCATTCTTTCCTCCTTCACCCAAGAGCAAGAAGAGGTATGCACATACAATACCGACTCCACTACTAACAATTCCGTTCTTCAGATACTCGTCAGTTGAAGGCGTGTATCCGGAGGAAAACCACCTCGCTTCCACTAGGAACGCGTTGAATAAATCTTTCCACTGCATCAAGTTATATAAGTAATCACGATTTAACTAATACTCGAGTATTTTACATAGAAAGTAATGAGGATTTCATCGCGTACTATACCACTGTCTGAAGAAACTCTTTCGGGTTCCATCCTTGTGTATCATATGTTTTGTGGCTGGTTTCGTTGATTAGTTCATCGAGGTTTTTGAGGCAGACACTCATGTAGTTAGGCAATCCGGTGACATTATCGTATTCCCATCTGTTAACAGCTTCAGTGAAGAGAATGAGCTCGTCGAGTGTTCCATACAGATCAAAAATGTCGTCGATGATGTAAATAAACGATATTGCTTTCGTGAGTTCTATCCTCTGTTCCGCCATGTCTGGACTTGGCAGACAAGCCAAGGACCACATATGCCACTTCGCGGGTTGGTTTCTCGCAAACTTCAATTCCTCGGTCAGTCGATGTCCTTTCCACCATCTAATAATCATCGACAGACGACAATAACATACATAAGCTACTCTGATCTGTATGCCTAATAGTTTCTTGTAAGCGAAAAACATACCTAACCAAGTGGTGTTAGTCCAGTGGTAACTGAGTTAAACGTTAAAGCTTGCAGAATTGCAGAAGTTGAGAGATCTCAGATTCAATTACCAGCTGGGGCGATGACCACTTGGCCACTGCAACTCCCGAAGAGGGTGGCTTACATGGTCCATGTGGTGGTGCGGGAATGCATGGGCCCGGGGATTAAACCCCTCGTCACCAAAAAATAAAAACGTACCTTGCAACTTGAGTTATTTCTCTCTGATGGCTGATCTGGGCCACGTTGATGTCAATTGCAGCAAGATATTGCATCTCTTTTATCCAACTGTTTTCGTTACTCAAGTCATGAAGCGACTTTATTTTGATCTCGAAATTCTGAAGGAAGCCTAAGGCCATAAATCTTTGCAAGCTTTTATGATATGGATTGCTTAGTGTGTTTTCGATAATGTAGCTCTTAGACGGATCAACTGTTTTCATTTTCCGTAGGAGATGCGCAGTAAATTCACCAGCATCGTCAAGTATCTCATCCCCTGGAACACGCATTTGAAATGCTTCGTATAAACTCATTAGTCCTTTACTGTCGGTTTCTAGTTCTCGCTTGAAGTTTCCATCCTTGTCCTTGAATTTCCTGAAGCAGTCTGTTCCAGCAAATAGGTTTAAAGTTAAAGGAATCTAGCATGCATGCCTGCAATATTCTGGGTCGTTTTTTGCGCAAACCATGGAAAAAATAACTCAGATAACAATGTGTATTCGATAAGGGAAGTGAGAAGATGAAAATGGTGGTCGTATTTCATTATTTGGTGGTCGGAGTAAGGAGAACGAACATGACAAATGTAGCTTGTCAAACACCTGAACATGGAAGCGACCAGTTCTAAATTTCAGAGAAAAAAAAAATCGGAATTGATGACTTGGATCGTCCATTTTATAGGAATATTAATAATAGTTGGACCTCAACCATCACCTTAAGGTTTTGGTTGAGATGGTTCATCTATCATGGTATCGAGTCAGTGTGACCGTAGGTCACGGGTCCAAATCCTGGTAACCTCGAAACCCCTCGAAAACTCACGAGCTGGAAACCATCACCTTAAGGCCTTAGGGTTTTGGTTGAGATGGTTCATCTATCACATTTTTTGTAAATAGTTTGAAACTCGCGTTATTTTATTAAGTAGTTTAGGTCGACCCCATTTAAGCAAAAACTTCTTAGAAAGACATGTACTAGCATTAGTTCAATAACCTTCGGACAGATCAAATCCATGTTGTCGCAAGAGGCGAAAGACGAGGGCAGTATCATGAAGATCACGGTCTCCGTCTTCTGCACAACATCTATCATAATGCCGTCTTAGTGCAGCATCGATCTCATTCTGAAAGTAGTATTGAAGACCTAACCGTTGGATGGCATCGATCATAACTAAGTCATCTACCTGACTACATTCTAACGATTTGTCTAGTATCATTTCCTTGATCCTTTGAACCCTCTCCCAAAGCTGACGATTTTCCTGAAATGCAAAAAACGTACACAAATTCTTGTTTCAGACCCGTCACTTTTGATCTGAAATAATAAGACGGCATTTTGTAACCATTTTACAGCCAAATGTAACCACGATAGTATGGTCAATAATGTTACAGCTTATGATAACTTGTTTGTAAATAATGGTTACATTTGGCTGTAAAATGGTTACAAAATCCCGTCTTACTATTTCAGACCAAAATTGTGGTCTGAAGCAAGACCAATTCAAAAACGTAAACAATTCAATTAATGGTATACAAGAACCATGATAGAACTAGAATAGTTGATGAACATACCTCGACTGGGACGAGGGTTTCGTCATTGACAGAACTCTGTTTCACCCTACACAAAATATTTCTTGTTTTACCCTTGTTAATAACAATGTTACTGTCCTTTCTAGGGTAGATTATCGCAGTATGTCGCGTCATAAATCTCGATTCTTTCCCGAGATTCAACCTACAAATTTCTGTTTTCTTTGGAAAGATAATTAGTTTGGAGGAGATTATTGCCATGGTGTATTTGCAGAGCTTGGTAGAGAGTACTGCTGCTATATATAATTGCAGCTTAAGGTAAGTTTGGCAACTCGTGTTCATTTTCACGTCTAGTCCGTCTCCTATCAGTTTTAGTTGCCGGTCACAATTAGGGATGTTGATGAAACGAGACAGCTTGCGAGTAACTCGAGATCGGCTCGGTCAAAGCTTGGCTCGTGCGAGCTCGACTTGGACTCGGGATCAGCTCAAGAGTTTACGAGCCAAGCCAAGCAAACGCTGGCTCGGCTCGAACTTGTGTGCTTATATAAAATATTGATCATATGTTATAAAACTATTCTGTCATGATTATATATTTATATCGCACATATCAAATGTCTCGGTGATTTGCCAAATATTTTTACACATAACCTTTCGGCCTTCTTATTGAAAATATCAGAAGAAAAAAAACAATAAATCAGCATGCTATACATAGACTCGATTTGAGCTCGAATTTGGCTAGAGCTCGCATTAAAGTTCGCAAGCCTTATAACAAGCACACTTTTTTCAAGCTGGGTTAAGTTCGAGATCTGATTGAACTCGAGTTTTGGTTCTTGAGCACAAGCCGGAGAAGGCCAAGCTCGGTTTGAGCTCGGCTCGTTAACACCCCTAATCACAATCAGTTTTGCTAAATTGTGCAAGAAGCTTGTTAATCAATGGAACAAATTTGTTTCGGGTTTGGGTCAAATCATCTATCATGCCGAACAATCAAACATGGAACTACTAATTACCAGAAAATAATATGGTTACATTCATAGAAGAAGAATAGAACAACCAAATGTGGTTGTTAAATCTCAAAACAATTCTTGCACAAAATTGTTCAGTCTTGTCCTTATCTTTCTACTGATGTAATATGTGTATGCATAACACCTAATTTCTGCCAATTTTTCATAGTTGTATATATCATTTTTTCAGCTCGGAAATTACGCTCTCCGTCTCAAACTTTTGTTTATCTTTTCTATAGCGGGCGAAAATAGAGAAGACTGGCACGACTCATTGAGACACTTCCATGCGTCTGAGATCATTGTATGAACATGTTTCCGTGCAGTTTTAGCCAGTGCTGGCAAATAATGACACGACACGAAAGCACGACACAAACCCGACACGAAATTAACGAGTTTGGGTTGAGGCTTAATGACCCATTTATGTAAGTGGGTCGACACGAACACGACACGATATTTAATTGGGTTGGGTTTGGGTTGAGCTTTTTAAACACGAACCCGACACAAATGACATGTTTACTAAATTAATCCTAATTTTTTTTATCCTCCATCACATACATGTACTTAAACTTTCCAAAGATGGACATGACACGAAAACATGACACGAACCCGACACGAAATTAACGGGTTAGGGTTGAGGCTTGATGACTCACTTATCTAAGTGGGTCGACACGAACACGACACAAAATTTAAGTGGGTCGGGTTTGGGTTGGAGGGTTTGTGACCCGTTTATATGTGACACGAACACGAACCCGATAGGACCCGATCTATTTGCCAGGTCTCGACTTTTAGCTGAGCAGCGTTTGTGTTCGTTCATGACTAAATCTTCTACATGGTAAGAATTTGAATTCGATGATTTGTTTAGTATCGTTTCCTTGATTCTTTCGACCTTCTCCTGAAGCCGATGATTTTGCTGTAATATAGAAATGAAGACTGCAATTACGATAATGAATATATACTTCCTCTGTCTTGGCCAATAATTTACGTATCCCTTTTTGTTCGGTGCCCACAAATAGTAGACGTTTTCATAGGCAGTTCGCACATTCGAAATAAGGAAAAAACAGCCAAAAACAAACGTAAACTATTGAATAGAAGTTGATAATATGCGCATTCAGACTTCTGATTAAACTAAATCAACAGCTCCGTCTCATTAAGTATCGTCCGTGGTTCGATTCAATGACTCTATATTTCAATGAATTAACATAATTTACTCTTTACAGAAAGAGCTAATGTTAAGATAGTTGAGACGGAATTGTGTTTTGATAGAATGAATGGTTGTTTTATTATTTTCAATCACCAAACTATTTATACATCAAAGTATTTGGCTGATACAATGAATCAACTCAGCCAAATACAATGGATTTGTCAATACAAGAAATTGGTAATTATGATAGCGGAATACCATAGATTGGTAAATACAAGGAGCGGAATACGTAAGGCCTACTCGGCCTAACAGCTAAGCCTACAACCTGAAAATCCGATCCAAAACAGGCACGCCTTGTTAGATACTGATATGCACAGAACAGGGATTGACAATTTTAAACCACACCGAATCGTCTTCACTTTCCTAATAGAATATTTTGACCCATAATTAGTGTCTGGGTTACTCCGAAATTTCTACTGAGATAAGACGGTGTCACTCTGATTTTTTTTTTTTGAAGATTGTTAATGATTTTAGATGCAAAATTTGATGAAGTTTTTCTGTAAACATTCTCATCAGATTTTGAGGGATATATATAGAAGCAGGGTAAGATTTGGGGAACAAATTTTGCGAAACAATACAACTCTTGGAATTCCGTTTAATGGCATTCTTTGAAAATTCCGTAATAAATTAACATCACTGCGTGAATTTAATTTTCGCTACAGTTTGGGGGGCGTTGCCTCCGAACTCCCATCGGGACCACGTTGCGTCCCCGAACCCCTAAACCAAGGCGCTTCGCCCATGGACCCAGACTTGCTGACCGGGCAGCAAGACCCCGTCATAGTTATTCGTCCGACAATTATTCTGTAATTCCGTAAATAATTTAATAAGCGTACACTCTGTACTTCTCGAACTTATTTTATATTATTTACGAAATCACCCATCTTAAACAATCTCAATTACGCAAAAACAAACCGATAATTACACTTAAATCACCAACACGCCTGACCCGAAATCCCCACCTGATCGAATCCCGTCAAACTAGTAAAAAAGTATGATTTGGGCATGGATACTTGTATAGTTTTCTTGAGTTCACAGGCTGCCTCGACACGTCCTTATCTAGCCATTCACGGTCTTGGGACGTAGGTGAGGCCGTATGTCGACTGAATGGATGACGGCCGTGAATGTCGAACCATCTCTTGTCCTACATGACTAAAAGGGAATAGTTTCGTCCATTTTAATTTCAATCATTTAGACAATTATTTTATCTTAATTGAGTGATCCAAACTTAAGCTGTCAACATCCAATTCAACTAACATACTTATCCTTTCTCTTACAATATCTTTGGAATTATCTTTTTAGCTTATGTGTCCTTGTTTTTTGAACTCGAACCTGAGACCTATTGTTCCATCTTAATGAATAGGCTAAGACAACTTCGGTAATTTTTACTCGCAGTTCCCGAGTTGGGTGATTGAATGGTGGTAGCAGAAGCAGCGACCACCATATATATGCTTCGAAATAAAGCAAGTCACCGGGACTAAGTTGGCCCGGTTAGGAGTGCTTAAAAAGGAAATAAGAGGGCAATGCTATACTCGAAAAACGAGAAAGGAAATAAGAGGGCAATGCTATACTCGGAAAACGAGAGAAGTTGGTCGAAGAGGGAGAATTGGTACGATTTGAGATGTCGGGGTGTTGATTTCGATGGTTTAACTATAATTCCTTATAAGTGTAGGACGGACTAAGGACGGATGTTCTACTCAATCCTTGTCCGATACTTTGTAGTTTGTACTTCCCATTATATACACGGAAAAGAGATTCTTACAAATGAGATAGCGACACCTGGTGATACTGGGTTTGTTACCGTCATACTTAGACATGATATTTAGACATTTAGCAAGATGATCGATATTATTGTTATTATTACTCGGTAATACATTTTATATACGCTTAAGGGTGACGTTTGGCCTTGCTAATGACGGTTGTTTTCTCGCTAATTAGCAATGATTTCATGTGTTTCTCTAGGCTTGGAAGTTGATGGCTTTTGTCATAGTTATACATCACCGGTACCATCCTCGCTGAATTGAGGGTGGCCTCTTTAAAGTATGTCGAAAATTGAGAGGATGACTGGCACGTCTCGCTGAGACATTTCCACGCATCTGCGATCATTGTATGAACGTGTTTTCGTGCACTCTCAGTCGAGCTACCTTTGTGTTCGTTCATGAAGCAAGCTATGTATGACCCGTCGTGTCCATTCTGGTTCTCATCCTGTACAACAATGAACTTCATCAACAAGTGTGAGCGGTAAGAGCTTTTATCTATTAAACAAGTGGTCAGGAGACGGACCTTAGCACTCCCTAGATCATCCCAAAGACGGAAAATAGTAGCGACTAAAGATCCGACTTCTATATGGTTGTTCGAGGGACTTTGGCCTTTCTCGTTCCCTCCTTCGCCCAAGAGCAAGAAGAGGTATGCAAATGCAATACCGACTCCACAACTAACGATTCCATTCTTCAGATACTCGTCAGTTGAAGGCGTGCGTTCAGAGGCGAACCACTTCGCTTCCACTAGGAATGCATCGAACAAATCTTTCCACTGCATCAAGTTACACAAGACTCGACTACAGATTAGTGTTCACGCTTATTGTTAGTGATATATTGTCAAAGAAATGGAAACAATGAAAACAACACCGAATCGCTACGCTTTCCTTATAGAACAATTCGTTCCGTATATCAGTGCCTGGGATATTCCGAATTTTCTACAGAGAAAAGACGGTGTTTCTCGGTTTTTGGCAAGAAAACAGAGATGTAATTTCGAAGCTTTTATATGTAATTCGTTTTCTATGTTCAAGATGATTTATTTCAGTAATTCCTCTTAGGAAAATTACTGATCCATTTTCTATCATATATATAGGAAAATGAAGGGAAAAGGGAAAGAATTAAGTCTGATTTCTGAAGAGTTACAACTCTTCGAAATCAACCGCCAAAATCTGATTTATTCGGATAAATTATTTGGCGCCAAAGTTGTTCGTAAGGCAACTATACCGCGAACTTTTAAACAATTAGACTAGTGTACGCTCCGTACTTCCCGAACTAGTTTTATTATTTATAAGTTCGCCCTTCTTTGAACCAAACCCAAAATACGGAAAATGAACCGGTAATTACACTTAAATTACCAACACTTATCAAAGACGACTAAACGTAGAACGAGAATGTAAGTATTCATCGACGTACCACTTTCTGAAGAAACTCTTTAGGATCCCATCCATGAATATCATAGGCTTTTTCGCTAGTCTCGTTGATTAACTCGTAGAGGTTTTCGAGGCAGAGGCTCATGTAGTTCGGCAATCCTGTGACATTATCGTATTCCCATCTATTAACAGCTTCGGTGAAGAGAATGAGCTCGTCAAGTGTTCCGTACACATCAAAAATGTCGTCGATGATGTAAACAAATGCTATGGCTTTTGTGAGCTCGACCCTTTGTTCTGCCATATCTGGACTTGGCAGACAAGCTAAGGACCACATATGCCATTTCGCGGGTTGGTTTCTCGCAAGGTTCAATTCCTCGGTCAGTCGAAGTCCGTTCCACCATCTAATAATCATCGACAATAACATACATAAGCGACTCGCTATGCCTAAATGCCTAATTTTTTTTTTGATGACGAGGGAACCCGCAGCCGCTACCTTTGGTGCGCACTGGATAAACCCTCGGCTATATGTGATAGCCTGCAAACCACATACATCAGGTTAGGCATGGACTCGGGCCAAGAATGCTCCACAAGATTTTGCTCTTGGGGCGGAGGCTTGAACCCGAGTCTCCTGGGAATTTCACACAAGTTTTAACCACTGGACTCCACAGTTTCTTGTAAGGCAATAACATCGAAAAACTTACGTTGAAACTCGAGCTGTTTCTCTCTGGTGGTTGATCTGAGCCATGTTGATGTCAATTGCAGCCAGAAATTGCATCTCTTTCAACCAACTCCTTTCATCGCTTAAGTTATGAAGCGAGTTCATGGAGATCTCGAGATTCTGAAGGAAGTCCGAGGCCATAAATCTTGGTAAGCTTTTATGATACGGATTGCTAAGTGTGTGTTCAATAATCGAGTCCTTAGACGATGGTTCATTATTCTCCATTTTCCGTAGAAGACGGCCACTGAACTCACCAATATCGTCTAGTACATCGTCCCCTGGAACACGAAACTGATACGCTTCATATAAACTCATTAGTCCTTTCCCGTCTTTTCTTAGTTCTCGCTTCACGTTCCCATCCTCGTCTCTGAATTTGCTAAAACAGTCTGTTCAAGCCGACAAATTATGTAGTTAGTCTTCAGAAATGCAGATACTGATCAGGGGCGGATCCAAGGGCCCGGTTGGGCAGGTGCCTCCCATGAAATTTCCGAAATAAATATTTATAAGTACTTATAATAGTTAGTAGGTTATCATGGCATAGTTGGTAGAATTTGAACCCATGACCTTCAGGTAACTTATTAAAAGTTATTGAACCACTTTCAATTATTGTTAATTGTAGTACCAAAATGTATTGTATTATATGAATGAAACATATTTTTTTAACATATACTTGTAATTTAAATTAGAAAAAAGTTGAGAAAAAAATGTTTATACAAATATATTTCCATTCTTTTACTAATATCATGATTAATTAGGAAAAAAATTCCAAAATATAAAAGTATTGTCTTAAATATAACACGTCAAAAATTTTTTTTGTGCCCCCAAGAACTAAATGTCTGGGTCCGCCACTGAGTATTCTGTATAGCAGTATAGCATTAGGTAAATTACCTGCAGAGACATTGTATCCATGTTGTCTCAAGAGACGGAAGCGAAGGGCAGTATCGTGAAGATTACAGTCTCCTTCACCAGAGCTACATACTTCAGAATGTCTTGTTAATGCATCACGGATCTCGCTCTGAAAATAGTATTGAAGACCTAACCGTTGGATAGCATCGATCATGACCAAATCTTCTACCTGGTAACATTTTATCGCTTCATGTTTGATCATTTCCCTTATCGTCTGAACCCTCTTCTGAAGCTGTTGATTTACCTAACATAAACAAAACCGAAAACTGCAATGACAAGAGTACAAGTACATATCCCCTTTCGTGTATACTATTGAGTGCGACGAGGGAAAATAATAGTATACCTGAACTGTGGTGCAGGGTTCGTCATTGACAGAGCAACCCTGCTGCAGTTTCGACAGAATGTTTATGTTTACACAGATAATAGATTTGATAGCACAGACAATAGATTTGAAGGAAGATATTATTATTGCCATGTTTTGCTTTGTCGAATACAAGGCTCAAAACGCGCTATATATAAGGGTAAGTAAATCATTGGTGGAGCCAGTATTTGAACTTGGCGAGTGTAATGTTGATAAGGTAAACATGAAAAACGTTTGAACTAAAAGATTCGATATCTTCATCATTCAACGGGGACAAGCCACAAGTGCCCTTACTAAACCCCGCTTCCTGTCAGTTCAGTCGCGATCAAATCGTGTTAGTGCCAAACACGCAAATAGTACTTCTCCATTATTGAGAAGAAGAAAAGAAAAAATTGTGGTTAGCAGAAAGCTATTGAATTAAATAAACTTTGGCTTTTGTCTTCGTGGTAGGGCTACAGGGAGAAGAAAAGTCAGTTTAATGGGAGATTGAAGATTTCTCGAGATTTTTTGTGGAAACGATACTGTCTTGTTTGTGTCGGACAGGACATTATCTGTCACAAGCTGAAAACGGATAGTGTCTCTTTCACAATAAAGCAAATAGGAGGGCAAGCAGGGGGTGGGACGGAGTACCTTATGGATCCGTCTTAATGATAAAAGGATCGCGTGCCATTTTATGTCTTTAGCAAACAAAAGATAGTTACCATATATGTATACCGACCTGTGAGAGTTTATGTAACGCGATGAAATTGATAGACGATGTTAATTCAGTCGAAGAGTTCCACCGAAGTCTAAACCATGTGTATTCTAGTACAGATTTTTGATTGAGAGTTTCAGCGAAGTTTGGCTCAAACCCGTGTTCAATTCCATGAATTGGCATTATAATAACAGTTGCACAAGTTACAATCTGAATAAACCAGAGTCTTTACAGAAAACCGAGATACTCGCATTGTACCTTGGATCATGCATAAGAATCGAGCTTTACATCAAATTCAAGCAGTACAAAAACCTATATGTGACCGTTGTACACAACACGAACTGTTCAAGTAGAATCGCGAGGTTGTTGAGAAATCAGAAACATTTCTAGCATTCACCTTCAAGAATCTTAATATTACAATGGCAGTGAATCAAGCTTCTTTTCCATTTGTTTGGCATGACGAAGAGCAGCCAATGCTTCCGCTTGTTTTCCAGCGCGTTTTAAGTTCAGCGCTTTCATTTTCTCAGCCTTGATCTGAGCTTCGAGTTGAAGCCGCTCTTGACTGGAACCAGTATTCTTACTAGAACTTGAGGCTGAAACCTCTTGCTTTGGTGGAGGATTGGAGACGACGGGAGTAGTATCTTGCAACCCAATTGCTTGTAGGGCGGATAAAAGCTGAGGGTCGAACAAATCCTCAACACCCGCCATGTCAGCTGTTCCTCCAGCTGACGTGGCAGGGGTCGGACTAGCTTCTTCTAGCTGGGATTCTAATTTCTTGGCCAGTTCAAGTTCGGTTTCAGCTTCATCGGTCCTACCTTCTCTTCGTAGCTTCATAGCATTCCGTTTATGATTAAGACACTCCCGCTGAAGCTTAAATCGGTCGCTACTAGACATGGGTTTTGTGGCCTCCTTTACAGTGGAAGATACAGTGGAATAAGTGACTTCCATTGACAAATTCTCGGGTTTTTCTTCCTGTAAATTTCTCTCCAATAACTTCGCTTTTCTGAGTTCATCTCGCGCTTCAGCCAATTTCCCTTCCCGTTTAAGCATAAGGGCTTTTCTCTTATGAGAAAGAATCTCTTCCTGGACGGGGCTTTTTTGGTTATCGGGAGAAACACCCGGTGAAAGGTCGGTATTAGGAGCAATCTCATGAATCACCTGACGTTTTTCAGACGCGCTACTTACTTCAGCTGTTCTTTTAAGAGGAGTTTCATGACTTCCTTTTTCAACAGACTCGATTATTTCAGGTAGAGTTACTCGGGTTTTGACTTCCTCCTCAACTTTACTCTCAGAAAAGTCGATTACTTGATCTTGCTTTGGCGCTTCACATTCAGATAACTCTTCCTCCAACGTCTTCGCCGTTGCAAGCAGTTCGTCAGCCTCCGCTTCCTGACCTTGACGTCTAAGAGCAAGTGCTTTTCTCTTCACACCCAGAAGTTCCCTTTGGATTTCACCTTTACTTCTTCGCCGTTTTCTAACAGGAGTTTTATCCCTACTTTCCACAGAAGCCTGGATAGACGGGTCAGGCACTTGGACGGAAGGCATTACATTGTCTTCCTCCTGCCAGCCCAAGTTTTGCAGAACCGAAAGATATGACGGATCATCTACATCTTGATCTGTTAAATCTACATCTTCCTCCACAGGCGCGAGAATGGAAGATAAATCGAAGTCAACTGCTATAGGTTCTGATGCTGTATAGCTAACATTCGAAGGATTATCAATCTCCTCAAGCTGTTGCTCGAGAATTTTCCCTTTTTTCAGTTCCTCCTCAGCTTCTTCGAATTTCCCCTCTCTTTTTAAAGCAAGAGCCTTCCTTTTCAAAGCCAAAAGTTCCTTCTGAATCGTTGATTTGCTCTTCGGAGCTGATTTTCTGTCTGGTTTACGTTGATAAACAGTAGAGTCGGGTTCCATCATGTCGACAGATTCCACCGTTTCCAGATCCTTTTCAAGTGCTTTGGCCTTTTTTAGCAGTGACATCGCCTCAGCCAGGTTACCAGCTCGTTTCTCGGTTAATGCTTCCTTCTTCAACTTGAGGATCTCATCTTGAAGCGCTTCCTTATTTACAGAAGAATCAAACTCCTCGTCCCAACCTAATGATTGCAGGGTTGCAGCCATCTCTGGATCATGCAAATCATCATCCGTGACTTCAAAGTTCCCACCGAAGCCAACATCCCCGCCAAAATCTGAGAATTTGTTCAAGTCAAACCCATCATCCAGGTCAAATCCAGTTGAAAAACCCTTTTTGTCATCATTATCTAGGCCACGCATTAGAGCGGATAACTCGTCGTCAGACTCATCGGCATCGGCCAAGAACTCTTGTTCCTCAATTTGCTTCTCTAAAATCTTGGCCCTTTTAAGTTCCTCCTTGGCCTCAACAAGCTTTCCCTCGCGCTTTAGCGCCAAAGCCTTTTTCTTCAGTGTGATTACTTGAGACTTATCTAACCCCGATGACTCTTTACTGTGAGTAGCCTTTGCAGAATTATGTCCGATCAAACTGAGAAGCTCACCTTCTAAGCTCATTGTAGCGGGTTTCTTATCCATATCGTTGATATCCCGATCAGACCAACCAAGTTGTATGAGTTCTGCAGTTAAGTCGTCTTTTTCTTTAACCTTACGAGGGACGGGATTATCTTTCTTCGCAATATCAGGCGACACATCTTCCTTACTCAGTGCCTCAGTCGAGCTGGTTGAAGCCAAAGCCTTCCTTTTACTTTTCCTCAATTGTAGTTCCAGAGCTGCGGCTTGTCGCTCTAACTCCTTCGCCTTTTTAAAGGCTTTAAGAGCTTCCGCTGACTTCCCTTCCCCCTTCAGAATTTTATGCCTTTTTTTCTCTTCAACGGCCTGTTGGCGTAATTCTTCAGGAGTAAAAGAATCCACTTCATTATCATTGGATGTCGTTCCAACTAGACTTGTATCTTCTTCATCTGGGCTCGCGCCATTTTTACCAGATTCTTTTCCATCCTTTGCCAAGATTTGATTTAGAGTCTCGTCCACGCTCCGTGAAGCGGATTTTGCGCTCCC
Source organism: Silene conica (assembly GCA_029255685.2). Lineage (NCBI taxonomy): Eukaryota > Viridiplantae > Streptophyta > Magnoliopsida > Caryophyllales > Caryophyllaceae > Silene > Silene conica. The sequence goes on from CM055314.2 coordinate 86,901,542, forward strand.
TGATCAGATTCCATAACATCAGCTGAAATAATAGGGTTCAAACCCTCACATTATAGTATTACACAACTTCCACTATTTATATATTTTCAGTTTGAAACGTAATGATTTGATGAACAAAAAAACTAGTACGAGACAATCTTACATGTGAGACCAACCGATTTACCATACAGTAAGCCCTGTTCTTTCTGGCTTAATTTCAACTCCTATTAGTTTTCCTTTGGTATATTTCGTTAAGTTTTATTTACGTTCAATCAATTATATTCAATTAATCTCTTCACAAAATTAACTTTTAATTCAACTAAATTCACTCCACCTCAGTTTCACCCAATTTAGTTCAATTAAGCTCTCCTCCAATTAATTAAATTCAGCTCGTTTCAGCTGAAAAGAACAGGGGCTAAAGTGGTTACCTAAATCACCAGTCCTAAATCACCAGTCCTATTAAAAAACGAGGGCTGAATGCAAGTATGCAACTTCATGCTACAACAGCTACGACATTCCTAATATCCAAACCCGACACAAGATAAGAGTCGCAAGAGGCACTACCCTGTACTAAGCTTAGCTATACTACTCTATTAACAGTCCAACAGCAAAACCTCGTGAATAACAACAGTACCCTTAATTAAGAATACTTACAATTAAGTTATTAAAACCAAAAGACTCGAAAAATAACAGGGAGTACCTTTAACAGCACGGTTTTTGTGTCCATAGCGCAACTCAAATCGTGCAGCCTCTTCTATCTTCTTACAAGGTTCACATATACGAACTGGGGAATCACCTTGCCCTCGCAGCACCATTCTATGTTGAGTGCAGGTATTGCAAAACAAGCCTCCGCATCGTCGGCAATGATGCTGGAATTAAAAAACCCAAAATAATAACTTCTCTAACAATGATGTTGAAAGAAAGTCAAATGGTAACTAAAAATACCATTTTCAAGCATAATAACCCGCCACAATCCATCCAATATCAGTACCATACCACACACAAGTCCGCATTTGGCACAACACAATTTCTATGAGACAGCTTCACACTTCAGAACAACCCGCTACCACTAAGGGAGGCTAGCAGGGGTGCTCGCCCCCTTGGACAATGAGATATTTGAAAATTTTCAGTTAAAATTTCCGACATTTTATACTTCACCTTATTTTATTACTAGTCCCCTCCCCTCCTCCTAGAATTGCATCTCTCGTAACGAAAAACCTGGTCTAATCTCACATTTGAATCCGTCTCATACAACTATACAAGACTCACTCGTCATTAATCCGAAACTAAATGCACCTATTCTCACTAACAGACCATCCCACCTAAAACTTGCTCGGATACAATAACAAATTCAATCACTAGTTCACCATTGACTAAAGTTAATCTACTATACTTTATACACATTATTTACAAGAATAACACACTTTACCCACACGCAAATTCGCATTTGGCACAACCCAAAAATTTCTATCAGACAGTTTCACATTTGAGACCAACCCATTACCTAGTGCTTGAACTAACGAGGTTAGCAGGGGTACTCGCCCCCTTGGCCAATGAAACATTTGAAATGTTAAAATCATCGACATTTGATCTTTCACCTTATATTATTACAAGTCCCCCATAGCTAAAATTCGGGTTCTACCATCACCACTCGCGCTACCCCTTAAATTAGATGAGGCATACACTATGTTACTCCGACACTTCACATGACCTCCCGTACCCGTGCCCACTTGATCCTTGGACATTGGTATGACACTCGGACACTCCATTTTAGACCAAAAACTTAACTTTTTCACAAAATAGTCTTCGCCGACACTTGGATACTAACCCGGTCTTACCCTTCAAACCGAGTCAGAGTAACATAGGGCATACATAAAAAATGGGCTGATCTCAGATGTAAAACCGTCTCATACAAGACTCACTCGTCGTTAATCCGAAACTTAATGCATCAAGGCTCACTATCAGACCCTCCAACCTAAAACTACTATACTTTATACACATTACAGATCACATAATCAAATTAATTACATGCAGAATCCCACTATTACAACAAAACATAACCCTAAAAACATGCTGCATCATATAAATCCAATTAATTAACAGAAATAACATCAGAAACTGACTTAATCCAAAATGATTTGGAATCAGCCGACATGAATCATCCTTTAGAACCATCACTGAGTAAACAAAAGCTAATTAATTGATCACCCAAGTAAAATCAACAAAATTAAAGAACTGCCCAGATGATTAAATAACAAAACGAATAGAAAAAAAGGGTAAAGATTGAACCTTTCGATTAAGGAAGGTGAATTGAGATGAACAAGATTGACAATGAGAAGCATCAACAACCCAATTGTTACCTCTTAAAGAGGGTTTTTCTGGTAATCCCATCTTCTCCAACATAATTACTCTTCAATTAATTTCTTTTATATATGAATCAAAATTATTGACTTTAGTAATTGTTATTATAAAATTACAATCAAATCAATTTTCTACAAGATCTAGTTATGGTTTATTGTTTATGTTGCCTGGTTTTGTTTACTTTTCTTTTTAGAAGTGGGACTTGACAATTTGACATACTTGAATGGGGTTGGGAAATTGTCAATATATTTCTTGACTCTTGAGTATATTTACTTGGAGCTTGTAAGTATTTTGTGAGACGGTTTTATAATAATACCGTGTGAGATCGTATTTTATTCACCTAATTATTTGATATAGAAGCTGATAAATATTCTTTAGAGGGTAGCATACAATAGTAATATTACTTTGGTCATTTGGTGTCTTTGTGATTTTCGCGAATTACAGTTAAAGGGTGATTGTAGACCTATTAAAAGCAACCCGATTCAATTGGTCCTTACCTAAAAAGGCTGACCTTAGACCTTATATTGACCCATACTAACTACTACATTACTCGAACGTACCCCAAAAATCCGAATTAACCCGACCAGATCCTAACATGACTCGAGCTTTTTTGATTTGTAACTGAAGCGAAATGACCTGATTTGAAACCACCCATGACCAAACCCAACGACGACCCGATAAAATATAACTCTAATTAAACCTAAAAGACTTCAAATAACTTTTTCACTCTTATTCATTAACCCGAAAATGACTCGAACCGACCTATAAACCTGAAATCCAAAATGACCCAGCAGGATCCGAATTAATCTGAAATCAATGAAAGACTCGATCTGACCCGTCCCGGTTAACCCGTTTGTCAGATCTATGCTGGGATGTACATAGTATACTCTTGTCCTAGGCTCCTAGCAACACACCGAGATTGTTTTAGAATGACTCGAGATGAAAATTACTTCAATAATTGCATCAAAATTCATGTGTTTCACGCATTCATTTTATTAAATCATTTTTGCATTATTTTATCATAATCTAGAATCATAGAATCGGATCTTTGGGTTTACCAAAGTATTTATGTCACTTTTATTAGTTGCACCGAATGATAATAGATCAATCTCAACCAGATATTGTATAATGATGAACGACATTTAAATAAGTTTTCTACACTAAATATCAAAATTTCATGCAAATTTAAAGTCAAGAAAATACCAAGTGTTTTAATCAAAAGAAGCGTCGGGTGTTCGACTTTTTTTTTTATAATAATCTCGTCATACCATAAAACGGTCGCATGCCGTCCATAAACTGCAGGACTAATAGAGTCCAATTGTACTATTTTTCTCATGTTAAAGCGCTTTCATTCTAGCACAAGCATTGATCAAACAGGTTAAAGCCAAGCTCGGCTCTTTACCCATGAAATGATCGAAAATGTCGAGCTAAACATATTGTATGAAATATCGTCTCCATACAATCAAATACAGCGAAGAATTTCCACGACTAGAGCCCAAGAAATTCTCCACAAGGAATAAGCATTCATCTCAAATATTGTCGACAAATATCATCCACGACAAAGTTAGCGCCAGCAGTCCACTGCCATGATGTTGCAAAAATGTACCCAAGCCGCCATCAATTCATCGCCAATCATGGACAAATATACGTAAACTCTTGCCTCTTGCTTGACTCTCGAGTACTTGTCGATCTCAGAAAAAGAAAAAAGAGAAGAAAAAAATGGCCAACATCCTTTATCTCATCACTCTTCCTCCTAACAGTCGATCCAACAATTACCGGAGGAAGATATTCACTTTGGTGCCCTCGGATTTGTGCAAATTCCATCGTGCCCTAAAGGTTCACTAATTCCATTACGAGTTAATGTCGGGTTGAAGACCTAAAAAGCCGTTTATCAAAAATTTTATCCAAACCATTTTATGTTTTTAAATATATTAGAAAGTACTTTTTGATAAAATTATTTTGAAATTTACCTTGAATATTTTGTTTAATAGTGATTTTCAAATCTTGGGTCCAAAATGGAAATAGCCAAACCAAAGGGTCCCAAAGTGAAAATTTTCTTACTCTAAATCACTTGTGAGCCCGGACAGCTTGACCGAATCAGTAACCATTGAGCTGAGGTCTAGTTGGCGGACCTGTAAGCCGTGAAAAGGGAATCTGGGTACGACCAGGAAGTCCTCGTTGACCAGAAAAGCGATCAAGTGATTTCGGGTCAGACACCGGATTTGAGAATGCTTGAGCAAGTTCAACAGCAGAAACTGCTTTGCCAAAACGCAGTGAGTTGTGAGCATCAGCAGGTTTTGACGGTTCAATAGGTTTACGCCACGTCTCAGGTGACGGGGCCCTCTCTTGCTTCGGTGGCTGCTTTTCATTTTCTCTCATGCTTCTCCAATTGTCATTTCTCCAATTATTTCTCTGTGTATCAGCCTTTTGAGCATCTGTTTGCTGCTGCTCTTTCTTGTCGTGGCCTCTTCCAGTTCCAGACCTATGATTAATGGAATGATTTGGTACCCTTTCGGCATGGCGTTGGATACTCGTATGTGCAGGCGCTACTTCAGTCCGGGGAATGTCCTTTCTTACCCTTCACAAACAACTCGGATAGTCAAATAAGGATATTAGAGTATTAGACTGCCCACTCAAGGCTGTGTATGGAATCCACTTATACTCGCCCGTCTCTTGTCGATCCGGCCTTTCCTTAGGAGTTAGGAAGGGGTCCCGGCATTCAAATTCATAATTATAATATATTGATGTTTTAAAAACATGTCCCCGCACCCATATTCTCGTGTTAGGCCAGACTCCATGTGTCGACAAGTACAAAGTTGACTCTTAATTGAATCCGACACTAGGATATGTACCCGTGTCCATCATATGTAACGGAGGTTGAGTGCCACAAGTTTTCGATATATTTGAGCAACGAAGGTCAATCATGGGCATATAGATGATAGATCCCATACCTGATTGGTCCCTGTGTAGGCGGCTGTGTTTCTTCATTGCTGCTGACTACATCATCAACTCCACGCTCTTTCAGAACCTTTCCCATAAGAAACACTATTATCAGCAGAAGAAAAAGAGCACCAAGACAAAACTCGATATTTACATTCATAAATTCTGTCCTCTTCCTTATTTACGCTTATCCCTATTCCTTCGTAAAATGCCCGAGAAAGGAGAGACAAAGAAACCATCATAGGAAACTAGAACATAGTAAATCTGACCGTTTGGACAATTTTGTTCAACAGAAGGCAAGAGAAAATGTCTGAGAGCGAGTAACATTATAAAACTATACTTGTAATTAAAGTATAAAAATGATACTCACAGTTTCTCGGGGACGTGCGCCACCAAACAAAGGAACCCTGCAAAATTTATACACAAAAGAAGGGGTCATTTCTTGGCAAGGTGATCTGTAAAATTAAGAAACGGGTAATATGTGTTGCAATAATATGCAACATGATGTGAGACGATGGCTTATGCTACAATGCGCCATCAAAGTGATCAAAGCAGGCTTTCAACAAAGCACCAATTCACTATAGAACCTCCAATTCTATTTGATCCAAAGTTTGGCTTGAATATACCAAAAACGAGCCAACAAAAACGAAGTACCCACACTTGACATTACCGGCATACGAGTTGACCAACTGGTCTAGCACATACATTAGGGCATAAACATCTCCAATTAGTCACGCTATCATGAAGAGCGTTAATCAAATTGATAGCACAGCGGTACACAAATATTTCTTCGCCAAGAACAATTTACAACCAATTGGATAGACTAACAAGTTACATACCTTTTTGTTTCATTGTTTACTTCTGATTGATCAAGTGGCTGAGTCCTCGGTTTCAAATTCAATTTTGGGCGTTCTACAACTTGGTTTGCTGCTTCGCTGCTATTTAACCCAGTCTTAGTGTGACTTACTTCATTGCTTGCTAAACCAGCCTTCACATGCCTGACATTTCCATGGCCCTTGGAGCCCATTTCTGAGGGAATGCTATTGATCCACTGTTGAGGTTCCTTCATTATGGAAAAAATAACACATACATATTAATGAAACAATACAAAACAAAGTACAATTAATCTAATCATTTATATCGGTGTCATTCATGAACTAGGGTACCTGCTTATAATCAACAATAGATGGTTCTGGGACCCCCAGCGGCTTTGTTCTTGGTAGCAACTTCAACTTCGGCTTTTCAGGTATCTTTTCCTCTGGATGCACCAGCGACTCAGAGTTCACATATTTTCCCTCAGGGTAAGTCGGTTGACCATTGTTAGTAAACAACACTGAACTTTTTTCCCTTCCATCAAAAATCCGAGGAGATTGCACCCTCTCGACACCAGGCACTTCCTTAAAAGTACCTCGCACTCCGTCGTCAATAGCTAACCCCCTTTCCACATGCCTCACTAAAGTAGTATCAATGAACTCCCTTTCACTCCCACGGCCTCCGCCACCAAAATACTCACTTTCTTTCACATACAAGCTACTTGGAGATTCCGACTGCCTAATAACCTCTACATCAACTTGATGATGCACTGGCTTAGTTTGCCACCTCCCAGAAGAAATCTGATCAAGTGCACTCGCTTGAGCAAGTTTCAACGCAGTACTCGGCCCTCCACCCCATGTATTAGACACTGTCTCATTCACCGCAACCCCGGTAGGGCCCACACCAGCCACCTCTTTCCTTACACCCCACGGATTTGATCTCACACCCAAAGTCACTGCACCTGAGTTTCCACCCTCCACAACCCTAGCCGAGTACGAATTTCCGCCAACACCTAACCCTAAGCTCTCCCGACCTCCAGCAACCCTCCCTACATCCATCCTCGGCTCAGAACGCACAACTGGACCTCGAATAATATCATCATTTACAATCCTACGAGGGACAGATGAACCACCATCAAGTGGTTTCCGCTCATCCTCATCGAAGTTCCTACCTATATTAGCACTAGTACTTAAAAACGGCGTCTTATCATCCAAACTATTGTTCCGCATCGAACCAGATGAACTCGGCCGCAACCTATGATCAGATGACCTGTTTACTGAGTTCCCCCATGACATTTGCCGGTCATATCCTGGTCGATGATCATTTGTCGACCTCACAATCCTACAGTATAAACATCAAAAAAAATCAGAACTTTAATCGTTCTAATCAACCCACAATTCAATCCCACATCATTTTCCTAATCAAACATCAAATGTAGCCAAAAAAGAAATTATCGACTCACAATTCTACAATCTAAACATCAAGGAATATCATCATCACTTACATCTACCTAATAAACCAACGATTCAATCCCACATCATATTCCTAATCAAACATCAGTAACCTCGCAATCATACAGTCTAAAAATCGAAAAAGATCACAACTTTCTTCTCAAAAATCGACCTACGATTAAACCCCACATCATTTTCCTAATCAAACATCAAATCTAACTAAAAAATACATACAAAACCAGAATCAACCTCACAATCTACAATCTAAAACCCTAAAAATCAAACCTTTTTTTTCTCTAAAATCGACTCCACCATTCAATCACACATCATTTACCTAATCAAACATCAAATATAACAAAAAAAAATGAAAACTAAAAACAAATCAACCTCACAATCCAACAATCTAAACATTCAAAAGATCACAACTTTCTTCTCTAAAATCAACCTATGATTCAATCCCACATCATTTTCCTAATCACATATCAAACACAAGTTACACAACATTTAAAAATAAAATTTAAAAAAAAAATATCACCATCATAAAATCTAAAAATCCAAGAAGATCAAAACTTTCTTTTCTAAAATCAAGCCACAATTCAAACACACATAATCACCAAAAACCCAAATCAAATCTAACGACGAAAACAGATTAATCAAATCAAATCGTAACCACAGATCTAAAAAAATCCCCAATCCCTGAAAAAACCCTAATTATCAAATAACAACAATCAAAACAGAAACGTATACGAAACGATCTTAAACAAAAACGATATCAAAAAAGGGAGAGAAAGAGGCATACACTCCGGGTGCAGAAGGAAGAGGAAGATCAGAAGGAATTGAACCACCATGAAAATCTTTCAGTGTCATTGTATTACCACCAGAAGTTTTCTTCTTCGACATTTTTTTACGCACTTTTTTCGATCAAATTATGTGGTTTTTGAGAGAAATGGTGGGATTTGTGATGTGGGTTTTTGAAGAATTGTTGAGAGAAGCGCGAAAAAGGGGGTTTGAGAAGAATTGGGGGAAAAAAATAGGGTTACGAAATGTGAATTTATGATTTATGATTGAATTTGTTGGAATAAGAGTTGGAATTGTTGGGGGAGTTTGTGTTGTTTTCGTGTGAGAGTGATGGGTCTCATCTCACGGGTGGGAGATCTATGATTAGTGCTCGTGAGCCGGATTCTTGTTTAAAACGGATATATCCGAAAATGGATCCACTGAATCGAGTTACATCGTAGAAGTTCGGACTTACGAAAATTCGAATTAAATAAGATAGGAGTATAGGACCGATTTGAGTCATTTTTCGAGATTATTATTTATCAAGATCTGTAGGAAAAATGATCGGTTTGCACTTTGCAAAGATAAATATATTTGGGTCAGGTCATGGTTGTTCGGATCAGATCAAGTAGTGGGTCATACTCGCGTCTTCAGTTCAAGTGTCAGGTTGGTCATTTAGGCTAAATATTCGGGTCAGTTCAAGTAGTGAGTCATACTCGGGTCTTTAGTTAAAGTGTCGGGTTAGTCATTTAGGCTAAATATTTGGGTTAGGTCATGGTTATTCGGGTCAGTTCAAGTGTCTTCAATTCAAGTGTCAGGTTGGTTATTTAGGCTAAGACAAATTTGTCGGGTCTAATAAGAAAGATTAGCTGATATCACTAATAAATCTTAATTTATTAAAGTTAAAAATAAATTTATTGGTGGAATAGATTTGAAAAAAAATTATATTAATTTTATCTATTTAATTACTCAGGTTATTACTAGGGTTAGATGGAAATTAATATAACGTACATTAACATCAAGTCCAACCGTTGCGGTTGTTTCTTAAAGCATTAGTGAATTTTGTTGAAATAAACTGTGTATCAATTTCGGTTGAATTATGTAGAAAACGACTCATTCGGGTGATTAAAATCATCCTATACGGTGTCCGAGTATAAGAAGTTTCAAGCGAGGCAATTTTGAAAAATGTCGTGAATTGGACTGAACGGATTGTCCGATTATAAGAAATTTCACGCGAGGCAATTTGAAAAATGTCGTGAATTGGACTGAACGGATTGTCCGAATATAAAAAGTTTCACGCAAGGCAATTTTGAAAAATGTCGTGAATTGGACGAACGGATTGTCCGAGCATAAGAAGTTTCGCACAAGGCAAATTTGAAAAATGTCGTGAATTGGACTGAACGGAGAAAGTAATATATAGGCAAGAAGCACTTGCAATCAGCATGGTAATTATTCAGCACTATTACAATACAGAAATGTGACTTCCATGCTCAGTTTTTCATATCAGTTCTTCAAGATGTTACTGTCCTTCAGATACTCCACAGTTTGATCGTAAATCGCCTCAATCCCGTACTTGAACTCGAACCCTTCGTTAACAAGCTTCCCCGAGGAAATGATCACCTTCGCCTTGGAGGGGAATTCTCCGAATCTGCAAATTATATTAGACCTGTCAAAAAACGACCGAACCTGAACTCACTGACCTTGTCTAGTGTCATAAAAGCGAGATTTATTGACCCGTGTAATTAAGATGCTTAGGCCCTGTTCTTTTGGACTTATTTTTGCTTAATTTAAGTTTAGTTCAGCAAAAATAAGTTAAGTTCAGAAAAGTTCAGCAAAAATAAGTTAGGTTTAGAAGAATAAGTTAAGTTAAGTTCAGCAAAAATAAGTTCAGAAAAGTTCAGCAAAAATAAGTTAAGTTAAACAAAAATAAGTTTTTTTTTTTTTTTTTTGATGACGAGGGGTTTGATCCCCCGGGCCCATGCATTCCCGCACCACCACATGGACCATGTAAGCCACCCCCTTCGGGGGCTGCAGTGGCCAAGTGGTCATCGCCCCAGCTGGTAATCGAACCTGAAACCTCTCAACTCCTGCATTTCTGCAAGCTTTAAGGTTTAACTCAGTTACCACTGGACTAATACCACTTGGTTAAACAAAAATAAGTTAACTTAAGCAAAAATAAGTCCAAAAGAACCGGGCCTTAGACGAGATTAAACATTACTCTGTTGGGACGGGATACTGAGGGTATCTCTTGCTTAGGAACGCGGAGAGTTCAGGAACACTTGTGTTAATGGCGGAGCAGAGGTAACGGCCTGAAGCTGAATCCTTCTCTGCTAGGAAAATATGAGCTCGACAAACATCTTCGACATGGGTAATTGAGATTGATCCTGATAGCATCTGCATACCCTTCAATGCACCTATCAGAAACTCGTTTCCTGCAAATAAATCGCGTGATTGTTTCCTGTTAAATTTCTGTACTACTCTGTAACTCATTACCAATGCGCAAACATCAACCAGCTTAGTTGTTAAAGACGTTGGGTATAGTCAACGACATAGGGATGTCATTGGGGCGGGTACAAGTGGATACCGCCCCGCACCCGCCCTAGTTGGGGCGGGAACGGGTAGAGCTTTGGCGGGTGGTGGGGCGGGGATGGTTTTTGCGTGTTACCCACTTCATACCCGCCTACCCGTCAATTAAATTATTATAAAAATTAATACCATTATTACGATAATTTTACAAATATTATTCTCTTATAATTAAGAGCTAATATTAAAATTAGCTATTTTATAAAATATTTTACGAACTTCTTTGGTGAATAACTAAAATTATATAAACAAACTCTTGAAATTAGAAATTAATAGTTATTAAACCAACTTGTACGAAATATTATCGGAATTTTTTTTTGGTATAACAGGTAAATGGGTAGGTGGGCCAGGGATGGTATTGGAAACTTGTACACCCGCCATGGGTAGGTGGCGCGAGGATGGTTTTGGAAACTTATACCTGCCATGGTGATGGGGCGGGGATGGGTACAGGTACGGGGAGCCTATATCCAGCATCGCCCGCCCCAATGACATCCGCGAGGAAATATAGTGATTATTTACCTGTCAACAAACATGCCGCGAGGCTAATGCTGCTAGGAACATCAGGAGTAAGAGAAGAACCAGTCATTAGAGTTGGAATTACTGTAATAAGTTCGAGATTGTTTTCCTGAGCGAATTTCCAAGCCGCTTTCTCTGCTAGGGTTTTCGAAACAGGATAACCCTGCATTTAACAGGTCTTAAAACACAAATGCTTAAGCCAAAAACATGTAAAAAGGGCATGGTGGTTCGATATGTTTACCCAAGTAGGTGGTTTTTCTGAGTACAGGAAATCGACATCAGTCCAGTCATTCTCAGTCACGACAATGCCAGTCCCAGGGAGAGAGTTTATCGTTGCTGCAGCTGCTGACGAGGTCATCACAACACGTTTCACAGACTTCGCCTTGGTGCAGGCTTGTAGAACGTTCGTTACTCCTTCGACTGCTGGCCTGATCATATCATTCTGCATACAAGAAAATCACCACCATTAGTCCCTTAAACGGAGCACGAGTTCAAAACACCGTCAACCTCAAAACTGCCATTATGTCTCCCTTTACACGAAACAAAGTAAGGCCATGTTTGGTAAACAGCGGATTAATATTGGCAGAAGCAGATTTAAAAGGCAGATTTAACTAGCAGAATGATTTAGCGGATTTGACTAGCAGATTTATTTAGTAGAATTATTTTAGAGTTGTTTGTTAATTGATAGTTTAGATTAGCAGATTGTCTAGAATCTTTATAAAATGACATATAAGGACATGAAAAATTATTTATTAAATATATAAAAGCTAATAAGCCAATTTTTTTCTTTCTAATATGCTAATCCAATATGCTGATAGAAGCAGCATATTAGACCCTAATATACTCTTTCAATATGTAACCAAACACGCTAAATCTCTCAAATATGCTGAAATTTAGCAAATATGCAGTTTACCAAACAGAGCCTAAAATACAGATAAAAATGAGAAATCGTATTACCTCAGGGTCCTGAGAAGCAAAGTCGACAGGAGTCGCAACCAGGAAAACTACGTCACAGTCTCGTACTGCAGCATCAAAGCTCCCTTCATCAGTCAGATTTGCTCGAAAAATGTTCAACTTCCCCAAATCTTGTAGCATTAACAGATGAGATATCTTCTTTTCATCATCTGAGATTTACATAATTGACATTAGTCAGTCGTCAATGCATTTTACGATACAATTTTCATAATGCCTAATGCAAGAAACCGTCTTTCTCTAAGTCAGTGCGAAAACAGGAAAACAACATATCGTTCCAATTTTATCAGATGTCACGTAAATAAAAAGACGGAAATGTTACCCGGGTTTCGAACAGTGGTATTGACAACATAACCCTTTTCCAACAGCAATTTAACAAGCAAGGATGCAACAAATCCAGTACCCCCAACAACACAAGCTTTCTTTGTTATCATCTCTTTAACATCGACTTGATTTTCGACCATTTTTCGACTTTTTTAATGATTTTTATATGTAATTTTTAATGTTAATATGTCTATAAATAATCATCAAAATACTAAAGTTTTGTGTTTGACTACAATGACTAGTAGAAATTTTTAGTTTGGTGAGACATGTGATCATCTGAATAATTATTAGGTTAGAATGTGATTTTCAACTAATTAAATCCAACCATTATTAGTATCAAAAACTTCATTGATCTGTAATTAAGGTTATTTATGTTAAAAAAATGTGGAAAATTAATTACACTCCGCAATTGTAACTCCCGAATTAATAATCAGTCGTCCTAAATCAGCTAAGCTGGTTGACATTAGCATAGGCGACGACGCTGGCTACTTCAACGAGAAGCCGTTAAGATTGCTGAAAACCAAGAGTGAACCGTCACCACGAGACTATAAATAGACCGGGCAAAATTGTTCGGACCCAAATGACTCGGCCCGAATAACCCGACCGGGCCCACCCGAATTCTTTAAACCGACCAAAATATCCCGTTCCGAATCCGATTGACCAGCTTGTCAGGTCTAAAAACCAAGAGTGAACCATCACCACGAGACAATAAATAGACCCGGAAAAACTGTTCTGACCCAAATGACTCAGCCCGAATAACCCGACCGGGCCCACCCGAATTCTTTAAACCGACCAGGCCCACCCGAATTCTTTAAACTGACCAAAATATCCCGTTCCGAATCCGATTGACCAGTTTGTCAGGTCTAAAAACCAAGAGTGAACCATCACCACGAGACTATAAATAGACCTGGCAATACTGTTCTGACCCAAATGACTCGGCCCGAATAACCCAACCGGGCCCACCCGAATTCTTTAAACCGACCAAAATATCCTGTTCCGAATCCAGTTGACCAGTTTGCCACTTGCCAGGTCTATGAAATGTCACCATAAAATCAGGAAATAACCAGAGTTACTGACAAGAAATTATTCGATTTCCACGTGGCGCGACATCAGTAGCCGAAATCATAACAACAAAAAATACAAAAACCAGACAGGTGTCAGTCAGTTAATGGCTAATCTCATATCCAAATATGATCCAAATAGGACCCACATAAGATAAGGCTCACACATCCTTCACTAAATAATTATATTTCCACATTTCTGACTGTTTTATTCAAAACATCACTAAACTAAACTGAACTGTGTAAGATATGGCTCAAGCAATGGCTTCAATGTCGGGTTTACGCGGCTCATCCCAAGCTGTCTTGGATGGAAGCCTTAAGCTGAGCGGCGCAAGCCGTCTCGTGGCACCAAACACTGCACGCGTAGCTGTCTCTAGGACGAGTTTCAGCGTACGAGCTCAGCAATTGTCTGCTGAGAGTATGGATACTAGTCGCCGAGCTATGTTGGGTCTGGTTGCTGCTGGTATTGCTTCTGGTTCTTTTGTTCAGGCTGTTCTTGCTGAAGCTAAGCAAATCCCTGTTGGTCCTCCTCCTCTGCCTTCTGGAGGTCTCCGTAAGTATTCCTAATCCATGATGTTCGGTTTTTTTTTAGGATGATGGCGTGCAGCGCTTTTTTTTTTTTTTTTTTTTTTAAGACGAGGGAACGCGCAGCCGGTACCTTCGGTGCGCACTGGGTAAACCTGATAGCCTGCAAACCACATACACCATGTAAGCCACCCGAGGGTGACAGGCTCGAAGTCTATTTAGACATGGACTCGAGCCAAGAATGTTCCACAAGATTTTGCTCTTGGGGAGGCTTGAACCCGAAGTTTTAACCACTAGACTCCACCCTTGCGGGCTCGTGCAGTGCCTTTTATTTCTATGTAATTCTCGATTCAATTTTCATAATCGACCTGTGGGTGACCCGATCATTGTTAAAACTCAATATTGAGCAAACTAAAAACCACCCGACTCAAAAATGTTCCAATCGGGAATGACTGAAAATAACAGGACCTGACCAGTAACCGAAATGACCTGACATGTGAGTGACCCAGTGCCTATCTAGACAAGAGTCTGTGAAGCTCTGAATGTGCAACTATAGATAATATTCTGATGTTCAGTAACGTGTTTCTAATGACAGCGGGAACATTGAACTCTGATGAAGCAAGAGACTTTAAATTACCTTTGAAAGAAAGGTTCTACCTGCAACCTCTGTCCCCAACTGAGGCTGCTTCGAGAGCAAAGGAGTCTGCACAGGAAATCGTCAATGTCAAATCATTTATCGACAAGAAGGCATGGCCATATGTCCAAAATGACCTTCGTCTCAGGGCCTCATACCTTCGTTATGACCTCAACACCGTCATTGCTGCAAAGCCTAAGGAGGAGAAGAAATCCCTCAAGGAGCTCACTGGCAAGCTTTTCAGCACCATCGATAACGTGAGTCCATTTTCTTTCCATTCTGTCTTTAAATGTTGATCTCCGAGTAAAACTGTGTCGGAATTTCTCAAATCTGCTGGTTTTGTGACAGTTGGACCATGCTGCAAAGATCAAGAGCAGTTCAGAAGCAGAGAAATACTATGCTGAGACCGTATCTAGCATCAACGATGTTCTTGCCAAGCTTGGTTGATCGTTAATGTATATCTTACTGTAATCTTGTGTAAGAATCATTTCTACATTCCAGGAAAACCGATTTGTATGAACAATTTTCGTCTGCGTATTTTGTTTCCTGCAACCTGAATGTCGTTAGCTGATTCTCTCATAACGCAACAGATCTTTTCACGACAAAAATATACATCAGCAATGCATCAGTGCATTAATACAGGCATGATTTCATCCGGCAATATAGCAGAAACAGAACACAGCATAACGGTATCATAGAGATTAAAGACGGCATGATTCAGCCAAAAAGACGGATCTTTGGCATACAGTATGACAAAACAATTTGATACATAAGTTCAATAGAAGGCGCGGCAATTAGCATTGTGCTTATGCACATAATAACAACAAAGCATAAACAAGTCGTACCAGCAATTAGCATTCTAAGCACTAATGCCTAACTTACAGTCTGATAACATTACAGCCTATTAGGGCAGAACCCGAAAGTTCCAAAAGTTGCGGCATTTTATAAACAAAAGACCCATTACAACAATCATGATTATATCAATGATAATTCACAAAAAAGCGCACCCAAATTCAGCTTTGAGCGATCCACGACTTCCCTTCACCAGGTTACATCCAGGTGACAAAATCTGCACTCCTTTCGTGACCTTGTTTAGAAAGACGATCTGCAACTGAATTCGACTTCCTGCCCATGTATGTAATTTCCAGTCCCGGCCACCATCTCCTACATTCCCTGATAAAATTCAGCATATAACCCAAGTTTAAAGGACCACCATTATCCTCGTTGCACCACCTTACTGCATTCATCGAATCAGACTCAATAACCATATGAAGGTTCAACAACCAGTCCTTACACGAGGCTATCTCCAACGCCTTGTAAATTGCTTTCACTTCTGCCTCATTACTCTCACAACAATCAAGCGGGCAGGAAAACACGCACCTAAAGGAACCATTCCAGTCCCTTAAAACCCCTCCAATCGCAGCCTTATTATCATCTTCCCTTACAGAAGCATCAGTGTTCCACTTCAAGACCCCAATTCTCGGAGGACACCATAATAAGTCGGTCTCTAATTCATCCCGTAGGCTCAATCGCCTTGAGATCATTCGTCTCACAGCTTCTCTCAATATCACCTCATTCTTATCCCAACAGCCAAAATCAACCAAATTTGCACACCCACCATAGTTATTTTTCAACCCACCCTTCTTACCTTGAATAACTGAGTCATCCTGACGCGCATTCTTGTTGCTGTTGTTCTGTTTGTTTCCACCACCATCTTCCTTACCTCTCAGAATTGACTTTCTCCCCACCACTAATCCTTTTGATGTTCTAATTCTACCAACCCTATTCCTTTTCCTCATGTCTTTCTGGGTTTCCGTAAAGTCCACACTCAATTTCGACTTCTCCACGTTTTTTCGACTACTCATACACTTGTTTCCACCCACATTCTCTTTACAATTCCCCTTCTTCCCACAAACACCAGTCTTCTTCACATTCTTCAAATTAGTTAAACAACTACACCCACCATCATTCTTCCCCGATTTCGTCTTTTTTTCACTAGCATTACTCATATTAACACTTTTTGGACTACTTGAACTATTAACACTACCATTGTTCTTCCTGGAATTCAGCTTATTCTCACAAACAATACTCTTTTCCACACTTTTCGGAGTACTTGGAAAACTAACACCACCATCACTCTTCCCCGAATTTGACTCATTCTCTACAACACTACTCTTCTGCCTCCCACTACTCTGACTACTTACACAACTAACAGTAACACCACCATCATTTTTCCCCGAATTCGACACGGTCTCACTAACACTCCCCTTCTTCTTACCATTACTTACACTACCTAAACAACTACCACCATCATTCTTCCCCGAATTTGACACATTCTCACTAACACTCCCCGTCTTCTTCCCATTACTTACACTACCTAAACAACTACCACCATCATTCTTCCCCGAATTCAACACATTCTCACTAACACTCCCCGTCTTCTTCCCATTACTTACACCAACTAAACAACTGCCATCATCATTGTTCCCCGAATTCGACACATTATCAGCCACACTTCCCTTCTTCGAATTCCCACCATCATTCTTCCCCGAATTCGACACATTATCAACAACACTTCCCTTCTTCGACACACTATCAACAACACTTCCCTTCTTCGAATTCCCACCATCATTCTTCTCCAAATTCAAAACCCTACCATCATCAACACCACCACCCTTCTTCTTCCCATTACTTACACCAACTAAACAACTGCCACCATCATTCTTCCCCGAATTCGACACATTATCAACAACACTTCCCTTCTTCGAATTCCCACCATCATTCTTCCCCGAATTCAACACATTATCAACAACACTTCCCTTCTTCGAATTCCCACCATCATTCTTCTCCAAATTCAAAACCCTACCATCATCAACACCACCACCCTTCTTCTTCTTCACACTTTTCCCACAATCATTCTTCCCCAAATTCAAATCTTTATCACAAACAACACAACCCTTCTCATTCTTCTTCCCCAAATCATCAAAATTACGCGTTCCTAAATGCAAAGTACAATTCTTTTCATTACCACCACCATTTTCCCCCAATTTCCAAGTAATCCTACCACAATCATACCCAGCATAAGATGAAGAAGATGACTTTTTGTTAACAAATTCAACAAAATTATCCAAATTATTCATGGGATCAACACCCTTTTCAGCAATATAACCAACAATACCTCTAATTACAACAATCAAATCAAACTTACTCCATACCCTTTGCATAATCTGAATAGTTGGATTACTGGGTCCGGGTATTTTGGTTTTGGGTTTGGATTTGGGTTTGAGCAAAGGGGTTGGGAGTAATGGTGGCGGAGTTTCAGTTCCGGGTTTCGGTTCAGGTTCGAGTTTAGCTGGTTTGCGTCTCCTGGCGCGTACCATTGTCGAAACTCGAAACAGTTAGTCTTATTTAACACCGTCTTAACTATAACTAAATACAAACGGTACTAAAAACATGAAAAGAGATCGTCTTAAGCATACCTCAAAATTTTCATGGAGGAATTTGAAAGGTGAAGAACTGAAGAAGTGAGTAGAGTTGATTGAGAAGTGGAAAAGTTGCATACATATAGTGAGTGTCCTGAGTGATATAGACGTTATGTTGGTAAAGAAGACTAGTTAATGACTCATTGAATGAAAGTAGTTTCACAGTCTCCTCTAATTTGAAAACCGTACGATATCGTTATCGTGTTCGTGTTCGTGGATGAGTCGCGAGTTTTAATCTAAATTCAATCTAAATAACTCTTGTGTTCGATTCATGTTGATCTAATTATATAAATGAGTTACTTGGATTAAATTCAAAATGATTAATTTCGTATTATACTTGAGTCAGAAACCTTAGATCAAATAGATGACTTTTTCTACAATATTTCGTGTTATGTATTATTTGGATATCAGGCCGATTAGGTGAGCTATTATAAATAGTTTATTATATACTATCATACTATCATGTAACACAACTCAAATACCCTAACCCTAGTTTAATGATAGCCGGCCCTAATGAACCTGATATCTTAATAGATATCATGATTATGTTAATATGTTATAGAATATTAAATAATTCAGGGTTAATTTAAGGCTATTTAGCATATTACTACCTAATAAGTTTAAAATTTTACATTTTATTACCTAATATGTTCAACTAAAAAATGACACGATTGCTACCAAAATGACGGAAATTGTTAAAAAATGAGGGAAATCAGTTTATTTCGTCCCGTTTAAATTTAAAACCAAATTTAATACCTAAATTACCCTCCCCTCCTTCCTCCGTTAAAACACCTTTCTCCTTCAACAAAAACTCACTTCCCCCGATTCTCCATCGATATCTGTCGCTCCAAACACAAGTATCCCCTAATCAGATTGTATTGTTTTACTAGATAATTTTCCCCAATTAATAGACTTAACCCACCCTAGAGCATTCAATTATTCCTTGTTCTCTCAATGGACTTAACCCACACTAGAGCATTCAATTATTCCTGCATTTTTTTCGTCCAAATGAGCACTGCCAACAATTTTAACTTCCAGCCAGCTTCACTTGCATCAGTAATGATGCTCCTTCCGCTGTGAATATTTATGCAACCAGATCTTGCATTCCGGGGGAAACCATATCCTTGATACAGAGGCATTTGTTGATACATGGGACCTTGAAAGTTCCTCATGTACTGAGAGAATTGATTGGCCCATGGATTTTGCATTTGCCCTGACGATGGTACGTAAACCTAGACCATCTGGCAGAATTTACCTGACCATAAATTGTTAACAGGAATAGGTTTATTAAGGAGAGAGTAAGATTGTCATTTAACTTAACCCGAACATTTAAAACGAACTTAACTTCGGTTTCCGTCAAAAAAGTAGCAGACTGATTAATGTTGTGTGATTTTAGGTAGTTAGTTGCAAAATTAATTATATTAGGCAGTAAGATATAAAATTTTAAATTTATTAGGTAGTTATTTGTCATATTTCCTTAATTTAATTAACAGGTTATTTTTGTCTGTTTCATGTTTAAATACTTTAATGATAATTCAACCCAAAAGCTTTTATATTCCGATCGTGTTATTTTTTTTGGATGACCTATTATTATTTGTGAGCTCTAATTTAATCTGTCTGGCTTTAATTACCCTAGTCAATATCGGTATAATGGAGGGGAGATATTTTTTTTATGAGGGGATTAGACAATAGCTACACATTGGCTAATGGACATATTTTTAGTGGATTTAAAGTGTATAAAGTGATTATTTTGCTTGATGAGTGCAAAAGTTACTCAAATATTTGTTTTAGTTTGTACTTTTAACTTTTTTTTCCTTTTAAGAAATGATTACATTTTTCATATCGCACGATGATCGTGAGTCAGGTATAAACTGATCAAATGACCTAACTCGGCCACCCCAATTTTTCAACGGGCCTTTGGCTTGAAAATGGTTAATGTTTGTAATGCTTCTTAGATCTCCTTTGATTCATATATGAATTAAATTTATGTATTAATTTCTAAAATACATAATTTTAATTCATACATTAAAATTCACATGAATTATACAGGATGTAATTGGTTATCATGTTGGAGATGTTTCCTAGGAGTTTCCAATGACTATAAGGGGGTGGATAGTTAAATTCCTCCATTTTGTAGGAGTTGGAACTCCTACACGCCTACGGGCTAACCAAACAACCACCAAAAATCACAATATACGCGATTCTAAAATTCTCATGGATTAGGTGGACAATCAAACCAGACCTTAAAATTTTGATAGTAAACATAATAGGTTAGAACAATTAAACAGTGCTGAAATACACACGATTTAGGAAAAAACATACTCTCAATAAGTTATAGAGAGATCATTTTCCATATTCAAATAAATGTTTCACAAAAGTAAATTTGCTGTTACTACGAAAACATCAAATAGTCTAAAACAAAAGTAACACAGTCACACAATAAGGATATCGATAGAGCGTCACCTAAATTTTTCCGATCCTATCGATCTTCGAATTAGATCAAAGACAACAACATTTAGCATCTTCAAAGAAGTTTGAATGCTCACTCTTATCAACCCCATCATCGGCTTCCGGCCGACTAGCTTCTCTGTAAAAGTACCAGCAAACCACTACAAGATATGCAGCAAAGCTAAGGGTACTTAACTGAGCAAGTACCCAATAATATTTGTCTAATCGACTCGTGTTCAATGTCGTCTGAAACCAATTTGGCTGATTTTTCCGATGATTGATCTTCCCGACCAGATAAACGGAGAGAACATTCGCCATACGCCCAACTCCCCGTATAGCTTCTGTCGAAAGAATCATGTACCGTATCATACTAAGAGGTATAAATGATCGGACAAAACCTTGGCTGCCTTGAATAAACAATGTTTCCGACACACCTAACAGCATGAACTGTGGTACGAGTAAATATATTGTCATAGGAATACGGTTCTCTGGTTTGTCGATTAAACCAGCGCTGCGCACCACATGTAACCGTCTTTCTTCAACCTTGGTAGCGACAATGCAACATAATATCGAGAACACCATGGCTAGTGCGACTACAATTGCTGGACGTGCTCGCTTATACTTCTTTGGAACAAGCTTGTTACATCCCCATTCCAAACCGTACCCAAACACAAAACCAGATAGTTTCTGAAAGGCTAAGAGCGCGACCAAAGGGGTCTTCAGTTTTCCGAGTTTTTTGTCCAAGTGATTAGCTTGTTCCACGAAGTATGAATCTCCCATGGACGATACTACTCCCACGAGTATCCACGTCCCCCATAACGGTACCATATGAAACAACATCTTTGCCTTCTCGACTTCTGTTACGCTGCACAATGTCCAACGGTTTTTCACTTGCTCTTCTACTACTTCGCCTGGTTTAACTATAGCAGCTTTGTCAAAACACCTTAGGCCCCTGCTCGATTCCAATGGTTTTTCTAATGATTTCTCTTCATGGACCTTGTATAGGTTTTCCCTGCCCGGATGCCTGCAAAATAGATTTAACGTAGACGCGACCAAGACTCGCAACACTGTGACAATCAACGTGCTCTTTCGGCCCTCTGGCCGACCTGTATTAGCGTTAAACATACGTTTTTCAATAATGAACCCAAATGACACAACCCCCACAAACACGGCCGTTATCAGAAACCGAGAGTGCCATGATTTTATCTTATTGAAGTACATGAACATAGTTAGAATCCAAAACGCCATGAAAGCGAAGGACACAAGCATATTCTTACACCATCCCGCAAATGTGCCTTGCTTCGCGCCATCACCACTGAATCGTCCTAAAGCATCCTCTGCTTGGAACTCGATCAGGGAGGTTCCAATACCCGCTAAGCCCACCACTGAGATGGCTAATCCTGCATATAGATTCATCGTCTCTTTTATCGCGCATTTCGAGACTTCAAAAACGCCCTCACAACTTGCTGGTGGAATAGATGCTGAAAGTAATCCTAATCCCTAGAAGAAATCAAGCAACACCCAAGTTTATGTTGCAGCTAGCATAGGCTATATGCCCTCAAAATGTTCACTGTTCAGTACCTTAATCATTACTTCCTCCTCCGTTCACTTAGATTAATATTTCATACGTTTGTTTAATATATGCGAGCTGTATTTTAATGAAACGTATGAAAGCTGAGTGAGCTGTATTAAGAACATGCACGTTAATCAACAACCATAAGCCTTTTCCTTTGTCTAACATTTATAGCTACGAGGCCTACGACTATTAATCAACAACCATAGCCTTTTATAAAAGGTTACGGGTATTCTTAGTGACCAAAACTTTTGTACTTGCCTAATGTCATTTCTGTACTAGTGATCATATCTCACTCAAAATGTTCAATAGGTTGATCATTGCCGGAAAATGTCATTTTATCAAAATTTCTAGTAATTTCATTTTTGTTTTACCAACACATAAAAATTAGCGGGTTACTCCATATCATTTTAGGTTTTATAAATATTTTCACTTTCGAGTGACCTTCTCGAGTTTTCAGCTGGTTTTACCAAACAACGACATTACATAAGAGAAATACGAAATTTTACTAAAATAATATGAAAAATTAAAATAATTAACGAATTGGGTTCTTTAGGATTGAATCTTGCTTAATACTCCGTATAAATTAGGCTTAAATAATAACTTGATTTACCTTAAGTTATTAACTAATGTAATTTTTAACTAATAACCTTAGGTTGTGTTTAGTAAAGTTAGCCAAAACGATAGTTAACCGATGAAAAACTAACTCAAAAGTCAAAACAGAAGTTGATAAGTTGTCTCACAACGGCCCGGTTTGACGATCAGCATATTACTTTGAACAAAACGAGATTATAAAAACCGATTATAAATAACGGATTTTAACGTGTTGCTCTAATATCCATATTAAATTATACTCCGTATTAAATTTAAGTATAACTAAAACTTACGATGGTATATAAAACAGAGCCGAAACTAATCATGTAGAAATTTCCGGTGAAAGTGGTAACTACATGGATGAGTAGCAGCGGCAATACTAGTATTGAGCCTGACCAAATGTTTCGGATTCCAGCGGCATAGGTGTAACTGAACCGCCACTCGTCGGTGAAGAACGATATCATCATCCACATTATTGTCGTCGATGATCCTAACGTCCCGTTTAGCACTGCAAATAATATCATCGTGTACAGAGGCGTTTTCAGGATTTGATGGACGGGTGCGTAAAAAGAACAAGTTATATTAAAAAAAAAGTTTCGTTGGACAAGATGTGTGATGATAAAACATAAAATAAATACAATTATATAACCCATGACCTTCAACTAAAAAATACGCTTAATAACCACCTCGTTTCTAATTATTTTTCTAAAAAGGGGTACAAATAATCCCCTGCACCCCATCCAAAAACGCCTCTGATTATGTAAGGCGGAGAGATGTTCATAATCACTTAATTTTGTTACTCCTAACAAAATTGAGTGATTATACAAAGCTATTATACATAGAGAGTTAGACTCTATTCTTTTTGGCTGAAAAGAGCTGAATTGAATTAATTGGAGTAGAGTTTAATTGAACTAAATTGAGTGGAATTGAGGCGAAATGATTTTAGTTGAATTAAAAGTTAATTTTGTAAAGAGATTAACTGAACCTAATTAATTGAGCGTAAATAAAACTTAACGGAATTCACCCAAGCAAAATTGAAAGGAGCAGAAATTAAGTCAGAAAGAATAGGTCTTCCGGACAAACTAACTGGACTACTAAGCAATGTTCTTATACTAACAATTAGGGATGGTAGTGACTAGTGAATTCAGGACAGTACCATTATGGGCTGGATCGAACTCTAATGGAGCATAAATGAATCTCACTTTTATAGATCTAATGGATATTGTAGGATCATTATATATATTAAAGAATTAGGTAAAATTGTTGATGTGGCGCAATGTGGTTTCAGAAAACCACATTTCAAGCCCTCTCATTCACTCTCACAATTTCAAATTTTCTCGGCCAATTAAAATTAGCCATGTCAGCAACCGTAATATTAAGATTCTTTTTTTAATCAATAGGTTAATAAGGAAAGATTTCTTGCGTGAATTTTTCATGCGTGATTTTTTTATTAAGCAAAGATTCGTAATATTAAGATTTCTTTTTTAATCAATATGTCACATAATATTAAGATTCCTAATATTAAGATTTCTCGGCCAATATGTCACGTAATATTTCTTTTTTTAATCAATTTTTACTAAATATTAAGATAATCACGGAATCACGGAATCTTTAATAGCTGCAATATTACTTTAAAATAAGATTTTAAAATAATGGTTGTTATTTAACCTAATTTTATACTAATTTTACTTTTGATGAATACTATTTTGTTATTTGAACCCAGAAACCCGAGTGCCTTCTAATATGAAGTATCATATACACACTGCATATCTCAATTCAATCATTCATAAATCATAACTATAACATCAAAATAAAGCTAATAATTATCAAATCAAAATCGACAATTTACACAGAACAGTGCAGAAATTAAAAATCGATAATACACAATAGTGTTAACAAAAAAATGCAGAAAATGTGCATAAATCAATGGAAGAGGAACATAAAAATGAAAAAATCAGAATAATAGTTGATCCGATAAGATACGATCCGTTAGGGTTTGGATGTGTTCGTTTGGGTTAGGCAGGTATTTTTAATTACTTGATCCGACAAGATACGATCCGTTATTCTATTCATGATCCGGTTCGAATTTGTGGTTAATCGATCTTATATTTAGTTATTTACATTCCTTTTATCACGGAAATAAAAGACCAAATTTTACGTAAATTGATTGATATTATAAGTTTTCAATGAATAATAGTATTTGGTTAAAGTCGGTAAGAGTGGAGTTTAGTGGTTAAGACTTATTAGTTGAAATTCTCAACCGGGTACAAGCCTTTTCAAAAGCAAAATTTTATGAAACATTTTTGGCCCCGAGTCCATTCCTAGATAGAGTTTGAGTCTGTCACCCTCTGTAGTTTGCATTCGAAATTGATGGTGAAGTTCATTCTTTTTTTTTACTTTTCTGATTATTTCTTTGAATCATTTTATGAACGGCGGGAGTATTTTAATTTTGATTTTTTTTATAATTTTGTTATAAAATCCGTATATATATCTTAATATATATTTATATATATAATGATATTATATTATTTATTTTTTATTTTTAAAAAGTACACATGTTCGAATAAATAGAATTGGTTATATAATGATTTATAGTCATCTTTAAAAATTAGTGTACACAACCCCGTGATTTTTCACGGGTGTTACACTAGTATAGATTTAGAAAAAAATTAATTGGATATAGATATGGATATTGTCGCTAAGTTACAAACTCTCCACAGATCCATATTTTTTTATTTTATTTTTAGAACCTAATTTAAATATTTTTGGAATAAAAAAAGACTTTTTTATTGTACAAATAATAACTTACGTGGTAATATATTATTTCATCCTAATAAATATCAACATATTTTATATCTATAATTCTATTAAACATTTTAATGCGTTTTATGTAATTTTAATATAGTGAAATTAAGTAAATTTAAAGATGAAGAAGTTATAAAAAAAAATTGAAAAACCCAGATCCATGGATTTGGATATGGGTCTGAAAATTTTAGATCATGTGGATATGGGTCGGAGATAGAACTAACGCATATAATATGTCGGAATTTTATTACGGTGAGCAATAAACTAAGCAGGGATAAAATTGAAACCCAAAAATACACGGTGAAGGTCGAATATGTATGCTGATATATATTCTTTGGGATGTCAGTGATGATGTCAGCGATGGTGTTTTGTTATCACCCGTACTAACAATAGTAGGCGTAACTCGCAGTGGCGGACCCAAGACTTTTGTGCAAGGGGGCACAAAAAAAAATTGACGCGTTATCTACGCGTGTCTAAGAAAATATTTTTGTATTTTGAATTTTTTTTCCCTTTATTAATTAATACTCCCTCCTATTCCGAATAATTGTCACATTTCGGGTTGGGCACGAGAATTAAGGAATTCATTTGTTTAATGTAAAGTAATGTGTGGGGTGGAAAGATTGGAGAGAGGGAATGTATTATTGATTATTATTGTGAGTAGAGGTGATTAAAATAAGTAGTGTTGTGGGGTAAGGTGGGGTATTATTGTGGGTTAGAATGAATAAAATAAGTATAAACAATGTACCAAAAAGGAATATGTGACAATTAGGTGAATAGACGAAAATGGCAAATGTGACATTTATTCGGAATAGGAGGGAGTATTAAGTAAAAAAAATGGGAAATAAATTGGATAGATATTTTTTTAAAAAAATAACGTTTTTCTCTAAAATAATACGAATTATTTATTTTAATTATATATAAAAATAATGACTAAAAGTTATAGAATATTACACATCTTGGTACAAAATTTAACAATACATAAAAATGGTTCAATGGTTTATAATTTGCAAAATAGTCTAAAGGTCATGGGTTTGAATTTTCTATTAAGCAATTTTTAATATATATATGAAAAAGGTAACATGGACTAAGCCCAAAAAATTTCTCCATCCCCTAAATAGAAATTTACACCCGGGCACCTGCCCACCTGGGCACACCCCTAGATCCGCCCCTGATAACTCGTAAGTACGTGTATTAGCGGGGGAGCGAGATTTAGTTAATGAGATAAATGAGTGAGAAGTGTTAAAGATGTTTGATTCAAATACGCGGACATGAGGTCCTAGCTTTCCTCATGCTTCTGCCGATTTCAGCTGAAAGGTAGAACAAATCTAGCCTCGAGGGTTCTTAGAAATGCTCCTCCGATGCTAAATCATACTACCTCTGATTTCCTATGATATTCCCCTTTTCGTTTTGGTCTAATAACATTGATGTTCCCTCTTTCCTTTTTTGGACAACTTTTTGTGTGGTCCAAAATCAATTTCATGTGGGGTCATGTGTATTGTGTGGTCCAAATTTATTTCATTATTTCTTGGCTTAAAATTAAAATAGAACAACACAAACAATCGGAGGGAGTATTATACTTCTCGTTGTCGACGGAATTCTTAGAGTGCAGTCATAAATAGAAAAGCTTGTATAAAATGAAAAAAAAAGATTGAGAAAGGATCGATTATTACCAACTACTGCCAGATTTGCGAGAATCCCAATGCCACGCTTTTCAACTTGGCTTAAACTTGCTAGACCTGCATTACATGTTACATGGACGAAGTTAAGATAAAATAAGAACGTTGTTGATTTTCATCGTGTTGATTTATAATCTATTTTATAGACTCATTATAAATGTAAAAGCATTGGGATTGCAATAGCAATGTCGATATCTAATATTTCATAGGTTTTTTAGATTTATTACAGTTTTACGAAGTATATATAACATATAAGTAAATATTTACTTTTTTTAAGTATCGTATAACAAATTAAATTTTATATATCTTTATAAGACGGTTTTGTGATAGGTTTATTTAGGTATGACCAAAGTGATCACAACTGTTAAATTCATTAAATAGCAACCATTCTCAATAATAAAAATATGAGTCCTTGTTTTTCAAATATAAAATATTATGCAAATATTTTATAGTTATTACAAAAAGAACCATTATCGTCCAGAAAAACAAAATAGAAATAAGAAATGGAATATTATCGAGACAGGTTAAGTTAAGAAAGTTGTAGGAAAATCGATAAATTAAGTTAAGAAAGTTATAGGAAAATTGACATACTTCGTATTAAGTTAAGAAGTTCTATTACTAATATTCCATGGTCACAGTCTATACAAATCAGGCCAATAGCCCAATATCTCTTCTTGCATAATTTGTAACGTATATACTAGTTGATTTTACAGAGCTCACCCGGGCCATGGGCCGCTTTGCCCAGGCGTGGCTTCATCATTGGTTACTTGTTACTTAGGTAGCACGAAAGCGGACATGGGACACGGCTAGGGGTGTGCAAAATCCGGTCCGGACCGGATGGGACCGGACCAACATCTACCGAACCGGGACCGGAATTAAAACATCCGGTCCGGTCTTCGTTTCACCATTTTTTAAGATTCCAGGTTCCGGTCCGGACTGGTTTGGACTGGATTTTACCTTTTTAAATTTTTTTCCTCGAAAATATATTAAAATCCGGTCTGGACCGGTCCAAGCGGTCCATAATATTCAAGTTTCGGTCCATAATTTTACCAATTCATAATTTTGTCATCTATAAAAACCTGAATAATCCGTTTAAGAAAATATGGAAGAAAACAGCGAATCTTTTTGGGGTGAGTGTGTCTTAACTTCTGCCTATTTAATTAATAGGACTCCGTCTGCTCTGCTTAAAAATAAGACACCCTTCGAGATTTTGTTTGGTGTTGCTCCTTCGTATAGTAATATGCGAGTTTTTGGCTGTTTATGTTTCGTACACAATCAGCATGCTCGGGGTAATAAATTTGCTAAACGGAGTCGTAGGTGTATTTTTGTGGGCTATCCACATAACAAAAAAGGATGGAAGGTTTACGATATTGCTACCGGGGAATTTTTTGTCTCTCGGGATGTGCAATTTTCTGAATATTGTTTTCCGTTTATTGATGATGCGAGTCGCAAATTGTCGGGTATGGCTGATGCTGATTCGGGTCAGACCGTGGGTCTCTCCGAGGATACTTACGACAGTACCGGTCCTTCCATGGATATAGGTGCCGAGGCTATTTCCAATGATAGTACATGTACTTTGGTTGAACCTACTGGTTGTGATCCTATGGCTGATGTGAGTAGTGTAGCCAAGGAATTTAATGCAGCAGAGGGTTTGTCTTCTAGTGAAATAGAGGTGTTGTCATCAGACCCCACAAATGATGCTCCTGCTGCCGATGTTGAAATGGGGCGTGGTAAACGGTCTAAACGCCTTCCTCCGCACCTTAATGATTATGTAGTCGACACCACCGCGTCTGCTCTCACCCCTCCCGACTCACCGCACTCTCCGTCCTCAGGTACTCCCTATGCTATTAGTAATTATCTTAATTGCTATAAGTTTTCCCCTCGACATTGTGCGTTTCTTGCAGCGATCACAACGGGCGTTGAACCACCCAATTTTCGTGTAGCTATAACTGATCCTAATTGGTGTCAAGCTATGCAAGATGAGATCGCGGCCTTAGAAAATAATGGCACTTGGGAGTTTACTGACCTTCCCTCTAATAAGACCGCTCTTGGATGTCGTTGGATTTATAAGATTAAATACAAATCCGATGGTAGTGTTGAGCGTTTCAAAGCGCGGTTGGTTATTTTTGGTAACCATCAAGTTGCAGGTATTGATTATGGAGAAACATTTGCCCCTGTGGTCAAGATGGTGACAATTCGAACTTTGCTCGCTATCGCTGCTATTCAGAACTGGGAACTCCATCAAATGGATGTTCATAATGCTTTTTTGCACGGTGACTTATCCGAAGAGGTGTATATGAAGGTACCCCCGGTTTCAGCAAAGGGAAAGAAGGAAAGGTGTGTAGGTTACGTAAGTCCTTATATGGTCTTCGTCAGGCACCGCGCTGTTGGTTTGCAAAACTTGGTGCTGCTTTACGAGACTATGGTTTTCTTCAGTCATATTCCGATTATTCACTCTTCAGTTATTCTAAAGATGATGAGGTATGTCTCCATGTCCTTGTCTATGTGGATGATCTTGTTATTGCTGGGAATTCTTCTACTGCTATTAACTCTTTCAAAGCCTATCTGGGAACTCGTTTTCATATGAAGGATCTTGGTATTTTAAAATATTTTTTGGGACTCGAGGTGGCGCGTAATTCAGAGGGTATTTATCTTTGTCAACGTAAATATGCTCTGGATATCATCACCGAAACTGGTCTTTTGGGAGCTAAACCTGCTTCTACTCCCCTTGAGCAAAACCATCAGCTTGGCTTGGCTACGGGTGCCTTACTATTGGTGACTTTGAGCCGTATAGGCGCCTTGTGGGTCGCTTGGTCTATCTTGCGGTCACTCGTCCCGATCTCTCTTATGCTGTTCATATTCTGTCTCAATTCTTACATCAGCCCCGTAAGGAGCATATGGATGCAGCCCTCCGCGTGGTTCGGTATCTTAAAGGTAGACCGGGTCAAGGAATTTTATTACGGTCTGACAGCACTCTTAATCTTTCTGGGTGGTGTGACTCTGACTACGCGAGTTGTCCGTTGACCCGTCGTTCTGTTACTGGTTGGATTGTTTTCCTTGGTGATTCTCCTATTTCTTGGAAGACCAAGAAACAACTGACAATGTCTCTTTCATCCGCTGAAGCCGAGTACAGGTCCATGACTGGTGTCCTCTGTGAGTTAAAATGGCTTGTTGGATTGTTCTCTGGTCTTGGGATTTCTATACCTCGACCTCTCCAGCTCTATTCTGATAGTAAATCCGCGCTCGGTCTTGCCTAGAATCCCGTTTTTTATGAGCGAACTAAACATATCGAGGTAGACTGTCACTTTATTCGCGACGCTATCTCGGATGGTTTGATTCACCCATCTCATGTTCCTACTAATTTACAGCTTGCTGATATTTTTACCAAGGCTTTAGCTTCTTCACAGTTCGATTTTCTCCTTCGCAAACTGGGCATTCTTGATCTCCATGCTCCAGTTTGAGGGGGGTATTCGGGATTATTAGGGCCGGCTTTAGGCCATGTCTTGTATTGGGCTTGTCCTCTTCTATATTGTATAAGTACTAGGATGACTAATGAGAAGAACAGACAAACAATTAACCTACACAACTCAATTATCAGAATCAGAGGGAGTATGTCTTAACGAATACATTTAAAATATCAAAATTTTATAATTTTAACGAGTGCATAACTAAAAATATTGACGAAATAAAATGCGCATAGGCAAATAGGCAGATGATAACCGTTGATGAAACAGGGGGAGTCTATGATCAATGGAACTGATCAGGGCCTAATTATAAATGACTAAAGATATTAACGAAAATGTAACTAAAAATATTGACGATAAAAAGACTCGTATAAAGATATTGACTATAACAAAGAGCTTAAGTAAAGATGTTACTCGTATAAAGATACTGACGAAACAGAGGGCATAGAAAGTGCGTAACTAAAAGTATTGACGATAAAATAACTCGTATAAAAATATTGATTATAACAGAGGGCATAACTAAAGATATTGACAAAATGTATTGCATTCACAATTCATATACTCGTACGTTTTTGATATTGTATGGACATGAGCTATTCTCAAGTCTTCAACAATACTTACCACGGGTACACATGTCCAATATCACTGCTTTCATTTTGACTTGTTCTTCGTATACCACTGACAAAAGAATCAAAAAACCCGATTAGGCTCGCTCATTCGAATATCTATTGAATTTGAAGAGTGATTAGTGCATATCAAAAACCCGATTAGGCTCCTTCACTCGAATATTTATTGAGTTTGAAAAGTGATTAGTGCATAGGCTTTTCACCATGTACTGAAATTCCTTATATGAATTATTGGAGACGTTGGCTCTGGTACTAGATAGATGAATCATATCAACTAAAACTCTAAAATTAAAAAAAGTGCAGGTTATTGTTGTTAGAATATAAAACGAATCAAGGAATTCCAACCATTGGTTTAAACTTTTGGTTGAGAGCCATGTGACCAAAGGTCACGGGTTCGAATCTCACCCCTTACATTCTAAAGTGGATAATCAGAACAGGCAAGGGAATCCCGCCTGCACCCACAGTCCCACACTTCAAGTCCAAAAGGAAAAAAAGGGTTTTCGTGTGAAGGGGAGTATTAGAATATAAAACGAATCAAGGAATTCCAACCATCGGTTTAAACTTTTGGCTGACTTGGTTTCTTGACAATTTCTATTGTTTACATGACCGATTTTTTGAAATAGTTTCAAGATTTACAATTAGGTGGGGTCAAATATTTACACTAAATAGATTATACATCTAATATATTACCATTAATTATGTATATTTTGAGCATTATAATAAAATTTTCGAATTTAGAGTTTTTGAATTATTTCTATAGGACATTAACCTTAAAAAATTACAATATAACTCAAAATTTTATATATAAGCTCAGTTAAATTTTAGCTTTGACGTCAAAAAATTAAAATATAATTTCTAGACAATAAAATACTCTGGAAAAATACACATAAGCATAAAAACAATAAATCAATAATGTGATATGAGATAGTACATTCGACAAAAAATTAAAATATAACTTATAGACTATAAAAAACTTTGGAAAAATACACATAAGCTTAAAAACAATAATGTGATACGGAGTATGAGATAGTACATTCGACGTATGTTCCTATTTATCATATATTTGAGTGTTGCTATCGAATAATGTCGTAAGATAAAACCGAAATAAATTTCAAAAATTTAATACTAATTTTAAAGTTAAATGTTTCTAATATTTTTTCGGGGTTACCTTATTTCATTTTTTTTATAAAGGTTATCTTATTTCATTAACAATTTCTCGAATACAAATCATCAAAAGAGAATTCTATTGTTTTTTTTGGTGACGAGGGATTTAATCCCCGGGCTCATGCATTCCCGGCACCACTACATGGACCATGTAAGCCACCCCTCAGGAGGTTCGATGGCCAAGTGAATTCTATTGTACTGTTGTTATATGATCGTTTAGAAAATAGATATGACTCATTTCCGAGTTATATAAAACAAAATAAAAACTCACCTATTTCAAATCATTTGTTGTGTTTGCAACAAATTCTTGAATCCAACTCAATATCGACCCGTTGGGTTATTTGTTGTTCCGTTAACTCCAACTCGTATTTCAAGTACAGTTTTTTTTTCGAACAATGTTGTTAACAAGTTTTGTGAGATGAATGCGCACACAACCTAGCCGTTTTATATAGTCCGTGAGACCGTGACTCCATGTAGTTTATTAATTCCCTTTATTTTTCTAAAGTGAGTTTTAATGGTCACCAAAATATATATGATGACGACTCGATGATGATTTGAATTATAATATTGAAAGATAAACAAATGAACAGATAAATAAATGATCGAGATGATGAAAGTAGGTATTCATCTTATGTTAGCAAAACTTTCCTTTCAAAATTTCTAAGTAGTAGTAAGATATCAAATTGGTTGAATAATAAGCTCAGCGGTAAGTCTTGCTTATTACGTTGTACTCCGTACTCTGTAAATTACAATTGAGTGTCGGAGAGGGGTATGCACTATCACCTCTTAAAAATATTGATTTAAATAGTTTTACACTCACGTTGTAACTTGTTAAGTTACAAAGGTGGTAAATAAAAATTTGTGTAAATTTGTTTATTCAATCTTAAAGATCGACATTTTTGCAATACAATTATCAGCGTGAACCCAAATAACCAGGGTTGGCATACGCTATTCCAAATGTAGAAAAATTGGTTTAAAAGACGGACTTTTGCTACCCTAATATTAATGAATAGTAGATAATTAAATGTTATCCTAATAAATGCCAATGATAAAGCCATTAATTTCCCATCAAGTGGTTGTGGGTTCAAATCCCACTACATGATTTTTAATTTTTTTTTCTAACCCCAGACATTCAATCCTGGGTTCGCCCTGCTTCATTTTTCAATACGAATTTGTAGTGTATTTAGCCCCTGTTCTTTTTGGCTAAACTAAACTGAACTTAAAGTAGCTGGTTTGGAGTGAACTTAATTGAATAGAATTTAGCTAAATTGAATTAAGTTGAAATAAGACTTAATTTGTGAAGAGATTAGTTAAATTGAACTTAAAGAAAATAAACTAAACTAGATTTAATATCGTTAATCATTGACGGATTTGGGGTGGATAGGGTAGGCAAGTGTCACCCTCAACATAAAAATAAGAACAATTTTTAAACCTAAATTTCACAAAATGTGTTGGGCTTAGTGGTTAAAAGTGGTTATATGTTGAAATCTCATAAGAGGGATATTTTACAAAAACTTGCTTTATTTCACCAAACGAACAAAAAAATTGTGCCTTTTCAAAGCAAAAATCATAACTCCGCCTCTGTCACTAATTATAAATAAAACGAACTCAAAAAAAGTAAAATGAAACAGAACTCAATCCCCGTGTTATTTTTTAGGTTGACTTTTACGCAGGATAAATTAATATTACGTCTATGATCACATACTTGTCAAAGTTAGGCTTAGTAGTTATAGTAGTACATGTTTAACGACGTGCATGAAGTAAAGTTTGTGTAAAATTTCAACAACTTGAAGACCATTATGCTAACTTTCTCATACGCCTACTCGTACATCAACTTTTATTTTATTCACCTACCCCGTACGGATTTATGGTGTATAAGAATTTTTGTTTGTAACAATTATAAATTTTTGATCTCTTATTATAAGTTTTTTCTCACTCGCTTTTCTACTTGTTCTTCTACTTACAGTTCGTGAAACGTTAAAAATGTGCAATGAAAAATTTCCGTCACAAATGAAAATCAGTGTACGATGTATGAGGTTATAACTTATAACCAAGATAGACACTGTATAATTTTTAGAATAGTTGTATTTGTTATAAGATGAAAATGAGTTAAATATCGCTATTTGTATATGTAAAATATCGTCAAACTAAAAATGGTAGATACCATCAAACTACGATTGCTAATTGAAAAAGTATACACAAAAGGGTTTGATGATTTTTTTATGACGTGTGGGTCAAATACCCCAAGCCTATGCATTCAAGCATCACTACACGGACCATGTAAGCCACCTTTTGGGGATTGCAGTGATCAAGTGGTCATCGCCCCAATTAATAGTCAAAATTGGGACCTCTCAACTCCTACATTTCTGCAAGTTTCAAGATTTAACTTAGCTGGACTAACACCACTTCATTAGAGTTTAATGTTCTTACTGCTTGGTTTTACAATAACATTTAGGATAGAATGGTTTTATATACAATAATTATTGGGAAAAGAATAAAATGAATTTAATGGAATAATGGCATATTTATAGGCAAAACTCAAGCAATAATTGCATGAGAATTAAGAAACAAGAAAGATAATCAAATGTGAGGAGGCATAGAAGTAGGAAGAGGGTAAGGTCCAGAAGCTCTGTTCTGCTTGTAAATCCTTTCATCCTCGGCCGAGGCGGCCGAGGATGCAACGTAATAAGCAACAAGGAATAAGCCATGAACGAAGCACAAAATCCCTCCTATGATGAACAAATTCTTGTGTGAAAATCCACATGTTTGCCTTGATCTCGAGTTCGAGATTGTCCCTAGGACTAGTAGTGGCAATGCGATGAACAATATGATCCTGCATTGTTGTACCACATTCGAGTTTATAAGTAGGGATGACAAGTGATCGAGTTTGATATCAAAATCGCTTATACATGAAATCAAAAGTATATAACAAGATAAAAATGAGGGAGTCTGCAGGACTGCAGCAACTTGCATGATCTGGCCTAAGCTGATTCGTGAAAACCAAATAAATCAACTTAGGTCTATTCGTGTGTTTTACACGAACAAACCATTTAAAAAAAAATCATTGGGTTCGTCTCGTAGAAAGAAGTTATTAGAAAAAAAAAATTGTGCAAGATAAAAGAAAATACTCCCTCCTATTCAGCATAATCTTCCCTCTTTCCTTATTCGTGATAATCACGTTTTCTTCCCTCTTTTCTTATTTGGTAAGCTTTTTGTGGCCCAAATTTAATTTCATGTGGGGTAGGTTGATTTGTGTGGTCCAAATTTATTTTCTTAATTCTTGGATAAAAAAAAGGGAAGAATACGCTGAATAGGAAGGAGTATATAAAAGCAATAACATATACCAAGATAAAATGAGGGAGACTGCGGTGATTTGAACGAACTGGCCTAGGCTGGTTCGTGAAAAACCACATGAATCAACCTAGATCAATTCATGTGTTTACACGAATGAACCATTTCAAATTTTTTAATTTTTATTGTGTTATTCATCTGGTCGAAATAAGTGATTAATTAGAAAAAAAAATCATGCAAGATAAAAGAAAGATATATGATAGTCATAGTATTATTAGTATATACCAAGATAAAATGAGGGAGCCTGCGACGATTTGCACAGACTGGTTCGTGAAAACCATATGAATCGACCTAGGTCAATTCATGTGTTTTACACAAATGAACCATTTCAACTTTTTGTTATTTTTAAAATTTTTGATCGTGTTCATCTCGTCAAAATAAGCGATCAGGAAAAAAAACCATGCATGATAAAAGAAAGATATATGAAAACAATAGTATATACCAAGATAAAATGAGGGAGTTGCGATGATTGGCACGAACTGACCTAGGTTGGTTCGTGAAACACCACATGAATCGACCTAGGTCAATTCATGTGTTTATACAAATGAACCATTTCAATTTTTTATTATTTTTTTTTCCGTTGGGCTCATGTCGTCGAAATAAACAATTAGAAAAAAACCGTGCAAGATAAAAGAAAGATATATGAAAGCAAAAGTATATACCAGGATAAAATGAGCGAGCCTCCGGCGATTTGCCTATTAGAAGAGGATCGTTCCCAATCCTCCCTGGATCGGATGCAAACACATCCACCGAGAACATTTGCAAAGACGTGAGCTAAACCGAGCAATATAGAAGCCGTTAATCCGAGCCTATACGCTTGGAAACTCGGCTCCCTACACACGAATATCCACACTTTTAGGTACCGCCCCTACAAAACAATCACTCGATTAATTGTTGCTGGTTTGAACCCAGACCATGAGTATCACGATTCACGTCTCAAGGACTTTACCAGCTCATTAAGTTTGTTGAAATCGAGATATAATATATATACTTCTTTCATTATGAAATAATTGACGTTTTCATTTTACGAGGGGAGTCTTTAAATTCAATTTCTACAAAAATATATTGGTTGGAAAATTCTAAAAATTACACCATAAAATTCTTTACGAATAGAGTTTCAATCTGAATATACATATCAATATATTTAGCTATATATTTTGAGAGATATTGAAGAGAGTACGTGTCTCGAAAAGTGAAAATGACAATTAAAAAAGAATAGACATGGTAATAAAAGACAATT
Organism: Silene conica; assembly: GCA_029255685.2. Classification (NCBI taxonomy): domain Eukaryota; kingdom Viridiplantae; phylum Streptophyta; class Magnoliopsida; order Caryophyllales; family Caryophyllaceae; genus Silene; species Silene conica. The sequence continues at coordinate 86,938,901 of CM055314.2, forward strand.
ATTACCTTGTTTTGAGCTATTTGAGCTTGAATACCTAGTACCCCAGCTACAATGTCCATGACAATGAGCAAGAGACATACTAAAGGACCTACTTTATTTGCCATCCTTGCCATTATTCTTTAAATTAAATTTAAAAAAAATTGTATAACAATTATACTTACAAATTAAGAATAATGATGTTTGATTAATTAATAAAAATAAATATGAATATATAAGGTTTGCATGGTTATTATTATTGGAGCAATATGTGCATAATTATTTATAATGTTGCAAAATATTAGTAATTAGTTATTAGGTGGCTTTAGTTAGAAGTAGAGAATATAGAATAATTAAAGATTAAAGATTGAGAAAAGAACATAATCTACATTTATAGATGGCATGTAGAAAGATCATAAATAAATGTTGTAAACTTGAACACAAATTCTGCTTTACGACGGTTGCATGTGCGACCAATAAAAAAGTCTACCATTTTAATAGATAGTTACCACTTTTGACTAAATAGTTATCATTTTTTTGGTTAAAAAAGACCTATTTTTATAAAGTGATCATTATTTATCAAAATCTGAATACTTTTTATCAAAAGATAATTACATTTTATAAAAAAAAATACAGAATAAGACCGTTACGGAAGATAACTGCTTGCAAAAAAAAACTTTTTTTTTTCTTCACAAAATTTGCTTTATTCTAAAATTGGAAAACTCAAGTATGGATTCCTTGCATGGGGAGCAAGGAAAGAAGGGTATTACCTCAAAATTAAGTCATGTACTGTATTATAATGTCTATGTGTTTGAGGTATGGTACAATACTTCCTCCATTCCAATCAATTCTATACATTTGTTTTATTCACGTTTGCCAATACTCGTTTTCTTTTGTTAATATCTTTAGTTATATATTGATAAAAATTATAAAAATGTGATATTGACAATGTACTCGGTTAAGACAATTTAAACAAGATCTCACATGACTATGTTTTATGTTATATAGTAGAAGTTGGGTCGAAAATTCCCTCGACTTATGAATAGTGTACATAAAGTGAAATGTATAGAATTGATTGGAATGGAGGAAGTATAAATTACACGGTAAAATAATTATCGACTCTTTTAATATAAAAAGATATTGATCTATTGTTGTCAATATATGAATGCTTTTTCTTTTAGTAAAGGACTATGATTCGGTGCAAGACCATCTTATATAATAGTTACCGATCCTATAAGCCACAATGCATAATATGTAACATCACAAAATATTAATAACGGCGGATATATCTCTAATAAGCTAAAGATGATATTGCCTCTCTTACAGTATACAAGTGACATTATTCATGGAGTGTTTCATTTACCCTTATTTGCCTTATTATGAGAGAGACACTTTCGTCTTCAACTTGTCGTGAAAGTGTCCGTCACGAGCAAAACCATATTTGTCGTTACATTCACGTACACGTACACCGTTCAATAAAATAATAAAATCATGTCATTTTGGGTACTTAAACATTGGTTATTAGAATTGTTTCATATTCCTCTACAAAAAGACAATAAATCTCTTTTAAATTGTTTTAAGATTAAAGTTGATCGAATAATAAAATGAGTTAATAATTTTAGAATTGTAAACTATTGACCGGAACGGAGAGTAGTAAATATACGTCACGGGGCGGGCCAATCATGGGCTCTTTTAATTGTTCCGGATACAACCATGACATGGCCCAATCGAATGGCGCAGCTCACCAATCTGACTTGGCCTAACTTGATTTTCTTCACAAGTATGGGTCTTTACTTCGAAACAAACCATGATTTAGCCAAAAAGGCCCAAATGTTTTTGGATCGAATATGAGTTGAGAAGGCCCAAATGTTTTTTGGACCGGATATGATTTGAGTATTTGACCCGTATCTAAAAAACGATCCAACCTAAAATAAAAACTTAATCAATGAAAAAATTCAATTGCAATTCGCAGTCCATAATCACCTCTAAAATGCTTCTCCTCACAGTCCAAGCCAAATTCTTATTTCAAATCGATCACCTGACGAAGAAAAACCGTCATTTGTAATAAAAAGTGAATAAGTGACAGATGTATATGAGCATCGTACATCTAACACAAATCTAATTGAGCTTAGATGTAATTCTTTTTGAGCTTTTAACAATTTTTTCTTGCACATTAATTTTTTAATGTAAAAATTAAAAAATTTGGGTTTTATATGTATGTTTTTTGAGTTTTAAAATAATGTTTTGATTTACAACTTTTTTATAAAGACGCTCAGATTCTTTTTCAAAAAAGCTCGTAAAATATATACATAAGCTCAAGTTCTTTGTTATAAAGCTCGAAATCTATTCTACCAGATGTATACATCTGGTTGTATAATCCTCTAATTGGTGATTGTTTGATGAGGAAATATTGTAGTTAAAGTTACAACTAAATTCGTGGCAGCCGAGGGCAGGCCGAGCTGGCAGCCGACGGAAATTCTTTTATACACTACATAGGTGGGCCAAAGGCGCAAACCGAATCGTGTGATGAGAAGTTGAATCGTACGGACCGGGCTGAACCGAGCCGGGTTAACCCATAGTGATGACCAACTCTACGAAAGACACTATTGTTTAAACACAAATTCTCATTTGTAACAGTATTATCCGTCGCAAACTTGCGACGGATTAAATAAAACCCATTTGGGGAGATAGAAGACAAATTATTTATCATTTTCTATGCACTTTCATCTTTATTTCATTTAATCAAGTGAGTGTACTTAAACCCGTCGCAAGTTTGTGACGGATATACCCGTTATAAGAAAGATGTAGGTTTATTTATGATTTTTGTAATTTTGATTAAAAAATATAAAAATGGACCCACCCATGTCTAAGTGATTCTTATCTAATGATTAATAAAGTCTCATGTTAACATCAACTTTGCTGTATTTTTATACGACTTTTGTCAAAAGAAGCATATATATCTTTCAAAGCATATCTTCTTAAAATAAATATCTCAGAAAACTCAGAACAACAACAACAATAACAATGGTGTCCAAAGTTGAGAATAAGGATCAATGGGATTCTTTCCTTGCCACTTCCAATTCCGAAAATCGTCCCGTAAGTTTTTGTTAGATATCCGTGTTATTGTTTTCTGGTCGCGTTAAGTTTGGTTTTGAATAGAGGGAGTATATATTACTTTTTTTTTTTAGTTGGTGATGAATTCATATTAATTTAAGGTGAACAAGTACGTGTTTACGTGTCATGTCAGTGCCTATTATTTGTTTACTTTTGTTTAGAATAACCCTTACGTAGAATTTTAAAGGTGAACAAATGATCGGTATTGCGGGATGGACAGGGTAATACCCAATTAGTGAGAAGTCTTGACGATTGTCCGTCCTATAATGGTTGTTGAGTTTTCTCCCTTTTCTCTGGTTTCGGGTGCGGTTGTTGACACAAGTAGGCACTGAAATAATGTTGTTATTGTGTATTTGCCCATGGCGATTAATCGATTATGGAGGGGTGCACCCCTTTATTAAAAAATAAGTATAGTTTTGTACAACAAGGAAATTTATTAATTACGTTGATTTAGTGGTTGTTTATAGTTTTTCATTGTTTAAGGTCACGAGTTCAATACTTTACTTCTATTACACAGTTCAGGATGAATAGTGTCCCTCCCATATCATGCAAGTTGCAATATTTATAAGATGCTCCATTTTCTCGCTCTTGCTTTATTGTAAGCATAAAGTATCGGTCTTCAACTTGTGGCGGATAATCCGTCACACAAGCAAGACTCCTTGTTGATATTAGTCATATTACTATGTTTACCATTATTAAGAATATTGTTATTAGGTTTAGACCTCTAGTTCGTAAATATAAATATAAATACGACCTATTGTAATTGCTAGAGGCACGAATAATTATCAATAAATGACGATTCTCTTTATGCAATTCTTCCCTCTACGATTTTAATACTTCTAGTGAACATGTGAACATTTTCTGAATCCTAGAATCATCACTGGTATTTGCCTTTAGGTAGTTACGAGTTCTCACTTCAACGCGTGTATATGTATACAGGGGTGAACCCAGAATTAAATGTTTGGTAGCAAAAGAAATTAAAAAGGTAAAATGCATGTAACGAGATTTGAACCCATGACCACTAGGTTGGAAAGCAAAATTTTACCACTAAACCACGAGATATTTATTATATATTAACACTAAATTTAATGGGTTGTCATTTATTTATCTATTATTCACCAATATTTGGGTAGCAAAAATGCGTCTTCTAAGTCAATTTTTTTTAAATTTGGGGTAGCGACCGCCACCCCTTGCTACTACGTGGGTTCGCCCCTGTATGTATAGAAGGATCCAAGATTATGTGCTTATATGTGTGGTGGTGTTGTACTTGTATATGTGTAGGTTGTGGCTCACTTTGGTGCTTCATGGTGTATTCCATCGGTCGCTATGAATTCATTTTTCGAGGAACTAGCCATTACTCACCCTGATGTACTCTTCCTCAACATTGATGTTGACGATGTCAAGGTATAAACTCATTACTTAACATCGTAACATAATCTTATTTGCTTCGGATATTTGATCTCTAATAATTGATGAATGTTGCTCGCGATTGAGCAATGGGTAATGTCGTACCCAACCGGTGAATTTGTTACATTATAATCGGAATCTGAGTAGTGATTAGTACTCCCTACTATTCAGCCTGTACTTTCCTTTTTTCTACACAGAAATTAAGGAAATGAATTTGAACCACACAAATCACCCTGACCCACATGAAATTGAATTTAGGCCTCAAAAAGCTTACCAAATAAAGAAAGCGAGAAGAAAACGTGATTATCACAAATAAGGAAAGAGGGAAGAATAGGCTGAATAGGAGGCAGTATCTGTTTTCCGTTAATCAATGGAGCCAAATACTCGCTAATAGACTCGCCAAAGTGTCTCTTATATCATGCAATTCTCGACTTATCATCAGTTACCAAATTTCCTTTCTTGTTTAGGATGTGGCTTCAGAGATGGAAGTAAAAGCGATGCCAACGTTTGTCCTGATCAAGGATAGCAAACCAGTTGACAAGCTAGTCGGAGCAAACCCCGAAGAAATCAGGAAGAGAATAGATGCATTTCTTCAGTCCACCGGTGTAGATATGGCCTAGTTTGATCTCCGGCTCTTTCACCGGCCTGCTTGTTATACGTACAGTCGTACAGGACGTTTTCTTAAAGCTTTTCAAATGTCTAAATGATAATGTATAACTTTTGATGTTATAAAGTTTGCAGTTATGGACTTATTATAGTTTCCTGCTGATGCTTGAGTCGATTCTCGAACCTCAATTTTTCCTTTAGTAATACCGAAAACACAAATTCTATTACGACCAATAGAAAAATGACCATTTTCAAAAATTATCTCCATGATCGTACCAGAAACCCCAGTTGCAACAGTTTGCTAGACTGTTGCAAGTGTTTTGCACCTTCTAACAAATAAGATAGTATATTGAACAACCTTGCTTACAACACTTTCCTAGACATAGGCCTTCACTTGTCATTGTTTGCTTCTTGACGTATGATCTTGTTGTCTTCAATGAGTCTTATGCCACTTTGCTAATCTCTTGTACTAATCAAGTTAATTAGATAATCAAGGGTAACTTGTCATCATCAACACATTGTACGTGTTCTAACACTACTTGATGTGTAGCAGTAATCCTCAATCCAAGTCTTTGTCATACACCTCACACTTGTCGTCGTGTGTATCTCTCTGGGAGTTGATTGCCAAGAGGCTGTGTATATCGAGCGAGATATATTCAACTTTAAAGCAGTGATCGTCATCACGCGACGACAAATTTATTCTATATTCTGTAAAAAAAATTATGTTCATTGTTTTTCGTAATAGTCATACCTTCTACATTGATTAGAGCACAAGTTCACGTAAAGGCCATCTCGCGATATATAGATGGTACGACATTGTCGTAATTTGACAAAAAAAAATTGAAGCGTAAACGAAGCAAATAATTGTCGCAGTTTCGCAATTTTTTTTAAAGCGTAAACAAGCTATTAATCTGCAATCAACAATCAACAGTCAACAATCAACAATCAACAATCGACGATCAACATATATGATTTATGATTTATTCATGATAATTAATTATTTAATTCACGATTACATGTATAAATGATTGTTATACATTCAATTGGGAGTCCAATTACATTGCTTTTGTGTTGTAAATGCCAAATCATTGAACAAATAAATTCCCCAATCTTTTGTATGCCATTCACATGTATCCCGACGACAATAATAATCTGTAAAAGTTTTTTCCGGTTTAAACGCGGTAAAACTCGCATGTCCGAGAGAACATTTTGCATCACAAGTCATCTCTTTTTTACCGGAATACTGGGTGTTAATGTCGAAGGAAAATTCTCCCGACGTTTGTAATTCCTTTTCTCCTAAAGTGGTACCATTAAGCTTACAATGAAGCTTAAGAGTTCCTCTTTGGACATCATTTATAACTTTAACTTTATATATTTTCGCGTTTGTTGATGGAAGGGTTACAAAACTCAGTATCAGCATCAAGATCATAAACAATAAATTACTCATTTTCTTAAAAAAAGGAGAAAAAATCTTCAAAGTTTTTGTTATTGTTTGATTGAGACTTTGTTTACATGCATTCATCCTTTTATATGCAATTCATGAGTTTATGAATTTTTATAATTAATTTGAAATCTCTAAACATGGTTGATTTCAAGTATTTAATTTGTATCTAAAAATGGTTGGTCTCAACTCTTTTTTGTGTAAAAAGGTTTGTTTGGTAAACAGAGTCGGGTCGATCATTTCTTCTTTCTTTTCCTTATTACAAAAACAAATTGTAAAGACATTAAAAAAAGTTCAAAAAAATTACACAAGCTCGGATAAATATATAGGGATTTTACAATGTTTATTACTTCTTAGTTCCTCTAGAGTCCGGTCGATCATTTCTTCTTTCTTTTCCTTATTTGTGTTAGCCGAATATTCTTCTCTCTTTCCTTTTTTTTTTGGAATGTTTGATATGGTCAGAATTTAATTGCATGTGGAATAGAGTATTTTATGTGGTTTAAAATCAGTTACTTATTTCTTATGCAAAGTGTAAGGGGGAAAAATGATCTGATTCAACTAGAAGTGATTAGACCAGACAAAATCAACCCGATCCTATTGACCTGACTCGAAAAGGCTGAACCCGAGACCTGAAGTTGACCGGAACTGCCGCACCCGAATGACACCGAAGCCCGACTTGACCCAACCCGGCCGAAAAATGAGCTGAACATTCATGAAACTGTATCAGAGCCGACTCAAAACTACTCAAAATGTAACTTTAATCGACCCTAAAAAATTTGAAATGTTTTTATTCCTCTTACTCATTGACCGGATCCGCAATAACCCGAAAGAGACCCGATTAACAAACTCAAAACATACCCGTAACTCGCAGTGAGCCAACTATTAATCCGAAAAATAGAGAAATCTGAATAACCCAACCCGCATCTGACCCATTAACCCGATTTGCGAGATTTAGAAGTAAAAGTACTCCGTAGTATTTTAACCTTTGAGCAACGACATACTCCGGCGATGAAAAAAGACCAACTAGTGAGTCAATTACTCATTACTACTCCACGAGTAGGAATAGTTATGACTTATGATTGAGCGAAATCGGATATTCAATTCAAATTTTAAATTCGGATCGGATATCCAATTTTAAAATTTTGAATTTTGGGATTCAGATCCTATCCGAATAATTCGGATATCCTGAAATCCGAAATCCGAATATCTGGATATCCAGATTTCGGAAACTGAATCTGATCCAGTTTACGTTTTTTTTTTTTTTTGGTAAATATTAATTTGATGAGTTATATATGGTTTCTTATCCCGTCTTTCTTTCGATTTGTTTTCTCTAACACCATTCAAATTGTTTTTCCCAATTGTTTTTACAAAACAAATTTCTAAGTTCTAACTCCCTGAAAAATATCGTAAAGATTTATCAAACTTGTTAACGCCTAGTTAGTTCTACACGAATATATTAAAAAAAACAAATTACAAACAAGTAAAATCTATAGAATATTGTTTTAAGATTACCAAGATTGGGTATTGTCAGGTGATAAGAAGCTTTTCGACCAGTTTTTTCTTGTTTTTAAATTTTTTATTTTTTAAAAAGTTCGGATCGGATTCGGATATCCGATTTTGAGAAAATCACAGTCACATTCGATCCGGTTTATTCGAAAAAAATCGGATCGAATATTTAATTTAAACTATATCCATATATTCAGATTTTTATTTTCAGATTTCGGATCGGATTTGGAAAAAAAATCTTTCTGCGACCCTTCATTTAATTCCTTACCTGTTTACCACCAGCATGATCAATCAACCATCAACAGTAAATAAAATCCCAGTAATTTAATTTTCAAACTTTTCTAAACCATGAATTTCATGGTCCCAAAGGTTAGTACTACTATGCTACAGTTCATGCCTTCATGGTATATTTATGTTTCCGCTTTTATTTTAATTTTATGTTGGTTTTGCTGGTAATTACTTTATATATGCTTGTTGAATGCCTCGTTGTCTCAATCATTTGTTTACGCTTTTTATTCTTTATAAGGAACATTTTAATCAAACTCAGACAAATGATTGAGACGGAGTGACGGACGAGTAAAACATTTATGTTTGTTTTCTCTCCCTGATCTTGTTCAATTTCGCCTAAAATTGTCTTAATTAAATTGAATTGAACCGAACTAAACTTAAATTAAATTTTAAAAAAACATCCGACACCCCCTTATTCCGCAATTTACGGGTTCCGTTGAGACACTCGGGTAAAGTTGTGTTTGTTGGATTGTAGTTATGAATTGATGATATAACTGTTCTAATAATGAAATTGATGATGTTTAAGACGGTTTTTACTCTACGATATTGTACAGGAATGGAAACCCATACCATAATTTTATGGGGGTTATTAAGTATAACACAAATTCTCATTAGTAAGTCTTGCTTGCTACGGGTCACCATTTGTGACGGATATTTTGTGAGATAAAATGGATATAAAATGAGTTAGTGAAGAAAAAGGCCCACTGAATAGTGTTGGAGAGAGAAAAAGTGGGTATTTTGTGAGAGAAAACGGTATCCGTCACAAGCTAGCGACGGATAGTGCCGTTGCAAATAAGAATTTGTGAATTCTCATTTGTGACGGATCCATCGTAAGTTTGCGACAGATCAAATACTATGCACTTGGGAAGATAAGAAAAAAAACTAAAGTAGATTAACAAAAGTAAAGTGTTTAGGGTAGCATTTTGTTTGTGTGGATAGTATTTTACCCGTCGTAAGCTTTGTCTGTCACAAGGAAGACTAGCTTAACTAGAGACGTATTTGTGTCGAATAATATGCGATTTTATGATAATACTTGTGTAAAACCGTCTTACATGTGTGTTTTGTGTACATTTTAGGCAGTCTTACTGTTCAGAATGCTTATTCTGTTACGAGTAAGGATCCTCTCCATTTCTCGAAAAGAAATGGAGGTCCATTACTTCTCAACGGTTCGGATTAAATTTGGAAACGATCCAATGGTTGTAGATTTATTTGGAAATAAAAAGGTAAATGAAAGGGATTGGAATATATAATATAGTAATGTTTGTGAGAGGAAATGGAGAGAAAAGAAATGGAGAGGATCCATTTCCTTCTGTTACTGGTGCAGCTGTGCTACAAAAGGACAGGTCTACTCCATTATTGTTGTGTTGTTGCTGCCACTGATATTATGCTCTCTTGTATACTTATCAAACATTCAGCTGCTCTTGTTCAGCAAAAATTTAGCAAAATGCCTTGGGTTGTATATATAGTTGGGGGTGTAATCCTTTTCTTTCATGTATAGGTGACTCAAAGTTAGGGACTGAGGCCAAAATTGAACCGAAACTGAACTAGTGCGAATCCGTTGATTAAAAACCCATATCCAAGCGAAGTATTTGAAAACCGAGTCAATTGCAATGGAAAATTTGCGGGATGGATACGGGAAAATATCTTACTCTTACATTGCAATGTAAGAGTAACAGTAAGGGATAAGGGATAAGTGGACAAGGAGTAACACTAAAACTATACAATTTCAAAGAGCTTAAGGAACCAACTTATTGCTTTTGTTCAGTCTTCATTGTCTCTTCAACCTTTCCAAAGGTAATATGTCTTCTGTTTTGTTTTTCATCGACCGTGATTCTTATAACCTTAATAGTTTTCGACTTTCTTTCGCTTTGTAGCTTTACTAGTCGCATGTTCCTTCAAGTTTTTTAATTCTTATTTCTGGTTCCTTACATTTCCTTGTTGGCATAAACTGGAAAATGAAATGTCAAGTGTTGTGTTGTGTTATGTATGCGGAATATTGCAGAAATGAGAACATACATCCGATCTACTATCTCAGACCTCATTTGTTGTTGAGTTTTTCTAAACTTTATGAAGTGTATAAGTTTCATTTTAATTTTTTGCCGTCAAAAACTCAAATTTAACTAAGCTTTTATGGAATATTTTTGAGTTATATAAGCATAAGTGGAGTTGTCTAGTGGTTACTGGGTAGATCTGTATTTAGTGTGCAAGAGGTTGTGGGGGTTCGACTCCTACTACTAACACTTCTACTTTATTTAAAATAGTACCCAAAAATCTTAAAATTGCGGCAATTCCAAAAAATTGGAGGTAGTACGTATTGTCTATTTTTTTTGTTACGTTTCATTTAGGACCGTCTCTTAATTTCATCTCTTAATTTCACTATGAGATTGTTTTTAAAACGAACACAATTACACAAGGAGAGATGAGTATAATTCTTAGATTTGAGCTAAACTCTTTGTGTGTTTAAACTCGAATCTGATTGGCCTACTAACCTAATGTTACATGCTTATTGAATTGCCAAATTTACTCGCCCCTATGTCAAATTTCTAGAATCTTAATGTATACTACTGTTTGTTGATTTGTTGTGAAGTTAAAGTAATATAGGAGAAGACCTGTGAAGAAAAGTGGTAATGGCAGGGGAATGTGGAGTAATATTAAAAGTGGTGGAGCCGATTAAGTCCTTTCTCTTCGACACTATCGGAGAGTATGTGGGATACATTGGGAGCTGTGAGGACAATCTTGCTGCACTTCGTGCAAGCCTTAGTCAGGTGTGTGATAAGAAAGACGACATCAACAAGAAGGTGAAGTTGGGGAATGATAAGCAGGAAGAGATTACTAAAGAAGCTAGGAGTTGGCTTAATGATGTCCGTATATTGACGGAGGATGAACAGTTGAAGGGTCTTATGTATAAGGACATTGAGACGGCCAAATATGCTATTAAAATGATGGAGAAAAGGGATCTGAAAAGACGTATACGCCAGGAAAGTGAGTTGCAGGAATTGGTGGTCAAAGTGATGAAGAAGCTTAAGGAAGAGATGGACAAGTCCCACGAAGAGATTGTGGAGTCGGATTATAAGGAGGTGGCTGAAGTTGTGGTGGAAATCATGAAGGATACCATAGACGAGTTTAAGAATCTTATTAAAGAGGACAGGAACATGGCGGTAATAGCCACAAGGACATTAAAGGCCAAAGACTTGGAAAAGCTTACAAAAGGCGATCTGGAGATGGAGGAGATTGTGAGAGAAGCTGGCAACACAAGTGATGAAGACTTTTATCAGAGTAATATGGATGAGGAATCCAATGCTTTGTTAGTCAAGATATCGGATGTGGCCGTGCATAAGAATAGGGTAAAAGAAGCTGCTAAGAAACTGTTTACACCTCTAGCAAATCTAGTTACACCTCTTGGGAAATTGATGGATGATGCTAATTTCAAGGAAGTTGTACCTGAGGCTGGGGGTGTCAAATTAGGATTGGAAGTCATTGATGGACTTTTATTCAAGGGTCACCGTTCAAAAAGTGAGAAGGGCGACAACTCTAACCAACACCGTTTTTGTTGCTGCTCTTCAGTCTCACCTTGCGATGTTTTTCATGGCCGTTACCTAATGAGCAAAGCTGCTGAATCTTTGAGCAAACATATACAGGATGATTTTATCAAAAAATGTCCTCCAGATCAAGTAACTTTGCATATAAGAACAGTAGATTTGAAGCCCATTCCTTCCCAATTCCTGAAGGGTTTGGATTCGAGGACTCAACTCCTTCACCAAATTTTAGAGAAGCTTAATAATGATCAAGTTGATTCCGTTGGTGTGTTTGGCATGGGTGGAACAGGTATTTTTTTTTATTGCTTACTTCACTGGCACAATTCCTATTTCTCCTTCTGTTTCATTTGACCTTTTAAGTGTATTTTTCAAGTTTTCCATTTGATAGTTTTCAGTCTTATTTTGTCGTGTCTTTTGCATTAGTTCATCAAAATGCGCCCTTTCATAAACTTTACACTTCTTGTGAGGATCGTGTCTTAAACCCCAACTTATTTTACATGGAACCAAGGGATTATATTAGGGAGTTGACTATCATATGAAATATGATATATAGTGAGGACTGAAGAGTGATGACATTTTTTAAATAATTTTGTACAATAGTTTAAATGATAATTTAATGTTAATATAAGAGAGGAAATGTTTTAATCGACGAAGTTGAGATATTTGTTTACCAAGGATTTAATTGAAGAAGTTGCCCTTATGGAATGTGAAAGAGGGAGTCCTCATTCGCTCTAAGTATGCATTGCCAAATTGTATACTATTTGTCTTCATTGTATTTGGCTTCAAGCTATTACTATGAGCAAATTTTCAGAAGTATATTGTTGTACAAAGTTTTATTTTTAAAATGCAATTTTGTTTGCAAAAAACAGTGTGCATCTTTCCTTTGCTTATTGTGCCTCGTCACTTCAGAAACTTAGCAACTTAACTACTCATGCCTTTTCAATTATGTCTTTCCAAGCACATTGGGACAACTTTAAGGCCCTGTTCTTTCTGGCTTATTTTCAGCTCGTTTCAGTTTAGTTCAACTCAGCTCAGCTTCATTAAGTTTAGTTCAGCTCAGCTCAGCTCAGCTTAGCTCAGCTTCATCTAATTCATTTCAGTTCAGTTCAACTCGACTTTTTTAAGTACATCCCACATTATTATTATTATTATTATTATTATTATTATTATTATTATTATTATTGTTTTTGTTATTATTATTATTATTATTATTATTTTTATTATTATTATTATTATTATTTTTTTTTTTTTTTTTTTATTATAACGCGGGATTTTATTAAAACCGGAAAGAAGGATTACATGAGATTGGTGGGCACCCGAGAAACAAGCTGGGCGCCCACTCCCTTAGCAATAGCAAAACTAAGGCGAGCAAAAATAAAAGCAGCGGTCTTCGATCCAGCATCTTGGGACACAGAAAACTTCTGAATCCGCTTGAGCAAGGAAACAGCATCCTCCCCCAATTCCCCCAAAGAAGAGAAAGAGAAAGGCAAGAAGCCATACCCATGCCCCGCGCACAAGTCCCGATACTTGGCGCACTTCCTCCGAGCAGCATCCACCACAACCCCGCCTGGCAAAAAATCAGTCATCCCCGTCTGAGTCAAAGGGGAAGACCCAACCAAATCCACGCACACATCGCGTCCCCGATCCCAGGAATAGAGCAGCACATCCGCAGGTCGCAAGGGCCCTCCCGCCCCATCGAGCAAACCAATATCGACCTCCCGACCAGCAGAGATCCCCGACCGGAAGCAGATATCCAGAAGAGTATCACGAACTAGATTATGCCGATGTTTGACACCAACAGCAATAACACAAGATACAGCATGGTCCCCGAAGATATCCCCATCAAAAACCCGGGCGCAAGCGGAACATGGCACGGATACCAAGAATAACGGTACACCAAGCCGATAACTGAGCACGCACCGATAAGTCCTACTGTTCATAGTCTGCCCCAAACCAGAAATAGGGACCACACGCAGCCAATCAGATGATTGACCGCCCAGCTGAGACTTCCAAAGCATAACCTGACGAGGAGTCAAAGAGAAAACCGATTCTGCAGAAGCAACAACCCTTGTGAAATAAACATCTGCCAATTTCTTCATAAGTTTGGTGGCAGCGATCTCAGAAGGATTGCGCAGAAAATCAGAACCCGTAACCTCAGCAAAAGCACCCAGAGCTGACTGAAATGAGGGTCCGGTGTCAAGGACACCCGAAACCCGAAGGAGCCGATCCTGCAGCTCCACAGACTGCAGCCTAGAAGCTAAGAAGGCATAGTGCAGGACGTCGGTGGCAGCGTACACACCAAGGCCCCCAAAGGAAAAAGGGAGGGTGGCAAGCCGCCATTGCCAGTCACCGAAACCCGGACCAGAAGCAGTGACGATACGTTCTAGATGAGAACGCAAAGCCGCGTCAAAAATAGGGGCAGCGATCCCGAAAGCATCAGGGGAACAAGTACGCAAAGCGAAATAAAGCTTCGAGATACCGGTACAGGCCCGGAGCAAAAGAAGCTCACACTGCGGATCATCAATCAAAGAGACGGAGTCCATAAGCCCAATAGTCCTAGTCACTCTCTCCATCACAACCTCACTACGAAAATCTGGGCACACACTCACCGGACCACCAAGGACTCTGACACCACGCAGAGGGCGTGCAATATCAGGGGGTAAAACGCCCAAATCCCGGCTCCGGGGGTCTTCAGAAGGCCAAAAAACCTCGGTCTTGCCAATATTAAGATGGAGACCCGATCGTGGCCCGTCCTCCAAAATCATCTCCAAAACCTTCCCCACAACCACGGTATCTCCGACAATAGTGCCATCATTATTATTATTATTATTATTATTATATTTATTTATTTATTATTCTATTTATTATTATTAATTAATATTTATTATTATGATTATTATTGTTGTTTTTATTATTTCTTCTTCTTCTTCTTATTATTATTTTATATATATTTTTATTGTTTATAATTATTATTATTAGTAGTAGTAAACATGAGAGAGTAGAGAAAATGTAATTGAGAAGTAAAATTTTATAACATTTGAATAATAATATTTGTTAACACAATCGAAATTCATAATCTTCTTGAAAATATAGATATCATTAACAAAGACATCATCTATGTTGCTTCGTTATTGACTTCCGTATCATCTTGATGTGCTTCATTTTCAAGGTCATTATGGACACCAATATCACAACCTATTATTTTTGCAATTTCTTTTTGCACTTTGTCCATGAATTGTTTCTGTTCTTTATCATCCATGCTTGAATCTGTTCTTCCTTTATTACTTTGATGTTGTATAACTGGAATACCAAGTTTATGCATCCGAATGAAATTATGAAGTGTAAAAGCGGATACGATAATTGACATTTGATATTTCGTTGTAATTTGTGACATGTTTTTTAACACCTTCCAGTCTTCCACCTTCTTTTCAGCTGACCAAACGCCATTTCAACCGTCATCCCAAAGATGAATGTCGATAATTAAAATGTTCAAATATTCCGCTAGGAGGTGCATGCTTATATTCATGCACATGGTTTCTCACGTTTGGATGACTAAATAGGAGACAAATACTCAAGTGTATTCGGGTATCCCGAATTCACCAAATAATATTTACCTACAAATGTTTATATATAAAAATAATTAATGTTTAGACGTAAAATGTTTAGATAATAAAAAATGAAATACATGCCACATTTACCACATTTAGACTTAAAATATTTAGATAATAAAAAAAATAATTAATGTTTAGACGTAAAATATTCAAATGTTGCTTTTGTTAATTTTAAAACACAAGAAAAGAAAAAACTAAAGTCCATTAGAGTTTACTACAAAAAATAATTACCTAAAAATTAATATTTTTTTTAATATAATTGCTTTTTAAAAAATCGAAAATTTGTACTAATCAAACATTTTTTTATATCATTATTATTATTATTATTTAGTACACTTTAATTAAACTTAAGTTATTTCTATTAATTTCAGCTCAGTACAGTTCAGCTCGATTAAATTCAATTCAGTTCAGTCCGGCTCAGCTCGATTCAATTCAGTTCAGCTGAGCTCAGCCCCATTCTGTTCAGCTCAGCCCCATTCTGTTCAGCTCTAAAAAACCAGAAAGAACAGGGGCCTAAGTGATAAAAAAACCTATTTAGCGAAAATAATGACTACAAGAATATCATTTGAGAGCATTGACGATGATATTTTTATCATTTCTTCTTTGCACCTTCCATGAGTATTCTTCAAAGCATTTCCATGGCTATCACCAAAGAGATTATGAGAACGAGGATCTCCTTGCTTAGTTATGTTTCGACTCTAGCAATGGAGAATAGGTATTGGATATGCATTAGGTAATTCTTTTTACAACTTCCTTTGTAAGTTGAGTTCAATCATGATATTTCTTAGAAAAACCTAGTTTAAGGAATAGAAAACCTTCTTCATATGCACCTTGGTCATAATTCTATGCGAGATGGGATTCCTCTCATAATGATTAATGATCACACACTTATAGGTGTGAAAGGTTTTGTCATGACTCATTGACTCATGAATGCTTCTGAACTGAAAAAAGGCTGATTTTCTTTCCCACAATATCATTTTTATATCTAGGCGGTCTCATAGCATAAGACCTAAACATATAAAGGTCTTAATTTTGTTTTGTCAATCGATATATTTTTTAATAGATGAAAAGAAAGTGCTCTACACACTGGTAGCACGGGTCTGTGAGCAGTGAGCAGTGAGCCGTGTGTTTATCTAAGAAAGACATTTGTTGCTTTCTCCTACTGAGTGGTGTATGCTCACTAGTCACTAGATACTATTAGTCGATTTAACCAGGGTTGGAAAATGGAAATTGATTGGCTGTTTGCATTGAAGTTACTTATTTTCATTTGATAAGTTAATATTTCAAATATTTTGAACAGGCAAAACTACATTGGCAAAAGAAGTGATCAGTAGAGTTAAAGATGCATTTGCCATAAAGGTTATGGTGGAAGTTTCGGATACCCCAGACTTCGTGCGCATTCAGGCCAGCATTGCTGAATCAATTGACCTTCCTTTGCATGATGTGGGCAACGTTGCTCAAAGGGCAATTAAACTTTATAGCAGACTAACTTCAGAAAAGGAGAAGAAAATACTCATAGTCTTGGATAATGTTTGGAAGAAGTTGAATCTAGGTGAAATTGGGATTCCACACACCTGTAAGCTTTTGTTAACAACTAGAGATAGAGATGTTTGCAGAGTCATGGATGTACGAGATGTTAACATATTAGAGGTGGGTTTGATGAAGACAAATGAAGCAAGAGAGCTCTTCAAGAGTCAGGCTGGAAACCAAGCTGATGTTGGAGAGTATAAGGGCTTTGTTGAGAGATTATTGAGCAAGTGTGGAGGCTTACCTCTTGCTATCGTAGCAACAGCGAATTCACTAAAGGATAGAGATTTGTCTAGTTGGGTGAAATTTGCAGATGACTTGGAAAAGCCTATCTCAAGCCAAATGAGTGGAGATTACCGTCATACCTTCACAATCTTGAACACGAGTTACAAATTTATACAACCTGATGGAAAAAGGATATTCTTCTTGCTTGTTTGTTTATCTCCTCTTGGTTCAAGCGTATCAGTTGAAAGCCTGATGAGATATGGCATGGGTTTAAATTTGTTCGAGCATGTGAACAATCTTTCTGAAGCCATGGACCAAGCAGTTATTTGGGCTAATGAACTCATACTATCGTCAATGTTACTAGAAGGTGATGTCAAAGGGGATGTCAAGATTCATGATATCGTGCGAGACTTTGCAATTTCATATGCCGCAAAAGGTACGTTGTATTGACTAACGTCAAACTTTCTATTTCCTCACAAACATAGGGAAAAATTTGCCTAACATAGGGAAAAATTTGCCTTTTAAAGCTTATGTTGAATTTTGCGTGTTTTCTATAGATTTTTTGTGTTGGAACTATCCTAAATATTTGTGTTTTAAATAATTAAAGCCTTGAAAGCCATTGCAAAGGGCAATACCCACGAAAAAAAAACTAAGGTAATATCGATTCTTTGTGTTTTGCCTTGTAGAGGATAAGCAAAAGTTTATGGTGGAAGCGATTCCTCGCTGGCTGGATGATGAGACTCTGAATAAGTACACTGCCATGTCGTTGACGTCTAAGAATGATTATTCTCGGCTTAGTGGAGTAGAGGGTTGTAAGCTTCAGATTCTGAGACTGAAAGGTGACCTATCGCCAGACTTTGATGACTACTTCTTCAATGGACTGTTGAATCTAAAGGTCTTGGCTGTTTCAAACGTGAACTTTCAACCTAGTTTACCAAAATCAATGCGTAAGTTAAAGAAGCTGAGAACGTTATGCCTGGAAGGTTGTAAGTTGGGTAATTTTGAACTAGTTGGTGAGCTGGTAGATCTCCTTGTTCTTAGTTTATGCGGATCATCTATGGAGAACATACCCAATGAAATTGGGAATTTACGCAGACTTCGATTACTAGATTTGGGTGGATGTACTTCTAGTAAGTTACCACTGATTCCCACCAGCGTATTAAATAAACTGTCTACATTAGAAGGACTCTACTTGTATAATGAGAGGCAGTCTGGTCTCGAAAAGAAAAAGAAAAGGAAAAAGAAATCTGAATATGAAGAAGCAAATGGTATCGTGAATATCAGGCTACCTTACTTGAATGCACTTGAGTTGAAAGAAGTGGGCGGACAAGAGCTGCCATTTGATGGCCAAACTATCAAAAATTTAGATAAATTCAGAATCTCTCTTGGGGATTACGGCTTATTTGCTGGAAAGGAGCTCCAGAACTTTAGTCGTTCCTTATACCTTGGGGACATTTGCAATGAAATCGTAAAAAAAAGCAGCCCCGATGTATTGTTTAAGAAGGCTGATTATATAAACATGTCCGATTGTAGAAACCTGGAAGATGTTTTCCCATTATTTGACCAAGAGGGGTTTAGAAGCCTGAGATTTCTTCGCCTTTCTATTAGTGATATTAAATGCATTGTCGATGGATGCAAGATGAGTACCATTGTAGTTTTTCCAGCTCTCCAATCACTAACACTAGAGTGCTTGAAGAGTTTAGAGATGGTGTGTAATGCCAATGTTTCACCAGGATCATTTTCTAACCTACAAACTATTCAACTAGCGTTTTTGGATGAGTTACGGTATGGAATGCCTCTTGTCCCACGTAACATAAAAGTGATAGAAGTGTTTATGTGTCAAAAGCTTGAGTTTATATTCGTTGAGGATGAAGCACTAGCTACTGAACTACCTTTTCTTAAAGCATTGGGACTTGGTAGACTTGATTCTTTGTTAAGTTTGGTTGGACCAAAAGGGTTTTCTAATAGCTATGAAGTATTGCGGGAGCCTCGACCTTTCTTTGGTGGGAAGGTATGTATTTTCTTATATTATTTGTTTTCTTTCTAGTACTATTACAACATAATCGTAGAATATTATAAATTGGTTGGGGCATTGTTCGGTTATTAAATCTAGTATATAAAAGTAGAATACCTCAAAATAACTACTTCTATAGTCCTACGTTTGGATATAAAAGACGTCCGAGGATGTGCAATGGTGCAATGGTGTCTATTGTGGTTTCTTCATGTTTTTCCATTTGAAAGAAAGTTATTAAGAATCTCTTTACTATAAAAGCTATAACAATTAAATGGCTCTTATGGGTTGATGAAAATTAGGAAGAAAAAAAACTTTTAATTAGAGTAGGGTTCATCATATTCTTTATACATAATTAATTAGCTTCCCTCAAACTTTTATCAATTTAATCTCTTCTCTACTTTCATTAATTAAATAAGTTACTATCTATAATCACACAATGAGTTACTATCTATAATCACACAATGAAATATGTAGTCATCCAAAGTTCTAACATCAATTTCAACCGTAAAAATCAAATCTTTGATGATCGTTGATAATAAATTAACTAATGTTACATAAATTAAGGGTTATACTTTTTCACATACAAATTTTACTCGTTCACATACGACTTTTACAATTATACCATTGTCACTTTTTTCTACCTCATTCAATTGATTTTGTTCATCTCCCTTTTCTTGAACTCCTTTCGACAACCCACTCCGTCTAACCATATTCCGTACCGCAGACGCAAGTGAAAGTGTGAAACAGATCTAACTATCCATTTACTATCCCACGCATCAATTCTTTATTTAATGCGGAGTACTTTGTATAATATTTGTCTAGAAAATTGGAACTTCATGTCTTGCGCTCGACTGATTCATCCTCATTGCAAGGTGGCCATGATTTTTATCAATGAAATTGCCAGTTGACAATATGAGATTGGTCAAAATATTATGAACTTCGTAACTTTTATTTATTGCATTTCCCTAATAAGAAACCCTAGAATAACTACATTTTTAGAGTAATTATATTTAATTTAGGGGAAAATGTCCACATAAAACTTTAATATGTTTAGGTTAAGAAAAATGGTATGATATGGAAACTTAATGAAAAAGTGTTTCTGAAAGAGTAAAATCCGTATGTGAAAAAGTAATTCCGAGACGTGCTTTTTCACATACGAATTTTACTCTTTTACATACGACTTTTACCTTATTAGTTTTGTCATTTTCTCATTTCCTCCCCTGTTTTCCTCCCTTCCCTCGTCTCTCATCTCTCATCTCCCATCACCGTCAGAGACGGACCTCACCACTAGCCACCACCACCTTCCGAACCGGCTGCCCTCATCAAAACACAAGTCAACCACCTAGTTCGACCAACAATGATGAAAATTACATCAAATTCAGTGTCAATAAAAAAATCACCCAATCGGAAACCCTAGAAACGACTTAATTCCCAAATCAACAACAAACTATGGGTATTTCTCTTTTGTTAATGGATTAACTGCCATTTGCGCACGGCTTTTCATTCTCATGGGCGTGACTCTTTTGTCACACCATCTATTCCAGCACGTTGCTACACCCCTCTTGCTCCCCTTAAGATATATTGCCATTCTCATTCTTTTTTAATTAAAAAAAGGTGTGACAGAGGTTTCAGTTGTACGAAATGAAGAGCTCATTCTTCGATTTTGTCGCATATTGGCTGTATGTTGTATTATCATAGAACTCTCGCATATGCATTGTTAGTCATCATACCAAGAAAGTGTAGTAGGAGGATCATACATCCGATGTACTACCACCAACTTTATACTTTTTGAGCAATTGTAATAATGTTTTTGAGTTTTGTTTTAAAAATTATGAGTATTGGTATAAAGTTTTTGAGTTAACTTATTAAAACATTAAGCTCAAAAACATACAATGAAACTTAAAAACATTTCATATAAACTTAGTAATATTTTAGTTTAAACGAAAAAAAATTAAAATATCTAACTTATAAATTTTTATAAACTCAGAAAAAATACACATATGCTCAAAACAAATAAAGTTTGACGTAATAAACTCAAAAAAAACTCATATGCTCAAAAACAAATAAAGTTTAAGGTAATAAGCTCAAAAAAATATTCATAAGCTCAAAAAGAAATATATATATATGCTCAAAAACTAAGAAAAGTGTGAGGTAATTACTCCGATGTATGTTCCTATTTACGTGAGTATAGAAATCAGTTCAACAATTGAATCATTTGAAGTGTGAATTTAGATCTATTGTTTAAGTTCGTGAAACAATTTAGATTAGATTTCAGCAAAAATGTCAAGCACGAATATGCTAAAGTTTTTGGTAACAAGGATAGTAGATGGAAAAATAACGAAAAAAATGTATGTGAAAAAGTAAAATCTGTATGTGAAAAAGTAATTCCATTTATTTTTTATGTTCTGTGGAACAGATATCTTAGTCATATGTAAAAATATATGTAAAAATTATTCTATGTAAACATAAAAGCCTTATAGCATTTTTTTTCATTATAAATAATTTAATTAGCCCGTTACAACGTACTTGCCTTCAATCTAGTTGCCTTATTAATATGTGAGAAACTAAATATTTACTCTTTACGACATCCCTTCCTATTCTATAGTCTATAATTAAAATATACTCTATCACCCTCATTTGTTTTGCATATTTTCTCCATAAAAATTTGAGTCAAGAATAAAATGATTATCAAATACGGAGTATCATATAAGGGATAAGTTTTAATATGGGGTATCATCCATTATATTTTGTTACTTTTGATTTCCGTAACATTTTCATATTCATAAATGTATGTGATTTTTACCATTACAAATAGTGTAACATGTATCTTTAAAATGTTGTAGATTGGCTTACCATCCTTTGAGGTGTTGGAATTGCACTGCTGCGACAATGTTGGTAAATTATGGAGCAAGGAAATTCATGGATTTCAGAATTTGAAGAGTATATCAATCATCAACTCCGACAAGTTGACAAGTGTCGGCTCAGCTTCTGTATTTTGTAACCTTGTACAACTGGAAAACTTAAGTATACGGGTTTGTGATGAGATGCATGAAGTCATATCTAATGAAGAAATAGAAGAATCAGAGATTGGTGAACATAGTATCGTATTTCCCCAATTGACGTCCTTGGAGCTAGATGGAGTGGTCAATCTGAAGAGTTTCTACGGGGGACGATCCAAACTCCTCTTCCCAAAATTAAAAACATTGATTTTGAAATTTCTTGGGAGCATAAAAACGTTTGTCAAGTTAGAAAATTCTTCAGCCTTGTTTAATGAAAAGGTAACCAGATATCCATCAACCATTATTTACATATACTTCGTAGTTAATTGGCTAACGAAATTGTTGTTCTAGGTTGATTTTCCATGTCTGGAAGAGCTAAAGATGATGCATGTGAATGATGAATTGACAGAGCTATGGGATAAGCAATCATTGACGACGAAGTCAAATCCTGCTCCGATGTTAAGACAATTGGAGCTAAGCTATTCAAGAGGGTTTCCACAGATTCCGACCAAAGTCCTGGAGAATCTCTGTTCCCTCATACTCACTGATTTTCGTTTTGAGGATGGTGATGTCATTCAACAGGATCAGGATGGTGATGCTGTATTTTCATCATCAAATTCAGGGGAGAAGGCTGGGTTTGTATGGATATATTCACAGCTACCAAAATTGGAAGGGTTAAAGGTTAAAGGTAGCGTGTCATTGAAAGAATTGTTCGAAAAAGAGGCCTACAATCTTGCCGATGATGTTTTTACGTCGTTTTGTGGGCAATTCAAAACATTGGAATTATATGAATTGCCATCTCTGAATCTCATACCTCTGCATCTCTTTCTGAGTATCGTTTCCCTCACTTTGTTCGAATTGAAGTGGATTTATTTAATTTCAGCTGATGGCCTTAATTCATTACACAAACTTCAATATCTTTCAATTGAGCGTTGCAACAACATGGAAATGCTTGTGATCAACCTTGGTTCGCAAATCAAGCTCCCTAGCCTCAAACAGTTACATTTGATTCATTTGGATTCTTGTATAGGCATTTCTTCTGCACCATATAACGAAGCCGCCTTACTTCTCCCATCACTTGAAACACTTGAAATCAAGTCCTGTCCCAAGCTGGAACGCTTTTGGTCAAGCTCAATTTCAGCTCCCAGATTAGAAAACTTGTCCCTCGTAGGTTGTAACCTGCAACACTTATTGGTTGGTAATCTAGAGGATACAATCGAGTTGCCGTCTTTGCGAAATGTAACCTTTTTGGGATGCCGTAATTTGGAGTCCATTTCAACCGGGTCTCTAACAGCACCCAAATTAAGAGAGGTGGAGCTAGGTTCGTGCGGGAACATGCAGTGCTTTTTCCCTGGATACCAAAATGATGATGGCGATCTACAATTACCTTTTTTGGAGGCTGTGTGTATCCACCAATGTAGTAATCTCCACGCATTCTCACTCAGGCCGTTAGTGGCACCCAAACTAACTCAAACTAATTACGATCTAGCAGAGTATTCAATGCTCCCATATGACGACCTAAACCACTTCTTGAAGGATAAGCTTGGTATTGGTGGTGGTGTTGTTGTTGTTGATGATGATGATGATGATGTTGATGATGATGATGATGATGATGTTGATGATGATGATGATGATGATGATGATGATGTTAATGATGATGATGATGATGATGATGATGTTTATGAAAACGACGATGTTGATGATGGTGTTAATGAAGATGATACTAATGAAGTTGATGATGTTAATGAAGATATTAACGAAGATTTGATTGATTGGATGGTAAGTGACATCAATTTGTTATATATATGAGAATTTGTGTTGTGTTTATTGTTTAATTAGAGGCAAATTTCTTGCCTTCCAAGATTCTGTTTTTGTGACTGTCTATTTGTTGGGATTCTGCCTATAGTGTAAACCAAGTGTTCGAGAAAATGCCTAGTAGAAATGCAAGTTATTTTTTTCTAATGATTAGTATGAAATCATGTACTGTTTTTGTTCTAAACTGGTCACTGACTGATTTCAGTTTCTTGTTGCATAGTTTGGTTTTCTGTGAGTCTGTATATGTGGTTTTCTTCAACTTCGTTGGTTATTATGCAGGGGAAAACGATGGAGGAATCGTGGTTAACATTGCTCGGGTCTTCGGTGAGCCACTAATAGATAGAGGAGCTGCAAAGTGCAAATTAAGAGGTCTTTCTTTAACCTTCCTCCAACTCTATTTCCGATTTGTTATCGTAGGTGTGATGTAAAAATGACTAATAGAGTGTTAGTACAGTTTCAACGAGGCTTTAATACTAATGGCAGCAACAAAAGCAGAGTATATTTATATAGCTATATTTGTGACTTCGTATGTTTTTGTTCGTGTTGCTTGTTATAACGTGATCTTATCACATTTCAAGCAATTTGATGTGTTAGAATTTGTTAAACATCTATATACAAAAATGTTCTGAATATTCTAATATACAAAAGTTGATTATGTTTCTGAATTTTATTTGAATCTGCACTGCAGTTTTACCTACTAATCTACTATAGTTGTCACTTTCCTGTGATATGTGCATAGCAAGGGTTTTGCGCAACGGTTTTACAAACTTACACTATGTTGTTGTCAAATGTTCAATTGAAGACACGGATACCCATACCACAGTAATTACTGTAACACCCCAAGAGTATGAGAGGAAAGTTGTCCCACCACTTAATAACAAAGCCTTGTGCTTTTGCGCTTAAGTGAGGACAATTAATGAACCCAAAGGTTTATCTCCCATTTTATTGGGGGTGTTTTACGACCGTGGTGGGTCGGTTTGTTACAAATGGTATCAGAGCGACCGTATGATGAGCCTGTAGTCGGGAGTACCCGGGTCACCCACCTAGCGGGGATGATTCTGGGCTTGGCTATGGTCAAGTTTGAGGCACAACGAGGACGTTGTGTTCTTTAAGTGGGGGAGTTTGTAACACCCCAAGAGTATGAGATGAAAGTTGTCTCACCACTTAATAACAAGGCCTTGTGCTTTTGGGCTTAAGTGAGGACAAATAATGGGCCCAAAGGCATATCACCCATCTTATTGGGGGTGTGTTACGACCGTGGGTCGGGTTGTTAAAATTACGGTGGTTATTAATAAATTGCGATTTTGTAATGTTACAGATGTATTTGTCACATAACCAATATGCTTAATCTGTTATCGACATATCGGTGCTACAAAAGGACAAGTCTACTTCTAGATGCTGTGAAATTGTTTTGCTGCTGCCCACTGTGATATCATGAATCTTCAGAAAGCTCAAACATTTAAAAGCTCCTCTAGTGACGGGGTATGTCTCCTGTCAGTCGCTATTGCTTGATTTGTTTTGGTTTGCTTTTGCGTTCGACTTCTGTACAGAGAGGCCCGTGTTACCGTGTAGGGTGTTCTATAATGTTCCAATTTGCTATTTCTGGTGGTTAGTATTTGTTTCGTGATTAGTATTGTCGCCTTAAAATTGCACCTTGCTAGGCAAACTCACTCGTCGGTTATTTGGTCGAATGGTATGACCATTCACTCAAGCAATTCAATGTGTCCCCTCACTGGCAATCAATTGACTACAGCAAGACAACAGAGGGTTTTGGGATATCTTAAAAAATTGCAGAATGAAGCAAAACTATTTTTAACATAACTCAGGAAATCCTTCAAAGAAGCAATCAATTGACTACAGCAACACATTGAGGGTTTCGGGATATCTGTAAAGAAATGTACATTTTACTTTGTTATGGAAATTCTATAATTTTTTATTTTTTATAATGACGAGTTACAATGTTTTAGATAATTTTGTTGAGACTGCCACTAGTGATTATGGTGAGTGGCTGGGTGGGCTATATATTAACACTGAGTCACGACAGTGACGACACTCTTCTTAGCGTGTTCTGTTGTTTCGTGGATTATTGTTTCCAGTTTGAATTTTTGATTTAGTATTCATATATGTTTGGTTTTAGTTCTTAAATGCATTTGTTATTTGCCTAATTTGGTTCAATTTAGGCAAATCCTTACTCGACTGGGACTATGACTGCTTCAGTTGTGTTCGTATTAGAATTTTTGTCTGATTGTACAATTGTAGTGGCTGGTTGGTGATATTTTCTGCACAAATTCTTGTTTCAGACCGTCACTTTTGGTCTGAAATAATAAGACGGGATTTTGTAACCATTTTATACCAAATGTAACCACGATAGTATGGTCAATGTTACAACTTATTTTCTGCGATTACAGAAATTGATGAAATGGCCATTACTAACCTTGATGACTGATGTGCTCTTCTCAGCGTAGATGCTGTCATGTTGATGCTGTCAAGGTATTAAACTCATTACTTTGAACGTCGTAACATGATATTAATTGCTTTGTTTGCTTGATCTTCGAATTGGTTATACGACTCGCTCTTGAACAGGAGTAGTGTCATCACGAATCTGATGAATCTGTTTATCACAAATTCACTGTCGTACTAGTTGTAACTTGTAAGCAAGTGTTGCCTGTTTTTGTTGGAGCTAGATGTGCGCTATTCTTTGGTTAGCAAATTGATTCACGAAGTCACTTAACCGTCTTCTTATATCATGCCATTCTCGACTTATCAAACGAATTGTGTGTCTGTCTAGGAAGTAACTTCAGAGTTCAGAGATAAAAGTAAAGGCAATGACAACGCCGATCAAGGGTAACAAACCAACCAGTTGACAAGCTAGGCGGAGGGAACCCTGACGAAGAACAGGAAGAGAATAGACACATTTCTTCAGTCCACCACTGTAGAAACGACCTAGTCTCCGGCTCTTTGACGACCTGATTGTTGTATGTACCGGATGTTTTGTTACTTTTTTCAGTTGTCTGTGGTGGTTAGCTATATCAAAGAGAAATCTCTCTTGTCTGTATTTGTTCTGAATGTTGTTTTTCACCTGACGTTTGTTCATCGAAGTTCAAAAATGTCGAGGTTGATGCTATGCAGTATGCAGTATGCAGTATGCAGTATGATACCTGTAAATGCTTATGAGTCAGGACCTCAATTTGGAGTTCGTCATGAACAAATTTTAATAAGCTTTTTGGCACTAGGTTTATAATTTTATATAAGCTGCCTTGTATGTAAGTATAATTTATGACTAATTAGGAGTTGTTTGGTTATACGGAACTTCCAATACCTAAGAAGTTTCATATCACATTATTTTACAATTCATGTGAAGTAAAAAATGTTGTTTTGTTACATTTAAGCATTGTAATTTATGTAGGCATTCCCACTTACCTAGGGGGCTAGCTAAGCAACTTCGAATTGGAATTCATGGAAATTTCTAATTCACGTAAATTTGAGTAACCAAACAATATAGCCATTTTGCAATTCACATGGATTAAAGTTCTTGTCTAATTTAGGCCCTATTTTTTTCGACTTATTTTTGCTCAACTTATTTTTTCTGAATTTTTCTGAACTTAACTTATATTTGCTGAACTTTTCTGAACTTATTTTTGCTGAACTTAACTTAACTTATTTTTGTTGAACTTTTCTGAACTTAACTTATTTTTGCTGAACTTAACTTAAATTAAGCAAAAATAAGTCCAAAAGAACAGGGACCTTAACTTTTCCGAACCTATTTTTGCTTAACTTAACTTAGCTAGATGTGCCCTGTTCTTTTAGACTTATTTTTGCTTAATTTAAGTTAAGTTCAGCAAAAATAAGTTAAGTTCAGAAAAGTTCAGCAAAAATAAGTTAGGTTCAGAAAAAATAAATTAAGTTAGGTTCAGCAAAAAAAAAATTTCGTCCAGGACCTTGTTGGGATAAAAAAAAATTTCGTCCCTGACCAAGACAAAAAACATTTTCGTCCCAACCCTTGTCCGGATGAATTTTTTTTTCGTCCCACTCTGGTCCCAGAGAATTTGTTTTTCGTCCCATACCTAGTATCCAAAGCCCACCTACAATCACACTGGACCAAAGCCAGAAAGACCCGAAAGAGTCCTCTTAGGGTTCACAATCAAAAATCCCCAAATTAAAAAATCTATATATAACCATTTGCAATCTCTCTCTACCACACTACCTGGTTTCCCTCTCTCCCCCCATTCCCAATTCCTGCATTCTGAAGGATTTTGTTCATAAATCATACATGTGTAGTTCTTTGCAAGAGTCGGTCTTGTTTAAAATTGTTTTAACTTAAAACCCGTCACAATCTCTTATTATTTTCAGCTTTATTTGAACCAGATGTGAGAGTTGTTTTAACTTAAATACGGTTTTTTGTTCGTCGAGTTTTTTTCCTGCCGCACAGTACTGAGGTGTTCTGGCTGTTTTAATCAGTCAAGGTTGCCTGTTATAATTTAAAATGTGCGGATATTGATTTTGGGAGCCGCTTTGCAGCATAAATTTCATAGTTTTTATGTTTGCCAGTATTACCCATATATACCGAATTCGTGTTTTCGTTTCAGCAAATTTTGCTCGTAATGTCTCACAATCCGTTTTCTTTTTACCATTATTTAGATCGTAACAAGTTTGTAACTGTCGCTAAGTAAGAATTTGTTTAAAAAAATGAACTCTATTTGTAGTTGTACATTATTGAAATACTCTGGATCTGAATCTAATTGAAAACCCGAGTTAAATAAGAAATGAGTTGAATAGATAGATGCGACAAAAAGAAGCAGGACTATTTGACCCGTTTGCATTAAATATGGATATAAGTGTCACCGGTTTAAGAGATGCCTACTAATTTGAAACACAAATTCTCATTTATGACGGACCGTGTGACGGGTCAAATAAAAACCATATAAGAAGATAAAAGATAAGTTATTTTAATGTGTGATATTTGACCCGTCACGAGACGAATAATCTGTCGCAAGACCGATTGAATTTAAAAACAACGGTAAATTGTTCTTGAATGTTTCAGCATCCTCAGGGTAAATGTTCTACTGTATGACAAGGGACTTTAGCTTATACGGAGTAACTTATAAGTTGAAAAAATGATTCGGTATTACTTACTTCGGTAGGAGTGTAGGACTGTAAAATATGACAAATAGGTTACTCAGGTCGGATCCTCCGGAGAATATTATATGCCGGTTGTGTCAATTGATTGATGTTCGTGTATCTTTCAAGAGCATTGTTAGTTTGTAGCCAAGTTACAAGCGCACTGTTGAATAGGTTACGAATGTTACATATACTTTCGTTGTGTCAACTGTCGAGTGATTGGAGTTTGGGTTATGTTTCAAGAGCACTGTTAGAATTTTTGCCATGAGATGACTATCTCCATGACTTTGGTTTAATTTAGCATAACTTTATATAGTTATATGCCGGGAATTTGGGGATTATGACAATTCCAATTGTTAATAGTTGTATGAATAATGAAATCGATGATATTTTATCTACTGTGGGTAGTCGTTTGCCACTGATATATGCATCGGTTTTTTAGATGTATTTGTGTTGAATAACACGGAAATTTGTAATAGAGCAATGTACTGTGAAGATCTGTGATTATTTACATTAACATAATATACTAGTCGACTGTCGTGTCCTCAGCGTTGATGATTGCCAATGTTGCTAAACTTGTATTTAGATTAGTGAAGAACCGTGATTATGTATTCTCGGATTTGTACAAGTTTAGCAGACTAGCAGTTTAAAGTTGTTGATGTCATCCTATGCTTGTTATATGTATCGGTTTTGGGTGGTTGAGTTTCGATGTTATGAGAATGCAGCATGCAACTCGAATAATTTTATTAAACTCCATGCCTGAAGAGATCAGGAAGGGGCAGACACATTTATTCAATCCGCCAGTATACATACGGCCTAGTCTCCAGCTCTCTGTCGACCTGCTTGTTGTATGCACCGCGGCACCAGGCGTTTTGTTTAACCTTGTTCAGTTGCCTATGGTTGTTAGCTATGTCAAAAAGAAATCACTGTTGTAGATTTCTCTGATACTGTTCTTTTTTACTCAATCGGTTTTTTGTACACGAAAAGGACTCTACTTGTATAATGAGAGGCGGTCTGTTCTCGAAAAGAAATCTGAATATGAAGAAGCAAATAGTATCGTGAATATTAGGCTACCTTACTTGAATGCACTTGAGATGAAAGAAGTTGGCATAGAAGAACTGCCATTTGATGGCCAAACTATCAACAATTTAGATAAATTCAGAATCTTCTTGGGAAGTGTGACTTACCTTATATCTTGATGACATTTGCGACCTGGGTGAATTCTGTAAAAAATGTTGTCTCAAGGTATTGTTTAAGAAGGCTGATCATATAAAGATGGTCAAAAGTAGAAATTCAGAAGATGTTTTCCCATTGTTCGACCAAGAGGGGTTTAGAAGCCTAAGATCTCTTTGCCTCCTTTACTGCGATGATATCAAATGCATTGTTGATGGATGCACGAAGAGTGTCATTACAGTTTTTCCATGTCTGCAATCACTAACACTTCATTACCTGAAGAGTTTAGAGATAGTGTGTAATGTCAATGTTTCATCAGAGTCATTTTCTAACCTACAAACTTTTTTTTTTTTTTTTTTTTTTTGTCAATGGGTAAGAAAAGGGGATCACAGAATAGCCTCAGAGGCCAAAGTATGAGCCACCGAATTAAGAGACCTAGGAATGAAAGCGAAACTAAGACAATGAAAAAACGGGTACAAACTTCTACAGTCCTCTAGCACTCCTTGAATTTGATGGTTACTCTCGATAAAACCTGCAAGAGAGAGGAAAAGCTCCTGGCAATCTGAGGAAATCCGAAGATGAAGAATATTATTGTCACAGGCCCACCCAAGAACCTCCTGGACTCCCCTAGCTTCCGCTTGCAAAGCTGTCTCCGCCTTGAAACTCCTGTTAAAGGTGAAAACTTCCCTCCCCCCCTCGTCATACACCACACAACCCATTGCCGCGTTCAAGTTAGTATGCCAACCCGCATCAACTTTGGCATGATATCCCGTGCATGTCGACTCCGGGTTGATGACATAAAAAGGATAACCATCTTTAGTCCTTGTCGAAAGATCAAGTGACATATCCTCTCTCCGACTCTGATGTTCCAGAGCCCTCCTTTCACCAACATCTTGTTTGCCTTCAAAAGCCACTTCGAGGTCATACACATCTCTCCAAAGCTGCCTAAAGAAGATCTCCACCGGAATGTTATCCTTCCTAAAAATAAGGGAGTTTCTTGTGACCCACAGATGCCATAGGATACCCACAAACACTCTAGTAGCTTTATCACACTTTCTCACCTTCATCAGATAATTGATCCATCCCATAGACCACTCCCCACACTTCAAATGAGTGCTATGTTCCACCCGTATGCCCAAGGGAGATCCCGCCCAAATCCTAGCTGCAAAACTACAGTCCCGGAACAGGTGTTCAAGAGTCTCCACCTGGTTCTGAGTTGGCGGGCACAAAGACTGAATCTATCCATACCACGCCTACGAAACTCCTCACCCACCGGTAGAGAACCGGTGACAAGTTTCCATAGGAAAACCTTCCATTGACTTGAAATTGGGAGTTTCCACAGGACACGTTTGCAGAAAGATTTGCCCTCCAGATTAATTCTAGTTCTGTCCTTAGCAGACATACGACTTTCCATGATCTCCCCATGGAAAATGCCATACCCACTCTTGACCGAATAAATACCATTTCTGGTAAAAGGCCAAAAAAGCGAATCTTTCACATCAGAAGGGCCCAGAGGAATGGTCAAAATTTTGTTGGCCCAGTAGTCCTCAAAGTAGAATCTCACAGCCTCCACGTCCCACTGATGAGAAAGATTAAAGAGCTGACTAACCTGCAAAGATTTAAAGTGGGTGTACTCCCTACCCAAAATGATATGGTTGGGCTCCGGAATTTCACCATCAACCCAACGGTTAGTCCAGACATTCAGGGAGGATTGAATTCCTGGTTTCCAACCCACCTTTTCACGAATAGCATCAACCCCTTCAAGGATACTACGGGCACCCCAAGACGTCGCAAGACTCCTGCGGGGTGTCTTCATAGTTCAAACATTATCCGACCCAAAGAACTTCATCCTAAAAGACCGGTCGAACAGAGAGTTCTCCCCTGATAGAATGCGCCACCCATTCTTAGCCAAAAGAGCCTTGTTGAGACTTCCAACATCCGTAATGCCAAGGCCCCCCTCCCTCTTTGGGAGACTCAAGAACATTCTACTACACCAGTGAATTTTCTTCCCATCTTACACCCAGCCCACCAAAAATGTGACAACAGAGAATTCAGCTTCTTTGCCACACTTACCGGTAATTTGAAAACCGATAGAAAGTAATTGGAAAGATTGGATAGGACAGACGTAATTAGGGAAAGGCGGCCAGCTGGTGATAGAAAAATTCCATGCCACGAGGAAATACGACGAGAAACGTACTCAAGGAGAGATTGGAAAATACCTCTCTTCGCTTGTTTAAACTCTGTAGGTAAGCCCAAATACTTCCCAAACCCTCCAGAATTCCTGATCCGAAAGGTTCGAAGGGTACGCTGGATCTGCGCCAGAGTAGAATTAGGACTAAATATAATCCCTGACTTACCTTCATTCAAGCGCTGCCCCGAGGCCCCACAGTACTGGTCCAAACACAGTTTCAGGGCTTTATCAGCCCTATCCTTATTTACAAAAAAGAACACCGAATCATCAGCAAACAACAAATTAGAAATAGGCTCAGCTCCCCGACACATACTGAGACCCATTAAAGCTCCTCTTTCCTGTTCCCGGTCCAGAAGCCCCGAGAGCACCTCCGAACACAAAATAAAGAGGAAAGGCGAGAGGGGGTCCCCCTGACGTAGCTCACACTTTGGAGTAAAAGAGTTCTTCGGCACACCATTGATAAGGAAAGTATAAGTCACAGTTGTCACGCAGGACATGATAAGGCTAATGAACTTCTCCGGGAAACCGAACTTATGGAGCACCGCTTCCAGGAAATCCCACCGCATACGATCATAAGCTTTACTCATATCAGCTTTGTACGCACAAAGACTAGTCCTGCCCGACCTGTGTTGATTGACTTTATGTACCAACTCATGGGCTAACAGAATGTTGTCGCTAATGTTTCTACCTTTGACAAAAGCACCCTGAGATTCACAAACCAAGTGTCCCATAACTTTCCCCATCCTGTTCGCAATGCATTTAGAGATAATTCGCATAATCACGTTGCATAAGCTAATCGGGCGGTAATCCGAAACGCACTCAGGGTAGTCTGTCTTCGGAATGAGAGCAATAAACGTACTATTCAACTCCTTAAGGAGTCTTCCAGAGTTCAGAACCGAAAGAACAACCGAAGTCACATTATGCTTAACGAGCCCCCAAAACTTCTGATAGAAAATGCCCGGGATACCATCCGGCCCAGGGGATTTAAGAGGACCCATCTGGAACACAGCACGTCTAACCTCCTTAGCAGTGAAAGGCCTAGAAAAGTTAGCCGCCTCTGATTCCGAAATGCAATTCTTAATACTCCCAATAACCTGATCAAAACCCTGCCCGCCCAAGTTATACTCCCCTACATCTTGAGGTTTGAAGATTTCCTCAAACGTGGATTGAAATTCCCTTCCAACCTCATCCATATCAAAGACCCAAGAGTTTTTACGAGTCTTAACCCCATGAATAAAGTTTCTACCAGCCCGTCCTCGAACCCAGTTAAAGAAATATTTGGTACAAGCATCCCCATCCGCTAGCCATTTGATCTTTGCTTTCTGCTTCCAGGAAGATGCAACCGCTTCCACAAAGGATTTCAACTCTTCATGGACAGTATCATACACATTACCTCCGTCTCCCAACGTGGCCAACTCTATACCCTCAATAAGACGGTCATCAAACTCTTTCCACTTCTCTTTCCATTCTTTGGATCTAGCTAACGTCCACGCCCTAACATTCTTTCTTACCGCATCCAATTTCCTGGTCAACTGAAAAGCCATGGATCCCCTAACATTTAATGCCCAGGCCCGAGAAATACAATTCTTGCATTCCTCGTGCTCCAAGGACCAAGCTTCCAACTTATACGGCTTTCTGTCAAAAGATTCAAGTTTATCGCAATTAGCGCATGATCCGAGAACTGAATCGGGTAATGAAGAATACCCGTATAGGGAAAAGAAAGCAACCAATTTCGGGATCCCAGAGCGCTATCTAACCTTTCGTACACCCGTTTGTCACCTTTTCTATTGTTGCACCACGTAAACCTCGGACCTTTGAAGGGAATATCTATCAACTCATTTCTCAACTTCCACCTTGAGAAATACTCCGCTCCCAGAATCATACCTTGTTTTTGGCTTAGTTTATCACATTCATATTCCACTTGGTTGAAGTCTCCCACGATCAGAAAAGGCTCGTTCCATGAACTAATCCAGTTTTCAAGATTTGCCAGAACAGTAGAACGAGAACCCACATCCGGAGCTCCATAAAACAAGACAAGATACCACAGGGAACCATCACATTTCATTACACTCAAAATGATGAAATTGTTACAAGAAAAAACCACAGTCATCCTGGCCCCTTTCTGCCATCCTACCCACAGCCCCCCCGACCTTCCTTCAGCTTCCACAAAATAGTACTCAACGAAGCCAAAACCCCGGAAGGCATGAAAAAGTGCTAAACTACCACTACTACTACATCTAGATTCACTTAGGAAAATAAAATCGAAATAACTAGTACTTAAGACCGCCTTTAACTTTTGAATTGTAGGGGCAAGCGGATTATTAAGTCCCCTACAATTCCACACCACACCCATCATGGCTCCTTAGGAGGTTGTGATGGCCCAACCTCCTGAAAGCCTTTGATAATATCATAGTCATTGACTGAAGCAGACGACGACGGACTCGAATCCACATAGAGCGGTTCCTCAACAAAAAGTCTGAAGCCACCCCCTTTCTCAGCTCCTTTTCTGATACCCTCACCCACACACTGCTTTTTCTGCATCTTCTGAAGGAATATTTTTGCATTTTCCACTGATTCTGTAGCTTCCTCTGGAACCACCGTAAACCCTCCTTGTGTGCTGCATTGTCTTTTCCTAGCCTCTCCCACAGCCGCCATCATATCAATGTCCACAACCGGCGTTGTATACACTTCCGCAAGACCCATCAAACTATCTGACAGACTAGCTGCTCCAATTTTATCAAACAGGCTAGATTTGGCCCCTAGTTCAGGTAAGAAAAAAGAGTCATGCTTACATTTTTGTTTTTTAGAGCTTTCAGGCATGATTCCCTTCCCCTTATCATTGGCATCATTCTTAGCTGCTTCCTCACTATCTTTCATGGCCAAGAAGTTCTTCAGCTTCGCTGACTTAGTCTCCATTTCAAGATCCTTTGCACGTATACCAACTGATGACAAGACCACAACTCTCTTACCCTTGATCTTTTCATTACTGGATTCTAACTCCTCCGGTTGATCATCACTCAGCCGGAGTCAGCCCCTTCCTCTTAGGACCAGAACCCTCTCCCACCTCAGGAATTCCCAACCCCAGCTTCAACCCCATACTCAGGTTCCCTTCTTTCGTAGAAGAAGGATTAACAGATGTACCCAATGGATTGAGGCCCGAGACAGAAGACGAAACAAAGTTCTCCACCCATTGTTGTAATTTGAACTCCTTAGATGAGTTTTCAGAAGATTGTGTTTGTGTTGAGGGATTTGATATAGACATATCATAATCCGTATCAGAATTAGAAGAGATCATAATAGGTTCCTCTTCATCTCCCAAACCATGAGCTCTCCCATCATTCTCCTCAGCTTGCAAATTTGCCAAAACATGGCTCCCAGGACCATCTTCACCAGCATTGTCATTACGATTTCCAGAGATCCCAAGGCTACCCGTATTAGCCTGAGTTCTCTCCCCTGGGTTCAATCTCTGAACAGTTCCATCCTCCCTATGATACACTATATACTGGTATGCCTTTTGGTGGAGGGAGAAAAGTTTGGTTGAAACCCCTCTGCTCATTTTCTATCTGGATCCATGGCAGATTATTATCCAACCTACTCCGTATCCCTGCTTGTATACGTTCATCCCTATTCACAAAAACAGATGCCAAATAAGTGTCAAACACAAGACCAAAATCATTCGCATTACCTCTTTGAGCATTTTCATTCACAGGATGGTTTTGATCCCCTAGCTGCCCCTCAACTTCCATGGGAACAATGTTTTCCTCAGCACTATGATATTCCTCCTCTTGATCCTCTTCTAACCACCCCCCAAAACCCGGTGGATGACTGCCTGCCCCCATCCCATGAGATGGAGCACCTTCTTGAGCTTGAGCACCAGTACCATTCACATTACCACCATGATTATTATCTCTGTTATTTGTACCTGTCTGACCTTGTTCCCCTCGAGGACCACCTTCATAGAAAAGGACAGCCCCAGCAAACGGTTGATCCGTCACTGTGAACCTACAAACTATTAAACTATCTTATTTGTATAAGTTACGGTATGGACTACCTTTTGTCCCACGTAATGTAAAAGAGATACAAGTGAATTGGTGTGAAAAGCTCGAGTTCATATTCGTTGAGGATGAAGCACTAGCTATTGAGCTACCTTTTCTAAAAACACTTCAACTCCTTGAACTTGGTTCTTTGTTATGTTTGGTTGGACCAAAAGGGTTTTCTAATAGCTACGACGCTTTGCGTGGGCCTCAACCTTTCTTCGGTGGGAAGGTATGTCTTTTCTTATATTTTTTTCTTTTTAAATAAATATATATCAATATACATACTTAAAAGAGGAATTTTTCGAGCGATTTTATTAGCTATTGGTTTAGAGTAATTTCATTGGCTATTACTTTGGTTAAATAAATTAAGTATATAAATAAAAAGATAATCAAATAGTAATAAAATATCAGTTGAATAATTATTGCTTTTAGAACAATTACATTGGCTATTACTTTGTTTAAATATTTTTTTTTTTGAGGGGACTTTGTTTAAATAAATTAAGTATATAAATAAAAAAGATAATTAAATAGTAATAAAATATCAGTTGGATAATAATTGAATTAGTTAATATTCACATTGTCCATTGCAGCGCAATTAATTAAGCCAAATTCATTATGTCCACTATGCCGCCATTAATTAATCAAACGGTGAGACATTGCCATTAATTTGATTTGATGCTCTTGTATACAACTAATTACTTCACTAATTAATAAAATAGGGTTCATCGTCAAGTACTTGAACAATTAGGTTTAAGGTTTAGAAAATAGTTTGATATTAGAGTAACTTTTTTAGGCTCTAATTAAGAAGGGTAATAAATGGAAATTTAATGAAATAATGTATCTGAAAGACTAAAATCCGTATGTGAAAAAGTAATTCCGAAAAAAAATACGAGTTACAGAATACAAACACAAAAGAATATGAGCTAATATAAAAAGAATACGAGTTTAAGAGAATCACGAACTAAAAAATACGAGCACAAAAAAATGCGAGTTATTAACCTAAGAATATGAGCTAATATAAAAAGAATACGAACTATTAAGCTAAGAATACGATCTAATATAAAAAACAATACGATCTATTAAGATAAGAAAGCTTTAAAATACGAGTACAAATGAATACGAGCTAATGAAAAAACAATACAAGCTATATATTAACTTAAGACGAGCTTTAAAATATGAGCACAAATAAATACGAATATGGGATTAAAAGGATCACGGACTTAAATATACAAGCGCATAAGAATACAGCCTATTAAGATGATAATACGAGCTAATATAAACAGAATACGAAAACACGAGCTAATTGAAACAATTCTCGAGCTAAAAAAATAAAACCAGATTTGCAATATGTCAAATTTCATGATATAATAGGCACTTGAGATTACGAGGTATAATTAAAAGAATACGAGCTACAAAATACGAATATATAAGAAATACAAGCTAATGTAAAACGAATAAGAACTTAAGAGAATCAGGAACTAAAAAATACGGGCACTAAGACGGCGAGCTATTAATGTAAGAATGCGAGCTAATAGAGATATTAAGGTAAAGAATACGAGCTAATGTAAAAAATACGAGCTATTAAGATAAGAATACGAGTTAATATAAAAAAACATACGAGCATATTAGAGGATCAAGAACTTACAAATACGAGCATATAAAAATACGGGTTAATATATACAAAGAATATGAGTCAATGTAAGAAGAATACGGGGTAATTAATAAGATAAGATTACGAGCTATTCAGATAAGAATACGAGCTAATATAAAAAGAATACGAGCTAATAAGATAAGAATACGAGCTATTAAGATAAGAATATGAGTTAAAGTAAAAAGAATATGATCTAATGTAAAAAAAAATACAAGTTAATTTTAAAAAAATACGAGTTTCAACTATCTTTATATATTAGAAAAAATGGATAAAAAATTTCTTCAAGATGATGCTCAAATGAAAAGTATAGAAGTTATTATAAAAATATATGTGCTTAAAATATTATTTTTACAGGGATGCGTAATATGTAAGTGTCTTTCCAAGACCATTGAATTGGAGGTACATGTTTTCGTTTCTATTGGAGTTTCATACAGTTTCAACGTTCCATGTTGTTCCGAGAATGATACATCTGATATTTCATTAGCCATAAAAGCAATCTTACTTCAATTATTCTCTATACATGGATATTACACTAAGTATTTTTAGAAGATTAACTGTTACGATAATTACTTTGAAACCATGTCAAGATATTACCCGGGCGATGAAATCTAATATATATATATATATATATATATATATATATATATATATATACGGAAATCGCGAGAACCACCTTACTATGAGAAACGTGAGAACTCCACCTTACACATGTCTTTTCTATTCTAATGTTTGGTTGAGCCATTTTGGAATGGAGTTAGAATCCGATGGATTCTAAATCCATT
The DNA here is from genome assembly GCA_029255685.2 of Silene conica. NCBI lineage: Eukaryota > Viridiplantae > Streptophyta > Magnoliopsida > Caryophyllales > Caryophyllaceae > Silene > Silene conica. Next base: position 86,977,918 of record CM055314.2, read on the forward strand.
CCAATCCCCTCTAATGTCATACCCAACCCTTACCCCAAGATTTCAACTCCATTCCATAATATTTGACATTTCATTGCATTCCAGGTTCAACCAAACAATATAAACCAAGTATGGGATTTAGTATCCATTCCATAATGGTATGACATTCCAATCCATTCCATTCTTTCACTTCGAACCAAACGCCCCCTGAGTCTCTTAAGTATTCTCTTAGAAATCACTTAAGTATTCTCGTAGAGATCTCTTATTAGAGTTTCTATTATTATCTCTACAATAACGAAAGTTAAGTATTATTTGTTCTTCTCGCATAATCAATAAAAGTAGTTATTTATGTATATGTTTTTTAAGCTATTTGAAACAGATATTTTCATCATAATTAAACAAATGATTTTTATTATAACTAAGTTAATAACCCTGCCTTGGGCCTTCAAAGTTCAACCTAGTTGTCTTTTTAATATTTGAGAAACTAAGGAGTTGTTTGGTTGCCTTTGTAAAACACATGAATTGTATTCCTTATGATTTGTAAAATAAGTGGGTTGTTTGTTTATCCAAATCCATGAATGAAACTTTAATTCCTTCATAATAGAGGAAGTTTCTTACCTATTCCTCCTTAGTGTGAATTGGTACTTCCCTGTAATTACAATTCCGGTTGCGAACCAAACGGCCCTCCATATTCTATAGTTAAAATATACTGTATCCCTGTAATTACAATTATCAGCTGCAACAAGTTGACAAGTGTCGGCTCAGCTTCTGTATTTTCTAACCTTGTACAACTTGAAAACTTAAGTATAATTACATGTGCTGCAATGCATGAAGTCATATCTAATGAAGAAATAGAAGAATCAGAGATTGGTGAACAGAGTATCGTATTTCCCCAATTGAAGTCCTTGGAGCTAGATCAACTGTACAGTCTTGAGAGTTTCTACGGAGGACGATCCAAACTCGTGTTCCCAAAATTAAAAAAATTGATTTTGAAATACCTTGGGAAAATAAAAATGTTTGCCAACTTAGAAAATTCTTTAGCATTGTTCAATGAAAAGGTAACGAGATTTCTATCAACCATTATTTACTTATACTTCGTAGTTATTTAGCTAACGGAATTGTTACTGTAGGTTGATTTTCCATGTCTGGAAGAGCTAAAGGTGATACCTGTGAAGGATGAAGTGACAGAACTATGGGATAAGCAATCATTGACGACGAAGTTAAATCCTGCTCCGATGTTAAGACAAGTGGAGCTAGGCTTTTGCTTAGAGTCCTCACAGATTCCGACCATACCGACCATAGTCCTGGAGAATCTCTCTTCCCTCATACTTGTAAAACAAAGGTTTTGAATGTGTTAATTGTATTGATTCTGAATATTTTGTACAGCCCTTTTTATACTAGTTTCATACAACTTAATTTAGGTTAGGAGCCTATGAATTGAAAGCTAATTGATTGAGTTTTCTATATTTACAATATGTGATTGCTAGATTAGTGGGATATGTTTGTTCTATTGTATATTCCTATTTTGAGTAGGATCTTTGCTTATACTGTTAATATGCCCCCTCAAGCTGGACGTTCTGGGGATAAGGCCAAGCTTGTCTCGTAGGATTTGATGTTGATTTTTGTGAAGCGGCTTCGTAAGGATGTCAGCAATTTGATCTTGACTTGCAACATGGGATAGTCGAATGCGGCCTTCTTGAAGTTGTTGCTTGACAAAGTGGAAGGATATGGCCATGTGCTTCATTCGTGAGTGGAAGACTGGGTTCTTTGCATAGAGAGTGGCAGAAATGTTGTCACAGAAGATGGCAGGAGGTGTTGTGATGTTGATGTGAAGTTCTGAGAGAAGATTTCGAAGCCAGATTGTGTCGGTCGTGACAGAAGCTATAGCGCGGAATTCTGCTTCTGTAGTGGATAGAGCAACGCCAGTTTGTTTCTTTGAGGACCATGATATTGGATTACGGCCTAGATATATGATGTAGCCAGTGGTGGATAGTAGATTATCTTTGTCGCCACCATAGTCTGCGTCACAGAATGCATGTAGTCGTAGAGGGTTATTTTTATGAAGTTGAAGTCCATAATGTTGTGTTCCTTGGAGGTAGCGGAGAAGTCTTTTCAGCGCAGTCCAGTGTGTGCTTGTTGGATGGTGGAGAAATTGGGCAAGCCTATTGACAGTGAAGGCAATGTCAGGTCTGGTGAGTGAGAGGTATTGTAAGCTGCCGACTATGGTTCTATATGTGGTTTGATCGTGAATTGGGTTTGTATCTTCGCGGCGAAGAGGTGGTGAGGTTGCCATTGGAGTGGTCATAGGTTTGGCTTCAGCCATATGATGTTTTGTGAGTAAGTCATTGACATACTTTGATTGACTGAGATGGAGGCCTTGAGTATTGGGAGTGACTTCAATTCCGAGAAAGTAAGATAAGGGTCCTAGGTCCTTTAGGGAGAATCGAGTTGATAGGGTTGTAATGAGTTGTTGTAAGGTTTTTAAATGTGGGCCTGTAATAATGATATCGTCAACGTAGACTAGCATATAAATGTAGTTGGTTGCGTTTTGTAAAATGAATAAGGATGGGTCGGAGATGGATTGTTTGAACCCAATTGTTAATATATATGATTTGAGTTCGTTATACCAAGCTCGAGGTGCCTGTTTGAGGCCATAAATTGCTTTGTGCAGTTTGCAAACAAAATCAGGTTTTGATTGGTCTACAAAGCCTGGAGGTTGTGTCATAAAGACAGTATCAGTTAATGTGCCTTGTAAGAACGCATTATTGACATCTAATTGTCGTAGAGGCCAATTGTGAGCAACGGCGAGGGAGAGGATTAGGCGAACTGTAGTAGGTTTTATGACCGGACTAAAGGTTTCGGTGTAGTCGATGCCGGGTCGTTGAGTGAATCCTTTTGCAACTAGGCGCGCCTTATGTTGTTTTAAAGTTCCATCGGTGTTAAATTTATTTCGGTAAACCCATTTGCATCCTACAATATTTTGTGCGGATGAGCGAGGGACTAACGACCAAGTGTGATTGCGTTCTAGAGCGTTATATTCTTCTTGCATCGCTTGACGCCAGTGAGGTAGGATTAGGGCCTGTTTTACTGTGTTGGGTAGGTTGGTGTTTAACGTGGTGACATTGGCGGTTTTTATATATTTTGGATTTGGTTTGCGAATGTTGCTAGCAAGTCGTGTAGTCATAGTTTTTGTAGGTGGTGGGTGAGCTTGTGGGGCTGTTTCTGGGTTAGGTTCGGGAGGGGTAGGTGAGGGGGGTGGGTTAGGTGTAGGAGGGTCTGTTTGGTGAGTGGTAGGGACGGTGGAGGGGCTGTTGATGGAGGCTGCTGGTGGGTCGACAGAGGGCTGATTGGGAGCTGTTCGGCGAGTATAAACGTGTTGCAGGGGTTGTTTGGGAGGCTGTGTGAATGATGGTTGGTCGGTGGACTGGGTTGTGGAGTTGCTGAGAGTGGAGGGCAGAATGTGGAGGGGCACCGTGACCCACGCGTTTGTCGTCGGTGGTGGGGTAGTGGTGGTGGATTTGAACCATCAAGGAATCCTAAGAGGTTCAGGCCGAACAAGATTTTGGTTAACTGAAACCTCCACGAGGTATAGTTCAGTGGTGTTAACTTAATAACATGATTGAGGTTTGGTGACGAAAGTGGTTGGTCAGCAAGTGTCTGGTTAGGGATCAGGGTTTCGGTCTGGTTGGTCATGGTTGATGTCGGGTATGTGAAAGGCTGAGTTTGGCGTTTGAAAGCACGGTTTCGTGGTCGAAGGAGGTTGATCGAGAGCTCTGTGATACCATGTAAAACAAAGGTTTTGAATGTGTTAATTGTATTGATTCTGAATATTTTGTACAGCCCTTTTTATACTAGTTTCATACAAGTTAATTTAGGTTAGGAGCCTATGAATTGAAAGCTAATTGATTGAGTTTTCTATATTTACAATATGTGATTGCTAGATTAGTGGGATATGTTTGTTCTATTGTATATTCCTATTTTGAGTAGGATCTTTGCTTATACTGTTAATAATACTCACTAATTTTCTATAGGCATTTCTTCTATGCCGAATAACGAAGCCGCGTTACTTCTCCCATCACTTGAAACACTTGCAGTGGAGTACTGTGGCAAGCTTGAACACTTTTGGTCAAGCTCAATTTCAGCTCCCAGATTAGAAAACTTGTCCCTCATATGTTGTGATCTCCAACACTTTTTGGTAGGTAATCTAGAGGATACAATCGAGTTGCCGTCTTTGCGAAAGGTAACCTTTACGATATCAATGCGCCAACATGCAGTGCTTTTTCCCAGGAAACCAAAATCATGATGGCGATCTACAATTACCTTTTCTGGAGATTGTACAAATTTACTATTGTAGTAATCTTCACGCATTTTCACTCAGACGATTAGTGGCACCAAAACTAACTCAAATCAATTACAATGAAGACGAGTATTCAATGCTCCCATATAACGACCTAAACCACTTCCTGAAGGAGAAGCTTGATAATGATAAAAATATTAATGAAGATGATGATACTAATGAAGATGATACTAATGAAGATGATGATACTCATGAAGATGATATTAATGAAGATTGATTGATTGGTTGGTAAGTGACATCAATTTCTTCTGTGATTTCTACTGGTCTTGATAATTTCTTATAGTGTATACCAATATGTTCGACAAAATGCCTAGTAGAAATGCGAGTTATTAATTTTTGAATGATTAGTATGAAATCATGTACTGTTTTTGTTCTAAAATGGTCACTGACTGATTTCAGTTTCTTGTCAGCATAGTTTGGTTTTCTTCAACTTTGTCGGTTATTATGCAGGGGAAAACGGAGGAGGAATCGTGGTCAACATTACTCAGGTCTTCAGTGAGCCACTGATGAATAGAGGAGCTGCAAAGTGCAAATAAGAGGTCTTTCTTTACCCTTCCTCCAACTCTATTTCCGATTTGTTATCGTAGGTGTGATGTAAAAATGACTAATAGAGTGTTAATACAGTTTCAACGAGGCTTTAATACTAATGGCAGCAACAAAAGCAGAGTATATTTATAAAGCTTATAAGCTAAGGACTCGTTTGGTTGCCCCTATAAAAATGGGTGAATTGGGAAATCCCATGATTTAGAAAAAATAGAGATGTTTGGTTACTCCAAATCATGGGATTTTCTTTTTTCCTAGTAATTCTCACTTCCTCCATTGTGGAGGAATTTGATTACCTAGGGCCCCCTAGGTAATTGGAAATTCCTGTGTCAATTCAGTTCCAGGATGTCAACCAAACGAATTTTAGGCAATTCACATGAATTGGTCAATTCACGTGTTTTGCAAAATCATGGGAAATTAATTCCTGTATGGCAACCAAACGAGGCCTAAGTTGGATAGTGCAAGGAAAAATACTTTATTTTGCGAGACTATGATAATTAGCAGTTTAGCACCTAGGCTAAAATAGTGTAATTTCTATGAACTGTACAACTTACGTTGCGCTTAGCTTTATTTTGAGCATATTAGGTTAGTGTTAGGAATTTTGTAGAGAGGATGCAAATTTGGCATATTGAAGTTTCTAAAGAATTCTTCGGGACACTAACCTACTCGCTTCATATTTGAAGTTTCGCGTGGGTCGTTTCCTTACCTTTAATCGTCTCACTATGGCATCATCGCCTGAGGTGGCTGACCCGTAAGGAAAGTTTATGTTGTATGTTAATGATTGTACGTGTTCTGTTAATGTGTCACTTCTTCCTATTTGTAGCTGTACTTACGTTGGCTAAAACTTGTCTCACTAGTTCTGTTGTATGTTAATGATTGGATGTGTTCTGTTAATGTGTCACTTCTTATTTGTAGTTGTACTTTTGTTGGCTAAAACTTGCCTCACTGAACTTGAAGTTTTAGCTCATGGTTCACCTCCTTCCTTACTCCACTGTAGAAATGTTATTCATTAGTAAGCTTATTGACACTTATTTTTCTATGACACACATCCGAAGAAATGATAGGTCACGAGTGACAAGATTTGGCGGCCACTTTGTGTTGGGTTTCCACTTTGTGAGTTTTTGAGAGGTTTTGAGGTTGCCAGGATTCTAACTCGTGACCTTCAGTCACACTGAATCAGATACCATGATAGATGAATCATTTCAACCAAAACCTTAAGGTGATGGTTGATGCCTAACTATTATTAATATTCCTATTATGTATAATCTATGACTAATTAATAGTTGAAAAAATCACATGCGCGCTCCGTTATGTGGTAAATTCCAAAGGAAGAATTATGACTGCGTATAATCCCCCTGAGCTACAATTTTTTTTACAGCGATTGATTAGGAGTATCTAATAAATTGTTTGCTTGTTGGTTGTTCATCCTCCGTCTGATAAGCAGTCCAATCGTGTCCTGATTGTCTTTGCCACTTACATTCTGTATCCTTATGAAAAGTGGCGGAACTTTTGAATATATTCCCTTTGTTTACATTCTGTATCCTTTTTCTTTGTCGATTTTTTTTCTCCCGCACAGTACTGAGGTGTGTTTTAATCAGTCAAGGTTGCCCAAGACTTCAAAATGTGCGAATATTGATTTGGGAGCCGCTTTGCAGCATAAATTTCATCGGTTTTATGTTTGCCAGTATTACCCATATATAGTTATATACAGTATCTGTGTTTTTCAACGAGTCTGAGTTTGTGACGCGTCACAACCTCTTTTCTTTTTAACATTATTTAAATATTTAAATTTGGTCGGAGTCGTTGCATGTTTAGGACCGTCGCAAGTAAGAATTTGTGTTTTCTATAAACTGTGTATTTGTATTAAACATTCACTTTCATCGTGGATATTGGATAATATGGAGCTGAAACCGATTGAAAACTCTATTGGACTGTTTTTGCTGGATTCTGTAATTGTCACCGTCTTAAGCGAGACCAACTGATTTAGAAATGAGTCTAAATTGGTATCTGAATTCTGAATGTTTCAGCTTCAACCACTTACAAGTTGGGAAAATATGATTAACAGGTTGCTCATCTTAGTAAATCTGATGCCGAAAGGGTGAAAGGTGACCTGTTGCCAGACTTTGACGACTTTTTCTTTAATAGAATGGTGATTCTATATGTTTTAGCACCATCAAACAAGAATTTTTGACCAATTTACCAGTACCAATGGGGAAGTCAAAGAAGTTGAGAACGTTGTGCATGGAGGGATGTGGTGATAGATGAACCGTCTCAATCAAAACCTTAAGGTGATGGTTGAGGTCCAACTATTATTAATATTTCTATTACGCTCCCTCATTCGAATGCCCATTAGATAACTATTATTAATATTCCTATTACGCTTGAAGAGTGGTTAGTTTGCTTGAAGAGTGGTTAGTTTGCACAGGCTCCCCCATACCGTGCTGGGTTTCCACTTCGTGAGTTTTCGAGGGGTTTTGAGGTTGTCAGGATTCGAACCCGTAACCTTCGGTCACACTGACTCTGATACCATGATAGATGAACCGTCTCAACCAACCAAAACCTTAAGGTGATGGTTGAGATCCAACTATTATTAATATTCCTATTATGTAGGACTAGTTGGTGAGCTTGTACATGAATCGTTTAGATAAAGTCATAAAACGTGATATGACTGTTGAAGAGTAAATGCTTACTTGAATGTACTTGCAGTAAAAGGAGCACAACCAGAAGATTTGCCAGTTGATTGCCGTGTTAGGAGTTTAGATAAATTCAGAATCTCGGTTGGAAATGGCAGACTTAACTGATGAAAGCTTAAGAACAGAAGAATGGAAGGATCAGGCAACACATAAAAGGTCTTGAAAATCGAGCACAACTGCACCAGGATCAGATGGATTACATCCTTAACACAAAACACAGCCAGTTCTGAGAACTACGCCGGCGCTCTGTGAGTTTTCCTTACTCGAGTAATTGTGTCCGGTCTCTTATCTGCACCAGCTAGGTGAATGCAATTTAACGTTGTTACAGTTGTACAGACATCGAAGTGTTCTATCTATTGAATAGATAACCCGTCTTACATGTATAAGTCAGAACTCAGAAGTGGCTTCAGAGATGGACCTGAAGGCTAGCCAAGCCTGTTGACAAGCTAGTGAGTGTGAAGCCGTGAACTCTAATCTGAAGAGTAGGAAGAGAATTAACGCGTTTATTCAGCCCACTGGAGTAGCTCTGTGATCACCTACTCACCTGTTATTAGAGCTGGATAACGTAGCGGGCCAGCCCAGCCCGGCCCTGTTTCGTGGGCCAATTTTTCTAGCCCAGCCCGGTAGCGAATAGGGCCAGGGCCAGGGCCGGATTTTGTCAGCCCAGCCCTGTTCGCAGCCTTGTGTGAAATGCAGCCCGGCCCAGCCCACTAATAAAACTAACACAATTAACACAAATACAGCCTACAAACACAACTAGCAGCCCTCCAGGGTTGGGCTAGGGCTGACTTTTCCTGGCCCGGCCCGGCCAACCCTATGTTATTTTAGGGCCGTGCTAGGGCTGGTTTTCTTCAGCCCGGCCGGGCCCGGACCGGCCTAGCCCATTGTACAGCTCTACCTGTTATGTATAAGTGTGAGTAGCTTGCGGTGGTTACTGGTTAGCCATATTATTATACGTAGTAGTAAAAAAATGTCAAGTTTTGATGCTGTTCATGGAGTTATTTTTGCTGGATGATACGTAGTAGTAAAAAAAATGTGGATTAAATTGAATCCTTGAATTGTTTTTATGCGTAGTAGTAAAAAAAATGTGGATTAAATTGTGATTTTTTTTGTTTTTAGGATAGATTATACTCGGTCCGTTTTGATCAATAATTATCTTTGTTTCAAGATTTCTCTTAATAAAAAATGAATTAGATAACTATCTATCAGGACGGAGGTAGTAGGATTGTTGATCGCAAGTCTCAAAATTATTCTCTTGTTATTATTATTACTGTCAAAATCACAATCGTGTTTGAGGTACCAATGATCATATCTAATTTGAGTGAACCACAATTAAGAACGAATATTTGATCTTTTTCACTAGTTTGGTATCTTTGTATTTTTCTAAATGCGACCTAGGGTCTCTTGTTTTTTTTAAATATAGCACGTTTTCCAAAACTTGGTAAAATAAAATATCCAATCTTAGGTCAGATAGGATCGGGTTGAAATTGGGTCGTATTCGTATATGTTATTAGCAAATAATTTAGGGATAGTCGACAATATGTGACAAAAAACAGTCGGATCAGGTTAATTTCGGATTTGACAAACTAAGTAGGGTCCACGTGTCCGTTATTAGTTCCTCCGATCCACATTAATGGTAACATCCACTTCTCTCCTCACAAAAAGTGGGTTCATGTTAGCATTGGTGTGAAAAATTGAAAATGTAGATTGGAGGGACTGAGGGAGTGTTATATAATAATAGTAAGTTTTGTTTGCGACGGGTCACTATTTACGATAATATTTTGTGAGATAAAATGGATACAAAATGAGTTAGTGGAGAAAGAGGACCACATGAATAGGGTTGGAGAGAGAGAAAAAGTGGGTATTTTGTAAGAGAAAACGGTATCCGTCACAAGCTTGCGTCGGATAGTGTCATTGCAAATAAGAGTTTGTGATATAATAATGGATAATGGATAATAAACCCACTTTTCTCCCCACAAAAAGTGGGTCCATGTTGTCATTGGTGTGGAAGTGTGGATCAGAGAGTGGTAAATTATGCACGGGTAATGGACAATATGCAGCAAAAAAACATTCTAGACATGCGATGTTGCCCAAGTCAATTAAGGTTACGAGGCAATATCGTGTCCTCTATTGCTTACGCTAAATTAATGGGATTAGATCAGTGGAGAAACCGAAACCCTACCCAAATCTATCACGGTGGGTATGTGTCTATGAAAATTCAGACTTTAATAGGGTATCGCCTTACAACTCATGTATGAATACATTATGAGAATATGAGTGTGAATATTGAATCTTATATGCGTACATGACCTATCACCAATCACCTATCCATCACCATCTCAACCTACATCACTTATACTAAATTGAAAATACCCAAGCTTGAGTCAGATCAGCCTGAGTCATTTCCGAGTTTGACAAAACCTGAATAAAAATTTCGTGTCTCTTATCATCAAATTATATATAGAGCGAATGGAAGATATGCTCATATGCAACAAAACGCAATCGGGTTAGGTCAATTCGAGATTCTAGACAATATCGAATCCTCAATTCCGATGTTGTGTCGTGGACTCGTGGAGGACTGTATGGAATCGGTTATTCGGATCTAGTCAATTTTACCGGGTCCATAATAACATATTAACACCACAAGCCCACAATACCTAACCCATAGACACCTCACAGGGCACAGGCTAGGTAGCACGGACACTTCTCCTAATGAGACGTACCGTGTCCGATACCGACACTTCACGGACACACGCCGAAACATGTCCAACACCTAAACAGCCGTGTCTAACTTTCTACATTTATTTGGGCACGTGTCCGACGCGTGTCCATGGTATTTGAGCCGTGTCCGTCACGTGTCCACGATTTGGTTATCATTTGCGGTGAATGATTGATGGTCGGTTTTTGTCGTCAATTCCGGCACCAAAAACAATTTGTAAACTCCCAAATTAAGTAGTATAATTTAGGATCGAACCCAAAGGATGGTGGGGTTAGGCTATAAGTCTCGTTTAAGTTCTAGTTTAGTCGATCAACAAAGCATGAGAAAGACTAATAGATAACTAAAGCCTAAAGCTATAAAAATAAGAGTAAACGATAAATTAAGGGAGCTAGGGGTATGGGGTGTCACGTAGTCGAGTCTTGGTCTAGCAATAGGGAAACATGACATAAATTAACATTCTTTCAAATCACTAATTCACGCAATAAGCAAGGTGATTATCGTCGATTAGGATCTCGAACTAGCATTCTTTCGAACAACTAATTAAATTCCCGATTAATACAATAACTCACTTTCGTGACGTCAACTTAACAATCATAGTCAAGTAACTAAACCAATTAAGCCTCGGATTTCTCGTTGGCATAATTAAGCACACTAATCGTCATTAGTATCACAAGACTAATAATGAACAATAATCAAACCAAACATTATTTAAACAATTACCACATACAAGACTCAAACTTTTCTACATTAATCTCATCCCCTAACTATTAAACTACTCTAACATGATTAAATTAACACTAACTAAACTACCCACTAACATTAACCATGAAATAAACATAAATAAAACAACAAAGATTACAACTTTGATAAAATTAAACATTAACACTATGAAAACAATAAACGATAAAATAAGAACAAGTAATGAAAAAGGGAAGAAATTTATACCACAATGGAAAGAAGGTTTAGAATTGTATAGATCTAGAAGACGGATTACAAAAGCTTGAATCTTGTTAACTAATTAAATGGATAATTAAAAGTAATTAAAGGAAGAAAATAAACTACACTACTCTCCACTACTCTCCACTACTGTTTTTGTTTTTCGTCTTTCGAAACCAAAACCCAAGTTGCTGCTCGAAAATAATGTTACTCGTGTTATCCCCGCAAAACCAAAAAACGAAGAGCTACCTAGATGCTTCCTTCTCGTTTCTCCTGTTTCTTTCTTTTAAAGGGCAAAATTGGCATTACACAAGTTATATTTTGTTTTAAAATGAAATCCCATGTTTAACTTCACAGCGACGCTATCAAAGTAGAGCTGTTCAAATGCGGGCTTGGGCCGGGCCGTGAAGAAAAAAGTTACCCGTTAAGACTTAGTGGGCGGACCGGGCCATAGTTATGGGCCAATTATCCTTGCCCTTACCCGCCCTTTATACAAAAGTCGGGCGGCCATAATATAAAACTTTAACTGTTAATGAAGTATTCGGTATAAAATGACTTATATTAATCTATTTTTTTATATTCCATACCTTGATGTGAAATTTGAAGCGAGATACATGAATTTATGTTTAGTAAAGAGATACATGTAAAGTTAGACGCAAAGATTAGACGTAATCATTATTGTTTGAACATTTATCTAATTTGGACTTTATATTAATTAAAATATATAAACATTTTCGTTACATATTAATTGTTTTAGTTCACATATTATATTTTCCATATTATTATTTTAATGTTCCATATCCCTATAATATTCATAAAATTTTCTTAAAAACATGTTTTTTAAGAGTAAAAGTAAATCATTTAAATTGTTAACGGGCCTAATGGGCCGGGCCACGGGCTTTTCTTGTTGTCCATACCCGCCCATTTAACTTGGCGGGCTGGATTTGGCCCGCCCTCGTAATTTTTCGGGCAAAAAGTACTTGTCCAAACCCACGAAATATTCGGGCTGGACGGAAGGGCCTAATGGACGGGACGGCCCGTGGACAGCTATATATCAAAGCCACCGAGGTCCAAATTTGTTGGCCCAACAGTAGAACTATAACCCATTGCTCCGTTTTATTTTTCTTTTCGTCTTTCTTTAATCCGTTTTGAACTGGTCTTATTTCTCATTTTCCATCTTCGTTCACGAAATAGTTCCTAAATAAAATTAAAACGACCAAAATAATGTCAAATTCCACAAATCTAACAATTATTCGCAATAAATAAAATAAAACTAATAATTATTAAATAAATAGTAAAAAGAGCAATTTATTCAATTAAGCACGCAAAACCGAGTCGGAATAAGGTATAAATGAGGGGTAAAATGGTACCAAAATACTACTCGAAGCAGTACACTGTTGACAATTTTACCCCTCCAATTTTCCTTTTCCTTTTCTCTCTCTAGTTTCTCTCTAATGTTTTCTCTCCAATATCAAAATGTGTACTACGAAAAGTAATTTTATTTTCTTAGTACATTTTTACTCAATACAGTAAAATGTGTAATACGAAAATCAATAGTATAAGTATTATTAGTTTTATTTTATTTTTATTATTTTATTACTTTTTTGTACCCTTTTTTCATGACGAGTAATTTTATAAAAACAATGTGCGCGAAAATTAACGTAAGGTAACATAATAATTAAGAATATATTGAAAAAAAGGAAAAGGGAAACAAAAAATAACAGTACTACTTTGAGTAAAACGAAAAAATACCCAAATTAATGAAATACGTTTGTTTAGTACTAATTGACAAAGATTGATTAAGCAATTAACATATGTTGATTTGGTTTCTAAATCAATCGAAGTACTACGTAATATAAGCATGTCAATTCGTTTCTAAATAATTAACAATGATTCTTATTTTCATGTTGATGAACAAACCCTAATTAAAAAGGAAAATATATTATTAAAAAAACAATTAAATTACTAAGTAATACGGAGTATAAGATTAATGAATTACTTACTTATTCGTCACTTGAATATTTGAATAATCGTTCTTGTAAATTTTTAATGGGGTGGAAGATGGTAAAAGTTTCAATATTAGAGAGAAGGAAGAGAGAATTAGGTTTAATGTTTTTCTAGGGAAGGGCAACAAATGGAAAATTTGGTGTAAAAAGTACTGTATCGAGTAAAAAACATACTGCGAAAATAAATTGCGTAAAGTTATTATCAACAACAAGTTTTACATTCACTAATTTAAAATTAATAATATTAAATATTTTTACAAAAATAAAATCAAAAATTTATAACCGTATATTTTATTAAATTTAAATAACGTGTCCCGTGTCCTAAATTTCATAGCATGCCGTGTCCGTGTCTGTTTTGGTGCTACCTAGGGCACAGGCTCACACCCCGGTCCTTCACCATCGCCACCACCACTACCGCCGCTATCCTCCACCTCACGCCGGCGATGTCAGCGAGCCACCGTCGTCTTCAACTCCCCATTTCACTTCATCCCCGGCGACAATATCGAAAAAAACAAAAACTCGGGAGTTATTTGCCAAATACCGTAATCGAGGCGGTGTTAATGGGGGAAATGTGACAAAAGGCAATGTCAGTAGCAATTAATGCCTCTAATTACTTATTACCTGAAGTTGAAGAGATGTGATGAAATGTTGGTATCAATGGCGGAACCAACTGTGATCATAATTCCCAATTATCACTCTTATCAAAACTTTGCTGGTAATATTAATCAATTCATCTAACTTTGCTCTTAATTATTGATATCATGCATTAAAATTTGATCTATAGATTGTTTGAATATTGATAGCTATTCATTATAATGTTCTGTTCTGAAAATGGATTTAATTTTACTTTTCCTTGTAATTTGGGATATATTGTGGTGATGTTTGATTCATTTATGATGAAAACTTTGATGTGTATGGATTAATTTGCTTTAATTGGTAATGGAGTGTTGAAAGATTTGATTTTTAAAATTGTGTTATCTACTCCGTCTAAATTTCGAAAAAGAGGTGAGCTTTTGTAGTAAATGGTTATGTGGTTAGTATTTCACTCATGGTAAGTTTGTGACGGATATGTCGGTCACAAGGAAGACTAACTGATCGTGATCGACAAACTTGTACATTGGGGATCTTCGTTGTTTCCTGTTCGTACCTACAACAACCATTTTCGTGAGTCGTGACTGGTTTATGTTAGCCAAATACACTCTTATTAAGGGACAAACACTGCTCAGAGTAGCTGTCAGTCCTGTTTGTAGTGAATTTGACAATGTATGCTTCTTGGTGATTCTGAAATATGTTGTAATCTGTATGAAGAGCTTTCTCAGTATGATTCCCGGTATGATTGTCCCCTCATTGTGATATGGTCACATGGCAGAGATGCAGTGGGAGGACTGTTTTACGCTCAGATATTTTCTTGCTGCTACTGGTGTTGTGACTCTTCAAAAAACATTTGGGAGTTCCTCTGCTGATGCGGTATTTTTCCTGTCAGAGTTGCATTCAACTTTTTGTATTTCTATAGCGTTAGAGTTGGATTTTCCTGTTTGTTGTCATACTCGAATTACCTTGGTGTTTAACTATAAGATTGTGTAATTATTTATTTCTAATTTCCAATGCTAAAAACACTTGGGATGCCGTACAGTTAAATAGTGTTCCTCTGATGTCTGATATGCTATACAATACCATAGACACATTAATGCTACATTGTTTCTTCAAGAGGATTGGTTCGCTAGAAATTAGGACGATTGTGCTTTAGCTTCAAAATTTTAGGAGATGAACTAGAATGCTTCTATGAAAACACAATTGTAATTGTTCTGAGTTAGGGTTCAACCGGAAAGAACACAATATAAATTTTTGAGTGTAAATTGTGAATTATGGTGAATACTTGGTGCCAAATGGCGTTTTTGAGAGTTTATCTTGGAATTGGTGATCTAAGTCGTTTTGCTTTAAATACGGTCAATATTGCCTAAAAATGTTGCACTAATTTTTGATAATAACATTTAAAGTTGCTTCCCTAGACACTCTAAACATAGTCCTTTGCTGGGTCGCCGGTCCGGTTGTTGTGGGATATTTCGAGTTAGGGTTTTGCCTTTAGTAAGTGATAACTATGTTATCGTCTTCATAATTTGACAAAAAAATCTTAGCTTGACCCAATTATGTTGCATTTCTATGTTAATTACCTTTGCTCTATGATTAATTTGTGTTTATGGACTTCAGTCATGAATTTGCTAAGATTTTTGTAGTATTTCATGCATTTCTAGGTATTTTGGCTATCGAGTGAAGGCCGGAACTCATTACAAGTGAAAAGTTGAAGTTTAGGGTTAATTGGAGGTGCTTGGGTGTATGAAGAGCAATTAAGGTGCATCTCAGCCTCGTAGGGGTGGTACTCAATTCAATAACATAATGGGTGTATTGACCCATGCTTAAGTGTATCAAGAGCACTCAAGGTGTAATATGGGTCCGTTCCGCGTACAATAATACTCCTGTGGGCGTATCTCTAGAGCTGGGTGCAAATGACCCCTGTCCGGCGTAAATGGAAGGCGGTCAGCGTAGTGATGCGCCAGACCAGACCATGTTTGGGCTTTAATCAATTTTTTACTCTTATAATTGTGTTAATTAGCTGAATCCTTCATCTTAAATCTGAACCATTAAAGTAGAACACTAATAAAGCAAACTAAAATTAAATCTGAACTAAAGACCAGACTCCGCCCTTGCGAGCATAAATTAGACTAAGCTACACTAAATCAAACTAAAATTAAGTCTGAACAATCGAAGCGTAAAACACTAACACTTCGTATAAAGGTACTATCAGTGGCGAAATCAAATTTCAATAATCACTGTTATCAAAACTTTGCTGGTAATATTAATTCATCTAACTTTGCTCTTAATTTTTGACATAATGCATTCAAATTTGATCTATTCTGATTGGTTTCTGTAAATGATTTAATCTACTTTTCATCATCATCATCAATTGAATATTACATTCTTAACAACAAATTAACTTTGATGGGTACGGATTAAATTGGTTTAATTTGCATTGGGTTGTTCAAAGATTTGATTTTTTCTAATTGGTTGCTGTGATAATGTTGGTTTATTATTTTCTAGACTTCGAAAGCAATTTGATGGGTTTTAGAGTTTGCTATGCGTTGTTAATTTATTCAGCAACTTTTATATTCTCTCCGTCTCAATCATTTGTTTATCTATTTTGTTTTTATAATTTTTGTGAGTGTTTTAATCAATGATAAACAAATGATTGGAACGAAGGGAGTGTTACACGGGCGTGTCCCAAATTCTGCATTGGATATCTCAATTGTTTCTTGCTTGTACCTACATTTACCGTCTTCAAGACCATGGTTCATATTAGCCAAATACACTCTCGTCCGGGACAGACCCTGCATTGGATTTAATCGACTTTTCCTTGTTATTTGTGATATATTGTGGTGATATTTGATCCATTTATGATGAAACTTTTGATGGGTATGGATTAAGTTGGTTTAATATGTAGTGGAATACTATAATGTCAAAAGATTTGATTTTCAAATTTCTTGGGTGGTGATGATGGTTTAATTTGATGGGGTTTTAGAGTTTGCTTTGCAGTTTGCCAATTACTATCTACTATTTCTACTGTAAAATGTCTGAATTTTTGAAGTAAATGGCTATCTACAAACATGTTCACCAAATAACTCTGTTGTTTCTTGTTTGTACCTACATCCACCATCTTCATGAGACCGCAGTTTATGTTAGCCAAATACACCCATAAGGGACATAGACTGCTCGAGTAGCTGTTACTCCTGTTTGTTGTCATTGGAAATATTTGATGGATTTTAGGGAGTAGTGACTAGTGAGTGGTTGATGATAGTGGTATGAGTATCGAAATTGACAATATATGCTTCTTGGCGATTCTGAAATAAGTTCTAATCTCATAGTCTGTACTAGAAGCTTTCCCAGTATGATTGGTCCCTTATTTTGATATTGTCACATGGCAGAGATGCAGCGAAAGGACTCTTTTACGCCCACATATTCTGCTGCTGCTGCCATTGATGTTATGTCTGAAACATTTGGGAGTTCCTCTACTGATGCGGTATGTTTACTGTCAAGAATGCATTCACATTCTGTCGTATTTCTATAGCATCGCAGCTGGCTATGATGTTCGAGTAGCTGTCACTGTTTTGCTATATTTTTGTGAGTAGTGAAATTGACAACGTTTGCTTCTTGGCAATTTTGAAATTAAGTTTCAGTAGGCATTACAACCTTACCCATTATGGCTGTTCCCTTTTTGCGATACTTGTAGGTAGTCGACTCACATGGCGAGATCCAGTAAACAGATCATTTTATGGATATTGTGTTGCTGCTGTCGCTGATATTATATGATTCTTCAGAAAGCTAAAACAACTGTGAGTTCCTCTACCGATGCGGTATGTTTCCTGTCAAGGTTGCAGTCTACTTCTGTACTAGTTTTATGTAGAGAGTTATGCAGTGTGTTTTATTGCGTTGCAGTCACTATTCCTGGTGGTTATCACACATTTCCTAATTAATAGTTTAATACCAAAATGTTGTAACAGTAACTTTAGCAATCTTGAGACTTCGGTTTGATACTTGATCTTGGAATCCTTATTACAGCCTTTATCCCAGTTTGTTTCGATGTAAATGCTGTCGATACGACTCAAAATGTCATAACAGTAACTTAAGAACCCTTGATACTGGGGTTATAAAAGATAAAAGGTCTACAGTTAGCTCATCGTTTTATATTGTTCATATCCTTTCATCTATGTTTAAAATGTCTGAATAGTTCGCCTAGAGGAGAAAACAATGACTACTAGATCTGAAAGTTGCCATTACATGGGCTGTCAATAAACCATTGAGAATTAACCAAAGTAAACGGCAATCAATAAATCGCTCTTTAATCATTAAAATGAAAATGACCCAATCCGAATGACTGGAACTCATATGACCCGTTCTAAAAGACCTGAAACTCAAAATGACCCGGCCAAACCTGATTTAACTTAAATACTTTGCAAACGGGAAAATGACCCAACCTGAACCGAACCCAACCCGGTGTACCTGTTTGTGGGGTCTAGTCACAATGAGTTTTTTTTATGGGATATTCTACATGGTACCCCTCAATTTTTTGACTTTCTACATGGTACCTGTTCACTTTTTAAAACATACATGGTACCCCTAATTGTTGTCATTATCAGTACGCATACCCCTAAACTTTATTTTCCGTCAATTAAACTTATTTTAAAGCTTTACGTGATAACTTGAACGCGTAAGGAAACTTGTAATTTATTATCACATGACATAAGGACGACTCTATTAGGCTAAATATCCATCTCGATCCTAATATTTATAGATATATATGGGCTAAAAAAAAGGTGAAGGAAAAATCATTGATCTTTGCCAAATTATCCGTCCAAAGAATGGATATTAATTCTAATAGAGTCCTTATGTCATGAGATGATAAATGTCAAGTTTGGTTATGCGCCTAAGTAATTATTTAACGCTTAAAAATGAGTTTAATTGACGGAAAATAAAGTTTAGGGGTACACGTAGTGATAATGACAACAATTAGGGGTACCAGGTATGTTTTAAAAAGTGTAGGGGTACCATGTAGAAAGTCGAAAAATTGAGGGATACCATGTAGAATATCCTTTTTTATTTATGGCAAAATTGAACATTAAATAGTGCGACAAGGAGAGACCAAGTACATTAATGGTGCGGGTTTGGGGGTAGAAGAGTATTTGCCGAAGCCCAATCAATTATACAAAATTTCAGTACTAAAGAGGGCATGTAATACCAAATAAAATGGTGAGTCCTTTAATTGTACTCTACGCTCCTAGAAAAACACCAGCAATAGAAGCAAATGGCCACAAGGTGTAGTACTTCTGTTACGGTATTCAGGGCGTTGAGGCAATTGGAACAAATAATGAAACTACCCGGAAACTGTTTGACAAACACGGACTTGGATCTAGAAATTGGTATTAACTAATGTAGATGGGATCTGTACCTGTACTGCCAATTAAGGTTTCGCTCACTATTAAGTTAAATATGATAATACTGGTATTATAGTGTGTGATTCAGAAAATGTCTGCACCATCAAATACACAGCATTATGTGGGAGTTGTAATGCATGTGAATTAACAATTGAATATCACTCAAAGTACAATCTAATGAACAATTTGACCTTAATTTAAAGTAAACCTCGTATTGGTGAAATAATTAATTAATTGTTAATTAAAGTTGACTGCAACTTGAGCAGTTAATTAATATTGTCAACTTCAATTGCAAGAACTTGATAACTATATAAGTAAAGCATAAACACAGCTTAACAACAGTATAATTGCAAGAACTTGATAAACCAATTGGCTTTTGTTCATTCTTCTTTGTTTCTTCGACCTTTCCTAACGTAAGTTCTAACAAAAATTCTTCTCTCTTGTTCATCATTCATTGCCCCTGATTGTTATTATTTCTTCCTTTTTAGTTTTTCGATCCATGCTTTGTTTTGCAGTAGTTGAGTGTAGGCAAAAAGATATATATGTTGGTTGCATATCATCTTAAAATAAAATGTTTTTAAGTTCAATGTTACGCATAGGGTGTAAACGAGGCGATTTGAGCTTTAAGCTCGGGTTAGGGCGTTAGGCTTGAAGCTGGTCGAGCCTAAAAAATTGAAGCTTGAGCTCGGCTTGAGTTTAAATCGAGCTTGTTTTGTCATTATATATTTTCGCTTTCTCACCTTTTTAATCTAGCTAAATATAAATATTTTTAAAAAACAAATAAGATTACTAAATATTAAATTTTCTTATATTTTAATATACTTATAAAGTTATAGAAATGTTTAGATAACATACTTTGATATCATTTAGCTCTATAGCGAATGTTATTTTGTTACCATCTTACCCTGAGTCGACTGCAAGTGTTAGATAAGGTTATTCCCGCAAATTTTCCAATTTTTTATTTCTAAAATGAAGAGTCGAAGAGTTATGTTGTATTGGAAGTTTAAGTGTTAGACATAAGACAGTGTCGGTATAATTTTATTATTCTAGTAGTATAGTATTATAGTGTATTCTGAACCTCGTATCAGGAGTGAGCTCTAATGTGTGAATATCAGCAAATAAACTCCAGTTTAAGTAAACCTCGTAGAGGTGGGCAGGAGATCTACTAATTAATTAAATGTTGACCGCAAATTGCGCAATTAATTAATATTGTCAACTTAAATTATAGATCTGAGATTGGCATTATGTGAACGGGAGATGAGCCGTTTAACCCATTTTTAATACATTTATATGGCATTATACGTAAAGCATACACAAACTTTACAACTTGAGAAACCAGTTACTTATCTTCAGTCTTCTTTGTTTCTTCGACTTTCCATAACGTAAGTTCTGATTGCTACTTCTTTCTAAGCTTTTCAATTCGTACTTCCTTTTATGTTTTTCAATTCTCATTTCTGCCGTTTGTCAGATGCAGGTGCGTTTGGAGTATTAAAGTGCAACTAACTATTCATGAAAAAAACTAATGTTGGTTGCTTAAAATCCTGAATGAAATATTTGAGTGTCATGTTATGTATATGTAACTATGTAAGAGTATTACACTGACAATTACACACCACTAAAGTTGATTGTTAAACTAACATAGCGGGTGTGCATCACTTTTCTTATTGTGTATTTTGTTCATTCACGTGTTGGTTTCTTAGGAGAACTCGCTTGAAGAAAGAAGAAAATGGCAGAAGTCGCAGTTGTTTTGAAAGCGGTGGAGCCGGTTAGGTCCTTTGTGTTTGGTGCTATCAGAGAGTATGTGGGTTATATTAGAAGATATGAAGACAATCTTGGTGCACTTCGTAAAAGTCTTAGTGAAGTATGTAATAAGAAGGACGACGTCAGAAAGAAGGTGAAAGTGGGGAATGATAAGCAGGAGGAAATTACTCGAGAGGCAGCTAGTTGGCTTAAGGATATTCGGATATTGACAAATGATGAAGAATTGAAAGGTCTTATGTATAGTGACACCAAGACAGCAAAATTTGTGGTGAAAATGATGGAAAAAAGGGATCTGAAGAGTTGTATCAGCAAGGACAGTGAGATGCAGAAATTAGCGATTAAAGTGATGAAGAAGTTTGAGGAAGAGATGGACGAGTGTGAGGAAGAAATGAGGAAAATGGCGGAAGAGGATTATAAGCAAGTGGCTGAAGTAGTGGTTGAAGTGATGAAGGATACTATTGAGGATTTTAAAAAGCTTATGAAAGAGGACCAAAAGATGGCAGTAATAGCCACAAGAACGTTGAAGGATAGAGACATAGATAAGCTTACAAAAGGCGATCAGGAGATGGAAGAGATTATCAGAGAAGCTGGGAATATAAGTGATGAAGAATTTTGTCGGAATCAGAAGAATGAGGAATCCGATGCTCTGCTGGTTAAAATACCTACTGTTGTCGTGGGTGAAAATTCAATTAAACAAGCCGCTAAGAAATTGTTTACACCTTTAGGTAATCTGGTTATACCTCTTGGGAAATTGATGGATGATGCTAATTTCAAAAAGGCTGTACCTGAGGCCGACGGTGTTAAACTAGGGTTGGAAGTCATCGATGGACTTCTGATCGGGGGCCACGGGTTAAAGAAGGAGGTAGATGACAACACTAAACAACACCGCGGTTGCTGCTGCTCCTCCCTCTCACTTTGCAGTGGTTTTCACGGTCGTTATCTGATTAGTAAAGCTGCTGAAATTATGAGCAAACATATACAAGATGAAATTATTAATAAATGCCCACAAGATCCAGTTACTCTGCATATAAGAACAGTCGATTTGAAACCCATTCCTACTCAATTCCTTAAGGGTTTGGATTCTAGGACGCAACTCCTTGACCAAATTTTGGAGAAGCTTATGGATGATCAAGTTGATTCTGTTGGCGTGTTCGGCATGGGTGGGACAGGTATTTCTTAATTTTTTATGGCTCCATCTTGTACTTCTTTTACGACTTCTCCATTTTGTTAGTTTTACCCAAAAAGAATTAGAACATATTAATTCCGTTTCATTTGACTGTTGATGCTTTTGTTCTTGGTAATATTAATGTTAATCAATTTATCAAAATGCCTATATATGCCCATCATATACCAAAATGAAAAATCAAACAATAGAATAAGCACAAATTAAAACATTTGAAACGTAAAACACTAAAATAAAAAACGAAATAATAAGATAGAAAAAATAATCATAACTAAACGATAAGGGATGGCTGGAAGAGGTTGATATAGGGTTGTTTGGCTTATATGAACCATGACTCACATGACCGTGTCTAGGAGGGTTGGAAGAATGGCTACTTGTGGTTGGGGGTCAAAGGGAACCACCGTGTGTGGTGATTAGAGGGTTAAAAGAAGAAACCTTGAAGAGAGGAAAAAAACGGAAAATAAAATGATTTAGTGACGGCTGACTTTTGAGGAGAAAATAAATAAAGTGTTGAGAAAATAGAGAAGAAGAGAGATAGAGGCAAGTCAGGGAAGGTGGACTATTTGTCAAGTGTTGTATGGATATTGGACTAACGCTTACGAGAAGTTGTGTCATCAACTCGTATATCTTTGTATAACCATATTAAATGTATATTTTTATACTCCCTCCTAGTCTTTATAATCTTTCTTATCGAGCAAAATTTGAGGGTTTAATTTAAAATTTTAAATAAACATAAGGGTAGAGATAATTAAAGAAAGGGAAGGTGTGTGTGGGTCGAGTATTGTTATGAGACAAGGTGATTAAAATAAGCATAAAGTATGAGTGTTATTGTGGGTTGAGGTGATTAAAATAAGCATAAAATTTTACCAAATAAGGAATTAGGAAATGTACTCTAAATTGATGGAAAAGGAAAGATGGAAGGTTACTTAAAATAGGAGGGTATATATAACTTTTGATTCCTGTTATTGAAAATATGGAAAGAAAAAAAACAATAACTTAACAATATGGTGTTAATTTTCCGAATTTAGATTATTAATATGTGCCCTAAGGACACACGCTAGAAAAACCATTATTATATATACTAATATAGATTCCGCGTAGTGCATACGCGGTTGATGTGGAGTTTTGGTTTTTTAGAGTATTATTTAAATTGACAATTCATTAATATTTAACATCTTTGTCTAGAAAAATGAAATGAAAACTAATCAAAGAGAATTGAGTAGAGTTATGAAATGTGTATTTTTATAAAAGTACCTTTTCACCATAAAACTACATATTTCATTTAATGAATTTTTTTGTCACGAACATTATAGCAAGTATATGTTAAGTTATCTTTTATAGTAATATTATTGCATTATAAAAAATTTAGCAGCTAAGAGCAAGTGCAATGGATAATTTTTAACTTGTGTTTGTTAATAAGAACTTTAAAAATTAAGTTATTTCCATTGTGGATGCTCTTAAGTTTGTCAAAATATGAACTAGGTTCTTATTTAAGAACTGAGTTCATTGTTTATTCAGTAAATTAAATAATGTGATGCAGATAAGAAAAATTAATAACGGGTACCGGTTACGAACAAAATAAAAGATCTTCCATTAGAGAAAAAAGTTTTTAAACTTAGAAAATGGTGACAAATTATTTGGCATTAGGAGAACTTTAAAAGCATTTGATCTAATAATTTTTACTTTAATACCAACTAGATTTCATGCCCATGCCACGGTAATTTAATAGTGTTCTTATCTCTAATTGAGGTTATGAGAAAATGTATGTTCTAAGAAGTGGTAATGTAGTTGCTCCACCCAAAGTAAGTTGTTCTGTACAATATTTGAATTTTCTCGGTATTAGATGATTTAATCATATTCAAAAACCCAATTTACTCCCATTACCTCATTTCTTCTACTTTATGTACCTCCTTCCTTTCTCCACGCCAAATAAGTCATATACAAGGGTGAACTATTAAAGACGGATTAATTGATTGATTGATTGTCTAGAAGTTATCTGTTAACATTTGATTAATATCTTTCAAACATTATGAACAGGCAAAACCACATTGGCGAAAGAAGTAATCAAAAGGGTTAAAGATGCTTTTGCCATAAAAGTGATGGTGGAAGTTTCGGATGCCCCAGATTTTGTACGCATTCAAGCCGCCATTGCTGAATCTATTGATTTGCCTTTGCATGATGTTGACAATGTTTCTCAACGGGCTATTAGACTATATAACAGACTAATCTTAGAAAAGGAGAAGAAAATACTCGTTATCTTGGACAATGTTTGGAAAAAGTTAAATCTAGATGAAATTGGTATTCCAGATACTTGTAAGCTTCTGCTAACAACTAGAGATAGAGAGGTTTGCAGGGTCATGGATGTACGAGATGTTAACATATTAGAGGTGGGTTTAATGAAGACAAATGAAGCAAGAGAGCTCTTCATGAGTCAGGCTGGAAAGCTTCAAGCTGATGTTGGAGAACATAAAAACTTGGTTCAGAGATTGTTGAGCAAGTGTGGAGGTTTACCTCTTGCTATTGTGACAACAGCCAATTCGTTAAAGGGTAAGAATTTATCTACTTGGGTAAAATTTGCAGAGGACTTGGAAAAGCCAATCTCAAGTCAAATGACTTACGATTATCATCACACCTTCACAATCTTGAACACGAGTTACAAGTTTATACAACCTAATGGGAAAAGGATATTCTTTTTACTTGTTTCTTTATTCCCTCTTGGTTCGAGTGCATCAATTGAAAGTCTATTGAGATATGGTATAGGGTTAAACTTGTTCGGGCATGTGAACAAACTTTCTGAAGCTATGGACAAAGCAGCGAAATGGGCTGATGAACTCACACTATCATCAATGTTACTGGAAGGTGATGGTAAAGGGGATGTCAAGATTCATGATATTGTGCGGGACTTTGCAATTTCATATGCCGCAAAAGGTATGTGTAGAATAGCGAGGGGATACATTCTTTAAGCAAATAACTTTTGTGTGTCTGTCAATTAACGTCAAATTTTCTATTTCCTCACAAAACTAGAGAATTTTGTTTTTTAAAGTTAATGTCGGATTTTGTGTGTTATTTAATGACTTTTGAGCTGTAACTAGTTATAGATATATTTGTTGAAATATTTAAAGGAATGTCGATCAAAGAGCAACACCCAGAAAAGAAACTAAGATGACCATTTCATTTGCTTGTCTTTCACTTGCAGTGGATGAGCACGAGTTTATGGTGGAAAGCATTCCTCGTTGGCTAGAGGATGAGGATTTGAAAATATACACTGCTATGTCATTGACGTCTAAGGATGATTGTTCTCGCCTTAGTGGGGTAGAAGTTTGTAAACTTCAAATTCTGATCCTGAAAGGTGACCTATCACTGGACTTTGCTGACGACTTCTTCAGTGGAATGGTAAATCTAAAAGTTTTAGCTCTTTCAAACATGGACTTTAAACCTGCTTTACCAGAGTCAATGCGGAAATTAAATAAGCTGAGAACGTTATGCATGGAGGATTGTAAGTTGGGAAATTTTGAACTAGTTGGTGAACTGGTAAATCTTCTAGTTCTTAGTTTACGCGGATCATATATGGAAAACGTACCCAATGAAATTGGGAATTTACGCAAACTTCGATTATTAGATTTGGCCGGATGTATATCTAGTAAGTTACCACTAATTCCCATCTGCGTCTTAAATAAACTCTCTACATTAGAAGGACTCTACATGTATAATAAGAGATCTTTAGTTTATGAAACGAAAT
Source organism: Silene conica (assembly GCA_029255685.2). Lineage (NCBI taxonomy): Eukaryota > Viridiplantae > Streptophyta > Magnoliopsida > Caryophyllales > Caryophyllaceae > Silene > Silene conica. The sequence goes on from CM055314.2 coordinate 87,003,818, forward strand.
ATGAAGATGGAGAAGCATGTGCTATTGAGAATATTAGACTGCCTTACTTGTGTGCACTTGATATTCGAGTACAGAATACAGAGAAAGTGCCAAATTTCAAAAGTTTAGAGAAATTCAAAATCTCTGTAGGGTGTTACAACTTCAGTACCAAATTTTGTCGATCCTTGAATCTTCGGGGCATTGACGTGAATGGAGTTTTAACCTTAAGTTGTCTCAATATATTGTTTAAGAAGGCTGATTCTCTAGAGATGAGAAGTGGAAATTTTGAAGATCTTGTTCCACAGCTTGACCAAGAGGGATTTAGAAGCCTGAAAAATCTCAGCCTTTATGAATGTGAAGATATCAAATGCATTGTCGATGGACGCTCGATGAATAACATGATGGTTTTTCCATGCCTCCAGTCACTCCAACTTGAGCGTTTGTTATGTTTAGAGAAGATATGTAATGATGATGTTTCGCCGGGATCATTTTTTAACCTACAAACTATTCAACTATCTTATCTTTTGTTACAATATGGACTACCTCTTGTCCCACGTAACTTGAAAGAGATACAAGTGAGTTGTTGTGAAAAACTGGAGTTCATATTCATTGAGGATGAAGACGTACCAGCTACTGAGCTACCTTTCCTAAAAACATTGAAACTCGAGGAAATTGATTCTTTGATAAGTTTGGTTGGACCAAAAGAGTTTCCTAATAGCTATGAAGCTTTGCAGGAGCCTCGGCCTTTCTTTGGTGGAAAGGTACGTTTTTTGTTTTCGAGACCCTCTTTAAATTGTCTTATTGATATGTGAGATATTAGATATTTACTCTTCATTGCGATCTATTCATATTTTATCTACAAAAAATCCATGTCAACACTAATGTGGTTATTAAATATTGAGTACTCCCTTCTATTTTAGATAATTGTCACATTGTTAAAATGACACAAGATTTAATAAAATGAGTAAAATAATGTAAAATATTGTTAGGTATAAGAAGATTGGAGAGAGGATGTTAAGAATTAGATTGGTAATGGTGGGTTGGGTGGTAATAAGTGAAAAGTAAGAAGGGTAGTATAGTAGTTCCATAAGAGAAAACATCACCAAAAATAGACATTAAGATATTATTGTGAATAGACGGAAATAGAAACTGCGTAGTTATGTAGAATAGGAGTATTATATAACTATATAAGGGATAACTCTTTAATATTACTCTGTATTACATATATCGTTACAAATTTGTTTGTTGTTAATCAAATATAATATAACACTCCATGTAAAATTAGATATTATAAATATACTGAAGTTTTTTTTTCTTCTAATTTAATAATAAGGATACAGATGTTAATTAATTATTTCTTATTTATAATAAAAAAAATTAATAATTAATTTATTCTCATTTCTAATAGAAAAATTGCATTCCTATTTCTAATGAAAAAATTATAAGTAATTAATTATCTCCTAATTCTATAGGAAAATTGTAAATAAATTATTAATAATAGTGTTTTGTAAAAGTTAGGAGACTGACACGTATATTTTGTTACTTTTGATGTATGTAACATATCATGTACAAACCGCGTGACATTTATCATTTGAAATGTCACAGATTGGATTACCATCCTTGGAGGAGTTTAAATTGAAATCCTGCCACAATGTTGGTAAATTGTGGAGTAATGAAATTCATACACCCGGATTTCAAAATTTGAAGAATATAAAAATTCACAACTGTGTAAAGTTGTCGAATGTCGGCTCAGCTCCTGTATTTTCAAACCTTGTACAACTTGAAAAGTTAATTATAACGAAGTGTTCAGAGATGCATGAAGTCATCTCTCATGAAGAAGTAGAAGAGTCAAAGATTGGTGAACAGTGTATCGTATTTCCCCAATTGGTGCATTTAAGACTAGAAGACTTGGGGAATCTTGAGAGTTTCTACGGTGGACGATCCAAACTCTTGTTCCCAAAATTAAAAACGTTGATTTTGTACGACCTTCGGAGTATGAAAATGTTCGCTAAATTAGAAAATTGTTCAGCCTTGTTCCATGAAAAGGTAACCAGAATACTATACTCTGTTCATTTACATATACTCCATAGTTAATTAGCTAATGGAATTCTTCTACCTGTAGATTGATCTTCCATGTCTGGAAGAGTTAAAGGTAATAAATGTGGGTACTAAAGTGACAGGCATATGGGATATGCAATCGTTGACGACGACAACAACGTCAAATCCTACTCCGATGTTAAGGCAATTGGAGTTAGGCAGTTCAACAGGGTTGCGACAGATCCCGGGCATAGTCTTGGAGAAACTCTCTTCCATCAAACTCACTTATTTTGGTTTTCAGGATGGCGATGTGGTATTTTCATCATCAAAATTAAGGGAGAAGTGTCGGTTTGTATATTCACAACTTCCAAAATTGGAAGTGTTGAAGATCGAGGGTAGCCGGTCATTGGAAGAGTTGTTCGAAAAAGAGGACAACAATGGTGTTAATGATGCTTTGACGTCGTTTTGCAGGCAGGTTAAAGAAATAGTCTTGTGTGGTTTGCCATCACTGAATATGATACCTCTACATCTCTTTAAAAGTATTGCTTTCCTCACTTTGATGGATTTGAAGTGGAATAATTTGACTTCAGCTGCTGATATCCTTACATCATTACACCAACTCCAATCTCTAACAATTGAGTATTGTCACCACATGGAAGCACTTGTGATCAACGTTGGTTCGCAAATTGAGTTTCCTAGCCTCAAGCATTTACATTTATCAAATTTGGATTCATTTATAAGCTTTTCTTCCATGCCAAAAGACGAAGCCGCCTTAATACTCCCATCCCTTGAAACACTTGTAATCAACATGTGTGACAAGCTGGAATACTTTTGGCAAGGCTCAATTTTCGCTCCAAGATTACAAGATGTATCCATCAAGAATTGTGATGACCTGCAACACTTATTGGTGGGTAACATAGAAGATACAATCGAGTTGCCATCTTTGAGAAAATTATCATTTTGGTGGTGCAAGAAAATCAAGTCCATTTCAAAAGGGTCTGTAACAGCACCCAATTTAAGAGAGGTGAAGCTAGACCAATGTCGCGACATGGATTGCTTATTCCTAGGTAACCAAAATCAAGATGGCGATCAACAGTTACCTTCTTTGGAGGTTGTGGATATCTCTGATTGTAGTAATCTCCATGAATTCTCACTCAGATGTGTAGTGGCACCCAAATTAACCCAAATATATTACGATGATGAAGAGTATTCAATGCTGCCATATGACGACCTGAACCACTTCCTTAAGGAAACAAATCCTAAAAAGGATGATAATGAAGGTGATAAAGATGATGATGACGATGATGGTAGTTATGATTATGAGGATTATGAAGATGATAATAATAATGAAGATGAAATTATTGTAGATGATAAAGATGATGATGATGATATCAATGATGATGAAGATAATATCAATAAAGATTGATTGATTGATGGATGAGTAAGTCACATTATTTATTGTATATATAATGAGATATTTATTTTCACCATTTCTCCTATGTGTAGATACTAGATACTCTTATTAATCCTCACAACTGACACTAATAAGTAATAATCATCATTTCTCTTATGGCTTTTAGAAGCATTTGTTACGATTATTTAATTAAGAGTTCTCTCCTAATCAAATTTGGGTGTTGTTTACTCATGTTTATTTATAAGAGTTTCTACTTGGTAAAAATTCAATAAAATAGCTATGAAGCCTACAATCCAATAAATAATTCTAACAAAGACAACAATTTCAAAGAAAACAGGAAGTATCAAGTAAAACGGTTTTACACAATCACATGGTAAAGACGTGGGTGGATAGCCGTACGGCCATGCTACACTTTACAATTTTACATTATACTGGTTAGGAAAAAAATGTTTTTGAGATGTATTTGTGTTAATATACATGCGATTACATATGTATGTTTGTACATGCAGGCGGTGATCTTACAGCCGAGATGCTAAATCTGTTAGCAGTGCTACAAAAGGTCATGTCTACACCCAGATAAACTGTTGTTGCTGCCACTGACGGGGTATGTCTCCTGTGTCCTGTCGGCTGATCTTTCTTTAATTTTTTGTGTTTGCTTTTGCTTTATGTTGGAGACTTGGAGTTGTATTTAGAGTCATGTAGGGTGTTCCGTGTTCTCTAGTGTCCCAGTTTTCGTTACTTATGTTGGTTAGCGCATATGTTTCCGTATTGGTGCCAATCTGTGCAGCTGCAAAAGCTTTGCCATATCATAAGTACTCAAGTCTTGTTTTTGTGTTCATACGCGATTGGTCTCCTAGTGATAAGTCGAATGTTTTAGAGAGGTGAACTCATATCTGATACACATTGCCTAGATGCATTTCTGATAAGTGTCCAAAACCGTTTCTTTGAGCCGGAACTTGATGCTCATCTTGAGTTGCATTATTTCCTTAAACTAGCACATCCTAGATAAGACTTGATACAAGTTATCAAGTCATTTTTAATGTTTTACGTGTTATTCTCGTATTGCTATAGCTCCAATTAACTGATCAAAGCATTGTTTTTATTTAGGACGTAGCTTTGGAGATGGAGGGGAAGGTTATATCAACGTTCGTTCTGATCATGGAAGAGAATGTGCAGCAGTTTCTTGCTCGTTTATCCCCACTTGACTCGAGTGCATCAATTGAAAGCCTTATGAAATATGGCATGGGTGATCCGTGATTGGGTGATGATTATGTTATCCTCCTTGTTTGACCAACTGAACTTGTGACTTGTGAGTTGTGATTTCAAGCAATCTGATGGGTGTCAAGATTACTTATTCTCATTTGTGACGGCGATATCCGTCACAAGCTTTTTCTCTCACAAAATACCCACTTTTTCTCTCTCTCTGATACTATTCATGTGGTCTGTTTTGGTCAAAAATTACCAAGTTTGTTTATGTAAGGTTATAGTGATCTAATAGCATAGTTATTCATTGATTTTGGTTGATAAGTTGCAAAGTAAAAGAAACAAAGGGAAAGATGTTATTATTCTTGCTGAATTGTTCAAGTGTTACAATGTTGTGTGGATATTCTTGCTGAAATGTAAGGGGTTTTCCTAGGTCGGATATTGGGTGGTCTTGCATAATGAATGGGTGTTGCTCAATCATAAACGAGTTTTACTCAATCATACACATGATTGACCATTATACCCCTATCATTTCAAAACATTTACAATTTCATTTCAACTTCTCACTCTAACTAGGTGTCGTGCAACACCCTTCTCCACTGCCACCTCCCCTGCGCATCGTCGACCCGTATTTCCGGCCATACCACAACGTCTCCCAATTGCCGCCCAGATCTGCACCGTCGCTGCTATCGCCACCACCAACGACATTTCCTTAATTTCATTTTCTTAAGTATTGTGAGGATTTCGGAAAAGATTACTTCTTCAGGAAGATCAGATTCATCAAAATTAAAATGATGAAAAAGTATCGATTTTGGTGATGAAACGATGTCGTTTTTGGGTGCGTTATTTCTCAATCGTTTTTTTCTTTTTCTGTATCGATCAATTGTTTTGTTCATCTGGGAATTGGGCATTGGAATTTGGGAATTGGAATTTGGAATTTGGAATTTGGGAATTGGGCGTTATTTGAACATCTTTCTTCGTGGGGTCAACACCTGCAGCTTCAATTCCTAGCTTTCTGTTTAGATTTGCATTGGCTTTCTGAATCTCGTTTACTTTTGTCAATTCAAGAGACTCAATCGTACTACCCGCCTTAATTCTTAAGTTAAAATAGACTCAATTAAATAACAATTGAAAAAAAAAATAAGGAAGAAAATGAACAAAACAGAAAACGATTTAAAGAAACCCTAATTTAATTAGTTTAAATCAATTTTTTTTTTCATAGCATATACTGTAATTTATAAAGGTAGAGATTAGAATTCTTACTCGATCATACAAAAACTAGCATCCATAGTGGTGTGGTTTAAGTTTTTTTGTGGGGAGAGAATTAGAGAGAAGTAGAGAGGGTTTTTTAGGCAAGGGTATAAAATGGAAAGGTAATGAAAAAAAGTTTACGAATGAGTAAAACTCGTACATAAATGAGCAATTACGTAATGAATATGCATCCTTATTTATAATACACAAGGATGGTACAAGACTCAATGGGTAAGGACCGCTGGACAGGGTCCAGCCGTTACAAGGATAATAGCTTACTTTTATCATTATATGGACTGAATACTTGGGCTGCTACAAATAATTGGGCCGCATAGCTTCTTCAACACACCTCTTATTTGTGCTTCTTAGTGACAATAAGTATGTGACTGGGATTGCTTCTTGCCTTTGATCCGTGTGACTCGAGATGCTCCAATGTCTTGCTGCCACGTGTCGTGGGCCAAAAGATGTTAATTTTGGGGCCCAACATGGTCCCCTTTCTTCACTACCCATTTTGTATCCATTTTATCTCACAAAATATCCGTCACAAATAGTGACCAGACTTACTAGTCAAGATTTGTTACGCATTGTTAATCTACTCTCATAATCCACAACTTCAATAGTATGTATACGGTCTACAAACTTTTATATTGGATATCTTCTTGTTTCCTATTTGTACTTACATATACCTCTGGAGTTCCGGAGCTAGATCGGTTTAAATTGACCTGACACGATCCGACACCCGATTAACAGCACCAAAAAAAATCTTGCTCGTGTTATAGAATACGAGTAATTTATTTATGTCAACAAGTTTTCTCTCTTAGAAAAGAAAATCGAGACCATTTTCTTTAAAATACCAAAGAAATCAAAAATACGGATTATAAAGTAAATTTTCTAACTTTGTTTTCAATATATAAAAATCAAAATCATAACTTATCCGCCAACTTAACTCGGGTCATATTCTTCTCCGTTTTTTTTAATACTCGCACTGTTCAGTGATTTGTTTAGCTTTGGTTTCAGTATAAAGATCGAAAAATAGAAGGGACTAAATATTGGCGGGCAAGTATATCAAATTGGGCGCGATGAAAAAATTATTTTTAAAACATTTGCAAAATAAAAAAAAAAAAAAATTGGTCGAGATATTTAAAAATAGAATATTTTTGTGGATTAGCGAACGAGTAACCAGAATTTCAACAAATTGAGTTCCTCTTAATTCCTCACTCACTAGACACTCCATCATCATCATCATTAATTCCTCAACACAACCTTGAGTCAACAGCAATCTGAGCCAAGTATTATTCCAGTAATTTCATTTCCAAATCCTTCTAATGATGGAATTCGAGGTATCAATTATGAGTATGATTTTGTAATTCCACCTCCCTTTAATCTATTTCACTATTCACGGATTAGGGTTTGTTTTTGTTGCATTTTACTTCATATTGTGCTGTTATTGTGATTAAATTTGTTCAATTGAAGTGAGCTGTTATTCATTTGAGCTATTTAGGGTTTGTTTATCTGGTAGTTAGGGTTATCTTCTTCAAATTTAGGATATTTCAAGCAGTTTAATGTGTTTTAAGATGATTATGTATCAATAAAGTACCAAAATGTGATGAAAATTTGATGGAATGAGGGCTATTGACAATTGTTTCATGTATTGTTACCCAATTCACACATATTTTGTGTTCGTATTACACTGTATTGCGATGGTTGATTAAATCCATTGATATTTCGGTGTGGAGAAGTGCTATCCAGTATCCACCTTCTCGTTTCTACCTTCTCCTTTAATAACCGGTTAAAATATAATAGATTTGGCTTGATCCACTTACATTCCGATCCCACCTGATATATATTAACTTAATTGATTGTGAGAAGGTAAAGGGAGAAGGTGGAAGAGAAGATGAGAGGAAGGTATGTATACTACGTGTGTATCATGGCATCTGATGCATCATGCATGTGTATTCTGCATTCTTATTGAGGTTTACTGGATGAGACATTTTTAAGTGCGGATCTTTATTGGTGAATAAGGATAGATGAAATCATTGGGTTACGAATTATCTAGTGAAGGAGGGATTTTTGGTTGCGTTACTGTACAGACTACTGACTACTGTGGTAGAGGCATCCTTTTGTCACCCAGAAGGGCCAAACAGTTTTTAGTTTTTTGGGGTTTTACAGTTTACACTATGCCACTATGGTATTGTAAAGACATCATGGATACTCATACATCACATACTTATGGTGTTTACCAAATTTTTCCTTTGTAGATGTATTTGTGACCAATTACTACAATTGTATAATAATACATATGTACAACTGCCTTGCAGATGTATGTGTGTACTAGGCTGTCACACAGCCGATATGCTCAATCGCTTATCGGTGCTATGAAACTAACATTGGGTCAATTTTGCTCCCTGCTGTTGCTGCTGCCATTAATGGATATATGTCTTGTCAGGTACTCTTGGAATCTTTTGAGTTTGCTTATGCATTCAAGTTCTTTTAGAGTTATGAAGGGTGTTCTATATTGGAGCCACTATATGTCTATATGTAGTTGCAAAAGATTTGCCGTAACAGAAGTAATTATTTTTGTTTTCCTGTGTTTATGTGTGATTGTCTCCTCTAGTGCCGAACCACGAGCTTTGAAACGAGAACTCATATCTAATAAATATTGCCCTAAATACAATTACAGCCAAGTGTCAAAAATCATTTCTTTGAGCCAGAACGTGATGCTCATCTTGCCTTTAGTTGCTAACAAGTTATAGTGAGATTTCCTACTGGATACAAGTTGGTAAAGAGAAGGGACTAAATATCTAGTCTTGATTGCGAGTCCCATCTATATATGTCTTAGAAAATGTCCAAGTAATCACAAAAACATTTTGTATTTTAAACTAAGTCATATCTTAGATTGAATTAATTTGGTTAACCAGTGCTCCTCCATTCATATCCAAATGATATCTTTGCTTTTTCACGTTTGTCAACGCACGTTTTACGTGGTTAATATCTTTAGCTACGTATTTGCAAAAATTATAAAAGTTATATTTCTAATATACTCGCAAAGATGAATCAAACAAGATCCCATCATGAATATATTTTCTCTTATGTATTCAGAGAAAATTGAAATTGAAGGTTCACTTGTGAATAGTGTACAAAATAGAAAACTATCATTTAGATAAAAATGGAGGGAGTATATGGTAAATAAGAAAATATGGTTATACAATACTGTTGGCATGCCAAATTGATTCAATGGAATAGGCTATAGAGGTATAAAATTTACGAAACTAGAAACGATAATAACTTAAGGTTAATGGTAGAATCTAAGATAATGACCAAAGGTAAAAATACTTGCCATACCCATAGGTTGCCATAGCAAAATCTATAATTTCAGTCAGTTAGTGTTTTTTCTAGACTAATCTAAGTTGGCTAAAATTTTCTTCAAGATGGCTGGTTCTCCTGAAGTTTAGAAATTCAGGATTATTGTCTTTTAATTTTAAAAGTTTAGGGGATGAAGCTAGAATGCTTATATGCGATCACATTCGGGTCGGAAAACACCATCATAATTGTTTGAACTTGGGGTTATTTAATGTGAAAGAATCAAAATCTAAAATTTGGAGTGGAAGTTATGAATTAGGGTGAATGCATTGTACTCGATGTCGGTTTGAGACTTGATTTAAGATTTGGCTGTTGCGGCTTATTCTCGGACATTTCGCTATAAATGCGGTCCATAACGCCTCAATATGTAGTTGTGGTAACTATTAGATGTGATAATGTGATCACGTTTACTGTCGTTGTGACTTGCCTGAATAACTCAGTCGCATTATTTCTATACTTTGGACTATGAGTCGTCGAGTCGAGGACAGTAATGTAAAAACATATCACTTGGAGTTCAGCACCTACTGTCTCCAATACTGATTAAAGGTATTACACTATTACCTATAAGAATGTCATATGTCAATAACACGTGGAGGAAAATACAACTTAAAAATACTCCCTCCTATTCAATATAACCTTCCCCATTTGGGGGAGGCACAAAGAATAAGGAGATGATTAAAATATAGGAATGTATTGGTGTGGGAGTTAGGTAATTGGAGAGAGGGTATGTATTGTGGGGTATTGTTGTGAGTAAAGTGATTAAAATAAGTATAAAATATAAGTATCGTGGGGTATTGTGGTGGGGTGAGGTGATTAAAATATATATAAAACTTTACCAAAAAAGGTAATAAGGAAGGTATTGTGAATTGATGAAAAAGAAAAGAGGAAAGGTTATTATGAATAGGAGGGGTATATTTTTCCATTAATAACACAAAAGAAAATAGATTATTGAAGTTCTAATATGCCTATATAAAAATTTAGAAGTTCAATAGCAACAAGTCGGAGTAAAACTTTATGTACGACTATTCCTAAGGAGAATTTTTCAATATAATGAATGTAAAAGATAAATCCATCATTATATTTTGCATATCACCGTCATCTAAGGAGTTCAAAATTTTTGAGTAATCCTTATTTGGATATGGGTTATTTTGGATCTCAAATTTATGTTCGAATTGTGAGGACCATGATAATATCCATCGGGTTCAATAATGTTTAGATATAGATAGGTCAGTTCGGATCACGTCAAATTTCTTACCATAATTGTGTAGTTTAGGACGAGCTTTGGGTCAAATAATCAAAGGGTAGTATTATCAAATCGAAAAGAAAATTAAGCAAAGTAAAACTTTTTTGGCAACAATGTCATGAATATCGTCTTTCACTTTTTTTACCAATTTGTTGGAAGTTATATTTTTGTTTTACCTATTTGGCAGTTCAACCGTTTCAAAGAAGTTTTCAATACAATGGTTATAAAATCCATATTTTTATATTATGCATATCTCCATCACCTAATGGGTTGAGTAGTCCACTTTGAGATGACGCGTCTACAAGTTAATAGCCTTGTCTAATTCGTACTCACATCTAGAATTTGGCGTTATGTGTGTTGTTAATAAACTAATGAGAATTAACCAAAGTAGTTGGCAATTTATAACTGTACTTTCAATTATATGGTTTGGTCAATGCTTAACAATTAGCACTCTAATATTACTCTGATAGTGATAATAGTTTAGTATTATTACGGTGTATCTGAACATGAACATGTCTCCTCTGAACATGCATCCAACATCGAAAGATAAAATCTTGTTCGTTAATCACTCTGGCTTGGGGGTGTTTATTGTTCCGGACTTGGATCGGATCGGACCAAACTAGGTGGACCTAAGACCAAGCTAATGATAACAGTGGACTAGAAACCGGACCAAGACCGGTCGAGGACAGACCGAGTTATTTAAGAGTAGTACGTTATAATTACTGATATATTTGAAGTTACTATAAACATTGAGAATAGAAAAATATTTTTAACTTTGGACAGAATCTGGAAGAAAAGTCAGACCTATGTGGAACCATTTTCGTTTACTTTAGATCGATCCCTACTTTGGTAATCTATTTATTTTGAAGGATTGTTTTGGAAAAAAAACCTTATGAAAATGACATATTGTTAATTCTTTTTTTTGTATAAAAGAACATAAATCCAGAAAAGGAGGAAATGATTTACATGGAGTTGAAATACTGTCTTTTTGAAATTTTATAAAGGTAATAAGTGGGACTAAACAAGGTTATTTGTTTTAAGACTTTCTCAAACGCATAATTTGTCCTTATATGGATTATAGAAGGTATGTAAATGTCAACTAAAAATCCATCATCCTATAAATTTAAAAACTCTAAAATAATCAGTTAGAGGTGACGGGAATGTCTACGGTAAATGACATTGCCCAACACTTTCACGTACGCAGTTCTTGAAATTGGCATTATGTGATGCTGTAAATAAACACACAAGAATTAACCAAATCAATAAGTCGTGCTTAAGACGAAGTATCTGTCTTATTGGATGGCAATCTATCTATTCATCTTTCTGTCATTTATGGTTTGGTCAATGTTCAGCTCTATTATTTGTTGTGTTGATTGTGGAATGACAACAACTTAATATGATAGTACTAATATTATACCGCATTCTGAATAGTCTTCTTTGAACATGTCTCTCGAGCACAATCCTATAACATCTGTGAGCTGAACTGATGGTTGAGACGTATTTCCTGTATCCCAGTCAATTGTTTACCTATTCCGTTTTAGGGTGTCTCGGTGAATTATTTACCTTTTTATTTTAGAAATAGTTTTGATGGGTAACTTGATCCCCCACACTAAATTTTGTCCACTTGTCATCCAGTAATTGACCTACTCCTTTTTTGTTGATGACCAGAACGAAGGGAGTAGTTAATTGTCTTGTACTGTAATACATTCATTTACTAGAATGTTGGTGTATGTTGAAGAGTGGATGCATCGGATTACCTATATTTTGTGGGTATAACATGTGTCGGCTATTTGTTTACCTTTACTTGACACAAAAACAAGGAGGGACCATTTGTGGATATTGTTATTAAATGACAAGTGGATAATAAGTTATGTGGATAATCAAATTACCTTTAAAAAATATTTCTAATATAGAAATGTACATAAACGAATGAGACACCCAAACACGGAATTTATAAACAAATAACCGAGACAAAGGGAATAAGTTTCAATCAATGATCTTATAAGTTAAATAAAATGAGGAATTAAAAATTACGACGAACAAGTATAATGTTGTTTAAGTACAGCTCATAGGAGTGCGCAGGAGGTAGAGTAAATATTAGCTGTTGTGAAATTAATATAAAATGTTGACTGCAAATTGAGTAATTAAATAATATTGTCAACTTTAATTATAGATTAGAGATTGGGATCATGGCCTTATAAGTAAAGCATACGCCCAATTTGATAACTACACTTTTGCAATCAAAAACTACAAAAATCAATTGCTTTTGTTCAATCTTCTTTCTTTCTTCAATCATTCCTAATCCTAACGTAAGTTCTAACGAAGATCTTTTTATTTACTTTCCAGTTTTCCAATTCATATTTCATTTTTCTTCGTATTATATTTTCTTTCTTAGTTCAGTTAGACTTGGTTTTTTTTATGTGTTTTCATTTCTTATTTCTTGTTGCCTACATTAGTCATACTCTTGTGCCTGGGTCAGACCGACTACTCAGACTCAGACTCAGACTCAGACCGTAAAATACCACAATGCGGGAAAAGAACTTTTGAAATGTTAATGGAAGTACCTAAGTATCATATATTATGTATACAGGAGAGTATTACGTTGGCAATGGCACAAAACTAGTCTAGAATTAGAGTTACACTGTGTTTAATGTTGTGTTTTGCACGGTATATTTGTATAAAAGCGATACCTCGATAAAGTTATTGAGATACGTATTACAATCTCTATAATATAAAAGCCAAAACATTTAAATAATTTTTTTCGAGCAACTTTATCTTTTCTTGGTGATGTTCTGATTTACCCATGTCCATTTATCTGATTAAAGTACTCTCTTTGATTTCAGTCCATTTTTCCCATTCTGATTCTAACTATTCTGATTTTGTGATTTTGATTATTACAAATTATGGATTTATAAATTACAAATATAGAAATGTATTATCGTCTTTCTAAATTTAAGTTCTAAAAATATATGAACTCCTCCCTCTAAATATTTCCTGTAAATAAAACATTAAAATGATTAAAATTTTAAAAGCCTAATACCAAAAAATAAAATAAAGAAAAAACATTAAAAATTAACAAATCATGGAAGGCAAACGACGTGAATTTAAAAAAAAAAAAATTAACATTTGTCCCTAGAAAAATTATGACCATATTATCAATTAAAAACTAAAATTAGTAAAATAATTAAAAAGTAGATTACATGCACATTATAGAAGGAAACTTATTGCCGTGAATCAATTTGATTAGGGTAAAAATATCATGAAAAAAAAAGAAAATATCATTTGGTTAAAAATACTCCGTATAAGCTTAAAAAAAGTTAAACAAGTATAAATATTTGAATAAATTAGTTGAAGAGATAGCTTGAATTTAAGATTGAGAACTTTGATATAGTGAATGTTAGTGGGTGAAATGTGTTGGTTTTGTAAGATATATGGGTTTATGTGCCAAGTCTTTCATTACTTATGGCCCATAAGCTTATTAAAAATTTGAAATGAGCAAGTCGTATGAAATGACTTCATATTGATATACGATAAAAAATAAAAAGGTTATGGAAAAAATGGGTTTTCAATAAATTATTGAAAGACCGTTTCTCCACAGCCTGTTTGTGATTGAGTATTCTGGTCTATTATATCTCATTTATCAGATTCTTTACGTATTCCATTCTCGCATGTTCGACAAATTCGTTACATTTCAGTTTTAGGCAAGTTTTACCCAAACACAATTATGTACCTACCCAATTTGCATCACTTATCTTAATGTGTACTGCTATCAATTTGTATGTTGTGCATTGATTTGTTGGTTTCTTATAGGCAAAAAACGTTTGAACAAAGCGGAAAATGGCAGAAGGCGAACTTATTTTTAAACTGTTGGGGCCGATTAAGTCCGTTGTTTACGATTCCATTAGAAATTACGTGGTTTACATAGGAAACTGTGACGAAAATCTTCGTGCTCTTCATGGATGTCTTCAAGAGGTTTGCGATAAGAAGGACGACATCAAAAAGGACGTGAAGGTGGGGAAAGATAAGCTGGAGGAGATTACTACAGAAGCTCTGAGTTGGCTTCATAATGTTCAGATGTTGGTGAATGACGAAAATATGAATGAACTTATGTACAAGGACATTGACACGGCGAAGTATGTAGTGAAAATTATGGGGAAAAAGAGTTTAAAGAGGCGCATAAGCAAGGAAGGTGAGATGCAGGTGGTGGTGGTGAAAGTGATGAAAAAGCTCAAGGAAGAGATGGAGAATGCCGAGGAGGACGACATAACGAGGAAAAAGAGGGACGCAGACTATCAGCACGTGGCTAAAGTGGTGGTGGAAGTGATGAAGAATACTGTTGACGAGTTTAAGAAGCTAATGAGAGAAGACAAGAAGATGGTGATAATGGCCTTGAGAACATTGAAGGGTACAGACTTGGATAAACTTACAAAAGACGATCAGGAGATGGAGGAGATTGTTAGGGAAGCTGTGAATGCAAGTGATGAGGAGGAACAATGGCAGGAACACCATGACGACGAAGAGTTTACTGCTCCGCAACCTCTTCTAGCTAAGATACCTGCGGTGGATGGGCGTGATAATAATAACAATAATAAAGTAAAAGAAGCTGCTAAGAAATTGTTCACACCTTTTGGAAAATTGATGGATGATGCAGATTTTAAGAAGGTTATGCCTGAAGCGGGGGGTGTGAAGTTAGTGATGGACGTCATTGACGAACTATTCTTAAACACTTGCGAGTTGAAGAAAGAGACGGACGCTACCACGAAACAACACAGGGGTTGTTGTTGTGGCTCATTCTCGCTCTGTGCAGACTACCACGGTCGATATCAAATGAGCAGAAAAGCTGAATCTATCACCAATCATATACAAGTTGATATAATTAATAAATGTCCACAAGGTCGTGTTACTTCGCCTATAAGGACAATAGATATGAAGCAGATACCTTCACAATTCTTCAAGAGTTTAGTTTCCAGGACCAAAATGCTGGACCAGATTTTGGAAAAACTGAACGATCACAAAGTTCATGCTGTTGGTGTGTTTGGCATGGGTGGGGCAGGTATTTCTGCTCTTTTTATTCTTTCGTTTTCTTGCTCTTTTAACAATTTGTTTCACTTTGATTCTCTTTTGTGTTATTTGAACGTTTTCATAGTCTTTCGTGGCTGTTTCATATGATTGTTTCTTGTTTATTAATCGTCTTTTACAAGTTATTACACTAGACGAAAATAGTTGCGGAGCCACGGGGTTTAGCAGGAACCATAGGAAACTAATAAGAAAATATAAAGTTTTAAAAGGGATGAAATAGGCATAAAAGAGATGATCAACCTTTTTGTCATAATACTATCAGACTCATGATTTGATATTCAAGTAAGGGACAACTAGTAGGGTCTCAAACAAGTTTTAAAGAAAACCCTCTAATATTCCCAAACAAGTTTAAAAAAAACCTCTAATATATTATGCTAGTATATTTGTTGGGAAACTAATGTCAATCTCCCATACGCAACGAAACCAACACACAACTAAACCGACTACAAGTAATAATAAAATGAGACGCTATTTAGGGTCAAATCCAGGGCGGAACCCTCCGCAGGTAAACCCACTAGTTGTAAAGACTAGAGTTTCCACTATAATAATTGTACTAGTACAACTTAACAGTCACTACAAGGAAACAAGATTACTGTTGCCAAAGTTAAATTGGCCACTGGGAATAGTAGCCAAATTGCCAAAATGGCTAATGCCAAGAAGGTAAAGGTAGACGCCAATTAACTGGTATGTTTTCATTTGGGTCCTCTGTTTTGGGGACCATTGCTTTTTAGTCTCTTGATATGTGTAGCTATTGGCCTTTCCTTGTCGCCCCTTCCACGAACGAAACACACATATACGTCTTTTCATTCGTCGCTTCTTCCACGAATAAAACACGTGCACATCTTTTCCTTTTCCAGCTATCACATTGCTTATCAATCCCCATGTTCTTTCATGAGGACCATAGAACCTTAACTCACATTTATTACTCCCCATGAGCCTTATACCCTTAACCTTCAACCAAATTCATTGATTTGCAACCTTGTCCAAATTGATAGGTTTTAGATAGACCACAAGTGAACAATAGAGAAGAGATTGTATTACTTGAGGGTGGAGAACCGCGATGCAATTACTAGTTGATTTTAGGCGGTTGTGCTAAGTTGATCAAAGGTTGGTTTGGTTTTTAACTAGAGATAACTAGCTAAGATTAAACGCTAGTGCAACTAATTGATTAAAGCCGAGTAGTCCGTTGCACGATGACGCCCCTGCTAGCCGCTAGGTGAGGGTTCGGGGAAGGGTTCCACCACCACCATGATAAGCCTTATCTTGCCATTTTGGCAAGAGGCCGCCCCAAGGACTTCGCTCCAAGGACTTCAACCCGTGTCCTGACGGTCACAAAGCAACACCTTAACCTTAACCGGTGCGCCAAGGCTCTCCTTTAAGCTAAGAAAATGACAAGATTAGTTCAAGGATTAAAGGTCTAGGATCGGATCAAGTCTTAGTCTTTTGTCTTTAGTCTTCAGTCATAGGTGACAATGGTTACTAGTCTATCAACAAGTTCCATATCAATGAATAACCCAAACCGAGTCCTAGGCATTTTTGGTGAACATTTAGGTTCTAACTAAGGTCCTTTCCCAACCACTCCCATGGATGGATTTATGTTTATTATAGATGAATTTAAGATTGCTCTTAGATGAGTAATTAATTGTAGAAAATTTAATAAAGTTGAAATTATTAAATTGTGGTCTATAATTTGTAATATTATTGATATAAAAAAATTGGCGAGTTTTTATGGTAAAATAAAAAATGGGGTTAATATTCAATTTTGGTTAAAGTTAAGGGTTGATTGTTACAAATGAAACTTAACACACTTTATTTACCATTGAACAAAGTTAACAGGTTAACTGTCACTTACACGTGTTTTTTCTAAAGCATAATTTCGAATAACTAACATATAATTATCTTACATTGACTTGTATAGTATCTTTTTCTTCCGTGAGACTTTAGAAATAATAAATGTTATTGTGTCAATTTATATTTCTTTTATTCTTTTTATAGGATAAGGTGAAATTGTAAAAATTAATCTTTTTTTTCATTATAACAATATTACTATTTATTTAACTTTTGATTTTAAAGGCGGAATTGATTCGTACTCACGTATTTTGTATCAAATGAGCCACTAGAAAATACTCTGTACAATTTAAGGACAATGAGAATTTGACTTTTGCCTTATATCTTTAACATATACATTTGAAACACTAGGTCTTCGGTATTCAAAAATAGTTATATGATGTCATGACTTCACTAATAAGTAGACTAATTTACTTTTAGAAAATGGATTTCGAAACACCCTATATTTATAATTGAATAATTAGGCGTACAATGTAGAGGCTTTTAATGTAGCAACAATGTAGAGGCTTTTAATGTAGCAACATAATAATTATGAATATAAAAAAAATGAAAGACGTGTGTAGTTTCCTCTTCCAATAAGTAGTGTATTACGCTTATCAAATTTTTCAGTTGGAATGTAGTTTTGTAGCTAATGTTCTTGTGATTAGCGAAATTTAAGTTGGGTATAAGATACGAGTAAGATGTGAGTGTGATGTTTAGCTATTTGAGGGTGGAAGATGGAGTTTGGTTGGCTGATTGAATTGAAGTTATCTGTTCTCATTTTTATATTTTCCAAATTTTATGACCAGGAAAAACTACATTGGCGAAAGAAGTCAGCTTGAGAGCTAAAGATGCATTTGCCATAATAGTGATGGTAGAAATTTCGGATGCCCCCGACTTTGTGCGTATTCAAGCCACCGTTGCTGAATCCATAGGTCTCCCTTTACATGATATCCATAGTGTATCCGAAAGGGCTATCAGATTATATAACAAACTATCTGATGTAAAAAAGGAGAAGAAAATTCTTATAATCCTGGACAATGTATGGAAAAAGTTATATTTACATGAGGTCGGGATTCCACCCACCTGTAAACTCTTGTTAACAACTAGAGATAAAGAGGTTTGCAGGGTCATGGATGTACAAGATAATAACATACTTGAGGTGGGTGTCATGAATACAAATGAAGCTACAGAGCTCTTTAAGAGTCTGACGGGAAATCAAGTAGATGCTAGAGAATATAAAAACGTGGTTGAGAGATTGTTGAACAAGTGTGGAGGCTTACCTCTTGCCGTTGTAGCAACAGCAAATTCGCTAAAGGATAAAAATTTGTCTAGTTGGGTAAAATTTGCAGATGACTTGGAAAAACCTATTTCAACTCATCAAATGAGTGATGATTATCATCATGCCTTCACAATCTTGAACATGAGTTACAAGTTTATACAACCCATTGGAAAAAGAATATTCTTCTTACTTGCTTCTTTATTCCCTCTTGGTTCGAGTGTATCAATTGAAAGTCTATTGAGATATGGCATAGGGTTAAACTTGTTCGAGCATGTGAACAAACTTTCTGAAGCCATAGACAAAGCGGTTAAATGGGTTGATGAACTCATGCTATCATCAATGTTAATAGAAGGTGATTGCAAAGGGGATGTTAAGATTCATGACATTGTGCGAGACTTTGTAATTTCATATGCCGCAAAAGGTATGTTATATAAAATACCGAGAGGATACCTTCTTTTTCCAATAGCTTCGGTTTGTCAGTCAGTCAACGTCAAACTTTCTATTTCCTCAACAAAACTAGATAAAGTTTTGTTTAAATTAATGTTGGATGAGGTTGTGTTCTCTTTAATGACTTTTGAGCTATAACTAGAGTAGCACTCACAAAAGAAACAAAGATGATTGTTTTATTTCAAAGAGGAGCACACACAAAAGAAACTAAAATGATCATTTCATTTGCTTGTCTTTCACTTGCAGAGGAGGGGCACACGTTCATGGTGGAAGGCATTCCTCGTTGGCTAGAGGATGAGACTCTGAAAATATACACTGTTATGTCCTTGACGTCTAAGGGTGATTATTCTCGCCTTAGTGGGGTAGAAGTTTGTAAACTTGAAATGCTGATCCTGAAAGGTGACCTATCACCAGACTTTGATGATGACTTCTTCAGTGGAATGGTGAATCTAAAAGTTTTAGCTCTTTCAAACATCAACTTCAAACCTACTTTACCAGAGTCAATGCGGAAATTAACGAAGTTGAGAACGTTGTGCATCGAGGATTCTAAGTTGGGAAATTTTGAACTAATTGGTGAACTGGTAAATCTTCTTGTTCTTAGTTTACGTGGATCATCTATGGAAAACATACCCAGTGAAATAGGGAATTTACGCAAACTTCGATTACTAGATTTGGGTGGATGTACATCTAATAAGTTGCCACTAATTTCTACAAGCGTCTTAAATCAACTTTCTACATTAGAAGGACTCTACATATTTAATGAGAGACAGTCAGTTCTCAGAAACAGATCTGAATATGAAGCAGCAGATGCTATTGAAAATATTAGACTGCCTCTCTTGAATGTACTCGAGATAAAACTAGGGCGTTCAGACGAACTGCCGTTCGAAACTATTGAAAATTTAGATAAATTCAGAATCTCCATTGGCTTTGCTTCTGGAAAGGATTTCAAGAACTATTGGTGTGCCATAGATCTTGGCATAATTGATGATGTTTGTGAATTTAATGAAAAAGGTGGCTTCAAGGAATTGTTTAAGAAGGTGGATTATTTAAAGATGCCGGGCAGTACAGATTTTAAAAATGTTGTCCCAGAGTTGGACCAAGAGGGGTTTAGAAGCCTAATATCTCTTCACATTGTTCAGTTCCGAGATATCAAATGCATTGTTGATGGACACTTGATGAATAACATGGTAGTTTTTCAATGTCTCCAATCGCTAACACTCGAGCGTTCGACGAGTTTAGTGAAGGTGTGTAATGGAGATGTTTCACCCGGATCATTTTCAAACCTACAAACTATTAAACTATTAGATTTGTATGAGTTACAGTATGGACTACCTCTTGTCCCACGTAACGTGAAAGAGATAGAGGTGAGTCGTTGTCGAAAACTCGAGTTCATATTCACTGAGGATGAAGTACTAGCTAGTGATCTGCCACATTTAAAAACATTGGACCTCTATGATCTTCCTTGTTTGTTAAATTTGGTTGGACCAAAAGAGTTTTCTAATACCTATGATGCTTTCTTTGGTGCGAAGGTATGCTTTTGTTTTGTTTTACAAACTCCTTTTACAATATAATTGTATAATATGCCACCCTCATTTGTTTTGCATATATTCTCCCCATTTGTACAGTAATCGTATAATCGGATAACGTGTATCTTTCATACAGATTCGATTACCATCCTTGGAGTCGTTTCGATTGATCTGGTGCAACAATGTTGGTAAATTGTGGAGCAAGGAAATCGATACACTTGGATTTCAGAATTTGAAGAAAATAGATATTTTCGCCTGTGGAAAGTTGACAAATGTCGGCTCACCTTCTGTATTTTCTATCCTTGCACAACTTCAAACCTTGAGTATAAACAATTGTGAAGCCATGCATGAAGTTATATCTCATGAAGAAATAGAAGAATCAGAGACTATTGAACAGATTATCGTATTTCCCCAATTGAAGTCCTTGAAGCTACGCCGGCTGGTCAGTCTTGAGAGTTTCTACAGGGGACGATCCAAACTCGTGTTCCCAAAATTAAAAACATTGATTTTGGTAAACCTTAAGAGCATGAAAATGTTTGCCAAAGTAGAAAATTCTTCAGCCTTGTTCAATGAAAAGGTAACCAAATTTATATATGTCAACCATTATTTACAAATACTTTGAAGTTAATTAGCTAACGGAATTGCTGTAATTGTAGATTAATTTTCCATGTCTGGAAGAGCTAAACGTGATAAGTGTAAATAACGAAGTGACTGGACTATGGGATAACCAATCGTTGACAGCGACGTCAAATCCTGCTCCGATGTTGAGACGACTAGTGCTAGCCTCCTCAACAATGTTGCTACAGATCCCAAGCATAGTGTTGCAGAATCTTGCCTCCCTCAAACTCCCTGATTTTGATTTGCATGTTTGTGATGCTATATTTTCAACATCAATTTTAGGAGGAAAGGGTGAGTTTGTATGGGCATATTCAGAATTGCCTAAATTGGAAGAGCTAGAGGTTTCGAGTAACGATTCATTGAAACAGCTGTTCGACGAAACAGATTATAGTGAGTATTTGAAAGGGTTGTTTGAAGAAAACTACAATCCCGTCGACTACAATCCCGTTGACGATGCTTTGACGTCGTTTTGTGGGCAAGTCAAAACATTGGAATTAGGTGGGTTGCCATCGCTGAATCTCATACCTCTGCATCTCTTTAAGAATCTTGCTTCCCTCACTTTGTATGAATTGGGGTGGAATTATTTAATTTCAGCCGAGGCCTTAAATTCATTGCAACTTCTTCACTCTCTTGTAATTCGGCGTTGTTACTACTTGGAAGCACTTGTCATCAACGTTGATTCCCAAATCAACCTCCCTAGCCTCAAGCTGTTACTTTTAGACACATTGGCTTCTTTTATAGGCATTTCTTCCATGCCGAAAAATGAAGATACCTTACTTCTTCCATCACTTGAATCACTTTTAATCAGGGATTGTTCCATTCTGGAACACTTTTGGCAAGGGTCAATTTCAGCTCCCAGATTACAAGACGTGGAGGTCACAGGATGTGAAGAACTGCAACATTTATTCGCTGGTAATCTTGAGGATACAATCGAGTTGCCATCTTTGCAAAAGGTGTTCTCTCACTCCTGTGTTAATATGGAGTCCATTTCAACCGGGTCTCTAACAACACCCAAATTAAGTGAGGTGACCCTACTGTGCTGCCCCAAGATGAAGTGCTTTTTCCCAGGAAACAAAA
The DNA here is from genome assembly GCA_029255685.2 of Silene conica. Taxonomy (NCBI): domain Eukaryota; kingdom Viridiplantae; phylum Streptophyta; class Magnoliopsida; order Caryophyllales; family Caryophyllaceae; genus Silene; species Silene conica. The sequence goes on from CM055314.2 coordinate 87,026,161, forward strand.
ATCATGATGCTGATCTACAATTACCTTCTCTGGAGATTGTGGAAATCAGGGAGTGTCATAATTTCCACGCATTCTCACTCGGACGTATAGTGGCACCTAAATTAACTCAGATTAAATATGAGAGAACTGGGTATTCGATGCTGCCATTTGAGGACCTCAACCACTTCCTTACCAAGAAGCTTAATGATTTCCACTATTTCCTTGAGGAGAAGCATGATAATGATGATAATGACAATGAAGATGAAGATGAAGATAATAAGATTAATGAAGATGCCGATGATGATATTAATGAAGATTTGATATCATGTATTGTATAGATGATATATTTATATTTATCGCGCGAGGAGAATAGGAAGTTTACACTTGACGATTTTTATGGATAAATAGAGTGCAGTCTGCAGTACAAGATAGATCTAATGCACGAGCCTACTTGTATTGCTCTACCATGTATAATCTATTAATCAAAAAGTGTTTTCATGGTTAAAACTTAAAAGACTTGCAACTATATGCTACTTTGTTGGGGTGTGTTCAACCCATTTATATGAGATAATCTACTCAACTTCTGTTTGGCCGAAAGGTATGTTTTTTGTATTCTATCAATTTAGTCCTTTGGACTCGAGTTTATTATCATAACTAATATTATTCATCATATTTTCTTTCTTTTGATTGATATAGCATTTCATTTCTAGTACGGAATATATTTTACAAAGTTTATAAAAGGATGATTTTTATCTCGAGTTTATTTTACAAAGTAGACCACCAATACAAAGTGTGTAACATGTACAATTTGAAATGTTGCAGATTGTATTACCATCCTTAGAGTTGTTTGATTTTAATGAGTGCGACAGTGTTGGTAAATTATGGAGTAAGGAAATTCATACACCTGCATTTCAGAATTTGAAGGATATAAATATCCTCAACTGTGAAAAGTTGTCAAGTGTCGGCTAATCTTCGGTATTTTCTAACCTTGTACAACTTGAAAACTTAAGTATAAGCAATTGTGAGGAGATGCATGAAGTCATATCCTGTGAAGAAATAGAAGAATCAGAGATTAGTGAACAGAGTATCGTATTTCCCCAGTTGAAATCCTTGGTGCTAGAACAGTTGGACAATCTTGAGAGTTTCTACAGGGGACGGTCCAAACTCGAGTTCCCCAAATTAAAAACCTTGAGTATGCACTACCTTAGGAGCATGAAAATGTTTGCTAAATTGGAAAACTCTGTCAGCCTATGTTACTCAAACTCGTTTAGAAGTACCTAACACGGGTACGTGTCCAAGTGTCGGACTCGGCTATTTTATTGAAAAATATGCACATTTTGGTCTAAAATGAGGTGTCCATGTGTCATACCCATGTCCGAGTGTCGAATGTCGGACACGGGTAAGCGAGAAAATTAGAAGAGCCGGAGTAACATAGCTGTCAGCCATTATTTGCATATACTTGTTAGTTGATTAGCTAATATAAATGCTCTGACTGTAGATTGATTTTCCATGTCTGGAAGAGCTACGGGTAAGTTTGAGTTATAAAGTGATGGAATTATGGGATAATCAACCATTGCCGTTGAAGTCAAATCCTGCTCCTATGTTAAGACAATTGGCGCTAGACAGTTCAATAGGGTTGCGACTTGCGACAGATCCCAAGCGTAGTCTTGAAGAATCTCTCGTCCCTCACACTCAGTCATTTTCCTGATGGCAATAATGCTGTATTTTCATCATCAGATTATTCACAGTTGTCAAATTTGGAAGGGTTTGCAATTGTGGATAGCAAGTCATTGCAAGAATTGTTTGAAAAAGAGCAGTACAATGCTGACAATGATGCTTTGACGTCGTTTTGCGGGCAGGTTAAAACACTAGGGTTGATACTATTGCCATTACTGAATCACATACCTTTGCATCTCTTTAAGAGTATTGCTTCCCTCACTTTGACCGGACTGAAGTGGAATTATTTTATTTCAGCTGATGTCCTTAATTCATTACACCAACTTCAGTTTCTTTCAGTTCAGCGTTGTTGCAACATGGAAGCACTTGTCATCAACGTTGGCTCGGAAACCAAGCTCCCTAGCCTCAAGCACTTACGTTTATCGGATTTGGAGTCTTGTATAGGCGTTTCTTCGATGCTGAAGAATGGAGCCGCCTTAGTTCTCCCATCACTTGAAACACTTGACATCAATTTAGCCAATTCCTTATGTGAGAGGGCACAATCCGTCTTCAGTTTGTGATGGATAGTGTCCGACTTTAATGAGAATTTGTGTAGATATATTTTGCTATTTTGTGGATTTTCTGTTTTCAGCTTAGTTTAAATTTTACTGTGGTGTAATTTTTGATTGATCAATTTAGCCAATTCCTTATTTTATCGCGACTATGATCGCTTCAAATAAATTTTCGTCTTTGTTTCTTATACTTAGACCATTTGTCAAATAGGAGTGGTGGGTTGGCGCGAAAATTATTTATTCTGTGCAACGGTTTTACTCTATGACGTCTTCTATATCACCATTAAAGACAGGGATGTCTCATGGTGGTTATTAGAAGTTCTGTTATAGATGCATCCCTTCCTAACTGTCTATCCACTTGCTGATATTATGTTGGTGTTGTTGGCATGTTGTGACTAATATTTTGCAGGTTATAAAGTATGCAGGAAAGATAATTCAAGAACAATATAACACGAAAATTTAAGGTGTTTCAGTAACGACGTGGTAGCTGCGCCCATCGTGTATAGGGGATGGAAATTATATCAATCTTGAGGAATTGCAGATTACAAAATAATGATGATGAGTAGTTTATGACCAAGAAATGCAGTTTAATATTCTTGTAAGAATGCTCAAGAAATGCAGTTCAACATATGGGAAACCGCCTTACAGATGTATTCGTGTACATTTAGTTGGTACTGTGGTAGACTATCTATTGAGTTTAATGTTGATAAAGGACATAGAAGGCTGTACTCATTGAGTTGAAGCAAAAAAAGATTTAGAAGTAGTTGTTGAATTAATTTGATTGAATGGATTAATGAATCACATTGATTACAAGAGAGTATATACTCCTACAATGAGGGTAATAACCAGGATATGGACAATAACCATTAGATAACTAAATGTAATTAATGAAGAGGGACAAGTCATATCAGCCCCCATCCTTCTTTCTTCTTTTCTGGTGAACCTCATGTACTGCTGGTCCATGAGCTGGTTCATCATTGGCACATGGTTCTTTACACTCCCCCTCAAGATGTGAGTGGAGTCCTGATGAAACTCCCATCTTGGATAGAAGGTAGTGATGTTGTGATATAGGGCAAGACTTGGTGAGAATGTCTGCAACCTGTTCCTTGGTATTGACATATGAGGTAGTGAGCAAACCTTGTTGAATTTTTTCACGAATGAAGTGACAATCTACCTCAATGTGCTTGGTGCGTTCATGATACACTGGATTGGCAGCAATGGCTAGAGCTGCTTGGTTGTCACATTTAAGGTGGGCAGGCCCAAGGTGAGTGAGACCTAAATCTCGAAGGAGCTGAAATAGCCAAGTGACTTCACAAGTAGTCATGGCCATTGCCCTATACTCAGCTTCTGCTGATGATCTTGATACAACAGACTGTTTCTTAGATTTCCAGGAAATGGGAGATTGACCTAGCAGAACACAATACCCTGTAGTTGACTTTCTGCTGAAAGCACAAGAGGCCCAATCTGAGTCACAGTAAGCAGTGAGCTGAGCTGTTGAAGAACTGGCAAAGAGAATGCCTTGACCAGGAGCAGACTTTAAGTATTTAAGAACTCTTCGGGCTGCTTGCATATGATCAGAGGTTGGGCTTTGCAGGAACTGACTCAACATCTGAACTGAGAAAGCAATATCAGGCCTAGAGATGGTAAGATAGATCAATTTTCCCACCAATTTGCGGTAGAGCTCAGGGTGAGGCAGAGGTGTGCCTTTGCCAGGTTCTAGTTTAAGAACAGGATTAACTGGAAGTCTGAGAGCCTTGGATTTCTGCATGCCAAATGTAGCTAATAAGTCCAAGGTGTATTTCCTTTGGGAAACAAAGATACCAGCACTGCTCCTGCTAATTTCAAGACCTAAGAAGTAGTTCAATTCTCCCAAGTCTTTCATAAGGAATGAGGCATTTAACCGATCTTTTAAGGCTGCAATTTCAGAGGGGTCATCTCCAGTGATGACCATGTCATCCACATAGACCAGAACAACAGTTGTTTTGCCATGGTGTTGTTTGATAAACAGGGAGTGATCAGCTTGTGATTGCCTGAAATTGCATTCCAATAGAACCTGAGACAACTTGGAAAACCATTGTCGAGGAGCTTGCTTGAGCCCATAGAGAGATTTGAGCAACTTACAAACTTTTCCAGATGTTTTAGGATCATGCTCCCCCTGGCCCAGTGCACTAATCATACCATTGGAATATCCAGGAGGCAATTTCATATAGACATCCTCCTCAAGATCTCCATGCAGGAAGGCATTAGAGACATCCATTTGACAAGTAACCCAATTGTTCATGGATATCACAGCCAGTAAGGCCCTGACAGTAGACATTTTGGCCACAGGAGCAAAAGTTTCCTCATAATCAAGACCATATCGTTGTCTGAATCCTTGTATAACCAGACGAGCTTTGTGTTTTTCTATGGAACCATCAGGATTATATTTGGTCTTGTATATCCATTTACATCCTATGGCTTGCCTGCCCTTAGGTAGATTTGTGAGGACCCATGTATGATTTGCATCCAGCGCTTTCAGTTCTGAATTCATAGCTTGAAGCCATTTCTTATCTTGTATGGCCTCACTGAAATGAATTGGATCTCCATTGAGTGCTGTAACGTGACCAGCAAATCCCTTGACATCTTCCTTGAAGAGATGAAGTTGTGCTACATTGGCAATGGGAAGTGGTGCCATGACAGGATTGTTAACAACAAAGTCTTTGGTCCATGCTGGAGCTCTCCTCTCCCTTAGGGGCCTACCAGCAGCTACCTCAGTGTCAAGAGACAAATCTGGTTCAGAATCAGCTCCAGGAATCGGTGGTTCTGAGTGTGAAAAGGTGCTGGACCCAGATGTCTCTTCACCAACAAAGATGTCAGTGCCACCAGAGTGAACCAATTCTGGCTGTAAGGAATGTATATACTGTGTGAAGTTCTTGAGTTTACAAGGGAACACTTTCTCAAAGAACTTGACATCTCTGGACACAAAAGCTTGTTTCTTGACAATATCATACACCCTATAGCCCTTTTGAGACAGAGGATAGCCCAGAAAAATGCAAGGAATACCCCTTGGTTGGAACTTGTCTTTGTCCCTAGAGGGATTGTAAACCATAGCAAGACACCCAAAGACTTTGAGCATATGATAATCAGGACTTTTATGAAATAGCATTTCATAGGGTGTCTTATTTTGAAGCACTTCAGTGGGCAGCCTGTTAATGATGAATGCTGCTGTAAGAACACAATCTCCCCAGAAAGACAAAGGCAAACCAGAACTGAACCTAAGTGCCCTGCTGATTTCCAAGAGATGTCTATGCTTTCTCTCCACTACTCCATTTTGTTGAGGTCTATCCACACAACTCGTTTGTTGCCATATACCTTTAGCCATCAAGAACCTTCTACTTTCTCCCTCAGTTATTTCAAGGGCATTGTCAGACCTTAGAATTTTAATACTCTTCCCAAACTGATTTCTGACAAAGTTGTAGAATTGGACAAGGAGTTGGGGTACTTCAGATTTGTGTTTCATCAAGTAAACCCAAGTAGCTCTAGAGTGATCATCAACTAGAGTTAAAAAATATTTGTGCTTGTGTCTTGTCTCTTTTCTGTAAGGGCCCCAAACATCAACATGAACCAAATCAAATATATGAGGGGATTTGGACATTCTGATAGGAAAGGGAAGTTTGGTTTGCTTGGCCATGGAACAAGTAATACACACCCTGTTGTGATTTAGGTTAATAGAGGATGAAACACAAGGTATGTACTTCAATTTGAGATTGCTAGCATGGCCCAATCTTAAATGCCAAATATCATTATCTTTTTCATTAATAATTGGCATATCCTTATACAACTCCTTAGAGGTATCACAAGAGTTGAAAACAATACCTCCTAAAGCATTCATGCCACTACCAGAAGCAAAATAAGAGTTATTATTACATAAATCTGGTGTAGGTTTTCCAACAGGAACATTTGTCAGAATAGATGGTAAAGAACTAGCATGATTAACTAGATAATAGATGCCTTTGTCTTCTCTGCCAAAAGCTCTAATCCTCCTCGTATGAGAGTCCTGTATGGCACACACATGCTCATAAAATGTCACAACACACTGCTCATCTTGTATTAGCTTTTGCACAGACAATAGGTTATGTTTAAAAGTGGGAACATATAGGACTCTCTTTAATTGCATTCCATTTTTCAGCTGAAAGGTCCCAGTGTGGGAGACATGAGAGGACCCTCCATTAGGTAAGTTGATTTTGGGTTTTATTTTTAACTCCTGACAATTGTCTAAAAGACTTAGATCAGAGATCATGTGATCAGAGGCTCCTGAGTCAATAATCCACTCATGGGATCTGCCATTGACATAATTGCAAGAGATACGAGTCATACCTGCAAAGTTGACTTCCATCTCATCTTCAGTTTCTGGGTAAGTGCTCATGTCTTTCCCTTTTTGATTGCTCATCAGTTGCTCAAACTGTTCAGTGGTCAGAGTGATAGCTCCTGTCATCCTGGCACCTCCTTCACCACTCACAGCATTTGCAGCCATTTTTCCTTTGTTAGGGTATTTCTGAAATTTTCCTTTGCTTGCTCCAGCTTTGTAGCCTTTTGAGGCTGTTCCAGCAGTGTTATGAGCACCCTTGAAGGTGACAGATTCATTCTTTGCTGGAAAATATCTGGACATAGGATGACCAGCTGGATAGCCAACTACACTCCAACATTTCTCTCTAGTATGGCCCTTCTTCTGACAAGCTGTGCACTGAGGTCTGGTGTCTGGACCTTGGTTTTTCTGATCAGCAAAGAAGGCTGAATTTTCAGATTCAGAATGCACAATATTCACACTGGCCTTGTAGTTTCTCCTCTGAGCTTCTTCTTGTTGAAAGATGGCAGCAGCCTCTTCTGCAGTAGGTAAGGGTGTCATCATGAGCACATTGCTCCTCATGGTGGAATATGAGCCATTCAGACCATTGAGGAACTGGAAGAGCTTCCTTTCTTCTTGTTCTCTGTGGTGAGCATCCAGCCAAGCTCCTATCTCAGGGGTCATCTGACTCAGTGGAGGCCAATCATTCATTAGCTCAATATTTTGCCAAAGAATCCTGAGTTCTGTGAAATATTCACAGATGGTTTTGTCTCCTTGTTCCAGGTCATCAAGTTCTTTGTTCAACCTGAATTTTCGAGCTCCATTGCTCACAGAGAACTGCCTCTGAAGATAGTCCCACATATCTTTTGCTGTTGCAGAATACATCACAGATTTCTTAATTTGTGGTTCCACATTATGTAAGATCCATGAAATCAGGAGGCTGTTGCACGTTTCCCAAGCTGCTTCCCTTAAGGCATTGTTGGTGGGTTTTTTCACCAAGCCAGTTAGCATGCCTAGTTTCCTTTTGGTACAAATGGCTATTTCCATTTGCCTTTTCCACTCATGGTAGTTGTCAATGCCAGTCAGTTTAGTATCCACCACTATAGGGTGTGTACTTTCGGCTGGATGAAGATAAAGAGGATCAGATGTTTCTATGATAGCATTTGCGGAAGGAATGAGAGATTCATAACTACTCATTTTTGAAACAGGTGTAAAGATAGAATGCTTGAGGATGAATGGATTTCTTCAAGCAGATCAGTAGTTTATATAGACTTGGGTACTTCAAAAACTCGACATAAATGCCCAACTACAATTGGTTATCAGTCTCCTCATCCTTCTGCTCTGATACCATATTGAGTTTAATGTTGATAAAGGACATAGAAGGCTGTACTCATTGAGTTGAAGCAAAAAAAGATTTAGAAGTAGTTGTTGAATTAATTTGATTGAATGGATTAATGAATCACATTGATTACAAGAGAGTATATACTCCTACAATGAGGGTAATAACCAGGATATGGACAATAACCATTAGATAACTAAATGTAATTAATGAAGAGGGACAAGTCATATCAGCCCCCATCCTTCTTTCTTCTTTTCTGGTGAACCTCATGTACTGCTGGTCCATGAGCTGGTTCATCATTGGCACATGGTTCTTTACACTATCGCCAGTCGGGTTGCTCTTTATGGTCCGCCAGTTCCTCGCTCGAGTTTAACCTTTGAATTTCGATCGCAATCGAAAATTCAACAAATGACTTGGTTTCGACACTCCCTTGGACCGTCTAGGTTTAGAGAAATCAAGAGCCGAAGCTCTGATACCATATAATGCGAAATTAGCGGCGGAAGTAACATAAACAAAGATATTTGCCGTAAATAGACCTATAGTTACGTCAATGTTGATTGTATTCAAGACCTATTGAACACGAATCGGGCTAAAGTCTGAAAACGTATCAAACAATAACAAATTTTGTGCTAGCAAGCAAACTGTTTTTTTTATCAATTCTGACTTATTAAACAACAACTACATAAGCCTTTGAATAGCATATGAATTCATAGGTTATGGACTACAAAAGATAAAACTAATCAAGATCATTGATTCTAGCTAATTAAGGACTCTCCTAAATGTAAAATAAAACTACAAATGAATGGTAATCAAACACCGAACTAAATGAGGCATTAATATTTTTCTTGGAATAACTCGTTCCTTCATTGACTCGTTGACCAACTCGTATCATCAGGAATATTGTTCAACATTATTGTGAGAATGCTCTACCACTGAAAATCGGATGCAAATCATATTAATTCTTGTCGATGATGAGCACTTGACGGGGTGAAAGTAATACAACCCTAGGAAATAATGCGGAGTAGTCTGAATAAGATCTGCAAGTATAGTTCATACATTATTTCTTTCTGATTACTACAGTATTACATTGTCCTGTACATTTTATGCTGCGCAACTGCATCATTAAGCTATCTGAATGTTCAGCCCAAGGGGTACAGATTTATACCTATGTGACAACCTTAAAGAGCCAAGACAAGAGACTGTAGCATGTAACTTGTGCGTTGAGTAGACCTGACAAACGGGTTACTCCGTTCATATCATATGTCGACTGTCATTACGGTTTAAACATTTTGCTTCTGGTGTGATATTGCCTGTCATCTGTTGTTGCAAATAAATAACAAGTATTTGCTCATCAGACTTCCGAATTCAAGTTTTGATACAGGTTGGGTTATACGGGTTACAATATGGTACAAACAAAATTATTCTTTATTTTTCCATTTTTAAGCTGAGAATATAACTACCCGGCCCGTTATCTTCATAACTCACAATAAAATGAGATATGCACTTTTGAGGCTTTAACTCGTTATTTTGCCTTCACTTACCCCTAAAGTACGAGGTATGTTGTTACTAAATAATAGGTAAAATCTCTTATAAACATATAACAAACTCTTTATTTTAGAGATCAACTTTTTCACATCTTGTGAGGTACTGAGGTGTAGCGTCCTCCGCACCTCCCACCCCACAACGTAAAGATCGCATCCTTATTGTGACAAAAAGCTGTCGTCATACTCCAAAATTCTCCTCCGCTAAGGAGGTTATTATCACAGTAGAGCGCATAAGAACCACCTCCAACCAACCAAGCGGTCACATTGTTCTCTAACACCATTTATAACGAACAACTTCAACCTCATTATAACATATTCCAATAAGATTAGATGTTTATGTTTAAGACCATTATTATATCATTATTTAATACGGCTTGGTTACAAAATATGAGTAATACTTAAAACCTCTTATGAAGTATCACAATTTTTTTTCTTTGCCACCAAGTAGAGAAACTTCCTTTAGTAAGTAGGTTATACATTTAATGAATTACTACTAGTTTTATAGTTTTTGAGCATTTTAATAAAGTTAATGAGCAGTTTTAAAAATTATGAGTTGTACTACAAACTTTTCGAGTTCACTTATTAACGCATTAAGTTCAAAAATTATAATAAACTCAAAAAAACTACATTCTAATTCAGTAAGTAAATGTAGAAATACTGATTGTGATCAAGCTACAATCACATCCAACAAACACAACCAACAAACACAACAAACCACACGGATAGATGACGTGTCATAACAAACTCCTAACTAACTTGTGTATATAAACAGTAGCTTTAATCTTCTCTAACTAATTATTCATTCTATACATTTCACAACAAACTCAATAATAAACCTCATTTATTTAGCTTGTGTGTTTTCTCTATTATGCAAGCTTAATCATCAATGGTGAAGATAGGTTATCTTTACATGGTAATCAGTCGCACGGTGACGATTGAACATCCATTGCTTCCGCATCCTTCATTCATTCATAATTCTGGTGATATTCATTCATTTCATATTTCAATCTGCATAATTCTTTCGAATTTCAGATTAGTTCATCTTTCTTTCTGCATAATTCAATCGAATTTCAGAAGTTAGGTCAAATCTTGATTAAATCAATTCACTTCTATTGATAATCATCTTCACTGTCTTTAATCAAAATGACGAATGCTGAACCTGTTGCTGCTACTGTTACTGCTACTGTTGTTCCTCCTTCGTATAATTTTGATGATCCTTTATATGTTTCTCAATCTGATCAACCGACAAATAGCCTCACTGATACTTTGTTCTCTGGTCATGATTTCATGAATTGGAAGCGTGAAATCATGCTTGCTTTAATGGCGAAAAATAAGGACGGTTTTATCACTGGCACATGTCCAATGCCTGATATTACTGATAAGAATCATTATCGTTGGCTTAGATGTGATCTCCTTGTTCGTAATTGGCTTCTTCATTCCATGGACAAAACCTTGCGTGATAATATGCGTTTTGTTCATTCCTCTAAACGACTTTGGTGCGAGTTAGTTGAAAGATACGGTCAGGTTAATAGTCTGGAACTTTATCAACTGAAAAAGGATCTAGGATCAATCACTCAGGATAATACCATTGTTCTTGACTACTACAGTCGTCTTAAGAGAACTTGGGAAAAAAATTGATTCAATTGATCCAATTCCTGATTGTACTTGTGGAGTTTTGAAAAACTGCTCCTGCTTGTTTTTGAGGCGCCTTGTTGATAGAGAATTACAATCCAAATTGATTCAATTGCTCATGGGATTACACCCTAGCTATGAGAATGTCAAGAGTAACATTCTCACCATGGAACCTATGCCTCCCATTAACAAGGTCATAGGTCTGTTACAAAAAGTTGAGAAACAGAAGGAAATTAGTGATTCCATTGAATCTCTTGGGGAAGCCACTGCTGCTGCTTATGCTAGTCAACAGAACACAATGGATTCCTCTTTCAAGAAACCTAAACTTGATTTAGATGACCAAACCCCTAAGCAGTGCACTCACTGCAAAAAGAAGGGCCATGAAGTCACAGAATGTTACAAACTTCAGGCATGTCCAGTCTGCAATGTATTTGGACACGTTGAATTCCAATGCTATTTGGTTAGAGGAATGGGTAGAGGAAGAGCACCCCAACCCTCTTATGGAAGGGGCAAAGGAAGAGTCAATACTACCTATCTCAGAAAAGGCAGCAACTCCTACAAGAGGCATACAGCCAACAATGTCAATGTCAGGGTGAACACAGCTGAATATGAGGATTTGTCACCTCTTGATGACTTTGTTGAGCATGAGTATTTTCCTACTGAAACTGCACAATCTCAGGGGTATTCTGCACAACATCAGAATCATGCTGGACATGCTGATCATCAGTCTAACATGGACACTGGGCTGGTAGACAGAGTTGTGCAGCAGGTTATAAAGGCACTGTCAAGTCAGCCATCTGCTCATTCTAATGTTGTTCATACAATGCCAGTAACCAGCTTTGCAGGTATCACTTGCACTTCTGCTTTTAATGCATCAGCTAGATCACATTCTGCCACTTGGATTGTTGATTCGGGTGCATCGGACCATATGACCTCATGCATTTCCATAGTTCATGACATAAAAACTCTGAAATGTCCAATAAAGGTAAGATTACCAGATGGGAGTAGCAAGACTGTTCATAAGATAGGAACAGTTCAATTTTCTGAGACTATTACCCTTTACAATGTCCTCATTATTCCAGAGTTTAAGCAAAACCTTTTATCTGTTGGGAGATTGTTACAGCATTCCAACTTGAGACTCATTTTCTTTCTTAATGGTGTTGGTTTCAGGACCATTTAAATAGATCAATTGTGGCAAAGGCTCAAAGACACGGGAATCTCTATCTCTTGAGAAGAACATTACAATCTAGCAAGACTAATCATTCCTGCAAGTGTTACATTCATTTGAATAAGGATTTACATATAGACAGTCATGTTAATAATTGTGTTCAAACTACTGATGTAAAATTGTTGCATCAGAGACTAGGGCATACTTCTTTTGAGAAAATGAAGCATTTGTCTGGTATAAATGTACCTAGTAGCACTGTTCTTGACTGTGAGACATGTGTAATGACAAAGCATCATAAACTTCCTTTTAGCATCAGTACTTCTTGTTGTAAGGAACGTTTTGCTTTAATACACCTTGATGTTTGGGGTCCATATAAGATTAGAGCATTCTGTGGTGCAAAATCTTTCCTTACCATTGTGGATGATTGTACAAGAACCACATGGACTTTCCTAATTCAAACAAAGGATCAGGTCCCTCAACTGATCAGGGATTTCATCACTTATATTGAAACACAATTCAAAACAAAAGTAAGAATTATCAGAACATACAATGAAACTGAATTTGTTCAAGGAACATGTAATGATTTGTTCAGAGAGAAAGGAATATTGCATCAGAAATCCATGACAGGGAGGCCTCAACAGAATGGGCGTGGAGAGAGGAAGCACAGACACCTCTTAGAGACTGCTATACAGGCTGGTTTACCTCTTAAGTTCTGGGGAGATTGCTTACTTACAACAACATATTTGATCAATAAAATGCCCACACCCATTCTACAATGGCAAACACCATATGAAAAGTTGTTTGGAGAACCACCAACATACTCAGAATTAAGGGTTTTAGGGTCATTATGTTATGCAACAATGCCCATTACTCACAGAGATAAATTTGGTGCCAAAGCTAGAAGGTGTATCCACATTGAATATCCTTTTGGCCAGAAAGGATACAGCCATTCTACTTTTACAAGTAGGGATGTGGTGTTTAAGGAGCACATTTTTCCTTTCCTTGAAAAGGAGAGATCTAATATTACTTCCAATCCACAAAATAATTCATATTATTCTGATAATCCAACTGATGATAATATCATTTTTTCTACTACTACTACAAATAACACACACAACACTATAATAATTCATCTAATACACAAAATAATTCTCCTACAGCAACTACTACAAATCACAATGACACTTCTGAAACTGTCATGCCTACAGACAATGCTACTGCACCTTATATTCCTGATTCTACTGTTGTTGTGCCTAATCCAGAAACTAGAAGATCAGATAGGCCAAAACAACTATCTACAAGACTTAAGGACTATCATTGCAGTCTTAAACTCCCTTTTCAACCATCTGCATCCACCACTATTGCATCAACTTCCTGCCAGTAAGAAAGCCATTGGCTCAAAATGATGGAACTTCCTGCCAGTAAGAAAGCCATTGGCTCAAAATGGGTCTATAAGATCAAACATAGGGCAGATGGTAGCATTGAAAGGTTTAAAGCACGACTTGTTGCAAAGGGGTATAATCAAGTGAAGGACAAGGACTACAAACTTACTTTTTCCCCTGTAGCAAAGTTTGTTACTGTCAGAACATTGATGGCAGTTGCAGCCATTAGAGAATGGCCATTGCATCAATTGGACATAAACAATGCTTTCTTGCATGAGTATATTGAGGAAGCGGTTTACATGAGGCCACCTCTAGAATATATAAGAGCTCAAGCAGGTCAGGTTTGTAGGCTTAAAAGGTCCCTTTATGGACTTAAGCAGGCTAGCAGACAGTGGAACATTCAATTGACAGGCCATCTGCTGAGTCTTGGGTTCGTTCAGTCTAAACAAGACTATTCTCTCTTTACTAGAAAGGGTATTACTACAGGGAGTTTTATTGTTGTACTGGTTTATGTAGATGATTTAATCATCACAGGAGATTCTGATAAGGAAATCAGTGAGATGAAGGATAGTCTTGATGTTACTTTTACCATCAAAGACTTAGGTCTCATGAGATACTTCCTTGGCTTGGAAGTTGCTAGGAATGCTTCAGGAATAATGTTGAACCAAAGAAAGTACATCACTGATATCATCAAGGATCTTAAGATGGAGAATTGCACTGAAACCAATTTTACAATGCCAAAGGGACTTAAACTTTCTACTGATCAAGGAGAAATATTTCCTGATCCAGAGAAATACAGGAGATTGGTGGGAAAATTGTTATATCTTAATCTTACTAGACCGGACATATCCTATTCTGTTCAACATCTGAGCCAATTCCTGAGCCAACCTCGAGTACCACACCTACAGGCTGCTCTACATGTTGTTAGATACCTGAAACATTCAGTGAATGCAGGTCTGTTTTATCCTCCTGCACATTCTGATCTTCACTTAAAAGGATTCTCTGATGCAGATTGGGGCCAGTGTGCTTGATTTCATGGAAAACGAAGAAATAGAAGACTGTTAGCAAAAGCAGTACAGAGGCTGAATATAGATGCATGTCTTACACTGCTGGTGAAATAGTCTGGTTAGTAAGGTTGTTGCTAGACTTGGGAGTCATGGTTCCTATGCCTATTGATCTTCATTGCGATAACAGAGTAGCAGAACATATATCCCTTAATCCTGTTTTTCTTGAAAGAACAAAACAGATAGTGTCCCTCTCACAATAAGGCAAGTGGGAGGGCAAATGAGAAAAAATGGAGAATTTTAGTGTCACTTGTATTTTATGAGAGGGACACTATTCGTATTTAGCATATGACGGATTACGCCCGTATTCGATGAGAATTGTGGAAATGTAGTTAGCTCATATGTGTCATTGAGTTTGTTAACTATTCTTGAGTTAACCTTTGCTCATTATTCATAATGCCTCGAGGGAAAAAAAAAAAAGAAAACTTACTTATAAGTTCGTGTTATATAATAATTTATTTATGTTTACAAGTTTTCTATTTTAAGTTTTAAGGGAGATAATTGAGATCATTTCCTTCAAAATACCGAAAGCAACGTAAAAATAAGAATTTGTGAAAATAAAAATTCAAATTGCAAAGTAAACTTTCTAACTTCGTTTTCAATATATAAAAGGATAATTTGTCAGAAACTACCTTACATTTATGCCCATTTGTGAACAACTACCTTACTTTTTTTTGGTTAAAAACCACCTTTCATTTTAATTTTTTGTTAAAAACTACCTAAAAAAAGTTTTGAGGTCAATTTCTATTTATTATTGGTTTCACACGTGTGAGTTCTCTAAATTTTCATTCTTATTTTGTCGTTAAACTTGATATCCAAGCTTATCTTTCTTATCTAAAGCTCTAAACGAAATGGAATTCTTGTCATTAGCTTCAATTTGTTTCTTTAAGCATGTGGAATAATTGCTCCGGATGATGAACATGGGCTAAATCGTATGAACTCTTTGCTATTAGTGAATAGGAGTTAGTCATGCATTTATTTGATAAAATGCACTAGTATTGATTGGTTTATGCATTTCTGATACATATTGTTCTACTCATTGCAGTATGATGCCGCAATACTTTATACTTCATTTGCAGCCATAGTAACTCCCTCTCTTATCTTTATATGATATGGTTGACAAGGCAGGCATTGAGTAAAGCGAAGGCGGCAGAGCAAGTGAAGGTTCGGCTAAAGATTGACTTCTTTCTTTGTTTAAGGCAAGGCTGGCTTGGTTGAAATGAGAGAGGCTGTGGATAGTGGTCTCGTGACCTAGGGGGCAGAAGTAGGATGTCCAAGGTTACTTGCTAGTGAAAGGATTTAGCAGGTCCTTTGGACTGCTACTGTGAATAAGTTTTTGAATGTGGTAATGGGCATTGCAGCGTAATCAACGAAGTCGAGTACTCAATGCCGTGCTTTAGTTTAGAAATTTAAGGTAGTTTTTGACAAAATAAGAATGAAAATCTAAGGTAGTTTTTGACAAAATAAGAATGAAAATTTAGAGAACTCACACGTGTGAAATCCAACTCATAAATAGAAATTGGCCTCAGAACTTTTTTTAGGTAGTTTTTAACAAAAAATTAAAATGAAAGGTAGTTTTTAACAAAAAAAAAAAGTAAGATAGTAATTCACAAATAGACATAAATGTAAAATAATTTCTCACAAATTATCCTATATAAGAATCAAAATCAAAACTTATTCGCCAACTTAAACTTAAAGGTCTGTTCACAAAAGCTACCCTTCTTCTAAGTTACCTAACCACAAAAGCATCTAGATTTTTATTTTAATATCAAGTGTTTAAAAGTAATACCGAGTGATTGTTATTTAAAACCCAAAACGCATTTATTACTCTTAACATCTCTATACTATAAAAAGGAATATAATTTAAGAGATTTGATTGGTTCTTAATTTATTAAAATGAATTTTTTTTTTTTTGTGGTAGGGACCTCCACCTTCCTCCTTATTTATTTAATTACCATCTCTCCCATTAATTAGGTAGGTCTAAATTTAATAAAAATTATACAACAAAATGTATTTAATTCATTATTACTACATTTTAATTTAATTCAAAGTCTGTGCAATTATCTAATTTAATTTTAGCTCATATATTCTTTTAATTTAGATGCCGATAAAATGAAAATTATGTTATAACCTCAGTATATCATAATTGTAAAATCGACCTTTGCATTTTTTTTGCAAGGGAGTAAAACTAGTTAATAATGTAAATCTAATCCCAAAAATAATTCATTACAGTAACCTTGGTGAAAAAGTTAGGGGTGGAAAGTGACTGTTTTAAGTCGCAGGTTTGATTCTCACCCAGTGCACTTATTTTTTTTTTTTTTTTCTGAAAGTCGCTCAGCTTTTGAGAGGTTTGGTCTCTGGTCACTCTCCCGCTGAGCGACCTTAATATGAACGTAGCATTGTCAAAACCAAGCTTATGTAGATTCATTTTGGGTAATTAGTTTTAATGTCGCCCCATTTGGTTAAATTGTTTGTTATGAAACCCATTTTGGAAAAAAATCTAATAATCCTCTATTTTTCTAAGTAGGAGGATCATACCTCTGATGTACTACCACCATTTTTATATTTTTTGAGCATTATAAGAATGTTTTTGAGTTTTATTTTAAAAATTATGAGTATTGGTATAACGTTTTTGAGTTAAGTTATTAAAACATTAAGTTCAAAAACATATAATAAAACTCAAAAACATTACATATAAACTTAGTTATATTTTAGTTTTAAAGAAAAAAATTAAAATCTAATTTATAAATTTTTATAAGCTCAGAAAAAATACACATATGCTCAAAATTCAAAAACAAATAAAGTTTTACCTAATAAGCTCAAAAAAACTCATATGCTCAAAAACAAATAAAGTTTAAGGTAATAAGCTCAAAAAAAAATTCATAAGCTCAAGAAATATTCACATGCTCAAAAAAAATATTTATAAGGTAAAAAAATATTCATATGCTGAAAAAACTAAGAAAAGTGTGAGGTAGTACCTCGGATGTATGTTCATATTTCTCCTCCTTTTATACTAGTCATTTGTTGAGAAAAAGAATCTACCTCGGATGTACTACCTCTAATTTTTTATTTTTTGAGCATATACGTATTTTTTTTGAGTTTAAATTTATTTGTTTTTGAGCAAATGTGTATTTTTTGAGCATATTAAAGTTTATAAGTTAGATTATACTCCCTCCATTCTTTTTATATCACCCCATTTCATTATTCACGTTTGCCGATGTTCATTTTGTTTTGATTATATTTTTAGCTACATACTACTAAAAATTATAAAAGTTTGATATTCTTAATCCTCTTATCAAGACAATCCAAAAAAGATCTCACATGAATATATTTCCGTGAACGGATTGAGAGAAAACCGACGTTGAATACTCGATTGTGAATAGTGTCAAAACAAAAGTTGGGTGATATAAAAAGAATGGAGGGAGTAGTTTTTTCCATCATAACTCGAATTCAACTAAACTTATATGTAATATTTTTAAGTTTTATTGTGTTTTTTTAGAGTTTAACTAGTGTAACACCCGTGAAAAATCACGGGGTTGTGTACACTTATTTTTAAAGACGACGTCGGTATATTTATTTCAATATATAACAATTGTGTTTATTCTAACGAATTGTTTTTTAACGGGATGTTTGAATATAAGATATATTCGGTGAAAAGGTGAATTTCCTGATGCACTAATATTCGAATAACTATTAGTAATGATGATAATATTTGGAGTACTTATGATAACATTAATGAATAAGCTATATAAGAAAAAACAATAGACGAATAAAAAAAGATTAAATAACTAATAATGAGTAGTTTGGAAAGTTACTGTCTTTTGATGAATTACTTACGGAACATAATTTGACGGGCAAATACGATGAACAAAATAACTGATCAGGTACAAATATAAATTAAATGGGTGTATTAAAATTCGATAACCCAACACGAAAATTACAGTTTCTCGAAAACCTCCTTGTAAACAACATTTGTTGTTGTATTAGTCATCCCTCCTTCTTCATCAAGAAGTAACACTTTTAGACCTTTCTTACTCGTGGCCCTGTATATAGCAACGTACAGTTGGCCATGGGTAAAGACTGGTCTTGGAAGATAAAGTCCAACACGGGATAGAGATTGACCTTGACTTTTGTTGATAGTCATGGCGAAACAAACTGCTAAAGGAAACTGTCTTCTTTCAAACTTAGAACCCGTGCAAATTGCATGGAAATACATGGTTGAATAATTTTTAGTTCTATGTAAATAAATGTTTAAAACATATAAAAAATCGGAATAATAGTGTTGTTAATATGTTAAAATTAGTTAGACAATAATTCTTTATTTGGAATTATAGAGTAATATTTGGTCTCGCCTTTTATATGAACTTTTTTTTATAAATAAAAACAAAAGCGGAAAAAACTGTTGAAAAACATAAAACTTGCATTTCAGGAAAATGCCTGTCCACGCAACACACTGTCATAACATGAACATGCTCATCAATTTTCTTAACCCTAGGAATATGTAAGTGTGAAATGGTGTAAAATGTTTAAAAAAGATTAAATAACTAATAATGAGTAGTTTGGAAAGTTACTGTCTTTTGATGAATTACTTACGGAACATAATTTGACGGGCAAATACGATGAACAAAATAACTGATCAGGTACAAATATAAATTAAATGGGTGTATTAAAATTCGATAACCCAACACGAAAATTACAGTTTCTCGAAAACCTCCTTGTAAACAACATTTGTTGTTGTATTAGTCATCCCTCCTTCTTCATCAAGAAGTAACACTTTTAGACCTTTCTTACTCGTGGCCCTGTATATAGCAACGTACAGTTGGCCATGGGTAAAGACTGGTCTTGGAAGATAAAGTCCAACACGGGATAGAGATTGACCTTGACTTTTGTTGATAGTCATGGCGAAACAAACTGCTAAAGGAAACTGTCTTCTTTCAAACTTAGAACCCGTGCAAATTGCATGGAAATACATGGTTGAATAATTTTTAGTTCTATGTAAATAAATGTTTAAAACATATAAAAAATCGGAATAATAGTGTTGTTAATATGTTAAAATTAGTTAGACAATAATTCTTTATTTGGAATTATAGAGTAATATTTGGTCTCGCCTTTTATATGAACGTTTTTTTATAAATAAAAACAAAAGCGGAAAAAACTGTTGAAAAACATAAAACTTGCATTTCAGGAAAATGCCTGTCCACGCAACACACTGTCATAACATGAACATGCTCATCAATTTTCTTAACCCTAGGAATATGTAAGTGTGAAATGGTGTAAAATGTTTCCTTCTAATTTTGATCCGAGCTTGTCTAATGGCCATTTTTTGATAACCAAAAATAACTTCATCAATTCTACTTTGGTTTAACCCCAATGGTTTAAGGTATGCTCCATCTTGAGTTGGTCGAACTGTTTAACTTAGTATTGCATCCAAGTAGGGCCATTTTGACTTCCAATCGTTCTCAGTTATTTATCTTTCCCCATTGTGTGTGATATATCTGGAGAAAATACAAAGGTAAAAAACGCAAAATGAGTTAAATTATTAGTACTCCATAATATAAAAACACAGACCAACGTTCAAGAATCACAATTATTTATAATATCCAAAACTCTAGCAAAGTAGTTCCCCGAATGAGTAGGAAATTGTAGTTGTTTTATTAATTCACATTCCTTGATCATTAAACCTACATGCAAATAATTAGCCAAGGAGGCTCGGAAATTGCAGGAATCTCATTATTAGCTTTGAAAAAAAAAGAATAGTAGTTAAATTGTTTTGACTTTCGATGATGAATGGCATATTTAGTTTTAAATCAACTCATTATTTGGTTAACTGGTTCACTGGTACATATTTAGTTTAGTTCTATAACAATGTATGTAGATTGAGAACACAAATAATAGTGTTACAATATTAGTAGGTTGATATTGAAAACAATATCTATGGATTGCTAAAAAATGATTAACCAAAGGAATATGCTCATCCACCCATTTTTATGCTTCTGAGTCATTTGTATTATTGATATACAAAAGTTTTAAGTATATTAAAGTGAAAAATAAGAAACACCAATGTCGAACAAAAATGAAATAACCTACAATATTGTAATGTTTCCTCTAATTCATGCAACTAAAGTAACTAAAACCCAATGTTGCAGGCAGTCAAATTATAATTACTAAATCTGCAAGAATAATCTGATGGATTGTGGGTTTTATTGCAGCTGAATCCCAGAGATACGACTTGGATGACAGCATGCTTCAAAATACCAGGAGTTAACCGTGTCCACATCACGTGGCGGTCTGTGTCGACATATAATCGCCATCCCGTCCATCAATAGCATTTCTACAAAGCCAATGTCACAGTCAGTTAGGCGCTTGCTGTTCTTGTGCCAGTTTTAATCACAACAAAGCCAGCAAACATCAACATAATTCCCTGTTCCACATGAAAAATAACATCTTACTCTGTCCTCGATGCTCCTGCAGATTTGAAATCGATAAAAATATATAATCATGATGACAGAAATCCATCAGTCGTATCTCTGGGATTCAGCTGCAATAAAACCCACAATCCTTGATTTCAACATTTCAACCTACTGATATTGTAACACTATTATTTGTGTTCTCAATTTCAATCTAATTCAGCTGCAATATTGAATTTCTCCCCAAGTTCTAAGAAACTATGGAATCGTCACATCAAATAAAGTCAAAGGAATACCCAAATGTTTGAAAGAGATAAAAGTACATTACCGTACAAATGCGTGTCCAGGGATCTGTTGCATATATACTCGTACACCAGTAACCTCCTTTTGTCCTCAATGCAAAAGGCTGGGATTCTCGGAATTCAATAACCATGTTAAGGATGACTCGGCCGAGATTTAAAACCATGTTAAGGATGAAGTATAAAAGTTCGGACTTAAGACCTACTGTGTTCGTCTCAAAAAGTATTAATTACTCATAAAAAATAGTATATTAAATAAAATTATGAAGGTCGGGTTAAAAAAAATTGAGTCAAATATAAAAGGCTGAGATTCTCGGAATTCAATAACCAATCATGAAAAAAATATAAAAAGCCAAATAAATTGAATTGGAAGCAGTTAGGGTGAATTACCTAAAACAATGTCATTTCATGGGCATAAGGGATATGGACAATTTGAGAGAAAGAGTCGGTAAAAGATTGAGTCTTTACTTCGTGTATAAGCATTAGACAATAATGTTATACTAAATGAAACCGATAGCAATATGAATTACAGATTTATACTTTCATCCAAAAATTAAAGACGGTAATCAAGTCAACCCAAGATTTTTATGATTCACATGATAAATGTGAAGTAAAGATGGAATTGGACCCGCATCATTAGCCAACAGTGACCGGACTACATAGCATCAATATAATAGTGTGACGAAGATGATAACTTATTGGATAAATAACCAATATAACATATGATAACCATGGTAATGCATAGAAAAACTATATCAAGAAACTTATCCTCCATTAAAGATATATAATTAGATCTAAGTAAGCAAAATCAGGAGTAACGCAACACCATTCACACCATATTCAACCTTTTGGAGAACTCAAATATTTTGCTATGAAAAGAAAATTACCAAAGGGTATTACTTTCATTAGTGATGCTTGTTTCATTTCATCTAGGTTTTTTTAAAACAATTTCGAAATAAAATGATAAGAAATGATGAATAATAAATACTCTACAAATTATCTAGCATAGAAACACCTGGGAAAAAAATCCCCTACCTTCATCAATTGAGAGCTCCTTAATATCCCGAATCTTTGTCAACGTCCAATTCGAGATCACTCTGCAAATTAATAAGGTATCGATCATATCCAAAATTAGTCAACTGATCTAAGTATAATAAACTAAACCTTTGTTAAAAATTCAACCAATCTATTTAATCCCACAAATTATATCCCTAAACAATGAATAGCCCCAGTTCTTTAAATTACATATCGAAACAATGAAAAAAAACCCAGATATAACAATACAGTATTCATTAAAAAAGATAAGTAGAGGAAGCAGCGAGAAAAAGAAGAAGATAACGACGGATGTTTAAGAACGAATGTTATTAAAAACAATTAAATTAAAAATAACCGATGAATAATGTTATTAAGACTATTTCCGCATTTTTAATCAAAATCAATAATTAAAACAAAAATCAAAAATGTTTTGAGTATACAGACCTACATAATCACCCATAAAGAGATAATTAGTATCAGGAGAATTGCCGCCAATACGAAACAATTCAATAAGATCGTAAAACTGCCCGTGAATATCTCCACAAACGGTCACCGGGCACTTGACCGGTTGAACATTCCACTCTTCTACCAAAATTGCCCTCGCTTGTTCGCATAATGTTTTCACATCCATTTCCGACAATGGTTTGCACTCCATTAATTGCTCTATTTGCCGATCTACATCCCCATGCGACGGCATCGTTTCGTTGATTGGATTAATTTGATTGATTTTACCCTATTTTGGAAAGTTAGGGTTAGGGTTTGAGATTTTGATTTGATTTTTAATGAAACATGTGATGGGATTTCAATTTGTTGGATTGAAATTGAAATTAGGGTTTGTGGATCAAAAGGGGAGAAATAATGATGCCATTAATTTGGGCGAAATTGAGAAGAGGGGTAGGATTTGATTTGGGGATTTCACTGGTCAAAATGAATCAAATTGAAACATTTTTTATTTTGATTTTTGATTTTATGATTATGATGATTATATTTGGTAAAATGAGAATGAGTCAAATTTGGAAGGATTTTATTCTGATTCAGTTTTTGTATTTAATAATAAAGAAATGATTATTAAATTATTAAATTATTAAATTAATGTGAGGTGGCATAGATGTGTGAATCTGATTGGTCTATAAAAAGTGAAAAAGCTGAGGATGAATGTGAGACCTCGAAATACCCAATGCTGCGATATGACTGCGCCACGTAGGCTGAAATCCATCCTTCTTTTATAGTAATAATGATGTTTAAATAAATAAACTCAAAAACTTTATAGAAAAACTCATAATTTCTAAAATAAAATACGACAACTTTACTATGATGCTCAAGAACTAGACCAAGACTTATAGCCTAACCCCACCATCCTTTGGGCTCGACCTTAAATTATACTCCCTCCTACCCACAAATAATGTCCCATTGTCCATTTCCGTCTATTCAGCAAAGTGTTCCATTGTCCATATTTAGTAACTTTTTTACTTGTTTTTTACCATTTTACCCTTACCAAATTCCATTTATTACCCACCCACCCATTACCCAATAACATAACACTCTCTCCAATTTACATGCCCTATCCAACCAAAATATTAAACAACTAATATCTCATAAATTTGGTACTTTCTTAACAATATGACAATACTTATGGACATGAGAAGTACTACTTAATTTAGGAGTTTATAAATTATTTTTGGTACCGGAATTGATGACAAAAACCGGCCATCACCATCGACTTACCGGTCATATGTTACCTCTCGTTTCGGGACAAAAATTAAGAAATTAGGAGGGATTAATTACTGCTTGACAAATGGATTAAATGTGAAGGATCAAATACTCGTTAAGCACATTTGTAAAATATATAAAGAGTAAATTAATAATAAATCCCTTTTAAAATCCAGTTTTCTAAAATTACTCCCTTATATAATTTTTTTCTAAAATTACTCCCTTAAAATGTATTTTTTTCAAAAATTGCTTCAAAACTCTAATTCAAGGGACTTATTCGACAAATTTATAAATTGATTTCATTTGTAACATAGCCTATTTATACTTTGAAAGGTATAACAATCAAGAATAAGTTCTTCGGAATAGGTAACCTAAATTGGAATTTTGAAGCAATTTTTGATAAAAGTGTATTTTAAGCGAATAATTTTAGAAAAAAGTCATATAAAAGGGTAATTTAAAAAAATCCTATTTTAAAAGAGAGTTATTTTCAATTTACACATACATAAATAAACAAAGAAGTGAAACAAGTATTATTTTGGATTAGCAACGAGTAACCGGACATTCAACAAATTGACTCCCTCTGACGTTCCTCTCTCACTAGTGACTGGACAATCATCATCATCATCGTCAATAATCTGAACCAAGTATTATTCCAGTAATTTCATTTCCAAATTCTTCTAATTATGGAATTCGAGGTATCAATTGTGAGTATAATTTTGTAATTCCACTTCCGTTTAATCTATTTCACGGATTAGGATTTGTATTTATTGCATTTTACTTTATACTGTGCTGTAATTGCGATTAAATTTGTTCAATTGAAATTAGCTGTTATTCATTTGAGCTATTGGGGTTTTGTTTATCTGGTGATTAGGGTTATCTTCTTCAAATTTAGGATATTTCAAGCAATTTAATGTGTTTTAGGATGATTATATATCTGTAAGGTACAAAAATGTGATGTAATTTTGATGGAATGAGGGCTATCGACAATTGTTTCATGTATTGTTACCCAATTCGCACATATTCTGTGTTGGTATTACAATGTATTGCGATGGTTGATTAAATTCATCATATTACGGTGTGGAGAATTGCTAACCGCCTTCTCTTTTCTACCTTCTCCTCTAATAATCGGTTAAAATATAATATATTTGGCCTCATCCACTTGCAATCCGATCCAGAGAAGATGAGAGGGAGGCATGTATACTAAGTGTGTATCATGGCATCTGATGCATGCGTATTCTGTATTCATATCGAGGTTTTGTTTAATGCATGAGACATTTTTAAGCACGGATCTTTATTGGTGAATGAGGATAGATGAAATCATTGGTTTACGAATTATCTAGTAATGGAGGGATTTTTGGTTGCGTAACTGTCTACGGTTCAGTTGATGATTATAGACTGGTAGAGGCATCCAGTATGCAACTTTTGTCACCCGGAAGGGCCAAACAGTTTATAGTTTTTTGGGGTTTTACAGTTTACACTATGGTATTGTCAAGACATCAGGGATACTCATACCTCACATACTTATGGTGTTTACTAAAAGTTTCTTTTGTAGATGTATTTGTGTCAAATTACAAACAATTGTATAATAATACATATGTAAAACTGCCTTGATGTATGTGTGTACTACGCGGTCACACAGCCGATATGCTCAATCGCTTATGGGTGCTATGAAACTAACGTTGGGCCATTTTTGCTCCTTGCTGCTGCCATTGATGGGTTTATGTCTTGTCAGGTACTTTTGAATCTTTTGAGTTTACTTTTGAATTCAAGTTCTTTTGGAGTTACGAACGGTGTTCTATATTGTTTCAGTTTGCTATTTTTGTCGGTTAGTTCATCTGTTTACTCATTGAAGCCGCTATATGTAGCTGCAAAAGATTTGCCGTAACATAAGTAATTATTTTATTTTCCTGTGTTTATGGGTGATTGACTGATTGTCTCCTCTAGTGCTAATGCACGAGGTTTGAAACGAGAACTAATATCTAATAAACATTGCCCTAAATACAATTATGGCCAAGTCTCGAAAATCATTTCTTTGAGCTAGAACATGATGCTCATCTTACCTTTAGTTGCTGACAGGTGATAGTGAAAGGTTTCCTACTAGATACAAGTAGGTAAAGAGAAGGGACTATGTACAAAAGTCCTAGGAATATCTAGTCTAGATTGCGAGTCCCATCTGTATAGGTCTTAGAAGATGTCCAAGTAATCACAAAAACCTTTTGTATTTTAAACTAAGTCATAGCTTAGATTGAATTAACTTGGTTAACTACCATATGGTAGATAAAAAAAAAATGATTATACAAGACTGTTGGCATGTCAAATTGATTCAAAGGAATAGGCTATCGAGGTATAAAATTTACAAAACTAGAAACGATAATAACTTAAGGTCAATGAATGAATCTAACTACTTGACATTTGTCTTGGTAAAGGCATCATAAAAAAGTGGTACTCATAACTTGTTAGTGGTTAAACAAAGCCACATGACTATTGACATATACTCCCTCCAAACCCTAGGAATTACCCCATTCACTATTGCCACTATGGATCTAATTAAGGAATGTAAGATAGTGTAAGTGGGTCGGGCTGTCATAGTCTCACCATCACATCATGGAATTCTAGCCAGAGTGCCAGACAAATTAAGCTTAAAATGGAAATATGGAACAGTTACAAGAAAATTTCTAAATTTAAAAATGAGGCAATTCCAAGATTTATTCTCATCCGTATGGCGTGTGATAGTGCTTACGATTCCGTATTCGGGTGCTCCTGTGATTATCCATTACCTGCTGAGATGCATTTGTGTTCTGTGGTTGGACTTAATGTTTTTAATAGATCGAGATGCTATAAAGACGTACTAAAACAGTTCCCTATGTGTTTGTGATGGTTGTGCCACAATCTTTAAAAGCCCAATCTTTCTAGTGCATTGATTAAGCATATTTTTATTAAGTTTGACAAGTTCAAGACAAAATTCACTTTTTTATAAGTTAGTACTTTACTTCACTATATGTCAATTTAATGATGCTCAAGTATGTAACTTGCCTATAAAATATTAATGTAGCATTTTTACACCATTAGTGGAGGACGATTGGAGTAGTGAGGTGAAAAAGCTTGTTTATCTTTTTTTTGTCCCATTGAGGTTTATCGGACTACTCACTCCTTGTTTGAGTTATTATTCACAGGCTTTTGCGTAAGTTTAGTGCACGCCTGGGCATGTGTCGCCTATCGTCCATCTGGAAAGAGCTCCGGCTAGGGTAGAGCGCCTATGGTGCGGGCTTCCTATCATTTTGGGTCCGAATTCGTACCTACGTTTAACATTTTTACGACCATAGTACATCTTAGCCTAATACATTTTTTACCAATGCTTGCGTCCTCGTTGTTTCAACTTGTTTATCCTTGAAAATATTTGTTGGAGTCTGGTGTGTAGCAAATGATTGATACTTTGAGAGTACTTGTGTGAGTCGTGAAATTTACAACGTTACTTCTTTGCGACACTGAAATTTTAATATGTACTAAAAAGCTAACCCGTTACAGGTGGTCCCTTATTGTGGTGTTATCATATGGCAGGGATGCTGCAAAATGATTGTTTCACGCCCATATTTTGTTGCTGCGACCACTGACGTTATGAATCATCCAAAAGGTGAAAATTTTGAGAGTTCCTCCACTGATACGGTATGTTTCCTGTCAAGATTACATTTCATGAGTCGTAGTTCTGTGTGGAGAGTCGTTTAGGGTAATCTATTGGGTTGCAGTAAGCTATCCTTGTTGGTTATGAAGAGTTTCTTTATTGGTACCATTTTCTCTGGAATCACCCCATGATTGCCTTTTAACTATTAGATTGAATATAGATGCAGTAGCTTTCTGTTTTCGAAAGGTAAAAATACTCGCCATACCCATAGGCTGCCATAGCAGAAGCTATAGTTTCAGTCAGTTAGTGTTTTTCTCTAGACTAATCTAAGTTAGGTAAATTTTTCTTCAAGATGGCTGGTTCTCCAGAAGTTTAGGAATTTAGGATTATTGTCTTTTAACTTTAAAAGTTTAGGGGATGAAGGGATGAAGCTTGAATGCTTATATGCAATCACCTTCAGGTCGGAAAACACCATCGTAATTGTTTGAAGTTGGGGTTATTTAATGTGAAAGAATCAAAATATAAAATATGGAGTGGAAGTTATGAATTAGGGTGAATGCATTGTACTCGATGTCAGTTTGAGACTTGATTTAAGATTCGGTTGTTGCGGCTTATTCTCGGACATTTCCCTATAAATGCGGTCGATACCGCCTCAAAATGTAGTTGTGGTAACTATTACACTTGATAACGTGATCACATTTACTGTCGCAGTGACTTGCCTGAATAACTCGGACGCATTATTTCTATACTGCGGATGATGAGTCGACGACAATAATGTCAATTATTTACCATTTTATTTTAGAAATAGTTTTGATGGGTAACTTGATCATACATATTCAATTTTGTCCATTGTCATCCAATAGTTGGTCTACTTTTCTTTCTTTTATCTTTGTGTTAAAACCTAAGGTAAACAAATAACTCGGATAAGGGGAGTAATTAATAGTCTTGTACTGTAATACATTCATTTACTCAAATGTTCGTGTATTTTGAAAAGTGGAGGCATCTTATTACCTATATTTTGTGGGTATAACATGTGAAACGACATCCTTTTTAAACTAATAATTACTCCTTTTCTGCCAGTTATTTGTTTCCTTTAGTTGACACAAAGACGAAGGAAAGAGGAGAGGACCATTTGTGGATATTGTCAATTATGGTTTGGTCAATGTTTAGCTCTATTATTTGTTGTGTAGATGGTGAAATTTCAACTACTTAATATGATAGTACTAGTACAGTAGTACTATACTAAAATGAGCACACATTTGTCCTGTTATTTATTTACCTTTAGTTGACACAAAGACAAAAATGGGACCATTTGTGGATATTGTGATTACATAACAAGTAAATAATATTATGTAGATAATCAAATTACCTTTAAAAAATATTTCTAATATAAAAATGTAAATATGAATGAAATACCCAAACGGCCAAACATAAAATTGATAAACATATAACCGAGACGGAGAGAATAAGTTTCAATCAATGATCTTATACATTAAATATAATAAGCAATCAAAAATTAAGATCAACAAGTATAATGCAGTTTAAGTACAGCTAAGAGAGGTGAGGTGGACAGAAGTCAGTAATTAGCTGTTGTGAAAATTAATATAAAAAGTTGACTGCAACTTGAGTAATTAAATAATATGTCAAGGGATCATGGCCTTATAAGTACAGTGTATGCCCAATTTGATAAGTACAGAGTTGCAATCAAAAACTTCAGAAATCAATTGCTTTGTTCAATCTTCTTTCTTTCTTCAACCATTCCTACTTCTAAGGTAAGTTCTGACAAAAATCTTCTTATTTACTTTTTAGTTTTCAATTTGTATTTCGTTTTTCTTCCTGCTCTCGTTTCTTTCTTAGTTCAGTTTATACTTCCTTTTATGTTTTAAAAATAGTTACGCATTGTACGCAAGGACTTCCTAATAAAGATGGTTTTACCAAATGAAATGACTTCATATTGATATACGATAAAGAATAAAAAGGTTATGGAAAAAATGGGTTTTTTTATAAATTATTGAAAACTGTTTCTCCAAAGTCTGTGTGTGATAGAGTATTCTAGGCTATCTTATTTATCAGATCTGTTACGGCTTGGTATGTTCAACAAATTCTTTAAATTTCACTAGACATGTTTTTACCAAACACAATTATGTACCTATTCTTATTTCACTACCCCTTAGACCATCCCCAAGCAAGGTCGATAGGGAGTCGAGTCAAATTAATTGTAATTAAGAAATAGATTAGGATTGACTCAAGTCAAATTGAGTCACAAATCGAGCCAATTTGAAGTAAATTGACCAAACAATCCACCTAATACGTGGCATGTTATAATTGGTTCCAAGCATTTAAGAAAAAGAAAAAAAAAAAAAAAAAGCTAAAAAAGTGGTGGTTTGGTAGGGTTTATTGACCTAGGTCATGACTTTCTGCTTGGGGGTTTAAATGGGTCAAAGTCAATAAGGGGAGATTAAAGCCTAATATGCAATTGACCCGATTAAACTGACTTGTTGCTTGGGAATGGTCTTATCAACAACTACTCTATTCCACCTCGACTCTCAATTAATACAACCACCCTACCTTAACCCAGCCGCCACAATAAAATGCTTTCTAAGTGTAGTGTTTATGTATGCGACAAGTACAAAAATTCTTGTTTAAGACGAACATATCCGTCATATATGACGAAACAGACGAAATAGATAGATGGATCAAACGGCTGAATGGCTAAGCAATGGAAGAAAACGTGTCTCATTTATGTATATGTGGTAGTGCGTGACCTGTTTTAATGTTTTAAACTTAAAATGCGGATATGGCTATGTTAATAAAGACCAACTGATTAAAGTAACATAGCGATTTGCATCACTTATCTTAATCTGTACTGGTATCCATTTGAATGTTGTGCATTGATTTGTTGGTTTTTTATAGGCGAAAAACGTTTGAACAAAGCGGAAAATGGCAGAAGGCGAACTTATTTTGAAACTGTTGGGGCCGATTAAGTCCGTTGTTTACGATTCCATTAGAAATTACGTGGTTTACATAGGAAACTGTGACGAAAATCTTCGTGCTCTTCATGGATGTCTTAAAGAGGTGTGCGATAAGAAGGACGACATAAAAAAGAACGTGAAGCTGGGGAAAGATAAACAGGAGGAGATTACTACAGAAGCTCTGAGTTGGCTTCATAATGTTCAGATGTTGGTGAATGAAGAAAATATGAAAGAACTTATGTATAAGGACATTGACACGGCGAAGTATGTAGTGAAAATTATGGGGAAAAAGAGTTTGAAGAGGCACATAAGCAAGGAAAGTGAGATGCAGGCGGTGGTGGTGAAAGTGATGAAGAAGCTCAAGGAAGAGATGGAGAATGCTGAGGAGGACGACATAACGAGGAAAAAGAGGGACGCGGACTATCAGGACGTGGCTGAAGTGGTGGTGGAAGTGATGAGGAATACTGTTGACGAGTTTAAGAACCTAATGAGAGAAGACAAGAAGATGGTGATAATGGCCTTGAGAACATTGAAGGGTACAGACTTGGATAAACTTACAAAAGACGATCAGGAGATGGAGGAGATTGTTAGGGGAGCTGTGAATGCAAGTGATGAGGAGGAACAATGGCAGGAACACCATGACGACGAAGAGTTCAGTCTTCAGCAGCCTCTTCTAGCTAAGATACCTTCAGTGGATGGACGTAATAATAACAACAATAAAGTCAAAGAAGCTGTTAAGAAATTGTTTACGCCTCTTGGAAAATTGATGGATGATGCTGATTTTAATAAGGTAATGCCTGAAGCAGGGGATATGAAGTTAGTGATGGACGTCATTGACGGACTATTCTTAAGCACTTGCGAGTTGAAGAAAGAGACGGACAGTACCACGAAACAACACAGGGGTTGTTGTTGTGGTTCATTCTCGCTCTGTGCCGATTACCATGGTCGATATCAAATGAGCAGAAAAGCTGAATCTATCGTCAATCATATACAAGTTGATATAATTAATAAATGTCCACAAGGTCGTGTTACTTCTCCTATAAGGAGAGTAGATATGAAGCAGATTCCTACACAATTCTTCAAGGGTTTAGTTTCCAGGACCAAAATGCTAGACCAGATCTTGGAGAAACTGAACGATCACAAAGTTTATGCTGTTGGTGTGTTTGGCATGGGTGGGGCAGGTATTTCCATTCTTTAATTTCTTTCCTTTTCTTGTTCTTTTAATAATTTGCCTTGCGTTGATTCTCTTGTGTTATCAGAACGTTTTCAGTCTTTTGCGGTCATTTCATTTTATTGTTTCTTGTTTAGGACCCGTCTTTTACAAGTCATTACACTAGACGAAAATGTGGCGGAACCAAGTGGAGGTTAGCAGGAGCGATAGGAAATTTAAGGATGGACAAACTAATAAGGAAAATATAAAGTTTAAAAAGCTACGAAACCTTTTTGTCATAATACTATCAGTCTCACGTTGTGATATTCGAGTCTCAGTTACCACAGTAGTATTGACATAGATTTTTTTCTATTCATAAAAATCTTGTCATAGTGAGGCACGAGTAGGGTCCCAAACAAGTTCGAAACAAGAATTAAGTTTGTTAGCAGAAAAAAGGTTGAAAAAAAGTGTATTTGAGAGTCATGTAAGTGTTTGATGAAATGCCTCAATCTGGCTAAACATGTCTTACATTATTAAGCTTGAATTTTTTGGCCTGACGACATTACTATACTTGAAAAGCAAACTCTCATTACCCCCTGTAGATTATATTTGGTCCAGTGATGGTGCCTGTCCATTTAGAAACAACAAACAAAGTAAAAGTAGTCGACCCTTATGCTACTTTGCTTGGCTTGAATAGTGATGTTAGAAGAGAAATGTATTTTAGATAGGATTCAGATTTTTCATGTAACGTATTTGGCAGATCTGGGATTTGGTTCACGTTAGGATGGTTCTGGGTTGAGTATGTAGGTTGAAGTTATTATGAGTAATATAAAAAAATAAACTGCAACGATTACCCGATTAGCGGTATCCAGTCACCTTTTCTATTTTGAGACGAGGGTAGTTATATTACAGATTATTTTGAGTTAAAATGTAGTTTGGATTATATCGAGCAGAAGGGCAATACTTTAGATTATTCCTATCAAATAACCCTATTTATAATTGAATAATTACGCGTACAATGTACAGGCTTTTAATATAGTAACATACTAATAATTATGAGTATAAAAAAATTGAAAGACGCGTGTAGTTTACCCTCCCAATAAGTAGTGTGTTATGCTCACCAAAGATTTTAGTTGGAATGTAGTATAGTAGCTAGTGTTCTTGTGATTTAGCCAAATTTAACTTGGCTATAATAAACGAGTACTTCAGTAGAAGATGCGAGTGTGATGTTTAGCTATTTGAGTGTGGAAGATGGAGATTGGTTTACTGATTGAATCGAATTTATTTGTTCTCATTTTATATTTTCCAATTTTAGGAAAAACTACATTGGCCAAAGAAGTCAGCCTGAGAGCTAAAGATGCATTTGCCATAAAAGTGATGGTAGAAATTTCGGATGCCCCCGACTTTGTGCGTATTCAAGCCACCATTGCTGAATCCATTGGTCTCCCTTTACATGATATTCAGAGTGTATCTGAAAGGGCTATCAGATTATATAACAAACTATCTGATGTAAAAAAGGAGAAGAAAATTCTTATAATCCTCGACAATGTTTGGAAAAAGTTGAATTTAGATGAGGTCGGGATTCCACACACCTGTAAACTCTTGTTAACAACCAGAGATAAAGAGGTTTGCAGGGTCATGGATGTACAAGATAATAACATACTTGAGGTGGGTGTCATGAATACAAATGAAGCTAGAGATCTCTTTAAGAGCCTAACGGGAAATCAAGTAGATGCTAGAGAATATAAAAACGTGGTTGAGAAATTGTTGAGGAAGTGTGGAGGCTTACCTCTTGCTATCGTAGCAACTGCGAATTTGCTAAAGGATAAGAATCTGTCTAGTTGGGTAAAATTTGCAGATGACTTGGAAAAGCCAATATCAAGTCAAATGAGTGACAATTATCATCACACCTTCACAATCTTGAACACGAGTTACAAGTTTATACAACCTAATGGGAAAAGGATATTCTTTTTACTTGTTTCTTTATTCCCTCTTGGTTCGAGTGCATCAAATGAAAGTCTATTGAGATATGGTATAGGGTTAAACTTGTTCGGGCATGTGAACAAACTTTCTGAAGCTATAGACAAAGCAGCAGAATGGGTTGATGAACTCACACTATCATCAATGTTACTGGAAGGTGATGGTAAAGGGGATGTCAAGATTCATGATATTGTGAGGGACTTTTTAATTTCACATGCCGCAAAAGGTATGTTGTAGAATAGTGAGGGGTTACATTCTTTTAGCAAATAACTTCTGTCAGCCAATCAATCAATGTCAAACTTTCTATTTCCTCACAAAACTAGAAAATTTTGTTTTTTAAAGTTAATATCGGATTTTGTGTGCTCTTTAATGACTTGAGCTGGAACTAGTTATAGATATATTTGTTGAAATATTTAAAGGTTTGTAAGTCAATCAAAGAGCCACACTTACAAAAGAAACTAAGGGTGTGTTTGGATTGAAAAATTTGAAAGGAAAGGGAGGGGAGAGATTTGAAGGGATGGGAAATGTTAGCAAAATGAAGGTGGAAGGATTTGGAGGGAAGGGAAAATGGATCCTTTCATTTATCTCCTTCAAGCCAATTTATTTTCTCTCTAACAAATGTAAGATTTGGAAGAAAAATCACATCCTCAATTCTCCCTTTCCTTCCCTTTTTTCCCTCATTCTCCCTCTCCTCCCTTTACCTCCTTTTTTTGCTATCCAAACACATCCTAAGATGACCGTTTCATTTGCTTGTCTTTCACTTGCAGTGGATGGGCACGAGTTTATGGTGGAAAGCATTCCCCGTTGGCTAGAGGATGAGGATTTGAAAATATACACTGCTATATCATTGACGTCTAAGGATGATTGTTCTCGCCTTAGCGGGGTAGAAGTTTGTAAACTTCAAATTCTAATCCTGAAAGGTGACCTATCACTGGACTTTGATGACGACTTCTTCAGTGGAATGGTGAATCTAAAAGTGTTGGCTCTTTCAAACATCGACTTTACACCTACTTTACCAGAGTCAATGAGGAAATTAACGAAGTTGAGAACGTTGTGCATCGAGGATTCTAAGTTGGGAAATTTTGAACTAGTTGGTGAGCTGGTAAATCTTCTCGTTCTTAGTTTACGCGGATCATCTATGGAAAACATACCCAGCGAAATTGGGAATTTACGTAAACTGCGATTACTAGATTTGGGTGGATGTACATCTAATAAGTTGCCACTAATTTCCAGAAGCGTCTTAAATCAACTTTCTACGTTAGAAGGTCTCTACATATATAATAAGAGACAGTCAGTTCTTGAAGAAGCAAATGCTATTGAAAATTTTAGGTTGCCTCTCTTGAATGTACTTGAGATAAAACTAGAGGGTATAGTACTGCCGTTCCAAACTATTAAAAATTTAGATAAATTCAAAATCTCCGATGGCTACACTTTTTCAAAGGATTTCAAGAACTATGGACGTCTCATAGATCTTGGCAGAGATATGGATGTTTGTGAATTTAATAAAAAAGTTGGTTTCAAGGAATTGTATAAGAAGGCGGATTATTTAAAGATGGAGGACTTTACAAATTTTGAAGATGTTGTCCCACTGTTGGACCAAGAGGGGTTTCAAAACCTAATATCTCTTGAAATTGGTGGGTGCGAAGATATCAAATGCATTGTTGATGGACGTTCGATGAATAATAAGATAGTTTTTCCATCTCTCCATTCACTAGAACTTACGTATTTGAGGAGTTTAGAGAAGGTGTGTAATGGAGATGTTTCACCCCGATCATTTTCTAATCTACAAACTATTGAACTGTATGGTTTGAATGAGTTACGGTATGGATTACCTCTTGTCCCACGTAACGTGAAAGAGATAGAGGTGGCTGGTTGTCAAAAACTCGAGTTCATATTCATTGAGGATGAAGGAGTACTAGCTACCGAGCTATCTTTTCTAAAAACATTGAAACTCCAGAAAATTAATTCTTTGATAAGTTTGGTTGGACCAAAAGAATTTTCTAATAGCTATGAAGCCTTGCGGGAGCCTCGACCTTTCTTTGGTGGAAAGGTACGTTTTTTGTTTTCCAGACCTTTCTTTAAATTGTCTTATTGATATTTGAGATATTAGATATTTACTCTTTATTGTGATCTCTTCATATTTTATCTACAAAAAATCCATGTCAACACTAATGTGGTTATTAATGTGAGATATTAGATAATTGTAACATTGTAGTGTTAAAATGGCACGAGATTTAATAAAATGAGTAAATGACGTTGAAAGTACTTGCTACTGACAAGGGCGAACCTACATAGTAGCAAGAGGTGGCAGCCGCTACCCCAAATTTCAAAAATTTGACTTAAAAGACGTATTTTTACTACCGCAAATATTGTTAATTAGTAGATAAATAATTATTATCTCACTAAATATATAGTAAATATCTTGTGGTTCAATGATAAAAGCTTTCCTTTTCTACATAGTGACCTGGCTACTGATCTACCACTTTTAAAAACATTGGAAGTCAATGACGTTCCTTGTTTGTTAAATTTGATTGAACCAAAAGAGTTTTCTAATAGCTATGTCGCTTTCTTTGGTGCGAAGGTATATGTTTTTATTTTGTTTTGTTCTACAAACTCCCTTTACAATATAATCGTATAATATGTCACCCTCATTTGTTTTGCATATATTCTCCCCATTTATACAGTAATCTTATAATCGGATAGCGTGTATCTTACATACAGATTCGATTACCATCCTTGGAGTCGGTTGAATTGATCCGCTGCAACAATGTTGGTAAATTGTGGAGCAAGGAAATCGATACACTTGGATTTCAGAATTTGAAGAATATACATATTCTCGTCTGTGGAAAGTTGACAAATGTCGGCTCACCTTCTGTATTTTCTATCCTTGCACAACTTCAAACCTTGAGTATAAAGAATTGTGAAGCCATGCATGAAGTCATATCTCATGAAGAAATAGAAGAATCAGAGACTACTGAACAGATTATCGTATTTCCCCAATTGACGTCCTTGAAGCTAAGCTGGCTGGTCAGTC
This sequence comes from Silene conica, assembly GCA_029255685.2. Taxonomy (NCBI): domain Eukaryota; kingdom Viridiplantae; phylum Streptophyta; class Magnoliopsida; order Caryophyllales; family Caryophyllaceae; genus Silene; species Silene conica. The sequence continues at coordinate 87,063,027 of CM055314.2, forward strand.
TTGAGAGTTTCTACAGGGGACGATCCAAACTCGTGTTCCCAAAATTAAAAACATTGATTTTGGTAAACCTTAAGAGCATGAAAATGTTTGCCAAAGTAGAAAATTCTTCAGCCTTGTTCAATGAAAAGGTAACCAAATTTATATATGTCAACCAATCAACCATTGTTTACAAATACTTTGAAGTTAATTAGCTAACGGAATTGCTGTAATTGTAGATTAATTTTCCATGTCTGGAAGAGCTAAAGGTGAAAAGTGTAAATAACGAAGTGACTGGACTATGGGATAACCAATCGTTGACAGCGACGTCAAATCCTGCTCCGATGTTGAGACGACTAGTGCTAGCCTCCTCAACAATGTTGCTACAGATCCCAAGCATAGTCTTGCAGAATCTTGCCTCCCTCAAACTCCCTGATTTTGATTTGCATGTTTGTGATGCTATATTTTCAACATCAATTTTAGGAGGAAAGGATGAGTTTGTATGGGCATATTCAGAATTGCCTAAACTGGAAGAGTTAAAGGTTTCGGGTAACGAGTCATTGAAACAGCTGTTCGACGAAACAGATTATAGTGAGTATTTGAAAGGGTTGTTTGATGAAAACTACAATCCGGTTGACGATACTTTGACGTCGTTTTGTGGGCAAGTCAAAACATTGAAATTAGGTGGGTTGCCATCGCTGAATCTCATACCTCTGCATCTCTTTAAGAATATTGCTTCCCTCACTTTGTATCAATTGGGGTGGAATTATTTAATTTCAGCCGAGGCCTTAAATTCATTGCAACTTCTTCAATCTCTTGTAATTCGGCGTTGTTACAACTTGGAAGCACTTGTCATCAACGTTGATTCCCAAATCAACCTCCCTAGCCTCAAGCTGTTACTTTTAGACACATTGGCTTCTTTTATAGGCATTTCTTCCATGCCGAAAAATGAAGATTCCTTACTTCTTCCATCACTTGAATCACTTTCAATCGTGGATTGTGACATTCTGGAACACTTTTGGCAAGGCTCAATTTCAGCTCCCAGATTACAAGACGTGGACATCAGAAGCTGTGGAGAACTGCAACATTTATTCGCTGGTAATCTTGAGGATACAATCGAGTTGCCATCTTTGCAAAAGGTGTTCTCTCAGTCCTGTAATAATATCGAGTCCATTTCAACCGGGTCTCTAACAACACCCAAATTAAGTGAGGTGACGCTACTGTACTGCCCCAAGATGAAGTGCTTTTTCCCAGGAAACAAAAATCACGATGGTGATCAACAATTACCTTCGCTGGAGATTGTGGAAATCGCGTATTGTCATAATCTCCACGCATTCTCACTCGGACGTGTGGTGGCACCCAAATTAACTCAAATTGAATACGAGGGAACTGGGTATTCGATGCTGCCATTTGAGGACCTCAACCACTTCCTTACCAAGAAGCTTAATGATTTCCACTATTTCCTTGAGGAGAAGCATGATAATGATGATAATGACAATGAAGATGAAGATGAAGATGAAGATGATAAGATTAATGAAGATGCCGATGATGATATTAATGAAGATTTGATATCATGTATTGTATAGATGATATATTTATATTTATTGCGCGAGGAGAATAGGAAGTTTACACTTGACGATTTTTATGGATAAATAGAGTGCAGTCTGCAGTACAAGATAGATCTAATGCACGAGCCTACTTGTATTGCTCTACCATGTATAATCCAGTCCGAGGATGGTACATCGGATGTATTACATCCGAGGGTATAAGTCTTTTTACCTATTGGGGTGTGTTCAACCCATTTATATGAGATAATCTACTCAACTTCTGTTTGGCCGAAAGGTATGTTTTTTGTTTTTCACATCCCCTCGAACCCATTTATATCATATTTTCGCTTTTTCTTCGCAAATTAAATATTTACTCTTCACTACATTCCTTTATATTCTATCAATTTAGTCCTTTGGACTCGAGTTTATTATCATAACTAATATTATTCATCATATTTTCTTTCTTTTGATTGATATAGCATTTCATTTCTAGTACGGAATATATTTTACAAAGTTTATAAAAGGATGATTTTTATCTCGAGTTTATTTTACAAAGTAGACCACCAATACAAAGTGTGTAACATGTACAATTTGAAATGTTGCAGGTTGTATTACCATCCTTAGAGTTGTTTGATTTTAATGAGTGCGACAGTGTTGGTAAATTATGGAGCAAGGAAATTCATACACCTGCATTTCAGAATTTGAAGGATATAAATATCCTCAACTGTGAAAAGTTGTCAAGTGTCGGCTAATCTTCGGTATTTTCTAACCTTGTACAACTTGAAAACTTAAGTATAAGCAATTGTGAGGAGATGCATGAAGTCATATCATGTGAAGAAATAGAAGAATCAGAGATTAGTGAACAGAGTATCGTATTTCCCCAGTTGAAATCCTTGGTGCTAGAACAGTTGGACAATCTTGAGAGTTTCTACAGGGGACGGTCCAAACTCGAGTTCCCCAAATTAAAAACCTTGAGTATGCACTACCTTAGGAGCATGAAAATGTTTGCTAAATTGGAAAACTCTGTCAGCCTATGTTACTCAAACTCGTTTAGAAGTACCTAACACGGGTACGTGTCCAAGTGTCGGACTCGGCTATTTTATTGAAAAATATGCACATTTTGGTCTAAAATGAGGTGTCCATGTGTCATACCCATGTCCGAGTGTCGAATGTCGGACACGGGTACGCGAGAAAATTAGAAGAGCCGGAGTAACATAGCTGTCAGCCATTATTTGCATATACTTGTTAGTTAATTAGCTAATATAAATGCTCTGACCGTAGATTGATTTTCCTTGTCTGGAAGAGCTACGGGTAAGTTTGAGTTATAAAGTGATGGAATTATGGGATTATCAACCATTGCCGTTGAAGTCAAATCCTGCTCCGATGTTAAGAGAATTGGCGCTAGGCAGTTCAATAGGGTTGCGACAGATCCCAAGTGTAGTCTTGAAGAATCTCTCTTCCCTCACACTCGGTCATTTTCCTGATGCCAATGCTGTATTTTCATCATCGGATTATTCACAGTTGTCAAATTTGGAAGGGTTTGCTATTGTGGATAGCAAGTCATTGCAAGAATTGTTTGAAAAAGAGCAGTACAATGATGACAATGATGCTTTGACGTCGTTTTGCGGGCAGGTTAATACTATTGCCATTACTGAATCACATACCTTTGCATCTCTTTAAGAGTATTGCTTCCCTCACTTTGTCCGGACTGAAGTGGAATTATTTTATTTCAGCTGATGTCCTTAATTCCTTATTTGTGTAGATGTATTTGCTATTTTGTGGGAGGAAATTGAGCATCTCATGGATACTGCCACTTACATGATGTGAGAGGGCACTATCCGTCTTCAGTTTGTGATGGATAGTGTCCGACTTCAATGAGAATTTGTGTAGATGTATTTTGCTATTTTGTGGATTTTCTGTTTTCAGCTTAGTTTAAATTTTACTGTGGTGTAATTTTTGATTGATCAATTTAGCCAATTCCTTATTTTATTTCGTCTTTGTTTCTTATACTTGGACTATTTGTCAAATAGGAGTGGCGGGTTGGCGAGATTGTTTCTTATACTTGGACTATTTGTCAAATAGGAGTGGCGGGTTGGCGAGAAAATTATTTATTCTGTGCAACGGTTTTACTCTATGACGTCTTCTAAATCACCATTGAAGACATGGATGTCTCATGGTGGTTACTAGAAGTTCTGTTAATGATGCATCCCTTCCTACTGTCTATCCCTTTGCTGATATTATGTTGGTGTTGTTGGCATGTTGTGACTGATATTTTGAGGGTTATAAACTATGCAGGAAATATTTAAGGTGCTTCACTAACGATGTAGTAGCTACGTTCATCGTGTATAGGGGATGAAGATTGTATCAATCTTGAGGAATTGCAGATTACAAAATAACGATGATGAGTAGTTTATGACCAAGAAATGCAGTTTAACATTCTTGTAAGAATGCTCAAGAAATGCAGTTCAACATATGGGAAACCGCCTTACAGATGTATTCTGTGTACATTTAGTTGGTACTGTGGTAGACTATCGTCAGTCGGGTTGCTCTTTATGGCCAGCAGTTCCTCAGGAATACTGTTCAACATTATTGTGAGAATGCTCTACCACTGAAAATCGGATGCAAATCATATTAATTCTTGTCGATGATGAACACTTTGATGGGTGAAAGTAATACAACCCTAGGAAATAATGCTGAGTAGTCTGAATAAGATCTGCAAGTATTACATAGTCTGTGCATTTTGTGCTGCGCAACTGCATCATTAAGCTATCTGAATGTTCAGCCCAAGGGGTACAGATTTATACCTATGTGACAACCTTAAAGAGCCCAGACAAGAGACTGTAGCATGTAACTTGTGCGTTGAGTAGACCTGATAAACGGGTTACTCGTTCGTATCATCTGTCGACTGTCATTACGGTTTAAACATTTTGCTTCTGGTGTGATATTGCCTGTGATCTGCTGTTGTAAATAAATAACAAGTATTTGCTCATCAGACTTCCGAATTCAAGTTTTGATACAGGTTGGATTATACGGGTTACAATATGGTACAAACAAAATTATTCTTTATTTTACCATTTTTAAGCTGAGAATATAACTACCCGGCCCGTTATCTTCATAACTCACAATAAGATGAGATATGCACTTTTGAGGCTTTAACTCGTTATTTTGCCTTCACTTACCCCTAAAGTACGAGGTATGTTGTTACTAAATAATAGGTAAAATCTCTTATAAACATATAACTCTTTATTTTAGAGATCAACTTTTTCACATCTTGTGAGGTGTAGCGTCCTCCGCACCTCCCACCCCACAACGTAAAGATCGCATCCTTATTGTGACAAAAAGCTGTCGTCATACTCCAAAATTCTCCTCCGCTAAGGAGGTTATTATCACAGTAGAGCGCATAAGAACCACCTCCAACCAACCAAGCGGTCACATTGTTCTCTAACACCATTTATAACGAACAACTCCAACCTCATTATAACATATTCCAATAAGATTAGATGTGTATGTTTAAGACCATTATTATATCATTATTTAATACGGCTGGTTACAAAATATGAGTAATACTTAAAACCTCTTATGAAGTATCACAATTTTTTTTCTTTTCCACCAAGTAGAGAAACTTCCTTTAGTAAGTAGGTTATACATTTAATGAATTACTACTAGTTTTATAGTTTTTGAGCATTTTAATAAAGTTAATGAGCAGTTTTAAAAATTATGAGTTGTACTACAAACTTTTCGAGTTCACTTATTAAAGCATTAAGTTCAAAAATTATAATAAACTCAAAAAAACTACATTCTAATTTCAGTAAGTAAATGTAGAAATACTGATTGTGATCAAGCTACAATCACATCCAACAAACACAACCAACAAACACAACAAACCACACGGATAGATGACGTGTCATAACAAACTCCTAACTAACTTGTGTATATAAACAGTAGCTTTAATCTTCTCTAACTAATTATTCATTGTATACATTTCACAACAAACTCAATAATAAACCTCCTTTATTTAGCTTGTGTGTTTTCTCTATTATGCAAGCTTAATCATCAATGGTGAAGATAGGTTATCTTTACATGGTATCAGTCGCACGGTGACGATTGAACATCCATTGCTTCCGCATCCTTCATTCATTCATAATTCTGGTGATATTCATTCATTTCATATTTCAATCTGCATAATTCTTTCGAATTTCAGATTAGTTCATCTTTCTTTCTGCATAATTCAATCGAATTTCAGAAGTTAGGTCAAATCTTGATTAAATCAATTCACTTCTATTGATAATCATCTTCACTGTCTTTAATCAAAATGACGAATGCTGAAGCTGTTGCTGCTACTGTTACTGCTACTATTGTTCCTCCTTCGTATAATTTTGATGATCCTTTATATGTTTCTCAATCTGATCAACCGACAAATAGCCTCACTGATACTTTGTTCTCTGGTCATGATTTCATGAATTGGAAGCGTGAAATCATGCTTGCTTTAATGGCGAAAAATAAGGACGGTTTTATCACTGGCACATGTCCAATGTCTGATATTACTCATAAGAATCATTATCGTTGGCTTAGATGTGATCTCCTTGTTCGTAATTGGCTTCTTCATTCCATGGACAAAACCTTGCGTGATAATATGCGTTTTGTTCATTCCTCTAAACAACTTTGGTGCGAGTTAGTTGAAAGATACGGTCAGGTTAATAGTCTGGAACTTTATCAACTGAAAAAGGATCTAGGATCAATCACTTAGGATAATACCATTGTTCTTGACTACTACAGTCGTCTTAAGAGAACTTGGGAAGAAATTGATTCAATTGATCCAATTCCTGATTGTACTTGTGGAGTTTTGAAAAACTGCTCCTGCTTGTTTTTGAGGCGCCTTGTTGATAGAGAATTACAATCCAAATTGATTCAATTGCTCATGGGATTACACCCTAGCTATGAGAATGTCAAGAGTAACATTCTCACCATGGAACCTATGCCTCCCATTAACAAGGTCATAGGTCTGTTACAAAAAGTTGAGAAACAGAAGGAAATTAGTGATTCCATTGAATCTCTTGGGGAAGCCACTGCTGCTGCTTATGCTAGTCAACAGAACACAATGGATTCCTCTTTCAAGAAACCTATACTTGATTCAGATGACCAAACCCCTAAGCAGTGCACTCACTGCAAAAAGAAGGGCCATGAAGTCACAGAATGTTACAAACTTCAGACATGTCCAGTCTGCAATGTATTTGGACACGTTGAATTCCAATGCTATTTGGTTAGAGGAATGGGTAGAGGAAGAGCACCCCAACCCTCTTATGGAAGGGGCAAAGGAAGAGTCAATACTACCTATCTCAGAAAAGGCAGCAACTCTTACAAGAGGCCTACAGCCAACAATGTCAATGTCAGGGTGAACACAGCTGAATATGAGGATTTGTCACCTCTTGATGACTTTGTTGAGCATGAGTATTTTCCTACTGAAACTGCACAATCTCAGGGGTATTTTGCACAACATCAGAATCATGCTGGACATGCTGATCATCGGTCTAACATGGACACTGGGCTGATAGACAGAGTTGTGCAGCAGGTTATAAAGGCACTGTCAAGTCAGCCATCTGCTCATTCTAATGTTGTTCATACAATGCCAGTAACCAGCTTTGCAGGTATCACTTGCACTTCTGCTTTTAATGCATCAGCTAGATCACATTCTGCCACTTGGATTGTTGATTCGGGTGCATCTGACCATATGACCTCATGCATTTCCATAGTTCATGACATAAAAACTCTGAAATGTCCAATAAAGGTAAGATTACCAGATGGGAGTAGCAAGACTGTTCATAAGATAGGAACAGTTCAATTTTCTGAGACTATTACCCTTTACAATGTCCTCATTATTCCAGAGTTTAAGCAAAACCTTTTATCTGTTGGGAGATTGTTACAGCATTCCAACTTGAGACTCATTTTCTTTCTTAATGGTGTTGGTTTCAGGACCATTTAAATAGATCAATTGTGGCAAAGGCTCAAAGACATGGGAATCTCTATCTCTTGAGAAGAACATTACAATCTAGCAAGACTAACCATTCCTGCAAGTGTTACATTCATTTGAATAAGGATTTACATATAGACAGTCATGTTAATAATTGTGTTCAAACTACTGATGTAAAATTGTTGCATCAAAGACTAGGGCATACTTCTTTTGAGAAAATGAAGCATTTGTCTGGTATAAATGTACCTAGTAGCACTGTTCTTGACTGTGAGACATGTGTAATGGCAAAGCATCATAAACTTCCTTTTTGCATCAGTACTTCTTGTTGTAAGGAACGTTTTGCTTTAATACACCTTGATGTTTGGGGTCCATATAAGATTAGAGCATTCTGTGGTGCAAAATCTTTCCTTACCATTGTGGATGATTGTACAAGAACCACATGGACTTTCCTAATTCAAACAAAGGATCAGGTCCCTCAACTGATCAGGGATTTCATCACTTATATTGAAACACAATTCAAAACAAAAGTAAGAATTATCAGAACAGACAATGAAACTAAATTTGTTCAAGGAACATGTAATGATTTGTTCAGAGAGAAAGGAATATTGCATCAGAAATCCATGACAGGGAGGCCTCAACAGAATGGGCGTGTAGAGAGGAAACACAGGCACCTCTTAGAGACTGCTATATAGGCTGGTTTACCTCTTAAGTTCTGGGGAGATTGCTTACTTACAGCAACATATTTGATCAATAAAATGCCCACACCCATTCTACAATGGCAAACACCATATGAAAAGTTGTTTGGAGAACCACCAACTTACTCAGAATTAAGGGTTTTAGGGTCATTATGTTATGCAACAATGCCCATTACTCACAGAGATAAATTTGGTGCCAAAGCTAGAACGTGTATCCACATTGGATATCCTTTTGGCCAGAAAGGATACAAATTATACGATTTAGACAACCATTCTACTTTTACAAGTAGGGATGTGGTGTTTAAGGAGCACATTTTTCCTTTCCTTGAAAATGAGAGATCTAATATTACTTCCAATCCACAAAATAATTCATATTATTCTGATAATCCAACTGAGATAATATCATTTTTTTCTACTACTACTACAAATAACACACACAACACTATAATAATTCATCTAATACACAAAATAATTCTCCTACAGCAACTACTACAAATCACAATGACACTTCTGAAACTGTCATGCCTACAGACAATGCTACTGCACCTTATATTCCTGATTCTACTATTGTTGTGCCTAATCCAGAAACTAGAAGATCAGATAGGCCAAAACAACTATCTACAAGACTTAAGGACTATCATTGCAGTCTTAAACTCTCTTTTCAACCATCTGCATCCACCACTATTGCATCAACTTCCTGCCAGTAAGAAAGCCATTGGCTCAAAATGATGGAACTTCCTGCCAGTAAGAAAGCCATTGGCTCAAAATGGGTCTATAAGATCAAACATAGGGCAGATGGTAGCATTGAAAGGTTTAAAGCACGACTTGTTGCAAAGGGGTATAATCAAGTGAAGGACAAGGACTACAAACTTACTTTTTCCCCTGTAGCAAAGTTTGCTACTGTCAGAACATTGATGGCAGTTGCAGCCATTAGAGAATGGCCATTGCATCAATTAGACATAAACAATGCTTTCTTGCATGAGTATATTGAGGAAGAGGTTTACATGAGGCCACCTCTAGGATATATAAAAGCTCAAGCAGGTCAGGTTTGTAGGCTTAAAAGGTCCCTTTATGGACTTAAGCAGGCTAGCAGACAGTGGAACATTCAATTGACAGGCCATCTGCTGAGTCTTGGGTTCGTTCAGTCTAAACAAGACTATTCTCTCTTTACTAGAAAGGGTATTACTACTGATGTGTCCTATTTTTATATGATTTTCACCCCTCTTTTAGCTCAATTTTACATGATAATTTGCACTTTATGAGGTGATTTTATGAGCTAATTCCGTGTTGTAGGTGTTTTGCATGTTTTGTTGCATTTTGTAGGAAACGGAGCAAGTTGCGACCTTTTTCTATCATTTTGGCATTCACCGAGCACCACGAGGCTACTTGGAGCGAGTTTTGGCCATGTAAGGGCATTTTGGGAAGATTCACTCATTCTCGAGGAAGAAGAAATGAATTTTGGTTGGTACTTGAGCCAAGAAAGTGAGAACTAGTAAAGAAAAGAAGAGATTTCAAGGTCCCCTTATTGCTGTTCGAACCCCAGAATCTCGGGGTTGATGTGAGATAGCCATAAGCCTAAAATGTTGCGCCCCCGGGAGTTGTTCAAACCCCAGAATCTTGGGGTTTGATACCTGAGCAATTCTTGGGCTCAAATGCTGCGCCCCCTAGGATTGTTTGGTCCCCGGATTTTCGGGGATTGTGCAACTGATCAACTCTTCACTTTCCTAGCTAGTTTTTTTTATATAAACTCATCACTAGAGAGCATTTTATTCATGCTTTTTCATACATTTCCCTAAATCTACAAAAACCTAGTTTCCTTTATGTTCTTATTTTATCAATCATCAACATTTATGCTTTAATTCCGGGTTTTATTTGAAGATTATTTTGCTCTTAATAATCAAGTTTTTGTTCTTATTTCCTTAAGTTGGTAATTTCTTTTCTTTCTTTTATATTATCATTTTAATTCCAATTTATATATTGTTATCATGTTTATGTTAATCAAATCAATCTTTGTTAGTTTATATATTATTATGAGTGAGTAGTCTTATAATCTAGGGTTTAGGGAAGCCATGTTAGATTAGTAATTGATAATTGTTGAATTGGGATTTATTATTATCAATTTGTTGTTTCTATAACATGCTTGTTATGTATTGTTAACCTTTAATTCTTGATCACAATTATTGGTTATCTTGTTAATTCTTTTCCTAAGATCGAAAGTCCGGGATAGAATTTGGCTAAGCATGTTTTGTAGCGCGACCTAGTAAGTGCGAGAGCCCGCTAGTAATCGTTCTAAGACTAGTAATAAAATCGAGAGATAATTGCTAATAAGTCTAGACAACTTTTGATCATATGTTTCCCCGATTCGACATCAATTATTGCTAATTTACATGTGTGAACCTATTTTCCCTAGATCTTTTATCATCATTGTTTTACATCTCAATTTGTTATCGTTCTAATCATCAAACCAAACAATCAATCGAACCGACCTTGATAGAATTCTAACCATAGCTTGTCATATTGCATCTACCGTCTCCCTGAGATCGACCCCTACTTCCTTATCTACATTTATTTGTTAGTTAAGCCTAGGGTATCTTTGTTAGGTACGCGATAAGCCTATCAAATTTTGGCGCCGTTGCCGGGGAGCGCGGTTTTCTTGCTTTGTGATTAGTTGAATTTTATCTTGTTTTTCCTTGTCTTAGGGAACACTTGTTCCTTGAGACCGTTACTTACAATCCTCTCTAGATTGTTGTCTTATGCCCAGGACCTCACGGATTGGTGAACTACTTCCGGTTTATCCCGAGCCCAAGAAAACCTTGCGTAGACGACAACGTTTCTTGAAGGAAATTTCCGAAGCTGCAACTCTTGCACAACTTGAAAGTGCGAGAAAATCCTATTTAGAAGACCTTCAAATACTTGAGGAAGGAGAAGTTTCCAATTCACAACCAATAAGGAAGATGGTTCGTTTATCCGATCATTCTAAGCCCACCGCGGCTATGCTTCCTAGGGGTATTGCCACTGCCGAAATTGATGCGGCAAATTTTGAGATCAAGCCGGCTTTTATTAGCCTTGTTGAGAGAAAACAATTCGGTGGAGGTCCATTGGAAGATCCTAATTTGCACATCACAAATTTTTGTGATTATTGCTCGATGATTAGGCAAACGGGTGTGACACAAGAGCAGATAAGGGAGATACTCTTCCCTTTTTCATTGAGAGACAACGCCAAGTTGTGGATTAATAGCCTTGATAGGACCGCTTTGGGGATCACCAACTGGGAAACATTGGCTCTCGCATTTTATCAAAAATATTTTCCACCGGAAAAGACCCAACAATTGAGAAGCCAAATCACGGGGTTCCGTCAAAATGGTAATGAAAGCTTGTTTGAAGCATGGGAGAGGTATAAAGAGTTACAAAGGCAATGTCCTCATCATGGGTTGGATCCTTGGTTTCTTGCAATCACATTCTACAATGGTTGTTGTGCCGAATCACGCCGAGTTTTGGACTCCGCTAACAATGGGAGATTCGACCAAATTGATACGGAACTTGCTCATGCTACCATTGAATCCATGGCGGTGCATGACTCACAATACGCCAACACTCGCAACATCCCATTCAAGGCAAAGGAGGAGGACCCAAACGTGTCTCTTTTGAAAGCTCAAATAGCTCTCCTCCAACAACAAGTTGATAATCGGGGATCAAGTTCATCACACACTTATGAACAAGTCAATGCTACTAGCCAAATTTTGGTGTGTGACGCATGTGGTGGAGCGGGGCATTTTGCACAAGAATGTCGGAATACGATTGAGCAAGTGAATGCTTATCAAAGTTTTAAACAAAACTTTAATCCTTACTCCAACACCTACAATGAAGCTACAAAGTTTCACCCAAACTTGTCCTACAAAAGCACTAATGTGCTAAATCCACAACATCAAAATCAACATGTCCCACAACAACAAAGGCAAGCTCAAGTCCCACCACCCGGTTTTCAACACCAAATTCACAGACCCCAACAAAATTTTCAACAAAATTTCCAACAAAATTCCCAACAAAACTTTCAGCAAGAATTTCAACAACCTTTTCAAAATCAACAAGTTCAAGGTCAATCATCAAATCCCCAACAAAACAATCAACAAATAAGCAAGCTCGAGGCTTTGATGACACAAGTGGTTGAGACACAAAAGAACATGGCCATCCACATTCAAAAGAATGACCAAGCTAGGGATGCAACCATCAAAATGCTTGAAACCCAAATTGCTCAACTTGCCACTTCCAATGCTCAAAGACAACAAGGTCAATTCCCACCTCAAGGTGCACAACCTCATGACACCATAAATGTCATCACATTGAGGAGTGGTACCACTTATGATGAACCCCCGATGCCAAATGTTGATGATGGGGTAGTTGGTAAGAAAAATGATGGTGCAAACAAGGTTGATAGCTCTAAAAAAAGTGAGGAGCCCCAGAAAGTTGATGAGCCAATAGTGGTGGAAGATGTGGAGGATGAGCCTTCAAAAGTGGATGACAAAGCTAAGGAGCCGGAGAAAATTCAAGTGCCATTTCCACATCGTTTGGCACAAGCTCAAAGAGAAACCCGACTCGGTAAGTTCATGGAAATGATGAAGAACCTCAAGGTAACTATCCCTTATCTAGAACTTATCACTCAAATACCTTCATATACTAAATTCATGAAGGAGATTTTAACTAAGAAGAGGACTATTGACAGTATTGAGACATTGGCTTACACTTCCGAGTGTGGTGCTTATTTGAAAAACTTGTCCCCTCCTAAGTTAAAAGATCCCGGAAGTTTTTCCATACCATGCACCATAGGCACTTTTCCAATTGATAAAGCTTTATGTGACCTTGGTGCAAGTGTAAGTGTCATGCCTTACTCGATATGCGAAAAATTGAATTTAGGAGCTCTTAAGTGTACTAGTGTCACCCTAAAAATGGCGGATCGTTCTATCAAACGCCCCTTGGGTGTTTTGGAGGATGTTCCCGTCAAGGTAGGGAAGTTTTTCATTCCAGTTGACTTTATCGTGCTTGACATTGCCGAAGATGCGCAAATTCCCATAATCTTGGGTAGACCATTCTTACACACCGCGGGTGCATTGATAGATGTTAAGAATGGTAAGTTGACTCTAGCCGTAGGGGATGAGAAGGTGACATATAGTTTGAGTCATGGTCATAAGAGTCCAATGCTAGAGGAATCATGCTATGCTATGAATAATGCTAACCCCTTGTCTCAATCTTTGAGCAAGGATGTGGATATTTCTTTGAGCTCTTGTGCAGCAAATGGTGAAACAGTGAGCAACGGAAAGAAGGTTTTGGTGGAAGAGGAAGTTCTTGCAAGGTTCCAACCATTTAAGGAGATGGTGAAGAATCGAAGTCAGAAGGAGCTTATCAAGGATGGTCTCAATGTTGGTGACAAAGTGCTTATGTACAATCCTCGAAAGAAGGTTGCCCCAGGCCCTTATATCATCCTTAGTGATGACAAGATTGGGTCCTTTGAAGTATTGGCCCCGGGTGGAGAGAAGATCAAAGCTAGTGGCCATTATTTGCGGCCTTATCGTGAAGAAGCAATGGTCGGAATGGTGGAGGAAGTTTTCTTGAAACTTCCGGATTTTAAAACTTAAAATTTTTGAGACATTTTGTCTAGCAAGACTTTAAATTGCGCTTCTCGGGAGGCAACCCGAGTTTAGCTAGTTTTTAATTTTTGTTTACTTCTTTTGTTTTTTTTAATGCCTTAGAGTATGTAAGGAATGATGCCTAAATGTGCTTATTGTTAATTTTGTAGGTGTCTCAAGTTGATGTTTTCTTCGTCTTGCGGAGGACGGTGAAGCTGATGACGGGGAGACACGCTAATTTGCTATCACTCATCCCCTTGTACATACTAGCTTGGGGGAGGCTAGATAGTCTAGTAAGCATCTTTATTTCCCTTGCATTTTCGTTGTTATCCCCTTTCCCCATTTAACATTTTGTCTTGCTGGATTATGTGTGAGAACCGTTTCTACGGTTTGATGGTTGTTCCTTGTTCAACACATTAGGGACAATGTGATGTTTAGCTTGGGGGAGGGATTTGCATCTTGTTAGAGCATGTTAGTTTAGCTTGCATGTAGTTTTTTCATAAAAAAATTCAAAAATCAAAAAATTTGAAATATTGTGTGCTTTCCATGAAATTTTGTGATGCTTGCCCTCACTTTTGCTCCTTGATTTCTCTCTTTGCTTATCCCAATTGTAGCTTTATAGCTATTTGAATCACATTTATTGACGGGATTTTTGCAAACATGGGGATGTCTTGACATAGTGGGTGAGGGATGGAATTTGGACCTATTAGGCTTGATCTTGACATTGGCAACCTACAAAAATTTGAAAGGTAGAGCCTCCTTAGACCGGTGCATCTATACCCGGTCTCACTTAGGTGTGTGTAGGTATCCTTGTGGTGTGCGTTACATCAAAACACACAAGTATGGTCTTTATTCCATTTCTCATGAGCATTGCATTCATAATTTGTAAGCATTTGAAGCCATTCACATGACTTTGTTGCCCATTTTCACCCTTATACATTTTCTCATATCTAGCTACATTTAAACTTGCCTACCTTGTCGAGTTAGTAGCTTTATCATTGGTGTTTGGGTGCTCATTTGGGATATATGGTCCATTTTTGTGTCATTGTGAGCTTGGTAAGACGGAATTACTGATTTCCGTGTCTCGTTTTATTCTTGAGTTGAAGAAAGAAAATTGAAAAAAATGAGAAGTTGAAAAAATAATGTGAAAAAAAAAGAATGGAAAAAATGATGTGAAGAAAAAAAAAAGAATTGAAATACAAGAAGAGAAAAATTGAAGAAGTTGAAAAAAAAAATGAAGTTGAAAAAAAGAAGCGTGAAATTGAGTTGTTGAAAAGAAAAGAGAAGAAGAGGTTTTGTGATTTAGCTTCCATGTTTTATATCATAAAT
Source organism: Silene conica (assembly GCA_029255685.2). Classification (NCBI taxonomy): domain Eukaryota; kingdom Viridiplantae; phylum Streptophyta; class Magnoliopsida; order Caryophyllales; family Caryophyllaceae; genus Silene; species Silene conica. Next base: position 87,078,163 of record CM055314.2, read on the forward strand.
ATTTGGGAAGTTTACACTTGATTTGTTATGAAAGGAAGTCAATATGCTATTTTTGACTTCAAGCCTCCTACTTGGGATGGGTTTGGGATTTGGATTGAGCATCCATGCATTCATTGGTTAGTTCCTAGCTTGACTTAGTTCCACTTACCATAATTCATATGTTCCCCTTTCTTACCCATCACCATAGCCTTCCTCTAATCCTTGGCTTCTTCTATTTATGCTTGCATTTGATTGTTTTGACTCGTGGACTTGGAATGATCACCATATTAGATTGCGGGCGCACTCTCATGAGTAGAGTTTAGGAGAGTGTCACTCATACAAATCTCCTTTTACATATAAATGTGTGCTTGAGTGTACCGCGAGAGTCCATTGTCAATAAGATCATGCAAGAGCCGAAAAGTTTGAATAAAATCTTTCATGCTACGCCGCCATGTAAATCTCATCCATGTTTTTGCATTATCCTTATGCCCACGTTGTTTTGGGATTATGATTCATTATGCATGTTAGCTTATGTTGGGATTTGCAATTGATGAGATTTGGTGCTCCTTACCCTTGTCTTGATTATGTGTGCTTGCTTGGGACAAGCAAGGGTTTAGCTTGGGGGAATTTGATGTGTCCTATTTTTATATGATTTTCACCCCTCTTTTAGCTCAATTTTACATGATAATTTGCACTTTATGAGGTGATTTTATGAGCTAATTCCGTGTTGTAGGTGTTTTGCATGTTTTGTTGCATTTTGTAGGAAACGGAGCAAGTTGCGACCTTTTTCTATCATTTTGGCATTCACCGAGCACCACGAGGCTACTTGGAGCGAGTTTTGGCCATGTAAGGGCATTTTGGGAAGATTCACTCATTCTCGAGGAAGAAGAAATGAATTTTGGTTGGTACTTGAGCCAAGAAAGTGAGAACTAGTAAAGAAAAGAAGAGATTGCAAGGTCCCCTAATTGCTGTTCGAACCCCAGAATCTCGGGGTTGATGCGAGATAGCCATAAGCCTAAAATGTTGCGCCCCCGGGAGTTGTTCAAACCCCAGAATCTTGGGGTTTGATACCTGAGCAATTCTTGGGCTCAAATGCTGCGCCCCCTAGGATTGTTTGGTCCCCGAATTTTCGGGGATTGTGCAACTGAGCAACTCTTCACTTTCCTAGCTAGTTTTTTTTATATAAACTCATCACTAGAGAGCATTTTATTCATGCTTTTTCATACATTTCCCTAAATCTACAAAAACCTAGTTTCCTTTATGTTCTTAGTTTATCAATCATCAACATTTATGCTTTAATTCCAGGTTTTATTTGAAGATTATTTTGCTCTTAATAATCAAGTTTTTGTTCTTATTTCCTTAAGTTGGTAATTTCTTTTCTTTCTTTTATATTATCATTTTAATTCCAATTTATATATTGTTATCATGTTTATGTTAATCAAATCAATCTTTGTTAGTTTATATATTATTATGAGTGAGTAGTCTTATAATCTAGGGTTTAGGGAAGCCATGTTAGATTAGTAATTGATAATTGTTGAATTGGGATTTATTATTATCAATTTGGTGTTTCTATAACATGCTTGTTATGTATTGTTAACCTTTAATTCTTGATCACAATTATTGGTTATCTTGTTAATTCTTTTCCTAAGATCGAAAGTCCGGGATAGAATTTGGCTAAGCATGTTTTGTAGCGCGACCTAGTAAGTGCGAGAGCCCGCTAGTAATCGTTCTAAGACTAGTAATAAAATCGAGAGATAATTGCTAATAAGTCTAGACAACTTTTGATCATATGTTTCCCCGATTCGACATCAATTATTGCTAATTTACATGTGTGAACCTATTTTCCCTAGATCTTTTATCATCATTGTTTTACATCTCAATTTGTTATCGTTCTAATCATCAAACCAAACAATCAATCGAACCGACCTTGATAGAATTCTAACCATAGCTTGTCATATTGCATCTACCGTCTCCCTGAGATCGACCCCTACTTCCTTATCTACATTTATTTGTTAGTTAAGCCTAGGGTATCTTTGTTAGGTACGCGATAAGCCTATCAACTACAGGGAGTTTTATTGTTGTACTGGTTTATGTAGATGATTTAATCATCACAAGAGATTCTGATAAGGAAATCAGTGAGATGAAGGATAGTCTTGATGTTACTTTTACCATCAAAGACTTAGGTCTCATGAGATACTTCCTTGGCTTGGAAGTTGCTAGGAATACTTCAGGAATAATGTTGAACCAAAGAAAGTACATCACTGATATCATCAAGGATCTTAAGATGGAGAATTGCACTGAAACCAATTTTACAATGCCAAAGGGACTATAAACTTTCTACTGATCAAGGAGAAATATTTCCTGATCCAGAGAAATACAGGAGATTGGTGGGAAAATTGCTATATCTTAATCTTACTAGACCGGACATATCCTATTCTGTTCAACATCTGAGCCAATTCCTGAGCCAACCTCGAGTACCACACCTACAGGCTGCTCTACATGTTGTTAGATACCTGAAACATTCAGTGAATGCAGGTCTGTTTTATCCTCCTACACATTCTGATCTTCACTTAAAAGGATTCTCTGATGCAGATTGGGGCCAGTGTGCTTGATTTCATGGAAAACGAAGAAACAGAAGACTGTTAGCAAAAGCAGTACAGAGGCTGAATATAGATGCATGTCTTACACTGCTGGTGAAATAGTCTGGTTAGTAAGGTTGTTGCTAGACTTGGGAGTCATGGTTCCTATGCCTATTGATCTACATTGCGATAACAGAGTAGCAGAACATATATCCCTTAATCCTGTTTTTCATGAAAGAACAAAACATCTTGACATAGACTGTCATTATGTTAGAGAGAAGATTCAAGAGGGACTCATCATTCCAGTGCACGTTCAGTCCAGTCTACAACTTGCAGATATAATGACGAAGCCTCTAGGAGGACAACAACACAAGTTCTTGGCAGAAAGACTTGGACTGCAATTAACAAGTGATTCCAGCTTGAAGGGGGAGTGTAGAAATACTGATTGTGATCAAGCTACAATCACATCCAACAAACACAACCAACAAACACAACAAACCACACGGATAGATGACGTGTCATAACAAACTCCTAACTAACTTGTGTATATAAACAGTAGCTTTAATCTTCTCTAACTAATTATTCATTGTATACATTTCACAACAAACTCAATAATAAACCTCCTTTATTTAGCTTGTGTGTTTTCTCTATTATGCAAGCTTAATCATCAATGGTGAAGATAGGTTATCTTTACAGTTAAATTCATTGGAATCACTGAAGATGATACCTCTGCATCTCTTTAAAAGTGTTGTTTCCCTCACTTTGGCTAGTTTGAAGTGGAATTATCTGACTTTAGCTCATGTCCTTGCATCATTACACAAACTTGAATCTCTAACAATTCACAGTTGTATCAGCATGGAAGCAATTGTGATCAAGGTTGGTTCGCAAATTGAGTTCCCTAGCCTCAAGCATTTACGTTTGATTCATTTGGATTCTCTTATAAAGATTTCTACCATGCCAAAAAACGAGGTCGCCTTAATACTTCCATCCCTTGAAACACTTGAAATTAAGAGCTGTAACAAGCTGGGACACTTTTGGAAAGACTCAATTTTTGCTCCCAAGTTACACGACGTGTCCATTGGCCATTGTGAAGACCTGCGACACTTTTTGGTAGGTAACATAGAAGATACAATCGAGTTACCATCTTTGAGAAAGCTGTCGTTTTCATACTGCAAGAATATGAACTCCATATTAAGAACACGCTACAAGATGAAGTTCTTAATCCCAGGAAACCAAAATGATGATGGCGACCAACAATTACCTTCTCTGGAGATTGTGGATATTTATGATTGTTGTAATCTTCACGTATTCTCACTTAAACGTGTAGTGGCACTCAAATTATCTCAAATCACATATGATAGTGAAGAGTATTCAATGCTGCCATTTCATGACTTGACTCACTTCCTTAAGGAAACAAATCCAAATCCTAAAGGTGGTGATGATGATGATATTAATGAAAATGAAGATGATAAATATGATGATGATGATGGTGATGATGATGATGATGGTGATGATGATATTAATAATGAAGTTGAGGGTGATGATGATAATGAAGATGATATTAATGAAGATGATAAAGATGATGATATTAATAATGAAGTTGAGGGTGATGATGATAATGAAGATGATATTAATGAAGATGATGATGATGATATTATTATTACTGAAGATTGATTGATTGGTTGGTAAGTGACATTTTTTTTATCAAAGCGTCTTGCTTATATTTGTCACACGTTGAAGACGGATAATGTCCATCTCATAATAAGACGGGCAAGTGGGGGAATAGAGCACCCTGTAGATAGTGTAACTTGTATTTTGTGCCAATTGTTCATTTTTGTGAAATTACTAGATGAGATGAAATATTAGTAATTTAGTTTACAAAAATTGAAGTTGATCCAGGTTTATGCAATTGATTCTTTGTTATGCCCTAAAAATAGCATTTTATAAGCTAACACGTGGCATCACGTAATTGGAAGGAAATTATACATTTGGCATCGAAAGTCAATAGAATAAAAGAAAGGGAAAGTCAGCGCATGAAGAAGAGTGTAGGAGAAGGAGGAGAGCAGCAAAGACGAGGAAAGGGAAAAGGTTAAAAGAAGCAAGGCTCGAGGTTTGCCATAAATGGCCACACACCCAGGCTCCGTCAGAAAGCAAGTAGGAAGAAGAAGCCTAAAGGGGATAAAAGAGGAAGAAGAGATCCGTTGGATTAAAGCAAGATCCAACGGTCTATAGAATCAAGTCCTTATATATATGTAAACATAGCGCATTAGGGATTCATTCATTATCATACTTAGCATACATAGCACTAAGAAAACCTAAGAAATACTTGTAATCCCGTGCATACTCTGAAGGAGAATTCTAGTGGAACTTGGAGGTAACCTTCCTCCCGCAGTTTTTCCCTAAGGGGTTTCTTACGTCATCATCCTTTGTGTCCTCCTACATCTTTCTCTCTACTCTTCTAAAATACTTAATTCATTCATACATATCGCAAACTAGGCTTGAAATCGCTATAACCTCCTAAAACAACATTAGGTAAATTTTGACCTAAACATTTTGGCGCCCACCGTGGGGCTGTAGTGATTATTCAACCCAAAAGTGCAAAAATCCCAAAACTCTTCAAAAAACCTCTCAAAATGACAAACATAACCTCTCAAACAACCTCACAACCCATTTCCGCAGTGACAGGAGCCACTTCCACCTCTGTGGGGGCACAGGAAACTCCAGCTCCAGTAGCGGCGGCTCCCCTCAGCGTCAGCACCCCCAGATGCAGTCAGGCATCACTAGCGGCGGCACGGTGGCCAGCTCAGGTGATACCAGTGGAGACACTCCCACCCCAGCCATGTGGAAGACCATGATGGAAGGAATCTTTGCCCTCCACCAAGCGGTCGACGGCTTGAAGAAGGATAACCAGGAGCTGAGAAAGTTGGCCACCGCGCAGAATCAGCCTCCACGCGTCAACGGAGGGCCAGGCACGGAAGCCGGAATCCCAAGGCCTCCCGGAAGCAAAAGTGAGGCTAGAACCATCCCCAACGAAATAGTCACCAGGCTAGACCTCGCGGGAATAACTCCATCAGAAAGAATCGCTCCTACAGGACTGGGCTACCTTTCCGTCGACCTAGACTCGCCCCCACCGCAAACAGGGGCCCCAGGTAACGGATCTGTAAGATTACCCATTAGTACTAACCGTCATGGTAATGCAGGACCTTTTTCCACCCCAACCTCGGGTTGGACGCAAGGAGAAGGATCGTCGGCAAGGCAACCACTTATGCTGGGAGCTGGACCGCCAGGATACTCTGCCCAACAGGCGCCGTCAATAGTCCACACCGTACCGATGAGTCAGCAGGCACTCAGCCAACCCACGGTCGGTCAAACCCCAGGAGCGCCAGGGTATGCACCTCTCATTCATAATACCCCTTGGAATTTCGCTAACCCTCTTGCAGGACCAAATCCTTGGGAGCACCAATACAAAGAGCTGTGGGACTTAGTCAGCCGCATACCAGGAATGCCAAGACCCCTGGAGAAGGCGGCCCCAGACAGCTACGCAGATTCCTCGTTCACCCACAACATAGTCTCGGTAGACGTGCCTAAAGGGTTCACCCCCCCAAACATGACGAGCTATGACGGGACGGCCAACCCGATAGACCACATCAACCAGTACAAGCAAAAGATGATGGTGATAACAGCCTCCGGGTCCCTGAAAGAGGCGTGTATGTGCAAAGGGTTCGGGTCCACCCTCTCAGGAGCCGCCCTCCAATGGTTCGTCAACCTGCCCAACTCCAGCATCTCCAGCTTTGTAGGCCTGGTGAACGCGTTCAACCAACAGTTCGCCAGCAGCAGGTGGCCAGAAAAGCAGAGCAGCGATCTCTACCAGATCCAGCAAGGTGATGAGGAGTCCACCAGAGACTACCTGGCCAGATTCAACAAGGAGATGGTATCCATACCCCATTGCGAAGAGAAGGTTGCCATCCACGCCTTTCGCTGGGGGCTACCACAGGCCTCCGACCTATACAAAGAGCTGACCAAATGGCCATGCACGGCGTATGCTCAGGTTCAGCAAAAGGCGTTGGACGCCATCCGACTGGAAGAAGACGCAGGACCCAGGAGGATCAGCTGCAGCTCCGCCTCCACCAGTAGGAAGGCACCAGCAGCAGACAGGCAGGAGAGGTCAAAACCCTACAACAGGCCAGTGCATAAGGTCTCTGGGGGAAAAAGCTGGAAGAATGATCCGAACCTGCCGCCAAAGGTACAAGAATATGGTTTTACTGTCAATCTTGCAGGACTAATCAAAACCCTGAAAGAGCTGGGAGAAAAAGTCAAGTGGCCCAAGAAAAGGGCAGAAGAGAGGAGCAAAGACGGAAGGGACACCAACCTGAGGTGTGACTTCCATAACGAAGACATCGGGCACACGACCGAAGACTGTATCACCCTCAGAAAGGAGGTCTGATATCAGTACGAGCAGGGTAACCTGAACCACATCCTGCCAAAAGGGACCAAGGTGAATGCAACTCGTCAGGTAGCACCCTCTAGCCCTCCTGTCTGCACTAGAACTATTAACGTGATAACAGGGGACTCGGAACTATGCGGACTCACCTACTCCGCAGCCAAGAGGCACGCTACCAGAGTCAAAGGAGACAAGCCAGAATCCTCATGCAGGATCAGCGCCCAGGATCTGCCAGTCGTCAGCTTTGATGAAACGGACGTGGAGGAAGGCGCTGAGTACCATGATGACGCCCTGATCATCACCCTATCCATAGGAAACTGCAGGGTGAAAAAGATCCTGGTGGATACGGGGAGCTCAGTCAATATCATCATGTTGGAAACACTGAAAAGCATGGGATTTGGAGAAGCAGACCTGACCAAGAAGGCGGTTCCGCTGGTGGGATTCAGCGGAGAAACCAAGCACTCACTTGGAGAAATCCTGATCCCGACCTACGCCGGAGGAATCAACAAGCAGGTGAGGTACCTGGTGATTGACGGTCCTTCCACCTACAATGTCATCCTTAGCAGGCCGTGGATACATGACATGAAGGCCATTCCATCTTCATACCACCAGTGCCTCAAGTTCCCTACACCGTGGGGAGTCCAGACTATAAGAGGAAATCAGGAAGAAGCAAGAAGCTGCTACAAAGTGGCACTCAAGCCTGATGCGCGATTAAGTCGTCGGTTCTCACGCATCAAACACATTTATAAAAAACCCAAATTAAGTAGTATAATAAGGTTATCGTTCGCGAAGACGGTGGGGATAGTTGTATAGTTATGTTCTAATTTAAGTAAGAGTCGGGGTAATAGGTTTGGTTTGGAAAGACTAATTAACTACTAAAGCAAGTAAATTGAAGTGAAATTGATGATTAAAGGAACTAGGGTGTCGGGGGTTACTAGGGTAATCGATGTCAAGCAAGCATAGGGGTAGGTGGTCTCATCTAAGTTAGGTCTAGGTCCGTCTCGTCTTTCGATTTGACTAACCTAAGGTCGAGTCCTATCCTAGCTTTCGCTATAAACAAGGTCAACCTAACACATACACATGCCCATGAAAGTCCTAGACTATCGTCTAAGGCAAACAACCAAAAGAATCATGCCCAACCATCGTTGAGGCATTTCATCAAACATCTAGCATGCATATATTGAAAACCTAACAAAGTTGAAACCTAAACCCTAACCCTAAACAACATACATCAACATCAACTACCCAAGATCACCCCTTACCCTAGTAAAGAGACTACTCACTCATGGTAAGGGAAAACATGTGAATAAGACATAAACAAAAGCTAAACATCATGAACAAGCAAAGGGTAAACAATTGATTCAAAAGAAACTTAAATAAATGTAAAAACTAAGTAGAGATTAGAAGGATTATACCAATAATTATGGAAAAGGAAGTAGCTTGGATAACAAGTTGAAAGATTCTTTCAAACCCTTCAAATTACAACCCAATAAAATCCTCTACAAATGCCCAAGAACAAGACTAAGTAGATTACTAAAGAAAGATTAACTAAAATTGAAAGATTAAACTAAGATCTAAAGAAGATTAAAATATTTAAGAGTGTTTTTGTGTCTAAGTATCAACTAATGGAACAGTGAAAAACCCTAGAAAAGTGTGCAAAAGTAACGTCCTATAAAAATGATACAAGTGCGGGTTTATATAGTGCGCGAATTTCTGAAAAGCGACTCCCAGCCGGTCGACCGGCTGCCGGTCTGTGACCGGCTGAGAGTCCAAATTTGGACTTCTGATATAATTCTTCACATAACCATGCTTCCCAGCCGACCGGCCGGCTGCCGGTCTGGCACCGGCTGGGAGGCCAAATCTCCACTTCTGCATTTGTCTTCGTAATTCTTCAAGCACAGGTCACCTCAGCCGGTGGACCGGCTGCCGGTTGTCCACCGGCTGGGACCCCTTTCTCAGTAATCTGCCCCAAAGTGCAATTTCTTCATTTTCTTCAAAATGGTTAAGTATGTGTTGAACCATATATTCAAATATATATATATAGTATATATGTTTGTGTTTTGATAATGACAAGTCAAGTTATTTATATATTATATACTCGTATGTATAATCGTGTGCTAAGTGTACAGAAATTTAGTGAACAAGATCTAATCAATCAAGTGTAAAAGATTCAAGCATATTAGTCAATGAGTTGACTATATCGAAGATTGATAGAAGATCACAAGCGCGCATAAAGAAGTAAAGTTATAATTATCAACTATAACTTTAGCACAAGTTTGATTCAAGTTATAGCTCGTAGCTATACCTCTACATTATGAAGAAATGATCGAATTATATATGTGGATAAGTTGAAACAAGTGTTTCCTTATTTGTGTCGTGTGAATTAGTGTTTAAATGGTATTCTATTTAAATATGGAATTGTTAATCTTAATAGGATTATATAAAATATCTTTTGGTTAAATAAGAAATAAATAAATATCTTATGAGATAATTATTTATTACTAAAATAAACTAAAGATTTTTTATATGATTTTATTTGTCAAATATATAATCTAAATATAGTTTGTTTCGATTTTGGAAATCGTGTGATATGTCACATTACCAAAATCGTGTAGGACTTGCTTAAATAAATATTATGTATTTATTTAATGTCCTAAATAAATTAAGATTATATTATGGTAATATATTTTATTATCTTTGACATGATTTAGGAAGTTGATTTAATAAGAATACTAATTGTTTATTATATAAAGATCTTTCCTAAATATGAATTAGGAAATTGATTCCTTATATAATACCTATAGTATTTTATTATATCTTTCCTAAATATATTAAGATTAGATTTAAGGTAGTATTACTAAAAGACTAGTATTCTAGTTTAAGTAATATTCCTAAATCATCTAGGGTTTGAATTACCTAGATACATATTCTATATAAATAGACTAACCATGACACATTAAATCTCACGAAATACACAACACACATACACGCAAATCAAGAGAAAACCGCCGATCGTGTTCTTCAATATTCGAGCTTTAATTGTCATATCCGATTCAAGATTCAAGTGCTCAAGCATTGATCTTATTCATTCAAGATAGTGACACCAAGAAAACATTGAAGACTTTATCTTATTCACGTAAGATAATTTGAGTATTTAGCGGTACTCGTTGTAAGACAAATATTTAACGGTATTTGTCGTAGCTAGATATTTAGCGGTATCTAGATTGAGTTGTGACTAACATCAAAGTCGCACGAGTAGGGTTGATAAAATTGTAATCCAGAGTTGGTACTAATTTTATTAATCGAGAATAGTGGACGTAGGTCTCAGAGTGTGAGACTGAACCACTTCAAAAATATCGTGTCTCTACTTTATTATTGCTCTACTCAACGATCATCATACAACTACACACACATCGAAGAAGATTTCAAAAAGAAGGCATACTCAATTCAACCCCCCCCCTTCTTGAGTATATCATATCAATAGACTCTTCAATTGGTATCAGAGCCTCGTGCTCTTGATCGCCTAGCCGCGTGAGTTTTGATCCTTCTATTGATTCTATATTATATACTCTTTCATCTATGGATTCCAAGCATCTCAAGTGCCCTATCTTCGATGGCAAAAACTATAGCTTATGGAAAAATATGATGACTCATTACATCAAGGGTTGTGATTGGGAATGTTGGAAGATCATCCAAACTGGACCAAAGAAGATCTTGGTCGCCGCCGCCAATGGAACAACCTATGAAAAAATGGAAAGCGATTATGTGGAAAGTGATTACAAAATTGCAGAGAAAAACTCTAAGGCCATGAGCCTCCTACAGAACGGTATGATAACCTCAGAATTCGATAGATTCTCATCCTGTAGTTCCGCTAAGGAAATATGGGATAGTCTCGAACTTGCTTATGAAGGAACATCCGCAGTCAGGAAACATCGTATAGACTTGCTCGTTCAAAGATATGAACTTTTCAATATGGAAAAGAATGAATCTATTGATAGCATGTCTGCACGATTTTCTTGTATTATTAATGAACTGCGGAACCTTGGCAAAAAAATCGATTCTGAGGATATCATTCGTAAGATTCTTAGGAGTCTCACTAAAAAGTGGCAACCTAAAGTCACGGCCATAGAGGAAGCACGTGATTTATCTAAAATCACTTACCAAGAATTGATTGGTTCCTTAATGGCTCACGAGATCATATTAAATAAAAACGATGATGATCCCAAAGGAAAGGGAGTCGCTTTACAAGTCTCCACAAACGAAGTAAGCGAAGAAGAACTTGAAGATGAAACAGTTCTATTCGCTAGACGATTTAAGAAAGCAGTTTTCAAGGGTAGATACAAAAACCCTAACAACAAAACATTCGACAAAAAGAAAACTGACACCAAACAAACATTCTTCAAAAGAGGATGTTTCAAGTGTGGACAACAAGACCATATGATCAAAGATTGTCCAAGTTGGGACAAAATTAAAGACAAGTCAAAAAGAGAAAAGACCAAAACAGAGTTTAAGAAAGTAATGCTTGCGTCATGCTGGGGAGAATTAGAATCTGAAGATGACGAAGACTCTGAAGAAGAAGAAGTAGCAAACCTATGCCTAAGCAACGTCAGCCTAGATCTAATCTCAAGCGACAATGATGAAGATGACGCATCGAATATGTGTCTCCTTGGAGAATCAGACTCAGACGACGACGACGAAGAGGTAAATTTTCTTCAACTCAAAAGTCAAGTTAAAAACTTATCTAAGGCTATGCTAATTAAATATTTTGAGAAAACCCTAGACCAATGTCATGAACAAAATCTTGAGTTAGATGACTTGAAAGAGCAGATCCTCGATATTGCTGAGGAAAATCAACTTCTGAAAGCCAAAGCTAAGAAACTGAAATCCAAAATAAGCATTGAAGTAAATGCTAAGTTGGAAACAGTTATGTCTGAGAAAAAGGTTCTTGAGTCTAAAGTTATATCTAATGAAGCTATAACCTCAAAACTAAAACTCAACATTAAAGAGCTTCAATCTAAAGTTATAGCTAATGAAGCTATAACTTCAGAATTAAGAAAGGTTAATGAACGGCTTAAGTCAGAATCCTCGACTATGGTCGAAGATGAGACTCATCAAGAAGAAGTTGAGATTCTCGAAAGCAAAATCATAGATCTAGAATTCAGTATATCTAAAATCAAGAAAGAACATGCCAAAATTGTGTCTGACTTCCATAAAGACATTCAAAACCTAAAAGAGTCTAGCAACACTGACCATAGTAAATGTAAGAAAGAAATAGACTCCTTAAAAGAACTCCTTCTTCATGCTCGGAAAGTTCACGATAAGTGGGAAGGAAGCACTAACGTTCTGAACTTCCTAACTGAACAATCCGATAATAACATGAAGATGGGTTTAGGTCACGAATGTTATGGAAGGAGGGATCACTCAAAGTGTAAACAAAGTCCAACAGATAGAGACTTTAGAAGAAGGAAATATGCCGACCTTCCTGAGTATTTAATATGCACTTATTGTGGTCATACTGGACACCTCCGAGAAAACTGTGTAAAACACGCACAAGATTTTAAAACCGGAGTTAAGTTTGTTAAATCCTTAGGAATTCCAAGCGACACTAATTCTGTCTCTGATAATGATAATGATAAAATTGAGGAAAGAAACATTGACCACAGATGGTTCTATGACATGACATTTGACTATGAAGAAAAGAAAAACAGAACCAAACAGACTCCTCAAACATCACACAAAAAATGGTCACCAAGAGTCCAAACTAAAACCTACACAAAAACATCAAAACCGAATCACTACCGATATAGAAAGACCTACGTAAGACAAGTCTGGGTTAAAAAGGAAGATGTATTTGTGATTACTAACAACAAAGGACCCAAGTATGCTTGGGTACCTAAATCCTGTCTTTAAAATTATTTGTGCAGTTTGTCGCCAAGGAAAATAACCTATGGTATCTCGACAGTGGATGCTCAAGACATATGACAGGCGACGTAAACCTATTCCAAACCCTAAAACCTTTTGACGGAGGTAAAGTCACATTCGGTGATAACAAAAAGGGAAAGATCATCGGAATTGGTAAGATAGGTATCTCATCCTCTCATACTATAAATGATGTATACCTTGTAAGTGGTCTCAAACACAATCTTATCAGTATATCACAATTATGTGACAAAGGAAATAAAGTGGTCTTTCATTCAGATATATGTCGTATAATCTTAGAAGGCACCAGTAAAGTGATACTTGAAGGTCACAGGATAAAAAATGTTTATATGATTGATTTAAATGTTGTACCTACTAATTCTCTATCATGCATGAAAGTTACGTTAGATGATCCATGTTTATGGCACAAGAGATTTGGTCATATTAGCTCACCTATTCTGAGTAAGCTGAAAAGATGGGACTTGGTCGAAGGTCTTCCAAAGATCAAATTTGATCAAGAAAAGATGTGTGACACATGCGCACGATGTAAACACGTCAGATCATCCTTTAAGCCAAAAAGAGTGGTAAGCACAGAACAAGCTCTTGAACTAGTACACATGGATCTATGTGGCCCTATGAAGGTAAGAAGCAGAGGTGGTTCCAGGTACGTTTTCGTTCTAGTTGATGATTACTCTAGATTTGTTTGGCCAATCTTTCTTCATTCTAAAGACGAAACATTCGATGAATTTGTTAGTCTCATGAAACTTGTCCAAAACAAATATAAATCAAACCTAGTAACAATCCGTACTGACCATGGAACTGAGTTCGACAATCATGCCTTTATTGAATTCTGTAAAACCAATGGTGTTGGTCATAACTTCTCGGCCCCTAGAACCCCACAACAAAATGGAGTCGTAGAACGAATGAACAGAACCCTAGAAGACATGGCTCGAACAATGCTTCTTTGTAGTGGCCTACCTAGAAACTTTTGGGCTGAGGCTATTAGTACAGCTTGCTATATTCATAACCGTGCTATGATTAGACCTATCCTTAAAAAGACTCCTTATGAACTTCTTCGAGGTCGTAAACCAAACATATCTCATTTAAGATGCTTTGGTAGTAAATGCTTTGTTCACAACAATGGTAAAAACAGATTAAGCAAATTCGACCCTAGAAGTGATGAAGCAATCTTTATAGGATATTCAGATCATAGTAAAGCCTACAAAGTTTTTAACAAACGTACTTTATGCATAGAGGAAAGTATTCATGTTATCTTTGATGAGAATAATGCCTTCGATAAGCCATTACAGGATATAGAGGAAAACCTAGACGAACCTGATTTCAGGTTATCAAGGGAAGATCCTCCTGAAATGGAAATTGAAGAAGGAGAACCTCAAGGAATTCATGATGAACTCAACTTGGGAGAAAATGGTGCGAGAGATGAAACTACAGTTGATGATACTGTAGATAACTCTCAAACCAATGACTTGGAACCCAGAGTTACAGCTAATGAAGCTGTAACTTTGAATCAAAACCAAAGGGAAGAGGCCAGAGTTATACCTGACCCTACTATAAACCCAGGTTTGGATTCGGGGGGAACAAGTCAAGATCCCGAATCAAGTTCAGGGAATGCAAATGATCAATCAAGGAACTGGAGATACAAAGGTTCTCATCCTTTGGACAATGTCATAGGAAGCCTAACAGATGGAGTTCAGACTCGAAGGAGCTTAAATAACTTTTGCTCATTCTACTCCTTCCTCTCCACCATTGAACCTTCAAATATCAAGGAAGCTCTCGCAGAACCAGACTGGATAGTTGCCATGCAAGAAGAACTCCAGCAATTTGAAAGAAACAAAGTTTGGCATCTTGTTCCTCGACCTAAGGACAGAACTGTCATTGGAACTAGATGGGTATTCAGAAACAAGTTGGATGACACTGGAGTCATTGTGCGAAACAAGGCCAGATTGGTAGTTCAAGGATACAACCAACAGGAAGGGATCGATTATGACGAAACCTTTGCTCCTGTTGCTCGTCTTGAGGCAATAAGACTACTCATTGCATTTGCAGCACACAAGGGAATGAAGCTATTTCAGATGGACGTTAAGACTGCATTTCTTAATGGCTATCTCCAAGAGGAAGTATTTGTTGAACAACCTCCTGGATTTCCTGATAGCAAACTCAAGGATCATGTATTCAAATTGGACAAAGCTCTCTATGGTCTGAAACAAGCACCTAGAGCATGGTACGACAGATTATCAAAATTCCTATTGGAGAGTGGATTCAAGAGAGGATCTGTGGATAAAACCCTATTTCTTAAAAGTGAAAACTCAGATCTACTAGTCGTTCAGATCTATGTTGACGATATTATTTTTGGCTCAACTAATAAAAAGTTGTGCAAGTACTTCTCTGAGTTGATGACTTCTGAATTCGAGATGAGTATGATGGGAGAACTAAAGTTCTTCCTTGGACTTCAAATACAACAAACTGAAGAAGGAATCAAAGTTCATCAACAAAAATACGTCAAAGAGTTACTAAAGAAATTTGGAATGGAAACCTCTCATGCAATGCCTACTCCAATGGTCACAGATAAGAAGCTAACCAAAGACGAAGATGGTAAGTCTGTAGACGAAACAACTTATCGAGGTATGATTGGCTCACTTCTTTATCTTACAGCAAGTCGTCCAGATATAATGTTTAGTGTCTGTGTCTGTGCAAGATTCCAATCTGCACCAAAAGAATCACACATGATTGCAGTTAAGAGAATTTTAAGATACCTAATCGGAACCTCAAAATTATATCTATGGTATCCCATGGACTGTAACTTTAACTTAGTAGGATATTCAGATGCGGATTATGCAGGATGTTCTTTAGACAGAAAAAGTACCTCCGGACTTGCTACCTTTGTAGGTCCTTGTATTATATCTTGGGGATCCAAGAAACAAAATTCTGTCGCTCTCTCAACTGCTGAAGCAGAATATATTGCAGCCGCTCTGGTATGTTCTCAACTTTTATGGTTAAAGCAACAGTTACATGATTATGGTGTTGATGTTGGATGTGTGCCTATACTATGTGATAATACGAGTGCTATAATTATATCTAAAAACCCAGCCCAGCACTCGAGGACCAAACATATTGAAATTAGACACCACTTTCTAAGAGACCATGTTGAAAAGAAAAATATAAAATTGGAATTTTGTAGTACGGAAAAACAGTGGGCAGATATCTTCACTAAACCATTGGCTAGAGAACGCTTTGAGACTTTGCGATTGGAAATTGGTTTAATCGGTGGCACCTAATCAAATCTTAAAAGCAAAAATAACTCAATGATTGACTACGGTTTAGATGAGATTATATGACTGTGTCCGTATACTCCGCTGCATGTGTATGTATATATTCGATGAAAAATTTTTGTGCTTATAGCTATATTATATGATTTACATATGAATGTGTGCACAATCAATCTCACAATAATATTACGTCACATATTAAAACTATCCTATAACATACATATTACGACATCTACAACATAATAATACGTACATAATACAAATTACAAAACTTACCTAAAGTTACCAACACACACAATGTGTGTGGTGGTCCCCCCATGTGCCACGTCTCCCCTAAACTTCACCCCACACTCAACTAACACGAACCCCCTCTCCCTAGACCTAGCCTTTGACTAATTTCACCCATCATTATTACCTCACTTACCACATTTAACCCCTTCTTCCTTTTACCATCCTATAACCACAATTCCATAAAAACAAAAATCCTCAAACACAAACCTCCATCAAACCTCCGTACAAACTCCGCCACAAAAACCACCTCCTAACAACCACCATCACCATTCTCATCATCATAAAAATGCCTCCCTCAAGAGCAACTCGTTCCCAACAAAAGAAAGCCTCACCACCCTCACCAACTCCTTCACCTCCCCCATCTCCGACTCCCATAGCCACCACAAGTCCAACCCCAGACAACGGCAAGCGTCGAAAACTTAACCGCGTTGCCTCCTCCGTATCTGATGACATGCAAGACCTAGGGTCGAATCTCAAGAACCCGCGTCCTCTGTTTCGAGATTATTCCATTGAAGCTACCAAGGAAGGACTCGAAAGAGTCCGAATGACAAGGCATGAAGGTATGCTCATTGATCGTCTTCTTCCCTACTCCATTCATTCGGGTCGATTCTACCCAACATCTTGGGTCGAAGGGTCGAAATCTTTACTTTTCTTTAAAAAGTTTTTGGAGTTTCAAGGATGGAAGTACATTAGTAATTTTTCGGGTTTAATATTCCCTATTGAACTGGTTCAGTTCTTTGCCTCTGTGAAACCATGTGAATCTGGGATAAAGGCTGTTGTGAATGGAAGGGAGGTGGAAGTGTCTTTAGGTGATGTTTGTGAAATTTTTCGACTTGATCTTGATGGTGTCGAAATTGATACTAGTAAGGAGTGGGGAGTGGTAACCCGAGAGCAAAAGATGATTATCAAACAATATTTTGATTCTACTGCTACTGAAATTTCACCGCTCCTAACCAACTCTTTCTCCCCCAAATTAAAACTATTTGTCAACTTTCTTTGGAACACAATATTACCGAGGAGGGGAGGGCGCGATAAACTGTCAAGTATCGAAGCCATTGTTCTTTATCATTGGTTAGAGGGTAACAAAATCAATCTTGCTTTCTTGCTTTGTTCGAAAATCTGTCAAGTTTCCTCTGTTTTGGTTAAAGAAAAACCAAGTTCGACTCTAGATATTCCCTACGGAATGTGGGTCTCTGAAATCTTGTTGAAAAAGGGTGTTGTGGACGATTGTAGTTTCGGTGTTAAGCCTCGTGACCGTATGTGTGACAAATTACTCAAATTAATGGGAATTACATTTGATGGTGTTGATTTGGCTTTTGGGAAGATGGGTGAGGAGGGACCCCGTCCTAATCCATCTCCATCTTTTGTAGACTTAGAAGCCAAGATGGATCAGATTTTAGGGTTGTGTCAAATTAAGAAAGAAAAGGAGAGTTTGGGTGCCTCAGGGAGTCATGCAGGAAGTGGTCGTGCCTTTGAAGTAGAAGTAAAAGAATGGATGGAGAAGGTCGACAAGCATTTGGTGAAAATTGGGTCTGAAGTATCGGTTGTTTGTTCGGAATTGCTAGCCATGAGTGATCGGTTGTCCTTTCTTACAACTCAAGGTGGTGCTATGGTACGGGATCATGGGTTGTTGCGCACAGATGCGAGCCACGCTCTGGAAGCCGTTAAAGCGCTTTCATTAAAGATACTCAACTTCGAGTTGGCTCTAAATGCTCAAGGACGGAATGTCAGCAGCTGTTTCGATCGTTTGGACACCCTTGAGTTCAGGACCCGACCCGAGTACATCAGTCCGTATGCCAAGGCCCCTGCTTCCAGCTCTCGCTCCTGATTCGACATCTCCGTCACTGTTTTGTTGGTTTGCCGTTGTTCTGTTGTTGTCCGGGGTGGACTTATAAACATTGTTAGTTCTATGGCCCAACTTCTTACCTAGCCCATTAGGAATCCCATCCAGACTCTATAATTGTTTTGCCGTGGCCCAATTTCCCCTCTTATCTTTGGCCCATCTTATTTTACTCTCTTTTGCAGGCCTTGTTATCCGTTTTACTTAAGCCGGCCCATTTTCTCTCTAAACATTAGCCTCTTCTCATTCGGCCCATTGGCTTAGTATTCTCGTATTGGTTGTGTATAGTTCTTTACATTCCGTATATGTGATTGTGTGATATTTCTATGATCATATTATTTCGACTCGTTATATGCTTGCTTATGTTTCGTAGTGTATTATTCTAGTCGTTTCATGTCTTTGTTCTCATCTTTTCGATGATGTCAAGAGGGGGAAATATGCGACTTAGATTAGAATTTGCCTAAGCTTGCTCCTTGTCGTAATTCATTGTCTCTTAGGGTCCTTAAAGAATATGGGATAGATAGAAAGATAGAAACCCTAAGTGACTCTTTGCTATGAATGACCCTTATTATATTGAGGGGGAACATACACTTAGACACGAAATCTAAGAGAGACTTGCCATCATCAAAAAGGGGGAATTTGTTGAACCATATATTCAAATATATATATATATAGTATATATGTTTGTGTTTTGATAATGACAAGTCAAGTTATTTATATATTATATACTCGTATGTATAATCGTGTGCTAAGTGTACAGAAATTTAGTGAACAAGATCTAATCAATCAAGTGTAAAAGATTCAAGCATATTAGTCAATGAGTTGACTATATCGAAGATTGATAGAAGATCACAAGCGCGCATAAAGAAGTAAAGTTATAATTATCAACTATAACTTTAGCACAAGTTTGATTCAAGTTATAGCTCGTAGCTATACCTCTACATTATGAAGAAATGATCGAATTATATATGTGGATAAGTTGAAACAAGTGTTTCCTTATTTGTGTCGTGTGAATTAGTGTTTAAATGGTATTCTATTTAAATATGGAATTGTTAATCTTAATAGGATTATATAAAATATCTTTTGGTTAAATAAGAAATAAATAAATATCTTATGAGATAATTATTTATTACTAAAATAAACTAAAGATTTTTTATATGATTTTATTTGTCAAATATATAATCTAAATATAGTTTGTTTCGATTTTGGAAATCGTGTGATATGTCACATTACCAAAATCGTGTAGGACTTGCTTAAATAAATATTATGTATTTATTTAATGTCCTAAATAAATTAAGATTATATTATGGTAATATATTTTATTATCTTTGACATGATTTAGGAAGTTGATTTAATAAGAATACTAATTGTTTATTATATAAAGATCTTTCCTAAATATGAATTAGGAAATTGATTCCTTATATAATACCTATAGTATTTTATTATATCTTTCCTAAATATATTAAGATTAGATTTAAGGTAGTATTACTAAAAGACTAGTATTCTAGTTTAAGTAATATTCCTAAATCATCTAGGGTTTGAATTACCTAGATACATATTCTATATAAATAGACTAACCATGACACATTAAATCTCACGAAATACACAACACACATACACGCAAATCAAGAGAAAACCGCCGATCGTGTTCTTCAATATTCGAGCTTTAATTGTCATATCCGATTCAAGATTCAAGTGCTCAAGCATTGATCTTATTCATTCAAGATAGTGACACCAAGAAAACATTGAAGACTTTATCTTATTCACGTAAGATAATTTGAGTATTTAGCGGTACTCGTTGTAAGACAAATATTTAACGGTATTTGTCGTAGCTAGATATTTAGCGGTATCTAGATTGAGTTGTGACTAACATCAAAGTCGCACGAGTAGGGTTGATAAAATTGTAATCCAGAGTTGGTACTAATTTTATTAATCGAGAATAGTGGACGTAGGTCTCAGAGTGTGAGACTGAACCACTTCAAAAATATCGTGTCTCTACTTTATTATTGCTCTACTCAACGATCATCATACAACTACACACACATCGAAGAAGATTTCAAAAAGAAGGCATACTCAATTCAACCCCCCCTTCTTGAGTATATCATATCAATAGACTCTTCAGTATGGAATTTGATCCCCAGCCGGCTGGGAACCGGCTGGTACACCTTTCTTAAGAATATGTAAACTTCTTCATATTTTCTCGAAAGTCAAGTCAAAGCTCCCCAGCCGGCCGACCGGCCGCCGGCTGGGGACCGGCTGGGAAGGCCTGGGAAGGGAGTTTGCCAAATTCTTCATAATTCTTCATAAATCGCTCTAAATCCGCCTCAATTTGTCCCGTTTCTTCGCCCCCGCCGTAATACCTACAAAAAGTGGATAGAATAGGAATATACGAGACAACGGACGTAAAAGCAACTAAAGACACGCAAATCGAGGTCGAATCGTGACCGAAAATAAAGAAAATGTAAAGAAAATGATGTCCAAAATGGAGCTCATCAGAATTCCCTACACTTAAACCTTACTCGCCCTCGAGTAAGAGATCAAGTAACTACATAACCCTTATTAAAAACAAAGAAACAAACTAACTAAACTAACTATAAGCCGAATCGGGTTTAGCTACACCCGTAGCCCTTTCAACTCACAATTTGACATTCATGAGGGAGAATGCCCTATTGCAAGGCAAGTAAGGTCTTGCTATAAAACTTTTGATGCCAACAAGTAAAAACAAAACAAGTATAGACAAGCAACATGCATCGGAAAAGAAAGAAAGACCGCTTGCCTCATTCAAGCGGCGGAAAACGACTAAAAGGGAGCAAATTCAAAATCGTAAACTCCCTCACAAATATTAATTCTACAAGTCACTAAGGCAAGAAGGATGACAACAAAACACCGCCAAATCATGCTAAACTAGGCTACTTTCATAACCGTTATCCAAATACTTTTGTCAAGGGCGATCGGATGGAATGGAATGATGATCCCCGCAATGCTAAAGGCAAAAGATACAACAAGTCTAGATTCTTCACAAAGTAAAGGTCATGGGTCGTCCCAAGATCGACAAAACGGCATGGCAAAATTGATTTTTTTGGAGTGAAATGCTCAAATCAATACAAAATGGTGGATTACAATCAAAACTTGACCTCATTCAATTTTTCGTTTCTTTTTCATGCCATGAGTTAGGATGGGGTTTGTCCCACGCGTGCTAATGTCCTTTGCTTTCGCCAATCGCTTATTAGGCAACCGGTTAACCTCTAGACAATAGCTTATCGGGGTGACAATCACTCTGTCTTTGGGCGGTCGAATTCACAACCAAGTGGGAAGCCAACTCAATGGCTACCCTCCAAAGCACATCGAAGTGGTACGCCTCCACCAAAACAACATGTTCTTATTCTTTTTCAACAACCATTTTTTTTTCTTTTTCACTTGAGGTTTCTTTTTTTCTTTCAAAACATTTCCACTTCTTAGGATCATTGAAAAGAGCATTACAAATTTATTCATGAAAGTTATTTTTGGGTTGCCAAACCGCCAAGTCGAACAAGGTCACCAAGACAAGATAATCAAAACCACTTCACATCACGGGGGTGGACAAGGTGACTCACATGCAAACCCTTGACTCGGTATTGGACCATGGTCAGAAAGATACTAGAAAAGCATGACCTAGGGTGTTTTAAAAATCATTCTAAAAGACAAAGTCACAAGTAGAAGAATTATTTGCAATGGCCTAAACGATTTTGTCAAAGTTCTCAATTAGGCATTTTCAAAACATTATCCTAAATGCAACTATATGCCATGAATGCAACTAATATAGACATGTTATAATGCAAATGAAACTATCAAACTACATGCAAAATAAGACTAAAGCATCTCCTAACAGCACAAAAGCACACAAGCCACACATAATCTCCACAATGTACTCCACATCCTCCAAATACATAAGCCCATCCTCCTCATTTGCAACAAAAGAATGAAAATGAGAGTGAAATAGAGGTTGGAACGATCATACCGTGGTGTCTTCAAGATCCAAAGCAGTGCTCAAGCGAGTGTTACCTATGCGAAAGGAGAGAAAGCAAACACAAGTATATACAATTCTACACTAATAAGATAAAAACATGTTTTTGAATTTTTCAAATTTTTCGATTTTTTTGGCATTTTTGGGGTTTTTTTTTTCATATTTACAAAGGCAAACAAATATTCACAAAGTGGATATTTTCCCTCCCCACACTTAAGATTTACATTGTCCTCAATGGAACAAAGTGCAAAGGGGGAAATGAAGAAAAAGAACGAAAACAACATGTTTTTGGCTTTTTTGAAATTTTTGAGAAAATAAAAACTTGTTTTTGCATTTTTTGAAATAAACGGTTCTTCCTCCCCACACTTATTTATATGCATAATGTGAGGAGGAAAACCGGAAAATAAAGAACATATTTTTGAAAGTTTTTGGTTTTTCAATTTTTTTTTGGATTTTTGATTTTTATGAAGACAACAAAAACAAAAAGAGACAAAAGAAGATGAAAAACTAAAAACTAAACTAAATGCTCTAATCTACATGTATGCAAACTACATGTGATAATATGATACAAAAATATAAATCTAATGCATTTACATGAATGCAACTATATGCATCTAAACTAATGATGTGAAAACATGAAAAGAAAACTAAAACAAACTAACTAAACTAAACTAACTACTCTAAATGCATGCTAGAAAGGAAATGCAAACTAAATCGAAATTTGGATTAAGGGAGTTACTTGCTTTGGATTTTTCCATGGGGAGCATAATCATCACCAACCACCTCCAAAGGTGGTCACTCATCACCATTATCTTCATCACCTTCACCTCCGGTACCGCTGACATCTCCGTGGTCATTGCCCTCATCTACCACCATGTAGTCGCCCGGGTTGGTCACAAAATCACGGAAGGGAGAGGCATGCGACCCACTAGCTCCCGGGTCACCATACATGCCATGAGGAGAAGGGTGTCCTCGAGGGGGAGGGTCCGGGACTCCACGAAAATTCGGGGGAAATATCGGGTTGGAGAAGTACCCCGGGGAAACATTAATCTCCCCGTAAAAACGCCCCTCGGGGGGCACATAACCCCTATCAGGAGGCATGTAGTACGACGGTCGACCACTATCCGGATGATGATAGCCCTCGCGAACGGACCGATCATAACTCGGAAATGTCCCATAGGCTTGATCATGGTAGAGGTAATCAAGCCTATAGGTCACATCCCTATGACGCTCATCGGCCAAGGCTTGGCGCTCGTCTGCTAGATCCGCTGCTTTCTTCATTCCCAAGTCAACCCGGGCCATGAAATCAATAAGCTCTTGGGGGCATGAAGATGAAGATGAACCGGAGGCGGAGGTGGATCCCTGGAAGTATGAGGGACCACTCTGGAACTGGGACATGGTAATGAGGGGCTGCTGAAAAGGCTCAAACTGGAGGTCGGAAGGAGTGGCACCGACTCTATCTCTGGTGTAAACTCGCGGAGCACGCTGGTCGGGAGGGAGCTCCTCGGGGTCCACCTCTATATCAAGGAGGTAGGAGGTGTTCCCGGGGACAACTCTCATCCTCTCGGTGTTAGGCAATGGCACCGAGTTCCTGAACTTATTATCAACGCGAATCTGCCAATACTCATGACGATCACTGGGGTTATACTTGATCCACCCCAAAGCCTCCTGTAAGTATCGGCGAGATAACACGTTCTCACCCTGAATATAGTCAACAGTGAAGTGCCTCTGACAACGGTTACTGGCAATCAAAGTGACCATCCCCCCAACACAAATGGGGGTAGTAAGCTGAGGTTGGGATGCCAACCTACTCAAGTGAAGGGCCATATGGTGAGCAATGTTTAGTTTCGGGCCACCAACCAAATAACAACCAAGTATCTCGAGCTCGGTAGTAGTGAAATTATGCGGTTCATCCCTAGAGAAAACGGTCCACCCCATGAACCTATGCCATATCCTAATCGGTGCCAAATGCACCCTATTAGCCGGTTTCTTCTTTGTTCTATCACTTACAAGATCGGTGATGGTTGTCCAAATGAGCTCGGTATCAAAGCCCTCCGGAGGCTTAATGGGCAATTTTCCGTCGAGCCCAAAAATTAAGGCAAATTCCTCTAATGTGAGACGATGTTC
The DNA here is from genome assembly GCA_029255685.2 of Silene conica. Classification (NCBI taxonomy): domain Eukaryota; kingdom Viridiplantae; phylum Streptophyta; class Magnoliopsida; order Caryophyllales; family Caryophyllaceae; genus Silene; species Silene conica. The sequence goes on from CM055314.2 coordinate 87,102,629, forward strand.
CCTATTCATCAATCGGAACTCCAAGAAGGCAACTTTTCCCATGGTTCGGTTCTTAGTCACTACCAAAGAACTCAAAAATTCCCAAGTTAACCGGGGAGATGTGTGAACCGGTTTTGTTTCATACAAAGCTTTCATACCCATACCCTCAAAAAGAGCCGCGGTTATTTTCTCAATCCCTATTTCCCTCAAGCCGGCTCTATCAATAAACCTAGTTGGGTGAAGGGGGCGATGCTTAAAATAGGTGAAATTACCTTTTTGTTGAATTGTAGCAAAGTGGAGTCCGGGAAAGCAAGGATCCGGGCCAATGTTGCTACTATCCATCACATTTTGAACTTCTTGCTCCACCATAGGGTCGTGCCTTGATTTGGATCGCCTTTCTGTTCTTCCCGACATGGCTATTTGAAGGTGAGGTGATGAGGGAATGAAGGGGGTTTTGATTTGAGAGAGTTTGGTGGAGTTTGTGGGTGTTTTTGAAGGTAAGGGATGAAAAGGAGAGGAGGAAATAAGGAAGAGAGTGGAAGAAATGAAGGGAAATGAAGAAATGAGGTAGAAATGAAGAAGAAAAGTGGCCTCTCGAGTATTATAAGCCGCGACAGAGCACTCCCAGCCGGTTTGGTACAGGCTGGGGATGCAAAATCTGAAATCTGCCAAATAAATTATCAAAACAGAAATGTGTCCAGGTCTTCCCAGCCGGTATGGTACCGTCGGCCGGTGGGCCGGCTTGGAGTACCTGTACACAATTTCGAGAAATAATTTAATTTGAACATAAAAAACAACTTTGCCAACGACGGTTTTGCCTATAATCCTCCGACTATACTCATGAATTACCCACAAACAAGCAACAAACATATCCAAATATCTCATGCAAGCTAAAAATTAAACTAAAACCGAACTAACCATGAAACTAACATGCAATCTAGATGAATTAAAGAAAACTAATACTTACAACCGGTGGTTGTTAAGTGACTCCACCAAACCTTTCATGATCAATCATCAAGTCTTGTATGTTGAAACCTCGTCCATGCTAGCTAGGGACCTTAAGAAAAGGTCAAAAGCCTCGGCCGGGCACTCGACCTTGCTTGCACTTCGGGTTTCCATCTTGTTCAATCCCGGTTCTCGAATTTTAACATTCTTTTTCAAAAGAAGCTCCTTCAAGACCCCCCTTCCACTTTCGGGGCCTTTGAAGAAACTACTTGAATTAACTTCTTCTTTCTTGTCAACGGGTTTTTCCACTTTCTCACAAAATGGCTCACAATAGTTAAGCTTGATATTTTCTTTGGGACCCTTTTCATCAAATTTCACCGAGAGCTCAACTCTCCCCATTGTAGCAATCAAGTTCACGCTTTTGTGTCCATCCGCAAGGTACTTGTCCGGAGCATCCGGGAGCACGAATTCACACAACTCATCTTCAACTTGAAAGGTTAGCCTACCTCTTTTCACATCAATGATTGCTCCTCCGGTGGCCAAGAAGGGCCTCCCAAGAATAATGAAAGAGCTTTCACCGACCGGAATATCGACGACCATGAAGTCGGTGGGGATGGAAAGCGATCCCACCTTGACCACCGCATCTTCAAGGACCCCAATAGTAAGTCTAACCGTCCCGTCGGCAAGAGTGATGTCCGTTATAGGAGGGGACAAGTGCTTAATGTTCAATATTTTGGCCATGGCAAGTGGGATAACACTCACACTTGCTCCAAGATCGCACAAGGCGTGCTCAATGTTTCTTCCTCCTACGGAGCATTGAATAGAGAAGCTCCCCGGGTCTCCTAACTTAATTGGCAAATCTCTTGGAATCTTTTTCGCCACTAATGAAATGGCATTGACTTCCCTCTTTGCTTGGGTGGAGGGGATTGTGGCCTCTACTTCCTCAACAAGTTTGATCAACTCATTGCAACGAGGGTCCCCCTTGGTGATTTTACGAAAGAATTCGCACATTTTTCTCTCCATGAGGCTCTCCACATATCCATGGTCCTCTTCTTCTATCACATGAACTTCTTTACCTTTTGCACTCGGGCCTCCATCACAATTCTTCTTTGGAATGTTCAAGACTTGTTGCATGACAAAGTTTAAGTCATCAAAGTCGGCCTCATTACAATTATCCGGAGGAGTGTTGGGCACCATCACCATCACCTCCTCCTCAACACATTCCTCACTTCCACTTCCAAATACCGTCATAACTTGCTCTACCTTGGACCCTCCTTCATCATCTCTCTTCTCAAGCATAGGTTGCTCTTGTTTGCTCGTCATAATAGCATTGACACCATGTGGTTTTGAAGCATCCCGGGAGCTTTGACCTTGGGCAAGAAAGCCGCCCGGTGGCCTTTGTGGGTTGGCTAAGGCTTGTGAAGCAACTCTAGCCTCCATCTCCCGGATCTCTTTTTGATTTGCCATCTTCAAATTCATCATTTCTTGATTATGTGTCGCTTGCATGCCTTTCACAAGTTTAAGCAACTCTCCAACTTGAGAGTCACTTGAGAGATCTTGATGAGGTGTGTTGGTAAGGGGCAAGGGGAACCCGTAGTCATTCCTTGCACCCCCACTTTGTTGATTTGTTTTGGGTCCTTGATTGTTGAAGTTTGGGTTTTGGTGGTGGTTAGGAAATTGTTGGTTGAAATTTTGGTCATTGAGATTTTGATTGTTGAAATTGTTGTTGTGGAAGTTTTGTTGTGGGTTTGGGTTGTTGAAATTGTTTTGGAATGGGGGTTGGTTGTGGAAATTTTGTTGGTTGTGGTTGTTTTGATTTGGATTTTGGTTGTTGAAGTTTGGATTGAAATTTTGTGGATTTTGGTTGTTTTGGAAATTGGGGTTAAAGTTCGGATCATTGAAACTTTGTTGAAAGCCTTGATTGGCTTGATTAGATTGGTTGCCTTGGTAGAAATTGTTGTTGTTGAAATTGTTCCTCGGGTTGAAGTTTCCACCCCTTTGTTGAAAACCGGGGGGGTTTTGCACTTGAGGTTGTTGAATTTGATGAGGATTCAACACATTGGTGCTTTTGTAACTCATATAAGGACTACCTCTAATCCCTTGGTGATAGTAGTTTGAATTGGGGTTGAAAGTATTTTGGCCTCTAGGATTATTGAATGCTTGGAAAGCATACAATTCTTCCTCACTTCCACTTCCCTCCATTGAGTTGTTTGCACATACTTCAAAAGTGTGCCCACTTCCTCCGCACAAATCACATGTGGCAACACTATTTACTTGGTACATCCCCGGGACATTTCTCTTGGTTTCTTTGCTAGTGGAGCCCTTAGTCAATTCTTCCAATTTCTTGGTTAACATGTCCAACTTGGCATTGGTTTCCTCGTTCGCCTTTGCATTGGAAAGGTGCTCTCTAGGGTACTTGCTACTCTTTCTCAAGACATTCCCCCTAGTACCATAATTTTCCTCCGAATCAACGATCTTTTTGATGAGTTCCGTTCCCGTCTCATGCGGCAAGTGGTCAAAGCTACCACCCGCCGATGCATTAACCATTTCTTTCGTCCGGGGGAGAAGAGTCTGAAAAAAGGTTTGGGTTGTGTACCAAGGTGGTATCCCGTGGTGTGGGCACTTAGCAAGCAAATCTTGGTATCTATCCCAAGCTTCTCCCAAAGATTCTCCCTCGTCTTGTTGAAACTGAGTTATCTCATTTCGGAGCATCGCGGTCTTAGAGGATGGGTAGTACTTGGCAAGGAAAGCCGTTGCCAAGTCGTCCCATGTGGTGAATGTATTTGGAGCATGGACATTTAACCACCTATCCGCCTTGTCGGTTAAGGAATAGGGGAAAAGCATAAGCCTTAATGTCTCCTCGGGTACTCCCGTTTTCTTTATCATTGCGACTTTACCCTTGAATTTTCTCAAGTGCCCATGAGCATCTTCGTGAGAAGCCCCGCTAAAGGCGTTCTTCTCGATAGAACTCATTTGCGAAGGGTGTATTTCAAAATTTTGAGGGACGAGAGTACCAAAGTTGATTGGATTGGTGGTGTCATTGTGATTGGGCCGGTTATGATCACGAAGAGCGGCCATTATATGAATTTGATGGTTATTTGGAAAGTGTGGTGATTGTGGTGGTGATTGATAAAACGGGTTGTCAAAATTGTCGGATGTTGGGCTAGGATTGCTTTGATTGGGGCTTGGTGGTTCGGGTGAAGAAGGGTTGTGATGGCTAGTAGATGCTTGGGACGCAATTCTTACCCTTGCAATGGTCTTCCTCCTTAAGGCCCGAAAGAGCCTCTCCGGTTCGGAAGTTGACAACAAAGAGTTAGATTCACCCCTAGGCATAAAACTTAGCAAACGATTAGTCGTCCTAGTGTTTGTTAGACACTAGGGTGAGCAATAAAGCAACCACTCTACAATTAACTACCAAGTCTTTGATCAAAACAAAACAAGCTCAACTAACTCAAGCAATGTTGTCAGGATCGAGATCCTAGTTTGAATCGAAGAGGGGTGGTAGGATCGGATCGCAGGATCGAATCGTAGGATCGTAAGATCCTACAAATCAATTAGATAAACAAGTTTATGCATAAAATTTGGTATAATTTGTGATGTATAATGTTAAAAGTTAATTTTAATGACATGAAAGTTGTAATAATCATATTAACATATTGCATATACCTTTAATTAAGAGTTATATGTATAGAAGAACAACAAACTCACAAATTTATAACACAAATAAGCATTTTACGATCCTGAACGATCCTACCATCGATCCTGACCGATCATGTACGATCCTGTACGATCCTATCCGATCCTGACCGATCCTGTACCGATCCTACCACCAAAACGATCCTACGACGATTTGAACCGTTTTGCACTTTTTGGATCGTAGGATCGTACGATCCTACGATCCGGATCGCGATTTTAACAACACTGAACTCAAGACTAAAACTAAAACTAAACTACACAACTTCTAACACCGTCCCCGGCAACGGCGCCATTTTGATGCGCGCGATTAAGTCGTCGGTTCTCACGCATCAAACACATTTATAAAAAACCCAAATTAAGTAGTATAATAGGGTTATCGTTCGCGAAGACGGTGGGGATAGTTGTATAGTTATGTTCTAATTTACGTAAGAGTCGGGGTAATAGGTTTGGTTTGGAAAGACTAATTAACTACTAAAGCAAGTAAATTGAAGTGAAATTGATGATTAAAGGAACTAGGGTGTCGGGGGTTACTAGGGTAGTCGATGTCAAGCAAGCATAGGGGTAGGTGGTCTCATCTAAGTTAGGTCTAGGTCCGTCTCGTCTTTCGATTTGACTAACCTAAGGTCGAGTCCTATCCTAGCTTTCGCTATAAACAAGGTCAACCTAACACATACACATGCCCATGAAAGTCCTAGACTATCGTCTAAGGCAAACAACCAAAAGAATCATGCCCAACCATCGTTGAGGCATTTCATCAAACATCTAGCATGCATATTGTTTTGGTAAAATTTCTACCGGGTCGTGATATTGTGATGCGGGTCAAAGTGCCAACCAATATAAGGATTTACGTAAAGAATGAATACGAAATTTAAAGAGATAAAACAACGACGCAAGAGATTTTTGGTGACGCGGAAAAACCCGTTGAGGGAAACAACCGCGGGGGGAAACGGAATCCCACCAATATTTTTACTATGATCGAGTGATTTCACTTTTGATGATTACAAGTGTATGCGCAAGTATAAGATTTTACAACGTATGAACTGAATGACTAAGTAATGACCTAGTCTCTCTTTTTATAGCTGCGAATTGCTGCTTAACTGACTCGGTTTCTGGTGCTGAAATGTGGGAGAGAATATAGGGGAATATCCTCTTAGGGTTTTGACCCATTCCCTTTCTTTTAACAGCTCTTTTTTCTGCTCTGGGCTGTGCCTGGTCTGCATCTGCTTTCCCCTGCTCTGCTCCTGGCGTTAGGTTGTTTACTTATCTTCTGGGCCCAGTAGTGGATTTTTGGGCAAAACAATTTCCCCCAAATTTCAGCCTTATTTCGGCTTTAATTGGGCTGGAATTTTCCTGTTCCCAAACTTGTTTCTGGAATTTACTCGGGTGGTTGAGGCTTTGCTGACGATGCTCACGTGGGCTACCCACTAGGCTACTTTTTCAACCGCCTATTGATGGTATGTCCCCTCAACTATTTCAACTTCCCACTTGCATTTACTTTCAACTTTTGAATTCAAATTTTACTCTTTCTTTTAACCGTTCCTTTCTCCTATAAATTACCTCTTATCTGATTTTTTCACTTTTACCATCTCCAAAGTTTTACTTCCTTTTACTTGCTTTCTTGCTCTTTCTTGCTTTTCTTTTCTCAGTAAAAACCTTTTACCGCTTCTTTCGTCATGTCTGCTCCTGGGTCTTCTTCCGCTACTCCTTCCAATACTCCTGCTCCTGAGGGGTCCTCTGGGTCTAGTTCTGCTTCGGGGGACTATTCTGGTCCTTTCCCGTCGCAGAAGTTACTTGCGGCTAAGCACTTATGCGACTCTTCTTTCAACGAATCTCATGCTTCTTTCATTAAGCTTCGTTTCGGATTCCCGGAGGGAGTGGTCTATCACTTTCCTCTCGCCGGCGAGAAGGCCGATTTTGAGAGGGAGGGATGGACTTGCCTCTATGAGTATCCTTTCCGTCTGGGTCTCAGGTTTCCTTTTCCTGACTTGATTGTAGATTTTCTGAAGTTAACTAAACTTGCTATGTGTCAGATTGCTCCGCATGCATGGAGAATCTTGCTCAGTATTTGTGCTCTGAACCGTGAACGGGGGCTGAACATTGGTGTGGCTGACTTGGGGCAGTGGTTCGCTCCTCGTTCTCTGGGTCATTCTCAGTGCACAATTCGTAGTCATGACAATATGCCTTCTGCCATTATTTTTTCCACCACTCCGGATGATAGTAAGTGGTTTACCCGTTTTATCTTCGTCAAGATTGACACATTGCCTTCCTCTCCTGACTATATTTTCTCTGCATGGCAGCCCGTGGAAGGTACTGGTTTTTGCTCTAGCATTCTTTCGATTTTCCTTACTTTATTGCTTCTTCGTTTGTTTCTGACGGTTTGTTAGTCTCTGCAGGTCGTAGCTTGGCTAAGTTCCCTGACTCTGCTGATCCCCCTACTTCCAAGGCCAAGCTCCTGGACCTTCCTGCCGAGGAGAGGACGTTCTCCAAGCTGGTCCGGGATGCTGCTGTTCTGGTGGTGAAGAAGGAGGGTACGGTATTTTTGGTGTTCTTTGTTTTCTTTGGGTGGTCCTGCGTTAATTCTACTCTGATTTCTGCTGTCACCTTTTCAGGCAAGCCCAGAGTAGATGTGAGCAGGGTGATGCAGCTGCGCAGAAAAAGGCTAGCTTCTGGGGACGCGGGGTCCTCAAAGAAGACGAAGTTAGACGTTGTGGAGGGGAGCTCTGCTGGAGCCGGGTCCAAGGCTGCCCCTATTGAAGTTGATACCGTTGATCTGGTCCAGGAACCTGTTTCTGAAGCTCTCTACGTTGACCCCTCTCCTCTCAAGATTCCTCCCTTCATTCCTACTCCTAGCTACAAGCCAGTTTTGGAGCAGCTGCCTCTCCCACCTTCTGGGGATGGTTCATCTTCTTCTTCTCTACGCCTGGAGCTCCCAGCGGATTTTGGTGGGTCCAGGACCCACCTCTGGCCTACTTTGGACTCACTACTTTTTCCCGCCTCTGCCTCTATTATGGAAACTCGTCCTTTCAAGGACTTGATTAGGCGTACTGCGGAGGTTTCCTTTGAGGTAATCCTCCTTTCTCTTTTCTTTTCCTTTGTTCTTCTTTTTCCTTTCTTCTGTTTTTCCCTGACCTGGTTCTGGACTTCCAGGTCCTGGAGCTGTCGCTCTGTGCTAAACGACAGAGTGAGGCCTTGCTGGCTGAACTTCATTGCTCGAAGGCAGCTCAATTTGAGGCTCTGAGGAGGAGGCAGGAGGTGGAGAGGATGCAGGAGGCCCTGGCAAAGAATGAGCGGGAGATATCAGAGAAGTTAAGATTGGAGGAGACCTTGAGGGAAAGTCTGCGGCAGGCTGTTGAGCGTTCTCGCCAGGATGTGGCTAAGGGCCAGGAGATGCTCAAAGCTCAGGAGGAGGCTTCTCAGAACCAGCTAGCCGCGGCTCACTCTAAGCTGGAGAGGGCCTTGACTTCAGAGGCGGACCTAGTGCTGAGGGTGGAGGCCCTGGAACAGAAGAAGGCTGGTCTGCAGAGGGCTTTAATCGAAGTTGTTGCTTATACCGCTACTGAGACCCGGGTGAAGTGTGTTCGGGAGTTTCAGGAGGGTAACCATACTACCTGGGACTTAGCAGCTTTGGAGAAGGCCTTTGCTTCTGACTTTCCCGAGGGTTTAAACATGGACCTGATCTCTGACGATGATGAGGAAGAAGATGGGGTGGGGTCCCAAGACGCTGGAGAGGAAGTGACCTCTGACCCCACCGATGCTGATGTAGCTGCTGCTGGGCCTACTCCTGATGAGTAGGTTTTTAAAAATTTATCTGCTGGGCCCTAGTATGGGCGTTAATATTTTGTTTTTGAACTTTGGATGCCCCTGCGTGGGCTTAACTGTTTGTAACTTTTTTGCTGCTGGTCCGGGTGGACCAGTAAAAACAATGCTGCTTTGGGGCTGCCTTGGGCAGCCTTTCTTTTAATCGTATGCCCCTTGTTGTATGGGGTTTTGTTCTATCTGTTGGTTTCTTGCCGTTTTTCTGGCGTTTTCTTTTGTACATGCATGTTTCGTTTGTGTTTTGGCCATCGCTGTTTTGGTGTGCTGGCCTGGTGTTTTGTATACCCATCCCTATACTGGGGTGCCAGGCTTGACTTAGGTTCTCCTGCGATCAGTGCAGATTTCCTCTTTAGGTCAGTTCACTAGGATAAGTAAATTCTGGTCCAGAAAATAAGTAGTGAAAATTTTCTTTTTAAAAGACTTAAAAATTGAAAATGCACTAAGGTTTGAAATTACAAGACTTAGATTACTAAACTTAGGTTAAAAAATATAAAGGCAAGATATCATTCTAAACTTAGGTTTATATAAAAAATATAAAGGCAAAACAAAATTTTAGGCTGAACCAGAGTAAACTTTATACAGAATAGAACCTGAGTCTAAGGGAGCTGCTCTGGTCTGGTGGAGGCACCTTTAGACGATATACTTTTTTAAGTGAAGTATATTCCATGATCTGGGTATCATTTCCCCTTCCATTGTCATTAGCCTGTAGGCCCCATTACCAACTATGTTCTCCACTTGGTATGGGCCCTCCCAGTTGTAAGCAAACTTTCCCGCTTGTCTGTTCTTGGTGTTCTGGAACACCTTTCTCAGGACCAGATCTCCTACTTGCAGAGTTCTGATCCTGACATTTTTGTTGTAGCTCTGAGCCACCATCTGTTTGTATGAGGCCATTCTGACATATGCGCTGGTCCTGAGTTCATCAACAGTGTCCAGGCTTCTTGTCATTTCTACTTGGTTCTGGTCCTCAGTTATTCTTCCGTATCTGTGGGTTGGGACTTTGACCTCAGAAGGAATTACTGCTTCTGCTCCGAATACAAGGCTGAAGGGGGTCTGACCTGTTGCTACTTTCGGAGTAGTTCTGTCAGCCCACAGGACCAGAGGAAGTTCCTCTGCCCATTTTCCTCCCATTTCTTGTAGTTTCTTTTTCATATTCTCAATGATGATCTTATTGCTAGATTCGGCCTGTCCGTTGGACTGAGGGTTTCTGGGGGTAGATTTCTGGAGTGATACATTCCACCCAGCACAGAAAGCCTCGGTTTTCTTCCCAATGAATTGAGAACCATTATCGCATATTATTTCTGAGGGTATGCCAAATCTAGTGAATATATTGCGCTTAATAAAAGAGATGACATGTGCTTCAGTGGTCTGGGTGAATGATTCTGCTTCGATCCATTTAGAAAAGTAATCTGTCATGGCCAGCATGTATAGCTTGTTTCCTGGTGCTCTGGGGAGAGGTCCCACAATGTCCATCCCCCACTTCATAAAAGGCCATGGGGATATGATCGGGTGCAGAGGCTCTGCTGGTTGATGATTGACAGATGCGTGCCTTTGACAGGCGTCACATTTCCTTGCATACTCCTTTGCGTCCTTGCGCATTGTGGGCCAGAAATATCCCATTCTGAGGGCTCTATTGGACAGGCTTCTTCCCCCTGCATGATTTCCACAGTCTCCGCTGTGGAGGTCATGCAAGACTGTCTGTGCCTCAGTCTAGTCCAGGCATCGCAGATATGGTCCTGCTAATGATTTCCGGAACAGGATTCCATCAATCAGTAGGAATCTGGAGGCCTTCATTCTAAAACTACGTGCTTCTTTCTTACTGCTGGGCTGGATATCATGCTGCAACCAGTCCAGGTATGGCTTTCGCCAGTCTTGTTCTGACTCCTGGTCTGGGTTGCTACTGCAGATGGGTAGCTCCTCTAGTCCGAATCTGGTCCAGGAATGGCTGGTTTGAGGACATGGGTGATTGGAATACTGGCTACGTCGGCTGGTTTGAAGGTTGAGCCTAGAGTTGCCAGTGCATCTGCCTCGGCGTTCTGCTCTCTGGGTACTTGCTGGATGCAGAATTCCACGAATCTGCCTATTAACTCCTTTGCCACACACAGGTAGGCCACCATTGTGGGGTCTCTTGCTTCGTATGCTCCATTGACATGATTCACAATTAGTTGCGAATCACTATATACATTGACATGGTTGATTCCCATGTCCAGGGCTAGTTGCAGTCCCAGGACTAGGGCTTCGTACTCAGCCACATTATTTGTGGTCTTGAACTCACATCGGACTGCTTGGGTGATTAGATCTCCTTCTGGTGATCGGAGGATCAACCCAACTCCGGACCCTCTGGCGTTTGAAGCTCCATCTACTCGTAACTCCCAGGTGCCTGGTTTGGCACCCTGGTGTAGGTGCAGGATTTCCTGCTCTGCTTGGGTCTGGAGTGCTGGGCTGAAATCAGAGACGAGGTCTGCGAGGGCTTGTGACTTTATGGCTGTGCGTGGTTCAAACTGGAGGTCATATCCACTAAGGTGCACAGACCACTTAGCCATTCGTCCTGATAATTCTGGCTTTCTCATAACCGTTTTGAGTGGATGATTGGTAACCACTGAGATGGTATGAGACTCGAAGTACGGACGCAGCTTGTAGGATGCTGTGACCAATGCCAATACTAGTTTCTCCAGTGAGGTATACCTTGCTTCTGCTGGCAGTAATGACTTGCTGACGTAGTACACCGGGTGCTGAGCTCCTTCGTGTTGTCGGACCAGAACTGCGCTTACTGCTGCTTCGGTTACTGAGAGGTACAGGAGCAGGACCTCCCCCTGCTCTGGCTTGGATAGCAGGGGTGGGCTGCTCAGGTGCTGCTTTAGTTCCTGGAATGCCTTTTCGTGCTCTGGTGTCCAATCAAACTTCTGGCTTTTTCTAAGAATATCATAGAATAATCTGCACCGGTCTGAAGATCTGGAGATGAACCTGCTCAGGGCTGCTACTCTTCCCGTCAGACGCTGCACATCTTTTGGGTTCTGGGGTGATTCCAGCTGCAGAACTGCTTTGATCTGTTCTGTGCTAGCTTCTATCCCCCTCTGTGTTACCATATACCCCAAGAATTTCCCACTGGAAACTCCGAAGGTACACTTAGCTGGATTTAACTTCATTTTGTACTTCCGGAGGGTGTTGAATGTTTCCTCCAGGTGCTGGGTGTGGTCTGCTGATTGCTTGGATTTGACCACCATATCATCTATATAGACTTCCATATTACGTCCTATCTGGTCTTTGAACATCATATTGACGAGCCGTTAGTACGTGGAGCCAGCATTCTTAAGGCCGAAGGGCATTACGTTGTAGCAGTAAATGCCTCTTTCGGACCTGAACGCTGTCTTTTCCTGGTCTGCCGGGTCTATTTTGATCTGGTTATACCCGCTCCAGGCGTCTAGGAAAGTCAACATTTCATGGCCTGCAGTGGCGTCTACCATAGCGTCTATGTGTGGCAAGGGGAACGGGTCCTTGGGGCAGGCCTTATTCAGGTCTGTGAAATCCACGCAGACCCTCCACTTGCCGTTCTTTTTCGGTACCACCACTACATTGGATAGCCACTCTGGGTACCTGACTTCCCTGATCTTTCCTGCCTCCAGAAGGTTATCCACCTCCTGGTTGATGATCTGATGTCTTTCTGCTGCGAACTTCCTGCGTCTCTGCTATACTGGTCTGAATCCTGGATCTATGCTGAGCTTGTGTGTTATGATTTCTGGGTCTATGCCAATCATGTCCTTGTGGGACCAGGCAAAGCAGTCCATGTTCTTTCGGAGCAGTTGGAGGAGCTGCTGGCGCAGATCTCCAGAGCACTCTAAGCCTACGAACACGGTCCTTTCTGGGTGCTGCTCATCCAGGTGGACCTCATCGATTTCTGCCTGCTGGGGCTCGATGTACTCCCCCTGGATGTGCAGTTGCTGTAATTGCTATGCTCTGGCAGCTGGTGGTTTGGTGGTCCTTTTGAGAGCTACTTTGTAACAATCCTTGGCCTCCTCCTGGTCTCCCCGTATCTCCCGAACTCCCCACGGCGTAGGAAACTTCAGGCACTGGTGATACGTTGACGGGATTGCTCGCATTTCGTGGATCCAGGGCCTGCCAAGAATAACATTGTAAGTAGATGGACCATCAATAACTAAGTACCTTACCTGTTTGTTCAGCCCTCCAGCGTAGGTGGGGATGGTGATTTCCCCCAGGGTATGCGCTGTTTCTCCGCTGAATCCGACCAGGGGAATAGCTTTCTTTGTCAGGTCCTTCTCGTCAAATCCCATGCTCTTTAATGCTTCCAGCATTAGTAGGTTGACGGAGCTGCCTATGTCTACCATGACCTTCCTGACCTCACAATTGCCGATATTCAATGTGATAATCAGGGCATCATGGTGCTGCTCTGGTACAGCTTCTGCGTCTGTTTCGTCAAAGGTCACTGCTGGGAGGTCCTACCTTGCTATTCTGCATGATGATTCTGGCTTGTCTCTCTTTGCTGCAGTTACACGTCTTTTGGCTGCTGAGTAGGTGAGCCCACACAGCTCTGATCCTCCAGTAATGACATTGACAATTCTATTGCAGGGAGGAGCTGGTGAAGGCTGCACCTGGCTGGCTGCGTTGACTCTGGTGGACTTCTCTGGGAGCAGATGGTCCAAGTTGCCTCGGTTATACTGGAATCGGACCTCCTTTCTGAGGGTGTAACATTCGTCCGTGGTATGACCTATGTCATCATGAAATTCACATTTTTTGCTAGCATCACGGCGGTCGTTGAGCCGCTCCTCTCTCTTCTTTGGCCATCTGACTCCTTTGAGCTTTTTCAAGGCCTTTAGCAAGCCAGCTATCCCGGTGGTAAAACCATACTCACTGACCTTCGGAGGTGGATCTGCATCGTTTTTCCCACCGGTGCTCTCGGATACTTTGCTCACTGGCTTGCTGTAGGGCTTTGATCTTTCATTCCTTTTTTCTACTGGTGCTTTCCTAGACACAGGTTCTGTGTCGTAGGGACTTCTTCTGGAGGCAGCGTCTTCTTCCAGCCTCATGGCTGCAACTGCCTGGGCCTGTACATCAGCAAAGGCAGTGCACGGGTGCATTGTCAATTGCTTGTACAGGTCTGAATCGTGATGCAACCCCCTGCGGAAGGCTTCAATGGCAGTGGGTACATCACAATGCGGGATGGCAACCTTCTCTTTGTTGAATCTGGTGAGGTAATCTCGAGTGGTTTCCTCTAATCCTTGAACAATTCTGTATAGATCGCTGGTCTGCTTTTCTGGTTTCATGCTGCTAGCAAACTGCTGATTAAAAGCATTAACCAGATCTGCAAAGGAGGAGATGCTGCGATTGGGCAATCCCACAAACCAGTGCAGGGCTGCTCCGGATAGGGTTGACCCAAATCCTTTGCACATGCAAGCCTCCTTAAGTGCTCCGGTTGCGGTTACCACCATCATTTTCTGCTTATACTGATTTATGTGGTCCAGAGGGTCGGTCGTACCATCATATAGTGTCATGGTTGGTGGCACAAACCCCTTGGGCACATTAATCAGGGCAATGTTGTCGATGAATGGTGAATCTTCATAGCTGTCCTGGGAAGCTTTCTCCATGGGCCTTGGCCTGCCAGGTATCTTGGTGATCATGTCTTTCAACTCCTGGTAGCGCTGGTCTGAGAGACTGCCTACTCCAGGGAATGGATTGACTGGCGGAGGGAGGAAGCCTGGAGGGGCTCCTCCCCAGAGACCTGAGGTCGGGTTGACTGGCGGGGGGAGGAAGCCTGGAGGGGCTCTTCCCCAAGGGCCTGCGGCTGGCTCATTGGCTGCTACAAATGAACTGAAACCTGGTCCTGGATGCCAACCCACTGCTGACTGCGCTGGTGCTCCTCCTTGCCACCCTCCAACGCTGGGCTGGTTCACGGGTGCTGCTCCTACTGAGATCTCTGGTGTTCGTCCGATGGTAGGCTGCGGAGGGGTACCTGAAAAAATCAAAGGGTCAGTCCCAGGGGGAAAACAAGGCGTAGGATTACCTGCAGGCTGAACTGGTCTGGACTGCGGTGCTCCAAACACGGATGAATCCAGATCCAGTATCTCTGGGCCACTGCTCGGGGTGATGACGCCTAGATCCAGCCTGGTGACGATCTCCTGGGGAATTGGCCGGTTCGACCCTGCTCTCCCGAAGGGGTTGAGGGTCTGCCCAGGCCCTGGCTGCAACATTCTGAACGGCTGCTCTGGACGTGCGACTGCGGCGATCTGCTCTCTCAGGTCCAGATTGTCCTTCTTCAGTCCCTCTATGGCTTCTTGCAGGGCACTCATTCCCTGGACCACCATCTGCATCGGATCGGTACGGGGAACCTGCGGCTGCTGGCCTGCTCCGGGCATCTGGGCTTCTCCGCTCCTGCTGGGACTGCTTTCTCTGCTCTGCCTTGGGGAAGCAGACACAGAGGGTGATTTGGGAACCTGAGGAGGTTTGCTAGATGGAACCACAACTTTGGAGGCTGTGGTCTGACTCACGACCAGGGATGGTCCTGTGAGTCCAGCAGATACAGTGGGGTTGATCCCACTGGACTGGGCCGGCATGCTCTGGGAGCTGGAAGGGTTAGCTTTGGTCCCAGACATGCTTGTTGTGACGAGGTAACGATTTTAAATATTGGAATGCGCACTATGCCCCACGGTGGGCGCCAAATTGTTTTGGTAAAATTTCTACCGGGTCGTGATATTGTGATGCGGGTCAAAGTGCCAACCAATATAAGGATTTACGTAAAGAATGAATACGAAATTTAAAGAGATAAAACAACGACGCAAGAGATTTTTGGTGACGCGGAAAAACCCGTTGAGGGAAACAACCGCGGGGGGAAACGGAATCCCACCAATATTTTTACTATGATCGAGTGATTTCACTTTTGATGATTACAAGTGTATGAGCAAGTATAAGATTTTACAACGTATGAACTGAATGACTAAGTAATGACCTAGTCTCTCTTTTTATAGCTGCGAATTGCTGCTTAACTGACTCGGTTTCTGGTGCTGAAATGTGGGAGAGAATATAGGGGAATATCCTCTTAGGGTTTTGACCCATTCCCTTTCTTTTAACAGCTCTTTTTTCTGCTCTGGGCTGTGCCTGGTCTGCATCTGCTTTCCCCCTGCTCTGCTCCTGGCGTTAGGTTGTTTACTTATCTTCTGGGCCCAGTAGTGGATTTTTGGGCTAAACACATATATTGAAAACCTAACAAAGTTGAAACCTAAACCCTAACCCTAAACAACATACATCAACATCAACTACCCAAGATCACCCCTTACCCTAGTAAAGAGACTACTCACTCATGGTAAGGGAAAACATGTGAATAAGACATAAACAAAAGCTAAACATCATGAACAAGCAAAGGGTAAACAATTGATTCAAAAGAAACTTAAATAAATGTAAAAACTAAGTAGAGATTAGAAGGATTATACCAATAATTATGGAAAAGGAAGTAGCTTGGATAACAAGTTGAAAGATTCTTTCAAACCCTTCAAATTACAACCCAATAAAATCCTCTACAAATGCCCAATAACAAGACTAAGTAGATTACTAAAGAAAGATTAACTAAAATTGAAAGATTAAACTAAGATCTAAAGAAGATTAAAATATTTAAGAGTGTTTTTGTGTCTAAGTATCAACTAATGGAACAGTGAAAAACCCTAGAAAAGTGTGCAAATGTAACGTCCTATAAAAATGATACAAGTGCGGGTTTATATAGTGCGCGAATTTCTGAAAAGCGACTCCCAGCCGGTCGACCGGCTGCCGGTCTGTGACCGGCTGAGAGTCCAAATTTGGACTTCTGATATAATTCTTCACATAACCATGCTTCCCAGCCGACCGGCCGGCTGCCGGTCTGGCACCGGCTGGGAGGCCAAATCTCCACTTCTGCATTTGTCTTCGTAATTCTTCAAGCACAGGTCACCTCAGCCGGTGGACTGGCTGCCGGTTGTCCACCGGCTGGGACCCCTTTCTCAGTAATCTGCCCCAAAGTGCAATTTCTTCATTTTCTTCAAAATGGTTAAGTATGGAATTTGATCCCCAGCCGGCCTACCGGCTGCCGGCTGGGAACCGGCTGGTACACCTTTCTTAAGAATCTGTAAACTTCTTCATATTTTCTCGAAAGTCAAGTCAAAGCTCCCCAGCCGGCCGACCGGCCGCCGGCTGGGGACCGGCTGGGAAGGCCTGGGAAGGGAGTTTGCCAAATTCTTCATAATTCTTCATAAATCGCTCTAAATCCGCCTCAATTTGTCCCGTTTCTTCGCCCCCGCCATAATACCTACAAAAAGTGGATAGAATAGGAATATACGAGGCAACGGACGTAAACGCAACTAAAGACACGCAAATCGAGGTCGAATCGTGACCGAAAATAAAGAAAATGTAAAGAAAATGATGACCAAAATGGAGCTCATCAAAGCCCACAGCCACCCCTCCTCCAGCATAGCAATCACAGGCAAGGCAGGTCAGGGGACCCTATGAGGAACCTCCCCAAGTAGAGGTAGAGGAAATCCCCCTAGACCCGCTGCATCCGGAGAGGAAGGTGCTGATGGGAGCGGAATGCACAGGTATAGTTCGTTCAGAGCTGTTAAATTTGTTAAAAACTAACATCGATTGTTTTGCGTGGTCCCACGAAGACATGGTGGGAATAGACCCAACCATAATCTCGCACAGGTTGAGTGTAAGCCCCGGCTACAAGCCGGTCCAACAAAAAAGGAGGAAATTTGCCGCAGAAAGGAACCAGGTGATAAACCAGGAGGTGGACGACCTCCTGGCCGCAGGAAAAATCAGAGAAGTAACTTATCCAGAATGGCTATCAAACGTGGTGGTGGTCCCCAAGAAGAATGGGAAGTGGAGGGTATGCGTAGACTTCACCGACCTGAACAAGGCGTGCCCCAAAGACCCGTTCCCTCTACCGCACATAGACGCAATGGTGGACAGCAGGCCACGAGATGCTCACGTTCCTGGATGCCTGGAGCGGATACAACCAGATCAAAATGCATCCAGAGGACAAGGAAAAAACGGCATTCAGGTCTGAAAGAGGTATCTACTGCTATAACATTATGCCATTCGGTTTAAAAAATGCAGGGTCCACCTACCAAAGGCTGGTGAACATGATGTTCAAGGATCAGATAGGCAAAACCATGGAAGTCTACATAGACGATATGGTAGTCAAATCCAAAGCAGCCAGCCAACACACCCAGCACCTGGAAGAAACCTTCAGCATACTGAGGAAATACCAAATGAAGCTGAATCCCTCCAAGTGCACATTCGGAGTCTCCAGTGGGAAGTTCCTGGGGTACATGGTCACACAGAGAGGGATTGAGGCGAGCAGCGAGCAAATCAGGGCGCTCCTTCAACTGGAATCTCCCCAAAAGCCGAAAGACATGCAGAAACTGACTAGCAGGGTGGCAGCCCTCAACAGGTTTATCTCCAGATCCTCCGACAGATGCCGACTATTTTATGACATACTACGAAAGAGCAAGAGATTCGAGTGGACGGAAGAGCACGAAAAGGCGTTCACAGAATTGAAGAAGTACCTCAACACTCCTCCGCTCCTGTCCAAACCGGAGCAGGGAGAGCCGTTATACCTATACCTGTCGGTAACAGAGGTGGCGGTAAGTGCAGTCCTGGTGCGGGAACATGAGGGAACCCAGCATCCAGTCTACTACATCAGTAAGTCTCTGCTTCCTGCAGAGACCAGGTACACAGCTCCTGAAAAACTAGTTCTTGCTTTAGTTACAGCTTCATACAAGCTGAGACCTTACTTTGAATCTCACTCCATGTCGGTCTTAACTAGCTATCCCTTAAGACCCATATTGAGTAAGCCTGAACTTTCTGGGAGAATGTCCAAATGGTCAATCCACCTGAGTGGCTACGACCTAAAATTTGAAACAAGAACTGCGATAAAATCACAAGCCCTTGCAGATTTCGTCTCTGATTTTAGCCCAGGAATGGAAAAAGAAGCAGCCAAAGAAATTCTACCCCCAAAAATGGACTCTGAAGGAAATTGTTGGACGCTGTACGTAGATGGAGCCTCCAACAGCCGCGGAGCAGGGGTAGGAATGGTGCTCAGGTCCCATCAAGGAGACATGATCGTACAGGCGGTACGGTGCGAGTTCCAAGCAACCAACAACGTAGCAGAGTATGAGGCCTTGATCCAAGGACTCCAACTGGCCATAGACCTCAAGGTCAGATACCTCCAGGCGTTCAGCGACTCGCAGCTCATAGTAAACCACGTCAATGGCGAGTATGAAGCTAAAGACCCCAGAATGGCAGCCTACCTGGAGGTAGTCAAAGACAAGAAGGCAAGGTTCATCACCTTCAAAATAGAACAAATCCCCAGGGAGCAGAACGCAGAAGCAGACGCACTGGCTAACCTGGGGGCAACATTCAAACCAGGAGACATCTCCTCAATCCCCATTACCCACGTGCTGGAACCGTCAACTTCCTAGGAAGACCGGGAAGTTGAAAACTCCAGCACCCAATGGGAAGCCGGATTAGGCGTCCTCAGCAACACCACGGAGCAACCAGAGCGAGAGGATTGGAGGTCACCTTACCGAAACTGGCTGAAAGATGGAACTCTACCAGCAGATAAGAAAGAGGTAAGGGGATTCAAAATGAAAGCTTCCAGATTCATACTAATAGACGGCGTGTTGTTCAGGAAATCACTCGCAGGACCATACCTGAGATGCCTGGGCGACGAAGAGGGACAAACAGTCTTGCACGATCTCCACAGCGGAGACTGCGGAAATCATGCAGGGGGCAAGAGCCTGTCCAACAAGGCAATCAGAATGGGATACTTCTGGCCAACAATACGGAGAGATGCAATGGAGCTCGCCAAGAAATGTGAAGCCTGCCAGAAACACGCCCCTGTCACACACCAGCCCGCTGAACCCCTGCATCCAATCATATCGCCCTGGCCCTTCATGAAATGGGGGATGGACATTGTAGGACCGCTACCCAGAGCACCCGGAAACAGAACCTACATGCTCGCACTAACGGACTACTTCTCCAAGTGGATAGAAGCAGAAGCTTTCCCCCAGGTTACAGAAAATCAGGTGATATCCTTCCTTAAACGAAACATAATCTGCAGATTCGGTATACCTTCTGAAATAGTGTGTGACAATGGCTCACAATTCATATCTAATAAAACCGAAGCATTTTGTGCTAGTTGGAATATCACCCTACTAAAAGCTGCTCCCAGGTACCCGCAAACAAACGGTCAGGCAGAATCCAGCAACAGAATCGTCATGGACAACATGAAGAGGAGACTGGAAGAAGCTGGAGGCAAATGGGCGGACGAGTTGCCTTTGGTCCCGTGGTCTGACAGAACCACACCAAAAACAGCAACAGGCCAGACCCCCTTCAGCCTAGTATTTGGAGCAGAAGCCGTCATTCCAGCAGAAGTAAAGGTGCCAACCCAGAGATACGGTTGCCTAACGGAAGAACGCAATCAAATAGAAATGGCCAGCAGCCTGGACACGTTCGACGAGCTCAGAACCAGCGCCGCCATCAGAATGGCCGCTTACAAACAAATGGTGGCCCGGAGTTACAACAAAAACTTGAAGATCAGAACTCTCCAGGTGGGAGATCTAGTCCTAAGAAAAGTGTTCCAGAATACGAAGAATACAAGCGTTGGGAAATTCGCCTACAATTGGGAGGGACCCTATCAGGTGGAGAGCACCACGGGAAGCGGATCCTACAGATTAATGGACATGAAAGGAAACATGGTACCCAGACCCTGGAACATCCTCCATCTAAAAAAATATCACATATGAGGGAACATCCTGGGATACTTCCAGAAACTGCGCCCAGAACCTGCGTTCGAATTCTAGGGTACTTACTTATTTATTTTTGTGGTCTTTCCATTTCGTATCTTAGCTACCTAAAAATGTATCACCCCCAGGATCCAGCCATCCTGAGGGAGTTATTTGGAAAGCTAGTTTGCCTATAAATGAAAATCTACTTGAAGTATTTTCTATCATGAATACTTGCAATACGTCGTCTCTATCAAAAGCGAACACGAGCTAAATCACACTCAATTCTCTACACTGCGTGAGTATGGCGAGGTACAAGCAACTGGGACACTGTCGCCCACGATACTTAGCACTCACGAAAGCCTGGCAGCCTCTGACTGAGATGGGTATACCCTGAAGCCAGCACCCACACATGGCCAAACACACACAAGCATGCATAAACAAAAAACAAGAAAACGAGATATAGAAAACCATCCGCAGACGCATAATTAAAGCAGCATAACAGCTGCTGGAAGTTTCTGGGTAGCACCCAGCAAAAGTTCAAACAAGCCAACAAAAAACAAGATAAAAAGCCCGCCACGCAGGGCCCAGGGCACGGAAATATCATGGGCACTAGCCCAGCCAACAACGACAAAAAGAAACAACAAAGTTTTAATGCCACCAAGGGCGCAGAAATTAACTGACAACAGCTTCCCCCTCCACTTGCTCACCACCTGAATGCCGGGTAGAAGATGAGCCTTCTTCAGCAGGAGTCTCAATAACCTGGTCCTGGAAGACACCGGTAGGAGCGGGAGAAGTCGGAGCAGCACTCTGGACCTCCGGAGAGCCTGGAGGCAGGGAGCGAAGGGATCCATCGGGGTTGATATCTGAAAGGTCAGGGACCACAGGATGGATAGGGAACAGGTCCCTCATAAGCTGTTCTTCCGCCGCCAGATCCCACTTCTCGTGCTTTCCCTCCTTGAACTCCTGCATGCAGGCTATCCTCGCCTCCAAGGAGGAATAGGGAGCCATGTCATACAGCACCTTCGCCAGAATCTTCTTTTTGGCCACCACGACCTTCAGCCGTGCATCCTGCTCCTCCTTTTCCCTGCGCAGCTCAGCAAGGGCCTCATCCTTCTCCCTGCGCTGCTCAGCAAGGGCATCTTCCAGTTCCTTCAATCTGGCCTGGCAGCGTGTCAGCTCCTCTGATTTTCTAGCCCGAACCCCCCTCTCAGCATCCAACCCGGTCTGCAAGGACTGTACCTCCTGAGATATGGCCTCGGCCTTGCTGCACCCCATCAATATCTTCTGAAAGCCCTGAAGGAGAAATTCGGAGGTACTGTCAATCAGTCAAAGCAAAAACACAAGCGCTGCAAAGGAAAAGAATGAGGTAAAGCTCACCGAGAAAATGTCCTCCGCAGCCTGACGCCACAGCGGCACAGCAGGCTGGTCCTTCAGCAGTGCCTCAGAGCCGGGAGTCAGCAGACGGCCCATAACCGGCCAGGGATCCTCATCCAGAGCACAACTGAAGCCCTCCGGCAGGCGGATGATGTCCTCACTAAGATCCTCTATAACGGGGGCAGCAGACCTCTTAGCCAGGGCAGTCGAAGTGGAAGCTTTGTTACGAGTCCTGGAAGAGATAGCAGGAGGAGGACAGAAGGGTCCAACAGAAGGAGCTGATTCTGAGGGAGCAGGCAGGGCTACCCTCTTGGAAGATGGCAATGGTTCACCAGGCTCCAGTTTCCTCTTCGCTAAGGGCTTCACTGCCGAAACCATGACCATCTTCCTGCGCTCAGCCAACATCTCCGCAGGGGTCTTTTTCGTCTGGGTGGAGCTAGTAGACATCTCCTCCGGTTCCTCCTGAGCAAACAGATTGTTGAAGCGACGAGCGTCGATGTCCGGTCCAAACAACTTGCTGTAAGTCTTGTTAATATCGGGCGAAAGAACCAAATCCTTCACACCTGCGCAGAAAAAACAGTAAGGCCGTGAGCAGTAACAAGAACAAAGGGCAAGAGGAAGGGTCTGCAGATACCTTTACTCCCAGTAATAGGGTCCAGGTAGATGTAGTCGGCGGGCGAAGAAAGTGAATCCACCCTCACGAAGATAAACTGTGTGGACCGCCCAGCGTCCTTAGCCTTTTTTGGGAGAATAACGGGGAGGTCCACCTTGGAGTTAGCCCGGAGGGTATACTGGGCATCACCAAGGCCCCTAACCGTATAAAAATGGGCAAGATCCCCCAGAGAGATATCAAGGGAATAGCGTTCACTCAGCAAAGAAAGAGAAAGGAGTATCCGCCATGCATGTGGGTTTATCTGCCAAAGCGGGAGTTTGGAATGATGGAGAAATTGTTGCACGAGTGCAGGGAATGGGAAGGATAGTCCCAAGGAGAATGGATACAGGTAAAAGGTGGTCCACCCCGGGCAGTGCGCATCAGGCGCTTGTCCAGGGCGAGGGACAATCATGTCAACAGTTTCGTCGAAAGGGAAAAAATCCCTAACCACCGAAGGGGGCATCAGGGTAAAGCATGAATCGATACGGTATTTACTGTGTAATAAGGGGCGTGGAGAAAATATGTTTGAAGCCATTGGAAGCGTAATAAAAGGAATCACAAAGGAATCGTACCTCGGTTGGAAGAAAGAGCGAAATAGCGGTTGAAGGAGGCGGAAATTTGGGAAGTTGAAGAGAGAAAGTTTAGAAAGCAGAGAGAGGAATTGAAAAGAGAAGATGAAAAGTGAAGATGAAAGAGGTAAAAAGAGAATAAATAGAAGAGTAAATTTTGAAATTAAGGATAGTGGGGGACAGTTGGCGACGGTTGGAGGGCATTAAAAGGGGTTTTCTGGCAAACTGTCACGCGTCACATCGGTGTTTCTTCAACTAGCAATTCTGTCTGGCTTTTTTACAAGAGAAAATTGCATCTCAATTCTGAGCCAAGAAGCTGCAGGAGTTCTCGCATAAATACATTCATGCAGGAACTGGGGGCTAATGTTATGCCCTAAAAATAGCATTTTATAAGCTAACACGTGGCATCACGTAATTGGAAGGAAAATATACATTTGGCATCGAAAGTCAATAGAATAAAAGAAAGGGAAAGTCAGCGCATGAAGAAGAGTGTAGAAGAAGGAGGAGAGCAGCAAAGACGAGGAAAGGGAAAAGGTTAAAAGAAGCAAGGCTCGAGGTTTGCCATAAATGGCCACACACCCAGGCTCCGTCAGAAAAAGCAAGCAGGAAGAAGAAGCCTAAAGGGGATAAAAGAGGAAGAAGAGATCCGTTGGATTAAAGCAAGATCCAACGGTCTATAGAATCAAGTCCTTATATATATGTAAACATAGTGCATTAGGGATTCATTCATTATCATACTTAGCATACATAGCACTAAGAAAACCTAAGAAATACTTGTAATCCCGTGCATACTCTGAAGGAGAATTCTAGTGGAACTTGGAGGAAACCTTCCTCCCGCAGTTTTTCCCTAAGGGGTTTCCTGCGTCATCATCCTTTGTGTCCTCCTACATCTTTCTCTCTACTCTTCTAAAATACTTAATTCATTCATACATATCGCAAACTAGGCTTGAAATCGCTATAACCTCCTAAACATTCTTATCTTATATAATTGCTGGATTTCTTTGTGACTGTCATTAGAATAAATGTCGCAACATAAAAGCACAGCCCGGTGCACGATGACATCCCCGCTAGGCGAGGGTCCGGGGAAGGGCCCCACCACAAGAGTGTAATGGGGGCAAGCCTTCCCTTGCCATTTTGGCAAAAGGCCGCTCCCAGAACTTGAATTCGTGACATAGACGAAAAATAATTGGTGAAGGCATGAGGAAGCAGCACATCAAAGGTCTTGAAGGTCAATCACAAGATTGACTTGACTCCTTAACACGGCCAATTCTGAGAATTGTACTGTAAGTCTACCTTACTAAATTGTCGATGAAGCAGACCATTTGAGCCTCGAACATGGCTGGTCTTCACAGAAGGTATGCATTAGGAGCTGGGCAATCTAGCTTGTTTCATCCAAGGGCGGATTCATAGGGGGTGATGGCGTGACCCTTCACCCCATTAATCTGGAAAACAGTTATACATATTTATCTTTATGTTAATATTGCATTAAAGTTTAGTGGCTCAGTGGTAGAAACATTTTCTCACCATCATAGCAACCTCAAAGACGGTCAATATTTGCGACGGATTTCTCGTCGCAAACGTTGACGGAACTTGACCTTAACCAGGGTCAATTTTTGCGACGCGGTCCAAAGAAAAATCCCGCCAATTTCCGATGCAACGGATATTCCGTCGCAAAAGTCCTTCTTTGCGACGGAAATCCCGCCATTTGACTTTTTGTTCGCGGGATTGGAAAATTACCCTCTGTCCCAAATTTCATTGTAAAAAACAATTTCGTTGCAAATTCCGTCGCAAACAATAATTTGCAACGCGGCAAACGCTATTTGTGTATGTTGCAACAATACTATTTTTTGTAGTGTAATCACGCCCATTTCATACATCCTAGATTCGCCACTGGTTTCATCCGCGCCTGTAATCTGCAATTCTATCTATAATCCATAATCTGCAATTCAATAGTATACTGTCTACAAACTGCTGTATTGGATATCTCCATTGTTTCCTGTTTGTACCTTACATGTAGCTGTTCAGGGCTAGAGTAGTTCATATTACCCAAATACACTATTTCGGGACAAAAGATACGTTGGATTAAAGCAAAAATTTATTGTGACATGGCAAAAATTATTGTGACATGGCATTAATTTATATAATGTAAATGTAGTAAAATAACCCTTTCATATACACATAAAATATACTAAAATGTTTTACAAAAATGTCATTATTATCATCATTACTCTTAAATTAATTGTGCATATTAAATATTTGATGAGCCAACAAATTGTAAAAGTGATATTACCTCTACAAATTATGTTACTACTCTTTCCGATTTCTTGTGTTGTTCCCTTTTGATTTTAACACAAGAAATAAGGGAATTAATTTGGATCACACAATACACATGACCCCACATGAAATTGATTTTGGACCACACAAAGTTGTCCAAAAGAGGAAAGAGGGAACATCAATGTTATTAGACCAAAACAGAAAGGGGAGCATCATAGGAAATCGGAGGTAGTATTTTTTATAGGTATAATTACTATGATAAGAAAAATGCACTACAATATTAAACTCGCTACAACATTATATAAAAAAAAGATTAAGCACCTCATTAACTCACGTGTCATTTAATTCATGTCCAAATATTATGGGTCACATGCTTAGAAAGTTACAAGTACAAGCAAATATAAAAATATTATTTGCAAACACAAAAAATAAATTAGTACAAACTTTTTAGTTTCTAATCACAACTTTGGTTATTAATCTATCATAATCTATTTAATATATATATACTTCTTTTATTTATTATATGTTTGTAATCACCATTATTATAGTTTGTAGTTATGTGATGTGTCCTATTTTTATATGATTTTCACCCCTCTTTTAGCTCATCTTTACATGATAATTTGCACTTTATGAGGTGATTTTATGAGCTAATTCGTGTTGTAGGTGTTTTGCATGTTTTGTTGCATTTTGTAGGAAACGGAGCAAGTTGCGACCTTTTTCTATCATTTTGGCATACACCGAGCACCACGAGGCTACTTGGAGCGAGTTTTGGCCATGTAAGGGCATTTTGGGAAGATTCACTCATTCCCGAGGAAGAAGAAATGAAATTTGGTTGGTACTTGAGCCAAGAAAGTGAGAACTAGTAAAGAAAAGAAGAGATTGCAAGGTCCCCGGATTGCTGTTCGAACCCCAGAATCTCGGGGTTGATGCGAGATAGCCATAAGCCTAAAATGTTGCGCCCCCGGGAGTTGTTCAAACCCCAGAATCTTGGGGTTTGATACCTGAGCAATTCTTGGGCTCAAATGCTGCGCCCCCTAGGATTGTTTGGTCCCCGGATTTTCGGGGATTGTGCAACTGAGCAACTCTTCACTTTCCTAGCTAGTTTTTGTATATAAACTCATCACTAGAGAGCATTTTATTCATGCTTTTTCACACATTTTCCTAAATCTACAAAAACCTAGTTTCCTTTATGTTCTTAGTTTATCAATCATCAACTTTTATGCTTTAATTCCGGGTTTTATTTGAAGATTACTTTGCTCTTATTAATCAAGTTCTTGTTCTTATTTCCTTAAGTTGGTAATTTCTATTCCTTTCTTTTATATTATCATTTTAATTCCAATTTATATATTGTTATTATGTTTATGTTAATCAAATCAATCTTTGTTAGTTTATATATTATCATGAGTGAGTAGTCTTATAATCTAGGGTTTAGGGAAGCCATGTTAGATTAGTAATTGATAATTGTTGAATTGGGACTTATTATTATCAATTTGTTGTTTCTATAACATGCTTGTTATGTATTGTTAACCTTTGATTCTTGATCACAATTATTGGTTATCTTGTTAATTCTTTTCCTAAGATCGAAAGTCGGGAATGGAATTTGCCTAAGAATGTTTTGTAGCACGACCTAGTAAGTGCGAGAGCCCGCTAGTAATCGTTCTAAGACTAGTAATAAAATCGAGAGATAATTGCTAATAAGTCTAGACAACTTTTGATCGTATGTTTCCCCAATTCGACATCAATTATTGCTAATTTACATGTGTGAACCTATTTCCCTAGATCTTTTATTATCATTGTTTTATATCTCAATTTGTTATCGTTTTAATCATCAAACCAAAAAATCAATCGAACCGACCTTGATAGAATTCTAACCATAGCTTGTCATATTGCATCTACCGTCTCCCTGAGATCGACCCCTACTTCTTTATCTACATTTATTTGTTAGTTAAGCCTAGGGTATCTTTGTTAGGTACGCGATAAGCCTATCAAATTTTGGCGCCGTTGCCGGGGAGCACGGTTTTCTTGCTTTGTGATTAGTTGAATTTTATCTTGTTTTTTCTTGTCTTAAGGAACACTTGTTCCTTGAGACCGTTACTTACAATCCTCTCTAGATTGTTGTCTTATGCCCAGGTCCTCACGGATTGGTGAACTACTTCCGGTTGATCCCGAGCCCGAGAAAACCTTGCGTAGATGACAACGTTTCTTGAAGGAAATTTCTGAAGCTGCAACTCTTGCACAACTTGAAAGTGCGAGAAAATCTTATTTAGAAGATCTTCAAATTCTTGAGGAAGGAGAAGTTTCCAATTCACAACCAATAAGGAAGATGGTCCGTTTATCCGATCATTCTAAGCCCACCGCGGCTATGCTTCCTAGGGGTATTGCTACTGCCCAAATTGATGCGGCAAATTTTGAGATCAAGCCGGCTTTTATTAGCCTTGTTGAGAGAAAGCAATTCGGTGGAGGTTCATTGGAAGATCCTAATTTGCACATCACAAATTTTTGTGATTATTGCTCGATGATTAGGCAAACGGGTGTGACACAAGAGCAGATAAGGGAGATACTCTTCCCTTTTTCATTGAGAGACAACGTCAAGTTGTGGATTAATAGCCTTGATAGGACCGCTTTGGGGATCACCAACTGGGAAACATTGGCTCTCGCATTTTATCAAAAATATTTTCCACCGGAAAAGACCCAACAATTGAGAAGCCAAATCACAGGGTTCCGTCAAAACGGTAATGAAAGCTTGTTTGAAGCATGGGAGAGGTATAAAGAGTTGCAAAGGCAATGTCCTCATCATGGGTTGGATCCTTGGTTTCTTGCAATCACATTCTACAATGGTTGTTGTGCCGAATCACGCCGAGTTTTGGACTCCGCTAACAATGGGAGATTCGACCAAATTGATACGGAACTTGCTCATGCTACCATTGAATCCATGGCGGTGCATGACTCACAATACGCCAACACTCGCAACATCCCATTCAAGGCAAAGGAGGAGGACCCAAACGTGTCTCTTTTGAAAGCTCAAATAGCTCTCCTCCAACAACAAGTTGATAATCGGGGATCAAGTTCATCACACACTTATGAACAAGTCAATGCTACTAGCCAAATTTTGGTGTGTGACGCATGTGGTGGAGCGGGGCATTTTGCACAAGAATGTAGGAATACGGTTGAGCAAGTGAATGCTTATCAAAGTTTTAAACAAAACTTTAATCCTTACTCCAACACCTACAATGAAGCTACAAAGTTTCACCCAAAGTTGTCCTACAAAAGCACTAATGTGCTAAATCCACAACATCAAAATCAACATGTCCCACAACAACAAAGGCAAGCTCAAGTCCCACCACCCGGTTTTCAACACCAAATTCAAAGACCCCAACAAAATTTCCAACAAAATTTTCAGCAAGGATTTCAACAACCTTTTCAAAATCAACAAGTTCAAGGTCAATCATCAAATTCCCAACAAAATAATCAACAAATAAGCAAGCTTGAGGCTTTGATGACACAAGTGGTTGAGACACAAAAGAACATGGCCATCCACATTCAAAAGAGTGACCAAGCTAGGGATGCAACCATCAAAATGCTTGAAACCCAAATCGCTCAACTTGCCACTTCCAATGCTCAAAGACAACAAGGTCAATTGCCACCTCAAGGTGCACAACCTCATGACACCATAAATGTCATCACATTGAGCAGTGGTACCACTTATGATGAACCCCCAATGCCAAATGTTGATGATTGGGTAGTTGGTAAGAAAAATGATGGTGGAAACAAGGTTGATAACTCTAAAAAAAGTGAGGAGCCCCAGAAAGTTGATGAGCCAATAGTGGTGGAAGATGTGGAGGATGAACTTTCAAAAGTGGATGACAAAGCTAAGGAGCCGGAGAAAATTCAAGTGCCATTTCCACATCGTTTGGCACAAGCTCAAAGAGAAACCCGACTCGGTAAGTTCATGGAAATGATGAAGAACCTCAAGGTAACTATCCCTTATCTAGAACTTATCACTCAAATACCTTCATATACTAAATTCATGAAGAAGATTTTAACTAAGAAGAGGACTATTGACAGTGTTGAGACATTGGCCTACACTTCCGAGTGTGGTGCTTATTTGAAAAACTTGTCCCCTCCTAAGTTAAAAGATCCCGGAAGTTTTTCCATACCGTGCACCATAGGGAATTTTCCAATTGATAAAGCTCTATGTGACCTTGGTGCAAGTGTAAGTGTAATGCCTTACTCGATATGCGAAAAACTGAATTTAGGAGCTCTTAAGTGTACTAGTGTCACCCTACAAATGGCGGACCGTTCTATCAAACGCCCCTTGGGTGTTTTGGAGGATGTTCCCGTCAAGGTAGGGAAGTTTTTCATTCCAGTTGACTTTATTGTGCTTGACATTGCCGAAGATGCGCAAATTCCCATAATCTTGGGTAGACCATTCTTACACACCGCGGGTGCATTGATAGATGTTAAGAATGGTAAGTTGACTCTAGCCGTAGGGGATGAGAAGGTGACATATAATTTGAGTCATGGTCATAAGAGTCCAATGCTAGAGAAATCATGCTATGCTATGAATAATGCTAACCCCTTGTCTCAATCTTTGAGCAAGGATGTGGAAATTTCTTTGAGCTCTTGTGCAGCAAATGGTGACACGGTGAGCAACGGAAAGAAGGTTTTGGTAGAAGAGGAAGTTCTTGCAAGGTCCCAACCATTCAAGGAGATGGTGACGAATCGAATTCAGAAGGAGCTTATTAAGGATGGTCTCGAAGTTGGTGATAAAGTGCTTATGTACAACCCTCGAAAGAAGGTTGCCCCAGGCCCTTATATCATCCTTAGTGATGATAAGATTGGGTCCTTTGAAGTATTGGCCCCATGTGGAGAGAAGATCAAAGCTAGTGGCCATTATTTGCGGCCTTATCGTGAAGAAGCAATGGTTGGAATGGTGGAGGAAGTTTTCTTGAAACTTCCGGATTTTAAAACTTAAAATTTTTGAGACATTTTGTCTAGCAAGACTTTAAATTGCGCTTCTCGGGAGGCAACCCGAGTTTAGCTAGTTTTTAATTTTTGTTTGCTTCTTTTGTTTTAATTTTTAATGCCTTAGAGTATGTAAGAAAGGATGCCTAAATGTGCTTCTTGTTAATTTTGTCGGTGTCTCAAGTTGATGTTTTTTTCGTCTTGCGGAGGACGGTGGAGCTGATGACGGGGAGACACGCTAATTTGCTATCACTTATCCCCTTGTACATACTAGCTTGGGGGAGGCTAGATAGTCTAGTAAGCATCTTTATTTCCCATGCATTTTCGTTGTTATCCCCTTTCCCCATTAAACATTTTGTCTTGCTGGATTATGTGTGAGAACCGTTTCTACGGTTTGATGGTTGTTCCTTGTTCAACACATTAGGGACAATGTGATTTTTAGCTTGGGGGAGGGATTTGCATCTTGTTAGAGCATGTTAGTTTAGCTTGCATGTAGCTTTTTCATAAAAAAATTCAAAAATAAAAAAAAATTCAAAAATTGTGTGCTTTCCATGAAATTTTGTGATGCTTGCCCTCAATTTTGCTCCTTGATTTCTCTCTTTGCTTATCCCAATTGTAGCTTTATAGCTATTTGAATCACATTTATTGACGGGATTTTTGCAAACATGGGGATGTCTTGACATAGTGGGTGAGGGATGAAATTTGGACCTATTAGGCTTGATCTTGACATTGGCAACCTACAAAAATTTGAAAGGTAGAGCCTCCTTAGACTGGTGCATCTATACCCGGTCTCACTTAGGTGTGTGTAGGTCTCCTTGTGGTGTGCGTTACATCAAAACGCACAAGTATGGTCTTTATTCCATTTCTTATGAGCATTGCATTCATAATTTGTAAGCATTTGAAGCCATTCACATGACTTTGTTGCCCATTTTCACCCTTATATACTTTTTCTCATATTTAGCTACATTTAAACTTGTCTACCTTGTCGAGTTAGTAGCTTTATCATTGGTGTTTGGGTGCTCATTTGGGATATATGGTCCATTTTTGTGTCTTTGTGAGCTTGGTAAGACGGAATTACTGATTTCCGTGTCTCGTTTTATTCTTGAGTTGAAGAAAGAAAGTTGAGAAAAAAAAATGAGAAGTTGAAAAAAAAATAATGTGAAAAAAAAGAAGAATGAAAAAAAAATGATGTGAAGAAAAAAGAATTGAAATACAAGAAGAAAAAAATTGAAAGAGTTGAGAAATTTGAGAAAAAAAGAAGCATGAAATTGAGTTGTTGAAAAGAAAAGAGAAGAAGAGGTTTTGTGATTTAGCTTCCATGTTTTATATCACAAGTATTTGGGAAGTTTACACTTGAATTGTCATGAAAAGAAGTCAATTTGCTACTTTTGACTTCAAGCCTCCTACTTGGGATGGGTTTGGGTTTTGGATTGAGCATCCATGCATTCATTGGTTAGTTGCTAGCTTGACTTAGCTCCACTTACCATAATTCATATGTTCCCCTTTCTTACCCATCACCATAGCCTTTCTCTAATCCTTGGCTTCTTCTTTTTATGCTTGCATTTGATTGTTTTGACTCGTGGACTTGGAATGATCACCATATTAGATTGCGGGCGCACTCTCATGAGTAGAGTTTAAGAGAGTGTCACTCATACAAATCTCCTTTTACATGTAAATGTGTGCTTGAGTGTACCGCGAGAGTCCTTTGTCAATAAGATCATGCAAGAGCCGAAAAGTTTGAATAAAATCTTTCATGCTACGCCGCCATGTAAATCTCATCCATGTTTTTGCACTATCCTTATGCCCACGTTGTTTTGGGATTATGATTCATTACGCTTGTTAGCTTATGTTGGGATTTGAAATTGATGAGATTTGGTGCTCCTTATCCTTGTCTTGATATTGTGTGCTTGCTTGGGACAAGCAAGGGTTTAGCTTGGGGGAATTTGATGTGTCCTATTTTTATATGATTTTCACCCCTCTTTTAGCTCATCTTTACATGATAATTTGCACTTTATGAGGTGATTTTATGAGCTAATTCGTGTTGTAGGTGTTTTGCATGTTTTGTTGCATTTTGTAGGAAACGGAGCAAGTTGCGACCTTTTTCTATCATTTTGGCATACACCGAGCACCACGAGGCTACTTGGAGCGAGTTTTGGCCATGTAAGGGCATTTTGGGAAGATTCACTCATTCCCGAGGAAGAAGAAATGAAATTTGGTTGGTACTTGAGCCAAGAAAGTGAGAACTAGTAAAGAAAAGAAGAGATTGCAAGGTCCCCGGATTGCTGTTCGAACCCCAGAATCTCGGGGTTGATGCGAGATAGCCATAAGCCTAAAATGTTGCGCCCCCGGGAGTTGTTCAAACCCCAGAATCTTGGGGTTTGATACCTGAGCAATTCTTGGGCTCAAATGCTGCGCCCCCTAGGATTGTTTGGTCCCCGGATTTTCGGGGATTGTGCAACTGAGCAACTCTTCACTTTCCTAGCTAGTTTTTGTATATAAACTCATCACTAGAGAGCATTTTATTCATGCTTTTTCACACATTTTCCTAAATCTACAAAAACCTAGTTTCCTTTATGTTCTTAGTTTATCAATCATCAACTTTTATGCTTTAATTCCGGGTTTTATTTGAAGATTACTTTGCTCTTATTAATCAAGTTCTTGTTCTTATTTCCTTAAGTTGGTAATTTCTATTCCTTTCTTTTATATTATCATTTTAATTCCAATTTATATATTGTTATTATGTTTATGTTAATCAAATCAATCTTTGTTAGTTTATATATTATCATGAGTGAGTAGTCTTATAATCTAGGGTTTAGGGAAGCCATGTTAGATTAGTAATTGATAATTGTTGAATTGGGACTTATTATTATCAATTTGTTGTTTCTATAACATGCTTGTTATGTATTGTTAACCTTTGATTCTTGATCACAATTATTGGTTATCTTGTTAATTCTTTTCCTAAGATCGAAAGTCGGGAATGGAATTTGCCTAAGAATGTTTTGTAGCACGACCTAGTAAGTGCGAGAGCCCGCTAGTAATCGTTCTAAGACTAGTAATAAAATCGAGAGATAATTGCTAATAAGTCTAGACAACTTTTGATCGTATGTTTCCCCAATTCGACATCAATTATTGCTAATTTACATGTGTGAACCTATTTCCCTAGATCTTTTATTATCATTGTTTTATATCTCAATTTGTTATCGTTTTAATCATCAAACCAAAAAATCAATCGAACCGACCTTGATAGAATTCTAACCATAGCTTGTCATATTGCATCTACCGTCTCCCTGAGATCGACCCCTACTTCCTTATCTACATTTATTTGTTAGTTAAGCCTAGGGTATCTTTGTTAGGTACGCGATAAGCCTATCATTATGTTATCATAATCTTTATGGCTTTGTTTCCCAACTTTTCTTCTTCCCCTAAATAAATTATTGATATTAATGCGAGAATTAATTACAAAAATAATCTTATATAACTATCAGGTCTATCACACTACTAATACTAATTTTTATTTTTATTTAGAAAGTTGATAGGTAAAGTATACATAAGAAAATAAATGAATTGTTTTATTTTTTATCGTTTTTATGTTATGGGTTAATAATTAGAATTAGAAACTAATTTAATTAATATTTTGTGTTGGTATTCAAATTGCAGGAGACTAATATACTACATATCAATAAGATTACATGAAATTGAAAAATAATGGTAATAGATCTTCTTTTCAATTTTCTTTTGGTTTGAATACTCTTTTTTTGTCGGGTTTTCCTTTTTTTATTATTTTGTGTGCAATATAAAATCGTAGTATAATTTTTATCATGTGGTGACATGTTATATTATATATTATAATCCTTAATTTATTATTTGATAATTTTTAAAATTGTATTACACAGTTTTTCTCTCTTTCACGCAGTTTTAACTTTTTAAGTAAAACTTCTAATTCTATTTTGTATTTTGCCAAACAGGTTATAAATCAAATATTTTCGTTGAAGTGTTGAAGTATGCTACGAATATGTCAATTTGACCCTTTAACGGTGTCATATGCAGAGTAAATATTATAGTGATTGATTCTAACACGATGCTCATTCTCCTTTGATTTTTAAATACTTTCAAACATTAAATATTTTTTTCCCACCGAATATATTTTTTTAGCACTCACAATGTATATTTCTTTGAGATATTATTTATTTTTAATATGTGTTTATTTTATTTTATCTTATCATGAATTAAGAAAATTAATACTTCTTATGAATTACAATAGTATTGTAATATTATAATATTGGATGAATGAAGAGAATACAACTATGCTTAAATCTTACAAAATATGTTTGAATCATATCATATCATATCATATCATATCACATATCATATATCATATATGCTTTAAACTATAATGATAATGGTGAGCCGAAGTCGTATGCTCGATCCCAAAGATAATATTTATAACACTTAAAACCTTAAACTAATATAGTATATGGTAATAAGGATCGATCCACAGAGAAGGCAATGTAGTTTATGTGAATTAAAGTATAGAAAATAATAAGTAACAATAATAGGGGGTTTTGTGATTGAAAAATCTATAGTCTACTAAACAAACAATAAAGATGAATGAATTCAGATGATTAAAAGATCTTGGGTCAATAAACATCCACTATCAACAAACTAATTGGTCTTCGATTGTCTTTAACCCAATTACTCTCAAGTACTTTATTGTGGAAATACAGGTTTCCTTCTTCCTCTTAAGTATAGCCAACTAAGTCGAAATGCGATATTAGAAGACCCTAATTATTGAACAATCTAAGCCAAGCGTCTAGATTTAATCCAACAAAAGCATTAACAATCCAAGGAAGCAATAAAGATAACGATCTTTAGCACACGCGGTTAACGATTCGAATTATATGTTTAGTCTCTACCTCGTCCTAATAACGATGAAACGCATACAATTTATTAGGATAAAGCTTGCTACTTTAGTCTAGATTAATTGAACAGTTACGGATTCAATTTCTAAACATGCGATAGATTAAAGTTAACAATTACTAATTGATCAGATTAGCGAGAGAAAACAATAATCATAAAATATGAGCAAGAGACATAAACAATACTTGAGAAATAAAAGGGAGAAAGAACAATCTCACAATTAATTAGTCGAAACTTCCGTTTATCAATTCAAGAAAAGAGCGGATTAGTTCCTCATAATTATTGAGCAAAAAAAATTAGGGTTCTTGAGGTTTTCCCTAATTCTAAAAGTTGAATGAATGAAAAAGTGAAGGTTAAGCTAAATACTTAACCTAATAATCCTAATATAAAAATAGAAAAATAGAAAATTCCAAAAACTAGCTGAAAGTTGGAAACAAACGAAATAAAAACATTGAACAGCCGAGCCACGGGCGACCTGCGTGCTCACGCGCGACCCGCGCCAATATCCGCGACCCGCGCCAATGAATCCGCGACCCGCGGGAAAATCCGCGACCCGCGCCAAATTTTGGTTGTGATTTTTCGACTTTCTTTGTTCATGCTTAACTCTTGTAGCTTTGACAATTGTTGGGCCCATTGATCACAATCAAGCTTGGACCATGTTGTCAACCCATAAACCATGTAAACTCTAATAATTACTCTCAAATGCAACCAACACCAAGAAATCGTAATTATACAATTATACCTCCACACGCTACTAATTCCATCAATAACTCATCTAAATTGACACTTTTATGTCGTACTAAATCCGTCTTATCAGATAATGTCATTTAAAAAAAGGTGTACTTAATTTTGCTAATTTTCTATTAATAATTGACAAATTCACTTCTAGAGTTCTACACCTTACTTTTTTCTCTCACTATTATTATTATATATTATCATAATTTTTGTCTACTTCCACAAAAATTTTTTCCTCCCTCAAATAAATTGTTTAAATTTATGCGAGCACAAATTAATTATACACATGTTTTTATGTAACTTCGCTACAATATTATCTTTACAAAAAGGTAACTCCGCTAAAATATTATAAAAAAAGTAAGACTACGTATCTTACTTAACGTGTCATTTAAAATTAATTTCAAATCTTATGAGTCATATGTTTATAAGTACAAAAAATATAAAAAAATTATTAATTGCAAATACAAAATAAATTAATAACAACCTCTAATTTTCCATTCCATTCAAAATTTTGGTTATTAATCTATCATAAATATTTAAAATATATTTTTTTATTTAATGGTATGTTTCTTAAACACCGCTATTGTATATACTTTATAATTTTATTATCATAATTTATTATATTTCCTCTCACTCACAGGACTTTTCTTTTTCCCCTAAATAAATTGTTGAAATTAATACGAGAATTAGTGGGTACAAATTAAATTATAAATATATTAATGTGAGTCAACACTGAATAGATAAACTATAATAATACTTCCATCCAACTAAATGATATATAAAAATCATTACTTTAATTTTCTTACATATACGTTGAAAATCCATTAAAATGACAAAAAGATGTTGAGACGCTTTTGTACATGTATTTGCTAAAAAAAAGTCTATAAATCTACATTGTATGTAAGAAAATAAGCATCTAATTTTTAGCTTTATTGTTAAGACGAAAATAAAATATGTTTTTAACGCATCGCTTTCTATGTATTATTCATATTGTCTCTAATAGACTAAAGACAATATGTAAAATTTAGTGATAAAATATTATTAATATGCATTCATGTAGAGATTTTACAGTTTTACATTATTTTTCACCCGAATAAGTTATGTAATAAGGAATAGATATAGTTGTCCACCCCTTTGTTTCTTTGCCCGATAAAAATAGAATCAAGACTTCTACAACGCACCAAAATGACAACAAAAATAGTAAAATAAGTACTAAAATACCAAAATTATCCGTGCATTTGCACGGGCACAAAAACTAGTTTTTGCTTTAAAAATGCACAGGTCAATATTTCATTTCAAAAGTACACGTGTCTAAATTTTCGTTTTAAAAATGCACTGGTCAAAATTTCATTTCAAAAGTACATGTGTCTACATTTTCGTTTTAAAAATGCACGGGTCAAAATTTCATTTCAAAAGTGCACGAGACTAAATTTTCGTTTTAAAAATGCATTGGGTCATAATTTTCACTTGATTCCGTTTCACTAATTAACAATGGGTACTACATGAAAAACGGTGTCTAAATTTGCGCAGATCAAAATTTTCATTTAAACCTTGCACAAGTTTGACTAAATGAAAAACAAATTTAATATTTTGCCCTCTGCAACTGTTCTGGCCGATTCAATTTTATTAATTTTGTTTTATTTTCATCCAAATAATTTTGTTTGATATGTAAATCGAGTTTTCCTGAAATCGCTTGAATATTTAAGACATAGTAGTAACTCAAATTTAACTAACAGAAGGCTATATCATACTACAATAACTACATGATCAGTTGACATTGATGCATTATTTACGTTAACTACAAATAAAATTTATAATTTCTAAAAATTTAAATACGATTTTATAACTCAATTTTTAGATTGGTAATTTAAAATTCATTAAAATATTGAGAGATTTTATTGTTTTATTTTAAAACTTTACTTTTTAAAATAAATAACTTTAAAAGAAGATAATTAATTAATTATTATAAAACTTATTTTATATACCTTCTTAAAGAATCTTTTTTAAATAACAAACCCGTGCATTTTGCACGGGTATAAGACTAGTCAAGGGTTTGAAAGTAATACCGAGTGATTGCTCTTTAAGCCCCAAAATGCATTTGTTAAGAGTGATTGCTGTTTAAGTCCCAAAATGCATTTATTACTCTTAACATTAATTATGTAAATCGAATCCCAAAAATGAATCATTACACTATCCTTGGTGAAAAAGTTAGGGGTGGATAGTGATTGTTTTAAGTCCCATGTTTGATTCTCACCAAGTGCATTTATGTTATTTTTTCTTTTTTCGAAAGCCACTTAGCTCTTGAGAGGTTTGGTCTTTAGTCACTCTCCCGCTGAGCGATCGCTGAGGTTTGGTCTTTAGTCACTCTCCCGCTGAGCAATCGCTCAGCGGGAGGGAGGTTTAGTCTCTCGTCACTCTCCCACTGAGCAACCTTAATATGAACGTAGCATTGTCAAAACCAAGCTTATGGCGATTCATTTTGGGTAATTAGTTTTAATATCGCCCCATTTGGTTAAATTTGTTTGTTATGAAACCCATTTTGAAAAAAAAAATCTCATAATGCTCTATTTCTCTAATACTCCTTTTAGAGTACTAGTAATTTGTTTACCTCTTATTTCGGTACCAAAATTAAGAATATAGAAGGGATCAATTATTGGTTGATAAATGGATCAAATTAATTGTGAATAATTAAATAACTGTTAAACACATTTGTAAAACACTAAAACTTGATAGAGACGGTCTTTCAATCAATTATTGAGAGACCATTCTTTTGTATCATTTTATTTGTATTTCGTAACCATAATAATTTCGTACCTATTTACATAATAGATGTAGTAAGTTTATGTTTTAATCGTGATTTGTACTTATTTTATTAACTTTAATACCATTTTTTTCTTAAATTTGTACAATAATCTCTCAATAAGCTTATTAAAAGACGGTCTCCCAAGAGATATAAAATATACTATAAATAAACAAATAAGCCAGACGGAGTATTATTTTCGGTGGATTAGCAGCGAGTAACCGGAATTTCAACAAATTGACTCCCTCTGTAGTTCCTCTCTCACTATTCACTCAATCATCATCATCATCATCAATTCGTCAACAACAGTCGGAACCAAGTATTATTGCAGTAATTTCATTCCCAAATTCTTCCAATTATGGAATTCGAGGTATCAATTGTGAGTATGATTTTGTAATTCCACTTCCTTTTAATCTATTTCACTGTTTCACGAATTAGGGTTTGTATTTGTTGCATTTTACCTCGTATCGTGCTGTTATTGCGATTTGAATTTGTTCAATTGAAGTGAGCTGTTATGCATTTGAGCTATTAGGGTTTGTTTATCTCGTGATTAGGGTTATCTTCTTCAAATTTAGGATATTTCAAGTAGTTTAATGTGATTTAGGATGATTATGTATCTATAAAGTATCAAAATGTGATGAAAATTTGATGGAATGAGGGCTATTGACAATTGTTTCATGTATGGTTACCGAATCCGCACATATTTTGTGTTCGTATTGCAATGTATTCACTTCTTGGAGCCACTCTATGTAGCTACAAAAGATTTGCCCAGACATAAGTAATTATCTTTGTTTTCCTGTGCTTATGTGTGATTGTCTCCTCTAGTGCTAAGCCATGAGCTTTGAAACGAGAACTGATTTCTAATAAACATTGCCCTAAATACAACTACGGCCAAGTGTCAAAAATCATTTCTCAGAACGTGATGCTCATCTTGCCTTTAGTTGCTGACAAGTGATAGTGAGAGATTTCCTACTAGATACAAGTAGTTAAAGAGAAGTGACTATGTACAAAAGTCCTAGGAATATCTAGTCTAGATTGTGAGTCCTATCTACATAGGTCTTAGAAAATGACCAAGTAATCACAAAACTATTTTGTATTTTAAACTAAGTCATAGCTTAGATTGAATTAATTTGGTTAACTAGCACATGGTAGATGAGAAAATATGATTTTATTTGTGTTCTGTGGTTGGACTTAATGTCTTTAATAGCTCGAGATGCTATAAAGACGTACTATAGTTCCCTATGTGTTTGTGATGGTTTTGCCACAATCTTTAAAAGCCCAATCTTTCTAATGCATTGATTAAGCATATTTTTATTGAAGTTTGACAAGTTCAAGACAAAATTCACTTTTTTATAAGTTATTACTTCACTTGTTGATATGATAATATACTCAAGCTGGACTACTAACCATAGTTAGTTAACAATCTGTAACTAACTCATAACAGAATTCAGTTAGCTCTAGACTACTTAGACTACAACTATATATATGCTGTTAATATACATGTAACAGATTACTTTTTGATCAGTACAAATAACAACCTTTATTTACTCTTGGATTCTTACTTCATATGCAAGCTCACACATTCATCCATGGAGGTTATCATGTTCATGTGTTCATATGGTATCAGTCGCAATAGGTATAACGATCTCCATTTTCCTTCATGAATGCATTCTTGCGAAGTATTATCAATTGTTATCTCAATTGTTTCTTTGTTCTTCATCCTTGAGTTTTATTAGGTTTTTTTATTAGAATTTTCTTACTTCGCTTCCGTACTTCTAACTAAATCTCCAAATCTTTTGTTTCTCTCTGTTCTTTGATGATCATCTGCTTTATAAGAAGATAAGAAGATAATTGGTCAGTTCTTATTGATAAAAGCGTAAAGTATATATACACTAACTAGGAGCAACTAATCAGCTATTAACTAGGATCTAAGCTAATGAGTAGGAGACTAATCAGCTATACAATTTGACTAATAGTTTCTAAACATTTACAATTTTCAATGAATCATACTCAAGTTTAAATGAGGGTCATAATGAAAGTGGGTGGAGCCTTTTCCCATCTAATATATCCATTGTCTACTTTGTTTATTTTTTTGTTTTTTTTTTTCCTTTAAAATTTAATCTTATTTATGAAAAGATTTGGTATAATCGTTTTACACTGTTTCCATTTTATGCATTTTATAGAATATAATTTTCTTAACTTTGAGTTTTTATTTAATTTACATATCTTAAAGTTCTCAAATTAGAATGAATGTTATAATTTTCTTTTTCAACTATGTCTTAATAGTTTCATTTTTATCCCGTCTTATAATTATAGTCCTACTAATATTGTCATATGTTATCTAATTCTATATTATCAAAAACAATTCAAATGTCCTTATATATTTTTTAATATATATACTGATTTTATATAAAAATTATAATATCTGTGGTTATATACTAACTATAATTTATCGTCGTCTATATTACTAAAAGAAAGTATATAATCCCGTGAATTTTCACGGGTGTTACCCTAGTTAACATTATTTACTTATAATCTATCACTCCCCCGCAGTCGAAACTGGAGGTAGACGAACATTGAGACTGTCACGGAAATCATCAAAGAGGACCTGTGGTAGACCTTTTGTAAAAATATCCGCAATCTGATAACGGGAAGAAATATGACGAACACGGACTTCACCCCGTTCAACTTTTTCACGAACAAAATGAATATCCATTTCAATGTGCTTGGTACGTTGATGTTGAACTGGATTGCCCGAGAGATAAACTGCACTCACGTTATCACAATGAACGAGGGTAGCTTTTGTCATTGGAACATGGAGTTCGACAAGGAGATTTCGAAGCCAACACGATTCGGATACTACATTGGCTACCCCACGATACTCGGCCTCTGCACTAGACTGGGATAAAGTAGGTTGACGCTTGGCAGCCCATGAAATTAAATTAGTACCGAGGTAAACACAATAACCAGACGTGGAGCGTCTAGTGTCGGGACACCCACCCCAATCTGCGTCGGTGTATGCCGTGAGAAGCGTAGGAGCAGATTTGGTGAGCATTAGACCAGGAGTTAGGGTGCCATTAACATAGCGAATGATGCGTTTTAGAGCAGCCATATGTTCAGTCATCGGATTGTGCATAAATACACACTTGTTGTACGGCGTAGGAAATGTCGGGTCTGGTAAAAGTTAGATACTGAAGATCCCCGACGAGACTACGGTACAAAGTGGGGTTGTCACAAGGGACGGAGGTAGACGCACTTAACTTAGCTTTGGTGTCAACAGGGGTCGAGGCTGACTTACGGTTTGTCATGCCAGCCCGCTCGACGATGTCAGTTGCATATTTAGCTTGAGAAAGGAACATACCCAAGGCGGATCGTGTCACGGAAATGCCCAAAAAATAATGGAGAGAACCGAGATCCTTCATGGCAAATTCGGATTGTAAATCACGCATAATGATTGTTCGAACGGATTCCGAAGAACAAGTGAGAATTATATCGTCGACATAGAGTAACAAATAAGCAAGATGTTGACCTTGTCGAAGAATACATCGTGAGTGATCTGATTTACTATGAACGAAGCCAAGTCGAGCAATATAATCTGCAAACCTTTTATACCAAGCACATGGTGCTTGTTTGAGACCGTAAAGCGATTTCTTTAAGAGGCAAACATGAACGGGTCGTGCTTTGTCTCTATACCCAAGTGGTTGATGCATATAAACTGTTTCAGTAAGCGCGCCATGGAGAAAGGCGTTTTTCACATCAAGTTGATTAATGGACCAAGACTTTGAAAAAGCAATAGAGAGTACCATGCGGATTGTAGCGGGTTTAACGACGGCGCTAAACGTTTCTCCACAATCGACACCAACTTGTTGAGTTTTCCCGTTACCTACAAGACGAGCTTTATACCTTTCAAAGGAACCGTCAGAATGAAATTTATGACGAAAAATCCACATAGAGCGGATGACATTTACGT
Organism: Silene conica; assembly: GCA_029255685.2. NCBI lineage: Eukaryota > Viridiplantae > Streptophyta > Magnoliopsida > Caryophyllales > Caryophyllaceae > Silene > Silene conica. The sequence continues at coordinate 87,145,083 of CM055314.2, forward strand.
TCACAGGACGCGGAACCAAGACCCACGTCTTATTATTAATTAGAGTCGTATACTCATCATCCATTGCCAATTTCCAATTTGGGTCACGAAGGGCTAAGGTCGGGTTTGTTGGGATAGGCGAGATAGCCACTTGTGTGAGACAAATTTTGAGGTGGGTTGGTTTGATGTAGCGGGGGTTTGGTTTGTATATGCCATGGTCAGCACGAGTTGTAGGTTTGGAGGGAGGAGGAGGGACGGGGCGACCCGTGGTAGAGGTCGAGGGCTGGGGAACCGACGGTCCAGGGGGACCAGAGGCCGGGTCACGGGTGGCTGGGCAGGACTGGTCACGGGTGGGGGGGTTTGTTGGGGTGTGTGGTGTGGGGTAGATGGAGTCGCAGTCATGTGTCGAAGGACATAGGGGGGACATCATCATCCAAAAAATCATAAGTACGTGTGTCGGGGTGATGAGAAAAAGCAAAAGCAAAGACCGACTCATCAAAGATGACATGACGACAAATAATAATTTTATTAGTGGACAAGTCAAGACACTTATACCCTCTATGATCTTTTGGGTACCCGAGAAAAACGCACCGAGACGAACAAGGTTGTAATTTATGTATGGTTGTAGAGGGCTTAAGGGGAAAGCAGAGACAACCAAAAATCCTAAGGTGGTTATAAGTAGGAGATTTGTGGTATAGCAATTGGACATGAATATGATAAGAAATTGGTTTGCTAGGAATTATATTCAAGACATACGTGGCTAAGTCGAGAGCGTGGTGCCATAATTTTGCAGGAATTGAGGCATGAAAAAGAAGTGTACGCATAACATTATTAATAGATGTGTGAGGGCAAGAGAGGCGAAAAACGACTCCCTGTTCCACACAAAAGGTTTTAAAAAGGCCATTAATAAATTCCGTTCCATTATCGCATTGGATTGACTTTATTTTTCGCTCAAATTGCGCTTGGACAAAGGCATGAAATTTCAAAAGAATGGGACCAACTTCAGTTTTGTGAGAGATTGGAAACGTCCATAAGAAATTACAATAATCATCCAAAATTAGCGAGTAATATTTATGACCCATGGAGCTCAAAATCAGAGAAGTTCCTAAGTCACAATGTATGATATCAAATGGCAAGGAAGTACGCGAAATAGACGAAGCAAAAGGTAGACGAATATGTTTTCCTAGAGGACATGAATGACAAATAGAGTGTTTGGAATTCAACGTACAATCAACCAATTTATTTTCCTAATAATATTAAAAATTGGATCACCGGGATGACCCAGACGACTAGGCCAAATAGAAGGAGCCTCAAATAGAAGGAGCTAAGGCTGCAAAAGTACTTGGTGCGGCTGATTTCGTATTGGTTGAGAGAAGATAGAGATCACCCCGACTATCACACCTCATGAGACGAGTCCCCGTCCGTAAGTCCTTCACACAAAAACCAAAAGGGTCAAATTCAACACTGACCTTATTATCTGTTGTGAATTTTCTAACGAAAACTAGATTCTTAACTAGGGCGGGGGCGTATAACACGTTTTTCAAGACTAGTGGTGGGTGTGGTGTAGGTAGGGTTGTATGTCTGTATCCCTTAATTGGAATTGATTGGCCATTTCCGACTAGTATACCATTACGAAAGCTCGAATTAATAAAAGGCGAGAGTTTACCTTGATTCGATGTCATGTGAGACGTGGCACCAATATCCATAACCCATGGCTTCGGTGACGTCATACCTAAAGTGTACATGGCAGCTTCGATATCCGTCGGAGTCGGCACCGATTGAGCAACGTAGGCCTGACTTGGCCGTGGGCCTAAAACCCTGTCCTGCTGCTGGTTGCGGGTGGGGTACTGTGGGCGAGTCCATGGGCTCGATGGGTACGGGCAGGGCGGATAACCCCAAGGTGATGGGGGCCATTGCCACGACACGTAACCAGCGGGCCACTGTGGTGTTGCCGGCGTCGGAGGGGCGACAGAAGAGACGGCAGTAGGGGAATCAGTCGAAGAAGTTTTGCCTTTCCCTTTATTTCCCTTCTTTTTGCCACCGGAGCCGTTTCCACGGCCACCCTTCGCCGGAGCAGTTTTTGAACCAGAAGCGGTGTCTAGATTTCCTCGAGTATATAAGGCCTCGGAGGAGCCTTGAGTCGACGCTTGTTTCGCAAGCCCTGCTTCTTCAAGAGTTAACATGGACCGCGCTTGATAAAATGCAGGAAGAGGAGAGCGCTGACGAATGATCGTACCGACGTGTTGGTACGCCGGAGAAAGACCAAAGACCAATTGAAGTACGAGCTGACTATGAGACACAGGAGAGCCGACATTTTTTAATTGATCAGCCAGGGATTTTAAACGCTGGCAATATGCGGATACGGAGGCGAAATCCGCCATCTCGACATGTGAGAACTCTTGCTCGAGAGTCACGGCGCGAGAATTTTTGTTATCTTGGAAAATATCAGCGAGACGATCCCAGGCCTGTCTAGCGGTGGATTCGGTCTCGATGATAGTTTCTAAGAGCTCCGTTGTGACAGTGGAATATAATTCCACTGTAAGACCGTCGCGTCGAGCGTCTCCCACAGTTCGAGTTCGTCTGTCGTGGTAGGAGCTTTAGGAGGCACCTTGGGTGTGACGATGTGGTGGAGGACACGATTGGATTTGGTGTGATTTGTGAATAACGCAACCCACAACGGATATTGATCGTTGTCCATGCCGAGTTTGACAGGGATGTGGTTGGAGATGTTATTCACGGCAAGAGTCGAATGGAAAGGCGACTTTGCATCAGGGGCCATGGAATTGACGTGAGGTCGAAGGAAGGAAGAAGAGAGCGGAAGCAGGAGATTTAAGAAGAAGAGTTCCCTGATACCATATAAGAAGATAAAAAGATAATTGGTCTGTTCTTATTGATAAAAGCGTAAAGTATATATACACTAACTAGGAGCAACTAATCAACTATAAACTAGGATCTAAGCTAATGAGTAGGAGACTAATCAGCTATACAATTTGACTAAGTTAAGAATTACGTAAAGAATTAACATTATTTACTTATAATCTATCATGCTTAATTGATGATCGTTGGCGTAATTGATTGTTCAATCATCTTGATTCATATCGCTGATCTTCACAACATCTGCTTGTTCTTCATTTTTCCTGCAACTACATTCTTCCATTTCTGCAATTTACATCTTCTTCTTTCATAATGCCTGAATCACCTTCACAATCCACTTCTTCTGCTTCGATTGATCTCTATGATGATCCTAACCTCAAGCTGACCGATTCCCTCTTTGATGGTACTAGTTTTCTTATGTGGAAAAGGGATATACGTATGGCTTTAGCTTCCAAAAACAAGGAAGGTTTCATTACTTGAACCTGTCCTAGATCTCCCAAAACTGATAAGAGATATAATCTTTGGTCAAGGTGTGATATGTTAGTGCTTCAATGGATTAAGCATTCTATGGATAAAAAGCTTCGAGATAATTTCATCTATGTCAATTATTCTAAGGATTTGTGGACAGAATTGGTTGAAAGGTATGGCCAGATGGATGGCATTGAACTATATCAACTTAAGAAAGATCTTAGTCACATCTCTCAGGATAACCTTCCTATTGTTGACTACTATAGCACTCTGAAGAGAACTTGGGAAGAGATTGATGACATAGATCCTCTTCCTGTTTGTACTTGTGGAGCAATGAATGCTTGCACTTGCAATCTTCTTAAGAGGATTATGGACAGAGAAACTCAGTCCAAACTCATCCAATTGTTGATGGGACTGAACACTACTTATGAAAGTGTCAAGGATCATGTCCTTACCATAGAAATCATGCCCACCATCAATAGAGTTTTGGGACTCCTGCAGAAGGTAGAAAAACAGAAACAAGTCACAGAAGTTTCTGAACACACACCTGAAGCAAATGCCTATGCCAGTCATAAATCTTCTATGTCTAAGGATGGCATGACTGATTTCCATTCTAAGAAACAAAGCCTGATCAGATGGATGACAAATCACAGAAGATATGTTCTCATTGCAACAAAAGAGGACACTTGATTGAAGACTGTTATCAATTGCAGACTTGCACCTACTGTGATATTAAAGGACACATTCGTGAGCATTGCTACAAACTAAAGAAATTCATGGCTGCTAAAAAGAAGGAGAACGAGGAGGTCCCAACAAGAAAGGAAGAGGTGACTATCACAGAGGATCAAATAATGCCAACACCTCATACTATGATGATGACAATCAGGAAGATGAATCTGAATTCACTCCACTGCATGCTCCTCACAACTCTCACTCAACACATACGGGTGCTACATCTCTTATTGGTAATGAGGATCTCATATCTGGTCTGGTGGATTCTATCACTGACAAGGTTATCAAAAGTATTTCTCAAAGATTCCCTTCGACATCTGGAACAGCAAATGCAAATGCTTCACAATCCGTGAACTTCTCAGGTACTGATAACTCTCATGCTTATGCTTATGCTGTACAAGATTTTTCACATGCTTCTTGTTGGATAGTTGACACTGGTGCATCAGACCATATTACTTCAAATATTAATCTACTACACAACATCATTACACTAGACAGACCTATTAGAGCAGCATTACCTAATGGCACTCTGAAATTGGTACATAAGACAGGAAAAATGCAATTGACACAATTGACACAGCATATTAAACTCAGGAATGTCTTTGTTATACCAACATTTAGACAAAATTTGCTTTCTATAGGATCTTTGTTGCAGGACGCTAATATGAAGGTTATTTTTTTCCCCACTGAAAGCTGGTTTCAGGACCTTTCAGGTAAAAAAGTGCTAGCTACTGGACAAAAACATGCTGGTTTATACAAACTTAGTCAAGGAAAGGAGTACGTGACAAATAGTCGTATGAGTATACATAGTTCTTCAAATAATCATGTTGAGTCAAATAATTGTACTAAAGATGTTGATCCGTTTTTGCTACATCAAAGACTTGGTCATACTTCCATAGACAAATTGAAACATGTATCTGGCATACAAGCTATTAGTAACAATACACCTTTTGATTGCCAAATCTGCATTTTATCCAAACATCATGCTTTACCTTTCAATAAAAGTAATTCCCATGCTTCTATACCTTTTGAATTGGTTCACATGGATGTTTGGGGACCATATAAAGTGAGTACTATAACAGGTGCTAAATCCTTTATGACCATAGTTGATGATCACACTAGATCTACTTGGACCTACCTTCTACAGACTAAGCAACAAGTTCCCCATATAATCAAGGATTTTCTATTACATATAGAAAGACAATTCAATGTGAAAATTAAGCTAGTAAGGACAGATAATGGAACAGAGTTTATACAAGAACCTTGTAGACTAATGTTTGCTGAAAGAGGTATTATACATCAAACAACTATGCGGGAACACCTCAACAAAATGCTAGAGTAGAAAGGAAACATAGACATTTGTTGGACACTGCTAGGGCTTTAAAAATTCAATCAAATATACCTTTGAAATTTTGGGGGGAATGCCTACTTACTGCTACATATTTGATAAATAAGATGCTTGTAGCTAAGTTGAGTTGGAAATCTCCCCATGAAATGTTGTTTGGGGAAATCCCTTCATACACTGACCTAAGAGTGTTTGGATCTTTAGCTTATGCAACAGTGCCAACAGCTTTAAGATATAAACTAGGATATAGAGCCATAAAGTGTATTTTTCTTGGATATCCTTATGGTAAAAAGGCTATAAACTTTATGACTTGAACAAACATGTCATTTTTACTAGTAGAGATGTAATCTTTAAGGAAAGCATATTTCCTTATAGACATACTACACTGCAAGACAATTTATCTCAGATGGCTGATCATATATTCAAGCCTAATTTTTCAGAAGAAGCAAATTACAGATCATTCACTTCAGCTCTTAATGATGCTGATGAATTACATCTGAATACTCCGCATATTACATCTGAAATTCTCACAACTAATGCTGAGAATTCAGAACAAACTCAACCAAATAATGATGATAACAACACATATACAGGAGCTGAAATGAACAGTTTCACAGAGGATAATTCCTCTACTCCTTCAGGGACTTGTGACAATGACACTACTGAAATAACAGAAGTCATCACACAACCTGTCACAACAACAGTAAGAAGATCTGATAGGGCAAGGAGACCATTTACCTTGCTTACTGACTTCTATTGTCCTAAATTAGTTAAGAAAAGTCACACTAGTCTACATGCTAGTGTGCTCAATGAACTGCCAATGTTTGATACATCTTACTTGGCAACTTTCAATAATGTCTTTCTTGAAACTGAACCTATTAGTTATAGTCAAGCAAGTGACAGATGGGTTAAAGCTATGAACACAGAATTAGGTGCTTTGGAATCAAATCACACTTGGACTATGACAGATTTGCCTAAGGGAAAGAAAGCAATAGGATGCAAGTGGGTCTATAAAATAAAACACAAGGCTGATGGCACTGTTGAGAGACTCAAGGCAAGATTAGTAGCCAAAGGATACACCCAACTAAAGGATTTGGACTACAAACACACCTTCTCTCCTGTTGCTAAGCTTGCAACAGTGAGAGCTCTCATAGCCCTTGCTGCAGCCTTGGCTGACCATTGCATCAACTGGACATAAATAATACATTTCTACATGGTTTCATTGATGAAGAAGTATACATGACTCCTCCTGAAGGCTATACAGTTCCTGTACAAGGTCAAGTATGCAAATTGCAGAGATCACTATATGGTCTCAAACAAGCTTCAAGTCAGTGGAACATAGAACTGACCAAGTACTTGCACAACTTGGGTTTCACACAGTCTAAACAAGATTATTCACTATTTACCAGGATAAATAAGGAGACAGAATCCTTCTTAATTGCACTGGTATATGTGGATGATGTCTTATTGACAGGAAATCAACAAGATGAAATACAACAAGTAAAGACAGGTCTTGATCTTAGATTTACTATCAAAAATCTTGGCTTAATGAGATATTTTCTATGATTAGAAGTGGCAAGGAATGAATCTGGGGTCATAAGCAATCAAAGGAAATATAGTTTGGATATTATCAAAGATGAAGGGATGGAAAATTGTACTGCAGTCAGTTTTCCATTACCAGAAGGATTGAAACTAAGTATTGATCAGGGGGAGATTTTAAGCAATCCAGAATCATACAGAAGACTGGTTGGGAGGCTGCTATATCTTAATCTAAGCAGGCCAGACATTTCATATACATTACAACACTTGAGTCAATTCCTTACTCAACCCAGGAAAACCCATATGCAAGTAGCCATACATGTGATCAGATACTTAAGACACACTGTATCAACAGGCCTATTCTATCCTGCTAAGAACACCCTGACATGAAGGCCTATTGTGATGCAGACTGGGGACAGTGTGTATATAGCTGCAGATCTTTGAGTGGATACTGTGTTTTCTTAGGGAATTCACTGATATCATGGAAGACTAAAAAGCAGAAAACTGTGAGCAAAAGCTCAACTGAATCAGAGTACAGATGCATGACACAACTAGTGAACTAGTTTGGTTAGCCAGACTACTCTTTGATCTACATGTTAGATGTACCCAAACCCATTGTTATGCATTGTGACAACAAAGCAACACAACACATTGCTGAGAATCCAGTGTTTCACGAAAGAACTAAGCATCTTGATATAGACTATCACTATGTTAGGGACAGGTTGCAAGAAGGCTTTTTAATCCCTAAGCATGTGAAGTCTAGTATGCAGATAGCAGATATAACGACTAAGCCTCTGGGAATACAACAACACAGATTTCTCTCTGATATGCTAGGAATGAAGTTTCTGAATCCTGCTCAAGCTTAGCAAGGAAGATTGATAATCATGTCCAGCTTGAAGGGGGCCTGTTGATATGATAATATACTCAAGCTGGACTACTAACCATAGTTAGTTAACAATCTGTAACTAACTCATAACAGAATTCAGTTAGCTCTAGACTACTTAGACTACAACTATATATACGCTGTAAATATACATGTAACAGGTCAATTTAATGATGCTTAAGTATGTAACTTGCCTAGAAAATTTTAATGTAGCATTTTTACTCCATTAGTGGAGGACTATTGGAGTAGTGAGTTGAAAAAGCCTGCTTATCTTTTTTCTGTCCCATTGAGGTTTATGAGAGTACTCACTTCTTTGTTTGAGTTGTTACTCAAAGGCATTTGCATAAGTTTAGTGCACGCCTGGGCCGCTATCGTTCATCCGGAAAGAGCTCCGGCTAGGGTTGAGCGCCTATGGTGCGGGCTTCCTATTATTTTGGGTCCGAGTTTGTACCTACGTTTACCATTATCATGACCACGGTACATCTTAGCCTAATACATTCCTTAGCAATGCTTGAGTGCTCGTTGTTTCAACTTGTTTGTCCTTGAAAATATTTGTTGGAGTCTGGTGAGTAGCGAATGATTGATACTTTGATAGTACTTGTGTGAGTCGTGAAATTGACAACATTACTTCTTTGCGACTCTGAACTTTTAATATGTACTAAAAAGCTGACCCATTACGGGTGGTCCCTTATTGTGGTGTTATCATATGGCAGGGATGCTGTAAACAGATTGTTTCATGCCCATATTTTGTTGCTGCTGGCACTGACGTTACGAGTCTTCTGAAAGCTGAAAATTTTGAAAGTTCCTCCACCAATGCGGTATGTTTCCTGTCAAGATTACATTTCTTGAGTCGTAGTTATGTGTGGAGAGTCGTTTAGGGTACTCTATAGCGTTGCAGTAAGCTATCCTTGTTGGTTATCAAGAGTTTCTTTATTGGTACCATTTCTTGGAATCACCCCGTATTGCCTTTTAACTATTAGATTGAATATGGATGCTGTAGATTTCTTCTTTCTAAAGGTAAAAATATTTGCCATACCCATAGACTGCCATAGCATAAGCTATAATCTCAGTCAGTTGGTGTTTTTCACTAGACTAATCTAAGTTAGCTAAATCTTTCTTCAAGATGACTGGTTCTCCAGAAGTTTAGAAATTTAGGATTATTGTCTTTTAACTTTAAAAGTTTAGGGGATGAAGCTAGAATGCTTATATACGATGACTTTCAGGTAGGTCGGAAAACACCATTGTAATTTTTTGAAGTTGGGTTATTTAATGTGAAAGAATAAAAATATAAAATTTGGAGTGGAAGTTATGAATCAGGGTGTATGCATTGTACTCGATTTCGGCTTGAGACTTGATTTAAGTATCGATGGACAATTTCTTACCATAATTGTGTAGTTTAGGACGGGTTTTGGGTCAAATAATCAAAGGGTAGTTTTATCAAATTGAAAAGAAAATTAAGTAAAATAAAACTTTTTTTTTTTGGCAACAATGTCACAAATACCATCTTTCACTTTTTTTACCAATTTGTTAAAAGTTATATTTTTCTTTTACCTATTTGGCAGTTTAACCGTTTCGGAGAATTTTTCAATACAATGGTTATAAAATCCATCTTTTTATGTTATGCATATCTCCATCACCTAATAGGTTATAAATTTTTTGAGTAGTCCACTTTGAGATGACGGTGTCTACAAGTTAATGGCATTGTCCCATTCGTACTCAGATCTAGAATTTGGCATTATGTGTGTTGTTAATAAACTAATGAGAATTAACCAATGTAACTGGCAATCTATAACTGTACTGTCAAACTTTCAACCGAATTTGGAAGAAAAAGTCAGACCATATTGAGCCCTACTTTGGTAATTATTTATTATGAAGGTTTGTTTTGGAAAACAAAATTATGAAAATGACATTAATTATTTTTTTTGTATAAAAGAACATCAATCCTGAAAAGGCGGAAATGATTTACATGGAGTTGTAATACTGTCAATTTAAAAGTTTATAAATGTAACAAGTGGGACTAAACAAGGTTATTTGTTTTAAGACTTTCTCAAACACAGAATTTGTCCTTATATAGGGATTATAAAAGGTACGCAGAATGTCAACTATAAGAACTTTTTGCTAAAATGGTGCTTAAAAGCAAACTATTTAACAAAATAGAGTCTGTTTCAAACTATTTACTGAAAATGGTTCCACGTCATCATTTCTATTTTTTTAATTTTTTTTTTTGGAAAATAGAACTAGTCGCTGTCTCAGACAGCGACAAGTTCCTTAGCACAAAACAGTCGACAAGCTATATTCGCGGCCTTCGTTCTCTTTGCTCCGACCATCAAATTACGAAATATCACATTCATTCTCTCCTTCTCACTTCCCTTATCATATTCACATATTTGTTTGAGTTATTAGCTTCGTGATTTGCGCAAAAAACGACCCACAATATCGCCGTGCACTACCGTTTTCGGTTTCGCGGAACTGAGAGAAGAAGATGGCTGGTTACAGAGTACTATGAATCACTATCTAACAGCCTGATGCAACAAAATATTAAGTAGAAATCTAGATGAAATTTAATCGTTACTCGCTCGGAACACCCATTTAGATGAAACTTCAGAAGTCACCCCAGGTTTGAGCACCTGAATTAAGCACTGTACCACAGAATATTAAGCAGAAATCTAGTCACTTGGATTCGGAAAAAAATACTGTTGAACTTAACTTGGCTAACATAATTATCATTAGTCCAGGGATGCATTGCCTTGGAGAAGACGATTTCGAATCTGAACAGCAATTTCCTTAACAGCACCAGGACCATGAGCGGTTGGACTACGGACTTCTCTGAATTACGAGTAAATCCTTTTGAAAAAAATCACCCGTGTAAATAAGACTAGTGATATGATATTCGACCCAGTTTTAAGCTTAAGGCGGAGAGTATTCTCTTATATGACAATTTGCGATCGTGGAATGATCTATGTGAGAGCAATCATGAAGATCAAGTCCTGGCCATCAATTACTTAATTTTCATACGTATATCTTCACAATCTTCCTCGAAAGCTGGCCATCAATATGTGAATACTGTTATTTGTTGCATCAGGCTGTTAGATAGTGATTCAGAGTACTCTGTAACCATCCATCTTCTTCTCTCAGTTCCGCGAAACCGAAAACGGTAGTGCACGGCGATATTGTGGGTCGTTTTTTGCGCAAATCACGAAGCTAATAACTCAAACAAATATGTAAATATGATAAGGGAAGTGAGAAGGAGAGAATGAATGTGATATTTCGTAATTTGATGGTTGGAGCAAACAGAACGAAGACCGCGAATATAGCTTGTCGAGCACTGTTTTGTGCTAAGGAACTTGTCGCTGTCTGGGACAGCGACTAGTTCTATTTTCCAAAAAAAAAATTTAAAACAAATAGAAATGATGACGTGGAACCATTTTCGGTAAATAGTTTGAAACCGACTCTATTTTGTTAAATAGTTTGCTTTTAAGCACCATTTTAGCAAAAGTTCCAACTATAAATCCATCATTCTACGGGTTAATGACATTGTCCAACATGTAGTCAGATCTTGGAATTGGCATTACGTGTGCTGTAATTCTGTGTATAAACACAAAAAAATTAACTAAAAAGGGGATGGCAATCTATCTATTCATATGTACTGGCAATTATGGTTGGTCAATGTTTAGCTGTATTATTTGTTGTGTAAATCGTGAAATGACAACTACTTAATATGATTGTACTAGTATCATACCGAAATGAGAACACATCCGTCCAATTATTTGTTTAGCTTTGGTTGGCACAAAGACAAGGAGGAAACCATTTGTGGATATTGTGATTGAATGACAAGTGGACAATAGGTTATGTTGACGATCAAATTACTTTAAAAAACATTCCTAATATACAAAGGTAAACAAATAAATGAGACACCCCGATATGGAATAGATAAACAAATAACCGGGACGGAGGGAATAAGTTTCAATCAATGATCTTATACGTTAAATAAAATGTGGAATTAAAAATTACGATTAACAAGCATAATGTTATTTTAAGTACAGCTCATAGAAGTGGGCAGGAGGTAGAGTAATTAGCTGTTGTGAAATTAATATAAAAAGTTGACTGCGAACTGAGTAATTAAATAATATTGTCAACTTAAATTATAGATTAGAGATTGGGATCATGTCTGTATAAGTCCAACATCCGCCCAATTTGATAACTACACAGTTGCAAGAACCTGAAAAATCAATTGCTTTTGTTCAATCTTCTTTCTTTCTTGCCATTCCTAATCCTAACGTAAGTTCTAACAAAATTCTTCTCGTTTGCTTTTTCATCAACAGTGATTTTTAGTTTTCCATTTCGTATTTCGTTTTTCTTTCTGTTCTTGTTTCTTTCTGACTAGTTCAGTTCATACTTTCTTTTATTTATACTTCTTTTTTTGTGTTTTCAATTCTAATTTCTTGCTGCCTACATCGTTTATACTCTTGTTCAAGAGTTAGACGCAGATGCGTGTCAGGGAATTAAAATACAACTATCCCGGAAAAGAACTTGTGTTATTGGCAGTAAATTTTTAAATGGAAATGATCAAGTATCGTCAAATTATGTAACACTAGGTGTATTGCGTCAACGATGATACACAACTAGTCTTAGTTTAAAAAGGCGCGCCTAGGCGCAAGGCGAGGGTAGGCGCAGGGCCTGTGGCATAAGAGGAAGAGGAAGGAGCCGTGGCTGTGTGCAAAAGGTTCAAAAAGGCGCGCGCCTCAAGTAAAGGCTCAAGGCGCAACAAGGCGTGCCACCTTATTCACTTGAGGCTCTAGAAGACACTTTTTCACTAAAAGTCACATGTTAAGCATGTGACTTTCCTTATAATATCTTAGATTAAAAAAACTTTTTTTAACCTAATTTTTTACTCCCACTATCATCCAACATTCCAAACAGCGTTTCATTCATTTCATTTATTTTACTACTCTCTCTCTCTCCTCTCCTCCATCTTTGCTTCTCATCAGTGATCAAGTAAGTCGTCTTCTTCTCTGATTTTCATGGTTTTTTTTAAATATTTCCCTTCTCTACTTGTATAGTAGCTGCTATGCTGCTGTGTGGAACTTAATATTAACTATCTTTTAATATATTTTTGATGTAAATTAATGTGTTTTAGTAATACTTAGTGTGTAGAACTAGTTTAGAGGCTCATACAAAAAAGATGCGCCTCGCGTTCAAAAGGCGCGCGCCTTCGCCTTGTGCCTCATCGTCTCGGTGCGCCTTGCGCCTCTTCAAGCTAAGCAACTAGTTGAGAATTAATTTAACACTCTTCAAACTAAGCAACTAGTTGAGAATTAATTTAACACTAGGTGGACCTCAGGAGTCCTAAATTATTAATTTCTTTATTTGATTAAATAACTACGGGTATGTAATACTATTAATTTCTCTGTTCAAGTAATAGGTAAAAAGTCCTAAATTTTACATGAGTTTTAATTCCTAACTTTTTTTGGGTGCATATGATTCCCAACTTTTTTTGGGTGTGAATAATTCCTAACTTTTACATGGGTAATATTCCAAATCAAAGAAAAAATCCGTAAATTTTTAAATTCATCACAATTATCACGGAGTACTTAATAATACTTTTAGCATGACTAAATAATCTCATATACTACTTGTGTCTCTAAATCTCGGAACTTGTCTATTCACATATAATGTTGATTTTTCTAGCACGTGCTCTTGGAGCACATGTTAAGGACAACTAAAAGTTTTTTTTCGTTGAAAAATGAAAGAATGAGTTTATATTCCAACTTTCAATAAATCTTTTTTATCAAGCTTTCCTTCTAAGTGTTCTTTGAACAAATATTTGTGTAAAGTTTACTCTTTATGTTGTTGCCCTATAATTATAAATTGAAAAGTTTGTGTCATGTTGGTTCTTATTAGGAGAAGTCGCCTGAAGATAAGGGAATATAATGGGAGAATATGAAATTATTTCGAACGTTTTGCGGCCGTTTAAGATGTTTGTGTTTGATGTTATCAGCGAGTATGTGAGATACATAGGAAATTGCGACGACAATCTTGATGCACTCCATAAAAGTCTTCGTGATGTGTGTAGTAAGAAGGACGGTATCAAAAAGAAGGTGAAGCTGGGAAATGATGAGCTGCAGGAGATATCTCCAGAAGCCTTTAATTGGCTTCATGATGTCCAAATGTTGGCGGAGGAAGAAGATATAAAAGAACTTATGTATAGGGACATCAATACTGCGAAACTGGTATTGAAAATGATGGGGAAAAAAAATTTGATGAGGCGTATAAACAATGAAAGTGAGATGCAAGAAGTGGTTGTCAAAGTGTTGAAGAAGCTGAAGGAAGAAATGGAGCATTCAGAAGAGGAGGAGGAAGGAATGAGGAATATAAGGGTAGCAGATTACAAGCATGTGGCTGAAGTTGTGGTTGAAGTGATGAAGAATACTATTGAAGATTTTAAGAGGCTTATGAAAGAGGACAAGAATATGGCGGCAATAGCCCTGAGAACATTGAAGGGTAAAGACTTGGATAAGCTTACAAAAGATGATCAGGAGATGAAGAAGATTGTTAGGGAAGCTGCGAATGCAAATGATGAGGAACAATGGCGGAATTATGATGACGAGGAATCCAGTGCTCCACAACCGCTTCTAGTTAAGACACCTGTGGTAGATGTGGGTAATAATAAAGTAAAAGAAGCTGCTAAGAAATTATTCACACCTCTGGCCAATCTAATTACACCTCTTGGAAAATTGATGGACGATGCTAATTTTAAGAATACTATGCCTGAAGCGGGGGGTGTCAAGTTAGGGTTGGAAGTCATTGATGGATTATTGATCAGGGGTCGCGGGTCAAGCAAGGAGATGAGCGATATAACCAAACAACATAGACGTTGTTGCTCGCTCTACGATAACTACCATGGCCGCTATCTAATGAGCAAAAAAGCCGAATGTATGGTAAAACATATAAAGGATGAATTACTTGGTAGATTTCCAAGTGATTCTGTTACTTTGCCTATAAGAAGAGTCAATTTGAAGGACATTCCTACACAATTCTTTGAGGGTTTGGTTTCCAGGACCAAAATCTTAAACCAGATTTTGGAGAGGTTGGACGATGACAAGGCTAATGTTGTTGGTGTGTTTGGCATGGGGGGAGCAGGTATTTCTTTATTTTCTATTGTTTCCTTTTGTTGGACTTTACCACTTTTCCTTCGTTTCCTCTTTATTTCACTTGATTGTTTATGTTTCAGTTTTTGCTGATCTGTCTTATTATTTCTTCTCTTGTTCTTAACCAATTTTTCCCATGTCAATACATCAAATTATCAAAATGTTCATGCCCATATTTTTTCTAAATTTGTACGCCCTCTAGTTGTTTACCTTTACTTTTGGGATAAATGATGGTAATTTTAAAACCTCACAAGTGAACAAGAGTCGGTGCACTAGAAGAGGATCGAACCACAAGGAGCAAGGTGACTACCAATCGTTTATATTCTATTGTTTAGCTAAGTCAAACAACGATTGATTATCTAAACTAACTAATCTAATTAATAATAAATAGAAAGAAGTCGAAGAACTAATGCAAATGCTAAGAACTAAAACAAGCTAGATTAACGTGGTTTAACTCGATTAATTAATAACCTAGGGCACAGTTAAGCTACTGACATTCGTAATCACCTTTTTATTCCGTCAATTAGTCATCTAGGGGTAATTTAGTTAGGGGAAAACGCTTCTAATTCGCCTACTAACTCCCTTACGGGATCATAATAGGACACTAGTATTCCCGATTTACCTCCTGTGGACCCTATAATTTAAAAAAAATTAAATTAATTAAAACTATCAAACAAACACAAAGGTCCGTCCCCAGATACCCATTTCTTCCTTCAACAATTCAACCCCATCATTTTTTCTTAAGACCCTAAATTTCTCAATGCCTTGCTCACCTTAAGATAATGACAGTAAGTCGGAGACATGGGCAAAAATTGAATTTCTTCTTCAATTTTGTCTTCATACGTCTAGCTATTAATTTAGATATTTGATGCTTTGTCATTAATTTTTATACTTGATTACTGATTTGTCTTGTTATACTGATACCGACTGAATTGGTGAAGATACTTACTATTTTTTTTTTAGTTTATTATTACATTATTATAAAATAGTATAGTGAAAATTGGAACCGTGAGTAGTCCCGGACCCGACCCGGACCCATTAGGAGTAGGGTCGGGTATGGGTCTGCTTATTTTAGCCTCTTACGGGTATGGGTCGTGTATGAATCCAGTGTAGCTATTTCAGGTCCGGGTGGACCCAGGCTCGACCCGTTGTCATCCCTAGTCACAACTAAAGGTAGTACAAAGATACTAAGATAGTATCAAGTTGAACCCCCACCTCTCGGTGTAGGTCCAATCCTTCGGGTCAAACTCTCATTTTAAACCTCTCTAAGCCTTTTATTGTCACGCACCAACATAACCCGAGTTTAAATTCTCACCCAAACAACATACATTTAGACGATAAGAGCTCAATTCTCATTCAAGCCTTTCATCAAACATCTTCTATGCACAAAAGGAAACATACTACCTAAGACCAACATATACGTATCAAGACCAAAAATCAAGTCAAATAACCCAACATTAGATCCCCTTACACCCTAGTAATGCACTACTTACACATCGTCAACATAATTACTACAAAAGATTTAGATTTTGACATAAGGAGATTTAGGAGAACAAGAGAAAAAAGGTTTAATATGATAAGAAGTTGACTAAACACAAACGTGTAAACAAATGGATAGAAATGGAAATTAGGAGAGGCAGTATAGTTAGGGATGGCAGTGGGTTGGGTACCCGACCCAAACCCTTAGGGTCGACCCTAATGGGTCGGGTATGGATCTCAATTTTGAGACCCACTCGGATATGAGTCGGATATGGGTCTTATATAAAAACTCCGGGTACGGGTCTTGGTGTTAGGACCCTACCCGACTCTTAGACCATTTTATTTATTAAAAACAAAAGGAAACAAAAGAAAAAACACACCTACGAACGTCAATAACCTAAATAGTACACGCATACAAACGACCCTTATTAGTTATCACTAATATACTATACGCATATCCAAATACCAATTAAGAATAACGAGGAAATTGACGAAAATGACAAGTATGGGTACTAGGTAAATGATACAGTATAATTTGGAGAAAAAAATATTTAATCAAAGAAAAAGTAGACCTAGGTAGACCCTACCTGGACCCAGACCCTCTGGGTCGGGTATGGGTCCATTAATTTCGTACCCTTTCGGGTACGGGTCGGGTATGAGTCCAAGGTATGTGACTCAATGTGACGCAGGATCGGGTCCGAATCTTACTGGACCCTACCCAAACCCTACCCATTGCCAACCCTAAGTATAGTGATATGGTCTTAATTTAGGACGATCTATCCCCGTCTTATTACCTTATTCCAACTCGATTTTGCGTGCTTACTTGGTTAATTAGCTCATTTTATTAACTAATTTATAATAATCAGTCGTCTTAGTTATATTTAATAATTAGTCGGATCTTTATATTATATTCGTATTCTTTTTATTTCGTTAATATAATGCGTATGTGAGACGGAATAACAAGACGGAATAACAAGACGGAAACTCGAGCTTGAGACGGAAATCAAGTTAAAAATTTCATTATTTGTGATTATACATGTGGTTCTTAATTTTACCATTAAACAAAGTTAACAAGAACAAGGTTAATTGTCAATTACGCGTGCCTTTTCTAAAACATAATTGTTGGATAACTATCTATCATTAACCTTACATTGACCTGTAGAGTGTAGACTATAGAGTATCTTTTTCTTCAGTGGGACTTTAAGAATAATAAATATCGATTAATCTATGTTTCTTTTGTTCCTTTTTAGGCTAATATGAAATTGTTCAAATCAATCTTATTATATATTAAAAAAAATTTACTATTTATTTAACTTTTGATTTTAAAGACGAAAACTGGTTCATATTTACATATTTTTGTGTCAAATGAGCCACTAGAAAATACAATTCAACGACACTGAGAATTTGAATTTGACTTTATGCCTATAATATACACAATATACCGGCTTTTAATGTAGTGACATAATAATAATGAGCATAAAAGATGAATCATGCGTGTAGTTTCCCTCCCAATATGAGGAGTGTATTGCGCTCACCAAAGATTTTGGTTGGTAGCTAATGTTCTTCGTGATACGATTATATCTTCAGTAGAAGATGCGAGTGTGAAATTTAGCTATTTGAGTGTGGAAGAGATGGAGATTGGTTGACTAGTTGAAGTGGTTATTTGTTCTAATTTTATATTTTCCAAATTTTATAAAC
This sequence comes from Silene conica, assembly GCA_029255685.2. Lineage (NCBI taxonomy): Eukaryota > Viridiplantae > Streptophyta > Magnoliopsida > Caryophyllales > Caryophyllaceae > Silene > Silene conica. The sequence goes on from CM055314.2 coordinate 87,163,228, forward strand.
AGGAAAAACTACACTGGCGAAAGAAGTCATCTTGAGAGCTAAAGATGCATTTGCCATAAAAGTGATGGTGGAAATTTCGGATGTCCCCGACTTTGTGCGTATTCAAGCCACCATTGCTGAATCCATTGGTCTCCCTTTACATGATATCCAGAGTGTATCTGAAAGGGCTATCAGATTATATAACAAACTAACTGATGTAAAAAAGGAGAAGAAAATTCTTATAATCCTCGACAATGTTTGGAAAAATTTGAATTTAGATGAGGTCGGGATTCCACACACCTGTAAACTCTTGTTAACAACCAGAGATAAAGAGGTTTGTAGGGTTATGGATGTACAAGATAATAACATACTTGAGGTGGGTGTCATGAATAGAAATGAAGCAAGAGAGCTCTTAAAGAGCCTGACGGGAAATCAAGTAGATGCTAGAGAATATAAAAACGTGGTTGAGAAATTGTTGAGCAAGTGTGGAGGCTTACCTCTTGCTATTGTAGCAACAGCGAATTCGCTAAAGGATAAGAATCTGTCTAGTTGGGTAAAATTTGCAGATGACTTGGAAAAGCCAATATCAAGTCAAATGAGTGACGATTATCATCACACCTTCACAATCTTGAACACGAGTTACAAGTTTATACAACCTAATGGGAAAAGGATATTCTTTTTACTTGCTTCTTTATTCCCTCTTGGTTCGAGTGCATCAATTGAAAGTCTATTGAGATATGGTATTGGGTTAAACTTGTTCGGGCATGTGAACAAACTTTCTGAAGCTATAGACAAAGCAGTAGAATGGGCTGATGAACTTACACTATCATCAATGTTACTGGAAGGTGATTATAAAGGGGATGTCAAGATTCATGATATTGTGAGGGACTTTGTAATTTCATATGCCGCAAAAGGTATGATGTAGAATAGCGAGGGGTTACATTCTTTAAGCAAATAACTTCTGTCAGCCAATCAATCAACGTCAAACTTTCTATTTCCTCACAAAACTAGAATTTGTTTTTTTAAAGTTAACGTCGGATTTTTTGTGCTCTTTAGTGCCTTGTGCTGGAACTAGTTATAGATATTTAAAGGTTTGTAAGTCAATCAAAGAGCCACACTTACAAAAGAAACTAAGGGTGTGTTTGGATTGAGAGAATTGGAGGGATAGGGAAGGGAGGGAAACGGAGGGATTCAATTTCCATTGTTTGGTTACGATATATGGAAGAAGGGAAAAGGAAGTGGAGGGAAATGAGAGGATTCAATTTCTCTCCATTAGACCAAAGTATAATCTCTCCATTGTTTGCAAAATTTGAAAGGAAAACTATCCAAACAGCCCATCTTCATTCCCCTTCCCTTTCCTTTCCTTCCCTTTTCCTTCCCTCAATTCCCCTCCCCTCCCTTTCCCTCCCAATTTATTATCCAAACACACTCTAAGGGTGTGTTTAGATTGAAGAATTTGGAAGAAAAGGGAGGAGAGAGATTTGAAAGGATGGGAAATCCATTGTTTGATTAGTAAAATGGGGTGGAAGGATTTGGAGGGAAGGGAAAATGAATCCCTCCATTTCCCTCCTCCAAGCTAATTTATTTTCTCTCCAACAAAGGCACACATCCTCCCTTCCCCCCCCCCTCTTCCTTTCTTTTCTCTCCATCTCCCTCCCCTCCCTTTCCCTCCTTTTTTGCTATTCAAACACACCCTAAGATGACCATTTCATTTGCTTGTCTTTCACTTGCAGTGGATGAGCACGAGTTTATGGTGGAAAGCATTCCCCGTTGGCTAGAGGATGAGGATTTGAAATTGTACACTGCTATATCATTAACGTCTAAGGATGATTGTTCTCGTCTTAGTGGGGTAGAAGTTTGTAAACTTCAAATTCTAATCCTAAAAGGTGACCTATCACTGGACTTTGATGATGACTTCTTCAGTGGAATGGTGAATTTAAAAGTGTTGGCTCTTTCAAACATCGACTTTACACCTACTTTACCAGAGTCAATGAGGAAATTAACGAAGTTGAGAACGTTGTGCATCGAGGATTCTAAGTTGGAAAATTTTGAACTAGTTGGTGAGCTGGTAAATCTTCTCGTTCTTAGTTTACGCGGATCATCTATGGAAAATATACCCAGCGAAATTGGGAATTTACGCAAACTGCGATTACTAGATTTGGGTGGATGTACATCTAATAAGTTGCCACTAATTTCCAGAAGCGTCTTAAATCAACTTTCTACATTAGAAGGTCTCTACATATATAATAAGAGACAGTCAGTTCTCGAAGAAGCAAATGCTATTGAAATTTTTAGGTTGCCTCTCTTGAATGTACTTGAGATAAAACTAGAGGGTATAGTACTGCCGTTCCAAACTATTAAAAATTTAGATAAATTCAAAATCTCCGATGGCTACACTTTTTCAAAGGATTTCAAGAACTATGGGCGTCTCATAGATCTTGGCATAGATATGGATGTTTGTGAATTTAATAAAAAATTTGGTTTCAAGGAATTGTATAAGAAGGCGGATTATCTAAAGATGGAGGACTTTACAAATTTTGAAGATGTTGTCCCACTGTTGGACCAAGAGGGGTTTCAAAGCCTAATATCTCTTGAAATTGGTGGGTGCGAAGATATCAAATGCATTGTTGATGGACGTTCGATGAATAACAAGATAGTTTTTCCATCTCTCCATTCACTAGAACTTACGTATTTGGGGAGTTTAGAGAAGGTGTGTAATGGAGATGTTTCACCCCGATCATTTTCTAATCTACAAACTATTGAACTGTATGGTTTGAAAGAGTTACGGTATGGATTACCTCTTGTCCCACGTAATGTGAAAGAGATACTTGTGGCTTCTTGTCAAAAACTCGAGTTCATATTCATTGAGGATGAAGTACTAGCTACTGAGCTATCTTTTCTAAAAACATTGAAACTCGAGAAAATTTATTCTTTGATAAGTTTGGTTGGACCAAAAGAATTTTCTAATAGCTATGAAGCCTTGCGGGAGCCTCGACCTTTCTTTGGTGGAAAGGTACGTTTTTTGTTTTCCAAACCCTCTTTAATTGTCTTATTGATATTTGAGATATTAGATATTTACTCTTCATTGCGATCGATTCATATTTTATCTGCAAAAAATCCATGTCAACACTAATGTGGTTATTAAATATTGAGTACTCCCTTATTGATATGTGAGATATTAGATAATTGTAACATTGTATTGTTAAAATGGCACAAGATTTAATAAAATGACTAAATGACTTGAAACTTGAAAGTACCGGCTATTGACAGGGCGAACCCACATAGTAGCAAGGGGTGACGGCCGCTACCCCAAATTTCAAAAATTTGACTTAAAAGACGTATTTTTGCTGTCCCAAATATTGTTGATTAGTAGATAAATAATTGTTATCTCACTAAATATATAGTAAATATCTTGTGGTTCAATGGTAAAAGCTTTGCTTTTCTACTTGGTGACCCGGGTTCAAATCTGTTGCTTTCTTTGGTGCGAAGGTATATGTTTTTATTTTGTTTTACAAACTCCCTTTACAATATAATCGTATAATATGTCACCCTCATTTGTTTGGCATATATTCTCCCCATTTATACAGTAATCGTATAATCGGATAACGTGTATCTTTCATACAGATTCAATTACCATCCTTGGAGTTGTTTGAATTGATTCGCCGACACAATGTTGGTAGTTTGTGGAGCAAGGAAATCCATACACTTGGATTTCAGAATTTGAAGAATATATATATTTCCTATTGTGGAAAGTTGACGAGTGTCGGCTCATCTTCTGTATTTTCTATCCTTGCACAACTTGAAACCTTGAGGATAGAAGCTTGTGATGAGATGCTTGAAATCATATCTCATGAAGAAATAGAAGAATCAGAGACTGCTGAACAGTTTATTGAATTTTCCCAGTTGAAGTACTTGGAGCTAATTTGGATGGACTGTCTTGAGAGTTTCTACGGGGGGCGATACAAACTCGTGTTCCCAAAATTAAAAACATTGGTTTTGAGCAAGCTTAAGAGCATGAAAATGTTTGCCAAAGTAGAAAATTCTTCAGCCTTGTTCAATGAAAAGGTAACCAAATTTATATATGTCAACCATTATTTACAAATACTTTGAAGTTAATTAGCTAACGGAATTGTTCTACCTGTAGATTAATTTCCCATGTCTGGAAGAGCTAAAGGTGAAAAGTGTAAATAATGAAGTGACTGGACTATGGGATAACCAATCGTTGACAGCAACGTCAAATCCTGCTCCGATGTTGAGACGACTAGTGCTAGACTCCTCAACAATGTTGCTACAGATCCCAAGCATAGTCTTGCAGAATCTTGCCTCCCTCAAACTCCCTCATTTTGATTTGGATGTTTGTGATGCTATATTTTCAACATCAATTTTAGGAGGAAAGGGTGAGTTTGTATGGGCATATTCAGAATTGCCTAAATTGGAAGAGCTAAAGATTTCGAGTAACAGGTCATTGAAACAGCTGTTCGACGAAACAGATTATAGTGAGTATTTGAAAGGGTTGTTTGAAGAAAACTACAATCCGGTTGACGATGCTTTGACGTCGTTTTGTGGGCAACTCAAAACATTGAAATTACGTTGGTTGCCATCACTGAATCTCATACCTCTGCATCTCTTTAAGAATCTTGCTTCCCTCACTTTGTATGAATTGGGGTGGAATTATTTAATTTCAGCCGAGGCCTTAAATTCATTACAGCTTCTTCAATCTCTATTAATTCAGCGTTGTCGCCAGATGGAAGCACTTGTCATCAACGTTGATTCCCAAATCAACCTCCCTAGCCTCAAGCTGTTACTTTTAAGCTCATTGGATTCTTTTATAGGCATTTCTTCCATGCCGAAAAATGAAGATACCTTACTTCTTCCATCACTTGAATCATTTATAATCGGGGATTGTTACATGGAACACTTTTGGCAAGGCTCAATTTCAGCTCCCAGATTACAAAACGTGGACATCAGAAGATGTCAAGAACTGCAACATGTATTCGTTGGTAATCTTGAGGATACAATCGAGTTGCCATCTTTGCAAAGGGTGTTCTCTCAGTCCTGTCGTAATATCAAGTCCATTTCAACCAGGTCTCTAACAACACCCAAATTAAGTGAGGTGACGCTATTGGGCTGCCCCAAGATGAAGTGCTTTTTCCCAGGAAACAAAAATCATGATGGTGATCAACAATTACCTTTTCTGGAGATTGTGGAAATCGGGGAGTGTCATAATTTCCAAGCATTCTCAATCGGACGTATAGTGGCACCTAAATTAACTCAAATTGAATACGAGGGAACTGGGTATTCAATGCTGCCATTTGAGGACCTCAACCACTTCCTTACCAAGAAGCTTAATGAAGTTGCCTACGGCTACGATGCCTACGGCTACGATGTATGTATTGTATATGAGTAGATGATATATTTATATTTATTGCGCGAGGAGAATAGGAAGTTTACACTTGACGATTTTTATGGATAAATATAGTGCAGTCTGCAGTACAAGATCTAATGCATGGACGATGTACGAGCCTACGTGTATTGCTCTACTATGTACAAGATCTAAACACAAATAGGATTATACATCTAGGTGTATATGAGAATTATATATCTAATATAAATTTAATTGAGCTTATATGTAATGTTTTTGAGCTTTTACAATTTTTTCTCCCACTATAATTTTTTAGTGTTAAAATTAAAATATTTGTCAGACCACATCTCAAATGGATTCAAGCTTACCCTCACTTACATGATAATAAGCAGTACTACCAAAAGCCCTTAAAATAGAATAGTCAGCAGGCTTACCAGACCACATCTCAAAAGGAGTTTTGAGATTCAGACTCGTGTGAGGTCCCCGATTTATCAGATAGCATGCTGTACTAACTGCTTCTGCCCAGAATCTTCTAGTTAGTCCAGCATTAGAGAGCATGCACCTTGCCCTCTCCAGAAGAGTCTGATTCATTCGCTCTGCTACACCATTCTGCTGAGGTGTATCTCGGACTGTACGATGTCTAGCAATCCCTTCATTCCTGCAGAACTCATCGAACTCAGACCAGCAAAACTCTAGACCGTTATCAGTTCGCAACCTCTTGACCTTTTTCCCAGTTTGATTCTCCACTAATGTCTTCCACTACTTCAAATGAGTAAAGGCTTCAAATTTGTGCTTCATCATAAAAATCCAAGTCTTCCTTGAATAATCATCAATAATTGACATAAAATATCTGTGTCCTCCCAAAGATTCCACCTTAGAAGGACCCCAACAATCAGAATGGATGTAATCAAGTGTGCCCTTGGTCCTATGCACTGCTTTAGGAAACTTGTTGCGATGTAGCTTCCCGAATACACAATGCTCACAGAAATCCAGATTCTTGACCTTGTGACCACACAGAAGATCTTCTTTTGACAGAGTCTGCATCCCCCTTTCACTCATATGACCAAGCCTCATATGCTACAGCCTAGTCATATCTTCTTTATCAACTCTGAGGATGCAACAGAAACAGAATCTGACAGTGTCGATCCCTGAAGATAATATAAAGTACCGTGCTTGATTCCTCTCAGAATCACATTTGAACCTTTGCAGACGTTCAGAACTCCACCTTCACCCTGAAAACGGAAACCCTTCTGATCAAGAGTACCCAAGGAAATCAGATTCTTTGTCATCAGTGGAACATGCCTAACTTCGTTCAATGTGCAGAATCTACCATCATGTGTCCTTATCTTAACTAGGTCAGTTCCAACTATTCTGCAAACAGCATTGTTGGCTATAGAAATATTGCCTCCACCTAACTGCTCATAAGTTGTAAACCACTCTCTGCGGGGACATATATGGTAAGACGCTCCAGAATCTAAGATATACACATCAGTATGATCCGTGACCTTATTACTAACAAGAGCATACTCATCTTCCTCGGAATCTACATTAGCTACCCCAGCAGTACCAGATTCATTCTGTTTATCTTTCTTGGGACACGTGAATTTCCAATGCCCCTTTTCCTTTAAAGTAGTTACAAACATCAGTAGGTTTAGGACCCTTAGAACCAGAGGTACCAGCAGAACTAGAAGAACCAACATAAGACGGCTTCTTATACTTTTTCTTCCCAGAATTTCCCTGTCCATAACTCCTGCTAGCTACTAACCCCGCGGCCTGATTATCTGTGACTGTATCAGCCGCCTTATGGCGCAATTCTCTAGTATGAAGAGACGATCTAACCTCTTCTAAAGACACGGTATCCTTACCCACAATAAAAGACTGTATGAAATTCTCATACGATAGTGGTAAAGAAACTAACAGAATTAATGCGGCATCCTCATCTTCTACCTTAACATCAATACTACGCAGTTCTAATAAAATTGTGTTTAACATCAACCTCCCTAGCCTCAAGCTGTTATTTTTAGACACATTGGCTTCTTGTATAGGCATTTCTTCCATGCCGAAAAATGAAGATACCTTACTTCTTCCATCACTTGAATCACTTTCAATTATGGATTGTTCCAAGCTGGAACACTTTTGGCAAGGCTCAATTTCAGCTCCCAGATTACAAGACGTGGACATCAGTAGCTGTGGAGAACTGCAACATTTCTTCGCTGGTAATCTTGAGGATACAATCGAGTTGCCATCTTTGCAAAAGGTGTTCTCTCACTGCTGTGTTAATATCGAGTCCATTTCAACCAGGTCTCTAACAACACCCAAATTAAATGAGGTGACGCTACTGCGCTGCCCCAAGATGAAGTGCTTTTTCCCAGGAAACAAAAATCATGATGGTGATCAACAATTACCTTCTCTGGAGATTGTGGAATTCTGGAACTGTCCTAATTTCCACGCATTCTCACCCGGACTTGTAGTGGCACCTAAATTAACTCAAATTAAATACGAGGGAACTGGGTATTCGATGCTGCCATTTGAGGACCTCAACCACTTCCTTACCAAGAAGCTTAATGACATGGAAGCACTTGTCATCAACGTGCATCAAGCTCCCTAGCCTCAAGCAGTTTTAAGTTTATCGGATTTGGATTCTTGTATAGACATTTCTTTCATGCCGAATAATGGAGCCGCCTTACTTCTCCCATGAGAAAACAACGAAAGGGAAGAAGGTTGAGGCTAAACTCAATGCTTTACATTATCTCACTGTTTAACTTATATACAAAAGGCTATGCAAACAAAACAAAAGTAACGTATGTCTTACCATAACTCCTCTACTTATTCTATCATTATTACCATAAACAAATACAATGAATGGGAATAGTCTCAGTATTCTTTTACTCCCCCTCAAGTTGGAGCACTTGGTAAACCAAGTCCCAACTTGCCCTCTAAATAGCGGAAAGTCTCCCCTCCAAGAGCTTTAGTGAATAAATCCGCTATTTGCTCTTTACTTCGAACGTGTGACGCGGTGATCGATTTATCCACCAAGTATTGCCGTATGAAATGACAATCTATTTCGATATGCTTAGTTCGATCGTGGAACACGGGATTCTTTGCAATATGTAATGCGGCTTGATTATCGCAAAACAATTGCATCGGTTGTGTATGGAACACGCCCAATGAGGCAAGTAAAGCTCGTAACCAAATTAACTCACTCGTAACTGCGGACATGGCTCGGTATTCTGCTTCTGCCGTTGATTTGGACACGGTGGCCTGTTTCTTCGTTCGCCATGATATCGGTGTTTTTCCGAGTGCCACAAAATAACCACTAATCGATCTCCTTGTAATTGGACAACTTGAATAATCTGAATCGCAGTATCCTCGTAATTGCAAGTCGCAATTCCTGTCTATGATTATTCCCTTGCTTGGATTCATTTTAATGTATCGCACCACTCGCAATGCCGCATCCCAATGTTCCTTTCGTGGCTCGTGAACGAATTGTGAAAGAATGTGGACTGCGTATACGAGATCAGGCCTTGTTATCGTAAGGTATACCAGCTGCCCCACAACCCTTCTGTATTTCATAACATCTTTCAGCACATTCCCTCTCGCCAAAGCCAATTCATGGCGCTGCTGTATCGGAGTATGGGCCGGCTTCGCCCCTGCCATTCCCGTCTCATTGATAATTCCTAAGGCATATTTCCGCTGATTTAAAAATAAACCATGACCTCCTTGATCAACTTCTATTCCAAGAAAGAATTTGAGCTTGCCCAACTCTTTTATTCCGAATGTTGAGTTCAAAAATGATTTAAATGTCACACACGCTGAATTGTTGTTGCTTACTACGATCATATCGTCCACATAGACTAATACTCCGATGAAAATTCCGTTTTTATTGTATGTAAAAAGTGAGTAATCAGCCAATGATTGAACAAAGCCGTACCTCTTCAAAGAATTAGTCAATTTGGCGAACCAATTCCTAGAAGCTTGTTTCAATCCGTATAACGACTTGAGCAGCTTACATGCCTTATTCTTTCCTTTTGCATCAAAACCTTGCGTAACTTTCATATATACCTCTTCATCCAAATCGCCGTGCAAAAAAGCGTTGTTTACATCCAATTGCTCAATCAACCAGTTTTTTGTAACTGCTACGGCTAATAAACACCTGACACTCGTCATCTTTGCCACCGGCGCATATGTTTCGTGATAGTCTACTCCTTCGACTTGAGTGAAGCCTTGAGCAACCAATCTAGCCTTGTATCGTTCTATGCTTCCGTCCGCTTTATACTTGACTTTATACACCCATTTGCATCCAATGGTTGTTTTCCTTGAGGTAAGTCAACAACCTTCCAAGTTCCATTACTCCCAAGAGCATCAATCTCCTTCCTCATGGCCTCTCTCCAATTCTCGTCTTTTGCTGCCTCATGATAATGTGTTGGCTCTCTTATCTCATCAATTTTGGCCATGTATAACCTGTGAGAGTCAGTGAAACAATTGCTAATAATATAGTTAATCATAGGGTAACGAGTACCTGTCCTTGGGAGCGATGGTTGAGTCGAATGATTAAGGTCGATGGGATGTACGATTCTCGTGGATTTGCAATAATAATCACGCTTCCAGGCCAGCTCAAAACGCTCTCTAGCACCCCGGCCTAGTCTCTCTACCTCGACATCTTCCTGTACATTTCTATCTATGCTACTTATTTCACCATGATTTGACACAGGAAACTCAGGAACAGGAACTTGCTCCTCTATACTCTCCGTGCTAGATAGACCAATTCTTGCGTTGTCTTGTAATGCTTCATTACTTTCTCTTTCACTCCCCCTGAATTCATGACTTTCGTCCTCCTCTGTACTCTCATTTTCTACCCAAGTTTCCAGCCCCATTGAGTTTAAATTAGTATCAAAATTATTTTTGTTACATGTTTTTCTATTCTCCTCAATACTACCAATTTTGTCAAAAGGAAAGACATGTTCATAAAAATTAATTAACATCCCGTGAAACAAAAACCTTCTTATCTCTCAAATCGTATACTTTCCATCCTTTTTTGTTGTGAGGATATCCTATAAACATACACCTTTTCCCGCGCTCATCGAATTTATCGCGAGGTTTATCTTTGTTATGTACATAGCAAAGACATCCTAAAATTTTAAGGCCACTTAAATCTGGTTTTTTATTATAAAGAAGCTCATATGGTGTCCGTCCCTCAAGTAAACGAGTAGGTGTACGATTAATAAGATAGGCTGTTGTCATAGCACATTCCCCCCAAAATTGTAACGGCAAATTAGCTTGAAACCGAAGAGCCCTCGCCTTCTCTAGAATGTGTCGGTGTTTTCGCTCTACCCTTCCATTTTGTTGTGGGGTGTCGGTATTACTAGTTCGGAAAATTATCCCCTTTTCCTCATAATAATATTTCATGGGTCCGGATAACAGTTCCGTTCCATTGTCACTTTGGATGATTTTTATTTCTTTATTAAATTGAGTTCTCACCATCTGACAAAAAACTCGCAACAATTCACCTGCTTCGCTCTTTTCTTTCATTAAATAGACCCATACTGCTCTACTATGATCGTCGACAATGGTCAAGAAATAATGGGCCCTTGATAGACTAGCAACACGATATTTACCCCATATATCACAATGAATTAGACCAAATAAGACGTCGCATTTTTTATTATTCAACCCAAAAACTAAACGTGTTTGTTTTGCGCGACAACAAGGATCGCAAACGTAATCAGAATCCAAACATAAATTGCCATTAACAAGAGAGAAAAACCGAGATAAAATATTGTTTGACGGATGGCCTAACCGCTTGTGCCAAAGTCGAGCATCAACTTGCTTCACCATTTTAGCCACGGTATCACCTTCCTGTTTCACCATTTTTGTCATTCTTTGCTTCTCCAATCCACGAAAAACATACACCCCATCTTGTTTTTCACTCTTCCCGATCACCGTCTTCATAGACCGGTCCTGCATTACACAATGATCGGAATGAAATGTTATTAAACAATTTGTTTCTCTTATTAATTGTTGAACGGAAATTAAATTGCAAGTTAAAGATGGAACAAACAGAACATCCTTCAACACAAAATTTTCGCCAAGTCTGACTTCTCCATGTTCACAAGCTTCGATGTTTCGTCCATCCGGTAGTCCAACTAACGACCTCCCTTCTGTTCTGATATTAACCATACAATCTCGTATTCTCGTCATGTGGTGGGAACAACCACTATCAATTAGCCATTCATGGTCAAGTGTAACATTCATACCTGATTGTTTCTCCGTACCTTCGGCGGTTGGTGTCAGCAACATTCGAATTTTTGCAATCTCGTCTTCTGTGAAAGAAAAATTCGCACTCCTGGAATCACTTTCCTTTGATTTTGTCCCGACAGCATTAGCACGATGATGGCTAGATTGACCACGTTCATCACCGCGTCCTCCGCCTCTCGCTCCATATCCTCTGCCTCCCCTGCGTCCTCTACCCCTGCCATGAGCCTGAACATTTTCGTAACCATGTTTCTCGTAGCAAATATCCTCCGTGTGGTAGTATTTTCCGCAGTGGGTACATTGTGGTGGTTCGTCATCCTTTTGCTCTGTTCGAGTGAACCCACCACGTGTGTTCTTGTTCGTGCTGGTATTCCTGACTGCCATAGCCGCCTCGTTCTTCTCCTCGGTAACCCGTGTGACTGCCACATGTCTTTCTTCTCTGAGAACCAGAGCATAGGCCCTAGATAGCGTGGTTATCGGATCCTCCATCAAAAGGTTGGTGCGCAAACTCCCGTATAAATGTCGTTCAAGGCCCATCAAAAACTGATGGACCTTTTCTTCCTCCCGTTCCTTGGCTAAAGACACTGTCGCTCCGCAAGTGCACGTCGAAACTATACTGTAATTAGCGAGTTCATCCCATATCGTTTTCAGACGGGTATAATATTCAACGACAGACTCTCTCACCCTTGTTTGCATTCATTGAGGTCCCCCCTTAATTGGTGGACTCTTGGAGCATTTCCGGCCGAATATCGATCTTTTAACTCGGCCCAAATCTCTGCTACAGGCGCAGTAAAGGCAATACTGACGTGTAATTTCGGGTCTATGACATTCCGAAGCCATGCTTTCAACATGGCATTACATTGTTTCCATGCCACCATCTCTAGGTTATCTTCTCCTTCATCTCCCTTTGGTTGTGTAAAAGTTCCTTCCACGATTGCTAATTTGTGTTTCGCATCAAGTCCGTTCTTGACTGCGTCGGCCCATAAATCATAATTTTCACCATTAAAAATGATTTGTGTGAGTGATAAACTTGGATTGTCGGATGGGTGGAGATATAGAGGTGAGCTCATGGGAATGGATTTCATTTTTGTATTTGTGTTGGCAGAAGATAAGATTTTGACAAAGGGAAAAATCTCTCTGATACCATGAGAAAACAACGAGAAAGGGAAGAAGGTTGAGGCTAAACTCAATGTTTTACATTATCTCACTGTTTAACTTATATACAAAAGGCTATGCAAACAAAACAAAAGTAACGTATGTCCTACCATAACTCCTCTACTTATTCTATCATTATTACTATAAACAAATACAATGAATGGGAATAGTCTCAGTATTCTTTTATCCCATCACTTGAAACAGTTGACAACAAGTGTTGTCGCAAGCTGGAACACTTTTGGACAAGCTCAATTTCAGCTCCCAGATTACAAGACGTGTGCTTCCAGAATTGTTATAAACTGCAACACTTTTTGGCAGGTAATCTAGAGAATACAATCGTGTTGCCGTCTTTGCAAAATCTATCATTTTTGTTGTGACGGATATATCTATCACAAGCTGAAGATGGATACACTCCTCACACAGTAAAGCAAGTGGGAAGGCAAGTCGGAGGAAATGGAGCATCTCATGGATATTACCACTTGCATGATATGAGAGGGACACTCTCCGTCTTCGGTTTGTGACGAATAATGCCCGTCTTCAACGAGAATTTGTGTAGATGTATTTTGCTATTTTGTGGATTTTCTGTTTTCAGCTTAGTTTAAATTTTACTGTGGTGTAATTTTTGATTGATCAATTTAGCCAATTCCTTATTTTATCGCGACTATGATCGCTTCAAATAAATTTTCGTCTTTGTTTCTTATACTTGGACTATTTGTCAAATAGGAGTGGCTTGGCGAGAAAATTATTTATTCTGTGCAACGGTTTTACTCTATGACGTCTTCTATATCACCAAAGACAGGGATGTCTCATGGTGGTTATTAGAAGTTCTGTTATAGATGCATCCCTTCCTAACTGTCTATCCACTTGCTGATATTATGTTGGTGTTGTTGGCATGTTGTGACTAATATTTTGCAGGTTATAAAGTATGCAGGAAAGATAATTCAAGAACAATATAACACGAAAATTTAAGGTGTTTCAGTAACGACGTGGTAGCTGCGCCCATCGTGTATAGGGGATGGAAATTATATCAATCTTGAGGAATTGCAGATTACAAAATAATGATGATGAGTAGTTTATGACCAAGAAATGCAGTTTAACATTCTTGTAAGAATGCTCAAGAAATGCAGTTCAACATACGGGAAATGAAACCGCGTTACAGATGTATCTGTGTACATTTAGGTGGTACACTATCGTCAGTACTCAGTCGGGTTGCTTTTTATGGTCCAGCAGCTCCTCAGGAATACTGTTCAACAATATTGTGAGAATGCTCTACCACTGAAAATCGGATGCAGATTGCAGATCATATTAATTCTCGTTGATGATGAACACTTTGACGGGGTGAAAGTAATACAACCCTAGGAAATAATGCTGAGTAGTCTCAATAAGATCTGCAAGTATTACATAGTCCTGTGCATTTTCTGCTGCGCAACTGCATCATTAAGCTATCTGAATGTTCAGCCCAAGGGGCACAGATTTATACCTACTTGCGAGTTGAGTAGACCTGAGTCTGACAAACTGGTTACTCCATTCGGAATTTCGGATCATCAGTCAGTTGGGTCAGAGATATTTGGTTCAAGTATGTTTTAAGAGAATTGTTATTAGTCATTACTGTTTAAAGATTTTGCTTCTGGTGTGGTACTGACTGTGATCTGTTGTAAATAAATAACAATGAGCATTTTTGCTCCACAGAGTTTCGAATTCAAGTTTTGATACAGGTCGCCGGGTCGGGTATATGGATTACTGGATGTTAGAATTTATAGTTTACCATTTTTAAGCTAAGAATATAATTACCCGACCCGTAATTTTCATAACTCACCCTAATAGAATGAGGTGTGGACCATTGAGGCTTTGACTCATTATTTTGTCCTCACTTACGCCTAAAACGGTCAGGTGTCTTCTTATTAAGCGATACGTGAAATTTTTTATAGACATATAACAAACTCCTTATTTTATAGGTCAACTTCTTCACATCTTGTGAAGTGTTCCATTCTCCTCACCTCCCACTTAAGGATCGCATCCTTATTGTGACAAAAAGCTGCCGTCATACTCTAAAATTCTCCTCCGCTAAGTAGGTTATTATCACAGTAGAGCGCATAAGAACTACCTCCAACAACCAAGCGGTCTCATAGTTCTCTGACACCATTTATAACGAACAAATCCAACCTCATTATAGCATATCCCAATAAAATGAGATGTGCATGTTAAGAGCATTATTATATCATCACTTAACACGGCTTTGTTACCAAATATGAGTAATACTTAAAACTACTTACAACGTATCCCAATTTTTTTTCCTTTTCCCCAATGTAGAAACAACTTTTTTTAGTTAGTGATTACATTCAATGTATTACTACCACTTTTATAGTTTTTTTTAACATCATAATAAAGTTTATGAGTTTAGTTTTAAAAATTATAAGTTGCACTATAAATAAAGATTTTTAGTTCATTTATTAAAACAGTAAGCTCAAAAAATTATAATAAACTCAAAAACACTACATTTTAGTTCCAGTAAATGGACCATACATCGATGTAGTTGTACCAGTTTTATAATTTATAAGCATTATAATAATGTTTTTGAGTTTTGTTTTAAAAATTATGAGTATTGTTATAAAGTTAATTAATTCATTTATCAAAACACTGACTTCAAAAAATTACAACAAAATTCAATAACATTACATATAAGTTTAGTTAAATTTTAATTTTGACGGAAAAAAAATTAAAATTTATTTTATGAACCCGAGATAATAAGCTCAGAAAAAATACTCATAGGCTCAAAAACAAGTAAAGTTTAAGCAAATACATTTAATCTGATATATGTTCGTTTTTCTCTTTTAATTAGTTAAACTAGGTTTGTGACTCGTGGAATTCACGGGTTTATCTGTTTTAGTTTTATTATTTTATTGTATTGTTAAGATTTGTTCGAGCAATTAGTTTATCTATTTAAAAAGATATAGTCTTGAAATATATAAAAGTTAGTTAGTTAATATATTATTTCTTTGATATCTCTAATTTATTTTTCAAACTATATATTGTACTTTATTTTGATTAATATACTACTAATAGCATGTAATTTTTAAAAAAAATACCTTCAATGAGTCCATTAATTAATGACACTCATGCATAAACTCATTCTAAAAAGTATGTTGAATTGTTTTGGCTACTCTTTTAAAAGCTATCTACATTGAAACGCATGTGAGATAAGAGTCCTTTTAATTGGACGTGAATGAGAAATTATCAACAGTCAGTGAAACATAAATAATAAATCAATCGAAATTAAATTTCACACTATTGATCCTATAATTATAAATTTTTCACCTTCAAAACCACCAGCAACATGGGGTATATGAACATGAACAAAATTAATTATTAATAAATATTTTAATGTAATTTTTTTTAATAATTTAGTGTAGTTGTTATGTGGAAAAAAAATTAAATGCTTAAAGTTGTCTTTTAAGTAGATTAAATTGTATAAATAAATTGTGTACTAAAATTTCTATATAAAACTTGAACGCCCCTTTGTTATCTAGTCATATGAAGTTAATGAGGTAAGATAAAAGGACAAATTAATGCATAATGTTTGATTATTTATTATCTTTTTTTAGAATGATAAATTCTCCACTGTAAAGCTAGAGTTTAAAACATATTTTCTAATTAAATTATAGGCTTTTTATCTCAATATTTTATTTCTTGTAAATCATGAGTATCTTTTAATAGTAACATATTTATGAAGTTTAATAAATGCTAGTCTTAATATATCGTCTGTATCAATTTGCCAAAAATCCTAAATTTTGCAAAAATGATAAATTAAGTTAAATAGTAACCTACAATAAATGGTGAGGGAAACCAAAAAGCTATATTATTAAATAAAAGAAATAAAAGTTAAATAAAGATGTAGGTTAATAACAAAATTTAGGAAAGGAAAGTAAATAGTTTGTACAATATTAATTTATTTTTGTGTTTGCAACTAATATTTGTTATTTTTATTTTGTATTTTTAAGCATGTGATACATCATTTTAAATATGACCTTTTAATAACACATGACATACTAAAATACTTAGTATTGTGTTTTTAACATCAATGTTCAAAAGTCATGAACCTTGATTGATTATTTATGTCTATCTTAAATTTGATAATAATAGAACAAAACGCTCAAAAATCATAAAACGTATCATCAATTGTTTATATTTTTTTTATAGGGACAAAAATTTTAAGAATAATTTTTCCTATCCATATCGTCAATAGAATTGTATGTGTCACTTTACTCACTTATATGTCTTATCTATCTATTTACATCAAGTTAAGTGTATTAAGATTTTAAATTAATTAAATAATTTATTTATTTTTATGTAAGTTTCATTGTCGGGTTGTGAAATATTCATCACATTTTCAAATTTTATCGCATCGTTTGTTTTGTTCAAATTTAAGGGCTATCAAGATTTATGGTATTAATAATTAGTCGTGTCTTTTTATAATATTGTATAAATAATAGATAACCAAGTTGATATTTTACAACATTGTATGAATAAATGAATAATCTAGTAATCAATATAGATGAATTATGTATTAACCAATATCAAAATGACACTTGGATTAAAATTAAATTGTATGCATAAATATTAATAATAATGTAAATTTAGCTATTAATCATGTCAATAAGATTTATTTTGTTCAACTTGTTAATATGATTGAGATCCTTGCAACTCCAATTTAATAATAAGAGAGCTATTTTTCAAAGGAAAGTGATGAACAAAAAATAACACATACAAAAATAAAACATACATTTTATTTAAAGTTTATGAAATACTAAATTTTTTTATGAAACTAAAAATAATTAATCATTAACATTTATATTGTCAAACTTGTAGTTAGTTTATAATATAACATTGAGGAAAATAGGGGGAGTATTTGTTTAAGCAATTATAGTATTCATCCCTTCTTCAAATAAATCTCTTTTTCCAATGAATCGTCCCTACAAAAAAATACACTGAGCGATTAATAACAAACTAAATGGTGTAATTTGATTTATTTAATATTAACCTAATGATTATATTAGTTTAAATTTTCCCTTAAGTAATAAAAAAAATTGGACATTGAATAATAAAAATGTAAGTATATTTACCTTTAAATCGCACAACTTCACAAATCTTGATAGCCCCTAAATAACAACAAAACAACATATATGTGAAGTTAAAAAAATGCGATAATACTTCATAACCAATAAAACTTAAAAATAAATAAATAAACTATTAATTCAACACCTTAATAATACATTTACAATGATAAGAATGATTATTTACACATACAATTCTCTCGGTGATGGAGTAACCAAAATTTTGGCTCACAAATGTTGTCTTCTATCAAATATTTATAGCTAGTTGATGATGCATTTTATGACTTTTGGGCAACTTATTATTATTATCAAATTTATTATATACATAAATATTTAGCAATGTTTTATGACTTTTAATCATCCTTTTTATTATTAGCAAATTAAATATAGACATAAATATATAGTAGGGAGAAATGAAATGTAAAAGGTTTGCTTTAAATATTTTTTCCTTTTTTATATATACGTTTTTTTACATAATTTACCTTGCATGAGAGTTGTTTAACCATTCTTTGCCTTCACTTTTATTTATATATTATATTTATAGATTTATATATATTCAATTTAATGAAATTATATCTAATTTAGAGAAATTGAGCAAATATATAGAAAAGAAACGTAAGAGAAAATTGCACATATAAACAGAAATAAAATATTAATTTAACACCTTAATTATACATTTACAATGATAAGAATGATGATTTACACAAGCAACTCTCTCGATGATGGACTCACCAAAATATTGGCTTGAATTTTCGGCCACATATGTTGTCTTCTATCAAATATTTATAGCTAGTTGATGATGCATTTTATGACTTTTGGGCGACTTATTATTATTATTATCAAATTTATTATATACATAAATATGTAGCAATGTTTTATGACTTTTAATCATCCTTTTTCATTATTAGCAAATTAAATATAGACATAAATATATAGTAGGGAGAAATGAAATGTAAAAGGTTTGCTTTAATTATTTTTTCCTACTTATATATTTTTTTACATAATTTATTACCTTACATAAGAGTTGTTTAATCATTCTTTGGCTTGCCCTTTATTTATATATTATTTATAGATTTATATATATTCAATTTAATGAAATTATATCTAATTAAAAGAAATTGATCAAATATATAGCAATAAAACGTAAGAGAAAATTTCACATATAAACAGTTTAAAAATAGAGAGATTTAAATTTTTATTTATCGATAAACCTATTCTAATTTTAAGAAATTAAAAGACCAATATTTTCATGTTAAGTATGTTATTATCGTCTCTTTATATTTATAAATTATTTATTACTTTATAAACGATGAAAAATTAGAATTATGTGATAATTATTTATTGCTTAAAATTTCCTAACAATAAACGTCGAAATTTAAAATTTAGTATGAATTTTGATTTTTATCCGTTGTTTAATTTATGTAAAATTAAAAGGTAAAAATATAATCTTTGCTATGCTATTGTAATTAATGTTTTAGAATTTTTTTCTTGTTTTTTCCCATTTAAATAAGAAATAACAATGTGACTTGTAGGCTTCTAATGGTGAAATAAAATACTTTTGACTTTTTTTTATTATTGATGAGCTGTCGCAACCCTATCAAAAATAACCAACTGGCCTAACTAATGTAGCAAGGAAGTCAGGATCGTATCCACAGGGAGACAAAAATCAATTCTAAATGCTAATTCAAGTCTGTCTAGTAACAACGGGGGTTTTGTTTGTTTGAGAGTAATAACTAAGCAATTAAAGTAAAAGAGAATAAAGGAGAGAAATTAAGTTGTGAAAATAAAAGGAGAGAAGACTAGGATTGTCGGTTCACCATGGGACATTACAGATCAATGGTAGGGTCATAGGTCGGTCTCAATTACTAGTCTAAAGAGCAGTGAAAAGGTCCTCTCGGATCGCTATTCGCTCTAGGATGCGTCTAGCGGGCTCTCGCAACTTACTAGTGCACCCTAATGTTTGCAACGGGTCTAATCTTTTCCAGGCTTTCGATCTTAGGTTGGGATTCACCGGTTCAAGTAACTAATTATGGCCTTTAACTAATTACTCGTATTTTATATGTTGCAATTAACAACCTAGACTAATAAAATCAATTAGACCTAATAACCTAAGCATAGACCTTTAATCCCCCATGGATCCCCTAAATCCTAGCGTAAGAAATTAGCTACTCATGGAAAACTTGATGACAATAATCAAAGAAGATGAGAAAATGATGAATTGCATAATGAAATTTAATGGAGGAATAACAAACATAAACTAAATCTAAAAAGAACAATAACGTAAACAATAACGATTAAACAAGAGGAACGGAGGGAAGAAGAATTAAAATTACCAAATACGAATCCAAGTTCTAGGAGTGGAGAAGGAAATAATTCTCGATCTCACCAGGTTTTGAGAGTTTCTACGTATTAAAGTTTTTAGCAGTTGAGAGTAGAATAAAAGATTGATAACCTAATGAAAAATCTCGTAGTCTTAAATACTAGTGCCAAGAAATATAACAACTAAGTAACTAAGAGGCCCACAAATCACGAGCTGAAAACCGTCTGGCTTGTGTCGATCGACCAAAGAGATATGTCGATCGACCAAAGTAGCATGCAACTTCGAAACGCAAACTTCCTGTGTCTAACCCCTTTGTCGATCGACAATAGTAGCATGTCTATCGACATAAATAGACTGTCTATCGACATAAATAGACTGTCTATCGACATAAATAGACTGTCTACCCACGTGAACAACTTGTCTATCCACTTCTTGTCTCGTTCCTTCCCATCTAGGGCCTTTTTGGTGACGACTCCACACCTCTCCAATGACTCGGGCATGGGCTATGAGCTCGGTCTCCTTTATCGACCGATTTTGGCTTGTAAATGCATAAATGGGTTCCATATCTGTAATAGACACGAAACATGCCGAAAGTAGCAAATACCGGAGGAAATATAATAAAGAGATCGAATAAAAGCATATAAATGCGTGCTAAACATGAGAATAAACGCATATAAAACGCACGCATCAATTATTATCTTATTTTATAAATTTATAGATATATGAATTAAATGTATTTCATATAATAAATTGTTAGTCTATGTCACATTAATTCGTCATGTCACATTAAAATGTTTCATCTCGCATTATTTTAGTTGGCCTTTTAATTAGATTTTATAGATTTAATTTATACATAAATATGGATCAAAGATAAAATGTTAAATATTTACTTTAATATACATAAAAATGTAGTATAGTTTTATTACTTTTGAGTATTATTTTTTCATTATTATAAAGTTATAAAATTAGATAATGTAAATTTTTATTTGAAATTTAAACTATTATAATTTTAAAAATTCAAAGGCTAATATTTAATGTTAAGTATGTTATTATTTGACCTTTACAAATTTTTATTTTTTTTATTAACGGCGTAAAAATTAGAATTATATGACTTTTTGTTTGTCGGTTGAAATTTTCTAAGAATAAATATCGATGTTTTAAATTTTTTAGAAATTTTGATTTTTAATTGTTATTTAATTTATCTAAAAATTAAAAAGTCAAAAGGTTAATGTTTGTTATGTTATCTACATTTAATGTTCCAATTTTTTTTTTCTTTTTTTTTCATTTTAAATAAGAAATGATGACGTGGCTCCATGTCATGTATAATAAACGACGTGGGTTTTTGCTAATGTTAGGTGACATTGTCTACGTGGCATTTTGTGTTACCCTTTTAATAGTATTGTATAGATATGAATTTTAACATGAAAACTAAATTAATTTATAACTTATAAACTCTAAAACTCATAAAAAATATATACATTTTCAACAATAAACAAAAACTTAACAAAATAAAATCGAAGAAAAATACGCGTATATTTAAAAAAAAAAATACGCGTATATTACTTCCCTTTTCTCGACTAACTCTCATCTCGAGGGATATTATACTTAAAAATCATACTTCGTAATTCATTTGGTTGATCGTCGTCATCCTTAATTAATTACTGAATATCACTTTCAATATAATCAACAACCGTAATCTGAGCAAATTATTAACCTAATAATTACATTCGCAAACTCTTCTATGGAATTCCTGATATCAATTGTGAGTATGAATTTGTAATTCAACTTCTTCTTAATGTATTTTACTGTTTCACGGATTATTACTGTTTTCAGTTTAATTATTGCTGGGTTTATATTTGTTGCATTTTAGTAACTATTCCGCTTTTCTTGTTGATTAAATTAGTTTATTGTGGTTAGCTGGTATTTATTTAAGCTTTTTTTGGGTTTGTTTGGCTTATGATTAGGTTTATGTTCTTCAAATTTATGATATATTAAGCAATTTAGTGTGTATGATGGAATCTGATTGATGTATGCGTATTATGTACTCGTATTGGGATGTACTCCTCCCTCCGGTTCAATTGTTGTCCTTTGGTTTTGGCACAGAGATGGAGGTAAAAAGGAGGGAGCCAATTATTAAACACATATTCTTATTTGTGACGTCACTATTCCGTCACAAGCATGTTACCTCGAGCAAGTGTGAGAGCAAGTGGGAGGAAGGTTATGAGAGGTCATAAGGCTTGTGACAGTCACAAGCAAGACCGTCTGATTATTTAATGACATGTGAACTAAATTGAGTATAAAGGATAAAATTGCTCATCAAATGCATGCTTAAAATAGAAAGGATAACAATTGACCAAGACATACTAAAATGGAATAGGACAACAAATGACCGGGACAAAGGGAGTAATACGTATAAGGTGTTGTAATAGGAAGACAAAATATGTGCGAATTGGGATAGGAGTGATTGTTGTCTTTGCTTTTTATAAGATGTTTTTTTTGTCAGATTGATTAATGATTGATGATAGCTGTAATACTAAAACAATTGATGATGTTTCTTCATGGCATTTCTGAAATTTGTTTGAATTTGCACTATAATACGGAATGTTTAGCTAGGTTTGGTCTTCTGGCTGGGATAGATGCATAGCAATTAGCAAGTGTTTAGTAAAACGGTTTTACTCTTTGGTATTGTAAACACGCGGATACTGATATTTTACACAATCTTATGCTGGTTAGTTAATAAAGGTTCTGTTATAGATGTATTTGTGTCAAATCACATGCGATATCATAAATAATACATTGTTAAACTCCCTTATAGATGTATGTGTGTACGTGCAGGCCGTCAGACAGCCAACATGCTTAATCTGTTATCAGTGCTACAAAAGAACATGTTTCTGCCCTATTGGTTGGGTATATCTCTTGCCAGTTGCTCGTACTTGAATCTTTTGAGTTTGCTCTTGCATTCAAGCTCTGTTGGAGTTATGAGGGGTATTCTATATTGTCCTGGTTTGCTATTTTTGGTTAGCTCATGTGTTCCGTTATTGGAGCCAATATATGCAGCTGCAAAAGACTGCGCCATAGCATAAGCAAGTATTTTTGCTTTCTTGTGTTTACGGGTGATTGTCTCCTCTAGTGACAAGTCGTGAGTTTCACGGAGAGATGAAATCATATATAATATTCGTTGCACAAGATTATCATATCTAGTCATGAGCCCATATATGCAGTTGGAGTAATTACTTGAGAATCCCTGTTTATCTTTTATTTTTTCTCCACGTTGAAGTTTATGGGATTACTTACTCCTTTGTTCGAGTTATTATTCATAGGATTTTGTAAGTTTAGTGGGTTTTCTTCCACACACAGGCTGCTGTCGTCCAACCGGGTTGAGCTCCGGCGAGGGTAGAGCGCCCATGGTGCGAGCTTCCTATCATTTTAGGTCTGAGTTCGTACCTACATTACCATTTTCACGTGCATGGTACATTTTAGCCAAATACACTCTTCATCAGTCCTCTCGAGTCGTTGTTTGTCTTCAAAAATATTTGTTGGACTGGGGTGAGTAGCTATGTTAGTATGTTACTCCAACTCGGCTTCAAGGGTCGGACGCAGGTGTGTACCCAAATATCGGCATGGTTAAAAATCTTGGCCGAGTTTAATCGTATCGGTCTATTTGTATCGGATTTTTACCCTGTCGATATGAGATATTGCGAGAGGAATCACCAAGATTCACCGCGATCTGTCTGCGACTGCCGATTAAGCACAGATTATACCCAGATTATACTGCTACCCTGACTATGATCGATACTGAGATTTCAAACCGTGAGTGCCGGAGTCGGAAATTTTATGAAAAATTGTCAAGTTTTTGGTTTAAAATGAAGTGTCGGAGTTCATACCAATGTCCAAGTGTCAAGTGTCGGACATGGGTATGTGAGTTCATATGAAGTGTCGAAGTAACATAGGCGAGTAGTGACTCTAGTGAGTGATTGATAGTACTTGTGTAGTGTAGTGAAATTGACAATGTTACTTCTTGGGGATTCTGAAATTTTAATATGTACTAGAAGCTGAGCCATTATGGTTGGTTCCTTATTGTGATGTGTCACATGGCAGGGATGCTGCAAAAAGATTGGTTCACGCGCATATTTTGGTGCTGCTGTCGCTGATGTTAGGAGTCTTCAAAAGGCTGAACCAATTGAGAGTTCCTTTACTGATGCGGTATGTTTCCTCTCCAGGTTGCATTCAATTTCTGTCGTAAGTCTGTAGAGAGTCATGTAGGGTGTTCTATATCGTTGCACTTAGTTATGCCTGGTGGTTATAAAGCGTTCCTTATTGGCACCATTTTCTCTGGAATGACCGCGTGATTTTCTCCTAATTTTCAAAGGTAAAAAAACTTGCCATACCCATAGCAGAAACTATAATTTGAGTCATTTAGTGTTTTTCTCTCGACATTAATGCTATGCTAGCTAATTCTTTCTTCAATATGGCTGGTTCTCCAAAAACTTAGAAATATTAGGATGATTGGGCTTTAACTTAAATTTAGGAGATGAAGCTAACAGGCTCGTATAAGTCCGCCTTCAGATTGGGAAAACATCATTGTAATTGTTTGAAGTTAGGGTTATTCAATGTGAAAGAACCAAAATATAAATTTTTCTGTGGAAGTTATGAAATAGGGTGAATCCATTGTACTGAATGTCGATTTGAGACTTGATCTAAGAATTGGGTGTTGTGGCTTATTCTCGGCCGTTTCGCTATATATGTGTGTGATACCGCCTGATCACGTTTACGGTAGCAGTAACATGGTTAAATAGCTCAGTTGTTTCTATACTGCAAACCATATATAAAATTACGAGGTGAATGATACTAATGGAAAAACATATCACCGTGATAGGAAAATGCAGTCGTTTTTGCTAAAAGGGAAATCAGCAGCTATTCTTGTCCTATCTTAGATGAAGGTATTACCTCTGTTCACCTTAAAACTTAATGCTTGTGTGGACAAAAGAGTGTCAATATGTCACTAAGATACGGAGAAAAATACGACGTAAAGAAATATACAGTCATAAAACACAGTGGCCATCAATAACGTAAAAAGAAAATAGACTACAGAAGTTCTAATATGTCAATGCAAAAGTTTAGACGTTTAATGGTAACAAGTAGGAGTCATATTTTTTAACGCTGTTCGGAAGGAGACTTTTTCAATATAAGGATAATAAAAGATAAATCCATCATTTTATGTTATGCATATCTCCATCACCTAAGGAGTTCAAAATTTCTGATTAATGCATCTTGAGGAGCTATCTACAAGTTAATGACATTGTCCAACTCGAGATAAACTTTTCGGGTGAGCTATTATAAGTTAGTGATTGCTAGTCACTTATGCATGCCTACATCAGTTTGACTATGCCCTATTTGGATGAGTCATTTCAGATCTTTATGGTCAAATTGTCAGGACCGTGAAATATCAGGTTCAATAATGTTCAGATATAGTTAGGTCGGATCAGATCACTTCAAATTTCTGGCCATCATTGTGTAGTTTAGGATGAGTTTCGGGTGAAATATTCAAGGGTAGTTTTAAAAATGTAGTTGTAAAAAGAGAATATTAAACAAAACTTTTTTGGCAAATTTGTCACCACCTTTCACTTTTTTTACCAATTTATTAGAAGTTATATAAGTATTATTTTTATACCAATTTAGCAACTATCCTCCACCTTTTTTTTACCAATTTAGCAGTTTAACCGTTTAAAGGGAGAATTTTTCAATACAATGATTATAAAATCTATTTTATGTTATGCAAATTTCCATCACCTACTTGGTTTAAATTTTTTGAATAGTCTACCTTGCGATGATGACGATGTTTACAAGTTAATGACGTTGTCCAATTCGTTCGCAGATCTAGAATTTGGCGTATTGGCAATTATATGATTTGGTGAACTCCTAGAAATTAGACCACCATAACACATTTTGTTATGCAGATGGTGAGATGATAACTTAATATGATAGTGATAATAGTTTAGTATTGTTGTAGTGTATCTGAACAAGTCTCCCTCTGAACATGTATCCAGCATCAGAAGTTAAAATCATACATACGTGGAACCATTTTCGTTTACTTTAAATCGAGCCCTACTTTCGTAATTTATTTATTACTTCCTCCATTTATTTGTTTTCTTCTCATTTGCGTTATTGTGGTCTCCAAGACACACCTTTGACCGTCTTTTTCGACACTTATACGTTATTTTTTTCTATTGAAATTTTTTTCGTCAAAGATTTTTGGATAATAATTGTAAATGTTCTAATTTCATAACTTAAAATTTATTATTCTCTAATTTATTTACGGTCAAAGTACAGAAACTTTTACCTTCAAAAGGCAAATGGGAAGAAAATAGGAAAATGGAGGAACTACGAAGTTTTTTTTTTTTTTTTTGGAACTTGAATCCTGGAAAGGAGGAAATGTTTTACAAGGAGTTTAAATACTGTCAATCCAAATGTTTATAAAGGTAACAACTGGACTAAACCAGGTTATTTGTTCTAAGACTTCTTCAAATGCAGAATTTTTCTGACAAAAAAAAAAAATGCAGAATTTTTCTGACAAAAAAAAAATGCAGAATTTGCTCTTTCAGGAATTACAAAAGGTACGTACATGTCAACTATAAATCCATCATTCTATATATTTAGAAACTCTGAATTAATCAGTTAGAGGTGACAAGGATGTCTACGAGTTAATGGCATTGTCCAACACGTGTACTCAGATCTTGAATTGGTATTATGTGTGCTGTAATAAACACACAAGAACAAGTCTTTTTTAAGACGGAGTATCCGTCACAAATCTTAAAACGGGTCAAATAATATCACATTGTTGAAATAAAAACAAAACTTTTGGCACTTCCTAGGCAACTTGTCATGTGATGTGGTATGTATTTGATCCGTCCTAAGTTTAAAATTGATATAACCCGTCTTAAATGAGAATTTGTGTAACCAGTTGGATGGCAATCTATCAATTCATCTTTCTGTCAATTATGGTTTGGTCAATGTTTAGCTCTATTATTTGTTGTGTTGATGGTGGAATAACAACAACTTAATATGATAGTACTAGTATTATACTTACACGTCTTCTCTGAACATGTCCCTCGAGAAACAATCAAATAATATCTGCGAGCGGATGGTTGAGACGTAATTAATGATCTTATATCTTAATACGTTTATTTACTGGAATGTAATTTTTATTTGAAGAGTGGATCATGCATAGGGCTACCTTTATTCTGTGTGTATAACGTGTGAAAGGACATATAATTAAAAGTTTAAACTACTACACAGGATCTCATGTTTTGAGATCCTTCGTTTACAAGAGAATTATTTAACGCTAGTTTCTATTAGACTGACTTTCGATTATGCATATCCTTTGTAAGTTCCGTAGGAGGTTCTATTAATGAATAGTTCTTCTCTTTCCAAAAAAAAAGTTTAAACTAATAATTAGGATTTAATCAATGATCTTGTATGTTAAAATAAAATGAGCAATTAAAAAATTATGACAAAGTATGATGCTGTTTAAGTAAAGATAAGAGAGGTGGGCAGGAGGTAGAGTAGTTAGCTGTTGTGAAAATTAGTATAAAAAGTTGACTGCAAATTGAGTTATTAAATAATATTGTCAACTTTAATTATTTATAGATTAGAGATTGGGATCATGTCAGTATAAGTATAGCATACTCCCAATTTGATAAATACATAGTTGCAAGAACTTCAGAAATCAATTGCTTTTGTTCAATCTTCTTTTTTTCTTCAGCCATTCCTAATCCTAACGTAAGTTCTAACTAAAATCTTCTTCTCTGTTTTTTTATCAACCCTGATTCCTGAAGAGTCACAACGAGTTTAACACCTAAGAGGGGGAGGGGGTGAATTAGGTGACCTTTTAAAATTTCAGATTTAAACTTGATTGTTTTAGGAGTCAAGCAACGAAAGATAGAGTCTGAGCAACAGTATAGGCAACAGTTGCACATACCTGCTAGTTATCGTAAGTAGCAAGCATTCGAAAGATTGATAGGAGAGTAACAAGAATGTAAACAGGCGATATAAAAAATTGGTTCAGCTCCTACTCCGGAGCCTACGTCCAACCGTTATCTTATTAAAAGTTTAGAAGCTACTCCGCTTAACTAGAACTATTACAATAAGACAACTCGCCAACCTACTCCGGTTGCAATGCTTCGAGCTACTCCGCTCAAAGACTTGACTCAAACCTAGAGCTACTCCGCTCTAAGAGTTTTTGATGTTCTACCTTTGGTTTACAGGATCAATGTCTCAAGGGTTCTCTTTTAAGAACATGGAGACTTCATTTAAGATCTAAACACAAGGTCCTTGAACATACTCATTAGGCATTAAGAGTGCTACTAGTGCTTAGGAGATAATGTCTTTGTTAAAACAATTTTGAAGACTTTAAAACTTAGAAAACATTTGCAAAAGAACTTTGAAGAATGAAGCATAAATCAGTTTTGCAAAGTTTTGTAATGAATGCACTAAAAGTCTTGGCAATAAATGAACTCAAGAGTCCATATATATAGCCGAAATCCAATGGCTTTGAAACCCTAAACCATGTGCCTTGTTCACCCTTTACAACTATGAGATTGTCTTTACTTGGTGGGTAAAAGGGTGAATCAGTTTGACAAAGAGGGGAAAAGGACTGGTCAAAATACACAAGGCTCTATGTTGCACTTACTTAGCTAAGGAAGCATTCAACTTTCCCTTATGGAGAAACTCACTTAGCTAAATAAGGAAATAAAGCAAGATTTTACTTTCACAAAGACCAAGTCTCCTTTGAATAAGATTTTCAACTTGATTTTCTGAACTTTGATTCAAATAATAATTTATTTAAACACAAGCTGATATTTTGAAAACAATTTCAAACATTTGAAATCCTCTTTGAAAATTATCTCCGTAACTAGCACTAGACACAGGTCATGTAACAGTCTGAGAACTGTTTCATGACTTTTGCACTTTTAATGACTTAGATGAGTATGATCAATTACCTTGCTTACAACACTCTTTCTAGACTCGACTTAGATTGCTTCTCTTGCATCTTGGGACTTCGTCTTGATTTGTCTTTGATCATTCACAAGCTTGATATCATTTGCTATTAAACACAACACTAGAAAAAGACATTAGAAGTGATTAAGAGTAACTTGGCATCATCAACAATAAGTGTTCTAACAAATTCCCCCTTTGATGATGGCAAGTTACTCATAAAATTTTTGTCCCAAGTTCCCCCTTAGCCCATGGTGAGTCGGTCTTTGTTAACCACAATTAATAAGACATCAAGAGATACGTAATCAAGGTGATCATGGGTTTGACAATCTTAACTTAAGTTATACTTCTAATCATGGTAGCTAAAACATTTCTACGGTGTACGTTAGCCTAAGAGTCATTGAGTAATAGCAACATAAATTTTATAACACTTCCCCCTCTTGACATCATCAAGAAGAGAAACATACGGGATTAGGGTAGCAGTTCATAGCAAGCATACGAGTCTAAAAAACAAGTTCAGAAAGCATAGAGTAATAGCATACAAGCATGATAATAATAATACTAATAATAGTAGGCGAGATGATGTGAGGACGGGTGTGGTGGGGGGTTCTAGGCCTCATCCTCGGCCTCTCCTGCAAGCCTCTCCATAAGGTCCTCATTGACGATTTTCAGCTCAGCCCTTCTTTAAAGACTCTATGTCCACAGCCATCTTCGTAACAAGAGTTACGAGTTGATCTAGCTTATCATAGATTTCCCCTGATGCAACAGTTGACCCAACCTTTCCTTTCGCATTGAACTTCTTCACCAACTTACTTGGCACATTCCATATGGGATGAGGGTTTTCTTGTCAAACTTTCCCACTTTAATTTCCTTGGCAAGTTCATTGATGCGGAAAAACATGAGGTGTGGAAGGCTTATGGGTTTGCTCTTGAGGATATAGTAGAGGAGGGTCATTTCAAGGTACGAACAACGACTACGGGTGTTGTTGGTGAGAACAATGACACGCTGTAGGAAGTTAAAGATGAAGCGATGAGGGGCTCAAAGTTCAGTGCCATAAATGTTCGAGGGACCTTTTCCATGACCGGGTCTAAGGGATTTTGTGGGGGCTTGGTTGTTTTTGTGGTTTTGATTTTCTTCAAATATGAGATGAAAGTATCATCATCCTCATCATCTTCACCAAACATTTCACTTATCTTTCTCTTGAGTTTGGATTGGAGAGTGGTGTACTCCAATGGGTCAAACTCATCATCAAACATCTCACGGTCATGAATTTCATCCTCATTCCCATTCGATGCAACAGTTTCCGTATCCTTTCCTTTCCCGGCTTCCCCCTCTTGTTCACTCTCTTCACCCCTTCCTTTTCTTTTCTTGTCACCATTCCTCTTTTCATTTC
Source organism: Silene conica (assembly GCA_029255685.2). Classification (NCBI taxonomy): domain Eukaryota; kingdom Viridiplantae; phylum Streptophyta; class Magnoliopsida; order Caryophyllales; family Caryophyllaceae; genus Silene; species Silene conica. The sequence goes on from CM055314.2 coordinate 87,193,794, forward strand.
CTTTGGACAGTTTCTTATTGTTTTCCTTCTTATGTTCATTTTCTTTCTCACTGTCCTCTTCATTAGCCTTCTCCTTGTTTTTTCCTTAGCTTTTCTTTTCTTCTCCCTCCTTTTCCTTTTCGTTTTCAGTTCTCTTTTCACCATTTTTCTTATTTCCTTTGTTTTTCTTTCCTCCCTTTTTTTTTTTTTTTTTTTTTTCAGTTTCTTCTTCCTGATCATCTCCTTCACTCTCCTCAACTTCTTCGTCCTCCTCGTTCTCTTTCTCACTTTCCTCACCCTCTTCTACATCCTCGGATGTCTTGGTTGTTGTATGTGGGTCAGGGGGAGGACTTCGCTCACTTACTTCCTCTTCATATTCTTTTTGCTCTTGGCACCCTTTTTTTTTTTTTTTTTTTTTTTTCGGAGCTTGCTTTCTTTTTGGACCGGTTGTAGCCTTCATTTTGGTTCTGATAAGGCGGGATTTTGGTGGGGGTGATGGTGGAGGTGAAGTCATTTTGAGCTTTGCACGTATTTGGAATTGTAAGTGTTAGCAAGATTCTTCAACTCTTGGCTTATATTTTGGGGAGGCATTTTTGAGAGGTTTTAATGGGTTAAGGACGGTTTAGGGTGGTTGAGTGTAAGGGTTAATGAGGTGATTTTGGGTAATAATGAAGGTTGATTTGATGAGTCATAACTTACTTTATCGAATAATCACATGCATGCTTACCCTCTTTCTTAATGAACTTGTATTAAAAACCGTACACAACACAAATAGCATTTTTAAACCGATCCACGTATGTTCTCGACTCTAGTCAATCATTTAGGGGACGGAAATTATTTAATGTCACATATCACTCAACAAACCAATTTCCAACCGAAGTTTTACGAATTGTTCTCTTTCTAACGGTTTTGTAAAAATATCCGCAATTTGATTTTCGGTTTTACAAAAATTAAGACATATCGTTCCTTTTTCAACTTGATCACGCAAAAAATGATGCCTTATCTCAATGTGTTTGGTCCGAGAGTGTTGTATTGGGTTCTTAGAAATATTAATTGCACTAGTATTATCACAAAAAATAGGAGTGGATTCGAAATTAATACCGAAATCGTGCAATTGTTGACGAACCCATAGGATTTGTGTGCAACAGAGTGCAGCACTGATGTACTCGCTTTCGGCCGTAGATAGAGACACGGTGTTTTGCTTTTTGGAGGCCCACGTGAGCAAGCATGGGCCCATGAACGTGGCAATTCCCGACGTGCTCTTTCGATCTAACATGCATCCCGCATAATCGGCATCGGAAAACCCTACAAGATCAAGCTCATAGTAAGAAGGATACCAAAGATATAGATGTTGGGTTCCAATTAAGTATTTGAAAATCCTTTTTACGGCTTTGAAATGAGATTCCTTAGGGTTAGCTTGAAAGCGAGCACATACACAAACACTATATTGAATATCGGGTCGACTTGCGGTTAAGTAAAGTAATGAACCGATCATACCTCGATACACCTTTTCACTAACACTCTTACCATTAGGATCAAGATCAAGTTTGAGGTTAGATACCATAGGTGTAGCAACGGGTTTCGCATTGGTCAACCCGAACTTACTCAACATTTCCTTCACATACTTTTGTTGATGGATCATGGTGCCTTCTTCTTTTTGCTTGATTTGAAGGCCAAGAAAGAATCCTAGTTCTCCCATCATGCTCATTTCAAACTCAGATTTCATTAGACTTGCAAAATAATCATAAAGAGCTTCACTTGTTGCACCAAAGATTATGTCATCGACATATACTTGCACAAGCAACATTACATCTGAGTGTGCCTTAATGAATAGAGTTTTATCAACCGAACCACGTACAAAACCATTTTCCAAGAGAAACTTTGAAAGCCTATCATACCATGCTCTAGGAGCCTGTTTTAAACCATATAGAGCTTTATCAAGTTTGTAAACATGGTTCGGTGATTCATTATCCAAGAAACCCGGTGGTTGTTCAACAAAAACTTCTTCATTTAGATAGCCATTTAAGAATGCGGATTTTACATCCATCTGAAAAAGTTTTACGCCATGATGAGCTGCGAAGGCAACGAGAATTCGTATGGCTTCAAGCCTAGCTACCGGTGCAAAGGTTTCGTCGAAATCAATTCCCTCTTGTTGGTTATACCCTTGCACCACTAGCCTTGCTTTGTTCCTTACGATTTCTCCGTTGTCATCTAGCTTATTTCGAAAAACCCACCTAGTGCCAATGACAGTCCGATTTGACGGCCTAGGGACAAGATGCCATACCTCACTTCTTTTGAATTGGTCCAACTCTTCTTGCATGGCCAAGATCCAACAAGGGTCTTCGAGGGCAATTGAAATGTGGTTGGGTTCGATTTGTGAAAGGTAGGCATTGTATGCACAAAAGTTTCTGAGTGATGATCTGGTTTTTACCCCTGAATCAAGGTCACTGGTCAGGTTATCAAGAGGATGAGAGCTTTGGTGTTTCCATTTCCTTGGTATGGTGGTGTTAGGAGCGAGAGCTTGTTCATTCTGTTCTGATGCAACAGTTTCAGGGTCTGTTGTGTGGGGAGGATTTGGTGGGGGATTTTGGGCATTGATATTTGTGGGATCAGAGAGTGATCCTTGGCTTTCTTCACCAGCTCTGGATGTGCTAGCTTCGTCTGAGGGTGAAGGGCCTTCAATTCCCCCTGAGTTTTGGCCTGCTTCCCCATGCAACGGTTCCTCTGACTGTTGTTCAGTATCCTCAGCTTCTAACACATGGTCCATATCACGACGGACCATTCCAAGTTCAAATTCATCATCCTTTTCTTCATTGCTTACCTGTTCAGGGGACACAAAAAGACTAGATTCGTCAAACACGACATGAATGCTCTCTTCCATTTTCATAGTCCTTTTGTTAAAGACTTTGTAAGCCTTGCTATGGTTAGAGTATCCCACAAAAATTGCTTCATCACTACGGGCATCAAATTTTCCAAGGTTATCTTTTCCGTTATTGTGAACAAAACATTTACATCCAAAGCATTTTAAATATGAGATATTTGGTTTTCTTCCACGTAGAATTTCATAAGGTGTCTTGTTGGTGATTCTTCTAATCATGACTCGATTATAGACGTAACAAGAAGTGTTTACGGCTTCGGCCCAAAAGTTTCTTGGGACCTTAGAGCTAATGATCATGGTCCTAGCCATATTTTCCAAGGTTCGATTCATTCGTTCCACAACTCCATTTTGTTGTGGAGTTCGTGTGGCCGAAAAGTTGTGGCTAACACCATTTTCATTGCAATAAGTTTCAAAAGCGAGGTTCTCAAATTCGGTTCCATGGTCGGACCTTAAAGCTCCAAGTTTGAGTGAAAATTTGTTTTCGACCATTTTGAGCCAAATTAAGAACTCACTAAAGGCTTTGTCTTTGGTTCCAAGAAACAACAACCATACATATCTAGAACACTCATCAACAATCACACAAATGTAATTACTACCACCTTTGCTTGTGATACGCATGGGTCCGCAAAGGTCAATGTGAACAAGTTCTAAGACACGAGATGTACTAATACACTTTTTCGACTTGAATGAGCTCTTAACTTGTTTTCCTTTAACACAATCATCACACAAGGAGTTGAATTTGAAATTTATGATTGGTAAACCTTCCACTAGGTCAAGTCTTCTAAGGTTGTTTAAAGTTCTAGCATTGACATGGCCCAAACGTTTGTGCCAAAGCCATGAGTCATTTTTATGGACGCTCATGCACGAAAGTTTCTGACCGGATAAGGAACATAAATCAATCATATACACATCCTTGACTCGTTTACCTTCTAGTACCAACTCCTTTGTCTTTCCATCTAGGATTTTACACACATGAGCATGAAATTCAACGATATTACCTCGATCACACAATTGTGATATGCTAAGTAGATTGTGTTTTAATCCTTTGACAAGCAGCACTTTGTCCACGCATAGTGATTTTGACTTACCAACTTTTCCGATACCCACAATTTCACCTTGTTTGTTATCGCCAAAAGTCACCATGCCTCCATTGTAGGCTTCTAGTGAGAGGAATTGGCTTTCTTCCCCCGTCATGTGACGAGAGCATCCACTGTCTAAGTACCAATTGCTGCTGCCTCCCACTAATGCCTACGCAAGTTCAAACAGTTAGTTTAGGAACCCAAACAAGTTTGGGTCCCTTCTTAACACTCAAAACCAAGTCTTTTCTAACCCACGTTTTTTGTGCTTCATTGGTGTTTCTTGCTAGATCATGTTTTCGTTTAGGACATTCATTGAACTCATGACCTGTCTTTCCACAATAGTTACAGATGATGTACTCAGGTAACCCGGCATACTTTCGCCTTCTGAAATCAGTTTGGCTTGGGTCTTGGTTTCGGGTGCAACAGTGAGTGCTCCTGTTGCCTCTGAAACCAAGTCCAGCATTTTTCAAAGCTTTTTCATTTTCCTGAGATTGTTTTAACAGAAATTCCAAGACATTTTGACTTCCTTCCCATTTGAGATAAAACTGTTTTGCATCATGCAACTCTTTGGTCAAGGTCTCAATTCTTTCTAGATGAGTTAGATTTAGTTTTTCAACTTTTTCTAGCTTTGCTTTGGTATAACTCACTTCATCACCTAACAATGACGCGACTTCCTCTAGTTGTTTGTTGTCTAGCTTGTATGAATTGATTTCAATTAAGAGGGAGTTACGTTCCTTGGTGAGAGATGATACCATTCCTTTTAGAGACTCGACTTCTTTACAAAGATCTGATTCAACAGTACAGTGGTCTGTTACAAGCGCTGTTTCAGTTTTACTCATTAGATTTTGATTTTGTTTCCTAAGCAATTTAACTTCCTTCTCAAGTTTGGTTATAGTACATGTTTGGTCTACCTCAGTTAGAGTTTCCTTTAGGTTGACATTTTCTTCAGCTATACTCTCAATTTCATCTTGCATGACACTTAGCTTATTGTTTTGGACACGACACTTGTCTATGAAATCATCTAAAAGGAGACAGATTTTGTCTTTAGAGAAAGTGCGGGCCTTTCTCTTTAGACTATTTACCTCATTTTCAGAATCTGAGTTTGAGTCAACGGAATGAGCCATAAGACATACGGCGGTTTCCTTCTTTGCTGATTTTGAGGTTTCGGTTTTTGATTTTGAGGAAATGCATAACTTTGCGTCCAATTCTTCCTCAAGGACTTCATCCTCATCGGAATCAGACATGCCCCATATAGCTGTCATTACTTTGCTCTTGTAGTCACGTTTAGCATGCTCACGTTTTTCCTTGGACTTAATCTCGTCCCACTTTGGGCATTCTTTGATTTGGTGACCTTTGTCACCACATTTGAAGCAACCAAAAGTAGAACTTGATCTCCTCTTAGGAAAACGTCTTTTGCTAGCATTGTTGAACCTTTGTGACCCCCGACCATTTATTATGCCGGCCATGTTTTTGGTAAACATAGCGAACTCGACATCCTCATCCTCCTCATCACTTGAGAGAGCATTTAGAGCGAGTCCCTTTCCCTTTGAACTCTCTTGAGAGCGTTTCGTAAGTGAGAGCTCATGGGCCATGAGAGACCCCATTAGTTCATTTAGGGAAAGTGCGGCAAGGTCCTTGGCCTCCTCAATAGCCGTCACCTTCGGTTGCCACTTTTCAGTTAAGCTTCGAAGGATCTTTCGGACTAAATCCTCGGATTCAAAGTTTCGACCTAGGCTTTTAAGTTCATTAACAATGCATGAGAAACGTGACGACAGACTGTTGATTGACTCATCTTTTCCCATGTTGAACATCTCATACTGTTGCATAAGAAGATCAACACGGTACTTCTTGACTTGAGATGTACCCTCATGAGCTAGGCTTAGGGTATCCCAGATTTCTTTTGCGGAAGTACAACCTGATATACGATTTATCTCTTGATCACCGATGCCATATTGAATAATGGACATGGCTCTAGAGTTTTTCTCGATTTTTTTGTAATCATTTTCGTTGTACTTTTCCTCATCTTTTGGTGTCGTTTTTCCGTCTTTATCTATAACCTCAACCTTAAGTGGGCCCTTTTGAATGATCTTCCAGCATTCATAGTCAACCCCTTTTACGTAGTGTTCCATGCGGTGTTTCCACCAAGCATAGTTTTCACCTTTGAAGATTGGGTACTTAGTGTGTTTAGACTCGTCCATGACTATGGATCTTTCTCTTTGGTGGTAAGACCTAAATCAAGAGCACGAGGCTCTGATACCAATTGAAGAGTCACAACGAGTTTAACACCTAAGAGGGGGAGGGGGTGAATTAGGTGACCTTTTAAAATTTCAGATTTAAACTTGATTGTTTTAGGAGTCAAGCAACGAAAGATAGAGTCTGAGCAACAGTATAGGCAACAGTTGCACATACCTGCTAGTTATCGTAAGTAGCAAGCATTCGAAAGATTGATAGGAGAGTAACAAGAATGTAAACAGGCGATATAAAAAATTGGTTCAGCTCCTACTCCGGAGCCTACGTCCAACCGTTATCTTATTAAAAGTTTAGAAGCTACTCCGCTTAACTAGAACTATTACAATAAGACAACTCGCCAACCTACTCCGGTTGCAATGCTTCGAGCTACTCCGCTCAAAGACTTGACTCAAACCTAGAGCTACTCCGCTCTAAGAGTTTTTGATGTTCTACCTTTGGTTTACAGGATCAATGTCTCAAGGGTTCTCTTTTAAGAACATGGAGACTTCATTTAAGATCTAAACACAAGGTCCTTGAACATACTCATTAGGCATTAAGAGTGCTACTAGTGCTTAGGAGATAATGTCTTTGTTAAAACAATTTTGAAGACTTTAAAACTTAGAAAACATTTGCAAAAGAACTTTGAAGAATGAAGCATAAATCAGTTTTGCAAAGTTTTGTAATGAATGCACTAAAAGTCTTGGCAATAAATGAACTCAAGAGTCCATATATATAGCCGAAATCCAATGGCTTTGAAACCCTAAACCATGTGCCTTGTTCACCCTTTACAACTATGAGATTGTCTTTACTTGGTGGGTAAAAGGGTGAATCAGTTTGACAAAGAGGGGAAAAGGACTGGTCAAAATACACAAGGCTCTATGTTGCACTTACTTAGCTAAGGAAGCATTCAACTTTCCCTTATGGAGAAACTCACTTAGCTAAATAAGGAAATAAAGCAAGATTTTACTTTCACAAAGACCAAGTCTCCTTTGAATAAGATTTTCAACTTGATTTTCTGAACTTTGATTCAAATAATAATTTATTTAAACACAAGCTGATATTTTGAAAACAATTTCAAACATTTGAAATCCTCTTTGAAAATTATCTCCGTAACTAGCACTAGACACAGGTCATGTAACAGTCTGAGAACTGTTTCATGACTTTTGCACTTTTAATGACTTAGATGAGTATGATCAATTACCTTGCTTACAACACTCTTTCTAGACTCGACTTAGATTGCTTCTCTTGCATCTTGGGACTTCTTCTTGATTTGTCTTTGATCATTCACAAGCTTGATATCATTTGCTATTAAACACAACACTAGAAAAAGACATTAGAAGTGATTAAGAGTAACTTGGCATCATCAACAATAAGTGTTCTAACAATTCCTATTTGCTTTTTAGTTTTCCAATTCGTATTTCATTTTTCGCCCTTTTCTCTTTTCTTTCTTAGTTCAGTTTATACTTTCTGGTGCCAGTGTTGGACGCAGATGCTTGTCAGAGAATTACCCTGTAAAATTCATACATTTATCTGAGAAAGGAACTTATGTTCTAGGCCGGAAATTCTAAATGGAAGTGTCTAAATGTCGTATTATGTATATAGGAGTATTACGTTGACGATGACACAAAACTAGTCCAGAATTAAAGTAACAATCTAGGTAGATTCCCGTTTTTGCTGTAAGTTTACTGAGATATGTATACATTAAAAATGTTACAGTAAGTATTAAAATAGGTATGTATTTTACATAATGGTGTACTAATAAAATTCGTTATAATTTATGATAAAATAGATACATTTGTTAAGAAAACATATACCAAATGAAACAGTCATACTGATATACAATCTATAATAAAAAGGTTACAAGTAATATATAAAAGGGGTACAAGAACACGAGTTTTCAATAACAGACCGTCTCTCTAAAATCTGTGTCGTACATTCTTCCACTAATCAGATACTTCCTCTTTATTTGCAAATTCATCGTATTTTTTACGTTTTCTTTTTAGGAAAATCGTACCCAATATAATTACCAACCTTAGCATTATTTCACTACCCCTTCGACTACTCTAGCTCACCTCCCACACTCATTTGATACAACCACGCTACCCTAACCGAATCTCCTCAATCCTCAATAAAAAAATTGATGAATGGAAATGAGTTATGTTATGTAGGTATAATTAATACTAAAACTATTAATATCTCTGCTTAAGTAAAAGTACATTATATTTTTAATTTCTCTATTCAAAAAAGTTAGAAGCTTCTACGATTATATATCTTATAGGATGGTAAGATTGGTAACAAAGAAAAATCACGACTTTCTAATAAGATACATTACAAGAAGTTTAGAAATTTAGTAATGGTAATGAGTTGGAGTAAGATTTTTGTAAGATTTGTTCGAAAGGAGAATAGTTCAGTTTAAGAATTACAAAAGATAAAACCCATCATTTAATATTATGTATATTTCTATCGTCTAAGGGGTTTTAAAAACGCTAAATAATTCAATCCACCTTGAGATGACAATGATGTCTACAAGTTAATGATATTGCCCAATTCTAGATGAAACTATTTCGGGTGGGCTTATTATTTAGTGATTACTAATTGTTTATGACTACAATTTGGTGATGCTTTCTTTGGATATGAGTCATTTTGGATTTGATCATTTATGGTCTAGTTATTAGGAATTAGGGATATAATTGTGTTGTTTAGAACGAGTTTCAGGTCAAATTTTCATATTGCTCTCAATTTCATTTATAAGTGTTCAACACTGGTGCGTTCCAAGTGTCAGGTTCCAAATGTCGGACTCAACCATTTTCGAGGTACTGGTCGAAATGTTATACCGTTGTCCGAGTGACCATTGCTACCGTGTGGAGTGTGGACACGGGTACGTGGGGAATCGAGTAACATAGTGGATGACCAGGGTAGTTTTATCAAACCTAGTTCAAAGAAAAGAAAATTAAATTAAATGAGGTTTTTAATTTGTCACCATCTCACTTTTTTACTGCCGTGTAATTTTTTTCGTTACCAATTTGGTTGTTTGGCAGTTCAAAAGGAAAATTTATCAATATAAAGATTATATATGTTATGCATGACCTAATGAGTTTAAAAACTCGGAATAGTTGGATGACAACAAGTCAACAATGTCCACAAGTTAATGACGCCCAATTCATACTTAAACCTTTTAATTGTTAGGTATAAAACCATTAATTGGTCCAACAATCACCTTTTTGTTGATTTTTTTAAAAGGAGTTATAAGGGCGATTTTGATGCAGACGGGATTTAAGTCGAGGTCATAAGCGCCACCTCTCATGACTTTACCAACTACCCCATTTGTTTCAGCCATCTAAGTATAGTCTTTTCACATAGTATCAGAGTCGGCGGGACCAAAAGGTTACGGGTTCAAACTTCCAATCTTGGTACCTTCCAAAAATTTATTTATGTGGACTAGTGCATTTGTGAAATGGGGTTTGCACTACTTTTCTTAATGCATTTACAGATGTACTGCTTTCAATGTTTATTTTCTCTTGTTAATTGATCTGTTTATTTCTTAGGGGAAGGCACTTGAATAGAGGGGAGAATGGCAGGAGAATATGGAATTATTTTGAAAGTCATGGAGCCAATCAGGTCCTTCGTGTTCGATGCCGCGAAAGAGTATGTGGGTTACATTAGAAGTTGTGAGGAAAATCTTGATGTACTTCATAAAATTCTTAATGAGGTGTGTATTAAGAAAGATGATCTCAACAAAAAGGTGAAGGTGGGGAATGATAAGTTGGAGGGGATTACTACAGAAGCTGCAAATTGGCTTCATGATGTTCGGATATTAACGGAGGACGAAGAGTTAAAAGAACTTATGTATAAGGACATTGAGACGGCGAAATTTGTGGTGAAAATGATGGGGAAAAAGGATATAAAGAGGCGTATAAGCAAGGAAAGTGAGATGCAGGAAGTGGTGGTCAAAGTGATGAAGAAGTTGAAGGAAGAGATGGAACAATTGGAGGAAGGAGAAATGAAAAAAATAAGGGAAATGGATTATAAGCAGGTGGCTGAGGTAGTGGTGGAAGTGCTGAAAGATACTATAGACGAGTTTAAGAAGCTTATGAAAGAGGACAAGAAAATGGCGATAATAGCCATGAGAACGTTAAAGGTTAGAGACTTGGATAAACTTACAAAAGACGATGAGGAGATGAAGGAGATTATTAGGGAAGCTGGGAACGCTAGTGATGAAGAATCATGGTTAAATCACGGAGATGAGGAATCCAATGCGGTGCGGCCGCTTCTAGTTGAGACACCTTCAGCGGGTGGGAGTAATAATAATACAATAAAAGAATTTGCTAGCAAACTATTTACACCTCTTGCTAATTTGGTTATTCCAATTGGGAAATTGATGGATGATGCTGATTTCAAGAATGCTGTACCTGGGGCTGAGGGTGTCAAGTTAGGGTTGGAAGTCGTTGATGGGCTTTTGATCAGGGGCCGCGGGTTAAAGATGGAGATGGACGGCAACATGACACAACAACGAGGTTGTTCGCTCTCACTCTTTAGTGACTACCATGGTCGCTATCTAATGAGCAAAGCTGCTGAATTAATAGCCAAACATATACACGATGATATTATTGGCAAATTACCGCCAGATCCCGTAACTTTGCATATTGGAAGTGCAAACTTTAAGCATATTCCTTCACAATTCTTGAAGGGCTTAGATTCTAGGACTACACTCCTACTCCAAATTGTAGCGAAGCTGGATGATGACCATGTTCATGTCGTTGGTGTGTTTGGCATGGGTGGAACAGGTATTTCCCCTTTCTAGTTTTTAGTTAATTACTTAATTGATTTTAAATTTAAGTCGGCAGCTCCAATTTTTTTACATTTTCATCCTTCTATTTTAATTTGAGAAAGTAATTTAAAGCGGTAAAACTTATCAAGAAAATTAAGCAATGTCATAAAATATGTATAATCAAAATATTACCTTTGTTTTTTTTATTCTAATATTTAGAAATACTCTCTTCCTTCATTATTTTCCGCGAAAGTGACGATTAGGCTTGACGAGTTTCAAATATTGAAGGAAGAGAGTATTTCTAAGTATTAGAATAAAAAATTGTTATTATATTTCATTTACCAAGCAACATATTTGAGTGAAATCTAGATTTCAAAATGAAATCTCTCTCCCCAAATAGACAATAAATGAATCAATTTCGTATTTCAAAACACTTCTTAAAACGAAGTAGTCCTTTTATAGACTCTCCGTGTTCTTTTATGCTGAAGAGGTTGCAAATTTTAAGCAAAACATGACTAATAGGCTCTTCAATTTTAAACTTTTTGTCATTTCTATGTATTTTGTAGTCTTTATGTTTTTTGGCCTAGATATTTTCTAATCAATTATTTTTCACCGCATATTCTTAAATTCCTAATTTTTGTGCCTATTAAAACATAATTATTAATAATGGATGATGGGAGAAGTAGCTTTGAAAAGAAATTATAAAAGAGTAAAACTCATTAATTTTGATAAAATACTATTTGTATTTAAATATCTCATGAGCTTGTGAATTTTTTCACATTAAGATTATTAATTTGGGCACACCTTAAAAAAAACGTAATATAAAATACAATGAAAATAAATGGATAATTGGATATGGTCATATTGGATGAAAGACATTTGCAATTTTCTCTCCTTTAGTAAATGGTTTATCATTGTTGGAGATCAGGGACCAATTTTTATGGTATTTAATGTGGATATGATTACCGAGTGTATCTAGGCTGATACCATTACTGCTACCTTTTTGCTTTCGATTAATATCTTCTAAACGTTATGAATAGGCAAAACAACATTGGTGAAAGAAGTCATGGAGAGAGTTAAAGATGCATTCACCATAAAAGTTATGGTTGAAATCTCACATGCCCCGGACTTTGTTCGTATTCAAGCCGCTATTGCTCAATCAATTGATCTACCGTTGGATAGTGTTGATGACGTTGGTCAAAGGGCTATTAGACTATATAACAGACTAACTGATTTAGAAAAGGAGAAAAGGATTCTTATAATTTTGGATAATATTTGGAAAAAGTTGGATTTAGATGCAATCGGTATTCCATGCACTTGTAAACTTTTGTTAACGACTAGAGACAAAGAGGTTTGCAGACTCATGGATGTACGAGATGTTAACATATTTGAGGTGGGTGTGATGAAAATAAATGAGGCAAGAGAGCTATTCAAGAGCCAGATTGGAAATCAAGCCGACCTTCGAGAATATAAAAATGTGGTTGAGAGACTCTTAAACAAGTGTGGAGGATTACCTCTTACTATTGTAACAACTGCTAATTCGCTGAAGGATAAAGATCTTTCAAGTTGGGAGAATTTTGCAGATGAGGTGGAGAAGCCTATATCAAGTCAATATAGTGGTGATCATAATAATACCTTCTCAATCTTGAACATGAGTTACAAGTTTATAAAACCAAAAGAAAAAAGGATATTTTTCTTACTTGCTTGTTTATCCCCGGTTGGTTCAAGTACATCAGTTGAAAGCCTAATGAGATATGGCATGGGATTAAGATTGTTTGAGCATGTGAACAAACTTTCTGAAGCCATAAAACGAGCGGTTACATGGGCTGATGAGCTCGTGCTTTCATCAATGTTAGTAGAAGGTGATGATAAAGGGGATGTCAAGATTCATGATATCGTGCGAGACTTTGGAATTTCATATGTGGCAAAAGGTATGTGGTTATTGCGGTACATAATAGCGTCAAGCTTTTTATTTTGTCAAAGAAATAGTGGGAAAAAATTGTTTTTTTTTTCTTTTTTTTATACATTAAAGTTTAATATATAACCACTTCGAAAGAATCTATAATTGTTTTTCTTTTACCTGTAGAGGAGGAGCACATGTTCCTAGTGGAAGGCGTTCCTCGTTGGCTCGAGGATGAGACTTTGAAAAAATACACTGCAATATCATTGACTTCTAAGAGTGATTATTCACGTCTTAGTGGAGTAGAAGCTTTTAAGCTTCATATTCTCATACTTAAAGGAGACATGTCGCCAAATTTTGATGACTTTTTTTTCTTGGGAATGGTGAATTTAGAGGTTTTAGTTCTTTCAAATATGAACTTTCAACCTAGTTTACCAGAATCAATGCAGAAATTAAAGAAGCTAAGAACATTGTGTATGGAAGGGTGTAAGTTGGGAAATATTGAATTAGTCGGTGAACTGGTAAATCTTCTTATTCTATGTTTGAGCGAATCATCTCTGGAAAATCTACCTATTGAAATTGGGAATTTGAGCAAACTCCGGTTACTGGATTTGAGGGGATGCACTTCTAGTAATAAGTTACCACAAATTCCTGCTCACATCTTGAATAAGCTCTCTGGATTGGAAGGACTCTACTTGTATCCTTTCGGTGAGCTGCTGTTCGAAACAAAATCTGAGTATGAAGGAGTTTCTACTGAGAATTATCTATTGCCATACTTGAATGTCCTTGAAATAAGAGTAGCAGCAACAGAAGGTTTACAAATTTATGAACAATTTATCAGTAGTTTAGATAAATTCAAAATCTGTTTTGGGGAAAATGTTATACCTCATGATGCTCCACAGACATTTAGTGGTATCTTAGCTTACTGTGGCTTTGGTGTTGAAAAGGGGTCATTAAAGGAAAATTTTCCCAGTGTATTGCTAAACAAGACTGATTACTTCATGATGTGGAAGAACAATGAGTTTGTAGATCTTGTCCCACAGTTTGACCAAGACGGGTTTAGAAGTCTCAGATATCTTTCCCTTTATGGGTGCAATGATACGAAGTGTATTGTTGATGCACGCTCGATGAGCAATTTGATAGCTTTTCCATGTCTGGAAGACATCTTCCTTTCTAATATGGAGAGTTTAGAGATGGTTTGTAATGGAGATGTGTCACCACAATCATTTGCTAACCTACAAGAATTTGAGATCTCTCATTTGGATAAGTTATTTTGTGGATTACCTCTTGTCCCACATAACTTAAAAAATATAACCTTGGATTCTTGTGAATTACTCAAGTTTGTGTTCATTGAGAATGAAGATGTACCGTCTATCGAACTGCCTTTTCTGGGAAGGTTAATCCTGAAAAACGGTCCTTCTTTATTAGGTTTGGTTGGACCAAAAGAGTGTACTAATACCTCTGACGCTTTGCAACGGGCCCAATTTTTCTTTGATGGGAAGGTATGATCACTCTATCTTTTATATAATACTCCCTCCATTCTTTTTATATCACCCAACTTGACACTATTCACAATCGAGTATTCAACGTCGGTTTTCTCTCAATCCATTCACGGAAATATATTCATGTGAGATCTTTTTTGGATTGTCTTGATAAGAGGATTAAGAATATCAAACTTTTATAATTTTTAGTAGTATGTAGCTAAAGATATAATCAAAACAAAATGAGCATCGGCAAACGTGGATAATGAAATGGGGTGATATAAAAAGAAAGGAGGGACACATTTAAGGTATATACCCCTACCCCCAAAACACTTACCTCCTCCCACGAGACCTATATACCCCATCCCTAAAAAAAAAGATGGACACATTTAAGGTAAAATTAACCCCTACCCTATAAGACAATGTTCTACTACTGTAATGAATAAATCGAAAATATAGAGGAAAAGAAGAAATACGGAGTACAATAAACTATAATCTAATACTATGATCAAAAAATAATTTCAATGTTTTTACGGCTTACCCTATCCGTTTCGGAAACACCCTTCATTTACCATTACTTTGTTGTTTATGAGCTTGCTGTTGGGCATTTTCTTCAGAGCTGCGTTTTCTTCTACTTGCTTTGGGCATTTGAAATTTTTGAATTTTACATATTTGTGCCTTAAATTAAGTTTTCCTACCTTTGAATTTCTGTTTTATTATGAATACAATGAGATATACATACCTTGGAGGTTGGGTTCTTCACATAAAATTGGGGAAAATGAGTGGAATTTATAGGCATTTGAAATTTCTATATTTTGCATATTTGTACCTTAAATTAGGTTTTCTCATATTTAAATTTCTTCTTTATTGTGAATACAACGAGAATACTTACCTTAGAAGTTGAATTCTTCAAATGAAATTGAGGAAAATGAATGAAAATGATGAGTAAGAGGATGAATGAAGGAAGATATAGTAAAGGAGGGAAGGGCAAAATAGTTCTAAAAATCTCAATTTGTCGGAAAAATTAAATAAAAATTGATGGAAATTAGGCCGAAAAATGGTTTTGGGTGCAAATTGTAAACTGAGCAATTATTTTGAGTGTAAATTATTAAAAAAAATTGAGGTGAGAATAACTTAAAAAAAATGAATTATGCGTGAGTGTAATGGATAATTTACTCTAAACGAAAATATGAAAAATAAATATTAAGACATATTTTAAATGAAGCATTTTATATAATTATTTGATAAAATCTTTAATTTCATGATTTTATATGTTCAATTTATTATTTATTTAAAGTACTGAATTTTACATATTTCAACTCTAAATTTAGTTTCAAACTCATACCAATCATCTACAATTGAAACAAACCCAAAATATCGGATATGGAATTCCAACCCATACCACCCGGCCGGGTATGATTCATAATTCCAAACACATACTCAAACGCAAAATAAACGGAAGTCTATTTAATATTTAGTTGTATTATTATGAGTGCAAGGTGCAACTCATAATTACAATCTTGTACCTTTTGTGTGTAATTTGATAGACCCGCTTAAAATACAAGACACAACCACTTAGGTATAAAGTCGACATCGACTCTAGCAAGATATATCGACTACGTAGACTAAAAGCGGGTATTCGGGTAATCTCTCCATTCTTTCGCATTATTCATGAATGTAACATACATTCTTTGAAATTGCAGATTGTATTACCTGCCCTAAAAGAGTTTCAATTGATTGGCTGCAACAGTATTGTTAAGTTGTGGAGCAAGGAAATTTCTGCACCTGAATTATTTCACAATTTAACAGATATAACAATTGAGGAATGTGAAAGGCTCTCAAGTGTCGGCTCAACCTATGTGTTTTCTAACCTTGTACAACTTGACAACTTGAGTATAAAAAGTTGTAATGAGATGCATGAAGTCATATCTTCTGAATCAGAAACTGGTGAACAAATTCTCAGATTTCCCCAGTTGACTTGTTTGAAGCTCGAAGAGTTGAGCAATCTTGAGTGTTTTTACGGGGGAGCATCCGAACTGCAGTTCCCAAAATTAAAAATTTTGATTTTGGATGTACTTGGGAACATGAATAGGTTTGCCAAGTTAAAAAATTCTTCAGCCTTATTCCATAGAAAGGTAAGAAGATACTATTGTGAACCATTAATTATTAATAGTTAGGTAATAGGTATTAAACTAATGCTATTTAATATTTATCCAGCCGAATTGTTTAAATTGTAGATTAATTTCCCATGTCTCGAAGAATTACAAGTGACGAGAGTGAATGATGAAGTTATGGGGTTATGGGATAAGCAATCATCGAATATTACGAATCCTGTTCCTATGTTAAGGAAAATTGCACTTGGCAGCTCATTAGGGTTGCAACAGCTCCCGTCCGTAATCTTAGAGAATCTTTCTTCCGTCACACTCGCTCATTTTCATGACGACGATTCTGTGTTTTTATCATCAAATTCAGGTGAAGAGGAAGGGTTTGTATCAATATATTCACAACTGCCAAATTTGGAAAATTTGAAGGTTGAGGATAGCCGGTCACTAAAAGAGTTGTTCAGAAAAGAGGACCTCAATGCTGTCGATGATATCTTGACGAAATTTTGTGGACAGGTCAAATCATTAGAGCTGAAAGATTTGCCATCACTGAATCTCATACCTCTTCATCTCGTTAACAGTATTACTTCTCTCACTTTGGGGGAATTGAAGTGGGATTATTTAATTTCAGCTGATGTCCTAGAGGATTCACTACAGCAACTTCAATCTCTTTCAATTCAGAACTGTAAAAGTATGGAAGCGCTTGTGATCAATGTTGGTTTGCAGATCAACTTCCCTAACCTTAAGGAATTGAAGTTAGAGGGTTTGGCGTCCCTTATTGGCATCTCTTCCACGCCGAAAAAGGAGGTTACCTTACTTCTTCCAGCACTTGAAACACTTGAAATCCGTAATTGTGATAATTTGGAACACCTTTGGTCAGGCACAATTTTAGCTCCCAAATTACAAGAACTGAGGGTATACAAGAGTCATAACCTTAAACACGTCTTCTTAGGTAATCCTGAGGAGCCAATCGACTTGCCGTCTTTGCAAATTGTGAACATTGATGACTGCAAATTTATAGAGTCTATTACATCCACGGCTCTAATAGCACCCAAATTAACAAATGTCGATTTATGTTTGTGCAACAACATGCGGTGCGTTTTCCCAAGAGACCAAAATGACAATGGTGATCTACAATTACTTTCCTTGATGTGTTTGAGAATTAATTATTGTTCTAATCTCTACGCATTCTCATTCAAGCGTGTGGTGGCACCTGAATTAACTGAACTCGAATACCAGTATACATATTATTCAATGCTGCCATTTGACGATCTGAACCAGTTCCTTCAAAAGATGATTCCTAGTAGCGACTCCCAAGAGGACGTTTTTGATGACGAAGATTGATCTATTGGTAAACCACCCATCTAGCGTGCCTCAAAATTTGCTTGGTCTATGATTTGTGATAGCATGCCCTCAAAATTCTCGTGTTCTACTTTACAGATGAGGTGGTTCCACAGTGAAGAGTAGCCTACAACAGCGGATCACTACTGCTTTCTAGTGGTTCGGAAGATGACAACAAGAAATCTTACGGCCAAAACCGTGATGGAACAAGAATAATTTGTTTTGTGCTCTTATTGAATTGTTTTGTATTTTTCCCGAGTGTTTCTTATCCATGAATTTTGTTCAGTTTGGTCGAACTCTCAATCCGTTGGGACTATGACTAAATTCAATTGTTGTTTTTGTGAGTTGTAAAACTTATTTGTTGAAATGTAAGAAATGATTGTATTTTTTTTATGGTGTTTCTGAAATTCATTTGAATTGGATACATCTTTTGTTAAGTTGGTTTAATTTGCTATTTGAACTTGTTTTTGGATGGTGAATTGGTGATTATGCTATTTGAAGTTGTGACATTTACAGCAATTTGATGTGTTCTAGAGTTTGATTTTGATTTTGCATTCTTATAGGCGAAGTTGTACATTTGATATCGTCTTCTTGTTTGCTTCTTTGCGATTCTGAAATATGTTTTAATCTGTACTAAACTTATTCATTAGGGTTGGTCCCTTATTGTGATCTGCTCACATGGTACAGATGCTGCAAAAGGGTCGTTTTACACCCGTATATATTGTAGCTGCTGCCACTGCTGTTACGACTTTTCAGAATGCTGAAATACTTGAGAGTTCATCTACTGATTCGGTATGTTTCTTGTCAAGATTGAATTCAACTCTTGACGTATTTCTATAGCATTGCAGTTGGCTATGCATGTTTGTTGCCAGAGCAGAATCTATTGTTTCAGTCATTTAGTATTGTTTCTGATATTTGATCTGCAATAATACTGTTCATCATTTACGCTCAAAGAATTATATTCTTTTTTCAAGTTGAACCCTTACTCGAACAGTTTGTAGTTTCCCAACCTGATGTTCTAGTTCATCTCCTGTAACTTTGAAGTTAAAGCACAATCATCCTACTATTTCTTAAGTTCTGGACAACCAACCATCTTGAAGAAAGAATGTACCATTAATGTGTCTCTGGTATTACTTATCACACCGTATCAGCTACCAGAAAAACAATCAATGACTGAATTAGTAGGCGGTTTTTCTAACATGTCTCTAAGGTCACATGTTTAGGTAGCAGGTATGGCTAAAGTGAGTGACTGGGGTGTTATGAACAGAATGACAGATGTCCCGGGGGAATAAAGAAACAGGGAAGAATTACCGACTATGCCCAATAAGGAAATTGGGAAGATAAAATAGACTAGGAGGGATATGTACTCAAACTCTAAAAGCCTACCCATTATGGTTGATCCCTTATTGTGATGTGTTCACATGGCAGGGATGCTGCAGAAAGATTGCTTCACACTCATATTCTGTTGCTGTTGTCGCTGGTGTTAGGAGTATTCAAAGGGCTGAACCAATTCGGAGCTTCTCTACTGATGCGGTATGTTTCCAGTCTAGCTTGCATTCAGCTTCTCTCGTAATTTTATTTAAAGAGTCGTGTTGGGTGGTGTTCTATATTGTTGCAGTTAGCTATGCCTGTTGGTTATAAAACGTTCCTTATTGGTTCCATTTTCTCTGGAATGACCGAATGATTGTCTTCTAATTCTCGAAGGTAAAAAAACTTGCCATACCCATAGCAGAAACTATAATTTCAGTCATTTACTGTTTTTCTCTTGACATTAATGCTAAGCTAGCTAATTCTTTCTTCAATATGGCTGATTCTCCAAAAACTTAGAAATATTAGGATGATCGGGCTTTAACTTAAATTTACGAGATGAAGCTAATAGGCTCGTATGCAATCGCCTTCAGATTGGGAAAACATCATCGTAATTGATTTGAAGTTAGGGTTGTTCAGTATGAAAGAACCAAAATATAAATTTTGAGTGGAAGCTATGAAATAGGGTGAATGCACTGTACTGAATGTCGATTTGAGACTTGATTTAAGAATAGGTTGTCGGCTTATTCTCAGCCGTTTCGCTGTATATGCGGGTGATAGTGCTTCAGGTTGATCATGTTTACAGTAGCAGACTAGCAGTAACATGGCTATTAGCTCAGTTTGTTTCTATCACTGTGAAGTGTGCATGCAGTCATTTTTGCTAAAAGGAAATTCAGTAGCTAATTAGGACTAAGGTATGACTAGCAGTAACATGGCTATTTTTTTTTGTATCTTAGACGAAGGTATTACCTCTGTTCACGGTAAAACTAATGTTTAAGTTAACGACATTGTTCAACTCGGGATAAAACTACTTCAGTTTGTCTATGCCTTATTTGGATAAGGTTCATCTTGGATCTCATAGTTTATGGTCCGATTGTTAATTAGGACTATGAGAATAAAGGGTTGAATAATGTTCAGATATAGATAGGTTAGATTGTATCAATTCAAATTTTTTTGCCATAATTGTATAGTTTATGACAAGTTTTGGGTCGAATATTCAAAGGGTTTTTCCTCAGGAAGAAAAGAAAATTAAACAAAATGAACCTTCTTTTTGGCAACAATGTCGCCAATACCTTCTTTCACTTTTTTTACCAACTAGTTTTAAACCCGTGCAAAAAATGCACGGGTCGTAATAATAGACGTTATCATTAAATACATAAACATATAAAATGAGTGTGATTAAATGTTCAATGTTGTGATAATATAAATATAAATAAATCGATAACTAAAGATTCGAATATAATTTAACTTGTTAATCATTATCATTCGATGCAGAGTATGTTAAAATGTATAACTAATCTGGAAGGTAACAGATACTCGAAAATGCAGAGGCTGGTTTTTTAAATTGTTTCGTACGATATTCAAAATACTCACACATTTCATTAGTTTTCAACTTTGTTTAACTCTGATAGGACTTATGGGAGATTTTAAGTAAGACGGTCTTTAATGAGAACGCGTGAGAACTTAAAACCCATCCGGATTAATTTTTGTTTTTAAAAAAGGGCTTTCAAGTTAATTTATGTAAATTTCTTGTTAATTTATTCGCTAGCAATATTTTTCAAGGCCTAAATGATCGAGTATGAAGAAAATTGACTCTTAATAAGTCATCGATCAGTTAGTCTCCATTAATACCGACGTATTTCGTTTTAACATTAAAGCGTGTCAAATATTATATCACTTGACCATATAAGATAAACATTTGCATTTTTACACGTCTTATGCTTTTGTTTTATTCTAATAATTACTTACTTGCCTTAAATTTAAGACATATACGCTCGTTTTAATTAAAAAATTGTGTTCACTAAGAGGTCGTCCTTATCCAAAATCTTTAATGTAGAATAATGGGATCATTAAGTTTGCTACGTCACTTAATTAGTGAATAATCAATGTTTAGGTCAAACGATCCAAATCGACAATCTCTTAACGCATTCTATTTATTTAACATATCTTATAAATAACCACGACGAACCCTCGATGAGGCAATATTCTTTTTCACTTAGCCTCTCAGCTTCCTAAACTCACTTACCTTTGGCAATTGATTCGATGAAAAACAATTTTTTCTCACTCTAACTATCTTTTTTTTTGCTAAAATGTAAGCATTTTCATTATGAAAGATGAAGGACTGTACAACTCTACTTTTGTGTAGACTTTCACCTATCACATTTACAACTCAGGGAACTACTGTAATCTAGTTCTAGCCAACCAATTTTGATCATTTCTAGTAACTCTTACAGGCCTGTGCACAAGCACTCTATTCCTCATCTCATCTTTGATTTTCTGAACTATCACTTCAGGTCTCAGAATCTGACATTCCATTCTAGCTTCATTTCTTTGCAACCACACATGGTACCAAACTGCTAAAATGGTAGCAGTGGTAACCATTTTCCTGCTACGTCCCCATCTTTTGCCTGCAATGCCATCCACTGCATTAAGTGAACTTATATCAGCCCCCAGCCAGGCACCTAATAAACTCAGAATTTTCTGACTGTAAGGACAGTCCACAAACAAATGCTGCCTATCTTCTGTCTGACCACCACAGATACAGCAGCTATCATCACTGCAGACATTGTACCTGAACAGTCTATCTTTCAACTTCACACTCTAACTATCACTTGCATTTATATTATCTCTATTCCTTTCACTCTATTTTAATTTAATTTTCCCCAAATTTTAAGCTAGTTCTTGTTAATATCTATAAAATATTCCTCCGTACTTGATCTTAAAATAATTTTTTACTATGTTCAGATTTATGAATATTGTTAGGTAAAATGGTTATATTTTTGTTGTTGTATTTTAATTTAGTTTTTGTAAAAGAAAAAAAAAACATTTTTTTAGATTTAGAATTTGTCGTGAGTATATATATATATTTCAAATGTACCTCATTATTTTTTTAATATCAGTAACGACTAACGAATGAGGTTTTTATTGATTTTTATAATTATATTCAATTTGTAATTTTTTTATTTCTTTGTAATTATTCAATTTGTAATTTTTTTTTGTATGTTTATATTGTCTTGATAATATTTAGGAAATGTATATCATATGATTATAGGGGTTAGGATATGTGTTATGGAAGAATGAAATAAAAAAAACAAAGAATTAAATTCCATAGGAGAACGTGGGTTTTAGAGAAAAAAATTTCATGTGTTGCTCAATCATAAACGAGTTTTACTCAATTATAAACATGATTGACCATTATACCCTTATCTTTTCACACTATTTACAATATTATTTCTGCCTTCTCATTCTAACTGTGAAACACCAACCGCGGTCGTGCAACACCCTTCCCCACCGCCCCTTCCCTGCGCGCCCCAACCTGTAGTTCCGGCCAAACCAACCTCCCCTCCTACACTCACGGCCACCAAGAAACAGCGTCACTCAATTTAGTAATTTACCACCCATACCCCAACCTCTCCTCAATTTGGCGCCCAGATCTACGATTTTTCCCGCACTTGAGGGCTTCATGCTATTTCAGTATGGTATGGGTCAACAATTTCTCTGTTTTTCATCAGTTTAGATTTAGGTGGTTTTTGGAGATAAGGAGGTATCAACCTCTGATAATAGCAGGTGCTTGACCTCCTCATAGCAATTTTGAAGTGTTGTTTTTGGAACAAAACTTGCGTATCGATACCCAACTCATTATTCTTGTCGGTGTTGGTCACTTGGGTATGCCCGTATCTTATTTATTGCTGTTTGCAGCACTATGGTCACTTGTTGATGTTATCAAGAAGACTATGGTATCAGTTGCAGTAAACAACAAAGTAAGAATTTCTATTGCCGTTAGCTTGCAGTTTTCGCTACCTAATTCAGCGACGAATTTGTGGCTGTCTATCAGTATTCTTGACGTTTAACAGGATTTAATCCTTTAACATCCTACAAATCTAATACTATTGTGACAGGATTCAATCCAAATAACAATCGGAAAAGAAGAATAACGTAGAAAATGAACAAAATCGAAAACGATTTAAACAAACCCTAATTTAATTAGTCTAAATCAATTTTTTAATTTCATATAATATAATTCATAAAGGTAGAGATTATAATTGTTAGCTGATCGATACGAGAATTAACCTCCATAGTTTTGTGATTTTGACACATTTGAAAAATTTGATTAATTTGTGAGTGAGAGAATTAGAGAGATTTTTTTTTTTGGTTTTTAAGCAAAGGGTATAGAATGGAAAATAATGAAAAAAAATTTATGAATGAGTAAAACTCGTATATGAATGAGCAATTACGTAAAAATAAGGAGTCAATCAAAACTCTTTAATTTCTATCCCTTTTATAGTAAAGGGATTTGTTAGAAGTTATATACACTATATTTATTCGGTTTTTACCTATTCATTGGGAGTTTAACCATTTTGGAGAATCTTTCAATAGAATGATTAGTCATTTTATGTTATGCATATCTCCGTCACCTAGCCGGTTTAAATTTTTTGAATAGTGTACCTTGAGATGATGACTATGTCTACAAGTTAATGACGTTGTCCAATTCGTACTCAGATCTAGAAATTAGCATTATGTGTGTTGTCAATAAAGTAACGAGAATTAACTAAAGTAGATGACAATCTATATCTGTATTGTCAATAATATGGTTTGGTAAACGCTTAGCAATTAACACTCTAGTACTTTTTTTTTATGCAGATCGTGAGATAATAACTTAGGCCCTGTTCTTTCTGGTTTTTAGAGCTGAACTGAACTGAGCTGAATTGAATGGGGCTGAGCTGAACTGAACTGAACTGAACTGAGCTGAGCTGAACTGAATCGAGCTGAGCTGAGCTGAACTGAACTGAACTTGTTGTAAATTGTGTTTTGGTTAAAGTGATCTTGTTGTTTTCTCATTAGTTGAAGCCATATAAATACATATTGTTTTGGGTCAAAGCCCATACAAAATACAAAAGCCTTATTCAGTCTAATACTCCCCCTCAAACTGGAGCATGAAGGTCGAGAATGCCCAGTTTGCGAAGGAGAAAATCAAATTGTGATGATGGTAATGCACTCAAAGAGAATTTCGTAGGGAGTTTTATTTTGAAGGAGCTGAGAAGGGGTTCGATTAATTAAGTGAGCTGCCGTTAAAATACACTCACCCCAAAAGGAGACCGGTAAATGCCCTTGAAACATAAGAGCCCGAGCCACATTAAGAATGTGACGATGTTTACGTTCGACACGACCATTTTGTTGAGGAGTGCCGACACATGAGGTTTGGAATAAAATGCCATTTTTAAGGAAATACTCGGCCATGTCATTAAATTCCGTACCATTGTCGGATTGAACAGTTTTAACTTGGGTTGAAAATTGTGTACGAACCATAGCCAGAAAAGTCATAAACATGCCAGTGACCTCAGTTTTGTCAAGAAGTAAATAAACCCACACCGCCCGAGAACAGTCATCAACAATGGTTAAGAAATATTTGGCCCCAGACGATGAAGGAGTACGATAAGGGCCCCACAGGTCACAATGAATTAAATCAAAAATAGCAACGGCTTTATTAGAATTTAAGCTAAAACTTTGACGACATTGTTTTGCTAAATGACACACATCACAAATATTGTCTAAATGAGAAGAATTGAAATTGCGAACATTAGGAAGAAATTGAATGACTTTATTTGACGGATGACCAAGCCGCATATGCCAAGTATCGACTGAAAAATCTGTGCTCACCCGGTTCACTGTGACACGCTCCATAGCCCGCAAATAGTATAACCCATCTCGCAACTCACCGACTCCAATCTTCGTCTTCAAAGAATGGTCCTGAATATGGCAAGACAAATTAGTAAAACTTAAGACACATGAAGTAGCGGTCACAAGTTGAGAGACAGAAAGTAGATTGCACGTTAAACTGGGCACAAATAAAACATTATGAAGAGTAAGGGAATTGTTAATGGTGACCGAGCCTGCCAAATTAGCCGAAACCGTATGACCATTCGGTAAACTTATAGGACATGACAGAATTGTATGAGACTCAGACAGCCAACGAACATCCCCTGTAACATGATGTGATGCACCCGTATCCACTATCCAATCAAGTGACATACCACTAAGACGGTCTTGCGATAAAGAGCCGGAGATTAACGCATTCGCACGGGCCTGGGAACGGGTACCCGAGGAGGCTGACTTGGACCGAGTCTTAAGCTCTTCGAGAGAACGAGGCCGATCACCCCACCATTCCGGAAACCGTTGTGTTTTAATAAAACAATTAGAGACTTCATGACCAGAAGTATCACAATAAGCGCACTTGAGTTTATTCCGCTCTTGTCGCTCGGCGTCACGTAATGCACGCCAATCAGGAATGGAAGGAGACGCAGAGGAAGCACGGACAGCCATAGCCATCACATCAGAAACTTCGGGAACAACCGAGGGACTAGCAAGAAGGCGTTCTTCCTGTAAAACCGCGTGATACACACGGCTAAGGGACGGGAGAGGATCAAGTGAAAGCTGGTGATTGCGAATGGGACCATACAAAGAACGATCCAAACCCATTAAAAATTGATGAAGTCTCTCGGTATCCTGCCGCGCAAGGGCAGCTTTTGTGACGCCACACGAACACCCGCTAGTAGTACATGTAAACGGTGGTTCATGGGCAATCAGGGCATCCCAAAGCGTTTTTAATTGACCATAATACGTAGTAACCGACATACCTTTTGCTTGACGGCACTCATGTAACTGGGTTTTAAGATTATGAATTTTGGCACCGTCGACGACGGCGTACTGTTCTGCTAATTCAGTCCACAGAAGATGCGCATCCTCGGTATCCGAGACACTATCTCGAAGAGACGGATCGATTGAATTCATGATCCATTGGACTACGGTACAGTGAACAACCTCCCACTGACCGAGTAAAAAATCGTCCGTTGGCTTGGCGATAGACCCGTCGCAAAATCCGAATTTACGTCTTGATTTCAAAGATCGACGCATAGAACGACTCCATTCTTCATAATTGTCGCTTCGGAGTTTGATATGGGTGATGGCTTGACCCGGACCTTCTTGATTAACAAGAGAGAAAGGAGAAAGGGAATCGATTTTTTGAGTATTAGAAGCGGAAGCAATATTTTCGTCTGCCCCTGTCATCCCAAAATACTGAAAAAAAAAACAGAGAGTTGGGGAATAGGATGAGTCAGGCGACAGGCTGTAGGATGGTGGAAAAAGAGGTTTTGTCTGATTCTGATACCATGTTGTAAATTGTGTTTTGGTTAAAGTGATCTTGTTGTTTTCTCATTAGTTGAAGCCATATAAATACATATTGTTTTGGGTCAAAGCCCATACAAAATACAAAAGCCTTATTCAGTCTAATAGAACTGAATTTAATCGAGCTGAACTGAACTGAGCTGAATGAAACAGAAATTAATAGAAATAAACTGAATATAAATGTTTAATTAAAGTGTAATAACTACTACTACTACTACTAATAATAATAATAATAATAATAATAATAATAATAATAATAATATAAAAAAAGTTTGATTAATACAAATTTGCGATTTTTTAAAAAATAATTAAATTATTAAAGTAACCATATCTAGGCGAAAATGACCATTTTATTAAAGTGAACGTGATAAACACAAAGCAAAACCCCTCTTTGTACATTATTCTATATCAATTATTTTGACATGCAAATGTCTTAAATCTCTTTATTTTAATTTCAACTATGAGAATTTATTTTCGAATGACTTTTCTCTTTATATTTAAATCTCTACTTGTGTTTTTTGTTTGCTATTCTAATATTTAAATTTGACATTTCAATAGTTTGATGACATTGTTATATATTATCATCATATAAATTTTGATAAATTTATATCTTATAATTGGAACTAAGATAATGGGAAGGACATGTTGGAGAGATGATAATACAAGGAAGTTGTTAATAATTTTAAATGAAGAGAAAGGTAGAGGAGTTAGCAAATATAATTGGACACAATATTATTATTTGAAGCACGTCAAGACGATACGAAAGTCAATAACGAAGCAACATAGATGATGTCTTTGTTAATGATATCTATATTTTCAAGATTATGATTTTCGATTGTGTTAACAAATATTATTATTTGAATGTTATCAAATTTTACTTCTCAATTACATTTTTTTCACTCTTTCATGTTTACTACTGCTACTACTACTACTAATAATAATAATAATAATAATAATAATAATAATAATAATTATAATAATAATAATTATTATTATTATTATTATTATTATTATTATTAGCATTATTATTGTTTTTGTTATTATTATTATTATTATTATTTTATTTATTTATTTGTTATTCTATTTATTATTATTATTATTATTATTATTATTATAAACAATAAAAATATATATAAAATAATAATAAGATGAAGAAATAATAAAAACAATAATAATAATCATAATAATAATTAATAATAATAATAATAAATAGAATAACAAATAAATAAATAAAATAATAATAATAATAATAATAATAACAAAAACAATAATAATGCTAATAATAATAATAATGTGGGCTGAACTTAATAAAGTCGAGCTGAACTGAACTGAACTGAATTGAATAAAGCTGAGCTGAACTGAACTGAACTGAACTGAACTGAACTGAACTGAACTGAACGAAGCTGAGCTGAACTGAACTGAGCTGAACTGAACTGAACTGAACTGAATAGAGCTGAGCTGAACTGAAACGAGCTGAAAATAAGCCAGAAAGAACAGGGCCTTAATATTATACTTCCTTCATTCAAATCCAATCTACACTTATTCCATTTTAATCCATTCATATCCAAACTACCACTTTCCTATTAAAGCCTAAAAAATTACTAAAGTGTCCATATGAATATCAATTATTTACACAAAATGCCATTGAATGGCCCACCATTAATCAACTATCACCAATTTAAATTAATAAAAAAACACCTTACACACATCCAATTGTACTTTTAATAATTTTTTAACCTATTTCTTAATATTTGTGCAAAAAGCAAAACTACACTTTGGATATGAATGGAGGAAGTAGTAGTTATCTACTCATCCGAACATGTCTCTTCTGAACAAGCACCCGACATCGGAAGATAAAATCTTGTTCGTTTGTCACGGTGGCTAGGAGTGTTCATTTAGCAAGCCGTTGAATCATTCAAAAAGAAAGTTGGTATTTTATCGCTACAATAACCTTTTTTTTAACGTTTGTTTTACTAAGTAGAGCTACTAAGTTGCTGAATGATTACCGAAATTCTATTTGTTTTTTGTATTTATTGTAAAGTGCTGAATTGGTTTTTTTGTTGTGTTGACCGTGGAATGACGACAACTTAATATAATAGTACGTATTATACTGCATTTTGAACACGTCTTTTCTAAAGATGTCTCTTGAGACACAATCAAAGAACATATGTGAGTCGATAGTTGAGACGTAGTTAGTGATCATATATCTTAAATTCATCTACTGGAATGTTATTTGTATTTGAAGAGTGGATAATGCATTTGTTCAATCATCTTTCTTTCTTGGCATTACTAATCTTATAATAAGTTCTAACAAAACTCTTTTTCATTTTTTTTGGATATTCTACATGGTACCCCTTAATTTTTTGACTTTATACATGGTATCCCTATACTTTTTAAAACATATAAGTTACCCCTAATTGTGGTCATTAACACTACGTGTACCCCTAAACTTTATTTTTCGTCAATTAAACTCAATTTTGAGCATTAAATGATTAGTTAGGCGCATAACCAAACTTGACATTTAGACCATCCTCAAGCAGAAGGTCACCATAATCGGGTCACCAACATTTTTACTCTTAATCTCACCTTAATTATCTTGACCCACTTTCAACCCATTTTCAGCCTCTCAAGCAGAAGGTCACGACCTAGGTCATCAACTCAATCATTTTTCCTTTAATTTTCCATTTTCCAACATTTTCAACCCTTTATTACATTTTCTAACTCACCAAAATTTCACTCTTACTTTTTTATTTATTATTAATAACATATTATAAATAAGTTATTTTTATAATTTTGATAAAATAAAAACTAATCGAATATGTTTAGTACATATGGCTAAAAAATTTATTAAATAACAATATTTAAATTTTAAAAAGTAAAAAGACGATCTTATTGACAAGAAATAAAAATTATTAAAAACATGATTCGACATAAACTAATTTGCTTATATAAAAATTAAAAATGAAGCGACCTTTATTTATAAAATATTAGCGGACTGTTTTATTTGAAATTTAAAATTGAAGCGAACTTCATTTAAAATATTGTTGTAATTTCAATACATAAACATTTAAAATGAAGCGAACTTTATTTTATGAAAGAAACTTAGATGAAATTAAAAATTATAAATCATATACCATCGTATATGTTACGTAATGAGTCTTTCCCATAGTGACACGTGAACCCAGCTTTGTCCTTTTTGTATGCCAATAACAGAGTGACACGTGTAAGGTCACCAACGAGGTCACCACATTACTTCAAGGTCACAAATTGACCCTCAAATTTTCAAGGTCGCCAAAATTAGTTCAAGGTCGCCAACATTAGTTACTTAATTATGTCATTAGCACGACCCAACAAGGTCACGACCTCCTTGGCGACCTTGCTTGGGGATGGTCTTATCATCCCATGACATAAAGACTCTATTAGATTTAATATCCATTCTTTGGACGTGATAATTTGGCAAAGATCAATAATTTTTCCGTCAACATTTTTTTAGCCCATATATATCGATAAATATTAGGATCGAGATGGATATTAAGCCTAATAGAGTCCTTATGTCATGTGATAGTAAATGACAAGCTTGCTTACGCGTTCAAGTTATCACTTAAAGCTTAAAAATGAGTTAAATTGACGGAAAATAAAGTTTAGGGGTACACGTAGTGATAATGACAACAATTAGGGATACCTTATATGTTTTAAAAAGTGTAGGACCATGTAAAAAGTAAAAAAATTGAAGGGTACCATACTACCATGTAAAATATCCCTTTTTTGTGTGTGTTTTCAATCGAGTTGTCATTTCCATAGTGCAAGAAAATCAAGTGCATTTCAAAAGGATCTCTAGCGACACCCAATTTAAAAGAGGTGCAGCTAGAATTCTGCCACAAGATGAAGTGCTTATTCCCAAGAAACCAAAATGATGATGACAATATACAATTACCTTCTTTGGAAGTTGCGGATATCTTTAAGTGTTTTGATCTCCATGAATTCTCATCTAAACGAAGGTGATCAAAATGATGAAGATGATGAAGGTGACTTATATACAATTTCTATCGTGTATTTTTTAATGAATAGTTTGCGTGGAGGACCGTATTCCTTATACTTAAGTAACCTAGCGTTTTATAATATTTTATTTGATGCAGTTTTGCCTTTGGTATAGATGCATCCCTTCCTAACTGTCTATCCACTCGCAGATATTATGTTGTGTTGGCATGTTGTGACTGATATTTTGAGGGTTATAATACTTATAAAGTATGCAGGAACGTGTAATATAAAACGAAAAATTAAGGTGCTTTACTGACGATGTGGTAGCTCAGAAAAAATACACATGCTCAAAAACAAATAAAGTTTAAGGTAATAAACTCAAAAATATACTTATAAACTCAAAAATATATTTATAAACTCAACAAAATATTCATATGCTCAAATTAATATTCATAAACTCAAAAAAAATATTCATATGCTCAAAAAAATATACATATGCTTAAAAACTAAAAAAAGTGTGAAATACTACCTCCAATAAATGTTCCTATTTCTCCATATAAACATATAAGAAAATTTTTCCAATCAACTACTTCACATCTTAGGGGAGTGCTGTGCTGCATCCTCCGCAGTCCGCACCTCCCCACTTAAGAATCGCATCCTTGTTGTGAGAAAAAGCTACCGTTTATAATGAACAAATCCAACCTCATTATAGCATATCTCAATATGACGACTTGACGAGATGTACATGTTTAAGACCGTTATTATATCATCATTTAACACGACTTTGTTACCAAATATGAGTAATACTTAAAACCTCCAATGGACATATCACAATATGATGAGATGTGCATGTAGAGACAATTTTCTTTAGTGAGTAAATTATACATCCGTTATACTACCAATTTTATAATTTTTGGGCATTATAATAAAATTTATGAGTTTGGTTGTAAAAATTATGAGTTTTTGAATTCATTTTTAAAGCATTAAACTCAAAAACAATTACAATAAACTCAAAAAACTGCATTGAGATTTAGTTAAACTAGTTTTATACCTTTGCAAATTGCACGAGTATGTAAGTAGGTAACCTTATCATTGTTATTATCATAAAATATAAATAAACATGAATAATTTTTTTAGTGTTGACATATTTTTTATACAACCCTTTTAATACTATAATAATAAAAATATTAATTTAAAAACGTTCTCTTGAATGTGTATGAATTTTTATTCTCTTGAATGACCTTATGAAGAGATGCATCTCGACCATTAGTATGATAGGGGATATATAAACTTGCAAAAAGAAAAAAAAAATCGACCCAAAAAATCAACTGAAACACGCTCAAAAATAACGTCTTTGTTCAATGGTAACTCAAAAACCCGACCCAATAATAACCCTCATAAGAGTCATAATAATATTCATAACAGATCTGGCCTATAATCGGATTCATAAATTATCTTATTTATTCCAAGTCTTACTCAAAACTTTCTTTTTTTCCGATTTGAAGAGTCGTGAATTTTGTGATTTATTGAGTAATATATTGACGTGGTATACTAAATTTGTCAATTTTTATGTAATATTTAAATAGTATAGAGTATAATTTTTAAAAAACACCGCAATTGCCATAATAATATTGCATTTTTTAACAAAATATTGTATCATTTTTTATTTTTTGTATCGTCAATAAATTATACTTAATTGACATTTAGTTTTTGTTTAATTCTCATTATTATTTTGATAATATACTCTTATTTGATTATTCATATCTTCTAAAAAAAATCAAAATGCAAATAATAATTGCCTAATTTGAGGAATGACAAATAACGTAAATTGCGGTTGCATCTATCACTTTTTCTTCTTTTAATTATTTTAGTTTTCTTCAACGGGCCCTACCACTATTGCAAATAATATGTTGGTGTAGGAATGTAGGATGACTTGGATGCACCAAATAGCTTGAAATGATTTTGTTTTAATATAGATAAGATAAAATTTTTGATGAAAAAAAAAATTAAAATCTGACTTATAATCCAATAAATTCCGAAAATATATTATTGTTAAAAATAGCAATAGTTCTCGTGAGATACCGTCTCCGGTCTCTCCACTAATTTAGTGAAAGACCTAATAGAAAAATTAGTAAGTCTTGCTTGCGACGGGTTGTTATTTGTGACGGATAATTTGTGAGATAAAAAAAATGAGTTAGTGGAGAAAGGGGACCACATAAATGTGTTGGAGAGAAAGAAAAAGTGAGTATTTTGTGAGAGAAAACGGTATCCGTCACAAGCTTGCGACGGATAGTGCCATTGCAAATAAGAATTTGTGTAGAAAAATAAAATTTATGATGTATCCCTCACCCCATTATGTAGAAGGCCTCTCAAAGTCTCAATATTAATAAACCGTCCTGAAATCTATATATAATAATAAAACACAAACCACAACCATTTTACTTTTCCCGCCTATTTATCCACCTTCCAACCTCAATCCACTAAAAATATTATTATAATTATTTTCAAAAATCTTATTCTACCTATCTTCCTATAATATAGATAGTTTATTATCTATTATTCATAACCAACTAAAATTTATATATTTATATATAACTATAAAACAAGAATCACTTGACACATGTCACTCTCACGTTATATTCTCAATGTTATATTCTCATGCAATCTCACACATATTTGCTTAAATGAAATAATTATGTTTCGTAATAAATCTAATCTAGAAATTTTATTTATGCCAAGCTCACATATTATGGATTCTTTATATATATATTTACCAAAATAAGTAAATATGTCATAATCTATTATCGACAGATGAAAGACTATATATATTTTTATTAAAGGATTAAGGGAATGAAAAAGTATTAAACTTTAATTGTACTTTAGCTTTGGTCATATAGCAGACATTATTACTATTTATCATTCTCTAAATAAGATCTACTGATATTTTGGTACGTTTGTTACTAGCGATTTTATAGCTATTATATAATTTTTATCAATTTTTATCAGAATGGTATTATATTAAATTTGTTGTATATTTTTTTCTTGATTACAAAAAGTCTTAATAATAATTATCATAATTCTATATATAACTATAAAACAAGAACCACTGGACACGTGTTACTCTCACATTATATTCTCAATATTAAATTCCCATGCAACCTCACACATATTTGCTGAAATGAAATAAATCTGTTTCCTAATAAATCCAAGCTAGAATTTTATTTATGTAAGCTCACATATTATGGATTCTTTATACATGTATTTACCAAAATAAGTAAATAAGTCATAATCTATTATCGACAGATGAAAGACTATATATTTTTATTAAAGGATTAAGGGAATGGAAAAGTATTAAACTTTAACTGTACTTTAGCTTTGGTCGTACCAGACATTATTACTATTTACCATCCTCTAAATAAGATCTTCTGATATTTTGGTACGTTTGTTACTAGCGGTTTTATAGCTATTATATAATTTTTATCAATTTATATCAGAGATGGTATTATATTAAATTTGTTGTATATTTTTTTTCTCAATTACAAGAAGTCTTAATAATAATTATCATGATATATGGAAGATCAAATGTATTAACAATGACTTTTACAATAAATCAGTAACCAATTTCTAATACGAAAATTTAATACTAAGTTATTCATTTTTAGATTAGATTTATATTTAAAATTTTATTTTACGTAAAAAGTAACGACAATCACAAGATATATGAAATGTCAATACAATATTTTAAAGTTTTCATATTTTATGATATATTAAGTGTTGGTAAAATAATGGTTTCACATAACACGTATCATTTGTCACATAAAACAGCCGATGGATCAAAAATAGTCATATTTAACCAATACTTGGCAATATATATGGCTTATAACAGAGGGTGATCTAAAATATCAATTTAAACACCGTGTATATGTACAAATAAAAATTAACTTTAAAATATGTAAAAAATAAAAGACAGTGACAGATGACCGATAATAATGGTCAAACCATCAAATAATTGAATAAAGATATGAATATTTAGCTATGACGATACATATGTTTAAACTCAAAAATTTAGTCTAAAGTAAAACATGAATGTACCGGTTATAAGCCTATAATTGTTTGTATTGACAATAATACAATTTTCTGATATGTTCCCTCGAAATTAATTTGATTCATGGTTACATATATGATTTGGAACTCACTTGCAAATTTTGCACATATAATACCACATATTTTCTCACTTTATTTATGATTATTGTTATCCTTTACTTTTTCGAGAAACGTCGACAACTCGATTTCTTTTCATTTTTCATCTATTGTTGCACACTTAGGCCCTGTTCTTTTGGACTTATTTTTGCTTAACTTAACTTAACTTAACTTATTTTTTCTGAATTTTTCTGAACTTAACTTATATTTGCTGAACTTAACTTATTTTTGCTGAACTTTTCTGAACTTATATTTGCTGAACTTAACTTAACTTATTTTTTCTGAATTTAACTTATTTTTGCTGAATTTTTCTGAACTTATTTTTGCTGAACTTAACTTAACTTATATTTGCTGAAATTAACTTATATGAGTCTAAGGCCCTGTTCTTTTGGATTTATTTTTGCTTAACTTAACTTAACTTAAATTATTTTTTCTGAATTTTTCTGAACTTAACTTATATTTGCTGAACTTAACTTATTTTTGCTGAACTTTTCTGAACTTATTTTTGCTGAACTTAACTTAACTTATTTTTTCTGAACTTAACTTATTTTTGCTGAACTTTTCTGAACTTATTTTTGCTGAACTTAACTTAACTTATATTTGCTGAAGTTAACTCATATCTACTTAACTTTTCTGAACTTAACTTATATGAGTCTAACTTTTTCGAACTAAATATATATTAACTTAAATAATATAAATATAATAATAATAAAAAAAAATAAAAAAAATAATAGTAACAATAATAAAATAATAGTTTCTTTTTATATATATAAATATAGTATGTTCATTATCTTACTCCAGTACACAATTAAAAAGTAAATTGCATATCACAATTTGTTTAATAATCTATTTCTATATTATCACAATTTTTTTTAATAATCTATTTCTATTTAAATATAGTATATTCGTTATCGTATGAGAATTATTGGGTATAATTTTTAACCCGCGTATTTTTTTGGAAAATCCGACTATTCTTTTGTAAATAGTTGCACTTTTGGGTAATTTTAAAAAAATGGTCGCACATGAGACATTTGTACGAGAGAATTTGTGAAAACTTAAATTTTTCAAAACTTGTCAATACTATAAACGGGTATGAATATTTACTTAACTTTTCTGAACTTATTTTTGCTTAACTTTTCTGAACTTATTTTTGCTGAACTTAACTTAACTTATTTTTGCTGAACTTAACTTATTTTTGCTGAACTTTTCTGAACTTTTTTTTGCTGAACTTAACTTAACTTATTTTTTCTGAACTTAATTTATTTTTGCTGAACTTTTCTGAACTTAACTTATTTTTGCTGAACTTAACTTAAATTAATCAAAAATAAGTTCAAAAGAACAGGGCCTAATTTTTTCAAACTAAATAAATATTAACTTAAATAATATAAATAATAATAATAATAATAAAAATAAAAATAATAAAAATAATAGTAGTTATAATAATAATAATAATAATTTCTTTTCAGATATATATATATATATATATATATATATATATATATATATATATATATATATATATATATATATATATATATATATATATATATATATATATATATATATAAATATAGTATGTTCATTATCTTACTTCAATACATAATTAAAAAGTAAATCACATATCACAATTTTTTTTAATAATCTATTTTTATATTATCACAATTTTTTTAATAATCTATTTCTATATAAAGATAGTATGTTCATTAATGTACGAGAATTATTGTGTGTAATTTTTAACCCGTGTATTTTTTGGAAAATCCGACTATTCTTTTGTTAATAGTGACACTTTTGGGTAAATAAAAAAAAATGGTCGCACATGAGACGTTTGTACGAGAGAATTTGTGAAAATCTTAAATTTTTCAAAACTCGTCAATGCTATAAATGAGTATGAGTATTTGCTTAACTTCTCTGAACTAATTTTTGCTTAACTTTTCTGAACTTATTTTTGCTGAACTTAACTTAACTTATTTTTGCTGAACTTAACTTATTTTTGCTGAACTTTTCTGAACTTATTTTTGCTGAACTTAACTTAACTTATTTTTTCTGAACTTAACTTATTTTTGCTGAACTTTTCTGAACTTAACTTATTTTTGAACTTAACTTATTTTTGCTGAACTTAACTTAAATTAAGCAAAAATAAGTCCAAAAGAACAGGGCCTTACTTAACTTAGTGAATCACATTAGTTAACCTAAGTGAACTCCTGATTTTCTTTCCTATTTTAAGATGTGTGGTCAAGAAATAAGGTGATTTTTTTACTTACATTTTCGTAAAAACAACTAAGAACATCGTGCAAGAGTACCAATTGAGTTTATAATCGAAATTATTAATACAATATGAGAATTAGGTGCAAATATAGTGACCTATGAATGTTCTAGACAACGGTATGAAGTAGGTAAGAGACTAAACATTATTCAATAATAAACACATATATAAACATCATGATTCATGCCATCATGGACTCGTGATTTTTGGGCGGGTACAATTAAAACTAACAAATGGGTCAACTACGTCGGGTCAGTTAGGATAGGTTAATTTCGTATTTGTAAGTGGAAAATCTAAATATTGAAATTATTACATCAATCCAATAAGATTTATTATTCTTGATAAATAAGTGTCGTAACATATAATATTTTTTATTTTGTGTTTGTGTTTGACTGTTATTATAATTATTTTAGATTAATGATTTTGATGTGAATTATTGTAAAAAATTTAAAACATTTGTATTTATAAATTCAAATAATTTAAATATTGTACAATCAAATTAATAAGATTTTGTAACAATAAACTCTAAAAGTTTTATTTATACATACTCGTGCAATTTTGCACGGGTCATAAACTAGTTTTTGTATATAAACAAACGAAACTTAACGTTATAATCTCAGAAAAAAGGAACATAAACTCCGAAACATGGAATACATC
Source organism: Silene conica (assembly GCA_029255685.2). Classification (NCBI taxonomy): domain Eukaryota; kingdom Viridiplantae; phylum Streptophyta; class Magnoliopsida; order Caryophyllales; family Caryophyllaceae; genus Silene; species Silene conica. The sequence continues at coordinate 87,231,358 of CM055314.2, forward strand.
CGATAGATCATTTGGTTCATATTCCGTACTTCATTTGGTTCATCGTCCTCATCCTTAATTAATTCCTCAGTATCACTTCCAATATCATCAACAACTGTAATCTAAGCCAATTATTAACCTAATAATTTCATTCTCAAACTCTTCTATGGAATTCCTGATATCAAATGTGAGTATGAAATAATTTGTAATTCAACTTCTTGTTAATGTATTTTACTGTTTCACGGATTATTGTTTCCATTTTAATTATTTGCTGGGTTTATATTTGTTGCATTTTAGTAAATATTCCGCTGTTATTGTTGATTAAGTTAGTTTAATTGTGGTGTGCTGGTATTTATTTCATCTTTTTTGGGTTTGTTTGGCGTATGATTATGTCGTTGTTCTTCGAATTTATGATATATTAAGCAATTTAATGTGTTTTAAGTGTGTATAATGGCATCTGATTGATGCATGCGTATTATGTATTCGTATTCGGATGTACTCCCTCTGTCTCGCTCAATTGTTGCTCAATTGTTGTCCTTTGGTTTTGGCACATTTTTTATTTATGACGTCACTATTCCGTCACAAGCATGTGACCTCGAGCAAGTGGGAGAAAGGTTATGAGAGGTCACAAGGGCAAGTGGGACTGTGGGAGGAAGGTTATGAGAGGTCAGAAGGTTATGTCAGTCACAAGCAAGACCGTCTCATTATTTAATGACTTGTGAACTAAATTGAGTGTAAAGGATGAAATTGCTCATCAAATGCATGCTTAAAATTGAAAGGATAACAATTGACAAAGACACCCTAAAATGGAATAGGACAACAAATGATCGGGGCAGAGAAAGTGATAGGGTATAAGGTCTTGTAATAGGAAGACAAAATATGTTCGAATTGGGATAGGACTGATTGTTGTCTTTGCTTTTTATACGATGTTTTTTGTCAGATTTATTAATGATTGATGATAGTTATAATACTATAACAATTGTTGATGTTTCTTCATGGCATTTCTGAAATTTGTTTGAATTTGCATTATAATACGACATGTTTAGCTGGGTTTGGTCATCTGGCTGGGATAGATGCATAGCAATTGGCAAGTATTTAGTAAAACGGTTTTACTCTTTGGTGTTGTAAAGACGTGGATACTCATATTGTACATAATCTTATGCTGCTTAGTTAATAAAGGTTCTGTTATAGATGTATTTGTGTCAATCACATGCGATTGTATAATAAATAATACATTGTTAAACTCCCTTATAGATGTATGTGTGTACGTGCAGGGCGTCAGACAGCCAACATGCTTAATCTGTTATCAGTGCTACAAAAGAGCATGTTTCTGCCCTATTGTTGTTGGGTATATCTCTTGCCAGTTGCTCGCACTTGACTCTTTTGAGTTTGCTCTCGCATTCAAGCTCTGTTGGAATTATGAAGGGTATTCTATATTGTCCCAGTTTGCTATTTTTGGTTAGCTCGTGTGTTCCGTTATTGGAGCCAATATATGCAGCTGCAAAAGATTGCGCCATATCATAACCAAGTATTTTTGTTTTCTTGTGTTTACGGGTGATTGTCTCCTCTAGTGACAAGTCGTGAGTTTCACCGAGAGATGAAATCATATATAATACTCGTTGCACAAGATTATCATATCTAGTCATGAGCCCATATATGCAGTTGGAGTAATGACTTGAAAATCCCTGTTTGTCTTTTGTTTTTCTGTCCACTATGAAGTTTATGGGATTACTTACTCCTTTGTTTGAGTTATTACTCATAGGATTTTGTAAGTTTAGTGGGTTTTCATATGAAGTGTTGAGTAGTAAGTGATTTATAATACTTGTGTAGTGTAGTGAAATTGACAATGTTACTTCTTGCAGATTCTGAAATTTTATTATGTACCAGAAGCTGAGCCATTTTGGCTGGTTCCTTATTGCGATGTCTTCACATGGCAGGGATGCTGCAAAAAGATTGGTTCACGCCCATATTTCGTTGCTGCTGTCGCTGATGTTAGGAGCCTTCAAAAGGCTGAACCAATTGAGAGTTCCTTTACTGATGCGGTATGTTTCCTGTCCAGCTTGCATTCAATTTCTGTCGTAAGTCTGTAGAGAATCATGTAGGGTGTTCTATATCATTGCACTTAGCTCTGCCTGTTGGTTATAAAGCGTTCCTTATTGGCACCATTTTCTCTGGAATGACCGCGTAATTTTCGTCTAATTTTTAGAGGTAAAAAAACTTGCAATACCCATAGCAGAAACTATAATTTGAGTCATTTAGTGTTTTTCTCTCGACATTAATGCTGTGCTAGCTAATTCTTTCTTCAATATGGCTGGTTCTCCAAAAACTTAGAAATATTAGGATGAGTGGGCTTTAACTTAAATTTAGGAGATGAAGCTAACAGGCTCGTATACGTTCGCCTTCAGATTGGGAAAACATCATTGTAATTGTTTGAAGTTAGGGTTATTCAATGTGAAAGAACCAAAATATAAATTTTTCTGTGGAAGTTATGAAATAGGGTGAATCCATTGTACTGAATGTCGATTTGAGACTTGATCTAAGAATTGGGTGTTGTGGCTTATTCTCCGCCGTTTCGCTATATATGTGTGTGATACCGCCTCGGTTGATCACGTTTACGGTAGCAGTAACATGGTTAAATAGCTCAGTTGTTTCTATACTGCAAACCATATATAAAATTACGAGTGAATGATACTAATGGAAAAACATATCACTACAACAACAACAACAACATCAGAGCCTTAGTCCCAAAATGTTTTGGGGTCGGCTAACATGGAAAAACATATCACTGTGATAGGAAAATGCAGTCGTTTTTGCTAAAAGGGAATTCAGCAGCTATTCTTGTCCTATCTTAGATGAAGGTATTACCTCTGTTCACCTTAAAACTTAATGCTTGTGTGGACAACATATTGTCAATATGTCACTAAGATACGGAGAAAAATACGACGTAAAGAAATATACGGTCATAAAACACAGTGGCCATCAATATAATAACATAAAAATAAAATCGACTACAGAAGTATAGCATAACTCCATCACCCAAGGAGTTCAAAATTTCTGATTAATCCATCTTGAGGAGATGTCTACAAGTTGATGACATTGTCCAACTCGAGATAAAACTTTCTGGTGAGCTATTATACATTAGTGATTGCTAGTCACTTATGCCTACCTCAGTTTGACTATGCCTTATTTGGATGAGTCATTTCGGATCTTTATGGTCAAATTGTCAGGATCGTGAAATATCAGGTTCAATAATGTTCAGATATAGTTAGGTCGGATCGGATCACTTCAAATTTCTGGCCATCATTGTGTAGTTTAGGATTAGTTTCGGTTGAAATATTCAAGGGTAGTTTATAAAATGTAGTTGGAAAAGGAGAATATTAAACAAAACGTTTTTGGCAAATTTGTCACCGCCTTTCACTTTTTTTACCAATTTATTAGAAGGGGAGCCTTGGCGCACCGGTTAACGTGTTGCTTTGTGACCGTGAGGTCACGGGTTCAAGCCTTGGGGGCGGCCTCTTGCCAAAATGGCAAGGGAAGGCTTGCCCCCATTACACCCTTGTTCTAAGACTTCTTCAAATGCAGAATTTTTCTGACAAAAAATGCAGAATTTGCTCTTTCAGGAATTACAAAAGGTACGTACATGTCAACTATAAATCCATCATTCTATATATTTAGAAACTCTGAATTAATCAGTTAGAGGTGACAAGGATGTCTACGAGTTAATGGCATTGTCCAACACGTGTACTCAGATCTTGAAATTGGTATTATGTGTGCTGTAATAAACACACAAGAACAAGTCTTTTTAAGACGGAGTATTCGTCACAAATCTTAAAACGGGTCAAATAATATCACATGGTTGAAATAAAAACAAAACTTTTGGCACTTCCTAGGCAACTTGTCATGTGATGTGGTATGTATTTGATCCGTCCTAAGTTTAAAATTGATATAACCCGTCTTAAATGAGAATTTGTTTAACCAGTTGGATGACAATCTATCAATTCATCTTTCTGTCAATTATGGTTTGGTCAATGTTTAGCTCTATTATTTGTTGTGTTGATGGTGGAATGACAACAACTTAATATGATAGTACTAGTATTATACTAACACGTCTTCTCTGAACATGTCCCTCGAGAAACAATCAAATAACATCTGCGAGCGGATGGTTGAGACGTAATTAATGATCTTATATCTTAATACGTTTATTTACTGGAATGTTATTTTTATTTGAAGAGTGGATCATGCATAGGGTTACCTTTGTTATGTGTGTAGAACATGTGAAAGGACATCTAGCTAAAAGTTTAAACTACTATGCAGGATCTCATGTTTTGAGATCGTTCTTTTACAAGAGAATTATTTTACGCTGGTTTCTATTAGACTGACTTTCGACTTTGCATATCCTTTGTAAGTTCCGTATGAGGTTCTATTAATGAATAGTTCTTCTCTTTCCAAAAAAAAAGTTTAAACTAATAATTAGGATTTAATCAATGATCTCGTATGTTAAAATAACATGAGCAATTAAAAAATTATGACAAAGTATGATGCTGTAAGAGAGGTGGGCAGGAGGTAGAGTAATTAGCTGTTGTGAAAATTAGTATAAAAAGTTGACTGCAAATTGAGTAATTAAATAATATTGTCAACTTTAATCATTTATAGATTAGAGATTGGAATCATGTCAGTATAAGTATAGCATACTCCCAATTTGATAAATACATAGTTGCAAGAACTTCAGAAATCAATTGCTTTTGTTCAATCTTCTTTTTTCCTTCAGCCATTCCTAATCCTAACGTAAGTTCTAACTAAAATCTTCTTCTCTGTTTTTTTATCAACCCTGATTCCTATTTGCTTTTTAGTTTTCCAATTCGTATTTCATTTTCGCCCTTTTCTCTTTTCTTTCTTAGTTCAATTTATACTTTCTGGTGCCAGTGTTGGACGCAGATGCTTGTCAGAGAATTACCCTGTAAAATACATACATTTATCTGAGAAAGGAACTTATGTTCTAGGCTAGAAATTCTAAATGGAAGTGTCTAAATGTCGTATTATGTATATAGGAGTATTACGTTGACGATGACACAAAACTAGTCCAGAATTAAAGTAACAACCTAGGTAGATTCCCGTTTTTGCTGTAAGTTTACTGAGATATGTATTACAATTTGCATTAAAAATGTTACAGTAAGTATCAAAATAGGTATGTATTATACATAATGGTGTACTAATAATATTCGTTATAATTTATGATAAAATAGATACATTTGTTAAGCGAAAACATATACCAAATGAAATAGTCATACTGATATACAATCAATAATAAAAAGGTTACGAGTGATATACTTGCTCTAAAATCTTTGTTGTACATTCTTCCACTAATCAGATACTTGCTCTTTATTTGCATGTTCATCGTATTTTTTACGTTTTCTTTTTAGGAAAATCGTACCCAATATAATTACCAACTTTAGCATTATTTCACTACCTCTTCGACTACTCTAGCTCACCTCCCACACTCATTTGATACAACCACGCTACCCTAACTGAATCTCCTCAATCCTCAATAAAAAATTGTGATGAATGGAAATGAGTTATGTTATGTAGGTATAATTAATACTAAAACTATTACTATCTCTGCTTAAGTAAAAGTACATTATATTATTAATTTCTCTATTAAAAAAAGTTAGAAGCTTCTACGATTATATATATGATAGGATGGTAACGAAGAAAAATCACGACTTTCTAATAAGATAAATTACAAGAAGTTTAGAAATTTAGTAATGGTAATGAGTTGGAGTAAGATTTTTGTAAGATTTGTCCGAAAGGAGAATAATTTGGTATAAGAATTACAAAAGATAAAGCCCATCATTTTATATTATGTATATTTCTATCGCCTAAGGGGGTTTAAAAACTCTAAAATAATTCAATCCACCTTGAGATGACAATAATGTCTACAAGTTAATGATATTGCCCAATTCTAGATGAAACTATTTCGGGTGAGCTTATTATTTAGTGATTACTAATCGTTTATGACTACAATTTGGTGATGCTTTCTTTGGATACGAGTCATTTTGGATTTCATCATTTATGGTCTAGTTATTAGGAATTAGGGATATAATTCTGTTGTTTAGAACGAGTTTCAGGTCAAATTTCATGTTTTGATGCTCATGACCTATCTTGCCCTCAGTTTCATTTTGAAGTGTTCAACACGGGTGCGTTCCAAGTGTCGGGTTCCAAATGTCGGACTCAACCATTTTTATGAAAAATATGCATAATTTGGCTTAAAATGAGGTGTCGAAATGTCATACCCTTGTCCGATGACCATTGTTACAGTGTGGAGTATGGACACGGGTACGTGGGGAATCGAGTAACATAGTGGATGACAAGGGTAGTTTTATCAAACCTAGTTGAAAGAAAAGAAAATTAAAGTAAATGAAGTTTTTCTGCTAATTTGTCACCATCTCACTTTTTTTTTAACCAAATTGTCTTAAATGATATTTCTCTTTAACATGTTTAGTTACTGCCGTTTATTTTATTTTCTTTACCAATTTCGTAGTTTGGCAATTCAAAAGGAGAAATTATCAATATAAAGATTATTTATGTTATGCATATTTCCATGACCTAATAAGTTAAAAAACTTCTTGTTAATGACGCCCAATTCATACTTAAACCTTTTAATTGTTCCGTATAAGACCATTAATTGCTTAACATAAGTTTTAAGTTTTAACAAATATCCTCTTGTTTGCTGTTTTATCAACTCTGATGCTTATTTGCTTGTTACTCTTACGACACTTGTTTCATCTTTTTTAAATTCTTATGTCTTTCTGAGTTTTCAATTTATACTTGCTTTTATGCTTTTCTATCTTTTATTTCTGGCTGACTACATTATTCATACTCTTGAGGATTAGACGCAGGGGCGTGTATCGGAGTATTAAAGATTTAAAGTACAACTATTTGGGTTAAGAATTTATGTTCTTGGCCTACAATTTCTAAACGGAATTGCTTAAGTGTCATATTTCGTATTATGTAGGAGTATTTCGTCGACAACAATCACAATATTAGTTGGGAAATAAAGTAACATGGGGTTTGCATTACTTATCTTAATGCGTTTACTGCTTTCAATGATTTTCTCTTGTTCATTGATTTGTTTATTTCTTAGGGGAAGGCACTTGAATAGAGGGCAGAATGGCAGGAGAATATGGAATTATTTTGAAAGTCATGGAGCCAATTAGGTCCTTTGTGTTCGATGCCATGAAAGAGTATGTGGGTTACATTAGAAGTTGTGAGGAAAATCTTGATACACTTCATAAAATTCTTAATGAGGTGTGTATTAAGAAAGATGATCTCAACAAGAAGGTGAAGATAGGGAATGATAAGTTGGAGGGGATTACTACAGAAGCTGCAAATTGGCTTCATGATGTCCGTATATTAACAGAGGACGAAGAGTTAAAAGAACTTATGTATAAGGACATTGAGACGGCGAAATTTGTGGTGAAAATGATGGGGAAAAAGGATATAAAGAGGCGTATAAGCAAGGAAAGTGAGATGCAGGAAGTGGTGGTCAAAGTGATGAAGAAGTTGAAGGAAGAGATGGAACAATTGGAGGAAGGAGAACTGAAAAAAATAAGGGAAATGGATTATAAGCAGGTGGCTGAGGTAGTGGTGGAAGTGCTGAAGGATACTATAGACGAGTTTAAGAAGCTTGTGAAAGAGGACAAGAAAATGGCGATCATAGCCATGAGAACGTTAAAGGTTAGAGACTTGGATAAACTTACAAAAGACGATGAGGAGATGAAGGAGATTATTAGGGAAGCTGGGAACGCTAGTGATGAGGAATCATGGTTAAATCACGGAGATGAGGAATCCAATGTGGTGGGGCCGCCTTCAGCGGGTGGGAGTAATAATAATACAATAAAAGAATTTGCTAGCAAACTATTTACACCTCTTGCTAATCTCGTTATTCCAATTGGGAAATTGATGGATGATGCCGATTTCAAGAATGCTGTACCTGGGGCTGAGGGTGTCAAGTTAGGGTTGGAAGTCGTTGATGGGCTTTTGATCAGGGGCCATGGGTTAAAGATGGAGATGGACGGCAACATGAAACAACAACGAGGTTGTTCGCTCTCACTCTTTAGTGACTACCATGGTCGCTATCTAATGAGCAAAGCTGCTGAATTAATAGCCAAACATATACACGATGATATTATTGGTAAATTACCGCCAGATCCCGTAACTTTGCATATTGGAAGTGCAAACTTCAAACATATTCCTTCACAATTCTTGAAGGGCTTAGATTCTAGGAATACACTCCTACTCCGAATTGTAGCGAACCTGGATGATGACCATGTTCATGTCGTTGGTGTGTTTGGCATGGGCGGAACAGGTATCCCCTTTCTAGTTTTTAGTTAATTACTTAATTGATTTTAAATTTAAGTCGTCAGCTCCAATTTTTTTTACATTTTCATCCTTCTATTTTAATTTGAGAAAGTAATTTAAAGCGGTAAAACATATCAAGAAAATTAAGTAATGTCATAAAATATGTATAATCAAAATATTACCTTTGTTTTTTTATTCTAATATATAAAAATACTCTCTTCCTTCATTATTTTCCGCGAAAGTGACGATTAGGCTTGACGAGTTTCAAATACCGAAGGAAGAGAGTATTTCTAAATATTAGAATAAAAAATTGTTATTATATTTCATTTGCCAAGTAACATATTTGAGTGAAATCTAGATTTCAAAATGAAATCTCTCTCCGCAAAATAAATGAATCAATTTCTTATTTCCAATCACTACGTAAAACGAAGTATTCCTTTTATAGACTCTCCGTGTTCTTTTATGCTGAAGAGGTTGCAAATTTGAAGCAAAACATGACTAATAGGCTCTTCAATTTTAAACTTTTTGTCATTTCTATGTATTTTGTAGTCTTTATGATTTCTGGCCTATATATTTTCTAATCAATTATTTTTCACTACATATTCTTAAATTCCTAATTTTTGTGCCTATTAAAACATAATTATTAATAATGGATGATGGGAGAAGTAGCTTTGAAAAGAAATTATAAAAGAGTAAAACTCATTAATTTTGATAAAAAATAGTTTGTATTTAAATATCTCATGAGCTTGTGAATTTTTTCACATTAAGATTATTAATGTGGGAACACCTTAAAAAAAACGTAATATGAAATACAATGAAAATATATGAACACCTTAATTTTTTTTTCTTCTTTTTCTTTTTTCTTTTTTTTTCATGGGACCCGCGTAAAACCCGGATTCTACCCGGATCCGCAGGGTCCGGATCTGGATCTGTCTTTTCTGGACCCGTCGGATCCGGGTCGGATCTGGATCCTGTTGCCAAAAACGGATCTGGATCTGGATCTTGGTCCTACTGGATCCGGTCCAGATCCGGCCCGTTGCCATCCCTAGTCATATTGGATGAAAGACATTTGCAATTTTCTCTCCTTTAATAAATGGTTCATCATTGTTGGAGATTAGGGACCAATTTTTTATGGTTTTTTATTGTGGATATGATTACCCAATGTATCTAGGCTGATTCCATTCCTGCTACCTTTTTGCTTTCGACTAATATCTTCTAAACGTTATGAATAGGCAAAACAACATTGGTGAAAGAAGTCATGGAGAGTGTTAAAGATGCATTCGCTGTAAAAGTTATGGTTGAAATCTCACATGCCCCAGACTTGGTTCGTATTCAAGCCGCTATTGCTCAATCAATTGATCTACCGTTGGATAGTGTTGATGACGTTGGTCAAAGGGCTATTAGACTATATAATAGACTAACTGATTTAGAAAAGGAGAAAAAAATTCTTATAATTTTGGATAATATTTGGAAAAAGTTGGATTTAGATGCAATCGGTATTCCACGAACTTGTAAACTTTTGTTAACGACTAGAGACAAAGAGGTTTGCAGACTCATGGATGTACGAGATGTTAACATATTTGAGGTGGGTGTGATGAAAATAAACGAGGCAAGAGAGCTATTCAAGAGCCAAATTGGAAATCAAGCCGACCTTCGAGAATATAAAAATGTGGTTGAGAGACTCTTAAACAAGTGTGGAGGATTACCTCTTACTATTGTAACAACTGCTAATTCGCTAAAGGATAAAGATCTTTCAAGTTGGGAGAATTTTGCAGATGAGGTGGAGAAGCCAATATCAAGTCAATATAGTGGTGATCATCATAATACGTTCTCAATCTTGAACATGAGTTACAAGTTTATTAAACCAAAAGAAAAAAGGATATTTTTCTTACTTGCTTGTTTATCCCCGGTTGGTTCAAGTACATCAGTTGAAACCCTAATGAGATATGGCATGGGATTAAGATTGTTTGAACATGTGAACAAACTTTCTGAAGCCATGAAACGAGCGGTTACATGGGCTGATGAGCTCGTGCTTTCATCAATGTTGGTAAAAGGTGATAATAAAGGGGAAGTCAAGATTCATGATATCGTGCGAGATTTTGGAATTTCGTATGTGGCAAAAGGTATGTGGTATATAATAACGTCAAGTTTTTTATTTTGTCAAAGAAACCGTGGGAAAAAATAGGTTTTTTTTCTTTTTTTTTTACTTTAAAGTTTGTGGGCTCTTTGTTAACTTAAGCTCTAACCACTTGTAGATATTTGTATTGGAATATGTAAAACCTCCACTACCAAGAGTAATATCCAAAGTCAAAAAAACCTATAATTGTTTTTTCTTTTACCTGTAGAGGAGGAGCACATGTTCCTGGTAGAAGGCGTTCCTCGTTGGCTGGAGGATGAGACTTTGAATAAATATACTGCAATGTCATTGACGTCTAAGGATGATTATTCACGTCTTAGTGGAGTAGAAGCTTTTATGCTTCATATTCTCATACTAAAAGGCGACATGTCGCGAAACTTTGATGAGTTTTTCTTCTTAGGAATGGTGAATCTAGAGGTTTTAGCTCTTTCAAATATGAACTTTCAGCCTACTTTACCAGAATCAATGCGGAAATTAAAGAAGCTAAGAACATTGTGTATGGAGGGCTGCAAGTTGGGAAATATTGAACTAGTCGGTGAACTATCAAAACTTCTTATTCTTAGTTTGCGAGGATCATCTCTGGAAAATTTACCCAATGAAATTGGGAATTTGAGCAAACTCCGGTTACTGGATTTGAATGGGTGCACATCTAGTAATAAGTTACCACTAATTCCCGCTCACATCCTGAATAAACTCTCTAGATTGGAAGGACTCTACATGTATACTAATAAGCAGATGCTTTTCGAAACAAAATCTGATTCTGAAGATGCAGTTGCTATTGAGAAGTATAGGCTGCCGTACTTGAATGTACTTGAAATAACAGTAGCAGCAACAGAAGGGTTACCGATTGCTGAACAATTTATCAGTAGTTTAGATAAATTCAAAATCTGTTTTGGGGATGATGATGTACATGTTGCTGCTTCCAAGATATATAGTGGTATCTTATCTTACTATGGCCATGACATTGAAAGTGAGTCATTAAAGGAAAATTTTCCCAATATATTGCTAAACAAGACTGATTACCTCGTTCTGGGGGAGAGCAATGAGTTTGTAGATCTAGTCCCACAGTTTGACCAAGAGGGATTTAGAAGTCTCAGATGTCTTCTCATTTATGCGTGCAGTGATACCAAATATATTGTTGATGGACGCTCGAAGAGCAATTTGATAGCTTTTCCATGTCTCGAGAACATCTCTCTTTCTCATATGGAGAGTTTGGAGATGCTCTGTAATGGAGATATTTCACCACAATCATTTGCTAATCTACAAAAATTCAAGCTATTTAGTTTGACTGCTTTATTGTGTGGACTACCTGTTGTCCCACGTAAATTAGAAAATATAACCTTGAAATCTTGCAAATCACTCAAGTTTGTGTTCATTGAGGATGAAGATGTGCCGCCTATCGAACTGCCATTTCTGGAATGCTTAATCCTGGAATACGTTGATTCTTTGTTAGGTTTGGTTGGACCAAAAAAGTGTACTAATACCTCTGATGCTTTGCAAAGGCCACACGTTCTCTTTGATGGGAAGGTATGATCACTATTTATTTATCTATTTATTTGAAAAGATAGCTATTTCTTATAACCCGACACAATCTTGCGTGACAAGCATTATTCTTTATGCATCCATATTATGCATTCATAATCTTGATTAGAAGTTAGAGTGTACTTTTACTCCTGACTTTTTATTAGGAGATAAAGAAAGTATGACATGATAATTATATGAAAACAAAAAGAATAGGCAAGATTATTACTCGTTCAGTTTGGCGTATGGTATATTTTTAATTAAAAATATATGTAATTTATATTTATATGTACAACTTTAGAGCATCTCCAATGGTTCATAAAAAGGACTTGCTTGCAAATATAAAAGTTTTCAAGCAAGTAGTTTGACCATTGAAGCATTTTTTTTTGAAGTAGCTTAAAATGAGCTACTAACTCCATGGAGCTAGACAGCTAGTAGCTCAAATGGTCCTACAAAATAAATCTTTCAACTAAAATTACACACGTGGAAATATGTGTGTTTTAAATTTTTATTTTTTACGTAAAATAAGTAAATGTATTAAATTAAAAGGGTAATATGGAAATTAGTTGACATATGGGTCCATCCAAACCACAATACTAATAGCTTACCATTGTAGTAGTTTATAGCTTAAAAATGTTGTAGCAACTACCTTACCATTGGAGATGCTTTTATAGTATATATTTTGTTATCGAATATCACCCAATAAAATTATTTATATTAATCCTCAGTTCTCCTACAATGAATAAACTTATTCAGTATGGGTAAAAGAAAAAGCATTTATTAACATGCAATTTATTATTCAGTAGTTATCCCGTGTGACGGTCTTTTCTCGTGTTTTTTGGTAACCACTTTTTAATAAATAAGGATCCCTTTGAAAAATAGGTAACCATAAAAAGTGGTAAGTATTTATCAACGTAGTTGCTTTCACGGACGTAATTTATTTTTTTATGGATTATTTGTCATTAGTTTTCCATTACTTACCCTTCACCCAAAAAACATCATACACAACTAATCTCTAATTCTTTTTCTTACGAATCTAATCAAATTTTTCAAATTAATCAATTACAGACGTTGATAATCAAGTAATAGTTTTAATTTACTAACTTATATCAAATTAGGGAGAATAGATTAGTTTATACTTTGAAATTATGGTTTTCAAAAAAAATATTATCAATAATAAATAATTGACAGTGAAGAGGCAAACACTAGCGGAGCACATTCACGTGAAGCATAACTTGAATACTCTGTAAGCATTGACTTAGGTTTTGTGTATAGGTTCTTGCTAATTGAGGCCTTCTCCCAATATACTCATATTGCTCCCAAAGCCTACCAATAATCGGATGATAATTGAGAAGTGACCTAATTGAACCAGTTGAATCTGAAAAACAAACCCACTGTTACAAACCAACAAACAACAAACAGATCGCCACACCACGTGAACTTTCGCTTGCGCGAATTGCCGGCGTGTATCACTGCCTTTTATCGGATCTCGGAGTGGGGAGAGGAGTGGTTGGTTTTGCGGGTTTGGGTGGGGATGCTCCGGTGGGTGAGCCTCAAACTCTCTCGATGCATAATGCATGGTAGGGGAGGGTGGTGTTTGGTGGTCGCACGTGGTGGTTGGTGGCCAATGGTGGGTTGTTTGAGTGCGTAATTTTAGAGAATTAATTGATATTGTGATAAAATGGAAAATGAGTGTGTGTGGAAATGATAAGGATATAATGGTTATTCATGTCCATAATTGAGTAAATTATGTTGATAATATAATTCTCGCTATTCTCGTGATTCTCGCGACGACCTGTTTTAAAATTTTATTTTTATAAATAAAGAAAACTACATACAGTATAATTCATAAATGAGTTTTAATATTTTTACTTATAAATAAATTAATTTTTTTTAGGTTTAGCTATAATGTTTTAAAATAAAATAACTACTACAATTTTAATTAAAAGTAAGAAGTGATAATTAATTATGCATGATCAATGTTATATAAATAAATTTGCGACTGATAAAATATCATATTAATTAAAATAAAATTTATTCGAATAATTTATTCGAATGATGTGAATACAATTTTATGTAATTTTTATTCTTCTATGTATACCATGTGATATTAATACGGGTAAACTCATCATTAATTTTTTTATACTTGTATATATATTTAACTGAAGACATCTATTAAAGAAAAGTATAATAACATGTTTTCTATTTTTCATGTCGTTTATAATACTTGCTATATAACTTAATAATAATCATTACTTTTGTTTTGATTATTTGATTGCACTCGCGATCACTTTGTGTTTGTGTACATGCATAATTGTACATATATTCATTTATCACTCTATATAAGCCTATTAAAATCTCATATGTACGTATTCAATTTCTTGCAATATAACTTTTTTTCATTCCCACACTATTAAAAAATTATCTCTTAGTAGTATTTTTTAAGTTTTGTTTTTAATAAATAAAATGACTCTCCTAATATATTTTTCTTAATTGGTTTAATGGTATAAGTTTTAACTTTCTCAAAATGTTTTTTTACGTAAATGCATCATCTCTACATATCAAAATATTTCAATAAAATAAAAAATTATGCTCAATTGAAAGCGTTTTTCGCAATAAATAACGTAATTATTTGCATTTTAGATTTTTTTATCAAACTATTTTTTAAATAAATTTAAAATTAAAACCGTATTTATAATAAAAATTTATTAAATTATAATTAATATTTTGGTGAGATTAATACTGTATTTATTACGGAGTATGTTCTTATTAAATAATTAGCTTTAATTAATGTTTGTCCTTAAGGCTGTATAAGATTAGATACTGGGTTAATTTCCTTTTAACACTAACCTAAAGTGTAACTACCCGTAATAACAATTAGAGCCTATATATAAGAGTACAAGACAAACAACATTTAGGTCGACTCTAGCTAATATATCGACTGGATAGACTAGAAGCGGGTATTTGGGTAATTTGTATGGAAGAGTAGACATAACTCCTCCCCTACCTACCTTATTCTCGAGAGATAGGAACATACATACCTCGCATTTTCTGAGTTTTTGAACATATGTATATTTTTTTGAGCATATGAATATTTTTTTGAGTTTATGAATATTTTTTTGAGTTTATGAATATTTTTTTGAGCTTATTACATTAAACTTTACTTGTTTTTGAGCATGTGTATTTTTTCTGAGCTTATAAAAATTTAGAAGTTAGATTTTAATTTTTTTTCCGTTAAAACTAAAATATAACTAAGTTTATATGTAATATTTTTGAGTTTTATTGTAAGTTTGTGAGCTTAATGTTTTAATAAAACTCAAACTTTATAGTAATAACATTATTATAACTGCTCAAAAAGTATAAAATTGGTGGTAGTAAATCGGAGAGGATGTATGGTCCTCCTACTGCTTATTCTCCCTTCCTTCACATTATTCATGGATAGTAACATACATGCTTTGAACTGTTGCAGATTTTATTACCTTCCTTAGAACGGTTTAATTTGATTGGCTGCAACAATATTGTTGAGTTGTGGAGCAAGGAAATTTCTGCACCTGAATTATTTCAGAATTTGAGGGAGATAAAAATTCACAGTTGTGAAAAGCTCTCAAATGTCGGCTCACCCTTTGTGTTTTCTAACCTTGTACAACTTGACAAGTTGAGTATAAGAAGTTGTAGTCAGATGCACGAAGTCATTTCTTCTGAACAGACACAAGAATCAGAAACTGCTGAACAAACTATCAGATTTCCCCGGTTGACATGTTTGGAGCTTGAAGACTTGGGCAATCTTGAGTGTTTTTACGGGGGAGAATCCAAACTCGAGTTCCCAAAATTAAAAAATTTGATTTTGGATGGAGTTGGGAACATGAATAGGTTTGCCAAGTTCGAAAATTCTTCGGCCTTTTTCCATAAAAAGGTAAGAAGATACTATTGTGAACCATTAATTATTTATAGTTAGTTGGAGTAGATTTTATATTAATCCTGTTTATCCAATATCAATGGAATTGTTTAAATTGTAGATTAAGTTTCCATGTCTTGAAGAATTACAAGTGACCAGAGTGAATGATGAAGTTATGGGGCTATGGGATAAGCAGAGTATCTCGAATCCGGTTCCTATGTTAAGAAAACTTGCACTTGGCAGCTCGTCAGGGTTGCAACAGCTCCTGTTCGTAATCTTAGAGAATCTTTCTTCCGTCACACTCGCTCATTTTCATGACGACGATTATGTGTTTTTGTCATCAAATTCAGGTGATGAGGAAGGGTTTGTATCAATATATTCACAATTGCCAAATTTGGAAAATTTGAAGGTTAAGGATAGCCAGTCACTGAAAGAGTTCTTCAGAAAAGATGACCTCAATGCTGTCGATGATATCTTGACGAAATTTTGTGGACAGGTCAAATCATTAGAGCTCAGAAATTTGCCATCACTGAATCTCATACCTCTTCATATCTTTAAGAGTATTACTTCTCTCACTTTGTGGGAATTGAAGTGGGATTATTTATTTTCAGCTGATGTCCTACAGGATTCACTACAGCAACTTCAATCTCTTTCAATTCAGAACTGTAAAAGTATGGAAGCGCTTGTGGTCAATGTTGGTTTGCAGATCAACTTCCCTAACCTTAAGGAATTGAAGTTAGAGGGTTTGGCGTCCCTTATTGGCATATCTTCCACGCCAAAAAAGGAAGTCACCTTACTTCTTCCAGCACTTGAAACACTTGAAATCCGTAACTGTGATAATTTGGAACACCTTTGGTCAGGCACAATTTTAGCTCCCAAATTACAAGAACTGAGGGTATACAAGAGTGTTAACCTTAAACACGTCTTCTTAGGTAATCCTGAGGAGCCAATCGACTTGCCGTCTTTGCAAATTGTGAACATTGATGACTGCATATTTATAGAGTCCATTACATCCGCGGCTCTAATAGCACCCAAATTAACAAATGTCGATATATCTTGGTGCGACAACATGCAGTGCGTTTTCCCAAGAGGCCAAAATGACAATGGCGATCTGCAATTACTTTCCTTGATGTGTCTGAGAATTAATTATTGTTCAAATCTCTACGCATTCTCATTCAAGCGTGTGGTGACACCCGAATTAACTGAAATTAATTACAATGGTACATATTATTCAATGCTGCCATTTGACGACCTGAACCATTTCCTTGAAAAGATGAATCCTAGTAGTGACTCTTATTCAGGCCTGAAAGAACTTTTTGGTGATGAAGATTGATCTATTGGTAAACCACCCATCTAGCGTGCCTCAAAATTTGCTTGGTCTATGATTTGTGATAGCATGCCCTCAAAATTCTCGTGTTGTACTATACAAATGAGGTGGTTCCACAGTGAAGAGTAGCCTACAACAGTGGATCACTACTGCTTTCTAGTGGTTCGGAAGATGACAACGAGAAATCTTACGGCCAAAACCGTGATGGAACAAGAATAATTTGTTTCGAGCTCTCATTGAATTGTTTTGTATTTTCCAGAGTGTTTCCTATCCATGAATTTTGTTCAGTTTAGTCGAATTATCAATCCGTTGGGACTATGACTAAATTGAATTGTTGTTTTTGTGAGTTGAAAAAATTATTGTTGGAATGTAAGAACTGATTGTATTTTTTTTCTGGTGTTTCTGAAATTCATTGAATTGGATGTATCTTTTATTAAGTTGGTTTAATTTGCTATTTGAACTTGTTTTTGGATGGTGAATTGGTGATTATGCTATTTGAAGCTGTGACATTTGAAGCAATTTGGTGGGTTTTAGAGTTTGATTTTGCATTCTTATCGACAAAGTTGTACATTTGATATCGTCTTCTTTGTTTGCTTCTTTGCAATTCTGAAATAAGTTTTAATTTGTACTAAGCTTATTCATTAGGGTTGGTCCCTTATTGTGGTCTGGTCACATGGTACAGATGCTGCAAAAGGGTCGTTTTACATATGTTGTTGCTGCTGCCACTGCTGTTACGACTTTTCAGAATGCTGAAATACTCGAGAGTTCCTCTACTGATTCGGTATGTTTCTTGTCAAGATTGAATTCAACTTTTGACGTATTTCTATAGCATTGCAGTTGGCTATGCATGTTTGTTGCCATAGCAGAATCTATTGTTTCAGTCATTTAGTATTGTTTCTGAATTCTGATGTTTGATCTGCAATAATACCGTTCATCATTTACGCTCAAAGAATTAATTTTTTTTTTCAAGTTGAACCCTTACTCGAACAATTTGTAGTTTCCTGATCTGGTGGTGATCGCATAGAACTATTCTATTTCATCTCCTGCAACTTTGAAGTTAAAGCACAATCATCCTACTATTTCTAAAGTTCTGGACAACCAACCATCTCGAAGAAAGAATGTGCCATTAATGTGTCTCTGGTATTACTTATCACGCCGTATTCAGACTATCAGCTACGAGAAAAACAATCAATGACTGAATTAGTAGGCGATTTTTGCCCGTTCATGTGTTATTATATGTCTAAATAGGAAATAGGGAAGGATTACCGAGTATGCCTTGGGATGATAAAATAGACTAAAACGATGTCTACAAGTTAATGATGTTGTCTAATTCGTACTCAGATTTACAAATTGGCATCATGTGTGCTGTCAATAAAGTAGTGAGAATGTACCAAATTAAAGTAGATGACAATCTATATATCTACTGTCAATAATATGGTTTGCTCACGCTTAACAATTAGCACTCTAGTACATTTTTAATGCAGATCGTGAGATAAAAACTTAATATGATACGAGTAGTTATCTACTTATCTAATCATATCTCCACTGAACATGCATCCGGCATGGGAAGATAAAATATTGTTCGTTTATCACTGTGGCTAGGAGTGTTCGTTTATCAAGTAGTTGAATCATTCAAAACAAAAGTTTTGATATTTTATCGCTACAATAACCTCTCTTTTAACGTTTGTTTTATTAAGTAGAGCTACTAAGCTACCGAATGATTACCGAAATTCTATTCTTTTCTTGTATTTGTATTTTTATTTTTTGTACAAGTCATCAAAAATGTTGAATTATTTTTTGTTGTGTTGATCGTGGAATGGCGACTTAATATGATAGTACGTATTATACTACATTCTGAACACGTCTTCTCTAAAGATGTTTCTTCAGACACAATTAAAGAACATATGTGAATTGATGGTTGAGACGTAATTAATGATCTTATACCTTAAATCTTATCCAAGGGTTAGACACAAATGTGTGTCGGGGAATTCAAATTCAACCATTCTGAGAAGGAACTTGTGTTGACTGTAAATTTTTAAATGAAAATGTCCAAAAGTCGTCATATAATGTCACATTAGATGTATTATGTCAATGATAATACAAAACTAGTTGATAATCAATGTAACACTAGGCGGAGTCCTAATTATTAATTTCTTTATTTAAGAAAATAAGTAGAAGTATGTAATACTATTAATTTCTTTGTTAAAGTAAAAGGTAAAAAGTCCTAAATTTTACATGAGTTATAATCACCAACTTTTTCAAAGAAAAAATCACTACAAATATATTTAGTTTCAGATGGTAAATTTATGTATATACGATGAATATAAGTGTATTACTTGTGGTTCTAGGTGAAAATAATTAAGATAAATGTCAATTTGGTTTTATTTAAATTATTATTAAGCTAGTTCATTATCTGATTGAGAAAATATTGGGTCACGGGTTAAAAAAATTAAAATTATTATCGGTTATCGGACTTGGTCAGTCGATTTCGGCTCACCTAATTTTCGGATTGTAACGGGTCGATTTCGGGCAATTCGGATTGTATTCTTACACAGTTACACTAGAGTCGGCAATGTGCGCACTACGATCCGGCTGCAACACCGTCCGTGGGACAAATTTACGCTCTCTCAACTTCCTCTTTCGATTACCTAATTCATTCCGTCTCGTCAATTAGGTCATGCAGACTATCCTACATCATCATCAACGACAACAACAATCTGAACCATGTGTAAATCCAGCAATTTCATTTTCAAATTCTTCTAATTCACGGAATTCATGGTATCAAATGTGAGTAAGAACCTGTAATTCCACTTCCTTTTAATGTATTGTGCTGTTGTCGCATTATCATTTCAATTTCAATTATTTTTAGGGTTTATAAATTGTTGCATTTTAGTTCATATTTCGTTTTATTGCGATTGAATTTGTTTAATTAGTCAACTGTTATTTACTATTTGAGTTGGTTTCAGGTTTGTTTGTCTTGTGATTTGGTTTATCTTCTTCAAATTTATGTCATTTCAAGCAATTTGATGTGTTTATGAATTTTTTCTGTATCTAAAAGTTGCAAAATTGCGATAAACGTTAAGGACCTTCTCTTTCTGGTTTTCTCTCCAACCTTCTCCTTTCTGGTACGGATAAAATAACGGAATACTTTGTATTTTACTTACATGAATGACAAATGCAAGCGGTTGGTTGCCGGAGATTTTCTTGGTTAGTGAGATAGAGAAGTTTGGGGAAGACCATAAAGAAACGGTTCATAGCATTGTTCGAAAATCTATCTGAAAATGTTTCATTTATGGGGTTCAGTGGTGAAAGTTGTAAACTTGTAACTGTTTCCTGTTTTTCCTTGACAATTTTATCTCCATGACCTTGCTTCAATTTTGGGGAATCCTTGCTCTAGTGGTTGTTTGTTATTGGAATTATTGCTGGATTGATGATAATTGTATGATCAATGAAATTGGTGATGATTTGTTCATTGCGTTTCTGAAATTTATTGGAACCTGCACTGCATGTTTACCTAGCGTGGTTTGATCATCTGGCTTGGTAGATGAAAATCAAGTATTTAAAGTATGATATTGGAAACGCATGGATGCGGATACTATACAGAACATTATGGCGGTTACTAAAATTTCTTTTCTAGTTTATAATTTTACATATGTAAAACCTCTTAATATGTGTATAGGTGTACTTCTAGGGCCGAGATGCTTAATCAGTTAAAAATGCTACAAAAGGGCATGTTTATGGGTGGTTCATGGTTGTCTCCTTTAGTGACAAGACATGAGCTTTTTAGAGAGGTGAATTCACATCTCGTATACATTGCCCTAGAAACGTTCTTTCTTAGCTTGGGATGGGGTAACTCTTGCAAGGGTAATCAAGCTCAAATGAACTAGAATTGAAAGAAAAGTGGTGGTGATGAGAGGTGAAGATTACGTAATGAGCGTAACGGTTACCTCATAAAGGGGACGGAAGAGACGAGTAGTTACACACCTAGGGCTAAGATAATGTATTACCTTCATACAGAATGATTCCCTCATCGCGGTTACCCGGCCTATTTTTCCTTTGTTTTCCTCTGTTTTAACCTCTGTTACTCTGGTAATAGTTACTCTAATCCCAGATAAGAAAGTATGATTTTTGGCATGCCACATTGATTGTTTGGATTAGCGAGAGAAAATTTTCGAAACTAGAAACGGTAATGCCCATGGTCAAGGCTTGAACCAATCTCCTTTTCATCTGTCCCCGTAAAATCATTGCTGCTTGTCCCAATAAAGTCTGAGAGAAATGGTTAGCATAACTTCTTGGAAGAGCTGTGAACTCTTGCAGCTGTGGATGGTATTACATCTTTCAACATTCTGTCACAAGAAAAACAATTGTCAGATGAAAACAAAATACTAGTTGTTAGCAGGCAGCAGTGTCCTGTTTGCCTTGTAATTGTGAGCAGCAACCTGTTCCTCTAATGAATACTATTGATTAACTCAGTTTGGATCTCTTCGACTTTTTTAATCGAATTTATTGTTTTGCTAATTCCTGATTCCAGTTTCAATTTTGTTAGGGTTTCTGTTTGCTGGATTTTAGTGCCTAGTGACATCATCTTCAAGTCGTTCAAGATGAAGAGATGTGATGAATGGTTGGTATCGATGGCGGAATCAAATGGGGCTCATAATGACAACCTTTGTTTTACTTCGATTATATTACGTGATTCAAATAAGAGGCAACCAATTAATACCAACAAATGTGAACTCATTGGTACTGGTAAGATTAACTGATTTAACTTTGCTCGTAAGTTTTGACATTATGCATTGAATATGATCTACATGTGGTTGAATATTCATGGGTGTTCCACATGAAGTTTGATTTTTGGTCCTATCGTGATTGTTTTCAGTAAGTTGATTTAATTTACCTTTGGCTGTTCTTTATATTTTGTGTTGATATTTGATTCATTTATAATGAAAACTCAAAAGTGATGGCTATGGATTGAGATTGCTTAATTGAAGTGTGCTGTTTAAAGGTTGAATTTTTTTTGGGTGGTGATCATGGTATTTTCTTTGCTAGACAATGTAGCTTGTGATATTTAAAGCATTTTGATGGCTTATCGTGTTTGCTACATTATTATCTATAAATTCCCAAAAAATGTGGAGTTATTTTTGTGTAACTTTCTGATAATATAAGTGCAAAATACGAAATTGTCCATTAGATATTTCCATTTTGTGGTGTTTGTTCCTACAGTAGGAACAAACACCAGACAATGGAGATAGACAATGGAGATATCTAATGGACAATTTCGTACTTTGCACTTCTATTATCAGAAAGTTACATAAAAATAACTCGACTTTTACAATCTTAACAACCATGGTTCATCTATCATAGCCAAAGTGTACACTCGGGGCTGCTTGAGTGGCAATCGCTGTTTGTTGAAATATTTGCTGGATTTTAGTTAGTAGTGCATGGGTATCCACATTGACAATGTTTGCTTCTTGGCGATCCTGCATTAAGTTGTAATAATCTGTACTAAAAGCTTACCCATTATGGTTGGTCCCTCACTCCCTTGGTTGTGATACATGTAGGTGGTTACATGGAGAGATGCTACAAAAGGAAAGCTTTGCGCTCTGATTTTTTGCTCCTGCTGCTGCCTTTTATAATACCAGTCTTCAGAAACCTCAAACTTTTAAGAGTTCATCTAGTGATGCAGGTATGTTTACGGTCAAACCACTCACTTGATTTTCTAAGTTTTCTTTTGCATTCAAGTTTTGTCATACCTGTATCGACAACGTTGAAGTGGGCTATTCTTCTTGCTTATCACGCCTTTATAGTTTAGACTATTTGATTGAATATATACTGAGTATATATAATTTCCAAAACTTGAAAAAACTTGCAATTTCAGATCTTTTGTTTTTGAGGGCGGGTGAGGAGGTTTTCGGTGTTGGGGGAGGCATTTTCTTGGTGGTTATGGTTTGGGTGTGAAGTTTGATGGGACTGGCAAAGGAGTCACTGGAGACGTGTGGGGGGAGGAGGGTGTTGCTGGCAAGCGGCAACAAGGTTGTCCATGGGTGAGAGGGTGGTCGCGCAAGGTGGTGGTGGGTGAGAGTGTGGGTGGTCCTAATAGTTTAGGATGGTGGAGGACAATGATCCCCTTTTGTTTGTAAGTTCGAAACAAAACATAAGTAAAATTGGGGTATTCTCATTTCTTTCCCCTTGATTTCCTTACATGATTCCAGTCCATTTCGCTTTTTCAAACCAAACGCCTCCTAAGTTGCAAATTAACTAAAAGGAACAAAATGATATAAAGTGAGGTACAAAAAATGAAATATAACATGATGAGATAAAATAGGTACTAAAATTAGAAAAATGTATTTGTTCTTTCACGCACGCTTTTTACCCAACCACCGTGCGTCCACCCCAATCTTGCCAACGACGCTCAATCACCACTTCCACTCGTTGGAGACAAGCCCATCAGAGGCAAAAACAACCCTTAATCAATTAAGAAGTGTTATAAGTATCATCAAAAGAGAAACAGAAAACCTAAAAAAGGTCACATTTTTTATACATTGAAGTGATATTTTAATACATTATAATTAAATCGTCTTACACAAGGTATGTGCTTAAGATTTAAATTAACCAGATAGAACTTATAGCGATGTCTACAAGTTAAGGTAATTGTCTAATATACTGCTTAAGATCTAGAAATTGGCATTATGTATGCTATCAGTAAAGTATAAACCTATGATGATTAAGTAAAGTAATCAAAGTTGGTGACAATCTATCTGTCTCTGCTGTTAAGTAGTGTTAACAATTGTTTGGTCAACGTTTAGGACAATATTATAGTATTATCTATTGTGTAGATCGTGAAAGATCAACTACTTATAATACTCAAATTATAGAATAATATTGTGCATTTAAAAAAAAATATTATTCTTTTAATTATGAATAAATTCTCTTTTTACATAATGGGACCGTCTCACAATGTGGAACCATCTTACACAAAATTTACTGTAACTAATAGAAATTATAGCGTAACAATGTACATTTGACCATGTATGAACATATCTAGCAATAACTGGCATATCTAACAATCACTGGCCTGCATTCTGGGTGAGCTGGAAATGAGCATCTGAACATGTAGTCTCTAGACTTTAGCACGTTACACGTCTCGAACATTGCCGTTGCGATTTTATGGCATCATGTGTGAATTGAACATGAAGTATCATTTTTCACGACTCTCGTACTTATATTAACTACTAATGCTTTGTTATAAATAAATTATTAAGTAAATTTTACGAAGAATTTTTCCTATTATTACTTCTAAATATATGTTTTTGATAATTAAATCATATCCGTGAGTCAAAGGGCTTAGTGATATCATTTATAACATTATACGAGTATTTCTTATCCATATTTGATGATAACTATTGACTCCATATTAATATTTTAATGATATTTGTGATTTAAAAATCCTAACTTAAAATAAAAATTAAGGTTAGAGAACCATCTTAACTAAAAGATTAATCTCGTGGGTACGTCTAATATTTGGTTCTTCTACCTTAATACACCCTCTCACACAAAAACTCGTAGGCTACTCAAAGTGTGATGATGGCTCTTAAGGTCAAATACCATGTTAACCAATAATTTGTTCTTAGACCTGAATATCAGTATTATATTTTTTTTCATGTTTATCTGATTTACGCATGGTTACAGGTCGGGTGAATGTTTTGGCCTTTAGGTCTACACGAGTGACTAAGCATGATTATGATCTATCATAGGGGAGAAAGGAGAAAAGTTATGTGAGAGGAGAGATAGAAAAATATTCGTTTTTAAAAACCATTTTCATTAATAGTTATTGAATAAAAATTTATTAAAACTATAGTATTAGTTAAATATTTCTCTCTACAAATGGAGACTACATTTGATATACAATGGTATCGGTTCAGAAGGATGGAGTAGTTAAGGTGTAGAAAAGACACGTGGTTAAAGAAGGTACGATTATACTAAAGGAAATCATAATTAATTAATGGGAGTACGACATCTTTAAGACTTTTCAATTGCGGAATTTTCAAAACTGGGATTACTAAACATTATCACTAATAACCCCTCATTTATTTTATATTGGGTTTAAAAATTCTGAGTAAACCACCTAGAACTGACAATGATGTTTACACTTCAGAAGTGGATGAAATTGTCTAATATACTACGTTGTACAATCTAATAATTGGCATTATGGGTGTGATGAATAATAGTATCCTATAATAATTAACCACAGTAGGTGACAATCTTTTTGTCTGTGGTGTTAATTATGGTTTAGTCAATGTTTGGCTAGCTATTATGTGCTGTGCAGATTGTGCAGATATATTAGCATATATGCTGCACATGTTTCTAGCAACAAATAGACTGCATAACAAATCTTATAAACAAATACTCCTCACGTCTTAATTATTTGTTTACTGATTAAATATACTGCCCAATCATTTCTTTGTGAGGAATATTTTAATCGAACATAAATAAATGATCGGGACGGGGGAGCTGTCTGTAATTTTTAATGTAAGTAGACAACTGTTTTAGCAATTTAATAACATTGTTATGTTTAGAAGACGGTAATTTGGACTAATTTTTTAATTGAAAGGCACTATTATAAATAAACCATAGGTGGCAATGGATGAATATTTAGTTGCAAGGACTTTGAAGCCAATTGCTTTTGTTTACTCTTCTTTGTTTATTCCTCCTTAAAGTATGTACTGTGCTTTTAATCAGCCGTGGTTATTATTTGCTTGATGATTTGTGATATTCTTAGCATCTGTTTTGCATTCCATATCTCTATTTAATTTGTTGATTTGTTGGTTTTCTTAGGAGTCGATACTTGAAGAAAAGTGGGATGGCGGGAGAATGCGGAGTTATTTTGAAGGTGGTGGAGCCGATTAGGTCCTTTGTGTTCGATGCAGTCAGAGAGTATGTCGGTTACATTGGAAGCTGTGAGGATAATCTTGTCGCACTTCGTAAAAGTCTTAGTGAGGTATGTGATAAGAAGGAAGACATCAAGAAGAAGGTGAAGGAGGGGAATGATAAGATGGAAGAGATTACTAGAGAAGCTGCGAGTTGGCTTAAAGATGTTCGGATATTGACTGGTGATGAAGAGTTGAAAGGAATTATGTATAAGGACATTGAGACAGCAAAATTTGTGGTGAAAATGATGGGGAAAAGGGATGTAAAGAGGCGTATTAATGAGGAAATTGAGATGCAGGAGTTGGTGGTCAAAGTGATGAAGAAGCTTAAGGAAGAGATGGACAAGTCTGAGGACGAGATAAGAAAGATTGTAGAAGCGGATTATAAGGAGGTGGTTGAAGTTGTGGTGGAAATCATGAAAGATACTATTGACGAGTTTAAGAAGCTTATAAAGGAGGACAAGAACATGGCGATAATAGCCACCAGAACATTAAAGGATAGAGATTTGGATAAGCTTATAAAAGGCGATCAGGAGATGGAAGAGATTGTTAGAGAAGCAGGGAATACAAGTGATGAGGAATTCTGTCAGAATCATGAGGATGAGGAATCCAATGCTCTGCTGGTTAAGACATCGGTTGTGGGTGCTGATAAAGATAGAGTAAAAGAAGCTGCGAAAAAATTGTTTACGCCTTTAGCCTATCTGGTAACACCTCTTGGAAAATTGATGGATGATGCTAATTTCAAGAAGGCAGTACCTGAGGCCGAGGGTGTCAAGTTAGGGTTGGAAGTCATTGATGGACTTTTGGTCAAGGGTCGCGGTGTGAAGAAGGAGAAGGACGACAATGCTAAACAACACCGGGTTTGTGGCTGCTCTTCGCTCTCAATTTGCAATAAGTTTCATGGCCGTTATCTACTTAGTAGAGCTGCTGAGTTTATGGTCAAACACATACAAGATGAAATCATCAGTAAATGCCCACGAGATCCGGTTACTTTGAAAATAAGAACAGTAGATCTGAAACTCATTCCTACGCAATTCCTTAAGGGTTTGGATTCTAGGACCAAAATCTTGCACCAAATTTTGGAGAGCCTGAATGACAACCAAGTTCAGGCTGTTGGTGTGTTTGGCATGGGTGGGACAGGTATAACTCTCTTTTTCTTTGCATCCTTCTGTTCTTGTAATCTTGTACAGTTGTATCTCTGTTTGTTTCCTTTGATCGTTCACTGTTTATCCTTATTTCTGAAGTCGTGCAATTGACTGTTTCATTTCTTAAGTCGTGCAATTGACCAAAGAACACACTCTGTTCACCTCCACTTGCTCACTAAAACATAGGAACGAAGCTAGTATTAAGGTTGATGGTAATAGAAAGAAACACCGTCAAAAGTACCTTGTTAAAGATTACTACACATAAATCCCGCCGGTGGGTACCGTAAAATAAAGACCCATCGGCAGGACAACAAATTTTTGGTTTAGGGATGAAGAACCGAACGACTCTAATATGATGATAGAATTTAATGAGATTGTATTATTGATAATAGTTTTGTTGCTTTAGATAGATATAGGTGAGGTATTATAGAAGACCCTTCTTAATAAAACCCTAATCCTAATTTAGCCAGTATTAATATAAGCTCAATCTCCTAATAGGGATGTGGTGGGGGTAAGCTTTGTGGTGGCGTGGGAGGCATGAGGCGTGACAGAGGGGAGATGTGCGGGGGGGTGTGATGCCATGCGGTGGCTAGAAAGGGAAGCCATTTAAAGGTGAAATGAGTAGATAGAAGAATTGCTGGTTTAAGGTGGTGGGAACGGTGGTTTAGGTGGCGAGCTCAGTCAAGTAAGGACATGCCATTATGGATGGAGCACATATGTACATACGATTTAGGACATAGCTAAACTTCCAAATTATAAGTACATATATTGAGGAAATAATGATTTCGTCGGACAAGGCGTATTTATGTACTAGTAGGGAAAAAAATTAGAACAATAATGAAATTAGACCTACGATTCTACGAAGTAGTGAAACTTGGGAAAGGTCGAAGGTATTTCTCAATAGCCAAATAGTAAAAAATGGAAGGCGTTTAAACATCAAATAGAAAGAGAGTGAGTATATTTACAGAACCGGGTATTAAAGTGTCACTGAAATTCTCATCTTGAAATGTGCGAATTGACCCATGTATGATTTCCTGGAATTGACCTTTGTTGCTAAAGGCTTTGAAATATCTTTTTGGTGGAATTTGAATTTTGAACAATAACACAATTTGACGGGTGTATTAAGAGAACGTATGACCTTTAAAAAAGTTATAAACAGTTTTTCATTTGACTTATCATCCCTACTTTTACTAATTTACAGTTTGATAAAGACTTTGAATCATTTCTCATTCGAAACAATATTAAAAAAAATTCAAACAATTTCGATTTTTTTTCTTTTATTTATTTTATTATCCTTTTTCGTTGACACAATGAACCTTAATTTTACTACGTTACATGTTACTTTAATTAAAATCCAAAAAATGCAATTATGTACAGATTTTTATCTCGAAAATACTAATTTCTTTACGGAAAGTAGTGTGCCTTACGTCAAAGAGGCGTGCGCCTTTGTCTTGCCTCTTGTGCCTCATCGCATCAGATACTAATCGAATCAGTACGTACTCCTAAAACGATGTTACTCAAGCACACTAAGAACAAAATGATGAAACATCACCTTGCGATTTTAGACCAATGTATTATGATAGCTGAGTTGTTTATGGTTAGCCAATTGTTGGCTTACTACGTTGAAGGTACATAATTTAATTTAATTGCTATCTTCCAAATGTTATGAACAGGCAAAACTACATTGGCTAAAGAAGTCATCAAGAGAGCTAAAGATGCATTTGGCATAAAAGTAATGGTGGAAGTGTCGGATGCCGAAGACTTTGTGCGCATTCAAGCCGTCATTGCTGAATCGATTGATCTGCCTTTGCATGATGTCGACAATATTAGTCAGAGGGCTATTAGATTATATAACAGGCTGATTTCAGAAAAAGAGAAGAAAGTACTTATAGTTCTGGACAATGTTTGGAAAAAATTGGATTTGTATGAAATTGGGATTCCACACACATGTAAGCTTTTGTTAACAACCAGAGACCGAGAGGTTTGCAGACTCATGGATGTACACGATGTTAACACACTCGAGGTGGGTATAATGAATATACAAGAAGCTAGGGAGCTTTTTAAGAGCCAGGCTGGAAATCAAGTCGACGTTAGAGCGTATAAAATTGTTGTTGAACGATTGTTGAGGAAATGTGGAGGCTTGCCTCTTGCTATTGTGGCAACAGCAAATTCTCTAAAGGATAAAGATTTGTCTAGTTGGGAAAAATACGCAGATGACCTAGAAAAGCCAATTTCAAGTCAAATTAGTGGCGATTATCGTCATACCTTCTCAATCTTGAACACGAGTTACAAGTTTATACAACCTCATGGAAAAAGAATATTCTTCTTACTTGCTTCTTTATCCCCTCTTGGTTCAAGTGTATCAATTGAAAGCCTTGTGAGATATGGTATAGGGTTGAACTTGTTTGAGCATGTGAACAAACTTTCTGAAGCCATGGAACAAGCGGTTAATTGGGCTAATGAACTCATACTATCGTCAATGTTACTAGAAGGTGATGACAAAGGGGATATCAAGATTCATGATATTGTGCGACACTTTGCCATTTCATATGCCGCGACAGGTATATATGTTAAATAACGTCAAACTTTATATTTCCTCACAAAAATAGGGCAAATTTTATTTTTCTAACTACTCCGTATATGTTAATGTTTGTGTATTTTTTATTAACTTTTTAATTATAAACTATCGTATATATTTGTGATGATGTATGTAAATCCTTGAAAGGCACTGGAAAAGAAAAATACCAAGAAAAAACGTTATAATTGTTTTTCTTTCTCTTGTAGAGGAGGAGCACAAGTTCTTGGTGGAAGGCATTCCTCGTTGGCTTGACGATAGGACATTGAAAAAATATACTGCCATGTCCTTAACATCTAAGAATGATTATTATCGTCTTAGTGGAGTCGAAGCTTGTAAGCTTCAAATTCTGATACTGAAAGGTGACCTGTCATCAGATATTGATGACGCTTTCTTCAATGGAATGGTAAACTTAGAGGTGTTAGTCTTGTCAAATATGAACTTTCAATCTAGTTTACCAGACTCGATGCGAAAATTAAAGGAGCTGAGAACATTGTGCATTGAGAGTTGTAAATTGGGAAATATTGAACTAGTTGGGGAGCTGGTAAATCTTCTTGTTCTTAGTTTACGCGATTCATTTCTAGAAAACTTACCTAATGAAATTGGTAATTTAGGCAAACTCCGGTTACTGGATTTGAGTGAATGCACATCCAGTAAATTACCATTAATTCCCACTGGTGTCTTGACTAAACTCACTAGTTTAGAAGGACTCTACGTATACAACAGAAGGCAGTTTGTTTTTGAGACGGGATCTGATTGTGAAGAAGCAAATGCTATTGAGGTTAATAGGTTGCCTTTCTTGAATGCATTTGAAATAAGATTAGCAGAAGCAGAAGAACTGCCAATTGATGGCCAATTTATCGAAAGATTAGATAAATTCAGGATCTCTATTGGACGTACTCACAATGCAACTTATGCAAGTGGTGAGATTCTCCCGGAATTTTGTTGTATCTTAAATCTCCACGGCATTGAATATTCGGCCCAGTTCTTGGTAAATAGCTATCTGAAGTTACTGCTAAAGAAGGTTGATTACTTATTTATTTCACAGATATTCAATTTTGAAAATCTTGTCCCACAATTGGACCATGAGGGGTTTAGAAGCCTCAGGTCTCTAAGCCTTTATGGATGCACTCCGGGTCCTGTGGATATTAAATGTATTGTCGATGGACGAATGATGAATAACACAATAGCTTTTCCATGTCTCCAGTCACTAAATCTTTTTAATTTGGATAGTTTAGAGTGGGTGTGTAATGGAGATGTTGCACCGGGAACATTTTCTAAACTACAAACTGTGAAACTACTTTCATTGAGAAAATTACTCTATGGACTACCTCTTGCTCCACGTAACGTGACTGAAATATCTGTGGATTTTTGCCGAGTGCTCAAGTTCATGTTCATTGAAGATGAGGAGGTACTAGCTATTGAACTGCCTTTTCTAAAAACATTGGAATTTAAAGATGCTCCCTGTTTGTTAAGTTTGGTTGGACCAAAAAAAATTTTGAACACCTGCGATGATCTGCTGCAGCCCCAATTTTTTTTTGATGGGAAGGTATGTTTGTTTTCTCTCACACATCTTATCCTACAATTATGGATTTCTTGTCATCTTTAATTTGTCACTGAAACAATTTGGCTTCATGGTGCGCGACATGCATCCTTCAAAATGTTGCAGATTGTATTACCATCACTAGAGCTGTTCATATTGAGTGGCTGCAACAACGTTCTTAAGTTGTGGGGAAAGGAAATCATTACACCAGGATTTCAGAATTTGAAGACTATAGAAATTGCCAAATGTAAAAAGTTATCAGGTGTCGGCTCACCCTCTATATTTTCTATCCTTGTACAACTTGAAACCTTAAGTATAACAGAATGCAAGGAGATGCATGAAGTTATATCTTTTGAAGGGTCGGAAACAAGTGAACAGATAATAAGATTTCCCCAGCTGAAGTGTTTGGAGCTAGGTGACTTGCTGACACTTGAGAGTTTCTGTGGGGGAGGATCCGAACTTGAGTTCCCGAAATTAAAAAAGTTGATTCTGGACGAGGTTCAGAGCATGAAAAGTTTTGCCAAGTTAGAAAACTCTTCGGCCTTATTCCATAAAATGGTAAGCAGATAATTGTCAGCCTTTTTTATATTATAAATAGGTATTGAACTGACCTTGTTTAGCTAACAAACATTTTTTATATGTAGATTGATTTTCCATGTCTGGAAGAGCTACGAGTGATAAATGTGAGCGATGAAGTGATGGGACTATGGGATAAGCAACCATCAACGATGAAGTTAAATCCTGCTCCAATGTTAAGACAACTAGCATTGGGCAGCTCAACTGGGTTGCGACAGATCCCATGCGAAGTTCTGAAAAATCTCGCTTCCCTCACACTCTGTGATTTTCAAGATGACCATGTTGTATTTTCATCATCAGGTTTAGGTGAGGGTGGGTCTGTATGGATATATTCACAGTTGCCAAATTTGGAAGGGTTAAAGTTTGAGGGTAGCGAGTCGTTGGAGGAATTGTTCGACAAAGAGGACAGCGGTTCTGTTGATGATGCCTTGACATTGTTCTGTGGGCAGGTCAAAACATTGGAGTTGAATAGTTTGCCATCACTAAATCTTGTACCTCTGCATCTCTTTAAGAGTATCGCTTCCCTCACTTTGTTTGAATTGTGCTGGGATTATTTACTTTCAGCTGATGTCCTCGAGGATTCACTACACCAACTTCAGTTTCTTTCAATAGAGCGTTGCTATGACATGGAAGCACTTGTGATTGGTGCTGGTTCACATATCAAGCTCCCTAGCCTCAAGCAATTACGTTTTCTGCGTTTGGAGTCTTTTATCGGCATTTCTTCTGCGCAGAAAAAGGAAGCTGCTTTACACCTTCCATCACTAGAATCACTTGAAATTGAGCTCTGTGGTAAAATGGAATACTTCTGGCCAGGCACAATTGTAGCTCCTAGATTACGAGACGTGTCCCTGAACAACTGTTATAATCTGCAACAGTTTTTATTAGGTGATCGAGAGGATGTGGTTGAGTTGCCATCTTTGCAAAAGGTGAGCTTTAGGTACTGCTATATGATCAAGTCCATTTCATCGGGGTCTCTACTAGCACCCAAATTGAGGGAGGTGCAGCTTTCGCGATGCGACAACATGCAGTGCTTTTTCACAGGAAACCCAAATCATGACAGCGATATACAATTACCTTCTTTGGAGATTGTAGGCATTGATGAATGTCCTAATCTCCACTCATTCTCAGTAAGGCGTTCATTGGCACCTAAATTAACTCAAATCAATTACAACGGAAATGAGTACTCAATGCTGCCATATGATGACTTGAACCACTTCCTACAGAAAAACAATGTTAAATCAATGTTGAACGATGATGGTTAGTAGCTGAATCTTATGTTTAGCTTAGCTAGATAGACCGACTTCTTGTTCAATTTTCTCAACTTCAGTTAGCTGTTTTTGTGCTTAATCATTCAGTTTTACTCTGTCTCAGTTGATGATGAAGATGATACCGATCTTGATGATGAAGATAATGAGGATCGGGATGAAGAAGATGATGGAGATTTTTGACAGCTCAGCGTCAAAGATCCTTCTTTTGATTTTAATTTTTCTAGTTCTCACTTCTCGCCATTATTAACTGCGTTTCTGCTCTTACTTGGTTTTTAGGCAGATACGGAGTACTAATTTACTGTATTTTTATTAGAATAAGAGTGTAAATGCTATAGTACACGCCTGTATAATGGAGTTATCGAGTTTATGGATTAATTGAATAACAAAATGATATATATGTATCGCTTTGAGGAAAATTGCCAAGTACAAATTTGTTTTGTGCTCACGTACTTGCCCCCGGAGACCAGTATGGTCTTGAAGAACAGTGAGCACAAGTCGGGTATCTTGATGTTGCCTCTGATTGTCTCAATCTGGTCTCACACTTATGTGGAAGCTCTGTTGGAAATCGGTACCTTAATGTAGAAGCTACTAGGATAGAAAGTCTTTTATCTTATTTTCACTGCGTTTCTATTAGCTACTGTCCTCGTACGTTGAATAGGACTGCTCATCTTCTGGCCGCTTGTGAGGCCAGGAGATGATACTCCTATTATTATGCACTATGTCAAAAAAAAAAAAAAAAAAAAAAAAAAAAAAGTCGGGTATTAGTCATGGCCTTGGTTGCCTGGTCGGGGTCCTGACCCTGTGGAATGAGGTGACTACAACTTTGTTTTTACATTTTGGTAAGTATTACCCATTTTCAAATGGCCGGGCACGGAAATCCAAGTGTTTTTGACAATTTGTTGATATTCATCGCAGAGAGAAAAAATAAGAGGACATTGTGATCCTCTCCATTTCTTTTCTCTCCATTTCTTCTCACAAACATTACTATATTATATATTCCAATCTCTTTCATTTACCTTTTTATTTCTAAATAAATCTACAACCATCCGATCGTTCCCAAATTTAATCCGAACCGTTGAGAAGTAATGGACCTCCATTTCTTGAAAGAAATGGAGAGGATCCTTACTCGTAAGATAAATAAAGAATAAGATAACAATAGTAAAGTAATAGTCAAGCAAATGATTAGAACAGATGAAAACATTTTGTAAGAGGAGCATTATCGGTTTTCAGCTTTTGATGGATAGCGTCTGTCATTGACAAGAATTTATGATTTTGTAATTAGATATATTCATAATTTTTTTAAAAGTGACAACTCTAATGGGACTTTTTTATTGAATAGTTACTTTATGTCAAACCAAATTTTCAAAAAATATTCACAAATTCTAATTGAAAACAGACATATCTTACAAGCTGAAAACTGGTTAGATAATACAAATGGTTAAATAAGACAAAAGCATATGTCGGTGTTCAGCCAATATATTTGACATTTTCCCGCCACAGTAACGCGTCAACATCAGTCACCACCTCAACCACGTGTCGAGCAACCATTTTAAAACTAATTTTCCCCCAAATTAACTGTGTTTTCTAGGGTTTACTTTTCACTTCAACAATGTCGACAACTACTACTACTCCAGTTACTTCACTAACACTCCACCTCATCTACATACTCCTGTTTCTCTCTCATCCGTATTCCGGACGGCGTTTCCCGGCGACACGTCTCGTCTCCACCTCCGGCTATTTCAATGTGTCCTAACGAAACGACGTCGTTTTGATTGTTCTTGATGGGCTTAATTCTCAAGGTGCCGCTTAAATTTCTGCGAAACCTTAGTTTTCCTGCAATTAGGGTTGATCAGTAGGTTTCAGTACTTGTATCTAAGCTATAATTCATGACCTTTTGATATTTCACTTTAAGTAGTAACCAATTTGTTAGTTTATTCATTTAACGGAGTCGGAAAACAAGTAAATTCATGATCGGAAATGAAATACGGTGTGAGTTTGTGAAATAACAATGTTTTTTTCATCCAAATGATTGATTCGCAAAAAATTGTGTTTTTATTTTAATTTTAATTAAAGCTTTAACAAAGCTTTAACAAATGATTTAATATGCAGAGTACATTTCAGCAATAAAATGTGTTGGAATTTGTTGAGTATCTGCTAAATTATTTCATCCGTGTTACAAAATGACAGGCCTACTCCAGGAGATTGTGTTGCTGGTGCGTCTGATGTTATGATTCTTCAGAAAGTTTAATACTCGAGAGCTCGTATCGCGATGGTGGTATGTCTCCTGTCAGTTGCTCTCGTTTGAATTTTTTACTTGTAGTTTTTACTTTTGCATTCGACTTTTGTAGGATTTGCACTGAGAGTCATGTAGGGTGTTCTATAAGTTTTTCGATTGCGTTTTTAATTTGCTATAGCAACACTTTTTCTAACATGGTTGTTTAGTGGAACGGTTTTGGAGTACCCCTGGTATGAATTACGGAGTAGTTGTTAGTGGTTATGGCAAGTCCAGGGAAGGAGTAGAATTTGGATACATCCTGCAAGGCAAGTGTCACCCATTGATCGTTTTGATAAACTCTTACACGAATATGATATATCTAGAGGTTTTAGCTTTGTCAAACATGAACTTTCAATGTAGTTAACCAGATTCGATGCGGAAATTGAAGGAGCTCAGGATTTTGTGCATGGAGGGTTGCAACACTTGCAAGTTGGGAAATATTGAAGTAGTTGGTGAGCTTGAAAATGTTTTTGTTCTTAGTTTATGTGAATCAGTTATGGAAAATATACCTGTTGAAGTTGGGAATTTAAGCAAACTTCGGTTGTTGGATTTGAGTGACTGCACATCAAGCAAAAAACCATTAATTCTCAGTTTCTCACTGGTGTGTTAAGTAAACTCTTTAAATTGGAAGGACTCTACCTGTTTAATAACAGGCAGTGCATTTTCGAAACAAGATCTGATTGCGAGGAAGAAAGTGCTGTTGAGAATATGAGGTTGCCTTACTTGAATGCGCTTGAAATAAAATTAACGGAAACAGAAGGGCTGCCAATCGATGACCAATTTATGAAAAGCTTAGATAAGTTCAGAGTCCGTCTTGGGGGTCAATGGCGTGAAACCTGTCCGTACGGGGATCTCAAGAACTTTTGCTGCACCTTAGATGTTGGGGTCACTGGTAATGTGAGGAGATTTTGCCATTTTGGGTATAAGATTTCAAAGAAAGTTATTTTAGGTATAAAATTTTAAAAAATGAGGTATTCAAGGTATAAGTTATCAAATTAGCTAAACTTTATAATTTATGTCAAAAAATGACGTGTCAAACACATCAAATATCGGACACGTGCCACTGATCGATTAATTTCCGAAAAGAGTGTCATCCTCACATAAACATTTGACTCTGTAATTGTTAGAGTTAATTAACTCAATTAGCAACTCTTCCACTCCTTTTTCTGATGTTACTAATTTTTGATTCGAGTTTTATTAATTTCATCAGGGTTTCATAAAACTCCATAATCACAGTTGTCAAAAAAAATTGCTGGTATGATTAATTGATCTAACTTTGCTCTTAGGTTTTTAAATTATGCATTGGAGTTTGATCTAGAGAAGTTTTGATTATTGTTGGGTATTCATTATATAGTTCAGTAAAGCTTACTGCCATAGCTAGTTACTTCCCGCGTTTCAATCATTTGCTTACTTTTTTATTCATTGTGGGGTATTTTAATCAAAGTCAAACAAATGAGCGGAAAGGAGGGAGTATTAATTTATGATTTATAGATTTAATCTACCTTTCTCTGTTATTTGTGATATATTTTGGTGGTATTTGATCCATTTGTGATGAAAACTTTGGTGGGAATGGATTATGTTTGTTTAGTTTATAGCGTGGTGTTCATAGATTCGATTTTTTGTCTTCTTTGTGAGACAATGTAAGCTTGTGACATTTAAAGCAATTTGAAGGGTTTTAGAGTTTGCTTTGCTATTTGCCAATTGTGATCTACAAAATGGTACATTGGATATATCTGTTGTTTCCTGTTTGTACCTACATCACGATCTACCATCTTCATGACCGGTTTATGTTAGCCCAATACACTCTTATTAAGGTACAAAGACTGCTCAAGTAGCTGTCACTCCTGTTTGTCATTGGAAAAATTTGATGGATTTTAGTGAGTAGTGAGTGTTGATGATAGTTGTCTGAGTAGTGAAAGTGACAATGTATGCTTCTTGGCGATTCTGAATTAAGTTCTAATCCATGTTTGACGAAAACTTCGATGGGTATGGAATAAGTTGGTTTAATTTGTAGTGGGGTGTTCAAAGTTTTGATTTTTTTCGGGTGTGATTGTGTTTAAAGCAACTTGTGACATTTAAAGGAATTTGATGGGTTTTAGAGTTTGCTTTGCATTCTTATCTACTCTGTAATTTCTATAGTATACGGGATATCGACGAAGTTGTACATTGGATATCTTCTTCTTTGTTTGCTTCTTTGCGATTCTGTAATAAGTTTTAATCTGTACTAAGCTTACCCATTATGGTTGGTCCCTTTTTTTGATATGGTCACATGGTACAGATGCTGCAAAATGGTCGTTTTACACCCGTATACTCCGTATGTTGTTGCTGCTGCCACTGCTGTTACGAGTCTTCAGAATGCTGAAATATTTGAGAGTTCCTCTACTGATGTGGTATGTTTCTTGTCAAGATTGCATTCAACTTCTGACTTGCTTCTATAGCATTGCAGTTAGCTATTCCTGTTTGTTATAATTCTCTGGAATGACCAAGTGATTTGACTTTTAACTATTAGATTGAGTGCATATTTATTTCTAAAGTTCTGGAGAACCAACCATCTTGAGGAAACAATGTACCATTAATGTGTCTATGGTGTTGTGTATCACGCCGTATCAACTATCAGAAAAACATTCAACGGCTGATTTAATAGGCGTTTTTGTAACATGTCCCTAAGGGACTTGTTTAGGTAGCTTAAAAGGAAAGGTTATGGAAAATATCATGGAAAAGTAAAGTGTCAGTGATGGGAGATAAAGGCTGTTGGTTGGTGGGGATGAAGCAGGTATGGCTAAGTGAATGCCAGGGGTGCTATGAACAGAATGAGATGTTCAGTGAGGCTATGAGGGGTAATTTTGTCCAGTCATGTGTTATTATATGTCCAGATAAGGAAATAGGGAAGAAAGACTGACTAAGCCCAATAAGAAAATAGGGAAGATAAACAGTAGAGGAGGAAGTAAGTACTAAAAGCTGACCCATTATGGTTGGTCCCTTACTGAAATGTGTTCACATGGCAGGGATGCTGCAAAAAGATTGTTTTTCACTCATATTTTGTTCCTGCTGTCGCTGAGCTAGGAGTCTTCAGAAGGCTGAACCAATTGGGAGTTCCTCTACTGAGGTATGTTTCCTGTCTATGTTTCATGTCAATTTCTGTCGTAATTTATTTAGAGTGGCATGTAGGGTGTTCTATATAGTTGCAGTTAGCTATCCATGTTGGTTATCAATTGTTTCCTTATTGGTACCATTTTCTCTGGAATGATCGAGTGATTACCTTCTAATTTCCTAAGGTAAAACAACTTGCCATACCCGCAGAAACAATAATTTCGGTCATTTGGTGTTTTTCTCTCGACATTAATGCTAAGCTCAGCTCGCTAATTCTTCTTCAAGATGGCCTGTTCTCCAGAAACTTGGGAAATTTAGGATGATTGTGCTCTAACTTTAAGATCTTGGAGATGAAGTTACAGGGTTATTTAATGTGAAAGAACCAAAATATAAATTTTTGAGTGGGAGTTATTAAATGGTGTGAATGCGTTGTCCTGAATGTCGATGTGAGACTTGATTTAAGAATTGGTTGTTGCGGCCTATTCCTAGTCGTTTCGCTATAAACTCGGTCGATGCCGTTTCCGTTGTTGCAGCTTATGTAGTTGCGGTAGGCCGGTAGCTATTAAAGACTTGAAAATTTGGTCACGTTTGCAGTAGCAGGAACATAGTTAAATAACTCAGTTACGGCAACCTTAAAATCGAAGAAAGTACAAAGCTATGTTAATAAAATGTTTAGGAAAATACAACAAACAGAAATATTTGACCACAAATTACGGTGGCCCTCAATAACACAAAAAAACAAAATAGATTACAGATTCTAATATGTCTATCCGAAAGTTTAGAAGTTCAATGGTGACAAGTCGGAGTAAGATTTTTTGTAAGGCTGTTCGAAAGGAGACTTTTTCAATATAAGGATTATATAAGATTAAATCCATCATTATTATGCATTATCTCCATCACCTAAGGCGTTTAAAATTTATGATTAATCCATCTTAAGGTGATGTCTACATGGTAATGACATTGTCCAACTCGGATAGAACTACATGAACATCAGTTTGACTATGCCTTATTTGGATATGGGTCATTTTGGATCTCATCATTTATGGTCGAATTGTTAGGACCATGATAATATCGGCTTAGACAAGTTTCGGGTCAAATATTCAAAGGGTAGTTTTATCAATTCTAGTTAGAAGAAAAGAAAATTAAACAAAATGAACTTTTGGAGAATTTTTCAATGCAATGATTATAAAATCCATCATTTTGTGTTGTGCATATTTCCATCACCGACTCTGTTTAAATTTTTTGAATACTCAGACACGTCGACACGTGTCGGTGTCCGACACGCCCGTGTCGGCGTGTCGGACACGACTATTTTGGGTGATTTTTCCTATTTCGTGGTCTAAATTGAAGTGTCGAAGTGTCGTGTCGGACACCGACACGTCTGACACGTGACACGGCAATTAGCCGAAGTGCCGGAGTTAATAACGTCGTTCAATTCGTACTCAGATCTAGAATTTGGCATTATGTGTACTGGCAATTATATGATTTGGTCAACTCTTTGAAATTAGCACTCCAGCATTTTGTTATGCAGATCGTGAGATGATAACTTAATAGTTAATATGTTAGTGATAATAGTTTAGTATTATAGTGTATCTGAACACGTCTCCTCTGAACATGCATTCAGCATCAAAAGGTAAAATATATTGGTCATTGGAAAAAAGAGGATAATACACATGAAATTTAAACGGTTTTATTTATTAGAATATTGTTCTAGAATAAAGAAGTTATCAAAATGGGCGTGTTCACCGCCACACACGTGACACGACAGCGCCATAGGAGGTTCGTGTCACAGACACGACCAAACCATAGTCTTCACTCGTGATTTACACAACACACCCGCCTTTTTGTCATCTTCATCACATGAATATAAATTTCCTAGAACTCCGTGGATCATTTCCCTTGAATACAAGAGACGATACTATTCAGAACCCCGGTTTCCCCTTCTATATCAATTTACTACACCTCCTAAATGAATTTGAGACAAATTTGGTGGGTTATTTTCTTAATAGATCTTAACTTATATGGGGTTTTATCACATGAAGGTGGGAAAAACAGTAAATGGAATGTATTAGGATTAAATTTGTTGTAAGTTGAGAAATTTCTCTGAATTTGAAAGATTGCTTTAAATTTTGTTGTAAATTTGAGGAATGATACAAAGTTGAGAGAGTAAGCAAAATTGCAGGAAGATTACTGTAAAATTTGCAGAAAATCAACTCAATTTTTCAAGAGTCACAGTCACAATCTTGATTGAGATTTTGGATGAAACTAATTGATACTCACAAATAGGATTAGGCTATGACGGTGTGTTAATTTGTTCAGATTTCTATTTACACTAATTGCATCATTTTAATTACAACTGCTTTTCCGGAAATTTAACAATATTTGTATAATTAAAACTAAATACCCACGCAATACATGATTTGACAATAGCGGGGAAGTGGCAAATAACCCCATACGTTTGACATTATATGCATTTTAGCCCCTTGTCTTATATTAGTACAAATTAACCCCATTAGGTATACTTTATGTGCAATTAAGCCTAATGGAATATATTCAGGTAATTTTCCCACCGAAAATAAATGACATGGCCTAGAATGATGAGATGGGGCTTGTTTGTCGCTTTCCCGTTTACCCTAGTGTAAATTTAAGGTAGGAAGGTCCCCGTTGACCATAGTGTAAATTTACGGTCCGGACATACATGAAAAGGGTATTTTAGCCATTTGCCAGGGAATATTAGCAATTTCACAAATTCTCGTTTAATTTGTAACGGGTATATTTGTCGCAAGCTTGCGACGGTAAATACTAGCCACATGGGAAAATAATACAAAAGTAAAGTGGATAAGGAGTATCATTTTGTTTTGTCTTATCTATCATTCTATATGGGTAGTATTTGACCCGTCGTAAGTTTGTGACGGATATGTCTGTTATACGGAAGACTTATAGCAATTTATGGACGACATAGAGAAAAAGTGTTCTAATAAAACAGGTCTAGATAAGATTGTTAGATAAAGCGTCGAATTATTCGGCGCTTCTATTACACCAGTAAACAAAAGTTTGGTATTGTATCAATACAATAACTATTTTTTTAATTTTTTTTACGTTTGTTTTACTAAGTAGAGGCGTAGAGCTACTAAGCAAGCTACTGAATGATTACCGAAATTCTATTTTTTTTGTATTCTTATTTTTTAGAAGTCATGAAAAGTACTGAATCATTTAGTGGGCCACTCAGCGTTTCAACAACTTTGAATCGAATCTGTAGAAAAAATCAAACATACGTGGAACCATTTTCGTTTACTTTAAATCGAGCCACTTTGGTAATTTAATTATTATTTCATTGTTTTGGTTTTTTTTTATGAAAATGACTTATATTGGTGTCTTTTCTTTTAAAATAATGTTAAAAAACTAAGTAATTATCATTTTGATTTGCGATAAAACATATTTGTTAAACTAGTGTCCAGCTAGGATAAGGAATCCCCAACCAAAACTTACACCAACTTTGACTCTATCACCTTCAT
The DNA here is from genome assembly GCA_029255685.2 of Silene conica. NCBI lineage: Eukaryota > Viridiplantae > Streptophyta > Magnoliopsida > Caryophyllales > Caryophyllaceae > Silene > Silene conica. The sequence goes on from CM055314.2 coordinate 87,273,486, forward strand.
TCTCCCACAACCCCATTCTTTCTTTCATTAAGTCTTGCACTTAAGACGGTACTATTCGTCTTAAACTTAAAACGAGTCAGATACTACCCAATGGTGATAATAAAGACAAAATTTTTGACATTTTCTAGACAACAAGTGGAGTAATTTGGTATGTATTTGACTCGTCTTAAGCTTAAGACGAATAATGTCGGTCTTAAATGAGAATTTGTCTTTCATATCACCTACTGTCTGTCCCATCATTACCAACCCCCCACACAGCACCCCCGTAATCCCCAACGTCTACTGCCAACCACCATTACCACCAAAACGAATTTCTTACAAGGAGTTAGAATACCGTCAATTTAAAAGTTTATAAAGGTTACAAGTGGGACTAAATAAGGTTATTTGTTTTAAGACTTTTTCAATAGCAGCATTTGTCCTTGTAGAGATTGTAAAAGGTACGTAAATGTATAAGTGACCCGAGTCTAACCCGAACCTTGATTGACCCAATATTGTTCCGACCCGTGACCTGATTAAAAAAGACCCTTCCCATAAGTGACCCAATCCAAAATCACTAAAAAGTGACCCAAAATGACCTGAAACAACAAATACTAAGTCATATTGGTGTTATATAAATCAAAATAGGATTCCTTTGGTTACAATTATCCCTAATAAAAAGTTCAATTTGCAAAATAGTATTTTTTAATCAAAATAATACATGTGAAAGTGTTTTAATCATTAACTAGAAAGCGATCCGTCCCAAAATGACCCATACCATACTTGAAAGTGACCTGTACCTTATTAACCCATCAACAGGTCACCCGAAATTGACCCAAAATCCGAAATGGCCCGATCAGATCGATCCGAAATGTATGATATATCCGAAATGACCCGATCCAAACTGACTCTTGTGCGGAAGCGTGAATACCTCGTGTTGAGCCTCTGTTGCGCCGGTGTCCAATGTCCATAATAGTACGATATTGTCCGCTTTGGGCCAAACCCTCACTGATTTACTCTTGGGCTCCTTCCCAAAAGGCCTCGTACGATTATATTTTCAGGACACTTACAAAGGTGATATTTCACCTTTACACTACCGATGTGGGACATGGGTTTGCATCCTAACACTGACCCGACCCATATCCAACTCTATTGATCCATTTCAAATTCTATTTGAAAAACATTCCTAAGGTAGAAAGCTAAACAAATGAATGAGACACATAAATATGGAATAGATAAACAAATATCCCGGATGGTAATGGGTAAGAAAAGGATATTAACTAACCAGGGTCTCGTGAGAGACCGTCTCTCACTAATGAGAGACATAATAGGGAAACAAAAACTTCAGTGCGTCCCTCACCCATCATGTGAGAGGTCTCTCAATAACGTTATTGAGAGACCGTCTCTTTGAAGTTTTTGTGTTAACTATTACTTATTTTTTTCAAGTTAAGGACCCCAACTATCAAAGTTTCCAATTAAGGAATTCAAGCCTATATTTGTAACGTTCTTGGTTAACTTATTTGTGTTACTCTTGAGAGTTGCCAAATTTGCAATATATATTCGGTAGATGGTTTAAAGTACCCGAATTTCTGTGAGTTGTTGAAATTGTTGTTACCGAGTTTGTTCAACGTTAGAGAAACAAGAGCTGTTTTTTTAAAAATATATACATTGATAAATAGTTACGTAAATAAGACTGTTTTCTTTGATGTCAGCCAAAGCTAACGGTCAACAAACGGAAATAAGCATCAATCCTTTAACTGGAAATTTTGTAAAGGTCCTTAATGATTTTTCTTAAAATTAAAGTCCTTAACTTACTCTTAACTCTAACCGTGGCGTAGGGAATACGTCAATCATTAAAAATTACGAGCAACAAGTATAATGCAGTTTAAGTACAGCCAAGAGAGGTGAGGTGGGAAGAAGGTAAGAGTAATTAGCCATTGCGAAATTAATATAAAATGTTGACTGCGAATTGAGTAAATAAATAAGTCAACTTTAATTATAGATTAGAGATTGGGATCATGGCCTTATAAGTATAGCATACACCCAATTTGATAAGTACAAAGCTGCAATAAAAAACTTCAGAAATCAATTGCTTTTGTTCAATCTTCTTTGTTTCTTCAACCATTCCTAATCCTAACGTAAGTTCTAACTTAAATCTTCTTGTCTGTTTTGAGTGTTCTCTTATCGACCATGATTCCTATTTGCTTTTTAGTTTTTCAATTCGTATTTCATTTCTCGTCCTATTCTCATTTCTTTTTTTAGTTCAGTTTATACTTCCTTGTACGTTTTCAAGTCTTATTTCTTGCTGCCTGGGTTAGATGCAGATGTGTGTCGGAGAATTGAAGGGAAAACTCCATTTATTTGTTTCCCCCTCCCTTTCCTTTCCGTCTATCTTTTATATCCAAACACGTTCTCTAAGGATAAACTATTGGCACATTCATTTTGTACTCTTAATTTCTTAAGTCATTACTCCGTATTTCTTATTTTTTTCTTAAGAAATATTACGTCCCCCCTTAAACCAATTCTACTAAAAATACCAATTGTAATGAAATTTACAATAACTGTATTATCCCTCATATTAACTCCACCGTCATCTAATCTAGCTCACTTCAATAGTTCAATGACCCCTTAATGACGATCTCAATCAACGGTCTCGTCCTCTCTTTGCTTCTCTTCTTCTCACAACAATTGGTCAAACCCCCAGTCAGTAAGTCACTAAGGATTAACCCATTGAGATCCCTATTATATTGGGTCAGGCCTCACGACAATGCTTGCTTTGGGTAATAGCAATGGTAACACATAAGAAGTTTCATACCATATAAGGGAGCTTCGTGGCCATTAAGCTAGAAAATGAAGAGCTCCTTGTATGTAATCGATTTCTACACTAAGAAACCAGTTTTGTTGTTTTTGGTGGGTCCTCACCTCATCCACCTCATCTTTTCATATGTATCATATAAGAAGTTTCATACCTATAAGGAGCTCCGTAACCATTGAGCTAGAAAATAAGGAGCCCCTTATATGAAATCGGTTTCTAAACTAAGAAACTAGCTTTGTTGTTTTTGGTGGGTCCTGAACCCATCCACCTCGTCTTTTTATAAGATGATATTTTTCCCAAGAACTTCACACAACAACAATCAATTTTAAATGGATCCTCAACCCTCCACTCAACAATAAGATCAGATAAAAAAAGAGCAAAATAAAATACTCATCAAGTGGATGTTATTTTTCTTGTTGTGTAGTGATGAGTGTAAAAATATCATGTTTAGACAGATGTTTTTGTTGTTGTGGATGGTCGTTTGGTTGTACACCTGTCAAGTGGGTTCGGAGGGTTGGTCCTGTGTTGGGTTGAATATGGATCGGGTCATACGGGTTACAAGTTGGGTAGTTGGGTTTGGGTTAGGGTCAGAATACGAGTCAAGAAATAATTTCAAATGTATTTTTTAACCTATTTTTTAATGAAAAAAAATATTTTTTAGGCATTCTCACCTACCTAAGGGTCTAGGTAAAACACCTTCTTCCCTTATGGATGAATTGGAATTCATGAGAACTTCCAATTCATGTGAATATGTGAATTCAAGTAACCAAACAACATGCACATTTTGCAATTCATATGAATTTAAGTCACTATGCATTGAGATCCCTATTTATATTGGGTCAGGCCTCACAACAATGCATGCTTAACCCTAATTTCTTTTACAAGTAAGTTACACAAAGTATTTACCTTCATATCTCTCCCTATATATTCTGCTTATTAAATGTATAAGCAAATCTTTGGTGAGATCGTCTCGCAATCAATTATTGCAAGACTATTGTTATTTCTTAAAGTAGGTACAAAAAGATATATAATGAGGTACAAAACACATGTGTCTACTTGCCTTACTGTTGATGGCAGTATACATGGTAATTACTGGTTAGCGGTTAAACAGAATAAAATACAGTGTAGATACTAATGTTATAAAAATAATGGTCAGTGGTAAAACACAAATTCTTGCTAATGCCTGTCTTAAGCTTAAAAATGGGACGAGTAGGAAAGATGAGACAAAATCTAAATGCTTACGGGACTAGGACTAGCAAAAAACTTGTCACATCTATCTAAGTAAACTGATATGTATGTCTTAAGAGAGACAAATCTCCAATAAAAAATGTCGTAAGTGCCATTTAAAGAACTATGACAGACCAAAAAAAGGTCTCATTTTTTATGCACTGCTATGGTTTTACAATAACTTCTGTGAGATGGTTGTTTTGTAATACCAGTCATTCTCACTCGAGAAACTCACTTTTTTATTCAATTTCTCTCAAAATACCTGAGTAATTATTATGAAAATTTTACTCATATGAAAGAGCTTTTCGTAGGACATTTTTTAATAGTGGAATTTTTGTAACTTCTAGACAGATATATTTTTATAAAAATTAAACTGAAATGATCACATCGAAAAACGGAATCCTTATGATGGAAGTACCAGAAGGAGTATGTGACTAAATTAAAACAAGTTAAATGCACAGTCATGTCGGGATTTAAAGGACTAAGTTAAAGATTAAAGGTTAAGTTCATGGTATGGCAATTAATAGAGTTAATGAGAAGTAACAATGTTTTCAGAAAGCCAAAAATACATGTTCTTGCCTAACTAATTGTTCTTTCATATATGCAAGAGTACTGCGTCGATGATCACACACCACTAAAAAGTTGAATATTAGAGTAACATAGGGGGTTGCATCAATTGTTAACGTATATTGCTATTAATGTCTAATTCGTTTGTTGATTTGTTGGTTTCCTAGGAGAAGACGCTTCAAAAGTCCCGGTAGTGATGGTATGCGGAGTTGTATTAACAGTGTTGAAGGCATCTAAATCATTTGGGTATGATACTCTTAAAGAGTATTTGGGTTGCATTGCAAGTTGCGCTCATAATCTAGGTGAACTTCATCAGAGTCTTGTTGATGTGTGTAATAAGAAGGATTACATCAAAAAGAAGGTGAAGGAGAGGAATGATAAGCTGGAAGATATTACAAGGGAAGCTGCTTGTTGGCTTAATGATGCCAGGATTTTGACGGAGGATGAAGAGTTGAAAGGTCTTATGTATAAGGACATTGACACTGCGAAACATGTGGTAAAATTGATGGGAAAAAAGTACCTCAAGAGGCGTATAAGAGAGGAGAATGAGATGCAGCAATTGGTGCTCAAAGTGATGAAAAAGCTCAAGGAAGACGTGGACAATGCTGAGGAAGGCATGAGGAAGATTTTGGAAGATGATTATAAACAGGTGGCTGAAGTTGTGGTGGAAGTGATGAGGGATACTATTGACGGGTTTAAGAAGCTTATGAAGGAGGACAGGAAGATGGCAGCAATAGTCATAAGAACATTAAAGGGTAGTGACTTAGATAACCTTGCAAACGGCGATGAAGAGATAGAGAAGATTGTCAGAGAAGCTCGATATTCAAGTGATGAGGAACTTTGGCCAAATCGCAAGGATGACGAATCCAACGCTCTAGAACCTCTTCTAGTTAAGATACCTGAGATGGGTGTGAGTGAGAATATGGTAAAAGATGCCATTCAGAAGTTATTTACACCTTTAGCCTCTCTGGTTACACCTCTTGTGAATTTAATGGGTGATGACGATTTTAAGAAGGCTGTGCCTCACGCAGCAGATATCAAATTAGGTTTGCAAGTCATAGATGGTCTTTTCATTAGGGGTGGCGGAGCAAAGAACAAAATGGACAGTTCCACCAAACAAGACAACATAGGTGATGGTTGTTGCGCTCCACTATCACTTTTTTGCTACTACTGTGACCGCTATCGAATTAGCAAAGCTGCTGAATCCATGGTCAAACATATAAAAAAGGATTTAATTGATAAATGTTCACGAGATGAGGTTACTTTGGCTGTAAGGCCACAAGATTACAAGCCTATTCCATCACAGTTTAGTGAGGGTTTGGAATCGAGGACTCAACTCCTTCACCAAATTTTGAAGAAGCTGATTGATGACCGAGTTGATTCTGTTGGCCTCTTTGGCATGGGCGGGATAGGTATTTCGTGCCTTTTCTTTTCTTTTCTTTTTTCCTTCTTTTTGTACTTGTATCAGCTCCTACTTTCCTTTTGTTTTCCTTTTGTACTTGTAACTTGTTTGGCGAACATTCCTCTAAAGGCATCCACAATAGATGAACTTTTATAGAGGTTTGTCAAATGACACATCACCAAATTAACAAACCTTTTCGATAACAAATCCATATATAATAATAGACAAACCTTTTCAGGATTCATGTTATAGGACACGCTTAAAAGTATATCCATTTTTTTAATCTCATATGTTAGTACATTTTAGGAATCACCACTTGCCATGTCCATCCCATATACAAATATGTAACCATTTTCATCTATAAACCTCAACCCCCATTCCAACAATAAAGAGGTTTGTCAAGAAACCTCTAGAAAGTACACAAACCTTTGTTGATAAACCTCTATTGTAGATGCCCTAAATGTATTATCTAGTATCTACAAGTGTTTGGTAACGTAATTTTATCTAAATAAATAAAGTACTTTTATAACTGCCTTAGATAAAAATTTACAAGTAGCATTAGAAGTGGCCACAGGCCAGGTCGGGGTGGACCACAACCGGGCCGAGCTTGTACTCCAATGTACTCCCCCCATCCTCTTTGTTTTTCCCACTTTCCTTTCATGAAAATTCCACTTTGTTCATCTCCTTTAATTTGTGTTCTTTTCTGGTAAACTTTTTGTGTTAAAATGACAAAATTGTCCTTGTTAAAGATACATGATTACCCAAATTACTACTGCCACTGCTACTACCATCACATACCCATTCATCGATTGCTATCGGCTCACCACCTCCCCACCAAACCCCCACCCCTACAACACCGTGATGCGACCACTATCACTCTCCAGTATGACGTGATAACCCCAAGAGAATGACCTCGGCAATCCATTTTTTTCTAGTTAAGGACGTTAACTATAAAATTATCCAATTAAGGACCTCAATTTAAAATTTGTTTTTAACTTTTTTCTGTTTACTCCTATTTATTGCACAAAGTAGTGTATGTAAACTATTTCACTCTTTAAAATCCATTCATCTTTCTCTTTGTTTGCACCTTTCTTCCTCACTGTACCCTCTTATAGTATAATGCTAGTTATGCATACCCTAGTTTGAAACACGATTCTTCATCTGATTTCTTAACTCCTTAACTTCTGTGGATTTATTTGTTATTAAAATCTATAATTATTATTACGGTGTATTGTAATATACCTTAATCGGAATAATATCAATATTATAAATAAGTTTTATTATATTGCGATATTAGTTGATATGATTTAGATACTCGAGTACTATAAATATAGTAACATTGTAATCGTTCCAACCACGCACAAATTATCAATAATACAATTATTGACTTATAAATTCTCCCATTTCCGATTCTAATAATTATATTTATAACTAGGTTATACTATGTCACTCCACTATGGTCAACATGTTTGACAAGTCCGATAATTGAACATTTTAAATTCGTACAAGGTTTAAAGTCTATTATGCTCACCGAACATTTAGTCCAATGTAGTATGGTAGCTAATTTTCTTGTGATTACTGATTAGTCAATGAAACTTGGGTAGAAGATACGAGTATAGCTGCATTAGAAGATATTAGTGTGATGTTTAGCTATTTGAGTTGGGAAAATGGAGATTGGTTGGCTGATTGAATTGAAATTGTTTGTTCTCATTTTATATTTTCTTAATTTTATGAGCAGGAAAAAGTACATTGGTGAAAGAAGTCAAAATAGAAGCTAAAGATGCATTTGCCATAAAAGTGATGGTTGAAATTTCGGATGCCCCTGACTTAGTGCGTATTCAAGCCACCATTGCTGAATCCATTGGTCTCCCTTTGCATAATATCCATGATGTTTCTCAAAGGGCTGTTAGATTACATAACCAACTGTCAGATGTAAAAAAGGAGAAGAACGTTCTTATAATCTTGGACAATGTTTGGAAAAAGTTAAATTTAAATGAAATTGGAATTCCAAACACCTGTAAACTCTTGTTAACCACCAGAGATAAAGAGGTTTGCAGGGTCATGGGTGTTGAAGATAATAACATACTTGAGGTCAGTGTCATGAATACAAATGAGGCTAGAGTGCTCTTCAAGAGTCAGGCTGGAAATCAAGTTGATGCTAGAGAATATAAAGACGTGGTAGAGAGATTGTTGAGCAAGTGTGGAGGCTTACCTCTTGCTATTGTAGCAACAGCGAATTCTCTAAAGGATAAGAATTTTTCTAGTTGGTTAAAATTTGCAGATGACTTGGAAAAGCCTATTTTAAGTCAAATGAGTGATGATTATCATCATACCTTTACAATCTTGAACACGAGTTACAAGTTTATACAACCTAATGGGAAAAGGATATTCTTCTTACTTGCTTCTTTATTCCCTCTTGGTTCGAGTGCATCAATTGAAAGTCTATTGAGATATGGCATAGGGCTAAACTTGTTCGAGCGGGTGAACAAACTTTCTGAAGCTATGGACAAAGCGGTTAAATGGGTTGATGAACTCACACTATCATCAATGTTACTAGGAGGTAATGGTAAAGGGGATGTCAAGATTCACGATATTGTGAGGGACTTTGCAATTTCATATGGCGCAAAAGGTATGTCGTATAACGAGAGGATACCTTGTGTGTGCAAGTAGCTTTTGTTTGTCAGCCAATCAACGTCAAACTTTCAATTTTCTCACAAAACTAGAGAAAAGTTTGTTTTTTAAAATTAATATTAGATTTTGTGTGCTCTTTAATGACTTTTGAGTTATAACAATTATAGAAATTTGTGTTGAAATGGTTAAAGGTTTGAAAGTCACTTCAAAGAGTAACACTCACAAAAGAAACTAAGATGATCGTTTCATTTGCTTGTCTTTCACTTGCAGAGGATGAGCACGAGTTCATTGTGGAAGGCATTCCTCGTTGGCTAGAGGATGAGACTTTGAAAATATACACTGCAATGTCATTGACGTCCAAGGAAGATTATTCTCGCCTTAGTGGGGTAGAAGTTTGTAAACTTCAAATTCTAATCCTAAAAGGTGACCTATCACCAGACTTTGACGACGACTTCTTCAGTGGAATGTTGAATCTAAAAGTCTTGGCTCTTTCAAACATGGATTTTAAACCTACATTACCAGGGTCAATGCGGAAATTAAAGAAGTTGAGAACATTGTGCATTGAAGGCTGTAAGTTGGGAAATTTTGAACTAGTTGGTGAGCTGGTAAATCTTCTTGTTCTTAGTTTACGCGAATCATCTATGGAAGATATACCCAATGAAATTGGGAATTTACACAAACTTCGATTACTAGATTTGAGTGGATGTACATCTAATACGTTACCACTAATTTCCACCACCATCTTAAATAAACTCTCCGCATTAGAAGGACTCTACATGTATAATGAGTGGGAGTCGTCGGTTTTCGAAAAGAAATCCGAGTATGAAGAAGCAAATGCTATCATGAATATTAAGCTACCTTACTTGAATGCACTTGAGATAAGAGATGAGGATATGAAAGAACTGCCTTTTGATAGCCAAACTATCAAAAATTTAGATAAATTCAGAATTTATCTTGGCAAATTTCCTAATAACGATTTCCACAACTTTTGTTGTTCCTTATATCTTTGGTCCATGGAGGACCTGAGTGAATCCTTAAAGGTATTGTTTAAGAAGGCTGATTATATAAAAATGTGCTATAGTAGAAACTCGGAAGATGTTTTTCCATTGTTAGACCAAGAGGGGTTTAGAAGCCTAAGGTCCCTTGAACTTGAGCACTGCAGTTATGTCCATTACATTGTTGATGGAAGGAAAATAAATAACATGATAGTTTTTCCATGTCTCCAATCACTGACACTTTGTTCCTTGGGGATTTTAGAGGTGTGTAAAGGAGATGTTTCACGAGGATCATTTTCTAACCTAGAGACTATTAATCTATCTTTTCTTTCTATACGGTATGTACTACCTCTTGTCCCATGTAACGTGAAAGAGATAAATGTTAGTCATTGTAAAAGTGTCGAGTTCATGTTCCTTGAGGATGAACAAGGACTGGCTATCGATCTACCTTTTCTGAAAACATTGGAACTCGAGAGTCTTAATTCTTTGTTAAGTTTGGTTGGACCAAAAGAGTTTTCTACTAGCAATAAAGCTTCACAGGGGCCTCATTTTCTCTTTGGTGGGAAGGTATGTTTTTTTGTTTTTTGTTTTTAGGAATTCCTCTACCCCATTTATATCGTCATATACTATATGCTTTTTCTCCTCCAAATTCATTGTCTACTTTCTTTACGATAACTACCATCCTTTGTAGTTGTGTAGTTTCTGAGTTTTATAAAAAAGTTTTCAAGTTTTGTTTTAAAGATTATGAACTTTACTATAAAGTTTTTGAATTTGTTCACTTTTAATATTAAGCTAAAAAAATTACAATATAACTCAAAAACATTACATATATGCTAGAAAAAATACACATATAGTATAATATATCCGATGTATGTTTTGCTTGTTTCCCTTTTTTGAGTGGAAGATATATTTTTTCTGAAATTATTTGTTTCCTTTTAACCTGATATAAGCGATAAATTAAATTTAAATATTTACTCTTCATTGCGTTCCTCCTGGTTTTAAATCTCGGTATCAATCGTAGTCGCGGTAGCAATTTAACCGGACCTTAATCCGCCACCGCGGACAGATCACGGTGAATCTCGGTGATTTCTTGCGTGATATCTCATATCAGTAAGTGATAACTCGGCCAATATGATACGTCCCGGCCAAGATTTAAAACCATGGCATCCCTTCATATTTTATAATTAAATACACTATATCACCCTCATTTTGTCTTGCATATATTGTGCTGAAAAAAATTCTGCCTTGAGACTAGTGTGTTTATGAAATACTCATATGGAGTATCATGTCAGGATAACTCTTCAATATATTCATTATATTTTGTTACTCCGGATTTCTGTAACATTTCATATTCATAAATGGATTTATTTCACCATAACAAAGAACATGACATGTATCTTTGAAATGTGGCAGATTGGATTACCATCCTTAGAGTCGTTTCAACTGACTGACTGCAGCTATGTTGATAAATTGTGGAGCAAGGAAATTCATGCACCTGCATTTCAGAATTTGAAGGATATATATATTTTCTACTGCTTAGGCTTGTCAAGTGTCGGCTCAGCTTCTGTATTTTCTAACCTTGTACAACTTGAAACCTTACGTATAAGTAGCTGTAATCAGATGCATGAAGTTATATCTAATGAAGAAATAGAAGATTCAGAGATTGGTGAACTCATATTTCACCAGTTGAAGTCCTTGGTGCTAGAAAACTCGCCCAGTCTTAAGAATTTCTACAGCGGACGATCCAAACTCAAGTTCCCAAAATTAAAAATGTTGATTTTGGATGAGCTTTATAGTATGGAAATGTTTGCCATGGTGGAAAATTGTTCAGCCTTGTTCAATGAAAAGGTAATCAGATTTCTGTTGACCATCATTTTCATATACTCCGTAGCTAATAGAGTTGTTATAATTGTAGATTGATTTTCCATGTCTGGAAAAGCTAAAAGTGACAACGATGGGTTATGTGACGAGACTTTGGGATAGCCAATCATCGGCAACGACATCAATCAGACAACTGGAGATGGGTAGTTACGCAATGAGGCTAGAGATCCCAATCATAGTCTTGAATAATCTCTCTTCCGTCACAATAACTGATGTCGAAGGTGGTGATGTTATATTTTCATCCTCAAATTTATGGGAGAAGAGTACGAGTTTATGGATATATTCGGAGCTGACAAATTTAAAAGAGTTAAAGGTTGAGAATATCGGGCTATTGAAAGAGTTGTTCGAGAAAGAGGACTACAATGTTGACGCTGATGCTTTGACGTTGTTTTGCGGGCAGTTTAAAACATTAGAGTTGAAAGAATTGCCATCACTGAATCTCATACCTCTGCATCTCTTTAAGAGTATTGCTTCTCTCACTTTGGTTGAATTGAAGTGGAATTATTTGATTTCAGCCGATGCCCTTAATTCATTACAACCACTTCAATATCTTTCAGTTGAGGCTTGTCCCAACATGGAAGCACTTGTGATCAACGTTGGTTGGCAAATCGAGCTCTCTAGTCTCAGACAGTTACGTTTATCCAGTTTGGATTCTTTTATAGGCATTTCTTCCATCTCGAATAACGAAGCTGCCTTACATCTTCCATCACTCAAGTCCCTTTATATTTCCGACTGTCCCAAACTGACACACTTTTGGACAAACTCAATTTCAGCTCCCTTATTAGAAGACATGGAACTCAGCTATTGCCCCGACTTGGAACACTTTTTTATCAACAATTCTGAGGATACAATTGAGTTGCCGTCTTTGCAAAAGGTGAAATTTTCGACGTGCAATACTTTGGAGTCCATTTCAATCGGGTCTCTAACAACTCCAAAACTACGAGAGGTGAAGCTATATAGTTGCAACAACATGGAGTGTCTTTTCCAAGGAAACCAAAATCACAGTGGCGATCTACAATTACCTTCTCTGGAGGTTGTGAGTATCATTGATTGTTATAATCTACATACATTCTCACTCAGGCGTTTAGCGGCACCCAAATTAACTCAAATTGACTATGGCTTAAAAACGTATTCAATGCTGCCATTTGACGAACTAAATCACTTCCTTAAGGAACATGCTCCTATCAGGAATTCCAGAAAGGCGGTGGAGTTTGAGAAAGAAGATGAAGTTCATGAAGATTGATTAGTTTGTTATTTATGGTATTGGGATCTAGGCTTGTTGGATGCTTGAAATATATTTTGTTGTTTTGTTGTTTTTTTGATTTTTGTTTTCAGTTTAATTTTTAATTGTTTATTGATTTATTGTACAAGACTGTCTTATAACAATCAATAATTTAATATATATATATATATATATATATATATATATATATATATATATATATATATATATATATATATTCCCTCCATTGAGTAGTGTACAAGAGTGTCGTATTGGAACTCCAGGAGACCAGATTACGACCCAAATAAACTATGTAATCACTAGTAGAGACGGTCATCTGAATCACCGTCCCAATCTGAGTCCGAGAAAGCATGTAAGACGAGTGGATCACGGAACAGATTAAGACCAACATCAAGGGTCCCATTAAGATAACAAAGGACACGTTTGAGAGCCTAAATAAAGCTGGAAGGGACGTGTTCACGGTACTGGGGTGATTTGGGGTAGAAATCAATTTGGGTTACTCGAGTAAACGAAGGAGAAGGCGACTGAATCGATTTTAGCAATGGCAGTTCAAAATAATTGGATTGTAGTGAAATCGATGATGTTTTCTTCATGGTGTTTCTGAAATGGACTTGAATCTGCACTACAATGTTTATTTACAGTGATAGATCACTTGGCTTCGATACACAACATTAGATTATAGGTAGCACAGATGCTTTTCCTAATTAGCCGTTCCCGTGTCCGACACTCGGACACCTGACACTCGTTGGACACAAGACTAAACATATTATAGTTTAGACGAGGAATAAAATTTTAAAAAAAGATCCATTAGAAGATGAGCAAGGGTGGAAAAATGAGAATTAGTTACTGTAAAGATCGAATCGTACCTTTACTTATTTAGATTAGCTTCAAATATAGGTCGAATCGTACCTTTACTTGTTTAGATTAGCTTCAAATACATGATAAAAATAAAATTATACGTTACTTATAAGTTATAACCATAAAATATATATTTTAATATATTTAAATGACGTGTCCTAAATTTCATGGGTTGTCGTGTGACGTGTCCATGTCGTGTCCGTATCCGTGTCCATTTTGGTGCTACCTACTGCGTATCTAGGGACGATAGGAAATCTTGCAGGGAGCCTCAGAACAGTCAGAAGGTCCAAGGAATTCGTTTAAACCACGCGATATTCAATAGTATCAATACAAAATTAGAACATACGGAATTGCCGTATTAGTATTTATACGGTAGAGTTTGTCCGACAGTATCAACGCGGATACAAGTCGGACTGGTAGTTTCCGACAGAGTTGGTACTATAATGAAACTCGTTTTGTCCATCGAATTCAGGTGGCCCTGGTCTATTATAGTCCGGGGTTGGGGAATATGCTGTTGATAATGGCGAAGGCCCTGGAAGCGATTGGAAATCCGAGGAGTTGCTACTTAGCATGAGGACGGCCGATGCCATGGTTGGTCTGCTAGCCGCATCTTCTTGTACACAAAATAACGCTACTTGGATACATCGCAGGACTTCAACTCTCGAGACATCGGTGCTTAATGCTGGATCCACTAGCTCCATCACATTGCCTGAATTCCAAAGCCTCCAAGCCTGCGTCAACGAGAAAAACAGTCATTACTCGATTGACATATATATTGGGAGCTTATAAGAGCAGATGAGTGTCTGACTCGGCTATTTTAATGGGGAAAAAACATCGTTGATTGTTTTTGTTTTTCTTACGCGACTAAGAAGACTGTCCCTTCCTAGGGATTGATTGAACAAGTTATTGCTTCGCCCGCTGATAATCTCCAAAAGCAGGACACCAAAACTGTATACATCCGTCTTAATAGAGATCACACCCGCCATTACGTATTCTGGTGCCATGTATCCACTGCATCATGAACATGTATCAAGAGATTTCGGAAATTAAACTGATATGGTTTCTCCGAAACATAAAATATAATGTAAGGACTTAGGCCATGTTCTTTTCGGCTGAAACGAGCTGAATTGAATTAATTGGAGTAAAGCTCAATTGAACAAAATTGAGTAGAATTGAGGTGAAGTGAATTTAGTTGAAGTAAAAGTTAATTTTGTGAAGAGATTAATTGAACATAATTGATTGAATGTAAATAAAACTTAACGGAATGCACCCAAATAAAATTAGGAGGAGCTGAAATTAAGCCCGAAAGAACAGGATCTTACTGTGTTCCAATTATTTTTGTAGTGGTATTGGCTTGAGTTTGGTCTAGCTTAACCAATCTTGCCAGGCCGAAGTCAGCTATTTTTGGGTTCATTTCCTGATCGAGCAGGACATTGCCCGTCTTAAGATCCCGGTGTATAATTGTGAGACGGGAATCTTCATGTAGGTACAATAGTCCGCGTGCAATTCCCATAATGATCCTGAACCGTGTTTGCCAATCCAAATACTTCCGGTTGTTTGGATCTGTAAAACCAACGCAAATAAACCAGATTTAGTTTTCCGAGAACCAAAAAAATAAAATTGTGTATAGAGAAGTCGTCTACCAAATAAGAATTTGTCGAGACTCAAGTTTGGCAAGAACTCGTAAACAAGCAATTTTTCTTCTCCTTCTAAACAAAATCCCAGTAATCTGACCAGGTTTCTGTGCTGCAGTTTCGCAAGTAAATTGACTTCGTTTGCAAATTCTCGGTCACCTTGTGAAGATTCTTCCGATAGCCTTTTTACGGCCACCTCCTGTCCGCTGGGAAGCGTTCCCTACATAGAAGTATAGACGTAATTAAATCTATGAAGCGAATGGAATCAATCAATCAATATATATAATTAAAGGAAGCTTTTTTCTAAGCACTGTAGTCTTCACCTTTTACATAACACTTATTTATAAATAATGATTTATTTACAATTTTTTACTAGAATTAGGAGATAATTAATTATTTACAATTTTTTATTAGAATTAGAAAATTAGAAACTGGATAACGTGAGATATTGGTTGGAGAAAGTAAATGAATAAATTCTATTTGAAAATGTGTATTATATAAGAAAAGAACCGACAAATATATAAACATAGGCTAAAAATATTTAAAATATTATGTGTATAAACTCAATTTTGTTTCTTTGTTAGACACAAAACTAAACAATCAAATGTTATACTATCTTCAGTCCTATTAAAAGTAGTAGTAGTGAAGAGTTCTTTTGTGTGGTACTGTAGATAATTGTGGCGAGTTGGTGGTAATATTAATGACAAAAATGTATATAGATGAGGTAATTTTATTAACAAAATACCACATATTTAGAATGAACTAATACTATTTTTATTAAAAAAACTCTTATGATTTACGTTTGTTTTACCTGGTGAAAATTTTATGACTACCACAAATTAATTTAGTATCCGTGCATCGCACGGGCAAAAATACTAGCACTTAAATATAAAGGAGTCGGTAAATTATCGCTTTAGTATTACCCTGTAAACTGGTCCGAATCCACCTTGACCGAGTCTTTTTGCTTCGGAGAAGTTGTTAGTTGCCCTTCTTATAGTCTCCAAGTCGAACTGCAGAGCATCGTCTGTGTTTCTATCGGCAGGTCTAACAGACGGTTGGATGTCTAAACGATGATAAGGTGAATTCGTATTACAAGAAAGATCGTTACTGCAATGGTTTAGTATTAGCTTCTTTAACACATTCCTGTTTTACTTACCTGGCTTTTGCTGTTTTCTTCTCCTCATCAAAACGAAGATTGCAATCGCGCAAAGAAGCAATGCTATTGTGCCAGCGACAGGAATTCCGACTCTAATCAGGTAGTATTTTCCTTTATCTGCTTCACAACAAAGGATATTTAAAACCTATGTTACCACAACACAAACCGTCTATCACGATTTAACCAAATGGTGGTAGTTCAGTGGTTCTGGGTTAAATTTTCAAGCTTGCCATGATAGATGAACCATCATGGTTGAGCCCAAACTATTATTAATATTCCTAATACGTCCCCTCACTCGAATGCCCGTTGGACTTGAAGAGTGGTTAGTTTGCAAAGGCCCCTCATACCGTGTGCTGGTTTCAACTTCGTGAGTTTTCGAGGGTTTTAAGGTTGCCTGGATTCGAACCCATTTCGTGAGTTTTCGAGGGTTTTGAGGTTGCCAGGATTTTCAGTCACACTTGCTCTGATACCATGATAGATGAACATCTCAACCAAAACCTTAAGGTGATGATTAAGGCCCAATTATTATTAATATTCCTAATATGCCAAAGGCAGGAGTTGAGAGGTCTCAAGTTTAAATCATGGGGATGACGATCACTTGGCCACTGCGTCCCCCGAAAGGGGTGACTTATATGGTCCATGTGGTGGCGCAGGAATGCATGGACCCGGGGATTCAACCCCCTCGTCATAAAAAAAAAGACTAATTGAAGAATCAACGTATATTAGGATTTACCTGAATGTAAGGGTAATGTTCGAGGTGGAGGTGGAGGCGGAGATGAAGGCGGGGCAGTGTAAAAAAGTGCGGTGTCCCACATCACCTGACAACTAGGCCGAAAAACATACAGCTTAAGTCTTGGACCCCCACAACAATCGAACAAACGACTTTGATCAAACGCAGCGCGCAGACACGAGTAACAGTCGGGGCCAGTAAGGTCAGGAGTACACTGTACTAGACAGTATAAACTCAGAGACGATGAAAGAGTCGCCTCTCCCGTTGCAAAATTATGTGAAGTAGTATCAACTGTTGCCTTGGTAATCAGGGCGTCCATCGTTTTTAACAATACTCTTTCGAACTTATCAGGGTTGGATGCATTCGCCACCCGGTAGTTGTCAACAGCCCAAGGTTCGATCTCAGGTATGGCAAAGATAGTCCGATTGGCATATCGCAACGTGCATTGCTCATACCAAATCATGGCTTCTTTCTGCTCGGGACACCAAGATAGAACATACCGTGCTGCTGCCTTCACACAGTCGAAACAGAGACGAGGGGTGATGTCGCCTCTGCAATTGAACTGGCCATAGACTTTGTTAGAGCCTTGGCCTCGGCTCGAGCTGCTGAATGAATAATTAGCTGATTGGGTTGCCAAATCAGTTAGTAATGTATTTAGATTATCCGGGTATAGACTGTTTTCTGTGAAATTGCCATTTTCATCGACACAAGCGTAGTTAACAAATATAGGATGTGATTGTGATTCGACAGGGACGAGATTGTCGATTAGGAGTAGAAGTTGAACAAGAATAATCAGAAAAGATAGTTTTTTTATGTGAGGATAAAGTGATTGTGCCATTTCTCTTCTTTGCATAATGCTAAGCAAGTTTTTCTTAAATCTGTAGTACTAATTGACTTTAAATTTCGGATTACGAACTTATTCAACTCATAATTTAAGTAATAATAAACATAAGACATGGCAACATATACTGTAAATCCCCGTTCTTTTCGACTGTAATGAGCTGTATTGAATTAAATGAAGTAGAGCTTAATTGAACTAAATTGAGTGGAACTGAGCTGAAGTGAATTTAGTTGAATTAAAAGTTAGTTTTGTGAAAGGATTGATTGAACATAAATAATAAAACTTAAACGGAATACAGCTAAACAAAACTGAAATGAGCTGAAATTAAGTCAGAAAGAACAGTAGTAAGCTAATTTGTGTCGGTTCATCAATTGGGTTGGCTCATTGTCATTTGGTACCTTCGGTTTCATTTCAGTTCAGATCCGTTCATTGGTCACCAGCTGGGGGGTCGGGTCAGTTCTGGTTTCTCGTATCAGGTCAGCTTTTACTAGTTCGAGCTCACACACAAGTTTTTATTGATTGATTCCAACAGTTGACATTTCTTGATTGATTCCAACAGTTGACATTTGTGTTGAGCTGTATGTTACTATCTGGTTGGAAACTTTCTGCAAGAAAATGTCTTCAGAATAGGCCGGTGTTCTTCATGGTGCAGCAGTTATTCAAGAAATACAGTTGAATACTATTTTAAGAACGATCTTCGGTCGAAAATTGTTTGTCAGATCATCTGATCAGGCCGATTCTTGACGAGTTGACGATGATGGGCACTTATAAGAATCGGAGATTGAGAATTGCATGAGAGTAGTCATATATAGTATTATTGATAATCTTTTCTTCGTGCCTCTAACTATTACAGCCCTGTTTGAGAAATGACATAAGCAGATTTATAATACTAGCAGATAACGTTAGCATACTACGGTTAATAGATTTTAATAGAAGGTTTGACTATTAAATTAAATTAGCAGATTAAAGAAGGGGGTTTGGTAAATAGCAAATTACGAGATAATTAGAACGGTTTCATGTATAAATTGAATATTCAAAAACAGTAGATTCTGACCAATATGCTATCAGATTATGTTGTTTACCAAACAAATGAAAATAGTAGATTGATTGGTCAACCTACTAATTATGCCGGAATCTACTAATATCTTTCAATATGCCGTTTACCAAACAACACCTATAACTGCGGTATATATATAGTCCTACCGAAGATCACAATCGCTAACCGAATGTATCTTATTCTAGAAAATCACTATTATTCTCTACGATATATCACGAGTCAATATTCCTAATGATGTATATGTCAATATCTCGTACCAGCACTAGTACTCTAAGGCGAAATAATATCAACTGCGGGTATATATAGTCCTACTCTGTATTTATATGAAGTCATATCAACTACACACGGACATTCACAATAACAAATAAGGTGGCATTATATATACAACGACTAGTACTCTAAGCCGAAATAAGGATCGCC
Source organism: Silene conica (assembly GCA_029255685.2). NCBI lineage: Eukaryota > Viridiplantae > Streptophyta > Magnoliopsida > Caryophyllales > Caryophyllaceae > Silene > Silene conica. Next base: position 87,292,919 of record CM055314.2, read on the forward strand.
AGACATAATTTTCATAACCAAAAAAAAATCTCAATCTCGAATATTTTCAAACACGATCTTTAAATTCGCACTATAATACCTTAATATCATATAAAAATAATTCAAGGGGTTAAAATTGACATGCAGTTTAAAATAGACACATTTAGATACCCTAACATTAGTTTAAAACTCGCGTTTGAAATCACAAAATAAGTTTTACACTTTATTCTATGTTGTTTTGTGAAAAATCTAAGCATCCAATATTTATTATAGGATATATTGAGTTTATAGATAATGATTTAGGAAAAAAAATCTTTTGGGTTTTAAAATGACCAAAAGTAACCGATTTTGAAGGTTATTATCCACGTTTTTAAGGTCAAAAAGTTTCGAGATAAAACTTCTCGAAATTCGCACGGCAGTACATTCATTGCATATAGAAATGACCCAGACGGTTAAAATTGGCATACAGTGTAAAAATAGACATATTTAGAGATCCAACCATTACTTAAAATGTCATGTTTAAAATAGACAAAATAAGTTATATAGTGTATTCTATATTGTTTTTGTGAAAAATCTAATCATCCAATATTTATTATAGAATATAATGAGCCTATAGACAAAGATTCAAGAAGAAAATATTTCGGGTTCAAAATTATTCAAACATTATCGATTTTGAAAGTTATTATCAACGTTTTTTTAGGTCAAAAAGGTTCGCGATAAAACTTCTCGAAATTCGCACCACAGTACCTCAATTCCATATAAAAATGACTCAGACAATTAAAATAGGCACACGGTTAAAAATAAACATATTTTGAGTCCCTAACATACACTAAAAGTCATGTTCGAAATAGACAAAAGAAATTTTGTACTTTATTTAATATTGTTTTGTGTAAAATCCAAACATTTAATATTCATTATTGAATATAATGAGTCTATAGATAAGGATTCAGGAAAAAAATATTATGGGTTCAAAATTACTCAAAAATTGTCGATTTTGAAGGTTATTATCCACGTTTTTTAGGCCGAAAAGATCCAGGATAAAAATTCTCGAAATTCGCACCACAGTACCTTAATTTCATTTAATAATGACTCGGACAGTTAAAATTGACATACGGTTTAAAATAGACATATTTAGAGATTCTAACATTACATTATAAGTCGTGTTTGAAATTGACAAAAGAAGTTTTAAACTTTATTTAATATTGTTTTGTGAAAAATCCAAACATTGAATATTCATTATAGAATATAATGAGTCTATTGACAAGGACTCAAGAAAAAAATATTTCAGGTTCAAAATTATTCAAAATTTGTCGATTTTGAAGGTTATTATCCACGTATTTTAGGCCGAAAAGGTCCGGGGATAAAACTTCTCGGAATTCGCACTACAGTACCTTAATTTCATATAAAAGTGACGCAGAGATTTAAAATTGGCATATGGTCTAAAATAGACATATTTAAAGACTCTAACATTACTTTAAAGGTCGTATTTAAAATACGTACACAAAATAAGTTCTAGACTGTATTCTATATTGTTTTGTGAAAAAACAATGCATCCAATATTTATTATAAGATATAATGAGCCTATAGACAAGGATTCGGGGAAAAAAGATTTCGGGTACAAAAATATTCAAAATTTGTCGATTTTAAAGGATATTATCCACGTTTTTTAGGTCGAAAGGGTCCGGGATAAAACTTCTCGAAATTCACACCACAGTACCTTAAGTCCATATAAAAATGAACCAAACAGTTAAAATTGGTATATTGTTTAAAATATACATATTTAGAGGCCCTAAAATTACATTAAAAGTTAGTCGTGTTTGAACTAGACAAAAGAAGTTTTATACTTTATTTAATATTCTTTTGTGAAAAATCCAAGCATTATTCAATATTGAGTATAGAATATAATGAATCAATAGACAACGATTTAGGAAAAAAATATTTCAGGTTCAAAATTATTCAAAAATTGTCGATTTTGAAGGTTTTATCCACGTTTTTTAAGTCGAAAAGGTCCGGGATAAACTTCTCCAAATTCGCACCACAGTAACTTAATTCCAAATAAAAATGATACAGACAGTTCAAATTGGCATACGGTTTAAAATAGACATATTTAGAGTCCATAACATTACATTAAAAGTCGTGTTTGAACTAGACAAAAGAAGTTTAATACTATATTTAATATTGTTTTGTGAAAATCGAAGCATTATTCAATATTCATTAAAGAATATAATGAGTCAATAAACATGGATTTAGGAAAACAATATTCCGGGTTCAAAATTATTCAAAAATTGTCGATTTTGAAGTTATTATCCACGTTTTTTAGGTCGAAAAGGTCTAGGATAAAACATATCGAAATTCGCACCACAGTAACTTAATTCCATATAGAAATGACCCAGACAATTCAAATTGGCACAAAGTTTAAAATTGACGTATTTAAAGTCCCTAACAAACACTAAAACTCAAGATTGAAATAGACAAAAGAAGTTTTATACTTTATTTAATATTGTTTTGTGAAAAATCCAAACATTGAATATTCATTATAGAATATAATGAGTCTATTGACAAGGACTCAAGAAAAAAATATTTCAGGTTCAAAATTATTCAAAATTTGTCGATTTTGAAGGTTATTATCCACGTATTTTAGGCTGAAAAGGTCCGGGGATAAAACTTCTCGGAATTCGCACTACAGTACCTTAATTTCATATAAAAGTGACGCAGAGATTTAAAATTGGCATATGGTCTAAAATAGACATATTTAAAGACTCTAACATTACTTTAAAGGTCGTATTTAAAATACGTACACAAAATAAGTTCTAGACTGTATTCTATATTGTTTTGTAAAAAAAACAATGCATCCAATATTTATTATAAGATATAATAAGTCTATAGATAAGGATTCGGGAGAAAAATATTTCGGGTACAAAAATATTCAAAGTTTGTCGATTTTAAAGGTTATTATCCACGTTTTTTAGGTCGAAAAGGTCCGGGATAAAACTTCTCGAAATTTCCACCACAGTACCTTAATTTCATATAAAAAAGACCCAGACAGTTAAAATTGGCATATGGTTTAAAATAGACATATTTAGGGGCCCTAACATTACAATAAAAGTCGTGTTTGTACTAGACAAAAGAAGTTTTATACTTTATTTAATATTGTTTTGGGTAAAATCCAAGCATTTAATATTCATTATATATAGAATATAATGAGTCTATAGATAAAGATTTAGGAAAAAAATATTTCGGGTTCAAAATTATTCAAAAATTGTCGATTTTGAAGATTATTATTCACGTATTATAAGTCGAAAAGGTCCGGGGATAAAACTTCTCGAAATTCACACCACAGTACCTTAATTTCATATAAAAGTGACGCGGAGATTTAAAATCAAGCCTTATTCAATATTCATTATACAATATATTGAGTCAATAGATAAGGATTTAGGAAAAAATTACTCCAGGTTCAAAAATATTCAAAAATTGTCGATTTTAAAGGTTATTATCCACATTTTTAGACCGAAAAGGTCCGGGATAAAACTTCTCGAAATTCGCACCACAGTAACTTAATTTCATATAAAAGTGACTCAGAGAGTTAAAATATGCATATGATTTGAAATAGACAGTTTTAGAGACCCTATCATACACTAAAAGTCAAGTTTGAAATAGACAAAAGAAGTTTTATACTTTATTTAATATTGTTTTGTGTAAAATCCAAGCATTTAATATTCATTATAGAATATAATGAGTCTATAGATAAAGATTCAGGAAAAAAATATTTCGGGTTCAAAATTATTCAAAAATTGTCGATTTTGAAAATTATTATTCACATATTTTAAGTCGAAAAGGTCCGGGGATAAAACTTCTCGAAATTTACACCACAGTACCTTAATTTCATATAAAAGTGACGCAGAGATTTAAAATTGGCATATGGTCTAAAATTGACATATTTAGAGACTCTTACATTACTTTAAACGTCGTATTTAGAATACACAAAATAAGTTCTATAGAGTATTTTATATTGTTTTGTAAAAAAACAATACATCCAATATTTATTATAAGATATAATGAGCCAATAGACAAGGATTCGGGAAGAAAATATTTCGAGTACAAAAATATTCAAAATTTGTCGATTTTAAAGATTATTATCCACGTTTTTTTAGGTCGAAAGGGTCCGGGATAAAACTTCTCGAAATTCGCACCACAATATCTTAATTCCATATAAAAAAAGACCCAGATAGTTAAAATTGGCATACGGTTTAAAATAGACATATTTAGAGGCCCTTACATGAACTAGACAAAAGAAGTTTTATACTTTAGTTAATATTGTTTTGTGAAAAATCCAAGTTTTTAATATTCATTATAGAATATAATTAGTCTATAAACAAGGCTTCAGGAAAAAAATATTCCGCGTTCAAAATTATTAAAAAATTGTCGATTTTAAAGGTTATTTTCCACGTTTTTTAGGCCGAAAAGGTCTGGGATAAAACTTCTCGAAATTCACACCACAATACCTTAATTTCATATAAAAGTGACCAAGAGAGTTAAAATTGGCATGTGGTTTGAAATAAACAGATTTAGAGACCCAAACATTACTTTAAAGGTCGTATTTAAAATACACAAAATAAGTTCTTTAATGTATTCTATATTGTTTTGTGAAAAAACATTTCATCCAATATTTATTTTGGGTAGTGCTTTTTCACATACGAATTTTACTTTTTCACATACACTTTTTACGATTTTACCCTTGTCATTTTTCTTAGGTCAACCATCTCTCAAAACCAATTTCATGTCACCTTCCCACAGCCGTCAAACACCTACAGTGCCCTCCTCAAAACTCTGGTCAGCCTACCCAACCCTGTCGTACGGATAACGCCGTTGCCGCCGCCGCACTGATTATAGTGGACCAAAATAAAAACCTTGCACCGCCATTGTTCTCTAACCTTTTCCATCTCACACCCCTTCATCTTCTTCCCTCCTTATACACCACCATGGAGGATGCAATTCTTTTCCAAGCAAATCATCTTCAGATTTCAATAACTAATATGGTCTACTAAATTTTTATAGAGAAAGTTACGTGTTTACTAGTTTTTATTCTTACACCATGGGTAATGCAATTTAAAAAGGTTCGTAAGTTAACAATTTGATGTATCAACTATCGTGGTAAACAACTTTGATAAAGTAAATAACATTCAATCAAAATTATTATTAATTCATAAACATGTACATTACTTCAATAATTAGCGAATTATATCCATCTATGGAGTATTTGGAGTAGTTAGATTAGGTTTTAGGGAGAAAAGTTGGAATAAAGAGTTAATTTGCTTTAAATTAAGAAGGGTATTAAATGGAAACTTAATGAAAAAATGTATGTGAAAAAGTAAAGTTCGTATGTGAAAAAGTAATTCCGTTTATTTAGGATATAATGTGCCTATTGACAAGTGTTCAAGAAAAAAATATTTCGGGTTCAAAAGTATTCAAAAATTGTCGATTTTAAAGGTTATTATCCACGTTTTTTTAGATCGAAAAGATCCGGGATAAAATTTCTCGAAATTCGCACCACAGTACCTTAATTCCATATAAAACTGACCCAGACAGTTAAAATAGGCATACGGTTAAAATATACATATTTAGATGCCTTAACAGTAAATTAAAAGTCGTATTTGAAATAGAAACAAGAAGTTTTATACTTTATTTAATATTGTTTTGTGAAGAATCCAAGCATTCAATATTCATTGTAGAATATAATGAGTCTATAGAGAAGCATTCAGAAAAAAAATATTCCGGTCTCAAAATTATTCAAAAATTGTCGATTTTGAAGGTTATTATCCACGTTTTTTAGGCCGAAAAGGCCCGGGGGATAAAACTTCTCGAAATTCGCACCACAATACCTTTATTTCATATAAAAGTGACGCGGAGATTAAACTTGGCATATGGTTTAAAATAGACATATTTAGAGTTCCTAACATTACTTTAAAGGTCGTGTTTAAAATACACAAATAAGTTCTATATCGTATCTTATATTGTTTTGTGGAAAAACAATAATGTATCCAATATTTATCATAGGGTATAATAAGCCTCTAGACAAGGATTCGAGAAAAATATATTTCGGGTTCAAAAATATTTAAAATTTGTCGATTTTGAATGTTATTATCTACATTTTTTAGGCCGAAAAGGTCCGGGATAAAAATTATCGAAAATCACACCACGATACCTTAATTCCATAAAAAAATGACCCTGAGAGTTAAAATTGGCATATGGTTTAAAATAGACATATTTAGAGGCCTTAGCATTACTTTAAAGGTCGTGTTTGAAATAGACAAAATAAGTTTTATACTATATTCTACGAAGTATATTGTTTTGTGAAAAATCCAAGCAACCTATATTTATTTTAGATTATAATGAGCCAATAGAAAATGACTCAGGAAAAATAATCTTAATACGGGAGAAGAAGTCTCGAAATTCGCACCGCCATTGTACCTTAATACCATGTAAAAATGACTCAAGCTGTTGAAACGGACATACGGTTTAAAATAGACATATTTATAGGCCGTAAAATTACTTCAAGGGTGTGTTTGGATAACAAAAATGGAGGGAAGGGGAGGGGAGGGAGAAAAAGGGAAGATAAAGGGAGGGGAGTGAAGAGGAGGGGAAATGAATTATGGGTGTTTGGATACAATTTTCTTTCAAATCTTTCCTATTTTGGAGAGATTTTAATTTGTCTTGGAAGGGAGAAAGTGGATCCCTCCAAATCTCTGCGTCTCCAATTCTCTTCCACTCTTATTTGCTATCCAAACAAGGGATTCTGAATCCCTTACTCTCTCTTCGTTTCTTTTTCCTCCAAAACCCCCAATCCAAACACCCTAAAAATCGTATTTGAAATCGATAAAAGATTTTATATTTTATTTAATGTTGTTTTGTGAAAAATCTAAGTATCCAATATTTATTATAGTATATAAAGAGTCTATTGACAAGGATTTAGGAAAAAACTTTCGGATTCAAAAATACCAAAAATAGGCGATTTGGAAGGTTAATCCACGTTTTCTAGGTTGACATGATCCCAGGATAAGAAGTTTTGAAATTCCCCTTAATACCATATAAAAATGACTCATGGTTTTAAAATTGGCATACGATTTAAAATAGACAGATTTAGAGGCCCTAATATTATTATAAAGGCCGTGTTTAAAATAGACAAAATAAGTTTTATACTTTATTCTATGTTTTTTTGTGAATATCCGAGCATCCAATGTTTATTATAGGATATAACGGGTGATATAGACAAGGATTTAGAAAAAAAAACCGAGTTCTACGATGGCCAAACCGATTTTGAAGGTTATTATTCACGGTCTTTAGGTTGACCGGATCTTGGGATAAGAACTCTCAAAATTTGTACCATAATACTTTAATTCCATATAAAAATGACTAAAGGAGTTAAAATTGACATACTGTATTTTTGTTCTGAAATTCTAAAATCCCAAAAACCGTGTATAAATACTCTAATTTGAGCCATTTAAAATGCCGTCATTAATCATGTTATATGTGAGTCGATATAATGAGGTGATAGTACGAATGCAAAATTTCACCTTCCGATTTTAAGCTGAAAAGGCAAGCCAGTAGAAGAGTACATGAGATCTAGCAAAATATGCCTTAACTACAGACGACACTTCACCATTTCGTATCGTTTCCTGGTACAGAATACAGTACGATTCAACTATAAACCGGCTTCTCCCTGCACTACAGAATACAGTATGATTCAACTATAAACCGGCTTCTCCCTGCACTACACTGTACATGACACGCAAAAACCGAAAACAGTATTACCAGGGAGAATTAGCTATTTTCTTAAGTTCGGACTGAGGTTTCTGTGCAGTCGCTGCTGCCTTCGCTTCGATCTCTAAATTTATCTGCTTCATCATCGATTTAAACTTTGTGAGTTTACTTTCAAGACCCTTCATTTTCTTAGCTGCACGAGCTTGCTCGTCTATACATTTCTGCAACCCATTACGGGAACCATACATATTGCCTAACATCAGGTTGAGCTTGGCGCGCAGAAAGTCGACTTTCATACCTAGGAGTTCGAACCCCTTCAACGTCTGCTCCCATAGTTGGAGATCCTCAGTCGAGATTGAAGTTGCGCAGGCTGTTATGGCGCCTGCTATGTTAATCGTGTCCATAATTATCCCGATTACTAAATTGCAATTCAGGCCTTTGAGAATCCGCTCATGCAAAAACGATTTCTGGGTGCAGCATAACTCATAGTACTTCTTCCTGTTGGCATCAGAGAACTTGGAGTCTACCACAAGGCCATTCACGATGATGCGGAAATTGTCAAAACTCTTAATTGTTTCAACGCTGATGGCCGGATCTGAGAAACAGATCCCGTCAAGATCAATGTAAGTAATTGCTCATGTGACGGTTATATCAAGGCCGTCTCGAGAATTTGGGGCCCTGTGCGAGCTCTAGAAATGGCCAACCTGAGACTTCATGACTAGAAACCTAATTTCTATCCACTAAGACACTATCTTTGATTGAATATTTAGTGTACTTAATTGATTTATTCTTACTATTATTTTCATTTTTGACCCAAAAAATTGGGGGTCCTGTGCGACCGCACGGCCCGCACGGGCCCAAAGACGTCCCTGGGTCATATATACAGGGGCAGATTTAGGGGTGGGCCCGGGTGGGCAGGTGCCCCATGAAATTTTCGACATAAATTTTTATAAGTCTTCCATATAGACATATAGTTGGTAGGAATGTCAATTTCCATCAAGATTGAGGATCGAACTACATTATATTGATAATTTTTTTGTTATATAATTCGTAGTATTTTAGAGAAAACGTTATTTTTGAAAAAAGATATCTATAAGTCTAATTTTTTTCCCTTTTTTTTACTTAAATATTAATTAATATAGGAAAAAAATTCAAAATATAAAAATATTTCTTTAGACACGCGTAGATAACACGTCAAAAAAATTTTTTGTTCCCCCTTACACATAAATCCTGGGTCCGCCAATGCATATATACACGATAAAATTACGTGACCAACCTGATACTCCACGCCCTCTGCAATCGTCTAATGTAAGAAGCCCCAACGCTCCTTGAAATTGATCTAGACCATCGTTTCTTACAATATAAACCTAAAAGGACATAACTCGTCACATACAGCAGAAATTTACAGACCGAAGTAAAAGAGTAATCTTGTTTTAAAAATGCATGTACTTGCCTTAAATGTCGTGACAGCGATCAGTTGGAAGATCACCACATCTCCCTCATGCAACTCATGGTCGAGGGAGAAACCCCTCCAACCGCCACTTAAACTAGACTTCCGGACTAAATAATTGCATTCGGATTTCTTTCCATCTTCGTCAATGAGCTGTATTATACTGTCACGTTTGGGGAGATGATGTTTGGTGAATCTGCAGGGTAAATGCTGTATAACACGAAACCAGAAGGCATCAGGCGTGTATAACGGAGGTATTAGTTGATATAGATTATTAAGAATATTAATAATAGTTGTAAGGTTATGGTTGAGATGGTTCATCTATCATGGTATCAGAGCCAGTATGACCGAAGGTCGCGGGTTCGAATCCTGGCAACCTCAAACCCCTCAAAAACACGAAGTGGAAACCCAGCACACGGTATGAGGCAGCCTGTGCAAACTAACCGCTCTTCAAGCCCAACGGGCATTTGAGTGAGGGAGCGTATTATTCTTTGAAGGTTGAACCAACAATGCACCTTTTCCAACTTCCTCGGGCTCATCATCACGTACGACAACTGACTGCCTGCGGCTAAAAGCATCGAACAGGCAAACATCATTAGAACACAACATCATTTAGCATGACTGTAATAGCTAATCATTAATCGTGTAGCAGTAACTCGACCCTCATGAAAGTGTTTCAGTTCAAGTGTTCAACTGTCTAAAAATGTTCAGCAAAAAAGAACACGGCCCAAGTTGGATTTAACAAGACGGATTGTTTTACCTTTTTTTCTTCGTAGGTTGAACCGACAATTCCAACTTTCCCGCTTCTTTGAGCTCATCAATAATTATGGCAAGTGATCGCTTGCGGCTAAAAAGTACCGATCAATCGGTCATTATAAGAGCACAACATTATTTAACATGATGTTATAGGAACTTAACAAGCCCTTAAATTTGTACAATAATCTTATTGAGAGACTGTCTCTGCGCTAGCCTACTACTGAATCATTTATTCCATAACCAGTAGCATACTCCATTATCATTAATCAACCCTTAAATTGCTTAAAATTATTTCGTATAATTTTTTTTTGATAAGAGTCGATAATTTACCTTTTGTAATTACTCGGACTCTCACCAGTTTCCTGCAAAAATAGTAAATATAAATTTATAACGATAAATGCAAGTGTTTTGTTAAAAATTTCGGTCTTTTCCCTCTTTTACAATTCTCTTAAAAATACGCCTACATTCTAAATCCCGAACTTCAAATCCTAACTAACCCTGCCATAGATACAACAACTAATAATACGGTCTGTTGACGTTAACAGCGAAATGTACGTAGACTCAGACTTGCCTCTACAAACATGTTTCCAGGCTGATAACCGAAAGCATAGATTTCAATCACGAACATAAAGGTCCAATTTTTCGTTTTGGACTAAGGAAATAACTCAAAAAAGAGAGTCCTGATTTACGGGATATAAAAAAGAACACGACTTTTACATACTTAAAACAAAAACGTAAACAAATGGTCGCGACTCTCGACCTCGGGAAACTTACATAATGAATTTGGTCATGAACATCCTCTTGTAGCATAGGAAGTCTTTTAGTGACTAGAGCTCTTTTCAACTCTGCCTTTGACATTGACTGATTTTTCTTCTGCATCAAATAATCGCAACACAATGATAGCACACTTGGAACCCATCGTATCGTATGGTGCGACCATATAAAAAGTGACGATAAAATAATAACTATTTTTGAGTTAAAAATGACCATTTTTTTATCATAATAATTGACCAAAAGCTTAAGCTAATAGTTGAGTCTAAAATCGATTTTATACTCTAAAACGCCCCTCATACTAATGCGCTTTGGGCTTAAAGTATGGGTGTAACCTAGGTTGCACCAAAACGGACACGGACACGGACACGGATACGACACGGACACGGGACACGGCATGCCATGAAATTTAGGACACGGGACACGGCATTTAAATTTGATAAAATATACATTTTATAGTTATAAATGTTTGATTTAATTTTTGTAAAAGTATTTGATATTAATTTTAAATAAGTGAAAGTAAAACTTACCCTCGATAATATATTTATTTTCATTCCTCATACGATTCAATATTCTAATTAATCTTTTTCGATAGCGCATTTCTGGTTTGAAGAACATCATTGACCGCAAATAATAACCAAATATCGTGGACACGCGACGGACACGGCTCAAATACCATGGACACGCGTCGGACGCGTGCCCAAATAAATGTAGAAAGTTAGACACGGCTGTTTAGGTGTTGGACACGTTTCGGCGTGTGTCCGTGAAGTGTCAGTGTCGGACACGGTGTCAGACACGGTACGGCTCATTACGAGAAGTGTCCGTGCTACCTAGGGTGTAACTACAGGTCTCCCCATCTCTGATGTTTATTTCGAACCCGTGACCTTCCGATAAAAAAAAGATTTGATACCATGTCAAGGAATCATTCCAAAAATCTTAAACTGATGATTAGAGTCTCGAGTTCCTTTTATATTGTATCTGTAACTTTGGGCTTGTTTGATTGCCCATTAAAAATCATGGGATGTTAAACTTCGTAGAAAGTGTAAAACTATAATGTTGTTTGGTTGTCAAGATATGAAAAGTAGAATTTCCTATATGAATCTACTCCCCCCCTATTATGTGGGAAGTCGCTCACCAAACTCTCTTGTTATTGAAACTTCCCACATGAATGAATTAGCTTCCCACATACAAACCAAACCCTTTTTACGAATTCACATGATTGGAAATTCACGTGAACTTGGAGTTCTCAAAACTTTAATTCTTTTATGTCAACAAAACAGGCCCTTTATATCATAAGGTGATCACTTTTTTACGATCACAAACAATAACTATGGATTTTTCATTCTTTTTTGAAGAACAATTTCAAAATTCAGCAAGTGACAAAACCTGAATTTATAATTAAAATGACCATGCAATAATCTAATAACTTAAACAAAAACAATTCACAACTTAATAAAATATTTAAAGTTTAGGGCAATTGTCCCTACTAACCCCTCGATTCTCCTACTTTCACCACAAACATAGGGTAGATGAAGGGAGGGGAAAGGAGGAAAACAAAAAAAACATAAAAAGTGGAACGTTTGGGTTTGAAATATGAGATACTTCTAGTTGTAGAGTTACACGTACTTAGGTAACAAAAAATCTCGGGTTCTTTGCGAGGACCGTACTCCTTATCCTATACAATTATAATATTTTATTTTGGTGGATTTTCTTTAGGCACAAGGAGTACGATCCTTTCGGAGGACACAACCATTTTTCCTTAGGCAATAGGCTCACCGCACCGTTTGCTTAATTTCATTTGATTATTTTGATTAGACTTTTTATCAAATCTTCTTGCCATTTTGGAGATCACACATCCTATAGAAAACAGGTACTATCCGTTATAATCCGTTACAAATGGCACTGGTAATCCACTTTTTCCCACTTGTTAATCTCACTTGCTTTATTGTGAGAGAAGTGTGTAACAAACAAAAAGAACAAATTTTTTCTTTTCAATTTTTTTACCGAATCGCGAAAGGTCGTCGACGTTTTGCGAAAAATCGTCGACGTAATTCATAATAATTACCAACTTGCCCTTACTTCCCTTCTTCCTTCATTCATTAATTCAAAAAACCCTTCTCCCTCCTAACTCCCACACCACCGCCGACCGCCGACACACACCAACGCCGACCCACACCACCGCCGACCCACACCACTGCCGCATTCAGACCGCCGCCACACATCACCGGACGACACCACCACTACAACCGCCGGACCAATTTCAAAAGGTAAGTGTTTTTTTTTTAAATAAATTTAGTTTTATTTGTATAATAATGTGATGTAAAACCCCTCGCGAAAGCGGAAATATAAAACACACAAAGTACAAAAAAATGCAGCGGAATTAAAACTTTTTACATAACTAAACATGCGAGGTGTCCTACTACAAAACTGAAACATAAATAAGTATACAAGCGTAATATAAAAGCAGCCCGGGATGGCACATCCCTACAGGAACTCAAAAACTGAAATGTAATTCTAAGTCTAGCTAACGTAAAAGTGTAAGTCAATCGATGAAGGATCATCGCTCGCTAGCTCCATGCAACCCCTCTGCCAACCTGTCATGTACCTACATACATGTAAACATGTACGCCACAATCAGTGGGGAGTGACTAGAGTTCTCCTAGCCACATTTTGTAACGACACGTAACAAGCAAAGCATACAGAATACTCCAACATATATAAACATGTGAAGTATAACAATATCTAAATAACTGATCTCATACTATCATGCAATACTAATGCACGGCTCTCAACCAACTTCATAAACAATTAGGAAGGAGAGCCGGTTTCCCTACTGGTTACCCAGTCGGGGGGTTTTTCAATCCAACTATTTATGAAACCGAACTAAGAGTCATCCAATGCCTTGGATGATTTAACCACAAATCAAATAAACATCAGTAACTCATCATGCATATCTGACACTGTACCATCATCAAGGCAAGCAGATAAAACATCTATAACACCAGCAACGGGTCCAGAGGTGAACTTAACACATATCCCATTACTACACTATGTCGGGTCCAGAGGTGAACTTAACACATATCCCAACATACAATTCAAGTAAAGGGTCCAGAGGTGAACTTAACACATATCCCTAAACTTACAATCATGAAAAGGGTCCAGAGGTGAACTCAACACATATCCCTAATCATCCAAAAGCAAAGGGTCCAGAGGTGAGCTTAACACATATCCCAATGCTACAAACAAGTATTGGGTCCAGAGGTGAACTTAACACATATCCCAATACACAGCTATCGCACAACGGGTCCAGAGGTGAGCTTAACACATATCCCGTGTACGACAACCGATCACGTGTCAGGTCCAGAGGTGAGCTAAACACATATCCTGACACGCCACAAGCAAAACACGTAACGGGTCCAGAGGTGAGCTTAACACATATCCCGTCACGCGACATACAAAAACACGTAATGGGTCCAGAGGTGAGCTTAACACATATCCCATCACGCGACATCCAATTTCCATTAACATCCAAAGATAGAAACTAACCTATAGTTCCAACTTATCTAACCACTAATAGACACATAATTGATCCCGGGAACTAAGACGAGGGAGAGCCGGTTTCCCTTTCGGTTACCCGACCGGGGGGTCTCTATCCTCACTCCATTCCCGAACCCAATATAGTGTCGCCCGTCCTCCGGGGACCTCAAATACATATAAACAAGTATAAGGGAAAGGCCAATTCGATTAAGTTCATTCTAAACAACTACCATATATTAAAATAACTTAGCCCGATGAGAATTATTAACGGACGCTTAAGAACTAACTAATTTTAGACGAGTCACTAAATTACTTACTAAATCTTACTTAGCAAAAATATATTTTACTAAGTATTTGATTACGTTCTAATTAACCGGTTCAACCGATAAAGGAAATAGTCGCGATTTAAATTAAACTTCATATTATATTACCTATATTTTAATACGGAAAAATCGACTAACTAAATTAAATTATTTCGACATGCTTCTAATAATAAAACCGTAACCCATTACTAATTCGTAACAATTTCTAACGTATTATATTTAAACGTAAACAAGCTAACAAGCACGTATGTAAACTAATTAAATCAAGCAGGCTAGCAAGCACGTACGTAAAATAATAATAAAATAATAATATAATAATATAATAATACTAATAAAAGAAATGTTCCAGGAAGTAATAAGTAGGTAGTACGTAACAGCTCGAATCACTTGGCAACATCAATTTCTAGGGAAAGCAACTATAATAACCACTTAAACTACCTGCTCCACTAATCAATTCCTTTTAGACAATGCAAAACGTAATGACATTGAGGTGGGCAGCAACAATGGCGCGCAAAATAGAATGCACAACAGCCCAGACCACAACCAGCGGCAGTACACACGCAGGGCAGGAAAACAGATGCATATCAGGCGTAAGACAGACCTGAAAGACGCGCCCAAACAGACTCAAAACGGACTGAAACAGACCCGCAACTGACCTGCAATACACGCCTAAAACGACCATAAACTGTGCAGAACAGACCCGTAAAACAGACCCGCAAATGACGCGTATCAGCCTGAAAACAGTCCAGAAAATAACGTGAAACTGGCCTGAAAATGACGTATAAAACTGACCCGAACCAGACCAGAAAATGGCGCGTTTCAGACCTGAAAACAGTCCGTAAAATGACGTGAAACTGGCCTGAAAATGACGTATAAAACTGACCCGGAACGGACCCTTAAACAGACCGTAAATCAGACTAGAACAAGCGTGTATCAGTCCTCAAATCAGACCGTAACAGACCAGAAATAGACGCAAATATCAGACCCATGGTAGACCTGAAATTAAACCTGAAAGACGCCTAAAAATCAGACTGCAACAGACCCAAAATAGGCTTGAAAGGACGTATAAAACGGACCTGAACAGACCCGTAGAGTGGCGTGGAATCAGGCCTGAACGGACGTATAAGACTGACCCGAAACAGAGCAGAAAATGAACCTCAAACAGACCAGAAATCAGACCAAAACCAGCGTGTATCAGTCCTCAAAACAGACCGTAACAGACCCATATCAGACCTGTAATCAGACTCGAAATAGAGCGGAAACAGACCTGAGAATGACGCAGAATACCAAACCCGTATCATAACATAAACAAAACATAGTACATTCAATATTCAGTATGAAATCAACTTAAAAACTTAGCATACATTGAACATATAAATAGTAAATCCTCATGTTACTAAGTCCTAACATCATTCAAGTTCATGACACATATAAAACACAACATAAAAATCACATATTGTGCTAATATAAACAATAAGGCCGAGTTACTCATTATCGTCACCTCAAAAGCGGTTAAGCTCCGAATTCCTCTTCAATAACAAAGCTATCCACTTCAGGATCGACTAGTCCTTTCCTTACAACAAAAGAAACGAGTTTTATAAGTTAAAAACGGAATTTACCTAAAACAGCGTCTTTTTCGAGTTCGACGAAATCGAAATTGAAAGAGATAGATGTCTTGGAAATTTCGCAAGGATTCCGAAAATGTATGACTTACCTTGATTCGGGATTCGGAAGAGCTCTGAAAATCGATTTGAAGGTTGAAAAGTGAAGGAGCGAGGAAGAACTCAACGACACAGTGATTTGTTTTTGGAGGGGATGAAATGTCGACACTTGCATTGGGATTAGGGTTATGTAGTGTCCTTTATTAAATGAGTCGGGTCACTTGTTTGTGAACGAGTTTTTAGACGGGTTTGGTTTAGCCAAGTTATTTCATCTTAAGGACTTAAGGTTTTTAAGACGGATCTTAACGGAAGTTTAAAAGTAACAGTATGATTTATTATTATAAATATTATTTTATGCCGTATAAAAAAAATTAAAACCTTTAAAATATAATTTACAAAAATGCGGGATGTTACATGAGGGGAGCGCGAGACAGTGGATCACGTGTTACGAGAGGCCGGGAGCTATGGAGAAGATGAGTAAGATGAGGGTCCGCTCTACGGTTATGGATAGAGTTGCCGAGAGCGGGCTTGGTCATCTTAGGACCTGTTTGACCACCGGGTTGGATGAGAACCTTATTAGTGCGTTCGTCGAGAGGTGGCAGCCGGACACCAACACTTTCCACATGCCGTTTGGTGAGATTACGATACTGTTGCACGACGTTAACAAGATCCTCGGCATACGGGTGGATGGCGCTAGGGTTATGGACGAGAGTACGAGGGGGGAGATTGGTCTGAAGTGAAGTTCGCAGCCTTGTTTGGCGTTGACGTGGCGGCCGTGACTGCACCCCTTTACAGGAGTGGGGGGATTTTGGTGAGGAAGCTGATGGATGTTGTGGATAAGGGGAGCCAGGAGGACTCCCTACCGGCGTACATGATGTTGTTGGTTGGACAGACTCAGTTCACCGACAAGTCCAGCGATCGGGTTGTCGCTCGTATGTTGCCGCTGTTTGATGATTTAGATGATTTAGGCGGTTATGCTTGGGGGGGCCGCGACATTGGCGTACCTGTACCGACAGTTGGGGATGGCTTCGCGTAGGGAGGCAGCTGGGGTTAGCGGTTGTCTGCCGTTGCTTCAGGCTTGGATATACGAGTACTTTCCGACGTTCAGGCCTCACTCGGGATATTATGTTAAGGGACGACCACTTGTCGAGGCTTGGTCACGGGTTCCTAGGTTTAGGGGAGATGAGGAGTTGTTGGAGCAGCACAGGCAGAGGTTGGACGGGCTGAGGGCGGAGCAGGTGAGGTGGCTCCCTTACGGTGTTAGCCCACACAGGGGTTGTCGGTGTACGCTCTACTCGGGGGTGATCAGGTTTATGGATATAGTGGAGCCGTACCAGCCTGATAGGTGTCTCCGTCAGTTTGGCTATGTTCAGGATTACCCGAACCCTATGCGGGTCCCAGCTGCCGAGAGTCGTCCGGCGAAGCCGGCTCAGGGTTACAAGCTGTCGTACGGTGATGCTGCTGATTTGGATTGGGGTTTGAGAGAGGCTGAGATTCCGTTGAGACAGCGTCATGACCGGGCTTTGATGTCGTTTCAGTGTGATCCACGTTACATGAGTTGGTACAAGAAGATCTCTCACCCATACTTCTACCCCCCTACACGCCGTGTTGAGATGGAAGCACCCCCTTTCGCCGAGGAGCCGGAGGTTGGCCGGGCTCTTAGCCGTCATTTCTCGCAGATTTATACTCAAGACCCCGACTAGAAATGGCCGTACGTGCGACGCTTGGTCGATGATATGGAGCGGTTCTACATATCGAGGGATGCCGTTGAGGATGATCAGGCTGATGATGATGAGGAGGAGGAGGACGACGATGATGATGATGATGTAGTTTACTAGTTAGTTTTTTTTATGCTTGGACTTTATTTGTTGTCTTTCGTACGGACTATTTTATTTTTCTCGTGACTTCTTTGTTAGTTTATTAGTTATTTTATGCAAATTTTAATACATATTAGAACTCATAGCTTACATCGGACATGAACAAAAGCACATAAAACATAAATCGTAACTAAAATTTGATGAAAACATAGAATACATTAGACATTAACGAAAACACATCAAACATCAAATACAAGTTTACAATACTTAATTATCTTCGGATGACGAAGATGAATAATCCAGATCTCCTTCGTAATCTCCAGCTTCAATTATTTCAGGTTGACTAGCCACGTAATGATCATAAAACATTAAAATGCGCAGACGGACATTACCTAGATTGAACACTCTACCGGCACACAAATCAGATAGTGTTGCGTAGTCTATCAAGTTTAGTATACGCTCAATGTAGACAAGGAAATCGCTTCTTAACTTGCGGAACTCTCACATCTTCTCAGTTACAATCTCATCAGTAACTTCATCGTCTGGAACAACCGGACTGCAGAGGGGGTTACCGTGTAGGATGCCAAAAAGGTTGGCAATTGGAGGATGTTCTACCAGGTCCCAGACAGTGTCACTCGGAATGACTAGTTCAAGGCGAGAAACTAGTACTGGGAACTGCGTAGTTATAAGATCGATCCTTAGCTGATAGGCTCTGTTTTTTTGAACATTTGTGAGAGCCATATTAAAAGAAATGATTTTAGTAGTGAATGATGTTGTGGTTGTTGCGATTACAATCAACATGAAAACCAGTATTTATAAGAAGTCATAGTATAACGGTAACATTTTCAAATTGTAACGGTAACATTTTGAAATTTGAAATCACAACGGTTACATTTCAATATTACAATCGAAACAAAATTGGCTAAAATGACGGAAATATAAAGACTTGAAAATAGTACACGTCCATACATGGTATGGACGTGAATAGTACACGTCCAAACCATGCATGGACGTGTACTATTCACGTCCATACATGGAGTGGACGTGTACTATTCACGTCCATACCATGTATGGATGTCCAGGATTAACGTCCATACATGGTATGGACGTGAATAGTACACGTCCACTCCATGTATGGACGTGAATAGTACACGTCCATGCATGGTTTGGACGTGTACTATTCACGTCCATACCATGTATGGACGGCCAGTTTTCAAGTCCATTCCACGCTAGGACGGTTAGTTTTCAAGTCTAATTCAAAATTTCGATTGAGTTCAATTTGTCTATTCTATGCCTTGTACGATTAATTCAACCTAATTTCAAGGCTTAAACATGTAATTCAACAAAAATTAACTGAAAAAAAAAATCTAAGATTTAAGTTAGTTATCGATGAATCGTTGTCGTCGTTTGACATTAAATCGTTGTCGTTATTTAATGTTGATGTTCGAAGTTGAAACCGTTTCTTAGGAATATACGTTGTTTTTGTTGTTTTTGTTTCAGAGAATAAAAGCTAGAGAGAGAGAGAGAGAAAAGGGCAAGAGTTGTCTTTTTTCTAAAAAACATCGACGATTTTTCGCAAAACGTCGACGACCTTTCGCAACCCCCTTTTTTTAGAGCAAAAATTATTGGAAGAGATGGTTTTATACTGTAGGATGACTTTTTGTATAAAGGAATGTTATATATTTAGCAGAAATAAACGAGTTATGTTTTATAATGTTTAAGGTACAAATAGAATTATACATGCTCTTGTATATAAGCATTCTATAATCAAAGTATAAGAATTTGAGTTTATGCGTATTTTTTCTGAGCTAATTCAAAACTTATATTTTTGATGTGTAAATGAATAATTTCAGATACTTTCTTATAAAACTCACAATTCTTTAAAATAAAACTCGAATATTTATTACAAAACTCAAATTCTACGTCGTGTAAGGTAAAATTAGTGGTATAATACATGAATTGTGTTTAACGTAATAACACAAATAATGTTAGTGATAGACATCTCTAATATGTAATAATAGGTAGTTAGCATCTTTATTTAATTTTATCTTTTTCTTTTTAATTAGTTCTTAGTTATTATTCGTCATCTCTCGTTAATATAGTAAGAGACAGTCGCTTAGAAGACTTACTGATGTAATAATTACAGTTCTTTTTGAAACAAAAATAAAAAAAAGACGATTTTATATCACAAGACGACTGATTTTGTCGGAAAGTCGTTCATAAATATTGGATTTTGTGTAATAGCTAGAAAAAAAAAGTTTTATTTGTTAGTGTAGATAGATTATCCCAAAAACGATGAATGAAAATGTTATTTTTTAAGTTTTGCCTATTAACTCAATCCAAATATATTATGAAAATTATAAATAATTGGGCTATTTGTGCTGGGTTTGTGTCAAAAGACACCAACCCTAACCCGACTCATTAAAATTTTGTATCTTGTCGTGTCGTGTCAATTCAATTAATTTATTTTCTAGTTCAGGTGTCAACTCAATTACTTAAATGGGTCAAAACGCCTTCGCCATAAGTCACTAATATTGTGTCAAGTTTGTGTCTAGTTTTCGAGTCGTCTTTATGATTGTCGCCTCTAGTCCTACGTGTACGTGGATAATGTTAATATGTCATTAACTTGTCATCATTAATATATATATATATATATATATATATATATATATATATATATATATATATATATATATATATATATATATATATATATATATATATATATATATATATATATATATATATATATATATATATAGGGTTGGGATCTGGTGAGAACCACCTTACAATGAAAACCGGTGAGAACTCTTCCTTACGGAATTTTTTTTTTTTAAATTAATGACATAATTGGATTCGGCATAGAATTTTATGGCCAGAGAACATATTTCTTGGTTTAGAAAATAAATACTAGCGGCATGACCAGTACTCAAATAGCTAATTAGGTTTGGAATAACTTTTGTCTACATATATACTCTTCTTGGTCTTGGGTCTTTGTTGGATTGTTCTTGTTTAGTTTGCACACAGGGGATGACCACTTCTGTGAGTGTTGTTTTAGTAAACAATGCTTACAGTCTTACAGATTATGGGGAACAGGCTGGGTATATAACTCCCACTACAAATGTTATTTCCTGGTACTGTAGGGGAAGATTTAATTCTTGGGTCGAACAAGAATTCAAAAAAATAATCATAATAGTGTGTTGCGCTAGTTGCACCTAATGAAAAATGTATACTTAACCAAAAGCACGCGAAAAGCTAGATCCAAAGTACATGAATAATTGATTAGATGATTAGGCCAAGGCAATCCGACTATATTAAAAACTTATGCTGTTAATGCGAATGCAATGGCATGTTGAATGGCGCAGTACCGATGGCACTCAAGTACTCCATAGCCAGGGTGTCGAAACTTGGTTTTAGATTGTTATCGCGGAAAATTGTGGCTCGCTTCCAAACAAAAGCATGTACAACGTTATGATGCAGGCAATATAATTTTTCAAAAATTTCAACTATTCAGAGTTGATGATCCTGTACATTAACATCTTTATGTCGTAAATCTTTAGGCTTATTGCGTTTGGAAAGGAGGAGACAAAAGCATCAACATAAAAATGACTCCTGGAATTGGTTCTTTCAGCCATTTGTTGATGCAAATCTTTGCTTTATGGCTTTGTAGTTTGTATTCTTGCCCTCTAAATATCTTATTTTTCTTCTGTTTTTAGGTGCCTGAACTGTTTAATTTGTTTCAACCTCTATAGTATCTTTTTGCATTCACGAAACCATTTCCTACACTACTTATGTCGATTTCATCCAAATAATCTTCTGTATGCAGGGATCAAGCGCAGATATCAAGTGTGAGTGCCTGGATATTTTGTGCGATGTGCTTCATAGATATGGGAGTCAGATGGTAACCTACCGTGAACAGTTGCTAGGTGCGATGTGCTTCATAGATATTTCATCCAAACGAAAATGTCTTCTATATATATATATATATATATATATATATAGAATTGAGATCATATAAGAACCACCAATATAATGAGAACCTTGAGAACTCTACCTTAGTGACTTTTTCAAAAAAAATTAATGACATATTTGGATTCGTCATAGAATTTTATGACTAGAAACCATATTTCTTGGTCGAGAAAAAATATGCTAGTGTCGGAAATCGAGGCGAGATACATTTTATTAATTTTCATGCACGTACTACTGTTTTTCATGCACCTAACATTTTTCATGCACCTATAACTCTTTTTCATGCACCTAGAGCATGTTATTTCATGCACCTATTAATCATTTTCATGCATGTAAAAATTTTCATGCACGTAGTAGGTTTTTCGTGCATCTATAGCCATTTTAGTATACCTAATTGTATTTTTGTACATTAAGTATATATTTTGTTAATAAAATCAATAAATTTTGTTTAATTATACTAAAGAATGTGTGTGAATAAACTAAACTAATGGTAAATGATCCATCAAAACTTTCGAAACGAGATTAGGTGGAGATTTAGTGAAGGTTCTCATGGTTCTCATTATAGTAGTGGTTCTCACCGGATATATATATATATATATATATATATATATATATATATATATATATATATATATATATATATATATATATATATATATATATATATATATATATAAGGCAAGATCCGGTGAGAACGATCATTCGGTGCATACGGTGAGAACGACTTACAACCATTAGATTGAACTCAATATAACGGCGAATACAATACGCATAGATAGAAGAAAAGTAAAATCAAAGGGCTTAGGCGCACTAAAGACGGCGGACCTGATTAGTTCCCCCTAAAGGAGAGAATATAATTATATATAACAAGTTGCACACATAGAAGACATCCTTCGAACACACAGTATACAAAATCACATTAGAAAACTAACCCACTGACATCACTCTCATCATTACACTATCTCTCTCCTCCATAATTTCCCAAATATTTTTTGAACTCATCTGTTATACGGTGCTCGTCGTTGGACGGGGTTTAGACAATCTTTTATAGTTGCAAAAAATGTATTTATTCCGTCAAAAAATGTATATGTAAAAAGTAAAAAAAAAATGTATCTACACCGTCAAAAAAATGTATTTAGGGTTATGTACAAAAGTAGAAAAAAAATGTATCTACTGCATCAAAAATGTATCTAGGTTTAAGTAAAAAATAAAAAAATATATTTATTCAGTAAAAAAAATGTATTTAGGTTTAAGTAAAAAATGTATCTAATCCGTTAAAAAATGTATATAGGTTTATGTAAAAAAGTAAAAAAAAAAATATATATCTAGTCCGTCAAAAAATGTATCTAGGTTTATGTAAAAAAACTAAAAAAAAAAACGTAACTACTCCTTCAAAAAATGTATCTAGGTTTATGTAAAAAAAGTAAAAAAAAAATGTATACACTCCGTCAAAAAATGTATCTAGGTTTACGTAAAAAAGTAAAAAAAATGTATCTACTCCTTCAAAAAATGTATCTAGGTTTATGTAAAAAAAGTAAAAGAAAATGTATCCACTCCTTCAAAAAATGTATCTAGGTTTATGTAAAAAAGTAAAAAAAAAATGTATCTAATTCGTCAAAAAATGTATCTAGGTTTACGTTAAAAAGAAAAAAAAAATGTATCTACTATTTCAAAAAAATGTATCTAGGTTTATGTAAAAAAAGTAAATAAAAATGTATCTACTCCTTCAAAAAATGTATCTAGGTTTATGTAAAAAAAAAGTAAAAAAAAATGTATCTACTCCGTCAAAAAATTTATCTAGGTTTACGTAAAAAAGTAAAAAAAATGTATCTACTCCGTCAAAAAATGTATATAAGTTTACGTAAAAAGGTAAAAAAAAAAAAAGTATTTACTCCGTAAAAAAATATATCTAAGTTTGTGTAAAAAGGTAAAAAAAAAAAATCATCAACTCCGTCAAAAAATCTATCTAGAATGTGGGTTGTGGGTATTTCTTAACCGTTGATTGTGTTTTAATCCAACGGACGTGACTCGTTCTCACCGTATGCACCGTATAATCGTTCTCACCCGATCCTAAATCTATATATATATATATATATATATATATATATATATATATATATATATATATATATATATATATATATATATATATATATATATATATATATATATATGAGAACCACCCTTATAATGAGAACCATGAGAACCCTCACTAAATCTCCACCAAATCTCGCTTAGAAAGTTTCGATGGATCATTTAGCATTAGTTTAACTTATTCAAATACACATTTTAGTATGATCATTAAACAAAAAACTTTGATTTTATTAACAAAATATATACTTAGTGTACCGAAATAAAATTAGGCATACCAAAACGGCTATAAATGCACGAAAACGACCACTACGTGCATGAAATTTTTTACATGCATGAAAATGACTACTAGGTGCATGAAATAATAGGCTCTACGTGCATTAAAACGAGTTCTAGATGCATGAAAAATGATAGTTACGTAAAAATCGGTAGTATGTGCATGAAAATTGATAATACGTATCTCACCTCGATTTCCGTCACTAGAATATATTTTTTGGACCAAAAAATATGTTCTCTAGCCATAAAATTCCATGCCGAATCCAAATATGTCATTATTTTTTTTTAAAAAAGTCCGTAAGGTAGAGTTCTCATGGTTCTCATTATATTGGTGGTTCTCATAGGATCCCAATATATATATATATATATATATATATATATATATATATATATATATATATATATATATATATATATATATATATATATATATATATATATAGATTTAGGATCGGGTGAGAACGAATATTCGGTGCATACGGTGAGAACGAGTCACGTCCGTTGGATTAAAACACAATCAACGGTTAAGAAATACCCACAACCCATATTCTAGATAGATTTTTTGACGGAGTAGATAATTTTTTTTTTACCTTTTTACACAAACTTAGATACATTTATTCACGGAGTAAATACTTTTTTTTTTACCTTTTTACGTAAACCTATATACATTTTTTTGACGGAGTAGATACATATTTTTTACTTTTTTACTTTTTTATGTAAACCTAGATACATTTTTTGACGGAGTAGATACAATTTTTTTTTACTTTTTTTACATAAACCTATATACATTTTTTGAAGGGGTGGATACATTTTTTTTTTACTTTTTTTATATAAACCTAGATACATTTTTTTTAAGTAGTAAATACATTTTTTTTACTTTTTTACGTAAATCTAGATACATTTTTTGACGAAGTAGATACATTTTTTTTTACTTTTTTTTACATAAACCTAGATACATTTTTTGACGGAGTAGATACATTTTTTTTACTTAAACCTACATACATTTTTTTACGGAATAAATACATTTTTTTTTACTTTTTTACATAAACCTAGTTACATTTTTTGACGTGATAGATACATTTTTATGACGGAGTAGATACATTTTTGATTATCACAATTCGATTTTGCAGAACTTAAATCATGTTTTATTCGAGCAACAATTATAATTGCAGGGAGGATGATTAATCCTAATTCTTCTCCTTGCCATAACGTTTGGTATTCTTTACCTTGTTTACCACCCAAAGAAACCTACGTACAGCTTTACAAGTGTGCACGTTAAAGGAGTTAATCTGACTCCATCAAATGCTGACGCAACTACTATTACCCCAGTTTTTAACGTGACGGTAAAAATTAATAACCCTAATGCTAAAATCGGGATTTACTACGAGCAAGGAAGTGAATTAAGTGAAAGGGAAATTGATTAATATTTTGATTGATGAGTATTTAACAATTTAATAATTGGTGTGGTTATTATAGAATGAAATTTAATATCAGTCGTTCATTCATTTTCATCCAAGGGATAAGGGTCGTTCTCACCGTTCCCACAGAATGTTCGTTCTCACCGGATCTTGACTCTATATATATATATATATATATATATATATATATATATATATATATATATATATATATATAGAGAATTGAGATCCTATGAGAACCACCAATATAATGAGAACCGTGAGAACTCTACCTTACGGACTTTTTTTAAAAAAATAATGACATATTTGGATTCGGCATGGAATTTTAAGGCTAGAGAACCTATTTCTTGGTCTAGAAAATATATACTAGTGACGGAAATGAAAGTGAAATACTCCCTCTTATTCATCCTATTCTTCCCTCTTTCCTTATTGACGATAATCACGTTTTCTTCCCTCTTTCCTTATTTGGTAAGCTTTTTGTGGTCTAAATTCAATTTTATGTGGGGTAGGGTGATTTGTGTGGTCCAAATTCATTTTCTTAATTTTGAGGTAAAAAGAAAGGGGAAGAATAGGCTGAATAGGAGGGAGTACGTTTTATTAATTTTCATGCACTTACTACCGATTTTTACGCATCTATCATTTTTCATGCACCTAGAACTCGTTTTAATGCACGTACAGCCTCTTATTTCATGCACCTAGTAATCATTTTCATGCATGTAAAAAATTTCATGCACGTAGTGGTTGTTTTCGTGCATTTATAGCCATTTTAGTACGCCTAATTGTATTTTCGTACCCTAAGTATATATTTTGTTAATTAAATCAAATTTTTTTGTTTATTGATACTAAAGTGTGTATTTGAATAAGTTAAACTAATGGTAAATGATCCAACGAAACATTCGAAGCGAGATATGGTGGAGATTTAGTGAGGGTTCTCATGGTTCTCATTATAAGGGTGGTTCTCGCTATATATATATATAGAGAGAGAGAGCGAGAGAGAGAGTTGGGATCACATGAGTCCACCCTAAATATTTGAATCCATGAGTCTAACAATGATATCATAAATTATATAAAAAAGTATCACGTTTTTTCAATATCAAATTTTTTTCCTTTTTTTGTTTTTTCTTTTTCAATATTATTTTTTTGGCTTTTCTTTTAAAATGACATTTTCTTTATTAAAAAAATTCTCTTTTTCAGTATGCAATTTTTTTAAAACAAACACGTTTTTTTTAATAAAAAGGCGTTTTTTCTCGAATTTTTTTCATTACAATATCACAAGTTACTCAATACAATATCACCGGTTCTTGAAAATAATATCACAAAAAAAAATTGAGAAAAAAAAATTTCGCAAAAAAATTTCAAGAGAACAAATTGAAAAAAAAAATTGAGAAAAAAATATTTCGGAAAAAAATTTCGAGAGAAAAAATTGAAAAAAAAAATTTGAAAAAAATATTTCCAGGTAAAAAAGTTCTTGAAAAAATTTTGTGATATTGTTTAATATAGTGCGTGATATTGTTTAACAAAAAGCGTTTTTTTCGATTTTTTTCATTACAATATCACAAGTTACTCTATACAATATCACCGGTTCTTCAAAATAATATCACAAAAAAAAATTCGAGAAAAAAATATTTCGGAAAAAAAATTCGAGAAAAAAATTGAACAAAAAACTCGAAAAAATATTTCCGGGAAAAAAAGTACTTGAAAAAATTTCGTGATATTGTTTAATATAGTGCGTGAACAAAAGCCGTTTTTTCTCGAAATTTTTTCCTATTTTTTTCATTACAATATCACAAGTTAATCAATACAATATCACCGTTTCTTCAAAATAATATCACAAAAAAAAATTATGAAAAAAAATCGAGAAAAAAAATTCGAGAAAAAAAATTGAAAAATAAAATTTCGGGAAAAAAAGTTTTGGAAAAAATTTCGTGATATTGTTTCCTGTGATATTGTATTGAAAAGGTTGTGATATTGTAGACTTTGTAGTGTAAAAAAAACGTGATATTTTTTAATACAACTTGTGATAATCTAAATGGACCCATGGACTCAAATATTTAGGTGGACTCACCTGATCCCGCCTCTATATATATATATATATTATGTTTTTTTTTAAAACAATTGTTAAAGTATTAAAATCACATAGCTCTTCCGCCAAAGGCAAAAGAGCACCTTATAATAACACAAATTCTTATTTAAGACGGTATCCGTCTTAAACTTAAGACAGGGCAAATAATAACCCATTTAAAGAGATAAGACAAACGTTTTTCACTGCCCTAGACATTTTTATTTTGTCTTATTTATACAAGTGTACATTACTTGACCCGTCTTAACTTAAGACGGATATATCTTTCTTATGAGAGACTTATTGTTATAATAAAATCACTAAAACTTGAGAGAGACGGTCTTTCAATAAATTATTGAGAGACCATTCTTTTGTACCATTTTATTTGTATTTCGTTACCTTTTATGATTGATTGTACCATAGTAATTTCGTACATAATTTACATAATAAATATACTCATTTTATGTTTAATCATAATTTGTATATATTTTATTACCTTTTGTACAATTTTTTCTTAAATTTATACAATAGTCTCCAAGAACCGTCATTCTTATACCTAAAGGTGATCAACCAAATAAAATATTATAAAATGTTAAGTGTAAAGAACACGGTCGGCCTGAAAAAGACAAAAAAAATCATACATTATACTTCCTCCATTTTTCTATTTTCTTCTCATTTCTTTTTACACAACTATTAAGAAAATTGATTAAACAATGAAAAAGTAATGATAGATTTGCTTTTGGGCCAAAATAAACAACTAAAAGAGATTAAATAATGAAAAAACAATGATAAATAATACACAAATATTGTAAATACACAAGTGGGACAAACATTATATAGTCAATTATATGGTCAAGAAAGAAAAGATGAGAAATGAGAAGAAAAGAAATAATTTGCCAAAAGGGAAAAATGGGAAGAAAATAGAAAAATGGAAGAAGTAATATTTTTACAAAAGGAAAAACTCTAATAGATAAACTTGACTAAACAACACCCAATTTTGATTAACAATAGTCAAGAAAACAAATGCTATCTACTCATAGGAGAATATATATATCTCATATATATACAATAAATAATGTCACTTACTAATCTATCAATCAAGCTTTATTAATATTATCTTCATCATCTTCGTTAATATCATCGTCGTTGTCATCATCATCATCTGTAGGATTTTTTTCCCTAAATAAGTGATTCAGGTCGTTATATGGCAGCATTGAATACTCTTCTGCATTATATGTGATTTGGGTTAATTTGGGTGCCACTACACGTCTCAGTGAGAATTTGTGGAAATTCCAACATTGACGGATATCCACAACCTCCAAAGCAGGTAATTGTAGATCGCCATCATCATTTTGGTTTCCTGGGAATAAGTACTCCATGTTGGAGCAGTGAGTTAGCTCCACCTTTCTTAATTTGGGTGCTGTTATAGACCCTTTTGAAATGGACTTCAAATTCTTGCACTCTGTAAATGACAAGTTTCTCAAAGATGGCAGCTTGATTGTATCTTCTACGTCACCTTCCAAAAAGTGTTGTAGCTCAATACAATTTTCAATGGACACGTCCTGTAACCTGGGAGCGAAAATTGAGCCTTGCCAAAAGTGTTCAACCTTGGAACACTGTGCGACTACAAGTGTTTCAAGGGATGGAAGCATTAAGGTGGTTTCGTGTTTTGGCATGGAAGAAATGTTTTTAAACCAATTCAAGTTAGATAAACGTAAATGCTTGAGGCTAGGGAACTCAATTTGCAAACCAACATTGATCACAAGCGCTTCCATGTCTTGACAACGGTCAACTGTTAGAGATTGAAGTTGGTGTAAGGATGTAAGGACATCGGCTGAAGTCAAATAATCCCACTTCAAATAAGAGAAAGTGAGGGAAACAACACTTTTAAAGAGATGCACAGGTATCATATTCAGCGATGGCAATGAATTCAACTCTAGCTCTTTAACCTGCCCGCAAAACGACGTCAGAACATCATTAATAATAGGGTTGTCCTCTTTTTCAAACAATTCTTTCAATTTATCATTACGCTTGACTTTCAACACTTCCAATTTCGGTAGCTGTGAATATATCCATATAAACTCATCCTCCTCCCGTGAATTTGATAATGAAAATAGAGCACCACCGTTCTGAAAAAGAAAATTAACGAGTCTGAGGGAAGAGATTTTCGTCAAGACTGTGCTTGGGATCTGTGGGAACCCCGTTGATGAACTACCTACTTCCAATTGCCTTAACATCGGAGCAGGTTTTATTTTCGTAGTCAATGACTGCTTATCCCATAATTCTGTTACTTCATGATTCACATTTCTCACCGATAGCTCTTCTAAGCATGGAAAATCAATCTACAGTTACAAAAATTCTGTTAGCTAATTAACTACGAAATATAAGTAAATAATGGTTGAAATATATGTGGTTACCTTTTCATGGAACAAGGCTGAAGAATTATCTGACTTAGCAAACATTTTCATGCTCCAAAGGGATTTCAAAATCAACTTTTTCAATTTTGGGAACACGAGTTTGGATTGTCCCCCGTACAAACACTTGAGTTTGCCCATTTCTTCTAGCACCAACGACTTTAACCGGGGAAATATGATACTGTGTTCACCAAGCTCTGGTTCTTCAGGTTCTTCATGAAATATGATTTCATGCATCTTATAACATTTACTTATACTTAAGTTTTCAAGTTGTACAAGGCTAGAAAATACAGAAGCTGGCCCGACACTTAACAAACCATGGCAGTAGGAAATTTGTATATCCTTCAAATTCTGAAATCCAGGGGTATGAATTTCCTTCCCCCACAATTTAACAACATTGTCGCACAGTTCCAATATTAACAACTCTAACGATGGTAATCCAATCTGCAACATTTCAAAAATACTTGTTACGCATTTAATTTCTTTGTATTATAAAAAATCACCAATTTCTGCAAATAAAAAGTAACAATATACAATGATAATATTAAAGAGCTATCCCTTATATCATATCCCGTATTTTATAAGCGCATCATACTTTACGCAGAATTTTCATGCAGAGAAAATATGCAAAATAAATGAAGTGACGCGTGAAGAGTAAATATTTAATCTTTCACATATTAATAAGACAATTTAGAAAGGAACAAATAATTTATGAAAAAACATAAATGAGATAAAGAGGGGTCAGGAAAACAAAAAAAACATACCTTCTCACCAAAGAAAAGTCCAGTAATTAGTTCTTTATCAGAGGTATTAGAAACTTCTTCATCCGAGTTATTAGAAACTTCTTCATCCGAGTTATTAGAAACTTCTTCTTCATCCGAGTTATTAGAAACTTCTTCTTTATCCGAGTTATTAGAAACTTCTTCTTCATCCGAGTTATTAGAAACTTCTTCATCCGAGTTATTAGAAACTTCTTCATCCGAGTTGTTAGAAACTTCTTCATCAGAGGTATTAGAAAAGTTTTTTGGTCCAACCAAACTTAATAAACAAGGAAGTTCACTGAGTTGCAATGTTTTTAGAAAAGGTAGTTCAATAGACTGTACTTCTTCATCCTCGATGAATATGTACTCGAGTTTTGAACATCTCGTCACCTGTATCTCTTCCACGTTACGTGGGACAAGAGGTAGTCCATATCGTAACTCATACAAACTACATAATTTAATAGTTCGTAGGTTAGAAAATAATTCAGATGAAACATCTTCATTACAAATCTTCTCTAAACACTTCAACCCATTAAGTTTTAGTGATCTGAGACGTGGAAATATCATGTTATTCATCGTGCATCCATCGAAAATGCACTTCATATCGTTGAAGTCTTGAAGGTGAAGAGATCTTAGGCTTTTGAACCCCTCTTGATCCAACTGCGGGACAACATTTTCCAAATTTATACCTTTCTTCATCTTTAAGTACTCAACTTTTTTAAACAATACCTCCAGACCACTTATTTTTATGAATTCATCTGTGTCAATTTTATGAAGATATAAGGAACGAGAAAATTTCTGGAAATTTTTTCCAGGAACTACATCCCCAAGAGATATTCTGAATTCATCTAAATTTTCAATGGTTTGGCCATCAAATGGCAATTTTTCTATATCCTTCACTTTTATCTCAAATGCGTTCAGGTAAGGCAACCTAATATTCTCAATAACATTTGCTTCTTCATATTTAGGTTCCTCTCCAAAAACCGAATGCCACTTATTATACATGTAGAGTCCTTCCAACCTTGAGAGTTTATTTAAAACGCTGGTGGGAATTAGCGGCAACTTACGAGATGTGCATCCACCCAAATCTAGTATCTGTAGTTTGCGTAAATTCCCAATTTCATCGGGTATGTTTTCCATAGATGATCCACGTAAACTAAGAACAAGAAGATTTACTAGCTCACCAACTAGTTCAAAATTTCCCAACTTACATCCCTCGATGCACAGAGTTCTCAACTTGTTTAATTTCCGCATTGACTCTGGTAATGCAGGTTTAAAGTCGATGTTTGAAAGAGCTAAAACTTTTAGATTCACCATTCCATTGAAGAATGCGGCATTAAAGTCCGACGATAGGTCACCTTTTAGTATCAGAATTTGAAGTTTACAAACTTCTACCCTACTAAGGCGATAATAATCATTCTTAGACGTCAACGAAATAGCAGTATACTTTTTCAACGTCTCATCATCCATCCAACGAGGAACGACTTCCACCATAAACTTGTGCTCCTCCTCTACAAGTAAAAGACAAGAAAATGAAACGAATAACTCGGTTTTTTTTTTCTCGCAATGTTACTCTGTGCAAATTTTTACCTATTTTTGTAAGGATATAGAAAGTTTGACGTTATTCCATACAACGTACCTTTTGCGGCATATGAAATTGCAAAGTCTCGCACGATATCATGAACCTTGACATCCCCTTTGACATCACCTTCCAGTAACATTGACGCTAGCATGAGTTCATTAGCCCATGTAACAGCTACCTCCATAGCTTCAGACAATTTGTTCACATACTCAAACAAGTTTAGACCCATGCCATATCTCATTAGGCTTTCAATTGATACACTTGAACCAAGAGGAGATAAACACGCAAGTAAGAAGAATATCCTTTTTTCACCAAGTTCTATGAACTTGTAACTTGTGTTCAAGATTGTAAAGGTATGATGATAATCGCCGCCGCTCCTTTGACTTGAGATAGGCTTTTCCAAGTCATTTGCAAATTTTACCCAACTATACAAATTCTTATCCTTTAGCGAATTCGCAGTTGCTACAATAGCAAGAGGTAAGCCTCCACACTTCCTCAACAATTTCTCAACCACGTTTTTATATTCTTTAGCATCTACTTGATTTCCCGTCAGGCTCTTAAAGAGATCTCTAGCTTCATTTGTATTCATGACACCCACCTCAAGTATGTTATTATCTTGCACATCCATGACCCTGCAAACCTCTTTATCTCTGGTTGTTAACAAGAGTTTACAAGTGTTTGGAATACCGACCTCATCTAGATTCAACTTTTTCCAGATATTGTCCAGGATTATAAGAATTTTCTTCTCCTTTTTTACATCGAATAGTTTGTTATATAGTCTGATAGCCCTTTCTGATACACTGTGGATATCATGTAATGGGAGACCAATGGATTCAGCAATGGTGGCTTGAATACGCACAAAGTCGGGGGCATCCGAAATTTCCACCATCACGTTTATGGCAAATGCATCTTTAGCTCTCAAACTGACTTCTTTCGCCAATGTAGTTTTTCCTGTTCATAAAATATGGAAAATATAAAATTAAAACAAATAACTTCAATTCAACGAGTCAACCAATCTCCATCTCTTCCACACTCAAATAGCTAAACATCACGCTCACATCTTCTACTGAATTTATACTCGTATCACAAGAACATTAGCTACCAACTAAAATCTTTGGTGAGCGAAATACACTACTCTTATTGGGAGGGGAAACTAACGCATCATTCATTTTTGTTATATTCATTGTTATTATGTTACTACATTAAAAATATGTACATTGTACGCCCAATTATTCAATTATAAATATAGGGTGTTTTCAAACTCATTTTCTAAAAGTGAAGTAGTCTACTTATTAGTAATGTCATGACATCATATAACTATTTTTGAATACCACATAGATCTCAACCTAGTGTTTAAAATGTATTACCTCCTAATCTGAGTGTTGGTTTCTCTTTCCTTTTTCATGTTTAGTCGAGTGTTGGTTCCCCTTTCCCTTTTTTGATAAGTTTTGCGAAGTAGGGTGTTTTGTGTGGAATAAGGTGTTTTGTAATGTGTAGCCCATATTCATTTCTTTAATTTTAATGCCCAAAAGATAAAAAAACCAACACTTACACTAGGACTCTAGAAGGGACTAAGGGAGTATATATTAGGGGTGTCAATGGTGCTGGTCAAGGGGCGGTGCGGGTTTAAGGTATGGAACCCGGACACGACCCAGGGTCAGGGCGGATGCGGGACGGGTTGGGCCCAATTTTTAGGAAGTGTAACCCGGACCCGACCGGGGGAGGGTTGGGGGCGGGGTCTGGACACATACGGATCACCTTACGGGTTGGGCTCCAGAAATTGGACCCGGACCTGGTTACTTCACACATAAGGGCCGGGCCGGGTTTGGACCCGGGTGAGGCGGGGCGGGTTAGATCCGGGTTCAGTGGTGGGTCGGGTCCGGGTTGCTAATGCCGACCCGCACTCTTGACCAGCCCTAGTATAATATTAAAGACAGTCAAATTCAAATTCTCATTATCTTTTAATTGTATTTTCTAGTGGCTCAGTTGGCACAAAAATATGTGAATACGAACCAGTTTTTGTCTTTAAAATCAAAAGTTAAATAAATAGTAATATTTTATAATATATAATAAGATTGATTTAAAAAAAATCATATTAGCCTAAAAAAGAACAAAAGAAACATATATTAATAGATAAACATTTATTATTCTTAAAGTCCCACAGACTACACTCTTCAGGTCAATGTAAGATCACAAATTCTTGTTTCAGACGGGCCATACGTAACCATTTTATAGTTAAATGTAACCACAATAGTGTGGCCAATGTTACAGCTTATGATAACTTGTTTGTTAATAATGGTCACATTTAGCTGTAAAATGCTAACATATGGCCCGTCTGAAACTTCAGACCAAAAATGGCCGTCTGAAGCAAGACCAACTGATGTAAGATTAATGATAGATAGTTCTCCAACAATGATGTTTTAGAAAAAACACGCGTAATTGAGAATTAACCTTCTGAACTTTGTTTAATGGTAAAATTAAGAACCATATGTATAATCACACATAATGAACTATTAACCATATCGATTCAACAAAACATCCTCATTTTAAAGTGTCTCATTTAATTGTTCACGTTTCTTAATTGGGAAGGTTTTTTTTATGAGTAATTTGATCATCAAATTGCAATATTGCCTACTCGTTATCCATTAACTACAAAGACAAATAATCCCCTCCTTTCTTCATGGACTTTATTGATAACTATGTTATTATATACATTTTCTCTATGCCTAAGAACCTTTGCTTAGCTCACTTGTATGCATTTTACGTGTATTTCTAAGTCTTACCTGCCCATATTGCTCAAAACCCGTCTTTTGGATGTTTCGTTTGGTTTTAATTGTGTTTGTTTACTTTTGTATGAAAAATGAAGATCTATCAACCTTGCATCACCTAAGGGAGGCTACATGACCATTGGCCCAACGAAATACGGAATAAAGAGCCCAAGAAAAGAAAGACGGAGTCTAGCAAGGAACTCAGAGGGAGGGACTATGTGCACGACCACCTCCAAGAAAGAAGTCGTCATCGTGCCTTGCCAATCGTGCTTAACCCATCCTCTATGTGAAGCCACCATGCCTAACCAATCGTGCGTTCCTACGTTCCTCACCTGAACCTCACATGAACCGTGGGCAATTCCAGTTTCGTGCAATAATCCTATTAGCTTAAACGACATTGTTTTAAGTCGTTTTACTTGTTTTGTAACCTAGCATATAAAGCTCAACTTCAGATATTTTACCCATCTACTTTCATATTACAACATTTTAGTGAGAGAAACACATTTCATCTTTGTAAATTGTGACCAATTCATTAATTTTAATGATTCAAGCGTTCTTTCACTCATCTTTTTCATTGTTCTTGTTTTTCTCCATAGTTTGTATATTTATGTTTCTCTTTCTTTCCTTTTGTCATTTGTTTACATATTAGTTAGTTCAAAGTTTGAATCTTTTAGTTAACTTCTTGTTAAATACATTACCGTCCCTTTATTTGTGTAAAAAAGCCTTTCTTTTGTCCTAATTTTTGGGTACATTTAATTGATAATGGCTTGAATTTATAATTAAATTGCCTAAATGAGCTTCATGGGGTAATTTGCTAAGCCTCTCCTATACAACACTCCCGGGGTCGTGACTCCAACCTCTGCTTGCTTCAGTCACGGCCCCGGGAGGGAGGTGAATTGGGAATACAAGTGTCCTGTTATGAGGCCATAAGGGAGTTAGTAGGCGAATTAGAAGCGTTTGTCCTAACTAAATTACCCCTAGATAACTAATTGATGGGATAAAAGGTGATTACGAACGTTGGTAGCTTAATCGTGCCCTAGGCTATTAATTAACCGAGTTAAACCACGCTAATCTAGCTTGTTTTAGTTCTTTAGCATTTGCATTAGTTCTTTGACTTCTTTCTATTTATTGTTGACTAGATTAGTTTAATTAGATAATCAATCACTCAAATTATTGTTCGACTTAGCTAAACATGACTCTCGTTCACTTGCAAGGTTTTAAAATGACATCATTTATCCCAAAAACAAAGTTAAACAAATAACCGGAACAGATGATGTACAAGTTTAGAAAAAATACGAGCATGAACATTTTGATAATTTGATGTACTGATATGGCAAAAATTGGTCAATAACAAGAGAAGAAATAATAAGACTGATCAACAAAAACTGAAACATAAACAATCAATTGAAATAAAGAGGAAAAGAAGGTAAAGTGTTAAGCGTTAACCTACGGTCTTTTGAGAAACCGTCTTTCGCTAGGTTAGTGGGAAACATAGTATAAAAAGAAAAGAAAAATAGAATATTATCTATAACATGTGCGAGGTCACTCGTTAACATTAACGAGAGACCGTCTCTCCAAAGTTTTTGTGAAGTGTTAAAGTATAACAAAAGGAAGCAATAGAAAAGAAAGAAATACCTGCTCCTCCCATGCCAAACACACCAACAACATTAGCCTTGTCATCCTCCAACCTCTCCAAAATCTGGTTTAAGAGTTTGGTCCTGGAAACCAAACCTTCAAAGAATTGTGTAGGAATGTCCTTCAAATTGACTCTTCTTATAGGCAAAGTAACTGGATAACTCGGAAATCGACTAATTAATTCATCCTTTATATGTTTTACCATACATTCAGCTTTTGTGCTCATTAGATAGCGGCCATGGTAATTATCATAGAGCGATAATGAACAGCAACAACAACCTCTGTGTTGTTTGGTGTTATCGTTCATCTCCTTGCTTGACCCGCGACCCCTGATCAATAGTCCATCGATGACTTCCAACCCTAACTTGACACCCCCCGCTTCAGGTATAGTATTCTTAAAATTAGCATCGTCCATCAATTTTCCAAGAGGTGTAATTAGATTAGCCAGAGGTGTGAACAATTTCTTAGCAGCTTCTTTTACTTTATTATTACCCATATCTACCACAGATATCTTAACTAGAAGCGGTTGTGGAGCACTGGATTCCTCGTCATCATAATTCCGCCATTGTTCCTCCTCATCATTTGCATTCGCAGCTTCCCTAACAATCTCCTTCATCTCCTGATCATCTTTTGTAAGCTTATCCAAGTCTTTACCCTTCAATGTTCTCATGGCTATTGCCGCCATATTCTTGTCCTCTTTCATAAGCCTCTTAAAATCATCAATGGTATTCTTCATCACTTCAACCACAACTTCAGCCACATGCTTGTAATCCGCTACCCTTATATCCCTCATTCCTTCCTCCTCCTCCGCCTCCTCTGAATGCTCCATTTCTTCCTTCAGCTTCTTCATCACTTTGACAACCACTTCTTGCATCTCACTTTCATTGTTTATACGCCTCTTCAGATTTTTTTTCCCCATCATTTTCAATACCAGTTTCGCAGTATTGATGTCCCTACACATAAGTTCTTTAATATCTTCTTCCTCCGCCAACATTTGGACATCATGAAGCCAATTAAAGGCTTCTGGAGATATCTCCTGCTGCTCGTCATTTCCCAGCTTCACCTTCTTTTTGATACCGTCCTTCTTACTACACACATCACGAAGACTTTTATGGAGTGCCTCAAGATTGTCGTCACAATTTCCTATGTATCTCA
The DNA here is from genome assembly GCA_029255685.2 of Silene conica. Classification (NCBI taxonomy): domain Eukaryota; kingdom Viridiplantae; phylum Streptophyta; class Magnoliopsida; order Caryophyllales; family Caryophyllaceae; genus Silene; species Silene conica. The sequence continues at coordinate 87,331,099 of CM055314.2, forward strand.
CATACTCGCTGATAGCATCAAACACATAGGTCTTAAACGGCCCCAAAACTTTCGAAATAACTTCGTATTCTCCCATTATATTCCCTTATCTTCAGCCAACTTCTCCTAAGAACCAACATGACACAGACTTTTCAAATTATAATTATAGGGCAACAACATAAAGAATAACTTTTCACAAATACTTGTTCAAGAGTCTTCTTAAGAGACTGACAAATTAACGCTAAGTATCACAAAAAGGATTATACAACCAAATGCATAAGAGCATCATACAACCATGGTGAATTCAATTGAGCTTAGGTATAGTTGAACTTATATGTATTGTTTTTAGTTGTATAATAATTTTGTAACTTAATATATTTGTAAAGGAGTTCATAAAATTAACAATATAGCTCATATTGAAGCTCGAAATGTTAATTAAAAAGCTCAAAATATGTACCATTTGTTCATCTGGTTGCAGGGGCGATTCTAGAAATAGATCATAGGAGGTGCAAAAATTTAACAATGATTTCGGAGATGGAAACTAAAATTTGAACACAAAAAAATCGTAAGGCTAAAGTAAAACAAGAAATTAAAAAAACTCGATGTAAATAATTCAAGAAGGTATAAATAAAATGCTTTGTATAAATTTGTAAGTACATAGCATTTTCATGTGAAAATAATACTTTTTATAATATATTTCAAATAATAATTGTAGTCAAATAAGAAGATATTTGAAAGTCATCCGTCACCACATTAATATTACAATATTAAATAGCATTAAAGTCACAATTTATGACTAAAAGAGATAAAAGTGCAAAAATGGCATCCATGGGGTCGAACTCATGACCAAAAGAATAGATGCTAAGTATCTAACCACTACACCACTAAATATTTAACAAACTTTATTGAAACTAATTTGTAAATATTTAAGAACAAGGGGTGCAGGTGACCCCCCTGCACCACGCTAAATACGCCTCTGTCTGATTGTATAATTCACTCATTGGCTAAGTATTCATTCATGGAAGTAACAAGTAAGCACTACAATAAGGAGTCGTTTGGTTACATACGGGAACTTCCAATTCCTAGGAAGTTTCATTTCACATGATTTTACAATTCATGTGAATTAGAAAAATGTTGTTTGGTTACATGTAGGCATTGTAATACATGTAGGCATTCCCACTTACCTAGGGGGGTCTAGGTAAGCAACTTCCTCCATTATGGAGGAATTTGGAATTCATGGGAAGTTCCAATTCACGTGAATTTGAGTAACCAAACAATATAGCCATTTTGCAATTCACATGAATTAAAGTTCCTGTGTTATTTAGTGGGTAACCAAACGACCCCTAAGTATATGATTGTATATATTATATCGGGTTTCGCACAGGTTAAGAACACTTAAATGGAAAGTTCGATAAAGAAAGATCTATTGAAAGTTGGAATATAAACTCATTTTTTTCATTTTTCAACGAAAATTTCTAGTTGTCCTTAACATGTGCCACGAGAGCACGTGTTAGAAATATAACATTATATGTAAATAGACAAGTTCTGATATTTAGAGACACAAGTAGTATATGAGATTCACAAATTCTTATTTGCAACGGTACTATCTGTCGCAAGTTTGTGACGGATACCGTTTCCTCTCACAAAATACCCGCTTTTTCTCTCTCTCCAACACTATTCATATGGTCCCCTTTCTCCACTAACTCATTTTGTATCCATTTTATCTCACAAAATATCCGTCACAAATTATGACCCGTCGCAAGCAAGGCTTACTAAGATTATTTAGTCATGCTAAAAGTATTATAAAGTACTCAGTAATAATTGTGATGAATTTAAAAATTACCCATTTTTTCTTTGAATTGGAATATTACCCATGTAAAAGTTAGGAATTATTCGCACCAAAAAAAAGTTCGGAATTATTTGCACCCAAAAATGTTAATTATTCGCACAAAAAAGAGTTAGGAATTATAACACTGTTGGAATATTTATATAACCAGTTATATTTATATTCATACCGTTTATAGGTCCACTAATGTAATTAAATGTGTTGCACCGTTATATAAGTTAAACCGTTAATTTTAAAGTGATCGACTATAAAGTTATACCGGTAAGGATATGTATATATATTTATTTATTAAAGGGGTCGTGGAAACTAATGTGTAAAACATACAGATAATGTTCGATATCGATGAGGGTAGATACGAACCATTACGAAGACAACCCAAGAGGTGTCTCACTATTATAAATACAATTGTTTGGTCCCCATGATAACACAATTTCCCTTTTGGCAAATCATTCTAATAAAATACAGAAAAGATCTTGCTTTCACTCTCTGGTTCCCATCGCCATAGAGAAATCAAAAGGGGGTGTTTATCACGGAAGATCAAGAAACACAATGGTCATGAATCCATCCGGTACGCTTCCGCTCATTTAATTATTGACTTTAATGTTTCTCGTGATATCGATTAATAATTCTAACAAATACGTCAAATTTAGGACTTTTTTACCTAATTGAACAGAGAAATTAATAGAATTACAGTGTTATTAAAATCGCGATCCGGATCATAGGATCGTACGATCCTACGATCCAAAAAGTGGAAAACGATTCAAATCGTCGTAGGATCGTTTTGGTGGTAGGATCGGTACAGGATCGGTCAGGATCGGTGGTAGGATCGTTCAGGATCGTAAAATGCTTATTTGTGTTATAAATTTGTGCGTTTGTTGTTCTTCTATACTTATAACTCTTCATTAAAGGTATATGCAATATGTGGATATGATTATCACAACTTTCATGTTATTAAATTAACTTTTAACATTATACATCACAAATTATACAAAATTTTATGCATAAACTTGTTTATCTAAGCTATTTGTAGGATCTTATGATCCTACGATTCGATCCTGTGATCCGATCCTACCACCCCTCTTCGATCCAAACTAGGATCCCGATCCTGACAACAAGACTTCACCCACAAAAATATTATACAACCAGAACCACGATGCATTTAATAGTTTTAAGATCACAAATTCTCATTTGTAACAGCGGTATCCGTCACAAGCTTGTGACGGATACCGTTTCCTCTCACAAAATACCCACTTTTTTTCTCTCTCCGACATTATTCATGTGATCCCCTTTCTCCACTAACTCATTTTGTATCCATTTTATCTCACAAAATATTCGTCACAAATGGTAACCCGTCACAAGCAAGACTTACTATTTAAGATATAGCTCATATTCTTTTCACTAAAGCTCAAAACTTCTATTAAAAAACTCAAAATATGTACAATTATATGGTGCTATAATAATCTACTAAGACCATCCCCAAGCAAGGTCGCCAACCGGGTCGCGACCTTGTTGGGTCGCCTTAATTACTTAATTAAGGCGACCTTAGACGATGATTAGCTCGACCTTGAATAAGTCGGGGTCAATTGGTGACCCTGAACTAGAAGAGGTCACCATTTGGTGACCTTCCACATGGCATTACACGATTGGTTTAGAAATAAAATTATTTTTAATATTTAGTTAATAATAATAATTAAAAGAGTAAGAGAGAGGTTTTGTGGGGTAGAGAATGTAGAAAGTGGAAAATTGATTGGGTTAGTGACCTAGGTCGTGACCTTCTGCTTGGGAGGGTATAAGTGGGTCAAGTAAATAAGGTGAGATTAAGGGTTAATATGTTGGTGACCCGATTAAGGCGACCTTCTACTTGGGGATGGTCTAATTGGTGTTACTTTAATTCTCAACTAGCTTTGTATCATCGTTTACGCAATACACCTAATGTTACATAATATGACGATACTCCAATAACACAAGTTCTTTTCGGGGATAGTTGTATTTCAATTTCCCGACACGCATCTCCGTCTATCCCTTGACTAAGAGTATGAATAATGTAGGCGGCCAGAAATAAGAATTAAAACACAAAAAGAAGTATAAATAAAAGGTATTTGATATGTTTATACTTCCTTTATTTTTCCCTCACAAAAAAAAAAAAAGTACAAACATCTTATCGAAGCAGAGGGAGTATTATAAACTGAACTGGTAAGAAAGAAAAAAGAACGGGAAGAAAAATGAAAAACGAAATGGAAAACTAAAAAGTGAATAAGAATCGTTGTCGACGAAAAAGCAAACGAGAAGAATTTTGTTAGAACTTACGTTAGGATTAGGAATGGCAAGAAAAAAAAGATGATTGAACAAAAGCACTTGATTTTTCAGGTTCTTGCAAATTGTTTAGTTATCAAATTGGGCATATGGCTATACTTATAAGGCCATGATCACAATCTCTAATCTACAATTAAAGTTGACAATATTATTTAATTACTCAAATTGCAGTCAATATTTTATATTAATTTTCACAACTAATTACTCTACCTCTTGCCCACTTCTCTAATCTTTACTTAAACGGCATTATACTTGTTGGTTGTAATTTTTAATTGCTCATTTTATTCAACATAAAGATCATTGATTGAATCATATTCCCTCCACACTGATTATTTGTTTATCTATTGTATATTGGGGTGTCTCATTTATTTGTTTACCTTTATATATTATATTATGAATGTTTTTTAAAAGTAATTTAATCATCGACATAACCTATCGTCCACTTGTCATTCATTCACAATATCCACAAATGATTCCCTCCTCGTCTTTGTGCCAACCAAAGGTAAACAAATAACCGGACGGATGTGTTCTCATTTCAGTATAATACTAGTAATATCATATCAACAAGTATACCCGTGTATCCGTCACAAGCTTGCGACGGGGCAAGTACTACCCATGTGAGAGAATAAGACAAAACTGTTTGATTTTCCATAGGCATTTTGATTTTGTCTCAAACACACCACATGAGTATTACTTGACCCGTCGCAAGTTTGTGACGAATATGCCCGTCCCAAATAAGAATTTGTTTTATCATATTAAGTAGTTGTCATTTCACGATCTACACAGCAAATAATAGAGCTAAACATTGACTAACCTTGTTTAGTCCCACTTATTACCTTTATAAACTTTTAAATTGACAGCATTTCAACTCCATGTAAATCATTTCCGCCTTTTGAGGATTTAGTTCTTTTATACAAAAAAGAAGAATTAACAATATGTCATTTTCATAAGTTTTTTTCCAAAACAATCCTTCATAATAAATAAATTACCAAAGTAGGGCTCCATTAGGTCTGACTTTTTCTTCCAAATTCGATTGAAAGTTATAAATTTTTTTATTTATTTTCAGTGTTTATAGTAACTTCAAATATATATAAGTAATTATAACGTATTAGTCTTAAATAACTCGGTCTGCCCTCAACGAGACCAATATGTTTATGGTCCGTTTTTTAGTCCACCATTATCCTTAGCTTGGTCTTAGGTCCACCTAGTTTGGTCCGATCCGATCCAAGTCCGGACCAATAAACACCCCTAGTCACAGCGATTAACGAACTAAATTTTATCTTTCCATATTGGACGTTCAGATACGCTATTATACTAAACTATTATCACTATCAGAGTATTAAGTTATCATCTCACGATGGACATAACAAAATAATAGAGTGCTAGCTAAGCGTTGACCAAACCATATAATTGACAGTAGAGTTTGACATTGCATTATAGATTTACTTTGGTTAATTCTCATTAGTTTATTAACAAACATATGCCAAATTCTAGATCTGAGTACGAATGAGACAATGCCATTAACTTGTAGACACCGTCATCTCAAAGCGGACTACTCGAAAATTTTATAACCCATTAGGTGATGGAGATGTGCATAACATAAAAAGATGGATTTTATAACCATTGTATTGAAACATGTTATCCAACCCATGATACATGTAAAATGAGCCATTGCTCATCACACCTCAACACCTCAAAGGAGCCGTTGTCCTATAATTGTGGAAGATATTATTCCACTTTGTACATTTGCGAAACTTAGAAGATTCATTGGTTTATATAAATAGTATTGTAGATTAATTTGTGAAGTGAGAACAATTCTTTACCATAATATAGTGCTGCTCATTTATGTAGGATTTTACTCTATCATGGACGTAAATGACTATAATATCTTTTATATTAATAACCTTATTTTAGTTTCTATGTATTTCTTCCTCATTAATTCAAATGAAGTTCCCAATCTGCAAGCAGCATTTACGAAAACAAGCCTCCAGCAAACTCAAATTCACAAAAAAATAGGAAGAACTAGGAAAAGGCTCTCGCGCGGGAGGTGTTTTAAGCCAAAACAAGTTTGACTCAAATCTATGAGCCAAGATAAGTTCTAAAGGGGAGAAAAGCATAGCAAAGCTGACAAACTGGAAAACTTTAGGAGATTTGATCCATCCTTTAAATATTTATTAGGAGCATGCAACAGTGTAAACAATAGATGGACTTTGATTAAATTCATTGACTACACTCTTATATCTACTAGCTTCTGTGAATTGGCTAAGAGGGAGTGGCCAGAGCTTCGTAGAAAGACTGTGATGGTTCGAGCAACTTCTATAATTTAAGAGAAGCTATTTTAAGCCAAATAACAATCGAAAAAAGAAGAATAAGGAAGAAAAAGAATTATTACTTATAATATATAATTAATAAAGTTAGAAATTAGAAATTAGTCTAAATCAATTGCTTAATTTTATATAATATATAATTAATAAAGTTAGAAATTAGAATTATTACTTATTGATACGAGAATTAACATTCATAATTGTGTAATTTTGACGGAGTTGATAAATTTGACTAATGTTGCGAGGGAGAGAATGAAAGAGTTTTTTTGTCTGTTTTTAGGCAAATGGTATAGAATGGAAAAATAATGAAAAAAATTCATGCATGAGTAAACTCGTACATAAATGAGCAACACCCTTATATTTTCCTACTCATATTCTCATCTAACAAAAAATTCTCCGAAACTGTTAAACTGCCACATAAGTAAAAGAACAATATAACTTCTAATTAATTGGTTAAAAAAAACTCAAACACAGTATTCGCGACATTGTTGCCAAAAAAGTTTTATTTTGCTTAATTTTTGTTTTGATTTGAAAAAACTAACCATCTTGAGGAGATGTCTACAAGTTAATGACAATGTCCAACTCCGGATAAAACTACATCAGTTTGGCTATGCCTTATTTGGATATGGGTCATTTTGGATTAACGGTGAACAGAGTTAATACCTTCGTCTACAAATAGGACAAAAAATAGCTACTGAATTTCCTTTTAGGAAAAATGACTGCATTTTCCTATCATAGTGTATAGAAACAAACTGAGATATTCAGCCATGTTACTGCTACTGTAAACATGATCAACCTGAGGCGATATCACCCGCATATATAGCGTATCGGCTGAGAATAAGCAGCAACAACCGATTCTTAAATCAAGTCTCAATTCGACATTCAGTACTATACATTCACCCTGTTTTAAAACTTGCACTCAAATATTTATATTGTGGCTCTTTCACATTGAATAACTGTAACTTTAAACTATTATGATGAGTTTTCCCATTCTGAAGGTGATCGCATACAAGCCTTCATCTCCTTAATATTAAAGTTAAAGCATAACCATCCTACAATTTCTAAGTTTCTGGAGAACCATTCCTTGAAGAAAGAATTAGCTAGCTTAGCATTAATGTCGAGAGAAAAACACTAGGCGTTTGGTTGGGGGCTTACAAGAAAGGAAAAGGAAACAAAGTTACTCATTCCCTTTGTTGGTGTTTGTTTGACACAAACAAAGGGAATGAAACTCCCTCCCTTACCCCTTAATCCATCTAATTCCTTACCCCTCACCCCCTAGGGTATGAGATTTCATTACCCTCGTTACCCTTCAACTACTCTCTTCACCTACCACTACACTTACAACTACCACCACAATAGCCACCACCAAACCACCACCATGACGCCACCGCCGCCGGCCACCCCCACCACTGCCACCCCTACCACTACCGTCGTGACACCCCACCACCATCACTGTCATGACACCCCACTACCATCACCGTTGTGACCAGCACCACCACCACCACCGTCACCGTCACCGCCATGACATCTCTACCACTACCACCGCTGACACCCCCACCACCATCACCGTCGTGACCATCACCGATGCCGCCACCACCACCGCCATGACACCCCACCACCGCCACCACCACCATGACACCTCCACCTCCACCTCCACCACCGCCATGCCATCTCCGTCACCATCACTAGCACCAGTAGATAACTAGATAAGTAGTGTGTGTGTTAGTGGTAGGAGTGAGTGTGAGTGGACCATTAATTCTCTTTCTTGGAGTAACCAAACAACCAATTAAGTTTTAGGTAATCCCTTTCCTTTCCCCCTCTTACCCTTTCTTATTTCCTTTCCCTTTCCCTTTCTCTAACCAAACGCCCCCTAAATGACTGAAATTATGGTTTCTGTTATGGGCATGGCAAGTCTTTTTACCTTTGAATTAGAAGGCAGTCACTGGGTAATTCCAGAGAAAGTTGTACCAATAACTCAATAAGGAAACTCTTGACAACCAACAGGGATAGCTAACTGCAATGATACCTACACGACTCTCAAAAGAAAATTACAATAGAAGTTGAATGCAACCTAGACAGGAAACATACCACATCAATAGAGGAACACCCAATTAGTTCAGTCGTTCGACGACTCCTAACGTCAGCAACAGCAACAACAAAATATAAGTGTGAAACAATCTTGCTGCAGTATCTCTGCCAAGTGAACACATCACAATAAGGGACCAACCATAATGGGTCAGCTTTCAGTACATATCCTACCTAGCCGATTCCATCTTCCCATTTTCTTTATTGGGCATTGTCCGTAATGCTTCCTTATTTCCATATGAGACATATAAAAACACATGAATGGGCAAAAATACCCCCCACTGAACATCCCTCATTCTGTTCAAGTGTTCATAACACCCCAGTCACTCACTTCAGCCATACCTGCTACCTAAACATGTGCCCTCACTCCTCAGACCTTAGGGACATGTTAGAAAAACCGCCTACTAATTCAGTCATTGAGTGTTTTTCTAATAGCTGACACGGCGTGATAAGTAATACCATAGACACATTAATAGTGCATTCTTTCTTCAAGATGGTTGGTTGTCCATAACTTTAGAAATAGTAGGATGATTCTTTAACTTCAAAGTTATAGGAGATGAACCAGAATGGGAAACTACAATTGTAATTGTTCAAGTTAGACACATTAATGGTACATTCCCTATTGAACATCTCTCATTCTGTTCAGATCACCAAGGTAATTCCAGAGTATGACAACAGACAGTAATAGCCAACTGCAATGCTATAGAAATAAGTCAAAAGTTGAATTCAATCTCGACAAGAAACATACCGCATCAGTAAAGGAACTCTCAAATATTTCAGCATTCTGAAGACTCGTAACAGCAGTGGCAGCAGCAACAATATATACGGTTGTAAAACGACCTTTTGCAGCATCTGTACCATGTGATCAGATCACAATAAGAGGCCAACCCTAATGAATAAGCTTAGTACAGATTCAAACTTATTTCAGAATCGCAAAGAAGCAAACAAAGAAGACGATATCAAATATACAGCTTCGTCGATAAGAATGCAAAATCAAACTCTAAAACACATCAAATTGCTGTAAATGTCACAAATTCAAATAGCATAATCACCAATTCACCATCCAAAAACAAGTTCAAATAGCAAATTAAATAGATCAAATATCACGAAAATATATCACAAAGACACAAATAACAGAGGAAGGTAGATTAAATCCATTAATCTTAAATTAATACTCTTTCAGTTCCACTCATTTATTTACTTTGATTAAAATACTGCTCAAAACAATAACAAAAGGTAAATAATTGATTGAAATTACAATGTGTCAATTAAAAACTTAAGAGCAAAGTTAGATGAATTAAACTTACCAGCGAATTTTTGACAACAGTGATTTATGAGGAATTATATTAGGCATATAATATCAGATTGATATTATATGATATTGCACTATCTTTTGGTTATTATAATCTCGATTTTATTGGGTTGTTTCCTAACTATTAGGATGCAATGAGATCTTGTAAACCTTATATAAGGTTATGTTATTGAATGAATAACACACAATTCCAATTCCTATCATATTCTATTTCTAACAAATTATGAAACCCTGATGAAATTACTAAAACTGGAATCAAACTGAGAGCTGCTAATTGAGTTCAGCTTTCATTTTGATCGGGGCGCGTGTCGAATCAATATACTCCGTATAATAATAATAACAGCAATTCTTCCCTTTTGAAGTCTATCCGTCACAAGTTTAAGACGGGTTAAATACTATCCAGTGTTTAACAAAACAATTTGCTACTACAAGTTATTTACTTTTGTTTTATCTCTGCATATGAATATTATTTAACCCGTCACAAATTTACGACGAATATGTTTCTTATAAATAAGAATTTGTGTGATAATGATGAGTTTGCTCATCATTTTGGATCCATAAATTAAAAAGTTCATGACAAATAGTGTATTTGACACATTTCCCTTCAAATAGCGGATTAATATTTATGAAAGTAAATTTTAAAGGTAGATTTAATTAATAAATGATTTAGCAGGTTTGAGTTACAATTAAACGTGTTTGGTAATTGACAATTTTAAATTAGTAGATTATTTACGGATAATATTCGTAATAAGTTTGCGACGTGAGATAAAATTGTATGTGAGAGAGGCAAGTAGAAGAGCAGGTCGGAAAGTATGTGAAGGATAAATAATTTTTTAAGAGGGTAAATAAATTTTTTTTCATTTAATTGTCGTCTTGAGGATTATAAAAGTTATAAGTATTTAATCCCTTCATTTTTTTTCCAATTGATACATTTGATTTTTGTACACTATTCACAAGTTAACCTTCAATTTCAATTTTCTCCCATTACATAAGAAAAAATATATTCGGTCTTGTTTAATTTGTTTTTACGAGTACATATGTAGCTAAAGATATTAAGTACGTAAAACGTGCGTTGACAAACGTGAAAAAACAAATGTATTAAGTGGAAACAAAAATGGAAAGAGTATAATTTAACAACACAAAGCAGATGTATTAGGTGGAAAAAAAATGGAGAGAGTATAATTTAACAACACAAAACAAACTCTAAAACCCACCAAATTTTTTAAATCCAGAAGTTGCACAATCTCATATCAGTCATATGCATTTAACATATGCTAAGGATGTGTTAGGTTCATACTGAAATTAAAAAAATGTATTGATTGTCGTGTTGGAATTGCTTTTTTAAGAGTTTTCGTCTTTTCGAGCATATTGGACCTAAATTGTTAAAAATGAATTTTTGTTTTTAGAGTTTAATTTTATAAAAGTAGTTTTCAAGAAACAGAAATACCAAATTGTCGCTTCTATTTTTATGGACAAAAAGATTGTATTTGAGTTTTTGAGAAATTATTTTTAATTTTTAAATAAATGATATATTTGGCCAAAAAGTGTTTTTAAATCTAAAAACACCCTAAAAAGTTGGGCCAAACAAACACTTCAATGATTATAAGGTGATTAAGTAGTTGAACTCCCCCATCATATAGGAGTCAGACCTCCTCATTTTACAAAAAATGGAGTAACCAAACCACCAAAAAAAATACAATGTATGATATTCTAGAATTCTCATAAATTAAGTGGACAATCAAACGAGACATAAGTTATTGACCAACAAAAATAGCATGCTCAAATATCACACATTATAAAAGCTGAAATACTGCTGAATGCAAAAGCGAACTCAATAAATACAAGCAAAAACAACTCAAAAAAGATATAAATAGGTTAGTTCATGCTATTGCTAAGGCAGCTGTATAATCTGTTTATAATCACCTGACAAACAAACAAAAAAAAAAGATATAAACCCAATTCAAATGAATTTCATAAACACCATAAAGAAAATACAATCATTCCAACAAATAATTTTTTTCAACTCACAGAAACAACAATTGAATGTAGTCATAGTCCCAACAGAGTGAGAGTTTGGCAAACTGAACAAAATTCATGGAGATAAGAAACACTCAGGAAAAATACGAAACAATTCAATAAAAGCTAAACAAAAAAAATCAATAAGAGCTCGAAACAAATGTTTCTAGTTCCATCACGGTTTTGGCCGTAAGATTTTTCATTGTCATCTTCTAAACCACTACATAGCAGTGGTGATCCGCCGTTCTCAGCTACTCTTCAGGGTGGTTTACCAATAGATCAATCTTCTTCATCAATACATCCATTCGGGAGTCGCTACTAGGATTCATCTTCTGAAGGAACTGGTTCAGGTCGTCAAATGACAGCATTGAATAAAATGTATCCTCGTATTGGATGTCAGTTAATTGGGGTGCCACTACACGCCTGGGTGAGAATGCGCGGAGATTAAGACATTCAGTGATGCACAGAGACACCAAGGAAAGTAATTGTAGATCGCCATCGTCATTTTGGTCTCTTGGGAAAAAGCACCGCATGTTGTAGCACTTGCTTATGCTCACATCTGTTAATTTGGGTGCTATCAGAGACGCGGATGTAATGGACTCGATAAATCTGCATCCCATAATGAGAACTTTTTGCAAAGCCGGCAACTCAATTGGCTCCTCAGGATTACCAACAAAGACATGTTTAAGGCTATCACTGTGGAAGACCTTCACTTCTTGTAATTTGGGAGCTAAAATTGTACCTGAGCAAAGGTGATCCAAATTTTTACAGTTACTAATATCAAGTGATTCAAGTAATGGAAGAAGTAAGGTGACTTCCTTTTTCGGCGTGGAAGAGATGCCAATAAGGGACGCCAAACTCGCCAACTCTAATTGCTTAAGGCTAGGGAAGTTGATCTGCGAACCAACATTGATCACAAGTGCTTCCATATTTTTACAATTCCGAATCGAAAGAAATTGAAGTTGTTGCAGTGAATCCTCTAGGACATGAGCTGAAATTAAATAATCCCACTTCAATTCCCACAAAGCGAGAGAAGTAATACTCGTAAAGAGATGCAGAGGTATCAGATTCAGTGATGGCAAATTTCTCAGCTTTAATGATTTGACTTGTGCACAAAATGTCGTCAAGGTATCATCGATAGCATTAAGGTCCTCTTTTCTGAACAACTCTTTTAGTGACTGGCTATCCTTAACCTTCAAATTTTCCAAATTTGACAGTTGTGAATATATCGACACAAACCCTTCCTCGTCACCTGAATTTAATGACAAAAACTCAGAATCGTCGTCATGAAAATAAGCGAGTGAAACAGAAGAAAGATTCTCCAAGATTACAGACGGGAGCTCTTGCAAGCCTGACGAGCTGGCTAGTGCAAGTTTCCTTAACATAGGAACAGGATTCGTAATATTCGATGATTGCTTATCCCATAGCCTCATAACTTCACCATTCACTCTCGTCACTTGTAATTCTTCGAGACATGGGAAATTAATCTACAATTTAAACAATTCCATTGATATTGGATAGACAGGATTAGCATAATACCTATTAGCTAACTATAAATAATTGATGATTCACAATTATCTTCTTACCTTTCCATGGAATAAACCTGAAGAAATTTCCAACTTGGCAAACCTATTCATGTTCTCAAGTACATCCAAAATCAAAATTTTTAATTTTGGGAACTCGAGTTCAGATTCTCCCGTGTAAAAACACTCAAGATTGCTCAAGTCTTCAAGCTTCAAACGTGTCAACCGGGGAAATCTGATAATCTGTTCACGAGTTTCTGATTCTGGTGTCTCTTCAGAAGATATGACTTCATGCATCTCATTACAACTTTTTATACTCAATTTGTCAAGTTGTACAAGGTTAGAAAACACATAGGATGATCCGACATTTGAGAGCTTTTCACATTTCTTAAGTTTTAACTTCCTCAAATTCTGAAATAGTTCAGGTGCAGAAATTTCCTTGCTCCACAACTTAACAATATTGTTGCATCCTATCAATTTAAACTCTTCAAGGGAAGGTAATACAATCTGCAATATTTCAAAGAATGTATGCTACGAATCATGAATAATGCGAAGGAATGGAGACTAAGGTAGTGAAGCAGTTAAAATCCACTGTTCTATACAAATTACCCGAATACCCGCTTTTAGTCTACGTAGTCGATATATCTTGCTAGAGTTGATGTCGACTATATACCAGTGGCGTTTTTAACGGTGTGCAGGGAGTTCACCCGCACCCTTTTGTTCCAAAATATTTAGAAATTAGTTTCAATCAGGTTCATCAAATATTTGGTGGTGTAGTGGTTAGATACCAAGTTTCTACTAATTTTTTATTATATTTATTGAAATATTTTGATATATAGAGATGATTAAAATGATTGTCTCAAAATTCTTTACATTTACCTAAAAAAAATCTTGAGAAAGTTAAAACGTAGACCATTAAACTCATTAAGAAAAAAATATTAGGAGTCATTATATTTATTAAAAATAAATAAAGTTCAAGGTAATAAGCTCCAAAAAAAAAAAAAAAAAAAAAAAAAAAGTTAAAGATTAAGATAATACACAATGTGCGAAAGACAGAATTCCTATCTAGTCTACATTAAAAGAGGTTTGGCATATTTTGTCTGGCTAAATATAAGAGAAAAACACTAAAGAAAAGAAGGGGTTTTCTGAACTTGGGTTTCCTTCGTTTTAAGTAGCGTACAAGACGGGTTTTCTCGAGTTTGTTTTCCCTCCTTGCAGTGGCGGACGCAGGAATTATTGGCATGGGGGGCACAATAGAAAAATTATACTAAAAAAAATATACTCAAAGAGAATATAAAATACGATTAAGTTTCGTCTACATTACATATCAAAATATCTTTAACAAAAACTTAAAATCTGAAAATTAATCTAAAATCATGCGACGAGATTTCATGTTTTGGTAGCGCTTAATGATATCATCATCACTCACTCGTATAAAATAATCTCGCTCAATAAATGTGACCAAACAATGGTTCAACAGTTTATCTCCTAATCTATTTCTCAACTTGTTTTTCACAAACTTCATAGAGGAGAAAACCCTTTCCACACTTGCCGTTGCAACCGGAAGTATCAAGACAAGCTTAATTAGCAAATAAACCCAATTATATACAATATGTTTCTTTGTTTCAACAAGCTTGACCGAAAGCTCACCAAAGTTTTTCAAATGATGAAAACTTGAATCTTTCTTCATATCACTAATATAAATATCAAGTTGATGTTCAAGATACATTATATCAACACTTGTGAACTCCGTAGGATAAAATCCGGCAAGCTCCTTCAACTTTTGCTTGTTAAAAGAAGCAAAAACATTAACCGGGCTCAAACACGCATACATTTTAACAACTCCTTGCTTTTTTCATCAAAACGGTGTTTTAGTTCCTCAACTTGCTTATCAATCACGCACACAAATATTTCAACACGGTAATGATGAAGGTTGTCAACTTTGTGAGACAACGCCTAGATCTTCCGGGAAGAGCATAAAAATCACTCATGTTAGGCACTTCAACTTTATGCTTTACACAAAAGTCACATACCGTCTCATAGAAGTTGTTCCACCCATCATTTCTCAAAACTTGCAAAAGATCCACGGTCAAATCCACAAGAGTCATCGCATTAACAATATCTTGATCTCTTCGTTGTAATGCTTGGCACAAATCATTAGTATACCCAAAAATGACTTTCATAAGATGTAACATAAAATTAAACTCAAATGACCCAAGATGACCAATAGCAATTTGTGCTTTTGCACGATCGTCCACACATTTTGAAGACGATCCAATTTCCTCAAGAACTTCAACAGTAGAAGGATACAAAGCAATAAGACTCAAGATTGATTTGAAATGAGAACTCCATCGAGTATCACCCGGCCTACTTAACCCAAGTTCTTGATTTAATCCCCTACCTGTTTCAACTTCACCCAAGTTTAATGCATCTAACACCTTTTGAGCTTGAACTTTTTTTAGCATCGTCATCCTGTTACAAGAGGATGCAATAAAATTAAGCACAATTCCAAGATGCATAAAAATTTGGCACATTCACAATTTTCTTTAGCAACTGCTACAAGGGTTAGCTGAAGTTGGTGAGCAAAGCAATGAACATAATAGGCACACGGGTTATTCCTCATTATCAAGCTTCTTGGACCATTCAACGAACCTCTCATATTACTTGCGCCATCATACCCTTGACCACGAATATTTGACATACTTAATGAATGATTATCAAGTAGTTTTTTTATTGTGGTCATAAGTGTCATACTAGATGTATCATCAACTTTCACAACACCCAGAAATCTTTCACATACATATCCTTCCTTATCAAGATAACGCAAACAAATGGCCAATTGTTCCTTATAAGATACATCACTAGACTCGTCGGCTAATATTGCAAATAAATCATTATCTAGGTCTTCAACAATCAGTCTAGTAGTTTCTTGCCACAACATTTGATAAGGTCTTTTTGAATTGTAGGAGCAGTCGCTTGGTGATTCCCCGGAGCATTACTAAGAACAATTTTAGCAATATGTTCAGATTTTCCAGCAAGCCATTCCAAAAGTTCAAGAAAATTTCCCTTATTTTTTGAAGTTGCACTTTCATCATGACCTCGAAATGCTAGACCTTATTTCAAAAGATATCTCAAACATTGGAGTGAATATGTTAAGCGAGCCTTATAAATAGCCTTAGTGTCGGTACTTACTTTGTCAACTTTTTCCATTATAGATGTCTTTTGATTTATGAAAAAGTTGTATTTTTCTCTAGCTTGGTTGTGAAAACTACCGACTTCACCAACATGTTTCTTAAAATTGTCTATTGCCTTACTCCACTTCTTATACCCTTTCTCTACAAATGGATCATTCCCGCAATTATTTGAAGCATCCTTGAACAAATAGCAATGAAAACAAAAGGCCGCATCATTCTCTTCACTATATTCAAGTCAATCATAAATATCATACCAACGAGCTTTAAAACGGCGTAATTTTTTACCTTCAAGTGTTTGAGGGAAATCCGTCTTTGGTTTTGGCCTACAAGGCTTCTTGTCGATATATCCCCTTCTTATAACATCTCGATCATTAGCTGGATAAGACAAAATTGGCTTTCGCTTCCCCGGATCATGTGGTAAAAGATCAATGTCAACTTCTTGAGTTGATGTGAGATATGGCTCTGTATCATGTTGCTCACTTTGGTCAAGTTCTTGAGTTTCGTAAGGGTGTTCAACACTTTGCTCATTAATTTGTGACGATGGCGAAGATGTTGAAGTATGTTTATGTGACTTTCTTTCTTTACCCCAAAAATCTAGTATGCTTCTATTCTTCATCTTGAAATCTTGAACTAAGTATAAACAAAAACAAAAAATAAATCATAATCAATTACACAATTCATAATATAATAATTATAAAAAGTAAAAAAGAAACAAATGTGTACTAACTGTACTTGACTACTTGTGTATTTGTCATCTTTCTCAATATAATTATAACAATTCTAAGAATTCTTATTATAATATTTATAACACACCATTACATACACCAATGCGCAACTACTAAAGTACTTCATCTTTTTGCTCTTTACATCTCTGGTTCTTTTCCAATATAATCAAAGTCAAAGTTGATTATCAACACAATTAAACAAATGCTCCGCCTCCAATATTTGATCTACTTCCGTACTTTGTCAACTTCGGCAAATCTAAGATCTTCAGTCTTCACTAATCAGTAATCACTACTTATTTATACTTACTGTACTAGTCTTTTCTATTCTATTTCGGAATCTTATAATGAGCAAGGCAAGACAGCAACGACGGTCGGCGGTATTACATCTATACTCTCAAATCTCAGTCAGTCAGTCCTATTATACATTTATATATTTAGGGTTTTGAGAAAATAACAAAATTGGGATTGAATTATTGTATACAATAATTAGGTTTAATGGGATTGAGATTAAATTATTGTATACAATAACTGGGATTTGGGGAAATTGGGAGATTGGGATTGGGATTGAGATTTGGGGAAATCAATTATTATCTTAATATATTCATTACATATTTACATTATATCAATTATATCAATTATTCAATTAGAGTTTAGAAATTGCAATTTGGGGGAAATACCGGAATTTGGACTGACGGTGGCGCCGACGGACAATAAGTGAAGTCCAGGTTGACAACTTGACGGTGGGTCGGAGGCGCGCGACGGTGGCCGATAATTGTGATTGTGAAAGTTGACGGTTGTTGGTTAGGGTAAATAATGAATATTAATGTGGTAGTTTTATCAATGTTAATACAGATTACGGAAGGGGTAACGTCTGTTTTTAGAGTTTTTTTTAATTTTTTTTTTTAAAATTTTTTTTTTCCCATGGGGGGCACGTGCCCCCTCTGACACCCTCTAGATCCGCCCCTGCCTCCTTGGGGTTTATTGGTTCAGTAGAGGTATCACAACTGGAATCCTATCAATACTTGCAATTAATCCTTTCTCATAGAATATGTAAAAACCTACATGAGATTTTTTCCATGACATGATATATATATTAGGAATATTAATAATAGTTGGGCCTCAACCATCACCTTAAGGTTTTAGTTGAGACGGTTCACTATCATTAATATAGTAATATATTATTAGGAATATTAATGATAGTGAACCGTCTCAACCAAAACCTTAAAGTGATGGTTGAGGCCCAACTATTATTAATATTCCTAATAATATATTACTATATATAAAAGATATAGTGATCATACCTTCTCATCAAAGAAAAATTGGGGACTTTGCAAAGCGTCAGAGGTATTTGTACACTTTTTTGGTCCAACCAAACCTAACAAAGAAGGAATATCTGTGAGGATTAAGCATCTCAGAAATTGCAGTTCGATAGGCGGCACACCTTCATCGTCGATGAACACAAACTTGAGTAATTCGCAAGAATCCAAGTTTATCATTTTTAAATTACGTGGGACAAGAGGTAGTCCACACAATAACTCATCCAAAGAAAATAACTTAAATACTTGTAGGTTAGCAAATGATTGCGGTGAAACATCTCCATAACACACCATCTCTAAACTCTCCATAGCATAAATAGCTATGCTCTCGAGACATGGAAAAGCTATCAAATTGCTCGTTGTGCGCCCATCCGCAATACATTTCATATCATTGCACCCCCAAAGGTCAAGAAATCTGAGACTTCTAAACCCGTCTTGGTCAAACTGTGGGACAAGATCTACAAACTCATTGTTGTACATAATCTGTAAGTAATCAGTCTTCTTTAGCAATACATTGGGAAAATTTTCCTTTAAGAACCCACTTTCATCACAAATGCCTTGGTAGGATAAGAGACCACTAAATGTCTGGGAAGCATCAACCACTAAATGTATAATCATCCCCAAAACAAATTTTGAATTTATCTAAACCACTGATAAAATGTTCATCAATTGGTAACCCTTCTGTTGTTGCTACTTTTATTTCAAGTGCATTCAAGTACGGCAACCTATAATTCTCAGTAGCAACTACTTCTTCGTAATCAGATTTTGTTTCAAAAAGCAACTGCTTGTCGGTATACATGTAGAGTCCTTCCAATCCGGAGAGTTTATTTAAGATGTGAGCCGGAATTAGTGGTAACTTATTACTAGATGTGCATCCATTCAAATCCAGTAACCGAAGTTTGCTCAAATTCCCAATTTCATTAGGTAAATTTTCCAGAGATGATTCGCGCAAACTAAGAATAAGAAGATTTACCAGTTCACCGACTAGTTGAATATTTCCCAACTTACAGCCCTCCATACACAATGTTCTCAGCTTCTTTAATTTCCGCATTGATTCTGGTAAAGAAGGTTGAAAGTTCATGTTCGAAAGAGCTAAAACCTCTAGATTCACCATTCCCAAGAAGAAATACTCATCAAAGCTAGGCGATAGGTCGCCTTTCAGTATGAGAATCTGAAGCTTAAAAGCTTTTACTCCACTAAGACGTGAATAATCACTCTTAGACGTCAATGACATTGCAGTGTATTTTTTCAAAGTCTCATCCTCGAGCCAACGAGGAACGCCTTCCACCAGGAACATGTGCTTCTCCTCTACAGGTAAAAGAAAAACAATTATAGTAACAATTATAGGAACATGTGTCCCACTGTTTCTTTGTACAAAATAAAAAACTTGACGCTATTATATACCACATACCTTTTGCCACATATGAAATTCCAAAATCCCGCACGATATCATGAATCTTGACATGCCCTTTAACATCACCTTCTAGCAACATTGATGAAAGCATGAGTTCATCAGCCCATGTACCCGCTCGTTTCATTGCTTCAGTAAGTTTGTTCACGTGCTCAAACAATCTCAACCCCATGCCATATCTCATTAGGCTTTCAACTGATGTACTTGAAGCAACCGGGGATAAACAAGCAAGTAAGAAGAATATCCTTTTTTCTTTTGGTTTAATAAACTTGTAACTCATGTTTAAGATTGAGAAGGTATTATGATAATCACCGCTATATTGACTTGATATAGGCTTTTCTACCTCATGTGCAAAATTCTCCCAACTTGAAAAATCTTTATCCTTTAGCGAATTGGCTGTTGCTACAATAGTAAGAGGTAATCCTCCACACTTGTTTAAGAGTCTCTCAACCACATTTTTATATTCCCCAAGGCTGGCTTGATTTCCAATCTGGCTCTTGAATAGCTCTCTTGCCTCATTTATTTTCATCACACCCACCTCAAATGTGTCAACATCTCGTATATCCATGTGTCTGCAAACCTCTTTGTTTCTAGTCGTTAACAAAAGCTTACAAGTGCGTGGAATCCCAATTTCATCTAAATTCAACTTGTGCCAAACATTGTCCAAGATTATAAGAACTTTCTTCTCCTTTTCTAACTCAATTAGTCTGTTATATAGTCTAGTAGCCCTTTGAACAACATCATCGACATTATGCAACCGTAGATTGATTGATTCAGCAATAGCGGCTTGAATACGCACAAAGTCCGGGGCATGTGAAACTTCTACCATAACTTTTATGGCAAACGAACCTTTGACTCTTGCAATGACTTCTTTCGCCAATGTAGTTTTGCCTGCTCATAATGTTTGAAAGATATTTATCAAATAAAAATTCGTTTCTCCATAATTCTACGGTCGATTATTAATGGTTGCCAACATTCAAAAAAATGTCTCACGAAGTGGACAAACACTATGACGGGAAAGTGAACTCTGAATATAAATGTTTCGAGATGAATATGGTGTCTTCTATTGTGTCAAATGCATTTTCTGATTAACAATTTTCGGTTCAGAAAATATTTCTTTTAGTTTTATTGTAATTTCATCAGATTTTATTTCAAGTTTTAAAAATTTAAGCTTTAATACGGAATATTTGTATTTTGATAAAGAAGGATATTATGTTACATTGAAATAAAATCCAAAAATTTTAAGAGGAAGTTTTCTTTTAGAATAGTTGCTCTTTCACGGATAAGTTTTACTCTCTCGTGGACTCTTTTCTATAAATTTTCAAGTTTTACCCTTATCTAAAGGATCAAAGTATATATATGTAAATTAAATTGGGATAGACGTTTATGAAAATTTAGATTGATGGGGAATGGAGTGGCAGGAGAGGGGGTGTGGGTGCGCTGGAAGGAGGGCAGGTGGCATGGTGGTCGAGGGAGAGAGTTGATAGATGCCTAGAGGAAGGGAATGGTAGAGGGGGTGTGGTTGTGCTGGCAGGGGTGTCGGGTTTGGGCTGGTGGTGTAGGGTGCGGGGATGGAGGGCACAAAGGAGGGGACGATGGATGAAGGTAGGAGTTGTGGTGGCTGGGTGGTAGTGGTGGTTGATAAATGGAGTAAGAATTGAGAAATTTGAAAAACAGAGATGGTAAGATGGGAAAGGTAAAGTAGTCAATTATGTCCATGATTCGGGAATCATGTCCTTGAAAGAAACTAGGGCTGAAAATCAGTGCAAGACCAGACCGGACCGAAGACCTAAAATAAAAATTTGGTGCACCAAATACCGGACTTAAAACTTTTTGTCTTGGATCGGACCAAACCCGAAATAGTTGCTCCGGTCCAGTTTTAGACCAGAATGGACATAAACTAGTTTTTTCACTATTCCGTATACGATAATTACATTTTAATTCCGCAAAATAAAATGCATTTAAATTATTAAACGACTTTTTTAATGAAAATCAGTGAAAATACTAATTTATAATGTTTTTTGAAGATAAAAAGTTAATTTGATTCATAATATTTTAATGAGGACAGAGGACCCGACCAAATTAATTCGGTCAGGGTATGGTCCAGACATGGTCCGGTTCGGACCCTAATTCACTCACCCCTACTTGAAAGAACATAACCATTCTTTTATTATCAAAAGCAAATCCTGCGGATTCGGATATATGAATATGGGAATTTCAAATCCTGCGGATATGAACCGGATCTAAATTCACTATACAAGATACGGATATGGATATGGATATGGATATGGATCATATAGGATCCTATCCAAATCCTATCCATTGGTCATTGCCATCTCGAGCGCAAACCATAAAGTAGAACAAAGAAAAATATAAGGTACAATGGCACAAAAAGAAAAAAGAAAAAATAATTTAAATGGGAGAAATACCTGTCCCACCCATGCCAAACACACCAACTGCATCAACATGATCAAAATTCAGGTTCTCTAAAATACGGAGCAGGAGTGTAGTTCTAGAATCCAAGGTCTTCAAGAATTGTGTAGGAATAAGCTTCAAGTTTTCACTGCTAATATGCAAAGTTACGGGATCTGGCGGACATTTACTAATAATTTGGGGATTAAAATAGTTCAACAAAAATCACAAAAAGTAATTGTGGGAGAAATACATGAGAAGAAAAAAAGTAAAAAGCTCACTGCGGTATGATGAATGAAAATCCTTTTGTCGTTTAATTTTCCAGGTTAAAGATTTTATTTTATTTTATTATCATTTTGTCATGTGGTTAGCAGATTTTTCAAGTGTAGGTAAGTTGGAAAATTAGAATTGGGTTGATTTGCACATAAACTAAAACATATGGGACTAATTTGCACATGTTGAAACTTATGGGGCCAAATTGCACATAACATCAAACATATGGGGGCAATTTGCTAATAAGCAAATCTGGGCGAAAGTAGCAAATTGCCCCCATATGTTTGATGTTATGTGCAATTTGGCCCCATAAGTTTCAACATGTGCAAATTAGTCCCATATGTTTTAGTTTATGTGCAAATCAACCCAATTCTAATTTTCCAACTTACCTACACTTGAAAAATCTGCTAACCACATGACAAAATGATAATAAAATAAAATAAAATCTTTAACCTGGAAAATTAAACGACAAAAGGATTTTCATTCATCATACCGCAGTGAGCTTTTTACTTTTTTTCTTCTCATGTATTTCTCCCACAATTACTTTTTGTGATTTTTGTTGAACTATTTTAATCCCCAAATACTTATTTTGAAAACTATGAAGAACTAACAAAGAATTACATAGCTAATTTTATGCAAAAGAAAAAAATAAAATAAAAAAGACTAACTAGTAAACATAGATGAATGTTGAATTATCATGGTACATGCTCGAGTTTTTGAGGAAGAGAGAGTAAAAAATAGAGTTAGATAGAAAAATTGAGCTACATCAGTATGAGGTGACTAAATTAGGTGAGATTTTATTACATTAATGATTTTATTTTTATTTTATTATATTTTTCGTCATTATGTTGGTATATTTCCGTGCGTAAATATGTCAGAAAATTAGAATTGGGTTGATTTGCACATAAACTGAAACATATGGGATTAATTTGCACATGTTGAAACTTATGGGGGCAAATTGCACATAACATCAAACGTATGGGGGCAATTTGCTACTTTCGCCTATTAAATAGCGCCCATGGTAGTCACAGCAGAGTGAGAGTGACATCGAACAACAACAATAACCTCTTTGTCGTTTTATATGGCCATCCATATCCGTCTTTAAACCGCGACCCTTGATCAAAAGTCCATCAATGACTTCCAATCCTAACTTAACAACCTCTGCCTGAGGTACAGCTTTCTTAAAATCAGCATCATCCATCAATTTCCCAAGAGGAATAATGAGACTGGCTAGAGGTGTAAATAATTTGTTAGCAAATTCTTTTATTGTATTATTCTTACTACCACCCGCCGAAGGTATCTTAACAAGAAGAGGCTGCATCAGATTAGATTCCTCATCTACGTGATTGAGAAGGTGATTCGTCCATTGTTCCCCATCACTAGCATTCCCAGCTTCAGTAACAATCTCCTTCATCTTCTCATCGTCTTTCGTAAGTTTATCTAAGTCTCTAGCGTTCAACGTTCTCATGGCTATTGACACGGAAAAACTAGTGGTCGTTATTACACTAATTATCTCGCCAAACAATTTATAAAACCTAAACTAGACTCAACTATACTCGAAATAAAAAGTAGTAAAGTGCAAGTTAAGGGTCGAACCCAAGAGAAAGGAAATAACTAAAAACTTGCTTACACACAACTAAACAAAGATTAGATGAAAGCTTAGTGATGATTAGAGACTAAAGATAAAATGACTTATAAACAAACCATTGATATAAACATAAATGAACAACAAGGAGATAACATAAATGCAAAGATAGATGATTGGAAAAGCATTCACAAAGACAACAAAAGAGCAATAAATGAGAAATGATCTTGGGCTAGGCAATAACACAAACAATAAATGTGCACAAATTCAATAAGGGAGAAAATCTTGGTGTAACCTTCTCAAAATACCTCAACAAAGACAAAGTCGACTCTATCACCCCTCCTATTTATCTACCCACTAAGAACATCCTAAGATAGTGAATCCCATGACTAAACCGTACCTAGGGTTCCTTCGATTCTAGCCTAAGCCACTAAACCGTAACAAGAGAACTAAAACCAAGCGATTAAAGATTAAGCCAAAGGATGAACAAGGAAACTAATCTACACACATTAAACCATGCTAGTAGAATTAGTCATGTAAACTCTACTCAAAAGGTGTTTCCTTTAAACCAATTCCACACAATTTGAGTTTGCTACTACAAATCCTAAGTAAAACTAAGCCATTTCCTTAGAACATGCAAAGATTGAACAACTAGAAGCAAGGATGATCAAACCCAACAACTAATTACTCAAAATAAAACATTAAAACAAAGAGAGAACATTAGATAAACTAGAGGGATGAAAAGTGTCTTAAAATATCAAAGTTGGATACTTTGATTAGGATTACACCAAGAATGAGAAGATTAGCTTCTCATTTGCATAATTACAAGCTTTAAATTAGGGAAAGATTACAATTAATTTGAGAGTAAAATTCTTCTTCTAAAGATAAGAGATGATGTCTTAAAACATTCTGAAGTTGAGTATTTATATCCCTGCACAAAACCCTAGGATAATTTCATTTTAAAAGCCCAAACACGGATTAGAAAATCCGTGTAAAACAGGGATGCGCAGGGGGCGCAGGCTGCGCAATGAAGTTCTTGCCTGCGCTGGGATTGCGCAGCTGCGCACGACATTTGCGCAGCTGCGCACGACATTTGCGCAGGCTGCGCAGTGCCTCGCAGCTTGCTTTCCTTTGTTTCATTTCTTCAATTTGCATCAAAACTTCAAGTCTTCCCAAGTTCATCTCACAAGTCACTTCTCAAGCAAGATAGATGGACGATGTTGATACATGCGCATCATTCTTTGACCGTGGAACGGTTTCCCTTGATCCTTGAATTCCGATCATAAGAATTAACATGAAACAAGTGTAAAAATGCTATAAAACCACAACATGACCAAATATCAAACACTTGACAAAACGACACTAACGACCCGTAATAAAACTCTAGATTGTGATAAAATCACAATCTAAGACCGACACAACTCTCTACTATCAGCTATTATGGCCATTTTCTTATCCTCTTTCATAAGCTTCTTAAACTCGTCTATAGTATCCTTCATCACTTCCACCACTACTTCAGCCACCTGCATATAATCCAAATACCTCATCTTCCTCATATCTCCTTCCTCAATTTGTTCCATCTCTTCCTTGAGCTTCTTCATAACTTTGACCACCACTTCTTGCATCTCAGGTTCCTTGCTTATACGTCTCTTCAAATCCTTTTTTCCCATCATTTTCACCACAAATTTCGCCGTCTCAATGTCCTTATACATAAGTTCTTTTAACTCTTCATCCTCTGTTAATATACGAATATCATGAAGCCAATTTGCAGCTACTGTGGTAATCCCCTCCAAATTATCATTCCCCACCTTCACCTTCTTTTCGACATCATCCTTCTTAATACACACCTCCTTAAGACTTTTATGAAGTGCACCAAGATTGCCCTCACAACTTCTAATGTAACCCACGTACTCTTTCATGGTATCGAACACAAACGACTTGATTGGTTGCACGGCTGTCCAAATGCATTCTCCTGCCATCTTCCTTCCTATTCAAGTGTCTTCTATCTTCTCCTTAGAAATGAACAAAACAAAATTCACATTAAAAGCAGTTTGCTTTAAGATATAATGCAAACCTCGTGTTGTGTACTCTTATATTCATAATAAGACGCATGACACTTGAACCCTTCCTTCTAGAATTTTAGGCCATGAACATTAATTCTTGCCTGAATAGTTGTACTTAAATAATCCGACACACGCCCCTGCGTCTAACACTCGCACGAGAGTATGAATAATATAGGCAGCCAGAAATAAGATTTGGGAAACATAAAAGCAAGCATGAACTGAAAAACTAAGAAAGATATAAAAAAAATATAAAAAGGAAACAAGTATTGAAAATTGACCAAACCTATTAAATTGTTTAGGGAGGGGAGGGGGTTCAAAGTCATCCACTCTTTTTAGCCTCGAAATGGAGGGTTGTGTTCTATGCGATTTGTAGTAAAAGGAAAAGGAGAACTCAATATTAGTATTTTGAGTGGAACCCTATCAATAAAATTTTACGGATCCGCTACTAACCGTGTCATAATTTATGCAGAGACAGATAATAAACTAACTTAGTTAATCTTCTTTCATCAATACAATAAAAATCCAATATATTAAGACAACCAATATTGAAGATTAGCATAAAAGAAGGAATCTATGACTAATAAATAATATTGGAGTGAGTGAATAATTGATAATTAAAAATTAAGAAAGGCTTCTATCATGTCTTGAAATTGCGTTAAATGTTGGTTTAAAAATTAAAAAAATCGACCAAAACTTTCTTGTGTGGGAGTCGAACCACTATCTCCTAGATAGGCATACAACTCAGTAACCATTTGCACTACATTCTAGTTATGCTTTCTCGGTGCACAAAATTGTATTTATATTTAGTAATCTTCCCTTGACTTTCTCCGTATACAAATTCACAAAGCAAAACACAAGATTCTAAACCATTTTTATGCCATCTAATAATCCTGTAAGATACTTCCATTTTAAATTTCCGGCTAAGAACACAAGTTCTTGTCCTGCATCATGGTACTTCACAGTTAATTATCCCACACGAGTCTAACCCCGACACAAAAGTATGACTAATATAGGCAGCAAGAAAAAAAAATTGAAAACATAAAAGGAAATACGAATTGGAAAGCAAATAAGAATCACGGTTGATGAAAAAGCAAACGAGATGATTATTTAATTACTTGTATAAAATTTAGAACTTACCGTTAGGATTAGGAATGGTTGAAGAAAGAAAGAAGATTGCACAAAAGCAATTGATTTCTGATGTTCTTGGAGCTGTGTAATTATCAAATTGGACGTATACATGATCCCAATCTCTAATCTTTAATATAAGTTGACAATATTATTTAATAACTCAATCTGTAGTCGACATTTTATATTAATTTCACAAACAGCTAATTACTCTACCTTCTTCCCACCTCTCTGAGCTTTACTTAAATGGCATTATACTTGTTGGTCGTAATTTTTAATTACTCATTTTATTTAATTGCTTGAATCTTATTCCTCCGTCCCGGTTATTTGTTTATTTATTCCATATTTAGGTGTCTCATTCATTTGTTTACATTTCTATATTATAAATGAATTTTAAAGGTCATTAGATCATCCACAAAACCTATTGATTATCCACTTGCACATTCAATATTCACAAATGATCCCCTCCTCTCCTTAGTTTTTATGTCAATCAAAGGTGAACAAATAACGGGCACAGAGGGAGTAATTATTAGTTTAAGCTTTTAGTTAGGATGTATTTTCACATGTTATACCTACAAAATATAGGTAATCCAACGCATCCACTCTTCAAAATACACCAATATTCCAGCAAATGAACGTATTACGGTACAAGACCAATAAATACTCTATCTGCCCCGGTCATTTTTTTTTAACTTTGATTATGGCACAAAGACTTGGAAAAGAGAAGTAGACCAACTATTAGATGACAAGTGGACAAAATTCAATGTGGAGGATCAAGTTACCCGACAAAACTATTTCTAAAACAAAAAAGTTAAAATGATTGACCAGACACCGTAAAATAGAATAGGTAAACGATTGACCCGGATAGAGGGAGTAATTATTAGTGTACCGTAACACAACAAATAATAGAGCTAAACATTGACCAAATCATACTTGCCGGTACAGATGAATAGATAGATTGCCATCCCCTTTAGTTAATTTTTGCGTGTTTATTCACAAAAATAGAGTAGAGCATAATGCCAATTTCAAGATCTGAGTACATGTCGGATAATGTTATTAACCCGTAGACATCTTTGTCACCTCTACCTCAATTTGGATCATCTTCATTTCTTTCTCTCAATTTCCTCTCTAATACACATACTTTAATTTACTTTCTCTCTCAATTCATGAAAACATTACCTTTATGAAACAAGTAAAAACATTAGATCATCACCAGATTTAATCAGGGCCGTCCATTCCTCATATTAATTCAGAGTTTCCACCAATTCTGCGTTTGAGAAAGTCTTGAAACAAAAAACCTTGTTTAGTCCCACTTGTTACCTTTATAAACTTTTAAATTGACTGTATTTCAACTCCTTGTAAATCATTTTCTCCTTTTCAGGATTTATGTTCTTTAATACAAAAAAAAAATTAATATCTCATTTTCACAAGTTTTTTTCCAAAACAATCCTTCATAATAAATAAATTACCGAAGTAAGGCTGGATCTAAAGTAAATTAAAATGGTTCCACATAGGTCTGACTTTTTCTTCCATGTTCGGTTTAAAGTTATAACTCTTTTTCTAATTATTGTCCGGCTTTTAGTCCACCGTTATCCTTAGTTTGGTCTAAGGTCCACCTAATTTGGTGTGCTCTGATGCAAGTCCGGACCAATAAACACCCCTAGCCAACTAGTGATAAACGAACAAGATTTTATCTTTTGATGCTGGATGCGTGTTCAGAGGAGACATGTTCAGATACACTATAATCATATTAAGTTATCATCACTATAATCATATTAAGTTATCATCTCACGATCTGCATAATAAAATACTAGAGTGCTAAGTTCTAAGTGTTGACCAAACAGTAGTATAATTGACACTACAGGTATAAACAACATACATAATGCCAAATTCAAGATCTGGCTACGAATTGGACAATATCATTAACTTGTAGACATCGTAATCTCACTAAAAATTTTTAAAACCCATTAGGTGATTAATAATCATTGTATTAAAATTTTTTCCAAAACAGATAAACTGCGATAGGTATAATAATTGGTAAAAAAAGTGAAAGATGGTATTGGTGACATTGTTGCCAAAAAGAATTCCATTTTGTTTAATTTTCTTTTCTTCAACTTACTGCTACCGCAAGCATGATCGAATTATCAAGTCTTTAATAGCTACCGCAACTACATTTCAAGGCGGCATCGACCACATATAAAGCAAATTGACTAAGAATAAGCCGCAACTAATTCTTAAATAGGTCTAAAATCGACATTCAATACAATGCATTCACCCTATTTCATAACTTCCAGTCAAAAATCTATATTTTGGTTCTTTCACAATAAATAACCCTAACTTCAAACAATTACGATAATGTTTTCCCAATCTGAAGGCGGCCGCATTAATGTCCTTAATATTAAAGTTAAAGCACAATCATCCTAAAATTTCTAAGTTTCTGGAGAACCATCCATCTTGAAGAAAGAATTAGCTAGCGAAGCATTAATGTCGAGAGAAAAACACTTAATGACTGAAATTATAGTTTCTGCTATGGGCATGTCAAGTCTTTTACCTTTGAATTAGAAGGCAGTCACTGGGTAATTCCAGAGAAAGTCGTACCAATAACTCAATAAGGAAACTCTTGATAACCAACAGGGATACCTAACTGCAAAGATATAAAACACCCTACACGACTCTCTAAATAGAATTACAACAGAAGTTGAATGTAACCTAGACAGCAAACATACCGCATCAGTAGAAAAGCTCCTAATTGGTTCAGCATCGGAAGACTCCTAACATCAGTGACAGCAGCGACAAAATATGGGCGTGAAGCAATCTTTGTGCAGCATCCCTGCCATGTGACCACATTATAATAAGGGACCAACCATCATGGGTCAGCTTTTGGTACATACATCCTCCTATTCTATTTTCTTCCCTAAGTCCTTATTACGCTTTGTCAGTCTTTCTTCTCTATTTCCTTACTTGGACATATAATAACACATCAATGGAAAAATTACCCCCCATTGAACATCTCTCATTCTGTTCATAACACCCCAGACACTCATTTAGCCATACCGGCTTCATCCCCCATCACTGACACTTAACTTTCCACCGTGATATTTTCCATAAACTTTCCTTTTAAGCTACCTAAACATGTGACGTTAGAGATATGTTAGAAAAACCGCCTCATTGAGTGTTTTTCTAATAGCTGATACAGCATGATACGCAATACCAATATACCATACACATTAATGGTACATTCCTTCTTCAAGATGGTTGGTTCTCCAGAATTTTAGAAATTGTAGGATGATTGTGCTTTAACTTCAAAGTTATAGGAGATGAACTAGAATGGTTCTATGCAATCACCACCAGAATGGGAAACTACAATTGTAATTGTTCAAGTTAGGCCGTTAGGGTTCAATTGTAAATGTTCGAGCTAGACACATTAATAGTACATTCCCCATTGAACATCACTCATTTTGTTCAAATCACCAAGGTAATTCCAGAGTATGATAACAAACATGAATAGCCAACTGCAATGCTACAGAAATACGTCAAGAGTTAAATTCAATCTCGACAAGAAACATACCGCATCGGTAGAGGAACTCTCAAATATTTCAGCATTCTAGCATTCTGAAGACTCGTAACAGCAGTGGCAGCAGCAACAATATTCTGAAAAGTAAAATTAAATCCATTTGCAGAATAAAACATCATAACGAATAGCTATCAATATTCAAACAACGTATAGATCAAATTTTAATGCATGATATCAAAAATTAAGAGCAAAATTAGATTAATTAATTAATATTACCAGCAAAGTTTTGATAAGAGTGATAACTGGGAATTGTGATCACATTTGATTCCGCCATTGACACCAACATGTCATCACATCTCTTCATCTTCAAGTAATAAGTAATTAGAGGCACAAATTGCTACTGATATTGCCTTTTTTTCGCATTCCCGCCATTAACACCGCCTCGATTACGGTATTTGGTAAATAACTCCCGAGTTTTCATTTTTTCGATATTATCGCCGGCGATGATGCGAAATGAGGAGTTGAAGACGACTTGCTGACATCGCCGACGTATGGTTGAGAGAGACGGCGGCGGCGGTGGCGGTGGCGGTGAGGTGTCTATTGGTTAGTATTGCGGACCTGTCGTGTTGAATTGTTGACGGGTTACTAGTTTAGAACCCGTGCAAAATTGCACTGACATGTTAAAAAAAATATATAAGTAGCCATTTAAAATTTTATAGTTATAGTATTATTTCATTTAAATATAAATGTACAATATTTTACACATATAAATAAAGTATATTAAATTTAAATTCAACGTTTATTATATTTTTAACATTAAATTAAAAGGGTACATGCCTCATTGACATTGGCGCATCCCTATTTTGATTTAATAATAAAAATACGTACGATTAAAATAGTTAAAATTAAAAGGTACACATAGAAAATAAATATCGTATGTTTTCCACATGTTCTTAAACTAATACAACAACGTTCGTATAATTATTATGACATAGAAGGAATAGACTACGTATAGTTAACTCTTGTTTTAATTAAGTTCGGTTCAATTTAGATTCACTACAACCAGTTCAGTTCAACTCTTTTCAGCAAAAAAAACAGAGTGTAAAATCCGTTACTGACCATATTTTTGGTGAATTACATATACACTTTTACTACATGATTTTACACTAAATTAATATAAATATTTTTATCGAATAGCCTTGGTAGAACATAGTTATTTTGAAAACGACTCATTAATAATTAGCTAATTGTATTATTCAGAGCAACCAATATATACCCTCGTAAGAGAATGTCCTAAAACTATAAGTTTGATACTTATATAATTATATGTATATAAATAATACAAAATAGTAGAATTTATAGTATTTTATCACAATTTCAATGGGCTAATATAATATTAGTAGTTAATTTTATTATTTCAAAGTAAAAGTTAAAATGCGGTTAGGTTGTTCTTTTTGACTTATTATTATGCTAAGATAGTGCACATAATTCAGGCAAAAAACCTTTTGCTCTCTCTAGGGTTTCTATGAGAGATTTCTCATCGCTCGATCCGAATTCGTCCTCTCTTTCCGGGTTTCAGTCTTACTTTCGCGTGTAAGTTTGTTTTCTCGTCGTTAGTTTCTTTTTACGTAGAGTTTTCTTTTCTTCGCTCGTTATGTCGATTAGGGCAGAAAGTTCGAACCGCCGTAAAGATAAACATGTTATTGATGAAGGGACGTTTGTTTGGGAGGATGGTGGTAAGGATGGGGAAACCGAGACAGTTAAAACTATGCTAGTGGGCAGGATATGGACGTCCAAGGCGATTAATGCGAAGGCGGCCATTGATTCAATGATTAGGGTTTGGAACTTGAAGGGGGCGGTTGAAGGCAATCTCATCGATACGAAAAACAAAATCTTTGTCTTCAGGTTTGCAGATGATAAGGATAAAGCGAGGGTTATAGAAGGGCAACCTTGGCACTTCGACAAGTTTATTTGGTGCTTTGACGATCCTATCGAAAGTGGTAAACTGTCGGACACGCCTTTATTCTTGGTACCTATCTGGGTGAGGGTGCATGATCTACCTATAAAAGGCCGTACTAATTTAGACAACATCCGCCGTCTTGGGATGCAACTAGGTAGTTTTATTGGAGTTGATGATATACTGGTACCGGAGATGGAGAAAGCGATAAGGATACGTATATTGCATGATGTGAGGGAGCCGGTTAAGAGGACTGTGAGTGCCACCATGGCGAACGGGAACTTGATAAAATTCGATGTAACATATGAAAAATTACCTACGTTCTGTTATGGGTGCGGGATTTTAGGGCACGGGGAAAAGGATTGTGACGAAGGCCCATATGAAGAAGGAGAGCTACAATTCAATGAGAAGCTTCGAGCATCCCCATGGAAGGCTATTAAAACTGTCTCAGAAGCGCAGCCAAAGTGCTCAAAAGTTTTGGCAATGGAGTTTGAAAAAGAAATGAAACAAAGAGAGGAAGCAATCATAGACAATATGATCAAAAAATTGCAGTCCATTGCAATTAAAAAGAGCAGGGGAGACAGGGACCCTAAGAATGATAAAGAAGACAAGGGTAAGGGAGGTGGCGGGAAGGATGATAGGGAACAAGAGAATGCAAATGTGGAGATGATGACTATTGAAGATTTTACTACTACACCACGGGAGGTTAATGGGGACAATGTGTCACATAAAGAGGGGATGGGGAATAAGGAAACGGGGCACTGTTTGTCGGGATGGGAGGCTGAGAGGGGCGCTAGTTCACCAAAAAGAAAGACGACAGGGACGTGGCATAGGATAGACAGGGAGATAACGAGTTCTAAAGGGGTGCAGGCTGGTCTGTCATCCAAACGGAGTCGAGTGGAGGTAGAGGCAGAGAAGGAAATGAGGCCTAAGAAATTACGGAGCGATACTGAAATGGGTGTGTTTTCACCTGAGGCGGAGGTTGAGATGACTCAACCCCGCCAGGCATTATGAAACTCTTGAGCCTCAACTGCAGGGGGTTGGGCAACCCCGATGCAGTAGGCGGCCTTCGTAATCTATTGCGAAGAGAAGCCCCTAGCTTTGTTTTCCTCTGTGAAACGAAGCTAAGTAGTTTAGAGTTTCAACGAGTTAAATTATGTTTTGATGATTTCGAAGGTTTGGAAGTAGACAGTATGGGGCGGTCGGGCGGGCTCGCTTTTATGTGGAGAAAGGGCATACAATGCAATTTACGCTCAGCCTCGGTCCACCATATGGACTTCGACGTGATCGAAGTGTTGGAAACTAAGTTCCACATTTTATACTCAAATCTAATATGAGTTTTGTTTCTTTAAGTTTAGTCATAAAACTTAAATAAGATCTTATGCATGCAAGATGATATCATAAGATGAGATTGTCCTTACATTGGTTTTAGAAGGTTTATACTCAATAATCACCTATTATTTGAGTCTTCAAAAACCCGAAATCCTCTTGTAACGATCTAACAAAAATCGTCTTCTAAAGGTGCGTATCAAGGACCCGATCTCAAACTAACACCAATTTTGTTACTAGAAAATTAGTATTAGTATACTAGAAATACAATTAATATTACCCTTAATATTATTAGTATAGGAAATAATTTCTTACTTAGAAAAACTATTTCTAAGTACCATGAGTATGAAGGATGTTGTGGTGTGTATATCAAATAAGCACCAACAACAACTAGTATGTTGTGTGGAATGTGTAGTGTGTATTTAAGGAGCAAAATTGAGCTTGTTGCTCACTCTTGGCCGGCCAAACAAGCCACCCAAGGCCAATGCATGGCCTCTTACATCTTACACAAAAGCTCATAAGATGCCTTACACACTCTTACACTCTTACACACCTAAACCTTAGGCTTGTAAGCTAATACATAAGTAGTGTATTATTTTATACACTATGATGCCATACATACATACTTACACGGTTCAAGTATAGATAAAATGGACTCCATTTTATCTTTGTCAATTGTGTTAATTTGTAACATGTCACACATGTCTCACAACACATGACCCAATTTGTTAATCATGCAATTTTAACTATTAGAATTCATAATTTACAAATTTATTACATTTAAATAATTATGCTAATAATTCGAAATTATTATTGTATAAAATGTAATATCATAAATTTCAATTACAACTCTTTGTAATTTTATGATCAACCGTGTTCATTCTCAATTTAATCGTTTCCTAAACGAATAAATAAAAACCGAGTAATAAAACAATTTTATTACTTTGACTTTAATTATTATTATAATCCCATTATAAAAATATTCGTCATATAAAATTATTATTTCCAAAATTTCCAGTTATTAATTAATTTGTATCCAATACAATATTAATTAATTATTCCATTGAGACGGAATTCCCTAAAGATATGACCTTAAGGGATCAACTAATCACCACCATCATATGACGATAATGTCAAACTCTAGACAGCCAATCATTATCGATAAATGTTGATCAGTTGACTTTAAAAGAGTAACACTCCCAGTTGTGTTTCATTCAAATGAGTTTTAATTATGTCAACACACTATTGTCGAGGACACTTCCTCCAACAATCTCCCACTTGTTCGAGACAAGTGTGTGTTACCAATTCTCTTGCCCTATTACTATCTCCCACTCAATGCATGGCGTCCTCTCAGGTCGTGCCGGCAATTGATTAAAATCTAGAGTGGTTTATCTCGATCTGGAGTTATAACTACTGACCGGAATTATCTACCATAGATACCTTCCGAGCGTGGCCACGCATTTCTAGTTATTGTTCTCCTCGAGTGGCCTAGAGATATTTCTCAACCCTGACAAGGGGTGGACAATTCCTAATCGACTTATTCCTTCCGGCTGGCCATAGTCCATCATAACCCAAAATATGTCCTTATAAACCCCAGTTACGAAGGTGTTAGGACATAAATCAAAGTTAATCTGAAAACTATGCCACCTCAGAGAACAGTCATTAGTCCAAGAACTGACTCATGTGAAACACGATAGATGCTCCCGCCACGACCAGGCAGTCTTTTAATAAGAGTACGCCAGAGCTCTATCAGCGGTCATTAGCCCGGCAAATGTGTCTTAACATGTCTATGCCTAGGTGATCGATTAGTCATCCCGTATGACTCTATGGCAATTGAACTCGCCATCAATCGCATCACACATCTGGTTGCATTGAGATGTCACCTCACTTAAGCAACTAGGGGCGAGGTCATGATAATTCAATTCACTTTAATGGGGTTCAATATGGTCTTACCATCCCATTTGAATTTTACTTGACCTTTCGTGAGTTATAAATAACTCAAACAATTAGTGGATTACACCATCCAAGTGGTCAACCTTTGAACACCATTTAATTTACAATCAGCTTTAGGGTCTCTCGTTTACATCCCTTAAAATTGTAATTATCTCCATTTTGAGTAAACCAGGTTTACCACGGTTCGTGCGATCGTTCACTTTGCGGATCATATCCACACATTGATCTTTCCTCTGAAAGAGACAAGTCATTCTCATGACCAGCGAATAAGATTATGTGCATTGTGTAACTCCCAGCCACAGCAATGCCTTTACATAATTTGTGAACGTACACATTTTGTAGAATCTTGTGATGACCATGTAGTTAAAATACAAGTCATTGAGATGCATAGTCAATGAATGTGAGCCAAAGATTATTACAAATCTTTGCTCGGTATCTTGGAACTTGAGTCGTTGCAAACCTTTTACCATACGACTAAGTTATCTTCCAAAATCTCGAATTTGTCTTTCATCTTCATTGGAGAATACTTTGACAATTGATCAAGGTTTAATCATTGATTTAAAACCTGCTCTACGGGTTGTCCTGTAAGCGGTGCGCATCCATTTTACACGATTATTCTAATGGCGGAAACATTAGTGATTTAAACGTGCAAACAATAGTACTTAAGGTTCGATAAATTTCCATGATCCCATCATGGTTATACTATCTTCATCTCTATGAACAACCTTAATACTTTATAAACAAGATGTCTTCTTTTAATCTCAACTAAACATCCCATGTTCAATTAGATTTAATTTATATCAATATGTCATCTAGAACCAAAAAAACTCGTGTACCTTTCATGAGTATCAATGCTTCATTCCAAATGAGCAATGAGTTGTTTTAGATAACGTTTACTCCCACTAAACTCTTGTTCTTGCCTGATTCTGAAGATCCTGAAGTCATACCCATGACTTAATATCTTCAAATCCTGGAGCGAGAACTCCCACTGAACTTTACATTTAACCGTAAATCATAAAGCTCCCACTCAATTCAATGTTCCTTAACATTTAATGAATTGAAATGGTTGGGACTTCAACCATATGTGCTAATAGTCACATCCTTTTCAAATACCCTTTTGAAAAGCGGTTATTGAGTTTACTGAATTCATTCTCAATGAACCACCTTATTACTTTCAACAAAGTTACCCTTAACTTTGTAGACTGCAGACATCCACATGTCTGCTTATGCTTCTCTCAA
This sequence comes from Silene conica, assembly GCA_029255685.2. Classification (NCBI taxonomy): domain Eukaryota; kingdom Viridiplantae; phylum Streptophyta; class Magnoliopsida; order Caryophyllales; family Caryophyllaceae; genus Silene; species Silene conica. The sequence continues at coordinate 87,368,593 of CM055314.2, forward strand.
CAAATCTCATTTATCAGCATGTATATCTTATAAATTTCATGGATTTTAGAATTTGCATTGGCATATTTAGATCACCATCTGAATCCAAGAACCCTTTCTTGAGCCTTTGCAAAATCTTTTGAATAATTTTCTTCGAGTGTCTTCCCGTAGTTTCTATAAGAGTCGTTTCTTATGGTATACAATTTCTGTGTGCAGGAACTTTCAGTTCCCCACATTTATCTTATCTTGTACTGTACGAGGACTATATCACGGATCTTATCCATGTATAGAATTTTTCCTTACAAACTTCAAGAACTTATCTTTGAAGTATCCTCCAGGGCCGGGGCCGTTGGTATACAAGGCGTAGATTTTTACCAAACCGTAGATCTTATCCACAACTTTTGGGCTTATCCACAACTTTTTGGGATGATAAGGCGTAGAATCTTATCCACAGCCTAGTCTACCTTTTACAACCATAAGGTGTAGATTGCTCTTGGGATATAAGGCGTAGATTTTTACCAAACCGTAGATCTTATCTACAACCTTTGGGCTTATCCACAACTTTTGGGATGATAAGCCGTAGAATCTTATCTACAGCCTAATCTACCTTTTACAACCATAAGGTGTAGATTTTCTTAAATCGTAGATCCCAGATTTTCTTAAATCGTAGATCCCATCCACAACTTAATCTTCCTTCTTATCTTTCACATAACCAAAACACAATAAATCCTACTATTCACTAATAGATCATATCCATTGTGTTAATCAAAATCACTTGCTATTTGTGGCATTTTAAATTTCTCCCACTCTATCTTTGTAATAATAATCCCATTTTATCACCAAAGATAGCTACTAAGGCCACAAGCAATGACTTTGATGTTGGTTTGTGTACCCTTATGATTTATTACAGAAATTATTCGTTTTAAAGCTTAGATAGTTTTGGATGGTTGATAACCTTTCCTCATAATTGAGTTCTAAACTCAATAATTTCGTAATAAGTATCCCATACTTATTCGATTTCAATAATCATACTTATGATGTATGACAATCAGTACTATTTTATGTTTGTGATTTGCAAGTGTTAAACTAAATAAGAACATGATTGTAAAACCATGACTTGGGTTGAAAGCCAAGTCACTACATTATCCAAATACAACTAATTGTTTCAAGGATCATCCTTTCCTCGTCCAACAAGGAAATAAAACACGGATTTCAATTGTTCTTACAATACTTCAAATCAAAGCAAAATAAGTGGGAAAACAAAGCTCCTTGATCATCCCGAGTGGAGCTACTCTTAGTTCCATTGATCCATCAAGCCTGTTTCTCTTTTCCCTTATCTTTGCTTTCATGCCCTAATTCAAGTAAGAAGAGCATTCGTATCACAACTTGTATCATAATACATTAGTTGAGATTAACATAAAATCGGGATAGTTATCGTACCAACTGGAAGAATCTTCCCAGCTTTGAGATCGCTGAGATACTTGGAACAGTTCCTCTTCCAATGTCCTTTGCCATTGCAGTAAAAGCATTTGGCCCCTTGATGAGGGCTCTTCTTGGATTTGGAGGTGCTTGCCTCAGAAGACACTTTCTTTGAACCTTTGGAAGGTTGCTTCCCCTTTGCCTTACCCTTCCTCTTGAACTTTCCTTTGCTCTTAACATTAATGTTGAGCACATCCTTAGGGGCACTAACATTTAGGCCCATATCCCTTTCAGCTTGCACGATCATATTGTGCAATTCATCGAGAGAGATGTCTTGGTTTCTCATGTTGAAATTCACCCGGAATTGTACATAAGTTTTCACCTTAGACAAGGAGTGGAGAATTCTATCAATCACAAGTTCCTTAGGAATGTCCACTTGATTCATCCTTAGGGTTTCTACATGCTCAATTAACTTGAGCACATGTGGGCTAGCCTTTTGCCCCTCCTTAAGGTTGAGATCAAAGAAGGCCGATGCCGCCTCGTATTGGACAATTCTCGAAGCCTTTGAGAACATTGTCACAAGCCTGGAGTAGATCTCATAGGCCGTGCCAATCTTTATGGCACTCCTTTGGAGTTCTGGCTCCATCGAGAAGATCAAAACATTTTTGATTGCCGCAGACTCCTTCTGATAAGTATCATAGGGTCGTCTTGCTGCGGCGGTGGCATTTACTGCAGGTTCAGGAGGTGATTCTTCAATGAGGAATTCGGTCTTACCGTCTCCCTCTGCTGCTAACAACAGTTGGGCATCCCAATCGGCAAAGTTCGCCCCATTCTTTTCTAGCTTACAACGATCCATGAAGGAACGTAACCATGAATTGTTCGTAGTAGTGGAAGTGGCCATGATTGATATTGATACGAAGACTACAAAATTTTAAAAATATGAAGAAATTAAATGCTAATCGTTTTAATTTTATTTTTAACTTGTAAACATATTTACTAAGTTGATGCATCTATAAAATGACCTCTATCCAATTTTATAAATGATTCCAAGACCCAAACCCATACTATCGAAATCGTGAACCACTGGAACTCCGACCCAATGATATGGTTTGGTGGGTTAAAATAAACCGGTTCTACCCTAGAACTCTTGGTTGATGACAAATCATTATTTATTCATCTTAGCCCGGAACACATTGACCACTGGTCCTCTACACTTCCGTTGAGTACAAACCAGATTTCAAATGCATCGGGATGCGATCCGCCCACTGGACTGAATCCACCCCATCGCCCCACTTATCCTACGTAATGGGGTTCGTACTGCCCACTGGACTAGCACCACCCCACGAAATAGAAGCTCATGGGTTCTACTATTTGGTAAGGCTAATCCTCAATTGTTTTTGTTTAATATAGAGGTCTTGTCAATTTATTATCCATCTCCTTTAAGCGAATTAAATTGGTGAACTCGATAATTATAATTGACACGGTCGTTTTTAACGATCTAAACTAATATGCATGTTTATGGCGATTTGGCTATGCATGCAAACATATTAAAATGCAAAAGCAAAAGCAATAAAATCCTAGTATGGCCTTCCTAGTAATAGTAAAAACTAATTAACTATTACAAATTCGGAAACCAACTCCTTGGTCCCTTGAACTTCATTGTCACGCCATCCAAGAAAACACCGTCTTGTCGGAACTCCTTTTCGTATGGCACCGTCTTTTGGATCTCCGGAATTACAATAAAATAATACAACTATTCTATTGTAAAATTGAAAATTAAATTAAATTACAAACCCGTGATACGAGATCACATAAATTACAACCGAATCAATATTCCCTTTCATTACGGGTAATATTGATTAAAACTAAGGCCATACTAAGAAAAATTACATGATTCCAAATTATATAAATAACATTCAAAATATGACATTCATATTAAATAAATTGCAATAATAAAATATGTATGCACATGCTCAATTTTAATGCCAAATCGCCTTATGGGAGCAAATATCTCATATTTGTTTACGGTTTTTACGGATATGCGCGATTTTAACTATTAAAATCATCCAAAATTACATAAATCTCGTTTATGTCCAAGTTAATCATCCTAACTTACTTTAGGAATCAATGTTTAGTTTCTACTAATATTTGATCATGATCTAACTTGATTTTGCATTATTGTTCATAAATTACTTGTATTTTCGGGAAAAATAAACAAAATACGGCCAAATGAGTCAATAAAATTCGAAATTTAAAATTCAAAAATTTTAAACTTTCTGGAAATTTTCTGAAAATTCAGAAATTATTAAAATGGTCTTTTGCAAATACTTATGGTTTATTTCTTAAATAAATCCTATAAAAGCCGTTTTTATGGTTAAAAATCCGATTTAAATTATAAAAACTTGAAATAAATTGCTATAAATTTTTAGTCATCCTAAAATACATATTAGAATCTGAAAGTGACCAAAAAATTACAGACCAGCTCGAAATTTTATTTTCCGACTCATAAATTACGATTATTAACCAATTAACTCATTAAAAATTAATAATCATAAAAAACAGAAATTTTTTTTTGATATCTAACTTTTAGATCTGATGTTCCTATCATATAAGACATCTATGGGTAAAATTTCATGCCATAATATTAAGATTAACTATTTTTAACACAATAAGTCACTATTTCTCCGATTTTAACCATTAAAATCATAAATCATGCATCACTTGAGAATAAATTCCCAAAACTTACATACATACTGTAAATATTGCATGTGACATTGTGTAAAGTTTTTATGGCAAAATTCCAACTATAACTATTAAAGTCGAATTTAAGTCACTATTAATCCGATTTTTACTATAAAAATCATTAATCATGCAAAATAATTCCAATAATTTCGAAAATTCATACAGGAACTTTATATATTGCATGTGACTTCTCATAAAAATTTTAAGTTCAAATTCGAAATATAACCTTATATACCCATTTTTACTCATATTATGACTATTTATCTCATAAAATTCATAATCCATGCATATTAACTCCATTTCTTACGAAAAATCATATACAATATATTAAATATGCATGTGAGAACATATCAAAAATCTCGGCCATAAACTATTTTTAGCTATTTTTCCCATTAATTGTTGTTTAAAACCGATTTAAACTACAAAATATACAAATAAATATAAAATGAACAATAAAAATCCATAAAATTATTTTTATGTCCTAAAACCATTTTAGAATCAGAAACTTTAACATGCAAAATTATTTTGTGATTTATCATAATAAACACAATAATTTCGAAAAATCGAAATATATATGTTAAACCGATTTAACATAAAACATGAATCCGATCATGCATGCAACAACCGTAATGCTCTGATACCAATTGTTGGAAACTAAGTTCCACATTTTATACTCAAATCTAATATGAGTTTTGTTTCTTTAAGTTTAGTCATAAAACTTAAATAAGATCTTATGCATGCAAGATGATATCATAAGATGAGATTGTCCTTACATTGGTTTTAGAAGGTTTATACTCAATAATCACCTATTATTTGAGTCTTCAAAAACCCGAAATCCTCTTGTAACGATCTAACAAAAATCGTCTTCTAAAGGTGCGTATCAAGGACCCGATCTCAAACTAACACCAATTTTGTTACTAGAAAATTAGTATTAGTATACTAGAAATACAATTAATATTACCCTTAATATTATTAGTATAGGAAATAATTTCTTACTTAGAAAAACTATTTCTAAGTACCATGAGTATGAAGGATGTTGTGGTGTGTATATCAAATAAGCACCAACAACAACTAGTATGTTGTGTGGAATGTGTAGTGTGTATTTAAGGAGCAAAATTGAGCTTGTTGCTCACTCTTGGCCGGCCAAACAAGCCACCCAAGGCCAATGCATGGCCTCTTACATCTTACACAAAAGCTCATAAGATGCCTTACACACTCTTACACTCTTACACACCTAAACCTTAGGCTTGTAAGCTAATACATAAGTAGTGTATTATTTTATACACTATGATGCCATACATACATACTTACACGGTTCAAGTATAGATAAAATGGACTCCATTTTATCTTTGTCAATTGTGTTAATTTGTAACATGTCACACATGTCTCACAACACATGACCCAATTTGTTAATCATGCAATTTTAACTATTAGAATTCATAATTTACAAATTTATTACATTTAAATAATTATGCTAATAATTCGAAATTATTATTGTATAAAATGTAATATCATAAATTTCAATTACAACTCTTTGTAATTTTATGATCAACCGTGTTCATTCTCAATTTAATCGTTTCCTAAACGAATAAATAAAAACCGAGTAATAAAACAATTTTATTACTTTGACTTTAATTATTATTATAATCCCATTATAAAAATATTCGTCATATAAAATTATTATTTCCAAAATTTCCAGTTATTAATTAATTTGTATCCAATACAATATTAATTAATTATTCCATTGAGACGGAATTCCCTAAAGATATGACCTTAAGGGATCAACTAATCACCACCATCATATGACGATAATGTCAAACTCTAGACAGCCAATCATTATCGATAAATGTTGATCAGTTGACTTTAAAAGAGTAACACTCCCAGTTGTGTTTCATTCAAATGAGTTTTAATTATGTCAACACACTATTGGAGACTGACTGGCTTCTACGGGTGGCCTATGGTGAGTGACCGTCATTTGTCGTGGCAGCTATTTCGATTGCTAAGTTCTCAGGGAGACGAACCATGGGTTTGTATAGGAGATTTCAACGAGATCCTTTTTTCGAATGAGATGAAGGGAGGACATCGACCTCAGTGGCAGATGACAAACTTTCAGGAAGCAGTTGATGATTGCGGGCTACGTGATGTGGATTATGAGGGGTATGATTTTACGTTTGATAATGGGCAGCAAGAGGACGACAATAGACAGTCCCGTCTTGATCGTGCTATGGCTACAAACAATTGGTTCGAAATCTTTCCTCGAGCTCGACTTTGTCACTTGACTCGGGAATGGTCCGACCATGCCCCGATTATGTTGATCTTTGACCGAGAATTGCAGGAGGAACGACCTCGACACAAGATGTTCCGTTTTGAACAAATATGGGTGGGGGAGGAGGGATGTGAAGAGGCTATTAGACACGCATGGGAGAAGGATGATGGTGACCTACTTGATACGTTGGCACGTTGTTCTCAGGAGCTCTTAAAATGGAAGGGAAATAGTATTGGTAAGATTGTCAGAGATTTAAGGGCAAAGAGGATGAAGCTTAGTAGGCTGAACGAGGGGAGGAGAACGCGTGGTGCAGTTGCTGAACGAAAAAGGGTGTTGCGGGATATCAATTACTTACAAAAACAAGAGGAGATGTTTTGGCGACAGAGGTCGTGGGCTCTATGGCTGAAAGAAGGGGATAAAAACACGGCTTATTTTCACCGAAAGGCGAGCCAGAGGAAGAAGAAAAATAATATTTCTAAACTTGTTGATGATGAGGGGTGTATTCACGCGGGAACAGAAGCGGTATCTCGGGTGGCGAAATCCTACTTCGAAAAGTTGTTCACTTCGGATTGCCCACCAACGAATTCGCCCATGCTCGATGTTATTGCCAACAGAGTAACGAATGATATGAACGATGGGCTGCAGAAGGATTACAGCGAGACCGAGGTTATCAAAGCCTTGAACCAAATGCATCCTCTAAAGGCCCCAGGTATTGACGGTATGAATTGTCTCTTTTTTCAAACTTACTGGCACATTGTGGGACCTACGGTAATTCGAACAGTGCTGGGCATCTTGCGAGGAAACCCAATCCCGGAGGAATTGAATAAGACTCTCATTGTCTTGATTCCTAAGAAAAAAGCGCCGGATAAAATTACTGAATTCCGTCCTATAAGTCTATGTAATGTGATATATAAGCTTGTTTCAAAAGTTTTGGCTAATAGACTTAAACTGTTCATGGGGGAGATAGTTTCGGAAAACCAATCGGCCTTTACGCCAGGAAGATTAATAACAGATAATATCTTGGTTGCTTTCGAGCTTTTCCACCATATGAAGAACGACAGAGGCGAGACAGGGCATATGGCGTTAAAACTGGACATGGCTAAGGCCTATGATAGGGTCGAATGGGGTTTCTTGGAACGAGTCTTGAACCGGATGGGCTTTGATGGTAAATGGGTTAATAGGGTTATGGAGTGTGTGACAACGGTATCTTTTTCGATAATGGTTAATGGGCAACCGACTGAAGCTTTTCGTCCTAGCAGGGGAATCCGACAAGGGGACCCTTTGTCCCCGTATTTATTTGTACTATGTGCTGAGGTGTTGTCGGGGCTTATGAGACGAGCAATGGAGAATAATACTATTCATGGCATACGAGTGGCTCGGGAGGCACCTATGGTGGCCCACCTTTTATTTGCGGATGATAGTATATTTTTTGTGAAGGCTAACGAGGAAGAAGCACGGAGAGTCAAGGATAGGAACGAATGTGAATGCTAAACGGCGTGTGGCTACGTGCTTAGGGGTAAGGATCGTCGAGGAGCAGGAGAAATACTTAGGGCTTCCAACAATTGTGGGTCAATCAAAACAGGCCATTGTGAGGACGATTAAAGAGAAAATTAGTAGGAAACTGCAAGAGTGGCGTGGGAAGTTATTTACGAAGGCCGGTAGGGAAATACTGATAAAGGCTGTGGCCCAATCTATCCCTACTTACGCTATGAGTGTCTTCAAACTTCCGACTAGCTTTTGCAACGACCTACGATCCATGGTGTCCAGATTTTGGTGGGGTGCGGAATCCGGTAAAAGAAAAATCCCGTGGATATCATGGGATAAATTATGCCGGCCCAAGAGCCTAGGGGGACTTGGCTTTCGAAATTATCACGACTTCAACATGGCGCTTCTTGGTAAACAAGCATGGAGGTTGGTAGTGAATCGCACGAGCTTAATGGCTCGGGTTTTAGCTGGAAAATACTTTGCGTCGGTTTCGTTTATGAAGGCAAACCTGGGGACCAACCCAAGTTATACTTGGCGTGGGATTTGGGAAGCTCGGAAGGTTCTTGAATTAGGAATTCGAAAGCGGATTGGGAATGGCCTTAGCACTAAAATCTGGTCTGATCCTTGGGTGTTAGGAGCTCAGAATAGGCGAGTTCTATCACCGAGAGGAGAGCATGACGAGTCTATGATGGTGGCAGAGCTGTTGCTTGCGAATGGAAGCGGCTGGGATAGTTCGAAAGTAAGGGCTATGTTCCTACCGTTTGAGCATGATCGAATTTTGAATATACGAGTGTGCACATCTAAGCCTGAAGATTCGTGGTGTTGGGACCTTGAGAAGGATGGAAACTATACTGTTCGGTCTGCCTACAAAGCCCTAGTTGGAGATTTCGGCGAGGAGGATGGTCAATCGGAAAGAGCGAAGGAAAAGTGGTTATGGACGCATATTTGGAGTGCTAATGTCTGGCCCAAAATCAAGACTTTCGTCTGGCAGCTTTGTCACGAGGCTATCGCGACAAAGAGCAATCTGGCTACTCGAGTTAATGGCATAGACCCGCATTGTCCAGTTTGTAATAACACAAATGAAACGGGGTTACACCTCGTTATGGGATGTGGGTGGGTGGATGGGATATGGGAGGGGTTGGGTTTGGAGTTGAGGTCGATAAATGGGTATGAGCGGGTGAGGGAGTGGGTGGAGGATGTGTGGAGTGAGTTCATTGCGAGGGATAGAGAGACAATGATGGTGGCTTGTTTGGCGATATGGGAGGCGAGAAATCGATGGGTGTTTGAGAATGAACATGTGCAGGTAGGAAGAGTGATCTCACGTGTTACCAACATCTTGAGGGAGCTGCAGGGGGAAGGGTCTGATGGGGATACTGGCGCGGGAGGAAGGGGGGCTGATGGCTGGAGTAAAGAGCTGGGAGAGTTGGGAGTAGCGGGGATTGAGAGGCGTGATGGCGTCATTGATAGCAGGCGAGGGCAGGAACAGAGGGTATGCAGGGGTTCAGATAGGAATGAGGGAGACTGGGCTGTTATAAATGTTGATGCGAGTATGAAAACGGGACGCGGAATGGGCTTTGGTGCTATTTGTCGTGATAAGAGAGGAGAAGTACTCTGGGGTTTGGCAGGAAGGATCGCTATGGAGAGGAGTCCGAGAATGGCGGAAGCAGAAGCAGTGCTCAATGGCATTCGTGAAGCAATTCGTTGCAGGCAGAGGCATGTTCGGGTGAAGAGTGACTGCAAAGACGTTATCGAAGCGTTACTTGGCAAGAAGACTGGTAGAAGCGACTTTTTCCTTGTTATTGATGATATTTTAATGGAGTGTAATAGCTTAGTTTCGGTTTGTTGGTCACATATTAGTCGGAAAGATAATCGAGTTGCGCATGAACTCGCTCATCTTAGTCCTATGGGTGAAGTTCATCGTTTCTCCCATGTGACACTTCCAACTAGTATCGCTGATCTCGCTAAAAACGATGTTTCTATGTTTAATATGAGGTAATACCCTTTTGTGGGTTTTCAAAAAAAAAAAAAAAGATAGTCTTATATAGAGTAAAAAAATTGTATGGTTAATATTAATTGTATATCATGTATCATACATTTAATGAATTTATTACTAACATAAATAACTATTATAATAGTTGATCTTGACCATCTTAAATTAAGACTTCTCAAAACCTACATTCTATTTATTTATTTCTTGTTTAAATTAACATTTGCTATTTCTACATATAAAACAACTAATAAATCTCATATAAAAAGATTTTACGTTATTAAATTATGATAAAATCACTGTAGAAAATTTTAATATGCAGTAAAATATGTTTGATGGGTAAAAAACGGTTTTCGAAGAGCACTTGAGTACTTGTAAAATTAATCAATGACTCAACATTGCTCCAGAAGTTATAACATATTAATCAACATAATAATTGTAAAAAATTTAAACCTATCTTATAATGAAAGTCTTTTTTTTTATGATGAATCAAAAGGTTAATATTATGTAATATGTAATTATGTACCACCTTAATTTCACAATTACTATAAAACCTATCCATTGTTAAAAATATGTACAATTTTCCGTCTTTTAGTATCATCTCATATTCTCATCCCATGAAATGAGCATTTGTTATTACTAATTAATTAATATTTAAATGAAATATTTTTAAAAATATTTTTTAAATTATGCAAATATGTGTGGATCTGTCAGAATTAAATAATGTTAAGAGAATGTCATGCGGGAAAAAATTTAATGTGGGATTGCAAGTGTCTAGTTGTTCTTTTATTATATTTATACGTATATAAGAAGTGCACTCATTTTATTTTTAAGCGTGCTTTCACGTATTTTACTATCCGTTTGGAATTATAATATTAAATAATCTGATAATAAATTATGTGAAATCGTCTCTAAAACATTTATCCAATGCTTCTATAATATAATTTTTTAGTTAAATTTATACGTATAGGAAAAGGAGATATGCTATCATCACATGATAAACATATGTTATCTTATTGAATGTACAATAAAAATCTATATTCTAGGAAGATAGTTAGAATAATATTTTGTAAATAATTATAATAATATCTTTAGTGGATTAAGGTTGGAAGGTGGATAAATAGGCGGGAAAAGTAGCATGGTAGTGGTTTGTGTTTTATTATTTTATATAGATTATGGACCCGGTAAAATTGACTAGATCCGAATAATCAACCCCATACAGTCCTCCAAGAGTTCACGACCCAACATCAGAATAGAGGATCCGATATTGACTAGAATCTCGAATTGACCTAACCCAAATGATATTTGTCACACTCGAAAATGACTCGAGTTGATCTGACCCAGGTTTGGGTATTTTTAATTTACTAAGTTTACGGATGTTGGAATGGCGATGGATAGGGTCATATACTGATATACATAATCCATTCCCACACCCGCATTCTCATAATATACTCATATCTGACCCGTACAGCCATATACCATTAGAGTCTGAATTTTCATAGACACTTACCCCGCCCTGATAAATCTGGTTAGGGTCTCGGTTTCTCCATTGTTTTAATCACATAATTTAACATAACCCAAATAGAGGAGTCGATATTGCCTCGTAACCTTAATTGACTTGAGCAATATGACATGACTAGAATATTTTTTCCGAGCATATTGTCCATTATCCGTGTATAATTTAATAACAACGGACACGTGGACCCTACTCAAGTTTGTCAATCCGAAAATAACGCGACCTGACTGTGTTTTTTGTCGCATATTGTCGACTATCCATAAATAATTCGTAATAACAGATACGAATACAACCCAATTCCAACCCGATCCGATCTGACCAAAGATTGGATATTTTGTGGAATAGCTAATTTTTGGAAAACATGTGGTATTTTAAAAAAAAACACGAGATCCGAGGTCGTATTTAGAAAAATACAAAGATACCACAGTAGTGAAAAAGATCAAATATTCGTTCTTAATTATGGTTCACTCAGAATAGATATGATCATTAGCAACTCAACCACAATTATGATTTTAAAAGTAATTATAATAACACGAGATAATAATTTCGAGACTTGCGATCAACAATCCTACTACCTCTATTCTGATAGATAGTTATCTATTTGACCTTTTTAGAAAAATGAATTTTAAACACAAAGATAATTATTGATTAAAACGGAGTATAATCTAAGGTCGGCAAAGAGCCGGTGACTAAGCCATATCGTTGATATCGACACTGGTGTACTGAAGAAATGTGTGTATTACATTAATGGTAAGGAAGAGTACATTCATTCAAACAACGAATTCATAGCAAGTTTAGCAACTGATGGAATGCACCATGGTATTATCACCACAGAAAGACATAAGCACAGTATCTCTTAGCCGGAAAAAGCATTGATATCATCTGAGGGGTATCAATGATTTTAGGAGGTCCGGTTGGATTAAAAAAATAAAAAACACTTTAATGAAGGCAAAATTGAGATTTTGTTACCGAGAGCAATTGAACTCTGGACATCGCGTTAAAAAATAATGCTCAAACCACTACACCTAGACATATAATACTAATTCAGTACAACAAAAAGTTAATGTACTTTAAACATACTAACTTTTGAGCCCAAAAATTTTGGGCCCCGCTTCTTAGACCGGTTGAACTTGCCCATCAACGGCCCTGGATATCATGATCGTCGTTAATATCATGTGAGGAGTCGCACATTAAGATTAACGTGAGACCGTCTCATAAGAGAGGTGAATATACATATGTCATATATACATACAATAAATAATTTCACTAACCACCCAATCAATCAATCTTCATTAATATTAACATCTTCATTAATATCATTATCACAGTCATCATCGTCATCATCATCTTGTTCATCATCATCATCATCACCTTCATTATCATCATCATCATCATCAACATTATCATATCGACCAAGCTCCTCCTTGAGGAAGTAATTCAGGTCGTCAAATGGCAGCATTGAACACTCTTGTTCATCGTACATGATTTGAGTTAATTTGGGTGCCATTAAACGTCTGAGTGAGAATGCGTGGAGATCAGGACAAAAAGAGATTTCCACAACCTCTAAAGAAGGTAATTGTAGATCGCCGTCATCATTTTGGTTTCCTGGGAAAAAGCACTGCAAATTTTCGCAATCATGTAGGTTCACCTCTCTTAATTTGGGTGCTGTTAGAGATCCAGTTGAAATGGACTCCAGATTAAAGCAGTACCTAAAGCTCACCTTACGCAAAGACGGTAAATCGATTGTATCCTCCACATTACCTACCACGAACTGTTGCAGGTAAGTACATTCGTAGACATACACGTTTTCTAATCTGGGAGCTGAAATTGAGCTTGACCAAAAGTGTTTCAGCCCGTGACAGTGCACGATTTCAAGCGACTCAAGTGATGGAAGAAGTAACGTGGCTTCGTTTTTCTGCATGGAAAAAATGCCTTTAAAAGAAGACAATTTGGATAAACGTAACTGCTTGAGACTAGGGAACTTGATTTGCGAACCAACGTTGATCAGAAGTGCTTCCATGTTGTCACAATCTTCAATTGAAAGAAACTGAAGTTGTTGCAGTGAATCCTCAAGGACATGAGCGGAAATGAAATAAGCCCACTTCAATCGAACCAAAGTGAGGGAAACGATACTCGTAAAGAGATGCAGAGGTATGAGATTCAATAATGGCAACTTATTCAACTCTAATGTTTTGAATTGCCCACAAAACGACGTCAAAGCATCATTGACAGGGTTGTCGTCCTCTGTGGCGAGCAACTCTTCCAATGACCGACTATCCTCGACTTTTAACCCTTCCAAACTTGGCAGCTGTGAATATAACCATACGAAGCCACCCTTCTTCTCCCGCAAACTTGATGATGAAAATACAGCATCACCATCTTGAAAACGAAAGTCAGTTAGTAAGAGGACAGATATATTCTTCAAGACTATGCTTGGGATGTGTTGCAACCCTGCTGAACTACACAGCTCCAGTTGTTTTAAAATCGGAGCAGGATTTGACGTTGTTGTCAATGATTGGTTATCCCATAGTCTCGTCACTTCACGATTCACACTTTTCACCTTTAGCTCTTCCAGACATGGAAAATTAATCTACATTTAGAACAATTCCAGCATTAGCTAATATTTAACGATCTGGAATAAACGTAAATAAGGGTTGATAGATATCTGGTTACCTTTTCATTGAACAAGGCGGAAGAACTTTTTAACTTCGCAAACATTTTCATGCTCCCAAGGTCATCCAAAATCAACGTTTTTAATTTTGGGAACTCGAGTATTGATAGTCCCGTGTAGAAACTCTTAAGACTCCTCAAGTTTTCTAGCCTCAAGTTCTTCAACTGCGGAAATATGATACACTGTTCACCGATCTTTGATTCTTCTATTTCTTCATGAGATACGACTTCATGCATCTCAAAACAGTTTTCTATACTAAAATTTTGAAGTTGTACAAGGTTAGAAAACACAGAAGGTGAGCCGACACTCGACAACTTATGGCAATAGACAATTTGTATATCCTTCAAGTTCTGAAAACCAGTTGTTTGAATTTCCTTGCTCCACAGCTTACCAACATTGTGGCACCATTTCAATTTAAACAATTCCAACGATGGTAATCCAATCTGCAACATTTCAAAGATACATGTTACGCTCCTTGTATTAGCAAAAACGCTACAAAAATCAAAAGTAACAAAATATGCAAAAACATACATTCGCACCAAAGAAAGGTCGAGTCCCCTGCAAAGCGTTATAGTTATTAGTCAACTCTTTTGGTCCAACCAAACTTAACAACGATCCATGTTGAGCGAGTTGCAATGTTTTTAGGAAAGGTAGATCAGTAGCTAATACTTCGTCATCCTCAATGAATATGAACACAAGCTCTTGACAAGAATTCACCTCTATCTCTTTCACGTTACATGGGACAAGTGGTAGTCCATACCGTAACTCATCCAAACCAGATAGCTTAATAGTTTGTAGGTTAGAAAATGATCCCGGTGAAACATCTCCATTGCATACCTTCTCTAAACTCTTCAAAAATTTAAGTGTTAGTGATTCGAGACATGGAAAAACTATCATGTTATCCATCGTGCATCCATCGACAATGCATTTGATATCATCGCACTTATAAAGGTGAAGCGATCTTAGGCTTCTAAACCCCTCTTGGTCCAACAGCGGGACAACCTCTTCCAAATTTCTAATATCCGCCATCTTTAAATAATCAGCCTTCTTAAGCAATACCTTGAGACAACATATTTTTAACAACCTACTTACGTCTATGAACTCGAGATACAAAGAACGACAAAAGTTCTGGAAATCCTCTCCAGGAGGTAAGGCGTACGAAGACACCACAGAGATTCTAAATTTATCTAAATTTTTGATAGTATGGTCATCAAATGGCAGTTCTTCTATAACCCTTTCTTTCATTTCAAGTGCATTCAAGTAAGGTAGCCTAATATTCACGATATCATCTGCTTCATTTTCAGATTTCTTTTCGAGAACCCACTCTTTCTTATTATACAAGTAGAGTCCTTCTAATGTACAGAGTTTATTTAAGACACTGGTGAGAATTAGTGGTAACTTATATGTACATCCACCCAAATCTAGTAACCGAAGTTTGCGTAAATTCCCAATTTCATTGGGTATGTTCTCCATAGATGATCCACGTAAACTAAGAACAAGAAGATTTACCAGCTCACCAACTAGTTCAAAATTTCCCAACTTACAGCCCTCCATGCACAACGTTCTCAGCTTCTTTAAATTACGCATTGATTCTGGCAAACTAGGTTGAAAGCTCACATTTGAAACAGCTAAAACCTTTAGATTCAGCAGTCCATTGAAGAAGTAGTCATCAAAGTCTGGTGTTAGGTCACCTTTCAGTATCAGAATCTGAAGCTTACAGCCCTCTACTCCACTAAGCCGAGAATAACCATTCCTAGACGTCAACGACATGGCAGTGTACTTATTCAGACTCTCGTCATCCAGCCAACGAGGAATGGATTCCACCATGAACTTATGCTCATCCTCTACAAGTGAATAAAAATAATGAACAATTACCATAGTTTTTTCTTGTGGTTGTCGCTCTGTGCAATGGCTTTCAAGGCCTTAGATATTTCAAACCCAAATATTTAGGATGGTTCCAACGCAAAAGTCATTAAAAACCATGCAAAATTCAACATAAACTTTAAAAAGCAAATTTTTCCATATGTTTAAGAGGAAATAGAAAGTTTGACGTTAGTCTATACAACGTACCTTTTGCCGCATATGAAATTGCAAAGTCTCGCACGATATCATGAATCTTGACATCTCCTTTGACATCACCTTCTAGTAACATTGACGATAGTATGAGTTCATTAGCCCATGTATCTGCTTGCTCCATAGCTTCAGAAAGATTGTTCACATGCTCAAACAAATTTAAACCCATGCCATATCTCATCAGGCTTTCAACTGATACACTTGAACCAAGAGGGGATAAACAAAGAAGCAAGAAGAATATCCTTTTTCCATCAGGTTGTATAAACTTGTAACTCGTGCTCAAGATTGTGAAGGTATAACGGTAATCTCCACTCATTTGGCTTGAGATAGGCTTTTCCAAGTCATCTGCAAATTTCACCCAACTAGACAAATCTTTATCCTTAAGTGAATTCGCTGTTGCTACGATAGCAAGAGGTAAGCCTCCACACTTGCTCAACAACCTCTCAACCAAGCTCTTATATTCTCCGACATCAGCTTGGTTTCCAGCCTGACTCTTGAAGAGCTCTCTTGCTTCATCTGTCTTCATCAAACCCACCTCTAACATGTTAACATCTCGTACATCCATGACTCTACAAACCTCTCTATCTCTAGTCGTTAACAAAAGCTTACAGGTATCTGGGATCCCAATTTCATCTAGATTCAGCTTCTTCCAAACATTATCCAAGACTATGAGTATTTTCTTTTCCTTTTCTGAAATTAGTCTGTTATATAGTTTAATAGCCCTTTGAGCAACGCTGTCGACATCATGCAAAGGAAGGTCAATCGATTCAGCAATGCTGGCCTGAATGCGCACAAAGTCTGGGGCATCCGAAACCTCCACCATAACTTTTATGGCAAATGCATCTTTAACTCTGTTGATAACTTCTTTTGCCACTGTAGTTTTACCTGTTCAAAATATTTGAAATATAACTAATCAAATGAAAACAAGTTACTTCAATGCAATCAGCCAATCAATCTCCATATTCCCAACTCAAAAAAAATGAAATACCTGTCCCACCCATGCCAAACACACCAACTGAATCTACTTGATCATTATCAAGCTTCTCCAAAATTTGCTGAAGGAGTTGAGTCCTGGATTCCAAACCTTTAAGGAATTGTGTCGGTATTGGCTTCAAATCTTGTGTTCTAATAGGCAAAGTAACCGGATCTCGTGGAAGTTTACTAATAAAATCATCTTGTATATGTTTGCTCAAACATTCAGCAGCTTTGCTCATTACGTAACGGCCATGAAAACCATCACACAGTGAGGGTGAAGAGCAGCAACAAAACCGGTGTTGTTTACAGTTGTCATCCTTCTCGTTTTTTACACCGTGACCCTTGATTAAAATTCCATCAATGACTTCCAATCCTAATTTGACACCCCCAGCCTCAGGCACAACCTCCTTGAAATTAGCATCATCCATCAATTTCCCGAGAGGTGTAACCAGATTTGCTAGAGGTGTAAACAGTTTCTTAGCAGCATCTTTTACCCGATTCTTATGCACGGCCACAGCAGCCGGCATCTTGACTAACAGAGCATCAGATTCCTCATCCATATTATTCTGATAGAAGTCTTCATCACTTGTGTTGCCAGCCTCTCTCACAATCTCCTGCATCTCGTGATCGCCTTTTGTAAGTTTTTCTAAGTCTTTATCCTTTAATGTTCTTGCGGCTATTACCGCCATGTTCCTGTCCTCTTTAATAAGCTTCTTAAACTCGTCTATGGTATCCTTCATAATTTCCACCACAACTCCAGCCACCTCCTTATAATCCGATTCCACAATCTTCCTCGTCTCTTCGTGGGACTCGTCCATTATCTCTTCCTTAAGCTTCTTCATCACTCTGACCACCAATTCCTGCAACTCACTTTCCAGGCGTATACGCCTCTTCAAATCCCTTTTCCCCATCATTTTAACAACAAATTTCGCCGTCTCAATGTCCTTATACATAAGACCTTTCAACTGTTCATCCTCTGTCAATATACGGACATCTTTAAGCCAACTCGCAGCTTCTTTAGTAATCTCTTCCTGCTTATCATTCCCCAACTTCACCTTCGTGTTGATGTCGTCTTTCTTAACACACACCTGACTAAGGCTTCCACGAAGTGCACCAAGATTATCCTCACAGCTCCCAATGTATCCCACATACTCTCCGATAATGTCGAAGAGAAAGGACTTAATCGGCTCCACCACTTTTAATATTACTCCGCATTCCCCTGCCATTACTATTTTAACTTCACAACAAATCAACAAACAATAAGTATAAATTAAGATACGTGATGCAATACTCCCGCATACACAACACAATACTTCGACAATTCATTTTACAGTTTATGCCAATAAGTTTTTAACGGATAATCCTTGCTGAAGGGTACCAGAAACGTAAGGAGTCAGAAATAAGAATTAAAAACTTAAAAAGAACATGTGAGTGATGTGAATAGTAGAGCTATTAATCAACGAAGAGTACAGGTTATAAGAATCACGATCGATGAAGAACAAAACAGAAGACGTATTTGTAGAAGTTACCTTTGGAAAGGTCGAAGAAACAATGAAGGCTGAACAACAAAAGCAATAAGTTGGTTCCTGAAGCTCTTTGAAATTGCATAGTTTTAGTGTTACTCCTTGTCCACTTATCCCTTATCCCTTACTGTTACTCTTACTCCCTGGCCATCCATTTCCCGTATCCATCCCGCAAATTTTTCATTTGGATTGACTCGGTTTTCAAATAGTTCGTTTGGATATGGGTTTTTAATTAACGGATTGGGTTTCTAAAAGTTGGGTTTGGATGGGATTTTCTACTTCGCACCAATTCAGTTTCGGTCCGATTTTGGCCTCAGTCCCTAACTGAATAAGCATACTCAACTGTAAGACTACCTAAATAGTGGAGTAGACCTGTCCTTTTGTAGGACCAGTAACAGAATAAGCATTCTGAACAGTAAGACTGCCTAAAATGTACACAAAACACACATGTAAGACGATTTTACACATGTATTATCATAAAATCGCATATTATTCGACACAAATACATCAATACTTGATAACCACCATAAAATTATGGTATGGGTTTCCACTCCTGTACAAAATCGTAGAGTAAAAACCGTCTTAAAAACACTTGGTATGTTGCATGCATGTATCACAATATCGTAGAGTAAAAACCGTCTTAAACATTGTCAATTGCACTACTAGTACAGTTACCATCAATTCATAACAACAATCCAACAAAAACAACTTTACCCGAGTGCCTCAATGGTACCAGTAAATTGTGGAATAAGGGGTCACTCTCGGATGTTTTCTTTAAACTTAATTTAGATTTAGTTCAGTTCAATTTAATTGGGACAATCTTCAAGGTAAAGCAGCAAACAGTAACCATACTGAGCTCCATACGTCAACATTTTACTCAATCCGTCTAAATCATTTGTTTGTCTTTAATTAAAATATTTCTAAAAAAAAGCGCAAACAAATAATGAGATAAAGAGAACATTCAAGAAGCATATATAAAGTAATTACAAGCAAAACCAACCCAAAATTAAAATAAAAGCGGAAACATAAATATACCATGAAACTGTAGCATAGTACTATTAACCTTTGGGACCATGAAATTCGAGGTTTAGAAAAGTTTGAAAATTAAATTACTGGGATTTATTGTTGATGTTGATTGATGATGCTGGTAAACAGGTAAACAGGTAAGGAATTAAATGATGGAGTACTAATAACTAATTCCTCCATTGAGTCCATTCACATCCACTCTACTATATTTCCTCTTTGATACATTCAAATCCACTCTACATGTAAGGCTCCCCCTTATACGAGCTGGTCTACTCGGTGAGTACACTTTAGTAGGAGTTTAAGTTCGGCCAGTAGATCGACAACAGGTTGGCTATCCTTGATCAAACAAATGTTGGCACAGTCTTCATCTCCATCTGTGAAGCTACTTCCTACATATACATATAACACAAGTCATAAATATGATGGAATCACCATGTTGGTGCAGATGAAAGACCGGACAATTACAGACTACAGTCTACGAGAGAAACTGACCCAACGGAAACTAATTTAAACTTAACCCTCGTTCATAAATAGTTACGAGTGTAATTTAAACACCGATCCATGCATAAAATTTCAGAATACGCCACTCTGCCATACTGAAGATTCAAAACAAAATAGAAGCAAGCAGTAATTTAAAAGTAACTACGTACAGTCGTACACCTATATCATCATTTCCTCCAGTGAGACTAAGGCTCCTGCTTATGTAGTTACTCTTGCTACAAACAGGTATAAAATCTTCAGTACAAATTGATGTTCAGTTTTTGGCATCTTCCCGGATGGAATCAATTGGCTAAAAATCCAAACTCCTTAATTCGGTAGAAATTAAGAAAATGAGAAGGTAGACTTACAGTACAGTTCTCAGACTTGGCCGTGTTAAGGAAGGAATCAATTCATCCTTGTGATCGACTTTACAGAACTTTGATACGTTGCCTCTCCGCGCCTTCACCCGTTGTTCTATTCTGGGATACTTGTTATAAAATTAAAAACAATTCTTATTGAGCGATATGTTCCTCTTTGAAAGTCTCGGAGAAATCCAGCAATGAAATAAGATAAGAATCACCTGCATACACCTCGGTGAACTTCAACTTTTGTAATTAAAATTACTACTACGGAATATTTTATCTGAACCTACGATAATTAAATTTAATCGTGACAAAATGAACAGTAGGCTTCGACAAAAGACGAAAAAGAAGACAGGTGTAGGTAACAGAGTGCCACCTGCCATCGACGCTGAATTGAGAATCTGAAGAACTCAGCAACTCCTGTCTGACATGTATTCACTCATGCAATGAATCTTA
Source organism: Silene conica (assembly GCA_029255685.2). Taxonomy (NCBI): domain Eukaryota; kingdom Viridiplantae; phylum Streptophyta; class Magnoliopsida; order Caryophyllales; family Caryophyllaceae; genus Silene; species Silene conica. Next base: position 87,389,553 of record CM055314.2, read on the forward strand.
GGGAGCATAGTGATTTGTTTACTGGTGTTGGCACAGGTGAAAAATTCGCGAGGATCAATGTCTTTGAGTCTCCATTGAGACGAACCTGACAACGTACGAAAAACAGGCAAATGATAAATTTTCTAGTTCCATCACTGTTCCAGACACAAGATCCCCTGTTCTAATCTTCAAAACCACTACAATGCAGTAATGGTCCATAGTAGGCATTCGTCGTTACAAAACAACACTTGCATATAATCCTAGTATAACAAACAAAGACGACTAATTTGACGCTGTCATAGTCGGAACAGAATAAGGATTTGCCTAAGTTGATTAATTCAAATAACAGCACAGTTAAAATTTAAACTGAAAACAGAAATCAGCAAAACAACAAAATACATTAAGATGAGAGTCGATTTTAAGTTCGTACTCACCTCGGATACCATGACATTGCAGCTCTACGATGAGATCCCAATACCATAGATATAAACATCTCATAACACCTCCTTCAGCCCGGCAAAGGGATTTGTTTAAATACCAGGATTACGAAAAATTAGTGCAACATTTTGAGGCAATATTGACCTTACTTAAAGCAAAATGACTGAGATCAAGCCGTGACACCAATTCGAAGATTATCTGATAGATGAACCATGTCAATGGTTGAGGCCCAACTATTTTTAATATTCCTATTACGCCCCCTCACTCGAATGCTCATTGGGCTTGAAGAGTGGTTAGTTTGCACAGGCCCCCGCCGTGTGCTGGGTTTCCACTTCGTGAGTTTTCGAGAGGTTTTGAGGTTGCCAGGATTCGAACCCGTGGCCTTTGGTCATACTAGCTCTGGCTCTGATACCATGATAGATGAACCATCTCAACCAAAACCTTAAGGTAATGGTTGAGGCCCAACTATTATTAATATTCTTATTAGTATCCACCCTAATTCACAATTTAAAATCGAAGATTTATACTCCCTCCTATTCGTAATAATTGTCCCATTGTATTAAAATACTACACTCATATATTCAAACAATGGGACAGTCGTTACGAATAGGAGGGAGTATTTTGTTTTTCCAGTAGAAATGGCAGAAGGCGAATCCCAACAAATAGGCAGTCACAAAAACAGAATCTTGAAGGCAAGGAATTCACCTCTAAATAAACAATAAACACAACACAAATCCTCATATATATAACAAATTGATGTCACTTACCATCCAATCAATCAATCTTCACTAATATCATCTTTATCATCATTAGTATCATCATCTTCATAAATATTTCCCCGTCAGGAAGTGGTTTAGGTCGTCATATGGAAGCATTGAATACATTACTCCATTGTATTTGATTTGAGTTAGTTTGGGGGTCACTAATTGTGTGAGTGAGAATGCATGCAGGTTACTACAAACGCTGATATCCACAGCCTCCAGAAAAGGTAATTGTAGATCGCCATCATGATTTTGGTTTCCTTGGAAAAAGCACTCCATGTTGTAGCATTCAGTTAGCATCACCTCTCTTAATTTGGGTGCTGTTAGAGACCGGGTTGAAATGGACTTCAATTTACGGCATCTCAAAAAGGTCACCTTTCGCAAAGATGGCAACTCGATTTTATCCTCTAGATTACCTACCAATAAGTGTTGTAGGTTATCACCATGATCAATGGACACGTCTTCTAATCTGGGAGCTGAAATTGAGTTTGACCAAAAGTGTTCCAGCTTGAGACATAAACTGATTTCAAGTGTTACAAGTGATGGGAGAAGTAAGGCAGCTACATTATTCGGCATAGAAGAAATGCCTATTAAAGAAAACAAACGCAGCAAATGTAAGTGCTTGAGGCTAGGGAGCTTGATTTGCGAACCAACATTGATCACAAGCGCTTCCATGTTGTCACAAGAATCAATTGAAAGATATTGAAGTTTGTGTAATGAATTAAGGCCATCGGCTGAAATTAAATAATTCCACTTCAATTCGAACAAAGTGAGGGAAACAATACTCTGAAAGAGATGCAGAGGTATGAAATTCAGAGATGGCAACCGATATAATCCCAATGTTTTGAATTGCCCACAAAACAACGTCAAAGCATCATCGATACCATTGCACTCCTCTTTTTCAAATAACACTTCCAATGAATCGCTACCCTCAACCTTCAACACTTCCAATTTTGGCAGTTGTGAATATATCCATACAAACCCACGCTTCTCCCCTAATTTTGATGATGAAAATAAGGCATCGCCATCCTGAAAATGTAAAGTAGCGAGTGCGAGGGAAGAGAGATTCTTCAAGACTGTGCTTGGAATCTGTGGGAACCCGGTTGAACTGCCTAGTTCAAGATGTCTTAACATCGAAGCAGGATTTGACTTCGTCGTCAATGATTGCTTATCCCATAGTTCTGTCACTTCGTCATTCACATGTATCACCTTTAGCTCTTCCAGGCATGGAAAATCAATCTACAGTAACAACTCCGTCAGCTAATTAACTAAGAAGTATATTCAAATAATGGTTGACAGATATCTGGTTACCTTTTCACTGAACAAGGCTGAAGAATTTTCTAACTTGGCAAACATTTTCATGCTCCTAAGGCATTTCAAAATCAATGTTTTTAATTTTGGGAACACGAGTTTGGATCGTCCCCCATAAAAACTCTCAAGATTGTCCATTTCTGCTAGCTCTAAGGACTTCAATTGGGGAAATACGATAATCTGTTCACCAATCTCTGATTCTTCTATTTCTTCATTAGATATGACTTCATGCATCTCCTTACAATTGCTTATACTTAAGTTTTCAAGTTGCACAAGGTTAGAAAATACAGAAGTTGAGCCGACACTTGTCAACTTGTTGGAGCTGATAATTTGTATATTCTTCAAATTCTGAAATCCAGATATTTCCTTGCTCCATAATTTACCAATATTATAGCAGCAATCCAATTTCAACTCCTCAAAGGATGGTAACCCAATCTGCAACATTTTAAAGATACATGTTATGCTATTTGTATAGGTAAACGATTTTTCTAACGTGTGCCCTAAGGGCACACATTAATAAACCGAATATGGAAAGATGCGTAAGATATTCTCATGATAAATTCAAGTATAAACTTAGTTTTACCATAATTAGTGAGAATATCTTATGAATCTTTCAAATTTCGATTTATTAATGTGTATCCTTAGGACACACGTTAGAAAAACTATAGGATCCATTGCACATCCTCGGACGTCTTTTATATCCAAACATAGGACTTACGAGTATTTGTTTTGAAGTATTCTACTTTTACATATTAGATTTAATGCCCGAACAATGCACATCTTCAGACGTTTTTTATATCCAATTTATAATATCATCCTACGATTATGATGTAATAGTCCTAGAAAGAAAACAAATAATATAAGAAAATACATACCTTCTCACCAAAGAAAGGTTGAGGCCCACGCAAAGCGTCATAGCTGTTAGAAAACCCTTTTGGTCCAACCAAACTTAACAAGGAATCAAGTTCACGGAGTTCCAATGCTTTTAGAAAAGGTAGCTCAGTAGCTAGTGCTTCATCCTCAATGAAAATAAACTCGAGCTTTCCGCAATAAGTCACTTTTATCTCTTTCACGTTATGTGGGACAAGAGGTAGTCCATACCGTAACTCATCCAAATCAAATAGTTCAATTGTTTGTAGGTTAGAAAATGATCCTGGTGAAACATTGCCATTACACACCATCTCTAAACTCTCCAAATGATCAAGTTTTAGTGATTGGAGACAGGGAAAAACTATAAAGGTACTCATCGTGCATCCATCGACAATGCATTTGATATCCTCGCAGTGAAGGAGGCAAAGAGATCTTAGGCTTCTAAACCCCTCTTGGTCCACCAGTGGGAAAACATCTTCCGAGTTTCTACTTTCGCAAATCGTTAAATAATCAGCCTTCTTAAACAATTCCTTGAAACAACTTATTTTTAAGAATTCACTCAGGTCGCAAGCTTCCCCAAGGTATAAGGAACGACAAAAGTTCTGGAGCTCCTTTCCAGTTGTTAAAAAGTTGTAATTCCCAAAAGAGATTCTGAATTTATCTAAATTTTTGATAGTTTGGCCATCAAATGGCGGCAGTTCTTCTATGTCCACTTCTTGCATCTCAAGTGCATTCAAATAAGGTAGCCTGATTATATTCACGATATCATTTGCTTCTTCATATTCAGATTTCTTTTCAAGAACCGATTGCCACTCATTATACAAGTAGAGTCCTTCTAATGTAGACAGTTTATTTAAGACAACGGTAGGAACAAGTGGTAACTTACTAAATGTACATCCACCTAAATCTAGTATTCGAAGTCTGCGTAAATTCCCAATTTCATTGGGCATGTTCTCCATAAATGATCCGCGTAAACTAAGAACAAGAAGATCGACCAGCTCACCAACTAGTTCAAAATTTCCTAACTTACAACCTTCCAGGCATAACGTTCTCAGCTTCTTTAATTTACGCATTGATTCTGGTAAACTAGGTTGAAAGTTCATGTTTGAAACAACTAAAACCTTTAGATTCAACATTCCATTGAAAAAGTAGTCATCGAAGTTTGGCGACAAGTCACCTTTGAGAATCAGAATTTGAAGCTTACAAACCTCTACTCCACTAAGGCGAGAATAATCATTCTTAGACATCAATGACATGGCAGAATACTTTCTCAGAGTCTCATCATCCATCCAACGAGGAATGGCTTCCACCATGAACTTGTGTTCCTCCTCTATAAGTGAAAGACAAAAAATGGAATTAGTATCTTTGTTGTTTCTCGTGGGTGTTACTCTTTGCAAAGGCTCCAACACATTAAATATTTGAAACACAAATATTTATGAATGGTTACAACTTACAACCCAAAAAGCCGTCAAAAAAGCACGCAAAATTCAACATAAACTTAAAACAGCAAATTTTTCCCAATTTTTACGAGGAACTATGAAGTTTGGCGTTATTCTATACAACGTACCTTTTGCGGCATATGAAATTGAAAAGTCTCGCACAATGTCATGAATTTTGACCTCCCCTTTGACATCACCTTCTAGTAACATTGACGCTAACAGGAGTTCACTAACCCATGTAGCTGCTTGCTCCATGGCTTCAGAAAGATTGTTCACATGCTCAAACAATCTTAATCCCATGCCATATCTCAATAGGCTTTCAATTGATGCACTTGAACCAAGAGGAGATAAAGAAGCTAGTAGAAAGAATATCCTCTTTTCATCAGGCTGTATAAACTTGTAACTCGTGTTCAAGATTGAGAATGTATGACGGTAATCACCACTAATTTGACTTGAAATAGGCTTTTCCAAGTCATCTGCAAATTTTTCCCAACTAGACAAATCTTTATCCTTTAACGAATTGGCTGTTGCTACAATAGCAAGAGGTAAGCCTCCACACTTGCTCAACAATCTCTGAACCACATTTGTATATTTTCGGTCAAGTTGATTTTCGATTTGGCTCTTGAAAAGCTCTCTAGCTTCCTTGGTGTTCATCAGACCCATCTCAAGTATGTTAACATCGCGTACATCCATGACTCTACAGACATCTCTATCTCTAGTCGTTAATAAGAGTTTACACGTGCGTGGAATCCCAATTTCATCTAAATTCAACTTTTTCCAAACATTGTCCAAGATTACAAGTGTTTTCTTCCCCGTTTCTGAGATAAGTCTATTATATAGTCTAATAGCCCTTTGCCCAACGTCGTGGACATCATGCAAAGGCAGATCAATCGATTCAGCAATGGCGGACTGAATGCGCACAATGTCTGGGGAATCCGAAACTTCCACCATCACTTTTATGGTGAATGCATCCTTAACTCTCTTGCTGACTTCTTTTGCCATTGTAGTTTTGCCTGTTTATAATTGGAAGATGTATGTTACTCAAATGAAAATAAGTAACTTCACTGCAATCAGCCAATCAATTTTACGTAAAACACGTCCCCAAATCCCGTGTCATTACAATTGGATTTCAAGGAAATTCCGACACTACTACTTTTTTCTAAGTTTCTATTCCTGGTTTTGCCTTACAATTTCAATGGTGGACAGCAAATTTTCTCAAAGTAGAATTGCTCCCTTATACAAATGCTAAATTATAATCATATAAAATATCTCTATATGAAAAGATACTTCATACGGCGCTTTATTCCCTAAGATAATTCCTTTGTTCCATTTAATTATTCATATTTACTTTTGAAATCGAGTTAAGCTACAATATTAGTAGGGAATATACTTTATGATGCAATGATATTGTTTACAGCAGATCCCTCATAGTACGTGTAAGGGCATTTTGACAAATTGATATGGTGAAGACTTAACAAGAACAAAATGTAAGTTATCAACCGCATCGGGACTCGGGAGTAATATATGCCAAGTTTTTTAAGCGAAGTAGAACTACAAAGAAAATAGCAAGAAATACCTGTACCGCCCATGCCGAAGACACCAACAGAATCAACTTGATCATCAACCAGCTTCTCTAAAATTTGGTGAAGGAGTTGAGTCCTTGAATCCAAACCCTCAAGGAATTGTGTAGGAATGGGCTTCAGATCAACTGTCCTTGTATGCAAAGTAACTTGATCTCTTGGGTATTTACTAATACATTCATCTTGTATGTATTGGTTCATAAATTCCGCAGCTTTGCTAATTAGATAACGGCCATGAATGTTATCACAGAGTGTGAGTGAAGAGCAACAACAACCACGGTTTTGTTTTGTGTTGTCATTCAGTTGCTTCTCCTTCTCCATCCTGCGATCCTTGGTCAAAAGTCCATTAACAACTTCCAACCCTAACTTGACAGCCTCGGCCTCAGGCACAGCCTTCTTGAAGTCAGCATCATCCATCAATTTTCCAAGAGGCGTAACCAGAGTGGCTAGAGGTGTAAACAATTTCTTAGCAGCTTCTTTTACTCGATGCTTACCTAATCCCACAACAGGTGTCTTACCTAGCAGAGCATTGGATTTTTCATCCGTGTGGTTACGACAGAGTTCATCATCACTTATATTCCCAGCTTCTCTGATAATCTCCTCCATCTCCTGATCGTCTTTTGTAAGCTTATCTAAGTCACTATCCTTTAACATTCTTGTTGCGACCACTGCCATCATCTTGTCCTCTTTCATTAGCTGCTTAAACTCATCAATGGTATCCTTCATCACCTCTACCACTACTTCAGCCACCTCCTTATAGTCTACTTCCCTCATTTTTCTCGTTTCTTCCTCCTTGAAATCCTCCACCTCTTCCTTCAGCTTGTTCATCACTTTGACCACCAATTCCTGCATCTCGCTTTCCTCATTTATACGCCTTTTCAAACCCTTTTTCCCCATCAATTTCACCACAAATTTCGCGATTTCAATATCCTTGTACATAAGATTTTTCAACTCTTCATCCTCAGTCAATAACCGGACGTTTTTCAGCCAACTCGCAGCTTCCCTAGTAATCTCTTCCTGCCTATCATTCCCCTCCTTCACCCTCTGATTGATGTCGTCCTTCTTATCACATAGCTCACTAAGACTTTTCCGAAGTGCACAAAGATTGTCCTCGCAGCTCCCAACGTAACCCACATACTCACTGACAACGCCGAACACAAAGGACTTAATCGGTGCCACCACCTTTAAAATAACTCCGCAGTCCGCCATAACCGAGTTCTTCAAGTGTCTCCTAAGCAAAACCAACATTGAAAAAAATAAAACAGAGATATTGAAAGCATAACAGATCCTAAGTAACTCATAAATCATCGCACAAATAAGAACAACACTAATTAAAAGCAAAAGACATGTTATCTACTTACAGAATCGAGTAAACAAGTGCAGTTGGTTTCTCAGGTGTTTGTTCCAGAGCTCGACAATGGTCTAGATTAAGCAATTTAATAAGGAATCATGATAGTGCCTTTTAATTATAAAAATGAGCTAGATATGTTATTTAATTGCTCAAATTGCAGACTTTACTTATATTAATAATTTCGCAACTGCTAATTTCTAGATAATTGTTCACAATGCTGTGTAGAGCCAAACTTATTGATTAGACTGTAATATTCAATTACCAAGTTGAGCACTTACAACAACACTCCTGTTTCTTTATGTTTTTTTTAAGATATTCTATTACTTTATTGACAGCATCGACCAATACGGGCTTAATCGACTTTAGCGCTTCAAAATAACTCCGCATTCCACGCTGGTACCACTTTTCTTCAAGTATCTTTTCCTAAGAAAATCGACAAATCAACGAACGAAAGGAGACATTGAAAGCAAAACAGATGCTAAGTATCTCAAAAATCATCAAGTAAATAAGCATCATCAAAAATCATCAAGTAAATAAGCATCATCAAAAATCATCAAGTAAACAGATGCTAAGTATCACAAACTCAAAAAATTTAAGAGCAAGCTGCTCACAGAAGAAATACCGCATCAGTGGCAGCAACAACAGTAAAACTGGGCGTAAGCATTCCCATTAGCAGCACTGGTAACAGATTAAGCATCTTGGCTGTATGGCCGACCCGTCCGACTGAACCACATGCATCTGTCATATGTGAGGCAATTTTACATATGCTATTCAACAAGCGCGTGTTATTTGACACAAGTACATCTACAAAAGAACATTTTAGTAACCAGGGCTCCAAAATATTTATGTATAGCACAAGTATCTTATCAATATCAGTGTGAAACCGTCCTACGAGTACTTAATAGTTACTACAGTATTGCTATGCATCTATCAGATGACCAAACCCTGCAAGGTAAACATGTAGTGCACATTCGCGTAAATTTTGGAAACATCAACTATTTCATCACAAACAACTATCACCAAATCATCCGTCTAAAACGAAAATCCAACATATTATTCTAATAACTTCAGGTAGTGTTTGGAAACATAATTGCGTTTGGGAAACTGTTAAACACAATTAGGGTAATTGTTTTTCTGATTTGTTATTCCATATTGTTGTGAATATATAGCAAAGTCACGGCCCAATACAAAGAGTAAAACAAAGAGTAGTCTATGGGCTACGAAAGACATACGGATAGTCTATTAGAAACTTATGGAATTGGAATTGGAACCTGGGTGAGACGGATATGGGTCAAGGTCATTGAATGTTTTATATTTGAAAAAGTTAAATATTATCTTGAAAAATATTTGCAATCGGAAAATATATCATAAATTAAAATATTGTGGTGAAATTTGCGTCACAAATAGAATTGAAATGATTGAGAACCCCAAATTTTAAATTCTAGGGTTCCAAAACATATGAAATGTCTCGATTATGGAATTCAATTCCAATTCAAGGTTCCAAATATACAATCAATTTAATTGGGACAATTTTAGATCAAAAGAACATGGCTTAAGGGTTTAGGGAAATTGAACAAGATCATGGAGAGAAAACAATCAGAATCATCACATGGAGCTCCATACATCAATGTTTTATCCAACAACATCAACTCAAAACCAACTCAACGCAATGAATGTGCACCACCCTAAAATTGAAATTGAAATTAAACCGGAAACAATATGCTACATTACTGCAGCATGCTGCATACTTCTACTCACCTCTGGGAGTTGGGACCATGAAATTCATGGTTTAGAAGAGTTTGAAAACTAAATTACTGAGCCCAGATTAGTTATTTACTGTTGATGTTGATTGATGATGGTGGTAATTTGGTAAGCTGGTAAGTGGTAACTGGTAAGGAATTAAATGATGATACGAATGAACTGATGGGTTACTATTCTTAGTTGTTACGTAGGTAGCACCAAAACGGACACGACACGGACACGCGATACGGACACCCATAAAATTTAGGACACGGAACACGGTATTTAAATATACTAAAATATATATTTTATAATTATAAACAGCGTATAATTTTATTTTTATAATGTATTTGAAACTAAATCTAAACAAGTAAAGGTATAATTCGGCGTTTATTATAACTAATTCTTATTTTTCCACCCAAATTCATCTTTTAATGGATCTTTTTTAAAATTTTATTCTTTATCTAAACTATAATATGTTTAGTCATGTGTCAGCTAATTAGGAGAAGTGTACGTGCTACATAGTTACGTTCTAATGGAGTAAATGGATAATCTTTTTTCAACGCTAGGTAAGATTATTGCTAGTTTTGAGACAAGATTTTAGCCAATATTAAGACTAAGACTCATCCAAAATTATCAATAATCTAACAAAGTTTTAAGTTGAGTCTTGAAAATTCAAGACTCAACTTAAGACTTCGGATGAGTTTTGACCCAATTATCCAATGAGTGGTTATCATGTGTCATTTTTTTTAACAAAAAAAGTAATGTTAAAAAAAAAAGTAAAGTTTGAAGTAAGTCTGACGGATAATGTATTAAGTATGAGGTGGATGGGGTGAGTCTATCGTTAAAGAAATAATAAAAGTTAGTGAAAAGTTGACGTGGCACAATTTTGAGACTTTGAAAAGTAAGGATAATCTTACCCTAAAGAGTAAGGACTAGTATGCCCTCTTCTTTTGGACTTTAAGTTACTTCATTTAAGTTTACTTGAGATGCTATCTGTTAAGCTTAGTTTAAATTTTATATAAGTTTAGTTTAATTTCTATAAATTTAGTTCAGATCAGATTTTGTAGGTTTAGTTTAGTTCAGATTTTATAAGTTCAGTTCAGATCTTATAAATTTAGTTTGGTTCAATTAGAGTTGATATATGTAAAATTTAATATTTTAAATAATAATTTTAACATATAAAATCATGAAAATAAAGAATTAATCAAATAATAATATAAAATATTTTATTTAAAATATTATAATATTTATTTTTTGATTTTGATTTTATAGTTTGATACCTACGGGTATAAATCCCATACCCACCACTCATGAGTTTGAGGTATGTGTATAAAAGCCCCTAAATTGTCAAACAAAAAACTTGATATTGAGTTTGACTCATTACAAATTCATACCTTAATTATACTTTTTATGCATCCCCTACTTAGTTTTCTCTCAATGATATGTTTACATTTGCTTTATTTTGTGGGGGAGAAATAAAACATGTACTGTATAAAGAAACAAACATATCATTAAAATGGAAGGAGTATATCTGTATATGCCATATGACATCCGTCTCAAATTTAGAATGAGTTAAATATATTCCCGCATAAACATGAAAAACAAATCAGTTGGGTCAGGTTGGGTTGTTCGAATTTGTAAAAGTTCGGGTTATTTTGGGTTCAAGTCATTATAGCAACTTGCGCTTACTTGACAAAATTGACCATTTTGACCCATCATTGTAGACCAAAGATCGAGCTGGCAATTGGGTCACTCGAGTTCGCCTTTCGATCATATTACGCCGGCTCAGGTCAAGTCCCAGTCAAGGCATGTTGGGTCATGTCGGGATTGGCATTTGTCGGGTTAATTTTAATAGACAATCAATAGGTCTATACATATTTTTAATGAGTTACAATTAATTTAGCTAAATACCAATTTGCTCTCATCCGAATCATTTTTACATATATATTTTTTTTGGTTAAAAAGAGCATATATATTTTTTTTGGTTAAAAAGAGCGTGCACTTAGTTGCATTACAACAGGGGGAGGAGTTCGATCCTGAGACCTATTGTCCATAATACCTCCGTCTTAATCACTAGACTAAGACATCTTCGATATTTTTACATATATTGTGTATTCGCCGATTGGTTCTTAATTGGGTTGAGACGTTAAGTTTGGTTTGATCACGGACCGTCTTGGCTCTTGGGTTGGTTTGGTTTGGTTTTGATTTTGGTTTTACTCAGGTGTGATGTTGATTATTTGTCCGGTCGCAGACCTTATCAGTTGGTTTTGTTCAGTTCAAGTTGGGTTAACTTTTGTCAACTCTAACCAATCGTGAATTTATTATCGAGCAGACGAGCACTTTGACACATTTAGACACCAATCGATCGCATGCTCGGCTTCCTGGTCCAAGTGATAATTTATATTAAACAGTAATTCTTGTGTGACTAACTCTTAATGTTCGTAGAATACTATGAAGTTCGAAGAATATTCCATATATTTCCTAATCATATTTAGAATCCAACGACAAACCTATAATCAAATTTAACAACTAATTTAAACGTCTTACTTTAAGTACAATCCTTGTTTAAGGATTTAATGGAATATTCCTTTGTAATAATGGCATTTAATTATAATATTCTGCGTAAATTAAGAGCTAATCCTTCCATAATACAAACCTATAAATACCCTTAAACTCAATTCCATCAAAAATATTGTAATCAACTATCAACAACAATAACACACAAAAAAAGTGCAAATAATACCGTCACAATATCGATAATAATGGAAGGTATTATTGTGATTTTCGACTTTGATAAGACGATCATCGATGTCGATAGCGACAATTGGGTGGTCGACGAGCTAGGTTTTACGAAGCTCTTTGATCAACTTCTTCCTACCATGCCATGGAACACGCTTATGGATACAATGATGAAAGAAATCCATGCACAAGGATGTAGTATTCATCGAGTTTCCGAGGTTTTAACTAGGGTTCCGATTCATCCTCGTGTTGTGGCCGCCATTAAAGCCGCACATGCTATGGGTTGTGATTTAAGGGTTGTGAGCGATGCCAATACATTCTTCATCGACACAGTCTTGAGTCATCTTGGTGTAAGAGATTATTTCTCGGAAATTCATACAAATCCGAGTTACGTCGATGAAGAAGGGCGATTGAGGATACTTCCGCATCATCAAGATTTTGTTAGGTTTTCTCATGGATGTTGTAATCCATGCCCTCCAAATATGTGCAAGGGAGAAGTGATTAAAAGGATATTACTCGAGGAAGCGAACAAGAAGATCGTCTATTTAGGAGACGGATGTGGAGATTATTGTCCGTCTTTAAAATTAAGGGATGGTGATCATGTTATACCAAGAAAGAACTTCCGGGCTTGGGACTTAATCTCTGAAAACCCGAGTTTGATTAAAGCCAAGATACATGGATGGAGCGACGGAGCTGAGCTTGAGCAAGTTCTATTATCTATAATCCAAGAGATTAACTTGGCTCGATTCCTTAATGTTGATTCAGGGGATCGAACATTGGCAAGAAGCGATGATTTGTTGACGAAGCTACCTACCGGAGTCCGAAGTAGAACTAGCCTCTCCACTTGTTAGAAGCAGGATTTGATGAATGTGATAATCAATAGTTTTAATTGGAATTAGCATGAGTTTTGTTATTTCGAGTTAGTTTGTATGATGTTTACTGCCTTATTATGCATTATATCAACGCGAATATTCATGAAATGTTCGATAGAATTGAAATGACTACTATATGATAAGTATTTGAGATTCTAGGGTTCCAAGACACTTGAAATGTCTCGATTACTTGAATTTAGTTCGAATTTAAGGTTCCCAAATATACAATCAATTTAATTGGGACAATTTAGATCAAAAGAACATGCCCTATGGGTTTGGGGAAATTGAACAAGATCATGCAGAGAAAACAATCAGAAATCATCACATTGAGCTCCACACATCAACGTTTTATCTAAACAAACAACATCATAAGAATAAAATCATTGACAGGAATTAAAATCGATAACATTAAACAAATCAAACCCTAAACGCTCTCTGCTATGGCGATCTGAAAGCGATTTCTAGATGGCGGTGGAAGAAGATCTTCAGCACTTTGGCTATGGATCCTTCTCCATTACTACTACGAAACATTACTAATCAGAAAACAAAGACAAGTAGGGAGAAATTGACGAAGGCAGGGACTAGTACAGGGCCTGAAATAGAGGAAGCATTGAAGTTTGGAAGTATGCAAACCATTGCAGGGGTTGCTGCATATGACCTTAAGGAGACTGGTACCAAAGAAACAGATAGTACCAGCCCTCGGGAACCCATGGAAGACACTATGGGTGACTGGTATGACAGACATGGACATAAAATTATTGATATCGTTGATGATGATCAGGACTGTATCACCATAACAGAGGAGGATGTGCACGATGAACTGGAGTATTGGAAGTTTGCAGTCTATGGATTCGTTATTGGATCCAATCCTCCATGGCAGGTATTTGAAGGTTACATTCGACGAATATGGAAACATCATAAAATTGAGTCCATTTCATTCATTCCCAATGGAGTTTTCGTGGTACGATTTCAAACTCAAGCAATGCAGGAGGCTGTGTTGGCAGCAGGGATCCATATGTTTGATAGCAAACCTGTCATCATTAAGCAATGGTTGCCTGATATTGACTTGGAAAAAGAAGACATATGAATGGATTCCCAGTAGATGCACTAAATGTAAAGGAGTTGGGCATCTGACATCTAAATGCAGAAGGGACCAGAAACAACAAGCTGCACCACCAAAGCAAGTTTGGAGGAAGAAAGTTATTGCCCCAGTACCCCCCACAAAGGCAGACTTCCCTCCGCTGACTAACACTGGCCAGATTGGGAGTGAGGAGAACACTACTCAGCAACAAGAACCAGAATTTGGAATGCCATATTCCTTCATGATATGGCCCCTAAAGAAGGTCAGGAAGACAGTCCAACTTTCAAATCTGTCCTGCAAGGAACAGTGATGAGCAGTGGATCAGCAGAGAGGACACGAGACAAAACCCATATCCAATGATAATTGGTATATGAAACCTATGAGGTATGAATAGAGAGCAGAAGCAACTAGATATAAATAATTTGCTACTGCATAATAAAGTAGGATTGTTTGCTTTACTAGAGACAAAAATAAAACCACAAAATCAACATCAAGCTATCTCTATTTTCCATAATTGGAGTATTAGTTCTAATACTCATACTCATCCTGGAGGAAGAATTTGGATTGGCTGGAAACCGGACGAATACTATGTGAATTTCCTAGAATATGATCTTCAATATATGCATCTAGAAGTCACTCATTTACCGAGCCAGAAGCATTTTTATCTTACAATGGTATATGCTTTCAATGGCATTGCTGAAAGAGAAAGCCTATGGGAGAATCTGATAAGGTTGGTCAGTAATATGACGGGAGCATGGGCTGTTGGAGGGGATTTCAATTGTGTCATGGTACCAGAGGAGAGATTAGGAGGTGGCTTCAATAATGCTGAAGCTACTCCTTTTCATGACTGTATAGTGGCATGTGAGTTGTCTGACTGTCCATCTTTGGGAGCATTCTATACATGGACCAACAAACAGAAGCCAGCAGATAGAGTCTACTCTCGTCTTGATAGAGTATTCACAAATGATGAATGGGAAAAGAGTTTCCCTCATATAAGAGCTCATTATTTACCAGGAGGACATTTTGATCACAATCCTTGCATTTTGAAGAGTGGTGAGCTTACTGATAAAAATTCATGAACATGTGGTGTGCAGTGAAGGAATTTGCAACAACCATCACACAACATTGGAAGACTGAAGTGTATGGGACAACTATGTATGTGTTGGTGCACAAACTGAAGGCAATGAAGCAACCGCTGAAACAGTTGAACAAACTGCACTGTGCAGATATAAAAAATACTACTGGGAATGCTAGACTGCACTTACTGGAATGTCAGGAAGCCTTAATTCAACAACCCGGAGATAGCCAGCTAATGCAAAATGAATATGAATCTCATGAAAACTTCAACATCCTCAATAATCAGCTGTACACCTTCTTGAAACAAAAAGCCAAAGCCAATTGGGTACAGGAAGGAGATGCAAACACCAAGTATTTTCATGGGCTGTTGAGAGCTAGGCGAAGGCAGAATACTATATACCAGATTATGGATAATGAGGGGCAGACACACACTAAACCACATGATATTCAACAGAGCTTCGTGCAGTATTATATCCAATTGTTGGGAGAAAGAAACAGCACTGGCCTGGGACAGTGGCATAGTTCAGAAAGGCCATCTGTGCACAGACGCACACAAAGCTTTGTTGCTGCAACCCATTAGCAATGAAGAAATTAAGGCAGTACTCTTTAGTATACCCAATGACAAAGCACCTGGCCCAGATGGATTCACCAGTCAGTTCTTCAAAGCCAGCTGGGAACATGTTGAAATGGATGTCTGTGGGGCAATCCATAAATTTTTCAACTCTAGCCAACTCCTCAAACAAATTAATGCTACTAATATAACTCTCATTCCAAAGGTAGCTAACCCACAGAGTGTGACTCAGTTCAGACCCATATCCTGTTGCAACACAGTCTACAAGATAATAGCTAAACTCCTGTGCAACAACGGAGTTATTTCATTCGAAACGAAACATATTGAAATCGACTGTTATTTCATTCGAAACGAAATCCAGTCCGGCACTCTCCTGCCCGAATATATACACACAACTCAACAACTCGCAGACATCCATACTAAGGCACTTGGCCCCGCGCAATTTCAATCCTTGCTATCCAAGCTGGGCGTCTCCAACATCCACGCACCATCTTGAGGGGGGGTAATACAGCCCAACAACGGAGCCCAAGACCCACACGCTTCTCACGCCAATCAAGCAAGTTCTGCAAATCTGCGGGTTTTCGGAAACAGAATATTTGCCTTCTAGTTATACATATTCTGTGATATATTTCCTTATGTAATGATTCCCTTCTGTATTTACTTAGCCATAATAGTTGTATATATTCTAGGAGCAAGAGTCTGTAAAGGCAACAATCATATTTTATCATTGAATACAATCGTTCAAACGATACAACAGTGAGTCGATTTCATAACAACACTTGAAAAAAACCGGCGAGTTACGCACCAAAATTTGTCTAAAAAAACTGGGGAGTTACGCACTTGAAAAAAACTGGCGAGTTACGCACTAAAATTTGTCTGGGGAGCCTATACGCACCCTTACCAACCAACTTGTGAAAAGGAAGAATATTGATGATGATAAATGTTTTGAAGGAAGATCAAGATGGGGAGATGAAAACGTTTTTTTTATTGATTATGTTTTTCTTCTTATGTTTTTCTTGTATTTCTCCAATCGTAAAGTTCGTACTACATACTGCCTTTGCGATTGCGGGAGGGTATTAGGATGTAAAAGACCCAATCGATAATCGTCAATTCTCTCTTATGCAATATATCATCTATATTCTTAACACAAACAATGCATATCTGTTTAAAGTAATAAGATGGGTCAAATAGCTACCACTTTATATATTTGTAGTATTTTCATATGTTAACACATAATTTCAAATCTTAATTAATATTATGTCAATAATTTTAGAGTTTGACTGAATTTATGATGATGTGTCTATTTTCTACATAGCTATATTACAAAAAATAAAATTAATTAAAAATTTGAATAACAGTTTTACTGAATTTGTTATGATTTTTCTATTTGTACATAGCCATACTACAAAAATATAAAAGTAATTAAAAATTTGACGATAAATATTAAAATAGCATAAAATTAATATTAAATCAGTACAAAAATATGAGTCGAAATGAGCCTTTGTGAAATCAAATTCCATTTAATAGGATTTGAACCAAGGTCACTAGGTGTCAAAGAAAAGCCTTTACCATTGAACAAGGTATTTATTATTGTATATATTTAGTGGGATAATATTTATTTATCTATTCATCAACAATATTTGAGTAGCAAAAATCCGTCCAAGCCAATTTTTTTAAATTTACGATAGCGACCGCCACCTGTTACTACTACGTACGCCACTAGATCAAACTTATTAAACTCGAATACGACTCAAGCTCGAGATTGATTTGACCGAGTCCTTTTCAAAAGTCTATAATTTAAACTCAAGCTCCCACCAATATACAATGCATTCTTTTTCTTTGACCAAAAACATTAGCAATACAATTTTTAATTTTAGCATAAAAATGTGATGTTAGTCAAGCATACAAACAACAAAAATGTACCAAAATAATTTATTCATAACATTTTTCTTAATTATAACATTAAAATTAACTATGATCTACAAAACAACATCCATGTCAACCCAATTAGCCAACTCCTGCTCAAAAGCAACAATGTTTGCTAATGGCAGTGCTTACGAAACCAATTTAAATACCCTTTTTATCGATCTCGTCTCCAACGCCACTAACAATCCATCGGGTTTTTACCGTACCCGTGTCGGACACCCGACAATCGAAGCTGTCTATGGTCAATACCTTTGTCGCGGAGACCAGGACATTACTTCGTGTCATCAATGTGTCATGACCGCCACGACAGTCGACCTTCCTAAGACATCCTGTCGTAATAGGAAAATCGCGGTGATATGGTATGACGAGTGTATGGTTCGGTATTCGAATGTGTCGTTTTTCAATAAGATGGAACAACTTCCTGCAGAGTATTTTTGGAATGTTAACAACGTAACCGGAAACGACTCTACCCGGTTCATGAAAGTATTGGCGAATATGATGAATAATGTGATCGCAGTTCAAGCTCCGAAAGATGGGTCCGAAAAGAAATTTGCGGTCGATTCTGAGAAGTATTCGATTTTTAAGAATATTTATGGGTTGGGACAGTGTACACCGGATTTGAGTCCTAGTGATTGTTATCAATGTTTGATTTCATGCTTCGCGTTGTTTCATCAATCTGAAGGTTGCCGGGTTATGACGCCAAGTTGCGTGGTACAATACCAGCTTAACCCGTTCTTTAATCTGTCGTTCCTGCCACAATCAACACCGTCTCTATCAACCGGCGCAAAAGGTATTTCATTTTCCGCTCATTTAATGTTTTTGTTTGTGTAACGAGAGCCACAAGGCGAGCTTAACCCGTTCTTTTTAATTTTTTTGCTACCCGATATATTAAATCCTGGGTTCGCCCCTATTCGGGGTCAGTGATTTTCGAGACCGAGATTATTCCCTTAAGAGTAGTACATGTGACTGACATTTGAAACAAAGGGGATTTTTATAGAAAATACTTGTGACAGTGGCGTTTAAAAGATGGTAGCATTTTTGTTAAATATTGATAAATAGTAGATAAATTACTAATGACCCATTAAATATGCAATAAATATCTTGTGGTACATTAGTAGAGACTTTATTTTTCAACCTAGTACTCCGGGTTCGAATCCCCTTAATAGCATTTTACCTTTTTAATTTTGTTTTGCTACCCCAAATATTTAATCTTGGGTTCGCCCCTGGATTGAGTTGGTTTCTTGACATCAAACGACAACCGTGTCAGCCCAATTCGCGGAATCCTGCACAAACGACACAATGTTCAGCAACGGAAGTACATATCAATCTAATTTAAACATCCTTTTTCGCGCTCTCGCCTCCAACGCGACCAACAACCCATCGGGTTTCTACAGAACCTCAGTCGGTAACCCGTCAATAGAAGCTATCTATGGCGAATACCTGTGCAGAGGGGACCAAAACATCAGCTCGTGTCACCAATGTGTCGCTACCGCTACCACTACCGACATTGCAAGGCTTTGTCCTAACAGGAAGGTGGCTATTTTATGCTACCACTACCGACATTGTGTCACCATTCAGTATTCGAACACATCCTTATTTTATAATTTTTTAAATCACCGAAATTGATTGCCTGGAATCCGTACAACATAATCGGTGACAAAACTCGATACATGGACGCGGTAACGAATATGATTAGTAATGTGATCGCGTTTTGAGCAGCCGAAGGCGGGTCATTTAAGAAATTTGCAACCGATTTTGTGAACTATTTGGCGATTCAACCCATATACGGGTTGGGACAGTGTACTCCGGACTTAGATGCTAACGATTGTTATGAGTGTTTGAACTCGTCGATCCAATTGTTTCACCACAAGCCGGGTGGTCGAGTTTTGGCACCGATCTACATCGTACGGTTTGAGGCTTATCCCTTCTTCAATCTTTCTTATCCACCACAAGCACCACCACCATCACGGGCACCGTTACCATCACCGTCTGTGGGCTCTGGCTCTAATCCGATACCAGTGCCAAGCGACTCTAACGGTACTCCAATATCTCTCATTTTTCCAAATTATCCGTCCGTGTCTCTTATCAACATGTTGAATACAATGGTGTACTCAGAAGCGATAGAGTGTCGCGACGAGTTTAGTATAAGTACTAGTATATTTTTGTAGTATGGTGCCAATCTTTCTTATCCGTCCCTTCTTCAATCTTTCTTATCTATCACAAGTATATTTTTGTAGTATGCTGGCTGGGCTGCGTTTGAGTTAGGACAAGATAATTAAATGTTAGTCAACTAAATATAATGTTGACTTGAGTTAGGTACACATTAGTAACATAGAGTTGTTTTCTGGACGGGTTTGAGCTGGGCATACCGGGGGCGAGCCGGGCTCCCTTGCTAGGCCCTTAACCGGGCAGGGGGAGGGATGGACTTGGTCAACTTAGGAGTATGTTTGACCCGGGCCTGTGGTGGGTGGAGGGGGGTGATGGCTGGCCGCGGCAATTATTTTTTTGGGATACGTGAATTGGGCTAAACTAGAGAGGGGAGGCCGACTTTGCTGGTCTAGTCTTGCCTGGCTATGAGCAAGAAGAGCCCGTACGGCGGGTCTGCATGTCAACCCATGTTGTTGGCCAACTCTAGGTAAAGATTATGACTATGTGAGTTTGACTACTTGTATTGTTATGAAAACTATAATTCTATTGTAATTTGTATATGTATACACTTCATAGTGTTATGAGAACTCTAAAGTAAGTTTGGTCTGGTTCGATTATTAGTTGAGGCGATGATCATTTGGCCACTGCAATCTCTGAAGTTGGTGGTTTACATGGTCCATGTGATGGTGCGGGAATGTATAAACCCAGGAATTAAACCCATAGTCATCAGAAAAAGCAAACAATTTTTTTTTAGTTCGGTCTCCCTTAATTTTTCTCCATAATTGGTCCCTCCTCTTCCTTTTACAACGACTTTTAATTAATTTAAAAAGACTTTGACTACTATTTCAATCAAACAAAAGCCAGACTTTGATTTTTGGACTATTTAACTGATAGGAAGACTAGTCTACTAGTTTATAGACTTAATGGTGGTGCTACTCCGTTACCACCATGTAATTCTACTTCTCAAGCACTATTACCATTCATTTGTATTAGGATATTGGGCCTAGCCCATCTCCATTAGGGTTTATCTAGGATTTGACGATGTATTATAAATACATCGTCACATATGTTTGTAGGTAAAAACAACATTCAATAATACAAATTATCTTCCCTTTATATTATCTATCATGGTATCAGAGCCTCACGCTCTTGAGGCCTAAAAAAACGACATTCCGCTGCCCTGCCGGAGGGACTAATTGATTATGGTACCCTCCGGCTGGATTTTAGGATAATATCAACTTTATTTTTTGGAAAAAAAAAAAAAAAAACCAATAAAAAAAAAAGTTTTTGTTCTTTTTCTTCAATTCGATGACAGATCTAAAAAATCTAATTTCTTTAATCAAGGTGGTATGAAAAAAAAAAACTGGCGAGTTACGCACGAAAGAACTGGCGAGTTACGCACTGAAAAAACTGGCGAGTTACGCATGAAAGAAAACTGGCGAGTTACGCATGAAAAAAAACTGGCGAGTTACGCACCTGAAAAAAAACTGGCGAGTTACGCATTGAAAAAAACTGGCGAGTTACGCAATGAAAAAAACTGGCGAGTTACGCACCAAAATTTGTCTGGCGAGTCCTATACGCACCAAAATTTGTCTGGCGAGTCCTATACGCACCTTACCAACCACCAACTTGTGAAAAGAAAGAAGATTGATGATAAATGTCTTGAAGAAAGATCAAGATGAAGAGACGAAGACGTTTTTTATATTGATTATGTTCTTTTGTATTTTTCTCCAATCGTAAAGTTCGTACAATGTACTGCCTTTACGATTGCGGGAGGGTATTAGGATATTAGGCCTAGCCCATCTCCATTAGGGTTTATCTAGGATTTGACGATGTATTATAAATACATCGTCACATATGTTTGTAGGTAAAAACAACATTCAATAATACAAATTATCTTCCCTTTATATTATCTATCAATTTGATTCAAGTACATAGATAGACATGGCAAAACTGACCTCACCAGAATAACCAAACCCGACACCCAAACTAAGAACTCGAGCATGACTCGGAACTTGAGCCAACCCAATTGTTTTCTGTACAAACTAGCCGTTAACCATTAAAAAAATGTTGATAGTAGACCCGAAAATAGCCTAACCCAACCCACCCGGAATTACTAGACTCTGACACGACCTGATTGACCTGTTTGGCAGGTCTATTGACATAGAATACTTTCATGGAATAATTCTTTATCCAATACTAATTCTCTTAAAACTTCTAATGTATAGGAAAGAAGAAAATCTCTACAAGAGTGCTTGTTGCCATCATAATAATTGCCCTGCTTGTCTTCTCAATAGCATTATGTTTGATATGCGTTTGCGTTTGTCGTCTTAAAAACAAAGGAAGGAATGTTGATGTTTCTACTCATGCCGAAACTTGTAAGAATAAGCCAATTTATGTCCGTCGTTTGATCGTAATTACATGCTTAAAAGTTGATATCTACTGACGTTTGATTCTTATTTGGAGTTGCAACTAACCAAGATTTCACTGCCGAGTCCTTGCAATATGACTTTGCAACTCTTCTTAACGCGACAAATAATTTTTCAGACGAGAATAAACTAGGTGAGGGCGGATTTGGTGGCGTCTATAAGGTACACTCTTTAGTCAGAAGACGAACAAAAACTCAAATTAGACTAATTACCTGTAATAAAACTATCTTATATAAGAATTTGTGTGCGTAGGGTGAATTATCAAACGGGAAGTTGATAGCGGTTAAGAGACTATCCGCGAGCTCTAGCCAAGGTATAAATGAATTTAAAACTGAGGTTTTGTTGGTAGCCAAGCTTCAACATCGGAATTTGGTGAGACTACTCGGATTTTGCAATACTGAACAAGAGAAGCTTCTTGTATACGAATATTTTCCCAATAAAAGCCTCGACAATTTCATCTTTGGTTCGTTATTCCTCACTCCTTACAAAATCCTATATAAGATGATCGACTGAGTAAAGTTTTATACATGCAAATGGTGTATGACCGATGTTTTTTTAGATGAGGAAAATCGACAACAGCTCAACTGGGAAAGGCGATACAACTTTATAAGAGGCATTGCTCGGGGGTTGCTATATCTCCATCACGACTCTCAAATTAGAATTATACATCGAGATCTCAAGGCTAGTAACATCTTGTTGGACGAGAACATGAATCCCAAAATTTCCGACTTCGGCACCTCAAGGATTTTTGGTGTCGGTCATACCCAAAGCAGCAAATACACGAACAAAGTTGTCGGAACATAGTAAGTAAATACAGTTTGCTGTTAAGTGAACTCTTTATGTATACTTCGTTCCCCATACTATATTATAGTACTTAATTAATCATGTAGAATCACTTATAAATGTGAACTTTGTAGTGGATATATGGCACCAGAGTACGCTTTGCAAGGACAATTCTCGATCAAATCTGATGCATATAGTTTTGGTGTGCTCATCTTGGAGATAATCAGTGGAAGAAAAGCCTGTACATTTAATCAGGCCGATGATGCCGAGGACCTTCTAAGCTATGTAAGTACTCCGTAATATGCAGTCTGTTGAGTCTATGCCTTGATTCTGTTAGTGGCCGCGTCGTAGTATGCTTATCATACTGTCTAAATCTGTAATCTGATAACTTCTCATATTAACAAAACTCGTTCTTTTCTACGCTGTGGACGTAGCTAACACATTGTTGGTGAACCACGTAAATCTTTGTGTTCTGTTCTTTATTATTTTTCTTGCTTTAGTTTACCTCTGATATAACACAGTAGAAAACAAAAATGATAGAAATTTTTGTAGAATCGTGACAAAGAGGTTGTGATCGATATTTGCAGGCTTGGGGACAATGGGAAGCAGGATCGCCGCTAGAGTTTGTGGATCCAATTATACGAGATTCATGCTCAAATAACACTGATGTTATGAGATGCATACAGGTCGGGTTGTCGTGCGTCCAAGAATCGGTAGAGGATAGACCGACAATGGCTAATGTCGTCCTCACATTAGACAATTACTCTATTAGTCTCCCGATGCCTGAGCAAACCGATTTTCTTCCCCGACGAAGAGTAATTACATCTTTCCCTAAGGAAGTTGATAATTCAGATCATTCATCAAGTAATTAAACCTATACCTTTATCGGTAAATGAGGAGTCCATCACTGAACTCGAACCTAGGTGAACTGAATATCATTCGACAAAACATTGTGGATGTTTCAACAAGTGTGCGTGGTTTACATGCTATTGTCATTCAACTCGAACCTAGTTGCATCACAAAAAACCAGAAAGGCGGTCCTTCACTAATTATATATTGCGACTTATTCTTCCGAACCTCTTTTAGCTTTATTCTTGAATCTTGACCGTCTGTTAAATTTCGTTCTTGTTTTTATAATAATTGTAAATATCTTATCGTGAACCATAATTCATACTTATTTTATTACATCTAGTACCATTTTAATAAAAATACTCCTGCCTAGAGACTTTATTCTATAACATGTTACTGACCGGATTACCCACCCTTTGAAAGTTGACTTTTTATATATGATATAATTAAACGCCTATTTTATTTAATGAATATCCGGTGACACCCAATTTTGATGTCACACTGATAACACGATATTCTACCGTCTTTTTAACCCATATTTCGTCTTTTATTTAGTCTAATTTATTATCCGAGTTAGCCTTATTTACCAATTTTAGTGTCAAATATTATATTAGTCGATTAGTTTTAAATAATATTATTTCATATTATTTGTTAGTGTTTTGGTATTGCTTTCGTCTTTTTATTTATAGGTACCAAGTTCGGGTATAAAGGCGGTTCAAAATGGATTAAAGAAAGATGAAAAGTATTTGAATAATATGATAATACGGGCCCCAAAGCAATGGCAGAACACAATTCTCATTTGTGACGACAATATCCGTCACAAGCTTGTGACCGGGTCAAATAAAATCCATTTGGAGAGATAAATATAAAACACTTGTGATTTTCTATGCAATTTCATTCTTGTCTTATCTAATCAAGTGGGTATATTTAACCCGTCGTAAGCTTGTAATGGATATACTCGTTACAAGAGAGCCTTATTGATGACAGAAATGGGATTGGGCTTTCCAAAAACATGGAGGACTCACGTGAGAAAGAAAGTGGGAGTCAATTGATACCTCTTGTGCAAATGGAAATGGTCCTCCATTATATTAAAGTTAGGGTTTCTTTCTTATTTTCTTTCTTACTTCACAAAATCTCAAAGAAGACGGCAGATATCCGTTACTTCGAAGTGACAGATATCATTTTGTTCAGATTTTACTTAGGGTTTCTTTCTTATTTTTTTCCAAATTTTCTCTCTAAATTTAATATAGGAGTAGATTAATTAGTGTTAAGTTTTAATCTTTTGAGTATGTAAGACAAGATCTACCTTATTTATGCATTTTCTTCTCATTTATTGGTATCAATTTCTCATCTTATCTCTTTCTTATTGTTTTTGATTATGTTTTGTTGTTTAGATAATTATAATGTAGTTTATTTTTGTTTAGTCACTACATTATATTAAAGTTTCCATCTTTTTGTTCTTAACATTATGTTTAGTATGATATTTAATAAGTCTTGTGTTAGAATAATTATGAGTAGTGAGTAGACCCCTTCTAGGGGATGGTTTGAACTAAACACAAAACATTCTCCAAGGTAGTTACAATTGTTTGGTTGTTTAAGGGGGGTTAGATTGGGGATTAGCAAGGGGTTTGACTTGTTAAGTGTGTAATTTGGGGACTTTGAAATGGTGAACCCTTGACCCTTGACCATCAACGGAAGTTGATTAGGTTTAGGTGTTGACCGTCCTTGTTAGACTAATTGTCGACCTTGGTTGAACCCGGGAGGGAGAACTTAGGTTGGGCACCCTTGCTTTTCGGTTTTAAATCGACTCTCGGGAGAGGGAGTGGTATGATCGGAATATATCGCGGGTTAGACCTTTGACCTAGGCAAGAGGGGGGTTGGAATTAGGCCAATTTTAGTCCACCTTGACCCTAAGGATCGAAGGAGTCCGAATCATGAACCTGGAAGGGAGTTGGTTAGGCAATCGT
The DNA here is from genome assembly GCA_029255685.2 of Silene conica. Taxonomy (NCBI): domain Eukaryota; kingdom Viridiplantae; phylum Streptophyta; class Magnoliopsida; order Caryophyllales; family Caryophyllaceae; genus Silene; species Silene conica. Next base: position 87,415,467 of record CM055314.2, read on the forward strand.
AGTGTCTCATAGTGAACCCAGGAGGGAGTCTATGAGCGAATTAGAGGCGTTTCCACCTTATTCGACTACCCAAAACAACCGAACACCGTGACTATTAAGGAGAATCAAAAGTGTGATGGTTAGACCACCTTCTAGGCTTTCCATTATTTGAGTCAATCATCTTTCCTTCGATTAGTTTGTTTGCCTTACTTATTTATTTAATTTAAGTTGGTAGTGTAGTTCGATAGTTGATATCAATTTCAAATCATTTGCTAGACTTAGCTAACCATTAGGATTAAACAATCGGTAGTCAACATAACTCCCTGTGGATCGACCCTCAATATGATGCAACGTTAATCATGCACTTGCGAGGTATATAAAACTATACATCACACACTCTCATAAATATCTCTTATTATTCCCTTCAAAAAAATATCTCTTATTATTAGAATTTTCACTTGTTAAATGGAATGGCGTCGAGATTGGGCGCCACCAAATAGCGCTAACTCATTTTCCAATATAAAATAGCAAATTTGCAAATAATTGAATCGATTGCTCAATATTAAGCATTAAACATGTTAACCAAGTGCTCTTGATCTAGCGGAGATCTAGGTTCCATAAAATCTTCAAAGGATGGACTGCAAAATCCTGAGTTCGAATATTCCTAGATAATGAAATTTGACCACATATCAGATCAAACCTCCTCGTGATCAGGAAAAAACAATAAACATGCTAGTTTTTAGTTGACTAATTATTACAACATCACTCTTCCGAACCCCTAATAGCATTATATTATTCTTAAATCTTGACCATCTGTATAATTAAATTCATTTTTATTTTCATAATAATTGTACCTATTTTATCATAAATCATAATTTGTACTTGTTTTATTACGTTTAATATCATTTATTCTCTAAAAATACACCTCCCAAGAGACTTCTTACCCTTTGAAAGTTGACTTTTTATAGATTAAATAATTAAAATTCTATCTATCTTATCTAATGAATATAAAATAGCAAATTTGCAAATAATCATTGAATAATTAAGCATCCATCTTATCTAATGAATATTATTTTAATTTTCAAGTTAAATAATAAACTCTATAAATCCTTGATTTTATAAGTGAGCAAATCAATACAATTAACAAACAAATGATGGCATTTAGTAGAAAATTATTAATCACCTTCATAATTGTATTTTCAACATTCTACAAGCTTGTAATTAGTTCAGATGATCAAGATTTCGGCACTTCGACATAATGCATAGGAAACTATTAGACGTATTCGTATTCTATTAGGATACATATTCTCGTATTCTATCTTACTGTTAGTGTTTGCTTATTGTTAGTGTTTGCTCTCCGTATTCTACGTAGCTATTTGTTTCCAAGTAGGATGCTTAGTTCTTAGTTTGTATGTTTTACGCTATTTAAGCCATACATGGCATAATAATAAAGCAAGCTTTTCCTTCATACTCTTCCTAACATGGTATCAGACGTTTCCACAAATAATACTCCTCCAGCCCTCATCCACGCATAAAACACGAAAATACTCAACCGTTTCACCATGGCCGGTGATGATGACACCGCGGCCACCTCCAAAATTGACCCTTCCGACCCATACTACCTAGGATCTCATGACATTCCTAGCGCTAAAATATCTAATATTACGTTAACCCGATACAATTACCAAGATTGGCAAAAATCAATGCGAATGTCGCTAAAATCGCGACGCAAATACGGCTTCGTTGATGGCACTATAAAAAAACCGACTAACCCAGTAAACCTTGACAACTGGGAGGTCGTTCACTGTACTCTTGTCCAATGGATTCGAAATATGATCGATCCGAGTCTCCTACCTACTATACCGTATGGGGAAGATGCCTCTGTCTTATGGGCCGATTTGAAGGCTCGTTTTTCAGTCGTTGATGGCTCTCTAATTCATGGCATCAAAACTCAACTCAAAAATTGTGTTCAAACTAAAGGAATGGATGTCACTACCTATTTTGGAAAATTACAATCTCTCTGGGATGCTTTACTTGTCCATGAACCAACATTCGCTTGTAAGTGCGGCGCTTGTACCTGTGAAATTGCTCGTGAGGCTGTGACCCGCTTGGATAATGAGCGGCTTCACCAATTCTTCATGGGTCTAGATAGCACTCTCTACGGTAATATCCGCTCACAACAGTTCCAACTTGACCCTCTACCGACCCTTAGTCGGGCTTATCATGTGGTATTACAGGAAGAGCGTCTCCGGGCCGAAACCATGCCCGCGGATGTCACTGATGTTACAATCTTTGCCGCCTCTGCCTCCCGATCTTCTACGGATTGGCGTGCCCAGCGCGATAGGGAACGGGGGGAACGATATCAAAAGCTTACTTGCTCCTATTGTGAGACACGCGGTCACGAAGTCCCGAACTGTTTCTTTAAAACCAACCGTTTTCCCGAATGGTGGGGAGATAGACCAAGAAATTTAACCGACTATCGTCGTTACCGAATGACGGCTTCAGGGGGCTCTCGTGGTGCGCCTAGTTCAGGAGTTAGTTCAGGGAATGGCAAAGACAAGGAAGGGGCTGTTCATGCTAATGCTCTTATGGGACTCTCGGCACACTCTCTTCTTAACTCCGAACGATTAAGCGGTAGGTGCAATTGGATTCTTGACACCGGCGCTTCGAACCATGTCACGGGCAATAAGTCATGTTTGTATGACATAACTCATATCACAGGGAGACCTGTATGCTTGCCGAATGGTCAACAAATTATTGCTACTATGACCGGCTCGGTTTATATAAATACCTCCCTTACTCTCATTAATGTTTTATATATACAAAATCTTACCTGTAATCTGATATCCGTCTCACAACTTACGACGGATACTAATCTCTGTTTTGAGTTTGCTAAATCTTCTTGTCTTATTCAGGACCGTTCCTTGAGGACGACGATTGGAGCCGGTGAGTTACGGGATGGACTATTTTGGATCTGTGCGGGGACTAGGCCTACGTTGGTGAATAATGTGACACAACAAGGTACCTTTGATATTTGGCATCGGCGCCTTGGACATCCGTCAGATAGAGTAGTCAAAAATATTCCTCCTCTTAGAAATTTACATTACAATAAGGATTTGGTTTGTGATATTTGTCATTATGCAAAACAACATCGTCACAGTTTTACCTCTAATAATAAGCATGCGTCAGACTTGTTTGAATTAATCCACTGTGATCTATGGGGTTCTTATCGTGTCCCTTCTTCTTGTGGTGCACGGTATTTTTTGACTATTGTTGACGACTACTCAAGAGCCACATGGGTCTATTTACTAGTTGACAAAAAAGAAGTCACTGACATGTTTATGAGCTTCATACAGATGGTTGCCAACCAATTTTCAAAAACAATAAAAACTGTTCGTAGTGACAATGGGACAGAATTCAACTGTATGGCAGCCTATTTTTTCTCTCAAGGGATTAAGTTTGAAACCACATGTGTGGGCACGCCCCAACAAAATGGGCGTGTCGAAAGAAAACATAGGCACATCTTAAATGTTGCACGTGCCCTTCGTTTTCAAGGAAACCTTCCCACCAGTTTTTGGGGTGAATGTGTCCTATCTGCGGCTTACTTAATAAATCGCACACCTTCACCTATCTTAGATGGCAAAACTCCGTTTGAATGCTTATTCGGTTGTCCGCCCTCATACCTGAATTTACGTGTCTTTGGATGCTTATGCTTTGCCCATAATCAGAATACTAAAGGAGACAAATTTGCCAAGAGAGGTCGAAAGTGCATATTTGTCGGTTATCCATCTACAAAAAAAGGTTGGAAAGTCTATGACCTTGATACTAAGTCGTTTTTTGTTTCTCGAGATGTGGTATTCCATGAATCCGAATTCCCATTTATATCCTCTACGGTTATTACGGTACCTTCTGAGCCTCTCATGGACCCCTCTACCGAGCCTTTTAACAGGTCCCCAACCCCTGCCTCTGATCCAGGTCACTCGCCTGCTGGTCCAGCTGCACCAGCCCAAACTATAACCGACCCACAAGTTGTGGGCTCTTCTGCCCTGGACAATACTCCAGCCCAAACTACAACAGACCCGCATGCCGTGGGCTCTCCTGCCCTGGACAATACTCCAGCCCACACTACTACAGACCCACAGGCCGTGGGCTATTCTACTTTGGACATACCTACAGCCCAATCTGCCGAAACTGAGAATGCAGAATTGGGTCGGGGCCATCGTATTCGTTTCCCAAGCTCTAGACTCAGTGGCTTTGTCCTTGATACAACGCACAGTCCATCCCCGTCTCCACCACGCTCTCCTACCTCGTCCTCAGGTACGCCTTATCATTTAGCAAACTATGTCAATTGTGATAATTTTTCGGAAAAACAACGTGCTTTCTTAGCAGCTGTAACAATGGGTATCGAACCACCCACGTTCAAAGAAGCGATGCGTGATGACGCTTGGTGTGCCGCCATGAAATTAGAGATCGATGCTCTCGAAAGGAATGAAACATGGGAGCTCGTAGACCTTCCCTCTCACAAAAAAGCCCTCGGCTGTCGTTGGATCTATAAAATTAAATACAAGTCTGATGGGTCCATTGAACGTCTCAAAGCCCGCCTCGTTGTTTATGGAAATCATCAGGTCGAAGGAATAGATTATGGTGAGACTTTTGCTCCGGTAGTCAAGATGGTGACTGTCCGAACTTTTCTTGCCGTTGCAGCTATTAATAACTGGGAACTCCATCAAATGGATGTCCACAATGCATTTTTACATGGTACTTTGGATGAGGAGGTCTACATGAAAATCCCTCCAGGTTTTGGTCGTGGGAAAGAAGGCAAAGTGTGTCGTTTAAAAAAATCTTTATACGGCCTCCGTCAAGCTCCGCGTTGTTGGTTTGCTAAACTCACCACGGCCCTGAAAGAATATGGTTTTCATCAATCTCATTCCGATTATTCTCTATTCTACTACTCGCATGACCAGGTTCGATTATTCATTCTTATTTATGTGGATGACCTAGTCATTGCGGGCAATGATTCTTCCGCTGTTGCTACATTCAAGGAGTATTTGGGAAGGTGCTTTCATATGAAGGACTTGGGTCCCCTAAAGTATTTTTTAGGCCTTGAAATCTCACGGAGCTCAGAAGGAATCTATGTTAGCCAGCGTAAGTATGCTTTGGATATAGTCTCTGAAGCCGGATTATTAGGCTGTAAGCCTGCCCAAACACCCATTGAACAACACCATAAGCTTGGAGAAGCCTCGGGTCCTTTACTGGACAATATCGAGTCCTATCGCCGACTCGTAGGACGACTTGTCTATCTCTCGGTAACCCGTCCTGATTTATCCTATGCCGTTCACATCCTCTCTCGATTCCTTCATCAACCCCGGGAGGAGCATATGACCGCGGCTCTTCGGGTAGTCAGATATCTCAAAGGGAGTCCGGGTCAAGGAATTTTGCTTCGACGTGATAGCGATTTTCGCATACAAGGCTGGTGTGATTCGGACTACGGTGGCTGCCCCACTTCGAGACGTTCTGTCACTGGATGGTTTATTTTTCTTGGTGGTTCCCCCGTATCATGGAAAACCAAGAAGCAAAATACGGTGTCTTTATCATCCGCAGAAGCCGAATACCGTTCCATGGCTAACATTGTTTGTGAATTGAAATGGTTGAAAGGACTTCTTCAGAATTTCGGTATCCATACTCGTGAACCAATGCAAATTTGTTCCGATAGCAAGTCCGCCATTGACCTTGCACACAACCCCGTTTATCACGAGCGTACGAAACACATTGAAATTGATTGTCATTTCATTCGGGATGCTATTATCGAAGGTCTAATTACCACCACTCATGTTCCAACCTCATCACAGTTGGCCGACATCTTCACCAAAGCATTAGCTGCACCTCAATTTCTTACTCTTCTCCGCAAGCTTGGCGTTCTTGACCTTCACGCTCCAGCTTGAGGGGGGGTATTAGACGTATTCGTATTCTATTAGGATACATATTCTCGTATTCTATCTTACTGTTAGTGTTTGCTTATTGTTAGTGTTTGCTCTCCGTATTCTACGTAGCTATTTGTTTCCAAGTAGGATGCTTAGTTCTTAGTTTGTATGTTTTACGCTATTTAAGCCATACATGGCATAATAATAAAGCAAGCTTTTCCTTCATACTCTTCCTAACAGAAACTACTCAACCACAGGTAACCCATTGTATCAAAATTACGACATTAGCGTCTCGTCTCTCCTTTCCAATCTCTCATTCGAATCCCAATCGCCATTTCCTGGCTTTTTCACGACCTCGACTGGCACATCTCGAGCGAAGGCCTACGGGTCTTATATTTGTTGGGGCGATATTACTCCACAACTTTGTCAAAAATGTGTAAATTACGCGACCAAAGCGCTTTTAAACCAAGATTTTTACCAAGAATGTTACGGGTTTGGTGATTATTTAGATTCAAATTTATGTCTCGTTCGATATGCAAATCAGTCAGTAATCGAGTACAAAGAAGGTTTTGTAATTTCCATGGGAAAAATAGGCGGAAAAGTGGTCGATTATACGTCCTATAATAGGACGTTATCGACCACTATAGAAGGGTTGATCGATGAAGCTGGATATGGGAATTGGACTAGGACTAATTTCGCGACACGGGTTGTCCCGGTGACCGGATCTCGAGACAAAATTCATGTCCTTGTTCAATGTATTCCGGTTATATCGGCCAATAATTGTAGTCGATGTTTGCAGGAAGTGTATGATTATGTGCCTACGCATTGTAATGGTAGTGAAGGTGGTGTAGTTGTTCATGCTAATTGTATAGTTAAGTTTAGTAATCAATCTTTCATTGGTGGTGCTTATAGGAGTCTAAATCCTAGTTATTTACATGTTTATTTGGTTGTTTTGATTTCATTTTTCATTGCGTTTGTGTTTGTATAAGATTAGATGTTATTTTCAGATTTGTTATTGGATTGGAAAACCGTATACATCTGATGTACTGTCATCAGTTTTATAATTCCGAGCTTTATAATAAAGTTTTTTAGTTTAGTTTTAAAAATTATGAGTTTTACTATAAAGTTTCTTAGTTCATTAACTAAAACATTAAGCTCCAATATTTTTAATAAATAGTCAAAAGATTACATACAAACTTAGTTAAATTTGAGTTTTGATGGAAAAAAAAAAGCTCTAACTTATAAACTATAATAAACTTAGAAAAAATATGCACAAATGCTCAAAAACAAATAAAATTTAAGGTAATAAGCTCGAAAAAAATATACATAAAAGTAAAAAAAAACAAGTAAAATTTGAGATACATCATCATATGTATGTTCGATCAATTAGTAATGAATTAATCATTTTTGGACCTTTCCAAGAGAAGACCTACTTAACATTGAGTAGCTCTTACATGCATAATATAATGACTCTACTGCGCAGGTGTCCATTGTCCATTGTACGATATTGGCCACTTTGGGTCAAACCCTCACGGGTTTACCCTTGGGCTGGTCTTTTCCAAAATGTGTCGTACTACTATATAATTTTCAGGACACCTATAAAAATGATATTTCACATTTACACTAACGTGTGGGACAAGGGTTTGCACCGCAACAGATCCATTACACTCATAGTTTGATTCTTGAGAGTCATTGCAACAACAGTAGGTCTCTTGAGGGACCGCCGGCGCCTCTTAGTAAAGCTTATCGAGAAACTATTGTACAAATTTAAGTAAAAATGATACTAAAAGTAATAAATTAGGTACAAATCATGATTTAAGATAAAATGAGTATATTGATTATGTAAATAAGTACGAAACTACTATGGTACGATCAATGGCAAAAGAGTCACGAAATACAAATAAAGTCATTCGTTTATCTAAATGAGTTTCAGTGTTGCAACAATAGCTCAATATAGTCATTCGTTTATCTAAATATCTATGCTAGGGTGTGCCATTTATTTGGTTTTGATCCATATTTCCTAAATATTTTTCCATTAATTATTGTATTTTTCGTAATGTAAATTAAAATTATTAAGTACCACATAATAATCAAATTAAATTAAGTTTGAATAATATTCTATATTTCCTAATCATTTTCCTATTTGGAATCGAACAAGCCTATAATAAAGTTTAACAACTAATTAAAACGTTTTTTATTATAAACCTAAAACAGACAATCCTTACTTGTTTAGTTGTTTAAGGATTTAATGGATTATTCCTTTGGCATAATGGCATTTAATTATAATATTCTGCGTAAATTAAGAGCTAATCCTTCCATAATCCAAACCTATAAATACCCTTAAACTCAATTCCATCAAAAATATCGTATCAACTATCAACAAAAACAATAACACACAAAAAAGTGCAAATAATATCGTCACAATATCGATAATAATGGAAGGTATTATTGTGATTTTCGACTTTGATAAGACGATCATCGATGTCGATAGCGACAATTGGGTGGTCGACGAGCTAGGTTTTACGAAACTCTTTGATGAGCTTCTTCCTACGATGCCATGGAACACGCTTATGGATACAATGATGAAGGAAATCCATGCACAAGGATGTTCTATTGATCGAGTTTCCGAGGTTTTAACTAGGGTTCCGATTCATCCTCGTGTTGTGGCCGCCATTAAAGCCGCGCATGCTATGGGTTGTGATTTAAGGGTTGTGAGCGATGCCAATACATTCTTCATCGACACAATATTGAGTCATCTTGGGGTACGAGATTATTTCTCGGAAATTCATACAAACCCTAGTTACGTCGATGGAGAAGGGAGATTGAGGATACTTCCGCATCATCAAGATTTTGTTAGGTCTTCTCATGGATGTTGTAATCCATGCCCGCCAAATATGTGCAAGGGAGAAGTGATTAAAAGGATATTACTCGAGGAAGCGAACAAGAAGATCGTCTATTTAGGAGACGGATGTGGAGACTATTGTCCGTCTTTGAAATTAAGGGATGGCGATCATGTTATGCCAAGGAAGAACTTCCCGGCTTGGGACTTAATCTCTGAAAACCCGAGTTTGATTAAAGCCAAGATACATGGATGGAGCGACGGAACCGAGCTTGAGCAAGTTCTATTATCTATAATCCAAGAGATTAACTTGGCTCGATTCCTTAACGTTGATTCAGGGGATCGAACATTGGCAAGAAGCGATGATTTATTGACGAAGCTACCTACCGGAGTCCGAAGTAGAACTAGCCTCTCCACTTGTTAGAACGAGGATCTGATGATAAATGTGATAATCAATATTTTTAATTTGAATTAGCATGAGTTTTTTTATTTCGAGTTAGTTTTTTTTTGAGAAAATTGTTAATTACAGGTTTACACCCTTTTAAAAACCACTTTTTGAAAATTATAGCCTTGTAATTTTTTTTTGAAAATTACATCCATAATATCACTTTTCTTTGTAAATTGCACCACGAGGACATTTTCGGTCAATTTTGTCAAAAATTGACCGATATACCCTTGCCAATTTTTTACTTACGCAGATTTTTTTTCATTTACCTCTTCCACCTTTCTCTATCTAACATTTTCCCCAAATTTTCCCCAAATCTTACCCAAATCATACATTTTATTTTCTCTTAAATTTATATTTATTTTGTTGTCGTTGGTAGTGTTAATGCAAATCTGATATTGTTCACAATTTTCGTTTTTCAATTGATTTAATCGAATTTTAGGGTTTCAATTTGGGGAAATTAAAAAACCCTAATTATTTTCAATTTGGGGAAAATTAAAGAATTCTAATTATTTTTAATTTGGGAAAAATTAATGATGAAAAACGTTAATCATTTTAAGATACAATGAAAATTAATTTTTTCTTTTTCAATTGATTGAATCTAATTTTAGGGTTTCAAGTTGGGGAAAATTGAAGAACCCTAATTATTTTAAGTTGGAGAAAATTAAAAACCCTAATTATTTTTGAATTTGGGGAAAATTGATGATGAATAACACTAATTAATTTTAAGATACAATGGAAATAATAGAACTACAATTAAATTAAAATGTAGAAGGTACAATTAGACTATGTAAAAATGTTGAAGAAATGTAGAATTAGTGAAAAATAGAGTTGTAAAATCTGATTTGGATGAACATTAGAGAATAGACAAGATGAAGGTAAGGGTATTTTGGTCATAAAAATGAACAGAACTCAAATTCGTATTAATTTTCTGTCGAAATTAATATTTTGATTGTAATTTATGATCAGAACTAATATTGTGGGTGTAATTTACAAAAAAAAAAAAAATCGGAATTAATATTTAGATTGTAATTTATGATCAGAAGTAATATTGTGGGTGTAATTTACAAAAAAAAAAAATATCGGAATTAATATTTTGATTGTAATTTATGATCAGAAGTAATATTGTGGGTGTAATTTACAAAAAAAAAAAATTATAAGGTTGTAATTTTCAAAAAGTGATTTTTAAAAAGTTGAAATTAACAATTTTCTCTAGTTTTTATGATATATCAACGCGAATATTCATGAAATGTTCGACATTACTCTATATGTTATTTTGTTTTTAATACATACGGAATACTACGTAAGTGGTACTCTGTATCACCAATACTTTATACCTAACATATTACTCCGTATCATTGATATGAACAAGCTAAGGTTGTAAGGATAATAATCATGCGGAATATTATAGTTTTGAACGTATTGTTGTGTTAAATCCAACGGTCTTATATATTTATTTGTGAATTTTGTAAATAACCCCTTTTAAGTACCATTTTTTACAAATAACCGCCTTTTAAGTTCTCTTTTACAAATAACCCCCTATTATTGATTATTGTAACGCTTTTTATAAAACCCGATATATACACGATATTACGACTTAAATTAGGTAATATACCTAAACTACCCTTACTTACAACACTACCCATCCACAAACACACCATTTCATTCACTATCTCACTTAATCTTAAACCCCAAATCAAAACCCAAAATCAAATATCAAATGAATCAATTAAAACCCAAATTTACCAAAATTAGTTTTAATGTTCTGTTTTTGGTACATGACAACAATTTTCAATTGTTAGTAGACAAAGGTTGAATTCTCTTTTCTGGTAAAGAATGAATCATGCTGCATGCAATTTATATCTCTATATCTATTGTAGCGTAGTTCAATTAATTCAGCAATCCTTCTCCCGGTATTCCACTTTTTTCTCAGCATTGTTTTTCTGTCTTGACTATCTAAGAAATCCGGCTTTGTCATACGGAGGAAGCATGGCGCATAGAGTTGTATTTGAAAATCATCAGGTGTAAATGTATCATTGTCCCATAAAATCATCATGTAAATGTATCCTTGTCATACACAAGCTAAAAAGCTAGCCATAATTAAAATAGGGTGGCGAAATTTGGGTTTTAATTAATTGACTAGTTTTGGAGCCCGTGAAAATCACGGAATCATTAATAATTTACTGTGTTTAAGTGTTTAATTTGTGAATAACTTATACGGAGTATTCTCTCTCTCAATCATTTGTTTAAAACGAACATGACCGAGGGAGCGGTTTTTTAAAATAAATGTTTAATACAATTCAATTTTTGATTCAAGAAGACAGACAAACCAAAATGTGAATAAATTAGTTGTTTTGAAACGATCATCTAAAAATTGCATTGGAATTTATTTTCTACTCCATTAAAGAAGTCACCCTTCCATACATGAACAAATTGCATTGAAATTTATTTTCTACTCCATATGCAGTTAAAAACCTCCTAATTTCGACATATATATGAAAATTTTTATTACTAATTCTCTCAAAATTTTATGAATCAAAGGAAAATAAAAAATATGGTACATAAATAAAGAGTATACTGTATATAATAATGATGAAAGAAAAGTTAAAAGGTCATTTAATTAATAAAGAAAATAATGGATAAATAAATAAGGTAACCTACGAGAGGAGATCAATTACAATTTCTTTTTGTTTATACCTTCTATTTTTTTAAATTTTTTTAACTTATACTGTATTTTTTAATTTTCCTAAATTGGTAATCCATGTCACTTTTTTTACCTTGTCAAATAAAAGTTATCACGCCACAATTAAACTTGTCGTGTCACATTTTTTAGGTTAGATTTTTAATACAACTTTATAGCAAAACAAAATAGTTGCATGATGTAAATTTAAAGTGATGTGTTTTTTTTATTTGGGGATTAACTTATTCTAACAATAAACACATAAATTTTAAATTTAGCATACATTTTGATTTATTAATTATTGTTAAATTTATTAAAAATTAAGAGTCTAAACTTTATTCGTTATTATGCTATTTAAAAACTTGGTATGCATTAAATGCTTGTAAATTCATTAGCTTTTTTTTTATTTTTTATTTATTAAGTAATGATGTTATGGTATTTAAAAACATGATATGCATTTAATGCTTGTAAATTCATTAGTTATTTTTTTTTTCTTTTTGAAATAATGATGATGACGTGGCTTGCTAGAATTTCTCAAAAGTGAAATGGTGAAATGCGGTGCTTTGTCTAGTCTTTTTATATTATATATAGATATATAGATTTGAAAATTGATTTTGGAATTTAGGGCTTTTGTTTGGATTTGGTGTTTAAGACCAAGTGGGATAGTGAATGAATTGGTGTGTTTGGTGGATGGGTAGCCTTATATGTAAGGGTAGTTTAGGTATATTACATAATTTTAGTCGTAATATTGTGTATAGATCGAGTTTTATAAAACTCGTTAGGATAATCAATAATAAGGGGTGATTTTTAGGTTTAAGTGATATTTAAGGGGTTATTTGTAAAAAAGAACTTAAAAGGCGGTTATTTGTAAAAAATGGTACATAAAAGGAGGTTATTTACAAAATTTACTACTCCCTCCGTCCCGGTCATTTGTTATCTATTTCCATTTTGGGTGTATCATTGAATTGTTATCTATTTCCATTTTTGGCAACTTTTTGTGGATGACATTTGATTACATGTGGGGCCATATAATTTGTGTGGTCCAAATTCATTTACACTTCTTTTCTTAATCTTTGTGTCAAAAGCAATAGATAACAATTGATCGGGACGGAGGGAGCATTTATTTTGATGACGAGGTGGTTGAATGTCCAGACCCATATATTTCCGCATCACATGAACCATGTAAGTCACCCCTTCGGGGCTGCAGTGACCAAGTGGTCATCCCCAGCCGATAGTCGAACTGAGAAAATATTTTTCATGAAAAGTTTGACGATGTCATATTTGCGATTTGTATAAGAACCCTATCTACTAGTTCTCATTAATGTATGACCTTTAGAATTAATAGTCGTTAATTTACTTTTATAATGGGATCAAGTTTAATTATTTATTATTTTTTAAGCAACTTTTATAATAGGTCTATACATGTTTTTTATGAGTAATAATTAATTTAGCTAAATACCAATTTGCTCTCATCTGAATCATTTCCACATATTTTGCGTATTCGCCGATTGGTTCTTAATTGGGTTGAGACGTTGAGTTTTGTTCGGTCACGGGCCGTCTTGGCTCTTGGATTGGATTGGTTTGGTTTTGGTTTTGGTTTTACTTAATTAGGTGTAATGTTGATTATTTGTTCGGTAGCAGGCCGTATTGGGTGGTTTTGTTCAGTTCGAGTTGGTTTAACTTTTGTCAACTCTAGGTAGTCGTGAATTTTTTATCGAGCACTTTGACACCTTTACACACCAATCGATCACATGCTCGGCTTCTTTTGCCTGGTCCAAGTGATAATTTATGTCAAAACTCAATCTAACTCTTAATACAAATTCTAGAATAAGACGATGCGTGGCACACCGTGAGACGGTCTTTTTTTTATAATAAGTTTGCTCATTTAATACTAATAAATGAGCTTTTTTATATGATGAGACCGCCTTACGTGTGAGACCGTCTCACGTAAAAATTACAGAACTCTTAATGTTCCTATTCGAAGAATATTCAATATATTTCCTAATCATATTTGGAATCCAACAAACCTAGAATCAAATTTAACAACTAATTAAAACGTGTTTTATAAACCTAAAACAGACAATCCTTAGTTGTTTAGTTGTTTAAGGATTTAATGGAATATTCCTTTGTAATAATGGCATTTAATTATAATATTCTGCGTAAATTAAGAGCTAATCCTTCCATAATCCAAACCTATAAATACCCTTAAACTCAATTCCATCAAAATATTGCATCAAGTATCAACAACAGTAACACACAAAAAAAAATTACAAATAATATCGTCACAATATCGATAATAATGGAAGTGTTAGAAAACTTGTGCCTTGAATTTGTGTCGAAGACGGACTAAGTTACCATAAGTAAATTGAAACAAAGGCAAGATGTGAGTTGGTGACGTCTTATTGTATAAGACTTAACCTTTTGTTTTTTTGGAAAGTTGGTGGAATTGGAAGTTGTTCCACGTACACTTTCCTAATTGGACTTGGTCATTGACTTTGTATGTTTGTAGTACGTAGCATATTAGGAGATTAATTATTAGTTTCCTAATTTGCATGGTTTTCTTTATTAGTCTAGATATTTTATCTTGGGTGGAATAACTATATAAAGACTCAAGTTTATTCTAGGTTAACTAAGAGAGAGATTTGAGAGCACAATAAAAAGGGTCAATTTGTGAGGTTCCTTCCGGAGAAGAAAACTCAGTTTGTCTCAGGCCCTATTATTGAGGTTCGTCTGTCTTTGAAGATTGGAGGAGTTTGTTTAGATCTTGGTTGGCCTCAAGATAATTTGTCCTCCGTCTTATTTGGGTAGTCTCTTTTGTTCCCTTTGAGACTACCATATTTGTTGGTAGAATAGGGTATACTTTTGGCTCATATTGAGCGCGTGTGTACCGGTCTACTGTTGTACTATTTTCTCCATTATAGTGAAGTTTGATCTCCTTGAAGGGTGGACGTAGCCAGTTATTTTACTGGTGAACCACGTAATTCCTTGTGTCAACTTTATTTACATTCGTTATTTATTATTCTTATCACCTTATCAATTAACTATTTGGGTAACGGGACGCCTCCGTTACAACAATTGGCACCAGAGCTAAGGTTCTGATTTGGGATCTGCTTCCGCGTTAGTTGTCTTTTAGGCGTTATTTGGGTTTCTTGATTTTCAGGTGAAAAGATGTCGGGAACGAATGTTTTGAATGTTGAAAAGTTCACTGGGAGAAATAGTTTTGGGTTGTGGCAGTTAAAGATGAGAGCTTTGCTTAGACAGCAAGGCGTCTGGTCTGTTATCTCAAAGGCAAAGTCAGCAGGTAGTTCGACTGATGCAGCAAAGACAGCAAAGACAGATGCAGAAGTAGTCTTGGAAGAAAAGGCTCATTCTTTAATTCTGTTATGTTTATCTGATCATGTTATGATTGAGGTTGCCGATGAGGAAACTGCTACAGGTTTGTGGTTGAAGTTAGAATCTTTGTATATGACAAAGACTCTAACCAGCAAGTTGCTTCTTAAGCAGCGTTTGTTTGGTCTTCGTATGCAAGAAGGTACGTCTCTCAAGGACCATCTAGACAGTCTTAACTCTATTTTACTTGACCTGCGTAATTTAGATGTTAAGGTAGATGATGAGGATGCTGCCTTGATTTTGTTAGTTTCTTTGCCAAATTCGTTTGAGACTTTTGTGGAGTCTTTTGTTGTTGGTAGAGATTCTTTGACCCTAGAGGAGGTGAGGTCAGCACTTCACACTAGGGATTTGCGCCGAGTAGCGTCAGGTGGTGGTGTTGCAGACAGTAGTCCTATGGGGCTTGTTGCTGATTCGGGGGGTTCTAGTAAGGGTAAAGCCAAGTCTAAGGGTCCCCGTAAGAATGTCTGCCATTACTGCAAGGAATCCGGTCATTGGAAAAATCAGTGTCCTAAATTAAAGGAAGTTGGTGTTTCTGCCGTTGCACAAAAAGTTGCCAAATATGATTCTGAGGAAGATTATGCTCTCGTTGTTGATGTTGCTCCACGTTCTTTGGATAGTTGGATTTTGGATACGGGATGCGTTTATCATATGTGTCCTAATAGGGAATGGTTTGATTCTTATAAAGCTTCACAAGGGGATAATGTTGCCATGGGTGACGGGTCTATTTGTGAGGTGCTTGGAGTTGGTACTATTCGGGTTAGGATACGTGATGGTGTTGTTGTCTTCCTAGAAGGTGTTAGGCATGTTCCACGTTTAAAGAGAAATCTTGTATCACTTGGGATGTTAGTTGATCAGGGCTACAATTTTCAAGGTGATGGTGGGTCATTGTGCGTTAGTAAGGGTTCTTCTGTTGCTTGGAGAGGTGCTAAGGAAGGAACTGTTTATGTCCTTCAAGGCACTGTTCTGACTGTTGGAGCATCAGGTAATCGTTCTTCTGTCTCTCTCGAGTCTAAGTTGGGGCATATGCAACTTGGACATGTGAACGATACTTTGAAGCACATCCAGTTTGGGTCACTTGGTGATACTCTGGATATTTTGGGTTTGGATAGCTGCAGTGAGAATGGTGGTGTTGACGGTAAGGTGGAGTCTATTCCGGTACAGGTCAAACTACAAGGTTCTCAAGACAAGCTATCAACTTTTGTCTCGTCGCCTCAATGAGGCGGTCTGCGCCCCATGAGGTGGGGCGGTTTGGGGCTCCAGGTGGAGCTGTTGTGACTCTTGAAAGAGAGTCGTTGGGATCTCGTAAGGGGTCATTTGAAACTTCGACGGGAGTTTATTCTTTGGAGCTTTTGGGTTGGACTTGCTAGTCTAACAGTTTGTACCTTTGATGGAGGTAATTTGTGCTCGCTTAAAATGTTTGGTTTCGACTTGAGTCTTGTTGCCCTGGTGTAGGCATATTTGTGGTGGTCATGACACCTAGTATACTCAAGTGAGACATTTGTTTTGTTCGTGGCGTTTGTGTTCTTAGGGACAGTTTGGTACGACGGTACATCTAGCCACGTAATTTGAAGGAGATTTTGTTTTGGAGTCTTGTGTGCGTTGTTTTGGTACATCGTTCCATCATAGTGACATTGGGTATCTCATATATTTGTGTTGGCGTTTGGTAGCTTTTGGTCTCTTTGGAGTTTGCTACGTTTGGCCTTCCTATTGGTATGAAGATATATTGGTTACTTAGTACATTTGGTAGTTTCAGCTTACTACATTGGGTACTTCGTATATTGGTCACGTTTGTTGCACACTTGGTTCGTTTGTCCATTTTTTGGGAGTTGTGTTCAAGTCAGAATGGAGACTATCGGGACAGATAGTGACTTGAGGATCGATTCCATTGAAGCTGATTTGGGTTTGGTTCTTCTATGTTGAGTTCGCCTTTTGGATAATTCAAGTCAAGGTGGAGATTGTTAGAAAACTTGTGCCTTGAATTTGTGTCGAAGACGGACTAAGTTACCATAAGTAAATTGAAACAAAGGCAAGATGTGAGTTGGTGACGTCTTATTGTATAAGACTTAACCTTTTGTTTTTTTGGAAAGTTGGTGGAATTGGAAGTTGTTCCACGTACACTTTCCTAATTGGACTTGGTCATTGACTTTGTATGTTTGTAGTACGTAGCATATTAGGAGATTAATTATTAGTTTCCTAATTTGCATGGTTTTCTTTATTAGTCTAGATATTTTATCTTGGGTGGAATAACTATATAAAGACTCAAGTTTATTCTAGGTTAACTAAGAGAGAGATTTGAGAGCACAATAAAAAGGGTCAATTTGTGAGGTTCCTTCCGGAGAAGAAAACTCAGTTTGTCTCAGGCCCTATTATTGAGGTTCGTCTGTCTTTGAAGATTGGAGGAGTTTGTTTAGATCTTGGTTGGCCTCAAGATAATTTGTCCTCCGTCTTATTTGGGTAGTCTCTTTTGTTCCCTTTGAGACTACCATATTTGTTGGTAGAATAGGGTATACTTTTGGCTCATATTGAGCGCGTGTGTACCGGTCTACTGTTGTACTATTTTCTCCATTATAGTGAAGTTTGATCTCCTTGAAGGGTGGACGTAGCCAGTTATTTTACTGGTGAACCACGTAATTCCTTGTGTCAACTTTATTTACATTCGTTATTTATTATTCTTATCACCTTATCAATTAACTATTTGGGTAACGGGACGCCTCCGTTACAACAGGAAGGTATTATTGTGATTTTCGACTTTGATAAGACGATCATCGATGTCGATAGCGACAATTGGGTGGTCGACGAGCTAGGTTTTACGAAGCTCTTTGATGAGCTTCTTCCTACGATGCCATGGAACACGCTTATGGATACAATGATGAAGGAAATCCATGCACAAGGATGTAGTATTGATAGGGTTTCCGAGGTTTTAACTAGGGTTCCGATTCATCCTCGTGTTGTGGCCGCCATTAAAGCCGCGCATGCTATGGGTTGTGATTTAAGGGTTGTGAGCGATGCCAATACATTCTTCATCGACACAGTATTGAGTCGTCTTGGTGTAAGAGATTATTTCTCGGAAATTCACACAAACCCTAGTTACGTCGATGAAGAAGGGAGATTGAGGATACTTCCGCATCATCAAGATTTTGTTAGGTCTTCTCATGGATGTTGTAATCCATGCCCTCCAAATATGTGCAAGGGAGAAGTGATTAAAAGGATATTACTCGAAGAAGCGAGCAAGAAGATCGTCTATTTAGGAGACGGATGTGGCGACTATTGTCCGTCTTTAATACTAAGGGATGGTGATCATGTTATGCCGAGGAAGAACTTCCCGGCTTGGGACTTAATCTCTGAAAACCCGAGTTTGATTAAAGCCAAGATACATGGATGGAGCGACGGAGCTGAGCTTGAGCAAGTTCTATTATCTATAATCCAAGAGATTAACTTGGCTCGATTCCTTAACGTTGATTCGGGGATCGAACATTGGCAAGAAGCGATGATTTATTGAAGAAGGTACCGATGGGAGTAGATTTAGTCTCTCCCCTTCTTGTGAGAAGCAGGACCTGATAATTTTCGAGTTAATTTTACGTATTCTTGTCTCGAAGACACCATATGTTCTGCTCTTATTTCGAGTTAGTTTTATGTATTCTTGTTCTCGTTTATCGGCTGCACAAGTTTTGCTTTCGTATAGAGTTCGATGTTACTGTTACTGTTTTCTTGGGAAAACCCTAGTACTTTGTAAGTTTGTATCATCCTCGAACAATTAATGACTGTCCGTAGAATAACATTGTTACGGGAATAGCGTTACTCTAGCAATCGCGTTCATTATTTAGCTCGAATCATTTTATCGATTCATGGCTTCCATCTTTTTCGAGTTCAGTACAAAAGTGCTTAGTTAACAAGAAGCAAGGCTTAAAACAGAGGTTTCAGTTACGGAATTGTCTACTCTGCTTCACCAACGAGGTGTTGCGAGTCCATGTCGTTCTGCACTAGAAAAGCGGGTTTTGATGGAATTGGGAGAGTAACAGAGTGGCTGTTAAGCATGAGAACAACTGATGACATGATCGGCCTTCGAGCTGCGTTCTCTTGTACACATAACAAACCTATATGGACGCATCTTAGCACTTCTGTTGTATTAGCATCTGATACGGCCGAGTCCACTATGTTCAATGTTTTTCCTTCCGACCAGTTTCTCCATGCCTGAAACATAGTATGCAGTGTAATTAAGTCTGTGATCTTCAACTTACGCTGATATATGTAAACGGATGTGGTGGATCATAGATTCATCGGTGCAAAGGGAGCCACGAGGACAAATATGTTGCTGACGAGGTTTGAACTAGGGTCATGAATACCACGTCTCATGACTTTACCAGCTAAGTTAGCTTACATCTGGGGTAAATAGGCAATTAACTTGTCACGTCTCATGACTTTACCAGTTAAGTTAGCTTACATCTGGGGTAAATAGGCAATTATGCGTGTCACGTCTCATGATTTTACCAGCTAGGTTAGCTTACATCTGGGGTAAATAGGCAATTATGCGTGTCACGTCTCATGATTTTATCAGCTAAGTTAGCTTACATCTGGGGTAAATAGGCAATTTTACGTGCCACGTCTCATGACTTTACTAGCTAAGTTAGCTTACATCTGGGGTAAATAGGCAATTATGCGTGTCAACTTTCACCTATAACTGAGACGGTCTTACAGTATATATTGTCTGCACTTACAAAGTTAAGGAGACTTTCTCCATTCCATGCCTCTGAAACTCTATGTCCGCTTACGATTTCCAGGACTAGCACACCGAAACTGAATACATCCGTTTTGATGGAGAAGTGCCCGTGAAGTATGTACTCCGGAGGCATATATCCACTACATTAATCACAATTTGTCGATGAGTTTGCGAGTTAATTCTATGCAGCATATATATCACTAACATTAGAAAGCGAAAACATACTGTGTTCCTGCAATATTACGCGTATTAGCGTGAGATTGATCCGCACCAAACAATCGCGCCATACCAAAGTCAGATATCTTGGGGTTCATCTCTGCATCTAGCAGAACATTGCTCGCTTTCAAATCACGATGCACAACTAATAGTCGCGACTCTTCATGGAGATAAAGCAGGCCTCGAGCAATGCCTCCAATAATATTATAACGCGTCTGCCAGTTAATCTGCACGCGCTTGATTGGGTCTACACAGAACCATGAAATAGAAATGAGCATCGACTTGGTCGCTTACAGAAAACAATCATAATAACGAAGGCAAAATTATTGTTTAAGTTTACCAAACAGAAAGAGGTCGAGGCTTTTGTTAGGCACAAATTCGTAGACTAAAACTCGCTCCTCTTTCGCTAGACAATACCCAAGACATTTCACCAAGTTCTTGTGTTGAAGTTTCGCAAGTAATAAGGCTTCTGATTGGAATTCCTTTTCACCTTGTCCACAATTTGCCGACAACCTCTTAACTGCTATAACTTGCCCGGTGCTCGGAATAATACCCTGAAAGTTTGAAACAATTATCAGTATTTAGAATTAAGTATCTCCTGTTACGCGATGTATATGGCACGTTGATTATACCTTGTAGATAGTACCGAAGCCACCCTCTGCAAGCTTATTGGAATTCGAGAAATTATTTGTTGCGGCCTTAACAATGTCGAAGTCCAGTTGTAATGACTCGACCATCCCGCTTTCATCATTTTCATCGTCTACGAGTGGAGTTAAAATCAAGCAATGAGAAGCAAAATAACTCTATATCGACATAAAATGCTAACAGAGCTACTAAAACAGAGTATTTACACTTGTACTACGCACAAATTCTTGTTTAAAACGACAACATCCATCTTAAACTCAAATTAGACAAAAAAAGGACGTCAATGGAGTAACAAAAGGTTCGTTGAATATTTGCAAGAGTGAGTATATTTGACGGATACTGCTGTCTTAAGAGAAACAGACTCGATCCAACGCAACTTACTTTGATTTTCCACTGACGATATTTTTCTTCCTTTCATGTAGCAACCCATGAAAACCAGAATAACCATCAGGGAAGCCACTGTAGGAACGGTAATAGCGATAGCTATTCTCGTTGTCTTGCTTCCTGCAAAAGAGTGTATTATTTCGTAATTAGGCCCCGTTCTTTCTGTCTTAATTTCAGCTCCTTTCAATTTTTCTTGGTTGTATTCCGTTAAGTTTTATATACGTTCAATCATTTATGTTCAATTAATCTCTTCACAAAATTAACTTTTAATTCAACTAAATTTACTCCATCCCAGTTCCACTCAATTTAGTTCAATTAAGCTATACTCCAATTAATTCAATTCAGCTCGTTTCAGCCGAAAAGAACAGGGCCTTAGTTTGGGTTTGAACCTCATTTAAGCAAAAAAAAAAAATGATTTTATGTCAATTGTAAGCCATCGAAGTACCTGTTTTGGTTGCCATGGTAATCATCGGAGGAGGAGGCGACAGCACTGATGAAGGCGAAGGTGCAAGTGACAGCAAGGGTGGTAGAACAACAGCCGGCTTATAAAACAAACGGTTATCAAACCGTATACTACACGTTAAACCAGCAGCCTCAACCCCAACCTCGCTATAGCAGCAATCGGCAAGGGTATAATTAGTAACAAGTTTAAGACAATTAAGGCAATCAAAGTCCTCCAAATCCGGCACACACTGTACTAATCCATATACCCTAACCGTCTTACTAAAATTCGCTACTCCGGTAGCAAATTTCCTACGAGAATCCCCCAAAGCCGCCTCTTGCGCAAGCCGACTCATCAAAGTCGAGACAGTGTTGTTGTACCTCACAGGTTCCGATGCAAGGCCACCCGTAACATAGTTATAACGAGGCGCAGACATCTCACCCTTGAAAATGCTCTGACTCGAGTACCTTAACATACATATATCGAACCATATAATTGCGCTCTTTTGGTTCGGACAGAGGGACGTGATCTTAGTCGTTGCGTGACTGATACACGTCTTGCAGTCGGATGTAGGAATGTCACCCCTACATAAAGCCACTCCATTAACAATGTCGAGTTTCTGACCGACTGACAGATTGTAGAAACCGTAGTTTATGTTGGTGTTTGAAGTTATGGTAGTTAAGAGAACGACGAGGTTTTTCCGAAATTGGCTAGTATTAGTGTAGTTACCAACAAAATCCTCATCACAAAAATAGTCTCTGAATTCAGGTTGGGAAACTGTACATGTAATAAACAAGAGAAGTATGGTTAGATTGAGTAGTATGTTGTGCTTTAGAGAGTTCATTTGAATTTGTAAGGTTTGTGGTTTTAATTGATGTCCTCTCCTATCGAGTTTTTTTTATATATAGTCTGTTTCGTTGAAGTCATTTGTTTATCTTTGATATTTAATAATGAGACAGAGGTAAGAACCTTATTTGGCTGTTTAAATGAGCGTGTTATATTGCAAAAGAAAATTAAGCCTCTAATTTCGTGGTTGAAGTAAATGAGTCTCATCACTTAACTTTTATTCGGAAACACGATATCTTAGGGTGTGTTTGGATAATAAATTGGGAGGGAAAGGGACGGGAGGGGAATGGAGGGAAGGGAAAGGGAAAGGGAAAGAAAGGAAAGGGAGGGAAAATGAAGATGGGTTATTTGGATAGTTTTCCTTCCAAATCTTGCCAACAATGGAGAGATTAGAGTTTGGTCTAATGGAGAGAAATTGAATCCTCCCATTTCCCTCCCCTTCCATTTCCCTCCTTCCATATAATGTAACCAAACAATGGAAATTGAATCTCTCCATTTCCCTCCCTTCCCCTTCCCTCCAATTCTCTCAATCCAAACACACCCTAAGGCTCCGTTTGGATACAATTTTAGGAGGGAAAGGGAGGGGAAGGGGAGTGAGGGGAGGGGAAGGGAGGGGAGGTGAGGTGAGGGAGAATGAATTGAGGTTGTTTGGATAACAAATTGATGAGATGGAAATGGAAGGGGAGGAAGGAAGGGGATGGTATAATGGGGTGAGATTATCCAAGAAAATATGACTTACATGATTAAAGGAAGGTTCTAATGAAGTTTTCTCTCAAAATCTTGCCTCCCTTGGAGAGATTATTGTTTGTTCTAAAGGAGAGAAATTACATTCCCCCATTTCCTTCCCCTCCCATTTCCTTCCCTCCATAAATTGTATCTAAACAAAAGAAAATAAATCCCTCCATTTCCCTCCCCTCCCTTTCTCTCCAATTCTCTCAATCCAAACAAAGCCTAAGTGTTGTACCATACCTAGGTAGTACGAACACTCCTCCTAACTAGTCATCCCGTGTCTTAACACCGTCTCCGACACCCGGACATCCGACACTTGTCGGACACACGCCTGGCTTAAACATGTTATAGTTTAGACGGGTAATAAAATGTCAAAAGAGATTGATTAGGAGATGAGTTTGGGTGTGAAATGAGAATTAGTTATAATTAAGCTCAAATTTTACCTTCACTTATTTAAAATTAATATCAAATACACTACAAAAATAAAATTATACATTATTTATAATTATAAAATATACGTTTTATTAAATTTAAATACCTTATCACGTGTCCTAAATACATACATTACAAAAATAAAATTATACGTTATTTATAATTATATAATATACGTTTTATGAAATTTAAATACCTTATCACGTGTCCTAAATACATACACCAGGTAAACCACCCGAGGGTGATAGGCTCGAAGTCTATTTAGGCATGGACTCGGCCAAGAATGCTCCACAAGAATTTGTTTTTGGAAAGACTGAAATCCAGATCTCCTGAAAATTCACTCAAATTTTAACCACTAAACTTCGTCCTTAGTCCTTACGGCCCCTTAGGTTATTGTTTAGGAAAAGGGCATCGGGGGAATTGGGGATGACTTGACTATAAGGACTTTGAAAACGTTGACAAAGTCTTCGTGGGCCTTGGGGTCAATTATATTTGTCCTTCCAGACCCGGCAAAGCTAAGCTAACCGAGATGCAAGAGCGATTCAAAATTATTGACCCGGTCTTGACTCGTATTTCAAATTAACCTGATCCAGTTTAATCCTACTCAAGCTTTGATTGATTCAATATTAACCCAATATGAGGTGACCCGATTTACGAATGACATCTTCAAAATTATTAGAATTACCCCCAAATGACTTAAAATTAAAAATATTAAATCATATTAATATTATATACATCAAAATGAAGTGTTCATGGGTTGCAAGCCTTGCAACTAGAACTGGTAAAAGTTGACCCGATCCGAAGAACTGTCCCTGACCAGTTTGAAACATGACCTGATACAATCCGAAAATTCGGTTAGCCGAATTCGACCGACCCAACCCGAACCGACCCGATAATCGATAACAGTCTTATTTTTCCAACTTAAACCCGACCAAACCGACCTGACCCGACCCGTGACCCGATATTTTCTTAACCCGTTAGATGACCCGATAATACTGACTTAATAATGATTTAAGTAAAGCAAATTGACACTAATCTTAATTATTTTCACTTAAAACTCAATTAATACACACATATATACATAAAATTATCCCCTAAAACTAAATATATAAAGTAAAATATATCTTAATAACCAGATCCGACAATGACCCGACCCGACCCGACTTGCTATTTGTTCATGACGTGACCCAAAGATGACCCGACATGAACTAGCCCGAATCACTAACCCGCACCCGATATAAACCGAACCCATTACTAACCCGACATATCTTCGCAGGGGCGGATCCAGTAGGGGGCCGGTGGGGCAGGTGCCCCCCATGAAATTTTCGAAACAAGTTTTTATAAGCATCTATAATAGATAGTAAGTTATCATGGCATAGTTGTTATGAGCGCATAATTTTATCCATGAGGTACAAGGTAACTTACCACACTAAGTCATTGAACCACTTTTTTTTTAATTAAAAAATTGTTTGAAATGAGATTTAAACCCACGACTTTTAGGTAACTTACCAAACTAAGTCATTGAACCACTTTGATTTATTGTTAATTGTAGTAATAACTAATAAAATGTATTATATTCTATGAATGAGATATCTTTTTACATATAGTTACAATTGAAATTATTTTAGAAAAAAAGATATGCCTATGACCAATATGTTTTTATTCTTTTACTAATATCATGACTAATTAAGAAAAACATTTCCAAAATATAAAAATATTATCTTAGATTTTTTTTTTGGTGAACTAAAAATATTATCTTAGATGTGCTTGGATAACACGTTAAAACTTTTTTTGTGTCCCGCAAGAACTAAATTTCTGGGTCCATCACTGTATCTTCGGCCATGAATTTAATGGAATGGGTTTCGCCAATAATCATCACAATGCAATTTTATTAATAATTTAAGTTTGAATTACTTAGTGATTTGATTTACGTAAAATGCTTCATTATCAACCGTCATAGTGCACTTTAATTAATAATGTAAATTTGAATTACTTGTGATTAATTTGAATTACTTGTGATTTGATTTACGTAGAATGTTTCGTTATCACATTTCGGTTGAATGAGTATATTTTGCATAGTTTCGCTCACTTATTAGGAAAAAACTAGTTTAATTTCCCGTGAAAATCACGAAATTTTTTTACTTATCATTAAAAAGATTGTGTTTTTTTTGTTATTACAATTTAATTCGATTATTCTCATATGACCTTTGTAGCTGAATGATCGTTTTTACTGGATAATTAAATAACATTTTTCCTAGTTTACAACTTTATTAAAATGATATTATGAAAGCAATAAGTAGTATTAACCTTAGTTGACTGATTATATTTTTTAAGTATGAATATAATATAATAACAATATTTAAGAATTAAATATTCTAACTCAATTTCTCTTAAATAGAACATTAATAATCATGTAATGTTTAATCAAATAAAACATAATTTAAATAAGGGTATAGTAAATAAAAACATCGAATCATGCGATATTCTCTCATTAAAAATTTTAAATTACAAATTAAACGATATGTTCCTCTTTGGTACTCAAAGTAATAGAAAATATATTGTTTTAGACAACTTCATAAAAAATATTATACTTATACCAAACACGCCACGCCCAAACGCCCATACATAAAGTTGTTAATATCAAATTCAACAAATTCACTACACATTATCAATTAATAAATACGTTAAAAAAATCCCAAAATGTTATATCAATATAATAAAATGTGAGACTATAAAAGTAAGGTTTAGATATATTCGATAATTAGTGTCTTAGTGATATAGAGTGTCCTCATCAACATTCGACAATGCCAAAAATAAAGAATATGATACAAATGCTTGTTAGATTTTTCTCTTTTCTTCTACTTTCATTTTACTTCTTCATTTCTCTCTCAATTGATTCCAACTCACTACAAAAATAAAAATATGAAAAGTTTCAAATAATCAATCAAATGAAATTAAGTAGACTAATAGAAAAACATAGGCGAAAAGTAATAAACTTACCCCTGATTTTTTTATTTTTAATTTTTGCCAAGAATGTGTTAGAATTTTTATCATTTGATCTTATTTTATGGGTAAAATTTGTTAAATTGGTTTTGTAATTGTAAAATATGAAAAGTTGGACATTCAAGAGATATAAATTGTGATTATGGAGTTGAGTAATGTTTGATAGATAAAGGTTTAGGTCATTTCTACATTATTTATTATTTTGCCTTTTCATTTTCTATTTGTTCTTTATTTTAATATTTTGATTTAGCATGAAATTGTAGCTCGTCACATGTCGTTTAACTATCTACTCAATAGCTCGCCACGTGTCGTTCAACTACCTACTCAATATAGGCTTTTTATGTTATTATATAGATATATAGATATAGATATAGATGTACTCTTATGTTATTAAACTTACGATACGATGGTGTCGGGCTGCTGGCACACCAAAGATGGGTATAGCCGTATGGCGAAGAGATTATACACTATTGTTGATGGTCGACACCCCAGTTTAAACCAAAAAAACAAATATAAGGATGTAGTATTCCATTTTTGCCCTTAGATAAGTGATTTGACTAGTCTTTAGAAAAATATCAAAATGTTACTAAATTTACAAAAAAAAAAAATCGGTAACAACGGTGTCGCTAACTTATTTTTCTTTTCCATTAGTGTTTTGATCAATCAATGTTTATGGTCTTAGGGTGTTATGCCCTAAAAATAGCATTTTATAAGCTAACACGTGGCATCACGTAATTGGAAGGAAATTGTACACTTGGCACCAAAAGTCAATGGGATGAAGAAGGATGAAAGTCCATAATAGAAGAAGTGTGCATGAAAAGGAAGTAGGCAGCAGGAACGAGAAAGAAGAAAAGGACGAAGGAGCCAAGGCTCGAGGATTACCCGAAATGGCCACACCAACAGACTCCGTCAGAAAAAAGCATGTAGAAGAAAGAAGCCAAAATGGGATAGAAAGAGATAAAAGGATCCGTTGGATAAGAGCCACATCCAACGGTCCATAGAAAGGAGATTATATATATATGTAAACCTTGTACATTAACATTCATTCATTATCATACTTAGCATACATAACACTAAGAAAAACCTAAGAAATACTTGTAAACCCGCATATACTCTGAAGGAGAATTCTAGTGGAACTTGGAGGAAACCTTCCCCCGCAGTTTTTCCCTAAGGGGTTTCCTGCGTCATCACCCTTTGTGTTCTCCTACGTCTTTCTCTCAAATCTTCTAAGTACTTAACTCATCTAAACATATCATAAATTAGGCTTGAAATCACGATAACCTCCTAAAACAACATTAAGTAATTTTTGACCTAAACATTTTGGCGCCCACCGTGGGGCTATAGTGATTATTCAACCCAAAAGTGCAAAAAATCCCAAAACTCTTCAAGAATCCTTCAAAATGACAAACGCAGCCTCTCAAACAACCCCACAACCCACTTCCTCGGTAATAGGAGCTACCTCTACCTCAATGGGGGCTCTGGAAACTCCACCAGCAACAACAATGGCGCCCCTCAGTGGCCGCACTCCCCAGGTACAATCTGGTACCACCACTGGCGGCGCGGTAGCCAGCTCGAGTGACAACAACGGAGAAACTCCACCTCCAGGCATGTGGAAGACCATGATGGAAGGGATCTTCGCCCTACACCAGGCGGTAGACGGCCTCAAGAAAGACAACCAGGAGCTTAGGAAGTTGGCCACGACGCAGAACCAACCTCCATGTGCAAGTGGGGGACCAGGCGTGGACATCAGGGTCCCAAGACCTTCGGGAAGCAGGGGCGAAGCAAGAGCCATCCCCAACGAGTTGGTCACCAGGCTGGACCTCGCAGGAATAACCGCACCTGAAAGAATCGCACCTACGGGGCTAGGCCACCTCTCCTTCGATCTAGACTCACCTCCACCACAAACGGGAGGTCCAGGTAACAGACTCGTGAGATTACCTGTTAACACTAACCAACCTGGTGATACAGGATTTCAATCCACACCAACCGGAGGCTGGATGCAAGGTGAAGGGTCATCGGCAAGGCATCCGCTCATGCTGGGGGCTGGACCATCAGGGTACACCATCCAGCAGACGCCGTCGATAGTCCACACCGCACCGATCAACCCACCCGCACTCAGCCAGCCTGTACTCAACCAACCCATGGTCAACCAGACCCCTGGAGCACCAGGGTACGCTTCTTTCACCCACATCACTCCTTGGAATCTTGTTAACCCTTTTGCAGGACCAGATCCTTGGGAGCACCGATACAAAGAGCTATGGGACCTAGTCAGTCGCATACCAGGAGTACCAAGACCCCTGGAGAAGGCGGCCCGGACAGCTATGCAGACTTCCCGTTCACCCTCAACATAGTCTCGGTGGACGTGCCCAAAGGATTCACTCCCCCAAACATGACGAGCTATGATGGAACAGCTGACCCGATAGATCACATCAACCAGTACAAACAAAAGATGATGGTGATAACGGCCTCTGGGCCCCTGAAGGAGGCCTGCATGTGCAAAGGGTTCGGGTCCACACTATCAGGAGCTGCACTCTAGTGGTTTGTCAGCCTGCCGAACTCCAACATTTCTAGCTTTGCAGGTCTGGTGAATGCATTCAATCAACAGTTCGCCAGCAGCAGTAGGCCAGAAAAGCAAACCAGCGACCTCTACCAGATCCAGCAGGGAGACGAGGAGTCCACCATGGATTACTTGGCCAGATTCAACAAGGAGATGGTGTCTATACCCCACTGCGAGGAGAAGACTGCCATCCACGCCTTCCGCTGGGGGCTACCCCAGGCCTCCGACCTATACAAAGAGCTGACCAAGTGGCCGTGCACGACATTCGCTCAGGTTCAGCAGAAGGCGTTAGATGCCATTCGACTGGAAGAGGACGCTGGGTTTAGAAGAATCAGCTGCGGCACCGCCTCATCCAGCAGGAAGACGCCAGCAGATAGGCAGGGCAGATCAAAACCTTACATCAGACCAGTGCATAAAGTTTCTGGGGGAAAAAGCTGGAAGAATGATCTGAACCTTCCACCAAAGGTACATGACTGTTGCTTTACTGTCAACACTGCAGGTCTGATCAAAGCCCTGAAAGAACTGGGGGAGAAAGTCAAGTGGCCCAAGAAAAGGGCAGAGGAAAGAAGCAAAGAAGGAAAGGACACCAATCTAAGGTGTGACTTCCACAACGAGGACATCGGGCATACAACCGAGGACTGCATCACCCTTAGAAAGGAGGTTCGGTACCAGTACGAGCAAGGCAACATGAATCACATCCTGCCGAAAGGAACCAAGGTCAACGCCACCCGTCAGGTAGCACCCTCTAGTCCCCATGTTTGCACTAGAACCATTAACGTGATAACAGGAGGCTCGGAGCTGTGCGGACTCACATACTCAGCCGCCAAGAGGCACGCAACCAGGACAAAGGGAGACAAGCCTGAATTCTCCTGCAGAATCAGCACCCAGGAACTGCCGGTCGTCAGCTTCGACGAAACAGATGTTGAGGAGGGCGCTGAGTACCATGACGATGCCCTGATCATCACCCTGTCCATAGGGAACTGCCGGGTGAAGAAAATCCTGGTGGACACGGGGAGCTCAGTCAATATCATCATGTTGGAAACCCTGAAAAGCATGGGGTTCGGGGAAGCTGACCTGACCAAGAAAGCAGTACCGCTGGTGGGGTTCAGTGGAGAAACCAAGCACTCCCTCGGGGAGATTCTGATCCCAACCTACGCTGGAGGAATCAACAAGCAGGTGAGGTATCTGGTCACCGATGGTCCTTCTACCTACAATGTCATCCTTGGCAGGCCGTGGATACACGATATGAAGGTTATTCCATCCTCATACCACCAATGCCTCAAGTTCCCTACACCGTGGGGGGTCCAGACTATCAGGGGAAATCAAGAAGAAGCAAGGAGCTGCTACAAAGTGGCACTCAAGGCCACAGCCACTCCTCCTCCAGCATAGCAATCACAAGAGAGGCAGGTCAGGGGGGGCTTATAAGGAACCCCCTCAGGTGGAGGTGGAAGAGATTCCCCTGGACCCGCTGCACCCAGAAAGGAAGGTGCTGATAGGAGCCGAGTGTACAGGTACCATTCGATCTGAATTGTTAAAGTTATTAAAAGCTAACATCGACTGTTTTGCGTGGTCCCACGAGGACATGGTGGGCATAGACCCAAACATAATCTCGCACAGGTTAAGTGTAAACCCCGGCTACAAACCGGTCCAACAGAAACGAAGGAAATTCGCTGCGGAAAGAAACCAGGTGATAAACTAGGAGGTGGACGACCTCCTGGCTGCAGGAAAATTAAGGGAGGTGAAATACCCAGAATGGCTATCCAACGTGGTAGTGGTCCCCAAGAAGAACGGGAAGTGGAGGGTGTGCGTAGACTTCACCAACCTGAACAAGGCGTGCCCCAAGGACCCGTTCCCCCTGCCACACATAGACGCGATGGTGGATGCAACGGCAGGCCACAAGATGCTCACGTTCCTGGATGCTTGGAGTGGATACAACCAGATCAAGATGCATCCAAAAGACTAAGAGAAAACGGCCTTCAGGTCCGAGCGGGGTATCTACTGCTATAATGTTATGCCCTTTGGGTTGAAAAATGCAGGATCCACATACCAAAGGTTGGTGAACATGATATTCAAGGAACAAATAGGCAAGACCATAGAAGTCTACATAGACGACATGGTAGTCAAATCCAAAGCGGCCAGCCAGCACACCCAACACCTGGAAGAAACCTTCAGCATACTGAGGAAAGTACAAAATGAAGCTGAATCCCTCCAAGTGCACATTTGGAGTCTCCAGCGGGAAATTCCTGGGGTACATGGTCACGAAGAGAGGGATCGAAGCAAGCAGCGAGCAGATCAAAGCACTCCTCCAACTGAAGTCCCCCAGAAGCCAAAGGACGTGCAAAAGCTGACTGGCAGAGTAGCCGCCCTCAACAGGTTCATATCCAGATCCTCCGACAGGTGCAGATTATTCTACGATATATTACGAAAGAGCCAGAGGTTTGAGTGGACAGAGGAGCACGAAAAGGCATTCGCAGAGCTGAAGCAGTACCTCAGTACCCCTCTACTCCTATCCAAGCCAGAACCAGGGGAACCATTGTATCTGTACCTCTCGGTAACAGAAGTGGCGGTCAGTGCAGTCCTGGTGCAAGAACACGAAGGGGTCCAGCATCCGGTCTACTATGTCAGTAAGTCTCTGCTTCCTGCAGAGACCAGGTACACAGCTCCTGAGAAACTTGTTCTCGCTCTAGTTACAGCTTCGTATAAACTGAGACCCTATTTTGAGTCTCACTCCATATCAGTTTTGACTAGCTACCCCCTGAGACCCATACTGAGTAAACCAGAGCTTTCTGGAAGAATGTCTAAATGGTCGGTCCACCTCAGTGGCTACGACCTGAAATTCGAAACCCGAACCGCAATAAAATCACAAGCGCTTGCAGATTTTGTTTCTGATTTTAGTCCAGGGCTGGAAAAGGAGGTGATAGCTTTAAAATAGCCTCGCAAGTGCACGATAACCGTAGCAAATAGTCGAGGGTCGATCCTCAGGGAGTAGTTGTTGAGTACCTCTCGTTTTACCTTTATGCTTAGCTAAGTCGAGTAAATATTGAGTTTGATTGAGATTAAGGAACTAAAACTAATGACTAAAAGTAAACAAAAGTAAGGAAGGCAAACTAGATTAAGAATAAAACGGGTTACTCAAATTAAGAAGGGACTAGGAGGTGATTCGACCATTTCACATGTGACTTCCCTTAATGGATACTTGTTCGGTTGTTTTAGGTAACGGGGTTGAGAGGTGACTCCTCTAATTCGTACCAAGACTCCCTCTCGGGCTCACTAGGTATCACTAGGGTTGCCTCCCCATACCCCTCTCGGGTTCATGAGTCGGACTACTCCGGGTTCTAGGATTAAGACGACTAAGGTTGGCCAAACCCCAACCCCCTCTTTCCTAGGCCAAAGGATCAAAACAAGTCAAATCCCGGTCTTCCCACTTCCTCTCTCAAGGACCGCTTTCCAACCGAATATCAAGGGTACCCAACCCAAATTCCCCCTCTCGGGTTCAATCTAGGTCGATAACTAGCCTAACTAGGGTGGTCAACTTCTAACCTAATCAATTCTCATTGATGGTCAAGGGTTAAAAGTCTCCCGATTCAAAAACCCAAGTCAAACATTAAACAAGTCAAGCCCCTTGATAAACCTCAACTCCTTCACCTTTTACAACCCAACACGACACCCATCTTAAGAAGTCAACATGCTTTAAAGTTAAATCACCCCCTAGAAGGGGGTCTACTCACTAATCATGTTTAGGGATTCGAGACTAATAAATAAAAGCGATCTAATGATGACAAACATGTTTTTGATAATTATAGATGCTAATAACATATGATCAAGCAATTAAAACTAAGTTATGAGAACAACTAGCATGTAAGAGATGAGATACAAAAAGGGCAAAAGAAAGGAATTAAAAACAACTAAATAAATTGAAAGAAAGATTAAGGTAAAGATTATAATACCAAAAGATTAAGAACAAGGATGATCGGAAAAAGGATGAACAATCTCCTTAAGAAACCCAAACCCTAGAAACTTGCTTCTACTTAAAAAAATACTAAGGTAAAAATGAAGAGATCTCCTAAGCTTGTATTCTGTAGTGTATGCCCCAAAATATCTGAAAATTAGAGTATATATACAAAGGCTTAAGTGGGGGTGAAAGCCCACTTAAGAAGAACAAAAACACGCGAAGAAGAGGCCCATCCGGTGTAGGGAACACCGGCCGTGGTCTAGCTACACCGGATGGGGGTTAGTTACACCCGGCTTCTTTGTTTTGTCTTGTTCTTCGCTCCTCTTGGGTGTAGCTTGGACAAGTTAGGTGTAGGAACACCTGACTGCCTGAGTTACACCTGACTTGGGTTTTTAGGTGGGTGTAGGAACACCTGACTGCCCAAGTTACACCCGACTTTGAACTAGGAACACCCGGAATGGTTCAAAACTCGGTTTCTCGACTTGTAGGCTTCCCGAAACTTCCGTAAAGATCCCGAAACACCTATAATAACACAACGATGCTACAAAAACATAAAATTCGCATGAAAATAGCATGTAATGTTATTTAAGGATAAAAAGGGAATAAATATGGGAGAACCGTCATAAAAATGGACAAAGTAGAGGGAAATAGTGACGAGAAATAGGTCGATAACGTAGTTATCAGGAGGCGGCCAGAGAAACCCTGCCCCCATAAATGGATTTGGAGGAGAGCTGCTGGACGCTATATGTAGACGGAGCTTCCAACAGCCGCGGAGCAGGGGTAGGAATGGTACTCAGGTCCCCTCAAGGAGACATGATCGTACAGGCAGTACGGTGCGAGTTCCAAGCAACCAACAACGTAGCGGAATATGAGGCCTTGATCCAGGGACTCCAACTAGCCCTGGACCTCAAGGTTAGGTACCTCCAGGCGTTCAGCGACTCGCAGCTCATAGTAAATCACATCAATGGCGAGTATGAAGCCAAAGATCCCAGGATGGCAGCCTACCTAGAGGTGGTCAAAGACAGGAAGGCAAGGTTCATTACCTTCAAAATAGAGCAGATCCCCAGGGAGCAGAACGCAGAAGCAAATGCACTGGCTAACCTGGGGGCAACATTCAAACCAGGAGACATCTCCTCAATCCCCATTACCCACTTGCTGGAACCGTCAACTTCCCAGGAAGACCGGGAAGTTGAAAACTCCAACACCCAGTGGGAAGCCGGATTAGGCGTCCTCAGCAATACCACGGAGCAACCAGAGCGAGAGGACTGGAGATCACCTTACCAAAACTGGCTGAAAGATGGAACTCTACCAGCGGACAAGAAAGAGGTAAGGGGATTCAAAATGAAAGCTTCCAGATTTATACTAATGGACAGTGTGTTGTTCAGGAAGTCACTCGCAGGACCTTACCTGAGATGCCAGGGCGACAAAGAGGGACAAACAGTCTTGCACGATCTCCACAGCGGAGACTGCGGAAATAATGCAGGGGGCAGAAGCCTGTCCAACAAAGCAATCAGAATGGGATATTTCTGGCCGACAATACGGAGAGACGCAGTGGAACTCGCCAAGAAATGTGAAGCCTACCAGAAACATGCTCCTGTTACGCATCAGCTCGCCGAACCCCTGCACCCGATCATATCACCCTGGCCCTTCATGAAATGGGGGATGGACATCGTAGGACCGCTGCCCAGAGCACCTGGAAACAGGACCTACATGCTCGCGCTAACAGACTACTTCTCCAAGTGGATTGAAGCAGAAGCTTTCCCCCAGATTACAGAAAATCAGGTGATATCTTTCCTTAAACGCAATATAATTTGCAGATTCGGTATACCCTCTGAAATTGTGTGCGACAATGGCTCGCAATTTATATCCAACAAAACAGAAGCATTTTGTGCTAGTTGGAATATCACCCTACTAAAAGCTGCTCCTAGGTACCCACAAACAAACGGCCAGGCATAATCCAGCAACAGAATTGTCATGGACAACTTG
The DNA here is from genome assembly GCA_029255685.2 of Silene conica. Classification (NCBI taxonomy): domain Eukaryota; kingdom Viridiplantae; phylum Streptophyta; class Magnoliopsida; order Caryophyllales; family Caryophyllaceae; genus Silene; species Silene conica. The sequence continues at coordinate 87,450,630 of CM055314.2, forward strand.
AAGAGGAGACTGGAGGAAGCTGGGGGCAAATGGGCAGACGAGTTACCTCTGGTCCTGTGGTCTGACAGAACCACACCAAAAACAGCAACAAGCCAGACCCCCTTCAGCCTAGTGTTTGGAGCAGAAGCGGTCATTCCAGCAGAAGTAAAAGTGTCAACCCAGAGATATGGTTGCCTAACAGAAGAACGCAATCAAACAGAAATGGCCAGCAGTCTAGACACAGTGGACGAACTCAGAACCAGCGCCGCCATCAGAATGGCTGCCTACAAACAAATGGTGGCCCGAAGTTATAACAAAAACGTAAAGATCAGAACTCTCCAGGTGGGAGACCTAGTCCTCAGGAAAGTATTCCAAAACACGAAGAACCAAAAGGCTGGAAAATTTGCCTACAACTGGGAAGGACCCTATCAGGTGGAAAGCAGCACATGGAGCGGTTCCTACAGACTAATGGACATGGAGGGGAATATGGTACCCAGGCCTTGGAACATCCTCCACCTGAAGAAATACCACGTATGAAGGAGGAGCACCTCAAAGCACCCTCAGGACCTACATCCAGAAACAACGTCCAGATTCTGGAGTATCTACTTAATTTTACTTTACATGTTTAGTTATCTGAAAATTGTACCACCCTCAGGATCCAGCTATCCTAACGGAGTTATCTGAAAAATTCGTTCTTAAGGAAGTTAATAAAATTACACTTGAAGTTATTCTTACTACGAATACTTACAACATATTATCTATTGCGAAAACAAACACGAGTTAAATCACACTCCGTTTTCTACACTGCGTGAGCATAACAAGGTACGAGCAACTGGGACACCGTCGCCCACGATACTTAGCACTCACGAAAGCCTGGCAACCTCTGACTGAGATGGGTATACCCTGAAGCTAGCACCCACACATGGCCAAACACACACAAGCATGCATAAACAAAAAACAAGAAAAACGAGATATAGAAAGCCGTCCGCAGACGCATAATTAAAGCAGCATAAAAACTGCTGGAAGTTTCTGGGTAGCACCCAGCAAGAGTTCAAGCAAACCAAAGAAAACAAGATAAAGAGCCCGCCACGCAGGGCCCAGGTCACAGAAAATGTTATGGGCACTAGCCCAGCCAACAACAACGAAAAAACGACAAAGTTTTAATGCCACTAAGGGCGCAGAAATTAATTGCCAACAGCTTCCTCCACCACCGGCTCACCACCTGAATGCTGGGTAGAGGAGGAGCCTTCTTTAGCAGGAGTCTCAATTACCTGGTCCTGGAAGACGCCAGCAGGAGCAGGAGAAGCCGGAGCAGCACTCTGAACCTCTGGAGAACCGGGGAGTGGGGAGCGAAGGGACCCATTAGGGTTAATATCTGAAAGTTCAGGGACCACGGGAGCAACAGGGAACAAGTCCGCCATGAGCCGCTCTTCGTCCTCCAGGTCCCATTTCTCATGTTCCCCCTCCTTGAACTCCTTCATGCAGGCTATCCTCGCCTCCAAAGAAGAGTAGAGAGCCATATCATACAACACCTTCTCCAGGGTCTTCTTTTTAGCCACCACGACCTTAAGCTGTGCATCCTGCTCCTCCTTCTCCCTGCGCAGCTCAGCAAGGGCCTCCTCCAGTTCCTTCACCTTGGCCTGGCAGCGTGTCAGCTCCTCTGATGTCCTAGCACGAATCCCCCTCTCAGCATCCAACCCGGTCTGCAAGGAATGCACCTCCTGAGATATGGCCTCGGCCTTGCGACACCCCATCAGTATCTTCTGAAAACCCTGGAGGAGAATTCGAAGGAAAAGAACAGTCAGTCAGAAAACAGAAACACAAGCACCACAAAGGAAGAAAAAGGATGAAGCGGAGCTCACCGAGAAAACGTCCTCTGCAGCCTGACGCCACAATGGCACAGCAGGCTGATCCTTCAGCAGCACCTCAGAACCGGGAGTCAACAGACGGCCCATAACTGGCCAGGGATCCTCCTCCAGAGCGCAACTGAAGCCCTCTGGCAGGCGAATAATATCCTCGCTGAGATCTTCTATGATGGGAGCAGCAGGCCTCTTAGCAAGAGCGGTCGAGGTGGAGGCTTTGTTACGGGTTCTGGAGGAAATAGCAGGGGGAGGAGGACAGAAGGGGCCGACAGAAGGAGCCGATTCTGAGGGAGCAGGCAGGGCTGCCCTCTTGGAAGAAGGCAGTGGTTCACCAGACTCCAATTTCCTCTACGCCAAGGGTTTCACCGCCGAAACCATGGCCATTTTCCTGCGCTCAGCCAACATCTCCGCAGGGGTCTTGTTCGTCTGGGTGGAGTTAGTAGACATCTCCTCTGGTTCGTCCTGAGCAAACAGGTTGTTGAAGCGACGAGCGTCGGCGTCCGGTCCAAATAACTTGCTGTAAGTCTTGTTAATATCGGATGAGAGGACCAAATCCTTCACACCTGCGCAGAAACAACAGTAAGAACGTGAGCAATAATAAGAAGAAGGACAAGAGGAAGGGTCTGCAAATACCTTTACGCCCCGTAACGGGGTCTAGGTAGATGTAATCAGCAGACGAAGGAAGTGAATCCACCCGCACGAAGATAAACCGCGTGGACCACCCAGCGTCCTTAGCCTTTTTTGGAAGAATAATGGGGAGGTCCACCTTGGAGTTAGCCCGGAGGGTGTACTGGGCATCACCAAGGCCTCTGACCGTATAAAAATGGGCAAGATCCCCTAAAGAGATATCAAGGGAGTAGCGTTCGCTCAGCAAGGAAAGAGAAAGGAGTATCCTCCATGCATGTGGGTTTATCTGCCAAAGCGGGAGTTTGAAATGATGGAGGAATTGCTGCACGAGTGCAAGAAAGGGGAAGGATAGTCCCAGGGAGAACGGATACAGATAAAAGGTGGTCCACCCAGGGCAGGGCGCATCAGGCGCTTGTCCAGGGCGAGGGACGACTAGTTCGACATTTTCGTCAAAAGGGAAAAAGTCCCTGACCACCGACGGGTCCATCAGAGAAAAGCACGAATCAACACGATACTTACTGTGTAATAAGGGGCGTGGAGAAAATACGTTTGAAGCCATTGGAAATGTAATAAAGGGAGTCACGAAGGAACTGTACCTCAGTCGGAAAAGAAAGCGAAAAAGCAGTTGAAGGAGGCGGAAGTTTGGGAAGTTGAAGAGAGAGAGGTTGAAAAGCGGAGAGAGAGGGTGAAAAAGTGGAGATGAAGGGTAAAGGTGAAAAGGGGTAAAAGAGAATAAATAGAGGAGTAAATTTTTGAAATTAAGGATAGTGGTGGACAGTTGGCAACGGTTGGGGAAGCATTAAAAGGGGTTTCTGGCAAACTGGTACACGTCACATCAATGTCTCTTCAACTAACGATCCTGTCCGGCATTTCTACAAAGAAAACTGCATCCAAATTCTGAGCCCAGAAGCTGCAGGAGTTCTCGCATAACTACATTTATGCAAGAACTGGGGGGTAATGTTATGCCCTAAAAATAGCATTTTATAAGCTAACATGTGGCATCACGTAATTGGAAGGAAATTGTACACTTGGCACCAAAAGTCAATGGGATGAAGAAGGAGGAAAGTCCATAATAGAAGAAGTGTGCATGAGAAGGAAGTAGGCAGCAGGAAGAAGAAAGAATAAAAGGACGAAGGAGCCAAGGCTCGAGGATTACCCGAAATGGCCACACCAACAGACTCCGTCAGAAAAAGCATGTAGAAGAAAGAAGCCAAAATGAGATAGAAAGAGATAAAAGGATCCGTTGGATAAGAGCGGTCCATAGAAAGGAGATTATATATATATGTAAACCTTGTACATTAACATTCATTCATTATCATACTTAGCATACATAACACTAAGAAAAACCTAAGAAATACTTGTAAACCCGCATATACTCTGAAGGAGAATTCTAGTGGAATTTGGAGGAAACCTTCCTCCCGCAGTTTTTCCCTAAGGGGTTTCCTGCGTCATCACCCTTTGTGTTCTCCTACATCGTTCTCTCAAATCTTCTAAGTACTTAACTCATCTAAACATATCATAAATTAGGCTTGAAATCACTATAACCTCCTAAAACAACATTAGGTAATTTTTGACCTAAACATAGGGTGAAACAGAACTAAAGACTACATCTTCCCCTTTGATTGATTTAATCTTCAATTTTATTGCATTTTAATTAGTTTTGCTAAATTAGTTACACAATCAACTTCTATTTATTTGACGTTGATAACCGTCAAGAATTAGCTAGTACTTAATCAAGCATATCCTTTAGAACCGTATGCTACAATTGCTTCTTAAATTTTCTTGTATGTGTTTTAAACCTGATAAGCAGATTATAAATGACATATTTATCACCATGTTTGACTAGTATATTATAATTAACAAAATTAGTTTGTATGTTTGGTAATTGGCTGATTACAATTAACAGATTGTTATCATTTTTTATAAAGTGGAGTAAACTTTTTCTAATTTTAAAATATGGTAACTAAAATGTTAAGTAAACAACATATTGACCACAAATATATTGTTTCAATATGTTCTTTACCAAACAGTAAAATTAGTATATTACTTTTGTCAAACATGCCAAAATCCTTAGAGAAAATGTAACCATTTTTTTAGAAGATACCAGTTGTATACATCTGGTAGTAGAGATTTCGAGCTTTATAACAAAGAATTTGAGTTTATGCATATATTTTGCGAGCTTTATTGAAAAAAAATTGAGCGCTTTTATAACAACATTGTAACTAAAAATATTATATTAAAACTCAAAAATAATACATATAAAACCCAAAGATTTAATTTTAACACTAAAAAATTATAGTGCAAGTAGAGCTAAGCAAATGTAGGTCCGGACCGGAAATATGGACCGGACCAGATCATTTAGTCTGGACCAAACCAGGACCGAATTATTTTGGTCCGGTCCTCAGTCCTCATTTTTCCAAGTTTTGGTCTTCGGTCCAGTCCGATCCGGTCCAAAACCGGTTAATTTTGGTCTGGACCGAATGGACCAAAGTTCATGTTTTTTAAGACTAATCATTAAAATATTATGAATTAAATTAACATTTTATCTTCAAAAGACATTATAAATTAGTATTGTCAATGATTTTCATAAAAGTGTTCTCTAACTATGTAAATGCATATTATTTAGCGAAATTAAAGTAATTATCGTCGAAATAGTTAAAAAAAATAGTTTAGGTCCATTTCGGTCCAAGACTGGACCGGACCAAATATTTCGGGTTTGGTCCACCAAATTTTTAAGTTCGGTCTTCGGTCCGGTCCGGTTCGGTCCGGTCTTGGACCGATTCTCACCTCTAAGTGCAAGACAAAATTGTTAAAAACACAAAAAATTTGCATATAAACTCAATTAGGTTTATATTAGAGGTATGATAATATACATCTGAATGTATAATTCTATTGTGTATTTTTTGTACCGATTTTATTAAGAAAAAAACAAAATATCCATTTCGCCGATTTTCATACCGTCAAATCAATCATCGAAAATGACATAGCGGGTTATCACAATCGGGAACCTTAAAGGTCGTTCAGTCATTAACGAGTAGAGGTATTTTACGATGATGACAAACTCGTCAGTTCAAAGGTAACACGAATGAAAATAAATAAATAAACAAACTAGTCAATTCGTCATTCTCGAAAAGTCTCTCTTTTAAATTGCTTGAGTTGATTTGTCAAAAAAAATTAAAAAACTTGTTTGACTTGTCGACACTGAAGAACGACGACGGCTAAGACCGTATTGGAGATCATCTCCATTTTCGTATCCTATCTGCGATAGTCCTATCCGACTCGCTTTCTTAGTGACTCATAGCCATAAAAATTAGTCGGTGTGTCTTAAAACGATTATATTCTTCTTAAGTGTAAAAAGAAACTCTATTTAATAGATAAAATAATTTTTTGTTAGTTTCTTATCTAAAATGTGGTAACTAAAATGAAAAATATAAAATGGTGTAAAATTTTCTATTTTAAAATATGGTAACTAAAATGTTGGCTAAACAACCTATTGACCACGAATATGTGGTTTCAATATGTTCTTTACCAAAAATTAGCATATTGATTTGTCAAACATGTCAAAACCCTTAAATAAATTAAAAATCAGTCAATATACCATTTACCAAAAACTCCCTTACAGAGATCTTCATTAAAACGGTTTCTCCCAAAAAAAGAGAAAATGTAACCAATTTTTAGAAGGTTTTACAACCAGTTGTATACCTCTGAGAGATTTCGAGCTTTATAACAAAGAATTGAACTTATGCATATAATTTACGAGTTTTATAGGAAAGAATCTGAGTGTTTTTATAAATATTTTGTAACTCAAAATATTATATTAAAACTCAAAAATAATACATATAAAACCCAATGATTTAATTTTAACACTAAAAAATTATAGTGCATGACAAAATTGTTAAAATCTCAAAAAATTTGCATATAAACTCAATTATATTTGTATTAAATGTACGATATCATATAGATCTGGATGTACAATCCTATTTGTGGATTTTTTCGAAATAAAATATCCATTTCGTCGATTTTCATAGCGTCAAATTAACCCAAAACCTACGCTAATCTAAAATAATGGACGTACATTTTGCTCGACGGATAGGGTGCAATCTCAATATACTCATCCGCAAGGCATAGATTGACAGGTAAGATTGCGAATAAGATTGTTTGTGACTCATAATCACCTTTGTAACGTACTTGACGGAAATGCATACATTGACTTAGTTATTAACATGGGACCATGGGTCACATAAATACAAAATTTTGACAAACTCAATCATCGAAAATGTCATAGCGGGTTATCACAATCGGGAACCTTAAAGGTCGTTCAGTCATTAACGAGTAGAGGTATATTACGATGATGACAAACTCGTCAATTCAAATGTAACAAGAATGAAAATAAATAAATAAACAAACTACTCAATTCGTCATTCTCGAAAAGTCTCTCTTTTAAATTGCTTGAGTTGATTTGTCAAGAAAAATTAAAAAACTTGTTTGACTTGTCGACACTGAAGAACACGAAGGCTAAGACCGTATTGGAGATCATCTCCATTTTCGTATCTTATCTGCGATAGTCCTATCCGACTCACTTTCTTAGTGACTCATAGCCTTAAAAATTAGTAAGTGTGTCTTAAAACGATTATATTCTTCTTAAGTGTAAAAAAAACTCTATTTAATAGATAAAATAATTTTTTGTTAGTTTCTTATGTAAAATATGGTAACTAAGGGCTTGTTTGGTTGACATAGGGGAATTAAAGTTCCCGGGAACTTCAAGATCACATGAATTTGCAATTCACGTGAATTCGCAAAAAATGTTTGGTTCACATATGGGAAGTTAATTCATGCGGGAAGTTCTATTGACCAAGGGGGACTTGGTGAGTAACTTCCCACATAATGGAGGAAGTAAATTCATGTGGGAAGTTCTATTTCCCATGATGTTGGCAACCAAACAACAACATGATTTTACACTTCCTAGGAAGATCAACATCCCATGATTTTAATGGGTAACCAAACAAGCCCTAAAATGAAAACTATAAAATGGCGTAAAATTTTCTATTTTAAAATATGGTAACTAAAATGTTGGCTAAACAACATATTGACCACAAATATGTGGTTTCAATATGTTTTTTTACCAAACACTAAAATTAGCATATTGATTTGTCAAACATGCCAAAACCCTTAAATAAATTAAAAATCAGTCAATATACCATTTACCAAAAACTCCCTTACACAGATCTTCATTAAAACGGTTTCTCCCAAAAAAGAGAAAATGTAACCATTTTTAGAGGGTTTTACAACCAGTTGTATACATCTGATAGTAGAGATTTCGAGCTTTATAACAAAGAATTGAACTTATGCATATATTTTACGAGTTTTATTGAAAAGAATCTGAACGTTTTTATAAAAACCATTGTAACTCAAAATATTATATTAAACTCAAAAATAATACATATAAAACCCAAAAATTTAATTTTAACACTAATTATATTGCAAGACAAAATTGTTAAAAGCTCAAAAAATTTGCATATAAACTCAATTAGATTTGTATTAGAGATACGATACTCATATACACCTGGATGTATAATTCTATTGTGTATTTTTTCAACCGATTTTGTTAAGAAAAAACAAAATATCCATTTCGCTGATTTTCATAGCGTCATATTAACCCAAAACCTACGCTAATCCTAAATGGTACATTTTGCTCGACGAATATGATGAAATCTCAATATACTCATCCGCAAGGCATAGATTGACAAGTAAGATCGCGAATAAGATTGTTTGTCACTCATAATCACCATCGTAACGTACTTGACGGGAGATGCATACATAAATACATTGACTTAGTTATTAACATGGGACCAGGGGCGGATCCAGGATTTAGAAGTAGGGTGGGCTAGATTCGGCTCATGTTTGCGATGCTTAGTCAAATAAAACCATCAAAAAGTATAATTAAGGTCGCACATATCTGAAAGATGTTAGTCATTTGGGTTGCTCCCTTTGTCACAACTTACCGTCATTTGAGCAAATTTTTATTATTTATAAATGGTATTTTATTGAAAGACAAACAAATAATAAAGACATAGGAATATCTTATAAAAATATAAACAATCATTAAATATTACAAAATGTATACTTGTATAAATCTATTTTATACAATGAAACAAGTTTCGCTATATGCGGTTAAATTTAACAATTATCATTAAAAAAACGTAAACGTCTTATAATCTCCTTCTTTTTAAATACAATATTTTTCTATTCTTGAATAGACAGGTATCTCAACTTTATTAAAACTAAGAATTCTTATTCTAACGATTAACATTAAAATTATTAGGATTTATAGCACTAAAAATTTTGGGTATAAAATACTTTAGTTCTAGAAAAATAATAATAATAATTTACGATTAATATTATTAGGATTTATGATAAAGGCTAAACAACTTATTAAGGTACTAAATAAAAAAATTAGAAAAATGCAACTAACGAGATTTGAACCCCTGACCAACAGGTGCAAATAAACTCTTTTCCTTTTCCTCTAACCAAATGAGCCATACAACAACACTTAAAAATTTTAGATGTACATTATTTTTATTCTTGAAAACAGGTTGGGCTTAAGCCCAATTAGCCTTGTGGGTAGATCCGCCCATGCATGGGACCATGGATCACATAAATACAAAATTTCGACCAACTTAATTGTCGAAAATGACATGGTGGGTTATGCACAATCGTGAACCTTAAAGGCCGTCCAGTCATTATAAAAGAGTAGAGGTATTTTACGATGATGATAAACTCGTCAATTCAAATGTAACAAGAAAGAAAATAAATAAATAAATAAATAAATAAACAAATTAGTCAATTCGTCATCCTCGAAAAGTCTCTCTTTTAAATTGCTTGGCTTAATTTGTCAAAAAAAAACAAAAACCATTAAAAACTTGCATGACTTGTGGACACTGAAGAACGACGGAGGCTGGTGCCGTATTGGAGATCATCTCCATTTTTGTATCCTATCTACGATAGTTCTATCCGACTCGCTTTCTTAGTGACTCATAGACATAAAAGTTAGTCGGTGGGTCTTAAGACTCTACTTGATAGATAAAACAAATTTTTGTTAGTTTCTGATGTATTTTGTCTAGGTCCTGTTCTTTTGGACTGAAACTGAACTGAACTGAACTTATAGGATCTGAACTGAACTGAACTGAACTTATAGGATCTGAACTGAACTTATAGGAACTGAACTGAACTGAACTTATAGGAACTGAACTGAACTGAACTTATAGGAACTGAACTGAACTTATAGGAACTGAACTGAACTGAACTGAACTTATAGGATCTGAACTGAACTTATAGGAACTGAACTGAACTGAACTGAACTGAACTTATAGGATCTGAACTTAACTTAACTTATAGGATCTGAACTGAACTAAACTTATAAAACCCGAACTTAATTAACTTTATTTTAATTTCAGTTAACTATTATTATTATTATTATTATTGTTATTATTGTTGTTGTTGTAATTATTATTATTATTATTATTATTATTATTACTATTATTGTTGTTGTTGATGTTGTTCTTGTTATTATTATTATTATTATATGACATTGATAAAAAATAGTCTAAATACATGGTAATTTAAAATATTTTCAACTTTATATATAATTGTTTGTTCATAGTTCATACATTATACTACGATTACATTACGATAAAAAATACTCACTATTACAAATTTCTCTAACCATTTATTTTCTCTAACAATGGTAATGAAGAAGTTGATTAATTGGAGAGTGACAATTGGTGAGGGTGAGGGTGAGTGTGTCGTATAATGAGTAGTTTTTTTTTTGGCATTAACGAGGATGATAGTTTGACATCAATTAAAGAGTAAAAGACGGGTAAATTATTATTGAGTTGTTTTTTTTATAGATGACGTGTATCGAATAATTAAAGCAAAATGTTTGTATCGGTTGTTAAAAATAATACTCCGTATACAACTTTTCTTAATTGAGGTTTTATGAACTGAACTTATAGGAACTGAACTGAACTGAACTGAACTTATAGGAACTGAACTGAACTTATAGGAACTGAACTGAACTGAACTGAATTTATAGGAACTGAACTGAACTGAACTGAACTTATAAGAACTGAACTGAACTGAACTTATAGAATCTGAACTGAACTGAACTTATAGGAACTGAACCGAACTTATAGGAACTGAACTGAACTGAATTGAACTTATAGGATCTGAAGTGAACTTAAATTAAGTGACTTGAAGTCCAAAAGAACAGGGCTTTTGTCCTTATAAAGACATCATTCCTATAGGTCATGTTGAACAAGGATTTGTGCCGGCGAACACTAGACCTGGATTTGTGCCTCGAACACTAGACTCGAAAAGGCTAGTCCGAGGTTCCAAAATAACCCGAACGACAATTTCCAAATGTGACCTAAAAATTGAATTGACCCGGTCCGTTCCAAACATGATGAGAGCTTTATTGACCAAGAACTGACCCTAATTTGAAAGGCTGAAACCACCCAACCGTACCCAAAAATGACATGGCCAATCAATCATCAAAAATAATCTAAATAAGTTAAAATATTAAACGTTTTTTTTCTCTCTTAGTCATTGATAAAAAATAATCCGAACTCTAAATAACTCGACCCATTTGACTCAAAAATGACATGACCGGCTTATCGAGAAACAAACCCAAACCACGAAACAACATAACCCAATCCGAATTAATCCGAAAATGTAACGGAATCTAACCCGAACTAGGCTGACCGGACTAACCCTCGTTATTGCCTATATCCTGATTTACGGGTTTAGGGTTTTTGCAAAATTACAACAACAAATGAGATAGAGAATCCTCGTTACTTGTATCTTATTTAAGGGTTTAGGGTTTTCCAAAACAACAACAATAATAATGTTAGAACAAAATTAAACTAAACTAAATTAACAGAATGGACCTTAACCGAAGAACTAAATTTTGTAATTGTGTGACTTGTGAGGGTTCTCTGTTTAGTTTCGTACAACAAAATATTTACGGTTTTTGGACATAATTCTACATTAGGAATTGATGTTTTTTCTTGTAATGTAATTTATTATAAAAATTTAATAATTAAGAAACTAAGCAATTAGTTGTTACTTCATATTACTCTCTCTATTCAACTTCAAATGGTCTTTTTGCACACTATTAACAAGTAAGAAAAGTTTTCTAATTGTCTCTCAATATATAAGATAAAATATGTTAATGCGGGATCTTATTTTACTTGTCTTTAGAAGCGCATTAAAATTATCAAATTTTTATTATTTTTATAGATATGTAATTAAAGATATTAATAAATTAAAACTTGCGTTAGCAAAACGTGAAAAAGTGATAATAAGTATCATTTGGAGTTGAATGAAGGCAAGGGAGTACTCTGTATATAGTTAGGCCTTCGAATAATCTTCTCATAAGGCTCCTACTATTGTACGCCTTCTGTCTCAATGATAAATTTACAGTTCTTTATTTTGTGAGGGATGTTGGAATTGTTGCTTCAAAAGAAGCATTTATGTTTATCCCACATTACTCATTTATTGCTTCTTGAACTTGTTTATATATGACCATTGACTATATATGTCTTACTAGATGTGTAGTAGTAGAGACTACGTACACCACACGCGCGCGCCTCACCTCGGCTCGGCCGGGCTCGGGCTCGGGATTTGGTATGGAACATGATTAGAAAAAAGGTGATATATCACTTGAGTTTGTAAGATCCGAGCGGAATATAGCGGATCCGTTTACCAAGGCTTTTGTAGAAAAATGGTGCTGGAGTCAGCACAGGAAATGAGATTAAAGCCAATTAAGGAGTAAGTTGTGATTGATACCCAACTTAGTTAAGCTAAGGTCAAATGCGGTCAAACGAAGTCACAGCGAATTCGAGATGTAATGTCAACACCATTTCCTTTTAAAATTTGTTATGTGACATTTCTTTTTCTTTTCAAAGTACTGTCGCGCGTTTGTAAGGTTGAGCCACAACTCTTAATAAATTCATAGTCTTACACGGATGGTTTGAGACAGTCAGACCTGAATGTGGGGGCTATATATTGCTCTAACCCCAAGAGAGTCTTAAGGCTTTAGGCTCTCTATATACAGGCATTCATGAGATTACCAGGATTCATGTGGCGAGCACTTAGGAAGCCCAAGTGAAACACTTGTTATATATGTTGCGTTCATGATGAGCTCATGGATGGTGCAAACACTAGCCCAGTTTTTGAGATTGGTAAGTGCGCATGCAACTAACCTTTTACCAACTCCATTAAAAGGTTAAAGGCTTTGATCCACCTCAAATGGTGATCTAAGGTTACTATATGCACTAGGTGTTAGTTAAAGTCAACAAGACACTATACATCTCAACTCCAAATCTCCGTTGCCAACAATTTTTCTCTTTTTTATTTTTTTTCTCTTATTCTTCTTTTGAATCATGTTGGGATTGTTGGAATTGTTGTTTAAAAAGAAACATTTATGTTTATTTCACATTGCTCATTTACTGCTTCCTAGACTTGTTTATATATGACCATTGACTATGTCTTACTAGATGTGTAGTAGTGGAGACTACGTACACCACCCGCGCGCGCGCCTCGGCTCGGGCTTTGGGCGACGCTTGCGGTAATTTTTTATTGGTCAGAACATATACATTTTCCAGAAGCATCTTTTTTGTGTTTTCAAATGCAACATTTAATCAGACTTGTTAATTCTTTGTGCAATCAGTCTTGTTAATGTTTCCACACTGATTTGGCCAGTCCTCTTATTGTTTTCTCAAGACTGATTATGCACAAGTTCTCCGTCCCAGCATAAATGCTATACTATGTGAACCTTACGAACTCTCACCGCTATATATACTCTGCCTCATCAGTCACAAATCTCACTCATCTTTTCTGCAAATAATATCTTCCTCTCTTACTTCTGTCTACTAAATTCTAATATTCTTTGGCAACGAATTAGGCTGTGTTCAACCGTTTCTCCGCCTACACTAGAGAAACAGCTCGGAATATGGGAGTAGATACAAGCTTCTCCTGCAAACGACTGTCGGAGTACTTCTAATCTACTCAAATAAATGAAAATATGAAATGGAGATGGAAAATTGAACGTACACTAAACTTACGAACAAGCTTCAAGCACTTTGAGAATATGAGATTCAAAGACACAATACATAAAACCTTGAATTTATTGAAAATTGTACAAAACAACTAGCAGGACGTCTCAAAACAAATAAAAGCTTGTAATTCCATAAAATAAAACTTGTAAATTTGGTGACCAAAACCAATAAAGGTCTGGTTCCCGTACCTTAGACGTCGCTAACAACAAGTCGTGAACATACACATTACACACAGTATATTATTACCGAAGTATAGTACTCCTTCTATTGTACTGTATAAGCTAGGTTTACGAACTTATATACGTTTCTTTCTATCGAGGATCAATCTCGGACACGGTGACCTCATTCAAAGATGCAGTCGGAGACGCGAGGTTACTGGCATTGTAATACAGAAGGAATGCAGGTCGAGAAGGGATAGGAGGTGAATTAGTATACTGACGGTTTAATAAAAGGATGATCGAGGACATAATTGGCCTATGAACGACATTCTCCTGGACACACAATAATCCAATGTTGATGCATCTCTTTACTTCAGTTGTGTCGACCCCTGACATCGAGGTGTCGACAATGTTTAAAGCCGTGTCTTCTAGCCAATTTCTCCATGCCTATAGAAGGTAAAGTAAAGAATTTATCAACTACTACTCTACTAGGGTTGATATGTTGATATCGACAAAATCCGTTGAAATCAATATACAGCAAGATTAATAAATGGAGGAGAAAGATTCCACAATATAAATCCAAAAGGTTCCACTCTAAAACCAATTGGCAATATATAGGTAACCTCTTGCCTTATATAGTGATAATTTTTCTCTTCTGTCAATGTGAGATCCTCACATGCGGACTTTCAGATTTCTTTATGGTAGTAATTACTTACAAGACTTAGCAAGTTCTCGCCTGTTTCGGAATTATAATAGCCACCAATCCGTAGGCCAGTTATAATCTCCAAAATAAGCACTCCAAAACTATAGACATCAGTCTTATTTGAGAATTGTCGTTGTTGAAGATACTCCGGCGGCATATACCCACTGCACTCAACATGAAATTTGATATTAGTTTAGTTAATTGTGATTAGTGACGGAGTAAGAATCTTAAGTTGGGAGCAATTAAGTAATTTTATAAGCAAAAGGTGATGATTGAGGTTTAACTATTATTAATATTCCTATTACGCTCCCGATTAGTTTGCATAGGCTCTCCAATACCGTGTGCTGGATTTCCACTTCGTGTGTTTTTCAGGTGATGGTTGAGATACAAATACAACTATTATTAGTATTCCTAATAGGTCTCTAACTCCACCACTTTTCTTAATAATGAAAAATATAAAGAGTCTAAAGCGAAATAAGTTTGAAAAATATGCAACATTCAAAATTTCAAATAGATTAAAGAAAAGGAGAAGTGTTTACACGGTGCCACAAATTTTGCTTGCATCTGCCCGAGATTGATCGGCTTCAAATAGCCTAGCCAATCCAAAATCCGAGATCTTTGGGTTCATTTCGTGGTCGAGAAGTATGTTGCCAGCTTTGAGATCGCGATGAATAACAAGTAGTCTAGAATCCTCGTGCAAATATAACAGACCTCGAGCTATTCCACCTATAATTTTGTGTCGAGTTTGCCAGTCGAGAAGACCACGCTTGATCGGATCTGCAGATTGCATGCATGGCCAATTTCACGTAAGCTCCAATATCGAAAAGCAGGATATATAGTTACGGAGTACTCTGTATTTTTTAATGCAGGAAGGACTGTACAATTCGATTTTGCAGCCTAATGTTCACAATACCTCCACTTCAATGATGGATAATAATATGTTGTCACCGGGGCGTCTAATCTCGGCGCCACCTAGTAACGTTATCTCATTTTATTTTATTGTTTTTTGGTGACGATGGTTTTAATCCCCGGGTCCATGCATTCCCGCACCACCACATGAACCACGTAATCCACTCCTTCGGGGCTGCAGTGGTCATCGCCACAGCTGGTAATCGAACCTGAGACCTCCCAACTTTTGTATTTCTACAAGTTTTAAGGTTTAATCCAATTACCACTAGACTAATACCACTCAGTTAAAATGGTATGTTATGGAGCTTGAACCTCAAACCTTATGAGTTGAGTCATAACTAAGTATTGACTACTACGCTATCTCCTTTTCCTTTCATCAATAGTCAGTATGCAATCGGAGATTTATTTAAATTAAATATCGAAGATCGAAGATATACCAAATAGAAAGAAATCCAAGCTCTTGTTAGGTAAAAGCTCGTAAATTAAAAGTTTTTCATCTCTTTCCAAGCAAAAACCAAGGAACTTCACTAAATTTCGATGCCGAAGCTTGGCGATTAGGACAGCCTCGTTTCGAAACTCTTCTTCACCTGATGCAGCTTTTTTTGATAATCGCTTAACTGCTATTTCTTGCCCATTTGATAGTCTTCCCTGTATTAATTCGGAAATAATTATTGTCAACAAAAATATTAGGATATTAAGTTTCCATTTCATGTGCCCTATTAGGAAACATTTTAGAAAAACCGTATTAGTTCAACCCTTGACAATTTTTGTCGCGGATCATCCTTAAATTTTGGTTGGATTAGTACGTCTCTCACATGATACCAATCTTTATGACCTTAAGGTCTTAAGTTCCAATTTTACTGTTGATGGTGCCAAAAACATGGTATGATATAATTAAATGACCTCCTCTTAATAACTTACTAAAAAACCTCTCTTTCAAGTTTTGATATTACCTTATAGACGATCCCGAATCCACCTTGACCAAGCTTATTAGATAGGGAAAAGTTTCTAGTTGCAACCCTTATTGTATCGAAATCCATTTGTAAAGCCTCTGGATTTCTTATTGTTTCATCCCCTGATCCAAATCAAATTGAAAATAATATAAAACATTAGTTAGTCTCATATAGACGAGAGTAATGATGTCATTAATTTTTTTTGTTTTTAGTAGGAACATTATTAGATGTTGGGTTTATGCCTTGAATTATTGGTCGCCGCTTCGAACGACTATGTGGGGTCATCTGAATTCTGTATTGGACTAGGATTTCTGTCTAGGCCTTATTAGATTAGGTCAAATCTTTATTGTATTAGGTTAAGAGTACTATATAAACTCTTAACCTCTACCCTAGCAGTTATCATACAATATACGGTTCTAAATCTGTAATCTGAAAACTCCTCTCATTAATAAAACTCTCTCCCTTCTGCCCTGTGGATGTAGCTAACACACCGTTAGTGAACCACGTAAATGTGTGCGTATTGTTCTTTATTGTTTGTTTTATCTTTATCTGTGCTTCCGTAATAACAAACTGGTATCAGAGCTTTCGGGTTCCTGAAATCAGAAAGATGTCGGCGATGAACATAAAGATCGATCGTTTTACTAGGAGAAATAGTTCCAGTTTGTGGCAAATCAAGATGCAGGCTCTGTTAAAGCAACAAGGGTTATGAACGCCGTTTCAAAAGAAGCAGGAAGGCGCGGTCGTCGTTGCAGTCACCGCTGAGATGACCAGTCTGGAGGAGAAGGCACATTCAACAATTATGTTGTGTCTTGCTGATTATATCATCACTGAAGTTGCGGAGGAAGATACCGCCACAGGTCTGTGGGCAAAGCTTGAGAGTCTTTATATGAGAAAGTCTTTGACCAATAAGTTGCTTCTGAAGCAACGTTTGTTCAGTCTGAGAATGCAGGAAGGTATGCCTCTTCGGGATCATTTAGATCAGTTAAACACAATTTTGCTAGAACTGCGTAATATAGATGTTAAGGTAGAAGATGAGGATACAACATTAATTCTACTAGTTTCTTTACCACTGTCGCATGAGAGTTTTGTACAGTCTTTTATTGTGGGTAAAGATACCGTGTCTCTAGAAGAGGTTAGATCGTCTCTTCGTACTAGAGAATTGCGCCATAAGGCGTCTGGTACAGTCACAGATAATCAGGCCGCAGGGTTAGTAGCTAGCGGGGGTTATGGACAAGGAAATTATGGGAAGAAAAAGCACAAGAAGCCGTCTTTGTTTTAAATTATAATAATTAATTTTTAGTGTTCCTATTTTTTACTGTTTTTTTTAAATTATAATATTAATTAGTGCCGATAGTCGCAGGGAGAGGGGAGCGCATGACAGAGAGGGGTTGATTGAGGTCGGTGGCGTACTGGCGTGGGGTCGGCTGGAGTAAGAGTTTTCAGCGAGTGGAGTGATTGGTAGTGGTGGTGAATGGAGGTGGGTGGTGGTGATTTTGTAGTGAAGGGGGCTAGAGAAGGGAGAAAAAAATTGATTTGGCAAAGAATGAAAAAATAACAACGATAGTCTGACAAAAAGTATGTGAAAGAGTAAATTTCGTATCTAAAAAAACGCGTACCAAAATTAATTGAACCCTCAGATTATACCATACAACGGTCTATTATTCCTAATTATACTCCCTCATATTCCATATTTTGTTCCCTTTTGAGTTGGACACATGGATTAAACATTAAAATTGGATAAAATAGGACTAAAAGAGTTGGGTGGGGTTTGATAATAGGAGAGAGAAATTAATAAAATAAGAATAAAAGTTTCCAAAATAGGAAAGGGGAAGAAAACTTGAATAATTCGTTTTAGGAAATAAGAAAGAAAATATGAAATACGAGGAAGTACCTTTTATTTTTTATTCTTTTAGTACAATACCCCTTATTTAATAATGACAATAAATGTTACTGAACTAATAACTTATTTTTGTGTGTGCGCATAAAAAAAATAACACAAATTCTCAGTTCAGACCGTCATTTTCCGTCTTAAGCATAAGACAAACAAATACATACCAAATCACCCACTTATTATCTAAAAAATGATTAACTTTTTTATCTTTATTGCCACCACTTGGTACTATTTGACTCGTCTAAATTTAAGACGGATAATGCTCGTATTAAGCAAGAATTACCGAAAATATAAAGTATCTACAAGCAAATAAATTATTGAAGTACCTAAACTTTGCTTCCTTGCCTTTACCCTTCTCCGCACTAAATAGCATCCAAGGAATGCAAGGAGTAATAAAATTGATGTAACAGCTGGAACAAGAATTACGATCACAAGTTTTGATTTTTTTCTCTTTTTTCCTGCAAAATAAATACAAATATTAAGATTTGGACGTAATCATTACCAATAGTTACAAACTTACAATAATGAACATTACCCAGTATCTCAATTATTCACGTAAATTATGAGTTATTTTTCGAAATAGGTGATTTTCAATAATTAATTAACGAAATAGGTAACTTTTCTAATTTATTACCGAAAATGGGTCCACGTCATCACCGAAGCTAGGATCGTATTCAAGTCGCTTACCCGGAGGACGACCATATGAAGTGTAAACTTTTGAAAACCCAAGCTGGAAATGAACCCAGGTCAAGTCGCTAGGGGGGAGAGCGACTTGACCTATATTCAAACCCAGAGTCAAGTCGTCAGGGGGGAGAGCGACTTGGCTTAAGATCGGTGGGACGAAAACATGTTTATATGAAAAATATTTTGAAAATTAATTTTGTCATTGAGTCAAGTCGCCAAGGGGGAGGGCGACTTGCTCTTTTGCATCAATTGAAAGTCCTTCACATTGGAGTATTATTGGACAAGGTGGAAGCTTAATTGCTTATTTAAGATCAAGTCGCTAAGCGGGTAGGCGACTTGAATTTGGGCACAGGTTCGGGAAATACGGTCCTACGTGGATCCATTTTCGGTAATAAATTTAAAAAGTTACCTATTTCGTTAATTAATTGTTCAAAATCGCCTATTTCGAAAAATAACTCCGTAAATTATAGTGTAAAGGGGTCGCATGTATATATACATGTAGTCTTACCTTTGTGTTACCAGTTTACCACCATAAGAGACCGTTTTCAAATAAACGAGATGACAATTACCTCAAAAAATATAGTGAATGAAGCACAATCTCTTTAATGGAACATTTAGCTTTATTCGACCGAATTCGAAACTAAAGCGTAATACTTCCTTCTACTTATTTTAAGTGTCTCATTATCTATTTTTGTCTATTTACAAAAGTGTCCATTTTCTATATTTGGTAACTTTTATACTTATTTTAATCCCCTCACCCACAACAATATCCCCTCTTTACCCCCACAAGTGGCCACAACCCTACTTATTTTAATCACTTTACACCACATTTATAATCAATAATACCTTTTATTTCTCCGATCTTCTTACACCACACAATACTTTTCATTATTTAACTATTTTTCTTAATTTTTGTACCCTCCCATTAATATGACAGTTAAAATATAAGTAGGAGGGAGTATATTTTTCCTCTAGATTAATGGTAAATAATCATTTCCAATAGTTATATTTATGAAATATTATTTCAATTTATTTATTTTTACATTTTTGTAAATACCTTTTATGGTTTGAGTGGTTGGGGGAGATGGGAAAGCCAATGCGGGAGGAGGAGGCGGCGATGACGACGACGAATTAAGCGGGATGAAATTGGAGGTACTACCAAAGTTATAATTCTCGAATCGGATAGTACAACTTGTATAAAAAACTCTGCCTGTCTTTCCATATGAATTTGTTAGAGCAACTGCAATAGCCGTATCGATGCAATTGTAACAATCAAAGTAGTCCAAGTCCGGTGTGCATTGCACAAGGGCATAAATCATGAAAGAACCAGTTACATTAGCTGTACCAGCTCCAAATTTATGTCTCGAGTCACCCGAAGCAGCCTCGGCTTGCAATTTGGCTAGCAAGGTTGCGGCCGTGTGGTTGAACTGGGCCTCGTCAACATCAATTGCCGTATATTCTTGCATCCAAGGGCCGAATTCAAGCTTACCAAAAATGTAGCGGTCCGAATACCTTAGTATATACAATAGCAATAAAGTATGTTTAGTTTTTAAAGCAATAACGGTAGTAGTTCTTAGCATTGAAATTTTTACCAAGAATTTTATTTTAAAAGTTATCCTATTACATTTAAAAGTTTGTTTTTATTTGTAAGAATCAAGTTCTAAAATAAGGGGGGTTTGGTTAGGGAAAGGGAAAAGAAATCAGAAAGATAAGAGGGGGAAAGGTAAGGGATTACCTAAAAATTAGTTTGTTGATTGGTTACAACAAGAAAGGGAACGAATGGTCCACTCACACTCACCCCTACCACTAACACACACCACCATAAACAACCACTTATCTATTGGCGGTGGTGATGGTGTCATGGCGGCAGTGGTGGTTCATGACGGTGGTAGTGGTGGAGTGTCATGGTGGTGGTGGTGGCGGCGGTGATAGTGATCACGTCGGTGATGGTGGTGGGAGTGTCGTGGCGGTGGTGGCGACGATGGGGATGGAGGTGTCATGGCGACGGTGGCGGTGGTGGCGGCGGTGATGGTGGTTGGGGTGTCATGGTAGTGGTGGGGGTGGGGTGTCATGGTAGTGGTGAAGATGGGGGTGTCATGGCGGTGGTAGTGGTGGTGGGGATGGTGGCGGCGGCCTTGGTGGTGGTTAGTGTGGTGGTAGTCGCAAGTGTGGTATTAGCTGAAGAAAGTGGCTGAAGGGTAATAAGGGTAATGAAATCTCATACTTTAGATGGGTGTGGATAAGTAATTAGATGGATTGAGGGGTAAGGAAGAGAGTTTCATTCCCTTTGTTTGTGTCAAACAAACACCAATAAAGGGAATGAGTAACTTTGTTTGTCTCTCTCTTATAGACCTCCAACCAAACGCCCATAAGAATCAAGTTGATAACTATTGAAAAATAAACAACACATTAATATAGCTTTGTAAAATGTGAGAACTCATTTAACATTATTCATTTTATAGTATTTTTTCCATCTAAGAACTTTACATAAAGTTCTTTTATTTTGAACAATTGGTGTATTTTGACGTAGCATGTGAAGAACCTTATATAGAGGGTTTGTTTGGTTGACATAAAGAAATTAAAGTTCCCGCGATCTTCAAGTTCACATGAGTTTCCAATTCATGTGAATTCCCAAATAGTATTTGGTTTACATATGAGAAGTTGATTCACGTGGAAAGTTCTACTTCCCACGATCTTGGCAACTAAACAACGTCACGGTTTTACATTTTTTAGGGAGTTTAAGATCCCATGATTTAAATGGGCAACCAAACAAGCCCAAAGTCATCTATTATTATTATTATTATTATTATTATTTTTTTGAATGACGTGGGAACCCGCAGCCGCTACCTTAGGTGCGCACTGGGTAAACCCCCCAGCATATGTGATAGCCTGCAAACCACGTACACTAGGTTAACCACCCTTATTTACGGGGTGACAGACTCGAAATCTAGAAGGCATAGCCTCAAGCCAATTTACCCCATTATTATTATTATTGTTATTATTATTATTATTATTATATTCTTAGTGTTCTTATTTTTTTATTTTCTTAAAAGCAGAAAAAAAATCCGCAAACAATAAACATAAATGTGACAGAACAGGTACATATACTACCTTAACATACAATTGTCGTACCACCCAATTGCATCCTTTTGGCTAGGACATTGTGCAACAATTTGCATCGATGCTTCTTGTAAGCATTGGTGGCATTGGTCAACCAGAAGATCCGCTTCACAAAGTCCAATGCCATTAACGACGTCCAAGTCTTTTCCTATTGATATATTGTAGAAGCCATAGTCGATTTTTGTGTCGGATATTATTTCGTTAAAAAGTTTCTTAAGATTCGTTTGAAATGTACTATTTTTGGTGTAGTTTCCGAATGTGTCTTGACAAACACGAGAAGCAAAAGTTGGTTGGGAAGTTGTAAAAGAGAATAAGTACGCCAATATTTGGAGAAAAAAGAGAGTTGTAAACATCTTTGGTTTGTTTAACAATTGCATAATTTTTATGTTCTTGTAAAATGATGAAAATTTAAGAGGATTCAATGCTAGGTACAATGTTAAAAGATGTTTGTCATTAGTGCATTGTGTTGACTTAAGTCAATGTAAAAATTACATGTATGATGCTTGACTAGTAGAAGCTTTGACTGAGTCAGTTTTTGTAAATCGCTCTTAGGCCCTGTCTGATAAACGATATATTGGCCAAAATTTTAGCATATTGAAGAGTTTAAGCGTGTTTGCCCGGTTAATATGCTAATTTTCGTGTTTGGTAAACAACATATTAAAACATCTTATTTTGGGTTAATACGTTGTTTTACAATATGCTGCTTACCCCAGCATATTGTAAAATAGGAAAGTTTACTTCATTTTATAAAGAAAATTAACAATCTAGTAATCTTAATCTGCCAATAACCAAACACTTAAATTAATTCTGCTAATTATAATATGTTAGTCAAATCTTCTATTAAGATTTGTCATTTCTAATCTGTCACTGCAATCTATTTATACTAAATTTTTAACAGGGTTTAATGAGTAATTGTATATATAAACTAAATCGAAAAAATTTAAAAATTAACAGGAGCGATGGCCCGTCCTAGTCTCTCCTTTCACTCGGTCTAAAATGAGAATTTGTAAAATCATTTTATACAAATTCTCATTGAAAACGGACACTATCCGTCACAAGAAGGAGACAGATAGTCTCTCTCACAAAATGCAAGTGGCATAATCCATGAAAACGCTCCATTTCCATCCAGTTGTCTTTATTAGGAATATTAATGATAGATGGACCGTCTCAACCAGTCAGGGATTCAGACTCTTTCATGGTATCAGAGCCAGTGTGACCGAAGGTCACGAGTTCGAATCCTGGCAACCTCAACACCCCTCGAAAACTCACGAAGTGGAAACCTAGCACACGGTATGGGGTGCATGTGCAAACTAACCACTGTTCAAGCCCAATGAGCAATCGAGTGAGGGAGCGTATTAGGAATATTAATAATATTTAGGCCTCAACCATCATCTTAGCGTGGTTGACAAGTTGGATGGGTCGTTGGCGCTAATTGTAGTTATGCATTCGGCGTGGCTCATTTCCATTGGGCTTGGAATCTTGGATAAATTTCGTGTGAGCCCCGAATTAACCAATGACTTACTGTTGGAGGTCCTATTCTTTTAGACTTAGTGTTTTCAAATATAATCCGTAGACTCCGTAAGATCGTAACTAATACGTTGAAAAGCTTGGCTGAGAAGTCGATTTGGAAAGCAATTGATCATTAAGCCGACGTGATATCAAGAACTTTCCAAGATGACTTCCTAAAAACACATTTGTATCCTTTCATATGGGTCACCTCATGAGTCAAGTTGCCCAGAGCAACCCTACATGCTTCATAGTCCAACGTAGAGGTGATTGAATGTGAGCTTGAGTTAAATATGAGCTGTGTTTACATTGCATTTTTGGCCTACGGACAAGCTGATAAGCGGGTTTGAGATGAGTTAGTGGAACGACCTTTGTAATTTTCTTAAAATGCTTTATGTGTACCTGCTTATTGTGCGGGCATGATGGATCGAGTTCAGATGGACGACATAACCACATAACTCATGAAATGCTCCATTTCTTTCCCCATTTGTCTTCCCACCTGCTTTGTTTTGAGAAAGACATATCCGTGTTCAGCTTGTGCCGGATAGTATACGTCACAAGCAAAACGCTTGTACGTACAATGAATCGGTCTCATTTAGAGGTGGTATTAATCCGTATAATAAAAGGTGAACATTCACAATAAAATGTGAAAATTTACTTATAAAAGGTAAACATGAGTTTATTATTAAAAACTAAAAAGCCGCAATTTTATTGATAGCTTTTCTATCATTAAATATCCCCTTTGGTGACATTTGTCCTATAATGAGAATTTGTAATACTCGCTCTGGTCTTATTCTTTTTAGCTGAAAAGAGCTGAATTACCCTGAACTGAATTTAATGAATCTGAACAGAACTATACTGAATTGAACGGAGCTGAATTAGGTAAACTTAACAGAAATAAGAGTTAATTTTTGAACGGAGCTGAATTAAGTAAATCTGAACTAAACCGAACCAAATTGAAGTTCTGTTTGGTAAACGGCGGATTTATTTCAGCATAAACAGATTGTAAAGGCAGATTATAAATGACAGATTTAAACAGAAAGTTTGATTAGAATATTATAATTTATAATTAGCAGAATTAATTTGAGTGTTTGGTAAATAGCACATTACGGTTAGTAAATTGTTAGTTTTTAAAACTTCCTAGTTTAAAATATGTTAACTAATGTGTTGGGGTAAACAACATATTGTAAAACAACGTATTGAGCCGAAATATACTGTTTCAATATATTGTTTGCCAACCACTCAAATTACTAAATTAGTAACACGCTAAAACCCTTAAATATATTAAAAATTTATTAATATACTGTTTATCAAACAGAGCCCGCATAGAAATAACGGGCTTTCGTTTCCTTTTCAAGACAAAAAGCAAATAAAGTAGTGAAGTTAGCTACCATATGAAGTTCAGAACAAGAAAAACTTTCTGTTACCTTCTCGACAAAAAGCAAATAAAGTAGTGTTAAAATTTTACAAAATATTTTTTAGGAGCAAATACAAGATGAGAGTTTCAACTTTCTGTTACCTTCCTATTTTGCTAGTTTTTTCTGTGTCAAAAACTGATTTTACTGTTGGCCAACCTGGTCTTAGTTATGTTAAATGCAACGACAGTAACGGTAACTATACTAGCAGTAGTACTTACAACAGAAATCTGATGACCCTTTTTGATAAAATATCAAACACTCGAATCAACGGATTCTACAAGTTGTCAGTCGGGCAAGACCCGGATACAGTGTATGGGGTCGCGGTATGCAGACTGGATTACTCTCCTTCTGATTGCGGGATTTGTGTGAATCAGGCAACATTGGCCGTCCCTGCAGTTTGTCTCGAACAAAAGGAGGCCATTGGGTATTACTTTCTAAAGTGTATGCTTTATTATTCAAGTCGGGAAATTTCCAGATTCGGAGAGAACAGTCCTAACTATTCACTTTCAGAAACTCCATTGAACGTTCAGGGACCTCAACTTAGGAATATTAAACACTCACTGGGTAATTTACTCGAACAACTGCAACGGAGCACATCAACTGGGAATTCCAGTTATAAATTTTCGAGTTGGGTGGAACCAGTCACTGATGACACCCTTAAACTTTACGGTGTAGCTCAATGCAACCCGGATTTATTGAGCGTAGAATGCTCGAATTGTCTGCAGCAGGTTGGTAGCAGTTTACAGCAATGCTGTAGTAATTTGACTGGAACAGGGTTTTTTGGACCCTACTGCCTCATACAATTTGGGAACTATCCAGTACTCGCTCCGTATGGTAACGGCTCACTGCAACCATCTCTACTGCCAGCTGGCGATAACGGGGTAAAAGCGGGTAATACTCCCTCTTATTCAACTAATTGTCTACGTTCTTTATTTTCTTAGCTTGATTGTGACTAGGGTTGGCACGGGTAGGGTATGGGTAGGATCCAGCAAGAACGAACCCGACCCTGAGTCACATACCTTGAATTCATACCCGATCCTAAGTCACATACCTTGAATCTATACCCGACCCAAATTCTAAAGGGTTTGAAACTAATGGCCCATACTCGACCCATAGGGTCTGGGTTCGGGTAGGTTCTACCCTTGGGTATGTTTTTTCTTTTACTATCAAAACTTATCATTTTCATCAATTTCCTCGTAATTCTTAATGAGTATTTGGATATACGTATAGTATATTAGTGATAACTAATAAGGGTCGTCTGTATGTGTGTTATTTAGGTTATTGACGTTCGTCTATGTTTTTTTTTTTTTTCCCTTTTTCTTTTTATAAATATAAGGGTCTGAGGGTCGGGTAGAGTCCCAACACCAAGACCCAGCCCGGACCCAAAATTTTTATATAAGACCTATACCCGAGCGGACCTCAAATATTCAGATCCGTACTCGACCAATTAGGATCAGATCTTGAGGGTCTCATTCGGAGACTCAATCCACTGTCATTCCTACTTTTGAATGACGACGTTCCCGGGAAGGATTAAATATCATATATGGTTGCTGCAAAGGACCACCATTACAATAGTTTACGTTTTTTATTCCCTGTACTGGTCATTTGTTTACCTATTCTATGCATGTTAGGATGTTTTATTAATTTGTTTATCTTTTTATATCAAAAAAGTTTTTCATGGATAATTTTTGTTCTAGTATGATCCACTTGTCATCCACTAACAACCTTCACAAATTATTCCGATCCTTTCCCTTTTCTTGTTATTAGCCAAAAACATAGATAAACAAATTGAGGGGAGAATTGCATAAGGTAGAATTATATTATTGATAATTTTATCCTGCATAACATATAGTGAGATATTTATAATACCTTTCAGCACATTAATGAAACTCTAATGTGGACAACCCTGATAGTAATCGGTCGTAGTATAGACTCAATATCCTAATACAAATGACCGGAATAGAGGGCGTACAGTTTGGATGTGTTCCAAAGAATTTTACATTGTCCAATAAGATTTTGGTTGAGATGGTTTATCTATCATAGTTATTCCTATTACTATTCTCTGGTCTCATGTGATTTGCACGCATATGGGTCAAGAGGGTAAGATGATGGTGATGTTGGTGAGGTGGTGGTGGTGGTTGTGGCTGCCCCGACGACTGTGACAGGATAATAATTTCAGTGTTTGATGATATAGAGAATTATATTGTACGAAGTAATTGCCTTCACTCCAGAGTCCAGAGGTAGTTATACAAGTCTATCTATATATAATATAAAAATGCTAGACAAAGCACCACATTTCACCATTTCACTTTTGTGGAATTCTAACAAGCCACATCATCATCATTATCTAAAAAAGAAAAAATAAAATAAAAACTAATGAATTTATAAGCATTAAATGCATATCATTTTTTTCCATAACATAATTATTTAAAAAATAAAAAATAAAAAAGTAAAAAAAGCTAATGAATTTGCAAGCATTTAATGCATAGGAAGTTTTTAAATAGCATAATAACAAATAAGTTTAGACTCTTAATTTTTAATAAATTTAATAGCAATTAATAAATCAAAATGAATGCTAAATTTAAAATTTATGTGTTTACTGTTACAATAAGTTAATCCCAAATAAAAAAACACATCACTTTAAATTTACATCATGCAATTATTTTGTTTTTATTATAATGATTAAATTATATACATTTATCTATACAATATAATTTAAAGTTTATTATTACAGTAACTTTTTTAGCGTTGCGTATTTGCGTGTAAAGATAAGCTATTTACAAAGTATTTATCTAAAAACTAAAACATTTTAATTATTATTAAACTTCACACTCTAAAAAAATATTAAAAGGTAAAATTATTAAGTGAAGTTAATAGCTTCTAATACACTTTTAACCATTCTTTTGGGTATAATAATTTATAGAATTTTTTCAACGTCTTATCTAAAATATTACAGTTATTTTGGAATATAAAAATTAACAAATTTACTCCGTAATCAGTGAAAAATATATTGTATAAATAGTATAATTATACAATATAATTAAAACGCTAAATTAAGTATTTTTTTTATCGTTATGTGCCAAAATAAGCTATTTATAAAGTTTTATCTTAAAAAAAATTATCTATAAAATATAATTAAAAGGGTAGCCTAAAAAGTGTGGCATGTCAAAATTAAATGTGACATGGCAAAAAAAAAAGTGACATGGATTATCAACTTAAGAACAAAAAATATAAGTTAAGAAATTAAAAAATATAAGCTTTCAAAAAAAAAAGTGACATGTTTACTACTAATAATTATTATTAGAATTGAATTGTATTAAACATTTATTTTAAAATACCGCTGCCTCGGTCGTGTTCGTTTTAAACAAATGATTGAGAGAGAGTGAGTACTCCGTATAGTTATTCACAAATTAAACACTTAAATACAGTAAATTATTAATGATCCTGTGATTTTCACGGGCTCCAAAACTAGTTTGTAATTCAAAAGTCATTAGGTGATCATGGATCGGTCCAGTGTGGATCTGAGTCGCGCCTTTCTAACAAAAGCGGCCCATTTGTACAAGTTGGGCCGAGTGGGTTAAATGTTTGGGCTTAGTTTGTAAGCCCAATTCGGCCCTTATGAGCTAATTCGGGCTTTTAGGCCTAAATGGGCTTTTTTACCCCTAAAATTGTTGACTTCCACTAGGAAATAATTATCATAGTATCTTCAATTACTACTTTTAAAACATACATGCTCCGTAATTTATAAAATTGTATAAAATATGATAAAATGTAAATGAATCGCTCTATAAAATAGAATAAAGATAAACAACGCCACTTTGGAATGCTTATTCAAGCATTCGTAGATATAATTTATGTTATGTACACATTGATTTATAATTCTAAGAAAATATACCTAAATATGTAAAGAGTTTTATAATTATAACGTTACTTTAATAAGTTTCATTAGAAAAAAATATCAATTTATTAATAAATATGGGTTTGGAAGGCCCAAAATTTGGCCCAAATGCTTAGCCCAAACCTGACCCAAAGAAATACCCATATGTTCCAAAATAAGGAAAGTCTGAGGTACATCCGATGTATTTTTTTTAATTAAATACGAGGGGTACCCAACTATTTGTAATAGATTTGTGTCCAGTAGTTATCACGTGCAAATAGTCTCATCCCGTATTTTTTTTTTTCTGAAAAAATGCGTCCATTTTTTGGTAAAAAGTAAAAACTTTGGAAAAGTAGGTCATTTTTTAACAAAAAAATGGTCAAAATTTAATTAAAAATGGCAAATATTTATTAAAAAATTATTACTTTTTTATCGGTCACACGTACCACCGTCGTAGAGAATTTGTGATTTATGTCAAACAAAAAAGTCACAAAAGATGTTGCTAATTTCAGGGAAAAGGAATGGTGCATACAAAATAATGATTATAGTTGTGGTTATAGTTGCGCTTGTGCTGATTGCTGCTGCATTATTTGGCTTATCAAGGAGAAAAATGATAAAAGAGGGTAGGTGGACTATTTTTTAAGTCGATAATAATTTCTCTATTTTAAAATCGGATTTTGTAACATGTATTGTAGGAGCGCGTGTTAATTAGAGAATTATTGTTGAAAATATATCATAATAAATTAGAGTTAAAATTCATATTTATCATAATTAGCGAAATAATCTTGAAAATATTTCCTATTTAGCTTCTTATGATTGTCCTTGGATTATGTTAGAAAAAAATCCTTTTTAAAATATACGGAGTACTTTTTTCTATTTAGGGTTTCTTCCCTATTTTCTTATTCACAAAAATGGCAGAGAAACGGTATCTTAATAACAGTATGTGAGAGGGACACTATCCGTCCTCAGCTTATGACGAATAGTGTCCGTCTCTAACGAAAATTTGTGTTAAAGTTAATGCATGTCAAGTAATTAGAATAAAACAAAAGCAAAATGTATAGGAATCAGCAACAAATTTATCCTAGGTGCACATGTATGTATAATGTTACTTGACCCATTTTAATGGTTAGAGTTATTGTGGTGGGTGGGTACTGGGTAGTAGCTAGTAGGTACCATGGCATGATTTTAGAAAAAAGAAAAATAGAGAAATTACATAGAGAAATGTTTTATTTTAAATTTTTAGTGGAGTTTTAGATCTTGTTTATTTAGATTTAATTTTACTTTTATAAATTCATTTCAGCTCACATTTATTAAATTCATTTTAATTTGGATACATTCAGTTTAATTCAAATACGTTTTGTTTATAAACTTTTCTTTCTTCTAATGTACTCCGTATTAACTTAATTGTTTACCTTCCATTTTGGAAGGTAATGATGATTTTAAGCTTGTAGAATCCTTGGAACTTGATTTCAACACCATACAATTTGCAACTCATAACTTTTCCGATGATAAGCGGCTTGGTGGTAATCGTAGTAGTGCTACCCCCATGTACAAGGTATATTAGTCCCTCCATTTCATTCATATTATCCTTATTTATTTTCCGTAACATCTCAAAATATTCGTCCCTTTCTATATCGTACTCTCTTTTATCGATGTTGCTCCTTGACTTTTACGATCTCTAAGGCAACATTTTAAACATGTTTTTTAGTATTTAAATACGGAATATTATCTTTTGGGGATGTTTTAAGGTGTAACTTGGAGTTTTTCGATTTTCTATGTTATTGTATCTCTACTTTTTTGATTCATTAGTCTATACCGGCCATGATCTTATTTGTTGTATTAGTTAACGTAGTTTGTTAATTGACCTATTAAATCACCTGTTTATCATTCCAATTACTCGATAACTTACTCATTAACTTATACTAAACGAATTTAATTAAAAGTCCGTCAAATCTCCATTATCATGTCATGAATCATAACATATGTTTTTAATAAGTACTCCGTAGTAGTTTGTGTTTATCAAAAGATATTTTTCTCATATAAGATTGTGATACAACATTAATGGTTCAGAATAAAGGTCAAAATAGGGTTATTTGATAGTGATAAGGCTAATGGAGAGTTAAACGAGGTAAGAGAAATAAGTAAAAAGTTTAAGGGTACATCCTAGAATAGAAAAAAAGAAGGGACATAACATAGAAAACCGAAACATTAAGGATACACCGTAAAATATCCTATTTTTGTTGAAGTTGGTGTGATGCTTACACAGGGAGTGCACCCTGATGGTGAAGAAATCGCGGTCAAGAAACTCGACAAAGGAGGTCGAAAAGGCAGAAAAGAGATCGATAATGAAGTTCTATTATCAGCCACTTTCCAACACAAGAACCTTGTGAAATTCTTAGGTTCTTGTGTCGAAAAGGACATACGGATTCTAGTTTACGAGTTCCTGCCAAATGGAAGTCTCGATGATTTCTTATGTGGTAATCGAGCTTATTTATCTTACAGTCGATCTCCACGACTTGAACCTCTGTTTTTATCGATAACTAACTCTGTTTACGTTTGTAGATCCGGTCAAGCGAGCGAGTCTAGATTGGCCAACGAGGTATCATATTATAAGCGGACTTGCTCGGGGTCTCCTCTATTTGCACGAAGATTCTCAAGTAAGGGTTATTCATCGTGACCTGAAACCGAGCAACATTCTCTTAGATGTACAAATGGATCCAAAGATTTCAAATTTCAGGACGGCAAGTTTGGTCCGCGCAGATCAAACTAAGGCTAATTCTAGAGTTGCCGGAACCTAGTAAGAATTCAAATCGACACGAAATATTACTTGTATTCGATTCATTGTAGATTGCATATGATAAACCAATACAAAACATTACTTATATTTCGTTTATATGTTCATATGCAGTGGGTACATGCCGATAGAATATGTGCAACACGGGCTTTCCTCTACGAAGTCTGACATCTTCAGCTTCGGTGTTATACTTTTGGAAATTATTTCGGGCAACATTATCAGTCGATTTTCAGACGGTGAGATCGAAGAAAATCTTCTAACATTTGTAAGTTCTTAACAGGTTACCTCGATCCTTTAAATACGATGAATTTGCTACTTCTAGAGGGACATATCGCTTAACCCGATTGTTCTTACTAGACCTGGCAAACAGATCGGGTCGTGTCGGGTTCGTGCCACATGTAAACGGGTCACGAACCCTCCAACCCAAACCCGACCCAATTAAATATCGTGTCGTGTTCGTGTCGACCCACTTACATAAATGGGTCATTAAGCCTCAACCCAAACCCGCTAATTTCGTGTCGGGTTCGTGTCAGGTTTTCGTGTCGCGTCATTATTTGTCAGCTCTAGTTCTTACTACTTTATGTACGATAGTTCAATTCACGCGGGCTAAAGAAAGGATGTATCGTGTTTTTTTCAGGCATGGAGGAAATGGAACGATGGTAGCGTCTTGGATGTGGTAGATCAAACACTATTCGACATAGAACGACACATAAATCAAATACAAAGATGCATCAAAATTGCCTTGTTATGTGTTGAAGAAGATCCAAGACATAGACCAAGTATGTCTACCGTAGTGTTCATGTTAAATAGTGACACAGTCGATATAACAGAGCCGATAAGACCAGCTCCCCTCATCCTCAACTACACGGGTCTTCACTCGGATTCTCATACGACTCAAAGTTATTCGTCCCTTGAAACTTCGTTAAATGAGGCTTCTATTTCCACCCTTGATCCTCGTTGAAGACAATATACACGGTGGACCGATTTTGTTATCAATAGTTTGTTAAATTGTATTGTGATGGCTGTATATTCTATACATAGTGCTCGGCGATTCAATGAAATTTGATTTGTATTCCTATATTTTTCGGTTACAGAGCTGAAGAACAGAATATGTTACATTTGAGCACTGGGATAAACTAAACAGGGGTTAACCTAGATGTGTTGAGTTCGATTTCCCGAAAATGAGGCAGTGTTAAAACTCAAGAGGGAGAATTTAGTGACCCTGTCGTCTTCGACTTCAACATCTACCCCACTTTCAACTTTTAGGGTGTGTTTGGATAACAAATTGAGAGGGAATGTTAGTGATTTTGATCACAGGTTCATTTAAGTGCATTCGGGTTTTTTATTTCAAAACGGTTTGAGCTCGTAATTGATATAATGTGAGTCGGGAACACGGAGTGTATGCTCATATAATCGTATATCGAGTTCATGTATATAATGGATAAGGGACACTAATTAATAGTGTTGTCGTAGTATATTATGTCCCGTATCGGGGTTATATACTCGGGGTCAAGTATATCTTATACTTAACGAAAATTAAGACGGAAAATTTAACACTTAAATATATTGTTATTGTTACGTGTTGTATAATTTCCGTAATTTTTACACGCATGTCCTACACTAAAGATTGGTTGATGTACAACCGACACACTCATGCGGTTATCATTGCAATGATTGCAATGATTGGTTGGTTAAACAACCGACAAAATGTTATCCATTGTATTCACTTATCTATGAAAACAAGTGAATAAAAAGTCACTGTATCTTTTCTTTTCATTTTTGAAGATCAGTGCTTCTCGTTTGATAAAAACAAATAAAAACAAGACTCTTATTGATTTAAGTTCTTTGTTCTTGCCTTAGACAAAGAAAAATCGTCTTATCCTACAGAGATTTCGTGATACTCAAAGGCTAATAGGGTCGAAATACTCTAAGGAAAGTGTGTTCAACACGATTCGATTGGGTATAATATACCGTCTTATTGCTTTCATTTCTGTTTTTTAGTGCCTTTGTTTGTGTTATTTACATATTTGTAATATTTGTAATACAAAAACTACAACATTCTTAGAGTATTTTCTATATTGGAAATGGATTCAATCAAAGAGATGACAAGCAAGTTTGGAAAGTTGGAGAAATTTGAGGGTGTTGATTTCCGTCGTTGGCAAAAGAAGATGCACTTCCTTCTCACCGCTTTGAAGGTTGTGTATGTGTTGAGTACTCCTATGCCGGAGATTGTTGGGGATGAAACAATTGCGGAAATTCAACGAAAAAGAAACAAGTGGGAAAATGATGACTACATATGTCGCGGTCACATCTTGAACGGTATGTCCGACTCTCTTTTTGACATTTATCAAAATGTAGAGTCCGCTAAAGAATTATGGAATCAACTTGAATCTAGATACATGGATGAGGATGCTTCTAGTAAGAAGTTTCTTGTTGGAAATTTCATGAATTATAAAATGGTGGATGCTAGACCGGTAATGGAACAATATAATGAATTGCTTCGGATTTTGGGTCAATTTGCACAACATAAGATGGAAATGGATGAATCCATTTCGGTGTCTAGTATCATAGACAAGTTGCCTCCTTCATGGAAGGATTTTAAACACATGCTTAAACACAAAAAGGAAGAGTTGAGTCTTATTCAACTTGGTAGCCATTTGCGCATAGAGGAATCTCTAAGGGTGCAAGATGGTGGCAAGGGTAAAGGAAAAGATGTTATGGGATCTTCTTCTGTCAATATGATGGAAAAGGGAGAGGGTTCCTATAACAAGTTTAAGGGTAAAAAACGCTCTTTTAACAACACCAATGATGAGTCTAACAAGGCACCAAAAGGTGCTTGTTGGATTTGTGGAAAGACCGGGCATTTGAAAGCAAATTGCAAGGTTAGGAAGCACAAAAAGAATAAGGGTGCAAGTACTAGCCAAAGAGGACAAGGGTCAAATGATCAAGGTCCACCCACTAATCAAGGTCAGATTTTAGACTATGGTTTTAGTTCGGTTGTGAATTATGTACCACTAATTTCTGAAGCATTTTATGTGCAGGATGATGTAGTGGCATGGTGGATAGACTCGGGTGCAACTAATCATGTTTGCAAGGATCGACATTGGTTCAAGGATTATGAACTAGTGAAGGATGGATCCGTTCTTTATATGGGCAACGAGTCTACCGCTCCTATTGTTGGTCGTGGCACGGTGGTGTTGGAATTTAGTTCCGGAAATGTTGTAAATTTAAATAAAGTATTGCATGTACCCGGAATTAGAAAAAACCTTGTATCTGGTAGTTGTTTATGCAAACTTGGTTATAAGCAAGTGTATGAATCTAATAAGTATGTTTTATCTAAACATGGTGTGTTTATTGGATTTGGTTATTTTTGCAATGGCATGTTTATGTTGAATGTTGTTCCAAATGAAAGTTCCATATTTATTGCTTCCTCTATGGATGATACTTCATATCTTTGGCATGTGAGACTAGGACATGTACATTATAAAAGATTGAAATCTATGTCTAAAGATGGTCTAATTCCATCTTTTAACATGAACATTAATAAGTGTAATACTTGTATGTTGACAAAAATCACAAGGCAATCATTTGGTAATGTATCTAGGATCTCACATGTGCTTGAACTTATTCATAGTGATTTATGTCATTTTCGCAATTATCCGTCTTTAGGTGGTAAAAAATATGTAGTGACTTTTATTGATGACTATAGTCGGTTTTGTTACATATATTTACTCCATGCTAAAGATGAGACAATTGATAAGTTTAAGGTCTTTAAAAATGAAGTGGAATTGCAACAATCGGGTTTGATTAAAAGGTTGCGTTCCGATAGAGGTGGTGAATATTATGACCCATTGTATTTTGAGTCAAGTGGTATCATTCATGAAGTGTCTCCTCCCTATACACCACAATTAAATGGTGTAGCGGAAAGAAAGAATAGAGTCTTAAAAGAAATGGTTAATTCCATGTTGTCTTACTCGGGTTTGAGTGACGGATTTTGGGGTGAAGCCATGTTGACGGCTTGCTATTTGTTAAATAGGATTCCTAATAAAAGGAATAAAGACACTCCATATGAACTTTGGTACAAAAAGAAACCAAACTTGAATTATCTTCGAGTTTGGGGTTGTCGGGCTGTTGTAAGACTACCCGATCCCAAGATTAAAACCTTGGGGGAAAGGGGCATCGATTGCATATTCATTGGATATGCTGCGCATTCAAAGGCTTATAGGTTCTATGTAATTGAACCTAATGATTCTGTTTCGGTTCACACCGTAATTGAGTCAAGGGATGCGATATTTGATGAGAGTCGTTTCTCATCAATGTCGAAGCCAAAGGATCTAATACCTAGTTCTAGTGGAACTATTGAGGGAAGTGACAATGTCACAACTCAAGAAGTAACACCTGAAATTCGTAGGAGTAAGAGGAAAAGGATTGCTAAATCCTTTGGTCCCGATTTTCATACCTATTTGGTTGAAGGTTCAAGGGATGGATGTGAAAACTATTATCCATATTGTTTTCACATTGATGAGGACCCTAAGACATTTGATGAGGCAATGAGGTCTCATGACTCTTCCTTTTGGAAAGAGGCTGTGAATGATGAAATGGATTCCATAATGGGCAATAACACTTGGGTGCTTGCGGATTTACCTCGTGGTTGTAAACCATTGGGTTGCAAGTGGATCTTCAAAAAGAAGATGAAAGTTGATGGTTCTATCGACAAGTTTAAAGCTAGATTGGTTATCCAAGGCTTTAGACAAAAGGAAGGGATTGATTATTTCGATACCTATGCTCCCGTAGCTCGTATTACTACTATTAGATTATTGATTGCTCTTGCTGCAATTAATAATCTAGTGATCCATCAAATGGATGTCAAGACAGCGTTCTTGAATGGTGAGCTAAAAGAGGAGGTGTATATGAAACAACCGGAAGGATTTATTATGCCCGGTAATGAGCATAAGGTTTGTAAGTTAATCAAATCATTGTATGGACTTAAACAAGCTCCTAAACAATGGCATCACAAGTTTGATGAGGTTGTTCTATCTAATGGGTATAGACTAAATCAGTCGGATAAATGTGTGTATAGCAAATTTGATGACAACGGTAATGGAGTCATTATTTGTCTATATGTGGATGACATGTTGATCTTTGGTACCAACCAAAGTCAAGTAGACCTTACTAAGGCCTTTTTGTCATCAAGTTTTGCCATGAAAGACATGGGTGAGGCGGATGTGATACTTGGTATAAAGATCAAGCGTGAGAACATGGGATTCTCGTTGACACAATCTCACTACATTGAGAAAGTGTTAAAGAAATTTAATCATGGAAGTTGTTCTCCGGTTAACACTCCAATGGATCCTAGTGTTAAGCTTATGCCTAATAAAGGTGAAGCTATTTCACAACTTGAGTACTCTCAAGTGATTGGGTGTTTGATGTATGCTATGACAAGCACAAGACCGGATATCGCCTTTGCCGTTGGCAAGTTGAGTAGATACACAAGTAATCCTAGTCTTGAGCATTGGGTTGCGGTAAAACGTGTATTGAGGTATTTGAAACAAACCATGGATTATGGTTTGAACTATGTCGGATTTCCTTCGGTTTTAGAAGGATATTCCGATGCTAGTTGGATCACTAACATGGAGGATCATTCATCTACTAGTGGATGGGTGTTCTTACTTGGTGGAGGAGCTATCTCATGGGCTTCTAAGAAGCAAACTTGTATAACAAGTTCGACTATGGAGTCGGAATTCATTGCTTTAGCTGCGGCCGGTAAAGAGGCGGAATGGTTAAGGAATTTGGTTTATGAAATTCCGGTTTGGCCAAGACCTATTCCTCCTATCTCTATCCATTGTGATAGTTCAGCTACTTTAGCTAAAGCTTATAGTGAAGTTTACAACGGAAAGTCTAGACACCTAGGTGTTAGACATAGCGCGGTGCGTGAGCTGATTACTCATGGGGTTATTTCCGTTGATTTCGTGAGAACACATCATAATTTAGCTGATCACTTGACGAAGGGATTAGCTAAGGACTTGGTTTTAAAGTCAGTAATCGGGATGGGTTTAAAGTCCATCTAGATCTTTATGATAAGATACCCAACTTCCCTCTACAAATTTTAGAGGCTAAGTTCAATGTGGAAGGCTTATTGTGGAAGATTGAGGCACATGTTATAATCCCGAAAGGTATGTGCATGACCTGCATGACAAGAGGTTGAAGTTTAAAAACTTCTTAATAAAATCTTTGACAAAGTGCATTTTGCAGGTGCACGATGAAAGATTTACCTATGTGAGCGTGAAGTGTAGCCGCTTCAAGAGGCTTGGACTTGGCTTCCTATACTCTCATGAAAGGATATGGACACAAGGCGGTCAATAGTGTCAAGTTTGTAACTTTAAGAGTTTATTGAGTCTATGTGTATGTTATCTTCATGTATTCAATATGGGTTGAAAGGTTCAATCCGTGGGACACCTTGATTCTCGAATATTTGGAATGTGTAATGTACTAATGTGGAAGTTCAATCCTCGGGACACTTTCATTTATGCATAGATTTGCTTACTTTGTTGTTTTAAATGGAAACAAGGGATACACTTAAATGGGGGAGGAATGTTAGTGATTTTGATCACAGGTTCATTTAAGTGCATTCGGGTTTCTTATGTCAAAACGGTTTGAGCTCGTAATTGATATAATGTGAGTCGGGAATACGGAGTGTATGCTCATATAATCGTATATCGAGTTCATGTATATAATGGATAAGGGACACTAATTAATAGTGTTGTCGTAGTATATTATGTCCCGTATCGGGGTTATATACTCGGGGTCAAGTATATCTTATACTTAACGAAAATTAAGACGGAAAATTTAACACTTAAATATATTGTTATTGTTACGTGTTGTATAATTTCCGTAATTTTTACACGCATGTCCTACACTAAAGATTGGTTGATGTACAACCGACACACTCATGCGGTTATCATTGCAATGATTGCAATGATTGGTTGGTTAAACAACCGACAAAATGTTATCCATTGTATTCACTTATCTATGAAAACAAGTGAATAAAAAGTCACTGTATCTTTTCTTTTCATTTTTGAAGATCAGTGCTTCTCGTTTGATAAAAACAAATAAAAACAAGACTCTTATTGATTTAAGTTCTTTGTTCTTGCCTTAGACAAAGAAAAATCGTCTTATCCTACAGAGATTTCGTGATACTCAAAGGCTAATAGGGTCGAAATACTCTAAGGAAAGTGTGTTCAACACGATTCGATTGGGTATAATATACCGTCTTATTGCTTTCATTTCTGTTTTTTAGTGCCTTTGTTTGTGTTATTTACATATTTGTAATATTTGTAATACAAAAACTACAACAGGGAAAGGGAGGGGAGGGGAGTGGAGGGAAGGGAAAGGGAAAGAAAGGAAAGGGAGGGGGGTTGAAGATGGGTTGTTTGGATAGTTTTCCTTCCAAATCTTGCCAACAATGGAGAGATTATAGTTTGGTCTAATGGAGGGAAATTGAATCCTCCCATTTCTCTCCCCTTCCATTTCCCTCCTTCCATATATTGTAACCAAACAATGGAAATTGAATCCCTCCATTTCCCTCCCCTCCCCTTCCCTCCAATTCTCTCAATCCAAACACACCCTTAGGCACGGATACAATCCTGTACACCTCGGGGTGTTAGATATATACTGTCAAAGAAATGAAAACAATGAAAACAACAACGAATCGCTACGCTTTCCTTATAGAACAATTCGTCCCGTATATCAGTGTCTGGGATGTTCCGAATTTTCTGCAGAGATAAGACGGTATTCCTCGGTTTGGCAAGAAAACTTTTATGTGTAATTCGTTTTTCTGTTCAAGAAGATTGATTATCAGCAATTTCTCTTAGGGAAAATCTGATTCATTTATCTATCATATATATATATATATAGACAAATGAAGGGTAAAAGGGAAGGGATTGAGTCAGAATTCTGAAGAGTTACAACTCTTCGAAATCAACCGCCAAAATACGTTTTATTCGGATAAATTCTTTGGCGCCAAAG
The DNA here is from genome assembly GCA_029255685.2 of Silene conica. Lineage (NCBI taxonomy): Eukaryota > Viridiplantae > Streptophyta > Magnoliopsida > Caryophyllales > Caryophyllaceae > Silene > Silene conica. The sequence continues at coordinate 87,490,253 of CM055314.2, forward strand.
TTTCGTTCGTAAGGCAACTATACCGCGAACTTTTAAACAATAGACTAGTATACACTCCGTACTTCCCGAACTAGTTTTAGTATTTATAAGTTCGCCCGTCTTTGAACCAAACCCAAAATACGGAAAATGAACCTGTAACTACACTTAAATTACCAACATTCCTCCCCAAGACTTCCCACAAGCATTAACCATGTCACCAGCGGATATATGGCACCGGAGTATGCTACAACAGGAGAAGTTCCCTGTTGTAGAAATACTCCGGTGTCATACACATAGCAGGGTAAGAGTTGAGAATTGTCGGAGAAAGCTGAACAATATTCGAAATGCAGGGAAGTTTAGGGGTTAACTACTACCTGAACTGAAGTCTACACAGAAGTATGATAACCGACAGGTGACAACTTGGTTGCACAATTGTTGTTAGTTGAATTCGATCCATCTCAAGCCTGTTCAGATCGGTGTGCAGGCATTTCTTGCAGTCGGCCTGCGTTACATCAGGAGTACATTCGACATATGTTGTAAGCCCAATCAATTCTCGTACTTGACAGAAAAGTGCCCTGTTGGAGTATGGTCGGGTGTCATGAATCCGCTGCATCATGTTATTACGAAGTTGCCGTTGTGAACATCAAAGCAAAGGGATGTTATGGAGTGGATATAGGCATACAGTAACCTGTCGAAGTGTACTGAAATGTCGGTTTTCTGTCACAGAACTTGTAGCACTGGCTAACATGTCATGTACTAGATGTAGGCATAAGCCATCTTGTAACATCAGTTACAGTTTCAAGCATTATAAACAGAATTATCATTTCAGCCATTACAGGTGAGAAGCTCACATATCCGACTCTCATTTGATCTCGATTCTCGAACACCTGCTGAAGATTTTATAACCAAGAGGGGTGTTGACTGTTGAGTATCATAGACAGACTCTATGTGTCCATCTTTTCTGCATTTAAACCAGACACAGTAATATGGAATCGAAATACGTGGGAATCAGTTAGAGATTCCCTGTGATTATACTAAAAATGAGTTACAATCACCATTGATGGAGCCGATCTCTTGAAGTTCGAGAATTCAGATATCCACTTTTCCGACACTATACTACTTTCATGTATCTCAACAGCCTGGCTTAACTATTCAGCATCATCCAGCATTGATTCAGCTTGGACTTTTTGTAAGAGGTCGTTCAAGTCATCATATTGAAGTATTGAATACGGACGTGCTTCATAACGTACATGAGTTAATTTTGGTGTCAGCAGACGTGTGGTCGAGAATGATTGGAGTTTACTACAGGCACGAATGCACACAATCTCCAAGTCATACAAGGATAGAAAATACTTAGGACGAGCCTATACACGATAGCTTTTTACATTGCTGAGTTTTTAAACTCTTCAAATTCTGAAAACCGCAATCAGAAATTTCCTTGCTCCACAGCTTTACTGCATTGCTGCAGTCTGCAGACTACCAGTTCCAATTCCTCCAGGGACGGCGACACAAGCTGCAACATTTCACACGTTACACTCTACGACTTCAATAGTTTCAATATGAGACTCGAAAATACAAGTAGATTACATAAATCCAAAATAATTGTTTTTTTCGGTGTAAACGGAGCCACAAGGACAGATAGAATGTTGATGGGACTTCAAACCTAGGGTGTGGAGAATATTACGATATAATCGTGTATTATATCGTAATCGAAATAATATCTTATAAGAATAAGTAATATTATATTGCAATATGATTTAGATATTTGAGGTATTATAAATATCGTTGTAACGACGGATTTTGTATTACGTTAACTGAAATACAAAACACAGAAACAAAATAAGTTTTTTATTAATATCAGAAAATTTCGTGTACAATCTCTAATAATCCTCTGATTCTAACTAAACAAACAGGTTACACGTGCACGATCCGCTTAAGGGGTGCGCGTGCGTTTTTGTTGAAGGGGGTCGCGTGTAGAGGGTGGATGCACTCTACACGTGACGTTGACTTGTATTCTTGAGAGGGTCGAACGACTTGAATCTCTCTTGAATGTTTGAATGTTTGAATATTCGTGTTTGAGTGTTTGAGTTTTCTTGCGCAGGCGGCACGAATTTGTTGTGCTTGTTGACTGCTTAAGATGAATTTCACGAGATTTTCAGAGAGAATTTCAGAGCTTTTCTTTTCTTCGAGTTTTCTTCCCCCGTTTCCCTCTCCTTTTTGTTTTGAACAAGTTTCACTCTATTTATAGAGAAAATATTGGGCTTTGGTGGGCTTTGGGCTCCAGGCCCATTTTTGGCTTGTTTACGATTTTGGCCCAATTTGGCTTCTGATTGGACCCGAATAACTCAGAATGACCCAAATTTGATTTTAAAAGGGACAGAGATAATTAAATTGAGTAATTTATTTTTTATTGGCTCAAGTTAATTCATTTATGTATTTTCGACACTTAAATAAATTTTTAGTGCCTACAAATTGCCCCCTCGAGACGTTGTCACGTGCACTTTTGGGTGTCTTGACGTGGCGGGGTCTCGATTCCTTTTGCTTTGACTTGGAAGTCGATGGTCACCTTGACTCGTTGTTAAGGTAGCTCCATTTTACTTGACTTGGAAGTCAACTGGCCTCCATTTGTTGTGTCAGTAGCATTTTTTGTGTCACCATGTCATTATTTGACTTGACGGATGACTGGATGCGCCTTTCATCTTGATAATTTTGTAATCTTGATAGATAACGCTTCAATTTTTATCGTCTCGGTCATTTTGTAACCTTGACGAATTGTACTTAAATTTTTGTCACCCTGGTAATTTTGTAAGCTTGACGGATGACATTTAAATTTTTGTCACCCTGGTAATTTTGTAACCATGACGGATGACACTTGAATTTACGTCATCCTGGTCATTTTGTAACCTTGACGGATGACACTTGAATTTACGTCATCCTGGTCATTTTGTAACCTTAACGGATGACATTTAAATTTTTGTCACCGATTTTTTTGTTTTGTTTTTTACTTGGTGAGTAAGTTATTACGTTTTGATTACGTACGCCATGACTGTATTGCTAGGAAGGTTGCTACAATTGTTTCAACCGACTTTAGGCATTTAAAAAATATTTCACTCAAGATTATTATTGGTCCTTTTAGAGGTTGAAGGCGGCTAGACATTGCTTCTAAAGCAAGTCTTTCATTTTTTAATGATAAGCTCCATGTATATATATACACAGCCATGCACGAATCATGATCCAACCTTCCATATTACCTTACTTTGTCTTCATATTTCATTGCATCGTTACTCCTTTTCGATTTGCTTAAATCAGGTATTACGAATACTATAGTTCGTCACCTTCCATTTCGGTTCAATTTTCTTGTTGAAGCAATATAAGTTTGATCCTATACCCAATTTGCTAGGACGATGTATGTTGTTGAAGACACCCCAAAGTTGTTCAACAAAGGAGAAAGTATAAACAGGGCGCATATAACTACCCCAAGCAGCTTGTTTAGATTTACCAGAAACCAGAAGGATTATCAAACCAAAAAAAGCCAATGAATTTTCAAGTGGATGTGAAATTGTCAACTTCTTCAGATTATCATTCAATGAATTTGCATTATTTTCATGTTTTCATTATCATCAATGATTTCTCCTTCTTCTACATCTCCTTCGAATCTCTCCTTTTGTGCCATTTCGTCTTGTTGTTGATCTCTTTTTGTTGATTTTTATGAGATGTTTCTGCCGATAAAACGATCGATTTTGGAATGCTATTAACTTGTTTGTTCTTGGTTGACAGCTTGTATCCTTTTGCTTTGTTTTAACATGGAGACCTCCTTTGACGGCAAAAATTGGTCCTGGTGCCAAGGCAATTCCTTCTAGTTGAAACTACAATTGACATGATCTTGAGATTCTTGACACAAACTCAAAAAGAAGATAGATGACTATTTCCTTCCCGACCGCACGTCCAGTACTTGGTTTATTGGCTAATCCATACTACTATCTTATGATAATGTGGAATTAACATTGACATTGGTGTTGTGTCGTGACTAATGCAGTAATGCATGTTTATGCCCAGTAGTGCAATGACAGAATGGTTTTACACCTTTGACTTGTTTTCTAATTCATCCTTTTCAATTTGCCGTTTAGTAAATGTATGGGTACCATCTCGTAATCACATCTTGCTTTTCTGCTTTGTTGACTGTAATTTTGATGTTGCAAGGTGAAGTTATAGGACTATGATCGTATACACAAGCAAAAAACTCCAACGAGAATCATGGTGATTGATGTCTGCAAGTGTCGAGGAGTGTCTTTCGATTTCTTCCAACAACCAAATCTTCAAAACTTAGAAGAATATGGCGCCACTACTCCAAGTATGTTGTGCAGACCATTTGAGTACCGGTTCAGAGTTGAAGATCATTTGTCCCTGATTTCACATCCTCGGATACAATGTGGCTTACATACATTGGTCTTCATAGGATTCGCCATGCAGCCCCTCTTGGAGACCAGAAGATCATGGAGTTTTTCAAAGACCGAAACCTTAGCTTGAAGGCTATGAAGATCTCAAATTTTTTTTGTTTTGGAATATTGGAGCTTGTCGGATGATTTGAAGCTACTCAAAAACTATGGAGACTTGAAGTTTGTTGTCTTGTTGAGTCCAACCTTTGCCTTGAAGATTTTTTTGCCAGACGATCGTTATTATTCTCATATGAGCTACCATGCAATGAACCCGCTAGGTCATTTCGGTTATCATGTGAGCAATCATGCAAATCCCGTCCTTTTTGAAGACCAAGATTTGAAGGTGGTTCAAGCCTCTTTGGGGAGATGCTTCACGAAAGGTGTTGGAGTCGTTCAAATACCATTGACGTTTTTGAAGACCGGATCATAGAGTTTCATGAAGCCTTGTTGAAGACTCCTTAAGCTTCATTGCAATTGTTGACCGCCTGAGGATTACAAGTCGCTCCCTCAAGTTAGATCACTATGCTACTTCATCAAATAGCCATGCAACGCGAATTTCTCTGAGGTCCTCGCAAATGGAAGGCCGAGCGTGATGACTAATTTGAAGCAGAGCTACGAGGATTTGGATAACATAAAGAGCAAGAATGATATTTTTCGAAGCGATCTTGACCATCATGGATAGTCAGAGGCTCGCCACAGATTACCATCAGCTACAAATAGTCTATACTTTTCGAAGGAGGCAAGGCATTTGAAGATCCTAGAAGATACACAAGGGCATCTACTTTATTACAAAAGACAACATTGATCAAGGTTGTACTTATACCTCAAGATTGATCGATTTGAAGATCAGTTAGTCGTGCACAGTTTAAACTCTTGCGGGCCAGGAGCGATTTTGACAGGTTTTGATTTGTTGGTGTGGCTGCACTTGAACAAAGTGTTTGTTCAAACTACCTACGTACTCGCAAAGCTGACAAGGTGACAACTTGCAAGATCAAGCCAACGTAGTTCAGAGATGGATGGGTTTGTTTGAAGGTGTGACTGTACTTGAGCTACATGTTCACCCAAGCTGCCTACGTACCTGTAAAGCACAAAGTACTTTACAAGATCAAGCCAACGTAGTTCATGAAGATGAAAGGAGAGGATTTTTTGTTTTTTGAAGGTGTGGCTGCACTTGAGCTACATGTTCACCCAAGCTGCCTACGTACCTGTAAAGTACAAAGTACTTTACAAGATCAAGCCGACGTAGTTCATGAAAGATGGATACGTTTTTTTTTCTGTTCTGTTTTCTTTTTTTTAGATTTTTTTTTGTGTTTTTGGTTTTTTTTTTTTTGTATGCAGTTTATCCTCTTGCTTAGGAGCATGATTTGCAGTTTATGCTCTTGCTTAGGAGCATGACTTGCAGTTTACGCTCTTGCTTAGGAGCATGTATTGCAGTTTACGCTCTTGCTTAGGAGCATGTATTGCAGTTTAAGCTCTTGCTTAGGAGCATGACTTGCACTTTATCCTCTTGCTTAGGAGCATGATTTGCAGTTTATGCTCTTGCTTAGGAGCATGACTTGCATTTTACGCTCTTGCTTAGGAGCATGTATTGCAGTTTACGCTCTTGCTTAGGAGCACGCTCTTGCTTAGGAGCATGTATTGCAGTTTAAGCTCTTGCTTAGGAGCATGACTTGCACTTTAAGCTCTTGCTTAGGAGCATGATTTGCAGTTTACGCTCTTGCTTAGGAGCAGGACTTGCAGTTTAAACTCTTGCTTAGGAGCAGGACTTGCAGTTTAAGCTCTTGCTTAGGAGCAGGCTTGCTCTTTGGGCTCCTCCAAAACCGCAATAGTTTGATTTGTTGAGACCGTTTCATCCAAGTCAAGAATGATCTTCCCTTCCCTGAAAAGTTGCATGATCTTCTCTTTAAGTGTTATACACTTTTCAAGGGGATGACCCAACAGCCTTTGGTAGCGACAATAGTTGGAATCGCCTGTCTTGTTTGCTTGCTCAGGGCGCTTGGACTCTGGCAATTGTATAATCCTTTTCTCCAAGAGATCATCCAACATTCCTGACAAGTCAGAGTCTGGAAAGGGGTACTTCCTTGCTTGTAACTCCTTCAAGGTAGGCTTCTCTCGTTGGTAGTTGTAAGCAAACGTCTCTCTCTTATTTGCATACACAGGCTTTGATGAAATCTTAACAGGCGTGTTGTTGATTTCGACGATCATTGCCTCATCTCCTGCTGACCTGAAGCTTTTATCTGTCCTTTCGAACTCCCTCTTTTCACTTGGCGCCTTAGAAGAAGTTGATCGAGCTTTGCCATACCCTTTGATTGTAATTTCCATGTCGTGAGCGCGAGTTGCCAATTCTTGAAAGCTTTTTGGCTTGATTCCCTTCAAGATGTAGAGAATATCCCAGCTCATCCCGTTGATGCACATCTCGACTGCCGAGGTTTCACTTAAGCGATTCTTGCATTCCAGACTCAGCGCACGCCACCTGTTGATGTAGTCGACGACAGGTTCATCTTCCCATTGAGTTGTATTTGTCAATTCACTCATGCTAACAATACGCCTAGTGCTATAGAATCTGTTGAGGAACTCATCTTCCATGCGACCCCAGCTGTCAATTGACTCAGAGTCCAGATCCGTATACCAATCAAACGCAATTCCTTTGAGTGAGCGTACGAACTGCTTTACCAAACAATCACCTTCGGTTCCGGCGTTGTTGCATGTCTCAACGAAGTGGGCGATGTGTTGCTTTGGATTTCCCTTCCCGTCGAATTGTTGAAACTTTGGAGGCTGATACCCAGGAGGCATGCGCAGACTGTCAACCCTCTTAGTATAAGGCTTGATGTAGCGTCCACTATTTGTTGAGCTCTCACCTAACTGTCTTTTGATTGTCTTATCTATCAACTCCTGAAGTTTTTCTTCAGTGTAGGCGCCAAACTCCTTATTAGGCTTTCCATTGTCATCTGCATCCTCATCAGTTTCACTATCCTTGTCTGTATCACTCGGCTCGCTGCGAGTCTTCCTGTCACGGAGTTCTAGCACTTCCTTCTGAAGTTCATCAATTTTCTTGTTCTTTTCATCGTTCTCCTTCATCATCTTTTCAAGGAGATTATTCATGTTCTGGACTTGTTCTTCAAGTGTAGAACCAGCAATCACCATGACTGATGCGCTAATAGGAGTGGAAGCATCCCTCTTTCTTGGCGACGCCCTAGGTTTGCAGAGGGAAGCGTTGTTGTTGACCTTAAAACTTTGAGCCTCCTTACGCGAAGGAGTAGAGGCAGAAAGGATAGCTGTAGCAGCGGCAGCTATAGAGGCAACAGAGAACTTGCGTGGCCTGGTAGGGACATGTGTAGAGCGTAGGCTGGTAGCAGCAGCGTTGATAGCAGCTTTCTTCGTCATTCCTCTAGTGCAGATGCCAACTGATTGCACAGCTGGGGAGGCAGCAGCAGTAGGGGTACCCTGCACTATTGCTGCGTAGGTCTTCTTAGAAACGTTGGGTGATGTGTCTTGCTTGGTAGACATCGTCGAGTAGACTTAGCTTGTAAAGTTGTAGAGATGAGAGGTAGAGATGTTCACGTCGGGTTCACCAAATTTGTAACGACGGATTTTGTATTACGTTAACTGAAATACAAAACACAGAAACAAAATAAGTTTTTTATTAATATCAGAAAATTTCGTGTACAATCTCTAATAATCCTCTGATTCTAACTAAACAAACAGGTTACACGTGCACGATCCGCTTAAGGGGTGCGCGTGCGTTTTTGTTGAAGGGGGTCGCGTGTAGAGGGTGGATGCACTCTACGCGTGACGTTGACTTGTATTCTTGAGAGGGTCGAACGACTTGAATCTCTCTTGAATGTTTGAATGTTTGAATATTCAAGTTTGAATGTTTGAATATTCGTGTTTGAGTGTTTGAGTTTTCTTGCGCAGGCGGCACGAATTTGTTGTGCTTGTTGACTGCTTAAGATGAATTTCACGAGATTTTCAGAGAGAATTTCAGAGCTTTTCTTTTCTTCGAGTTTTCTTCCCCCGTTTCCCTCTCCTTTTTGTTTTGAACAAGTTTCACTCTATTTATAGAGAAAATATTGGGCTTTGGTGGGCTTTGGGCTCCAGGCCCATTTTTGGCTTGTTTACGATTTTGGCCCAATTTGGCTTCTGATTGGACCCGAATAACTCAGAATGACCCAAATTTGATTTTAAAAGGGGCAGAGATAATTAAATTGAGTAATTTATTTTTTATTGACTCAAGTTAATTCATTTCTGTATTTTCGACACTTAAATAAATTTTTAGTGCCTACAATCGTACCTTTGTATTCATTCCAAGATACGAACAAATTATCAATAATATTCTTATGATTTCCACTATTTCTATTTTTATCGTGCTCTCCCAATTTCCAATAGGAACAAGAACCCCGACAATTTTTTTCCAGTAAGTCTTCGGAGAGACCGTCTCCCAATAAGTTTATTGAGAAATTTAAGAAAAAGTGGTACTAAAAGTAATAAAATGGCTACAAAATCATGAATTAAGATCAAATGAGTACATTTAAAGATGTACAAAAGAATCAATGATAAAAGGGTCACGAAATACAAATAAAGATGTACAAAATAATCATCCCTCAATAATCTATTAAAAGAACCTCTCTCTCAAATTTTAGTGTTTTTTTCCTTTTTTTTCCCTTTTTGTTTTTGGTTTTTTTCTAAGTAGTAGGTACATATTTCTGATTTTATTATACGAAATACTAAATAATTGAAATCCCGCCGGTAGGTTTCTTACGACATTATTAACCTACCGGCGAGGCAGTGGAAGTTTTCTTTTTAGTTTAGGCCTCAAAAGCGTGAGGCTCTGATACCATGATAGAAATAGAGAGAGCGGAAATCATATAGATATTTTATTGATAATCGTTCGTGTCTCGAATGAATACAAAGTACTCTATTTATAATAGTTCAAATATCTAAAGCATATCGAAATACAATATATCTAATATCGCATTATATTATAACCTATTCTGATACGATATTATTTCGATTACGATATAATACAATATACCGTAATATTCTCTAACACTAGGACTAGCACATCAAAACTGTATACGCCTGACTTCAGCGAGAATTGTCCTTGCATTGGGTATTCCGGAGACATGTAGCCACTATGAAGTAAAATTTGGTCCATGTGACTTGGAGATGAAACAATTGTAAGTGTCTAGTAACCGAAAAACTGAAATTGAACTTACTATGTCCCGACAACACGCACTGTATTGCCATGACTTTGATTGACACCAAACATCCTCGCCATCGCCATGCCAAAATATGCAATCTCTGGGCTTCATATCGGCATCAGACAAGATGCCACGAACTTTAAGGTCCTGTATATGATTCGAGCCCGGGAAACTTGGTTAGGTATAGCGGCATTGGTTCAATTAGTGATCAGAACTATTTCTGACTCTAAATAATATAATAAGATTAAGGATGCAGCAAGCAGGAATTGAACCACAATGCTACATCTTAATGCCTATATTTTGCCGTAGTAAATATTTATTTTTGGATTTACGGGTTGAGCACCTGCCTTGTAGCCCCTTAAATTCATCCATGCTTTGAAACCACATAATAGATACGAATAAATAACAATTACATTAAAATTGACATCAACCTCAAACACCGCTACTTAAAGGAAGTTTGTACATGTTCTGTTTCGAAACTAATTCTGTTGTTCTTAGAATCTTTAAACCTATCGACCGTTGATATTTGTAACGGAAAGCTCATTCGAGCAACTTGTCGGCTGGCTTTGAGTACTGCTACTTGTATCACGCATAAATCGAGTGAAACCTGGTTGCTTGGGCTTTTCAAAATTTGTCGTACTTGAAGCACTAAGCTTTGCGATAACATCCGTTATGTCTGGTCTATCTTGAGCATACTCCTGAACACAAAGAAGTCCCACATGTATGCATGTTGAGATCTCTGCTTCGAAACCTTGGTAAGCTATTATCGGATCAATCACGGAAATGTCATCATCCTCATTCCACTGTTTCCATACCTACATTAATGAGATATATAAGAGTATAATCAAAGGATGAACTAGTTAAATTCATTTATTTAAGCAGGACTTACATATCCCAGAAGGCTTAATGATGATTCATCAAACCATCTAGTCTTTTTGCCGGTTATTATCTCCAATAGCAAGACTCCGAAGCTAAATACATCTGATTTTTCAGAGAAACGCCCTTCGATTGCATACTCAGGAGGCATGTACCCACTGCAATAAGTAATTGCAGAACATAAAGCCAATATATAGTAACTAGTAACATAAACCTTGTAAAACTGACCCGAATGACCCAGCCCCATAAGTCCGACCCAATATTTGAGAGTGTGACCCGAAGTTGACCCAATAGACTGAAGTGACTCGACAACAAAGTGAACCAACCCAAAATAATCCCGACTTGAAGTAACTCAAAATGACCAGTAGACCTGAATGAACTAATTTTTAAGCAAAATCCTGACCCTAAATGACCCATTTAACCTAGAATGAGCCGATACAAACGATCCAAAAATGACTCGACCCAATAATTATTAACCTGAAAATGACCTAGTGACTCGTGTGTTAGGGCTTGAAGTACTTCCCTTTTTCTATTAGAATAGGATGATTAAAATCCAAACAAGAATGCGTATTATTACTCACTATGTTCCTACAACCCTTGCGGTATCAGCCTCAACCTGGCTACCTCTGAAAATCCGTGCCATACCAAAATCTGAAATTTTTGGGTTAAGGTTCTCGTCAAGCAAAATGTTGGCAGCCTTAAGATCTCTGTGAATGATCTTGAGATGGGAATCTCGATGAAGGTAGAGGAGGCCTCGACATATCCCTTCTATTATATTGTAACGCTTCTTCCAATCAAGGATTCCTTTCTTGTCAGGATCTGTTCAAGAATTACAATAAAGAACTCCTCAATAGTTGAAAAATAGTGAGGGACAAGAGGGGTTTGTTTGCTTTAAGATCATGTAATATTTCGGAAGATGTACGAACCAAAAAGAAATGCATCCAAACTTTTGTTTGGCATGTAGTTATATATGAGCATTCTTTCAGAGCGTTCCACACAACAACCCAATAGTCTGACGAGATTTCGATGCTGAAGCTTTGAAATAACCAAGACCTCGTTCATGAACTCTTCTACCCCTTGACTAGAGGTTCTTGATAATCTTTTTATAGCTACTTCTTGTCCATCTTCCAGTGTACCCTGCAGTTCAACAAACGATCAGGTTGTATTCCTCCCGTCTCCGTCATTTGTTTATCTTGACTAAAATACCCTTCACAGAGAATGAAAATGGTAAACAAATGATTAAAACTAGGGGAGTACTAAATAACGGACCAATAAATTCCACTCTTTTTAAACCCCTACCTTGTACACGGAGCCGAATCCTCCTTGTCCAAGCTTATTACTTTCTTGGAAGTTGTTTGTTGCAGCTGAAAGTTTTTCAAACTTGAACAATGGTAGCTCTTCAAATTTATCAAGACTTTGATTCACTTCTAAGAAATCCAACAAAGGATTGTTCTGCTTTGCTGATTATTTCAACCGTCACAATTTTTTACTGTTAGTTTTTTGTAACAAAAAATCATATTAAGGTTTGAAGATTTTCCTTTATGTTCCCTCTGTCCCAATCGTTTGTTTCCCTTTGATTAAAATACCCTCAAAAAGAATAAAATAGGTAAGCAAATGATCGGAATAGAGGGAGTATTGTTTGGCTATATCCAACGGTTTTGAAATTGATCGATGGTCACCTTGTCTAGCCTTTCTTCTACATAAGAAGTACACAATGGTAACTAGTATGGTTGTCCCTGCAATTGCTGTTACCGTAACAATTATTTTGTTATTTCCTGAAAACAAAAGGAGATATTTATGAATCCGTAGTTGTGTTGCGTTGCCTAAGGTTTAATTATGGATCGGAACATCTCAGGTCAGGTCAACAATGAGTAGCCAAATCCGGGTCCAGACGAGTCAGTTCGGGTTAGGCAATTTTAGGTTACTTTCAGGTCTAAGGCGAGTCATTCAGACCGGGTAAGCTTTGCAAGATCTACTTGTGCTCCATAAGTCTAAAAAAAGGGCAGCCCGGTGCACGATGGCATCCCCGCTAGGCGAGGGTCCGGGGAAGGGCCCCACCACAAGGGTGAAATGGGGGCAAGCCTTTCCTTGCCATTTTTTGGCAAGAGGCCGCTCCCAGGGCTTGAACCCGTCTACTCAGTTTTAATATCTCTTGCGAAGAAGCCGAAAGGTAGACAATCGAACCGGTATATTACTAAAAAAAAGAGCTTTGTAAACTTACTAGATTTCCGATTAGGAGTTGAATCAAGACTAAGTATCACCGGCCCCGGCCCCAGTCCTGTGGGATTGCTCGTTGTCAGTGGCGCCGGTGATGATGACAAGGCCGTCCCCAGCAAAGTAGCACCATAAAAAAACGGATACTTTTCATACCGAGCATAGCAACCAGACAGAAATTGACTAGACCCCTCACTCTCATAATATAACCCAATCGCATCTACCAAACATTGCTTACAATCATTACTACTAAGGTCAGGGGTACACTGTACCATCCCGTAAAGTATCTCCAAACTCGAATACCTCACCGCACCCGTCCCATACTTGATATCCGACCCGCCAAGCGCAGCCTTATTCGTAATATTCATCAACATAGGATATGCTGTGTCCGTATATTCTGTTACATTTTCTGGCGCGAATTCTTCGAAGGTCCCAAGACCTCGATCCCATATACCAAAAAATGACACGTTCGAGTAACGTACCATACACTGATCATACCATATAATACCCACTTTTCTATTAGGGCAATATGTAGCCAAGTCCATCATGGTTGCCGTGGTAACACAGTCTTGACACGAGGTACCGATCTGGTCACCACGGCAGACGAAGTGACCGTATACAACATCGTCCTTTCCGACACCGACTGTGGCATTGTGGTATCCGTTATAGTCGGTGGAGTTGGACCTCAGGTCCTGAAAGAGTGTGTTTAGATTGGTTTGGTATTTGCTGTTGTTAGCGAACATGGTTGTGTTTGAACAAATGGAGTCAACATAAATCGGTGCTAGACTTGCAAATGAAGGTTTTCGACTGATTATCATAGAAAATAATATTGGAATGTAGATTAGAAAATATATTTGAGCCATTTTTTATTTGTTTAACAAATATTTATAAACCGTTGTTAAATAGAACCATAACAATAAGCTAGAGTTCGAGTGCTAGTAGATTTGTCAAAATTGACTCTACTTGAACAGGAGCGAACCCAGATGGAATTTTGAGACCTATACCATTGAGTCTGATCATGTTAAGTAGTCATTTAATGAGATTACCTTTACTTATTTACTATTCAGCAATATTTGGGGTAGTAAAAATCCGCCTTCTTAACCAATTTTTTTTAACTTTGAGGTAGCGGCCGCCACCCCTTACTACTAGGTGGGTTCGCCCATGTACTTGAATAAATCAATTCAAAACACGAATAGTGCCGTATAGTATAACCCAAACGTAGCTTGAAAGTCGAATTGACCTCATGTAACTAATACCTAACTTGATATTTGTTGGACTTGTTATTTGTTAACTCAGTCTAAAATAAGCTAATTTAAAATAAAATTGCCTAAATTAAAAATAACTCGAATTCACCTAGACTTACTAATTTGGAATCAAAATTAAAGTTTACCTAAAATAGACACCGAACATTCTGTATACAATCATCGGTTTGATAACGAATCCAAATAATTTGCACTTGGTCAGTGGGTCGGTCAACGAGTTTTTGTGATGACTATTTTTCCATTTGTGTCAACATCCTGCTAGGGGGGCAAGCTCTAGTGGCTAACAATTACAATACTGCTGAAAGTTCTCCAAAACGTATTAAAACTTTTCTTTTTTCAGTTTAAAACGCGTTAAGGACTAAACTATCTAAATAGACGAAGCAAGTTTATTATAAACATGATAACTTATAAGTGTTATAACAAATCGAGATATTATGTATATATATATATATATATATATATATATATATATATATATATATATATATATATATATATATATATATATATATATATATAGGGTCGAGATCCGGTGAGAACCACCCTTATAATGAGAACCATGAGAACCCTCACAAAATCTCCACCAAATCTCGTTTCGAAAGTTTCGATGGATCATTTAGCATTACTTTAACTTATTCAAATACACACTTTAGTATCATTAAACAAAATTTATTGATTTTATTAACAAAATATATACTTAGTGTACGAAAATACAATTAGGTATACTAAAAGGGCTATAAATGCACGAAAACGACCACTACGTGCATGAAATTTTTACATGCATGAAAATGAGTACTAGGTGCATGAAATAAGATGCTCTACGTGCATTAAAACGAGTTCTATGTGCATGAAAAATGATAGATACGTAAAAATCGGTAGTAGGTGCATGAAAATTAATAAAACGTATCTCACCTCGATTTCCGTCACTAGAATATATTTTTTGGACCAAGAAATGTGTTCTCTAGCCATAAAATTTCATGCCGAATCCAAATATGTCATTAATTTTTTTGTTTAAAAGTTCGTAAGGTAGAGTTCTCATGGTTCTCATTATATTGGTGGTTCTCATAGGATCCCAATTCTATATATATATATATATATATATAATATCATCGGTTTGATATCGGATCAAGCCATGTTGATTCGGTGGTTCCGATTCACCAAATTTTCTGGTTCATTGGATGTGATTCCAAATACTTCTTCCATTCAAATCCAAACTACATCTATTCCATTTTAATACATTTATATTCAAACTACACCTTTTCTAATAAAGCTAAAAAAATGACTAAAATGTCCTTATGAACATCAATTATTTATACAAAATGTTATCAAATGGTCCAGTATTACTCCACCACAAACAATAAAAAAAGCAACATATACACTTCTCATTGTACTTTCAATCATATTTAATAAACTTTTAAAATTTGTGTATAAAGTATAAATACACTTTGGATTTGGATTTGGATTTGGATTTGTAGGAAGGAATAATTTACACCGGGTCAATTGGTCCACCAACCAGTTTTTATATTGGATATGATTACAAAGATTTATTTGTGTCGGTCAATTATTGGTATAGAGTTTCACACTTTCGTTTGTTTATTGCATGCCATGATTGATTACAACGACTTTGACGTACCAATTGGGCATCTTTAAGGTCACAAGAAATTTCATAATCCATTCCTTTAAATATCCCTACATGCATTACTAGTGAGGCAATATGATGACATAGTCCTACGCCATAGTTACATGTTTTACGATAACAACAACATTATTGAAGTGCCTCGGTGGCTTCTGTAACACCTTACTGTATTAGCAACGCAATATGTTGACATAGTCCTACGCCATAGTTACAAGATTTACGATAACAATAACATTATCGAAGTGTCTTGGTGGCTTTTGCAACACCTTACTGTATTAGCAACGCAAAAGGTTGTTTTTAGATTACACGAGATGAAAATTGTGGCAAAAACCGTATTAAGGGACTGTTATTTAATAGTAAGTCTTGCTTGCGACGGGTCATTATTTGTGACGGATATTTTGTGAGATAAAATGGATACAAAATGAGTTAGTGGGGAAAGGGGACCACATGAATAGTGTTGGAGAGAGAGAAAAGTGGGTATTTTGTGAGAGAAAAACGGTATCCGTCACAAGTTTGCGACGGATAGTGCCGTTGCAAATAAGAATTTGTGGTTATTTAATTTATCCCTTTCTATAAAAGGAATAACATTTAATGAATTTATATTCGTTGATTTTTTTAGGGGTGAATTCTTTTAATTTGTGTAGGACCCCACTTTCTATGAGTTTTTAATTGCCCTCTTTCATCCTATAATTTTTAATTATTCTTTCTCCCATACAATTTAACAATAAAATTTTATTGAATATTAAAATTTACAAATAATTATTACAAATAAAATATGAATAATAAAAAATTACATATTTAAAACACAAGTACGAGTCAAAAAAATTAGAATAAAAAATTGACAATTAAAAAAAATACACAACTATATAGATAATAAAAAAAACATGGGATCAATATTTCTAATAAAAAATCTATCAATTCTAAAACCATGACAAAAAAATTTATCTTTTATATTAGTAATAAAATATATTGGATTTTATAACAGAAAAAATAGCCTATTTTAATAATTGATAATTTAAAATAATTTATATATTTCTCATTTAATTTTTATATTTGTATTAATTAGTCAAATATATTTATAAATAATCAAATATTTAAAAATAGACATGTACATTTATTGTACAGTATAAAACTAGTAAGAGAAAAAAGCGCAGTGACTTTACTTTATTTTAATTTACTTCATCTATCTAAAACCAAATTAGTTACCGAGTCTTTGACTCTATTGGAAATATGCCAAAAAAAAAAGGATTTTATATATATCTCAAATCCATATTGATAGCGGGGTATGTCGCCTTCTCCCACATTAAACAATATTTATAATACTCAACTAAGCTAATGGTAGTAGAGTAGTCGAGGTCGATCCACATGGAGGTTAAGGTCAAGTACTAGTCGGTCTCAAATTGTAAGTTAGCTACGCAAATCAATAAAATGATTAACATTAAACTAATGAACTAAACTAAAAATAAATTAAACTAAGACTATTAAATTAAGTAAACAAGTAAAGTAAATAACACTTTAACAATAAAGAAAGGCCTAAGACCCGATCTCACCTCCGACATGTTCATTTACTATCATAATCTCGTTAATTAGTGATTAGAGTGATTTGTAAAGCGGAAAACGCCTCTAATTCGCCCAGCACCTCCCTCTCGGCTTCGCACTTGGACACTAGCTATCCCGACTACACCCTCCCGGGTTCGAAAGTCGATATCCCAAGTTTAATACCCAACCACCCGAAAACACATGTAATTCTCAAGGTAGTCTAGTATTAACAAAGGTCAATAAACCCACGATAATTTTCTGAAGGTTGATTTCAAACACAAGACTAGGGGTGTCCTCCCTTAGTTCCCCCTCTCGGTCTCAACCTAGGTTGACAATTAAACATAGATATGGTAATCCCATTCTCAACCTAATCGGCTCCTGCCAACGGACAAGGGTCAAGAGTTAAAAATTACCACAATTAAGCCCATAAGACAAAACAAATCCCCTAGTCAACCTTTACTACACCCCAACAACTAATTAAAATGAGATTATTCAAGTAACTTACACATGTGGGGCTAAATCGAGTCCTAGTTCAAATATTACTCACTAATCATATTTAATACATCAAAACACACATAAGTAACTACCCTAAGTACTAAACAAATTAAAAATGTAAAGATTGAAACTTTAATGACTAAACATGGATAAATTAACACTAAACATACTAAAAGTAATAAAAATCAATTCTTTAATTAAATTAAAGTGACTAAACTAATAAACACAATAATAATGGAAATGACAATGAAAAAGAGAAAGTGAAAAATAATTCATACCAAACTTTAATTAAACGGAAAAAGAGATGATAAATCGTCACACAAATTTTGTAAGTTGAAGAGATAAACTAAAACTAAGCTGAAAATGAGCAAGAAGAATGGAATTTGTTCTGTTTAATACTACTCCTACTCGTGCTCTCTGTTGCTCCCGACCAAATTGCTTCTTTTTCTTCCTTTTGGGTTTTCGGGATTTCCTTCAAATATGACAAAAATTGGCACGTAGCTACTACTACTAGCTACCTTGGCCCAAGTTTCCGTTTATTTTATTTTCGTCTTGAATTAGTTTTTATACCCGAACTTGGTACCTATAAAATAAAAAACGAAAACAGTTCCAAAACACTAACAAATAATATGAAATAACATTATTTAAAATTAATCGACTAATATATTATTTGACACTAAAATGCGTAAAATAAGCTAACTCGGGTTATTATTTCGACTAAATAAGAGATAAAATGCGGATTAAAAATCGGTAAAATATGGTGTTATCACATATCCGATTGCAATACGAGAAGTATCTACGGGTTTATAAATTTATACGTTTTTATTCAAGTATTAATATTATGTTATGTAAACTTACATGGAAGCGAGTAGACCAAGAGATATGTTACGGGTCCCTTGGGACATATGGTGGGCAATGTTATGGTATTAATGATACAGGTTTGGTGTACTGGGTCCTCCATGTTTTGGAGAAGTACACAATGGTGGACTCCAAATTGTCATTTGTTGATAATTGTGAAAAAGGCCATAAAATCATTTAATGTTGGAGGAAAAAAAAGGTAGGTAATAGTGTGTGTACATGAAACTTGCATGAAGCATTTTCTTTGTGTATATACGGTCGTATTGTCAAGCTCTGGCTATTTAAGTAGAGTTGGAGCAATGTAATATGCATCCCTCCATCTTCATAAGTGAGTTATAAGAGTAGTAATAAGGGTAGTCCTAAATCTCTTGTTTATATTACTCTTTTTTTTGCTAGTGAACATAGTTATCCCATCGATAGTGAATTATTATGTGTGTATTTATTTTCGCTATTTATATATTTATAAATACTATTTATCTTTCTCGTATGTGTTAATTATTACTATGAAATTTCTCACATCTTCCTTTGTTTAATTTCTTTCGTGTCCTGATCATCTAGAACGACTTGACATACCAATTGGCCTTTGAGGTCACAAGAAATTTCAAACCATGATTCAGAGACGAAGCTAAGGCAGGGCTATAGGGGCCATTGTCCGGGTAAGAATTTCAAGGTCAAGTATTAAATAATGGTATTATGTAGTATAATTGTAGAAGTGGTGTAGTGGTATTACACTTAAAAGTTAGTTCAAGAGGTCATGTTTTCGATTCTAGACCGTGCTCTTTTCTTTTTACTTATCACAACTTTATTTATGTTATGAAATATTATAGTATAATATTATATGGATGTCCATATCTTATAATATCTTAGAGTGTTTTATCTTATGGAAACTCTACCTCATTGTATATGTATATATACCCCTTATAATGGAATGAGAACATACTTTTGTCTCTCTTACTTTCTCTCTATAATTCTCTCTCGTCTTTATTTCACAACACGTTATCAGCACGAGTCTCTAACCATCCTTATTATTATTTTATTTCGTTAATCGAGGTACGTTTTCATGTATACTTGTGACAATTTTAATTCTTTGTTGCACTTTGTTATGATAATAGTGGTAAGTAACATATTATTACGTTTGTGTAAGTTTTAGTATACCATCTGTACAACTAATTTGTTTTATATAATTATATTAAGATCAAACGTATGTATAACCAACTTTAACCCTAATTCTATTAAGTTGCTTTCGAACTACTAGGATCTCGTTAATTAATACATATGTGCTCTATCTACGTTATACACTTATGGTGATAAACTTGGAATTATTACACGGCAATTCCTCAATTGTATGGTAACTTTCACTGAATGCTTTAAATCATGATATGTAGTGTATTTCCTTTTAATTGTCAAATTTGTTTTAACCTCAAAGTGGTATAGGTTAAAAGCTAATGATCTTCTTTTATTGTAAAGTCTCACCCAAGACTTTAATTTGAAAGTTTCATTTATATTCACCTTAGAATTGTTTCGTTTGATAATGCACTTCTTTTGCCAAACTTGTATTACATTCGTATGTGACGACCATACACGATCATTGATAAACCATGTACTGTGAATATTTGCTATGAACATAATTTTTGTAGTAATAATTAATTTGGACATATATTATTAATTTGGATCTGTTTTCATAGAGAAATAAGGACATATTATATTATTCTGGGCCTGAAATTCTAAAAGTCAAAGTTTTAAAGGGTGTAAAATTTAACACCGTCTCATCATATTATATTAAAGGGACATATCATAAGGGAGATATGTTTATATGTAAATTTAACACTGTCTCATAAGGGAGACATGTTTATATGACTTTGAATTTAACACTGTCTCATAAGGGAGACATGTTTATATGACTTTGAATTTAACACTGTCTCATAAGGGAGACATGTTTATATGACTTTAAATTTAACACTGTCTCATAAGGGAGACATGTTTATATGACTTTGAATTTAACATTGTCTCATAAGGGAGACATGTTTATATGACTTTGAATTTAACACTGTCTCATAAAGGAGATATATTTATATGACTTTGAATTTAACACTGTCTCATAAAGGAGATATATTTATATGACTTTGAATTTAACATTGTCTCATAAGGGAGATATGTTTATATGACTTTGACTTGAAGTTCAAAGTTTTAAGGGGTGTAAATTTAACACCGTCTCATAAGGGAGATATGTTTATATTATGACTTTGACCTGAGTTTTAAGGGATGAAAATTTAACACCATCTCATAAGGGAGATAGGTTTATATTATGATTTTGACCTGAAGTTCAAAGTTTTAAGGGGTGTAAATTTCACAACGTCACATCAATACAATATGACTTTGACCTGAAGTTCAAGGGAATATTTAACACCATCACATTAATACAATATATTCATATTGTATTTTGGATTTTAAGTTTCATATGGAAACACCTCATACTATCTTGGGCCTAAAGTTCTAAAAGATTATTTTATAAAGATGGGGAGATATGATATTCATATTGTATTTTGGACCTGAAGTTCATAAGTTTATATTGTATAAGGCAAGTGGCTAGAAGTCCACATGAAAGTTAGTGGCCAGAAGCCCACAGCTGCGATTTTGATAGCATTTGAGTTTTAAATGAATAAAACGGTTTTATTAAAGGGAAATTATTTCTAAATTGATTATTGTTCACCTGAAGTTGAACAGTATAATGAGATTTGAAAGTAGATCCATTCTTGGCAGTGAATGTGACATTTCATAATGACTCTGCCGGTGACAGAGATCGAGAACATGTGACAATAATAAGGTTAATGGACAATAATAAGCTTAATGATGTGGCCTTATTGAGGCTAAGAATGGAGGCATTTGATGAGCCAAGCTAAGTAAAGAAACTTTAATTGAGTTTAATGATGTGGTTTTATTGAGCCAAAGAAGAATTTTGAGCCAAAATCCAATTCATTTAGAGTAATGAAAGTATCTCATATATGCTCGAAATTTGATATGAAAAAGGATAAATTATTTATGGGTTGAAATTTTGCATTCATATTATGGCCTGAAGATCATAGCATTTGCAAATAATGAAATTATGGCTCGAATTTCATAGTATTTTCGTAGATAAAATTATGACGGGAAGTTCATAATGTTTAATATTAAACTTGTGGCCCGAAGTTCACAAGTGTTTACAATTTCATTTTTTTGTATACGGTATTATATTTGATTATTAAAGCAAGAATAAACTCGGGGTTTATTCATAGTTGTCAAAATCTCGTAAACTATGGCATATGAGAATTATTAACGATGCAATACGGTATAATGAAAAAAAAAAATTATGATCTGAATATTTTATAAGTGATATTTTGCCTCCATGTGAAATTATTATTTTATTGGATGAAATTATGTCATCGGTAATCCTTAAATACGAGGACGTGATGTGTTTATTTTGAAACACTTATATTTCTATCAAAAGTGGATATTTACTATACTCTTGAAATGAAGGAGTTAATGTGACACTCATATGGTATTATGAGGTAAATTGTCAAAAAAAAAAAAAATACAACTAATTTTGAAGTTGTTGGGATCTCTGTGGTTAAGAGAATAATTGATTTGTAAGTTAAATTATGATCAATTTACATATATAATTATCATGTTATACAACACATTGAAAGGATGTGATAAACATGGGTATGTCATCATTGTACATGTTGACGATTATAATTATTGGTCATTTGAGAAAACTCAAAGAGGAATATATGTTTCCTATTGTAATATTGATGAGTCTTGCCTACATATATGAGACACTTATTGTGTCATTTGTCACATTAATTATCAGGTTGAATAAAGTATTGTTGACTACAAATTTAGCATGAGAAATATAGTCAACTTGGAGTGGCGTTCAATAAGTGAAATTATTGAGACACGGCCAATTCTTATTAAAATTTGCCATGAATTAATTGTGGTCAACTTAGAAAGTTGACATGAAATAATTCAGATGTGACATATTAAGGCCATCCGGGTTCTTATTTTACCCGTTTCGATAAACCTGAAGTTTATCCTAAGGAAAATATAAGTGCTGAAACTCTTTCGTGTAAATTTATTAAAAGCAAGACGTTACACGGGAAATTGAGTATATTCAATATTTGAGATCTAACAACTACTTGGACTGTAATAAAGAACGTAAATGTTCATTTATGGATTGCCATTATATAAAGGGGCTTGTAGCCACACAATGATTTTTTCTAAGTAGTTATTGTGTGGTAATCACAGCTTATTATATGAAATCGTTAGTCTCCAAATTGGGCATTGTGATTCAGCACATTTAAAATCCAACTGCAATATATGGTTATTATACAAAAAATGTCAATATAAATTCTCATCGGTGAATGAGAAATTAAGGTCTAAAGTGGTTATGGTTTTTACCACCTTAGGAGGAGAATGATAAGGGAAAGCTGGTAAAAACAAACAAGTATATTATCCCCAACTGGACATGATGTTCAGTGGTTTGTTTTCAATATGAAATACATCACATAGAGGTTCATGGAATTAAAAATGATGGTATTCATTTGATAATGAAGATGTATTAATAAGACCAGTTTGATCATCTTATCAAAAATGTGATATGTTCATACAATGAAATCTATGATTTAATTATAAACAGATAGCCCTATATGTGGTATAGCGAGCTATAAATTAGTCATAGTAAGTTGTGTAACGAAAATTAGATTCTTGCCAATTTGAACAACAAACACACAAGAAAGGTAGTGTGTAAGTCATATCGGTTCACATATTTTAAGTAATAAGAAAATGGCAAGCATGAGCAGTTGGTACTCTTACAGAGTAAAGAAGTTAGGATGTCCCGGGTGTGACATAGATATCTGAATGATAATAGATGGCCTATATAGAAAAAGAAATGGTACCGTATATATTCAGATATCACTGATTCAGTACTGACAATATCACGAGTAGATATTGAAATTATATCGATATGGTTAAGGAACCGCTATGCAATTGCGCGCGGAATTTAATGGACTAGATAATGGGGATCTTATAAATAAGTCCAATTTTATTGTCGACACATAATCAATGATTATGAATGAGCTCAAGGACCGGAAGTCCATTTATTCACCGGAAGTCATTTTAAGTTATGAATGTTGGTAAACAAAACTGTACAGTTTGCATTATCGAGTCATCATCATGTGCCTTTTTAAGATTAAGTTCATCATTGCATTTAGTTTTAGTATTTACATTATTATTTGTTTTAGAATGTTGAATTGGTTACATATCATATGCATGCACGTGATTAATTATATTATTATTATTTGATAAATATTTAAAAAGGAGAAATATTATCTTATGAGATACTCAAATGAGAATAACTCCTTATAGGAGCCTCTTAATATAAATGATCATCAAATGATGATGTTTTATTAATTGAGTTTTGGGAACTCAGGATTATATATAAACCTCTACGACACGATTGAAAGGTTATCGTGATTATTTCCAAAATGGAAAACTTCAAACTCATGTAGAGTTAATTCAAGGAAATTATTATTGTGTCAAACTGAAGTTTGAGCAATAAGGATAATGATTTAAATGAGTTTCATGCTAAACATTTGAAATTAGTTTATTATGGTCCAGAAGTACCATAACAGTTGGAAAATATTGTAGTCAAAAGCTACAATGAGAATCTCAATCAATACATATATGGTTTAGCAAAGAAAATAGTTCAATGGTATTGGATGATTTATTCAATAATTATCGTATTGATTCTCCTTAATACGAGGAACTAAGGAATGATGGCTACACTCTTTTTCCCTTCGACTAGGTTTTTCACCCACGGGTTTTTCCTAGCAAGGTTTTTAACGAGGTAGCAATATAAGCGCATTATTACGCTATAGTCATGATCGTCATTATTATTGATGAGAAGACAATTATTTTCGACATATAATGTTATGTCGTGTTTGTGGAGAAGTTACATCATTTTTGTGGAAGTATCAATTGAAATGAAGATCCAAGAGTTAGTATGAAATGATTAAGATCCAAAGTGTGATTTCTCAAAGAAATGTGATATTGAAACTGTCATGGATTTCTATTTACCGAAGATTCAAGTTTATAAACTACATTGGGTATTACTTCAACGATCGAAAAGTTATATTAAAGCATGGATCATTTCAAGATTTATCAAGTTATGTAATCATCAGGGGGAGTAACACGCGCTGTACTCTTTTTCCTTAACTATGGTTTTGTCCCACTGGGTTTTCCATGGAAAGGTTTTAATGAGGCAGTTTTGCTATGCGTGTTTGAAGATTAGTGTACTCTTTTCCTTCACTAGTGTTTTCCCACGAGGTTTTTCTAGGAAGGTTTTTAACGAAGCATCTTCTTCAGTGATGGACATCCAAGGGGGAGTGTTATGAAATATTATAGTATAATATTATATGGATGTCCATATCTTATAATATCTTAGAGTGTTTTATCTTATGGAAACTCTACCTCATTGTATATGTATATATACCCCTTATAATGGAATGAGAACATACTTTTGTCTCTCTTATTACAATTTTATTTATGTAGCCGAGATTAGATGGTTCTTACCTAGTGAAGAATATTACAATAGTGATTGTTTTACGTTTTTAATCGCACCGTAGTTTATAATAGAACCGTTTATTATCATTTATTTATGTTTCAAGTTATTTCATCTTATAAATATGAACACTCTATAAATTATGGATTTATTAAATAAATTAATGTATATATAAAAAAATTAATTTGTATATTTCATATATAACCTAATTTAGAAATCTTAGTTAATATCGAAAAATGCTAAAATAATGATACGAGGTCTTTAATCAATCAATATATATACTTAAAAGAGGAACTTTTTGAGCAATTTTATTGGCTATTATTTTAGAGCAATTTCATTGGCTATGACTTTGGTTAAATAATAAATTAAATATATAAATAAAAAGATAATTAAATAGTAATAAAATATCAGTTGAATAATTATTGTTTTTAGAGCGATTACATTGGATATTACTTTTATTAAATAAATTAAGTATATAAATAAAAAGATAATAAAATAGTAATAAAATATCGATTGGATAATTATTGAATTAGTTAATAAACTAATTGATGTCGTTGGTTATTGTTTTAGAGCAATTTCATTGCCTATTACTTTAGTCAAATAAATGAAGTATATAAATAGAAAGATAATTAAATAATAACAAAATATCAGTTGGATAATTATTGTTTTTAGAGCGATTACTTTGGCTATTACTTAATAAAAGATAGTTAAATAGTAATAAAATACACGGTGGGTAATTACTGAATTAGTTAATAAATAAAATAATTGATTGTAAATTAAGAGTTTTGGCTACCGTGGAGTTATGGTATAATTTGTTGTTTCCCTTCTCTTATTTAATTAAAAGCATAAATAGATGTATTAATGAATATATTAAGTACTTAATTTTACGGGGTATAATTAAAAAAAATACGAGCTACTGAATACAAACACATAAGAATATGAGCTGATGTAAAAAAAAATACGAGTTCAAGAGAATCACAAACTAAAAAATACGAGCACAAAACCAATGCGAGTTATTAACCTAAGAATACGAGTTAATATAAAAAGAATATGGGCTATTAAGCTAAGAATACGAGCTAATGTAAAAACAATACGATCTATTAAAATAAGACGAGTTTTAAAATACGAGCACAAATGAATACGAGCTAATGAAAAAACAATACGAGCTATTAACATAAGACGAGCTTCAAAATATGAGCACGAATGAATACGAATACGAGATTAAAAGGATCACGGACTTAAATATACAAGCACATAAGAATACGACCTATTAAGATGAGAATACGAGCTAATTAAACATAATACGAAAACACGAGCTAATTGAAACACTTCTCGAGCTAAAAAAAATAGAACCAAATTTGCAATACTATGCA
Organism: Silene conica; assembly: GCA_029255685.2. Classification (NCBI taxonomy): domain Eukaryota; kingdom Viridiplantae; phylum Streptophyta; class Magnoliopsida; order Caryophyllales; family Caryophyllaceae; genus Silene; species Silene conica. Next base: position 87,516,717 of record CM055314.2, read on the forward strand.
CTTAAGATTACGATGTATAATTAAAAGAATACGAGCTACATATGAATATATAAAAAATACGAGCTAATGTAAAAGGAATAAGAACTTAAAAGAATCAGGAACTAAAAAATATGGGCACATAAGAAGACGAGCTATTAACGTTGAATGCGAGTTAATAGAGATATTAAGCTAAGAACACAAGCTAATGTAAAAAAATACGAGTGAGGGAGCCTTCGAGTGAGGGAGCGTATTAGGAATATTAATAATAGTTGGGCCTCAACCTTCACCTTAAGGTTTTGGTCCTTCTTCCGCTATCTAACTCAATCACTCTGTTTCTTTTCTAAATCCTTCTGTTTTTGCCTCCTTCTACAATCATGACAAACGACAACATCTCTACCACAAAATCGTCCTTCCACCCTGCCTACTCCGTCTCCAACATCAAAAATTTTGTGCAAATTACCCTCGAGATCGAAAATGTCCGCTACGCGTCATGGGCCGAGTTGTTTTTGAACACGGCCAGTGCATTCGACGTTCACGATCATCTTGTTCCACCTAAAGACAAGGAAATCACCAAAGACGCAACCTGGAACCGTCTCGACGCCATTGTCAAACAATGGATATACAGCACTATATCTATAGATCTCCTTCACACGATTCTCGAACCCCGGTCCACTGCTCAAGCCGCGTGGGATCGTCTCAAGGATATATTCAATGATAACAAACATTCCCGGGCTGTCATGCTTGAGCAACAATTCACCAATACTCACATGGACAGTTTCCCGAATGTGTCGTCATATTGTCAAGCCCTTAAAATGATTGCGGATCAACTTTCGAATGTAGGATCACCGGTCTCTGAGACCCGTCTAGTTCTCTAATTAGTAACCCATGTTTCTGACGGTTACAAGGGAGTTGCAACACTCATCCAACAATCCGACCCTTTACCCCCTTCTACAAGGCTCGGTCTATGTTTTCCCTCGAAGAAAGCAACCAACGTGTTCAAGCTGCTCCTACCTCCACCGACACTGCCCTCATTTCCTCGCACAAAGACGCTGATTCGAAAACACACTCGAATTCGAATAAAGGTAATGGACATTCAAATAATTACAAGGGTAACGGTGGGCGTAATAATTATAATAGTCGCGGTAACCGTGGAAAGAACAATAACGAAGGCAACTCCAACTCCAACGGACGCAACAACAACAACAGTAACACACGTACTGGGCAAACACAGCAGCAGCAGGGTACTTGGACGTGGGTACCGTTCAACTCGTGGCCTTCTGTTCCACCATGCCCGTATCCGACAGCTGGGTGGACTGGTCCTTCAAACACGTCCCAACAGGGAATTCTCGGACCTAGGCCAGGGCCGAATGGGCAGGCCTTCATAGCACAGCCTGGAGCCGGGACCACAACTGGTGCATTCGTGCCAACAGATTTCGCGGCAATGATGCAAAATTTGTCCCTTCAACAACCGGATGACAACTACTATATGGACACCGGTGTGTCGTCGCACATGACCGCCAATAACGGTAAACTCTCTTCTTATTCTTCTTCGAGTAATTATCGTCATATAGTAGTCGAAAATGGTGAAATGATTCCAATTGTTGGTTGTGGTGCCATGACCCTTGCCTCCCCCAACCCACCCCTAATCTTAAAAAATGTTCTTCATGTGCCCAACCTCATTAAAAACTTAGTCTCGGTTCGGAAATTTACTTGCGATAATTATGTCTCTGTCGAATTTGACCCTTTTGGTTTCACTGTGAAGGATCTCAAGACGGGGATGCCGATTATGAGAAGCAATAGCACGGGGGACCTCTACCCATTACATGCCACGAACCAGACTACCTCCCACCCACACGCCTTTGTTGCGTTGCCATCCTCTACTTGGCACAACCGCCTTGGTCATCCCGGTCATGTCATTTTTAATTCCCTATGTACTCGTAAAACACTGCCTTGTCGTTCCATGAATAATTTGTTTGTTTGCCATTTATGTCAATTAGGTAAACATGTTAAGTTACCGTTTTCAAATTCTTTATCAAACACTGTTGCACCCTTTGATATTATGCATACGGACTTATGGACTTCGCCTGTTTTAAGTACACAAAATCATCGTTATTATGTGTTATTCCTTGACGATCACACCAATTTTTTGTGGACGTACTTTTCCGCTCACAAACAAATCCCATGTGTGCCGAATTTTCACCACCTTCTATATGATGATTAAAACCCAATTTTCCTCCTTAATTAAAACCTTACAATGTGATAACCTTACAATGTGATAATTGCCGTGAATACAATAATTCCCCTCTCCATCAATTTTTTGCATCGACTGGTATGTTGTTCCGATATTCATGTCCCCACACCTCTCTTAAAAATGGTAAAGCGGGACGAAAAATCCGAACAATAAATAATATCATGCGAACCCTTCTCCTTCACGCTCACATGCCACCCAATTTGTGGCATCACGCCTTAGCCATGGCCACATACCTTCACAACATACTTCCTAACAAAGCCAATAACAAGGCCTCCCCAACCTCGAGTTTATACCATCGTGTCCCTAGCTACTCCCATCTACGGACCTTTGGTTGCCTATGTTTTCCACATAAACCACCCTCTACCATTCACAAACTCGACCCCCGGGCAACCCCGTGCGTGTTTCTCGGCTACCCGTCTAGTCACCGTGGCTACAAGTGTCTCGATTTGGCAACTAAAAAGGTAATTATCGATAGACATGTAACATTCGACGAGTCAGTACTACCGTTTGCACCTCGTGTCACCATACCGCAATCCCCATCTCCTGCCCTACCTAATGACCACTCTCCCTATGTCTCTCACCTAGTTGCCAACTCCTCCCCTCAACCCCAAACAGCCACTGTTCCTCATGCAGACCAGCCCCCCATCAACACCCACGCACAACAGTCCCCAGACCTCGGCTACTACATCCCCTGCCACGCCTGTATCCCCTCTGTCTGCCTCCCCCCTGTAACTGCAGACCCCCCCGCATCCCCCCTGACCTCGCCTTCTGTCCTTCATCACGAGCCTCCCACAACACCCCCTCCTCAATCCCCGCAAATGACAACCCGAGCCAAACATGGTATTTTTAAACCAAAACCCGTCTTTGATTTATGTACTACAACCTCCCTGTCACCCGTACCAAAAAGTCCCATTACTGCACTTAATGACCCCAACTGGAATCATGCTATGAAAGATGAATTTGACGCGCTCATTAAGAATAAGACTTGGGTACTTGTGCCTCGGCCACCGAATGTCAATATTACGAGATGCATTTGGTTGTTCCAACATAAATTTAAAGCTAACGGTGATTTGTAGCGATACAAAGCTCGACTTGTTGTCAATGGCAGGTCTCAACAGGTGGGTGTGGATTGTGACGAAACATTTAGTCCCGTGGTTAAACCCACAACTATTCGAACCGTCCTTAGCATTGCCTGTTGGGGCTGGTGTCCTTGACAATTAAGTACAATGTCTTATTAAATCTCTTTAAGGATCACAAGGGCATACTTTTGTATTATTATCAGTTGATCCACGTTTATCAATAACGGTTGGCTTGCTAGATAAGTTTGACGTTATTGTCATACGGATGGCGGTGATCCGGTCCCTATACGTCACACCTATAGGACACGTTTGAGAGATGTGAAGGTATGAAAATACAGTCACATTTATGCCGGACATGACTAAACAGTTAGTCAGAGGTATTGACTATTAAATTAGTCAATAAGATGTTGAGATTATTATTTAATACGGATTAAATAATATTAGCTAATACGGACTACATGTTTAATTCGTAAATTAAATATAAACGGTTATATTTAATTAAATATTGTATTCGCGTATTAATATAAACAGTTATATTAATTTGGGTAAATATACAATATCGTATTTTGTCAGACCATTATTAATATATCGACTGTATTAATAACTGACAACATGTTACGATTTATAAATAAAAATCCCGCGAACAACTTATAGCTAAATGGGTCGAATCATGAATTAGAATAAGGTAAGAGTGGAAAGCCCACTCTTACCCTATTCAAATATTTCGGCCAAGTGTAGTATATAAGGAGATGACTTCTCCTTATGTAAAACACTCTTGTTGCACTGATTAATATAATCTAAAGGTAAAATTAGGGTTTGAGAGCATTCTTCTCCCATAACCCAGATCTCACATCTAAAACTCAAAAGGCTCTCCCAATATTGCAAGGCAGTTGGAGAGGATTTCTAGCACACGCGGCCACGTCTCATTCTAAGTCTTGGGTGCAAGTTATAGGAGGGAATTTGTGTTAATTCCTATTCTTAGGCCTCTCGCACAAGGACTAAAGGTTGTACTTCTTTTCTTATTCTTTTTAATCTTATGACGATATTCACGACTGTAATTTTCATTATAATCCTGCAATTTTAGGGCGAATACACGTTTTATTCCCCACATTGCCGTGTCCAAACAATGGCCTATTCATCATCAACTTGATGTCAAAAATGCCTTCCTACATGGTCATCTTGCTGAAACGGTCTATATGCATCAACCTCCGGGATTTCGTGATCGAAATTTGCCTGATCACGTTTGTCTTCTAAAGAAATCTCTATACGGCCTCAAACAAGCACCGCGGGCGTGGTACCAACGGTTCGCTACCTATGCTTATTCAGTTGGTTTTTCACATAGTAAAACCGATAACTCATTATTCATTTATAGCAAAGGTACTCATATGGCCTATCTCCTTCTTTATGTTGATGACATTATATTAACTACATCCACTATTGCTCTACGTGATGAAATTATGGCCCTTTTCCGCTCCGAATTTGCTATGACGGACCTAGGGCCACTAAACTTTTTCCTCGGTATCGCGGCAATTCGGCATAGTCAGGGGATCTTCCTCCTCAAAGGAAGTATGTCGAGGACATTATCTCACGGGCCAACATGGGCTCATGCAAACCGGCCCAAACTCCGGTCGAAACGAAGCCTAAACTTCCTGCCGCAGCAGGCCCACCGGTCGCGGACCCGACCCTTTTCCGAAGCTTAGCAGGGGCACTCCAATACTTAACTTTCACCCGTCCCGCCATTTTCTACGCGGTGCAACAAATATGTTTACATATGTACGACCCTCGGGAATCACATTTCGGAGCTCTAAAACGGATTATCCGATACCTCCAAGGTACGTCACATTATGGCCTACATCTGAAAATTTCACCCACTACGTCCCTAGTGGCTTATACCGATGCAGATTGGAGCGGGTGTCCCGACACGCGTAGGTCCACATACGGGTATTGCGTGTATTTGGGAAACAATCTAATTTCATGGTCCTCTAAACGGCAACCAACCATCTCGCACTCCAGCGCGGAAGCCGAATACCGAGGGGTAGCTAATGTGGTAGCGGAGTCTTGTTGGATCCGTAACCTCCTACTTGAACTTCATTGCCCTATTCGCAAGTCAACTGTTGTCTATTGTGACAATGTCTCGGCTATTTACTTATCCGGTAACCCAGTCAACCATCAACAAACTAAGCATATTGAAATTGATATCCATTTTGTTCGGGAAAAGGTTGCTCATGGTCAGGTTAAAGTTCTACACGTTCCGTCCCGCTATCAATACGCGGATATCTTCATTAAAGGCCTGCCTAAGATTCTCTTTGACGACTTCCGATCTAGTCTCAGCGTTCGTCCTCCTCCCGCTTCGACTACGGGAGGGTATTAGAATATCACAATATTCTCTCCATAATTATCACAATATTCGCTCCTTAGTTATTGTATATTGTTAGTCATATTTATCTCATTTAGTCAATCACTCCATAATCGTAGGGATTGGCATCTTGTGTAGTTAGTAAGTATCCTAGCTATCCTAGGATTAGTCTTTTGTATATATGTGTTTCTTGCATAACGTATAACTCAGGCAATATAATTTATTCATCATTATTCTTATAAAAGCAATCAAATTATTCACTGTGCCCCCATCAACAACGATACATTTGATATCGTTGCAGAGATGAAGATCAAGAGATCTGAGGTCTCCAAACCCCTCTCGGTCCAACTGAGGGGTCAGATGCTCGAAATTACTGCAACGAGTCATTGCTAAGAAATCGGCTTTCTTTGGCAATACCTTGAGACAACTTTTCTCCAAAAATCCACTCATATCATCTATTAGGAGAATGGGCCTTATGTTTTTTTTTCTCTTGTTTTTCTCTAATTGTAAAGTTCGGCTTACGTACTGCCTTTACAATTGCAGGAGGGTATTAGGAATTGGCCTATATATACTAGGCCCGTCTATCATTAATGTTTTTTATATTAGGGTTTTATTAGCGGGAAAGTATTATAAATACCTCGTCATAAAATGTAAGAAACACAACTTCAGCAATATAATTTCACTAGACCCTTCTTAATACGGACGGAGCCTCTCGTGGTAATCCGGGTATTGCCGGATGCGGAGGTATCTTTCGAGACTCATCGGGTCATCTCAGCATACATGTTTTCCAGTGGGATATATACACCAGATCAGTTCACATTCCAAAGCTGTTAGTGCATATGGACAACGAGCAGTGTGCGAAGTTTATTCGCGATGAGGTATCGGTGCACAACAATCTTCGTTCTTTGGTAAAAAACTGTAAGGATTTGGTGCAATTGAATGATTGGACGGTTACGATCCAACACGTTTATCGTGAGGCCAATCGAGCCGCGGACTGGTTAGCAACAACTGGTATTCACTCACCTGCAAACTTGACTGTCTTCGATCCTCCCCCCATGACTGAGATTCATCATTAGAGGAGACGTTTTAGGAATTTCTTTTCCTAGACTAGTTATTAGTTAATTTTCGGGACTTTACCCCTCTTATTAAAAAAAAGTAATATAATTTCATATGCTATTCTCCCTCCATAATTCTAACATCAGCATCAACCTCAACGAAATTTAAGACTTAAATGGACTTTTGTGTTAAACCAAGTCGTCTTCGTTGACTCAAAGTCAAACACACTTAAATTGACTTTTATGTCAAACCAAGTAGTCCTTCAAGATTTAAATCAAACTTTTTAGCTAGATTATATATACTGATTAAAATTCGCAAATAAACTCGATAAACACATAATTTTACAATGTCTAAATCAATTCATATAATCGCTAATATGACATCATGTCGCAAATTAATCACTTTCTTAATTATAATCTCAACATTATTTAACAAGCTTGCAATTAGTTTAGAAGAACAACATTTCGGCAGTTTTTCAAAATGTATGGGAAACTCAACTAAAGGTAACTCATTGTACCAAAATTACGACACGAACGTCAAGTCTCTTCTTTCCGATCTTGCTCTCGAATCCCATCCACCAATACCCGGCTTTTTCTCCACAACGACGGGTTCATCTCGAGCCAAGGCATACGGGTCTTATATTTGTTGGGGCGATATTACTCCTAAACTCTGTCAAAAATGTGTACATTACGTAACCAAAGCGCTTTTAAACCAAGATTTTTACAACGAATGCTACGCGTTTGGGGCTTATTTGTATTCAAATATATGTCTCGTTCGATATGCAGATCAGTCTGTAAATGAGTATAAGGAGGGTTCTGTATTTACCGTGGGGAATATAGGCGGAAAAGTGGCCGATTATATGTCCTATAATAGGACGTTATCGACTACTATTGAAGGTTTGATTAAAGAAGCTGGATATGGGAATTGGACTAGGACCAATTTCGCGACAAGGGTTGTTCCGGTGACCGGATCTCGAGATGAAATTCATGTCCTTGTTGAATGTACTCCGGTTATATCGGCCAATAATTGTAGTCGATGTTTGCAGGAAGTGTATGATTATGTGCCTATATATTGTAATGGTACTGAAAGTGGTGAAGTTATTAATGCTAATTGTATACTTAAGTTTAGTAATCAAACTTTAATTGGTGAGTTTTAGGAGTTTAATTCTTAGTTCACTAAAACTTGAGAGAGACGGTCTTTCAGTAAATTATTGAGAGACCATTTTTTTGTACCCTTTTATTTATATTTCGTGTCTCTTTTGTCATTAATCGTACCATAGTAATTTCGTACTTATTTACATAATAAATTACTTATTTTATCTTTAATCATGATTTGTAGCTATTATATTACTTTTAGTACCACTTTTTCTTAAACTTATACAATAGTCTCTTAATAAGCTTACTAAGATGCGGTCTCTCACGAAACCTACTGTTGTTATTTACATGTTTATTTGGTTGTTTTGATTTCATTTTTGTGTTTGTGTTTGTGTCGTATTGAATTTGATGTTATTGTTTTTTATTAGCCATTCCCCTAGGAATCTTATTAATATTGCTCATGGAGGACATTGACTAGCCAAGCGTGCTATTCTTCAGTAATTCTATTCTTTCTTGTAAAAAAAATTAATTCGATGAAATTTGTTTTATTTCTATTGACGGTCTAATAATCATTCTAAGAAAGTACGAAATGTAATTGTAAATGTTGGTTTGTTGGCTATCACAAACAGTCAAGGATTTAAGAAGTGTGCAACAAAGTAGCGACCACAAATTTCCCCATCACAAAAAAATGAAAATAAAAATAATTAAAACAGAGTAGTTGAAAAGTTCATATACTAGTTTGAAACCGCAAATAGCATTATACATCCAGATGTATATGAGCATCGTACATCTAACACAAATCTAATTGAGCTTAGATGTAAATCTTTTCGAGCTTTTAACAATTTTTTCTTGCACTATAATTTTTTAGTGTTAAAATTAAATCGCTGGGTTTTATATGTATGTTTTTTGAGTTTCAATATAATGTTTTGATTTACAACTTTCTTGTAAAGACGCTCATTCTTTTCCAAAAAGCTCGTAAAATATATACATAAGCTCAAGTTCTTTGTTATAAAGCTCGAAATCATCTGGTTGTATAATCCTTTAATTGGTTTGAACCCGTACATTGTGCAGGACACTGAACTTTGTTAATTAAAAATAAATTTATAAATAAATACTATACATGTGGTTAAATAGGTAATCTGAAATCAATTTCTAAACATTAAGGACTTGCTAAATCCTCCGCAACATTTTACTCAATTCCGCGTAAATATCCCCTCTTAAAATTAGGGCATCTGTAAATGACAATGTCTAGGCCGCGCGACTCCTATGTATCGGACCTAGACCGAGATCTGTTTCATACATTTAGATCCAAACCCAAAAGAATATGGTGAGATAATGTTGAGACCTTGTAATATACTCCACATCTTTTTGTTACCTAAAGACTGTAAAGAGTAGGATATGGGTCGAAAGGTCTATTCTACCTTTATCGAACCTAGACCGAGATCTGTTTCATACATTTAGATCCAAACCCAAAAGAATATGGTGAGATAATGTTGAGACCTTGTAATATACTCCACATCTTTTTGTTACCTAAAGACTGTAAAGAGTAGGATATGGGTCGAAAGGTCTATTCTACCTTTATCGAATCAGTTTATCTTAACCTGACCTAGATTCGATGGATTCAATGTGTCATACCCAAACCCGTTCCATTAGAGTCCGTCCCGATCAGTCTTGATCGTGTTAGAGTCCGTCCCGATCAGTCTATTCTACCTTTATCGAATCAGTTTATCTTAACCTGACCTAGATTCGATGAATTCAATGTGTCATACCCAAACCCGTCCCATTAGAATCCGTCCCGATCAGTCTTGATCGTGTTTGGAAGACATTGCAATCCTTATTCAAACCCAAGCACCCACCTTTGAACTATGTTTTGATTGTGAATGAGTAAGTGGACACTGACAAAAGTCTTCTCGAAATTCCCGTGTTCTCATTTTTACTCCAAGTCAAACCCATCAAATGTGTGTTGACTTTATAGGCTGACTTCCACATACTCCCACGTAATCCTCGATCTCGCTAATTTGCTATCCGATTTTATTACTCTCTTACAGGTGTCTCAGTTAATTATTGTCTTTTATATTTTTGGATTGCATTTGATAAGTAATTTGATTATTCGCACCTGATTTAGTTTACTTGTAATCTTATAACCGACTCTCTCGCATTTTCTTGGTCTTTGTGGCAAAACCAAAGGACAACAATTGACCGAGACTGAGGGAGTGTCCATTTATTTTATTTTGTCCTTGAAAAGTAACCTTTTTAATGACAATAATTATTAGAAATATAATTTTTTCCGGACTCGACAGCGTAAATAACTTAAATGATTTTATGTATTTTCAATTTTTTTGGTCTAAGGGTGTTATAGGAGCAATTTTGATACTGGTGGAATTTAAAAACTAAACTAATTAAGTAACATATGCTCTTTTATTTTCAATATGTTGAGTGTATATATATTATTTTTAAATGTTATTATTACGAAATTTTAAATTATGAAAATCTATCTACATAACACTTTCGAAAGGATGTGGTCTACTACTCTATTAATTTAGAGTTTATCACATATACTCAGAGTTCATCTAGTGCCTGCCAAAGACAGCATTCAAAAAGGAAAATATTAAAATAACGAGTCCGATCTAACCAAGCTTAATTAAACTCAGAGGAGGACCTTGGTTGTCCCACGCAGGGGCCAGGCCCCCCCCTGAGTTTTGGGCCGGTCTTAAGTGAAATACCAAATTTTCTCATAAACTACTCAATAAATGAAAAGTTGGGCCAATAAATGAAGAGTTGGGCCTCCCCGCCTATCCATTCAAACCGTACCAATTATCAAAGTGAATAGCACTAATTTAAGTGGCGTAGATCCCAACATGGTTGGCCCAAAACTAATTTAGTTTTCCTATATTGTAATATTTGGGCCACCATGAAGTAAATACTATGCTATACGAGTAAAAAAGTAGTTTATAAGTATTTTATTTTTCTGAATTTGTCGTAATTATAAAAACGTTACACTCAACCTAACCTCTTTTACAATTTTTATAGTAAATAAACTGTATTGTGTTGTGAAACAAAGACAAGAGAGAATTATAGAGAGAAAGTAAGAGAGACAAAAGTAGGTTCTCATTCCATTATGAGGGGTATATATACATATACAATGAGGTAGAGTTTCCAAAAGATAAAACACTCTAAGATATTAGAAGATATGGACATCCATATAATATTATACTATAATATTTCATAACACTCCCCCTTGGATGTCCATCGCTGAAGAAGATGCCTCGTTAAAAACCTTCCTAGAAAAACCTCGTGGGAAAACACTAGTAAAGGAAAAGAGTACACTAATCTTCAAACATGCATAGCAAAACTGCCTCGTTAAAACCTTTCCATGGAAAACCTAGTGGGACAAAACCATAGCTAAGGAAAAAGAGTACAGCGCGTGTTACTCCCCCTGATGATGACATAACTTGATAAATCTTGAAATGATCCATGCTTTGATATAACTTCTCGATCGTTGAAGTAATACCCATTGTAGTTAATAGACTTGAATCTCCAGTCAATAGAAATCCTTGACAGTTTCGATATCACATTTCTTTGATAACTCAAACTCTGGATATAATCATTTCATAACAAATCTTGGATCTTCATTTCAATTGATACTTCCACAAAAATGATTCTTCTCCACAAAAACGACATGACATTATATGTCGAAAATAACTGTCATCTCAACAATAATGACGATCATAACTATAGCGTAATAATGCGCTTATATTGCTACCTCGTTAAAAACCTTGCTAGGAAAAACCCGTTGGGACAAAAACCTAGTCGAAGGGAAAAAGAGTGTAGCCATCATTCCTTAATTCCTCGTATTAAGGAGAATCAATACGATAATCATTGAATAAATCACCCAATACATTTGAGCTATTTTCTTTGCTAAACCATATATGTATTGATTGACATCCTCATTGTAGATTTTGACTACAATATTTTCCAACTAATATGATACTTCTGGACCATAAACTAATTTCAAATGTTTAGCATGAAGCTCATTTAAATAATATTCTCATATTCTCAAACTTCAAATTGAGACAATAATAGTTTCCTTGAAGTAACTCTACATGAGTTTGAATTTTCCATTTTGGAAATAATCACGATAACCTTTCAATCGTGTCGTAGAGGTTCATATATAATCCTGAGTTCCCAAAACTCAATAAATCATCACCATTTGATGATCATTTATAAGAGGCTCCTATAAGGAGTTATCCTCGTTGGAGTATCTCATAAGATAATATTTCTCCTTTTTAAATATTTATCAAATAAAAACAAAATAATAAATCACGTGCATGCATATGATATGTAACCGATTCTATTCAACATTCTAAAACACATAATAATGTAAATATTAAAACTAAATGCAATGATGAACTAAATCTCAAAATGCACATGATGATGACTCGATAATGCAAACTGTACAATTTTGTTTCCTAACATTCATAACTTAAAATGACTTCCGGTGAATAAATGGACTTCCGGTCCATGAGCTCATTCATAATCATTGATTATGTGTCGACAATAAAATTGGACTTATTTATAAGATCCCCATTATCTAGTCCATTAAATTCCGCGCGCAATTGCATATCGGTTCCTTAACCTATCGATATAATTTCAATATCTCGTGATATTGTCAGTACTGAATCAGTGATATCTGAATATATACGGTACCATTTCTTTTTCTATATAGGCCATCTATTATCATTCAGATATCTATGTCCTTTCCGGGACATCCAAACTTCTTTACTCTGTAAGAGTACCAACTGCTCATGCTTGCCATTTTCTTATTACTTAAAATAATTGAACCGATATGACTTTCACACTACCTTTCTTGTGTGTTTGTTGTTCAAACTGGCAAGAATCCAATTTTCGTTACACCAACTTTCTATGACTAATTTATAGCTCGCTATACCACATATAGGGCTATCTGTCTATAATTAAATCATAGATTTCATTGTATGAACATATCACATTTTTGATAAGATGATCAAAGTGGTATTATTAATACATCTTCATTATTAAATGAATACCATCATTTTAATTCCATGAACCTATATGTGATGTATTTCATATTTGAAACAAACCGCTGAACATGTCCAGGTTGGGGATAATATACTTGTTTGTTTTTACCAGCTTTTCCTTATCATTCTCCCCCTAAGGTGGTAAAAACCATAACCACTTTAGACCTTAATTTCTCATTTCACCGATGAGAATTTATATTGGGATTTTTTTTTTTGTATAATAACCATATAATGCAGTTGGATTTTAAATGTGTTGAATCACAATGCCCAATTTGGAGACTAAAGATTTCATATAATAAGCTGTGATTACCACACAATAACTACTTAGAAAAAATCATTATGTGGCTACAAGCCCCTTTATATAATGACAATCCATAAATGAACATTTAAGTTCTTTATTAAGTAGTTGTTAGATCTCCAATATCGAATATATTCAATCTCCGTGTAATGTCTTGCTTTTAATAAATTTACACGGGAGAGTTTCAACACTTATATTTTCCTTAAGATAAACTTCAGGTTTATCAAAACGGGTATAATAAGAACCCGGATGGCCTTAATATGTCACATCTGAATTATTTCATGTCAACTTTCCAAGTTGCTCATAATCCATGGCAATCTTTAATAAAAATCGGCTGTGTCTCAATGATTTCACTTATCACACGCCACCCTAAGTTGACTATATTTTTCTTGCTAAATTTGTAGTCAGCAATACTTTATTCAACCTGATAGTTGATGTGACAAATGACACAATAAGTGTCCCATATATGTAGGCAAGACTCATCAATATTCCAATAGGAAATATATTTCTCTTTGAGTTTTCTCAAATGACCAATAATTATAATCGTCAACATGTTCAATGATGACATACCCATGTTTATCACATCCTTTTAATGTGTTGTATAACATGATAATTACATATGTAAATTGATCATAGTTTAACTTACAAATCAATTATTCTCTTAACCACAAAGGTTCCAACAACTTAAAAATTAGTTGTATTTTTCGACGATTTACCTCATAATACCATATGAGCGTCACATTATCACCTTTCTTTCAAGAGTATAATAAATATCCACTTTTGATAGAAATATAAGTGTTTCAAAATAAATACATCACGTCCTCATATTTGAGGATTACCGATGACATAATTTCCTCCAATAAAATAATAATTTCACATGGAGGCAAAATACCACTTATAAAATATTCAAATCATATATTTTTTTCATTATACCGTGTTGCATCGTTAATAAATCTCATATGCCATAGTTTATGAGCGTTTGAGAACTATGAATAAACCCCAAGTTTATTCTTGCTTTATTACTCAAAAATGTAATCCCCACCGTGAACTTCAGGCCACAGTTTTAATATTTGTAAACATTATGAACTTCAGGTCATAATTCTATATAGGTAAATACTATGAACTTCGAGCCATAATTTTATTATTTGCAACCACTATGAACTTCAGGTAGACCTGTCAAACAGGTCGAACGGGCGGGTTGCGGGTCGGGTAGATACGGGTTCGGGTAAAATACGGGTCGGGTGTATTTCGGGTCGGGTAAAATACAGGTCAAGTCTATACGGGTTCCGGGTCGGGTTCGGGTAAAAATACGGGTCAATCAATATGTTTTCCTCGCATTTTTTAAAACTTATTTTATATCGTAATTCCAACCCTTTATACGTTTTTTATCCTCTTGCTCGTCTTAGTTAACTTAATTGTCACCATTTTTGCCCTCACCACCAACATCACCATCGTTATCATAATCATCATCCTTACTAACTCGCTAAGTACGATAATGAGACTCAAATAAGTTAACAATGATGACGTGACATGTGATCTGAGGTGATGAGGTGGAAGTGTTGACGCGAAGTGCGGTTCAGTTCGACGTAATACGGTGAAAGTGACGGTATGACACATATTTTGAGGTGATGATATGACAGTGGTCCTAGACAATTATGTGGAATGAGGTGTAAGTGATAGTGTGGCACACATTTCGATGTAATGACGTGACATGTGGTCCGTCGAAATAATAAGGTGACAGTGCTAACGTGAAATGTAACTTGATGTACTACACTAAAAGTGACGACGTGACACACACTTCGATGTGATGACGTGGCATGTGGTTCGAGGTGATGAGTTGGCCCTGCTGACGTGGAATGCAATTCGACGTACTACGGTGAAAGTGACGGTGTGACACACACTTTGAGGTGATGACGTGGCATGTTGTTTTAGGTGATGACTAGACCTGTCAAACAGGTCGAACGGGCGGGTTGCGGGTCGGGTAGATACGGGTTCGGGTAAAATACGGTTCGGGTGTATTTCGGGTCGGGTAAAATACGGGTCAAGTCTATACGGGTTCCGGGTCGGGTTCGGGTAAAAATACGGGTCAATCACATCTTTTCATCGCATTTTTTAAAACTTATTTTATATCGTAATTTCTACCCTTTATACGTTTTTATCCTCTTGCTCGTCATAGTTAACTTAATTGTTACCATTTTTGCCCTCACCACCAACATCACCATCGTTATCATCATCATTCATCCTTACTAACTCGCTAAGTACGATAATGAGACTCAAATAAGATAACAATGATGACGTGACATGTGATCTGAGGTGATGAGGTGGAAGTGTTAGTTGACGCGAAGTGCGGTTCAGTTCGACGTAATACGCTGAAAGTGACGGTATGACACATATTTTGAGGTGATGATATGAGATGTGGTACTAGGAAATTATGTGGAATGAGGTGTAAGTGATAGTGTGGCACACATTTCGATGTAATGACGTGACATGTGGTCCGTCGAAATAATGAGGTGACAGTGCTAACGTGGAATGTAACTTGACGTACTACACAAAAAGTGACGACGTGACACACACTTCGATGTGATGATGTGGCATCTGGTTCGAGTTGATGAGTTGGCGCTGCTGACGTGGAATGCAATTCGACGTACTACGGTGAAAGTGACGGTGTGACACACACTTTGAGGCGATGACGTGGTATGTTGTTTGAGGTGATCAGGTGACATACCGCATATATACATATTTCTTTTCAAAAATTTATAAGTCATAAATACTTATTTGACATTGTATATTTTAAAAATGATATATTGTCTTGACCCAACGGTCAACCCGCTGCGGGTCGGGTTTTGACCCGCTGTTTACGGGTCAAAACGGGTTCGGGTATCTTTCGGGTTCGGGTTGAAAAAACCGGGTCATTTACGGGTTATTTACGGGTCGGGTTACGGTCGGTTTTCGGGTCGGGTCAGGTTTTGACAGGTCTAACTTCAGGCCATAGTGTAAAGCTCAAATTTCAACCCATAAATAATTCATCCTTTCTCGTATCAAATTTCGAGCATATATGAGTCTTACATGACTCTTGTAAGATATTTACTTTCCTGAGATATTTTCATTTCTTTCAATGAATAAATCTTTGACTCAATAAGGCCACGTCTTTAAACTCAATAAAGACTTCATCAAATGTCACATTATAAAACGCAATTTAAGCCACATCACTAGGCTTATCATTATGTCATGTTTTCGATCTCTTTTACCAACAGAGCCTTTATGAGATGTCACATTCATTCCCAAGAATAGATCCAATTTCAATCTCATTATACTATTCTCATTATACTATTCGGCTTATCATTATGCCATGTTTTCGATCTCTGTCACCGACAGAGTCTTCCTTTTTTTTTTTTTCATTCACTCTAGGCTTATCATTATGCCATGCTATCGATCTCTGTCACCGGCAGAGTCTTTTATGAGATGTCACATTCACTTCCAGGATTGGATCTAATTTCAAATATTATTATACTGTTCAACTTCAGGTGAACAAAAATCAATTTAGAAATAATTTCCCTTGAATAAAACCGTTTTATTCGTTTAAAACTCAAATGCGTATCAAAATCGCAGCTGTGAACTTCTGGCCACTAGCTTTCATGTGAACTTCTAGCCACTTGCCTTATATAATATAAACTTATGAACTTCAGGCCAAAATACAATATGAATATCAGATCTCCCCATCTTTATAAAATAAATCTTTTGGAACTTCAGGCCCAAGATAGTATGACGTGTTTCCCTATGAAACTTCAAGTCCAAAATACGGTATGAATATATTGTATTGATGTGACGGTGTTATATTTTCCCTTTAAAACTTTGAACTTCAGGTCAAAGTCATATTATAAACATATCTCCCTTATGAGACGGTGTTAAATTTACACCAAACTTTGAACTTCACGTCAAAGTCATAATATAAACATATCTCCCTTATGAGACAGTGTTAAATTTACATCCTTAAAACTTTGAGCTTTAGGTCAAAGTCATAATATTGACATTATGACATATCTCCCCATCTATATAAAATAGACCCAAAATTATATGATATGTCCTTTTTCAAAAGATGTTTCCCTATGAAACTTAGTTCTAAAATAATATCATATGTCCTTTGTCAAAACTTGTTGACCCATATATAAACCTTCATGTTCAATAATAACATATATCCAAACTAATTATTATAATAATCAAGAAATATGTTCTCGTACTTATTATTATTACGGTATTACAAATAACAATTGAGGTCACGAATAAACCAACGCATTCAACATATTCATTAAAGAAAGTTTAAAATAATTTTTTTTTTTTTTTCTCGTATAAGAAAACGAATAAAACAACGTAATAATTCAACAATAGGTAGTGCTATTGCTCCGCGAATTAACCATCATTGTTAATACATAAATATACGTCAACAAACTAATAATATATATACGTTAATGATAAATTTCATAAATAAGTAATAAAATATAAGATTAACTCATGATATGACGTGCGTACCGGTAGAGAAAAGCTTCCTTCGTTTCGGTAGAATGCTCCTAGTCACATGAGAAAGAGTGCCCTCGATGAGACCATTAATTAGCAAAGGAATCTGCCTCTTACTCTAGAGAATTCCTTTCAATACTCAGAGTCCTTTGAATACTCGGAGTATCACATACATAGCGTCAACCACAATCACTACGTTGCATACAAATATAATAAAATAAGATTTACGATTTTACGTAAATCTTCTAATTATCAAATCTGAATAATATATGTCAAATTAAGATTATTAATTCCTCTTCGCTCCTTCTCGCTCAGTCGGTGAAGACTCGTGCTGATAACGTGTTGTGAAACAAAGACAAGAGAGAATTATAGAGAGAAAGTAAGAGAGACAAAAGTAGGTTCTCATTCCATTATGAGGGGTATATATACATATACAATGAGGTAGAGTTTCCAAAAGATAAAACACTCTAAGATATTAGAAGATATGGACATCCATATAATATTATACTATAATATTTCATAACATATTGATTGTAATTTCAATGGAATAATGAGTAATGACTATAAAAATACTTTTAGAATAAAATACTTTTTCATCATTGTGAATTTTAATTTATATCATTTTTGTTGTTTTGATTATTTTGATGGTATATAAAATTTGATATTATGCTATTTATTTGGTTTAATGCTTTTTTTTCTATTGGTATTATATACTTGTAGTTTATTAGATAATTTCTAATTTTATTTTGGTATTTTTAAGTCTCGTCCTATATATATTTTTATTAATTAAAAATTTCAAATTTGATCTAAATTTAATTATATGCAATCATTTGTGCAAATAGTTTACTACTCCATACGTATTGGTACAAAGTAAAAATCTTTTAATTTCAAGCCAATTATTATTGATGATATAGGTCCTGGTTTTAGACTGAAAGCGTCTGAACTGAATTTAATGGGGTTAAATAGTTCAAAATTTAGAACTTTAGATTGTATGTAAAAAAGTTTCAATTTAGTAAGTTACTTAGTTGTTTGAGTTAAAAACATAAAAAACAATGCGACTATGCTCCGTCCCGGCCCCCCTAATAAAACTTCTCAAGATCCGCCACTGATTAAACTCAAATACGATCGAACTCGAGAATGTTTTGACCAAACCGATTTCAAGTCGGCCAAACATGACTAAATTATATTCTAGCTCCCACCAATTTAGAATTCAAAATAAGTAATTAATTAATTAATCCAATCAACAATGTACAAAATTCAGAATAAATTCTAGAATCCTATCTTTTTCATTGACTTATTTGAATGAAGGTATATATACATAATTACCTACACTATACATCATCAATAAAATATGTCATTTGAGCTAAAAAAATCCAATTTATTCAGAATAATTAATTAATTAATTAATTAAAATATGCTAAATTGCTAATTAAGCAGGCAAACAACAAAAAATGTACCTAAATAGGTGCTTATTAAACTTATTATTGCCATTTTTCCTAGTAATAATAACATTAATAACAATGATCCACAAAACAACATCCATATCAAGTCAATTAGACCACTTCTGCTCAAATGCAACAATGTTTGCTAATGGCAGCGCTTATCAAACAAATTTAAACTCGCTTTTTCGCAGTCTCGTCTCCAACGCCACTAACAATCCGTCGGGTTTCCACCGTACCACAGTCGGAAACCCGACAGTCGAAGCAATCTATGGTCAATACCTCTGCCGTGGGGATCAAAATACCACTTCCTGCCATCAATGTGTTGTGACCGCCACCAAAGTTGATCTTCCTAGATATTGCCCTTACACGAAGAATGCAGTGATATGGTACGACGAATGTATGGTTCGGTATTCGAATGAGTCGTTTTTCAATACGATGGATCTAGTTCCTCAAGTGTCTTACCGGAATACGGGTAGCATAACCGGAAACTCTACACAGTTTATTGGAATATTAGGGAATATGATGAATAATGTGATCGGAGTTCGAGCTCCAGAAGGCGGGTCAGTCAAGAAATTTGCTGTCGATGTAGCGAATTATTCGGTTTTTGTGACAATATATGGGTTGGGACAGTGCACACCGGACTTGAGTCCGAATGATTGTTATCAATGTTTGAAATCCTGCTTTGCTCTGTTTAACCAATCTGAAGGCTTTCGGGTCTTAACCCCGAATTGCCTTGCACGATACGAGGTTTACCCCTTCTTTAATCGGTCGTTTCTGGCACAACTGCCATTGTCTCCATCAACAACCAGCTCAAGCGGTATTTTGTTCTTCTCTCATTTATCTGAATGATTTACGAATAATAGAAATAGATAATTATCGACTGGTACACTCTAAAACAAAGGACCGGGACATAAGGGTAAACATGATCAACATGAACTTTTTTTTGGTTCGAAAGGGGGTTTGAAACCCACGTCATGAGTTCCACCTCCCACGACTTTACGATCTGAGCTAGCTGATTATTGCATAAACCGAGCAAATTAAACAAAAGTACAACCCGCTTAGTCGTTAATTATTGAGTTCGACTTGTAACTATAAACCCATAGCTAGATCAATGAAGTGTTTTGATACAGGTGTTGGGTCTATGCCTTGAATTTGTCAGTCGCCGCTTCGAACGACTATGCGTAGTATCTGATTTCTGTATTGGGTTAGGGTTTCTGTCTGGACCTTATTAAATTAGGTCTAATCTGTATTGTATTAGGTTAAGAGTATTATATAAACTCTTAACCACTACCCTATCTGTTATCATATTCTATATCGTTCTGAATCTGTAATCTGAAAACTTCTCACATTAATAAAACTCTCTCCCTTCTGCCCTGTGGACGTAGCTAACACACCGTTAGTGAACCACGTAAATCTATGCGCATTGTTCTTTATTATTTGTTTTATCTTTCTCTGTACTTCCGTTATAACAACATGTTTTCATGTGTCTAGGAAAGTTGAAAGTGTCAACAAAAGTGCTTGTTTCTATCATCGTCGCGATGCTTGTGTTCTTAGTAGCAATATTTTCGTTATGCATTTGTCTACTAAGAAAGAAAGCCAGGAAGGTTGAAGCGGTTACTAATGTAGAAATCGGTAAGAATAATCCTGTCTTCATTTACCAGCGATCCTATTTACATACAATGTCGTATTCACAATAGTCATTTTCAAAATTCGAACAAGGGTGATAGAAAATTTCCCTGTTGTTTCAATATTTTTCTATGGAATTAGCAAGTTTCAGACGACACTCGATAGCTCCTTACATGGTTTTGTTTGGAATTTTGTCGATTTAGATGATCGAGATTTTAGCGCTGAGTCCTTGCAATATGACCTTGAAACTATACTCACCGCGACAGATAATTTTTCCGAGGAGAATAAACTAGGTGAAGGTGGTTTTGGTGAGGTATATAAGGTAAACTCATACTAACCTTAATCTCTATAGTGAAGATTCTATCATACTATAAATTTGTACTAGACCGGGCCGTCTTATATGGGGATTTGTGTATTAGGGTACATTATCGGATGGAGAATTGATAGCGGTGAAGAGAGTATCCGGAAGCTCTAATCGAGACATACAAGCATTTAAAACAGAGGTTACGGTGGTCGCCAAGCTTCAACATCGAAATTTGGCAAGACTGTTGGGATTTTGCTATACTGATCAAGCGAAGCTACTTGTATACGAATATTTTGCCAACAAAAGCCTCGACAATTTCCTCTTTGGTATGTTATTCATCTCATTGTGTAAATTCTTGTATACGATTGTCCAAACGTTTTGCTTAATAACGAGTATTGTACATAGTATTTGACGATAAGTTAGTTATAAGTATGGCTCTTCAAAGTTATGTACAAATGATGTCTTGCCTTTTATGTTTAGATCATGAAAATAGACGAGAACTCGGCTGGCAAAGGCGATACAATATTATAGAAGGCATTGCTCGGGGATTGTTGTACCTTCATCATGAGTCTCAATTTAGAATTATACACCGGGATCTCAAGGCAAGTAATATCTTGTTGGACCAGGAGATGAATCCTAAAATATCAGACTTCGGCACGTCCAGGATATTTGGTGCCGATCACAGCCAAAGCAACTATACAAACTTGGTGGTTGGAACATAGTAAGTGATCGCTACTGATGTAGTAACGAAACAGGGGAATTAAGAGCCTAAATATGTACATATCACTTAACAAATTGATCGAAAGTTGTATTTTGTAGTGGATATATGGCGCCCGAGTATGCATTCAATGGGCGATTCTCCATCAAATCAGATGTATATAGTTTCGGGGTGCTAGTTCTGGAAATTATAAGCGGAAGAAAAATCAGTAGTTTCGGTCAAGCAGGTGATGAAGAGGACATTCTAACCAAGGTAAGTATCGCCTTAATTAGTAGGCCGCGGAGATGAAATATTTGATTGAAAGTTGTACAGAATTGCGATTAAGAGATGATGATATTTGCAGGCTTGGAAGCATTGGGAAGCGGGAACGCCATTGGAATTTGTCGATTCAACAATAAGAGATTTATGCTCAAATGATAGCGAGGTTATGAGATGCATACAAATCGCGTTGTTATGTGTTCAACAAGCGGTTGAGGATAGACCGACAATGGCTAATGTCGTCCTCACATTGGATAGTCATTCTGTTACTCTTCCGCTACCTGAACAGTCGAGTTTCCTAGCTAGGCCTAGAGTACAAAGAACCGTCTCTAACGAGATTGGTTCATATCATTCATCGGACAAACCAACACCCCGCTCTGTTAATGATGTCTCCGTCAGTGAACCGGAGTCTAGTAGATACAAATCGCGATGAGCAATTACAAATCGGTCTCAGACTAATTCGGAATTACTTAAGGCCTTAAGAGTCTTTACAGAGCTCAGAGCTAGTTTGGAGTTGAACTGAACTGAAACTAAATTAAAAAAAAACACGGCCCTAGTCAAAATTGAGATTATTCGGACAACAAAATTCCACACGGAAAATAAATGAATTTAAACTGACGATGGTCGCTGTCGTGGGATCGTCTGTCATGGCGGGTTTTTGCTCTGCATCTGCTCGCAGACATAGCAATCCAATTTGAATACATCTTCGCTTGTATTCCGTATTAATTTATTACGAACTGATTTTGACTTCCTTAGGTAAGCCATGTTACTGTCCGGATTGCCGCATTGTTTGACCGATAACTTAATGATTGGAAGCAAGTGTCTAATTAAATATACAACGATCAGAAACTGAAGCGAAACCATTGAATCCGTTACACATTATTAAGCTCTAAGCATACCGGTTTTTCATTGACCTCGACTCTATATATAATCGTCGATCAGTTCTACAAATGTCGAAATCAATACAATCTACAACAAAATAATGATATTATCTAGAAAATCAATCACCTTCATGATTATAATTTCAATAATCAACAAGCTTGCAATTAGTTCCGATGATCCCGAAATCTTAATTTATAAATCATGTTACGGGAACTCAACCAATCAATCGTTCCAAAATGATGACATGAGCGTCTCATCTCTTCTTTCCGACCTCACTCTCGAAACCAAACCATCAATACCTGGGTTTTACGCTACCTCTACCAGTAGTTCATCCGGAGCCAAAGCATACGGTTCTTACATTTGTTGGGGCGATATTGCTCCAGAACTTTGTCAAATATGCGTATATAACGCAACACAAGCTCTCGTACACAGTTATTCCTACGAAGAATGCTTCGCGTTTGGTAATTATTTGGATTCGAATTTATGTCTTGTCCACTACGCAAATCACTCGGTAATTGAGTATAAGAGGGAGTATCTTCTTGCTTCGGGAAGTATAGGTGGAAAAGTGGCAAATTATCGGGACTATAATAGAACGTTGTCAACGACGATTGAAGGGTTGATCGAAGAAGCTGGATATGGGAATTGGAGTAGGACTAACCTTGCGACGAGGGTTGTTCCGGTGAATGGATCTCGAGATGAAATTCACATCCTTGTTCAATGTATTCCGGTTATATCGGCCGAGAATTGCAGTCGGTGCTTGAAAGAGGTGTATGAATTTGTGCCTTCCTCTTGTGGTGGTACTCAAGGTGGATTTGGTGTTCATGCTAATTGCATAATCAAGTTTAGTAATCCATCTTTCGTCGGTAGTGCATATGATCGTTTAAATCCTAGTCATTTACATGTTTATTTGATCATATTGTTTGCTTTATACTCTGTAATTTGAAAGAAAATATAATATACTGTGAAAGTATAATTATACACTCGATATATCACGTTATCGTTAATGTAGGAAAAAGGTGTAAATGTTGATCTACTATGGAAAACGAGGGTCATTGGTGAGGTAAATATGTTGAACGAGGCTGAACTGAACTGAGCTGAACTGAAACTAGGTAAAAAAAACTAGCTCATCAAATTGAGATAATACGTCTTCAAATTCTCCAAACTCGGACAAAAGATTCCACACGGAAAAATAAATAAATTCAATGAGTATATATATATACAATCACATCAAAGTTAGCAGAAGTCATAGAATACTATCTAATTTAACTACATTAATCATCTTGGGTTTGTGTTTAATTTCGCGGTGACAGATGTCGTAGAATATTGATCACTATCACTAGGTTCTTCACCGGTTTTAAGCCTAGGAATGTTAAATTGAGGGAAGGACATCATTGCTGGTGATGGTAACGGAAGATCAATTGAGCCGACAATTAGCATTAAAACCACATTTGTCATGGTGGGTCTTTGCTCTGCTTCCGGTTGCACACATAGCAATCCAATTTGAATACATCTCTCAATGTCTTTGCTTGAATAATTTTTGTCAAGTTCGGGATCAACTAACTCAATGGCTCTCTGTTCGTTCCATAATCTCCATGCCTTTAATTCAAAACAAAAGTTAACTTAGTCGATATATGGTTAGCAGTTCGTTGTGCACATTGATTAATTTGCAAGTTTAAAAGGTTTATAGCGAGCCCTAGACTTGGCCACGGGCAGGGTTTGGGCAGGGCCGACAAACATGTAGCAAACCGGCCAACATTCTTCGACCCAAGTGTTAGGGGCTAGACAACCCTGATGGTTAGATATTCAACGTCGTATACATGAAGTAACTTACATTAATTAGGGGGTCGTCCTGCGAATTACGTTTGAACATTCTATGGCCGGTTACTATCTCCAAAAGCATGACACCAAAACTATAAACATCGGTTTTGCTGGAGTATTCCCCTAGCAAACATTCCGGTGACATGTATCCTCTGCATACATAATCCGATTATAATTTTCCATACGAGCTTTTAATATCTTAATTATGCGGGACAAATAAGAAAGTTCGACCATATGGAAGGATAGACATACCGTGTTCCAGCTATGCGAATGGTATTCCCAAAATTTTGTGTTCGTTCAAAGAGTTTAGCCAATCCAAAGTCAGCTATCTTCGGGTTCATGTCATCACCCATTAATATGTTTTCAGGTTTAAGGTCACGATGTATAATTGTGAACCGTGAATCTTCGTGAAGATACTGAAGACCTCGTGCGATTCCCACTATAACTTTGTACCGTGTTGTCCAATCCAGAAGTGGATGCTTTTCTCGATCTAAAGTGCGTCATAAAGGGACTAATAAGTTAGACAATGCCAAACATTTTCATAACGGAAACTGTTTTTGAAGTTACGATTATAGTATTTACCAAATAAGAAGCCGTCCAAACTTGAATTTGTTAAAAACTCATAGACGAGTAATTTTTCCTCTCCTTCTGAGCAGTATCCAACGAGCCTAACGAGATTTTTGTGTTGAAGTTTAGCTAGAAAGCGAGCCTCTGCTATGAATTCCTTGGTCCCCTGTCCCGAGGAGTCCGAGAGCCTCTTGATGGCTAAACACTCTCCATCCTCAAGTGTACCCTGTTGAATCATTAAGGTATTTATAACCATTTACGCGTTGTTTGAAAATTAAGGGAGTTTGAATGAAGGAACAAACATGAAATTAAATGAAATAAGAGGGTAAAGACTAGACCTTGTAAACGCTGCCAAATCCTCCTTCGCCGAGCTTGTTTTCAGCTGCAAAGTCTCCGGTTACAGCCTTGAGAGTGGCAAAATCATAATGTACAACAGTTTCCTCTGCAAGACTTCCTACATCGCTTTCTTCTGTTTCATCACAAGGATACCAGAGACTTAGGGTGTGTTTGGATTGAGAGAATTGGAGGGAAGGGGAGGGGATCGAGGGAAATTGAGGGATTCAATTTCCATTGTTTGGTTACAATATATATGGAAGGAGGGAAGTGGAAGGGGAGGGAAATGGGAGGATTCAATTTCCATCGTTTAGACCAAACTATAATCTCTCCATTGTTGGCAAGATTTGGAAGGAAAACTATCCAAACAACCCATCTTCATCCCCCTCCCTTTCCTTTCTTTCCCTTTCCCTTCCCTCCATTCCCCTCCCCTCCCTTTCCCTCTCAATTTGTTATCCAAACACACCCTTAGACAGACTATATTTAGAGCAGAGCATTAAGATTGGAAAGGGTCAAAAACTAAAATTCATAATACAGAGAAACCCAGAGTCGGGAATAGTTATACTGTCCCAGTTCTGTTCAGTTTCATTCAGTTTTCAGATCCTGAGCGAGATATCAATGTTTATATATTTGATGTTAAAAGTAAAAGCTTACCACGATGTAGCTTTGTTTGCCATGCTGGAAGTACAGTGTTGCTCGCTTCCTTGGGCGTTTTAGCGCGGGCACATATACACAAAGCAACCGATAAAACTAGGAATACAACTGATGCGCAAGACGCTGCAATGATCGCACTCTTCAATGATAGTGCATTGTTGCTAGGCGGGGCTTGTGACGCTGGTGAAATTAGCGATTCTGCAATTTTCAAATTACAAACTTATTTTAAATTCCATTTAAAAATTACTATTTTCAATATTTTTTACTGTCAAATTTTGTGAACTTTAGTACTACAAAAAAGTTTAAGAAAAGCATTAGGTGAAAAGAAGGAATTCAAGCCCAGGAGACCCGGGTGGAGTCTTGTGGTTAAAACCTGGGTGAAAGTCCCAGGAGACCCGGGTTCAAGCCTCGCCAAGAACAAAATCTTGTGGAGCATTCTTGGCCCGAGTCCAAGTCTAAATAGATTTCGAGCCTGTCACCCTCGGGTGGTCGGGTTTACCCAGTTACCGAAAATGAGTGCTCGTTCTTGCCCAGGATCAGGAAAACCGATCCTACATGATCCATTTTTGGTAATAAACTTCAAAAACGACATATTTCCTTAATTAATTAGTGAGAATCGCCTATTTTGAATAAAAATTCGAAAAGAAGAGTAGTAACTCACTCTGATCGTCGGCTTCAGAAGGAGCCGGAAGTGACTCATCGTTATCATTTGATATGGCACCGCTTGTAGTATACCATAACTGACAACTCGGGTAGTAGACCACGACATGCGTACTTGCAGGGCACCATGTAGTCATTATACGAAACGCGAGCGTAAGACAATCATCGCAACTAGAATCATCAATATCAGAGGTGCACTGTGCAAAACTGACTAATTGCTTCGAGAGCAACCAATTAGTTTGGTCCGATGCGAAATGGCTGGGGATAGAAGACGCACTACTGATTACGCTTTGCATTGTAGTGTTCAACACTGCACCAAACTCAGCTACGTTTGTTTCATTGATGGTGCTTCTCACAAGCCACCCAGACTGAGTCGTGTCGTACAAAGAGAATATGTTGCGATTTGAATACCGCAGCATGCACTGCTCGTACCATATCGTAGCTTCACGAGCTGAAGGGCACTGCTCAGCTATCTTTTGCGTCGCGTGCCCAACACACGTGCCGCAAACATCAAAATCCAAATCAAATCGGCATTGAAATAAGCCGTAAACTCTGTCAGTCCCGTCGTTACCAACCGAGTTATTATAGAACAATTGAAGTGTGTTGGTGGGGACAGTGGTTAAGAACATATTGAGGTTATCTTCAAAAACACTCCCTGTGGAGTAATTCGAACTAGTGGTGTTACAAACCTTGGCTACAAATGTGAATTGACTATCAACTGTGATTAAAAATCGGCAAATCGAAAGTAGTGAAAGTATAACAACAATTTTTAACTCCATTTCGAGAAAAAAAAAAAAAAAAGATTGATTATGTGCGATCGTGTCGCTATGGAGGGGCTAGAGAGGGCGCTCGCCTGCTCGAGAATAAAAATTTCAAAAACTTTGGTTAAATTTCAACTTTTTTTCAAATTTTCCATACAACAATACTCATTCACCCCATGCAGCTGGAAATTTCCGCCCCCTAACTGCAAATCTTTGCTCTGCCACCGATTATGTGTGTAATTCTTTTAGCAATACTCAATCGCCCCACCTGAAAATTTTCACCCCTAACTGTATCCTTTCTACAACAATACTCATTCACCTCAGCTGAAAATTTTCGCACCCTAACTGCAAATTTTGGCTCTGCTACCGATTATGTGTAATTCTTTTTAATTTGCAAGGAGAAAAAAATGAATATTATGGCTTGTAAAGAATAAAGTTAATTTCTAATCAACTCTTTACAAAAAAAAGGTATTTTATTGTTAATTAAACTTGTCTATATATATATTTTCATCCAAGTCTACCACCACATAAATATATAGTTTGATTTGTTCTATAATTTACTAATGTAATCGTTGTAATCAAGGTCGGATTCACGTCGAACTCTGGCCGTCGAAGACGGAGAACAAGCCTTACTTTGATCAAATCTACTATATTTGCTGTTATTATTGTTTACTGTTTTTCCAATTTTTAATCAAATTAACAACATTCATTTTGGATAAACAAGTACAAGCCTTTTGTCAATTGGACTATTGGAGTTACAAGAAGTCAACAAAAATAGATTAATGAAACCAATTGTAGTTAAATATATGTTTTTGTTGTTGTCATTGATGCAATTTGAGTTGAATGTATTTTTGCCTCTTAAACAAAACCATATAGAATAATAATCCAACTTGTTAGACTAGTGACAACACATGTATGATAAGATCTCTTCAACCATTTTTCGTCGTGTATGAGCTCACTTAGAAACTAGAGTCGACACCTGGTCGATCCATCTTAAGATGGACATATTCGTCTTAAGGTTAAAACGGTTTACACAGCAACAAATTTGATTTGAGAAGACTAAACTTCTTATTGTTCCTATATATCCTGGTTTTGTCCTATTTATTCTATTTGACATGTTTTAAGATTAAACGGTTATGTCTATCTTAAGCGAGAATATGTGAGTCAACAAAGACCCTTCTCCATTTGAACTATGGCTCCATTAAATTGATAGTTAATAAGTAATAACCCTCAAGAGATGCTCATTTCAAGTGGCCTTAAAGGGGGCATGTTTTAGTTAGTTAAAGACCCGATCAGTCATGGATTCTAATACAATATTAAATTGTAAAAAATCGTTTGAACATACCCGTAAACGCGAGAAATTGTCCACCCCATAAGGCATGATCAAAGGTACGGATGGAGTACTATTTTATAACTATTGTCGATACAAGTAGAACCTATGGTATTCGACAATGACTCAAGTTCGATGAATTTAAACTAGTACAATTATGCCAATATGCCTATGAGATATGAATATAATAGACCACTTTTATTACATCACTTATATATATAGTAACTGTCAAGAAATCACCTGAACTAAAAATTTAAGCTATGGTTGAAGTTCGAAGATCGGTTTTATACTCTACCAGTAATATATGTTGAAACGCCGTGAACGATGATAGAAATTTGACAAACCAAAAGTAAAACAAAAGCAATAACTTTTTCCACCATGGCAGAAAAAAAAGAGTGAAAAATTATGTGTGTATTTCTTTTGCGATCGGGTAAACCGTTTGTTAGAATTTGTGCCTTGAATTTATCTCGTCGACAGAAAAACAAGGAGTATAATATTTTGTAACTTGAAAACAGGGACAATAGTATTTCGGATTTATTAGAATAGTCCCCGTTTTGGATCTCTCGTGTCATGTATCCTCTGCATACATAAATTTGATAGTTGTATCTATTCTGTATAACTCTACGCATTGTTCTTGTAAAATTAATCTCATTCGCACATGGAAACTAGCTATAAATTGTAACCTCAACTGAACTTCCATGCTAAAATCAACTCATGGAGGATGCCAAATCAAACCATTTGAGAAAGACATCAAAAATGTTCACAATGAATGAATGAATCGATGCGAAATTATGAAGTCTACCAATCATCTCGGTTTTGGGTATAAGTCATGGGTTGAACTCTCCAACACGGTGGTCGACTTGGTGGAATGTTGATCAGTATCACTCTGTAATCCGCCATGATAAGTCATATTGACATTGAGCTGAGGGAAAGACGTCCCTGGTGCCGATGGCAACGTAAGATCACCCAAACCCTTTAGCATGAACACTACTGACGATATTTTGGGTCTCTGCTCCGAGTTTGCCTGGAGACATAGCAATCCAATGTGAATGCACCTCCTTACTTCGTCCCTCGGACAATTGTTGTAGAGTTCAGGGTCCGTTAACTCAAAGGACCGCCCCTCGGCCCATAGTTTCCATGCCTTTAATTAGAAATAAATGTGTTATACAAACGCATTCAAATTGGGATAATATCAATGGGACGAAAGAAGTAAATAATTGTTCGATATTTTATGTATAGGCATTATTTTTACTTACAAAATTTGGGAGGTCTTCTTGTTTCGTTAACTGGTAAAATGTTTTATTATTCTTACCACTCACAATCTCCAAAAGCATTACACCAAAGCTATAGACATCGGATTTGTTGGAGTATTCTCCGATCAAGCATTCTGGTGCCATATATCCTCTGCATACATCAACTCGGTTTTCGTAAAATTCACAAATACTAATGCAAACCAAGTGATATTTTACTTAAATAATCATAATGAAAAATAATTTTGTGCATTACTACTTGAAAGATTTGAAAGGATGGACATACTGTGTTCCAATAATACGGCTGGTAGTACCGCTATTTTGTGCAACTTCAATGAGTCTCGCCAAGCCGAAGTCAGCTATCTTCGGGTTCATTTCTTTGTCCAATAAAATGTTTTCGGGTTTAAGGTCACGATGTACAATAGTGAGTCGAGAATCTTCATGAAGATATTGTAGACCTTTTGCAATCCCCATCATAATTTTGGACCGTGCGTCCCAGTCTAAACGAGCCCGCTTTATTGGATCTTAAGAACCATATAAAGAGGAAGAAGTTAGATGACAAAAAATGTACAGAGAACCAAGTGGTGTTAGTCCAGTGGTAACTGCTTTAAACCTTAAAGCTTGCAGAAATGCAGGAGTTGAGAGGTCTAAGGTTCGATTACCAGCTGGGGCGATGACAACTTGGCCACTGCAGCTCCCGAAAGAGGTGTCTTACATGATCGATGTGGTGGTGCGGGAATGCAAGGCCCGGGGAATTAAACCCCTCGTCACCAAAAAAAATGCACAAAAGTTAAAAAAACTAACAATTGTGATTGAATACTTACCAAACAAAAACCTTTCGAGGCTTGAATTAGTCATAAACTCATAGACGAGTAGCTTTTCGACTCCTTCCGAGCAAAATCCCACAAGCTTAACAAGGTTGTTGTGTTGAAGCTTAGCAAGAAAGCAGGCCTCCGCCATGAATTCCTTGGTGCCTTGTCCGGATGAGCTGGAGAGTCGCTTAATGGCTAATTGTTTGCCGTTCTCAAACGTCCCCTGTTGAAATAAATTCAAAGGAATTAAGCAATGAAGATGGAAATAGCTAGCTAGTTCTTTAGTTATGACATGAATGAATTGAATTTAGCTTAGTGTATGTACATGAGACTACCTTGTAAACAAAACCAAACCCTCCTTTACCGAGCGTGTTTTCATCGGAGAAATCCCTTGTCGCGGCTTTCAAAGTGGCGAAATTGTATTGCATGAGTTCCGTGTCTCCAAGACTCTCTGCAGCCACCCAAAGGATCTCTATAAGATAGTACTCCGCTCTCAATCATTTGTTTGCCTCTGAATTCTCACAAAGAATGAAAAAAACCGACTGGGAAAGAGGGAGTATGATCTAAGACCATATTATTAGTGGGTTAATGTTATGGTTTTGTGGCTAACTAGATCCCGCGCATATAAACTTGTCAAACAGGTTATGTCGACGGGTTGGTAATAATGTAGGGGTTATGGCTTTGTGACTTATTTTCAGAGATTTACGTTAATCACACAAATACGACAAGAAGATAACGTCTACTTTTTTGGTTTAAATGAGCGCACTATGTCGCAGGTGAGAATCGAACAAGAGAGTTTTTTACACCTGTGCTAATTCTTGTTCTCGCAAGAAAATTACATGAGAATGTCATCTCATGCAAAACGTTAAGACGCCTGATACCTCGTGAGGATGTGAGATAATCACGGGTGTCCATTTGGCTTGAAGGGTGGATAATGCAAAGATCCATTCATACCATATGAAACACCATCTAAATTCTCAATCAAAATCTTAAAGTGATGATACGTAATCAGATGGATCCAACCTTAGTCTAAAGTCGCAAAATAGCCAAATTCATGTGTATTCATATGTGTGATGACTTACCGCTACCATCACGCAACGCCGTTGATGATGTTGGAGGTGCTTCATTAGGCTTTTTACGACACAAACATATCCACGAAACGACTGCTAGAATGATTAATCCGATTGATATCCCAGCAGCTATTACTGCAATCAATGCCGGCTTCAGTGTTGGCTTGTTTCCTCCAGAATCTGAGTTTGAAGTTGATTAATTTAAAGCTAATAAGTTATTTCGTTTGTTCTACTGAATTGTATAAGTTTCTCAAAAAAACTCCTTTAACATCTCGAGAAAAAAAGGAAATACCAACCTTCGGGTTGTCTGGCAAGGCCAGGAGTCGGAGGAGCTGGAGATGTCGTATCGTTCAAAAACGGATGCATTTCAAACTTCAGTAAACAACTTGGCATCAACATAGTCGACCCATTCTGTGTGCTACAACAATCTATCATACCAAGCAACGAAGTCTCAAGACAACTATGGCACCCATTATAATCTAAATCAGAGGTGCACTGCGCAAAGCTATAAAACCGATTAACCAACGTCCAATTGGCTGTCGCTGAAGCGAAATGTGGTGTCGAAGATGAAGCATCCCGAATCAACTCCTTCATAGTTGTATTAAATATCGGAGCAAAATCAGAGTAAGCTAATAAATTGGCCGGATTGGGGTAACTGACCTTAGGATAAGTTTCCGACAATGAGAAGATGTCGCGGGTTTGCATACCGTACCATACAGTGAAAACTTGTCAAGTACCATTTAATTGCTTCTTTGTATGAATAGCAATCGTTGATCATCTCTCGAGTTGCAGTCGTAACACATTTGTTACAATTGCCTAAGCCAATGTCATCGCGGCACTGATAGAGGCCGTAAACTCGATCTGAAGCATCACCAACTGTGAAATTATAGAATTTGAGAGCAGAGGATTTGGAGGCGAGATTGGTGAGGACGAGATTAAGGTTCTTCTCAAACGGACTACCTTCGGTGTAATTCGAACCCGATGTGCCGTTACATATGCTATAAGCACATGTTTTTGTTAATTGACAAAGCAATATTGACACTAAAACAAGAACAATTTCCCCCATAACTATTCAAGGAAAGTTTGTAAGTACCAATTTTCATAAATGGAATAATTTACGAGATAACAAGATCGATTTTATACTCTAACAGATGTCTTATTTCTTGACGGAATTATGTAGAATTTTGCATTATCCCAAGTCAACTACCATTGTTTGATGTGTTCTATGTTTAACTAAAATGTAAGTAGTCGTGCCATGAACGTTGGTTTCACGTCGGGCTCTAGTTTGAGAAGAAGAAGAACAGACTTATCAAGTGGATATTGTAAAATAGAGATTTTTGTATCTTGAAATAAAAATACAAATGGGTCGCTCAATCATTGAGTTAAGAGGGGATGATAATGAGACGAGATAATTCGCGAGAAGTTTAAGCTCAGCTTGGTTAGAGTTCGGTCAAAGCTTGGCTTGAGTTCGGGCTTGACTCGATAACTTGATGAGCGAAGTGGAGTCAGCACTGACTTGTCTTCAAAAGCTCGCGAACGGATCGATTTGTAGGATAAAATGATATTTTGCTCTTATTTTATAAAAGTATTTATCATGATTATATCTTTGGGTAACCAATCTAATGTCTTCGTTGATTTGCTTAACATTTTTATATGTAGTTTCTGAATCTTGAAAAGGATCACTGGGTAATAATATATAGGCTGCAGTTGAGCTCGAACTCGACGAGCTCCTGATAAAGCTCGGAAGGAGAGTAAGGAGCTTAATTTTTTGCAAGTTCTCGGAAGATTGAGATCAGATTGAGCTCGAGTTTTTTTAATGAGTGCAAGCCGAGCAACGTTAATATCCGGGCTTGATTTGGCTCGTTATCACCCTTGAAACTAAGACCTGACAAATGGGTCGGATTGCATGAGTCGCGGATACGGTTTTGGTCGTAGTACGAGTCAAAAAATGTAGCTAACAATTTTTTTTCTTTACCATTTTTAAATAAAAAAATATCTTTCCGTTTTAGACGTTAAATATATTTAATATTAAAATTGTAATTATATTCAATCTTTACATTAAGTATATTAACATAATTATAAAAATAAAATTATTTTAATAATTATTTTGTTATTAAGTGTTACAAAAGTTCTATAAACTTGATTTTTAAATGTGTTTTAGCTAATAAAAATATTTTTTAACTGTTATTTTATATATAATATGAAAATATTAATGCTTTTATAATATTCTGGATTTATCTTTGACCCAACTTGTTAAACTATGTGGATCGATTTCCACTTATCACCCTAAATTAACCGGTTGTAAAACATTGTCGATCGGTTTTCGATTTTTGATAATGTTAGATAATATAAAGGGAAGATAATTGTATTATTGAATGTTGTGCCTCTTACATTCATATGACGAGCTATTTATAATAGTTTCTAGATAATAAAACCCTAATATAAGAAATACTAATAATAAACGGACCTAATATAGGCTCAATTCCTAATACCCTCCTGCAATCGTAAAGACAGTAGGTGAGACGAACTTTACGATTGGAAAAAAAACAAAAAAAAAAACATAAGAAATACAAGGAAAACACAAAATAAAAGGAAAATCAAAATCTTCGTATCTTCTTCGTCTTCATTTAAATCTTCATCGCCGCAAGGTTGGTAAGATAACCGAGTATTAAGACTCGCGAGAAAGACTCCGAACAAGAACGTTAATTTTTTCGGACTTGTCGGAGTAATGAGTTAATTTGCAGGAAATCTATCGAACCTGACAAATATCAACAAGACGGAAATTATCAGTTAAAATTTCAAGATCTGGAGAACGTTAATTTTTTCGGACTCCAAACGAATCAAGTACCACCTTAAACGGAGTAGAATAATTTTCAACAGATTTCGAAGAGAGAGAAATATATTGATTGCGATATGAAGGAGGATGGACGAGAAAGAGCAATTGAGTAATATTTTGTTTTTGTTTTTCTTTTAGAAATAATAATTTGAATTTTTTAGTAAATAACGGAAAAGCAAGCCGGTGAGCGTTATATAATATCGCCCACCGGCAAGAACTCGGAAGCGGGTTTTAGAGTCCTTAAGAGAGAGGCTCTAATACCATGTTAGATCATATAAAGGGAAGATAATAGTATTATTGAAGGTTGTGCCTCTTACATTCATATGACGAGCTATTTATAATAGCTTCTATATAATAAAACCCTAATATAAAAAAATCCTAATAATAGACGGACCTAATATAGGCCCAATTCCTAATAGATAATATTAAAATATTTTGTTACGATCATGTACATCTGGATGTATAATCTTATGTGTCCCAATTTGGAATCTCATAATACCATAGAAGAATATGCAATTTTTTAACAAACTACTTTGCAAAACACCGAAAAATACACAATAATTGTTAGCAAACCACATGTATGTGACCAAAAATTATATAGACAACCTATTATCACCTTGGTTTTGGGTACATGTCCTGCGTCCTAGTGAGTTGCATGGTGAGTGAGATGGTGTCGCCACCGCTTTGGCTTCCATCATTGTTGATAGGCACGGTTAGTTGATGGGAGGACATCCCTAGTTCTGACGGTGATGGAAGATCGCCAGAGCTTGTTAATTGTGAAACTATTAATGAAATTTCAGGTCGTGTTTTTGGATCTGTTTGAAGACATAACAATCCAATCTGAATGCACCTTATTACCTCCTTCCTCGAACAATCGTCACCAAGTGTAGGATCTCTGAATTCGAAAGGTTGTCCTTCATTCCATAGATTACATGCCTTACATTACAAACAATACGTTGTCACTAACATACGTATATAGATAGACAGATAGATAAATATAGATAAATAGATAGATAGATAGTCATTCTTGTAGCGGAAATTCACGTTTGAACTTACATGACTCTGTAGGGTTTTCTGGTTCGCCCGATAATATTTTCTATTTTGCTGACCGCTCACAATCTCCAAAAGCATAACACCAAAACTATAGATATCGGATTTATCTGAGAATTCCCCATTGACGCACTCTGGTGCCATGTAACCTCTGCATAAATCAGTTCGATAAAGGTTTTCGTAAGCACCAACGCTATCTTAATTCGTCTCCAAAAATAGGAACTATGACCCTGTTCTTTCTGGCTTAATTTCAGCTCGTTTCAATTTTGCTTGGTTGTATTTCGTTACGTTTTATTTACGTTCAATCAATTATGTTCAATTAATCTTTTCACAAAATTAACTTTTAATTAAGCTAAATTCACTCCATCTCAGTTCCACTCAGTTTAGTTTAATTAAGCTCTACTGCAATTAATTCAACTAGTTTTAATCCCGTGTAAATAATGCACGGGTGACTTTTGAATCCGTGCAAAAATATATTGTTCATTACGGTTACCTTTCTATAAAAATATTATTGGATTACAAATTTTCCAGTAATTATTGTTGTTTTTGAGTAATTTATTTATTTGAGAAAAAAATGTTTAAAACGATTTCGGCATTTGAGATTGAGTGATCATGGAACGTGGGGGGACCTACAAAAAAAGGTTATTTATTCAACTTTAAAATAAGAACCAATAGGAAACATTTATTTTCTATTCCTTTTATAGCAAAAGGATTAAATTGTTTCAACCGAAAAAAAGAGGGCCAATAACAACAATTTAAGAAGTGTCTATAATTTAACTAGTGAGTTCTTGTTTCGTTTCGGAACTCCTTAGCCAAAAAAATGTAAATACTTTCATATTTAAAGTACCGAAAAGAAAGACGTACTGTGTTCCTTTAATGATGCCCGTGATTCCATACTTTTCTTCAATACCGGTGAGTTTGGCCAAGCCAAAGTCAGCTATCTTCGGATTCATTTCCTTGTCTAATAAAATGTTTTCAGGTTTAATATCACGATGAATAATGGTAAGTCGTGAATCCTCGTGGAGATACTGGAGACCTTTTGCAATGCCTGTTATAATTCTCGACCGCGTTTTCCAATCAAGAAGAGGCTGCTTTACTCGATCTTAAGTATCATATAAAAAAGAGTCAGAAAGTAACAAAACTTTCAGAATTATAAACAGTCCAATGTTCATCAAAATCATGGCATTAAGCCACTTGACATATTGTTAAAGACAAGTAGGCGGATAAAACAACTCGAATCATTATTGTTTTTATCGGGACGACAACCCTCGCTAGCCCTTGCATGGCACTAGTCTTATTATATGTGTGTACGGCCTTTAACATTGTTGACTCCCTTTGATTTTATGGTCATGTGATATTTTATATTCTTTCTGTTTTCGTCAATAGTTTATACTATGACAAAATATCGATCTAGTTAAGTTAACATCATTAAGCCGAGTCAATTTTCCGGTGATAATCTATGCATTCACTAATAAGATTATTAATAATAGTTGAGCCTCAACCATCACCTTAAGGTTTTGGTTGAGATGGTTCATCTATCATGGTATCAGAGCCAGTGTGACCGTAGGTCACGGGCTCGAATCCTAGCAACCTCAAAACCCCTCAAAAATACGAAGTGGAAACC
Organism: Silene conica; assembly: GCA_029255685.2. NCBI lineage: Eukaryota > Viridiplantae > Streptophyta > Magnoliopsida > Caryophyllales > Caryophyllaceae > Silene > Silene conica. The sequence continues at coordinate 87,554,394 of CM055314.2, forward strand.
CAGCACACGGTATGGGAGCGTAATAGGAATATTAATAATAGTTGGGTCTCAGCCATCACCTTAAAGCTTTGGTTGAGATGGTTCATCTATCATGCACGACTATATTAAAATTTGTAAATAAAAGATATTTACCAAATAAAAATCCTTCAAGGCTTGAATTACACATGAAGTCATAGACGAGCAATTTTTCCTCTCCTTCTAAGCAAAATCCGACCAGCTTGACGACATTGTTGTGTTGAAGCTTAGCAAGGAAGCGCGCCTCGGCTAGGAATTCCTCGGTACCTTGTCCAGAGGTGCTTGAGAGTCTCTTGATGGCTAATTGATCTCCGTTCTCAAGTGTCCCCTATTGATTGTTTTTCAAGGACTAGCTACGATGAGAAAACGATACACTCGAACGATGTAACCCTTTATTTTTTTAATTGAGAGCCTCTCAGCTGTTATAAACAGATAAATCGAGAGGCTCTCTATTTAATTATATAAAATACGTGTATAAAATGTGGCAACCCAAAAGATTACTGCTATATATTACCTTGTAAACAAAACCAAATCCTCCTCTACCCAACGTGTTTTCGACTGAGAAATTTCTTGTGGCAGTTTTCATAGCCGCAAAATCGTATTGCATAAGTTCTGCCTCTCCAAGACCCTCTGTATCATTAGTTCGATTAGGAATTGTATGTGTAAAAATAAAAGCCAACGGCTCACCTTATAAAACAAAAACGTCATGTTTACAAAAACGAGTATTGTCTAAAGATTTGATTTGAAAACGAATTTACTTACCAACGCCATGATTTTTCCCCATTTGCGAAAGTGAAAGTATATTCCTTTTACGGCATACAATTATCGACAGTACAACAATTAGAACTACCAATCCAACGGATACGCTAGCTGCTATTGCTCCAATCGTCCCCGGCTTCAACGTTGTTTTTGTGCTTGACAGAGAAGCTGGATTCAAATCTGATTTGCAGTTAACAAATTTCGAATATAATTAATCTATTAGATTAAGTGATTCGAAGTAAATGAGAAACGCGGAAAAGGCGGACACTATCCATTACTTACACCCCTAGGCTTGGCCCTTCTAGCCTTTCCTGCTAATATTGATAGATGAATCATCTCAACCAAAACCTATTAATATGCCTATTACGCTCCCTCACTTAAATGTCTGTTGGGCTTGAAGAGTGGTTAGTTTGCACAGGCTCCCTTGTACTGTGTGCTAGGTTTCCACTTCGTGTTTTTGAGGGGTTTTGAGGTTGACAGGATTCAAATTCGTGAGTTTCGGTCACACTGACTCTGATATCATGATAGATGAACCATCTCAACCAAAACCTTAAGGTGATGGTTGAGTCTCAACTATTATTAATATTCCTATTAAATATACGATCAACATAAGGCGACCGTTTATCCAACTCACCTGCATTGGATGCGGAATAGCACCGTGTGAGGGGGAGCAAGCCCAACCAACACTAGGAGATTGTTGAGGTTTTTTCTCACAATAAGGTAAGGGGAAGTCAAGTGGGTGAAATGGAGTAACAAATTAAAAGTGTCACTAGCATATTATTTAAGGGGATATTATCCGTCCTCCGCTTATGACAGATATATAGTGTCCACCTTTAATGAGAATTTGTGTAGAACAAAAGTTAAATCACTAAGAATTTATAATTCCACACTTGATTGGCAAGTTGGTACTAAATATATATTGATTGCAATAAATATTGTCCATCAATTTATACAAACAAAAAAACGGGGGTGGACTCGATAATTAATTGAGTATAGAAATGCTTGAAGAAATTGTGGGTAAATTGCACGATACCACCAGGTGACACCAAATCTCGGCGTCATTTTCTCACATGTACCCTTTATTGGGGTCCCATTTATCACATGTGAGAGGGTGACGCCGGAATTTACTTCAAGTTGTTGAGTTGAGCCTTATGTTATCACAAATTCTCGAATCAGATGGACTCATAGTATTAGACCGTCTGACTCAATCACTACTGGAATGGACTTCGAATTTAGGGCCCTTCGTTTCATTGGCCTCGGTTCACATAACTCAACCGAAACCCCTCTAGGCCGCCCCAGATTGGAACAAAGGGAGTATATATATATATACAAAAAAAAAGATGTCAAAAAAAGATGTCTAATAATGCAGAGTAATGAGAGGACTCACAGAGGTCATTGCTGGCCGGAGAATGAGGAGGAGGAGGAGGAGGAGGAGGAGGAGGAGGAAAAGGCGGCCGAGATGATGGTGCATCATTCAAATAGGGCCCGGATTCATACCGTAACTGACAACTAGGTTGTAAGACCTTCGCCCCTATATACACACCACAACAATCCATCATATCAGCTAGAGCCGCGTCGAGACAACCAGAGCACTCTGTAACATTCAAATCAGGGGTGCACTGCGCATAGCTATAGATTGTATGGTTCGATGTCCAGTTGGTTTTCGCCATAGCGAAATATGGCAAGTCGGACGAAGCATTCTTGATCAGCTCCCTCATTGTTCGATTAAAGATTGGAGCAAACACGGCGTAATTTGGCATCTCGGCCGTGTTTATTTCACGCAAAGAAGGGGATGTCTCGGACAACGAGAAGATGTTACGGGATGCATACCGTAACAAACACTTATCATAAATTACTATAGCTTCACCAGAAAACGGGCATTCTCCCGTTATCCCTCGATACGCTCCATCAATACATGTGCTACAAACATCGATGTCAACATCATTTCGACATAGATAGAGGCCGTACACTTTATTAGGCGCTTTACCGACTGTGTCGCTATAGAACTTATTTGAAGACGATTGTACTTTGAATGTGTCAAGAAGATCTGCGAGGTTAGTTTCGAATACACTGCCTGAGGTGAAGTTCGATGCTTTTGTTATACATGTACTGTTTGCATATTGTTTTTTGAAGAAGAAAACTAATACTAAAACAAGCATTGTTCTCTTCATTGCTATGCAAGAAAGCAATGTTACTTCTATTGAATTAGCCTATTTATTTACAATGGAATATCGATTTATTTAATCACCAATTCTCGTTTCAGACGGAAATGATCGTGTGAAAGGAGGGAGACCTTCTGTTATTTCACATGAATAAGAACATGTTTTTATCAAGTGGGGGCTGCTAGTCGCTGTTAACGTTGTTATAAAATTAGAGTTCAAGGTATTTTTATAATGTTATTATTTGCGTTGTTGGAAATAATTAAAGGTACTGTTATTGTCATTATTGTATGAATTATATAGGGTTGGTTGCAGGGGAGAACATGGGCTAGAGTGGCGGACACTATTCCAAACTTTAAAAAATTAACTTAAAAAACGGGTTTTTGCTACTCAAATATTGTTGAATAGTAGATAAATTATTGATGTCTCATTAAATATACAATAAATATCTTGTGGTATAATGATAAAGGCTTTATTTTCCAACCTAGTGCCCCGGATTCGAATCCCCTTGGGTTTTACCCTAGCAAGGCATTGTTGGTAGACCTGGCAAACAACTTTCTTAGACTACGTTTATAGGTAGGTCTAACAAGGGTTAGGTTTTGAATGAGGACAAAAAATAATTAAAATAAAAAAGTTAAGTAAAATAAATTATAGGAACTAGTTCCGTTCCAAGTGGTCTGAAATGAACCTGGTGGAACATGTTTAGGAATGATATTTGCATGTGGTCCTCATACGTAACTCCAGTTTAACCAAAAATAATGTCGGAATTCTTAGGTCTAACTAGGGCTTGATAAAATAACAAAATCAGGAACTAGATCTAGTAAGTAGGTTAAGAAGTATATATTAGTATTTTAATGCAGGAACTAGGTTTAGGTAGGGCTGCAGCAACGACTGATAAATATGATCTTAGGCTCTGTTTATCAAGGCATTTCAGGTATCTGGTTTAGTCAAAGAAGCTTATTTGACCAAAATTTCAGGTATCTTATTTTTCCGTAAGCGTTTGTCAAGTAGCTTATTTAATTAAATAAGCTACCAGAAATGAAATGCTACCTAGAGCAGCATTTAATCAAATAAGCTTATTTCCTCCACACATTAATGTTCTTCCCATTTCTCTAATATATGTGACTAGTATTTTAATGAAATGGGAAGAACATAGGTGTTTGGAGGAAATACTTATTTTGCCCCTTAAATCTATATTATTAAATAATTATCAACAACTTTTACGTCATTTCAAATCAGTTACCTTTTTAGTTAGTGTGTCAAACAGTTTTTTACATAATCAACTACCATATTAGTTCTTAATTTTCAGCTACCTTATCGGTTACCTTTTCAAGTTTCAGCTACATTTTCAGGTTTCAGCTACCTTGTCAGTTAGTTTTACCTAATAGAGCTTTAGGCTGGATTCAAGTCGTGTTAGTTCGGGTTGGGATCATTACAATACACTATTGTTATTGAACTTTATATATGTTAATGTTAGGAGAATATTACGGTATATTACATATACGGTAATTGGAATATCGGAATAATATCAATATTAGAATAAGTTATATTTTATGGTGATATTATTTGATATAATTTTTTTTTTTTGATATAATTTAAATACACTAAGTAGTACAAATATGTCATCATCGTAATCCTTCGAACTACGAAGTATTATCATCAATAATACCGCGATTCGCTTTATGAATTTCTCCCTTCTCAGTCTCCAATAGTTAATCGGAGTCAACCACCACATACTTTGATTATGTAATCGTTGTAATCAACAACAAGCTTTGCTTTTGATTAAATCTACTATTTGCTTTTATTGTTGCAAAGTCTCGATCCTATTTAATTATGCCAACCATCACTTGAAGTTAACAAATATTATTGGTTTCATTGCAGCAATTTGATCGATTTGAAGGAGTTTTGTGATAGATGGACTATCTCAACCAAAACCTTGCTATTATTAATATTCTTATTACGAGTGGTTAGTTTGCACATGCTCCATATACCGTGTGTTGGATTTCTACTTCATGGTTTTTAAGGGGTTTTGAGGTTGTCAGGATTCGAATCTGTAACCCATGATTACACCGTCTCTGATACCATGATAAATGGACCATCTATCATTTTGTGTCTCGAACAGAGTCATGCAATTATTATAACGCAACTGGTTCGAGTAGTGACACCCATGATATTATCTCTTCAAATTAAACACTTTTCCTCGTATATGAGCGGACACAAATGCTATTGAATTGGTTCGTAACCTTGGCGGGTTATCGATCCAACTATCTCGAGGGATGTTTGAAACAATAAGGTTTCGTCCAAAGCTAGTAACAGAACTGATACGAATATTGCGCGAAAGCGTTTTAGAAAAATAAAGAACAATAATGGAAAAAAAGGGATATTTGACTCAGAATTTGGTAAGATCCTCAGAAATTTGTCAAAATCGAACCAAGGGGATATTTTTTCGAAGTAGCTAGGTAGACCTATAGAACGAATAATGATGAATTATAATCAAGATTTATTAATCATAACTCGGGTTAATGCTTGAAAACGCGTTAAACAATAACAATTTTGTAACAAACTCGTTGAACCGATGTTTACAATTGCAAACGAAAAAGTCACTATTTTTATTCAATAACTCAATCCATATGAGTTCCACATGTAAGGATCCACATTGAAGAATTAAAGAAGAGTATTCCACAACAGAAGGCGAGGAGCTAAATCTTCTTAGGCGTGTACCGTGGACTCTTTTTCTGTTTGGTTGTCGCCAGACTCGTTGTTGAATTTAACACTAACAGTCTATTGATTCGTACTATTTCTGCTGCCAGTTAAAAACTTGCTAAAATATGTAGCATGTTTTCGTTCATAATAAACCTGATTAGCCATGGATTCTGATACAATATTAAATAGTGTGGATGATAACATACGTGTTGCATATAAAATGTTTTTTTGCATATAAACCTGAAATCCGGTCTTTCACGAAATTGATGGTAAATTTATACGCGACGAGATTCTAAAGGGTACCATTGCAACAAGTTATGTTCATACCAAGAATCAGCTCGCATACATCTTCACCAAAGCTCTCGGTCGTGCTCCCTTCTACGACCTATTGTCCAAATTGAGCGTTTCGAACCTCCACGCACCAACTTGAGGGGTAATAGTCGTTGTCCTACAGTCAAGGGAGCAATACTCGAGAATTTAATAGCTATATAAATAGGTATGTACTTCTCTTGTAATCTTCAGCATTGAACAATATTTGCAATACAATTATTATATTCCAATTCATAATAAAAACTACCAATCATCTTGTTCTTGCGTACAAGTCATGGGTTGAACTCTCCGGCACGGTCGGCGACTTGGTGGAATACTGATCATATCGCTTTGTAGTCCATCGTGAAAAGTTGTCTAGGTAGCAGAAAAACGAAAACGGACACGGACACGGGACACGACATTCCATGAAATTTAGGACACGGGACACGACAGTTAAATATAATAAAAGATATATTTTATGTTTATAAATAACGTATAATTTTATTTTTATCATGTATTTGAAGCTAAATGTAAACCAGTAAAGGTACAATTCGACCATTATTATAACTAATTCTCATTTTCCACCGAAACTCATCTTCTAACCGATCTTTTTTAAAGTTTTATTTCTCGTCTAAATTATAATATGTTTAGTCATGTTTCCAAAGAGTGTCGAGTGTCCGAGTGTCGGACACGGTGTCGGACACGGGACGGCTAACTAAGAGAAGTGTCTATGCTACCTACATACATTGAGCTGAGGGAAGGATGTCCCCGGTGCTAATGGCACCAGAAGATCGCCAAGACCTCTTAGCATGAAAACCACCGCGGATATTTTGGGTCTCTGCTCTGCATTTGCTTGGAGACAGAGCAATCCAATCTGAATGCACTTCTTTACCTCGTTGGTCGGACAATTGTAGCGGAGCTCAGGATCCTTTAACTCCAAGGACCGCCCCTCGTTCCATAGTCTCCATGCCTTCATTAAAAACAAATGTTTTCTTACAAAATTCATTTTCAAATTGGGATAAAACAAATTGGATGAAAGTAACTATTATGGTATAATAAATCAAGTGAAGTTAGTCTAGTGGTAACTGAGTTAAATCTTAAAACTTGCAGAAATGCAAGAGTTGAGACTTGAGAGGCCCCCGAAAAGGGTGGTTTACATGGTCCAAACAATATGGTGGTGCAGGGATGCATGGGCCCGGGATTAAACCCCTCGTCACCAAAAAAATAAAAATAAAACACTATTATGGTATATGCCTTTTACTTACGTAATTTGGGAGGTCCACTTGTTTCGTTAACTCGTAAAACATTCTATTTTTCATACCGCTCACAATCTCCAAAAGCATTACACCGAAACTATAAACATCGGATTTATTCGAGTATTCTCCAATCAAGCATTCTGGTGCCATATAACCTCTGCGTACATCAATTAAGCTTTTAGTAAGATGTAACAATCTGAATTCTTTTTTTTTCGAAGAATTGATAGCTACTGCAACAACGTCATTACAGAGTAAGCTCCTTTTTATATTAAGATTGTACCTATTTGAAAGGTTCGAAGGAATAAACGTACTGTATTCCGATAATGCGGTTGGTAGTCCCGCTATTTTGCGCAACATCAGTGAGTCTCGCTAACCCAAAGTCAGCTATCTTCGGGTTCATTCTCTTATCCAATAAAATGTTTTCCGGTTTAAGGTCACGATGTACAATAGTGAGCCGAGAGTCTTCATGAAGATATTGTAGACCTTTTGCAATTCCCGTTATAATTTTGAACCGTGTCTCCCAATTTAAATGACCCCTCTGTGGCCTCTGTATTGAATCTTCACAGCCATATACAAAAAAATAGTTAGACGACAACAAAAGCGCGCATATCCCAAAACATTTCAGTAGTTATCGTCTAAACCTCAGTGACAAGAGCATATCGCAATGACTAGTATGTGAAGATTTTAAAAGTTAACTCGAAAACTCGTAGATCACGTCATCTAGAATGAAACTGATAGATGAACCATCTCAACCAAAACCTTAAGTTGATGGTTGAGGCCCAACTATTATTAATATTCTTATTACGCTCCCTCACTCAAATGTCCGCTGGGCTTGAAGACCCATACCGTGTGCTGGGTTTCCACTTCGTGTTTTTGAGGGGTTCTGAGGTTGTCAGGATTCGAGCTCGTGATGGTTGAGGCTAACTATTATTAATAGAAACAATGTCTAATCTGTATGACGTTTATATTAAATTTGTGAAAGATTATTACCAAACAATAACCGATCTAGGCTTGAGTTAGACATAAACTCATAGACGAGAAGTTTCTCGCCTCCTTCTGAGCAAAATCCCACAAGTCTAACAAGATTGTTGTGTTGAAGCTTAGCGAGAAAGCGGGCCTCGACCATGAATTCCTTGCTACCTTGCCCAGATGTGTTGGAGAGCCTTTTAATGGCTAATTTCCCGGCGTTCTCAAATGTCCCCTATGGAAATAAATTTGCAGGAATTATAAACAATGAATGTTGTTAGGATGCAAATACATGTCCTACATCGATAGTTTAAAGGTGAAATATCATCTTTATAAATGCCCTGAAAATATAATAGTATGAAGCCTTTTGGGAAGGAGCCCTAAAGTAAATTCGTGAGGGGCTTGACCCAAAGCGGACAATATTACTATTGTGGACATTGGACACCGGCGCAGCAGAGACCCAACACCCGCACAACAAGTGTATCAGAGCCCTACACTGTAAGGCATGAAGCTCCTAGCTCGGGTGTCCTCCTTATGCAAGTGCGTCATCCCAAGACGAGTTATTCACGCTTCCGCACAACATAGGTCGCGCGACAATTAACACCTTCATTGCTTACAATTCTTGTCACTGTGAAGGTGTTAATTGTTTTCAAATATAACTTAAAAGTTAATTGACAAGGGATTTCATACCTTGTAAACAATACCATAGCCTCCTTTACCCAGAATGTTTTCATCTGAGAAGTCAGTTGTTGCTGCTTTCAGAGTGGCGAAACTGTATTGCACGAATTCCGTGTCGCTAAGACTAATCTCTGCAGTCATCCAAAGGTTCACTATCAGTTTTCTAGTTTAGGGGACGGAGTCAGGATTCATAGTCACTTTTATTTGTCCCTATAATCTATGATTGCAGAATAGTAATGTTTATGAGTATGATGACTTACCGCCATCATCATCCAACGACGTTGGTGATGCCGGAGGTGCATACTCGCTTGCTTCACTAGGTTTTCTACGGCACACACACAACCATAAAATAACCGCTACAGCTATCAATCCGACTGCTACCCCACCAGCTATTCCTGCAATCATTGTCGCTTGCTCAGGCTCTGCATTGCCGGGAGTGCGAGGAGGTGGACGATGAGACAAGTTAGGAGCCGGAGGTGGAGGCGTATTTTCCAAATACGGATATAATTAAAACCTCAACCGACAACTAGGCGTCCATAACCGTCCTCCTCTTCTTTCACGGCAATAGAATGTAGGCTCCCTCCATCCCAGTAATATGTTTAATATAACTTGATATGTTGACGAAGTTGTACAAATAGAACATGGGCTCCCTCCATCCCAGTAATATGTTTACACTTATTTTATTTCCTCCTCACAAAATAAATGAATTGTAAACATCTCACTGGGGGCACTGTAGAAATTGTCCATAACCCCATGTCAACCACAATTGTTTGATATGTTCTATGTTTCACAAATACGTAATTTATCGTGCCGTAAGCGTTAGTTTCACGGCCGATTCTAGCTTAAGAAGAACATGCCTTTATTATCAACTCACTGGGTTCGCAGAAGACGGATATATACAGTGGCGTATTTTGAAATAATTAATACGAAGGGCCAAGATTTGAACATTTAATATAATCCGCTTTTGGAATAATACTTTCACTCAATCATCGAGTTAAAGGGACTGAGTGATCATTTATTCACGAAAATGTACAAAGTATATGAGTGACATACGTTTGTTGCTTGTATGTGACCAAAATTATATAGACAACCTATCATCGAGGTAAGGTTGGGTTCCAATCCTGCGTCCTAGTGAGTTGCATGGTGAGTGAGCCGGTGTCGCTACCGCTTTGGCTTCCATCGTCGTTGATAGGCACAATTAGTTGATGGGAGGACATCCCTAGTTCTGACGGCGATGGAAGATCGCCAGAGCTTGTTAACTGTGAAACTATTAATGAAATTTCAGGCCGTTTCTTTGGGTCTGTTTGAAGACATAACAATCCAATCTGAATGCACCTTATTACATCCTTCCTCGAACAATCGTCACCAAGTGTAGGATCTTTGAATTCGAAAGGTTGTCCTTCATTCCATAGATTACATGCCTTACATTACAAATTGAATGAAGCTTTGTCACTAACGTTAGTATATAGATAGATAGACAAATAGATAGATATTATTTATAGTATTCTTGTAGTAGAAATTCACGAACTTACATGACTTTGGAGGGTTTTCTCGTTCGCCTGGTAATATTTTCTATTGTGCTGACCGCTTACAATCTCCAAAAGCATGACACCAAAACTATAGATATCGGATTTATTTGAGAATTCCCCGTGGACGCACTCTGGTGCCATGTATCCTCTGCATACATCAGTTAAATTACGGGTTGTCGTAACCACCAACTACCCTTAATTCGTCTAAAAAACAATAATTATAACAAGGGTTTTTTGTCTAATACCACCTTTAAAAAAACTTTTCTTCCAAACACCACCTTTAAAAAAATAATTTGTCAAACACCACCTTTAATAAACTTTTTTTTTGTCAAACACCACTTTTTGGCCAATGTTTCAGCGTTTGCGATGGGCTGACTTCCAGTCGATGTTTGAGATAGCAAATGAGGTCGGTTTAGAGTGTTCTTGAACTCGTTGGAAAGGTGGGAGTACAGGATTTCCAACGGTTGTCAACACGGTGGTCAAAAGTGTCCTTATGTGGGGTAGATTTATGTGTAAAGTAAGGTTGGTTAGAGAAATAGTTAGAAATTTGGGTTTACAACGAGTTGTTAGAGGGGTTTTCAAGGGTCTTTAAATGAGGTTACGATGTTTGGTTTGGTTTGAAATTTGGTATGTAGATTGAGAGGAGGGCAAGGTATGTCACAGTTGTGTTCACTGTGGTGGTCGTTGGTGCATATTGTGGTTCAACGGGAGTGAATTGACCCACGAAAAATCCTACTTCAACTTACATTAACCCTATGTGACTAACCTTACTTTACACATAAATCTACCCAACATAAGAACACTTTTGACCACCGTGTTGACAGCCGTTGGAAAGCCTGTACTCCCACCTTTCCAACGAGTTCAAGAACACTCTAAACCGACCTCGTTTGCTATCTCAAACATCGACTGAAAGTCAGCCCATCACAAATGCTGAAACTTTGGCCAAAAAGTGGTGTTTGACAAAAAAAATTTTATTAAAGGTGATGTTTGACAAATTATTTTTTTAAAGGTGGTGTTTGGAAGAAAAAGTTTTTTAAAGGTGGTGTTAGACAAAAAACCCTTATAACAATTCGATTTTTCAAAGATTTGGCTTGTATTGTTGTAACATTAACAAAAAGTATTTTCGCTTTAACATTTCCCTAATTTAACGAGTTTGTTTTGTTTTGCTACTCCATAGCTAAAACGCGAATAATTGAAAATATGAAAAGGAAGGACGTACCGTGTTCCTTTAATGATGCCGGTGATTCCATGCTTTTCTTCAATTCCGGTGAGTTTGGCCAAACCAAAGTCAGCTATCTTCGGATTCATTTCTTTGTCTAATAAAATGTTTTCGGGTTTAATATCACGATGAATAATGGTAAGTCGTGAATCTTCGTGGAGATACTGGAGACCTTTCGCAATCCCCGTTATAATTCTCGACCGAGTTTTCCAATCAAGAAAAGGCTGCTTTGTTGGATCTTAATCATCATAAAGATAAAAAGTCAGATTATTAAAAATATTTTTTTAAATTAAAAACGTTAGTACGTATTACTAAATTAATGACGTGTCACTGGAAGGAATAACGATGGCAGAATGGAAAAGAGAATCCGCTTTATTTCAATGGTCCACAAAATAATGGGATTAAACGTGGTGCATGGTCATTAGGTAATAAATAATAAAACAACTTGATCTATTGTTAAGACAAGTAGACGGATAAAGCCATTGGAATCATATCTCAATTGATCTTGACTAATTAATAAAGCGACTTGATCTATTGTTAAATCCTCGTGATTTTCAGTGACAGAACCAAAACTTAACGTTAGAACGAGTGCGAAATTTCAACTAAATGTCTCAAATAAACTACTTATTAAATACATAATTTAATCAAAAATGTCTATCGAAATTTTCATTGTTTAGAGAGGATGACGGCCTGTGCTGATCTCTAGCTACCTAACTCCACCACTAGTGATTTTAAAATCATATTATATTATATATCTACGCTACTTTAGAATTGCTGTCTCCCTTTAATTTTATGGTCACATTCAATAATTTTGTTTTTCAAATTCAGTCCGTCTTGCTTGTGACGTGTTCACCCGTCACAAATAAGAAATTATGCGACAAATTAAGCACAAATGCACGTAAAATTGTAATATTTGTGATTTAACCGAGTGGTGTTAGTCCAGTGATAACTGGGTTAAACCTTGACATTTGTAGAAACGCAGGGTTGAGAGATCTCAGGTTCGACTAGCAGATAGGTTAATATCATTAAGTGAGTCCAATTTTCCTATGACAATCTATGATGAGATTAAATTAAAGTTTTCAAGGAAATATTTACCAAATAAAAATCCTTCAAGGCTTGAATTAGGCATGAAATCATAGACGAGCAATTTCTCGTCTCCTTCTAAACAAAATCCGACCAGCTTGACGACATTGTTGTGTTGAAGCTTAGCTAGGAAGCGCGCCTCGGCCAAGAATTCCTCGGTACCTTGTCCAGAGGTGCTCGAGAGTCTCTTGATGGCTAATTGATCTCCGTTCTCAAGTGTTCCCTATTGATTGTTTTTCCAAGGACTAGCTACTATGAGAAAACCATACATTCGAAATGTATAACCCTTTATTTTATAAATTAAGAGCCTCTCGACCATTAGGATCTGTTCTTTCTGGCTTAATTTCAGCTCGTTCCAGTTTTGCTTAGTTATATGTTGTTACGTTTTATTTATGTTCAACCAATTATGTTCAGTTAATCTCTTCACAAAATTAACTTTTAATTCAGCTAAATTCACTTCATCTCAGTTCCACCCAATTTATTCAATTAAGCTCTACTTCAATTAATTCAATTCAGCTCGTTTCAGCCGAAAAGAACATGGCCTTAACAGCTAAGTCGAGAGACTCTTTATAAGGTATACGAGTACATTATTACGTAATTAAGTTGGTTAATTTGGCGAACGAAGCGACTTGAGTTGAATGAGGCAAGTACTACCATGTAAACATAACCGAACCCTCCTCTGCCCAACGTGTTTTCGGCCGAGAAGTCTCCGGTTGCTGTTTTCAAAGCGGCGAAATCGTACTGCACAAGCTCTGCCTCTCCAAGTCCCTCTGTATCATCAAAACGATAATTGTTCAATTTGATTGTATGTGTTAAAGTAAAAGTTCAACAACTCACCTCGAACAGCAAAAACGTCATATATAAAAAAACGAGTATTATATCTAAACGTTTGATTTGAAAACGAATCGACTTACCAACACCATGATTCTGCCCCAAATATGAAAGTGGAGGTACATTCCTTTTTCGGCATAGACATATCAACAATACAACCATTACTACCATCAATCCAACCGATGCGCTAACTGCTATCGCTACAATGATTGACGGCTTCAACGATGTTTTTCTGCTTGATTGAGAAGCTGGACGCGAAGCTGATTCTACAATTAACAAATTCAAAATCAATCCGTTATCTTGACGGATAAATTTTGAAGTAAATGAGAAAGAGGGCAAAGCGAAGAGGTACTTTCGCTTGTCTGGTTGGCCTAGTGGCGGTGCCAGGATTTTATCTTAGTAGGGAAAACGAGTAATAATATAAGGTAAACTTGAAAAGAAATCAAAATTTTTAATTGAGCTCGGAAATTTGTATTGTTCAGTGGGAACGACCTCCTCTGGGTTTGTCCCAGCCTTGGTCGTTCCCTCCAAAGATACGATAAAAACAAGGCAAAACTTCGCTAACTCACCTTCATTATTGATGCCGGGAGGAGGAGGAGGCGACATGGAAAACAAGTTATAATATAAGGTAAACTTGAAATCAAATTCAAAATTTTTAATTGAGCTCGGAAATTTGTATTGTTTAGTGGGAACGACATGCTTTGGGTTCGTCCCAGCCTTGGTCGTTCCCTCCCAAGATACGATCAAAACAAGACAAAATTTCGTTAACTCACCATTATTGATGCCGGGAGGAGGAGGAGGAGGAGGCGAAGGACGAGTTTGTGTTTGATTTAAAATCGGATAGAATGCATCGTACCTCATCTGACAACTATTATCAAAGACCATAGCCCAATCACTTGCATTACAATATGTAGTTAACACCCATAACGTACTTCGAAGACATTTTTCGCAACCCGTATTATTAATATCAGGAGTACATTGCGCGAAACTGAACAATTGAGTAAAGAACGAGAAAGTCGTTTGATTTGAAGCGTAATGCGCAGGGGTATATGCAGCAGTCTCGATGATCTCGTTCATCGCCTCTGCTAGTACCGGTGCAAATTCACCGTAATTTGTTACATTAGTCGGGCTACAATTGTGCATCGCCGGGGACGCCTCAGTTAAATTGAAGATGTTACGGTTTGCATACCGTAACATACACTCATAGTACCATACAATTGCTTCGTCGAGTAAAGGGCACTCTTGAACTATCTTTTGAGTAGCGTTTTCGACACATGCGCTACAAACGTCGAGACTAACGTCAAATCGACATTGAAAAATGCCGTATACTTGGTCGGGACCGTCACCAACAGTGATATTATCAAACCGAATAGAAGACGATTTTGAGGTGAATTTATCGAAAAGAAGATTTATGTTTTTTTGATAAATACTACCTTTAGTGTAATTCAAATCGGTTTCCGGACAATACGAAGAAAAATACGTAAATTCCGCATCGACTTTGATTGAAACTTGAAAAACAAAAATTGATAGAAAAACAAGAATTTTTTTTCCCATGTCAAGGAAATAATGATATTAATTTTTTTTTCTATTTTGGGAATAAAAAAAGTGATTTTTGAACAAATATATACAAGGCAACATAATTGAAGTTGATTATGTTCTTCCAAGTCAACAAGTTGATACGGTCTAGTCAACCAAAAAATAGTTTTATATGTTAAGTTTACACTAAAAGAATAATTTAATTAATCTAGTGATTGAGATTTATTACCGATCGAACAAAAGTCCGGTCGGTAAGATGAGTTATCGATTGTTGTAAGTCGATAACTCGTGTATAGACAGTAGTTAGCCGACCGGAAGAAAGTCGGTTGGTAAAACAAAACTCAGTCGGTATAGGCAACTCGGTCTAATAATTGGAGTCCGTTAAAATGGAGAAGTTGGACGAGGTAAACAATTAATTGAGACACTCTAAACAAAATAGGTAATTAATTAATCGACTATTCGATTTTAGAGAGGGCTTATAACAAAAAGTTGATTTTCTAAGAATTTACGATTTAACACTAGGTAATTAATTATTAATACATAATATTGATTTCAATAATGTTCATTAATCATCAGTTCATACATGGTCGCAATAATACAATTTTTTTCTATTGACTCTTGTGAATCTTGACTTTTATAAGGCTGCTAGCAGACCTTCAATTTTTCAAACACAAATCCACGTTATTCTATAAAATAAGACATACTCCCTCGAGCTGCCTCCATTCAAATCCACGTTACATCTTTGCTTTTCTAAATTTTTTAACGCACGTTTTTACGTGGTAAGTATCTTTAATTTGAAAACAAAAACGTCATAAAGCAATCAGTCAAACTAATGCGTAAAAAATTCAATATGTGTTTGGCCCTGGTTTTCAAAAGTTTTTCCATTTAAAGAAAAAGAAATTCAGTCAAATAGTATTTTTAAAAAATTAAAAACTAATTTTATTAAACAAAAATGGTAAAATTGATCCCCAGACACAGAGGTAGCAAACTTCTGTTTCTATTTTCACGTTGCTCATGTGTTATTTGAGCACAAAAACCCAAAAAAATACCGCAAGTAACAATTTGCATATTTTTTTTATCTCTTTTGTATATCTATATATAATTATATTTTAGCGGAAACAAATAAAAAAATTTGATAAAAACTAGTTAGCTCAAACACGATAAAACTGATAAAAGTAGTTTTTTAAGAATTTTGGCCAAATCTGACAAATTTTATCAAGAAATAGTTTTATAAAAACACTTTTACAAAAGTAAAAATTATTTTTCATAAGCATGGTCAAACATGCTCTCAATAAGAGCACGAAACAAATTTGTTTAGATCCATCACGGTTTTGGTCGTAAGATCTCTCGTTGTTATCTTGAAAACCGCTACAAAGCAGTGGTGATCTGCCATCCTCGGGTACTCTTCACTACCAGATGGTCTGCTTTACCAATAGATCAGTCTTCATTAACAATGCCCTCTCTAGAGTCAGTCCTACTAGCATTGATCTTCTGAAAGAAGTCGTTGAGGTCGTCAAATGGCAGCATTGAATACGATATTCCCTCATGTTTGATGTGAGTTAATTGGGATGACAAAAACACAGTATCGTCCTCATGACAATGAGTGAGTGTGACGGAAGAAAGATTCTCCAAGATTACGGACGGGAGCTATTGCAACCCTGATGATGAGCTGCCAAGTCGCAAGGCTTCTTAACATAGAAGCGGGATTTGTAATAGTCGATGATTGCTTATCCCATAGCTGCGTAACTTCGTCGTTCATTCTGGTCACTTGCAAGACTTCGAGACATCGGAAATTAATCTGCCATTTAAACAATTTCATTGACCACAATTATGTTCTTACATTTTATCGAATAAGGCTGAAAAATTTTCTAACTTAGCAAATTTAGGCTCCTGTTCTTTACTGCTTAATTTCAGCTCATTCAAGTTTTGCTTAGCTATATTCTGTTACGTTTTATTTACGTTCAACCAATTATGTTCAATTAATCTCTTCACAAAATTAACTTTTAATTCAACTAAATTCACTTCACCGCAGTTCCACTCAATTTAGTGCAACTAAGCTCTACTCCATTTAACCCAATTCAGCTCGTCTTAGCCGAAAAGAACAAGGCCTTTCATGTTCCAAGGTCATCCAAAATCAAAATTGTTAATTCTGGGAACTCGAGTCTGGATTCTCGCCCGTAAAAACACTCAAGATTATTGCATCTCATTACAATTTCTTATACTCAACCCCTCAAGTCGTACAAGGTTTGAAAACACCTAGGGTGTGCCGATACGTGACAACTTTCCATTTTCGAGAATTATTTTTGTACCAATATATGATTAGTTTGGACAATAATATTTCACAAATTCTACAATAAGACGGTCTCACACCATGAGACCACCTGTTTTTATAATAAATTTTTCATTTAATACAAATAAATGAACCCGTTGTACGCGTGAGACGGTCTTATACAAGAGTTTGAAGAATCAAGAACGAGTTTAGCACCTAAGAGGGGGAGGGGGTGAATTAGGTGACCTTTTAAAAATTTAGAAATAGCTTAAGTGTTTCACGTATTAAGGCAACAAGATCAGGAACTAAGCAACGGTATAAGGAACCGTTGCACAGAACAGATCTATAACGAGTATACCAAGAAACGAGAGAAAAGTACGAGAGAGAGCAATAAACAAACGATGTAAAAAATTGGTTCAGCTCCTACTCCGGAGCCTACGTCCAACCGTTATTTTATTGAAAGTTTAGAAGCTACTCCGCTTGACTAAAACTATTACAACAAAACAACTTCCCAACCTACTCCGGTTGCATTTGCTAAGAGCTACTCCGCTCGAAGACTTGACTCAAACTTAAAGCTACTCCGCTCTAAGAGTTTTGTTCTACCTTTGGTTTACAAGATCAATGTCTCAAGAGTTCTCTTAAAGAACATGGAGACTACTTTTAAGATCTAAACACAAGGTTCATCGAACAAACATTTATACTCATTAGAAGTGCGAACTAGTACATGGAGATCATAGCTTTTCGAAAACAAATGAAGACTTCTTTTAAAACTGAAACTTTTGCAAAAATAAACTTGAAGAGTAAATGCTTAAAAGGTTTTGCAAAGTTTTACAATAAATGCTTAGAAAGTCTTAGCAATAAATGATTGAAAAGGTTGGTATTTATAGAGAGTTGGGCGAGTTGAGAGTAGCTCTCAAATATGTAATAAGTTTGCATAACTCTTTTACCCAAAGGTTCAATTAGGAGTGTCTTTTACAAACTGAAAATGCACATGGTTGCAATGCTCAAGATAGATTACTCAAGGCTCAAGGCAACACATAAAAGGAAAGAGTGTAAGAGGGAACCTTCCTTTTGTAGGACTAATTGCTAAAAATGGAAAAAGTAAACTTTCCACTTTTTCTAACTCTTAGTCCCAATGTGCAAGTTGAGCTTTTGATTTTTAAATTAAATTTCTTCAGTTTGTAAAGCATTTGAAATATGTAAATGAACCAAAACACCAACACTTTTGATAAAACGTATTTTCCGAAATATAATCTCCATGACCGTACTAGAAACCCCAGTTGCAACAGTCTGTTCAACTGTTGCAAGGATTTTGCACCTCTAACAAATACGAATGAGTGTTAGACTACCTTGTATACAATGCATTCCTAGACTTGGTCTTCTCTTGTCTTTGCTTGCTTCTTGACATACGAACTTGATCTTCAATGAGCTTAATGTCACCTTGCTAATCTCTTGTATTAATCAAGCAAACGTTTAGATTAATCAAGGTAACTTGCCATCATCAACATATTGTGTTCTAACAAATTCCCCCTTTGATGATGACAAGTTACAATCAAAATTATGAGACAAGTTCCCCCTCAACCCATGGTGAGTCGGTCTGATTTAAGCCAATGATAAATAACACATTACTCATGCATAAACAAGGTGGTCAAGGGGTCAATCATTCCTAATCCTAAGTAATACGTCTAATAAAAAGCTAAGCTATTTCTACGGTGAACGTTAGCCTAAGAGTCATTAAATAACACATAACATAATTTAGATGTACTTCCCCCTCTTGACATCATCAATAGGGGAGAGTAGTGTTCAAAAGATACAGATTCAGTTAATACACGGCAAAATACGAGAGTTCGAAACACAAGAGAAACATTAACACACATGCAAGTAGTTTGTTATGGAGGCATTATAATAAAAAAGGCAAGGAAGAAAGGTTTAGGCATCGGAATCATCATCATTTGCGGCACCCACACGCTCGATGAGATCCTCATTGACAGTTCGCAGCTCCGACATCTCCTTCTTCATCCTTTCCATTTCAGCCAAGAGTTTAGAGACCAACCCGGTAAGTTTATCAAGCTTCCCATTAATAGCACCCAAAGCAACATTTCCCCCGACCGTTGCACCCTTTCCAGGCCCTCCGAATTTTCGAACCAGCTTCCCGTTAACAACATCCAGAGTCATTTGAGACAATAAGCCCATGGTCATCTCATCACACAATTCAACAGCCACACTACCCTTTTTCACCATCTTCTTTTTATGCATGATCATCGAAAGCCACATGTCATAGGGGAGGATAGTTTTCTTGTCAAAGTCCCCCTTTTTGATATTCGTGGAGACTTCATGGATTCGATGAAAAATGAGGGCGGGTAGGTTAATTTTCTGATTGGTGTGGAGATGGTGGAGGAGAAGCATTTCGAGGTAAGAGCACCTTCCCCGAGTGTTGCTACCAGGACAAACGGTTCTTTGAAGGAAATTAAATATGAACCGATGATTTGACTTGAGTTCGGTTGCATAAACATTTGAGCGGTTTCGGGTGTTTTGGGGTCGTAAAATGGTGATGATTTGGTCAACAATGGATGGGTCAAGTGAACCCCAAGTACCCCTAGGAAAGATGGCTAGCCCAGTAGGTTCTACATCAAGAAGTTTGGCTAGTTGGGAAATTGTAAGCATGAAGGGTTTATTGTTGACATAGGCGGATAAAGTTCCAGATGCAACGTCCACAGTAACCGTTGCATAGAACTGTACCACCTCAGATAAATACGTGGGAAAGCTTTTGTCGAGTAAAAAGGTCCATTTTTGGGCAAGGATATGGTTATGAAAGAATTGAAATGCAGGAGAGGAATCATACCAATCAAGAGGAAAACGCCTTCCGGAATGGAACGAACACCCGAGGAGATCTTGGCAACGCTTAAGTACTTGGTCCGGAAGTCCTAAGGTGTTGAGATAGGCAAGGACTTCATTTTTGAATGGTTCCTCAAATGGGGTGGCCATGATGTCACGGTAGGGATTAGAAACAGGGTCCTCTTGTTCCTCACTCTCACTTGGGTATTTGGTGGAAGTCTTTTCAATTCTTGGTTTCTTTTTGGACTTTTGGATGAGTTTTTTGGTGGTTGATTTTGTTTGAGTCTTTTTCTTGTGGGTAGCAAAGGAAGAAATAGGTTCCTCATCACCGTACTCCTCGCCAAACTCCTCTCCAAAGAGATCGGCCATGTTGAGTTTACGTTTGGAAGTGGAGGCATTTTGTTCAAGTTGAAATGGTTCAAGCACTTCCTCAGACACGTGTGGTGCACTAGTGGTGGCATTCGCATTTTCCTCCACCACGACAGATTTTCCCTTATCAACCCTATCCTCAATATTATCAGATGAAACATTTGGGGGATCCTTTTCTCCGGATTTTCCAGACCCAGCCACTCCTTCTTCTCCTTCTCCGACATTGTTCGGATTTTCGACCTCGGTTTCAGTGCCCCCAACATCTTTTTCGACACTTTGATCCTTTTCACCACTTTTCTCAGATTCTACATTTTGATCCTCAACATTTTCCTCATTATCCTTCTCATTTTCAACAACATCTTCACTCTCTTTTTCTTCTTCATGTTCAACATTTTTCTCACTCACTTTTTCGGGTTCAACACTTGGTTCCACCTCCTTATTATTTTGATTTGATTTTCCTTTTCCCTTCCTAGTTTTGCTTCCTCCTTTAGTAACCACTATCTCCACTCCTTTCTCTTTGTCAGAAGCAATTTTTGGTGAACTTGATTCACCCTCAGTGACATTCTCATTTCCTACCTCTTCTTCGGGTATTTCTTTGTTGGGTTCAACGTTTAAATCGACCCTTTCTTCAGAGTCAGAGTGGTCGACACTCGGATCTAGAGCTAAGGACAAGGCAGGTTGTCGCTTAAGTCCACCGCGCCCTCTTCCTCGGGGTTTACGGAAACCAGGTCTGGCCGCAGTTTTGGCACGAGATGTTGGTTTGGCCGGAGATTTGGAGGCAGGAGGTGGTTGAGATGGTGATGTGGTCATTTTTAATTTTGCAACGTAGGATGGATTATAGGTATTAGCAAGGCGTTGTAGTTCTCGGTTTAGATTTTTGGGAGGCATTTTGAGGGGTTATAAGGTGAGAAAAGGAGAAAAGGACGGTTATGGGATTTGAATTGAGAGTGAGTTGAAGAGTTTTGAAGTTATTGTGTAATGGATAATAGCAAATGGTTAATGAGAAAGTAGGAAAGGAGAGAGGGAGAAATTAAAGTGGCAGTTGAGTGTGAGAGAATAGGAGTGACGTGATTTGATGGGTGAGAGATGTTTAGTGGCTCAATGAAACAACTTGCATGCATGTGTAATTTTATTTCTTTTGTACTTCATTTTCTTTAATTTTGCATGTACGTACTAAAACGTAAATATAAACACTACCGTCACCCATTCTAGTCAATCATTTGGGAACGTAAACTTTTAATGTCATGCATCACTTAACAAACCAATTTCCAACCGAAGTTTTACGAATTGTTCTCTTTCTAACGGTTTTGTAAAAATATCCGCAATTTGATTTTCGGTTTTACAAAAGTTAAGATTGATTGTCCCTTTTTCAACTTGATCACGCAAAAAATGATGTCTTATTTCAATATGTTTGGTCCGGGAATGTTGTATTGGATTTTTCGAGATGTTGATTGCACTAGTATTATCACAAAAAATAGGAGAGGATTCGAATGTAATACCAAAATCGTGCAATTGTTGACGGATCCATAGTAGTTGTGTGCAACATAGGGCGGCACTTATGTATTCACTTTCCGCCGTTGATAGAGACACGGTATTTTGTTTCTTTGAAGCCCACGTGAGCAAACACGGCCCCATGAAAGTGGCAATTCCGGACGTGCTCTTTCTATCCAACATGCATCCCGCATAGTCGGTATCGGAAAATCCTACAAGATCAAGTTCATAGTAAGAAGGATACCAAAGATATAAATGTTGAGTTCCAATCAAGTATTTGAATATCCTTTTTACGGCTTTGAAGTGAGATTCCTTGGGATTTGCTTGAAACCTAGCACACACACACACACTAAATTGAATATCGGGTCGACTTGCGGTTAAGTAGAGTAAAGAACCGATCATACCTCGATACACCTTTTCACTAACACTCTTACCATTTGGATCAAGGTCAAGTTTGAGGTTAGAAACCATAGGTGTAGCAACGGGTTTCGCATTAGTCAACCCGAACTTACTTAACATCTCCTTCACATACTTTTGTTGATTGATCATTGTGCCTTCCTCTTTGTGCTTGATTTGGAGGCCAAGAAAGAACCCTAGTTCTCCCATCATACTCATTTCAAACTCAGATTTCATTAGATGTGCAAAGTATTCACAAAGAGTTTCACTAGTTGCACCAAAGATAATGTCATCGACATAAATTTGTGCAAGCAACATTACATCTGAATGTGACTTGATGAATAATGTTTTATCAACCGAACCACGTATGAAGCCATTTTCTAAAAGAAACTTTGAAAGCCTATCATACCATGCTCTAGGAGCCTGTTTTAAACCATATAGAGCTTTATCGAGTTTAAAGACATGGTTCGGTGATTCATTATCCAAAAAGCCCGGTGGTTGTTCCACAAAAACTTCTTCATTAAGATAACCATTTAAGAATGCGGACTTTACGTCCATTTGAAAAAGTTTTACACCATGATGAGCCGCAAAGGCAATGAGTATTCGTATGGCTTCAAGCCTAGCTACCGGTGCAAAGGTTTCATCATAATCAATCCCCTCTTGTTTATTATACCCTTGCACCACTAGCCTTGCTTTATTCCGTACGATCTCTCCATTATCATCAAGTTTGTTTCGAAACACCCACCTAGTGCCAATGACTGTACGATTTGAAGGTCTAGGTACCAGATGCCATACCTCACTCCTTTTGAATTGATCCAACTCTTCATGCATAGCCATGATCCAACAAGGATCCTCGAGAGCTTTCGAAATGTGGTCGGGTTCAAATTGTGAGAGATAAGCATTAAAGGCACAGAAGTTTCTGAGGGAGGATCTGGTTTTTACCCCTGAGTCAAGGTCACTAGTTAGGTTTTCGAGAGGATGAGAGCTTTGGTGTTTCCATCTTTTTGGTATGGTGGTGTTGGAAGTGATCACATGTTCATTTTGTTCGGATGCAACAGTTTCAGAGACTGTTTCATGGGGTTGATTTTGGGTGGGGGATTGATCATTGGAATTTTGTGGATCAATAGTTGTGCTTTGGTTTTCTTTTTCCACTCCTGACGTGTTGGCTTCTTTTGAGGATGAAGCACCGTCGGTTCCCCCTGAGTTGTGGCCTGTTTCCCCATGCAACGGTCCTTCTGACTGTTGCTCCAGATCTTCAGCTTCCAATACTTGGTCCATGTCATGACGCACCATTCCAAGCTCGAACTCATCATCATCCTCTTCATTTCTTTCCTGTACCTGAGACACAAACAGACTAGATTCATCAAATACAACATGAATGCTCTCTTCCATTTTCATAGTCCTTTTGTTAAAGACTTTGTAAGCCTTATTATGGTTCGAATAACCCACAAAGATTGCTTCATCACTACGGGCATCAAATTTGCCTAAATTGTTTTTCCCGTTATTATGAACAAAGCATTTACAACCAAAGCATTTCAAATATGAGACATTGGGTTTTCTTCCACGTAGAATTTCATAGGGTGTTTTGTTGGTGATTTTTCTAATCATGACTCGATTGTAGACATAACACGAAGTGTTTACGGCTTCGGCCCAAAAGTTTCTTGGTACTTGAGAACTAATGAGCATGGTCCTAGCCATATTTTCCAAGGTTCGATTCATTCGTTCCACCACTCCATTTTGTTGCGGAGTTCGGGCAGCCGAAAAGTTATGGTTAACACCATTCTCATTACAATAGGCTTCGAAGGCAACGTTTTCAAATTCGGTTCCATGGTCGGATCTTAAAGCACCAAGTTTTAGAGAAAATTTGTTTTCGACCATTTTGAGCCAAATTAAAAACTCACCAAAAGCCTTGTCCTTAGTTCCAAGAAACAATAACCACACATATCTAGAACAATCATCAACAATAACACAAATGTAATTACTACCACCTTTGCTTGATATTCGCATGGGTCCGCAAAGGTCTATGTGAACAAGTTCTAAGACACGAGATGTACTAATACACTTCTTGGACTTGAATGAGCTCTTAACTTGTTTCCCTTTAACACAATCATCACACAAGGAGTTGAATTTAAAGTTTATGATAGGTAAGCCTTCCACTAAGTCAAGTTTTCTAAGGTTGTTTAAAGTTCTAGCATTTACATGGCCCAAACGTTTGTGCCAAAGCCATGGATCATTTTTATGGACGCTCATGCACGAAAGTTTTTGACCGGATAAAGAACATAAATCAATCATATACACATCCTTAACTCTTTTACCTTCAAGAACCAACTCCCTTGTCTTTCCATCTAGGATTTTACACACATGAGCATGAAATTCAACAATATTACCTCGATCACACAATTGTGATATGCTAAGTAGATTGTGTTTTAATCCTTTGACAAGCAGCACTTTGTCCACACATAGTGATTTTGACTTACCAACTTTTCCGATACCAACAATTTCACCTTGTTTGTTATCGCCAAAAGTCACCATGCCTCCTTTGTAGGCTTCTAGTGAGAGGAATTGGTCTTCTTCCCCCGTCATGTGACGAGAGCATCCGCTGTCTAGGTACCAATTGCTGCTGCCCCCCACTAATGCCTACGCAAATCAAACAGTTAGTTTAGGAACCCAAACAAGTTTGGGTCCCTTCTTAACACTAGACACCGAGTCCTTCTTGACCCATACTTCTTGTGCGACCTTGGTGTTTCTTTTTAGGTCAGATTCTCTTTTAGGACAACCATTGAACTCATGACCAGTCATTCCACAGTAATAGCATATGATATATTCAGGTAGTCCAGCATACTTACGTCGTCTGAAGTCTCTTTGACTTGGGTCTTGGTTTCGGTTGCAACAGTGTGTGCTACTGTTGCATCTGAAACCAAGTCCAGAGTTTTTTAAAGCCTTTTCATTTTCTTTGGATTGCTTTAACAAGAATTCTAAGACATTCTGACTTCCTTCCCATTTGAGATAGAATTGCTTTGCATTAGTCAATTCTTTGGTCAAGGTTTCTATTTCCTTAAGTTGATCCAAATTTGTTTTCTCAAGTTTATCAACTTTTCCTTTGATATGACTAGTTTCATCACTTAATAAGATCGCAACTTCCTCTAGTTGCTTGTTATCAAGTTTGCATGAAGTGAATTCAACCAAGAGGGAGTCACGTTCCTTTGTAAGAGATGAAACTTTTCTTTTTAGAGACTCGACCTCTTTTACTAGTTCAGATTCAACATTGCATGGAACTGTTGCATGAGTTTTTTCAGCTCTATTCACAAGACACTGATTTTGTTTTCGAAGCATTTTGACTTCCTTTTCTAGTTTCGTTATTGTACATGTTTGATCTACCTCTGTTAGACTCTCCTTTAGATTGACATTTTCCTCGGCAATACTTTCGATTTCATCTTGCATGGCATTGAGTTTATTTCCTTGGACACGACACTTATCAATAAAATCATCTAGAAGAAGACAGATTTTGTCTTTAGAAAAGGCACGGGCCTTTTTCTTTAGACATTTTACCTCGCTTTCAGAGTCGGAACTTGAATCAACCGAGTGGGCCATGAGACATATGGCAGCTTCTTTCTTTGATGATTTTGACGTTTCTGTCTTTGACTTTGATGAGATGCTCAACTTTGCATCCAATTCTTCCTCAAGGAGCTCCTCCTCATCAGAATCGGACATACCCCAAATAGCACTCATGACTTTGTTCTTGTAATCTCTTTTGGCAAAATCACGTTTCTCCTTGGATTTGATATCATCCCACTTTGGGCATTCCTTTATTTGATGACCCTTGTCACCACATTTAAAGCAACCAAAGGTGGAACTTGATCTCCTCTTTGGAAAATGTTTCTTGCCAACATTGTTATTGAACTTTTGTGAGCCTCGACCATTAATTATGCCGGCCATGTTTTTGGTGAACATGGCGAACTCAACATCCTCATCCTCCTCATCACTAGAGAGAGCATTTAGAGCGAGTCCCTTTCCCCTAGAACTCTCTTGAGAGCGTTTCGTGAGTGAAAGTTCATGGGCCATGAGAGACCCCATTAGTTCATTTAGGGAGAGGACGGCAAGATCTTTAGCTTCCTCAATAGCCGTCACCTTCGGTTGCCACTTTTCAGTTAAGCTTCGAAGGATCTTTCGGACTAAATCCTCGGATTCAAAGTTACGACCAAGACTCTTAAGTTCGTTAACAATGCAAGAGAAACGAGAAGAAAGACTATCAATTGATTCGTCCTTTCCCATGTTAAACATCTCATATTGTTGCATGAGAAGGTCAACACGGTACTTCTTCACTTGAGACGTGCCCTCATGAGCTAAGCTTAGGGTGTCCCAAATGTCTTTGGCCGAAGAGCAACCCGATATACGATTAATCTCTTGATCGCCAATGCCATATTGAAGAATGGACATGGCTCTCGAGTTTTTCTCGATCTTTTTGTAATCGTTTTCATTATATTTTTCCTCATCTTTTGGTGTCGTTTTTCCGTCTTTATCTGTCACCTCTATCTTAAGTGGGCCCATTTTTATTATCATCCAACATTCATAATCTACCCCTTTAACGTAGTGTTCCATGCGGTGTTTCCACCAAACATAGTTTTCACCTTTAAAGATTGGGTACTTAGTGTGTTTGGACTCGTCCATGATTACGGATCTTTCTCTTTGGTGGTTAAGCCTAATCAAGAGCACAAGACTCTGATACCAATTGAAGAATCAAGAACGAGTTTAGCACCTAAGAGGGGGAGGGGGTGAATTAGGTGACCTTTTAAAAATTTAGAAATAGCTTAAGTGTTTCACGTATTAAGGCAACAAGATCAGGAACTAAGCAACGGTATAAGGAACCGTTGCACAGAACAGATCTATAACGAGTATACCAAGAAACGAGAGAAAAGTACGAGAGAGAGCAATAAACAAACGATGTAAAAAATTGGTTCAGCTCCTACTCCGGAGCCTACGTCCAACCGTTATTTTATTGAAAGTTTAGAAGCTACTCCGCTTGACTAAAACTATTACAACAAAACAACTCCCCAACCTACTCCGATTGCATTTGCTAAGAGCTACTCCGCTCGAAGACTTGACTCAAACTTAAAGCTACTCCGCTCTAAGAGTTTTGTTCTACCTTTGGTTTACAAGATCAATGTCTCAAGAGTTCTCTTAAAGAACATGGAGACTACTTTTAAGATCTAAACACAAGGTTCATCGAACAAACATTTATACTCATTAGAAGTGCGAACTAGTACATGGAGATCATAGCTTTTCGAAAACAAATGAAGATTTCTTTTAAAACTGAAACTTTTGCAAAAATAAACTTGAAGAGTAAATGCTTAAAAGGTTTTGCAAAGTTTTACAATAAATGCTTAGAAAGTCTTAGCAATAAATGAGTGAAAAGGTTGGTATTTATAGAGAGTTGGGCGAGTTGAGAGTAGCTCTCAAATATGTAATAAGTTTGCATAACTCTTTTACCCAAAGGTTCAATTAGGAGTGTCTTTTACAAACTGAAAATGCACATGGTTGCAATGCTCAAGATAGATTACTCAAGGCTCAAGGCAACACATAAAAGGAAAGAGTGTAAGAGGGAACCTTCCTTTTGTAGGACTAATTGCTAAAAAAGGAAAAAGTAAACTTTCCACTTTTTCTAACTCTTAGTCCCAATGTGCAAGTTGAGCTTTTGATTTTTAAATTAAATTTCTTCAGTTTGTAAAGCATTTGAAATATGTAAATGAACCAAAACACCAACACTTTTGATAAAACATATTTTCCGAAATATAATCTCCATGACCGTACTAGAAACCCCAGTTGCAACAGTCTGTTCAACTGTTGCAAGGATTTTGCACCTCTAACAAATACGAATGAGTGTTAGACTACCTTGTATGCAATGCATTCCTAGACTTGGTCTTCTCTTGTCTTTGCTTGCTTCTTGACATACGAACTTGATCTTCAATGAGCTTAATGTCACCTTGCTAATCTCTTGTATTAATCAAGCAAACGTTTAGATTAATCAAGGTAACTTGCCATCATCAACATATTGTGTTCTAACAGAGTTACTGATAATATTTTGATATAATAGTTATTTTGGCGAATAGTTCAAGATATATGCTTATTTTGATAAAAGTGCCGGGAATTGGTCTAAATTAAAATGTCACGCCTTCGTAATTTTATTAATTAGGGTTTATGGAAGATTCGTAACTGAACTTGTCTCATTAAAATTACTAAAATTTGGGAGTGACGGTCTTTTAATAAATTATAGAGAGACTATTATTCTTTTGTACTCTTTTATTTGTATTTCGTTACCCTTTTGTCATTGATCGTACCATAGTAATTCCGTACGTATTTACATAATAAATGTACTCATTTTATCTTTAATCAGGATTTTTACCAATTATATTACCTTTAGTACAACTTTTTCTTAAATTTGTACAATAGTCTCTCAATAAGCTTATTGAAAGACGGTCTCTCAGGAAACCTACTGCATGAAAATATTATACAGTTCAATACAACAATTATTTGTGTATATAACTTATAAATCTCATTCAAGCTATCTAGCAATTTCATGACGACTTTTCATCGAACTACCTAGGTTCGATTTCGCTCAAGGAATCATCATTTGACGAATGAACTACGACAATTTGATTGCGAATGTCCGAAACTCCTGTGAGCTTGTCGAAGAAACCAGGTTGTCCTGGTACCGGAAGAGTAACCGTGTTACTCTCCAATATCATGACAACCGTGGCCATTGTCGGCCTTGCCTCGACTGCCTTTTGAACACACAATAAACCAAGTTGCACACATCTCGTCACTTCATGGATCGAGCATGAATCTCTTATGCTTCGGTCGACAAACTCCAAGGATTTACCGTCTTGCCATAACTTCCGAGCCTGTTAATGTTATAAGGGATTAATGAAGTTACTCCCTCCCTTCAATTAGTTGTAAGAAACAAAAAAAATAAACATATATATGTAACTTACATAGATTACAAGACTTTCGCCATAGCTTGCTTCTGGAAATCCTGAATTTATCTTGCCACTAATGATCTCTAAGATCAATATTCCATAGCTATAGACATCTGATTTCACCGAGTATGTCCCGCGCGTAGCATATTCCGGAGACATGTAGCCACTAATACAGTAAACAACATTGTTCATCTTAGTTTTGAGTGGTACTCAAGACAATAACATTTTTAAAATTGCTTGTTAAAACCTCATATCGACACAAGGAAAGAGTTCAAATTATTGATAATGTAAGCAGGGCGAATCCAGGATTATGTGTTTGGGGTAGCAAAACAAATTAAAAAGATAAAACTCATGTAACGGGGATCGAACGCAGGTCACCGATTGGGAATTGGGAAAGCAAATCATTTACTATTGAACCAAAAAACATTAATTACTATATATTTAATGGGATAACAATTATTTATCTACTAATCAACAATATTTTGAGTAGCAAAAATCCGTCATCTAAGTCAATTTTTTTAAGTTTGGGTTAGCGGCATCCACCCTTTGCTACTATGTGGGTTCGCACCTGAATATAAGTAAAATTTACTCCTACTATTGTCCATTTGCTTTAAGATTTAAATTTATTTAGACCTCGATATTATGGGTGTGGGTGATTGGGTACTGCTCAGGCCCGTTTGATTCAAGAAATTGTCGTGTGTAGGTTTTCGGAATGATAAAGTGGGAAAATTCTACATACTTGGTCGATATCGCCAATAGGTTAGACCAATAATTTTCCACAAATACTATTATACCACTGGTTGTACAAGAATATTATACAACGATAACCAATTTAAATAAGCTTTAGTGTATTTTTTTGGAGCTCTTATAATTTTTGGTTATATTTTAATTTTTCCATAACAGAAATTAAAATCTAATTGAGGTCATATATATTAATTTTGAGTTTATTATAGTTTTTTAAGTTCAATATTTTTATAATGGAGCATCGAATGTTTTAAACAAAACTCGTAATCTATAGATCTAAGCTTTCAAGTAAACACATTATAAAACACATGTTTCGTTCTATACAACCGATATAATAACTAGTTGTATATTCCGCTTACTGATAATTTTTGACAGTTAAACGATATTTGTGTTTATACAATGTTAAAAAAATCTAGCTAAGACGAAATTAATGATACTCACTATGTTCCAACAACCCGACTTGTGTCGCTTCGGGACTTGTCATAATCAAACATCCTTGCCAAACCAAAATCAGCAATTTTAGGATTCATCTTTGCATCCAATAATATGTTGCTAGCCTTTAAATCTCTGTGTATGATTTTAAATCCCGAGTCTTGATGAAGATAAAGCATTCCTTTCGCAATTCCCTGGATAATGTTGTAACGCAATCTCCAATTTAATTGTTCTTTTTTTACCGGATCTGAAATATATAATGAATCACAAAATTGATGTAATTATAATGTGAGTATATGAACAGCAGTGATGTAGCAACAAACAACAACAAGGAAAATAATAAAGGAAAGTGAATTACCGAAAACAAAGTTGTCAAGGCTTTTGTTAGGAAAATACTCGTAGACCAATATTTTTTCATTTCGGTTCAAAGCAAACCCTAACAAGCTAGCCAAATTCCGGTGGTGAAGTTTGGCTACTAATAAGATCTCGTTTTTAAATTCTTGTTCACCTCGAAGTGTGCTTCTAGATAATCTTTTCACCGCCACTTTTTTCCCATTTGGTAACGTACCCTATGCATAATAACAATAAATTGTGATGATATATTTTAATAAAACATTAAGATGATGACAAAAGGATAACCAAATAAAAAAGGTCTTATAACATTTCATTTTTGGTAGGTGTCTTTACTTATTACTGACTGGAATTAGTATTAGAGTGTTAGTGTAAGGACGGTGCTCGACCGAGTGGACAATACTCGGATGAGTGGTGGACCGAGTGTCGGAGTGG
The DNA here is from genome assembly GCA_029255685.2 of Silene conica. Classification (NCBI taxonomy): domain Eukaryota; kingdom Viridiplantae; phylum Streptophyta; class Magnoliopsida; order Caryophyllales; family Caryophyllaceae; genus Silene; species Silene conica. The sequence goes on from CM055314.2 coordinate 87,585,733, forward strand.
GAATGTTTTGGCTCATTCAAGTTCTGGATATGGTGCACTCGGCCGAGTTATTGGAATAACACACGGCCGAATACAATGAGGTACTCGGCCAAGTACACATCAACAAACATTCAGGCAGGGGCGTCTCGAATAATTCGGAGGCCCTGTGCAAAATGAAAACGGAAGCCCTCAAATAAATAAAAATGGTTATGACAAGGCTCGAGCTCGGGTGGCTTGGGCAATTAAAACATATATTCACCTGTGAGCTATCACATTTTTATTAATATCCATAGAGACTATTAGGTATATATCACTAATTTTTCATAATATATATGAACACAAGGCCCAAAAATATGGAGGCGCAGTTCGCGCGCTCGGCTTGCACTTGATCATAGCCGCCCCTGCATTCAGGCAGATAATTACCTTATAGACGCTACCGTATCCACCTTGACCCAACTTGTTCTCATTCGAAAAACCATTTGTTGCTGTCTCTAGGGTTGCCATACTAAATAGCAAAGACTCGCGAGTTATATCCTCTTCAATCATTCCGGCCATCACAACCAAAAAATAGGCATATGTTAACTATTAAATCAATAAAATAATCCATACACAAAATCGTTTTATATTAAATTGATTTTAGAGTTGAGCTTCGAACAATAACAATGTCTCACAATCAATGGGACTATATATGAGAGATTTCATACCAGTTCGATGAGTATCTTCATCATCAATCTTCTTACTCTTACATCGTCTAATGATTAAATAGAAGGTTATCGCGAGTAATCCAGCTCCAAGAAGAGCAAAAACAACAGCAATCGCGATCACTTTATTAGTTGATGTTTTGCGTTTACCTGCAATTTCATTGCATTTGGAAAATGTAAATTTTACCCTATGCATGATCACCTTAAAATTCAAGACTCGTGTTCAAATGAGAGCACTTATGTCGGTGGTGAGAATCGAAGCCAAACTTTATGGTGAGCGTAAGAGAGTTTTTACTAGTTGCTTGAGTTACTTTTGTTCTCGAAACCTATGAATAGTAGTTTGTGTGTATAAAATGTGGATCCTAAGTATAGTCTTTTGTAATTTTAGTTGGTATAAGGGATAAAGTAGAAAAACAAGAGATAAACATAGCCTAATTTTGGAAATACATGATCAAATCCCGCTTGTTAGAGGATTTTGGACAGGTTCGTTAACAAACTTTTGCTATTTTGGAAATTCATTTAGGGTTGGTCAAGAGTGCGGATCGGTATTGGCAAACCGGATCCGACTCGCCACTGAATACGGATCTAACCGTCCGCCTCACCTGTGTCCAAACCCGAACCGGCCCGTGTGCAAAGTAACTGGGTACAGGTCCAATTTCTGGAGCCCGGCCCAGAAGGTGACCCGTATGGCCGTATGTGTCCAGACCCGCCCTAGAGCCGCACCCAACCCGCCCTCAGACCCGCCCACAACTTGCCCCGAGCCGGTTCCAGGTTAAACTTCCCAAGAACCGGACCCAATCCGTCCCGGACCCACCTTGACCCCGGCTGTGTCCGGGTTCAAGTGAACCCGCAGGTTCCTTGACCCGTCCCAAACCCGGCCGACCCGTACTATTGACCACCCCTAAATACATTGTCCAATCCCGCTTGTTAGCCAGTCAGGCGGACGGGTCTAATAGGTCAAGGTCGTCCCTATATGAAAAGGTCTAACACAATCAAAAATAAAAAGGTCGAGTATAACTTACCAATATGACTTATTATCGTCCCCGCCCGGGTATCTGTGGTATTTGGCGGTGGAGGCGGCGATGGTAGTGGCAGTGGCGGTGGAGGTGGTGATGGTGGTGGTGGTGGCGGTGAAGGTGGTGGTGGTGATGATGGCGGGACCATCCCGACGATATTAACATCCCCACTAACAAATTTACTCGTGTCGAATCGAGCATTGCAATTAGACTGATAATATTTGGCTCCTTTACAATTAGGGAATGTCGAAATCACATCTACCAAACATTTATTACAATCGGAGTAACTAAGGTCAGGAGTACACTGTACCAACCCGTAAACCGAACCCAAACTCGAATACACAATCCCAACCGTTGCGTACTTAATATCCGACCCGCCATTCGCAGCCTGACCCGTAATATTTTTCAACATATCTTTCGTTATTTTCCATACATTTCCCGTAACATTTTCGTAGTTCGTTACAGATCCCCACCCAGTATCTCCAGCCCGTATACCGAAAAACGACTCGTTCGAGTAACGTACCATACACTCGTCGTACCATATAGTAGCCGTTATTCGGTTACGACATACGTAAATATTCGTCAAGTCCGAAATTGTTGCCAAGTTGACACAGTCTTGACAACAGCTGCTGCTTTCGTCACCACGACAGAGGAAGTGACCATAAACGACATCGTTTGTTCCAACCCCGACCGTTGCGGCGTGGTAGCCGTAACGGGTTGTGGCGTTGGACCTCAGGTACTCAAAGAGTGTGTTTAGATTCGTTTCGTATTTGCTGTTGCTAGCGAACGTTGCGGTTGAACATTCATGGCCAAGCACAGTCGTTGCAAATGAAGTTTTTAAATTGATAATTATAGGAAATAATATTGGAAAGGTAATTAGTAATAATAAACTTATATTTATTTTACCCATTATTTTTTATTTTACTTTTGGCGGAATTCAGGAACTAATTATAGTTTTTGTTTAACAAATACTCGAACGTTACTTATAAGTAGGGGTGTGCTAAATCCGGTCCGGACCGGAAAAATGGACCGGACCGGACCGAAATCTACCGGACCGGAACCGGAATTAAAAATTCCAGTCGGGTCTCCGGTCCACCATTTTTAAGATTTCAGGTTTCGGTCCAGGACCGTTTTTTTCCGGTCCGGACCGGTTTGGACGGGATTTTATGTTTTAGTTTTTTTTTCCTTGAAAATATATTAAAATCCGCTCCAAACAGGTCTAACCTGTCCAAACCGGTCCTACATATTCAAATTTCGGCCAGTAATTTTACCAATTCATAATTTTGTTGGTCTATAATATTTAAATTTCGGTCCAACCGGTCCGGTATGGTCTTGGACCGGAATTTTACCGGTCCGGTTCCGGTCCATCATTTTTGTCAATTCCGGTTCCGGTCCAAACTGGTTCCGGTCCGGTCCGATCCGGTCTTGGACCGATGCACAACCCTACTTATAAGTAGAATCGTATGTCAAATTTAGCAAAACTGACTGCATAAATGAATAAATGACCGGCTTGACTAACTTGATCCGTATAATGCCAAATAGGATTACCCAAACGTTACTTATAAGTCGATTTGACCTAATGTAACTAAGACCCAAACTTGGTTGTAATTGTTGACTAAACAATAATCCAAGACTCGACTTTTAATAACTACATGGACAAAATCGAGGTAAGCGTGATTTAAGGACCGCTAATCCAAAATCGAAAATTTCTAGATACGTGTCTCACAGTTCGACTTGGGCTGGAGTCGAGTTGATTCCAAATTAGCAAATTCTAATTTATTGGATGAAAATTTAAATATTCTTTTATTTCAATTTTTAATTTAAATATTCCTTAAAATTTAAAAGTTAAATAAATAATTGATACGAGAAAAAAGAAAAGTAATTTATAACGAGTTTAATATAGGAGTCAGTCAACTTGTAGCCTTGTAGGTCCGAATGTGTCAACATCTTCCTTGATACGTACGTATCAACGGTTGAACATTATCAAGCTTTTGCTTGTAATATACTCCGTAACATTCAATTCTATCAGTCTATATTCTAACCGTCTCAATCAAAATAAACTCCGTTCTCACCAAAGAAAAAGAAAATCATATATATTTCAGTTATTTTGTTGTTGTATTTGTGGTTCTAATAGAGTACAAGATGATGGAAAACCGACTATGATAGTGTGACCATGTGAGAAGAATACGTATGGATGTACCGGTTAGAAGGTTGGAGATCTGGGGTGCATAAAAGGTTGCCAGGGGTAGAGGGAAACCTAAACAAACAAGGAGAAGAGTGATTGAGCACGATATGAGATTTTTCGGGATTCAGGAGGAGATGGTGATGGAGAGGGTACTATGGAGGGATATGATACATATGGACTTCGAGCATTTGATGTTTTTATTAAGATTTCTAAAAACATTTTTTCCTTTTGGATTTATTACACTTTTCCCAAAAACTTTTATTTTTTGTTTCATTTCATTTTCGTTTTTCCTTTTTTTTTTTTCTCTTGTTGCGATGAGAGTTCACCCATGGTGGTTCCAAAGGATGATTCATGTCAGCCGACCCCAAAGTATTTTGGGACTAAGGCTCTGATGTTGTTGTTGTACTAGTGAGTATAATATATCTAAATATTATTTGACCCGTTTAGATATAAATCGATATATCTGGGACACTAACGGCTTTACTTCCTACACTAGTAAAGATTATGCGCATCCATGCACGGTATTTATAGATCTTTTAGTATATAATCTATTATTTATGTATTAAGATTAACAAATATAATATTAACTTTTCATATTTCAATATGAGAATAAAAAATTGAAATGGAAAACAAATTAAAAGAATTGAGTAAATTTATGAAATTGTAATTAGTGAATTTTCCCCCAAAAAACTAAGGATTTCAATTTATAAATTTTCTCAAATAATTTTAATGATATTTTTTTGTCCTAAAATAAATAATGCTAGTTCATAACATTTTTTTATACGAATTACGTACGTGGTAAGTCTTTTTTTACGAAACTAATAATATTAATTAATCGTTTTTTCTAATGTGGACTTTCAAATTTATACCCCAGTTTGTTTCATTTTATTAAAATATTATAGTTTAGTTGAAAAAAGATTAGTATATATCTTAATTAAAAGATAATAATTAATTAAAATAGCGTCTTGTTTTTTTGATGACGACGAGGGGTTGAATTTCCCGGTCCTATGCATTCTCGCACCACCACATGGACTATGTAAGCCACTCCAGCATTTTTACAAGTTTCAAGGTTTAATCCAACTACCACTAACTAACATCACTTGGTTTAACCGAATTTCTTTTGGTGGGAAAACTATTGAGAAATTTTATTCTCTTAGTAGTAACTAGTATAGAGCCCCTGCAGATGCACAATATTCTAAATACAGATATTAGAGAATTTAATAATTAATCAAATTTATGCAATTTACCTTCGTTTTGAAATAAAAGGGTAAAAAATTTGCATATATAATTTAAGCTAATATATTCCAATGAGATATATTATTAGCTTTATTTATATAAATCTTGTTTTAACTGTAGAAAATACAAATAGTCAACATTAATTAATCAGGAAATAAATAGTGTCTAATAAAATATCAGGACAATTAAAACGGAAAAATTGAAGATACGTTAATCTTTTAGTATTGATATTGTCAGTTCAAATAAAAGTATTAAGATTAGATAATGATTGAAATCCAAAGAATACTTAAATACATATAATAATGACAACTTTGGTAAGGCTGTTAAGAAACATTCAAACCAAAATTGCAGCAATGATAACAACAGTTGATAGATTTACTCCAACTAGGTGTAATAATTCTATTTTAAAAGCTTGCCAGAATGTATTTCGATTTGATTACAGAAAAAAGGCATTTTTGCTCTATGAATCTATGATAGCCATCTCATGAATATGACGTTATTTGGTAAACTGTATATTGGCTGAAATTATCAGATTATGACCTAAATAGTATGTTGATCAATCAATTTACTAATTTGCTGTGTTTTTATAAATGACATATTCGGATAACATAATGATCGGAATCTACTATTAGCAGCATATTGGAATGACATATTTAATCTATACATGAAAAATGGTATAATTCTCCTAATCAACTAATTACCAAACATTTTTTCTTAAATCTGCTAGTCAACCGCCCAGCTGCTAAAATCAGCTAACCGTATCAGCTATTATAAATCTTCTTCTACTATTTGCCAAACAAGGCCTATGTCCTCGTATGAATCCTTGCAAATTCGTCGGGATCTGGTGTCGAAAGAAGCACAAATTCAGTACAATTTAATTATAGAGGGGGCGAGATTCGAACCCATAACCTATTGTCACAATACCTCAAAGCCTTTTCGATGGGATTTGACATTTGCGAACAAGAGCTTTAATGTGTAAATTACGCTTGTGAATGTTCCATTTCGAAATAGAGAAGAAAGTTTATCACTTTTTATTACTTCTTCGATCCTATTTTATGCTCATCATATAGCCCGAATGAACTTAAATTACTTCGTATTCAGCTATTTAGCTTGTAACGAAAATGTACATCTGACATCTCAAAACTATATATCTTTCTTTTTAATTATTATTTAGTTTAACCGGTTGTGAGACTTGTGACCTATGACTATTGCTCGATATAATATCTCAACTATAATATATTATAATCTAATAATAATATATTTTCCTAATAATAATATCTCTAATATACTCTAATAGTCCTCTTAAGACATGGTTTCTTGATCACGAAGCTAACTAATGTTGATTATTACATCAATTACCATTTGCATTACCATAGAAAACATCAAATTATTATTATATACAGTTGACAATTTGACATTGAAGATGCTTATCAATTTAAATTATATTATATAATCTTAATATTAGATTAAAAAACACCATTGCATAAATTCCATGACCACCTATGGCAAAACAACAAAGAGTGTTAGGGACGCGTAGGCTATATCCTCGTTTCATTCAGATGAATTTCATACGTTTGTTCAATATATCTGATATTTCAGTGCGACAATCCACCATATATACTTCATCCAAACAATTGGTTATTTGTGCTTGTTAAAAATGCACCTAAATAATAGCTTGTTATTAGTGTTGCTCCTTGTAATAACACTAACAATGAACCACATAACATCATCTTCCTCAATCGAATTCAATTTTCTGGGAACCTCTTGTACAAATAACCCGATTTTCGCCAAAAAAAGTACTTACCAAATCAATTTAATAACTCTTTTTCGCAATATCGTCTCCAACGCCACTGAAAACCCGTGGGGTTTCTACCAAACCACTGTCGGAGACCCCACAATTGAAGCGATATACGGTCATTACCTTTGTCGCGGTGACCAAAACAGCACCTCATGCCACCAATGCGTCACCACGGCCACCAGCGACCACCTCCCTAAGGAATGTCCTAATCGAAAGATTGCAATAATTTGGTACGACGAATGTATGGTGAGGTATGGTCGACTCTGAATTCTATCCTGTCTTATCCCATTTTTGTTGTCCCCTCGAGCATAAATTTAGTTTCAAAATTATTCACTTTCTACATTTTTTTGTTTTGATAACGAGGGGTTTAATCCCCAGGCCCATGTTCCCGCACCACCACATGGACCATCTAAGCCACCCTTCGGGAGCTGTAGTGGCCAGGTGGTCATCGCCCCACCTGGTAATCAAACCTGAGACACTCACAGGCAGGCGTATCAAATAATAAGAGCCTTTTAATAACAACTTATATCAGTATCGTATTTCTTCATCTCAATCATTTATTTTGTGAATGTTATCAACGAGAAATTTGGTCGTTGGCTCAATCATTTTTCAATATTTAAATTCATTCTTACGTTTATTAATATGACGGTTTCTAATTTTGACGATTTACAGGTACTCTAATGTGCCATTTTTCGACAAGATGGACAATTCGTTTCCAATTAACTACAGAAGTGATGACAATATACCCGGAAACTCTACCCAATTTATGGAAAAATTAAAGAATATGATGAACAATGTGATTGCAGTTCGAGCTGCAAACGCTGGATCGCTCAAGAAATTTGCGACCGATTTTGCAAATTATACGACTTTTCAGACTATATACGGGTTGGGACAGTGCACGCCGGACTTGAGTTCTAGCGATTGCAATTTGTGCTTAACATCGTCGATTGAGAAATTTCAGGAGAGCGTAGGTGGTCGGGTTATAGTACCGAGCTGTATTGTGCGCTACGAGGTTCACCCCTTCTTCGATCTGTCATACTTGCCACTACATCCGTCTCCACCACCACCACCGCCACCACCGCTCAGCGGATCAAGTGACTCAACCAGCTCAAGCGGTATCCCGATTTCTTTCAAGCTGTAACTCTGCCCGATCCATGGCTCCATTAAGTGTTGTGATGGAAGTTTTTCATGTGCAGGAAAGTTGTCAGCGAAAGTGCTTGCTGCCATCGTTGTTGCTCTGGTTCTCGTCCTTGCGGCGTTAGTTGCAGTATGCATTTGTCTACGAAAAAAGAAAGGACGGAAGATTAATGTCGTTGCTAATGGAGTACAAGATTTCACCGCGGAGTCCTTGCAATATGACCTCACTACGCTTGTTAACGCGACCAATAATTTTTCTGTCGGGAATGAGCTAGGTCAAGGTGGATTTGGTATTGTTTACAAGGTAATTAATTCATGCTATTCAACTTGGTTGTCTCCAAATCAAAATAGTCCGGATCCGAAATCATGAACTACAAAATTGTCGTTATCAGTCTGTCTTAAACGAGAATTTGTGTGCACAGGGTACATTATCAAACGGGAAGCTAATTGCCGTGAAAAGACTTTCTGCAAGCTTTGGCCAACGCGTAGAAGAATTCAAAACAGAGATTTTGATTGTAGCCAGGCTCCAACATCGGAATTTGGTGAGACTACTCGGATTTTGCTATATGGAAAAAGAGAAGCTACTTGTGTATGAATATGCTTCCAACAAAAGCCTTGACAAATTCATCTTTGGTATGGCATATTCGACTATTCGTTATATACATTTTTTAGGTCGAACCAAAAAATTAGTATTAAACATCCATAAGAGACTTGGTACCCATTTTTACCAAATGACTTAGTCTCTCGTCCGACCTTCCAAATCATTTGTTTTATTCTATTTTTATTCTTCGTAAAGGGTATTTTAATTTAAGGTAAATAAATGATTGATACAGACCGGAGTATTTTCATTCATTCATACTTATAAATGACAATGTGATGACCTATAATGTTTAGATCATGAAAATCGACGACAATTGGACTGGCAAAGCCGTTACAATATTATAACAGGCATTGCTCGGGGCTTGCTATATCTTCATCGCGACTCTCCAGTCAGAATTATACACCGGGATCTTAAGCCAAATAACATCTTGTTGGATGAGGAGATGAACCCGAAAATTTCAGACTTCGACACCTTAAAGATTTTTGGCGTAGGTCAAACCGTAAGCAACTATACAAACACGGTGACCGGAACACAGTAAGTAATTACTACTCTTATCATACTGAAAAAGATGCATACTGAAAAAGAGAATTTTTTTAATAAAGAAAATGTTATTTTAAACGAAAAGGAAAAAAAAAAAGTAATATTGAAAAAGAGAAAAGAAAAAAAGAAAAAAAAATTGATATTGAAAAAACGTGATACTTTTTTATATAACTTATGATATCATTGTTAGACTCATGCACTCAAATATTTAGGGAGGACTCATGTGATCCCAACTCTATATATATATATATATTAAAAATATTTCGGAAAAAAATTTCGAGGGAAAAATTTGAAAAAAATATTTCGGGAAAAAAAAGTTCTAGAAAAAATTTCGTGATATTGTTTAATATAGTGCGTGATATTGTTTAACAAAAGACGTTTTTTCTCGAATTTTTTTTCGATTTTTTTCGTTACAATATCACAAGTCACTCAATACAATATCACCGATTCTTCAAAATAATATCACAAAAAAAAAATTCGAGAAAAAAATATTTCGGAAACCAAATTCGAGAGAAAAAATTGAAAAAAAAAAAAATTCGAAAAAAATTATTTCCGAGAAAAAAAGTTCTTGAAAAAATTTTGTGATATTGTTTAATATATTGCGTGATACTGTTTAACAAAAGGCGTTTTTTCTCGAAATTTTTTTTCGATTTTTTTCATTACAATATTACAAGTTACTCAATACAATATCACCGGTTCTTCAAAATAATATCACAAAAAAAAATTCTATAAAAATCGAGAAAAAAATTTGAGAAAAAAAATTGAAAAAAAAAAATTTTTGAAAAATAAATTTCGGGAAAAAAAGTTTTGGAAAAAATTTCGTGATATTGTTTTATATAGTGCGTGATATTGTTTCATGTGATATTGTATTGAAAAGATTATGATATTGTAGACTTTGTAGTGTAAAAAAAAGCGATATTTTTTAATACAACTTATGATACTCTAAATGGACTCATGGACCCAAATATTTAGGTGGACTCACCGGATCCCTCCTCTCTCTCTATATATATATATATATATATATATATATATATATATATATATATATATATATATATATATATGTATGTATATATATATACATATATTTAAAGGGACGTGCACGCAGATGTCAATTAGCTTAGTTAGTAAATTAACGATTTTTTCCACTTATTTCTTACACATGATATTTGGTACTTGGTAGTGGATATATGGCGCCGGAGTATGCAATGAATGGACAATTCTCCATTAAATCAGATGCATATAGTTTTGGTGTTGTGATTTTGGAGATCATTAGTGGAAAACAAATCTGTACTTCCAATCAACCTAATGACGGCGTGGACCTTCTAACGAATGTAAGAAATTATTTGTATAAAACGGTTTTACATAAAACCCGTCTAACATATATATTTGTACATGTTTTTTTGTCTTAATTGTGAAGCATAAAGTGTTTATATGTCGTTATGGGTGTCGTGTGCGTAACTAGGGTTCACGAGTGAAACCCTAGAGGCGGCATGACTAACGGTCATTAGTTTTGCTGAGGGTTATAATTGAAGTATGTATAACCTGGAAAATATGAATCATTATAGCAGAAATGGTGGCGTTAGTTCATTCTGATAGTATATAAGTGATACTAACGTCATCTATTCAAACCAGCAAACAACAATAACATTCCCAAAGTAACTACTTATGCATGATACCTTTTATAATTTGGTTCATATAAAACGGTTTTACATGAGACTTTCTCATTTTTTTTAAAAAGAAAACAGAGATGTATGTCATATAGAAAACCAAAAAATTCAGGGTATATCGTAGAATATTCCAAGGAAAAATGACAGAAGACCGTGTAGAATTATGATGACGAGAATGACGATGTATGCAGGCTTGGAAACACTGGGAAGCCGAAACACCAATACATTTTGTGGATGCAACGATAAGAGACTCATGCTTCGAAAATGTTCAAGTTATGAGATGCATTCAACTTGCCTTGTTGTGCACCCAAGTATCTGCAGAGGATAGGCCAACAATGGCGGATGTCGTCCTCGCGTTAGAAAGTTACTCTGTTGTTCTTCCTGTGCCTAAACGTCGTCTTCCTTTGCCAGAAATTCGCGAATCAGAAACTTTTTCTGTGGATAATGTCTCTGACTTCACTGACTCGAAATTTAGGTGGAGGATAAAGTAATAATCGACAAAAAAATTGAACTCAATAATATTTTGATATTTCTGGTCTTCGCGATATTGTTAAATCCGAGGGTTCATCCAGTGTGATTCAAATTTGGGTACTCCCGAGCAGTTGTCGATAACATCGATGAAATTACTGAAACATTTTTGTGTATATTTGGTACTACTAATTCATATCCTTGTACAATGTATTCCGGTTAATGTTGATGCTTGCGGGAATTGTACGATTTTGTGTATTCCATTGTAAGGGTACTGTCATGGAGTTATTGTCTATGCTGATTTTATAGTTATGTATAGGATCAGGTTTCACTGTTGGTATTGCCATGGAGTTTATTGTCGTCTTGCAAAAATCGCTTCTTTATTATATAAAGAATTCGACTAATTATCGATTAGTACATTGTGGATTGCACAATACTTCCAACGCATGCATATAGGAAAAGACCTCAACACTAACATTAAAACGCCAATGAAAGAGGCATAAAAAAAAGCAATTCGCGGGAACAACTATTGCACAGTTGCACGTACTTCTATATATTAGCTCTACAGAAGACTCAACAAGTGATATCAAAGTCGAAGGTTTGGCTTAGTACCACAAGGTGCCATGTCGTGGTAGTGATGTTCGAGATGATGCAAACTAGTATCATGTACAGGTTGTGGAATAGCACCACAGTTGGACTCGCCCCAATGGCTAACCAGAGACGATCGCTTCCTATTTGTGTGTCGGATTTATTGTCTTACATTGATAGAAAGAGTGAAAGAAATTGTTTAAAAATAATAAATGGACTAAACCAAATAGCTTTAATTCTCCAACCTCACAAAAAGAACTCCTTTAATTATTTCACAAGGAAATGGCAACACAATATGTATATATACACTACATTTTTTTTTCAAATTTAGTTCCATGTAATTGCAAATCATATCACATGAAACCATATTGAACATTTCAAGACAATAGTTTTGTAACAATATATATTAGGGAAACTTCATCTTGGATTTGGGTACAAGTCATGGGTGATAGATTTTGTGGAAAATTGATCACTATTACTTTGTTGTGCAGTTGGGTTAGCCCATGAAACATTTAGTTGAGGAACGGTCACCACCGGTGGTGATGGCAATGTAAGAACAATTGAGCTGACGGTTAGCATTAGAACCACTTCTGTCATGGTGGGTCTTTGCTCTGCATCCGCTTGCACACATAGCAATCCAATTTGAATGCACCTCTGAATTTCTTTGCTTGAATAAGTTTTGTCCATTTCAGGGTTTACTAGATCAATGGATCTCTCTTCGTTCCATAGAATCCATGCCTTTCAAAAGAAACAACGGTTAGTTGACGATACTCTTTTCAACTCGCTGGGTTATTTGTTTCCCTAATTCATGATTAATGTGGTTTGTGGATTCGAACTTACATGAATTGGGAGGTCCTCTTTCGATCTCTGTCTAAATCTTCTGTTACTCTGACCACTTACTATCTCCAAAAGCATGACACCAAAACTATAAACATCGGATTTGCTTGAATACTCCCCTAACAAGCATTCTGGTGCCATATATCCTCTGCATATGTCGCGATTTTCGTAAGAACTATTATTCTATATACTTGCTCTTAGAAGTATAAGCAATGATAATAACAAGTTTACCAATATGAAAATGACTAAAACCGCGAAATTTTAAATACCAAGGAAATGATCGACATACCGTGTTCCTGCAATACGAAAAGTGTTCCCATACATTTGCGCTTGTTCGAACAGTCTTGCTAAGCCAAAGTCAGCAATCTTGGGATACATCTCATTATCCAGCAATATGTTTTCGGGTTTAAGGTCACGGTGTATAATAGTATATCGTGAATCTTCATGGAGATATTGAAGACCTCTTGCAATTCCCACTATAATCTTGGTCCGTGTTACCCAGTTTAAAAGTGGACGCTTTTCTGGATCTTAAGTTCCATAAAGGAAACAAGTTAGATGAAAACAAACATTTCCATAACAAAATTTATTTAATGGTCACAATCATAGAGTTATTAATCGGGTTAAGGCCGTAAGGGTCACGACACGAGCTGAAATAACTCTCATCGTTCTCGCCTCCATACATAACAAGAGAAAACAAATTACTCTGTTTGTCATAATTCATGTTTATAATCCCCAATCTCATTCGGGAATTAAATTCCCATGATTTTAGAAAACATATAAATTAAACAATTTATGTGAATTCCCTAAATTTTCGCTTGGTTGGTTGGATTACCGAGGTAACCCTACTCGTGTCTGGTTTGTGTCAAAAGATCTCAACTCTAACACACCATATACCTATATAAGTTTTCGTCGTGTAACTCGTGTTCATGTTGCTTCGATTACATAAATGAAATTCAAAATATCTCTAGTCTAATCCACTAATTTAGTGTCGGATTTTTGTGTCAGATCAATAATTACCAACTCTACCCGATAATATAATGTTGATTGAATCAATGTATCAAACCAGAGAAATTTCGAAAGAGTAAATACCAAACAGGAAGCGGTCCAAGCTCGAATTAGGCAAAAATTCATAGACGAGTAGTTTTTCATCTCCTTCAACGCAAAATCCCAGAAACTTGACAAGGCTTCTGTGTTGAAGCTTCGCTAGAAGACGAGATTCCGACATGAATTCCTTGGTACCTTGTCCAGATGTGTTGGAGAGCCTTTTAATGGCTATATTCTCCCCATTCTCTATGTCCCCTGTTCAGTTATTGAACCCCACGTAAATGAAGGAACATGTTATAGCGGAAGCAAATTGAAGCAAGAAAAACAATAAAGAACAGAACACAAAGATTTACGTGGTTCACTAATGATGTGTTAGCTACGTCTACAGGGCAGAAGCGTTCAGATTACAGATTCAGGCGGTATGATAAGCATATCAACAAGGTTAAGGCTTTGAGAGGTTATACAGTACCTAATGAGGTAACATATACAGATACCCCGACATAGTCGTTCGTTGCGACGACTAACAGTATCAAAGCATAGACCCACACGACAGATGAATAAATGAATGATAATGTTAAAAATATTATCGACATTAACTCGACTGATGTTCTATATCAAAATCAATTGGCAATAAACAGAGTAACTCATTTCATACCAGATTGTCAAGGATTACCTTGTAAACCATCCCGAACCCTCCTTCACCGAGCCCATTTTCGACTGAGAAATCTCTTGTAGCAGTTTTAAGAGTAGCAAAATCATACTGTACTACTTCTTTATCACCAAGATGGCGGCTTATATCCGTTTCTATTCTTCCATCTGAATGATACATAAAATACGTTTATACTCTTGTCTCGAAGACCAACTCCAGTATATCGGTTGAATAGACTGGATTGGAGGAATGGAGGGAGCAATGTTTATTGTTAAGAATCAAGATGTGTCGGTTTATTAGCAATCGATGACGTACCTGCAGTACCGTGATTCACCCCCGTTGGTCGACCTGGTGGTACGTTGTCGCTGTCTTTACTCGGCCTTTTACGGCATACACATATCCACAAGACAACTATTAGAACTAGTAATCCGACTGATAAGCTTGCTGCTATTGCTCCAATTATTGCCGGCTTCAATGATGTTTTTGTGCTTGACGGCCCCTGTAAAGCTGAATCAACATATAATTCTACAAAATTAACAAATTTAGAACTAATCTAAAGTATTTTCTAATTCAATATTTATCTACGAGTACTATTATCTGGATGGAGACTAGGGTTGTTAATGAGACAACCCAGCTCGCGAGTAAATGGAGCTTGACTCAGTCAAAGCTTGGTCAAAGCTTGGCTCGTGTGAGCTCGGCTCGGGCTCGACTCGAGAGCTAAACGAGTCAAGCTGAGCTAAGGTTGGTTCGGCTCGAAAAACTCGTGAACGACTCGAACTTTTATGATTAACTAAGATATTATTCATATTTTATATAAATATTTAGTCATGATTATATATTTGTATCACATATAAAAAAAATGTTTCATTTATTTTCCAATATTTGTCTATAAAATTTTCAAGCCATATTATTGAACATATCAAGAGAGACAAAAACGAAAAGTCCACAATTATCTATAGGCACAAGCCGGGCAAGGTCAAGCTCGAGATTGACTCAAACTCGAGATTGACTCAAATTTGATAACGAGCACAATTTTTTCAAGCTCGAGATTGACTCAAACTCGAGTTTTACTTTACGAGCACAAGCCGGGCAAGGTCAAGCTCGAGCTCGGCTCGTTAACACCCCTAAAAGAGATATTCCGAGTAAAACGGGAAAGGATGAAAAAAGAAGAGGGAACGTTCTGTTTCCGGTGAACAATTTGATACGTCGGGAAGTAGAAAGACCGAAAATGGTCCAATCGAAATCCCTCCCAACATAAAAATAAAGGATTTGACGAAAAGTCTCTAGCGTATCGCCCTCTTCCTACCTAATATACGATCCAAACAAGGTAAAAGTACATCGATGAACGACTCACCTTCATTGACGCCGGGAGGAGGAGGAAACGGCCGATCAATTCCGTGTAAAATGGGATATGTCGTATCGTACCTCACTTGACAACTTCTACCAAAGATCATAGCCCAATCGTTTCCCGTGCAATAGCTAGTTAAGATACGTAAAATACCTTTAAGACACGTTTCGCAACCAGAAGCAGTAATATCAGGGGTACACTGAGCAAAACTATACAATTTCGTGGACAATGACAGATCGGTTTCATCATAAGAGTAGTGTGCTGGTGTCGAAGAAGCGTTCTGGACGACAATGTCCATCGTCTTTTCTAGTATCGGTGCAAATTCAGCATAGTTCGATACATTTCTCTCGCTGCACATTTCAATCCCTGGGGATGCCTCCGACAAAGAGAAGATAGTTCGATTTGCATACCATAACGTACACTCGAAATACCATACAATTGCTTCACTATAGTAAGGGCAATCGTCGACTATCATTTGAGTTGCGTTCTTGACACACGCGCTACAAACGTCGAGGCTGACATCAAATCTGCATCGGAATAGGCCGTAAACTTTGTTCGAACCATCACCAATGGTGAAATTATCGAACTTTTGAGACGAGGATTTGGAGGTGAATCGATCGAGTAGGCTATTGAGGTTATTTTCGTATACACTACCCTCAATGTATTTCTCACCGGTAACGGTATTGTTACAATAGTGATCAAAATACGTATATTGTACTAATTGTGCATCAATTATGATACAAAATTGACAAAGTAAAAGTGAGAACAAAAATAGGATAATTTTTCCCATGTCAATTAGGGAATGTTGATACAATTTGTCTCTCAATTTTGGATGGGAAAACGATTTGATACAATTTATTGATGTTGTTCCAATAAGTCAACTATCATAGTTTCCACAAATTCTTATTTGAGACGGAAATACAGATTATTTTCTATCTGAAATAAAACAGATCAAAGGTAGTCATTTGAAAAATAACAACGGTTTTTTTAACGTGTGGCATTAGGGCACATGTTAATAATTTAAATACGGAAAAATTTACAACATATTCTCATTTGCTTCTTAGCTAAAAAGTCATTTTTGCCATAATTAACGCAAATATGGTGTAATTTTTCCGCAATTAAATTATTAACATGTGCCCTTAGGGCACACGTTAGAAAAACCGAAATAACAATTCAATTATTATATTTTATAATTAAATAATTACATTTTATTTAAAAAAGGGTAATATTTAATCTGTTTTATTTCAGATCAACTGAAGCAAGACTTATTAATTTCTTTGATATGTTCTATGTTCAACCACTGTAATTGGTGTAGTCCACGTTAGCTTATCCGCCATTTTTAATTGGATTAAATTTACCAAATATCTACGACTTTTTCAGCTGGTTTGTCAAACACTTTTAAAGTTTATCAACTACTCTTTCCGTCTCATGTATACGTTGCACCTAGCAAGCCCCTCTTAAGTTGACCGTACTCGTCTTAAAATGAAAAATACGTATAATATATTATCATTTGCATGAATATTATTATAAAAATTTTGCTAGTGTCTATATATTGTCTCTATTTGTCTTATTTACCATATTCAACTTATAATCGCGAGATGTTATTTTTTTTCTTTGTCTTATCCATCATATTCAATGTGTTATTTAAGAGTTTTAGGACGGATATTATAGTTTTAAACGAGAATATTTGCTGAGGACGTGATAGATATGATACAAGTATTATTTTCATGTTAATACCACTTCTTTCATTTTGGCTCTCTTGACTTTCGAAAGGCTGAAAGGAAACCTTCAAACCCAAATTGTCGCAATCATTATCAACAGTAGATAGATTTACTCCAAGTAGGTACCTTACCTTTTATAATTATCACATTGTCAATCATTGTCTACTCTTTTATTTCGAAATGAAACTAGATTATATTATCCTGATTAATTATTAAATTCTTTAATATCCGTATTTCTAAAATATCGTGCTCTGCATGGACATTATACTAGTATATATTGTTGGGCCTTCGCCTTAATTCTGTTAGTGGCCCTTTCGAACCTAAACAATAACTGTATCTGTTGCTGGATTAGTTCTTTGGGCTTTATTATGTCTTTGATCTTTATTAGTTAGGCTTCTCTAAACCTTAACCTAGTAAAGTTGGCTTCAAGTCGAACTCAAGCTGAAAAGGTTTCATTAGCGAGTTTGGGTCGCACCTATACATACAGAGGAGAGAGTTCAGTCTAGAAGTCTAAGAAGCTTCCGTCCCAAAACCAATTGACAATGAAAGGAGTAGCTACTTAGTTTAAAAACTAAACATCTCTTTCATATTCTTTCAATGTTGGATCTCAGGTGACATTTACTTGGCAAATAACTTTGCTACTGAAGCTTGCACCGCCCTTATTTGTTGTTACATCAAAAACGCTGCAAATAAAAAGTCCCATTTTTGGTGAAAAAGATGGAATATGGCCATTTATAGTTACTTTTATGGCAAATTCTTATTTCAGACGGGATGTTTTCCCATCTGAAATAAGACGGACTAATTGTAGCCATTTTTACAGTACAATTTTACCATTTTTTGATAAAATGTTACCATCTATTTCATGGTAAAAAATGACGAATTTTCGATAAAACCATTTTGTTATTAAATGGTTACATTCAATAATTAAAAAGATGGTGACATTTAGACCGTCTTATTTTGATCCGTCTGAAGCAAGAATTTATGTTTATTAAAGAATGACAAGTAATATTGTGGTAAACCCCGCAATCAAAATGTGAGATATTTTTCAAATGGTGGTACCAAATTCTTGTATATATTAACATCTTCAAATTCCCCAACCTCACAAAAAGAGCTCTACTCACAAGGAAATGGCAACACAAGGAAATGGCAACACAATATGTGTATATATACACTACATTTTTGTCAAATTTAGTTCCATGTAATTGCAAATCATATCACATGACACCATATATTGAACATTTGAAGGCAATGGTTATGTAAAAATATTGGGGAACTACATCAATCATCTTGGTTGTGGGTATAAGTCTTGGGTGATAGATTTTGTGGAAAATTGATCACTATTACTATGTTGTCCATTAGGGTTAGCCCAAGCAACATTTAGTCGAGGGACGATCACGACTGGTGGTGATGGCAATGAAAGATCGATTGAGCCAACGGTTAGCATTAGAACCACCTCTGTCATGCTGGGTCTTTGCTCTTCATCCGCTTGCACACAGAGCAATCCAATTTGAATGAACCTCTCAATTTCTTTGCTTGAATAAGTTTTGTCCAATTCGGGATCTACTAGATCAATGGATTTCTCTTCGTTCCATAGGATCCATGCCTTTCAAAGGAAACAAAGGTTATTAGTTGACGATACTCTTTCCAACCCGGTCATTTGTTTCCCTGTACATTTCCTAATTCATGATTAATGTCCTTTGTGGATTCGAACTTACATGAATTGGGAGGTCCTCTTTCGATCTCTGGCTAAATCTTCTGTTACTCTGACCACTTACTATCTCCAAAAGCATGATACCAAAACTATAAACATCGGATTTGCTTGAATACTCCCCTAACAAGCATTCTGGTGCCATGTATCCTCTGCATATATCACAAGCACACAAACCTTTTATCAGGGACGAAGCTCGAAGGAAAAGTGAGGGAGGGCCGAAAAGTATATAAGCGATATGATATAATTTTAGAAAATAAACGGGAGTCAAACCCTTGTTCTCAAGTATGAAAGTAACAAGCAATAACCAACTTAGCTATTAACTTAGAATGTCTGTTTACTAATACATATGATACTTATTTTCTTGCCCGGGCCATGGCCCCTAGGGCCCAGGCATAGCTTCGCCTATGCTTTTATCATTTGTTTTATTATAAGGAGTTGGTTTTGTAACACCCCATCCGATTATGAGGTTGAAATTGAGATGTGTGGAGATTTGTCCCACATGGGTAGATTGAGAGGCTTGTGATATGTTTATAATAGCTTCCACCCACCACTTAGTAACAAGGCCTTGTGCTTTTGGGCTTAAGCGAGGACAAATAATGGGCCCAAAGGCATACTTCCCATCTTATTGGGGGTGTGTTACGACCATGGTGGGTCGGGTTGTTACAAATGGTATCAGAGCGACCCTGCGGCCGTGTGGTGAGCCTGTGGTTGGGAGTACCCGGGTCACACACCTAGCGGGGGAGGGAGCCTGTGGTTGGGAGTACCCGGGTCACACACCTAGCGGGGGAGGATTCTGGGCTTGGCTGCAGTCAAGTTTGAGGCACAACGAGGACGTTGTGTTCTTAAGTGGGGGAGATCGTAACACTCCATCCGATTATGAGGTTGAAATTGAGATGTGTGGAGATTTGTCCCACATGGGTAGATTGAGAGGCTTGTGATATGTTTATAATAGCTTCCACCCACCACTTAGTAACAAGGCCTTGTGCTTTTGGGCTTAAGTGAGGACAAATAATGGGCCCAAAGGCATACTTCCCATCTTATTGGGGGTGTGTTACGACCGTGGTGGGTCGGGTTGTTACAGGTTTTCAGATGGTCCATATCGAATAAGTCATTTCGCGGTATTCTATCACGCTTGGTCCAAAAACCGCGAATATAAGTATGGCTCCAAGAGGAATAAACAATGATAACGAGTAGGGTTTCAATACAAAAAATGACACTAAAACTACAAAACCTGACGGTAACTAAGATGATATACATACCGTGTTCCTGCTATACGAATGGTGTTCCCAAACTTTTGTGCATGTTCGAAGTGTCTTGCTAAGCCAAAATCAGCTATTTTCGGATTCATTTCATCATCTAGTAATATATTTTCAGGTTTAAGGTCACGATGGATAATAGTCAATCTCGAATCTTCATGGAGATACTGAAGACCTCTGGCAATTCCCACTATATTTTTGTGCCGTGTTACCCAATTCAATTGTGGACGCTTTTCCGGATCTTTAGTACCATACAGGGAGCAAGTTAGATAATCACAAACACTTATGCAATGGTTATAATTATGGTATTACATCTAGGTTCGATTATCTTTCATTATGTTCACGTCTATCAGTTTATCAGCGCGTTGATAAACACAAAAGATAAAGTTGCAAAAGAATATGTACCGAATAAGAAGCGTTCCAAGCTTGAATTAGACAGAAACTCGTAGACTAGTAGTTTTTCATCGCCTTCTGAGCAAAATCCTTTGAGCCTAACAAGATTTCTGTGTTGAAGTTTAGCCAGAAGTCGAACCTCTGCCTTAAACTCCTTGTTACCCTGTCCTGAGGTGTCCGAGAGCCTCTTAATAGCTAATTGTTCTCCGTTCTCAAGTGCACCCTAACTCAAAACACATGAAACGTTTCTAATGTTGTCAGTATCGTATCAAAATCAACAAATTTCTCGATAATAGACTATAAACGATTTACTATCAGAAATTCACCTCGATTTCAAGTTTAGACGAGGTCTAACATCATTCCTTTTATGGTGATGACCTTAATTTTTTATTAAATTTGAAAGGGGACAATAAAAAAGGGATAATGCGTACTTTGTAAACACCACCGAAACCACCTTCACCCAGCTTACTTTCGACTGAGAAGTCTCCGGTTGCAGCTCTCAGAGTGGCGAAATCATATTGTACAACATCTTTTTCTCCAAGACTTATATCACTGTCCCCTGTTTCATGATAATGAATCGAGGATATTAGAGAGTTACGCAGAATACAAATTCTTCTGTAAAACGGCCTTACACAAGAAAGTTAATAAAATAGGTCGATATTGTTTGTTGTTATTGTCCATTTTACATTGCTCCAAAAAAAATGTATACTCATTTTACACAACTTATTTATGTGTAAAGCAGCCTTACAAAAGAACAACTACGAATTAAAATTATTAATTATGTATGGGTTTTTCCCATTGATGCCCCTGTGGTATTCACTTTTCCCACTTGTACCCCTGCTTATAGCACTTTACTAGTCGTACCCCTTAACTTAATTAGTTAATCCCATCAGTAGCCAAACATGTTTATCCCGTTAGTTTTAGGCGTTAAGTGCCATGTTGGCACTCTATTTGCCAAAATAAGCACCTGACTTGGCAAAGGATTTTCCCATTGATACCCCTGTGGTTTTCATTTTTCCCATTTGTACCCCTGCGTAAAAAATAATTAAAAGGAATGAAAAAATTGTTGGAATTCAAATTATATGAGTCGGATATCCGATTTAAAGTTCAAATTTTCCGATGTTTATCCATGGCATTACAAATATATCTTAGTGTTAATAACCGGAGATTTACCGAAACATTCAATTGTTAAATTTACTTAAATAGTAAAAGTGTCAGAAATATTTTGATTAAAAAATTAAAAATTTACCCAACCTCAAATTAGCTATAAAGGACTATAAATACAAAATTTATCAAAACCGAAAAAATAAGGGAAAAATTTATGATAGTTTAAAAAAAAAGGGGATTGAGAATCTAAAATTTAGTTGGTGCTTCAATGATGAAATAGGTAAGTGACGCCGCATGACCAATATGAGCATTGACAAGTAATGTCACTCGTCTTGATCCACTTAATATAAATAAGTTGTGAATGTTAGATAATATTTTTTTGAATAAAATAAAAGGTAATATATAACGGTATTATCTCATGTGATATAAAAAGAGATATAATAAACGATATATTACAATTTTTTATTAGTTCAAAAGAGTATAATAAGCAATACGGTTTTAAAGATATCAGCTCAACATCGAAACCGAAAATGCAAAAATGCAGGGATACAAGTGAGAAAAGAAAAAATCACAAGGGCATCAATGGGAAAAACTCTTTGCGAAGTCAGGTGCTTAGTTGGCAAATAGAGTGCCAACATGACACTTAACGTCTAAAACAGACGGCATAAACATGTTTGGCTACTGATGGGATTAACTAATTAAGTTTAGGGGTACGACTAGTAAAGTGCTATACGCAGGGGTACAAGTGGGAAAAGTGAATACCACAGGGGCATCAATGGGAAAAACCCATTATGTATTCAATAAAAAATAGTTCTCTTATATGACTTTGCATCTTCAAAACCTGACTCGATTTTTGGTCATTTATTCACCTTTTTTAATTAAAAAAGAATTTTTTTTATAGTCTTTTTTATGATTTACTCGGTATACTAACAATTATTGTATTACTAGCATTTTGTCCGTGCGTTACACGGATTTTAAAATAATTGGCTAAATGTATAATATGTAAGTATGTTTTTACCATTTTTATTATTTTAAAGTCAAACTAATAAGATTATCTTGGATATATAACTTCGAACCATATGTTTGAGCTTAAACTTTCGGGTTTTGAACAGGATCGGACTGACAACCAAATTTGATCATAAAATCGAGAGCAAAGAGTTCGACCTAAGTAAATTGTTTGGCTCAATTCATTTATCGAAATATTTACAGAAATGTTATTCAGATGGTTGAATTGATGAGTTTAACATTACCACGTTGTAGTAGTCTCCCTTCCTTAGGCTTTTTACGACATACACAAATCCATAAAACAATCGATAGAACGAGCAATCCAACCCCGGCGCAAAGTGCTACTATTGTAATGACCGCCTTCTTCGGTTTTGATGGCGAGCCTGGACATTGAATGACAAGAATTAGTAAAAATCTCGACCATTGAACGACATTCAGTAACGGATCTTGTAATAAAAAATAACGTAAATTAAGATTTGAAGACCCGGTCTTTTGTAAAACTTAACCTCAAGCATGGAGTCGTCAAGGCAGGTGAAAGCTGCAACCTTAAACATTCAGGTCGGATTATATTGGATTGGGTCAATACAGAGTTGAGTATCTGGTTGGGTTATTCAGGTCAATTTTGTCAGGTCGTAGATAAGACTTAAATTTCGGGGTTAAAATTTATTGATTTCAAACTCGATTAATTGTCATTTCTAATGTTGTTTGGGGAGAAAGATGCACAAAAAGTTTATAGAACCAGATGTATAATAACATCGTACAACCTGCAACCATGATATATTTTATTGAGTTTATGTGTATATTTGTTGAGCTTTTAAACTATTTTGAGTTATATTTTAGTTTTTTATATTAAAATTAAAATATAGTTCAACTTATATGTATTGTGTTTTAGTTGTATAATAATTTTCGATTTTAAATATTTTCTCAAAAAGTTCATAAATTTTAACATATACTAACTCATATTCTTTCTAATAAAGCTCGAATTTTCTATTAAAAAGCTCAAAATATGTACAGAATATTGTATACCTCTGGTGGTATGTATAATCCGCTTATTGAGAAAGATGGTGGAATATATTTTGAATGAATTTGTGAAAAAAACTCACCCGGATCCTTGTCTGGGGGAGGAGCGGGAGGTGGCATTACGACATTATACAAGAAGGGACCGGTGGTATTATACCATAGCTGACAACTCGAATAAAAGACGACCACCCTTGCACTTGAAGGGTACTTTTCAACCATAGCACGTAATGCAGTTGCGAGACAATTAGTACAACCAGAAGGAGTAATATCAGGGGTGCACTGTGCAAAGCTATACAATTGCTCCGATGATGACCAATTGGTTACTGAAGAAGCGTAATTCAAGAAGGTTGAAGACGCGTTCTTGATGATGCCATTCATCGTATTATCTAGAACTGGACCGAATGAAGCATCGTTTGTTACATTGGCTTCGCTATAAATATAATACTCAGGGAGCGTCTCGTTCAAGAAAAAGATGTTACGATCTGCATACCGTACCATACACTCCTTATACCAGACAATAGCTTCACGAAATAAATGGCAATCTTGAGTCATCCTTCGTGTCCCATCCCCAACACACGCGTTACATCTATTGTCCCCAACATCAAATCGACATTGAAAGAGGCCATACACTTTGTCGGATCCATCACCAACCGAGTTAGTATAGAAATTGATGGCTGTTTTTGAGGTGAGATTGCTAAACAATAAACTGAGATTTTTTTCAAAGTTACTCCCGGTTGTGTAGTTCAGACGGGTATCGGTACAAGCATAAGATACGTAATTATACGCGTCGACTCTGGTCGGAATCTGATAAACCAAAAGTGATAGAAAAATAAAAACTTTTGGCTCCATGGTAGGAAAGAAAAGACTTTTGCCAACAGAACATTGTTGAATAAGGCTTAGCTATAAAGAATGTACTTTCTAATCCTTTGTTGAACTAGTCAATATACTCTCTTTCGGATCAATTGTTTATATATTCTCCTTCGGAACTATTGTCTTGGGTCTGTTAGTCGCCGCTTCGAACGACTAGGTGGGGTCTCGCTGCTCGGTCAACCTTAACCTAGTAGATATTATATGTTTATCATACCGTCTGCTTATGTAATCTAAAAACTACTCACATTAATAAAATTCTCTCCTTTCTGTACTGTGGACGTAGCTAACACATCGTTAGTGAACCACGTAAATCTTTGTGTTCTGTTCTTTATCGTTTTTCGGATCAATTCTTTATATATATTTTGTTTCGGAACAAAGACCAAGAATAATAGAGACGATATAATTAAAAGAAATAGAAAAGGAAAATACATTTGCACAAAAGAAGAAAAAGTTAAGAAACATGCTTTGCCAAAATCGATCAGTCTTCCTTAAGATGGAGGTATCTGGTGTTTTAATATTAAAACGAGTCAAATATCATCGTACAAGGATATATAGAACACATATTTTGTTATTTTCTATATATTCAACTTTTGTCTTATTCTTTTTACATGGGCATATTTGACTCGTTTTAAGCAAGACTGATATATTTGTCATACCGTAATAACGAAAACGTAAATAATTGGATGAAACAAGCCAATATTTTTAAGCAAGTTAGCCACCATATGATAAATAGTTTGATATGTTCTATGTTTAACCAATGTAGTTGGTTTATTCAACGTTGGCTGGCATCACTACTTGGGATAAAGAAGAACAAGCCTTTGTCAATTGGAGCTGGTACAGAAATAGGTTTATTAAAGTGCCCCTAATTGGCCTAATGGGAAAAAAATATAGATATCCTATTAGCTCAACTTGTAGTTAATATGTTGTTG
The DNA here is from genome assembly GCA_029255685.2 of Silene conica. NCBI lineage: Eukaryota > Viridiplantae > Streptophyta > Magnoliopsida > Caryophyllales > Caryophyllaceae > Silene > Silene conica. The sequence goes on from CM055314.2 coordinate 87,611,542, forward strand.
TCGTCGTCGTTATCGTTATCGTTATCGTTGTCGTTGTCGTTGTCGTTGTCGTTGTCGCAATTTTGAGCTGGTATGTATTTTCACATCATTAATTATTAGGATTATATCGAAAATGTTTTAGTCTGGTGGCTAAGATGGAATCAACAATATAGGACTATAGCTGAACTGGTTGGAGCAGTGACAACTCATGATATAAGAAAAGTTGTGCGCAGAAGCGATCAAATTTACATGGTTCACTAAAACAATAGGGTTAGTTTTATAAATAATGACGAAGAATAATTCTAGTTGGAGTTGGAGAAAGATTTGCGAAGTGAAAGAGAAATTCAATCAGGGTTTCAACCGGGGCGCGGGTGGTCTGAGAATATCAGCATAAAAGATGGCTACAAGTTCTTAACTTGGTTAGTTTACGAGGATCTCGATTATATATAACAAGCAATACGAGGAGACCTACTCGCATTTACATGGGACAGGGTATCGATGCACCGGTTGTTGTAGGCTCTACATAACAATATATGTAACTCGCCTAATGTTAGAGATGAAGTAAATGCAAATTTAAGTTTCTTGTAATTGCAAATCAGACAAAACCATTAATTACATAGGCTCACAGAACCATACTATATAAGAAACATGATTGAATGAAGTAGTATTCGATATGAATGCAATTTCTTTGTGCTCACACATATTGAACATTTCAAGCCGGATTTTGTAGCATTAGGTGAATGCATTGCGGATCATCTTGGTCTCGGGTACAAGTCATCATCGGTGATAGATTTTGTAGTGAACTGATCACTATTACTTTGCTGTCCAGTAGAGTTAGTCGAAGGAACCTTTAGTTGAGGGAATGTCACCACTGGTGGTGATGGCAATGTAAGATAGATCGCGTTGACAGTTAGCATTAGAACCACTTCGGTCATGGTGGGTCTTTGCTCTGCATCCGCTTGCACACATAGCAATCCAATTTGAATGCATCTCTCAATGTCGTTGCGTGAATAAGTTTTGTCTAGTTCAGGGTCTACTAGTTCCATGGATTTCTCTTCGTACCAAAGTATCCATGCCTTTTAATAGAAACAAAGATTTAATCAGCTGACACATATGGTTAGATATTCAATTTGGTTTGTGCACGGGAACTTACATGAATTGGGAGGTCCTGGTTCTTCGATTTCTCCATAAATCTTCTGTTACTTTGACCACTTACTATCTCCAAAAGCATGACACCAAAACTGTAGACATCAGATTTGCTCGAATACTCCCCTGACAGGCATTCTGGCGCCATGTATCCTCTGTATGAATCAATTCAATTCAAGATTTCCAAAAGAAAAGTGACAAAAACCACGTTGAACTACTAAGCAAATCATGAGACATACCGTGTTCCCGCTATGCGAATAGTGTTCCCGAAGGTTTGTGCTCGTTGGAAGAGTCTTGCCAAGCCAAAGTCAGCTATCTTGGGGTTCATTTCATTGTCAAGTAATATGTTTTCAGGCTTAAGGTCACGGTGTATAATAGTATATCGTGAATCTTCATGGAGATATTGGAGTCCTCTTGCAATTCCAACTATAATTTTATTCCGTCTTACCCAATTTAAAAGAGGACGCCTTTTGGGATCTATAGTGCCATAAAGGGAAAAACAACAAGTTAATCACACCAATACATCACATAACAAAATATCGTTTCAATGGTTAGAATGTGACTCGGTTGAGTCACACCGGGATATGTAGTGTAATAGTGTTGTGAAGAGGAAGCAAGAAGAAGCCGTCATGGGTTACAACTAGCGTGAGTCACAAGAAGGTGGTGCGGGTTGCACGTGGCTATGCCCAAGGCGCAAGGGGTGACGTGAATATAAACCTAATCAACATATAACCTTTCTCCTTTATCATAATTTGTTTATTGATGTTAGCTGATTTTTTTTTTGTAAAAAATATATTAATTAAAGATAAATAAATGAATGAGACAGAAAGGTTAATAAGTTACTGCTTTTAACATAAGGTTGATGAATTAAACAATCAAAATATGAAAGAGTAACATACCGAATAGGAAGCGGTCCAAGCTAGAATTCGACAAAAACTCATAGACGAGTAGTTTTTCAGTTCCTTCAACGCAAAAGCCCAAAAACCTGACAAGGCTCCTGTGTTGAAGCTTCGCCAGAAGGCGAGCCTCCGCTGTGAATTCCTTAGTACCTTGTCCAGATGTGTTAGAGAGCCTTTTAATGGCTACAATATCACCGTCCAGAGTCCCCTGTTTATTAGTTATTGATCGAACACCAGCATAAATGTTACAAAAGGTATTGAACACCAACGAGAAACAGAGCGCAAATTCTCATTTGTGACGCGTCAAAACTTGTGATGCTCCCACAACCGGTTAAATGGTTAGTAAAATGGTTAATTATCTATGTGGGATAATACAGATATGTGATATACATATTGAGTTGAAGGGATCCGATTACCTTGTAAACAATACCGAAACCACCTTCACCCAACCGATTTTCAGCTGAGAAATCTCTTGTAGCTGTCTGAAGACTGGCAAAATCGTATTGTACTACTTCTCTATCTCCAAGATGGCTGCTTATATCAGTTTCAGTCGGCTTATCTGAAAAATATTATAAAATTTGGTTAGTGTTCTTTCGAAAATTAGCTAAGGTAAATGGATTTGAAGAAGATTATTACATTACACAGTAAAATCTGAGACAATATATCCGATGTATATTCCTTTTTTAGTATAGGAAAAGAACAAACCTTCGTAATTTGCGATAGGAATGACTGTAGTACATTCGAGTGTACCTGTATTTGAAAACAACTACTATTAGTAAAGTTCTAAATGATATTTAATTTGTTTACATCAAATCTGTTACGAAACCATCTCATTCAAAAAGTTAACTGAGAACTTAAACTGAAATGGTAAGTTGTTTAGCTACCTTGTTCGCTTGAATTACAACTTATCATGAATCCTAATTTCTCTATAATATGTAAGTTGTTTAACTACCTCAAATCATGAACCTTACTATAATCCTATGAAAAGAAACCATCCTGGTTTCTAATACGGGAATCCACAAGGTGGTTTGCGACCGCAAGGCCAACAAAACCAAGGTTCATCTCAAAATTTCGGACAACAATTTGGTCAAACTAAACTGAGGTTCATTCCAAGGCCACAAGGTCCCAAATTCATTATCTTCCCAAGGTCATACTTCCACTTCATCCATGTCAACGGAGGACATGATTTAGGCTCTTATCTACGGAGGACATGATTCGGGCTCTTACGTTTAATCCAGTTGCTATGCAAGTCAATCAAGTGCAATTGCAACAACAGACAAAGGCAAGCATCCAAAACATGGAAAATCAATTTGGGCAAATGACTAGTGCTCTCGAGAGGCTTGAAGCTGGGGAATCCGGCAAATTACCATCTCAAATCATACAATGGACGGAATAGAGACTATTATCTTTATTGGAAATTGTCAAATTGAATATTCTTTATCATCTAAACGTTTTATTTGGAAAGTGAATTATATTATTCTACCAATTAACAAATTTACTAATACATTTTAGCCTAATAGTTAAGAAAGATGTATAACGAACAATAGGTCTTAAAATTGAATCCCAGCCCTCCGAGGGGTCATTTGATGAAAAAAAAGTAATAAAATAACAAACTTACCTTCTAAAAAAAAGATTTAGCGTAAAACAATGCATACGATGTGTTTAATCAAAATTGATCCTCGCCGCTAGGGATGATAATGAAACGAAACAGCTTTCGATGAACTCGAGATCGGTTACATAAAAGGTCGGTCAAAGCTTATCTCCAGCTCATGCTCGACTCGGCTCGACAGCTTAACGAGTCAAGTCGAGCAAAAGGTAGCTCGACTAAAAAAGCTAGTGAGCGGTTTAAACTTGTGTAATTACATAACATATTACCCATATTTTATAAAACTATTTTATCATGATTATATGTTTATATCACACGTATATATATCTAATATGTCATTGATTTGCCAAATCTTTTTTTACATATAACAACCTTCGAGGGGGAAAAAAATCAAAATATTAACCATTATATGTAGGCTCGATTTGAGCTCGAATGCCTCGAGCTCAGATCAAAGCTCGGATAAGCTTGAGATGGGCTTGAACCCGAGTTTTGATTTTTGACCAGAAGTCGAGCAAGACCAAGCTTGGGCTCAGTTCAGCTTGGCTCGTTAGCAACCTTACCCACGGCAATGTTTTGATATTTCCAAATAAGATGATCTATGACAACAAATATTGGATATGTGTGTTAGTAATTGACTTACGAGTACCATGAGTCTGCTCCGTTGTTGGGGCTTGTGCTGCATTGTTACTCTTTTTCCTTTGCGTTTTACCATATCTACATATCGCCAATACAACCATCATACCTGCTAGCGATCCAAGCGTTACGCCTGCTATCAGTCCGACGTTCACTGGTTTCGATGTTGTTTCTCTTCTTCCTGAATAATAATCTGATTTTACAACATTAACAATAGTTTTAGAATTAAGTATTGGCAGGATGATGAAAAGGAAAGGAAAGGAAAGGGATCGGAAATGAAAGGAAAGGAAATGGCCTAATCGAAATCCTTCCAACATCAAAATAAAGGATTCCAATGGAGCATCTCTGGGCGTATCCCTTTCCGTTTCATTCACCAACTTTTTCGTTACCCCTTCCCACCTAATATACGTTCAAAACAAGGCAAAAGTGCATCGATGACCTAACCTCCATTGCTGTGGGGAGGAGGAGGCGGAGGCGGAGACAGAGGCAGGGGCGGGGGCGGAGGCGGAGACAGAGACAGAGGTGAAGGCGGAGACAGAGACAGAGGCGAAGGCGGCGGAGGCGGAGACAGAGACAGAGGTGAAGGCGGAGACAGAGATAGAGGCGAAGGCGGGGGTGGGCGCAGTGCCATTGGTGGTGGTGGCGGAAATGACCCGTCAATTTCGTTTAAAAAGGGATTTGTTGTACTGTACCTCATCTGACAACTTCTAAAAAAGGCCATTGCCCGATTACTTCCAATGCAATCAATATTAAAAATATATAAAATGTTATTGAGGCATGTTTCGCAATTAAAATCAGTAATGTCAGGGGTGCACTGTGCAAAACTAAACAATTTGTTGTTCAATGCAAATGAGGTTTCGTCAGAAGCGAAATATGCTGTGGCGGAAGAAGCTGTCTGGATGACTCCGTTCAATGCCTTTGCCAGTACAGGTGCAAATTCAGCATAGTTCGTTACATTGCTCTTGCTGCAGCTGCGCCATCCCCAGGATGTGAAGTCATAAAAAGAGAAAATATTATAATCTGCATACTGTAACATACACTCTTCGTACCATATAACCGCATCGCGAGAATTGCAGTTTAAGACTATCCTTTGAGCGGCAGACTTGATACATGCACTACAAACGTCGAGGCTAATATCAAATCGACATTGAAAGATGCCATAAACTTGGTTTAAAGATCCACCAATGGTGATACTATCAAACCTAAGAGATGAGGATGTCAAGATGAATTGATTGAAAACTCGATTGAGGTTATTTTCGAATAAACTACCCTCGACGTAATTCTGAGGAGTAATGGTACAATTGTAAGCAAAATATGTATATTGTGCATCAACCGTAATACAAAGTTGACAAACCAAAAGTGATAACAAAAATAGCACGATTCTACCCATGGCAGGGGAATGATGATATAATTTGTGTCTCTGTTTTGGAAGGGAAAACAAGTGATTATGGCAACGAAACAATGTGATTTTTGAACAAATATTTGCAAGGAAATAATGTTGAAGATGTCTATGTTCTTCCAAGTCAGCTGCCATAGTTTGATATGTTCTATGTTTAACTAATGTATGTAATTGGTGTAGGCAATAACGTTAGATAGCGTTGTTAGCTCTTGAGAAGAACAACCTCTTGCTCGATCTTTTGGATTGAAATTGTCTTAATTAAATTAAACTGAACCGAACTAAACTGAATTGAATTGAACTGAATTGAACTGAACTCACACTTTTCGTGTTAAATGTCAGCATAGTCGGAAAAATTCCGTGGCGCCTCCGGATTGTAGCGATGGCATTGTTGGCTTTGTTATTTACGTTATTCCCCGGCATGTAGCTCTGTCTCCCTCGGATCCCTTGTCTGATGTTGGGGATGTGCCTATTGGTTTGTCTATCTCTTTGCTTGATCAGTTGTTCTCTTTTGGATTACGCACTGTCAAATCCATCCGGCCTAAGTGTCGTCTTGGATTTTCTCGGGTCCTTAAGGGGGCGTTGGATGATGTGGCTGACTCTCTGAGCGATCTTTCCTCCTGGATTCATTTGCTTGTGTTGCCTCTTTGTCTACTTAAGACCTTTTCTCCTCGAAGTAATCTTGAGTGTCGGACGACTGTTAGGAGGAGAGCATTTGTAGTGCTATTCTTGCTTTGGTTATGCCTCGTGTCGGTTTGCAGCTTGTGCAGGAGACCTTAGCTGAGGTTCCCCCTTCTTTTGGTGTGGAGGAGGACCTTGATTTGAGTGAGCTTAACCTCTACTGCCGGAGGAAGATTTATGATGGTCATTATACTGCTGTTGTTCGGGTGCTTTAATTTCTTCATCAGGTATTGCCCCTTATTCTGATGTCACTTTGGATGCTTTGTGTGATAAACATCTTATTGCTACATCTCCTTCATTACCCCCTTTATCTGTTGATCACCATCCCCTTGTTGTTTCTTCGACTGTTGTGTTGGATATGATTGGGTGTTTCCCACGAGGGACGTCATGTGGGAGGGATGGGTTTCGTGCCCAGCATATTATGGATTGTTTGAGTGGGGCTGTCGTTGCTCTTTCTGATGATTTAATCGCCTCCAGTACTAGGGTGGCTAATCTCTTCCTTGAGGGACGATGTCTGCCTGTTTTGGGTGAATATATTGCTAATGCCTTGTTCACACCGTTTGTTAAGCCAGATGGTGGTATCTGTCGTACAGCTGCTGACACTGTTTGAAGATGTCTTGTCTCTAAGGTTGGTGCATATTTGGCTGGTCTTTCTTTTTCTGGCTATTTTGTAGGTCTTCAGTTTGGAGTTGGGGTATTCAGTGAAAGAGAGGCTATCTTGCATGCCTTGAATCGGTTAGTGGAGGCTCGTGGTGGTGATGTGAGTCGTCTCTCCATGTTGTTGGTTGACTTCCAGAATGCCTTCAACTTAGTCGCTCATGTGACCTTATTACATGAGGTTTGGTGTCATTGCCCGGTTCTCTCCCGGTAGGTGGAGTTTTGTGAATTCCGCCCTGCCCGACTTTATTATGGGGAGCATATAACCTTAAGCCTTGTCGCGGGGTTTAGCAGGGTAATCCTTTGGGTCCTCTCCTCTTTGATTTGGTCTTGTGGCCCCTGGTATGCAAGATTCGAGATTCTTTTGATTTGAGTTTGCAGGTTTGGTACTTGGATGATAACACTGTTGTAGGAGACACTTTAGTTTTAGGGAAGGTCTTGGCTTCACTTATGGAGGATGTTCCTCGTTTTGGCTTCATCTTAGTATTGATAAGACTAGCGTGTTTTGGCCTGCAGAAGACCCTCTAAATTGTCTTCCTGGTGATTTCCCCTCCTCTATTACCCAACCTCTACATGACGTCACAGTTCTGGGTGGCCCTGTTAATACGTGCTCCTGTTTTAGTGGTGAACTCGTGGTGATGAGAGTAACTAAGACCATCGCGCTAATTGAATGAAAGAGATCATCAGATAGGAGCGAAAGACTAATTTCTTTTATCTTAATCATAGATTAATCAAATGAACTATGCGTTATTATCTCATCACACGACCTCATTCACCCTAAATTAACATAACAGAGCATATATACATTTGCAAATTTGTAAAAGGAAAATATTAGGCCTCATAGAGAAGATTAGGATAACATCATATAATTATAATCAGACATATGCTTGTCTATTAAAAATTATTAATCATAGGCCAATTTAATACAAATATAAATTTACTAAAACAAACATAGTACTTGTTTAAAATTTACAGTAAAGGTAACGTCGGCTAGAATGAAAAATACCAACGCACACTACTACAAAAAGAGACCTAATGCAACATTTCGTGTGCAACACTTACGGGTTGTGTTGCAATTTTTACTTAATCATGCAACGCTTTATTTAAAAATGTTGCTTATTACCTACATAATGCATCACTTTAAAGTAAGTGTTGCAATATATTACTTTAATTGCAACATTCTTATACAATTGTTGCATTTTCTAGCAACACTTGTGCAACACTTTCGTCACGTACATAAAATTTTCCAATTAATTTTGTTTAAGCGCTTATTAAAATTTTCAATTAAAAAAAAACAAAATGAAATTTGGGTAAAAATTAATTAGGCGCAACAATGAAATTTGGGTAAAACGTAATTAGGCGCAACAATGAAATTTGGGTAAAACGTAATTAGGCGCCTAATCAGTCTAATTAAACCCTAGCTAATACTCACTACACGCGATTCATTATTTCATTAATACCATACTATACTCCATCATCATCGCGTCCTTCATCATCATTCAATTCCCAGAAAAAAAAACTCAAAAAAACTCAATCAGCGGAGCATTTTACCAACACGATTCACGCGTTTGATTCTTACTCAGCCGGCGAAATTCATATTCAGTATAATTGATTGGGATTTCTGATAGGTATGATATTTCAATTTCAATTATTGTTATCATTTTGTTATTATCTCAATTCAATTGTTGTTTCATCTATTCGTCCCTGCATATAATCAGGAACTTAATCTCATCATCGCGTATTGTTTTACTCTCGCTATTAATTAATTAATTGTAATTTTTAATGTATTTAATGTTATTGTTTCCCTAATTGTTTTTCTTGTTTGTTTGTGTAAATTTGTTGTTTTCCTTTCTGGGTTTGTTGTTTGCTGTGTTTTAGGAGGTGGGTAGTTGTTAGAATTGACTTTTAAGGTGTTGATTTTGATTAATTGAGGGTTTAAGTAATATAGTAACTGTGATGTTGCATAATTGTTTGGATGGTTTTGAAGGAGGTTGTAAAAGGGTTGATTTGTGTTGTTGAATTGGTTTGTTAATTGTTCAATGGTCGATTTGTTTCGATTTCTGAAGGTTGTGGTTTTGTTTGTTTAAGTGAAATTTAGCTGATGGGTTTGGGAGTTATGGTGTGTTGCCGTGTTGGTGACCTGAAATTTGCAAAGAGTAAGGTGTCGGAATGTTACTCGCACTCATGCAATATGGGATTAGGGTGTCAGCGTGCCACAATAGTAGGCGCTGAATGCTTTGCATTATAATTTTATCATTCATTTTCAATTACTTTTATGTTATTATTGATTGTAATTTTAATTGCTTTAATCGAATTACAGACACGCTTCACAATTCGGATCATCAATAAAGATGATGTTATTTCTTTTTGGGACATATTCAGGTAGTGAAGAGGAGGGTCGTGGCAAGGAGAGGAGGAAAGCCTTTTAGAAAAAAGAAGAGCATAAATGGAAGGAGATTGATGAGGCTTCTTTATTATCTTCTATCCCGAACACTGGAAGCCGTGATGCTGCTGCTATGGATGCTGCAGTTCGTGCTATTGGTGGTGATTCAGTTCTTGATAATTCCTTTGTACGAGAAAGGGTTTCTAATATCGCTCACTGCATTCGTTCTGCTCAGTTATCACGCAGGGCACTTCAGGTAACGTACTGATAACTTCCTTTTTCTGTGGAAGTCTCTGTAATTCGAGAGACTATTTTCACTTCTAAGTAATCAATTGATAGTCATAATTCATATAGGAGCCTGAAGTTCTAATTTGGTGACTGATCTTTCATTTTTCAAACTTTTCACTTTACGTAGTTATGGTCTTAATTTTGACATTTTAGTGGGCTGGATAAAGAGTAATCTTAAAGTTGTTGACATACTGGATTATCTGGTGCCGTTTGTGTTCTTGATGATGAACCAAGAGCGATTGGGAGAGACTGTGGACATCTAGATCCAAGTTTATGTGAGAGTCAAAAGGTCACTTTTTGTAGCAGTAATGGTTCAGCCAGACTCGGGACCTGTCTACCTCTTCGGTACAGAATTTCAGAAGACACTCTGCCGGGAATTCCTAGTAGCACGCAGGATCAGAACAAGGGATCGGAGCAGGTCAGGTTAGGCTCAGACTAATTGCAAAAGGTGATAGGCAAACCGCTGTTGCCAAAGAGTGGAGCATCTGTGGCACTTGTATTGCAGATGGGAGGTTTGTCTAAATTGATCCCTATATAGTAACTCTCTTCAGCTGATTTAGTTTTATATTTATTTTTCCAGGAATATAAACGGTCTCATATGTATTTTAGAAACATAGGTCACTAAGGGGCCCTTTTGCTCACACTAGCGAAAGGGAAAGGAAGAAGGAAAGGGTTACAAGGAGAAATGAATGTGATGCCCTCTGAATGGAAATGAGCTTTAGCATTGGGAAAATTACATCTGATGTTGTGGTTACTGATTGGGAAAATTAACTTACTGATTAGGGACTAGTTTAATTTGTTTATTTACATTTGATGTTGTGGTAATTGTTGTATGAGAGGGAGTCGGATGACCCAAAAAGGTATTTCCGAAAGATGATTTCACACTGTGTATTGTTGCAAAATATTTATTTTCAGAATGCAACTGTGTGAGCAAATATGATGTCGCTCTGTTTCATTCATTTGTTTATTTAATCAAACGTAAACAAATAATTTGAATGTACAAGTATATTACTCCGTATTATGTAATAAGATAGGGGTAGGAGATAGAAGGATATTATGTTAGAGTTTGCTGTTGCGAATGTGACTGCACAGACTTTAAGAATTCTTCATTTATATAGGTTTTAGTATTTTATTTAGCCATGGCGGACACAGAATTGGAGAAAGTGGAAGTTGTAGAGGGCGGGAGAAGGAGGAGTGAGCGGACACGAGGCAGGAAAGTATGTTACAACGAAAATGCAATGCAGTCGACCTACAATGAAACGCCTGCAAAGAAGCCGAAGAAAAAGAAGACAGTGTTGCCTGTAGCAGTTTCCAAGGAGATGGTTAAGGACCTTTCTGGAGAGTCCACAGTTTCTGAGGAGATGGGTACGAGCCTTCTTGGGGAGTCCACAGATTTTGTGGAGATGGTTAAGAGCCTTCCCCGGGAGTCTACGGAGGAAGGGGGTGGTTTAATGGGGATAGGGAATCAACCACGGGAAGTTGATGCCGGGGTTTCTTTGGAGAAGAGTGCTCATTTGAAGGTTAAGGAGACTCTCCGAGCGTTTAACAATAACTATCTGCATTTCATCCAGGTACAGTATTATAACTGTTGATGGGTTGATATAATTACCGAGTTTATTTTCAATATTGCTTGACAAACTTTGTTACTTCCTGGTGATGGTGGCGGCTGTAGGAGGAAGAGACGAGATGCAAAAGAGCGGAAGAAGAAAAGAGAAAGGTACTGTGCTCGCTTGAAGACTATGCAAGTTATTATCATTGTTATTTCTAACATCTAGTTTTAATATGGTATATGTCTTTCACAGAAATCTGACAGGAAACCTATTAAAGCGTCTTCTAAGCGTCCGGACTTAAAGACGTCTAGTAAGGTAATGTGAATTTAATGACAATATGCTCATCAATTTAATTATTTTTTTTTACTATTTTTGACATTTAAACAAGGGAGGAATTAAATTCTTGGTATTGCAGATGCGTCAGGAAGAAAAAGTTTTATATCCTGAAAAACAGATTGGTTGCATTCCTGGTAGGATTTTGTTCTGTTGTACAATCAGTGTCTTTTGAAATAGATGGTATGCTTGTGGAAGCAAAAATGGGCGCTAAAGCAATAAAGTTTATTCTTGCAGGTGTTGATGTCGGACACCAGTTTTTCTCGAGAGCCGAAATGGTGGTTGTAGGTTTTCATAGCCATTGGCTGAATGGGATTGACTACATACCCAAGGACTGTGGCAACGAGGTAAATAATCATCTTTCTTGCCTACAGTTTTCTTTGGTTGTTATGACTTCTTTAGTTTTGATGTGATCATTAGCTCTTGATCCCTTGAATTTGGGATTTCTTTTACATGTATTTAAATAACTCTAAAATAACATCAATATGTTGAATGATGGCCCTCACCATGCTTGTATCTTGTGGAGGGTTCCTTGACATGGCTTTGGAACATTATATTCTGGAATCTGGAAATTCTCTAATCTTAGTGCGAAAAGTTCTCCTCTTCAAACTCAATGGGAAAGACAATTCAAAGCTGAGAATATTACTCCTTAGAGGTTGATATCATATCATATATACCAAGATGATCTTGAGAAAATTTTAAACAGAAACCCATAAAAGTAATACTACTTACCTTAACATATACTCCATAGCTCATTGAGGTCGGTTGACTACTTATCAGTTTCAACTGTCCAGATTCCAGATATACCTTGCATAAAAAAATTCATTAACTTCATCTAAACAAATTTGGGAGTTCTCTATAACAACTTGTTGATCTGCTTGTTTTGAATTGGTGCAGAATGGGGGTTCTTTGAGTAAGCAGCGTGAAGCTAGTGTGCTGGGCTACTTGTCTTGAATTGGTTAAGGAGCAGATATTTTGATGCGGTCACTGGTCATGTCGAACGGAAGACCACATACAGGATAAAATGAAACTTGATAAAAAAGAAGCTAAACGGTTTAATCCTGTAAATCATTTGTTCTATTTTAAACAATTGTTACATTTTTTTTGTACTTAAACATTTGCGAAGTTTTATTTTTAATCCTTTTTGGAAATGTAATTGACATTCATTTTTTAGATTGAATAATTCTATTGTAATTTTTGAATGATATGCAATAATACACGATTATTAAGAATTGCAATTCTCTATTGTGTTTGGATGAACTAGTGTTGCGTTTGTTTAGTATAAGTGTTGTTTTTGGACGTAACTAGTGTTGCGTTCTCAAAATAAAAATGTCGCATTTGTTCGATAAAAGTGTTGCTTTTTAATATAAAAAGTATTGCATTTGTCTATGAAAAGTGTTGCTAATTTTTCACAAGTGTTGCATTAAAAAATAAAAATGTTGCCTTTGCATTTGAAAAAAGTGTTGCATAAAAGTAACTTATGTAACACTTTATAAAAGTGTTGCAATAGTTCAAAAAGTGTTGCATAAAGTGTTGCAATGAGCTAATGCAACGAGACTTTATACAGCACTTCATTAAGTGTTGCATAAACTCTATAGCAACACTTATATGACATTATGCAACAGTAGTGGAGTGTTGCTATAGAATCAAAATGTAGTAGTGGCATTGCATCCTTATATAGCGCCTCTCTTATAACTGGTAAAGGTGGACGTACATCATCACCATCTAACCCAGCAATGTCTTCTGGTAAAATACTGCAATTAAGACATGAAAGATGAGATGTAAAGCCAGATAAAAGAAGCAGATTTTAAAGTAGGATTAACTAAGAGACTTCGACAGTTAGACTGCATATACCCCCTGGAGCTCTGGTCAGTTACTGGAGCAGTATTCTCTGCTTGCGGCAAATATCCTGAAGTTGCCAATGCACCACCTTCATTCCCCACATAAAAAAGCTGAATAGCATCATCAAGCTTCCAGCTTGTTGCCTGAGCCAAGAGAAGATCTGTTACACTTTGATAGATACAATAAAAAAATTGCTTGTAACATTCACCACCCTGTTACTCCGAGTCCTCATTTAGTCATATTTACCCGTGTCAAACACTCACCACCCCAGCAGAAGTGACACTTGGTTACTTCATTTTAACCCACAAGTTTGACACTTCGATACAAATTCTTGTAGGATATTTCTAAATGAGTTGAACTAACACAGTTAGAAGCAAACAACAATTGACAAACATGTAGACATAGCAGCAAGCCAGTAATAATGATTTTGGTCTTTAATACTCTCTTTCTGACCAACAATAAACTAATCTCATTTTTACCCAGCCAAAACACCATACTTAATTATAATTTTTTTCCTTTTTGTATGTTACTTGTAGAGTTGTGATAAAACACCATACAAAATTAGGCATGGACCTGATACACGGTTAGAGTGAATAAAATTTAGGGTTCATGATTAAAATGACCAGATTGACAAGCATGTTCAAATTTATATACTAAAACAAAATATTTTATACAACCACAATCAAAATCGGTAAAAAGGAACAAACTTATAATCAAAACCCTAATTTATTTAAATGGTATATGAAGAGTTGGAAAACACCAGCTATACTCAAACTTGATTTCGTTGATGCAGTGGTCCAATAGTTAGTGGTACAATGGAAATGAAATTTGACATGAAAAAGAAAACCCTAATCAGATTACCATGTAACAACTCAAGAATATCAACCAATACACCAACAATTCAAGCTCAAAGATCAATACTTCTAATTGAAACAACAATAATAATAAATAATACTCGAATTATAAACTTAGATACAAACCTGAGAAGAAAGAGCACGAAAATGCTGGTGCACGAGAGTTAGTAGTACAACGGCAGATTGAAGTGCACGGTGGACGGTGGAAGGGGTGGGGGAGAGATCGATTAAAAGGTTATATGAGCATTTGATTGATGAGGGAGAGAAAGAGGGGAAAATGAAATAAAATTTGGGATTTAGGGTTGTACATTTGACGGAAAAGAGTAAAGGGATGAATATAATGGATGAGTAATTCCATTTGCGGCGTTTAAAGAGAAACGCCTCATATAGTAGTATTTGCGGCGGTTTTTGCTAGACGCCTCAAATAACATTGATATTTAAAATAAAATCTAATAAATTAAAGTACTATTTGCGGCGGTTTGAATAAAACGCCTCAAATGAAGAGCCGCAAATTAATGTTTTTCTACTAGTGGGATCTGGTTGCGGGGATTGATAATCCACAGTGTAAGTTGCTTCTGCTTCGGGCTTGCACTGGTATTTCTAAACTTTCTTTTGCTTTGCGTACTTGTCCCCCGGGTGTTTTTGGGTCGGCTCAGTTATCCTTTGATGTTGTCCTTCGTTCTAGGTTAGAGCGTATTGTTACTACTTCTGGGCTGGGCTTTGGTGATTGGCAGTTGCTGCTTGCTACCTTTCCTTTTCATTTGGGTGGGTTGGGTGTATATGCTGCTGGGGATGTCTTGCATTATGCTTTTCCGGCTTCCCGTTTGCAGTCTGTCAAGTTGCAGGCTAAGCTCTTACGCCCTTCTCTGCTCTGCTATTGTTGATCTCATCCCAGCTTTTGATGATGCCATGCGTGTTTTCCGGGAGACCACATGTTTTAACTTTTTCTGTGATTCAAGTGAAATCGCTACCCCAAAACTCATTAAGAAACTGGCAGATAAATATTTCACTCGAGTTGCTAATATAGCGGAGTCTGTTTTTTCTTTGACTTAATTCTCGTCATACGGTTTTATGGAAGTCTCAGCAGAGTGCTCGCTCTTCGGACTGGTTGCATGTTTTCCCTACCTTTGGGTTGGGTCAGACAATGAACGGGAGGACATATCATTATGTGCTTCTCTGTCGCATGAGTGTTCTTTTGTTTATTGTGTCTAAGCCTTGTTCTGCTTGTTCCCGGGTCTTTGAGGGTGATATTTTTGGTGACCATGCTGTTTCGTGTACTGGTACTATGGGTATCAAATATCACCACAACCTTGTTTGGGACGGCCTTATTGGATATCTGTAATAGGTCTGAGATTTCTGTTGGTCAGGAGGTGGATATCAGTTTGGTTGTTGGGCATGGCAAGTCACTTCGTCCGCCGGATTTAATTTATTGGTTTATTGATTTGACAAGTTCTTCCCCCTTGACGCAGTCGGGATGTCTGATTTATGCCTGGTTGGGTTGTAGTGAATGTTCTTCAGCATAAGTGTGTCAAGTACCAGGATTTGTGTGTGGCGGCGGGTTATGGTTTCCTACCTTTCTCTTTTTCGTCTTTGAGGGAGCTTGATGTGGGGGCCGTTGCTTTGCTCCACCGGATTCAAAAGTTCTATGTGTCTCGGGATGTCTAGACTCATGCCGCCGCTTATATTTCTTCTAGAATTAGCTTTGCTATTACTAAAGGAGTGCGTGCCCAGGTTGTATCTCGACCGCTTATATTTTTTCATGTAAACTCTTATTTTTTTTTTTTATATGATAGTTGCGCGCATCCTTAATAAAATAATAATAATAATAATAATAATAATAATAATATCAGATATTAAATATTAAAAAATATAATATATTAATAATAATATATTAATAGTAAATAATTAAGCTAATACGGAGTATTATAATAATAATAATAATAATAATAATAATAATAATATCAAATATTAAATATTAAAAAATATAATAATATATTAATAATAATATCAATATTAAATAAGCTAATACGGACGGAATATAATAATAATAATAATAATGCCCTAATAATAATAATAATAAAAATAATAATAATATTGTAGTAGCATTTACAATAGTTAATTACAAATATTAAATTCTTTATTAAGGAAGACTTTTTATAACAAAAGCAGATAAATCTCCAAAAATTTACATTGTCAGAATGTAAGTTATACTTGGGAGTTGGGATGCAGTAACTTTGTTAAGACGGTAACTTTATTAGTCCTTAGCTATTCTTTTTTTTTGTCTCATCTATATATTATTGATCTTGTTTTTATGTTGAAATAAATAGTATGTGGCCTTAAACAAGAAAATAAGCTTAGAACGTTATAGTGATATGAAGTACAGACGGACGTACGGTTATCATTTTCATATTTGGTAAGGCTGAAAGGAAACCTTCAAACCCAAATTGTTGAAATGATAGGTACGTACAGTAGAAAGATTTACTCCAACTAGGTAGCTTTATAAAATTATTTTTTAAAGGCTTATTCTTCGTTAGCCACAATGCATGTTGACTTAGATTATAAAATTATGCAGCAATCTCTGTTAAATTTAACAACAAATCTGTATCACACCCAAATTGAGAAGAAAGAGTCCGTAAACTTAAGAATTTACTACTTTAAAATTAATTGAATACTTTTCTCTAATTCTCCAATGCGCATGAGATTCTTAGATGCGACACTCATATGATTTAATGTTTATTCTCAACAGTCTCATTGGGTTAGTATCTCGTAGGACTCGACTTTCTCAACCAAAAGCTTAAATTAATAATTGTATGCTTTAATACACCTCACACGAAAACTCACTGGCCCACATGTGAGAATTAGTGCCTCCTAGGACTCGAACTTCGAACATCAGCGTCGTAAGACATGTTCGTCGTAAGACAATGTCAGAAGACAGTTTCGTTTAACAAGGAGTCTTGCTTGTGATATATATCCGTTACAAATTGAAGACGGATACTTTACTCTCACAATAAAGAAAGTAGACATGTAAGTGGGAGAAAATGGAGCAATTTATAAATAGCGCAACTTGAATTATGTGAGAAGGGCACTATCCATTTTAAGCTTGTAACAGATAGTACCCGTCTTCAATAAAAATTTGTGTTCGCTCGAAATGTTTAAGCTTATATAGCTGAGACGTATTCAAATAGAGTGTCAAATGTCGATGTCCAAATCAATGTAACATTTATAGAGTTAGTCATATATATATATACTTCGTATAAGGTTTTTTTCATTAAAAGAAAAGCCTTAAAGGCTTAGAGATTCAAAAAAAAGGGATTAGTACGTGATAACTCTATATTATACCCGTTTTATCCCTTATTTAGTCGGAATTAATTAACAGTTTAAGTAATTCACTTATTTTGGAATAAAATTGACTATATGTTATTTTGAGTGATTAAGTGTCAATTTATATTATTTGTCGGATTTGGTATTGCTCAACGAAGCTATGATCTTCCTGTGGTTCGACCTCGACTACTCTACAATGTTAGTAAATTTGTTTGCTTGGGAGAGTGCGACAAACCCCACTACCATACGTAATTGCCACCGGTTATTGTAAGCTCGGCGTAGCAATATATGTAACTCACCTAAGGTTAAATTAAAGATCAAGTAATTGCAATTTTAAGTTTCTTGTAATTGCAAATCAGAATAAACATTGCATAGGCTCACAGAACTATACTATAAAGAAACATGATTGAATGAAGTAATATTCAATTTGAATGCAATTTTTTTGTGCTCACACAAATTGAACATTTCAAGCCGGGTTTTGTAGCATTAGGTGAATGCATTGCGAATCATCTTGGTTTCGGGTACAAGTCATCACCGGTGGTAGATTTTGTGGTGAATTGATCACTATTACTTTGCTGTCCAGTAGAGTTAGTCGAAGGAACTTTTAGTTGAGGGAAAGTCACCACTGGTGGTGATGGCAACGTAAGATAAAACGCGTTGACAGTTAGCATTAGAACCACTTCGGTCATTGTGGGTCTATGCTCTGCATCCGCTTGCACACAGAGCAATCCAATTTGAATGCATCTCTCAATGTCGTTGCGTGAATAAGTTTTGTCTAGTTCAGGGTCTACTAGTTCCATGGATTTCTCTTCGTACCATAGTATCCATGCCTTTCAATAGAAACAAAGATTTAATCAGCTGACATATATGGTTAGATAATCAGTTTGGTTTGTGTACCGGAACTTACATGAATTGGGAGGTCCTGCTTCTTCGATTTCTCCATAAATCTTCTGTTACTTTGACCACTTACAATCTCCAAAAGGATGACACCAAAACTGTAGACATCGGATTTGCTCGAGTACTCCCCAGACAGGCATTCTGGCGCCATGTATCCTCTGCATATATTAATTTAATTCAAAATTTCCATAAAAAAAATGACAAAACCAAGTTGAAATACATACTAAGGAAATCACAAAACATACCGTGTTCCAGCTATGCGAATGGTGTTCCCGAATGTTTGTGCTTGTTGGAAAAGTCTTGCCAAGCCAAAGTCAGCTATCTTGGGGTTCATTTCATTGTCAAGTAATATGTTTTCAGGTTTAAGGTCACGGTGTATAATAGTATATCGTGAATCTTCATGGAGGTATTGGAGTCCTCTTGCAATTCCAACTATAATTTTGTTCCGCCTTACCCAATTTAAAAGAGGGCGCTTTGTGGGATCTATAGTGCCATAAAAGCCAAAAAAACAAGTTAATCACCAATACTTCGGATAACAAAATATCATTGCAATGGCTAGATTGTGACTCAGTTGAGTAACAGTGGGATATGTAGTGTGATAGTTATGTGAAGAAGAAGCATGAAGAAGTCGTCACGGGGCTACAATTGGTGGCAGTTACGAGTAGCTTTGTGCGAGTTGCATATGGTATGTCCAATGCGACAGGCGCAAGGGGTGACATGAATATAAACCTAATCAATATCACCCTTCCTCCTCGATTTTTTTGTAAGAAATATATTTACTACATATAAATAAATGAATGAGACAGAATGGTTAATAAGTTACTCCTTGTAATATAAGGTGGATGAATTAAACAATCAAAATATGAAAGAGTAACATACCGAATATGAAGCGATCCAAGCTAGAATTAGACAAAAACTCATAGACGAGTAGTTTTTCAGTTCCTTCAACGCAAAATCCCAAAAATCTGACAAGGCTCCTGTGTTGAAGCTTCGCCAGAAGGCGAGCCTCCGCTGTGAATTCCTTAGTACCTTGTGCAGATGTGTTAGAAAGCCTTTTAATGGCTACAGTATCACCCTCCAGTGTCCCCTGTTTATTGCAAAAGGTATTCATCGAACACCAACATAAATGTTACAAAAGGTATTGATTGAACACGAACGAGAAACAGAGCACAAATTCTCATTTGTGACACGTCAAAACTTGTGATGTTCCCAAAATCGGTTAAATGGTTAGTAAAATTGTTAATTATCTATGTGGGATACAAATATGTGATATTACATATTGAGTTGAAGGGATCCGATTACCTTGTAAACAATACCGAAACCACCTTCACCCAACCGATTTTCGGCTGAGAAGTCTCTTGTAGCCGTCTTAAGACTGGCAAAATCGTATTGTACTACTTCTTTATCTCCAAGATGGCTGCTTATATTAGTTTCTATCGGTTTATCTGAAAAATGTAATAAAATTTGATAAATGAATGTGAAGAAGATTACAATAAACGGTAAAATTTGAGGTAATACATCCGATGTATATTCCTTTTTTAGTATAGTAAAAGAACAAACCATCGTAATTTGCGATAGGAACGACTGTAGTAAATTCGAGTGTACCTGCATTTGAAAACAGCTACTATTAGTAAAGTTCTAAAACTTATTAATGTATTTTCATTTTCAAACGATATTAATTAATTTGTATAAGTTAAATCTGGTATGAAACCATCTCAATCAAAAGTTCAATCAAAAACTTAAACTGAAATGGGTAAGTTGTTTAGTTACCCCTTCACTTGAATTACAACTATCATGAATCTTAATTTCTTTATAATGTGTAAGTTGTTTAGCTACCCCACATTTGTCATGAACCTTGCTATAATCCTATGAGAAGAGACCATATCGGTTTCTAGTACGGGAATCCACAAGGAGGTTTGCGACCGCAAGGCCAACAAAACCACAGTTCATCTCAAAATTTCGGACAACAATTTGGTCAAACTAAACCGAGGTTCATTCCAAAGCCACAAGGTCCAAATTCATTCTCTTCCCAAGGTCATACTTCCACTTCATCCATGTTTACAGAGGACATGATTCGGGCTCTTACTCTTAATGCAACTACTATGCAAGCCAATCAAGTGCAATTGCAACAACATACAAAGGCTAGCTAGCATCCAAAATGTACATGGAAATCAATTTGGGCAAATGACTAATGCTCTTGAGAGGTTTGAAGCTAGGGAATCCGACAAATTACCATCTCAAATCATAAAATGGATCAAATGGAGACTATTATCTTTTGGAAATAATTAACAAACTTACTTCTAAAAAAAGATTTAGCATAAAACAATGCATACGATGTATTTACTCAAAATTGATCCTCGCGGCTTGGGATGATAATGAAATGAAACAACTCTCGAGCAACATGAGATTGGTTATGTACGTAAAAGCTCGGTCAAAGCTTATCTCGAGCTCGTGTTCGGCTCTAGAGCTTAACGAGTCAAGCCGGGCAAACGGTAGATTGACTAAAAAAGCTCGTGAACGATTCGAACTTGTGTGATTACATAAGATATTTCCCATATTTTATAAATTTTTGTATTATGATTATATGTTTATATCACACATATCTAATGTCTCACTGATTTGTCAATCTTTTTACATATAACCTTTGAGGAAGAAAAAAATCAAAATATTAACCATTATATGTAGGCTCGATTTGAGCTCGAATGGCTCAAGCTCAGATCAAAGCTTGCAAGCTAGGATAAGCTTGAGATCGGCTCGAGCCCGAGTTTTGGTTTTTGAGCACAAGTCGAGTAAGGCCAAGCTCGGGCTTAGCTCGGCTTGGCCCGTTAGCACCGTTACTCACGGCAATGTTTTGATATTTCCGGATAAGATGATCTATGACAACAAACATTGGATTTGTTTGTTAGTAATTGACTTACGAGTACCATGAGTCTGCTCCGTTGATGGGGCTTGTGCTGCATTGTTGCTCTTTTTCCTTGGCCTTTTACATCTCCATATCCACAATACAACCATCAAACCTACTAGCAATAGAAGCATTAGGCCTACTGCTATCATTCCGACGTCCGCCATAGCACTTATTAGGAGTATAATATCGGAATTGATGTGGGCTAGAATTTCGTGGTTACAATAACTAAAGATGTGGGTATCATATCGTATAATATCAATTCCGATATGATACGCCTAATAGCACTCTTTTTGGAAGGGAAAACAAGTGATTATGGCATTAAAGAATCTGATTTCTGAACAAATATTTACAAAGGCAGCATAATAAATAATGATGTTCAAGTTGCTCAACTAACATTGTTTGATATGTTCTAGTGTATCTTTAACCAGTGTAATTGATGGAGTCCACGTTTGCTTAACGTCGGAATCTGATTGTGTCCGTCAGAAGCCGAACACGAATAGTGTTCCTCTCGTAATAAGAGGTAAGTGAAAGGGTAATTGTGAGGAAATGGAGCACCCTATACTCCTATAGATATTAATTAGTGTCAGTTCTTGTTCTGAGAGGCGCATTTTCTGTCTTGTGATGGATAGTGCCCGTCCTTAATGAGAATTTGTATATCTGGTATATTAGAAAAAAAAGAAGTTACATAGGATAACATTTGAAAAATAACTTGTTCGGATTTTATTTAACTAAATATCATCGACTTTTTCAGCTGATTTGCCAAATACTATTAAAAATTTATCCGCTCTCTTTTCGGGTTCTGCTTATCTATTTAGCTTTAAGTTAACTTTTCAACAAATTAAAACAATCTAAGCATAACTATTCGAAAAACTTAAAGTACAAACTACAACTTCGATAAATCGGTCCAATATATATATATGAAATAGAACGGTTAATTAGTGGAGTATACAACCTGTTGTATATATTTGGTAGTATAAATTTGAAACTTTATAGCAAAAGATTTATAAAATTAAAACTTTATAACAGCTAAAAATTTAAAATGTAAGTTAAAAATTTTAAAAGGTCAAAAAAATTGAATATAAGCTTCAATTATATTTATATTGAATGTACGACCTCATATACATCTAGATGTTTATGTAACCGCGTCTCATTGTCTCAATCAGTTACTAAATATTTAAGATTTGTCTCATAAGAATTGTAGCAATGATACCAACAGTTGATAGATTTACTCCAACTTGTTACTTTTATTAATTGATTTTAAAAGCCTTTTGTTGTTTAGCCAGAATGCATGTTATTGACTTGTGATTATAAAAATATGCATAATAGTAGTCTCATGCGATTAGTCCTGATTATCGTCCCCATATCGGAGCCGAGGTCGTCCAATCGAGTTATGCGTGTGTTGTGCGAGAACACTATTTCAACCAAAAATTTAAATTAATAGTTGATACTTAATCAGTAATTACTAAGGAGTTATTTGTTTGCATATAGGAATTCGTATTGCTTAGAAAATTGTAAAACACATGATTTTAGAATTCATGTGAATTAGAAAATATTGTTTAGCTGTCATGTAGGGAGTGCAATTATTTAGACTAGGCGGAACTCTTGGAGAACTTTTGATACATAGTCTTTTTATGAAGAAGTTCGACGTGAAGCTAACTAATGTTGTCATCTTGATTGCGTCAATTACTTTTGTTCATCAGAAGATCATCATTCTATTGTGGTTGACTTGGAAGATGATACACAACTTGTACTATATTCTATTGTTAGTTAATAACATTAGTAAATATATTAGGTAGGCCTTAATTATCATTTTAAAGATTTGATTGAGATAGGTTTGTCAATTAATGATATCTGAGCTAGTGTGATCAAAAGTCACGGATTTAAATCCTGGCAAGCTCCAATAAACTCAAGAGATGAAATTTCACCAGTGTGCGCCTATGGTGGTCCAACGCCTTTATTTCTTTTGGTGTAAAAGGAGTTTCAAGGACAATTTTAATGTTGACGGGATTTGCACCCGACCAGGTTATGAATACTACAGTTCACGACTTACAAACTAAGATTGTTGACATCTACGCCTAATTATTTACATGGACTGTCTATGTGAATTGCATAAATTGTACATCTTCATTCATAGGTATCATGTAAATAAACAACAAGCTTACAATTAACTATGATGATATCAAATTTTGTTTCTTGTATTTGCATAAATCACATAAAAAAAAAGGGAAAATATGCTCGAACTAGGAGTCGAGTATGCGTCTATAAGGTAAACACATTCGAAAACTTGACAACACTATACGAAATACAAATATACCAAAATGAATAATCGTATATACATTAATGTTCATCAAGGTAGTGCAGAATTTAAGTTGTGGAGGGCGACAACAAATTAGGTGAGGGAGAATGTAAGAAGTCATATATTTTAGCCACAAATCTAGCCTTATAGTCAATAATTGCGCGTGTGATCCTTTCACTTCAATTCGAGCCCTTAGATATCTTATTTCGCTTTTGTATTAGTTTCATTTCTAGTTTTTTTGTATCATTTAGTACTCCAAGACTACTTCTCGCGTGTCGAATCTTAGAGTATCGTTTTTAGTTTAAGTTACGTTTTTAAGAGTTTAGAAAATGTATCCTTATTCTGTAATATCAATGTTCACTGCTACTAGACAAGAAATATCAAATATGCCTGTATGAGAGGTGGTAGTTAGTAAAATACCGTTTCTCATCATTAAGCTTGTTACTGCGCTTTCTTATTGCTTTCAATAATCGTATTGCTTACTTTTATTCCATTTGTGTGCCAGACGTTGATAACTGGGACTAGGATTCCCGACACACACCTCGAGAGCTGAGATACGTGCTAGTGAGCGATCCCTCACTATTACGGGACCCTTATTGCTTACATTCTATCCCTAGAGTCGTCGGGTAAGGGTGCGCACCACGATCTGGCAAAAGTACCGACCGTGACACATAGCTACCTTGTCATTTGAGACGGACTAGTACTCAATCTATCTCCTTGTGTTCGACCTTGACTACCCTACTACATTAGTTGAGTGAATTTGTTTGCTTGGGAGAGTGCGACAAACCACACTACCATACAAAATATCAGTATCACTTCCATTGTTGAGTTAGAAGGATGGAAATCCGATCTATTGATTATGTACATTGATCTTTTTGGTGGAATTCAGGCGGATGGAAGATAAATGGCGAAAGCGAGATGGAGAGGATGAGAGTCATAGATTTGCGTTTTGTTTTCTCTGAGTTAGGATTTCCTATACTATCTGTGTAAGACTGGCTGTCTTGTTATTTGGTCTGTTGGTCCAAATAGACCTCGGATTTTGTATATTTCCCGAGTTTGTTTTTCTATCTCGATTATATATAACGAGCAATACGAGGAGAACTACTCTCATTTACATGGGACAGGGTATAGATTCAGCGGTTATTTTAGGCTCTACCTTGCAAATGTAGCAATATATGCAACTCCGACAATAGATTACATAGGCTCACAGAACCATACTATATAAGAAACATGATTGAATGAAGTAAGATTCGATATAAATGCAATTTCTTTGTGCTCACACATATTGAACATTTCAAGCCGGATTTTGTAGCATTAGGTGAATGCATTGCGAATCATCTTGGTTTCGCGTACAAGTCATCATCGGTGATAGATTTTGTGGTGAACTGATCACTATTACTTTGCTGTCCAGTGGAGTTAGTCGAAGGAACCTTTAGTTGAGGGAAGGTCAAAACTGGTGGTGATGGCGACGTAAGATAGATCGCGTTGACAGTTAGCATTAGAACGACTTCGGTCATGGTGGGTCTTTGCTCTGCATCCGCTTGCACGCATAACAATCCAATTTGAATGCATCTCTCAATGTCGTTGCGTGAATAAGTTTTGTCTAGTTCAGGGTCTACTAGTTCCATTGATTTCTCTTCATACCATAGTATCCATGCCTTTCAATAGAAACAAAGATTTAATCAGATGACATATATGGTTAGATATGTAGGGAATCAGAGTGTATTTTATACGGAAGCGTAATGAAAAATATTATGTGATAAGAGTAAGACGATAATAATAAATTGCACTCTTACAATAATTTTATTATCACTCAAATAAATTGGAAACACACCAATTATAAATAAACACTCACACTCTTAACCTCACAAATACTTTTGACTCACTAAACTTTACGTACAAACTTTCTTATGTTTTGCTTGTAAGTTTTTGTGAATGCATTACATAGAACATAAACTACCTATTTATACTACTCAATACACTATTGAAATAATGGCTCTACACCTAAAGTCATACAAGCATGTGTAAAATAAGTATGGTAGGTAAATGCTATTCATTCTTTGACTTAGTTACCACCATTTTTCTACTACTTATTTTTGATGCATGTTGGACGGTGGAACAAATATAGGGTAGTAGGAGTTGCTAAGTTTAACACTCCCCCTCAACGACTACTCGCATATGAAAGTTAGTCGAGAAACCATACCAAGTTGCATGCGAAACTTCTCAAACTTTGTTCCTGATAGACCTTTGGTAAAAATATCTGCAACTTGATCATCGGTCTTGACATAGTCCAGATGAATCTCACCTCTTAAAACCTTCTCTCGTACAAAATGATAATGTACTTCAACATGCTTTGTCCTAGCATGAAAAACTGGATTTTCTGCTAATCGCATAGCCGACATATTGTCACAATATACCTTCACTCCAGAATTAACTGGTTGATATAGATCCTTCAAGAGTTGTGTTAGCCATACACACTCTTGTGCTGCCATCGCTGCTGCTCTATACTCTGCCTCTGTACTTGACAATGATACAGTAGGTTGTCTCTTACTACACCACGAAATAGCACCGGAACCAAGACTAAACATATACCCGGTAGTTGAACGACGTGTGTCATGATCACCGGCATAATCAGCATCACAGTACCCGTGAATTTGAGGTGAATTACCACTTGGGTACAATATTCCATAGTCAACTGTTCCTTTGATATACCTCAATATACGTCGTATTGCTTCCAAATGAGACTTCTTTGGATTTTGCATGAAACGACTAACCACACTTACCGCGTAAGCGACATCAGGTCGAGTCAATGTGAGATATATAAGACTTCCCACGAGTTGTCTATACATCGTCACATCCTTTAAATCTTTTCCCTCTGTAGAACACAATCTAGCATTGATTTCTGTTGGAGTTGACACTGGTTTGCAATCGAGCATCCCGTACTTCTCCAAAGTATCCTGGGCGTATTTCTGTTGACAAAGAAATATCCCACCTTTGGATCTTTCTACCTCTAGACCAAGAAAATGCTTTAGCTCTCCAAGCTCTTTCATATGAAACCTTATAGAGAGATTTGATCTTATTTGATGAATCTCTCTTTCATCGTCTCTAGTGATGATAAGATCATCCACATAAACAAGGACCACTGATAACTTTCCATCTTGAGCTTTCACAAATAAGCTCGAATCTGCAGGAGCAACTGAATAACCGCTTTGTAGTAAGAATTCAGCTATCTTACCATACCATGCTCGTGGCGCATGCTTCAATCCATAAAGAGCTTTCTTCAACTTACATACATAATGTTGATCAGAACTCTCAAACCCTTTTGGTTGATCCATGTATATGTCTCTATCTAGCTCGCCATGAAGAAATGCATTCTTCACGTCCATTTGCTACAATTTCCATGAATTACTAGCTGCGAGTGCTAGTAAAACACGTACAGTGGTAATCTTTGCAACCGGGCTAAATGTTTCATCATAATCTAGCCCATATTGCTGAGAGAATCCCCGAGCTACGAGTCGTGCCTTGTACCTTTCAATAGAACCATCTGGCTTGGTCTTCACTTTATAAACCCACTTGCATGATATGGGTTTAACATCACTTGGTTTTGGCACTAACTCCCAAGTTTCATTTTGATGAAGTGCTTGAATTTCTTCTTCCATAGCCTTTATCCAATCTTTGCTACGAGCGGCCTCATCGTAACTATTTGGCTCTTTCACGGTGTTCTCCACCATTGCTGCATTTGCATACTTAGGATTTGGCTTGTGTGGCCGGTTAGTTCTCCTCAATTTTTGTTGCGTATCCTTATCTTGGATAATGATATCTTCAACTTGACTCGGTCTTACTTCCTCAGGAGTTCTATGGCGTACTCCTGTTCTCCAAGGATTTTTCTCTTTCGTAGGTGAAGGTTGAGATTCTTCACTCTCTGATTCACCATCACTCTGGCTTGACTGGTCATTTTCCTCATTCATCTTATCCTTGAGTTTTTCCTCAATCTCCTTTGAGTCAGGCAATAACATAGCTTGCGGTGACCACCAAGATGACGCTTCATCAAATACTACGTTTCTTGACACATGATACTTGTCAGTGGTTGGATCACAACATTTCCAGCCCTTTCTTTGATCATCATACCCAAGAAAAATGCAGCGAATTGCCTTCTTGTCAAACTTGGTACGAAGATGATCTGGAACGAAGACATAACATACACACCCGAAAACTCGAAAATGACTCACAGCAGGTTTTAGCTTCCACAATTTCTGAAATGGAGAGACATATTCTAGTCTCGCTTGTGGTAGCCTATTTGTCACATGTGCTGCTGTTTTCATACATTCAGCCCAATAACGCGGAGGTACATACGTTTTTGGCATGTACCATACTTCTGCATATCTCGGCCAAATGCCGATTCTTCCTCTCTGCCACTCCATTCTGTTGTGGAGTGTTTGGACACGTCAACTGACGCTTAATCTTGCAATCTTCTAAATATTGTGTGAATTCTCTGGATGTGAACTCTCCTCCATTGTCTGTACGTAGACACTGAATCTTCCTACCAACTTCTTTTTCCACTCTTTCTTTGAAAGTTTTAAACTTGTCAAAAGCTTCTGACTTTTCCTTCAAAAAATCAACCCACACATATCTTGAGAAATCATCGATGAAAGTGATCATGTAATGATAACCACTAACTGATGGTTGTTTCACCGGACCAAATAGGTCAGAGTGAATTAACTCTAGAGGTGCCTTCGCCTTGAACTTTGACTCCTCACATGGTAGTTGGTGTGCTTTGCCAAATTGACACCCAGCACAAACTACATCTTCCTTCACATCAAGTTGAGGAAGACCATTGAGCATTGATTTACTCATCATGACTTTAAGCTTTGTGTAGCTTACATGCCCTAGGCGTGCATGCCACAAATCAGCCGTCTCATTCTTTCTAGCTTTGTCTACATATGCCGTTTGAGCGGACATTACGTAGACAGATTCCAAACGTCTCCCTTCCATGATAGGAGATGAATTTCCCTCCAAACTTGGATACACTTTCACATCATTAGGCCCGAAGACAACATGGTTTCCCGAAGCTGCTAGTTGTGACACCGAAATTAAATTCTTCGTCATACCTGATACATGATAGACATTATCAAGATGAACTTGCTTGTTACTGTGTCTTGGGATAACCATGGCTTTGCCAATATGAGTGATTGGCAGCTCCGAGTTATTTGCAGTTACAACAACTCGTCCACGCTTGTACTCTGACATGCTAAGAAACTTTTCTTTGTCTCCCGCCATGTGATTTGAACAACCTGAATCAATTATCCAATCATCTTTGTAATTAATTAGGTTGTCACTTTCCACGACTAGTGCCACTGATTTTTGCACTGTCGACTTCTTGCTTGAACCTTCTTGTTCAACTGAATATGAAGCTTGAACATCCCATTCAACTTCATCATTTTTGTGCTCGTTTGATGTTGCGACATTTCCTTCGGCTGGTTTTGACCAACAATCTCGAGCATAATGTCCCTTTTTCCCACAGTTGTAACAAACAACTTCTTGTCGCACCTGACTTCTTTGTTGGTCTGCTTGTCGATCTTGACGAGCTCCCCCTCGTTGGAAGCCTCCTCTTCCTTGGCCTTTTCTAAATCCCCCTGGCTTTCTATTCGAACCGCCTTGAGAACTCGACCCAGCAAAATTTTTCTTGTCACCTCTTTGGTATGACTTTTTATTACCAAAGAGAGCCTTTTCTTCTTCCTTGATAGATTCCCCAGACATTTGCTTATCTAGAGCTTCTTGGTTGGCTAATATATTTTCAAACTCAATAAGAGTTTGTTGTATAGCCCAACCTCGAATAGCCGCGACAAGAGTACTGAATCCTGGCCTTAAACCGAAGATAATAATTCTTCGCATCCTGGTATCCGTGATTGGATTTTCCGGATCCAACTTTGTGATTTGCTCACACAGAGTTTTGACTTTGGTAAACCATTGGTTTACCGACATGGTATTTTGTCGAGCTGACATTAGCTCATTTTCGAGCAACTGGAGTTGAGAATCATTCTTCTTTGAGAACAACTCTTTTAAAGTGTCCCATGCCTCCTTTGGTGTTTCCACATCCTTGATGCGGTACAACATATCGTCCTCGACAGTTGCTGTTAACACGTACATAGCCTTTCCGGCTTTGACCTTCTACTTCTTCAGCTCTTCACCTCTAGCTGGTTTGGCCGTTTCACCACCACCAACGATGCTCCAAAGATCTTGTCCCAACAAATAGAATTGCATACGTGTACTCCACGTACTGTAATTTCCATTGTTTAACTTCTCAATACCACTAGTTGAAAAGTTGATATCCCCCATGGTGACTTGATAAAACTTGGCTTAATCAAGTAAGCTTGATCCCCGACCAATTTGCTTCACAGTCTCGAACTGTGCACACTAGGATAATATTGATCCCGGATCAATATTTGGACAAGATAAATAACACTCCGCCAAACTGGCTCTGATGCCAAATGTAGGGAATCAGAGTGTATTTTATACGGAAGCGTAATGAAAAATATTATGTGATAAGAGTAAGACGATAATAATAAATTGCACTCTTACAATAATTTTATTATCACTCAAATAAATTGGAAACACACCAATTATAAATAAACACTCACACTCTTAACCTCACAAATACTTTTGACTCACTAAACTTTACGTACAAACTTTCTTATGTTTTGCTTGTAAGTTTTTGTGAATGCATTACATAGAACATAAACTACCTATTTATACTACTCAATACACTATTGAAATAATGGCTCTACACCTAAAGTCATACAAGCATGTGTAAAATAAGTATGGTAGGTAAATGCTATTCATTCTTTGACTTAGTTACCACCATTTTTCTACTACTTGTTTTTGATGCATGTTGGACGGTGGAACAAATATAGGGTAGTAGGAGTTGCTAAGTTTAACAAGATATTCAATTTGGTTTGTCTACTGGAACTTACATGAATTGGAAGGTCCTGCTTCTTCGATTTCTCCATAAATCTTCTGTTACTTTGACCACTTACTATCTCCAAAATCATGACACCAAAACTGTAGACATCGGATTTGCTCGAATACTCCCCTGACAGACATTCTGGCGCCATGTATCCTCTGCATATATTAGTTCAATTCAAGATTTCCATAAGAAATAAGAAAGATGGCAAAACCAAGTTGAAATGCTAAGGAAATCATAAAACATACCGTGTTCCAGCTATGCGAATGGTGTTCCCGAATGTTTGTGCTTGTTGGAAAAGTCTTGCCAAGCCAAAGTCAGCTATCTTAGGGCTCATTTCATTGTCAAGTAATATGTTTTCAGGTTTAAGGTCACGGTGTATAATAATATATCGTGAATCTTCATGGAGATATTGGAGACCTCTTGCAATTCCAACTATAATTTTGTTCCGTCTTACCCAATTTAAAAGAGGGCGCCTTGTGGGATCTATAGTGCCATAAAGCCCAAAACAACAAGTTAATCACCAATACTTCACATAACAAAATATCGTTTCAATGGTTATAACTTATAGTCTTATAATGGTTAGATTGTGACTCGGTTGAGTCACATCAGGATATGTAGTGTGACAGTGTTGTGTAGAAGAAGCAAGAAGAAGTCGTCCTTGGTTACAACTAGCGTGAGAGACGAGAAGGTGGTGTGGGTTGCACGTGGCTATGCCCAATGCGCCAGGCGCAAGGGGTGACGTGAATATAATCCTAATCAACATATAACCTTTCTCCTCGATTATTTGTTTATTGATGTTAGCTGATTTTTTTTGTAAGAAATATATTAATTAAAGATAAATAAATAAATGAGTCAGAAAGGTTAATAAGTTACTGCTTTCAACATAAAGTTGATGAATTAAACAATCAAAATATGAAAGAGTAGGATACCGAATAGAAAGCGGTCCAAGCTAGAATTCGACAAAAACTCATAGACGAGTAGTTTTTCAGTTCCTTCAACGCAAAATCCCAAAAATCTGACAAGGCTCCTGTGTTGAAGCTTCGCCAGAAGGTGAGCCTCCGCTGTGAATTCCTTAGTACCTTGTCCAGATGTGTTAGAGAGCCTTTTAATGGCAACAGTATCACCCTCTAGTGTCCCCTGTTTATTACAATAGGTATTGATCGAACACCAACATAAATATTACAAAAGGTATTGATGAGCACCAACAAGAAACAGAGCACAAATTCTCATTTGTGACGCGTTAAAACTTGTGATGTTCCCACAACCGGTTAAATGGTTTGTAAAATTGTTAATTATCTATTTGGGATACAAATATGTGATATTACATATTGAGTTGAGGGGATCTGCTTACCATGTAAACAATACCGAAACCACCTTCACCCAGCCGATTTTCGGCTGAGAAGTCTCTTGTAGCTGTCTTAAGACTGGCAAAATCGTATTGTACTACTTCTCTATCTCCAAGATGACTGCTTATATCAGTTTCTATCGGTTTATCTGAAAAATATTATAAAATTTGGTTAGTGTTCTTTCGAAATTACCTAAGGTAAATGGATCGATGTGAAGAAGATTACATTACACTGTAAATTACGAGGTTATACATCCGATGTATATTCCTTTTCTAGTATAGTAAAAGAACAAACCTTCGTAATTTGCGATAGGAATGACTGTAGTACATTCGAGTGTACCTGCATTTGTAAACAACTACTATTAGTAAAGTTCTAAAACTTATTAATGTATTTTCATTTTCAAATGATACTTAATTCGTATAGGTTAAATCTGGTATGAAACCATCTCAATCAAAAGTTTAACCGAAAGTTTAAATTGAAATAAGTAAGTTGTTTAGCTACCCCTTATTCCCTTAAGTTACAACTTAT
This sequence comes from Silene conica, assembly GCA_029255685.2. Taxonomy (NCBI): domain Eukaryota; kingdom Viridiplantae; phylum Streptophyta; class Magnoliopsida; order Caryophyllales; family Caryophyllaceae; genus Silene; species Silene conica. The sequence continues at coordinate 87,644,046 of CM055314.2, forward strand.
CATAAATCCTAATTTCTTTATAATGTGTAAGTTGTTTAGCTACCACAAATCTGTCATGAACCTTACTATAATCCTTGCGGCTTGGGATGACAATGAAACGAAACAGCTCTCGAGCAACTCGAGATCGGTTCGTAAAAGCTCGGTCAAAGCTTATCTCGAGCTCGTGCTCAGCTCGAGAGCTTAACGAGTCAAGCCGAGCAAACGGTTGCTCGACTAATAAAGCTGGTGAAAGGTTTGAACTTGAGTGATTACGTAAGATATTACCCATATTTAATAAATTTTTTTTTATCATGATTATATGTTTATATCACACATATCTAATGTCTCACTGATTTGTCAAATCTTTTTACATATAACCTTTGAGGAAAAATCAAAATATTAACCATTATATGTAGGCTCGATTTGAGCTCGAATGGCTTGCTCGCAAGCTCGATAGCGAGCACATTTTTTACAAGCTCGGAATTTGCTCGAGCCCGAGTTTTGGTTTTTAAGCACAAGTTGAGCAAGACCAAGCTCGAGCTCAGCTCAAGTTGGCTTGTTAGCACCCCTACTCACGAGTCATGACAACGTTTTGATATTTCAAGATACGATGATGTATGACAACAAACATTGGATTTGTGTGTTAGTAATTGACTTACGAGTACCATGAGTCTGCTCCGTTGATGGGGCTTGTGCTGCATTGTTACTCTTTTCCCCTGGCCTTTTACATCTACATATCAATATTACAGCCATTATAATTAATAGCAATCCAAGCGTTACGCCTCCTGCTATTGCTCCGATGATTGCCGGTACTGATGATGTCTTTGTGCTTGCTGAATCAAGATCAGATTTTACAAAATTAACATTAATTTCAGAAGTAAGTATTGGCGGGATGACGACATTTGAAGTCGAAAAGGATTGGAATCGTTCTGTTTGATGATAAAAAAGGAAAGGAAAGGGACCGGAAATGGCCTAATCGAAATCCTTCCAACATCAAAATAAAGGATTCGAATGGGAGTATCCCTTTCCGTTTCACTTGCCAACTTTTTCGTCACCCCTTCCCACCTAATATAGAATCGAAACAAGGCAAAACTAAATTGATGAACTAACCTCCATTGATGCGAGGGGGAGGAGGCGGAGGCGGAGGTGGTGGTGGCGGAATTGACCGTTCAATTTTGTTTAAAAAGGGACTTGTTGTATTGTACCTCAACTGACAACTTCTATGAAAGGCCATTGCCCATTCACTTCCATTGCAATTACGAAATCCAGAATTTAAAGTGTGATTCAGGCATCTTTCGCAGTTAAAATCAGTAATGTCAGGGGTGCACTGTGCAAAACTAAACAATTTGTTGTTCAATGCAAATGAGGTTTCGTCAGAAGCGAAATATGCTGTGGCGGAAGAAGCTGTCTGGATGACTCCGTTCAATGCCTTTGCCAGTACAGGTGCAAATTCAGCATCGTTCGTTACATTGATCTTGCTGCAGCTGCGCAACCCCCAGGATGTGGAGTCATAAAAAGAGAAAATATTATGATCTGCATACTGTAACATACACTCTTCATACCATACAGCCGCATCGCGATAAAAATTGCAGTTTTCAACTATCGTTTGAGTGGCATTCTTGATACATGCGCTACAAACGTCGAGGGTAACATCAAATCGACATTGAAAGATGCCATAAACTTGGTTTAAAGATCCACCAATGGTGATACTATCAAACCTAAGAGATGAGGATGTCAAGATGAATTGATTGAAAACTCGATTGAGGTTATTTTCGAATAAACTACCCTCGAAGTAACTCTGACCGGTAAAGGTACAATTGTAAGCAAAATATGTATATTGTGCATCAACCGTAATACAAAGTTGGCAAACCAAAAGTGATAACAAAAATAGCACGATTCTACCCATGGCAGGGGAATAATGATAGAATTTGTGTCTCTGTTTTGGAAGGGAAAACAAGTGATTATGGCAATAAACAATGTGACTTTTGAACAAATATTTGCAAGGCAATAATGTTGAAGATGTCTATGTTCTTCCAAGTCAGCTACCATAGTTTGATATTTTCTATGTTTAACTAATGTATGTAATTGGTGCAGGCAACGTTAGATAGCGTTGTTAGCTCTTGAGAAGAACAACCTAATGCCTTGTTCGATCTTTTGGACTGGAATTGTTTGAATTAAATTAAGCTGAACTGAACTAAACTGAATTTATATATCTGAACTGAATTGAACTGAACTGAGTTGAACTGAACTCACACCTTTTGTGCTAAATGTCGGCATAGTCGGGATGATTTTGTGGTGCTCCGGACTGTGGTGATGGAATTGTTGGTTTTGTTATTTATGCTATTCCTCGGCATGTGGCTCTGTCTCCCTCAGTTTCTTCGTCTGATGTTGGGGATGTGCCTATTGGTTTGTCTATCTTTTGCTTGACCAATTGTTCTCTTTGAGATTACGCAATGTCAAATCCATCCCGCCTAAATGTCGTCTTGGTTTTTCACGGGTTCTTAGGGGGGGTGTTGGATGATGGGGCTGACTCTCCTAGTGACCTTTCCTCCTGGATTCCCTTGCTTCTGTTGCCTCTTTGTCTACTTCGGACGTTTTCTCCTTGGAGTAATCTTGAGTGTCGGACAGCTGTCAGGCGACAACGTTAGGAGAAGAGTATTTTAGTACTATTTTTGCTTGGGGTATGCCTGGTGGCAGTTTGAAGCTTGTGCGGGAGACCTTAGCTGAGATTCCCTCTTCTTTTGGTGTGGAGGAGGACCTTGATTTGAGTGAGCTTAACCTCCGGCATTGTTAGAGGATGATTTGTGATGGTCATTATACTGTTGTTGTTCAGATGATTTGTTCATCATGTATTGCATGTGCTTTATTCTGATGTCACTTTGGCTGATATGCGTGATAAGTATCTTATTGCCCCATCTCCTTCATTGTCGCCTTCATCTGTTGATCACTGATGCCCGTCGTTGAGGGTACCAAAGATAAATTTATAATTCCTAAACTTAAACTATAAATAGTGAAAGCCAGGGTCGAACCACAGAGAGGTGGGGAGTGTTTATTGTTTGGTGTTAATGTTTAAAGGTAACAATTTTGGGGTTTCGATTTGGTTGATTACTATATCTAAGGCAAAGATTAAATTAAACAAATAATAAAAGATGAGAATAAAATATAATAACAGGGATGCTAGGATGTTCGGGTAATAAATAGCTAAGGTAATATAAATCCTAAGGTCAACATGTATTGCAGTCGCGTAAGGGGTGTAACATATCCTTTCGGTCTATGGTACCTAATAGCTCCTTTCGGCCTATGCTATTAGTTCCTAGGTCTCACAATTATTGGGTGTCAACAATAAGGGTGATTCCTAAATCCTAGGTCACATACCTTTCAGTCTTAAGTAACCTAGCCGTCTTAAGGTGTAAACCAATGCCCTTCCCGTATCTCTCAATCTTGGGTAGGTCATTACTAACGTCCTACAAGTCTCCTTTCAGTCTCATTGTAGGATATTATAGTCAACAAGAAAAGACGAAACAGGATTCATGCGCGAGTGGGTCGACCGACCAGCTACTCCAGTCGGCCGACCACCGCCTCGGTCGACCGACCCACTATTTGAGTCGGCCGACCGCGGCTCTGCTACAAGTCGGTCTCAGAATTTCTACTACCTACGCATATTCATCCCCTACATCCTAACATATGAAATTTAGCTACTCATGGTTATTAAGATGATTATGAAAACGGGAATAAACATGGTAAACATAGTAAATAATCTAAACATGCAAGAATTAACAAAGCTCGGGATTCTGACTTAAACGAATGTAATAATAATAAGAACAATAATAAAGCTAGATTAAAAGAGTAATTACCAGAATCGGGATTAAGGCAGAAAGGAACAAACTTTATTGATGAATGCTTGAAAGATTGAAGAACAAAACTAAAAGTGTTTGATGATTATTGAAAGATTACAACTAAAGATAAAACTAAATTAAAGACTGAGCAAAACTCTATTAGAAACTGAATAATTGAATATCTCTTGATAAAACTCAATGCCTAAACCCTAATCACAAGATTAGTTTATATAGGGCATAAATTAGAGTTTCCTAAAGGCTTCACAATTCTAAACTATTTCCGAAAAACTGTTTCTGGGCTTCGCTGAGGTCGGTCGACCACTTTGGTGGGTCGGTCGACCTCTTTTTACGGGCTTAGCAAATTCTGGGCTTTTCTTCAGATTCTGGACTTCATAAAAATTAGGCCTGGTCGGCCGACCCATATAGTAGGTCGGTCGACCGCTTCCGTATAGAAATCCTTCGGTTTTCTTCTCGCTTTGACTTTTGGTACTTAAATAAAGACTCCAGTTGACTTTCCATTGTTCCTTAATTATGCAAAAGACTCGAGGACATGAATTCCGTGCTAAATCGCCCCTTTTCCGCATAAATCTGCAAAAGTGCATAAAAATACGAAAGTACACGATTGTTGGGAAATAAGGGCTAAAACATAGTAAATGAGCGACCAAATGCGTGTAAAAATAGGTGAAAAACATCATAAAATAGACACGCATCAATCACCATCTCCTTGTTGTTTCTTCGACTGTTGTGTTGGATATGATTAAGAGTTTTTCACGGGGGACGTCATGTGAGAGGGATGAGTTTCGTGCCCAACATCTTATGGATGTTTTGAGTGGGGTTGTTGTAGCTCTTTCTGATGATTTAATCGCCTCCATTACTAGGGTGATTAATCTCTTCTTTGAGGGATGATGTCTGCCTGTTTTGGGTGAATATATTGCTAGTATCCCGCTTACACCGCTTGTTAAGTCAGGTGGTGGTATCTGTTCTATAGTTGTTGGCACTGTTTAGGGACGTCTTGTCTCTAAGGTTGGTTCGTATTTGATTGGTCCTTCTTTATCTGGTTATTATTCTTGGGGTATTCGATGGAGGAGAGGCTATCTTGCATGCCTTAAATCGGTTGGTAGAGGCCCGTGGCAGTGATGTTGGTCTCTCTATGTTGTTGATTGACTTTCATAATGCCTTCAACTTAGTCGTTCATGTGAGCTTATTATAGGAAGTTCGGCGTCATTGTTCGATTCTCTCCCGATGGATGAAGTTTTGTTATTCCTGCCATGCCCGACTTTATTATGGGGAGCATAGCCTTTGGTCTTATCGCGGGGTTCAACGGGGTGACCCTTTGGGCCCTCTCCTCTTTGCTTTGGTCTTGCATCCCCTGGTGTGCAAGATTCGAGATTCTTTTGATTTGCGTTTGCAAGCTTGGTACTTGGATGATGACATTGTTAGTTGTTGGGGACAATTTAGTTGTAGGGAAGGTCTTGGCTTTCCTTATGGAGGATGATCCTCATTTTGGGCATCATCTTAATATTGATAAGACTGGGGTGTTTTGCCTATAGAGGACCCTCGAAGTCGTCTTCTTGGTGTTTTCCCCCTCTATTCACCGACCTCTTCATGGGGTTACGGTTCTAGGTGGCCCTGTTAATACGTGTTTCGGTTTCAGTGGTAATCTTGTGGTGAGGAGAGTAACTAAGACTATCTCGCTTATGGATCTGGTTTCGAGGATTGATAATCCACAATGTGAGTTGCTTCTGCTTCGGGCGTGTACTGATATTTCTAAACTTTATTTTGCTTTGCGTACATGTCCCCCAGGTGTTTACGAGTCGACTTAGTTGTCCTTTGATGCTGACCTTCATTCTAGCCTGGAGAGTATTGCTACCGCCTCTAGGCCGGGCTTTGGTGATTGGCGGTGGTGGTTTACCAGCTTCCCTTTTCATTTGGGGTGGGCTAGGTGTATATGCCGCTTGGGATGTCTTGCATTATGCTTTTTTGGCTTCTTATTTGCAGTCTGCCGAGTTGCAGGCTAAGCTCTTAAGCCCTTCTACTCTGCTATTGATGATCCTGGCCCAACTTTTGATGATGCCATGCGTTTTTTCCGGGAGACCACATGTTTCGACTTTTTTTGTGGTTCATGTGAAATCGCTGCTCCAAAACTCATGAAGAAACTGGCCTGGCAGATATATATTTTACTCGAGTTGCTGATATAGCGGAGTCTTTTTTTTCATTGACTTCTCGTAAGATGGTTTTAAGGAAGTCTCGGCAGAGTGCTCACTCTTCGAATGGTTGTGTGTTGTTAGTTCCTATCTCTGGGTTGGGTCAGACAATGAACAAGAGGAATTATCTTTCTATGCTTAGCTATCGCATGTGTGTCCCTTTGTTTACTGGGTCTAGGCCTTGTTTGTCTTGTTCCTGGGACTTTGAGGGTGATTTTTTTGGTGACCATGTTGTTTCGTGTACTGGTACTATGGGTGTCAAACATCACCACAACCTTATTCTGGACACCTTGTTGGATATCTGCTATAGGTCTGGGATTTATGTTGGTCGAGAGGTTGATATCATTTGGTTGATGGGCAGGGCATGTCGCTTCGTCCGCCGGATTTATTGCTTTATTCATGGGACTTTGGGAGTGTTGTATGAACTGATCTGAAAGGTTCTTCCCCCTTGACTCGGTCCGGGATGTCTGATTTTGTGCCTCGTCGGGTTGTTGTGGATGCTGCTCAGCGTAAGTATGCCAAGTACCGGGATTTGTGCGTGGCGGCGGGTTATGGTTTCCTACCCTTCTCTTTCTCGTCTTTGGGGAAGCTTGATGTGGGCGTCGTTGCTTTGGTCCAGTGGATTCAAAAGTTCTATGTGTCTCAGGATGTCGGGGATCGTGTTGTCGCCTATATTTTTTTCTAGACTTAGCTTTGCTATTGCTAAGGGAGTGGGTGCTCAAATTGTGTCTCGGGTGCCCATTAACTTCTTGTAAATTTTCGTTTTCTCTCAATAAAAGCTCCTTGGGAGTTTTAGTAATAATAATAATAATAATAATAATAATAGCAATAGTAAATAAAAAGGACAAAATAATTATTATTATTATTATTAATTTTTTTTTTTTTTTTTGGGGAAGGATGTGCGCAGCTATCATAAAAAAAAGGACAAAATAAGAGTTTACATGAAATTGGTGGGTAGCCGAGATACAATCTGAGCTCCCACCCCCTTAGCTATAGCAAAGCTAAGCCTAGTAAAAATGTACGCAACCATCCGCGCCCCTGCATCCTGAGATACCGAGTATTTTTGAATCCGTTTCAGCAAGACAACAGCATCCGAACCCAGCTCCCCAAGCGAAGAGAAAGAGAAAGGAAGGAAACCATAACCTGCAGCCGCACAACGATCCCTGTACTTAGCACACTTGCGCTGAGCCGCATCAGCAACAACCCGACCAGGTACAAAATCGGTCTTCCCAGTCTGAGTCAGAGGGGAGGACCCAGTCAAATCAATACATACATCACGCCCCCTGTCCCACGAATAAAGAAGCAAATCTGCAGGGCGAAGAGTGCCGCCATGTCCATCGATTAAACCAATGTCAACCTCCTTACTCGCCGAAATCCCAGACCTATAGCAGATGTCCAATAGAGTATCCCTGACAAGGTTATGACGATGCTTAACCCCAACAGTACCAGCACAAGAGACAACGTGATCCCCAAAAACATCCTCGACAAAAACCCGAGAGCAAGCAGAGCAAGGCCCAGGTACCAAGAAAAGTGGAACACCTAGCCTATACCCAAGCACACAACGGTAGGTCCTCCTATTCATAATCTGACCCAACCCAGAGATAGGTACCGCTCTGAACCAATCAGAAGAGTGAGCCCCATGCTTAGATTTCCACAACGCAACCTGACGCGGGGATAAGGAGAAAACCGACTCCGAAGAAGCAGCAACCGTCGAGAAATAAATATCTGCCAATTTCTTCATAAGTTTGGGGGCAGCAAATTCACTAGGGTTACCAAGAAAATAAGAACCAGTCGTCTCCGCGAACACTCGCAAGGCATCGGTGAAAGAAGGGCCAGGGTCAATGATACCAGAAGGCCGTAGGAGCCTAGCCTGCAATTCAGCAGACTGCAAACGGGAAGCCAAGAACGCATAATGTAGCACATCCCCCGCTACATAAACACCAAGTCCGCCTAAATGAAAGGGGAAAGTAGCTAGGCGCCACTGCCACTCTCTGAACCCTGGCCCAGACGCAGTAACAATACGCTCCAAGCTAGAACGAAGCACAGCATCAAAGCGGAGATGAGCCGACCCAAAAGCAACCGGGGAACAAGTACAAAGAGAGAAATAAAGTTTAGAGATACCAGTAGATGCCCGAAGCAAAAGCAACTCACACTGCGGGTCCTCGATCCTCACGACTAAGTACATAAGCTCAACAGTCTTAGTCACGCTCTTCTCCACAAGCTCACCGCTAAAAACAGGGCAAGTACTAACAGGCCCGCCCAAAACCGAGACACCCCGTAAGGGACGAGCGATAGAAGTGGGGAAAACACCGGGAAGCCGACTCCGGGGGTCCTTAATGGGCCAAAAGAGCTCAGTCTTAGCAACATTAAGATGAACACCAAAACCTGGGCCATCAGCCAAAATCAAATCCAACACCCTCCCCACCTCCAACATATCTCCAACAATAGTACCATCATATAAGTACCAGCCCTGCATAGTAGGATCAAAGAAATCCCGAATTTTGCACACCAAGGGATGCAAACCAACGCGAAAAGCAACGGCCCCAAAGGGTCCCCCTGCTGAACTCCCTGACAAGACCGCAAGCAATGTTCCCCATAATACAATCGGGCAGGGCGAGAATAACAAAACTCCACCCAACGGGAAAGACCCGGGCAACGACGACGAACCTCCTGAAGCATGATTGACGGGTCAACAAGGTTGAAAGCATTCTGGAAATCAACCAGAAACATAGAAAGCCCTACCTCGCCACCACGAGCCTCCACGAGCCGGTTCAAGGCATGCAAGATAGCATCTCCTCCACCGGACACCCCAACCCCAAACTGAAGATCAGCAAAATAAGAAGCCAAAGAAGGGCCAACCAAAGAAGCACCAACCTTAGAGACCAGTCGTCTCCAAACAGTGCCAACAGCAATAGGACGAAGACCACCCCCGGGCTTAACCAGGGGGGTGAGCGGAGCACTAGCAAGGTACTCACCGAGAGCCGGCGGGCATCGGCCAGCTAAAAATAGATTGACCACCCTAGTAATAGAAGCGAGCAAATCATCAGAGATAGCCACCGCAACCCCACTCAAACAATCGATGAAGTGTTGAGCGCGAAAACCATCCCTCCCACAAAAAGTGTCGTCGCGCGGGAAACTACGAATCATATCCAACACCACGGCTGAAGAAGCAACAAGCGGAGGATGATCCTCAGGTAAAGGAGGTAAATATGGTGAGGGGACGACTGGATGCTTCTATTACAAAGCCTCAAAAGTGGCAACAGAGTAGGGAGCGACACCAGAAGAAGAGCACCCGAACGGCAGCAGTATAATGGCCATCGCTAATCTTTCGCCGACATTGGCGAAGGTTAAGCTCACTCAAATCAAGCTCCTCATCCACGTAAAACGAAGGAGAACCCTCAGTCAAACACTCCTGTAGCACCTGCAACCCCCCTCCCGGTGCCTTCCAAGCAAGGATAGCCCCGACAATACTCTCCTCCTGTCGTTGCTGCCTGACAGCCGATCTACACTCGACATTACTCCGGGGAGTGAAGGTCTTGAGCAGACAAAGAGGCGGGACAAACAACCGAATCCAACAGGAGAGGGTACAAGGAGAGTCAGCCACCTCATCCAAAACCCCCTTCAAAACCCGAGCAAACCCAAGCCAACACTTAGGAGGGATGAACTTCATTCACCGAACAAAGGCCCAAAGAAAACAAACGATCAAGCGAAGCTATAGACCATTGATCAAGCTCAACCCCAACATCAGACACGGGAACAGATGGAGACGGAGCCGAGGGTCTGGGGATACCCTGAATAACAAAACGGACAACACTATCACCACAATCTGGAGGGTCCATAATGGCACCCCCTACATGCTGACATCTAGAGCGAAAGGCATGGGTCCTAAGACAGAGACCGCACAGCCAAACCCCCATCCACTTCAAAGTAGTCTCGGCATTAGCATAAACAGTTAAACTATTAGATAAAGTTTGACGTGTAAGTCGATCAGCCCCCTCACAACAATGTCAATCCTGAAAATGATATAGTAGCATTTACAATAGTTAATTAAAAATATTAAATTCTGACTTTTTCTAACAAAAGCGAACAAATCTCCAAAAATTTACATTTTCATAATGTGAGTTATACTTGGGATGTAGTAACTTTCTTAGGACGGTAAAATCTATTTTAGCAAAAAAAAATGGCAAAAATATATTTGCACATATATAAAGAAATCATAAGATTTGTTTGTCCTTAGCCATCCTTTTTTTTTATCTCATCTATACATTCATCATGTTTTTAAGCTAAAATAAATGTGAATTAGTACTGACGCGGGGTTTGTAAAGGATATGGGTATGGGTTTGGGAGTGGTGAGCAGGAATTCAGAGGGCAGTGTGGAATGGGTTGTTGTTACGCAGACGAAGGAAGCACGGTTACCAAAAATGGCGGAAGCGGAGGCTATTCTTTTGGGGCTGAAGGAAGCGAAGGCGAGGGGACAGATGCAAGTGGTCGTGGAGAGCGATTGTTTGGGGGTTATCCAGGATCTCAATGCGCGGTGTAGCGGGATGGCGGATCTACCTCTTGTTTACGAGGACATTTATTTCCTTATGTTTGATTTCATTTTGGTTAGTTTTTATTTTATTAGGCGGTCATACAACCCTGTGGCGCATAGTTTAGCGCATCTTCTTCCTTGGGCTATAGGGAGACGAGCATGGGAAGCTGAGTCAGCTCAAACTCTTGTTGATTTGTTTTCTCGTATTTCTAATGGTATGAATTAGCCCCCTTAGGGGCGCTCCTTGCAAAAAAAAAAAAAAAAAAAAAGATGTGCTTAGAACGTTATAGTGATATATAAAGTACAGACGTGCGTACGGTTATCATTTTCATATTTGGTAGGGCTGAAAGGAAACCTTCAAACCCAAATTGTTGAAATGATACGTACGTACTAGAGCTGATCATTTCCGGGCTAGCCTGTCAGTCCGGCCCGTCCGGCCCGCTATTTGAGCGGGCTTGGTCACGTAAAATATTAATATAAATGGTTAATGAACAAGAAAAACTCGGCCCGCTAGATTAATGGGCGGTTATGGACTAAATAAAAATGTTCGTGGACAACCCGCTAGGCCCGCTAAAGCTCATAATGTAATTTTTACTTTCTATATATTATTTACTAAACTAATTAACTCTTAAGTCGATGTAATAATCACATATCCAAATAAATTAATAACGAAAAATAATAATGAAATGAGAAATCCACCCATAAACTTACTCGTTTTTGACATTTTTTGCCTTCTTTGTTATGCTTATGAGACCAATATCAGTATAACACAATATTTTGTTGCATAAATATGCATAAATATTTTCTATACTAAGATTGTGACTCTTATGTTTAGAAGCCCGACGGCCCATGGACAGGCTCGCCAACTTATAACGGACGGGTTCGGACAACTTTCACAAATTCGTTTTAGCGGACACGGACATAAAAAATTGGCCCGTCGAACACTTTTTCTTAAGGTTGGCCCGGCCCGTGTCCAGCCCAATCCCGCAAACGACCACCTCTAGTACGTACAGTTGATAGACTTACTCCAATTAGGAAGTTTTATAAAATTAATTTTTAAAGGCATATTCTTCGTTAGCCACGAGGCATGTTGACTTAGATTATAAAATTATGCACTAGTAGTCTCCGTTAAATTCAACAACGGACCTGAATTTTACCTAAACGGAGAAGAAATAGTCCACAATATAAACTTAAAAGTGTTTTACTTTAAAACCAATTGAATACTTTTCTCTAATTATCCAATGTGCATGAGATCCTTACATGTGAAACTCATATGAGTTGAAGTTTATTCTCAACAGTCTCATTGGGTTAGTGCCTCCTAGAACTCGACCTTCCCAACCAGAAGTTTAAATTAACGTGGTTAAACGGTTTGAATTCTACCTTTGGTAAAAGGATTGAGATAATCAGGGAGTTATCGTGTTTATGTTATCGTTGTGATTATGTTATCGTCCGAGTCTAGCAAAATATAAGAGTATAAAAACATGTCACTCTCTTAACATTCGGTTTTATAAAATACAGCTTACCTTTTTAACAAAATTTAAAAAATAATTCTTATATCCTTCCTAACAAAAAAAATTGGATTTGACAATTTCTAAGCGTTTGCCATATCTATGCTCTTATTTGGTCAAAGAATTATTCGAAGAATATTTTTTAAAAAGGGATTTCCAGTAAAGAATTATGCCGAGAATAATTTTCAAGAAATTCTTGCCTGTATTGAGTACGTGATTGATTGCCAAATTGGAAAGATCTCATCCTTCACTATATACTAGTTTTATACCTGTACAACAAATGTACGGTTCTGTTTTTAAATATTGGTTAGTCATAAATATGTGACTAATTAATACAAATATAATTCAAAATAAAAATTAAGTAGATAATATATAAATTATTATAAATCATGAATCACTAAAATAAACCATTTTTTTTGCTATAAAATCCGACCCATTTCATTACTAAGGTAAAAGGAAAATTTTATTTGTTATGTTTCAGAATTAACGGATTTTTTATTTTTATTAGAAATACTTATCCCATTTTTTTATTACCTACTTGTGTGTTCTTTATAACTATCAATTATTTGATTAATATTATCAATATCGTCTCAATCTCTTAGGAGTAACTCTACATGAATAAGATTAATTTGCAGTTTTTTTAGCATAATAAAATTATAATTTTCAGATTTTCAGTTTATTTCCAGTATTTTATTAGTATTAGTATTATAATTAATCATTAATATGCAACCTGATTAATTAGCGTAATATTCGCTCCTGAATAATTTTTAGTTGACTTTGAGTTATTTAGGTTGGAATTCCCGTTTTGTTTATTTTTTGTGCTGATTTTCAGTTTTTTTTCTAATATATGACTTTTATTACGACATTGGCGAAAACGTAATAATTTTGATATATATTGGACCGTTGTATATCGTATTTTACCATATTTTATTTTGTTTGGTACTTAATTTATATTGGAATTGATTGAAAAATTGGAAAATATAATGTAATTTAATTTTTGGACTGTAAATATTTTTCGTGTTTGTAATTTTTTGTTTTCCGGATTTGATTTTTGGACCGTTCTATGTCATATTTTATTGAAACGTTGTATACTGTTATTTATATTTCCGATGAACAATAATTTAATCGTATCGTATTTTATTATGACAATGAGGGAATGTAATATTGCAATCGATTACGTAATTATGAATGAGAATTCTGAATTTAGGAGAGAGGGAAATTAAATCAAACTAAAAATTAGTGGGTAATTTTTTTTTTTCTTATTTCAATGAACCAACCAGAATGAATTAAATTTTACTCCTTTTATAGAGAAAGACTAGTGTAACACCCGTGAAAAATCACGGGGTTGTGTACACTTACTTTTAAAGACGACAAAGATAAATTCATTTCATTATATAGCAATTCTATTTATTCGAACAAATTGATTTTTAACGGGGATGTTTTGCATATAAGATATGTTCGTTCAAACAGTGAATTTCCTGGTGCACTAATTTTCAAATAGCTGTTAGTAATGATGATAATATTTGGATTACTTATGATAACATGAATGAATAAGGTAAATAAGAAAAAACAATAAACGATTAAAATAAAGATTAAATAACTAATAATGAGTAATTTGGAAAGTTATTGTCTTTTGATGAATTGGTTACAGAACATAAGTTGACGGACGAATAGGATGAACAAAATAACTAATCTTAATATTTTATAAGTTTAGTCAATAATATTTATCGAATAGTTTTGATTTGGAAAGATGTATCTTATGTAGTGTAATTGCATAGGGGTTTACAATTTAGTCGGTTGTATTTTATGGAATGGAATATTTGCAATTATGGAATGGAATATTTGCAATTTACATATTTTATAAATTTAGTCAATAATATTTATCGAATAGTTTTGATTTGGAAAGATGTATGTTGAGTAGTGTATTTGCATTAGACTTCTGTTCAGTTGATGAATTATGGCAAGATTGTTCAGCCGAGATACTATTATATTATTTTCAATGTGATATTTAGGATTTGTTAAATTAAGAGTTTACAATTTAGTCGGTTGTATTTTATGGAATGGAATATTTGCAATTATGGAATGAAATATTTGTAATTTACTCCGGTTACAATTAGTCGGTTATATTATTTTATAAGTTTAGCCAATAATATTTATCGAATAGTTTTGATTTGGAAAGATGTATGTTGAGTAGTGTATTTGCATTAGACTTCTGTTCAGCCGTGAATTATGGCAAGATTGTTCAGTCGTCTATACGGTTCTATTTTATGGAATATTTAGGGAATATAATCAAAGATTTACGCGGTTTAAAAGATGGTTTAAACGTTTAAAATAGTTGACAATATTTATATTTATGGAAGATTTAAGTAATATTTAGTGGAATATTTAGGAAATTTAGGGAATGATGGTTTAAACGATTTTATTTTAATATTATAATATTATAATAGATAAAAAATATGACGTGGCATAAATTAAGGGTTCTGATTGGTCTACAAAACTGTTTTTTGTGAGGGTGAATGTGAGTGCGAGAAAGAGTGAACGGTGAAACATTATTGCGCCACGTATGCAGTTCGACATTTTGCTTTTATAGTAATAATGAGGTGTGTAATTTATGGAATTGAATTGCACGTTTATAAAAATATTTTTGTAAAATTATTGAATTGCACGTTTATAAAAATTGTTGAGTTAGGTAGGTAGGTTGTAGCAGCTTAAAGTCTCTATTTATCATTCGGAGATAGTTCTTCTCTCGTGAAACTCTGTAGCAGCTAAAACTCTGTATTTAGGTAATATTTATTTATTATTATGGAATATTGCATGGATCAAACTCTTATTATTTTGTATATATTGTTGAGGTGTGTAATTTATGGAATGAAATATTTTATTAGTAGGGTATGTCTTCAGCCGTGTAATTTTTTCCGAGATTATACACTTGAAGATTAGCAACTAATTTTTTATTATCGATTCCGAGATTACAATTATGTAATATTTATTATTTATTATGGAATATTGCATTCCATATATTTATTATTTATGGAATGGAATATTTAGCAAACGTAGATTGTTCAGCGGAGACTTCTATTGAGTAGTGCATTTGCATCAGACTTCTATTTTATGGAAAATTTATGGAATAAAATCAACGTAGATTATTTAAGGAATATTTAGTGAACTATTTGTGGAAATTCCCTAAATCTCGGTTTAAATTGTTTTTCTTTAATTTATCGGTTTAATATTTAGGGAATCTTGGAATGATTATAATCACAATAAATAATAATATTATAATATTTAGGAAATCTCGGTATATGACTCGGTACGTAACAATATTTATGGAATGAAAATATATGACTTGAAATAATGCAAAATCCGAGTGATTTGGTACCTAAATATTAAACGGCACCTAATAGCAGATTTATAATAATAATAAATAAATAATAATATTATAATATTTAGGGAATCTCGGTACCTAACAATATCTATGGAATGATTATAATAATAATAATAATAATAATAATAATATTATAATATTATAATACATAAAAATATATGACTTGGCATAAATTAAGGGTTCTCATTGGTCTACGAAACTGATTTTTGTGAGGGTGAATGTGAGTGCGCGAAAGAGTGAACGGTGAAATATTATTGCGCCACGTATGCAGTTATACATTTTGCTTTTATAGTAATAATGAATAATGATTCTCTGCATTAGGCTTGGCAATTGTCAACGCAGTACATACAACAATTCTGAGCACTTTAATTATACTGTAGCAACTAAGAATTCTTATCAAAGGGGAGTAGTTTCCAAAAATCTGTTTTGAAACTTACGCTCTTCTTTAACATTTTTGCACCACCTTTTTTAAGCCGTATCTTTGAAACCGTCTTTAATTTCACAAGTCTTTATACTCATTAGAATACTGTTGTTCTCCTTTGTTCTGATCAGTGAATCTTATAAGGAGTCATATTGGCATTAATTTTCTTTAAAGTGTAAGAATACTTTTGGGGTACGGGGTTGTACTCGAGATTGCACGATCGGAGTTGATCGTGGGGAAGTTCCTTGTAATTTGAGTTAATTATAAAGGAAGTTATAATAAGAGAGAGGGTGGACGTAGACCTTTAGAGAGTAGGTCGAACCACGTTAAAAATCTTGTGTCACTGCTGTAAAAACCGCAAGTGCACGGTAGTTGTTATAACACTTAGGGTGTCGAATCACGGGGAGTTAAGTACTTCCTCCATTTTAATCCAAATGGCCTTTTTGGTTTTTGTACACTATTCACAAATCAACCTTTAATCTCAATTTTCTCTCAATACGTAAGAAAAAATATATTCATGTAGGGTCTTGTTTAATTCGTCTTTACGAGTACATTGAAAATATATAACTTTTACAATTTTTACAAATACGTAGCTAAAGATATGAAGCACGTAAAACGTGCGTTGGCAAACGTGAAAAAGGTAAATAGGCCATTTGGATTAAAATGGAGGAAGTATACAGTACTAGCTATTCTAGTTGTATGTTTAGCTAAGTCGACAAGAGTTTGGTTTGTGATTTATAACTAAAACTAAGCTAAGCATATGAAGGCAAATCGAACTAAATATAACTAACTTAAGCAATAAATTAAGATGGATGTAAATCAATAATAGGAAAGCCTAGGAGCCGATTTCCCTCCAACACTAGCGTTCACAATCATGATTTCTCCTAATTAGTCAATGGGTGTGGTTCGTAAGGGGAAAAATGACTCTAATTCGCCCAATGCCTCCCCCTCGGTCTCGCATTAGGACACTAGAACTTCCAACCATCCTCTCTTTCGGTCTCGAAGCTTGGAATCCTTAGGTGGATACTCGACTACCCTAGGAGTGTGCACTCTCCCGAAGTTGTCCTAACATCCCCCAAGTCCATTAAGCACTCACCTAATTTCGGGTCATCCAATAATCCCGCCTTTCGAAGGTCAAATTCAAATCCAAGATTAGGGGTATCCTCCCTCGGTTCTCCCTTTCGATCTCAACCAAGGTTGATAGTAGGTCTAAGTAGGCACCCGACTCCCGACCTAACCGGCTCTCGCCGATGAACAATGGTCAAAAGTCAACAACACCCAAAAAAAACAATAAAACAAGTCAATCCCCTAATCCACCCTCAAGAACCTATCCCAAAGAATAATCACATGAGAAATCAATCAAGTAAACTACTCATGTTGGAGTTAATCGAGTCCTAGTAAGAGGACTACTCACTCACTAATCATATCTATTGAACTCAAATTAACAATAAAAGTTGACTTTTTGTGATTAAACATGATAAAGGTTGGGTTTTTACTATCTAACATGCAATTACTACCTTGAAAAATGATTAATGGCAAAATCAACAAAATTGTAGCAATAACTAAGCATAAAAGAGGAACCTTTATAAAGAAGCTAACTAGAAAAATTCAAACTTTCAAACAACTAAAATGTAAACAAATTACAAAATGAATGAAAAGGAAAGGAAAATATACCAACTAGGAAAGTGATAAAGAACAATGAAGCAAAAAGGGCAAAAGAAAGCCTGAAACTTGTAAATTGATGAAGAAATTGTGGCAAAATTACAAATGAAAAGTGATTCTCTCACTAAACTTGAAATGAAGGTAGATGAACAGTGACCAAGCTGAGGTATTAGGGCTTATATACTAGGTTACAAAAGAGTAAAACGACCCAGAATAATAATGTCGTTCAAGTAAAACAAAGATCCGCGCAAAACTGGAGCTGGGCGCTGTGGAACGGCATGGGAAGGCACGTGCCTTCATGATTTTAGAGCAAGGCACGGCATGGGACCGCATGGCACAGCTCTGTGTGCACGGTCCCTTCTTTCCTGACTTAGCACGACACGGTTGTCACGGTGCCTTCAGCTAACTTCTTTGTTTCTTTGTTTTGGGCGCTCCAATCACTCATGTTGGGCATTAAGTTGCCAATTAGGTCCATGGGTTGCTTCCTTGCTTAGGTGGATGCTTGTTGGCCTTCAAGTTATCCCTAAAAACACCTGACAAACACGACCGAAACACGAAACAACCTTCTAAAAGAGAAGTTGAGCGTTATTTGCGGTTTAAATACGAAAATGCACATAAAATGCAAGTAAATGAGCCACGAGAAAGGTTTCTTGGGTATGAAAAGAGCGTAGATAACGGCGTTATCAGTCATGTGCCTTCTTTCATTTGTTTACGTTTGTTCTCATTCAATTTCGTTCTCTTTATTTCACCCATTCGATTAAAAAACAGTACTGCACAATTCTGATTGTTATTGACTATTCAATTAGCCCGAGTACTGTTTCAGAATCACTCGTGGACATTCCTTTTAGAATTAAATTTTTAAACGGGTGCTTAATTCACTCCTCCTCTCTTAAGTACCAGATCGATAAACTCAACACCCACTATCATACGTAATATCACTATCACTTCCATTGCTGAATTAGAATGACGAAAATTGGATCTTGATTTTGTACAACGATCAATTTTGATGGAATTCAGGGAGATAGAAGATAAATGGGGGAAGCGAGATGAAGAGGATGAGAGTAATATATTTGCTTTTTGTTTTCTCTGAATTAGGATTTCCTATCCTATCTGGGTAAGACTTGCTTTATTGTTGGGAAGGCGATAGAGATACACATTGTGTATGGAAAATCTCATACACGACCAATCACATCTCGCCACGTGTATAACCATAGTTAATTTACACGAGTTAGTGTTAGGGTAAATTAGTAATTATACAAATGTAGTTAAGTTTTTAACCACATATAGTTAGCATAATTTAGGAATATTTGTTATTTTGTTAAGATTTTATTATGTTTTACTAAGTTATTATTTTTAAAAAATATTTTGTTATTTTTTGTATTTAGTTAAATTTTCGGAAATATTAATTAGTAATACTGTTCGAAATTTTTTTGTAAATTAATATTCAAAAAAATAACTTTTTTTTGTATTTAATTAATTTACACGCTTTTTTTTGTATTTAATGAATTTACACGCTTTTTTTTGTATTTAATGAATTTACACGCTTTTTTTGTATTCTACTAATAACTAAAAAAAAATTTAATAAAATACAACATAAAAATATTCCATGTAATTTAATTAATTCGAAAAACACGTAGAATATTTTATAACTAACTAAAATGATTTTTTTTAAAATAATATTTTCCAGAATATTAATTTTTATTAATAACAATACCGATTTTATTTTTAAAAAAATCAAAAATAAAAATTATTATTACTTAAAAAGTTATTATTATTGATTGATTAGTAACTAAAACAAAAAATTTAAAAATAAATTCCAAAAATATTAATTGATTCTACTACATATTACAAAAATATTTATTTTACAAATAAAATCATTCAATTTTGTTAAGAGAATAAAATTTAAACAAAATAACAAAATTTCCTAAATTAATACTAACTACATGTTAACTAGCAGACTTGTAAAATTACTAAACTATCCAAAAACTAACTAATGTGGTTTGGGTTGAGTTATCTATGTGGCGCGACGTGATTGGTCGTGTATAGAGTTTTTCATACACAATGTGTATCTGCAGCCTTTTTCCTATTGTTGTTCGGTCTGTTGGTCCAGATAGACCACGGATTTTGTATATTTCCCGAATTTGTTTTTTCTATCTCGATTATATATAATGAGCAATACGAGAAGACCTACTCTCATGTGGTGTTAACGAGCCGAGCCGAGCTCGAGCTTGGCCTTGCTCGACTTGTGCTCGATTACAAAAATTCGATCTCGAGCTCGAGCCGATCTTACCCGAGTTTGGAAAAAATGCGCTCGTTATAAAGCTTGCGAGCTTTAACTCGAGCCAAATCGAGCCAAACTCGAGCCAAATCGAGCCTATATAAAATTGTTTTTTTTTCTTCCAGCATTTTCAATAACAAGGTTCGAAAATTTTATGTAAAAACGTTTAGCAAGTCAACAAGATATTTGATATATACGCTACAAAGATATAATAATGATAAAATATTTGTATAAAATATGATTAATATCTTATGTAATGTCAAATGTTCAAGCCGCTCGCGAGCTTTTCGAGTCGAGCCAGCCTTTGCTCGGCTTGATTCGTTAAGCTCTCGAGCTAAGCCCGAGCTCGAGTCAAGCTCACACGAGCCGAGCTTTGACCGAGCTTTGACCGAGCCGATCTCGAGTTGCTCGCGAGCTGTCTCATCTCATTAACAGCCCTACTCTCATTCACATGGAACAGGGTATACACCAGTTATTGACTTATTGTAGGCTCTACCATGCAATATATGTGTAACATTCCGCGTTCTAAAGCCTATAGAAGTGATACTTGTGTTGTTTCATGCTTGTTGAGTGTTTCGTTATCGTTATGGGATGACGAACTTCGGGACGAAGTTCATTTTTAAGGAGGGAAGATTGTAATACCCCATATGTTAGCCTCGGTCAACGACAGTTAAACCATGTCTCATACACGTATTTCAAGCAGAATGTTTATAAAGTATTTTACGTAAACTATTATTATTTTATAAATCGTATTTCTACGATTAATTAGTATTTTATAATCATTTTTATATTTGATGATTATTTCATAAAATGACATTTCATTCGTATTTTCTTTATTTTGATAATATATTTTTAATTAAATATATTTCATATTTTATATTTATTTCTCATTTATACTTGTTTTATTATTTAAGTCATAATCATATTTAAATCCTAATTTTATATATTTTTATGTTAGTTCTAATAAAATTATATTCTCATAATTAATTTAATTAGTATAAATAAATTACACGTACTCGCTTATTTTAAATTACGGGCTCGAGATGCGTGATGGATCGAGGTATAAGATAACGGGCTCGCCCATTCGTCATTCCTAACTCTAAAACCCATTCACCCGCCAAAACCCAACATCACAAACAACAACGACAAACATAACATTTATCGACCTCTCACTCTTATGCCTCCATACTTCGACCAAACGCTGAAAACCCTAATACCGTATAAAGAAACGTGAGATTTAGGAGAAACGAGAGACACCATCACCGTCGTCATCACCATCGTTGTAAGTTATCAACACCGTTGGTTGCTTCGTTTTTTTTATTTACTTTCGAATTGTTGTGTGGTTTGGTTTTGATACGGGTTTCTGGGTCGTAGTAGTAGGGTGTTCGTAGGCTAGTATGGTGGTTGTGGAGTGGCGCGTAAGGGGCTGGAAATGGGCGTGATTATGCAGCAAAAACAGGGGAAGATAGGGTCGTGAGTGTTGCGTAGGTTTCAAGGGTTTTACAGGGGGGTTAGGGTGATCTCGGGGACCAGTAGTTACCACCAAGGGAGTCGTGGGAGGTGAGAGAAGTGGAGGGCGGTGTCAGGTGGTGGTTAGGGTGGTGGTGTTGGTGGCTGGAGAGGGATTTGAGGGGACGGAATACACGTGATATTGCGGGTTTTACCGGAAACCGAGTTGGGACATAGGGTTTTGTAGTGGTTTTTGTGGCAGTTAGAAGGGAGACTAGAGCGAAAGGTCACCCACTATGGAACCACCGTAGGTCAGTGGTGACAATGGTGGTGGCCAGAGGCGGTGTGGGGCGTGGTGGAGAGAGAGACGACCGTGAGAAGAGAGGGAGTTGGAGAGAGTTGCTTGAAACTGGAAATGGAGTAGTTTAAGAGGAGTTAGTGAGGGCTATAGATTGTCGGTGGTGCAAGGATGATGGAGGAACCCTTTACGGTGGTCGTTGGTGATTGTTGGTGGTGAAAAGGAGTAGTTTAAGAGGAGTGCGCAAGTGTTCGATGAAATGTCTTTTAGTTATAGGGTGGTGAGTGAAAGAGGAGTGTGTGCACCTGTTTTGGGACGAGTGTATGGGTCTGGTTGTTGACCTACGGGGGTGGTGGTTTGACCACCTAGGACCACCGTGGGTTGGGGTGGTCGTCCATGGTGAAGTTGTGGTGGTTCAGGCGTCTGAAAGGGTGTAAAATGGGCTGTATAAGTGCGTTGTCATGAGGGTGGTTAATCGTATTTGCGCGGGATTGTTGGGGCTGTTGCGTTGTTCTGCGTAGGATTGATATATTTATTATTTCTATCAGCATCATTATCATTATTATATTATTATTATCACATTGTTAGTATATTATTATTAATATTATATTAGTGGTTTGTGTATTGTGGTGGTGTCCTTCTTATTATTATTACTATATTAATTAATATTATCATTGTATTATTATTATTATTATTAATGTTGTTATGATTGTTGTTATTAGAAATAGTATGTTTATTATTATTAGAATGTGTTATTCATGATATTTATTATTAAAGTCGTTAAGTGAATTTTATTATACATGAATGTGACGGTTATCAATAGTTCGATTATATTTTTTATGTTCGTTTATTTAATCGAAGTTAGTTATAAAAGTAATAAAGACGGGTTAGTCAAGTTAATTGAATTAGTCGTGTTAATATGGTCTCGTTATGCGTAATATATTATTTAAATAGTTAAATTTAAATAATTGATATAATATATTAATTTGCGTAATTGTATTAGTTAGTGATTACGTATATTATATTTGTTAGGTGACGATTTTGAGGTGACATAATTCTGTTTACCCGTTGGCTTGCTATTGGATTATATTGCTATCCAGGTAGGATACACTGGCACTATACTCTATGATGTGTTACGAATAGATGTTGGATCGTGTGCTATGGATGTTGAGCATGAATTATATGAGAATGATATTGGTTGAATTGAGTGTTAATTATTATTATTGGCATGAGTATTGCATTATTTAATAGCGTGATGGATTAAGAGTATTGTTGCATTCATGAGCATGGCATATGCATTGGTTACTGAGAAAGTTGTGGATCAGATATTGTTCTGATATAAAGCCGAGGGTGGTTCTGCAGACCAGGCCTGGTGTCTTATCAGCTTTTGAGCTGGTGTTCGGCGACGGCCGATTATAGTCTGCCGGGAGGTTCGGTATGGCTGGGTGTTTCGGGTTTGAGATTGAGATTGAGATTGTGATTAAGCTCGAGCATATCATGACATTTGCATATCATATTTGTTGCATTATTTATTATTGTGCTATCTTACTCAACCGCGAGGTTGACAGTGTATTCGTGTACACCTACGATGATCCGGAATGGGGAGTAGATTCTACAGGTCAGAGAAAGATGGACTAGGAGCTTGGGCAAGGAGTGAAACATGGCTTGGACCTACTTAGAATTAGATCACATACTTAGATGTTATCAGTTGTACTTTTATTCTTTGCGTAATAGTTGTAATATCAAAAGCTTAAATTTAATCAGTTTTTATATAAAGTACTTGGGTTTGTTTACTTTGTTATTTACTAACTCGGACATTCCGAGATGGTAACAGCTCTATTTATTTGAGAATGTCTTGCTAAAGGCTCTTAAATAAATGGGGGTGTTAAAATATGTAACTCACCTAATATTGAAGATCAAGTCGTAATTGCAAATTTAAGTTTCTTGTAATTGCAAATCAGATAAAACATTACATATATAGGCTCACAGAACCATACTATATAAGAAACATGACTGAATGAAGTAATATTCGATATGAATGCAATTTCTTTGTCCTCACATATGAAACATTTCAAGCCGGATTTTGTAGCATTAGATGAATGCATTGCTAATCATCTTGGTTTCGCGTACAAGTCATCATCGGTGACAGATTTTGTGGTAAACTGATCACTGTTACTTTGCTGTCCGGTAGAGTTAGTCGAAGGAACCTTTAGTTGAGGGAAAGTCACCACTGGCGGTGATGGCAACGTAAGATAGAACGCGCTGACAGTTAGCATTAGAACCACTTCGGTCATGGTGGGTCTTTGCTCTGCATCCGCTTGCACACATAGCAATCCAATATGAATGCATCTCTCAATGTCGTTGCGTGAATAAGTTTTGTCTAGTTCAGGGTCTACTAGTTCCACGGATTTCTCTTCGTACCATAGTATCCATGCCTTTCAATGGAAACAAAAAAGATTTAATCATATGACATATATGGTTAGATATTCGCTTGGTTTGTGTACTGGAACATACATGAATTGGAAGGTCCTGCTTCTTCGATTTCTCCATAAATCGTCTGTTACTTTGACCACTTACTATCTCCAGAAGCATGACACCAAAACTGTAGACATCGGATTTGCTCGAATACTCCCCTGACAGGCATTCTGGCGCCATGTATCCTCTGCATATATCAGTTCAATTCAAGATTTCCATAAGAAAAATGACGAAACCAAGTTGAAATACAAAGGAAATCATAAGACATACCGTGTACCCGCTATGCGAATGGTGTTCCCGAATGTTTGCGCTTGTTGGAAGAGTCTTGCCAAGCCAAAGTCAGCTATCTTGGGGTTCATTTCATTATCAAGTAATATGTTTTCAGGTTTAAGGTCGCGGTGTATAATAGTATATCGTGAATCTTCATGAAGATATTGAAGACCTCTTGCAATTCCAACTATAATTTTATTCCGTATTACCCAATTTAAAAAAAGACGCCTTTTGGGATCTATAGTGGCATAAAGGGCAAAACAACAAGTTAATCACCAATACTTCACAAGACAAAATATCGTTTCAATGGTTAGATTGTGACTCGGTTGATGAGTCACATCGGGATATGTAGTGTGATAGTGTTGTGAAGAAGAAGAAGAAGCAAGAAGAAGCCATGCTGGGTTACAATTGGCGTGACTCGTGAGTCACGAGTAGTTGGTGTGGGTTGCACGTGGCTATGCCCAATGCGCCAAGCGCAAGGGTGACGTGAATATAAACCTAAGTAACATATAACCTTTTTCCTCGATCATTTGTTTATTGATGTTAGCTGATTTTTTTGTAAGAAATACATTAATTAAAGATAAATAAATGAATGAGATAGAAAGATAAATAAGTTACTGCTTTTAACATAAGGTGGATGAATTAAACAATCAAAATATGAAAGAGTAACGTACCGAATAGGAAGCGGTCCAAGCTAGAATTCGACAAAAACTCATAGACGAGTAGTTTTTCAGTTCCGTCAACGCAAAAGCCCAATAATCTGACAAGGCTCCTATGTTGAAGCTTCGCCAGAAGGCGAGCCTCTGCCGTGAATTCTTTAGTACCTTGTCCAGATGTGTTAGAGAGCCTTTTAATGGCTACAGTATCACCCTCCAGTATCCCCTGTTTATTGCAAAAGGTATTGATCGAACACCCACATAAATGTTACAAAAGGTCTTAAACACCAACGAGAAACAAAACGCAAATTTTCATTTGTGACGCGTCAAAACTTGTGATGTTCCCACAAACGGTTAAATGGTTAGTAAAATTGTTAATTATCTATTTGGGATACAAATATGTGATATTACATATTGAGTTGAGGGGATCCGCTTACCATGTAAACAATACCGAAACCACCTTCACCCAGCCGATTTTCGGCTGAGAAGTCTCTTGTAGCCATCTTTAGACTGGCAAAATCGTATTGTACTACTTCTCTATCTCCAAGATGGTTGTTTATATCAGTTTCTATCGGTTTATCTGAAAAATATTATAAAATTTGGTTAGTGTTCTTTCGAAAATTAGCTAAGGTAAATGGATGTGAAGAAGATTACATTACACGGTAAAAATCAGTATAGTAAAAGAACAAACCTTCGTCATTTGTGATAGGAATGACTGTAGTACATTCGAGTGTACCTGCATTTAAACAAATCAATGGTTATTTGTTTATTTTTTATGGTTTATAAATCATTAAGGTGTTGAATCATTCAACGACTTTAGTACAATGTCGTCATGCGATTTAGCGGTTTTGAAGGGAAGTTGAAAGAAAATTCGAGCTTACATGAACCTCTTTTTGATAAATACTTTCCATCGGGTTTTACTTTAATGATTTGTTAGCTATGGAACAGCTCGGAAGCAATTCGACATCGGCTCGTTCAAAGCTCGGCTCGAGCTCGGGATCGACTCCAGAGCTTGACGTGTCAAGCCAAGCAAATGCCGACTCAACTAAAAAAGCACGCGAGCTGCTCGAACTTGTGCGATTAAATAAGATATTGCTCGTATTTTATAAAAGTATTTTATCCTATAACAAATATCAAATGCCTCACCGATTTGCCAAATATTTTTACATATAACCTCCGAGGAAAAACAAAAATGAAAAAAATTAAACATTATATGTAGGCTTGATATGAGCTCGAGTCGAACACATTTTTTACAAACTCGAGATCGGCTCGAGCTCAAGTTTTGATTTTTGAGCACAAGTCAAGCAAAGCCAAACTCGAACTCGGCTCGGTTTCGCTCGGCTCGGTAGCACCCTAATCACAACAAATATTAGATTTGTTTGTTAGTAATTGACTTACGAGTACCATGAGTCTGCTCTATTGATGGGGCTTGTGCTGCATTGTTACTCTTTTTCCTTGGCCTTTTACATCTACATATCAATAGTACAGCCATTGGAACTAATAGCAATCCAAGCGTTACGCCACCTGCTATCGCTCCAACGATCGCCGGTTTCAATGGTGTTGTTTGGCTTCTTGCTGAATAAAAAAGAAACAAGTGGTGTTATTAGAGCAGTGTTAACTAGGTTAAACCTTAAAACTTGCAGAAATGCAAGAGTTGAGAGGTCTCAGGTTCGACTATCAGTTGGGGCGAGGCGATGAACACTTGACCACTGCATCTATAAGGAATATATAACTATTATAATATTAGGAATCACAATATGGAAATATTGTGATGATCTCAGAATAAATTATAGATCTCAAATTTATTCTGAGATCATCACAATATTTCCATATTGTGATTCCTAATATTATAATAGTTATATATTCCTCATAGCATCCGTCGAAGGGAAGGCTTACATGGTCCATGTGGTGGTGCGGGAATGCATGAGCCCGGATTCAACCCTCCCATCTTTAAAAAGAAAAAAAAAAAGAAAAAAAAAACAGATTTCGCAAAAATCAAAATTTACGAAATTTTAGAATTAAGTATTGGTGGGATCGTTCTGTGAAAGGAAAGGAAAGGAAAGGGACAGGAAGTCGGGAAATGGCCCAATCGAAATCCTTCCAACATCAAAATAAAGGATTCGAAAGGACCATCGTTGAGCTTATCCCTTTCCGTTTCACTCACGCACTTTCGCTTTCCACCAGATATACGATCCAAGCAAGGTAAAAGTGCATCGAAGAACTCACTTTTTTTGAAACCGGGAGCCGGAGGAGGAGGAGGAGGAGGAGTTGACAGATGAATTTCATTCAAAATGGGTTTTGTTGTATCGTACCGTAACACACAACTTGTAGCAAAGACCATACCCCAATTACTTTCATTGCACCTACTTATGCCATTTTTTACAATTGTACTGAGGCACTTTTCGCAAGCACGAGCATCAATGCCACTGACGCACTGTCCAAAAGTATACAATTGCTCAGACGACGTGAAATTGGTTCGGTCATAGGCGTAATGTGCTGGGGTGGTTGAAGCAATCTGGACGACACGATCTGTTGCCTTTGCTAGTATTGGTGCAAAGCCAGCATAAATTGGTACATTATTGTTGCTGCACAATTTCCACCACGGGTTTGTGACCGCAAATTCGTGTGCATCATAAAAATACCGTAACATACACTCGTAATACCATACAATTGCGAAACCGTCGTTTGGGCAATCTTCAACTATCCTTAGAGTGGCGCTCCTAACACAAGCGTTACAAACCGCGAGGCTAATGTCAATCCGGCATTGAAAGACGCCATAAATTGTGTTGGAACCGTCAATAACGGTGAAATTATCAAACATACGAGACGAGGATGTGGAGGCGAATCTGTTAAACATGAGATTGAGGTTTTTTTCGTATACACTGCCCGTGGTGTAATTATGACCAAAATCTCCGTAACAATAGCTGCGAAAATATGTATATTGTGCTAATTGTGCATCAATAACTCTGAGAGAAAGTTGAGAAACCAAAAGTGATAACAAAACAAGCACAATTATTCTTCCCATAGCACTTATTAGGAGTATAATATCGGAATTGATGTGGGCTAGAATTTTGTGATTACAATAGCTAAAGATGTGGGTATCATATCGTATAATATCAATTCCGATATAATACTCCTAATACCACTCTTTTTGGAAGGGAAAACAAGTGATTTATGGCATTAAAAACTCTGATTTCTGAACAAATATTTTACAAAGGCAGCATAATAATGTTGAAGTTGTCTGTGTGTCTATGTTCTTTATGGTCAACTAACATTGTTTGATATGTTCTACTGTATGTTTAACCAATGTAATTGGTGGAGTCCACGTTTGTTTAACGTCGGAATCGGTTACAACAAGCAGTTATCGATCACAAGCTGAAAACCAATAGTATTTCTCTCGTAATAAGGCAAGGACAATTGGGAGGAAATGGAGCACCCTATAGATACTATCACTTGCATAATGTGAGAGGGGTAGAAGCGTGAATACCGTCTTCAGCTTGTGACGTGTTGTGCGGAAGCGTAAATACCTTATGTTGAGCGTCCCATAATAGTACGATATTGTCCGTTTTAAGCCAAGGCCTCACGGATTTACTCTTGGGCTCCTTTCCCAAGGTCTCGTACTATTATATTTCCAGCACACTCATAAAGATATATATATTTCACTTATATACTACCGATGTGAACATAGGTTTGCACCCTAACGTGATGAAAAGTGTTCGTCTTCAATGAAAATTTGTGTATCTGGTATATTAGAAAAAAAAAAAGTTACATAGAATAACATTTGAAAAATAACTTGTTCGACTATACTTTTATTTTATTTTATTTTACTAAATATCATCGACTTTTTCGACACTATTAAAAATTTATCTGCTATCTTTTTAGGTTTCACTTATCTATTTAGCTTTAAGTCAACTTTTCAACAAATTTAAACAATCTAAGCACAACTTATTAGTTCATAAATATGTGTATCTTTATGATTGTATTTATGTATGTAATTATGTATGTATATCTCTTGTACTTTCCTAATCTTTTGGGATGTCCTTACCTCTTGTATCTACCCTATATATATGAATAAGATATACTCTCCCTAGGCAAGGGATTCCAATCTAA
Organism: Silene conica; assembly: GCA_029255685.2. NCBI lineage: Eukaryota > Viridiplantae > Streptophyta > Magnoliopsida > Caryophyllales > Caryophyllaceae > Silene > Silene conica. The sequence continues at coordinate 87,673,105 of CM055314.2, forward strand.
CATGGTACGTATCAGAGCATATCTATGAACTCGTGCAATCCTACGACCACGCCGGTTGAGGTCGGGTCTAAACTCAGTGCTACTGCGGGTCCTCTCATTCCCGATCCTTCCTTATATCGCCATTTAGCGGGGCCCTTCAGTACTTAACATTACTCGACCCAATATTTCTTATGTCGTTCAGCAGGTCTGTCTGTTTATGCATGCACCACGGGAGCCGCACCTTCTTCACTTCTTAAAACGTTTGCTCTGTTACATTAAGGGGACTATTGCTTATGGTTTACATATCTCCAAGTCATCGTCACTGTCTCTCACGGCTTATTCCGATGCCGATTGGGGCGGGTGTCCTGACTCCCGACGCTCGACGTCTGGCTATTGTGTTTTCTTGGGTAATAACCTTGTTTCTTGGTCGTCGAAGCTGAAGGGTTTTTAGTTACTCATAAACTAAATATTTAGTCATACTAAACTAACCTTGTAATTAACATTTTAATTAACTCATAAAGATCTTATGCATGCTAATAAAATGCGGAAATAAGAATGATTTAGAACCCTTACACACGGTCCAAATCAAATGCTAGGATGATCTTCCAAAATGCTCAACAAGAACACCTCCTCTAAGATGCACCAAGACAACCCTTGTATGAACCGAAATCTTCGAATAAGCTAGTATCAAGAATCGGTTTTCCTTAAACAATTCTAATCTCTCTTATTAGAATATAAATACTAATATTATAACTTATTATTATTAGTATTATTATTATCTCACAATAATAATTTAGAGGATTTTGTTGTTGTTTTTCTTACCCTTAGAAAAATACACAAGCATTAGGAATGAATTACTTTGCAAGCATGCCACAATATTTATTTAGGTGTGGCTAGGGTTTTGTGGGTGGCCGGGTTCATGGGGAAGAACAAGGGGAACATTCACCCTTTTCTAAGTCATTAGGGTGGCCATAGGTATTAGTTCCAAGGTCACCTTAATGATTATGTTTGTTGGGTAATTAAGATAATAATACCCACATAAAACACCCCATAAAAGAGCCTTACAAAACCGGCACATACACATACAAAATGGACCTTATTTTACACTTTTATCAACCTTACAATTTCATGTTATGTGACATACAATATGTCAAAATATAACAATTGTTTTAATTTAATCATACATATTTATCAAATAAATATTATTCATAAATTAATAAATCTCATTTATCAAGTTGACAAGTAATTCGAAATTACTAAATGTAAAATGGTCACTTATAATAATCGTCAACACAATTTACAACTTTTGTAATAATTATAACCCAATTCATTCTAATTACGATATTATAAAATATCGTTTATTTGTTTAACAATTGACACGTTTCAATTTTAAACATAAATCTTACAATAAGATTTAACCTCTGATTTCTCGATATACGAGTTTAAGGAATATGATCAAATCGTATCAATATACATTTGATCACTTTATCAATTAAGGGAATTGTCCTAAAGGTGTGACCTAAAGGGATCAACTGACCACCACCGTCATACGACAGTAATGTCAAACTCTAGCTAGCCAATCATTACCGATTAATGTTGGTCAGTTGACTAATATAAAATCGTATCATCCCTTGCGCATTCTTGTTATGAGATTTAATTACGTGATCGCACTATTGTTGAGGACACATTTCCCAACAGAAGCGTCAACCGACTATTTCCCGCTCCAGTGCCGAGGCCGAATACCGCGGTGTTGCCAATGTCGTTGCTGAAACTAGTTGGCTCCGCAATTTATTGTTTGAACTCTGCGTTCCTCTTACCCGAGCCACTCTTGTTTATTGTGACAATATCTCTGCTGTTTACCTTGCTGGCAACCCCGTTCAACATCAGCGCACTAAGCACATCGAGCTTGATATTCATTTCGTGCGTGAGAAAGTCCAAGTTGGATCCGTTCGTGTTTTACATGTTCCCGCTGAGTATCAGTACGCTGACATCTTCACTAAGGGCCTGCCTCGTTTTCTCTTCAATCGTTTCCGATCCAGCTTGAGCGTTCGGCCTCCTCCCGCTCCAACTGCGGGGGCGTATTATTAGTTCATAAATATGTGTATCTTTATGATTGTATTTATGTATGTAATTATGTATGTATATCTCTTGGACTTTCCTAATCTTTTGGGATGTCCTTACTGTTAGGTTTAAATATCTCATAACCTAATTATATTAGTCATACTAAATAGATTTGATAATTAACCTTTTAATTATAGATTTTAGATCTTATGCATGCTAGTACAAAATACGGAAATAGGACTCGAATTACTTACAATCAGACGAAATCAACGCAAGGATGATCCTCCTTAGTATTCAAAGAGAACACCCCCTCCAAGATGCACCCAAGACACCCCTTAAATGAACCGAACCTTGATAAAGGCTAGAACAAGAATCGATTTTTCCTTAAACAATGTCCTAATCCCTTATTAGAAATATTAAATCAATACTACAACTATTATAGTATATGTTATTATCTAGTAATAATTTGAGAGGTTTTATTTTGGTTGTCTTTCCTTAGAAATTTTTACCATAGATTAGAATGAATCAATTATGAGTGGAATCACAAGTTTTATTGTGTTTGCCTTGGGGTTGGGACGGCCGGACATGGGGAGCTACAAAGGGAGACATTTTGCCTTACCCATGCTCCTTAGGGTGGCCATAGGTAGTGTTTCCAATACACCATTTAATGATTGTGTCTTGAGAGCAATTAACACACATAAATCATTCCCTTTTGCACACCCCAAAACCGGTACCTACATGCATAAAATGGACCTCATTTTATAATTATGTCAATTGTATAATTGTATATTATGTGACATACAATGTGTCACAAAGTAATAAAATACAATTGTCTTAATTTAAAAAATATATGTTTATCAAATAAATATTATTTATAAATCAAATAAATCATATTTATCAATTTGACAAGTAATTCGAAATTACTAATATAAAATGGTCATTTACAATAATCGTCAATACGATCCGATCTACAACTTTTGTAATAATTTTAACCCGATTCATTCTAATTACGATATTATAATTATCGTTCAATGTTTGATAATTGACACGTTTCAATTAAAAACATAAATCTTACAATAAGATTTAACCTATGATTTCTCGATATACGAGTTTAAGGAATATGATCAACTCGTATCAATATACATTTGATCATGTTATCAATTAAGGGAATTGTCCTATAGGTGTGACCTAAAGGGATCAACTAACCACCACCGTCATACGACAGTAATGTCAAACTCTAGCTAGTCAATCATTACCGATTAATGTTGGTCAGTTGACTAATATAATTTCGTATCATCCCTTGCGCATTCTCGTCATGAGATTTAATTATGTGATCGCACTATTGTTGAGAACACATTTCCCAACACTTACCTCTTGTATCTACCCTATATATATGAATAAGATATGCTCTCCCTAGGCAAGGGATTCCAATCTAACACAACTATTCGAATAACTTAAAGTAAATAATAAGTCTTGCTTGCGACGGGTCACCATTTGTGACGGATATTTTATGAGATAAAATGGATATAAGATGAGTTAGTGGAGAAAGGGCACCACATGAATAGTGTTGGAGAGAGCGAAAAAGTGGGTATTTTGTGAGAGAACGGTATCCGTCACAAGCTTGCGACGGATAGTGCCGTTGCAAATAAGAATTTGTGTAAAGTAAAAAACTACAACTTCGATAAATTGGTCCAATATATATATGAAATAGAACGGTCAATTAGTGGAGTATACAACCTGTTGTATACATTTAGTAGTATAAATTTGAAACTTTATAGCAAAAGATTTATTAAATTGAAACTTTATAACAGCTAAAAAATTAAACTGTAAGTTAAAAATTTTGAAAGGTCAAAAAAATTGAATATAAGCTCAATTATATTTATATTGAATGTACGATACTCATATACATCTGGATATCCATATACATGTATAGTAACTGCGTCTCATGGTCTCAATCAGTTACCAAGTATTTAAGATTTGACTTATTAGAATTGTAGCAATGATACCAACAGTTGATAGATTTACTCCAACTTGTTACTTTTATAAATTAATTTAAAAGCCTTTTGTTCTTTAGCCAGAATGAATGTTATTGACTTGTGATTATAAAAATATGCACAATAGAAGTCTCATGAGATTAGTCCTGATTATCCCCATATCGGAGCCGAGGTCGTCCAATCGAGTTACGCGTGTGTTGTGCGAGAATACTATTTCAACCAAAAATTTAAATTAATAGTTGATACCTAATCAGTAATCATTAAGGAGTTGTTTGGTTGCATATAGGAATTCGTATTGCTCAGAAAATCGTAAAACACGTGATTTTAGAATTCATGTGAAATATAAAATATTGTTCAGCTGTCGTGTAGGGAGTGCAATTATTTAGACTAGGCGGAACCCTTGGAGAACTTTTGATACATAGTCTTTTTATGAAGAAGTTCGACGTGAAGCTAACTAATGTTGTCATCTTGATTGCGTCAATTACTTTTGTTCATCAGAAAATCATCATTCTATTGTGGTTGACTTGGAAGATGATACACAACTTGTACTATATTCTATTGTTAGTTAATAACATTAGTAAATATATTAAGTAGGCCTTAATTATCATTTTAAAGATTTGATTGAGATAGGTTTGTCAATTAATGATATCTGAGCTAGTGTGATCAAAAGTCACGGATTTAAATCCTGGCCGGCTCTAATAAACTCACGAGACGAAATTTCACCAGTGTGCGCCTATGGTGGTCCAACGCCTTTATTTCTTTTGGTGTAAAAGGAGTTTCAAGGACAATTTTAATGTTGACGGGATTTGCACCCCACCAGATTATGAATACTACCGTTCATGACTTATAAACTAAGATTGTTGACATCTACGCCTAATTATTTACATGGACAGTCCATGTGAATTGCATAAATTGTACATCTTCATTCATTGTTATCATGTAAATAAACAAGCTTACAATTAACAGTGATGATATCAAATTTTTGTTTCTTGAATTTTCATAAATCACATAAAAAAAGGGAAAATATGCTTGAACTAGGAGTCGAGTACGCGTCTATAAGGTAAACACATTTGGAAACTTGACAACACTATACGAAATACAAATATACCAAAATGAATAATCGTATATACATTAATGTTCATCAAGGTAGTGCAGAATTTAAGTTGCCGAGGGCGACAACAAATTAGGTGAGGGAGAATGTAAGAAGTCATATATTTTAGCCACAAATCTAGCCTCGTAGTCAATAATTGTGCGTGTGGTCCTTTCACTTCAATTCGAGCCCGGCCTTAGTTATCTTATTTCGCTTTTGTATTATTTTCATTTCTAGTTTTTTTGTATCATTTAGTACTCCAAGACTACTTCCCGCGTGTCGAATCTTAGAGTATCGTTTTTAGTTTAAGTTACGTTTTTAAGAGTTTAGAAAACGTATCCTTATTCTGTAATATGTTCACTGCTACTAGACAAGAAATATCAAATATGCTTGTATGAGAGGTGCTAGTCAGTAAAATACCGTTTCTCATCATTAAGCTTGTTAATGCGCTTTCTTATTGCTTTCAATAATCGTATTGCTTACTTTTACTCCATTCGTGTGCCAGACGTTGATAATCATAACTAGGATTCCCGACACACACCTCGAGAGCTGAGATACGTGCTAGTGAGCGATCCCTCACTATTACGGGACCCTTGTTGCTTACAATCTTGCCCTAGAGTCGTCAGGTAAGGGTGCGCATCACGATCTGGCAAAAGTACCGGACCGTGACACATAGTTACCTTGTCATTTGAGACGGACTAGTACTCAATCTATCTCCTTGTGTTCGACCTTGACTACACTACTACATTAGTTGAGTAAATTTGTTTGCTTGGGAGAGTGCGACAAACCACACTACCATACAAAATATCAGTATCACTTCCATTGTTGAGTTAGAAGGATGGAAATCCGATCTATTATTGATTATGTACATTGATCTATTTTGATGGAATTCAGGCGGATTGAAGATAAATGGCGGAAGCGAGATGGAGAGGATGAGAGTAATAGATTTGCGTTTTGTTTTCTCTGAGTTAGGATTTCCTATTCTATCTGGGTAAGACTGGCTCTCTTGTTATTTGGTCTGTTGGTCCAAATAGACCTCGGATTTTGTATATTTCCCGAGTTTGTTTTTCTATCTCGATTATATATAACGAGCCATACGAGGAGAACTACTCTGATTTACATGGGACAGGGTATAGATTCGCGGTTATTTTAGGCTCTACCTTGCAAATGTAGCAATATATGTAACTCACCTAATGTTAAAGATCAAGTAATTTAATTGCAAATTTGTGTTTCTTGTAATTGCAAATCCGACAATAGATTACATAGGCTCACAGAACCATACTATATAAGAAACATGATTGGATGAAGTTATATTCAATATGAATGCAATTTCTTTGTGCTCACACATATTGAATATTTCAAGCCGGGTTTTGTAGCATTAGGTGAATGCATTGCGAATCATCTTGGTTTCGGGTACAAGTCATCACCGGTGGTAGATTTTGTGGTGAATTGATCACTACTACTTTGCTGTCCAGTAGAGTTAGCCGAAGGAACCTTTAGCTGAGGGAAGGTCACTACCGGTGGTGATGGCAACGTAAGATAGATCGCGTTGACAGTTAGCATTAGAACCACTTCGGTCATGGTGGGTCTTTGCTCTGCATCCGCTTGCACACATAGCAATCCAATTTGAATACATCTCTCAATGTCGTTGCGTGAATAAGTTTTGTCTAGTTCAGGGTCTACTAGTTCTATGGATTTCTCTTCATACCATAGTATCCATGCCTTTTCGTAGACACAAAGATTTGATCAGCTCACATATATGGTTAGATATTCAATTTGGTTTGTGTACTGGAACTTACATGAATTGGGAGGTCCTGCTTCTTCGATTTCTCCATAAATCTTCTGTTACTTTGACCACTTACTATCTCCAGAAGCATGACACCAAAACCGTAGACATCAGATTTGCTCGAATACTCCCCTGACAAGCATTCTGGTGCCATGTATCCTCTGCATATATCGGTTCAATTTAAGATTTGATCGGAATATATAGCTCGTAGAAGAAACATCAATGATGATAAGTAAATCTAACACGAAAAAAATGATAAAACCAAGTTGAAATACGAAAAAATCATAAGACATACCTTGTTCCCGCTATGCGAATGGTGTTCCCAAACTTTTGTGCTTGTTCGAAGAGTCTTGCCAAGCCAAAATCCGCTATTTTTGGGTTCATTTCATTATCAAGTAATATGTTTTCAGGTTTAAGGTCACGGTGTATAATAGTATATCGTGAATCTTCATGGAGATATTGGAGTCCTCTTGCAATTCCAACTAATATTTTGTTCCGTCTTGCCCAATTTAAGAGAGGACGCTTTTCTGGATCTTTAGTTCCATAAAGGCCAAGAAACAAGTTAATTACCAAGGCATATATTAGGAGAATATGGGAATATCCTTATTGTTATTAATAAGTCATTATTATCAGCTATTATTACTCGTCTTTCCATATTTCCGAATGTTACTTTGTATTGCTATTTAAGCCTTTGCCTGGCATAATGATAATCAACCTTTCCCTTATTCTCTCTTAACATGGTATCAGAGCTAGGTTCCGACCCTTCTCCCACATAAACTCTCGATCAAAACAAAAACCAGAAACCCAAAAATCTCACACAAAAAAAAAAACACCAAACTTCGTCAGAATGCCCGGAGATGACGAAGTCCCTGCTCCTAAAATTGACTCCACCTCCCCTTATTTCCTGGGTTCCCACGATGTTCCCGGGGCCAAAATTTCTCATGTGGTTCTCCGTCGCGATAATTATGATGATTGGAAAAATTCTATGCGGATGTCATTGAAGTCACGCCGCAAATATGGCTTCATCGATGGTTCCCTCAAAAAACCGAGTGATTCATTCTATCTCCAAAACTGGGAAGTTGTCCATTGCACCCTCGTGCAATGGATTCGTAACACGATTGATCCGTCGCTTCTTGATACAATATCTTATGTCGAAGACGCTGCTGTCCTCTGGAACGAATTGGCTGCTCAATTTTCGGTGGTTGACGGTACTATCATCCACAATCTTAAAACTCAACTCTCTTCTTGCACACAAATCAAAGGTATGAGTGTCACTTCTTATTATGGGAAGCTTAAATCAATTTGGGACTCGTTGGTTGTTCATGAACCCCCGTTTTCGTGTAAGTGTGGTCACTGCACTTGCAATATCGGTTCTGATGCGGTCAAGCGACTCGATAATGAAAGGTTACACCAATTTTTTATGGGTTTAGATTCGACCTTGTACGGAAACATTCGCTCTCAACAACTGCTATTAGATCCCCTGCCCACCCTCACCCGCGCCTACCACGCTGTCCTCCAAGAGGAGCGTCTCCGTGCCCCCGTCGACTCCGTTGATGCTTCTGATGTAGTTGCATTTGCTACCCCACGACAGTCTTATGATGGGCGTAATCAGGGGCGGGGGGAGAGGCGTCCTTACTGTTCTTTTTGTGACACTAGAGGCCATGATATTTCTTCCTGTTTTATTAAGACCCAGCAGTTTCCAGATTGGTGGGGTACCCGTCCCCGCACTCTTGCCGAATTACATACTTCTCGTACCATGAAGGGCTCGCGTAGTTCTGGACTCGCGGGGGGGCACTCGGGCAGTAGCAGCTCTGGTTCTGGGCTCGCAGGGGGACTCTCGGGCAGCAGCAGTAACTCCGTTTCTACTCCTGAACGGATTGTGCAAGCCAATGCTGTGACCTTGGGTGCTTCTACCCACTCAACTTTTTCTTCCGATCGGCTAAGCGGTATGTGTTCTTGGATTATTGATACCGGGGCATCAAATCATGTGACTGGCAATCTCTCTTGCTTGGTGAATTGTCATTCGATTTTACCTCGACCCGTTGGTCTCCCGAATGGGCAACGGGTTGAGTCTACCATCATTGGATCAGTCTACATTAATTCTTCCCTTTCTCTTAGTCAAGTTCTTTATGTCCCAAGTCTAACTTGCAGCTTGCTATCCGTATCTCAACTCGCATCCGATCGTGGTTTATTTTTTGAGTTTACTAAAGCCTCTTGTTTGATACAGGACCGTTATTTGAAGACGACGATTGGAGTCGGTGAGCTACGGGATGGATTGTATTGGATTCGCGCGTGTTCTCCTACAACGGATATTCATCAAGTAAGTGCTCTAGGCCCTCGTGACCTTTGGCATCGTCGTCTTGGGCATCCGTCTGATCAAGTCATCAAGTTAATTCCTTTCGCTAGTTCCTTGCAACACAATAAAACTTGGGTTTGTGATATTTGTCATTTAGCGAAACACCATCGTAGTAGTTTTTGCAATAATGAACATCGCGCGTTGAGCGTTTTTGACCTCATCCATTGTGATTTATGGGGCCCTTACCGTATCCCCTCTTCTTGTGGTGCGAAGTATTTTTTGACGATAGTCGATGATTTTTCCCGCGCTACTTGGGTCTATTTATTACTCGATAAAACAGAGGTTACGGACATGTTCATGCATTTTGTTAATATGGTCTCAACTCAATTTTCTAAGACACTTAAAGTCGTGCAAAGTGATAACGGAAATGAATTCAATTGCATGGCGGGTTATTTTTTTACTCATGGGATTCATTTTCAGAAATCTTGTGTTGGCACGCCTCAACAAAATGGGCGTGTTGAGGTAAACACCGTCATATCTTGAACGTTGCCCGTTCTCTTTTGTTTCAAGCCAATTTGGCTAAGTCTTTTTGGGGAGAGAGTATACTTACAGCTGTCTTTCTTATCAATCGTACTCCTTCTCCCTTGCTTGACAACAAAACCCCATATGAATGCTTGTATGGCGTTGCCCCCTCTTATCAAAATTTGCGTGTTTTTGGTTGTCTCGCATTCGCCCATAATCAAACCACACATGGTGATAAATTTGAAAAACGGAGTCGCAAATGCATTTTTGTGGGGTACCCAAGTGATAAAAAAGGGTGGAAATTGTTTGATCTTGAGACGGAATCCCATTTTGTCTCCCGTGATGTCATTTTTCATGAGTCCCATTTCCCTTTTAGTGAGACTCCTGCTGTTCCGGACCCTTTCCTTCTTCAGCCCTCCGATGAGCCATTTAATGGCTCCTTCTTGTCTGCCCCATCAACACAACCACGGGGGGAGGGAGCCTTTGTTAATGGGCCTGGTATAGGGGATGATCCGGGGGCTGGAACCAGGGGTACAGTGGCTGATACCACGGGGTCAGGGGCTGTTGTTCGTGGCTCTGAAACCGAGACACTTGTGCCTGGGAATGATGCTGGCCTAATTGTTCCTCATAGTCACTCGGGTGCTATGGACTCTAGTACTAATCCCTCGGTCTCTAATGGAGTTGATGGCTCGCAAACCGAGGCTCCTACCGGCAAAGGTCATAGGATCAAAATTCCGAACTCTCGGCTGCAGGGGTATATCTGCAGGGGTATATTCTTGAGACAACACGCAATCCATCCTCGTCCCCCAGCTCATCCACTTCCACCTCGTCGCCTTCAGGTACACCTTACACCTTAGCAAACTATGTTACTTGTACTTCTTTTTCGGAGTCGCATCGTCACTTTCTTGCAGCTATTACTACTGGCATTGAACCTCCCTCCTTTAAGGAGGCCATCCGTGATAATGGATGGTGTGAGGCCATGAAGGCTGAAATTGATGCTCTTGAACGGAATAACACTTGGGAGCTCACTGATTTGCCAGTTGACAAGAAAGCTCATGGGTGTCGATGGGTGTACAAGATTAAATATAAGTCCGATGGTACCGTTGAACGACTCAAGGCCCGTCTTGTTGTTTTTGGTAATCATCAGGTTGAGGGGCTAGACTATGGGGAAACCTTTGCACCCGTGTCATTACCCGCGATAACAAGATCATCCACATACACGAGGACAAATAACCGGACATCACCACGGGAGAAGGAAAATAAGGAATAGTCTGAGTAAGATTGGACAAACCCAAAATTCTTTAAGGCAGTGGTGAGTTTAGCAAACCAACATCTCGGGGCTTGACGTAAACCATATAACGATTTCTTCAAACGACAAACCTTTCCTTCTTTGCCTCGACTGAAACCAGGTGGGAGCCGCATATACACCTCTTCATCGAGATCGCCATGTAAGAATGCATTGTGTACATCCATTTGGTGAAGGTCCCAATTCTTAACAGCAGCCACAGCAAGAAAGGTTCTCACTGTAACCATTTTAACAACGGGCGCAAAGGTTTATTTGGGAGAGTGCTTTCATATGAAGGATCTAGGCAAGCTCAAATATTTTCTTGGCCTAGAAGTCGCTCGCAGCAAAGAGGGAATTTACCTCAGTCAACGAAAGTACGCTCTTGATATCATTTCCGAGACTGGTCTCCTTGGTTCTAAACCTGCCGCTACTCCCATAGAACAGAACCACCATCTTGGGCTTGCGTCAGGACCGCTATGTGAAGACATCGAATCATATCGGCGGCTCATTGGACGTCTTGTCTACCTCGCTGTGACTCGTCCTGATTTGTCCTATGCTGTGCATATTTTGTCCCGTTTTTTGAGTGCTCCACGCCACGAACACATGGTGGCCGCTCATCGCGTCGTCCGTTATCTTAAGGGTAGTCCTGGTCAAGGGATTCTCCTCCGTGCCGATGGCACTTTGTCTCTTAAGGGTTGGTGTGATTCCGATTGGGGTGGATGTCCTACATCCCGGAGGTCTGTTACTGGCTGGTTTGTGACTCTTGGTGACTCCCCCATCTCATGGAAAACAAAAAAGCAAAATACGGTGTCTCTTTCTTCTGCCGAGGCGGAATATCGCTCAATGGCCCAATTAATTTGCGAGTTAAAATGGCTTAAAGGATTATTGCTTAGTCTCGACGTGCCCCTCACAGCCTCTATTCCTGTTTTTTCGGACAGTCAATCCGCATTGGATTTAGCCCGCAATCCAGTTTTTCATGAACGTACTAAGCACATTGAAATTGATTGCCACTTTATTCGCGACTCGATCACTGACGGACTTGTTCTTCCTTCCCATGTTTCTACCACGGAGCAACTCGCGGACATTTTTACCAAGGCTTTGGGCGTCCCTCAGTTCCTCTATCTTCTTCGCAAGCTGGACATTTTTGACCTACATGCTCCAGCTTGAGGGGGATATTAGGAGAATATGGGAATATCCTTATTGTTATTAATAAGTCATTATTATCAGCTATTATTACTCGTCTTTCCATATTTCCGAATGTTACTTTGTATTGCTATTTAAGCCTTTGCCTGGCATAATGATAATCAACCTTTCCCTTATTCTCTCTTAACAGCATAACAAAAATCATTCGAGTGATTGCAATGGTTGGACTGTGACTCGGTCAAGTCACATCGGTGTATGTAGTGTATGTAGTGTGTGAGCGTGTTAAAGACGAAGTATGAAAATGCCATGAAAGAAACAAAGAAATAACAAAGAAGTGGGAAGAAACCGTATTTGGCTTCACCTGGCGCGAGTCACAAGGAGGTGCGATACACGCTTTTTTCGTTCCTTGTGCGAGTCGTGAGTGGCTCGGGTTGAGGGGTGACACTAAAGTTCCATGTTTGATTTGGTCTTTCTTCTTGTTTAACAGGGAGGTTGTTTAGGTTTCTTATTTTCTAAATGTTAGGTCTTATCAGGTTTTAATTTTCAGGTACCTTTTCAGGTTTCAAGTATGTTTTCAAGTTTCAGGTACCTTTTTCAGGTTTCAGCTAGTTTTGTCAAACAGACCCTTACTCTACTATCGATTAGATATTTTAATAGAAGATAAATAAATGAATGAGACATAGGATTAATAAGTTCATCCCCATACGGTCGATAGAATTAAACGAAAACGAAAATTTGAAAGAATAACATACCAAAAAGGAAGCGATCCAAGCTAGAATTAGACAAAAACTCATAGACAAGTATTTTTTCATCTTTTTCAACGCAAAAGCCCAGAAACCTCACAAGGCTTCTGTGTTGAAGCTTCGCCAGAAGGCGAGCTTCTGACGTGAATTCCTTGGTACCTTGTCCAGATGTGTTCGACAGCCTTTTAATGGCTACGGTTTCACCCTCGATTGTCCCCTGTTAAGACATTTCAAAGGATTTGTTTGCAAAAGGGTATTGAACATCAACATGAATGAACGAATAAATACATATGAATGATAATATTATACTCCATATTTTATAGTTACGCATATACTAGACACCTACAAAAAAATGACAGAGTATATCGAAGATGTCTTAATTTAATGGTTTAAATAGAGGTATAGTAGACATTAGATTCCGCGTTCGAACCCCTAATCGCGTATAGTGCGATGCCGTAATTCTCTGGTTAATAAAATCACTCACTGTCTTCGTGGTGTTAGAGTGCAAATTCATATCCCATATCGATAGTGTAAAGGTGAAATTGCAATTTTATAAGTGCCACAAAATATAATAACATATAACCTCTTGGCAAAAAGCTTAAGAGTAAATCTGTGAATGGTTGATTCTAAAGAGACAATATCTTACTATTATGAAATTGGCATTCGGCCGTTTTAAACTGTGACCCACTTTGGTTTTGAGCGAACTTGTAGTTTGACATTTAAATTTTGGAAACACGGATTGTAAACTCAATTATGTTTTGGCTTCCGCATTTCTGTAAGGTAAAAGTTATTTACTTGATCTTTCATTATGGTCTAGGGAAATCGAGATGGTGGCATCTCTATAACTTAAGAAGGCTTAGTAAATTCATGTGGGGGTTACAATGGATGTGTGGGCTCGATTTGCCAGACTGTTTGCAAATCTCAAATCCATGGGGTACGTTGGTGAAACATTGAGTCAAGACTTGAAGGCGTGGCCATACACTGTAAGACATGGAACAACTAGCACGAGGTGGAGCCTTGACACCCAACTTGATAGGACCTAATATACATGTGACACCCAACTTGATAAGACCCCACATGATAATCAAGTTGGGTGTCACATGTATATTAGGTCCTTTCGAGGCCAAAGACATTGTGTTCTAGATTCTTGAAGTAGCGGAGTTGATACAGGGTATATAGGATGTATAAGAAGCAAGTTCGATATGCATGTGTAGCAAATTCCCTAAAAGGACACATTGACATGCATGACCAGATGCATATGAAATCACTCATTTTACCAGACAGTGACATGTGATGTAGACATGGTTGGCTAGTATGGTGTGTCGGCTAAGGGGAGGTTACTAAGACTTGGTGATGCTTGAGGTGCTTAAAAATTGGTTAGGGCTGAGTTGTATGGGGATTTCTCCATGGAGGTAAGGTCCGAATTGAAGTGATGATCCTTGATTTGAAGGGAAGATTGTTGTGGTGCAAACTCATGTTCCACATCAGTACTGTAAAGGTGAAATCTTATCATCATATGTGCCACAAAATATAATATTACGAGGCCGTTTGAGGAGTCCAAGAGTACAATAGTTTCATGATGACTTAGTTCAAAGCGGACAATATCGAACTATTATGAACAGTGAACACGAACACAACAACAGAGATTCAACACGAGGTATTCTAATTAGCATAATGAACGGATTACCTTGTAAACAATGCCGAACCCTCCTTCTCCGAGCCGATTTTCGGCTGAGAAATCTTCTGTAGCAATCTTAAGTGTGGCAAAACCATATTGTACTACTTCTTTATCTCCAAGATGGATGCTTTCTGTATCATTTTCTATCGTTTTATCTGAATCATATTATATTATAAAATTATGGTTAGTGTTCTATCGAATAACAGCCGAGGTAAATAGATGTGAAGAAGATTATATTATACAGTACAACTCAGCATATTAAAAGAACAAACCTTCGTCTTTTGGGCTAATAACGACTGTAGTGCATTCAACTATCTCTGCATGTGAAAAGAACTAGTATTATAACTACCGTAGATACCGCGTAATGCACGGGTAACTAGGGTATACAGTGAAAAACTAAAGTTATAACAGGTGTATTTTTATGAAATTTATTTTTTTAATAATAAAATTAAGGATTTAATTTATAAATTTTTTTCAATTATTTTGATGAATTTTTTTTGTCGCCATTAATAATGGTAAATAAGTGATAATCTATTTTTTAACGTTAGAATTTTGCATTTAATGAAAAATTTACCAATTTATGTGTATAGTTTATTACGTTTAATCTTAATTTATTTTATTTTGATGAAAAAATCATAATTTTAAACTTAAATATAAAATTAAAGCTTAATTATAGCATTATTTTATTTTATCTATATTAATACAGAAACATTTAATGAATTCTGATGAATCCACGACATTAATCCATCATTTTATCTTTTTTTTAATTCAATTATGATGGGACCCGTATAGCTGTTTACTGAATTAATTATCGAATAAATGTTTGTGTTCCATTAGTTGTGTTATTATTACGTACTAATTCTGATTTAATTCGTAAACAATAATTTATACGTAAACGATTATATTTATAACGTCTAACTTATATATTATATATTAAAATATATTGTCGATGTCGATTTATACATAATTATTAAATAATGAGTTATGACTAACAATCAATAATACAATAAATAATACATAATTATAATAAATACTAACCAAAATTACAGTAATTGATAGAAAATGTAACAAAATACAGAATATGATAAAAACACGATCGAAGTACAATTTTCATGACAATACTAAATTGAAATAGCCATAAGAATAAATTAAAATAACAATAACATCAAAAAAAAAAAAATACTTACAATGTCAATGATATTACAAAAATCTTAATCAATTATAGCATATATCCTAAAATTTCATCATCAAAAATATATTCGGGTGATTAATAGAACTATTTAAAATAACAATATTATTCAAAAGACCCCGTGCATTTTTGCACGGGGCTAAAACTAATATTTTAATAAAAGATAATAATTTTAAAAAAATAGAAATTGTCACCTTCCTACAACAATCATACAAATGACGGAAGGGAGGACAATTATCTTTTGGGAATTGAATATTCTGTATCACCTAACCGTTTGATTTGGAAAACGATTTATATTATTTATACCAATTAACGAGGTTACTAAATATTTAAAAAAGAGGTAGAACGAATAATAGATCTAAAATTTGACGAAGTATTACATACCAGTAACATGAATTTGCTCCGGTGGTGGACGTTGTGGTACATACACGGGCGGATATTGTCGATAGTTATATGGGATAGAGCTAATTAACCTGATGGTAAAAAAATGAATGTAATAGACTTGGCATGAGTTCAAGCACAAAAGCCACAAATTGTACTATAAATTCAGATGTACAGAAGTATCGTATATCCAATACACTCATACAGATCTAATTGAGCTTAATAATACTCTAAATTTATACTGCCAAATATATATTACTGGTTGTATAGTCCATTAATTAGAGTTCAAACCTCGCAAAGAACAATATTGTCATAAAACCCTAATAGTAGTAAATGGTTCATAGCTAACATGATTAGAATAACTATATATAAACTTATTTAAGACCAAAATATTCAAGTTGTATCACTACAAGAAACAGGGTATTTAACAACTGAATTTATCCGATCGCTGATAATCTCGGTCGGTAAAATCAATTAACTACTGAAAACGGTCTGTAATTAAAATTTGGTCGGTAATTTGTCTTTTTTCGACCGTTTTCAGCGGACGATAATAACCTTATTTTTTGTAGTGTATAATATTGGTAAAATCTGAAAACTTACAAGTTAAAATTTAAAATTCTTTATTGAAATTATCACAAAGATGACACAAGAAAAACAAAAATAAAAATAAAAATGTGTATAATTTCAACTTCAAGCCTTCTATATATTGGATTTTCGAAACCTAAATTTTACATATCAATAAGTATAAATCTAAAATTTACCCTAACTTACCTTTGATTCCTGATTCCGCTCCGAACAATTTTTTTTGGCTTTTTACTTGGTGTTTTACGAGATCTATATAATATCGACAATACAACAAGTATTAGCAATACACATGCTATGCCCACGGCTATCCATACGGCGTTATCTATCGTCTTCGAATTTTGACCTGAAATAAAATTTGATTTTACAAAATTGCATATAAGTTCAGTTAGATTTGTATTAGATGTAAAATCGTTTTTTTTTTAATTCAGGTTTATTTTGTCAGGTCTATTCCCATCTATACGATAAAATAAGGGTAAAAAATGTAAAACTGAATTGATGAACTCACCTTCCTTCAGGTAACGGCGAGTAGACGAAGGCGGTGGCAGAGACGACGGATCAATTGTATTGAAAATCGGATTCACTGTATCGTATCTGAACTGACATCTTGGATCGAAGATCTTAGCATGATAACTTCCATTGCAATTCGTAGTTATGTAATATGTTATACCATTGAGACATGTTTGGCAATCAAAAGCCGCAATGCCGGGTGTGCATTGCGCAAACGTATACAACTTATTGGACGACGGAAAACGGGTTTCGTTGTAAGCGAAATGTGCTCCGGAGGAAGAAGCACTCTCGATGACACGGTCGATTTGGTTTGCTAGTATTTGTACAGATTCAGCATACTCTGATATGTACATTGACGTATTGTAACTGTATGGACTGCAGTAATACTGCGCCGAGGCATCAGCCGAGACTGATGCCTCGGCCAAAGAGAATATGTTACGATTTGCATACCGTAACATACACTCATCATACCATACAATCGCTTCACCATAGTAAGGGCAATGTTCGACAATCCTTAAAGTAGCACTTTTAACACATGCACTACAAACGTCGAGGCTAATGTCAAATCGACATTGAAAGATCCCGTAAACATTGCTTGGAGCGACACCAACGGTGAAATTATCGAACCTAAGAGACGAAGATGTGGAGGTGAATTTGTCGAAAAGGGTATGGAGGTTATTTTTGTATACACCATCGTCTGTGTAATTCAGACCTTTATTACAATAGGAAGAAAAATACGTAAATTGTGCATCAACTATGATACGAAGTTGATAAAAGAAAAGTAATAACAAAAAAAGCACAATTCTTCCCATGGTAATTTATGAAAATAAAGAATCTTAATTTTTATCAAATATTTAAAAGTAATATTGTTGAAATTATCTTTGTTCTTCCAAGTCAACTATAATGCATACATATCTTAGTTTGATATGTTCAATGTTTATTGTTTAACCAATTACAGTAATTGTTGGTGTATCCCACGTTAGCTTAATGTCGAAATGCTGGTGATTTAAGTGTAATTATCGATTTATTTGGTGTAATTGAGGTTGTTTTGTAATGGGTAATTTCTAAATAATATATTGTGAATTCGTGAAATAGCTTTTGCACTAACAAATTATAACATTCTACATAAAATACTTATTAGTCAAATGAGTTGTTTCATACTAAATTCTTCGGCAAACTGTAGTGTTAAAGCTTACCTAATTAAATGATGAATGGTAGGGATCGCCATGAACCGGCGAACCGCGTCTAAGGGACAGTATTCGGTAGGGTAGAGTATGGATCGGGTATTTGATCCGAAACCCTACTTCGGATCGGATATCCGATCCGAAAATCCAAAATTTTAATATCCATGATCTGATCCGAAATGTTTGGATCTCCGAAATGTTCGGTAGGACAGAGTATGGATCGGGTTTTGTGAATGACGGTTATTGAGTGAAATGAAATTAGCTATTGTTCTTTAATATTTATGGATAAAATCTCGGATACGGATCAGATATTACACGGATATCGGATATCCGATCTGATAACTTTCGGATATCGGATATCTAAATTTTTAAGACAGATATCCATATCTGATCCGATATCCAAATATTTCGGATACGGGTATCCGAACCAAACCACTTTTCGGATTAGATATCCATTAATTCGGATCGAATACGGATCGGATGTCGGATCAATTCGGATCATCGGATTTTGTGCTCAACCCTAGTATTTGGAATTAGGTCTTCTAATTTACACACTTACCAATAGGATCTGCCTACTTATGAAAGGTGGGCAGATTAAGTTATTGTGTCTTGTCAGGGCTTATAACTTAGGCGACTATATGTTACTAATGCGCTAATCATCTATTAGCAAACCTAATGAATATCTACACACTTAAATAATACACCGGCTCATATTTTTTTAAGGCGTAAAAGTACAATTTGTTTGCTAATAATTAATGATGGTAGTAACGGTCTTAAGATGAAGATTGATCAAATATGTTGCCACTTGTACAAATAGGACAAATCTTTTATGACTTCTTTCGCATTTTTTTTTGTTTCGTTTTCTAAATTCGATCTATTTTAAATTTAAAACGGGGATGAGTATGATCATTATGATAATAATACCACTTCATTGATTCTGGCTCTCATGACTTTTGCAAGGCCGAAGGGAAACCTTCAAGCGCAAATTGTTGATAGATTTACTCCAACTAGTTACTTTTATAAATTAAATTTAAGAAATTAAAAGCCTGTTGTTCTTTAGCCAGAATGTATGTTATTGACTTGTGGTTATAATAAATACTAGTATTAAGCCGGTATAGATGCACGGTATTTTAGATATAGATATTAGAGTATTTGACAATTAATTAAAGTAAAATATTTTACCTTGTTTTTGAAATAAAGGCTAGAAAATTTGTATATATAAATATATAATTCCAAGGAGATCAGATACAATAAAATTAGCCTTATTTATGTAAAAGTTAAACAATAATTGATGTTGAAAAATTAATTAAAAATTAAATATTGTTTAATAGTAGTAAATATAGATAATCAACACTAATTAATTAAGAAACATATATTGTCTACTAGAATATCACTTAGGCGAAAAATTTAAGCAGGAAATTTGAAGATGTATTAATCTTTTAGTATATGGGGATGTATAGTAATGTCATGGGATTAGTCATGGTTATCCCCATATCAGAGCCGAGTACGTACAACCGAATTACACGTGTGTAGTGTGAGAAGACCATTTCAACAAAAAAAATATTTTATGGCTTAATACACCATGGGCGAGAATAGTCGATTATGCAGTTGTGAATTTATGCCTTGAATTTGTGTCGAAGATGGATATAAGCTAAGTGTCTTATTACGACTTGGTTTCTTACACTAGTACAAAAACACCCTATTGCATCCGTTCTATAAGATTTATTGCGTCGGTTCTTGGTTGACGTTTTTGGAGGTGACGTTTATTGAAACGTCGGTTCTAAAACTGACGCAAAAAACAGACATTTGCATCAGTTCTTAGTATACAACTGATGCATTTGATGTATCATTTGCATCAGTTCTTAGTAAACAACTGATGCATTTGCTATAAGAACCGACGCAAATAGCTTAGTTTTTGCATCAGTTTTCAAATAACGGATGCTTTTTCGCTTAGCTTTTGCATCAGTTTCCCAACAACTGATGCAATTAGTACCTTAATTTCGCGCAAAATTGAATAGTATATGCGTCGGTTATTATAGGAACTGACTCTTTTGCTCTATTTTTTTGCATCATTTCTTTTCAAAACCGATGTAATAACTAATTACTATTTGCGTCATTTCTTGTAAGAACTGATGTATTTTATTTTTATGTTTTTTAAAAAAAATCCGCTACCGAAATTTCGGCAGCACCTTCCTATAAAGTTGATATCCAAAACACCAGAAATTTAAAACAACCTGCATTAAAATATCCAACCAAAGGACGCACTAGTACAGAAATGTCATTTGGCAACGGTCAAAAAGCACATATGGCAACGGTAAAGTATTCCAATAATATATATTTTGGTAAAGGTAAAGTTTTCTATTAAGATAATAATTAATTACAAACCAATGTTTAACATATAATCAACATTACAAAGCAAAATCAATGCCTCTTCTGCTCAAGTGAACTAAGAATCTCTACTGCTCTCTGATAATGGCGAGGCTGAACACCAAAGCATCCATGGGAGAACTTGTATCCCCATCTTCCGAACCATGGTTGGCCATATGCAATGCCATGTAGGAGACGAAGTTCCATCGGCCTCTCTTTTTATGTATCCACTACAGTGATCCGCCTGTCATATAATTATACAATTCATCCGAGAAAAGTACACCAATAACAACCTAACTAGAAGAAACCGCAATCCAAACATGACTTGAAGTTGGCTAATGTGAATCATGAAACCGAAAATAGAAAAAAATAATCAGACTTAGAAGTTGGCTAACTTACATCCATATCTACTATCTCATGAATGTACAGCAAAAAAACAAAGATCATCCAAAAATGGGTATCACGGCATGAATCAAATCAACATTTATGCACTTTAATTAGAATGAACTAACAGTTAAACGTGGTTTCCGTATCTCAGGTCCAGGATTGATTCAAGATCGATAGTTACAATAGCAACTTCTTAGGATGGTTGTATGCTCATGAGACTTTGCATAAATAGCAAACTGGTGCTGTACGGAATAAATGCAGATGACAGTTGCTACTTGTGTGGTCAGTCCAATAGAGAAAAATACATACAGATAACAAATTCATCCCGAAAAAAGGGGAAGAAGCACCTAAAACTGATCAAATCAGAAAAGAGGAAGAACCCATGTCAGAAGATGTAGAATTAACAACAGTTCTAAGGTTGGAATTCCTGAAATTCAGCATTAAAATCTTCCAGGGTTTATTAGATTACAACAAGTAAAAGAGGCCATTTGCCATTGGATCATGCTTAAGCTGTTGACAATGGTAGCACAACATGTTTACTACTAATCAGTAGTAGTATATATACTTTGACATTGTACTCTAGCAAAGCTAACTACAGTTTCAGACTTAAAACACATAATTCTCTCAGACACAATACAAGCGAGGTATTACTAGCAAAATTAAAACAAAAGGAAGAACAAGCAACATAAATTTGAACATCAGCAAGAGCTTTGATGAGACCAGTAAAGTAAACAAATGCACTAGTCCACAAACAATAACATGGAAATTCATACATACTCCAAAAGAAACATATGAAACACCTTTCACGTACCTCCAAAAGATTACCGCCTGGTTCATCTGAACACTTTAGATGAAGAGGTGGAAACTTTGCCTCCTAAAGCCTGTGTCTATTGATGTAATATTCTTGAGGTCTGCCTTCAACGTCAAATAGAATGATTAGAGGGAGGGGACAAAGAACGACGTGAAATGAAAATAAAGCTGATGAGGTATTGGAAGGAGTTTAACCCTTCTATAAAAGCCAACCACCCAGGCGAAGGCATTGTCGTTGCCTAATGAATTTTGTGAGATTCTTCCAACAATAATTTTTTTTACAGAAGTAATTGTTTGGATGAATGAAACAGTGTCCAAGACACACAACAATGAACTTGTATTTATGAGATTGTGATTCAGTGTAAGAGCAAGCCGGATGAATAAGAAGCTACTGCACACCTTATGTTGTATTTGCTACTTTATGGGGACTGAATCCTCTTATTAGTTAGTTAATAGCTCTGTTGTTTGTTTACTTGTGACTTGTTTAGTCAACTTTGCATATATCTACAGTTTTTGTTTACATTATTTTTAACCTTTTACTCATATGCCGATTGATTTTTATGGGCAGTTGGAATATTATTTACAATGTATGCTTTACGATTGAATTGAAATGGGTAACCGGGATAAACTTGCCCATATTTTTTACTGCTTTTTGTTTTGCTTGCAGTAGGCATAAACGATACTATAAGATGTTTATATGAGTTTCTAGCACACACATAATACTTCTTCCAAGTTTTTCTAAATCCACACAAGGAAACTTAAAAAGGATCATATATATGAGAAACTGAACAAGGATCATACATTCATACCTGAGATTGGCAGGAGTATGAAACCTTGAGAAGTAGGGGGCAAGGTGTGAGGCAAAGTGTTTGAAATTCTATTGACTGAATTTGTACTTTGGCCAATTGAAATGAGATAATAATCATGTGAACATAAGGAAATGAGAACAAGAAAGTGGCTTACACGATCAAAATTGGGATTATTGACCAAAGAGGTATATCCGGAAGCAACCTTGCCCAATATTTCAGCGTCTAAGTCGACCAAAGAAGAAACCTCAGGATCCTGGGAAATAAGACATGTTTGAACTGAAATGGTTGATGAAACAATAAGCACATGTACAACAGGGACAAAGAACTTCTGCTTAGCAACCCATATTCAAGACTTAGAAAAAAGAATAAGAAATACCGAAGCGGACAACAGAATTTATCATCCAGAGAATCAGAACAAATGACATTTTTCAGTTGACAAACAATTCACCAGCCTAGTGGAGTGCACCTATAACACCAAAATTAGGTTCTTTATCATGTCCACAAACCAGAAAATTAATGGCAATTCAACAGTATCATAGAATTGCTAGAAAAAGAGTGCAGAAAGCAACAATACACCAGTTACTACAGACCTTCGTTAACAATTCATATTTTTAATTACTGTCGGGACTAACTAATGAGATGGGTTGCACGAGAGACTAGCCTATTGTATGTTTTTCAATTAAATTTATAATTACAAGGTTACTGAATTGGTCTCAGTCAGTGTTTCGTGTTTATTAAACAGGACCAAAACAAATTGCAATAGATTATAAGCTACCTTGGTTTTCTTCTCCTCTCCACTGAGAATGACACGGGCAGATGGATTTGTATGATGCTTTCCTTCCAAATCTTGACCTTCGTGCACAAGCACTAGAACCCCTCCACCAGCAGGTGTTCCCTCTGGAACTTGTTCAAGTTCAAAATTTGTTCCAGGATCCTCCTCAAATGCTTTATATGTCAACTTAAAAAAATATGCCCATGCTACTTCTCATTTTGGAGATCATTTGGATCCATACAAACGATGGAACCACTCTCAAAAACACAAAGACGTTGTTCTCCTATTCTAAAAAGGCAAAAAAAAAGCCCATCATACAAACATAACACTAATGGAAAAAATAGGTTGAACTAAGCACAATGTGAATCTTTGAAGCAGCGACAGAAACCTAAGATACACGGTCATCCACAAACAAAGCTTATCATATAATAAATAGATACCTGACTTGACGAAAGAATTATTTTCCATCAACTTGAGGTCGTCCTACAGAATATAGACAACCATCAATTAGGCATAGTAGTGATCTAATACATTTGATATGACTATGTCTAGGAACCTTAGAATCATTTGATAGTTGGATAAGCTATAGAAGCTGAAGTTTGCATTTTCTAAAAAAAATATAAATTGAAAGATAGAGATTTACCTGCTGATCTAATAACCCTTTAGGGCCATTACCATTCTGTAACCATCCATAAACAATGAGATTTAAAGACTCAGAATCGCATAACACTAAAAAAGTTACAAGTTTTACACACCCCACAACCCAAGTTTTTAAGAATCTAATCCGAAAGCACTTTTTTAGTTTCCTGCAGCCTTGCCTAGATAATTATATATTCATAGTGTTTAATAAGACAACTACTCAGGAAATATCTTACACAGCAATCAATTCAGCAAATTTAACACAAGCAAGGCCAATTCCTACAAAGATACATTTTATCTGTTCGACTGAAATAATAGTCAGTATCTAAAATTGAATGCTAACAACATAACTATAGGTTAGTAACCCCTTTTCCTTGCAGTTGGAGGACAAAGATGTTGGCAATGGAAATTTGACAAGAAAAAGAAAACCCTAATTTAATTACCATCTACCTCAACAATAACAACTAATACACCAACAATTCAAACATAAAAATCAAAATTTTCAATTGAAATATGAACAGATAATACTCGAATTTAGGACCAAAATTAGGGTACAAACCTCAGGAGAAAAGACGCGAAAACGAAGTAGTTGACAGTACAGTAGAACTTAATAGGAGGGATTCGGACAAGGTAAGGCTAGCTAGACCTAAAAATACTTACTCTACAGCACATGAATTACCAATAACAACAACAATTTAGTCACTAAAACGAGAAATTAAAGCCAAAATTCACAGAAAACTAAGGAATAAGAGCAAGGGTTCGTTAATCGGCGAAAACTAAGGAATAAAACTTACATTAATTGGCGAAAAAGCTTGCAACTGATGAATTGAAGTTGAAATTGAAGTTGAAGAAGCACGAAGTGACGAAGTTGATGAAGATAAACAAACTGGACGAACTGACGAACTAAGGAATAAGAGCAAGGGTTCGTTTCTTTTGATTATGGAAGAGAACAGTAGATTGCATATTCGAATTCTTATTTGCCCTAATATAAAACTCGTAGTTGATTTTTTTTTTTAATTTATAGTAAATACGTCAGTTTTAATCTGAAACTGAAGCAACTTCTCAAATGTAAATACGTCGGTTCTGTTAAATAACTGATGCAAATATAAATTATTAGTCAAATGCATCAGTTCAGAGAACAACCGACGCAAATTTACTCACTCAAATGCATCAGTTCCTTCTTAAGAACTGACGCAAATACCTTTTCTATATTGTAAAATTGGATTCCCGCCCAAAATAAGTACTATTTGCTTCAGTTCTATTAGAACCGACATAAATCCCTTGACGCAATAGGGGATTTTTGTACTAGTGTTAGTTTATTTATGGTAGGAGAATTTGAATTAGATTAGGAAACTATTGTATTAGTTTCCTAATAGTCTTTGTTTTCTAGTTAGGTTAGATATATTTTGGAATAACTATATAAAGACTCAAGTATTATTCTAGGTTAATTAAGAGACAAAGATGTGAGAGATTTGAGGGCACAATAAAGAGGGTCAATTTGTGAGGTTACTTCTGAAGAAAAAAACTTAGTTTGTCTCACGGCTCTACTATTGGTGTTCGTTTGTCTCGTTTGTCATTGAAGATTGAAGGAGTTTGTTTAGATCTTGGTTTGCCTCAAGATAGTTTGTCCTTCGTCTTAATTATTTGGATAGTCTTTTTTGTCTCTTTGAGACTACCATATTTGTTGGTAGAATAGGGTATACTTTTGGCTCATATTGAGAGTGTATACCATCTACTATTGTTTTATTTTCTCCATTATAGTGAAGTTTGATCTCCTTCTAGGGTGGGCGTAGCCAGTTATTTTACTGGTGAACCACGACATTCCTTGTGTCAACATTATTTACATTCGTCATTTATCATCTTATCAATTAATTATTTGGGTAAAGGGACGCCTCCGTTACAATATATGATTATGGTATTCAATTTCACTTGTGAGAATTAGTGCCTCCTAGGGCTCGAACTTTGGACCTCAGCATCATTAGATTTTGATAGCATACGACTATGTTAGAAGACGATATCTGAACGAAAAGTTTAAACTTATAGTTGAAGCTCGCTCCAATTAGTGTCACATGTCTATATTCATGCCAATGGAACATAACCCATATATAGTGTTACTCATATTATAAGGCCTAAAGATACGTCTCTTATTTCTAATTATGTTAGGGTGCAAACCCATGTCCCACATCGGTAGTTTAAAGGTGAAGTATCATCTTTATAAGTGTTCTAAAAATGACTCCTTTTGGAAAGAAGCCCAAGAGTAAATCCGTGAGGGCTTGGCCCAAGCGGACAATATCGTACTATTATGGACATTAGACACCGGCGCAGCACAGGGCCCAACACGAGGTATTCACGCTTCCGAACAACATGTGGTATCAAAGCCCAAGGTTTGACTTGGGCTAGATACGAGGATGCATCAGCAGGCCCAAGACTTGAAGTTGTACATTGTAAGGCATGAAACTCCTAGCTCGGGGGTGAGTCCTTGAGTAAGCCCCGTCTAGGCTTAAATGGATGAAAGGCGTCATAGGTCTTGTGGGACAAAGACCATTTGTGTACTAGAAGGGCACATGGACATGTTGATATAGGAGTATGTGAGGGCACTCACTTGACCAGACAGTGACATGTGGTGCAAGACATGACTCGAGATAGCATGATGTATGTGTCGGTTAAGGGGAGGTTATCAAGACTTGGTGATGTTTCGGGTGTTTAGAAGTTAGGGCTGTAAAGTATGGGAGTTCTCCATGGTAGACCTGATTATGGGCCGGGTTGGGCCGGGTTTGGGCCGGGCCCGTGTTTAAATAAACGGCCCAAATACACGGGCCGGGTCGGGCCAAAATGTGGGCCAATTTTTTAGGCCCAAGTCCATAATTGTTCAGGCTATAATGGGTCTCGGGACAAAATAGTCCAAAACGGACCAAAATTATAATATAATACGAAATAATCAACAAAATGGATATGTGAACAAACAATTAGCAACGAAATAAAAATTTCAAGTCTTAGGTGTTTGCCTTCGACTCTTTTGGTAGGAGAACAATCCAATAGTACCATACAATAACTTATAAGTTGAAAAAAATTAGTAGTACAATAACTAACTAATATAAAATTAGGTGTACGATAAAAATATAAAAATATTCGCAAAGTTGGTAATTCAATGTATTAGTGATATTAGATTATAAGTGTGATATGCTATACGATTCCAACTTTTGAATTTTTTTCCCAAAAAAAAAGTTTCGGGTCGGGCAGGGCCAAAAATCGGGCCTTTTGGTTGGCCCAAACCCGACCCTATATTTATATCGGGCTTATTTTTGGCGGGGCCACGGGCTTTTTGGGCCAAACTATTAGGCCCAAACCTGAGAAAAAATTGGGTTGGGCTGGGTCGGGCCATCGGGCCATCGGGCTTGGGCCATTTGATCAGCTCTACTCTATGGAGGTCAAGGTCCGAGTTAAGATGATGGTCCTTGGTTTGAGGGGATGATTGCTATGGTGCAAACCCATGTCCCACATCGGTAGTTTAAAGGTGAAGTATCATCTTTATAAGCGTCCTGAAAATATAATAGTACGAGGCCTTTTGGGAAGGAGCCCAAGAGTAAATCTGTGAGGGCTTGGCCCGCGGACAATATCGTACTATTATGGACAATGGACACCGGTGCAACAGAGGCCCAACACGAGGTATTCACGTTTCCGCATAACAAATTAATTTTAGGATAAGACGTTATTTGGTTGTATAGAATTAGGCGCAATGGGTGGATTATACCACCAGATATATACAATTAACTGTACATATTTTTAAACTTTTAAATATAAATTTCGAGCTCTATTAGAAGAATATGAGCTATGTTCTAAAATTTATGAACCCTCCTACAAAACATTGAATTAAAAAAATTATTATACAAATAAAACACAATACATATAAGTTCAACTATATTTTAATTTTAATATAAAAAATTAAAATGTAACTCAAAATAGTTTAAAAGCTCAACAAATATATACATAAACTCAATTAAATACATAATGGTTGTACGATGCTCTTATACATCTGGTTGTATAATCTTTTTCTGAATTAGGCGCGACCTGGGACAACCTCGTGATTTAGACTAGGTGGAACTCTTAGAAGACTTTTGATACATAGTCTTTTTATGAAGAAGTTCGACGTGAAGCTAACTAAGATTGTCATCTTGATTGCGTCAATTACTATTGTTCCTCAGTGAATCATCATTCTATTGTGGTTGACTTGGAAGATGATACACAACTTGTACTATATTCTATTGTTGGTTAATAACATGAGTAAATATAATAGTTATACTTTAATTATCATTTTAAGGTTTGATTGAGATAGTTCGTCTATTAATGATATCACAGTTAGTGTGACCAAAGTCACGTGTTTGAATTCTTGTAATTGCAAATCCGACAGCACATCACATACACTCACAGAACCATACTATATAAGAAACATGATTGGAAGTAATATTCGATATGAATGCAATTTCTTTGTAGCATTAGGTGAATGCATCGAGAATCATCTTGGTTTCGGGTACAAGTCATCACCGGTGGTAGATTTTGTGGTGAATTGATCACTACTACTTTGCTGTCCAGTGGAGTTAGTCGAAGGAACCTTTAGTTGAGGGAAAGTCACCACTGGTGGTGATGGCAACGTAAGATAGATCGAGCTGACAGTTAGCATCAGAACGACTTCGGTCATGGTGGGTCTTTGCTCTGCATCCGCTTGCACACATAGCAATCCAATTTGAATGCATCTCTCAATGTCGTTGCGTGAATAGGTTTGGTCTAGTTCAGGGTCTACTAGTTCCATGGATTTCTCTTCGTACCATAGTATCCATGCCTTTCAATAGAAACAAAGATTTAATCAGATGACATATATGGTTAAATATGATAGATGAACCATCTCAACCAAAACCTTAAGGTGAGGGTTATTACTATTCCTAATACGCTCCCTCCTTCAAATGCCCATTGGGCTTGAAGAGTGATTAGTTTGCACAGGCCCACCCATACCGTGTGCTGGTTTCCACTTAGTGATTTTTGAGGGGTTTTGAGGTTGTCAGATTCGAACCCGTGACCTTAGGTCACACTGACTCTGATGCCATGATAGATGAACCATCTCAACCAAAACCTTAAGTTGATGGTTGAAGCTCAACTATTATTAATATTCCTAATAAGATATTCGTTTGGTTTGTGTACAGGAACTTACATGAATTGGGAGGTCCTGCTTCTTCGATTTCTCCATAAATCTTCTGTTACTTTGACCGCTTATTATCTCCAAAAGCATGACACCGAAAGCATAGACATCGGATTTGCTCGAATACTCTCCTGACAAGCATTCTGGTGCCATGTATCCTCTGTATAATGGTTCAATTTAAGATTTGATCAGAATATATAGCTCGTAGAAGAAACATCAATGATGATAAGTAAATCTGCTAACACGAAAAATATGACAAAAATCACCAAGTTGAAATACTGAGGAAATCAAAAGATATACCGTGTTCCTGCTATGCGAATGGTGTTTCCAAATGTTTGTGCTTGTTCGAAAAGTCTTGCCAAGCCAAAGTCGGCTATCTTGGGGTTCATTTCATTATCAAGTAATATGTTTTCAGGTTTAAGGTCGCGGTGTATAATAGTATATCGTGAATCTTCATGGAGATATTGGAGACCTCTTGCAATTCCAACTAGAATTTTGTTCCGTCTTACCCAATTTAAAAGAGGGCGTCTTGTGGGATCTATAGTGCCATAAAGGCCAAAACAACAAGTTAATCGCCAATACTTCACATAACAAAATATCGTTTCAACGGTTATAATGGTTAGATTGTGACTCGGTTGAGTCACATCGCGATATGTAGTGTGATAGTGTTGTGAAGATGGAGCATGAAGAAGATGCAAGAAGAAGCCGTCCTGGGGCTACAACTGGCGCGAGTCACGAGTAGGTGGTGCGAGCTGAGTTGCACATGGTATGCCCAATGCGTCAGGCGCAAAGGGTGATGTGAATATAAACCTAATCAATATGTATCCCTTCTTCTCGATCATTTGTTTACTGATCTTAGCTAATATTTTTTGTAAGAAATATATTAGTGGAAGATAAATAAATGAATGAGATAGACATGTTAATAAGTTACTGCTTTTAAAATAAGATGGATGAATTAAACAATCAAAATATATATGAAAGAGTAACATACCGAATAGGAAACGGTCCAAGCTAGAATTCGACAAAAACTCATAGACGAGTAGTTTTTCAGTTCCTTCAACGCAAAAGCCCAAAAATCTAACAAGGCTCCTGTGTTGAAGCTTCGCCAGAAGGCGAGCCTCCGCCGTGAATTCCTTGGTACCTTGTCCAGATGTGTTAGAGAGCCTTTTAATGGCTACAATATCACCTTCTAGTATCCCCTGTTTATTGCAAAAGTTATTGATCACCAAAATGAATGAATGATCGATAGTAGTATATATATTTATAATTGTGCCTGATCTAGAATCACAGGAAAGAAAGCACAAATTCTCATTTGTGACGCGTCAAACCTTGTGATAATGTTTCACAGCTGGCTAAGATATTATTAAAGAAAGGAGGCGATTATGAGATGTCACAAGTTACATTTTGTCACAAACAAGAATAGCTGAAAAGAGAGAAAATACGTCTCAGTAATCCTGTTCTATATACATCAAAAGTAATTGGGAATAAAAGTAGAAAGTCGCCCATGTGGTGGTGCAGGAATGCATGGGTCCGGGGGTTTGAACCCCGTCGTCATTAAAAAAAAGTAGAAAGCCAATCAGTAGTTCGCTCCTTGGTTAGTAAAACGGTTAATTATCTATGTGGGATCGCAATTTCTCATTTGTGGCGGACATATCTGTCGCAAGCTTGCGGCAGGTCAAGTACTAACCACATAGGGAAGATAAGTCAAAAGCCAAATGCCTAGGAGTAACAATATGTTTTGTTTACCCATATGGGTAGTACTTAACCCGTTGCAAGGCTGTGACGGATATATATATATATATATATATAGAAATTGAATCACGTGAGGCCGCTCTCTTAGCGTGAGGCTGCCGGACCATTCTAAACCGTTAGATCTAAAAACCGTGGGCGGCCCAGATTGTGCCACGTGTCCATATATATTAAACAAAAAAAAAGAAACTGACCTTTCATTCATTCTTTCTTTCTTACTCTCTCAACGTCTTTTCAAATTCTTCTTTCTCACTCTCTCTCGCTCTCTCGCTTTCTCACTCTCTCACTCTCTCTCGCTCGCGGTTACCGTTTGATCTTCTCCCCGGAATCATCAACAAGGATCCGAATAATTCGGGTCGGGTTTGTGGGCCCGTGGACCCTCCTATATTTTAACTCGTTAATGGCGGCATTGAAGCGAGCCCAGGCCAATCGAAGAAGAGGTGTGCCAGAGCAACATCAACATTTGTTGGGTGTTAAAGTGGAGCTTGAGCAGTTGGTTGTTTCTATTTTGGATGATCCGAGTATTAGTCGGGTCATGCGTGAGGCTTCGTTTTCTAGTCCAGTTGTTAAGGCTGTTATTCAGCTGACCCAATCCGAATTAAGGGTCCTGTGAAACTGTGAAACTAGAAGCTTAACTTGTGAAACTAGATGCTTAATATGTGAAACTGGAAGCACATATTGTGAAACTGTGAAACTATGAAACTAGATGCTTAACTTGTGAAACTAGAAGCTTATTCTGTGAAACTAGAAGCTTAACTTGTGAAACTAGATGCTTAAGATATGAAACTGTAAGCAAATATTGTGAAACTGTGAAACTGTGAAACTAGATGCTTAACTTGTGAAACTAGAAGCTTATTTTGTGAAAATAGAAGCTTAACTTGTGAAACTAGATGCTTAACTTGTGAAACTGGAAGCAAATATTGTGAAACTGTGAAATTAGAAGCTTAACTTGTGAAGACCCCAAATTTTTCAGCCCAAACATTGAATAATGGAGTGTTAAGTCGGCCCAACAGCTTGAGGGTGAGTGAATTTGGCCCAAACAGCTTGGGGATGCGTGAGGTCCGGCGGCCTCACCGTAATAGGCGGCCTCACGTGATCCGGCCTCTATATATATATATATATATATATATATATATATATATATATATATATATATATATATATATATATATATATATATATATATATATATATATATATATATATATATATATATATATATATATATACATATATACATATATACGTTACAAGTAAGACTTATTGGTGATCACAATATTTATATGTGATGTTACATATTGAGTTGAACTATGGAGTATTTCTTAGCCTAATGAAGGGATCCGATTACCTTGTAAACAATACCGAAACCACCTTCACCCAGCCGATTTTCGGCTGAGAAGTCTCTTGTAGCCGTCTTAAGACTGGCAAAATCATATTGTACTACTTCTCTATCGCCAAGATAGTTGCTTATATCAGTTTCGACCGGTTTATCTGAAAAAATATTTTGAATTTTGGTTAGTGTTCCTTCGAAAAACAGCCAAGGTAACTGAACGCGAAGAAGATTACATTACACCGTAAAATCTAAGGTAATACATCCAATGTATATTCTTTTACTAGTATAGTAAAAGAACAAACCTTTGTCATTTGCGATAGGAATGACTGTAGTAAATTCGAGTGTACCTGCATTTGAAAACAGCTACTATTAGTATAGTTCTAAAACTTATTAATGTATTTTCATTTTCAAATGATATTTAATTTGTTCAAAATCAAATCTGTTACAAAATCGTCTCAGTCAAAAGTTAAAACGAATGTTTAAACATCGCTTGAATTACAACTTATCATGAACCCTAATTTCTTTATAATGTGTAGGTTGCTTAGCTACCCCAAATTTGCCATGAACCTTACTATAATCCTGTGAGAAGAGACGGTTTCCAATACGGGAATCCACAAGCAGGTTTGCAACCGCAAGGCCAACAAAACCGAGGTTCATCTCAAAATTTCGGACAACAATTTGGTCAAACTAAACCAAGGTTCATTCCAAAGCCACAAGGTCCAAATTCATTCTCTTCCCAAGGTCAAACTTCCACTTCATCTATGTCTACGGAGGACATGATCCAGGCTCTTTACTTCTAATGTGGCTACTATGCAAGCTAATCAAGTGCAATTACAACAACAAACAATTGCTACCATCCAAAACTTGGAAATTCAATTTTGGCAGATGTCTAATGCTCTTGAGAGCCTTGAAGCTGGGGATTCCGGGAAATTACCATCTCAAATCAAACAATCGATGGAATTAATGGAGACTATTATCTTTGGGAAATTGTCAAATTGAATATTCTTTATCTTCTAAATATCTGACTTGGAAAACAAATTATATTATTCTTAGTCTAGTGGTTAAGAAAAGGTATAGCGAATATTAAGTCTCAAAAATGAATTCCCGTCCTATGATATTATGATGCACATGTGGCTCATTTGACGGGAAAAGGGGTTTATTATACTCCGCCCTAGTTTTATTCCTTCCACCCTGCAATATTATGTTATTGCCCATGGGTTATTAAAACTTGTTTATACACTACTTCCTTGTTTTTTTTTCCACTATCGAATTCTGATTTAAAAATCTAAAAAACCCGCTTCAAAGTTTAACAAAATAAAAACCGCTTCAAAAAATCAAAATCCCACGTATAACTTTTGGTTCTTTACGTATTTTAGTAACGTTGATATTTGTATATTATTATAGGACAATTAATAACAACGATAATTAATAAACAAAAACGATTATATTAAAATTGAAAACAAAATTGATGATTAGAGACAAAGAATTAAAACGGCTATACCTTTGTGCTCGAGTGTCCGATTTTGATGATTTTTTCAAATCGCTCAACTTTTCAAGATAAACACAATGATAAAAAAGCGAAGTAGGCCCATTTGTGTGAAAACACGAAGTGACGTAGTTCCTAAAAATCACACGAATGGGCCTAGGACAGTACATATGGATACTGACGTAAACTAGTTCGTGTAAACCAGATGAATCGGCCTAGGTTCATTCATGTGTTTTACAAGAATGGTCCCATCCAATTTTATATAATATTTTCATTGCAAAAAAATTCGTTGAAAATAGATACTCTAGCACAAAGTTATAATCGCTTAAAGTTTTTCGGTCTTATTTAATAGTCAATTTTCATCGCAATTTATTATTTGTGTTATCAATAATTGTCCAACATAGATAAAAAGTTCATGGATTTGAAAGTTCAAAGCATTTTAGATACAGGAGTCTTTATATTACCCAAGATCTAAAATTTCATTTTCATCTTTTCGAATATATCATCCCTGTACGGAAAATATGTTTACACTTTCTTTATTTTGTGACGGAAAAATACAGGAATTGTAAACATATCACTGAAACGGAGAGAGTATATGATCGTAATAATTTCAAAATATTTCCAGATATGTTGATCTATGACAACAAATATTGGATTTGTGTGTTAGTAATTCACTTACGAGTACCATGAGTCTGCTCCGTTGATGGGGCGGCATATGGTGGATAGTTGCTGTCTTCATTTAGCTGTTTACAACACATACAAATAACCGATATAGCCAATAGAACTCCTAGCGATCCAAGCGTTACGCCAACTGCAATCAGTCCGGCCCCTTTTTCTCTGCTTTCTGAATAAAAATCAGCCATTAGAATAATAGCAAATATATGTAATTTAATAACTAGCAAATATATGGAAAACTAAGTAAAGAGTTTAGGGATAAAAGGTAGAATACAAAAGAGAGAGGACACAACATAGAAAATTGAAAAACTCATAATACGCGGTAGAATATCACTAAATATAAAGGATTTGAAATGAAAATATCTCCCTCGCTAGTCCAGTGAAGCGAAACATAATTAGGTAACACGATTTTTTAACCAAGTGGTGTTAGTAGTCCAGTGTTTCTGGGTTAAACTTTGAAGCTTGTCAAAGGGAGGAGTTGAGAGTTGTCAGGTTTCACTGCGTCCCAGGAAGGGGGTGGCTTCCATGGTTTATGTGGTGGCGCGAGAATGCATAGGCCCTGGGATTCAACCCCTCGTCACAAAAAAAAGGTAAAAGTAAATTGATGAACTCACCTTCCTGCAGGTAACGACGAGTAGACGGAGGCGGAGGCAGAGACGACGGATCAATTGTATTGAAAATCGGATTTACTGTATCGTATCTGAACTGACATCTTGGATCGAAGATCTTAGCATGATCACTTCCGTTGCAATTCGTAGTTATGTAATATGTTATACTATTGAGACATGTTTGGCAATCAAAAGCCGCAATGCCGGGTGTGCATTGAGCAAACGTATACAACTTATTGGACGAGGGAAAACGGGTTTCGTTGTAAGCGAAATGTGCTCCGGTGGAAGAAGCACTCTCGATGACACGGTCGATTTGGTTTGCTAGTATTTGTACGGATTCAGCATACTCTGATACGTACATTGACGTATTATAACTGTATGGACTGCAGTAATACTGCGCCGAGGCATCAGCCTCTGAGGCTGATGCCTCAGCCAAAGAGAAAATGTTACGATTTGCATACCGTAACATACACTCATCATACCATACAATCGCTTCACCATAGTAAGGGCAATGTTCGACAATCCTTACAGTAGCACTTTTAACACATGCGCTACAAACTTCGAGGCTAATGTCAAATCGACATTGAAAGATCCCGTAAACATTGCTGGGAGCGACACCAACGGTGAAATTATCGAACCTAAGAGACGAAGATGTGGAGGTGAATTTGTCGAAAAGGGTATTGAGGTTATTTTCATATACACTACCGTTGGTGTAATTCAGACCTTTATAACAATAGGAAGAAAAATACGTAAATTGTGCATGAATTGTGATAGAAAATTGATAAAAGAAAATTAATAACAAAACAAGCACAATTCTTCTCATGGTAATTCAAGTAAATGGTAATATTGTTGAAATTATGAAAATAAAGAATGTTAATTTTTATCAAATATTTAAAAGACAAGAATAATATTGTTGAAATTATCTTTGTTCTTCCAAGTCAACTATAATGCATATCATAGTTTGATATGTTCTATGTTTAATCAATTACAGTAATTGTTGGTGTATCCCACGTTAGCTTAACGTAGGAATGCTGGTGATTTAAGTGTAATTATCGATTTATTTGACGTGATTAAGATTGTTTTATAGATGAAAAATTTCTAAATAATATTGTATAATATGAGTTTGGGAAATACCATTTGCACGTAACAAATTATAACAATCTACATAAAATACTTCCTTATTAGCCAAATGAGTTGTTTCATACTAAATTATTCGGCAAACCATAGTGTTAAAGCCAGGGGCGAACCTAGGTAGTAGCAAGGGGTGGCAGGCGCTACCCCAAACTTAAAAAAATTGACCTAGAAGACGGGTTTTTGCTACCCCAAATATTGTTGAATACTAGATAAATTACTAATATCTCATTTAATATACAATAAATATCTTGTGGTACAATGGTAAAGGCTTAATTTTTCAACCTAATGCCCCGGGTTCGAATCCCCTTATTAGCATTTTACCTTTTAAATTTTGTTTTGCTACCCCGAAAATTAATCCTGGGTTCGCCCCTGGTTAAAGCTTACCTAATTAGATGATGAATGATAAGGATGAACCATCTAAAGGGACAATATTTGGACTTAGGGCTTCTAATAAACACACTCGCCAATAGGCTCTGGCTACTGATAAGAGGCTGGCAAATTAGATTATTGTGTCTTGTTAGGGATCATAACTTAAGCGACTATACGTTACCAATGCGTTAATCATCTATTAGCAAACCTAATGGATATCTACACTTAAATAATACACCGACTCATATTTTTAAGGCGTAAAAATACAATTTGTTTGCTAATAATGAATGTAGTATCGGTCTTAAGATGAAGATTGATCAAATATGTTGCCACTTGTAGGACAAATCTTTTATGAGTTTTTTCCCTTTTTTTTTGTTTCATTTACCAAATTGGACTTGCTTTAAATCTAAGACGGGTATGAGTATGATCATTATGATAATAATATCACTTCATAGATTTTGGCTCTCATGATTTTTGTAAGGCTGAAAGCAGAGACGAAGCTACGCCTGGGCTGTCCGGGCCACAGCCCAGGGTAGCTTTTCAGCAACAAGTAATTATTAGGCATACAAGTATTCAGAAAGATGCATATGGTGTAGTGGTTACAAGTAGTGATGGTAACTTCCTATTTTGACCTAGGTCGCGGGTTCGAGGAACCCCATCTACACTTTAAGATTATTTTTTTTATTTTTACATTTTAATTTATTATAAAGTCATTTTTAAAAGATTTATTATTATTTTTGCTTATAATTTTATTTAATGCTTAAATTAGTATCAAGAATGCTTTAAAATATGAAGTAAATTTGTTAGAAAAAAAACAATATATAGGTCAATAATTCATAAGTATGTTTTATACTCGGCTATAAATCCTATTCAAAATATAAAAAAAATTAGACATATTGGTGTGACGTCTCCCTAATGAATTAGTATATATCGATAAAATAAAAATCGGCCCAGGTACATATTTTGGCCTAGCTTCGTCACTGGCTGAAAGGAAACCTTCAAGCCCAAATTGTTGATAGATTTACTCCAACTACTTACTTATTTTATATATTAAATTTAAGAAATTAAAAGCCTGTTGTTCTTTAGCCAGAATGCATGTTATTGACTTGTTATAAAAAATACTAGTATTATGCCGATATAGATGCACGGTATTTTAGATACATATTAGAGTATTTGACAATTAATCAAACTAAAATATTTTACCTTATTTTTAAAATGAATGGTCGAAAATTTGCATATATAAATATATAATTCCAAGGAGATTAGATACAGTATAAATTAGCCTTATTTATGTGAAAGTTAAACAATGATTGATGTTATAAAATTAATTAGAAAATAAATATTGTTTAATATATAGTAGTAAATATATATAATCAACATTAATTAATTAAGAAACATATATTGTCTAGTAAAATACTGTATCAATTTGGCAAGAAATTTAACCGAAAAAATTTGAAGATGTGTTAATCTTTTAGTATATAGGGATGCACTATGGCAATGTCATGGCATTAGTCCTGAATATCCCCATATCAGAGCCGAGGTCGTCCAACCGAATTACACGTCTGTTGTGTGAGAAGACCATTTCAACCAAAAATTTATATGCCCTAATACACCATCGGCGAGAATAGTCCGATTATATATGCACAATAAAAACCTCGTTATGGTATTCAATTTCACATGTGAGAATTAGTGCCTCCTAGGGCTCGAACTTCGGACCTCAGCATCATTAGATTTTGATAGCATAAAACTATGTTAGAAGACGATATCTAAACGAAAAGTTTAAACTTATAGTTGAAGTCGTTCCAATTAGTGTCACATGTCGATATTCATGTCAATGGAACATAACCCATATATAGTGTTACTCATATTATAAGACTTAAAGATACGTCTCTTATTGCCAATTAATTTTAGGATAAGACGTTATTTGGCCGTATAGAATTAGGCGCGACCTAGGACGACATCGTGATTTAGACTCGGTTGCATTCTTATAAGACTTTTGATACATAGTCTTTTTATGAAGAAGTTCGACGTGAAGCTAACCAATGTTGTCATCTTGCATTGATTGCGTCAATTACTATTGTTCATCAGAGAATCATCATTCTATTGTGGTTGACTTGGAAGATGATACAGAACTTGTACTATATTCTATTGTTAGTTAATAACATGAGTAAATAATAATTAGGCCTTAATTATCATTTTAAGGATTTATTTGATTGAGATGGTTCGTCAATTAATGATATCTGAGCTACTGCGATCAAAAGTCACGGGTTTAAATCCCGGCAGCCTCCAAGAATATAAACTCACGAGACGAAATTTCAGCATTGTGCGCCTATGGTGGTCCAACGCCTTTATTTCTTTTGGTGTAAAAGGACTTTTAAGGACAATTTTGATGTTGACGGGATTTGCAGCCAGGTTACGAATACTACCGTTCACGACTTACCAACTAAGATTGTTGACATCTGCACCTAATTATTTACATGGACCGTCCATGTGAATTGCATAGATTATTGTACATCTTCATAGTTATCATGTAAATAAACAACAAGCTTACAATTAATTATGGTGATATCAAATTTTGTTTCTTGTATTTGCATAAATCACATAAAAAATAAGGGAAAATATGCTTGAGCTAGGAATCGAGTACGCGTCTATAAGGTAAACATATTCGAAAACTTGACAACAATATACAAAACACAAATATACCAAAATGAATAGTCGAATATACATTAATTTTCATCAAGGTAGTGCAGAATTTAAATCAACACACAGAAGTTCAATGCACAGATTGTAGTCGTGACTCGTGAGCCCGTGACAATAACATTGCAAACAACACCTGCAAAATCATCTTTGTTTCGAGTAATTAGCCCTCGGCCCGTATTGAGGGAACGACATTGCTGGTGGGGATGGCAACGGAATATCGATAGAGGCGACAGTAAGCATTAAAACCACTTTCGCTATGGTGGGTCTTAGCTCTGCACTTTCTTGCAGACATAGCAACCCAATCTGAATGTGCCGCACAACGACGTCGTTGTTCAGGTTATGTTTGCGTAGTTCAGGGTCGACTAAATCGAGGGGTCTCCTTTCTGTCCATAGTCTCCATGCCTTTCATAAGCAACAAAGGAGTTCTTAGAGAATATACGAAACAAAGGATCATCTTGGTTTCGGGTTAGCCCTAGGCGCATCGAATTTATGGTCTTATTATTGTTGGGTCTATGCCTTAAATCTGTTAGTCGCCACTTCGAACGACTATGCGGGGGTCTCGTTGACCGTTCAGCGAGTCTAGGTCCAGGGGCGAAGCGCCCTGGTTTAGGGGACGCAACGTGGTCCCCGATGGGGGTTCAGGTGCAACGCCCCCGAAACCTAAACGGTATCTGAATTCTGTATTGGCTAGGGTTTCTGTCTGGGCCTTATCAGGTCAAATCTGTATTGTATTAGGTTAAGAGTACTTTATAAACTCTTAACCTCTACCCTAGCAGTTATCATATAACAAGATACCGTTCTGAATCTGTAATCTGAAAAACTCCTCACATTAATAAAACTCTATCCCTTCTGCCCTGTAGACGTAGCTAACACACCGTTAATGAACCACGTAAACACACCGTTAGTGAACCACGTAAATCTGTGCGTAATGTTCTTTAATGTTTGTTTTTATCTTTCTCTGTACTTCCGTTATAACAATTATTAATACTTGATAGACATTTGAACTAACCTTAAATGGGAGGTCTTCCCCTTGTGAATTCTGGTAAACAGTTCTGTTGTTCTGACCACTCACAATCTCCAAAAGCATCACACCGAAACTAAAGACGTCGGTTTTCTTTGAGTATTCCCCTGACATGCATTCTGGTGCTATGTATCCTCTACATATACAATACCCAACCGTTCAGTGAAGGTTTTACGGTAGAATTATTGACCATAAAATCAAGTTTGAACAAATGCTAGTAGAAGGTTGACATACGGTGTTCCGGCAATGCAAATAGTAGTCCCAAGTTTCTGTGCTCGTTCAAAGAGTCTTGCTAGGCCAAAATCAGCTATCTTCGGGTTCATTTCCTTATCCAGTAAGATGTTTTCTGGTTTAAGGTCTCGATGTATAATAGTCAATGATGAATCTTCGTGGAGATACTGCAGACCTTTTGCGATCCCCATTATAATTTTGCTTCGTGTTACCCAATTTAACTGCTGACGCTTTCTCGGATCTTCAAAAGCATAAAATGTAACGAAGTAAGATAACCACAAATACTTCCGTAATAAAAAATCGTTTCAACAAGAAGAGTCGTCTTAGCGACTTAGCTAATAAATTAGCGTGAATGTTAGAGTAATTGATAGATGATCCATTTCAACCAAAACATTAGGGTGATGGTTGAGGCCCAACTATTATTAATATTCCTAATACGCTTTCTCACTTGAATGTCCATTAGGCTTAAAGAGTGGTTGGTTTGCACAAGCTCTCCCATACCGTGTACTGGGTTTTTCGAGGGGTTTTCGAGGGGTTTTGAGGTCGCCAGGATTCGAGCCCGTAACCTATGGTCATACTGGCTGATGGTTGAGGCCCAACTATTATTAATATTCCTAATAGTAATTACCAAATATGAAGCGGTCCAAGCTAGAATTAGGCATAAACTCGTAGACAAGTAGTTTTTCGTCTCCTTCAGAGCAGAATCCCAGAAGCCTAACAAGGCTTCTGTGCTGAAGCTTAGCCAGAAGTCGTGCTTCCGCCATGAATTCATTGCTACCTTGTCCAGAAGAGTTGGAGAGCCTTTTAATGGCCAAAGTCTCACCATTCACCAGTGTCGCCTGTCGATAAAAGACGTAATCAATAAACGAACTGAACATAAGAAATTAAGAATGAACGAATACAGGGTCGAATGCTGTGAGTACCTTGTAAACAATACCGAAACCTCCTTCGCCGAGCTTGTTTTCAACTGAGAACTCTCTCGTTGCAGTCCTCAGAGTGGCAAAATCATATTGTACTACTTCTTTACTATTTTCTACTGGTTCATCAAAACGAGATCAGAGATGCGGAATGACATGAACTCATATAAGACTGTAAGCGCCGGCCACATAAAAGACCAGGGCCG
This sequence comes from Silene conica, assembly GCA_029255685.2. Taxonomy (NCBI): domain Eukaryota; kingdom Viridiplantae; phylum Streptophyta; class Magnoliopsida; order Caryophyllales; family Caryophyllaceae; genus Silene; species Silene conica. The sequence continues at coordinate 87,714,932 of CM055314.2, forward strand.
GTCCTAAGCATTTTGAGGCCCATGGCAAAATTATAAAATGGTACCCTTGCTTTTTAAAAATCTGTTCAAGTACGTAATTCATTTGTATTTATCTAATACAATTCAATAAACGAAACAATGGACGCAAATAAACTTTTGAACTCGATAAAGTTGATTTTTGAAAAGTCCTAAAAGATTTAGAAGAAAAAATGCTTTAGCTTTGAAGAATTAGAGGGAGGATACCTTAGCTTATTATATTCAACCCTTTTATCGACAAAAAATCGCGAAAGATTGAAATCCATTTAAAGTTTAGATATTAGCTTTGTTAGACGAGTCGATTGAATGTATAATTCGAACAAATTATGCTTTGATGAACACAATTCGTACAAAATCTTAAAAGCATGGAAAATATAAGTAAAGAATTAGATAGATGGACTTATCAACATACTAAATTCCAGAAAAGTATAGAAAATATTTGGCAAGATGCAAAACCACTAGACTATTTATCTTATTTGATTTTCATTAATAAATTTTATTTGACAAATAACAGGCTTCTACTTTCACACTAATTTTTACCCTTTCTAGACTTGAGTTAAATAATTACCAAACTTTTTTTTTATGTCATTTCACCAAAAATCAGCTAACTTTTCAGCTAGTTTGCCAATTATTTTTATATAATCAGTTAGTTTAGCAACTCTCAATTTTCAATTATCTTATCAGTTACTTTATAAGATTTAATTAGCTTTTAATTTTTCGCTACCTTTTGAGCTAATTTATTAAACATATGCATATACTTAGGTAAACATTTCATTGAAATAGTAGAATATAAGAATTGGATTGGAAATAGCACTACATTTGTCACATCAATTAACATCAATGAATATGTTTAGCAGTTCAACCCGAAAAAATATGACTTAGTATAAAACAATTTAAACGATTACTTGATCAATGATTAATCCACAAGGCAATGATTTTTTCATCCATGACTGAGAGTAATTCACATTTCTCGATAAATTTATTGGGAGACCAACTACAATTTAAAGTTGTAAAATTGGTATATATAACTTAAAATGGTATGCTAATATAAATGGTTAATTTCTAATGCTAAAATGGGCTTGCATTTTTATATGTTAATAATATAACATGTACCAAATAAAAACGCGGATATAGCAAATTAATCTTATAATTTATGGACGATGTGCAAATCAGCTCTTAAGTTTCACTTGAATCAAATTAGCCCTATAACATTCTAAAAATGTGCATTAAGCACAAATTAAGTTATCTACCATTTTTTTTATAAGATTATAACTAAAACTTATTATTTTCTTTTATAAAACTATTATAAATATATTTATTAAAAAATAAATATAATATTTACATATTTATCAAAAAATACGAACTAAAATTAGTATAAACAAAAAATTGGTCAGGTAACTTTTTATTGTAACTTCATTACAATTCTCATATTATAAACATTTTTCACCAATAAAAAATATTTGAACATGATTTTCAATAATCAAGAATTTTATGACTAAAACCTGATGAATAATTTTGATTTTCAATCATTGGATATATTAAATTAGCAAATTTTATTCTTAAAAATAAGTTATGTGGTTAATTGCACAGTAAGAGAAACTTTTGGCGTCAATTTGCTGCATTATTTATAAGTTAAAAGGATTGATTAAACATAGTACCAAACTTATATGGGTGATTTGCTATATTTCCTGAAATGAAAGAGTAATTTTGAGCCACCATTAATAGTAAAATCGTAACGAAAAACACAGGAAGGAATACGAAAAATTGATCTGTCAATAACTGATTGAGAGATCGTCTCACCAAAACATTGTTTGGTTTAGTAATAAGTTAGTAATTGACATACCACTTGGATGACTCTGCCCGGTTGATGATTGTTGTTGATCTGATGGTGGTGCCGGTACATTGTTGCTCTCTTTACTTGGCCTTTTCCGGCACACACAAATCCACAATACGAATATTAGAACTAGCAATCCGATTGATATGCTTCCCGCTATTGCTCCAATGATTACCGGACTCAACGATGTTGTTGTGCTTGGCGGAGGTGGTGGCTGCAAATCTGAGTTTGCATTGAACAAACTTAGTGTAGGGTCAAAATCACCATTATATATAATGATGGTAAATTCATTGAAACAATTAGGGTAATCGAGAAAAGAGAAAAAGAGACGATAGAGGGAAATAATGGGACGCGAAATGGCCTAATCAGAATCTCTCCAACATAAGAATATAAACGATGTGAAAGGGACACTGTCAGGAAACCAACTCAACCAAAAGTTTAAGCCGATGGTTGGACAACTCAACCAAAAGCTTAAACCGATGGTTGGAGTTCACACGAAGGCCCTTTTTCTTTTTTTGGGCTTGAAGTGTGGGTGCAGGCGGGATTCTCCTGCCTGTTCTGATTATCCATTTTAGATTGGAGGGGGTGGCCATGGCTCTGATACCATGTCAGAAAACCAACTCAACCAAAAGCTTAAGCCGATGGTTGGAGTTCCTTTATTCATTTTATATTCTAACAGACACATCATTGTCGTATCCTTTTCATTTCGCTCACCTCCCCTTCGATTTCATCCCTACGGCCCTGCCCTCCTAATATACGACTCAAACGAGGCAAACATATATCAACGGGCTTACCTTTACTGCTCCCGGGGGGAGGAGCCGGAGGCGACTGATCAAATTCGTTCATGATAAACTTTGTTGTGTCGTACCTCAACTGACAACTGTTATGAGCCACCATAGCAAATTCACTTGCATTACAATATTTAATCATGATATTTAAAGCGCTTCTAAGACATTTTTCGCAACCATACGAAGTAATATCAGGGGTGCATTGGGCAAAACTATATAACTGATTGAACAATGTTAATTTGGTTACGCCTGAAGCATAACGCGCTAAAGCAGACGATGCGTTCTTGATGATCTCGTCCATTGCCTTCGCTAGTATCGGTTCAAATGCAGCATAGTCTGATACGGTGGCCGGGCTGGGCATGTACATCCCTGGGAAATCCTCGGACAATGAGAAGATGTTACGGTTTGCATACCGTAACATGCACTCGTGGTACCAGACGGCCGCCTCCCCATAGAAAGGACATCTTTCAACTATCTTTTGAGTCGCGTTTTTAATACACGCGCTACAAACATCGAGATTAATGTCAACTCGACATTGAAAGAGGCCATACAGTTTGTCGGAAGCATCACCAGCAGTGAAATTATCAAATTTAGTAGATGACGATTTCGAGATGAATTTGGTGAAAAGGAGATTGATGTTATCTTCATATACACTACCCTCTGTGTAATTACGACCTGTATCTGTACAATATGAGCCAAAAAACCAGAATTGTGCATCAACTTTAATGGAAATTTGACAAACTAAAAGTAATGCTAAAGCAAGCACAATTTTTCTCATTTTACAATAATAATTTGTTCTATCGTTTTTTTTTGAAAAGGATAACAACTGATTATGGCAAAAGAATAATGCGATTTCTGATCAAGTACTTACAAGGCAGTATTGTTGAAGTTGTCTTTGTTCTTCCAAGTCAACTACCAGGGTCCATCATAATTTGATATGTTCTATGTTTAGCCAATGCAGTTGGTGTAGTCAACGTTATCTTAACGTTGAAGAAGAACAAGCTAAATGTTGACGTCTCTTCCCATATATCAGGGACATTGTCCAATGACGAAGTTATACCGGGCCAACTGAGCAGGGGCGTCTCGACTCGAATAATTCGGAGGCCCTGTGCAAAATGAAAACGGAGGCCCTCAAAATAAATAAAAATGGTTATGGCAAGGCTCAAACTCGGGTGGTTTGGGCAATTAAAACATGTACTCACCAATGTGCTACCACATTTTTGCTAATATACATAGAGATTATTAGGTCAATATCACTAATTGTTCATAATTTATATGAACACAAGGCCCAAAAATACGGAGGCTCGGTTCGCGCGCTCGGCCCGCACTTGATCATAGCCGCCCCTGCAACTGAGCCATAGCCCGGGCAGGAATTATATAAACTTTTCACATATGTTTGGCCTTACTTATTGAAAAAAAATTACTTTTGTAAATGTGTTTCTATAAAACTATTTCTTGATATAATTGGTTCTGTTTGGCCAAAATTTTTAGAAAACTATTTTTATCAGTTTTATCGTATTTGGCCTAACTAGTTTTTATTAATTTTTTTTTTTGCTAAAATATAATTATATATAGATATACAAAAGAACGAGATTAACTTGCGAGAATTCCGAAAATATAATTTTTTTGCTAAAATATAATTATGTTTTTAGGGGTCAATTTTACAATTTTTGTTTAATATAATTAGTTTTTAGTTTTCTAAAAATTAGTGTTGTGAATTTATGCCTTAAATTTGTGTCGGAGACGGATATAAGCTAAGTGTCTTATTAAGACTTGGTTTCTTAGTTTATTTATGGTAGGAGAACTTGAATTAGATTAAGAAATTATTATATTAGTTTCCTAGTAGTCTTTGGTTTCTGATTAGGTTAGATATTTTACCTTGGGTGGAATAACTATATAAAGACCCAAATATTATTCTAGGTTAATTTAGAAGAAATAAAGATGTGAGAGATTTAAGAACACAATAAAGAGGGTCAATTTGTGAGGTTCCTTCTGGAGAAGAAAACTCAGTTTATTGGTGTTCGTCTGTCTCGTTTGTCTTTGAAGATTGAAGGAGTTTGTTTAGATTTTGGTTGGCCTCAAGATAATTTGTCCTCGGTCTTATTTGGGTAGTCTCTTTTATTTCTTTGAGACTACCATAGTAGAATAGGGTATACGTTTGGCTCATATTGAGCGCGTGTGTACCGGTCTACTATTGTACTATTTTCTCCATTATAGTGAAGTTTGATCTCCTTGCAGGGTGGACGTAGCCAGTTATTTTACTGGTGAACCACGTAATTCTTTGTGTCAACTTTATTTACGTTCGTGATTTATTGTTCTTATCACCTTATCAATTAACTATTTGGGTAACGGGACGCCTCCGTTACAACAATGTTTGCCTCAACTTCTATTTCTTTAGTTGGAAACCAGGTCAAACTCATACTTCAGTTGTATATAATTACTAGTACATATTTTGAGATAATAGAAATTTCGAGCTTAGGTGGAAAAAATAGTAGTTATATTATTGTAAAGTTTATAAAGCCCTATACAAAAATATTGGGCTTATAAAATTATTATATAAATAAAAATAATACATGTAAGTTCAACTATATTTTAGTTTTAATCTCAAAATTAAAATATAACTCAAAATATTTTAAAAGTTAAAAAAAATATACATAAGCTCAATTAAATGCATCATGTACGATGATGTTATAGATCTGGCTGTATAATCCTTTTTATGCTTTATGTCCAGAGTTCGTATTAATTTAAGGGTGCATCTCTTTGTTTAAGAGATCTAGTGTTCGACTCTTGTTTAATTATAATTTCTAACCTACTTTTTAGTAAGTTTATCACTTTACTTACATAAAATGAATATAATCTAAAGTTTTAGACTTAGTAACATTAAATTTCTTTTGGTAATATCCAATTTCATACTATTATTAAACATTCATTTATTATTGTAATTTTACAAACAATCATTTTTATTTAGGGACTTTTTTTAATATTATGGTAAGTTTTTTAAAGATATTATAATCTTTTATTCCCGTTTGTGAAACGATGTCAACGAAATTACCATAATAATGTAATATCTTCTTACAAAAAAACAATTGCTACTCAAATTATTTTTTTTTAAAAAAATGAAGATGAATTTGTAATTCTCATATATATTGGTTTAACAATATCAGCTCGAGAAATAAACTCGAATAAATATTAAAAATGTATGCTAAGACAGTTATCTCAAGTTTACTTAAGATGAAACATTTATTTATATATAAAAAAAATCGGCCCCTCTCGCTGTTTGATCCCAGCTTCGTCCCTGGGTCATTGTTCAACACCCGTAGAACAATAATAAAGACAATCAGCAATTGATTTTAGGATGCAACCTGTCCTTGCGGCCTTTCTCATACACTTAATTCTATAAGCCCGTAAGTAGCCCATTCCTGTCTTCCCATATGTGTGACAGTAGAATAATAATAGAGGATTTGTGAGGAGTATTGTCTCATATCGATAGAATAATAGAGGAAAACGAACCAGTGAATACTTTTATCAAATTTAACCATCATATGCTATTTATTTTGATATGTTCTATACTTCTATAAATTCAATCAATGTAGTTGGTTTAATCAACATTGGCGTCACGTCAAACTCAAGTGGATGAAGATGAAGAAGACCACGCCGTACGTTGATTAAATCTATAGAGTACTAAATTCGCCGTTATTCTTGTTCGAATTGTATATTGTCAACAATTCGTTCTTAATTTGTTTTTGTTGTTGTCGTCGTTGGAGTCGGGTTCGTTGCCATTGGTGAAATTTCAGTTGGACCGTATTTTTGCATCATTTATGTATTAGGATTATAGCCAAACTGGTTAGAGCCGTGACAACCTAGGTAGCACCAAAACGGACACGAACACGGACACGGACACGATACGGGACACGGCATCCCATGAAATTTAGGATACGGGATACGGCATCTAAATATATAAAATATATATTTTGTGGTTATAAATAACATATAATTTTATTTTTATCATGTATTTTAAACTAAATCTAAACAAGTAAATGTACAATTTGATCTTTACTATAACTAATTCTCATTCCCCGTCTAATCTATAATATGTTTAGCCATGTGTCCATGTGTCCAAGTGTCGGACACGGTGTCAGACACAAGACGACTAATTAAGAGAAGTGTATGTGCTACCTAGGTATAACCCATGATAAAAAGAGTCATCATAAATCATAATCATTTGATATTTTTTACCTCTTCGTATTATTTACCCCTATTACCGAGTCATATTCACTCGATTTTGTGTGTTTAACTTGTTGATTGGCGAGCACTTTGGCTAAATATCCAAGCTTGTTCGGTTTGACGTTATCTTGCAGGTTTTTTTTTTTTTGGAGATACGGCAGCGTTCTTGGCAATCAATAGGGTAGGCATGAGAAAAACCGAAAAGACACGGTCATTACCTAACCAAGGTGATCACATAAATCAACAATTTATAGATTATATAACCAATTGTAGTACAATTGTTAGTGTAATTTATGGGATTTATAATAAACTTTGTGAGTTTTATTTTAAAAGTTATGAGTTCGCTTAAACATTATTGAACTAAAAAGTTTAAAATTGAGTTAATTTTGAGTTTTTATTGTATTAGGAATTGGGGAATTGGGTCTATATTAGGTCCGTCTATTATTTGGGTTTCTTATATTAGGGTTTTATTATCGGGAAGGTATTATAAATACCTCGTCATATGAATGTAAGAAACACAACATCAATTATACAGTTCTTCCTATGAAATCTTCCTTCTATATTCGTAACTTGTATTAGAGCCTCTTTCTTGAGGACTCTTAAAACCGCTTCCGCATTCTTACCGGACTCTTAAAACCGCTTCCGCATTCTTACCGGATTCTTAAAACCGCTTCCACATTCTTACCGGTGGGTGGCCGAATATTTACACCCACTGGTGGGATTCTTTTCAAAAATAAAATTAAAACACAAACAACGTCACTTTGCTTTTGCAAACAAATCAATAGGATGATTTGCTATTCATGCAAATTCTGGTTTTCATGAATTTAAAAAAAAAAAAAATCCTCTTCTCTTCGAAATCCGATTAAAATTTTTTCTTCCCCATTTAATGTGATACTTGATTTGTTTGGAGTCCGAAAAATTTAACGTTTTTCTCCAATAGTAAAGTTCGTACAATGTACTGTCTTTAAGATTGCGGGATTGCGCGAGGGTATTAGAATATTAGGCCTATTAGGTTACGATTAGCTACGACGGCTATCGTCTAGGGTTTATGATAATATGGTTTATTATATATACCCATCTATTTGTAAGAGAACAACATCAATAATAGAATCGTTTTCTTTTTATAGTATTATCTAACATATTGCAAAAGTTTATGAAGAAAAAATACACGCAAGCTCATTGCTAAAAGATCTTACGTTGAGGCGTGTTCCTTTTTTCCTTAAATCAATATGAACAAATAAAATTGTGTAAGCAAATCATACGACACACCATTGAAATTAGTATTGAGTAGGTAATTTAGTGCAAACTTAACACACAGAAAGTATGAATACAGAGGTTTAATTTGTAGCTGTGACCATAGCATTGAGTACCATATATACACGCGATGTCATCTTTGCTTCGGGTAATTAGCCCTCGGCCCGTATTGAGGGAACGACATTGCTGGTGGTGATGGCAACGGAATATCGATAGAGGCGACAGTAAGCATTAAAACCACTTTCGCTATGGTGGGTCTTAGCTCTGCACTTTCTTGCAGACATAGCAGCCCAATCTGAATGTGCCGCACAACAACGTCGCTGCTCAGGTTATGTTTGCGTAGTTCAGGGTCGACTAAATCGAGGGGTCTCCTTCCTGTCCATAGTCTCCATGCCTTTCATTAGAAACAAGAGATTCTTAGTTAATATAGTTCAGGTTATGTTTTAACATTGCTGCATTTCTAGGGCTCGAACAGGAGAATATGAGCATAATGTGATATGGTTTCGGGCAAGTCCTGCCCGATTTGAATAGAGGGAAAGAACATATACCGTATTATATAACCATCTCACTCTTCTACTGTTGGGTCTATGTCTTGAATCTGTCAGTCGCCGCTTCGAACGACTATGCGGGGTCTCGCTGTATTGGGTTAGAATTTCTGTCTGGACCTTATTAGATTAGGTCAAATCTGTATTGTATTAGGTTAAGAGTACTCTATAAACTCTTAACCTCTACCCTAGCAGTCATCATACAATATACCGTTTCGAATCTGTAATCTGAAAACTCCTCACATTAATAAAACTCTCTCCCACCACGTAATTATGTGCGTATTGTTATTTATTGTTTATTTTTATCTTTCTCTGTGCTTCCGTTATAACATATACGTTCATGGATAGATATATAAACTTAAGTATTACCTGAGTTGGGAGATCCTCCCCTTGTGAATTCTGGTAAACTACTCGGTTGTTCTGACCACTCACAATCTCTAAGAGCATCACACCGAGACTAAACACGTCGGTTTTCTTCGAGTATTCCCCTGACAAGCATTCTGGTGCTATGTATCCTCTGCATATATAGTATATATACAAGGTTTGTAATATGCCGACTCTATTTTCACTATATAATCGACTTAAAACTTCAAAACTAAAATACTAGTGAGTAGTAAAAGGATAGACATACGGTGTTCCAGCAATGCGCATTGTAGTCCCAAATTTTTGTGCTCGTTCGAAGAGTCTTGCAAGGCCAAAGTCAGCTATCTTCGGGTTCATTTCCTTATCCAGTAAGATGTTTTCTGGTTTAAGGTCTCGATGTATAATAGTGAATGATGAATCTTCGTGTAGATACTGAAGACCTTTTGCGATTCCCATTATAATTTTGCAGCGCGTTATCCAATTTAATTGATGACGCTTTTTTGGATCTTCAAAAGCATAAGATAAACAAGTCAGATAACCACACCCAGCACTGTAACAAAAACTGTTAGAATGCAAATCCATGTCCCACATCGGTAGTTTAAAGGTGAAGGATCATCTTTATAAGTGTCCTAAAAATATAATAGTATGAGGTCTTTTGGGAAGGAGCCCAAGAGTAAATCTGTGAGGGCTTGGCCCAAAGCGGACAATATCGTACTATTATGGACAATGGACATCGACACAACAGAGGTCCAACACGAGTTATTCACGCTTCCGCACAACAAAAACTATTTCAACAAGGGGAGTCTTAGCGACTTAGGCGATGAATTAGCGTGAATGCTAGAGTAATTACCAAACAAGAAGCGGTCCAAGCTAGAATTAGGCATAAACTCATAGACAAGTATTTTTTCGTCTCCTTCAGAACAGAATCCAAGAAGCCTAACAAGGTTTCGGTGTTGAAGCTTAGCCAGAAGTCGCGCTTCTGCCATGAATTCGTTGCTACCTTGTCCAGAAGAGTTGGAAAGCCTTTTAATGGCCAAAGTTTCACCATTCTCTAGTGTCCCCTGTCGATATATTCCAAACAAATTTGATATTCTGAATGTATGTAATAAACGAAAGAACTGATTGAACGAGCGAAGATAAGGCCAGTGTCGTCGTGAGTACCTTGTAAACAATACCGAACCCTCCTTCACCGAGCTTGTTTTCAACAGAGAAATCTTTTGTTGCAGTCCTCACAGTGGCAAAATCATATTGTACTACTTCTGTATCTCCATGATCCCTTACACTGTTTTCTGTTGTTACATCAAAATGACATCAGAGACTTAGGACGACATTAAATCATAGTGTCGCTCATCCACACCATAGGTAACACTAGACCTGGCAAAACCGACCCGACTCGACAAAACCGATCCGACTCGTCCGATATCGGGCCCGTCTGTTAATCGATAATATTATAAAATCATGGTACCCGAAATCGACCCAGTCCGACCCAACATAAGCCGATATGTAATCTTATCTGATAACTAGTATAACCCAACCCGACAACACCCAAGCCGATTAAAACCCGACAAGAATAATATCCGATTTGAATTAGTATCAATTAACCGACAATTACCATTTTTTATCGCTCACACTATAATCTAAGTATGATTTCGTGATAGTTAAATTAATTTGTTATGGACGATGAATTTAAAAGAAGAATAAAATGTAAAATTTGCCAAAAAAAAAGAAAGAATAAACCGTAACATGTAAGTGATGTAAACATATATCAACCGGATGAGAATATTATTGACCCGATATGAACTATTACACGACATGTTAATTGAGTAACTCGACCGCATAACAACCGAAACCCGACCACATGTTACCCGCTCAAACCCGATACTCGATATAAGTCATGACCTGAAACAACCCGACCGAACCCGACCTGACCCAGTCATTCATAGGATGAAATTATCCGACAATACAATAACCCAAACCGAAAACAATCCGACTCGAACCCGACTCGACCCACCCGATTGCCAGGTCTAGGTAACAGTCACCTTTTGGGAGACTGGGAGTCATCAAAATCTAAAATTTGACCGAGAAACGGTCTTTCACAAAGTTATATTTTTTGTAATAAAAAGTTGTGTATTGATAAAAAAATACGATCAAAGTAGCGCGTCGACAACTGCCCAAAAACAAGTGTTACCTTTTGTGCTGATACGAAAAAGTATGACACTGCATACTAATTATGGTGCTACACAAGATTTCCACATAAAGAGATGGTCTTTGTTCCGGCTATTAGATAGAGACCAAGGAGGGGACTAGTGACGAAAATAATAGTAAATAAATATAATAGGTGATTAAGCTTCAACCTATCTCATAAAGGTTTTGATTGAAATGGTCCAAGTTAAAATATGGGTCAAGTCAAAGTAAGTTGAGTCATTAGGATTGGGTTTTATATTGTCAGGTCAATATAAGGTTCTGGTTGGTTATGGTTAGTTCTTGTCGGGGTTATCATCTAATCGGGTTTTGCCGGGGTTATCATCTGATCGGGCTTTTTTCGGGTTACTATTAGGTCTGACTATCAATCTATTATTTATCTTATACATTTAACTTTGGATTTATAATTGTATGCTAAAACAATTATAAGTTATGTATGTTAGTTTTACATCAAAACAAAAAGAAAATTTTTTTCCGCATCATCCATCAGGTTGAGTCAATATTGGGTTATGGGTCGGTTCGTGCCAGGTTTTGGTTGGGAACAATAAGGTGCCAACTTCTATTCACCCAATTTTAGGATTCTATCAAGTTAATTATGTTAGTTTTACGTCAAAACAAAAAGATAGATTGTTTTCGAGTCATTCATTAGATTGAATCGGTTGGTTTGGGACGGGTTCTGGTTGGGACAAATAAGGTTTCAAGTAGTTGTCCGTTTAACGTTAAGTCTTCCAGCGTCAAATTGATTCGCTCAATTTTAGGGTTCTATCGAGCCAAATTTCTCGGATTAGGCCAACTTTTCTCAACTACTCTATTCATTTGTTTACCTATGCTTTTAATTCTCTTTACCTAACATTAAAAAAAAGCTGGGGCGATGATCACTTGGTTACTGCAGCCCCCAAAGGAATGACTTACATGGTCCATGTGATAATGCGGGAATGCATGAGCCTGGGGGATTCAACCCCTCGTCATAAAAAAAAACATTAAAAACAAATATCATTTAAGAATTTGATTGGAAATAGCATTAAGCAACTTGATATGTTTACCCCTTCAACAAAAAATAAAAATGATGGCTCGGTATATAAAACAATATTATTAAGCTACTTGATCAAAGATTAATTCGTCATAGAATGATTATATCATCCATGGCAACAGAATATTATTATTGATTTAGTAAGTTAGTAATTGACTTACCACTACCGTGACTTAGCCCGATCCATGATTCCGGTCGACTTGGTCCTACGACTTCATCGCGTTTCTCTTTAGCCGGCCTTTTCCGGCATAAACATATCCAGAGTACAAATACTAGAGCTAGCAATCCGACTAATACACCACCGGCTATTGCTCCAATGATCACCGGACTCAATGATATTTTCTTGCCTGGCGGAGATGCTGGAAGCAAATCTGATATTACAATTAGCAAATTTATTATCGCGTCAAAATCACTATACTTGATAAACAAAAATTTACCGCGAGCAATTTGATATGAAGGGAAATGGAGGGACAGGAAATGGCCTAATCAAAATCGTTCCAACATAAAAATAAACGATTTGAAAGGAAAATACAAGTTTTTCTAGTGACGAGGAAACCTGAAGCAATTTGATATGCAGGGAAATGGAGGGATGGGAAATGGCTTAACTGAAATCATTCCAGCATAAAAATAAACGATTTGAAAGGAAAATACAATTTTTTTTAGTGACGAGGGAAGTTGCAACAATTTGATATGCATGGAAATGGAGGGATGTGAAATGGCTTAACTGAAATCATTCCAGCATAAAAATAAACGATTTGAAAGGAAAATACAATTTTTTTTAGTGACGAGGGAAGCTGCAACAATTTGATATGCATGGAAATGGAGGGATGTGAAATGGCTTAACTGAAATCATTCCAGCATAAAAATAAACGATTTGAAAGGAAAATACAATTTTTTCTAGTGACGAGGGAACCTGCAGCAATTTGATATGAGGGGAATGGAGGGACGGGAAATGGCTTACTCGAAATCCTTTCATCATAAAAATAAACGATTTGGGAGAAAAATGCAATTTTTTTCTGGTGACGAGGGAACCCACAACAATTTGATATGAAGGGAAATGGCTTTATCGAAATCCTACCAACATAAAAATAAACGATTTGAAAGGAAAATATAATTGTCGTATGGTATCCCTTTCCGTTTACCTCCTAATATACGATCCAAATTAAACAAGGCAAAGGTGAATCAGTGAACTCACCTTTACTGACATCGTCGTGAGGGGGAGGAGCTGGAGACGGCTGATCAACTTCGTTTAAAATGGGAATTGTTGTATCGTATCTTAACTGACAACTATTATCGAAAACCATAGCCCATACTCTTCCCTTGCAGTACCGAAGCATTACACTTAAAGCACTTCTGAGGCAATTTTCGCAACCAGAAGCTGTAATATCAGGGGTACACTGTGCAAAGCTATACAATTTATTGAACAATGTATGATTGGCTTCGTCTGAAGCGAAATGTGTGGAGGGAGATGAAGCATTCTCAATGATACCGTTCAATGACTTCGCTAGTATCGGTTCGAATTCAGCGTAGTCTGATACATTGGCACGGCTGCACCAGTACATCCCCGGGGAATCATCGGACACAGCGAAGATGTTATGGTCTGCATACCGTAACATACACTCATAGTACCATACAACCGCTTCACCAAAGAAAGGGCACTCTTCAATTATCCTTAGAGTGGCGTTTGTAACACATTCATTACAAACGTCGAGGCTAATATCAAATCGACATTGAAAGATGCCATAAACTTTGTTGGAAGCATCACCAACGGTGAAATTATCGAACTTAAGAGATGCGGATGTAGAGGTGAATTTGTCGAAAAGACGATTGAGGTTGTTTTCGTATACACTACCCTCAGTGTAGTTCTTAGTGGTATTGGTACAATAGTTGTAAAAATATGTATATTGTGCATCAACTGTAATACAAAGTTGACAAACCAAAAGTGATAACAAAAATAGCACAAATTTTCCCATGGCAATCAAGGGATTGATGATATAGTTTGTCTAGCTATGTCTTTTGGAAGGAAAAACAAGTGATTATGCCAATAAAAATTGTGATTTCTAAACCATATTTACAAGGCAATATTTGTTGAAGTTGTCTATTATTCTTCTAAGTCAACTACCATAGTTTGAAGTTTTCAAAAAAAAAAAAAAGTTTTTCTAGTGCGTATAACTGATATCCCTGAACTTAATGAAAACCTCTTAAAATACAGAAAGCAGATTACATATTATTCGTTGTATTATTATCAATTGTATAGTTTCTCAGCACTATAATAAAAAAAAATAAGTTTTGTTTTGAAATAAAATTGTGAGTTTTATTATAAAGTTTATCAGATCATTCACTTAAATATTAAGGTCAAAAAATTATAATAAAACTCAAAAATATTACCTATAAGTTTAGTTAAATTTGAAATTTAACAGGAAAAATTTAAAATTTAACTGATAAATTTTAACAAGGTCTGAAAAAATACACATGCTCAAAAGAAATTAAATTTAAGGCAATAAGCTCGAAAATAAATACTCATATAACAAAAATAAAATAAAATTGAGGTAGTACTTTGGATGTATATTTCATTCCGTCCCTTAAAATACCAAAAATGCTCTAATTCGCCTCTTTTAAATGTTTATTCTATGTATATTTGTTGATTTTTTGTATATAATTGCCACAATATTAACATAAATATCATTTACTCAATTGCAAATATATTTTTTTTTTACAAAATTTAATTGTTTAAAAATTCAATTTTTAGTAGTTTGAGTATTTTATGAACTATTTACTAAGTTTAAGGTACCTGTGATATTTTTGAAATTCGAGGTGTACAACGTAAATTTTTTAAAAAGTACAGTGGTATTACCGCGTAGAAAATAAAACTATCATAGATAAATTCCTAAATTCTATGTTTAACCAATGTAATTATAGTTAACCTGAATTCTCAACGCAATTTTTATCATGGGTTTATTTAAAAATAATCATTTTGTATTGCTAATAGAAGGAAAATATTTATAAATCCGCCCCCCTTACCTAAGAAAGGGACCCCTTAAGGTACAAAATAATGTTATTATATATTTGATCATTATTCCTTGTTGATTTGTTAAGTTTTGACATAGATATGCAGAAGATTATTCAATTCTCACAGCAAGATACATGACAAATTGACAATGACAATCATCAAATTGTAGTGACACTTACAAGATTTACAAATATTATATCCCCTCCCTCTATCCCGATTATTTGTTGTCTATTTCATTTTAGGTGTCTCGATTAATTGTTATCATTCTTATTTTAGAACTACATTTGATGAGCAATTTAATTCCGTACATTTAATATGGTCCATTTGACATTTAGTAATTGATTCCGTCTTTTTTCGTTGGTCTTTATGTCAAACGAAAAGACAACAATTGACCGGACAGAGGGAGTATAACATATTAGGGAAGACATGTCACAAAAATTAAATCTCTTAAATTAGGATAATTTTTTTTTGTGACGGGGTTTAATCCCTCGGGTCCATATGCATTTCCGCACCACCACATGACCATGTAAACTACTCTTTTTGGGGTTCCATTGGCCAAATAGTCATCGTCCCAGCTGATAATAGAACCAGAGACCTCTCAACTCATGCATTTCTGCAAATTGTAAAATTTAACTTAGTTATTACTTGATTAATACCATTTGATTAAATTAGGATAATTTACAATAATTGGTAATTATAATAAATTAATATAAAGTACAATTAATGTACATTGATCATTTCATCATAATTATACCACTTCTTTAATTTTGGCTCTTTTGACTTTTGTAAGGCTGAAAGGAAACCTTCAAATCCAAATAGTAGGAAAGACAACAACAGTTATTAGATTTACTCCAACTAGGTAGTTTAATACATTAATTTTAAAGGCTTGTTCTTCTTTAGCCAGAATATATATGTTGACTTAGCTTGATAAAAAAAAATCTCCATTATCTATATGTAGTCCCATTGTATTAGTCTTGATCTCGAGAACGGTTGGATACTTGCCTTGAATTTGTTAGTCGCTATTTCGAACGATTTGTTTTGTGGTCTTTATAGGTCATTATGTATTAGGTTTTAAGGATTGTTATATAAACTCTCTAAACATAAACTTAATAACCATGCATATCATACCGTTCTGAATATGTATTTTGAAAACTCCTCAAATCAATAAAACCCCATCCTTTCTGCCTTGTGGACATAGCTAATATACAACTAGTGGACCATGTAAATATGTGCGTTTTATTGTTCTTTATTTGTCTTTACGGTTTTTGTTATAATACGAACAATATCAAAAGTTTAAACTGATAGTTGATATCCTTTTGATGGTATACCGTCCACACGTGAGAATTAGTGGCTCACAGGATTAGAATATAGGACCTGAGTAGACCTGACAAATGGCTCAATCAGGTCGGGTCAATTCAGGTTTGAGTTAATTATAAGAATTTGGGCCTGGTCAGGGTCATTTGGGGTTCAAATCATTTTCAGGTGAATTGTTTCAAGTTAGTTTGGGAAACGATCTATTTACGACAATAAATATCAGGGTCGAGTCAATTTGGACTTCTGGCTCAAGGTTAGTTTGGATTATTTTTGCCAGTCTACACCTCTCAACAAGAGGTACGAATACCATGCGATAATGGATTATAGAATTGGTCGTATTATAAAGCTCACAATACATCTCCTATTCTCAATTGATTTTAGAATAAAACCGCACTTGACCTTATGAAATGACCGGTTCTCCATTCAATTAAGTTCGACCCGGTCTCATGTTCTGATTTAGGTGAGTTGGTACTCGTAGATGACATTTATTCTTACATACACTTTTATAAAGAAGTTCGACGTGAAGCTAACTAATGTTGATTTCGTCAATTTCTATTGTGGTTGACTTGGAAGATGATGAACAACTTGTTCTATATTCTATTGTAATTAATAATATACAAATTCACCATTGCTTATATTCTTCAATCACTTTTGTTAATCACAATAAAAAAACTTAAGAGTCAAATTAGCATAATTCCTTTCCCATGAGAGGAATTAAACTTCTTATTGCTTCAATTTTAGTTTTTCAATTTTATATCGCAATCGATGCACAATTTTTATATTTAGATAGCAATTGTACCAATAGAGGTTCGAGTAACACGGTTGAATATGAAGAGAATCGCAATCTCCTGTTTCAGAGCTTCGTCTCAGAGTCGTCTCGTTCCAAGTTCAATAGCTCCAGAGTCGGTGACAATCCTGACGAAGAAGTATACGGTCTCTTTCAATGCCGAAATGATGTTTCCCTCAGCGTTTGTAACGCGTGTGTTAAGAATGCGACTCAAATGATAGTTAAACAATGTCCTGTTGAAGGTGAAGCCATCGTTTGGTACTTTGAGTGCATGTTACGGTATGCAAGGCGTGATATCTTCGCTTTAACCGAGAAAGATCCGTTGATCTATTACTTCAACAATAATGCGAGTGTGTCGAATGATAAGGAATTTGCTCGAATAAAAGCGAGTACAATGAACACGACTATTCATAGCGCTACGCAGCACATCCCGTATTTCGCTTCTCGCAAAGCCAATTGGACGTCGGTTGACACATTCTATAGCTTTGCGCAATGCACCCCTGATATCAAAAAATATGGGTGCTTTAGTTGTCTCAACGCTGCTTTATCTGAAATGGACAAATGTTGTGGCAATAGTACTTCGAAATTGGTATTGATGCCGAGTTGTCAGTTGGGGTATGATACGAGCCCGTTTTTGGAATATCGATCACCCTTTTCTGACTCGGGATCCAAGGCAGGTCGGTTTTATCTTCATCGTATTTGTTCTAATACTGAAACAACTACTCCCTCCGTCTCAGTGATATGTTTACAAGTTACTTTATTTTCCCCTCACAAAATAAAGTACGTGTAAACATATCACTGGGATAGAGCGAGGGAATATTTGCTTATTGTGACGCGATTCTTTTTATTGTCATTGTATATATGTGCTGTTTTCGATCAACTTCAGGTGTAAACAAGACGGTCGTTGGAGTCATCGTAGCAATAGCGGTTTGCGTACCTTTGGTACTGGTAGCTCTGCTTGTTTTTCTATGGATACGTTTGTTCCGTAAAACTACCAAAGGAGGGACTAGCGGAGCACCTTTACCGTCATCACCCAAGGGGCTGCTCGATGGTGCTGGTAAGTTCTCAAACTCGTGATCTCGAATAATTATTCATAATGTCGTAAAATTATGTTACCATATACGGAGTATCTAAGATCCTCGTCTTACATACACGGGGAACGGTCTAGGCTTAGTAGGTAGCGCGACAATGCAGCCAAGATGAAGCATACATCCTCGCATTTTAGTCATAAATTTTTTATTTTTTTCAAAGGAATGTTTCGTGCAGTCCACCTTGTTGTCTACTCTCAACTAACTCAAGAGAAATGGACAACCTAACCACATTAGATGGACCAAGTCACATAAACCTTGTTGAAACTAAAATAATCCCTAAAACACGTACGATTGCGATTTTTTTTAAAAAATAGCCGTCTGTATTCGAATACTTGATCCCGTGTGTGAATACTTACATTCAATTGACGAGTTAAAGAGGTCGAGTGATCATTTTTCACCGGAATAATGCATATGGACTTAAAATGATCGATATCAATTGGGTCAGGTTACCTCCTGACATAAGTAAGATCCTCTAATACTTGACACATACGGAGTATGAAACACTTTGGTAATTGCTAAGATTGTATTAGGGAAGTATCGTTATTTCCAATCAATAGGTCTCACTTGTGCCGAATATATCTGTCACAAACTTATGACGGGTCAAGAATCACCCATATGGGTAGATAAGACAAAAAGTAGAATGCATAGGGAATCACAAATGACTTGTCTTTATCGTCTCATGTGGGTTTTATTTGACATGTCACAAACTTGGGATGGATGTCCAGTATTTACCTCGCTCCGATGTAAAAGAAAAAACGTTTAAAAATTACGGTCTTGAGTGAAATTGTGAAAAGCTAGCTAAGAGATATAAGCATGTTTGATGAAACAGTAAATGGTGGTGCATATAATTTTGGTGAAATCGAATTTATGGAGTATGATTTTGCCACTTTGAAAGACGCAACAAGAGATTTCTCGAATGAAAACGTGCTGGGCGAGGGAGGATTCGGTACTGTTTACAAGGTAATCGCTTCTACATCATTACGATTAATTCAATCATATCTTCCCTTTAGTACTCACTTTTGCCCATCGCTACCCAAATATATTTCATATGTATCGATAGGGGGTACTTGAGAATGGACGGCCGTTAGCCATTAAGAGGCTCTCTGTCGCCTCTGGACAGAGCAGAGATGATTTCATGACAAGCATCGATCTTCTGGTTGAGCTTCGTCATAGTAACCTTGTTAGGCTCGTTGGATTCTGTTACGAAGGTGATGAAAAACTACTCGTCTATGAGCTTATGCCTAATGTAAGCCTGGACCGGCATCTGTTTGGTAAGTATTCTTGTATCATTACTAAGGCCCTATTCTTTTCGGCTGAAACGAGCTGAGTTGAATAAATTGCAGTAGAGCTTAATTGAACTAAATTGAGTGGAACTAAGATGAAGTGAATTTAGTTAAATTAAAAGTTACTTTTGTGAAGAGATTAATTAAAATTAATTGATTGAACGTAAATAAAACTTAACGGAATACAACTAACCAAAATTGCAATGAGCTGAAATTAAGCCAGAAAGAACTGGGCCTAAGATCGCTCATAAGCATCAAAATATACTCTCTCCGATCCGTTCATTTCATTTACAAATTATTGTTAAAATTGTGAGGATGAGTAAACGTATTAGGTTATTAAATCATTAATCGATCCTCAACTGAAAGTGTTCTAATTTGAGTTCGTTGTTGAGACATAATTAATGATTTAATATCCTAATAAAATGTACGCCGTCTACTGTCTAGTATTGTACAATCTGACACTTTCTTATGGTCCGTAAGATCCGAGAAGGCGGCCACTTTTAGGTTGGTTGACACGGTACAACATAATTCTTGGGATCGCGAAAGGTCTACAGTATCTTCATGAAGATTCACACCTTTCTATTATTCATGGTCACCTGAAGCCGAACAACATTTTATTAGATAGGGACATGAACCCGAAGATAACTGACTTTGGCTTGGACAAACTTTTGGAAGTTGAAAAAGTACCTCGTCGTACTACCAGTCGGATTTTCAGAACAAAGTATGTTTATTCTTTCAATACAAAGTATATTTCAATTTTGGAATTAGGTAATCACTAGTTACGTTGCACATATATGAGACGATCTCACCATAAGATTATACTACTGAAACTTTATCAAACCGATGTATGCAGAGGATACCTGGCACCAGAAAACAGAACAATAAGTTCCCACTCAAAGGAGTCTGATGTCTATAGTTTCGGAATAATGCTTTTGGAGATTGTAAGCGGTCAGAAGAACAGATTATTTAATCGATCACCACATAATGAAGACCTTCCGATCCATGTAAGTCCAATACTCAAAAATGTTCATGCTAATTTCAATGTCGGGTGAGAGATAGAGTCTTAGTACCACCGTCTTACTTTCCCGTATGAGAGGGCGGTATCAAGACTTGCTTGACATCACTTTATGGCACCGGTTTATTTTTTTCAACGACCGCACACAAATTGATGTGTGGCTATGTTTGTATTGGAAGGCATGGAGACTATGGAACGATGGGCGACCCTTCGATCTAACAGACCCAGCACTTTACAACAATTGTTCAAGCAGCGATGTGATAAGGTGCATTCAGATTGGATTACTATGTGTTCAAGCAAACGCCGAAGAAAGACCCACAATGCCAACACTGGTTATGATGCTTGCAGGCTATGTCGATATTCCATTGCCTTCAGCACCAGCAACATCGTCACATCAACTTGACACAGGGACCGAATCTTACAGTGATGAACAACAAAGCGACCATGATCAGGGTGCCGTTAAAACTGTAACCTGGCGGACTGAATTCGAACAAGATTTATACCCAACAAGACCAAGATGATTGGCAGTCTACACTCTACACATTATATTTTTACGCGATTGGAAATATTTTCTTCGGTAGATATTTCCGACTTTTGCAATTTTCTTATCGAGTTGTATAGAGTTGGATGTCGATTTAACTTCTTATTTCAAGAGGTTATCTTACAACCTTCAATCCCTAACATCTCTAGATCTTCCAGCAACGGTACTCCGTGTGTAACTTCTCTTTCCAACCTTCTCTTCTCGTAGTGATACACAATTTTTGTACAAGTATCGTTTAATCTTTCGTATGTTGATTGTTTGATTGACTGCAATACTTGAATTTTGTAAAATTTTGTCATGAATTAGATTTGAAAGTGAAGTCGTTGGGGCTGAAATCAAAACTAAGCAATTTCTTTGCTCGTCCGGTTGCGAACTCTCACCCATGAAACCCAGGTCTTTAGCTATCAGTTCAGCTCTGATACCATGTTAAATTCAACAACGCGTCTGGGCCACACCCGAACGGAGGTGAAAGAGTCCACAATATAAACCCAAGAGAGTTTCACTCTAAAACCAATATAATTCTTTAGGGGATGTTTGATAAATGGCATATTGACTGATTTTAGTGTTTGGCAAACAACATATTTGGCGTCAATATGCTGCTTTATAATATGTTTTTTACCCGAACATATTGGTTGTTGTAAATAATCAGGGAAGATTAAGAAGTATTGATGAAGGGAAGTTCTTTTTTTGTATTATAATTGAATGATGAAAAATGGAGAATTACATTCTCTTAAATAACAACTAAGGCTACTGACTGACTCCTACTTTCTCTCCAACTGACTCCACTACTCACGTCTCAAAGAAACTGCAGAGAGACGTGCCTACAAACTAGCACCACATCAAGCTGAACACTAACTGACTATGACTTATTCAATCTAACTGATACTTCCTGAAAACTAGGCAGGAGTATTGACTCAACAACAACAATTGACATAAACTGAAGTTTAACTAAGTGACTGTGTATGAATTATATTTTAACACCACCCCTTAATTCAGACACACCAACTCCAATCCTTTCCACAAAAAACTGATGCTTTCCCTGAGGTAATCCCTTTGTGAACAAATCTGCATTTTGAGCATTTGTTCCACAAAACCTTAACTCAACCTTCCCATCATTCACTAGCTTTCTGATGAAATGATGTTGTACCTCAATATGCTTTGTCCTAGCGTGAAAAGCTGGGTTCTTTGTCATTGCTATGGTTGATTTGTTATCACACCACAGCTCAGTTGCATCCTTCTGCTCATAACCAAGATCTGTCAGTAACTTCCTCAGCCACATAGCTTGTCTGCCTGCTGCACCAGCTGCTACATATTCTACTTCTGAAGAAGACAGAGCCACTGTCTCTTGTTTCTTTGAACTCCAAGTAACAGCTCCTGTACCCAGACTGAACACAGACCCTGAGGTGCTCTTCCTGTCATCTATGGACCCTGCCCAGTCACTGTCAGTATAGCCTACCAATTTCAGATTTTCTGCTTTTGTATACCAGACTCCATACTTGGTTGTCCCAGCCACATACTTCAGAATTCTCATAGCAGCTCCTAAATGTTGTTTTGTTGGACCATGAAGATACCTAGACACCATACTGACACAGTAAGCAATGTCTGGTCTAGTATGTGTAAGGTAATTCAGTCCACCCACAAGACTCCTGTACAGTTTCTCATCTGCACTGGGAGTACCATCATTCTTTTGAAGCTTGTCATTTGTATTCATTGGTGTGACAGCTACATCATCTTCCTTTATGTTAAACTTCTTCAATAAATCCTGAGCATACTTTTTCTGGCCAAGAAATATGCCTTGCTTTCCCTGTTTCACTTCTAGACCAAGAAAGTACTGCAACAAGCCTAAGTCAGTCATCTCAAATTCTTCCATCATAGATTTCCTGAAACTTTCCAGTAGTATTTGAGATGAGCTGAAATATATAATATCATTAACATATAGGACTACTATCAGAAAACCTTGACCTTCATTCTTTTTGATGTATAATGTTGGTTCATTCTCACTTCTTTCAAAACCATCTCTTGAAAAGAAATGATCAATTCTGCTATACCATGCCCTCGGTGCTTGCTTCAATCCATACAAGGCTTTCTTCAGTTTATAGACCTTGTTTTCTTCTCCTTCTTTGATGAACCCTTTTCGGTCACGATTCGGCTTCGATTTGCGTGTCTTGCGGTGTTTTTACGTCCGTTGCCTCGTATATTCCTATTCTGTCCAATTTTTGTAGGCATTACGGCAGGGGCAAAGAAACGAGAGAAATCGAGGTGAATTTGGGGCGATTTATGGAGAATTGTGAAGGAATTTGCAAAGATCATGCCAGGCCTTCTCAGCCGGTCCCCAACCGGCGGCCGGCAGGCCGGCTGGGGAGCCATGCCTTGGGTTTTTGGCGAAAATAGAGAAAAAGTTTCAGATTCAATGAACAAGGCCCCCAGCCGGTGGCCAACCGGCAGCCGGTCAGCCGGCTGGGAAGGCTTTCCTATACTTAGCCAAATTCGAAGAATGAAGAAAATGAATTGTTGGGCAGACCTCTGAAAAAGGACTCCCAGCCGGTGGACAACCGGCAGCCGGTCCACCGGCTGAGGGTACCTGTGCAATCAAGAACTGAAGAGAAAAGTCAGATTGGCCAAATAGGCCTCCCAGCCGGTGCCTTACCGGCGGCCGGTCTGTCGGCTAAGAAGCAAGGCCAAGTTGAAAAATTGTTCAGAAGTCCATATTTGGACTCTCAGCCGGTCCCAGACCGGCAGCCGGTCGACCGGCTGAGAGTCGCTTTTCAGAATTTCGCGCACTATATAAACCCGCACTTAGTCTATTATTTCGGACGTTACTTTGCACACTTTTCTAGGGTTTTTACTGTTTTGAATACTTAGTACTTAGACACAAAAACTCTCTTAATATTTTAATCTTCCTTAGATCTTTATTTAATCTTTCAATATTAGTTAATCCTCTCTTAGTAATTCTCTTAGCTTTGTTCTTGGGCAATTTTAGAAGATTTTTATTGGGTTGTAATTTGAGGGTTTGAGAAAATCTTCCAAGTTGTAATCCAAGTTCCTTGCTTTTTCCTTATTATTGGTATAATCTTCCTAATCTCTACTTTGTCTTTGCATTTTGTTTTAGTTTTGCTTGTTCAATTATTTACTCTCATTAATTTCCACCATGTTTAGCATTAATACTTTATTTGTTCAAGTTTATTCCTTAGCCATGTGTGAGTAGTCTTATTCTAGGGTTAGGGGGTTTGCTTGGGTAGTTAGTAGCCATGAAAAATGCCTAGAGTTAGTCTTGTTTGCTTCTTTGGTTAAGTTTTCGCATCTTGCATGTTATGTGTTTGATGAAATGCCTCAACGACGGTTGGGTGTTAGTCTTCACTTTGTTTGCTTTAGACGAAAGTCTTGGGTTTTCATGAGCATGCTTGTGTGTTAGGTTAGCTTGGTTTGTAGCGAAAGCTAGGACTAGACTCGACCTAAGGGTTTGTCAACTCGAGAGAAGAGACAACCCTAGACCTACCATAGAAGTGATATAAGACCGTTATCTTACGTTTGGCTACCGACTTACCTAGGTGACCCCCGACACCCTAGTCCTCTTTATCATCAACTTCATCTAGATTTACTTGCTTTAGTAGTTAATTAGTTTTTCCAAACCAAAACCTTTTACCCCGACTCATACTTAAATTAAAGCATAACTATACAACTATCCCCACCGTCTTCGCGAACGATAACCCGATTATACTACTTAATTTGGGTTCTTTATAAATGTGTTTGATGCCGGTATCGACGACAAAAACCGGCCATCAAAATGGCGCCGTTGCCGGGGACGGTGTTTAGAAGTTGTGTAGTTTAGTTTTAGTTTTAGTCAGCTTGCTTTTGTTTTGATAAAAGATTTGGTAGTTATTTGTAGAGTGCTTGTTTTATTGCTCACCCTAGTGTTTAATAAACACTAGGACGACTAATTGGTTTGCTAAGTTTTATGCCTAGGGGTGACTCTAACTCTTTGTTGTCATCTTCTGAACCGGAGAGGCTCTTTCGGGCCCTAAGGAGGAAGACTATTGCAAGGGTGAGAATTGCGTCTCAAGCTTCTACTAGCCAAAACAACCCCTCTTCATCCGAACCACCAAGTCCCAACCAAAGCAATTCTAGCACAACATCCGACAATTTTGACAATCCATTTTATCAATCACCACCACAATCACCACACTTTCCAAACAACCATCAAATTCACATAATGGCCGCTCTTCGTGATCATAACCGGCCCAATCACAATGACACCACCAATCCAATCAACTTCGGGGTTCTTGTTCCTCAAAATTTCGAAATACATCCTTCCCAAATGAGTTCAATCGAAAAGAATGCCTTTAGCGGGGCTTCCCACGAAGATGCTCATGGGCACCTAAGAAAATTCAAGGGTAAAGTCGCGATGATAAAGAAGACCGGAGTACCCGAGGAGACATTAAGGCTTATGCTTTTCCCCTATTCCTTAACCGACAAGGCCGATAGGTGGCTAAATGTCCATGCTCCAAATACATTCACCACATGGGACGACTTGGCAACGGCTTTCCTTGCCAAGTACTACCCATCCTCCAAGACCGCGATGCTCCGGAATGAGATAACACAGTTTCAACAAGACGAGGGAGAATCTTTGGGAGAAGCTTGGGATAGATACCAAGATTTGCTAGCCAAGTGCCCACACCACGAGATACCACCTTGGTACACAACTCAAACTTTTTTCCAAACCCTTCTCTCCCGGACTAAGGAAATGGTTAATGCATCGGCGGGTGGTAGCTTTGACCACTTGCCACATGAGGAAGGAACGGAACTCATCAAGAAGATTGTTGATTCGGAGGAAAACTATGGTACTAGGGGGAATGTCTTGAGGAAGAGTAGTAAGTACCCTAGTGAGCACCTTTCCAATGCTAAGGCAAACGAAGAAACCAACGCCAAGTTGGACATGTTAACCAAGAAATTGGAAGAGTTGACTAAGGGCTCCACTACCAAAGAAACCAAGAGCAAAGTCCCGGGAATGTACCAAGTAAATAGTGTTGCTTCATGTGACTTATGTGGGGGATGCGGGCATACTTTTGATGTGTGTGCAAACAACAATTCCTATGAGGGAAGTGAGAGTATGGAGGAGGTATATGCTTTCCAAGCCTTTAACAACCCAAAAAACCCAAATACTTTCAACCCAAATTCGAACTATTACCATCAAGGTATCCGAGGAAGTCCCTATATGAGCTACAAAAGTACCAATGTGTTGAATCCTCATCAAATCCAACAACCTCAAGGGCAAAATCCCCCCGGTTTTCAATCAAGGGGAGGAAACTTCAACCCGAGAAACAATTACAACAACAACTTTTACCAAGGGAATCAAACCAACCAAGCCAATCAAGGCTTTCAACAAAGTTTCAATGACCCGAACTTTAATCCAAATTTCCAAAACAACCAAAACCCACAAAATTTCAATGCAAATTTCAATAACAACAACCCAAACTTCAACAACCAAAACAACAACCAATACCATAACCAACAAAATTTCCACAACCCAAACCACCAACAAAACTTCCACAACAACAATTTCAACAATCAAAGTCTCAATGACCAAAATTTCAACCAACCATTTCCTAACCACCACCAAAACCCAAACTTCAACAACCAAGGTCCCAAAGCAAATCAACAAAGTGGGGGTGCAAGGAATGACTACGGGTTTCCCTTGCCCCTTACCAACACACCTCATCAAGATCTCTCAAGTGACTCCCAAGTTGGAGAGTTGCTTAAACTTGTGAAAGGCATGCAAGCGACACATAATCAAGAAATGATGAATTTGAAGACGGCAAATCAAAAAGAGATCCGGGAGATGGAGGCTAGAGTTGCTTCACAAGCCTTAGCCAACCCACAAAGGCCACCGGGCGGCTTTCTTGCCCAAGGTCAAAGCTCCCGGGATGCTTCAAAACCACATGGTGTCAATGCTATTACGACAAGCAAGAATGAGCAACCAATGCTTGAGAGGAGAGATGATGAAGGAGGATCGAAGGTAGAGCAAGTTATGACGGTATTAGGGAGAGGAAGTGAGAAATGTGTCGAGGAGAAGGTGATGGTGATGGTGTCCAACACTCCTCCGGATGATTGTAATGAAGTCGACATTGATGACTTAGACTTTGTGATGCAACAAGTCTTGAACATTCCAAAGAAGAAAATAGATGAAGGGAAAGAGAACATGGAGAAAGGAAAAAGTGTTGTCGAAGAAGAGTCCGAGCATGGAGAAGGCCTCATTGAGAGGAGAGTTTGTGGGTTCTTCCGAAAAATTACAAGAGGAGATCCTCGTTGTGAGGAATTGATGAAGCTTGTAGAGGAGGTGGAGGCAACAATCCCCTCCCGAGGAAAGAAAAGAGAAGTGAATGCAATCATGTCCGCCAAGAAAGTCCCATGCACCCTCCCCATCAAACTCGGAGATCCGGGTAGCTTTTCGATAAGTTGCCATGTTGGAGGGAAGAAGATTGATAATGCATTATGTGACTTGGGAGCCGGCGTGAGTGTTATGCCTCTAGCTATGGCCAAGAAATTGGATGTCAAGAGTTTGTCTCCCGCTACAACTCCTATCACTCTTGCGGATGGTACCGAAAAACTTCCTCTAGGGGTGCTTGAAGATGCTATCGTCAAGGTGGGGAATCTATCCATTCCCACCGACTTCGTGATATTAGACGTCCCCGTCGGTAGTAGCTCCTTCGTGATACTCGGTAGGCCATTCTTGGCCACCGGAGGAGCGACTATTGATGTGAAGAGAGGAAAGTTATCATTCGAAGTGGGAGAGCAAGTGGCGGAGTTTGAACTTCCGGAAGCTCCCGATACAAGTTCCAAGGAGAAGAAAGTTGGCATGGTTGCAAGTTTGTTGGTGAATGATGTCCCTAAGATGTTTGATGAGAAGGGAATCATGGAAAATATGATCTTGAAAATTGAGGATGCTAGTTTTACTAGCGAGAAGTTGTTGAGTCCGGAGAAGAGAGACCATGACAAAGAGCAAGGAAGACCGAGTTGTACTAGTTCTTTTGAGGACCCTTTAGTTGAAAGAGGGGACCTAGAGGAGCAAATTGCCGGAAAAGATGTCAAAGCTCGAAAGTTGATGATGAGCAAGATGGAAACTCGAAGAGAGAGCAAAGTTGAAGCCCCGTCCGCGGCTTTTGACCTTTTCTTGAGGTCACTAGTTAGCATGGACGAGGTTTTGACCCACAAAGATTGAAAGATGATCATGAAAGGTTTGGTGGAGTCACTTAATAACCACCGGTTGTAAGTATTAGATTTCTTTCTTTCATCTAGTTTGCATGTTAGTTTCTTGGTTAGTTCGGTTTTAGTTTAATTTTTAGGTTGCATGAGATATTTGGATATGTTTGTTGCTTGTTTGTGGAAGATTCATGGGTATAGTCGGAGGATTATTGGAGGTGGTTGGAGATGATTATGCTCCCCTTGCAAAATCCAAAACAAGTCAAGTAACTCCCTTAATCCAAATTTCTCTTTTAGTTTGCATTTTACTTTCTAGCATGCATCTAGAGTAGTTAGTTTAGTTTACTCCGTTAGTTTTAGTTTCCTTCTCATGTTTTCACATCATTAGTTTAGATGCATATAGTTGCATTCATTTAGATGCATCAGATTTATATTTTTGTATCATATTGTCACATATAGATTGCATACATGTAGTTTAGAGCATTTAGTTTGCATTTAGTCTAGTTTTTAGTTTTTCTCTTCTTTTGTTTATCTTTGTTTTTAATGCCTTCTTAAAAACCAAAAAACCAAAAAAATTGAAAAACCAAAAACTTTCAAAAATATGTCCTTTATTTTCCGGTTTTCCTCCTCACATTATGCATATAAATAAGTGTGGGGAGGAAGAACCGTTTATTTCAAAAAATACAAAAACAAGTTTTTATTTTCTCAAAAATTTCAAAAAAGCCAAAAACATGTTGTTTTCGTTTTTTTTACTTCATTTCCCCCTTTGCACTTTATTACATTGAGGACAATGTAAATCTTAAGTGTGGGGAGGGAAAATATCCACCTTGTGAATATTTGATTGCTTTTGTAAGTATGAAAAACCTCAAAAATACCAAAAAAATCGAAAAATTTGAAAAATTCAAAAACATGTTTTTACCTTATTAGTGTAGAATTGTATATACTTGTGTTTGCTTTCCCTCCTTTCGCATAGGTAGCACTTGCTTGAGCACCGCTTTGGACCTTGAAGACACCACGGTATGATCGTTCCAACCTCTATTTCACTCTCATTTTCTTCCTTTTGTTGCAAATGACGAGGATGGGCTTGTACTTGGAGGATGTGGAGTGCATTGTGGAGATTGTGTGTGGCTTGTGTGCTTTTGTGCTGTTAGGAGATGCATTAGCTTTATTTGGCATGTAGTTTGATAGTCTCACTTGCATTAAAACATGTCTATATTAGTTGCATTCATGGCATATAGTTGCATTTAGGATAATGTTTCGAAAATGCCTAATTGAGAACTTTGACAAAATCGTTTAGGCCGTTGCAAATGATTCTTCTACTTGTGACTTTGTCTTTTAGAATGATTTCTAAAACACCCTAGGTCATGCTTTTCTAGTATCTTTCTAACCATGGTCCAATACCGAGTCAAGGGTTTGCATGTGAGTCACCTTGCCCAACCCCGTAATGCGAAATGGTTTTGATTATCTTGTCTTGGTGACCTTGTTCGACTCGGCGGTTTGGCAACCCAAAAATAACTTTCATGAATAAATTTGGAATGCTCTTGTCAATAATCATAAGAAATGGGATCGACTTGAAAGAAAAAAAAAAAAAAGGGGAAACTCAAGTGAAAAAGAAAAAAAAAAAAAAAAAAAAAAAAAAAAAAATGGTTAATGAAAAAGAATAAGAACATGTTGTTTTGGTGGAGGCGTACCACTTCGATGTGCTTTGGAGGGTAACCATTGAGTTGGCTTCCCACTTGGTTGTGAATTCGACCGCCCAAAGACAGAGTGATTGTCACCCCGATAAGCTATTGTCTAGAGGTTAACCGGTTGCCTAATAAGCGATTGGCGAAAGCAAAGGACATTAGCACGCGTGGGACAAACCCCATCCTAACTCATGGCATGAAAAAAAAAAGAGATGAAAAAAAGTTGAATGAGGTCAAATTTTGATTGTCATCCACCATTTTGTATTGACTTGAGCATTTCATTTCAAAAAAATCAATTTTGCCTTGCCGTTTTGTCGATCTTGGGACGACCCATGACCTTTACTTTGTGAAGAATCTAGACTTGTTGTATCTTTTGCCTTTAGCATTGCGGGGATCATCATTCCATTCCATCCGATCGCCCTTGACAAAAGTATTTGGATAACGGTTATGAAAGTAGCCTAGTTTAGCATGATTTGGCGGTGTTTTGTTGTCATCCTTCTTGCCTTAGTGACTTGTAGAATTAATATTTGTGAGGGAGTTTACGATTTTGAATTTGTTCCCTTTTAGTTGTTTTCCGCCGCTTGAATGAGGCAAGCGGTTTCCTTTCTTTTCCGATGCATGTTGCTTGTCTATACGTGTTTCGTTTTTATTTGTTGGCATCGAAAGTTTTGTAGCAAGACCTTACTTGCCTTGCAATAGGGCATTCTCCCTCATGAATGTCAAATTGTGAGTTGAAAGGGCTACGGGTGTAGCTAAACCCGATTCGGCTTATAGTTAGCTTAGTTAGTTGTTTCTTTGTTTTTAATAAGGGTTATATAGTTACTTGATCTCTTACTCGAGGACGAGTAAGGTTTAAGTGTGGGGAATTCTGATGAGCTCCATTTTGGTCATCATTTCCTTTGCATTTTCTTTGTTTTCGGTCACGATTCGGCTTCGATTTGCGTGTCTTGCGGTGTTTTTACGTCCGTTGCCTCGTATATTCCTATTCTGTCCAATTTTTGTAGGCATTACGGCGGGGGCAAAGAAACGAGAGAAATCGAGGTGAATTTGGGGCGATTTATGGAGAATTGTGAAGGAATTTGCAAAGATCATGCCAGGCCTTCTCAGCCGGTCCCCAACCGGCGGCCGGCAGGCCGGCTGGGGAGCCATGCCTTGGGTTTTTGGCGAAAATAGAGAAAAAGTTTCAGATTCAATGAACAAGGCCCCCAGCCGGTGGCCAACCGGCAGCCGGTCAGCCGGCTGGGAAGGCTTTCCTATACTTAGCCAAATTCGAAGAATGAAGAAAATGAATTGTTGGGCAGACCTCTGAAAAAGGACTCCCAGCCGGTGGACAACCGGCAGCCGGTCCACCGGCTGAGGGTACCTGTGCAATCAAGAACTGAAGAGAAAAGTCAGATTGGCCAAATAGGCCTCCCAGCCGGTGCCTTACCGGCGGCCGGTCTGTCGGCTAAGAAGCAAGGCCAAGTTGAAAAATTGTTCAGAAGTCCATATTTGGACTCTCAGCCGGTCCCAGACCGGCAGCCGGTCGACCGGCTGAGAGTCGCTTTTCAGAATTTCGCGCACTATATAAACCCGCACTTAGTCTATTATTTCGGACGTTACTTTGCACACTTTTCTAGGGTTTTTACTGTTTTGAATACTTAGTACTTAGACACAAAAACTCTCTTAATATTTTAATCTTCCTTAGATCTTTATTTAATCTTTCAATATTAGTTAATCCTCTCTTAGTAATTCTCTTAGCTTTGTTCTTGGGCAATTTTAGAAGATTTTTATTGGGTTGTAATTTGAGGGTTTGAGAAAATCTTCCAAGTTGTAATCCAAGTTCCTTGCTTTTTCCTTATTATTGGTATAATCTTCCTAATCTCTACTTTGTCTTTGCATTTTGTTTTAGTTTTGCTTGTTCAATTATTTACTCTCATTAATTTCCACCATGTTTAGCATTAATACTTTATTTGTTCAAGTTTATTCCTTAGCCATGTGTGAGTAGTCTTATTCTAGGGTTAGGGGGTTTGCTTGGGTAGTTAGTAGCCATGAAAAATGCCTAGAGTTAGTCTTGTTTGCTTCTTTGGTTAAGTTTTCGCATCTTGCATGTTATGTGTTTGATGAAATGCCTCAACGACGGTTGGGTGTTAGTCTTCACTTTGTTTGCTTTAGACGAAAGTCTTGGGTTTTCATGAGCATGCTTGTGTGTTAGGTTAGCTTGGTTTGTAGCGAAAGCTAGGACTAGACTCGACCTAAGGGTTTGTCAACTCGAGAGAAGAGACAACCCTAGACCTACCATAGAAGTGATATAAGACCGTTATCTTACGTTTGGCTACCGACTTACCTAGGTGACCCCCGACACCCTAGTCCTCTTTATCATCAACTTCATCTAGATTTACTTGCTTTAGTAGTTAATTAGTTTTTCCAAACCAAAACCTTTTACCCCGACTCATACTTAAATTAAAGCATAACTATACAACTATCCCCACCGTCTTCGCGAACGATAACCCGATTATACTACTTAATTTGGGTTCTTTATAAATGTGTTTGATGCCGGTATCGACGACAAAAACCGGCCATCAGCTGCTCAACATATACCTCTTCCTGCAGTTCACCATTTAGAAATGCTGACTTGACATCAAATTGGTACACAGGAAGGCTTGATTGGGCTGCTAGAGCTAGAATAACCCTGACAGTTTCAAACCTTGCCACAGGTGAGAATGTCTCACTAAAATCAATGCCTTCAAGCTGTGCATACCCCTTAGCTACTAGCCGAGCCTTATGCTTCTGAACTGTCCCATCTGTGTTTAATTTGGTCCTGAAAACCCATTTCAGACCAATCATATTCTTTTCTGCAGGAAGATCAACTAAGTCCCAAGTCATATTCTTTTGTATTGACTTGATCTCTTCCTCCATTGCTACCTGCTAGACAACTTTTTCCTTGGCTTCAGCAAAATTTGAAGGTTCTGTGGCTATGAGAGCAAAGCCACAGGTTTCATAGATTTCAGACAGGGATTTCATCTTTCTTGGAGGTGAATCTTCTGATGAATCAGAGGATTCTGACTCACTGATATTCTGAGTGGATTCAGATTCACTGCTACTGCTAGTTGGAGTGGATGTTGGGGTGGGAACAATGACAGTCTCCAACTGCTGCTGTACATCAGAGTTTTCAAATGTGAAAACTTTCTGATTTAGCTCTCTAAATGACTCATCTTTCCAATTCCACTCTCCTTCCTCATTAAAAATAACATTTCTGCTAATTATGACTTTGCCTTTTATTGGATCATACAACCTATATGCTTTTGATTGGGTTGCATATCCAATAAAAATACATTTGACAGATTTTTCATCTAACTTAGTTCTTAGATTGAGCAAGGAGTAAGCAATGCAACCAAAAACTTTCAAATGGCTTACCCTAGGCCTTCTTCCTCTCCATGCTTCATATGGAGTTTGATTAGACAAGGCTCTAGTAGGAGAAATGTTCAACAAGTACACTGCAGTTGCCACAGCTTCACACCAAAATTCATTTGGCAACCCCCTTGCTCTAAGCATGCTCCTCGCCATCTCCACCACTGTCCTATTTTTCCTTTCTGCCACCCCATTCTGTTGTGGTGAATAGGGTGCAGTTAATTCCCTCTTAATTCCCTGAAGTTCACAGAAGTTATTGAATTCCTTTGAGACAAATTCCCCTCCTCTATCTGTTCTTAGAACCTTTATCAATTTCCCACACTGATTCTCCACCATGGCCTTGAATTTTTTAAAATTCTCAAAGGCCTCAGATTTCTCTTGTTGGAAGTAAATCCAACTCATTCTACTGTAGTCATCTGTGATAAGCAAAAAATACTTGCTTCCACCAAATGACTCAGTTTGCATTGGACCACACAGATCAGCATGAAGCAATGCTAGACACTCACTAGCTCTCCATGTATCTTCAGTTGGAAATGAAGCCCTACAGTGCTTCCCATATATACAGCCCTCACACACACCTAAATCACCAAGCCTAGGCAGACCATTTACCAAATCCTGATTTCTTAACAGTTTTAAACTTTGAATGTTAAGATGGCCATACCTCAAATGCCACAGTTTAGCATCATCATCAGCTTTAACAGTCAATGCACTACCAGTTTTCCTTGACAAATCTAAAGAAAACATCTTATTTCTACCCATGAGTGCCTTAGCTACAGTTTCACTTGTTTTCTTATCTTTGACAATACAGGACTGATCATCAAAGACTAATGAGTATCCACTTCCCAGCAACTGACCAACGCTTAGTAAATTATAAGCTAACAATGGCACATACTGAACATTATGCAAAATTTTGACATTACCTTGTTCAGTTTTGACTGCAATTGTGCCCATTCCCTCTACTGTCAGTTGTTTATCATCTCCCAGTCTTACTTTGCTTTTGACAGACTCATCAAGATCCCTGAATAGTGTTTTGGTACTTGACATGTGATTTGAACATCCACTATCAATGTACCACACACCGTTCTCTTTGTCTTGTGCACCTTCTGTTGTAAGGAACAACTTTTCCTCCTCAGCAAAGTTGGCCTTGTGATCACCTTTTTGATCACTCCCCTGGTCTCTTTCTTTCTACCAACAGTTTGCCTCCTTGTGACCAGGTTTAGTGCAGTAGTAGCACTTGAATGACCCCCTTGATGCTGGTTTTCTTACATCCTGGCTGTCAGATGTCTGACCAGAAGATCTCCCTCGTCCTCTGCCTCTATAAGCTCCTTTGCCTCTACCCCTTCCATGATATTTGTTTGACTTATCCCTGGAAGAGTCTTCTTTGGAGACGAATGCCTTTTCCTCCTTCTTCTCTGAGGATCTATTCACCCTTTCCTCATGTGCTTGAAGAGAGCCTACTAACTCATCAAGAGAATAAGTCTCTAAATCCCTTGTCTGTTCAATGGCTGCAACCACATGATCAAACTTCTCTGTAAGACACTAGTACAGAAATGTCATTTAGCAACGGTCAAAAAGCACATACGGCAACGGTTCCACGACCGTTGTAAATCGGGGCGTTGCCTTAAACATTCACCTACGGCAACGGTTGTTAACCGTTGCCAAATGTTATTTTTGGCAACGGTTGCTAGTAGGAACCGTTGCCAAAAGGTGTCTTTGGCAACGGTTATTACTAGCAACCGTTGCCTTATGTATATAAAAGGCAACGGTTATTAACAACAACCGTTGCCTTATGTATATAAAAGGCAACGGTTCATTTGTAACAACCGTTGCCGTTGCTCAATTAAAATTTTTAAAAAAAAATATATTCCAATAACTTCTTTTTGGTTAAATGTAAAATTTTCGATTAAAATAATAATTAATTACAGAACCAATATATATACACTTCCGTTCTCAAAATAATGTATATGATTCTATAAAAAAAACCAATGTTTCCTGATGCTACTATTTCAGCAATATGCATTTGTATGTGGCAGTAACACAAACAGCTTTTAATAAACTGCAGATCTCTATGCTTTAGAAGCAATAACACGCAGATACTTAGCGCGATGAGCACCAGTAGCAGATCCCCAGTCCGTTCCTTTGTTTCGTGTAAGGGCTTTACGAGCAGCAACAACCGCAACCTCCACATCCTCTGTAGTTGCAGCCGGAATATCGCCTACAAACACATTTTGACAGATACACCTATTTCAAAATAAAACCCTCTGTAACACCCCAAGAGTGTGAGAGGAAAGTTATCCCACATCGGTAGAATGTGAGTCTTGTGATATGTTTATAATAACTTCCACCCACCACTTAGTAACAAGGCCTTGTGCTTTTGGGCCTAAGTGAGGACAAATAATGGGCCCAAAAGTGTGCACCCATCTTATTGGAGTTGCGTTACGACAGTGGTGGGTCAGGTTGTTACAAATGGTATCAGAGCGACCCTGCGACCGTGTGATGAGCCTGTGGTCGGGAGTACCCGGGTCACACACCTAGCGGGAAAGGATTCTGGCCCTGGTTGTGGTAAAGTTTGAGGCACAACGAGGACATTGTGTTCTTTAAGTGGGGGAGTTTGTAACACCCCAAGAGTGTGAGAGGAAAGTTATCCCACATCGGTAGAATGTGAGTCTTGTGATATGTTTATAATAACTTCCACCCACCACTTAGTAACAAGGCCTTGTGCTTTTGGGCCTAAGTGAGGACAAATAATGGGCCCAAAAGTGTGCACCCATCTTATTGGAGTTGCGTTACGACCGTGGTGGGTCAGGTTGTTACACCCTCAATCGGGAAACTCCAAGATACATTTTCAATGGCAAGGAATTCATATCTAGAGAATTTAATTTTCAGACCCTATGCAAGTGAAACTCTACCAGCAAAACAGCAATGCACTACTAAATTTTATGTCCTGTAAGTTCAAATCCTAACTCGGCCACCGCTTGCAGTAACACATTACGAATAGACTGATATCACAAGCATGACTCTACCAAAACCTGGGAACATTTGGTCGAAGCAGAAACTCACACAACTAATGATCATCATCAAATCCATAAATATCATTAGTAAATCATAAGATTTTGAACAAAAATAGCCTGAAATTAAAAACAATAAATTGATAAATTAATATTACAATATATGCTAACATGTTATGCTGCTATAGTTCAGTTCACAAGTTCAGTTCATCGATCAACAGTTCAGGAGCAAGTTCAGTTCACAGTTTAGTTTAGGAGCAAGTTCGATTCACATTTCAGTTTAGGAGCAAGTTCAGTTTAGGAGCAAGTTTAGTTCACGAGGAAGTTCAGTTCAGGAGCAAGTTTGGTTGAGGAGCAACTTCGGATTAGGAGCAAGTTCGGATCAGGAACAAGTTTGGTTCATAGTTCAGAAGCAAGTGCAGCTTAATAAAGAAACAGAATAATAATGAAGTTCAGGTATTCAACTCACCTGCCATAAAGAAACCGAATAATATTAAACAGAATAATAAAGAAACCATCAAGCTCAATTAAACTTCAACCCCAGCTCAATAAAATCCACCAAACTTATTAAACTTCAGGTATTCAACACACCTACTATAGTTCAGTTCACAGATACAGTTCAAGGGCAAATTCAGTTCAGGAGGAAGTTCAGTTGACAGACAGTTCAGGAGCAAGTTTGATTCACAGTTCAGTTTAGGAGGAAGAAGTTCAGTTCAGGAGGTAAACAAAAGAATTTAAGTTAGGTCGAGCGCCCTCAAGAAGAAGATAAGCCATCAATCCAAAATTCTTCAACACAAATATATTTAAGCGTATGAAAACGGCAGCATTGCCTCTCGCTTCAAAGTCTCCCGCTTATAACTTGTAAGCCTATAACGGGGTAAGGGAGCCAAACGTACACAATCTTCCCCATACAAGGTATGCTGAGGCAACAAGTATTGGCTATTTCCACAAGACGCAATAAGAATAACATTAAACTATTGCTAAATTTCAATGTAGTGGATTACTGGCAGAGACAGAGAATAGTGAATTCTTGACACAAGTCCACAACCAAGGAAACTAAGCTAGAAAAACTCACTGCAATGGACT
This sequence comes from Silene conica, assembly GCA_029255685.2. Lineage (NCBI taxonomy): Eukaryota > Viridiplantae > Streptophyta > Magnoliopsida > Caryophyllales > Caryophyllaceae > Silene > Silene conica. Next base: position 87,752,594 of record CM055314.2, read on the forward strand.
CAAGAACTTTACATGAGTTTGTGGTTGCAGCCGCCCCTTCTACAAAGAGGAAGAAGTCGCTAACACCGATCACTTTATGATAGAAGATCCATGGTAGAAGTCTGTCCAGGCCAGCTGCAGTGGTTGAAGTCATACATATCTGTCCAAATTATGGCCATTTAACATAAGCCCATACCTTGTTCACAACAAATAAATCATGTGTGGCCTAAAATGTGATGTCTATGCATGTATCGTGTCATGCCAGGTTGAAAATAATGTCAATCTTACTCGTAAAATGCAGCCAAAGTGAAGTGTCGTAGTAACACGAGCTCAAACTGCAACTGTGTATATCTAATGTTGTTAATGGAGTCATTAGTCAACTGAAACTAGCTGTCATTCAAAAGGCATCTCAAACTAAGATGAACAAACAACACTACTAAAACAACTAAAACAACAGCGGGTTAACTTAAATGGGTGCTGAATTGGAGGAGCAATAAATAAACATCAACAAGAGTCAAGAGTTAAGCATATAGATGAAAAGAAGCAGATGAGACGCAAACACAGAATAATTTATTTATGAAAAGTTGGTCAAACTTATGTGTAGTGACTACTTACAAGTTACAACACCCGAGTAATTCATAGTCTTTTGTTTCATCGGATTGGATTATACTCCGTATAATAGAATTGAATTTGAAAAAGGTATAAAATTAAATGAAACAAGGAAGCAGCTAAGTAATAGTAAAGAATATTCAAAATAAGTGAAAGAGAGGAAGTAGTCCGTATTAAAATAATAAGAGGTACTTACAAGGGCACTTTGAGTTCTTCGATGGAGAGTATTGGTGGTCGACAACTTGGGGAAAATACCCACCATCATCTTCAGTTAGCTTATAAGCCACTTATCATCTTCCTTGAATACATTCACAGAGCAAATTAACATTGATTACAATTCAAGGGCCAGCTCTATACTGATTTGGTATATACAAGCATTTATCGAAGCATTCACCAGCTTAGTAAGGAGGCAGACCTTCTGTCACGCCAAGTTTGTACATCCTGTGATATTACCATCATTATTACTAGCCAAAGTTGTTGATTTAGATAGAATTAAAACTGGCGGTGATTGCAACATAACATCAACATTACTTGCCGAAGTTACTGATTCAGCTGCAGTTACCACTGGTGGTTGCACCCTGAAATCAATTTTTCTTGCAGCAGTAACTATTTATCAATATTTCAATTCAACATATCCTTCCCCCTTCCCTAACATTGTTATTATAATTAACTCGATAAATCATTTCTTCTACTCAAAGTATCAGTAGAAAACAAATGATCCCCAAATTAAAATCAAATTTAATTGAAAGATCTAAACCTTGATACTTAATTTCACCCTAAAATGCTAAAAAAAATTGAATCCCAAACACAAAAATACATAACAAAACCAAAAATTAGTGAAAAACGAAAACGAATCATATCAGTTGTGATAACTTTAAAAATAATCGAAATAAAGCGCCATACCTGAATGAGGATTGTGAACTGAAACATTGAAGAGTGGTGTTAGTCGTGGGTCTCGATGTCGAGGTAGCGATGGTGGTTGCCGGTAAGGGAGAGGTTGTCGCTGATTTAGGGTTTTGGTGTAATCAGTGAATGAATGTGACGATAATGATAATGAACGAAAGGCTGTCGCTGATATAGCGTTTTGAGTCTAATTAATAGCAACGGTTAATACAAAACCGTTGCCTCAATTGTGTAAAACAAATACATATGGCAACGGTTTCTGAGTGGACCGTTGCTGTATGCGTTTTTTCTCTATATTTGGCAACGGTTGTTAACAATAACCGTTGCCTTTTCTATTAGGCAACGGTTATTTTTAATGACCGTTGCCATTTGTCCATGCCTAAAGTAATTTATGTACTAGTGAGACTCCTCAAAACCTTCCCAACCACATGCTCATTGGTCATCTCCTCCCCATATGCCTTCATCTTCTGCACCACTTCAATCATTCTAGATAAGTAATCTTGCACCGATTCCTTATCATTCATGAGAGAAGTCTCAAACTCTCTCCTTAAAGATTGTAGTCTCACCTTGACCACTTTCTTATCTCCCACATAATCTTTCTGCAGGATATCCCATGCTACTTTTGATGTGGTGGCAGAAGCAATACGAGGAAAGACCTCCTCATCGATGGCTGTTGAAGTATGAACAGAGCCTTAGCATCCTTCTTCCTCTTTTCTCTGAGTGTAGGATCTAAGTCAGCTGGTTTGGTGTCTTCAAACCCAGTCTCCACTAGTTCCCACAGTTCTTGAGACCTAAACAATGTCTTCATTTTCAGTTCCCAAAACTGAAAATTCACTCCTTTGAAGACAGGCAAAGAAGAAAATCCATTGGAGCTTGATCCATTGGATGCCATAATGCTAATATTCCCAGAAAACGAACCTAAAGACCTGATACCACAATGTTGTAAATAATCAGGGAAGATTAAGAAGTATTGATGAAGGGAAGTTCTTTTTTTGTATTATAATTGAATGATGAAAAATGGAGAATTACATTCTCTTAAGTAACAACTAAGGCTACTGACTGACTCCTACTTTCTCTCCAACTGACTCCACTACTCACGTCTCAAAGAAACTACAGAGGGACGTGCCTACAAACTAGCACCACATCAAGCTGAACACTAACTGACTGTGACTTATTCAATCTAACTGATACTTCCTGAAAACTAGGCAGGAGTATTGACTCAACAACAACAATTGACATAAACTGAAGTTTAACTAAGTGACTGTGTATGAATTATATTTTAACATTGGTTAGCATATTATGAAATAATAAGTTTTGTTCCATTTTACAAACAAAAAGAACAACCTGTTAATTGTAATCACCCAATTACAAAACATTCAAATTAATTTTGCTAATTATAAGATGCGGGTCAAATCCTCTGATAAAATCTATCATTTTAATCTGCTTTTACAATTTGCTTATACTAAAACTAATCCATCGTTTACCAAACAAGCGTTAATCAACCTATCATTACTTGTTAAAGGATGCAAATAATCCTTCAATCCAATTTAGTTCAATGATAACAACATGTAATTGATTTATTCGGAATGGGTATTTGCTATAAAGCTATTTTATTCGATTTCAGTTTCGGTTTAAAAAGGCTAGTTCTTCATCAGCCAGAGGGTATCATATCGACAAGTCGAACGTGAAGCCAACATTGATTTCGTCAATTAGATAGAAATTATCAAAGAAATATTCATTGACTTTGAAGAAATTAAACAATTTCCACTATGTTTCCTTTCAAATATTTATCAGTAATAAGATTGCTTGTGTTAATCGCGAAAACAGATCGACATATTGGCTTAATTTCCGTCAAATGGCGAAAAATGTGATTGTTCTAGCAATCATATTAGTGTGTCAATTTTGCTTAAAAATTGTTGCAGCCTATACATTTGCAGATAATTATTGTACGGGAACAAACATGAATTACACTTCCGGCAGCGTCTACGAAAAGAACCTGAATCGCCTTTTCGGAAACCTCACATCCAAAACGACGTCCCAAAAGTTTTATAATTACACAACTGGTATTGGTTCGAACCAAGTTTATGGCCTCTATCAATGTCGAAATGATATTATCTTTAGGGTTTGTAGCGAATGTGTTCAGAATGCAACTCGGATGATTGTTGAAGTCTGCCCTTTGTATGGGGAAGCTATCTTATGGCACTATGAGTGCGTGGTACGGTATGCTAATCGTTACATCTTCTCCATGTCCGAGACTTTTCCCGGAACCCTTGTATGGAGTCGGATAAATGTATCAAACGCTAATGCATTTGTTCCGAAGCTAGCCAGTGCAATGAACGACGTCATCCAGGATGCTTCCTCGACACCACTAAGATTCGCTTCAGCGGAAACCAATGTTACGTTGTTGGAACAAGTTTTTAGTTTTGCGCAGTGCACCCCTGATATCGATCCTTCTAGTTGCAATAATTGTCTGAAAAGAGCTTATTCTGATATGATTAAATTTTGTAATGCAAGCATAACTGTGCTGGTGTTTTTCCCGAGTTGTCAATTGAGGTATGATACGACCGGTCCCTTTATTTTTAAGCCGGTGCCTGTAGCTCCTCCTCCTCCGGGCATTGATCAAGGTGATTAGATACACGTTGTTATTATTCTTGATTTTCATCGATTTTACAATTTACTAATCGTTGAATCACGGTTCAATTCAGATTCACAAACAAGTAGCAATAAACTATCAATGACGCCGGGAATCATTGCAGCAATAGCCGTGAGCGCATCAATTGGATTCCTAGGTCTATCTGCTGTTTTTTGGATATGTTTGTTCCGTAAAAAGCCAAAAGAAGCGAGCAATAGTGTACATTTGGCGTCAACAAGGGGACGCGTTGATGGTTCAGGTAAGTCGTCAAGCATTTGCAACCAATAACAATGTCGGAACTGCATTAGCTGATTACTAATCGAAGATCATATACCGCCTATTATAATCTGCGTTTGAAATCTACTTCTGCTAATTGTCAAATAAGAATTGCGAGTTGATGGTAATTTAGATGCCTAGTTTATTAGCTCCTTTGATTGTTTCTATGGTGTCATGCTGATCATGTTGACATAGTCTCGTCGACATTCTACACATTTCATCGAATGTTTAGTTTGATTCGAAAAAATAAACATTCGATGATAATGTGGTAATTTAAATCATTTAATCAATATAATCAAATAAACGAATTTTTTTTTGATGAAACTGTAACAATTGTCACAGAAAGCATAGGAGACGACGAATTCATGCAATATGATCTTGCCACTATGAAGTTAGCAACGGGAGATTTCTCAGCTGAAAACGCGCTTGGTGAAGGAGGTTTCGGCATTGTTTACAAGGTTATAACTCATGCTCAAACTACTAAATACGAGTACCAATTTAGATTTTGATATACACCTCGAAATTGGCTTTTATGGCGTACTGCCGCACATTAATTTTGAAATACGAGTTAATTCTTGTGGTTACTGAATGATCTTTGTTAACAAATGTGTTATTCAAAACAGGGGACACTCGAGAATGGACAACAGTTAGCCATAAAGCGGCTTTCAGATAGCTCGGGACAGGGTAACAAGGAATTCATGGCTGAGGCCCGGCTTCTGGCCAAACTTCAACACAAGAATCTTGTTAGGCTAATGGGAGTTTGCTCCGAAGGAGATGAAAAACTACTTGCCTATGAGTTTCTTCCTAATTCTAGCCTGGACCAGTTTTTATTCGGTAAATCTTCTTCAACAACTTCTTTAAAAGACCTCGGAATTGGTTCGGCCAAGCTATGTTCAAACTTGATAGAATTGATTTTGAACAACCCCGGCTCAAGCATAGTAAGTTGTTTGGTTTTTTCCTGTTCTTTGACTATTTTCATGCTGCATCAGATCCGATGAAGAGACCGATGCTAAATTGGGAAACACGGTATAAAATTATTCTGGGCATTGCAAGAGGTCTGCAATATCTCCATGAAGATTCTCGGCTAACTATAATACATCGTGACCTCAAGCCTAGCAACATTTTGTTAGATGAGAAAATGAACCCGAAGATAGCTGATTTTGGCATGGCAAAACTTTTTGGCTTTGAACAGAGCCATGGGTACACCACTCACATTATGGGAACACGGTAAGCTTTCAATCGAGGATTATAAATTCTAGCGGGGATGGTTTGTCACTAATATGATCTGACTATTGTATCAGTGGTTACATGGCGCCAGAGTTTATGACCGGAGAATACTCAGACAAATCAGATGTCTATAGTTTTGGAATCATGCTTTTGGAGATTGTAAGCGGTCAAAAGAATAGGTTATTTAACACTTCACCACGGATCGAGGATCTCCCAACGCTTGTAAGTCCATAATATGGTCTCCACCTTAAATATCGACAACTTGTAATCCATATATGTTTGTTAATATATTACGTTTCTACTGTAAGGCATGGAGACTATGGGACGAGGGGAGATCTTTGGACCTAACGGATCCTGCATTACATAACAACAACTCTTCCACCAACGACGTGATAAGGTGCACTCAGATCGGACTGCTATGTGTTCAAGAAAACGCAGAGCAAAGACCGGCAATGGCATCTATTGTTCTAATGCTTACTGGCTCGACTGATCTTCCATTGCCATTAGCACCATCGATGTCCTTTCATCAATTCGGGATAGCCAATTCTTTTAGTGGCAATCCACAGACCGGTTCTGATCAGCTTTCCGTCAACACTGTCACCTGGCAGACCGAATCTGACCAGGATTTATACCCACGACCAAGATGATTGATAATCGACATATTATTTTGCACGATTCACTATTGTTTTTTCGGCTAATTTTCGATCAAGTGTTTGCACAAAAAAATCATTAATCAATGTGAACATTTCCATGAGTCGTGTGTTTTGCTATTACATTGAATTAAATTTGATAGTATTGTAATTGGTCATGTCAAATTGTTAGTGATGGTGGGGTTTGTCGTTCTCCTCCGCTCAATTTTTTTAACTCAATTAATGTAGTAGGTTAGTTGAGGTCGAATCCAAATGAAGATCAAGGATCGAAAACTAGTTCGAAGGTAGCCACCCAAATATGGAAGTGTTGTTTAAGCAATAAAGAAAGGTCTAGAGTCCAATTTTATCCAATAAGACACCTTGTTTACCAAGTAGGTAAGGTGGGCACTCCTCTTAACCAGTCGTCCATCCCATGTCTGACACCAACACTCGTCAGACACATGCTTAAACGTGTCGGACGTTTATAAAGACGTGTCTAACTTTATTTATTTATTTTTGGCACGTGTCTGGCGCGTGGTATTTGGATATAAATAGGGGTGAATGATGTTGTTTAGAGTAGAAATGAGCTCTCAAAAGAGATTGATTAGAACATATATAGGTTGGTGGGCCGGGGGCCTAGACTTTTTTTATTAATTAAGAAAACTATTCTATTCTATTCTATTGTTCCTAATGGAAGAATTAAGGCTCCTACATCCAAATATGTGATGTAGTGTTGTACCCGCCGGAGATGGTATAAGTCCGGCATTTCCGGCTGGGCGATATAAACACGGATTGTAAGCAAATAGAAGAGTTTTTGGGGGATTGATTTATTTTCAACCAAAACTTTAGTTATTGGTTAGAGTCCTAATATCGATTTTATACTCCAATTGAGAAGTTTTTTTTATAAAGTTATTTAGTTGCATTTCAGTTTCGTTTTACAAATGCCAGTTCTTCACCAACCAAAGGGCATGTTGACTTGAACTTAAAACAAATAGTTCTTACTTTAAACCGTCTTAAATTAAAAAAAATCATAATCTTCTTTCATTTTCACCTTTATTTAATTCGGCTATAAAAGTCGTCTTAAATTAAGATCGTGTTATGTGAGAACTGGTGAAACTAAAAAATCTATATAGTATGACAATATGACATGAAGAAATCCAACGTGACGCCAACATTGATCAAATCAATTAGATAGAAACTATCAAACTATAGTCATTGACTTTAAAGAAATTAAACAATTTCCACTATGTTCTCTTGTAAATATTATCGGTAATAAAATTGCCAGTTTTCATCGTAAAAACTTATCAAACATATTGGCATAATTTCCGTCAAATGGCGAAAATTGTGATTGTTTTCGCAACCATTTTAGTATATCAATTTTGTATAATAACAGTTGATGCACAATATAAATATGTAAATACCGGTTGTATAAATATAGCCTTGAATTACAATTACACCTCCGGTAGTGTATACGAAAACAACCTCAATCATCTTCTCGGAAATCTCACCTCGAAAACGACGTCCCTCAAATATTACAATTACACAGCCGGTGTTGGTTCCAATCGAGTATACGGCCTCTTTCAATGTCGATATGACGTTAGCATCGACATTTGTAGCGCGTGTATTCAAAATGCGACTCAAAGGATTGTCAATGTGTGCCCTTTGTATCGAGAGGCTATTGTATGGTACTACGAGTGCATGTTACGGTATGCAAATCGTAATATATTCTCTTTGGCAGAGTTACGTCCTGTTACTGCTACATGGGATAAGAAGACTGTCTCAGACTTCAATGAATTTGCTCCGAAACTAGCTACTGCAATGAAGAGCGTTATCCAGGATGCTTCGTCTTCCCCACAACGATTCGCTTCAACGGATTCAAGTATTACATTGTCAAAACAAGTTTTTAGTTTTGCACAATGCACCCCTGATCTCGATCCTTGGAATTGCAAAAATTGTCTAAACAGAGCTTATGCCGAAATGATTCAATCGGCTAATGCAAGCATAAATGCCATGGTGCTTTACCCCAGTTGTCAGTTGAGGTATGATACGGCCGGTCCCTTTATTTATACGCAGGTGCCTCCAGCTCGTTCTCCTCCTCCTCCTCCTCGTTCTCCTCCTCTGGGCATTGATCAAGGTGATTAGTTAGTAGTAATATCATTCATATTTGAAATTTTCATAGATCCCAAATTTTCATTGGACACTATCCGTCACAAGCAGAAGACGGATAGTGCCCCTCTCACATCATGCAAGTGGCAATATCCATGAAATGCTCCATTTTCTTCCACCTGCCTTTCCACTTGCTTTATTGTGAGAGTTGTGTATCCGTCTTCAGCTTGTAACAGATATTATCCGTCACAAGCAAGACTCTTTGTTTATAGATTTACCGAGTTGCTAATTGTAGAATCATCGTTCAATTCAGGTTCGCGACCAAGTATCAAGAAATGGTCAATTTCACCAGGAATCATTGCAGCGGTAGCCGTTAGCGCAGCAGTTGGATTGCTCGGTCTATCAGCTGTTTTGTGGATATGTTTGTTCCGTAAAAAGTCCAAAGGCTCGAGTAGTGGTGTACCTTCCGGGTCTACAAGGGGACGGATTGATGGTTCCGGTAAGTCATAAAGCAATCCCAACTTAATCATAATGTGTGCTTTAACATCTCTCGACATCGTTCTGCTATGGCCGATTAAGAAGCTAAGATTAATTATCGATTAATCAATAACTTCGTAATTTAATTAGCCGAATGCTAATCGACAATGTGAATAATGGGTTTTAAAATCTGCTTCTGCTAATAAGAATTGTGAGCTCATGGTAATTCATAGGCCTGTGTGTTTTGGCTTAATTTACGTCGAAAAAACTACTCTTAAAATTTTAATCAATGACATTTCGTACGATTATGCCTAAAATTAACCGTGATTAACTACACGACTTTCGACTACTATGTCTTCCTGAATACAAGAACGCTGATTAGCTCGATCGTTTGCTTGTTTCTACGGCGTCATGCTGATCATATTGACATAGTCTTATTGAGATTATTAGTTAGACATTTCACATTGTCAAAATTCATAGAACTATTCTAAGCATTAGATATCGAACAAGCAAAAGTTTATTTAGATTCGGAAAAATAAGCATTCGAATTATTTTTAGTACTTCTGTTAGAAATTATGATTGAATTTAATAAGGAATAATTGTATTGTGATTAATTAGTTGTCTTACATTGAGATATGGCTTCTTAATCGGCCATATCTCAATGTAAGACATCCCAACTGGTCACATGGCTCAACCAAAAGTTGGAGTTCCTTGATTCGTTTTATATTCTAAAACTCTCACTCACACGAAGGCCCTTTTTTCTTTTTGGGCTTGAAGTGTGGGTGCAGGCGGGATTCCCTGGCCTGTTCTGATTATCCACTTTAGAATGGAGGGGGTGGGATTCGAACCCGTGACCTCTGGTCACATGGCTCTGATACCATGTTAGAAATTATGATTGAATTTAATAAGGAATAATTGTATTGTGATTAATTAGTTGTCTTACATTGAGATATGGCTTGGTATTTATAATACCAAGCAACTTAGATAAACCCTAATGCAGAGACCTAATGATAATCGGGCCTAATATAGGCCCAATCTCCTAATAACTTCGAAGTTTATTCATGGTACAAGACAGGTAATTTAATTGATTAGGCAATTTAATCAAATATCACTTTTACAGTCAAATTTCGTGGATCGACAAGTCCGGTGAATTGTAATCGACATGAAATAATTTTGATGAAACTGTAAAAATTGTCACAGAAAGCATCGGAGACAGCGAATTCGTGCAATATGATCTCGCCACTATGAAATTAGCAACAAGAAACTTCTCAACTGAAAATGCACTTGGTGAAGGAGGGTTCGGTATTGTTTACAAGGTTATAATCCGTGCTCAAACTATTGAATACGACGTTCGATTTTGATATTGTATCTCGAAAATGGTTTTCAATGAGCTTCGCTAACTATCCGTGTTCAATTATATCGACAGGGGATACTTAATGGACAACAGTTAGCCATAAAGCGACTCTCGGACACCTCAGGACAGGGTACCCAGGAATTCATGGCCGAGGCCCAACTTCTAGCCAGACTTCAACACAAAAATCTTGTTAGGCTAATGGGAGTTTGCTCGGAAGGAGACGAGAAACTACTCGTCTATGAGTTTATGTCTAATTCTAGCCTCGACCAATTTTTATTTGGTAAATCTTCTTCGACAAAATTATACATATTGAATCTATATGTAAAGTAAGTTGTGTGTGTTAATTTTGTTTCTGTATTTGACCATCTTCGTTCATGCTACTTAAGATCCGATGAAGCGGCCGCTATTGGATTGGGAAACACGCTACAGGATTATAATGGGAGTTGCTAGAGGTCTGCAGTATCTTCACGAAGATTCTCGGCTTACTATAATACATCGTGACCTTAAGCCCAGCAACGTTTTGTTAGACGAGAAAATGAACCCGAAGATAGCTGACTTTGGCATGGCTAAACGTTTTGGCATTGAACAAAAGCATGGCCACACCAATCGCATTATGGGAACACGGTAAATTTTCAATCGGGGATTGCAATTCCTGCAGGGATGGTTTCTCATTTAAGATAAGTTCATTTTTTTCGAGACCTTTTTCTCTTTTTAATCTCATTATTGTATACAGTGGTTACATGGCACCAGAGTTCATGACTGGCGAATATTCAGAAAAATCGGATGTCTATAGTTTTGGAATCATGGTTTTGGAGATTGTAAGCGGTCAAAAGAGCAGATTATTTAACACTTCATCACAAATCGAGGACCTACCAACCCTTGTAAGTCCATAATGTCGTCTCCATGTTAAATATCGACTGCTAGTAATCCATGTTTATCAGCTAAATATTTATGCTTCAACTGTAAGGCATGGAGATTATGGGATGAGGGGCGATCCATCGACCTAACGGATCCTGCATTGCTGTACAACAATAGTTCGAATGATGACGTGATAAGGTGCATTCAGACTGGACTGCTATGTGTGCAAACAATTGCAGAGGAAAGACCTTCAATGGCTTCTGTTGTTCTAATGCTTACTGGGTCTATCGATCTTCCATTGCCATTAGCACCGTCAACGTCCTTTCATCAATTCGGGATTGCTAATTCTCATACTAGCAACCCACAGACCGACTCTGATCAGCTCTCCGCCAAGACTGTCACCTGGCAAACCGAATCTGACCAAGATTTATACCCTCAACCAAGATGATTTGTCGTCTACGTATTATTTGCACGGTTCACTATTGTTCTGTCACCTAATTTTTGATAAGTGTTTGCACAAAATAAATATCATTAATGAATGTGAACATTACTCATAGTTGTGAGGTTTGCAATTACAACTAACTAATCTTGACGATATTGTACATTTGTACTTCATTATGTTCATATTGTTAGTCGCGCTGCGAAGTAGAAAGAACATATACCGGTCTAGCTACTCGATCAGCCTTGTACCGCCTCACATTTCCGCTGTATTAATAGGCTTTTAATTGTTAATATTAACTTTTATTAACATTCCATGGCGGTTACTTGCGATGGGGTAAGTGGAGGTCGGATGTACAAGTCCTTATTTTGAATTGTTCCGTATATCCAATTTCTCGAGACGACTCCATATCATTGTATATCGATCGACCAAATATGATTCCGTAAAAAAACAGAGGATGTTTCGACTCTTGGAGCAGAGATGCATTTTATAATGACGACTTAGTACAAGTATACTTAAACAAGCATTTACTTTGGCTTCCTTACTTCTGTAAGGATGCAAAGAGTCCTTCAACTTCAAATATACATCAATGATAACGACATTTAATCGATTTATTTCAAATGGGTATTTTTATAAATCGATTTAAATCGACTTCAGTTTCAACTCGAAATCACATATAACTATTGTGTGACATTATCACATGAATAAGTCCAAAGTTACTTATCTTTGATTACATCAATCACTGACTATATCAAACTATGGTCATTGACTTTGAAGAAATTCGACAATTTCCGCGATGTTTCCTTGCAAATATTTGTTAGAAATATCGTAAAAAAATCGATACATTGGCATAATTCCCTTTTAAATGGAGAGAATTGTGATCGCTTTAGCAATCGTTTTATCGTATCAATTTTGTATCACAGTCGATGCACAATATACATATGCAAACCGCGGTTGTACAGGTGAAAACTTCAATTACACGTCCGGTAGTGCATATGAAACAAACCTCAATCGCCTTCTCGAAAATCTCACCTCCAAAACAACTTCTCGCAAGTTTTATAATCAATCAATCGGTGTTGGTTCCAACCAAGTTTATGGCATCTTTCAATGTCGAAATGATGTTAGCTTCGAGATTTGTAGCGCATGTGTGAAGAATGCAACTCAGAGGATCGTTGAAGTGTGCCCTTTCGAAGGGGAAGCTATTGTATGGTACTATGAGTGTATGTTACGGTATGCAAATCGTAACATCTTCTCTACATCGGAGACATATCCTTCAGCCTATCGATGGAATCTGAACAATGTATCGGACTTTAAGTCATTTGCTCCGAAGCTAGCTAACGCGATGAATGGTGTCATCGAGAATGCTTCCTCGACCTCCCTAAGATTCGCTTCAGGAGAAGCCAATTTTACATTGTTCGAACAAATTTATAGTTTTGCACAGTGCACCCCTGATATCGGTCCTTCTCCTTGCAATAATTGTCTGAGGAAAGCTCTTTCCGAAATGATTCAATGTTGTAATGCAAGTATATATGCTATGGTGTTTTTTCCCAGTTGTCAGTTGAGGTATGATACGATAAGTCCCTTTATTTATGCGCAGCTGCCTCCGTCTCCTCCTCCTCCTCCTCCTCCTTCGGTCGTTAATAATGATCAAGGTAATTAATCATACAATCGTTATATGTAATTTTCTTGGATTTTCACAATTTATTAAATGTTGAAGAGTTGTTCATTTCAGATTCGCAAACAAGCAACAAAAAATCAACATTGACACCCGGAATCATTACAGCAATTGCCGTTAGCGCGTCAGTTGGATTATTGCTAGTTCTTTCAGCTCTTTTATGGATGTGTTGGTTCCGTAAAAAGCCGAAGGAAGCAAGCAGGGATGTACCGTCGATATCCCCAAGGGTGCTACCTGATGGTACTGGTAAGTTATCAAGCATGTATGTCGATCTTATAACATCTGCACAAAGATCTCTCGAGTTCACCTATGACATAATAAAAATATTATTTCAATACCCTCAAAAAAAAAAAAATATTATTTCAACACATTTTAGTACGTTTCATCGTATTCTGCCAACGTTATTCTTCTACTTTCGCTAATGTTATGTCAAAATAAATTCTATAGTTTCGATTATGTTAGTGTTTGGAAATCCGAAACTGATTTAACTTTCACGATTTCAGGACTATGTTTGGGTACGTTGAAATGGAATTAAATACTGTAAATAAAATATTTGAACTGTTTGGGTACCACTAGAATTTGGAATTGGAATTGACTTAATTCCTTATCAATTTCAAGCTAGTTAAAATTTGGAGCTCTCAAATACCAATCATATGGTAGTCATTTCAATTTGATCACTTTTTAGATTTTATTTTGTAATGCAAATTTCATCGCAATATTTTTTTATTTATGATATTTTTTTTGAGCGCAAATATTTTCTGGGACAATATTTAGTTTTTTCAAATATAAAAATCCGATGATCTCGTCCCGACCCATATCCGTCTCGCCCGAGTAAAATTCTAATTATACTTCCAATTCCAAGGTTTCCCAAACGCAATTTTGGAATCGGATTTGGAATTGAATTCAAGCATTTGGATTTTTTCAATTGAAATCATGTAAATAAAATCAATTCCGTGTTTCCAAACACTACCTTATAGAAATTCAATGTTATAATTCAATTAAACTAATTTCATAAATACATTTGGAGATATGTGAAATTCAATTCCGAATTCCAATTTCCTAGTGACGTTTGGATAACCATGGAATAGGAATTGCGTGAGACGCGTTCAAGTCTTACGGAATTAAATAATGTCGATTAGCTCGTTTGATTGGGTCTATGCTGACATGCTGAATTGCTGATCATGTTGACATAGTCTCATTCCTAGTTAAGTATCAAAATTCTAAAACCAATCCAAAGCGATAAATTTTGTATCGGAAAATGTTTAGTTAGATTCGCGATAAGCAGTGTTGAGTGACGATTTAGCGCTCCCAATTGTGTTTCATGTCACAAAACAGGTAATTGAAATGAGTATTCAATTAATCAAATTTCAGTTATACGTTAAATTTAGAGCATAGACAAGTTTCGATGAATACAAGTCTAATGGTGAAACTGTAACGATTGACACAGGAAGCATTGGAGACATCGAATTTGCGCAATATGATCTCGCAACTCTTAAATCAGCAACGAAAGACTTCTCCGAGGAAAACAAACTTGGCGAAGGAGGTTTTGGCATTGTTTACAAGGTTATATATAAACACCAAGTTCGAATTCATATACATCTCGATATTAGTTTTCACGGCCTATGGTCGCACATTAATTTTCGTAAGAATGACTAATCCGTTCCAAATATTGACAGGGAACACTTGAGAATGGACATCAATTGGCCATAAAGCGGCTTTCCGACACTTCTCGACAGGGTGCCAAGGAATTCATGGCGGAATCTCGATTTCTAGCCAAACTTCAACACAAAAATCTTGTTAGCCTGGTGGGATTTTGCTCAGAGGGGGACGAAAAACTACTTGTCTATGAGTTTATGCCGAATTCTAGCCTCGATCGATTTCTATTTGGTAAATATTCTAATTTATATAGATATACTTAGCTTCTGTTTCTCAATGTAACATAAATATTTTTTACCTATTTGTCTACCTTTACGGTACTTAAGATGCAAGGAAGCGGCCACTATTAGATTGGGCAACACGAAGCAAAATTATAGAGGGGATTGCAAGAGGTCTGCAGTATCTTCATGAAGATTCCCGGCTTACTATAATACATCGTGACCTTAAACCTAGCAATGTTTTGTTGGATAAGGATATGAATCCTAAGATAGCTGACTTTGGCATGGCAAAACTTTTTGAAGTTGAACAGCAGAACGGGCAAACCAATCGCATTATCGGAACACGGTATACTTTCAATACCCTGAATTCGAATACATATGTGTTTAGTGACGAGTGTTTAACTCGGTACAAAGTGGAAACTTCTAATTTTAACTCATTTTCGTATGTAGAGGATACATGGCACCGGAATACCTTATGACAGGGGAATACTCGGACAAATCAGACGTCTATAGTTTTGGAATCATGCTTTTGGAAATCGTAAGTGGTCAAAAGAACAGATTACTTAAGACATCACCACGAAACGAGGATCTTCCATTACATGTAAGTTTAAATTGTTGTCTCCATGTTCAATAGTAAATATCCACGGTACTACTAGTTGTTCTTATACTGCGACGGTTTTTTTGTTTCTACTTTAAGGCATGGAAACTATGGAAAGAGGGGAGATGCTTCGATTTAGCAGACCCTGCACTTTACCAAATTTATTCGAGTAACGACGTGATAAGGTGCATTCAGATTGGATTGCTATGTGTGCAAGTAAATGCAGAGCAAAGACCTGCAATGCAATATGTTGTTATGATGCTTTCAGGCCTTATCGACCTTCCATTGCCATTGGCACCAACGTTGTCCTCACATCAATTCAGCATGACAAATTCTTATAGCGATGACCCACAAACTGACTCCAATCAACCTTCCGGGAAGACTGTCACCTGGCAAGCCGAATTGGATCAAGACTTATACCCACGACCCAGATGACTTATGTATTATTGGCAATAACTTATTATCGTATCTCGTATATATTTCATTTGAATTTGTTACGATTTTATTAGCTCGTGAGGTATTGTGTGATTTGTAAATACCATGACCTTGATGAGATCACATTTACTTATATTGTTTAGGTCGGAAACTCAAAAGTTCAACATTGAATCTAGCTGTGACTAACACACTGGCGTCTGAGCTCGGCCAAAGTGTCGCCGCTAGCCTAGTTACTTACAAGTTACAACTACTTGTCCATTTTACACACCTAATTAAGGATCGTCATAGTTAAAAACGTCATTAGCCATATTATTTTATCGACAAAATTTTCTTCTACCTCGCCTCTAATTACTCTCGTGTAACAAGTCTTCCAAATCGAGGTGGCCTAAGCTAAGCTCGAGAGTTACGACACAATATTATTTGGCAAAGCCTTGTTCGATCTTGCTCGAGAATTACGATACAATAGTTGACTTACTTAAGATATTATATCTTCATTATTATGATAATTTCATGTAAAGAACGAAGTACGACGTGAAGGGAAGTAACGTTTGGTAGCACAACCAACTTTGTCTGAACATTAGAATATATCAAACCATGGTAGTTGACTTGAACAAAAATTGGACAATTTTCGCAATATTCCCTTTTACATTTTGATCTGAAATTACATTCTTTGTATTTTAAGCCATTGTTATTTCAATTAATTGACATGGGAAGAGTTATGTTTCTTGTAGTAGTATCGGTCTTTCTTCGTCAAATAACTTATGCGAATAGCGCTTGTGTGAGTTCGGGTCTAAATTATACCCATGGCAGTATATACGAAAACAACCTCAATCGCCTTCTAAGCAATCTCGCTTCCAATTCATCTTCTCTCAAATTCTATAATTCCACAATCGGCGTTGCTTCCAACAAAGTGTACGGCCTCTTTCAATGTCGAAACGATGTTGGCCTCGATGTTTGTAACACGTGCGTTGAGGATGCGACACGAGATATAATCCAAGAGTGTCCGTTGTTTAGTGGAGCTATTGTATGGTACGAGGAGTGCATGTTACGGTATGCTAGTCGTGATATCTTCTCATCGTCTGAAACAGCTCCTTGGAAACAACGATGGACGATGGGCACTTTATCGAACTCTACAAACTCTACTGAATTCGATTCAATACTTGAAAGTACGTTGAATGTGCTTATCAAAAAAGCATCCTCTGCCTCGCCACATTTCGCTTCAGGCGAAACCAATTGGACGACGTTGCAACCATTGTATACTTTTGCACAATGTACCCCTGATATTGATAGTTTTGGGTGTTATAGCTGTCTCGAGACGGCTTTATCAAATGTGGTAGATTGTTGTAGTGATAATGTAGGTGCGACGGTCTTCATGCCCAGTTGTCAATTGAGGTTTGACACGACTGGTCGGTTTTTGAATGATCAGCCATCATCGGCTTCTCCCCCGGCTCATCCCCCAGTCAATCCTCCAGTTCATTATTCTCCGCCAAATCCGCCCTCTATAGATCACGGTTAGTTACTTTCGTTGTATTATTTCTGATTTTAAGACGACTCGCACAATTTTCTAACTTTAAAATCACTATTGCCTTTAGTTTCCGAGACAAGCAAGAAAACAACGGTGAAGTCGTCAATCATTGTAACAATAGTTGCTTCTATATCGGTCACATTGTTAGTTCTAGCGGTTGTTTTTTGCCTATGTCGTAACAAGCGTAAAGAAGGGAAGACGGGCGTGGCTCCGACATCAACAAGTAGGCTGCTCGACGCTACTGGTAAGTGCATTATACGTACAAGCGAGTAATAGCTTCTCTCGATTAGAAACGTAAATCACGGACTTACTGTGAGCTTTATGATGAAACAGTAAAGAGTGATGAAGATAGTCTAGGAGACAGAGATTTCGTGCAATTTGATTTCGCTACTTTGAACACTTCAACAAAAGGTTTCTCGGCCGAAAACAAGCTGGGTGAAGGAGGGTTTGGTACGGTTTATAAGGTGCATATAGAATCTTGTGCTTTATGCTACATTAATCTCAACTCAATCTCCAATCGTCAATCGTCTTTAACACGAGTGCTTCGAAATAAAATCTAATCTATAGGGAGCACTTGGGAATGGAGAGCAATTAGCGATAAAGAGGCTCTCCGGCACTTCAGGACAAGGTACAAAGGAATTCATGACCGAGGCAAAGCTTTTGGCCAAGCTTCAGCACCGAAATCTTGTAAAGCTTATGGGATTCTGTTCCGAAGGAGAAGAGAAACTTCTCGTCTACGAGTTTATGTCTAATGCAAGCTTAGACGGGTTCTTGTTCGGTAATTATTCTCGCAAATTTATTTTTATTTCAATGTGCTTGATGCAATTTTGAGAATCTTATACAAAGTAAATACAATAATGGACAATTATATCATGATTGTCACCATTGAAGTATTGAACTAGTCTTTCTTAAGAACGCGTGATCTGACTTCTCTTTATCATACTTTAGATTCGAGGAAGCGGGCTCTTTTAGATTGGGCAACACGATACAAAATCATAATGGGGATTGCGAGAGGTCTACAATATCTACATGAAGATTCTCGGCTTACTATTGTACATCGTGATCTGAAACCCGCAAATATTTTGTTGGACAAGGAGATGACTCCCAAGATAGCGGACTTTGGCTTGGCAAAACTGTTTGAAGGTGCACAAAAATTCGGGAACACCTGTCGCATTGCCGGAACATTGTATGTCTTACGACCTTTAAGCACTTTGAAATTCTTTTCTAAATCGATCGATGTACTTATTATTGCAGTTTTCAGTAGAGTCAACGGTTTATAATGATTGGAAAAAATCTGATGTATGCAGAGGATATATGGCGCCAGAGTACATGTCGACAGGAGAATACTCCGACAAATCCGATGTTTATAGTTTTGGAATTATGGTTTTGGAGATAGTAAGCGGTCACTGCAACATGAAATTCTACCAGTCGCAGGCCTCGCAACAAAAGGAGGATCTTCCGGCTCTTGTAAGTCCAAATACATATGGCGAACTAAACATCTAGAACTCTGTAACTATCAATCTGATATTGGTAAAACATTTGTGTTTCTATTGAAAGGCATGGAGACTATGGAACGAGGAGCAAGCCTTCGAGTTAAAAGACCCTCTATTACTCGCTGATTGTTCAAACAACGACGTGAAGCGATGTGTTCAGATTGGATTGCTATGTGTGCAAGCGGAGGCGGAACAAAGACCTACAATGGCATTCGTAGTTTTCATGCTTACTGGGTCTGTTGATCTTCCGTTGCCTGCAGCACCCGCCATGTCCATCCCGCAGTTTAACACGCCTATGACTTACACGGGCGAGCAACTAAGTGATTCTGATCAGAATTCCACCAAGTCTGTCACCCAAGGCTTGTACACAGAACCAAGATGATCAATGGTAGCTATTTAGTTCACAAAATCTTTCTTGATTGTCAATACAGGTACAAGGAACAAGATACAATGATTAGGTATTTGCATATATTGTTTTAGTTCAACACCGAATCAAGAATTTGATTCCATGGCGTATTGCTCTGCTGTCTGTAATAAAATATTCGAGTTATATTTCAAAGAACATAAACTTGATAATAAAGTATCTAAACTCATTCATTCACACATTAAAATACACGTAAGCTCAGATACTTATACCCTGATTGTACAATGCTTATGTATACACAACTGGATGTCTAATCCACAACTTCAAAGCTGAAGCCAACATTGATTAAAAAGTATTTATCAAACTATAGTCATTGACTTTCAAGAAATTAAATAATTTCCACTATAGTCCCTTCCAAATATTATTTAATAGAAGAATTTTCCTTAGGGTAAACTAAAAATCATTTTTTTTACAGTTACTTCCTTATATAATATTTTTTTTTAATTACTGTCGTAAATGCACTGTCACTATCTTTCAAGATCGTCTTTTACCTAGGCGTGTCAATGCCGTTGTCGTCTTGCCAATCCCCTTGCAAAATTCTCTTCTAAAGATGGAAGCTCTAATCACGGAAACGTTATTTAAAACAAAGTTCCTTTTTTTATTAAAATTAAAACCTTTGTCAACGATATTTGTAGGATATGCTCCTAAACGATAAGGGTATAAAATGACATGATACATCGTCCCATATCGACTGATTTTTTTTGTCAACGATATTTGTAGGATAAGCGACTAAGTAGTATGCAACTACTAAAGTAGTCAAGTAGTACCTTGTTTCAAAATACACTTTTTTAACAAAGAAAGCGAGTGGTTTTAAAGGCGTAGTAGGTATAGGTGTATTTGTTAATTTAGGAACTTTCAAATCTTGTCTTGCATTTAAATTTTCAACTTTATTCTCGAGTTAATTAAAAAAAGTGAACAAACTCATATATTCTCGTATATAAGTGTCGCGAGTAAAATGAGTAGGAGCGATTTTGATGATGACGAGATGAAACCCAAGTTATGAGCATCACCACGAAAAAATTCATCAAAATAATTGAGGAAAATTATAAAATAAAATCCTTAATTTAATTGTAAAAAATAAATAAATAGATTTTATAAAAATACCTCTTTCATAATTTTATTTTTTCATTTTAAATAACAGGCTAAAAAATAAATATTCTATATATACCGTGCGTTGCGCGAGATCTATACTAGTGTATCTATCATCATTTATTTTTAAGACCGTCTTGTATAACAATTTGTATACGACAAATGCTTCGTTCCTGTTTAAACTCGACTATTACTCGATTTCCTGACCTTGTTCAATAATTTACTCATTTTTATCTGTCATAATCATAATTTTGTTTGAAGAATTCTAGCCTCAAGCAAGCTAATTAAAGTTGATGATACCCATTATGTTTGTTAAACAGAGAAACTATTAAAGAATGGTAGTTGACATTCGTAGAAAATAGACAGTTTCAAATGAATTTGTTGTAAATATATCGAATATATAACCTCAGAATACTCGATAATGGCATTATACTTGTTCGCCATGGAAAGAATTGTGCTTGTTTTAGTATCGATTTTTTTTTTTCAAATTTTAATTACAGTTCATGCGCAATTAGAACCAACATATGTAGCTTTTCATTGCAAGGCTAAATATTTGAATTACACCGTTGGTAGTGTATACGAAAAAAACCTCATAACCGTTCTCAACAATCTAACATTCAATGCCGCTTCTCGCAGATTCTATAGTTCGACAGTTGGTGCAGATTCCATACAAGTGTATGGCCTCTTTCAATGTCGATATGATGTTAGCCTCGAATTTTGTAGCTTATGTGTTAAGCAAGCGACTAGCAAGATAAAGGAAGAGTGTCGTTCAGCAGAAGGTGAAGCAATATTATGGTATGTAGAGTGTATGGTACGGTTTTCAAACCGAGACTTTGCTTATTCGACCGAGACATCTCCGGTGTTCAGTTGGCAAACAATGGAAAACGCAAAAAACCAAACTCTATTTGGTCCAAGACTAAAAAGTACATTGACGGAATTGATCACGAATGTTTCGTCTACCAAGCAACGTTTTGCCTCAGGCGAAACTAAATGGGGATCGTCCGAACCGTTGTATAGTTATGCACAATGCACCCCTGATACTATTATCTTAGGATGCTCTGTTTGTCTCAAAATTGCATTATCCGAAATAACTGATTGCTGTAGCAATTACAAACGGGCAATGGTTTTCTTGCCGAATTGTCAATTACGGTATGATATGGCTGGTCCCTTTTTGAGTAATCTGCCATCATCGTCTCCCTCAGTGATGCAAGGTGAGTAAAATCAGTTAATCAGTTTTATTTCGGATTTTATTTCCTAACACTTACAAGCATCATATTTCAGTTTCCGGTACAACCACGAAAGTATCATCAATGAATAATCCGATAATCATTGGAGGGATAGTTGCCGGAGCATTAGTTGGATTGTTCGTTCTTGGTTTTGTTTTGTGGTGTTTCATATTCCGTAGAAAGCTTAGAGAAGCGAGAATGGGTGTACGTCCAGCTCTACCAAGTGAACAACGCGAAGTTTATGGTAAGTCATCAAACATATACTCCATCCCATTTTCGATTCAAGAAAAAACGATGAAATAACATCATTACGCTTTAATGATGCTTATGTAGATAATCTCGGAGACACAGAATTCTTGCAATATGATTTTGCAACTTTGAAAACCGCGACAACAAATTTCTCAGCTCAGAACAAGCTGGGTCAAGGAGGGTTCGGAACTGTTTACAAGGTAATTGAATCGCTTATATACTATGTGCTATCAAGTTGGCCAAGCGATGGCCGCCTTATTAGTACTTGATTCTTAATGTCGATTTGAATAAATTTACAGGGAACACTTGAGAATGGAGAAGACCACCTAGCAATTAAGAGGCTCTCCAGCACCTCGGGACAGGGTACCAAAGAATTCATGACAGAGGCCCGACTTTTGGCCAAGCTTCAGCATAAAAATCTCGTGAAACTCGTGGGATTTTGCTCCGAAGGGGATGAGAAATTGCTCGTCTATGAATTTATGTCTAATGCAAGTTTGGACGGGTTCTTGTTTGGTAAATCATCATTCGTTCACAACTTCATATTTTGATTCAATCGGTAAAGTATATCTTAGGCCCGTTTATGACGATTTGCAAAGTGAAAAGATTGTATAGATTCGGTTGTGTTGTGGTGTTGCAACCATGGTTGTTACTACATACGATTTAACGATTGAGCTTGTCGTTCATTGTCACATACAAGAGTTTGGTGTAATATTTTTCGTTATGATATTTCAGATCAAACCAAGCGACTTCAATTAGACTGGGCAACACGGTCCAATATTTTAATGGGAATCGCAAGAGGATTGCAATATCTTCATGAAGATTCCCGACTCACTGTCATACATCGTGATCTCAAACCTGGCAACATTTTATTGGACAATGAAATGAATCCTAAAATAGCGGACTTTGGATTGGCCAAACTGTTTGAAGGTGCACAAAAGTTCGGGAACACCAGTCGTATTGTTGGAACCATGTATGTCTACCCGACTTTCACTTTATTTTTATCTTCTTATTAACGTAATTTCATATTCGCCTTCTATATTTAACATAGAATGGCAACTATAATGTACTAAAAATAAATGCACAATTAATCGCTTGCAGAGGCTACATGGCGCCAGAGTATATGACGACAGGAGAATACTCTAAGAAGTCCGATGTCTATAGTTTTGGCATCATGCTTTTGGAGATCGTGAGTGGTCAGAACAACGTGAAATTTTATCAAGCGCGACAATTAAAGGAAGACCTCCCGGTTCACGTAAGACATACAATCTCTATATGCCACGTATTGATTGGGTTGAAATGGAGCTAATATGTACTTCACCATTTTGTTTCACATTTTAGTGTTATTGACTGAATTTTGTTTCTTTTTAAAGGCATGGAAACTATGGAACGAGTATCGATCCTTTGATTTAACAGACCCTGTATTGTTGAACAATTGTTCAAGAAGCGACGTGACGCGGTGTATTCAGATTGGATTGCTATGTCTACAAGCACATGCACAACAAAGACCCACCATGGCATCAACAATTTTCATGCTAAATGGCTCGGTAGATCTTCCGCTGCCATCTGCACCGGCAATGTCCTTCCCGCAATTCAACGTGCCAATCTCTTACGTTAGTGGCGGGCAACAGAGTAGCGGGCGACAAAGTGATGTTGATCAGTATTCCACCATGTCTGACACCGAAGACTTTTACCCAAAACCAAGATGATTGAATGCCTACATAATTTCGCCACCTAAAAACTCTTGCGTCTTTTTCAATTCATGTTCCTCTTGAAATGAACTTTAGTTGTGTTTCTTCGGGTTCTATGAGCCCATTGTACGTTGGATCGTGTGATTTGCAATTATAGAGAAGTAGGTGTGATGAATTTGTCCTTAATTAAGATTGTTTTGCTTCCAAAATAAACAAACATGTTATATGGAGTGTTCCGCCCTAATAAAAAAGGAGAAAATTGAACACTACGCCGTATAAAAGACATGTGCGCTAGCATCAAGTACCAAGTCGAAGTAGACTCGTCTTATACCTATAGGTTTAAGGATGATGGTATCGTACCCGTATTATAAAATTGTATCGTATATTTTTTCTCATTCTTAGTTAAAACTCAATTTGACAAGGATATAAAAATAGTGCAAAGTGATAATAGCACCGAGTTTCTCTCCGAACTACTGAAAACGTCTTATGAAGAACGGGTATAGTTTCTCGAACTATCTATATAGACACCTCTCAACAAAATGGAAGGGTGAAAAGAAAACACCGATATTTTCGGGAAAAGGCTACGAAATTACATTTTCAAGTAAGTTTACATATAGAATTTCAGGGAGATTGTGTTTTATCCGGTGCATATCTAATAAATCAAACACCAACTCTGTTAGGGTGCAAACTCATGTCCCACAACGGTAGTGTAAAAGTGGATGGAGCCCAAGAGTAAATCCGTGAAGCTTTGCCCAAAGCGATACAAGTGGATGGACAAAACCTTAAGGTGATGGTTGAGGCCCAACTATTATTAATATTCCTAATACGCTCCCTCACTCGAATGCCTATTGGGCTTGAAGAGTGGTTAGTTTGCACAGGCCCCTCATACCGTGTGCTGGGTTTCCACTTCGTGAGTTTTCGAGGTGTTTGAGGTCGCCAAGATTCGAACCGGTCACACTGGCTCTGATACCATGATAGATGAACCGTCTCAACCAAAACCTTAAAGTGATGGTTGATCGAGACCCAACTATTATTAATATTCCTAATAACAATATGGTACTATTATGAACAGTGGTCACCGGCGTAACCCAAACTTATATTCTTTCATTTTTAAGCACAAACGGATATCCGATCCCATATTAAAAGTGGGAGGAATAGCGGTGTAACTTGGACCTTTTATGAAGACGTGGACTTTTATTTTAAGTGGTGTTCGAGTATGCGACTACTCAAAGTGCCAACTTGTTTCTTTCTGAAAGGGAGGCATAGAATAAGTTATCATCGTATGGTAATTAACGTTGGTGATACTCATTTCTGTAACTAAGTATCATTGAAACAATCAAAGCATGGTTATTGACTTGGAATAAAGAGCACAACTTCTACAGAAATCCTAAAAAAAGTTGATCAAAACTTGCATTTTGTCATATATGCAACGATCTCTTGAAATACACGATAAAAATAATTGAAAAAATTTCTATTACTCTTGTCGTTGCCATCGTCGTTGCCATGGGAAGAATTGTGGTCGCTTTAGTTTTAGTTTTGGTTTTTCAAATTTATGTCATAGTTCTTGCAAAAATAGACGTCATATATGCATCAATCATTTGCGACGAAAACAATTTCCACACCGAGGGCAGTGTATATGACACGAACCTCGGTGTCGTCCTAAAAAATCTATCTGCAAAATCTGATTCTCTCAGGTTTTATAGTTACACATATGGTGATGCTCCGAACCAAGTGTATGGCCTCTTTCATTGCCGAATCGACAGTAGTCATTACTTTTGTGGCGAATGTGTCAGGCAAGCGACTCGGGAGATTTCGGGAGAGTGCCCTTTTATAGGCGAAGCAATCTTGTGGTACGAAAGGTGCATGGTACGGTACTCACACCGCAACATATTATCTTTGTCCGAGAAATCTCCGGTTTTCGATCGGTTCCATGATAAAATTGGAAACTATTCCGAATTTGCTCCAATACTAAAGAGTACAATGACGGAACTGATCAAGAAGGCTTCATCTGCCAAGCCACCTTTTTCCTCAAACGAAACCAATTGGATATTAAATCGAAAATTGTATACTTTTGCCGAGTGCACACCTGATATTGATAATTCTGGGTGCAATGCCTGCCTTATAGCTGGTTTATCCGAACTGATTGATTGTTGCGACGAATACGTTGGGGCAATGGTCTCCTTGCCTAGTTGTCAGTTACGGTATGATACAAACAAAGCTTTTCTGGGTGATCTGCCATCCCCGACCACGCAACGTGAGTAATTCTATGACTAAGGCCCTGTTCTTTCTGGCTTAATTTCAGCACATTTCAATTTTGTTTGGTTGCATTCCGTTAAGTTTTATTTACGTTCTTATTTTTAATTAATCTCTTCACAAAAGTAACTTTTAATTCAACTAAATTTAGTTCAATTAAGCGCAACTCCAATTTATTCAATTCAGCTCGTTTCAGCCGAAAATAACATGGCAGCCGAAAAGAACATGACATAATTGAGACTTTTATACAATAATCTCATTTTCCCATCCCTCTAAAATATCATATTCTTCAGTTTCTGGAACCAGCGAGAAAGCATCATCGATGAAGCCGACGATCATTGGAGCCATAGCTGCTGGAGTATTAGTTGGATTGGTCATTCTTGCTGTTCTTCTGTGGATATGCATACGCCGTAGAGAGCCTAAAGAAGGAAGCATAGGTGTTCCACCGGCTTCAGCAAGTGGACATCGCGAAGATTATGGTAATTCATCAAACATATACTTAAGGATGGCAATGGGTAGGGTCTGGGTAGGGTCCGGCAAGACCCGACTCGACCCGAATTAAAACCTTAGACCCATACCTGACCCAGACCCTAAAGGGTATGAAACTAATGGACCCATACCCGATCCTAATGGGTCTGGGTCCGGGTAGGGTTTACCCTAGGTCCAATTTTTCTTAACGAGTCATCCAATAAAATGTATCAAGGTTCGAATTAAACTACAAAGTTTTGATTAAAATATTACAAAATCTTGGTTATTTGGATCATTACCCGTACCCGACCCTAAATTATATTATTTACCGTACCCAAACTCATCATTTTCATCAATTTCCTCGTTATTCTTAATGGTTATTTGGATATGCGTATAGTATATTAATGATAACTAATAAGGGTCATGTGTTTGTGTGTATTATTTGGGTTATTAACGTTCGTATGCGTGTTTTTTGTTTTTGTTTTCCTTTTTCTTTTTTTTTTAATAAATATAAGGGGCCAAGGGTCGGGTCGGGTAGGGTCCCAAGACCAAGACTCGGACCCGAAATTTTTATATAAGACCCATACCCGACCCATACCCGAATGGGTCACAAAACTTCAGATTCATACCTGGCCCATTATATGAAACTAGAGATGCATCGAAGGATCGACAATAAATAGTAGATCAATGCACCGAGTCAGCCTAAATAGACTTCGAGCCTGTCACCCTCTGGTGACTTACCTGGTGTATGTGGTTTGCAGGCTATCACATATACCCGAGGCTGTATCCAGTGCGCACCGAAGGTAGCAGCTGCGGGTTCCCTCGTTATTAAAAAAAATTTACGTTCTTGTAACGAATGACAATAATCAAATTTAAAAAATATATGTTGTAGCATCGGATCTACACTAGTAACTTTGTAATTCACATCACTGTTTGTGAAACTTGGTACCATTCTCTCACATACATAACACAAACACGTTGCTTTTACGAATGAAGGCCTAACTGCGGTTCTTTTTATTTAATAGTTGGCGACACGGAATTTTTTGGAGACACGCAATTTGTACAATATGATTTCAGCACTCTGAAGAGTGCAACAAGAGACTTCTCAGCTGAGACGAGGCTAGGCGAAGGAGGTTTTGGTACAGTCTATAAGGTAGCCTCCCATGCTCTATGCATTGTCGACTATTAGAATATTAATAATAGTTGGGCCTCAACCATCACCTTAAGGTTTTGGTTGAGATGGTTCAGCTATCATGGTATCAGAGCCAGTGTGACCGAAGGTCACGTGTTCGAATCCTGACAGCATCAAAACCCCTCGAAAACTCACGAATTGGAAACCCAGCACACGATATGGGGGGCCTGTGCACAAACTAATCACTCTTCAATCCCAATGGGCATTCGAGTGAGGGAGCGTATTAGGAATATATGAACCATCTCAACCAAAATCTTAAGGTGATGGTTGAGGCTCAACTATTATTAATATTCCTAATATCGACTTTACATTGGTATAATCGATCATCATTCAAGCATTGAGAGTTTGAAATGAATCAAAATAGGGAACCCTTGAGAATGGAGAACAATTAGCCATAAAGAGGCTGTCCACAAGCACTTCAGGACAAGGTAGCAAAGAATTCATGGCTGAGGCCAGTCTTTTGGCAAAGCTTCGACATCGAAATCTTGTCAAGCTCTTAGGATTCTGCTTAGAAGGAGATGAGAAATTACTCGTCTACGAGTTTATGTCGAATGGAAGCTTGGATACGTTCTTGTTTGGTAAATATTTTGACAATTCATTCATCTTTAATTCTATAATTAACTACATTGATCGTCACAAGGGCAATTTTGGTATTTGCAACGTTACAAGACGATATTAACTACCGGTCTCTCCCTTAATCCGGAAAGAGTATAACCATTTCATCTCTTCATTGTACCTTAGATCCAAAACAGAATCATCGGCTAAATTGGACGATACGGTACAAGATTATAAAAGGAATTGCTCGAGGCCTCCAATATCTTCACGAAGATTCCCCGCTTACTATTATACATCGTGACCTCAAACCCGGTAACATTTTATTGGATGAGGAAATGAATGTCAAGATAGCTGACTTTGGCTTAGCCAAACTATTTGATGGTGCTCAAAAATTTGCGAGCACAAAGCACATTTGTGGAACAATGTATGTCTTACTCTTCATGCTTCAAACTCAAATACTCGATGCTTTGTTAAAGTTTTAGACTCTGTTTGGTAAACAGTATATTGACCAAATTTCAGCATATTTAAGAGATTTAACATTTTTGACTTACCAATATGCTATTTAGAATGTTTGGTGAATGACATATTGAAATAGTATATTGGGGTCCAATATGCTATTTTACAACATGCTGCTCCTACCAGCATATTGGATTAGCATATAAAAAATTGTCTTATTTACCCTCTTAATAAAATACTAACATTCTTTTTATATATTTAATAAATAATTTCTTCATGTCCTTATATGTCATTTTACAAAGATTCTAGACAATCTGTTAATCTAAACCGCCAAATATCACACCTTTAAAATAATTCTGCTAAATAAATCTGCTAGTCAAATCCGCTAAATCATTCTGCTAGTCAAATCTGCTTTAAATCTGCTTCTGTCAATATTAATTCGATATTTGCCAAACAGGTCCTTAGCCTATCTTTGTATGTATATAGTAAATAGATTGACTCACTCAATTATGTACAGAGGATATATGGCACCAGAATATTTGACGACAGGTGAATACTCAGACAAATCCGACGTTTATAGTTTTGGAATAATGCTTTTGGAGATTTTGAGCGGTCAGAACAACGTAAAATTTTACGAGTTGCTACAAAAGAAGGACCTCCCTGTTCATGTAAGCTCAATCAACCTTGCCACATTGAATATCTAACCATACATGATAATAAGTAAAGATTTTTTTTTTGGGGGTGACGAGGGGTTTTAATCCCCCGGATCCATGCATTTCCGCACCACCATATGGACCATGTAAGCCACCCCTTTCGGGAGCTGCAGTGGCCAAGTGGTCATCGCCCCAGCTGGTAATCGAACCTGAGACCTCTCAACTCCTGCATTTCCGCAAGCTTTAAGGTTTAACCCAGTTACCACTGGGCTAACACCACTTGGTTTTGTTTTTGTTATAAGGCATGGCTATTATGGAATCAAAAACGCTCCTTAGAGCTAATAGACCCTATACTTCACAACAATTGTTCAACTGACGAAGTGACGAGGTGCGTTCAAATAGGGTTGCTATGTCTACAAGCAAACGCAGAGAAACGACTAACAATGGCTAAAGTGGCCGTCATGCTAACTAGCTCAGACGATCTTCCATTGCCATCAACACCAGCAATGTCGTTCCCTCAATTCAACATGCCTATGGACTTTCCATTGGGATCAACATCGGCGATGTCCTTCCCTAAATTCAACATGCCTATGCCTTACAGCGGCGATCAACAAACTGATACTGATCAGTTTTCTGTTATGTCTGTCACCCAGGACATGGACCCAACACCAAGATGATTCGTAGCCTACTTAATTTGGCATGATCATGATTAATTGTCAATGCTTCTGCTTCAAATCTGATTTGAGTTATGTTTCCTTACGTTTTATGAGCCCATTGTTGTTAAATTTATTTTATGATCGGGTATTACATGGAGCTAGATTCGATGAATTCATATAATATCTGGAAAATTATCAGTCTCTTGAGTTTGTTCATATAATTGATAGATGAACTATCTCAACCAAAACCTTAAGGCGATGGTTGAGGCCCAACTATTATTAATATTTCTATTACGCCCCTCACTCGAATTACACATAAAAGCTTCGAAATTACATATCTGTTTTCTTGTCAAAAACCGAGGAACACCGTCTGTTTAGCCCAAAAATCGCCATTACGCTGTTGGGCCCATAAGCGATCTCAGAAGCAGCAGCCCACCAAAGAGGCCGATACACATCCAGAAAAGAGTCGTTGGAGAGTGGGAAAGGGTCAAAACCCTAAGAGAATATTCCCCTAGAACCCCTCCTATATTCTAGGAGCTGACCCGGACCAGGACCAGGACCAGGACCAGCTGACCAGGAGTCCAAAACTTATAAAAAGGAGAATTAGGGCATTTGTTACTCATTCACTTTACATTGTAATTTTCTACTTACGCACGCAAACAATTGTACTCAGCTAAAAACAACGATCAACCTCGAAAATAGTAAAAACCTTGGTGGGATTCCGTTCCCCCCGCGGTTGTTTCCCTCATTGGGTTTTTCCGCGTCACCAAAATCTCTTGTGTCGTTCTTTGTCTTTTTTCGTCTTTTGCATTTATTTTTTACGTAAGTTCTCATATTGGTTGACACTTTGACTCATAACACAATCAATTGACCCCGTAGAAATTTTACCAAAACACCGTCTTATCTCTGTAGAAAATTCGGAATATCCCAGGCCAGGGCGGATTTAGGCGGTGTCGGGGTGGGCACGTGCCCCCCATGAAATTTTCGAAATAAATTCTTGTAAGTCTCTAATATAGACATATAGTTATCATGGCATAATTGGTAGAGGTGTCAATTTTTATCTTAGAGATGCAGGTTCGATTCCCCATAGCTACATCATATTAATAACTTTTTTGGGCCTTAGTCCATATTACCTCTTTCAAATATATGTGAAAAAATTGCTTAATATAAGATTTGAACCCGTGACCTTTAGATTATATGGGAAGTTCTATACCATTAAACCACTTGTATTTTTTTTTTATGAAACATTAAACCACTTGTATTTATTATTAATTTTTATACCAAAATTTATTATATTCTACAACTTTAAGTCATTATTTTATATATACTTAAAATATATACTTAGTAGTATTTTAGAAAAAACGTTGTTTTTGAAAAAAAATATCTATAAGTCCAATTTTTCCTATTTTTTACTTAAATATTATTTTCTTAGACACGCGTAGATAACGCGTTAAAAATTTTTTGTGCCCCCCTTGGACAAAAATCCTGGGTCCGCCACTGATCCCAGGCATTGATATACGGGACGAATTGTTCTATAAGGAAAGCGTATCGATTCGGTGTTGTTTCATTGTTTTCATTTCTTTAACAGTATATCAATAACATCATTTACGTTTTATGCTAAAATGATATTGACTATGGCGGATAATTTCACTATTAATAAACTCTATTAGGGTAAATCTAGACGATAGCCGGCGCTAATGGGACTAATATCCTAATAGAAAATTATATTCAAGTTAATAAAATACAAAACTCTCAAATCTTAAGGATTAAATTAAACATACAAAATAATTGAAGAAATTTGCCGATATTGGTAATCGTTTTTGAGCCTAGGCGTGCCAATGCCATAGCGAAATTCTCTTCTAAAGATGGAGGCTCTAATCACGGAAATTTTATTTAGAACGAATTCCTTCTTTTTGTCAAAAGCCTTTATAATTTAGATATGTCTCCTTGTAATTAAGACTCGACGGGTTCTAACGAACTCTCCCCCAACCCCTCCTCCTTGACCTGTCTCCTCGTTTTGTAAACTCGATGTTTTAATTTAAGCTTCTTTTCTACCAAAATAATAAGCCCATTATCAGTGTGAATAGACCCACACGCCAGCATCAAACAAAGCGCATCAAATCTGCGGGTTTTCGGCAACTCGATATTTACTTTCTGTATTTCGTATATTCCTCTTCATTCTTTCCTTCTGTACTTATTTGTTACCTCCTTTGAGATATCAAAGCTCTTGTACAAATAGCAGTAGTTTTAGCTTGTAAAAAATACAGTTTTCGATAATAAAATAACAATTCGAAACATTCACAGTGTGTTAATTTTCTATCATGGTATCAGTTTTTCAGCCTTCACAATAATTTCAATTAATCTCAACCTCTGCTTCTCGTTTTTTTTTCCACACACAATGACGAACGCCGAATCAAAAACACCCGAACCCGAACCCAAATTATCCTCTTCGTTTTCTATTGTTCCGGTTGAACAACCCAGAGTTCAAATTACTCCTGTCGAATTCAACGGTAAAAACTACGATGATTGGTCCCGTTGTTTCCGTCTTGCTCTCCTCACTAAAGGAAAGCTCGATTACATTGATGGCACACTCAAAAAACCAGCCGACTCTGATCCGGAATTCAAACTCTGGCGCTCAGCCAACGCGCTCGTCTCGGCATGGATTTTCAACACCATTGATCCTGATCTCCGCACCTCTATCTCCCTGCAAGACGATGCCGCGCTGCTGTGGGCCGATATCAAACACCGTTTCACAATGGTAAACGATGCATATATCTTTAAACTTGAAAGTGATATTAATTCTTGTAAACAGTCTCCAACCGAATCCGTCATGACGTACTATGGTCGGATGAAAAAGCTTTGGGACGATTTAATTGCGAACGATGGTTTCCCTTCCTGTCACTGTAGCCCGTGTCCGTGTAATCTCCTCAGTCTACTCGGCCGTCACCGCGACAAGAAACGGGTACGCTCTTTTCTTATGGGTCTTGATTCTCGTTATGCTACCCTTCGTTCTCACATCCTCGGTTCCGACCCCCTCCCTAATTTGAATCAAGTTTACAGTCGTCTTCTTCAAGAAGACGGGATGCGAACTTCTCTTGAACCAATTGTGTCTGACCACCGGTCCGAACCTCTGGCCTATGCTACGTGGGTCCAACCTATTACCTCTGTTTTGGGGGGAGGGACTCACGGGTAACGCTCCACCGATCTGTCTTCTAAACGCCCTAAATTATCCTGTATTGCGTGTAAACGACCGGGTCACAATTTCGATACCTGTTTTCGGGTCACCGGAAATTTTCCCGACTGGTGGGGGAACATACCACGTGGCCGTATACAGGTCGGCCCAGACCCGAACGATCCCAACCAGATGGTTGTTATACCGGATCCTAGAGGCCGCAACAATCAGCCTCACCACAACGCTCGTGCTCACATGGCACAAGTAACTGCTCCTCAAACACCGTCTGCCCCTACTGATTTTGACGGCCTCGATCTCGGAAATATGAACCCCGCTGAAAGAGCGGAGCTCGCTCAACTCTGGCAAAGTCATAAGTCGTCTACTTCCGATCGTCTCAATGGTAATGTTCCTATCTCTTCTTGGATTATTGATACCGGTGCTTCTCACCATATGTCGGGCTGTTTATCGCAACTTTCTAATACTCGTTGTATGACACCCTTATCCGTTGGACTTCCCAATGGGGAACGAACTATTGCCACCCAATGTGGGGATATCGTTTTATCAGACCGTCTTATATTAAAAGACGTATTATATGCTCCTAATCTTCAATGTCACCTTATCTCGGTCTCTAGTTTACTTCTCGATAATTCTCTAACCATTCAATTTTCTCGACATTTATGTTTAATTCAGGACCGTTCCTCGAGGATGGTGATTGGGGCATCTGAACAACGCGACGGTCTTTACTATTTAAAGGAGGTCCGAAATTTT
The DNA here is from genome assembly GCA_029255685.2 of Silene conica. Classification (NCBI taxonomy): domain Eukaryota; kingdom Viridiplantae; phylum Streptophyta; class Magnoliopsida; order Caryophyllales; family Caryophyllaceae; genus Silene; species Silene conica. The sequence continues at coordinate 87,786,532 of CM055314.2, forward strand.
AAACCACAAGTCTTTCACGTGGCTCACATTGACGCACACGAATTGTGGCATCGGAGACTCGGCCATCCCTCTACCGATATTTCTTGTTTTCTTCCTGTTTTACAAAATAATAAAACTCGTCCTAGTTCCGTTTTCTTAAGTAAACATTGCGATATTTGTCTACGTTCTAAAAAAGTTCGTGAACCTTTTCATTTAAGTTCTAATAATGCTACTTCTATATTTGATCTTATTCACTGCGATCTTTGGGGCCATACTCAGAAAATGGTTCTTGCGGTTCTCGTTATTTTTTAACAATTGTTGACGATCACTCACGGTCGACGTGGGTCTACCTTCTCCGACACAAAAGTGATGCACATCACAAACTACTCAATTTTTTTGCTATGATCGAACGACAATTTAACAGGAAAATTAAATGCTTTCGAACGGACAATGGGACGGAATTTCGTCCTCTAAAAAGTTACTTCGATAAAACCGGTGTCATTTTTCAAACATCAAATGTCGACACTCCTCAACAAAATGGTCGGGTAGAACGCAAGCATCGACACATTTTAAATGTTGCTCGCGCCCTACTTTTACAAGCCTTTCTCCCTATATTTTTTTGGGGCGAATGCATTTTAACAGCCGTTTACTTAATCAACCGGACACCCTCTAAAATCCTACACGGCAAAACTCCATACGAATTACTTTTCAAACGACCCCCACCCATGGAAAATATGCGCACTTTTGGTTGTCTCGCGTACGCTAAAACGCTTAATCGGGATCACGATAAATTTGCTCCTAAAAGTACAAAGTGTCTCTTTATCGGATATCTGTATGCAAAGAAAGGTTGGCGCCTCTACGATCTCGATACAGGACGTTACTTTGAATCCCGTGACGTAATATTTATCGAAAATCAATTCCCATATCAATCGGTAGCCATACACGAAAACGACTCTCCTGTGCATCCTAATTCTACTTCTGACTTTGCATATGACCTACGCCTTCAAATCAACAATACCCAACCCAATAAGAACTCCCTGGCCCAACCCCACTCACCTGCAACTGGGCCTACCCCCACTGATCCAATACCAAACACAGCCCCCGAAACCGAATCTCACGACTTAAGCAGCATTGCAACCCCCGACATCGTAATCCCCACAACTGTTCAACAAAATATAACAGCCACCACTACTGCGGTCCCCGACGTCCAAACCGCCACCACCACCGACTCAAACCACATGGGACGCGGCCATCGTATTAAACTCCCTAACTCGAATCTCAAAGATTTTCTAGTAACCAAACCGACTCCTTCTTCGAACATGCTTAAAGCAACTCCTACGACCCATCACACTCGATATCCGATTCACGATTATGTTAGCAACACAGTCTTTTCAATCAAGCATCAGGCTTTTCTAGCTAACGTAACCAAAGCCAACGAACCCAAGTCTTTCTCAGAAGCCATGAAAGACGCTCAATGGCAAGCGGCTATGAAGAAAGAAGTCGATGCTCTCGAACTCAACCGCACTTGGACACTCGAACCATTACCGCCAAATAAGAAAGCCATTGGTTCGAAATGGGTCTACAAAATTAAATATAACGCTGATGGGTCTATCGAACGATACAAAGCCCGCCTCGTCGTTATGGGTAATCGGCAAATAGAAGGTATCGACTATACCGAAACGTTTGCTCCTACCATTAAAGTCGTCACTATTCGCACCCTGTTAGCAATCACGGCCGCTAAACAATGGGAAATTCACCAGATGGACGTACACAACGCGTTTTTACATGGCGACCTTCACGAGGAAGTTTACATGAAACCCCCTCCGGGTTTCCTTCCGACAACCGATACCCGTGTGTGTCGACTGCGCAAATCACTATACGGCCTTAAACAAGCCCCTCGTTGTTGGTACGATAAACTCGCCTCGGCCCTTCACTCGTTTGGCTTCAAATCATGTCCCTACGATCACTCTCTGTTTTCTAAAATTGAAGCAAACCACGAGATTCACGTTCTAATATACGTCGACGACCTGGTGATTTGCGGCAGCACCTCGGCAATCATCACCAAATTCAAACAGTTCATGTGCAAATCATTCCACATGAAGGATCTCGGGATCCTTAAATACTTCCTTGGGCTTGAAATAGCCCGCAACAAAACAGGGATATTCGTCTCCCAACGAAAGTACGCACTTGATATTCTAAACGAAACCGGGCTCCTTGGATCGAAACCAAAATCAATTCCCATGGAACCTAATCATACGCTTGCTACGAGTACATCACCGGCTATGCACGATCCCCATGCCTATCGTCGCCTTGTAGGCCGACTCGTCTACCTTACAATCACTCGGCCAGAACTCATCTATTCGGTGCACACGTTAGCACAACTTATGCAAACTCCCACCACGGATCACTGGGATGTTGCACTTCAAGTCGTACGCTATCTTAAGAACGCCCCCGGCCAAGGAATCATTTTTCGAACACAAAATTCTTTGGAACTCACGGCCTATTGCGACGCAAATTACGGGGCATGCCCTACGACGCGTCGTTCGCTCTCGGCGTATCATATTCTACTTGGGTCCTCTCCCATTTCTTGGAAAACGAAAAAACAGAACACGGTTTCCCTTTCGTCTACAGAGTCCGAATACCGCGCAATGGCATACACTACTTGTGAACTAAAATGGCTTCGCGGTCTTCTCACGTTTCTTCGCATACCCCAACATCAACCAATCAAGCTTTTGTGTGACAATCAATCGGCCCTTAATATAGCCTGTAATCCGGTCTTTCACGAAAGAACCAAACATATAGAAATCGATTGTCACTTTATTCGCAACGAAATACAAAACGGCATTTTCCTGCCAGAATATATACACACGTCTCACCAACTCGCAGACATACATACAAAGGCACTTGGACGCACGCAATTTCAGACTCTGCTATCCAAGCTGGACGTCTCCAACCTCCACGCACCATCTTGAGGGGGGGTAATAAGCCCATTATCAGTGTGAATAGACCCACACGCCATCATCAAACAAAGCGCATCAAATCTGCGGGTTTTTGGCAACTCAATATTTACTTTCTGTATTTTGTATATTCCTCTTCATTCTTTCCTTCTGTACTTATTTGTTACCTCCTTTGAGATATCAAAGCTCTTGTACAAATAGCAGTAGTTTTAGCTTGTAAAAAATACAGTTTTCGATAATAAAATAACAATTCGAAACATTCACAGTGTGTCAATTTTCTATCACAAAAAAACAGGTTTCCCTAAGTAATAACATAGGGAAAACTGAAAAATAAGAGTAAAAATGACATCATATATAGACACCTAGTAAGCGGTAAGGGTATAAAATGACATGGTACATCGACCCATATCGACTGAATTATTTTGTCAACAATATATTTAGGTAAGCGACTAAGTAGTATGCAACTAGTCAAGTAGTCAAGTAGTACCTTGTTTAAATTTACACTTGTTTTAACAAAAGAAAGCAAGTGGTTTTATTAAAGACGTACCAAGTGTCGGTTAAGAACTTTCAAACCTTGTCTTGCATTTAAATTTTCAACTTTGATTTCGAGTTAATTAAAAAAAGTGAGGAAACTCATATATTCTCATATATAACAATTCCGTGATGAGCGATTTTGATGATGACATGATTAAACCTAAGTTATATGAGCAGGATCACCTCCATACAAAAACATCAAAATAATTGGAGAAAATTTATAAAACGAAATTCTTAATTTTATTTTAAAGAATAAATAAACAGATTTCATAAAAATACATTTTTCTTAACTTTAGTTTTCCATTATAATTAATACCCTAAAAAATAAATATTCTATATATACCGTGCATTTTGCGGGATCCATTCTAGTATATCATCATTTCTTTTTAAGACCATCTTGTATAACAATTTACATTAAATCACAAGTTAAACTTAAAATAATGATGTTTAATCAATTTATGTCAGCATTTAAATTGTCAAATAATTCCCTTTACACAATGAAATTTAAAACGTCCTCATGTATCATACATTTAGCCACTTATTTTAGAATTCGTACAACGCACGGGTAACGTACTTGTTTACTCTATTTCTGTCACAATCATAACTTTGTAAGAAGAATTCTACCCTCGAGCAAACTTATTAAAGTTGATGATACCCATTACGTTTGTTAAACAGAGAAACTATCAAAGAATGGTAGCTGACATTCGTCGAAAATAGAAAATTTCAACTGAATTTCTTGTAAATATATCGAATATATAACCTCAAATTACTTGATAATGGCATTAAACTTGTTCGCCATGGAAAAAATTGTGCTTGTTCTAGTATCGATTTTGTTTTTTCAAATTTTAATTACAGTTCATGCACAATTAACACCAACATATGGAGATCTTCGTTGTCAGGCTAAAAATTTGAATTACACCGTTGGTAGTGTATACGAACAAAACCTCATAACCGTTCTCAACAATCTAACAGTCAATGCCGCTTCTCGCAGATTCTATGGTTCGACAGTTGGTGCAGATTCCATACAAGTGTATGGCCTCTTTCAATGTCGATATGATGTTAGCCTCGAGTTTTGTAGCTTATGTATTGAGCAAGCGACTAGGGAGATAAAGGCAGAGTGCCCTTCTGCAGAGGGTGAAGCGATTCTATGGTATGTAGAGTGTATGGTACGGTTTTCAAACCGTAACATCCTCTCTAAGTCCGAGACATCTCCAATGTTTGATCGAAAAACCGTGGAAAATGGAAAAAACCAAAATGATTTTGATTCAAGACTGGAAAGTACATTGACGGAATTGATCAAGAATGTTTCGTCTGCCTCACAACCTTTTGCCTCAGGCGAAACCAAATTGGGATCGTCCGGAACGTTGTATAGTTATGCTCAGTGCACCCCTGATATTAATACTGCAGGATGCTCTGCTTGTCTCAAAGTTGCATTATCCGAAATAACTGATTGTTGTAGCGATTATGAAGGGGCAATGGTTTACTTGCCGAGTTGTCAATTAAGGTATGATATGGCCGGTCCGTTTTTGGGTAATCTGCCATCATCGTCTCGTCTTTCTCCTCCTCCACCACCCATGAAGCAAGGTGAGTAATTTCATTTAATCCATTTTTTGTTTTGCTTTTAACACAATACTGTTTATTTCCTAACCCTTAAGAGCGTCATATTATTTAGTTTCCGGTACAACCAAGAAAGTATCATCAATGAATAATCCGGTAATCATTGGAGGGATAGTTGCCGGAGCATTAGTTGGATTGTTCGTTCTTGGTTTTGTTTTGTGGTGTTTCATATGCCGTAGAAAGCTTAGAGAAGCGAGAATGGGTGTACGTCCAGCTCCACCAAGTGAACAACGCGAAGATTATGGTAAGTCATCAAACATATACTCCATCCCATTGGTTTTGAGGTTGCCAGGAATCGAACCCGTGACTTTCGATCACACTGGCTCTGATACCATGATAGATGAATCATCTCAACCAAAACCTTAAGGTGATGGTTGAGGCCCAATTATTATTAATATTCCTAATAGAAATAACATTATTATGCATTAACTGAGACGAAATAAGAGCAAATAATTTCAGTGCTGACACAAGCTCTTATGATGCTTATGTAGATAATCTCGGAGACACAGAATTCTTGCAATATAATTTTGCAACTTTGAAAACCGCAACAACAAATTTCTCAGCTCAGAACAAGTTGGGTCAAGGAGGGTTCGGAACTGTTTACAAGGTAATTGAATCGTTCATACTATGTCCTATCAAATTGGCCAAGCGATGGCCGCCTTATTAGTACTTGATTCTTTATGTCGATTTGAATAAATTTACAGGGAACACTTGAGAATGGGGATAACCACCTAGCAATTAAGAGGCTCTCCGGCACCTCAGGACAGGGTACCAAAGAATTCATGACAGAGGCCCGACTTTTGGCCAAGCTTCAGCACAAAAATCTTGTAAAACTCGTGGGATTTTGCTCTGAAGGGGATGAGAAATTGCTCGTCTATGAATTTATGTCTAATGCAAGTTTGGATGGGTTCTTATTTGGTAAATGATCGTCCGTTCACAACTTCATATTTAAATTAAATCGGATAAAAGTATATCTTAGGCCTGGTTATGACGATTTGCAAAGTGAAAAGATTGTATCGGATATTGGTTTGGTCTTGATTTAGATTCGATTGTGTTGTGGTGCTGCAACCATAGTTTTTACTGCGATTTAACGATTGAGCTTGTTGTTCATTGTTACATATGAGAGGTTGTTGTAACTAACTTTTGTTACGATATTTTAGATCAAACCAAGCGACTACTTTTAGACTGGGCAACACGGTCCAATATTGTAATGGGAATCGCAAGAGGATTGCAATATCTTCATGAAGATTCCCGACTCACTATCATACATCGTGATCTCAAACCAGGCAACATTTTATTGGACAACGAAATGAATCCTAAAATAGCTGACTTTGGATTGGCGAAACTCTTTGAAGGTGCACAAAAGTTCGGAAACACCAGTCGCATTGTTGGAAGCATGTATGTCTACCTCGACTTTCACTTTTTTTTGATAACTTAATTTCAAATTGGTCCTGTACATTTAACATAGTATTGCAACTATATAATGTACTAAAATAATTGCACACTTAATCGCTTGCAGAGGCTACATGGCGCCAGAGTATATGACGACAGGAGATTACTCTGAGAAATCCGATGTCTATAGTTTTGGCATCATGCTTTTGGAGATCGTGAGTGGTCAGAACAACATAAAATTTTATCAGGCGCGCCAATCAAAGGAAGACCTCCCGGTTCACGTAAGTCATCCAATCCTCGTGTCACGTTAAATATCTAATAATCATACGTATTGATTGGAATGAATTGGAGGTATTAGTATGTACTTTACCATTTTGTTTCACATTTTCGTGTTATTGACAAAATTTTGTTTCTATTTAAAGGCATGGAAACTATGGAACGAGGAGCGATCCTTTGATTTAACAGACCCTGTATTGTTGAACAACTGTTCAAGAAACGAGGTGACACGGTGTATTCAGATTGGATTGTTATGTCTACAAGCAAATGCACAAGAAAGACCCACCATGTCATCAACCGTTTTCATGCTAAATGGCTCGGTGGATCTTCCGTTGCCATCTGAACCGGCAATGTCCTTCCCTCAATTCAACATGCCAATCTCTTACGTTAGTGGCGCGCAACAGAGTAGCGAGCAACAAAGTGATGTTGATCAGTATTCCACCATGTCCGGCACCCAAAACGTTTACCCGATACCAAGATGATTGAATTCCTACATAATTTCGCCACCTACAAACTCATGCGTCTGTTCAATTCATGTTCTTCTTGAAGCTAACTTTTGATTGTGTTTCTTTGGGTTCTATGCCCCGATTGTATGTTGAATTGTGTGATTTTCAATTATAAGAAACTAATAAACTCGATGAATTTGTACGTGTCTTCGCCATGGGAAGAATTGTGCTTGTTTTGTAACATCTTCTCTACATACAAGAAATCCATTGTTCCATCAGGATACCGTGGAAATAGGAGTAAACCAAACTGAATTTGCTCTAAGACTAAACACTACATTGACGGAATTAATCAAGAATGCTTCGTCTGCCAGCTTCAGGCAAAACCAATTGAGCATCATCCAGACGATTGTTTTGTTAGTTATATACTGTCAAAGAAATGAAAACAATGAAACAACACCGAATCACTATGCATTCCTTATAGAACAATTCGTCCCGTATATCAATGCCTGGGATGTTCCGAGTTTTCTACAGAGATAAGACGGTGTTCCTCAGTTTTTGGCAAGAAAACAGAGATATAATTTCGAAGTTTAGATATGCAATTTGTTTTTCTGTTCAAGATGTTTGATTATCAGTAATTTTTCTTAAGGAAAATACTGATGTTTTCGTCCCATATATATAGGAGAGTGAAGGGGAAAGGGAAAGGTTTTGAGTCAGATTTCTGAAGAGTTACAACTCTTCGAAATCAACCGCCAAACTCCATTTTATTCGGGTAAATTATTTGGCGGTTTATTATTTACTCCAAACTTATAATATTCGGGTAAATCAACCCTCGCATAGTCGTTCGTAAGGCAACTATACCGCGAACTTATAATATAATAGACTAGTGTAAACTCCGTACTTCCCGAACTAGCTTTATTATTTATAAGTTCGTCCGTCTCTGAACCAAATCCAAATTACGGAAAATGAACCGGTAATTACACTTAAATTATCAACATTCCTCCCTCATTATTTAAGCGTAATTCTAGGTTTAAAATAAATAATCCAAACAAATGTACCAATTTATGCATAAATGAAAATGTCACGAAGATTGAATTTTCACTTAGTGAAATTATACATTCCAAATATTCGAGTATTAGGGTGTGACTAAGCATTGAACCCTTTTACACATATTGAATACATGAACATAATTCACACATAAATTAAATTTACTCCAAAAGTTACAAATAACCGACACTTATTTACAAGCCTAGTGTCCTATATCTATTCATGAACATTGGAGGAGCCAAACCCAAACTCCCTTGAAGCGGCTTACTTCATGTTCACATATGTTGATTCTTTTCATCGTGTTCCCGCAAGCACACTTTTTCAAAAGATCAATTAAGAAGTTAAACTCCAACCTTACAACATGCAGGTCCAAATACATACTTTTGGGATATAAATTACGTGTTCCAATCTTTAAGCAATAGGCCTTCCACATTGAATTATGCCTCCAAAGTCGTTTTAGAGGGGAATTGGGTATCCTAATGCAAAAGATTTATACGGGTTTTAGACCCATCCCGCCAACCGACTTTATTACTAAGTCCTTAGCCAATGCCTTGGTCAAATGATCGGCTAAATTATTTTGAGATCTCACAAAAATAACTGATATTACTCCATCAGTTATCAGCTCACGTACTGAGCTATGTCTGACACCCAAGTGTCTAGATTTACCATTGTAAACTTGACTATATGCTTTAGCTAGTGTAGCTGCACTATCACAATGTATAGCTATGGTTGAGATTGGTTTTGGCCATAATGGAGTCTCGTAAACTAAATTTCTTAGCCACTCTGCCTCTTTTCCGGCTGATGCCAAGGCAATAAATTCTGACTCCATGGTTGAACCTGAAATGCATGTTTGCTTTTTAGATGCCCAAGATATGGCACCTCCCCCAAGCAAAAACACCCAGCCACTTGTTGAAGAATGATCCTCAATATTACTAATCCAGCTAGCATCAGAATATCCTTCTAGAACCGAAGGATTACCCACATATGTTAATCCAAAGCATAGTCGTTCGTAAGGCAACTATACCGCGAACTTATAATATAATAGACTAGTGTACACTCCGTACTTCCCGAACTAGCTTTATTATTTATAAGTTCGCCCGTCTCTGAACCAAACCCAAATTACGGAAAATGAATCGATAATTACACTTAAATTACCAACATGTGTTACTCAATACAGTTCTCAACGCAATATTCACGATCATAAGGCTGCTTACGTAGTTAGGTACATCGTTCAATTTAACAAGCTAATTATTGTCTAGCTATCGCGCTATCGCGCAATTGTCAATATATGTATCCTAGTCCATGTTTATTATTTGAGTTTCCAAAGATTACATAGTATTCGCTTTGACTCAGCAGATTATTTATTTTGATTAAAACACTTCTCGCAAAAGAATAAAAATGTAAACAATTTATTGAGTCGTATCACGAGTAGTAAATATCCAACCAAAAATCAGTAACACCCGGTGTCGCCTTAACACTATCCTTTTTAATATAATACATCGTAGTATCCTACTATTCTATGGTGTTAAACCTGGTCGTCGTACTAATTCTCCGACGAATCAAATCATAATCAACTTAGGTTTTCGATGTAGCTCTCGTAACTACTTAGGACAGAAAAAATATGTAATTTATTTCAAGTGCCATTTTTCATACCATAAAAAATGCATTTCTGTCTCACATTCGATTCGATAATGACTTTTTCCTATTAAGCCAACAACTTGAGAAAAAATACCTCTAACTACATGTACTATGATTATCATAGGACAAAGTCGACTTGACGATAACTAACTTGTTTGCGTCAATTCTATTTTAATACCACATATACTATAGGTCTGCAGATATCAATTAGCTGAGTTGATACAGTCACGGAAGGTGGTGCTATAACTTGAGTTCAAATCCCGTAAATAAGTGAATGAGACGGAAAGAGTATCTGATATCACATTGGAAAGCAATTGCTAACTTAGTTGATAGAGTCATGAAAGTCGGTGCTCATGACCTGAGTTCAAATCCCGTAAATAAGTGTATGAGACAGAAAGAGTATCTGATATCATAATAGAAATCAATTGCTAGCTTAGTTGATAGAGTCATGAGAGTTTGTCCTCATGACCTGAGTTCAAATCTCGTAAATAAGTGTATGAGATAGAAAGAGTATCTGATATCATATTAGAATCCATTGCTAGCTTAGTTGATAGAGTCCTGAGAACTGCTGCTCATGACATGAGTTCAAATCCCGTAAATAAGTGAATGAGACGGAAAGAGTATCTGATAAAATATTAGATATCAATTGCTTATATGACATGATCACCTATCTTCGTTCCTCACAAAAGATAGAATCTTACCTTTTGCTTTTTCTTGAGCTTGGTTTTGTTCTTACCCGAAGAAAGAGTAAGGGTTTAGTGTAGGGAGATTTGATAACTACGTTAGCACCATTTTCGCCTAAATTATCATTACATGCTATTTTCTCCTTCATCTTCCGAATCCAAGAGTCCTCGATCAAGTATCTGTCACAAATATCTCATATACACATTAGAACACAAAATAAGGAAACTTGTCATCATCAATATAGTGTCTCATCAACAAAAGTGAATGGTTATTGGGGCATGGTTGTATAATAAGCTCAACTTAATTTCTGAGCAACATTGAAGAAAATTGATTTTGGTAATTTAAGTGTAATTACCGGTTTATTTTTTCGTATTTTGGGTTTGGTTCAAAGACGAGCGAACTTATAAATAATAAAGCTAGTTCGGGAAGTACGAAGTGTACACTAGTCTATTGTTTACAAGTTCCTAGTATAGTTGCCTTACAACGACTATGCGGGGTCTCGCTGCCCGGTCAGCGAGTTGGGGTCCAGGGGCGAAGCGCCCTAGTTTATGGGTTCGGGGACGCAACGTGGTTGATTTTCAAGGGTTATAACTCTTCAGAATTCTGACTCAATCCCTTGCCTTTTTCCCTTTCATTTATCTATATATATACAAGATAAATGGATCAGTTTTCTGAAGAGAAAAAAAGTAACTGATATCAATCTTCTTGAACATAGAAAACAGATTACACATAAAAATTTCGAAATTACATCTCTGTTTTTCGTGCCAAAAAACGAGAATACCGTCATATCTCTGTAGAAAATCCGATACATTCCGGACACTAATATACGGGACGAATTGTTCTATAAAGACAGCGTAGCGACTCGGTATTGCTTTCATTGTGTTCATTTCCTTTACATTATTTTAATAACAATTGATGTAGGTAAAAAAAGTGATCGTGCGTCCTTGTGCCTAATCTTAAGATTATTCTTTTATGAAGTTGCCAGAACAAAATCACAAGTGGTTTGCGACTAAAAATATAGTCAACTAGTACCTTGTTTCGTTTAAGGAAGAAATTTAAAGCAAGTGGTTTTCTAATGGTGTTAGTGTACTAGGTGTATATGTGTTTGTTTAGGCCTAAACATTTGAATGTTCAACTTTCATGACAGTTGGGACGATGTGTGATATAAAACAACTATCATCGTTTATACTTTATGACGAAGAAGTACTTAGTAACATGTCCCGATCAAATATTTTTGAAATCGTAGAGGGAGAATTGTATAAAGAGAATAGTAGCGTTATTGATGATTGTTCGTGTTACCAACAATAATCACCATGATCCATATTTATAGGCTAAACACAATCACAATATCTCTTCTAATATTAGTGATATAATAACTTATTTAATAATATCGATATTATTCTGATTATGATATATTATATCGTGATCTTATGCAACAACTCCTCAAATTTATGGTAATTTTTCAAAATTTTCATGAGTTAGTAAGTTAAGGAAAATCCAATATCGGTATTCGATCTCCAACACTTTGACATGGACTCTTTTCAAACCTGCCGAACAAAAAATTCTTAAAACGGGAACGCTGCTCCTTTCGAACTTGTTAAAAGGAAAAAATTTATTGAATGAGAACGCTATCTTTTTTCGAACCTGTCAAAATTTAAACCAAATGAGAATGTCAGTCTTTTCAATTCGTTGTAATAACTCCATTGTTAAAAACGTCGCAATTTTTCCAAACTCGATCCATGAAAAAGAGAAAATTATTCATAGTCAATTGATCAATTTTGAATCAAGTTCTCTTACACAAATTATGCATTTGTCTAATAAGACGGGCATCATGAAAATGTGACAATGTGTTAACATTAGATCAAACGTAAAATCATAGAATTTTTTAAACCCGTTGTAAAAGATTATAAGCTTGTGATATGTCACTCGAAGTATGTATATATGAAAGTGTCTTCACACATTCAATCATAGTACTATAATGATCCGACCCGCCACCATTATAACATAATGCTAATATGATCACTAAAAGAGAATAATGATTTAGCTACTAATTTAATAACTGACTATAACTCAGTTGCTAAATATATAATTTAACGACTATGACAAAAAAAAATATTTAGACTTTACTTAAAAGACAAAACTAAAATGGTAATAAATTATGTGTCTATTGTAAAGACTAAATAAATAGGCAACGAATTTATTATCTAATTTATGTTTTTAAATACCGAAAATATATATATCATATATAAGTACATATTTATTATTGAGACAAAACAAAGAGAGTAACAAAATTTAGAGGACAACTTCCCACACATTCGGGGGTGTTACAAGTACAATATACATTAACATTATAATATCGGGGTAATATTCAAAAACATTAATACCTAAATGTGATGAGAATATCGTACAAATATTTTCCACATTTAGATTATTAATGTGTGTCTTTAGGGCACACGTTAAAAAATCCGTTATAATATTTCTTACAAGAGTACTCACCCTTACCACAAATAGGACTATATATCCAGATGTATATAAACATCATACACTAGTACAAATTTAATTGATCTTATATGCTATTTTTTCGAGCTTTATATGCTATTTTTATCGAGTTTTTTATATTTTTTTCTTGCTCTATAAGTTTTTAATGTTAAAATTAAAATCTTTGGATTTTATATGTATTATTTTTGAGTTTCAATATAATATTTTGATTTACAATTTTTTTTATAAGGATGCTCAGATTCTTTTCAATAAAACTCGTAAACTATATGCGTAAGCTCAAATTCTTTGTTATAAAGCTTGAAATTTATACTACCAGATGTATACCTCTAGTTGTATAATTCCCTAATTACACTCTTACATGAAAAGTTGAGTAAAATAAGAATCGGTTTTATAATTAACACTTGTGTAAAACGGTTAATTTCTAAACCTACGGCTGGGTCATAGGGTATCACTTTCATTATCATACATTTGTACACACGATCATTGTTTCATTTGATGCTCAACTTGAAAATAAAGTAGACAACTTGCAAAATATTCCCAAGTAAATACTACATATAGATATAGTCATATACAGAAATAACATTGCCTGTGAATTGAAAGTTGCAAAAGAGAGACACAAATTGGCATAATTTCCTTACAATGGGGAGAATTATGCTTGTTTTTGAATTATTTTTGTTTTGTCAAATTTCTATTATAATTGCTGATGATGTATATCATTGGGTAGGCAAGGGATGTATCGAAACAGATGGAAATTTCTCGGAAGGAAGCGAGTATGAGAAGAATCTTAAACTTCTTCTCACCAATCTCGCCTCTAAATCGTCGTCTGAGAAATTTTATAGTTCGACAGTCGGAGACACTCCTAACAAAGTGTATGGCCTATTTCAGTGCCGAACTGATTTAAGCCTTGAAGTTTGTAACGAATGTATTAAAAACGCGACTCAAGCGGTAATTGACCAGGATACCGTGTGCCCTTCAGATTATGAAGGTATTGCATGGTACTATGAGTGCATGTTACGGTTTGCTAATCGTAACATCTTCTCTTTGTCGGAGACATGGCCTACAATGAAAGTTTTGGACCGCGGTAACGTAGAAAACTATGATGTATTTAGTCCAATATTTGCAAAAGCAATGAATGAAGTCATTAAGGAGGCTTCGTTAGCTTCGCCTCATTTCGCTTATGGCGAAACAAATTTATTTTTGGCCGATAAGTTGTATACCTTTGCACAGTGCACCCCTGATATTGATTCAATTAGTTGTAAGAGTTGTCTCAGATCTGCCTTAACTGAGATGAATCCTGCATGTTGTAATGCAAGTAAAATGGTTATGTATTTAATGCCTAGTTGTTATTTGAGGTATGATACAACCAATCCCATCATGAATGAAACCTACATTTTATCCCTGGATCCTCCAGCACCGCCGGAGAATCCAGACATAAATCAAGGTGATCGAATTATTTCCATACTCCCTCCTATTCTCTGTTTTCTTCCTCTTTCCTATTTTGCTAACTTTTAATTATATTATATTCATTCCTCTCTCCTATCACCCAACCCCACCCAACTTTTTTACCTATATTTTATTCATTTCATCAATGTTTGAGACTCACAATTCATTATTTACTCCTAATTATTCATCCCTCTCCCCTATTCCAAACCTCACTCAACTATTTTCTTCATTAAAAAAAAACATTTTTTCTTGAGTATCGTGTCCTCTCCAAATGGGAAGAAAATTCAGAGAAGGAGGGAGTATATCGTTACTGTTTTTTATTTGACACAACTCATAATTAGCGAATGTAAACCAAAATAAACTCTAACTTCATCATCTTATTTATTCAGGTTCGGGAACAAGTAAGAAAACATCGTCGAAGACAACCATTATTGCAGCGATAGCTGCTTTTGTTGCAGTTGGATTGATAGTCTTTTCGATTGTTTTGTGGATATGTTTGTGTCGTAGAAAGACTACAAAAGAATCGAACACTGGTGTATCTCCAGTATCACCTGGCCGGTTACATGACGATAGTGGTAAGTCATCGTTCTTAAAGTATAATTCTTGTAATATTAGTGCGTGGTGTCTCAGAGGCTCCCGTAGTTGAGAGCAGAGTGTTGACGAGCCGTGCCCGAGCTTGACCTTGCTCGGCTACCAAAACTCGAGCTCGAGCCGATCTTACCCGAACTTGAAAAAAACGCGCTCGTTACGAAAATTGCGAGCTTTAACAAGAGCTCAACCCAAATCGAACCTAACTAAAGTGGTTTATTTTTTTAATTTTTTTCTTCCGATATTTTCAGTAATAAGGTTTGAAGATTATATGTAAAAATATTTAATAAATCAAAATGATATTTGATATATATGATACAAAGATATAATAATGATAAAATATTTTTTTAAAATATGAACATATTTTTATAAATTATGATTAATATCTTATGTAATCTTAAATGTTCGAGCCGCTCGCGAGCTTTTCGAGTCGAGTCAGCCTTTGCTCGGCTTGACTCGTTAAGCTCTCGAGCCGAGCCCGAGCTTGAGTCGAACTCACACGAGCCGAGCTTTGACCGAGCCGATCTCGAATTGCTCGCGAGTTGTCTCGTCTCATTAATAGCCCTAGTTGAGAGATAAGAAGTCTATGCTCATGTATCGGCTCTAATGAAACCTATCTGTCTCTTTCATTTGTTTACTTTTTTATTCTTTATTATGGTTCTTTTAAGAGTCTTTTACTAGAATGATCATTTTCTTTAAAAGTATTTATCAAACTAAGCATTCTTCAATTTTAATTACCATTTTAAGCATTTTAACAATTTTAAAACTTTGGAAACATAATTAATCATGATAATGACTAATTTGGGAAAAAAAAATTAGGCTTAAAAGCTAATTTGGTAAAAATTTTAGACAATGTTAAAATTAATTAATTTTCCGTTATGATAATTAATATTACGGAGTATATATTTTCTACAAATCCATGGATTTTGAAAGATGTATTTTTCTTAATCTTTATTTTACTTATTATTTAAATTTTATAATTTTTCATTTAGCATAGTTAATTTTCATATAAAAGTTACCATAACCGTAAAAAAATTAATAAATATATTATTTTATGACGAAATAAAAAACTAAATGAGATGATTTATAAAGAGAAGTAAAATTGTCGTAATTTTTTCAACTATTGTTTTATTTGATTTTGGGTTCTAAATATTTAATTGTAATTTTATATATACTTTTTGTTCGTAATTTAAATGTTAATTTAACATTTTGTTTTTTGTAAGAATCTAAAATTGACTAAGGCCGATGTATAACATAGAGAGAAAAGTTAATTTACGTCACATTATTTATTCGATATAATCATACATTACTTATATATAAGTGTTGTAACATACACGTGGCATTTATTAAAAAAAAAGTAGATTGAAAAGAAAAAAAATAGTAGTCTATATATTAATATCTATGGAGTATGTATTAATTAGTTGCCATTATGAAAAAATAAATTTTATAATCGTATAAATCTCTTATCGAATTAACCATTTTGCCAAAATTATTGCTCAAACTAGACAATGTTGTCAGGATCGGGATCCTAGTTTGGATCGAAGAGGGGAGGTACGATCGGATCGCAGGATCGAATCATAGGATCGTAAGATCCTACATATAGCTTAGATAAAGAAGTTTATGCACATAATTTGGTATAATTTGTGATGTATAATGTTAAAAGTTAATTTAATGACATGAAAATTGTAATAATCATATTAACATATTGCATATACCTTTAATTAAGAGCTATAAGTATAGAAAAACAACAAACTCACACATTTATAATACAAATAAGCATTTTACGATCCTGAACGATCCTACCATCGATCCTGACCGATCCTGCACGATCCTGACCGATCCTGGCCTATCCTGACCGATCCTATACCGATCCTACCACCAAAACGATCCTACGACGATTTGAATCGTTTTCCACTTTTTGGATCGTAGGATCGTACGATCCTACGATCCGGATCGCGATTTTAACAACAATGAAACTAGATATTGGCAAAATTAATTACATTGTAAAAAACTTAAAAATGGTTAAAACGAGAATTAAAATTCGAAAATAATAAATTTGGGAAATACTTTATAGAAAATAGTCGTTTTAGTAAAAACCCCCTCATTTAATCGAAGACAAAAACTTTTTCGGGTAAACCAAGTTTCTATTCTTAAATTCAAAATATACTTTCATCAAATACTATTTTTCTAATTGATTTGCCCTAGATGAAAATCATGGGACCTTCCTAGATGAACATAATCATGGTTCCATCCATATTCATAGTAAATTTGTACTCGGTACAAAATTAAAAATGATTGATTGAATTTCGATGATTAGTAAGGCTTATTATTAGGGATGACAGTAGGTCGGGTACCCAACCCAAATTTTTAGGGTCGAATCCTAATGGGTCCGGTATAGGTCAGAATTTTTGAGACCCATTCAGGTGGGTCGGGTATGGGCCTTATATAAAAACATCGGGTCCGGGCCCGGACCCGGGTCTTGGTGTTGGGACCTTACCCGACCCTTAAACCCTTATATTTATTTAAAAAGGAAAAAAACATAAATATGAACGTCAATAACTCAAATAATACACACGTACATACGTACTATACGCATATCTAAATAACCAATAAGAATAACGAGAAAATTGATAAAAATGATAAGTTTGTGTACTCGGTAAATGATATAATTTAGGGAAAAAATTGTTTTGTCAAAGAAAAAAGCACACCCTAGGGTACCCTACCCAGACCCGGACCCTCTGGGTCGGGTATGGGTCCATTAATTTCAGACCCTTTCGGATATGACTCCAAGCTATGTGACTCAGGGTCGGGTGTGGGTGTTATTGGACCCTACCCAGACCCTACCCATTGCCAACCTACTTACAATATGAACTAACTACGATTTTTGAAATTAATTAGGAAAAAGCGACGTAGAGTGTATTGCAAATCAAGAATTTGTGCAATATGATGTTGCCACTCTGCGAAATGCAACGAAAAATTTCTCAGCCGAAAACGAGTTAGGTGAAGGAGGCTTTGGTACTGTTTACAAGGTAGCCTTTTGCGCTCTACGTTACACCAATCTTAATTCAATTACGAATTAGATTTAATACTTCAAAAAAATTAATAATAGGGAACACTTTCAAATGGAGAGCAAATAGCTATAAAGAGGCTCTCCGGCACATCCCGGCAGGGCACCAAGGAATTCAGGGCCGAGGCTAGCCTTTTGGCCAAGCTTCAACACCGAAATCTTGTCAAGCTTGTTGGATTCTGCTCTGAAGGAGAAGAGAAACTACTCGTATATGAGTACCTATCGAATGCAAGCTTGGATGGGTTTTTGTTTGGTAAATGTTTTTTTGCCAACTACTTTTTCTTTTATGTCAATCTTCTTATTAGTATAGCGGTATAAGGCCCGCGCAGATGCACGGTATTTTTGATAAGATACTAGAGAATTTGATAATTAATCAAGCTAACGCAGTTTACCTTTATTTTGAAATAAAAGGGTAAAAATTTGCATATATAGTTTCAATGAGATATATTATTAACCTTATTTATGTAAAATTTAAACAGTAATTGTTATAAAATTAATTAGGAGATAAATATTGTTTAATAGTAGTAAATATAGATAGTCAACATTAATTAATTAAGGACAAATATTGTTTAATAAAATATCACTTAGACCGGAAATTTAAGCGTATATGGGGTATGGTTTTATTATGAATACTGTGGGGAATAACAATGTAATTATTAGATGAACGAGCTCAACCAAAACCATAAGGTGTGAGACCCAACTATTATTAATATTCCTAATACGCTTCCTCACGCAAGTGTCCAATGGGCTTGAAGAGTGGTTAGTTTGCACAGGCCGGTTTCCACTTCGTGGTTTTTTCTGAGGGGTTTTGAGGTTGCAAGGATTTGAACCCGTGACCTTAGGTCACACTGGCTCTGATACCATATTAGATGAACCGTTTCAACCAAAATTTTCAAGTGATAGTTGAGGCCCAACTATTATTAATATTCGTAATAGTAATATCCTAAACTTTATTAAATGAAGGGATCACAATATATTTTGAACTTTATTAAATTTGTTCAAATCCTATGCTGATGAATAAATTCGAACTGTAATCATGAATACTGATGACTTGAATCTCAGAAGGCATCGCCTCAAACCATTTATAGCTTACACAGGAATGTTCTTGAGAGCGGCTTGAACGTGAGATCCTTCAGAATTTTACTCAAATTTTAACCTCTAGTTTTTAATCGAGACCATAACTGACACAACGGGACAAACACAAACGTTTCAGAAATTTACACTATGACGGTGTTAATTATTCATTTTTGTCTGATTACAAAATCAATCACCGAACAATAGTTATCATGTACGACGGTTTTATCCCATGTTGTTTTGCAAAATGTGCCCTTTTTTTGGTAAGTAACCATTTTTTTTATACATAGCGACCACTTTGAAAGAATAGCTCATTTTTCAACCCAAAAAAATGGTCACTATTTAATCAAAAGTGATAACTCTTTATCAACCAGTGATATCAATTTTTTATTGGCAGAACGTGCGACCGTCGTAAAGTAGAATGTGTAATGTGTGATCACATTGATTTTGCAAATCTTATGGGCAAAATATGATATTACCGTTAATCTATAAGATAAAATATAGTCATGTGGGATCTTGTTTGATTTATCGTCATGAATGCTATAAGAATATCAATTTTTTTATAATTTTTAATAATGTGTAACTAAAGATATTCACGTTGCAAAACGTGTCCCGACAACTGTGATAAAGTAACCGTTAGTCCGTTATCTTTTGTCTGGATGGGAGTGAGTATTACTAAATACTAATACTACATACTCCACGCTTGTTTATCATGTTATCATTGAACTAGTTAATTGATTTGAAAATGTTTGCTGCTATCTAACTTCTCTCTTGTTGGTACTCAAGATCCAATAAGGCGACTTGTTTTAGATTGGGCAATAAGGTACAAAATCATAATGGGGATTGCGAGAGGTCTTCAGTATCTCCATCACGATTCTCGACTCACCATCATACATCGTGACCTCAAACCGGCAAACATTTTATTGGATAAGGAAATGAACCCGAAGATAGCTGATTTTGGCTTGGCGAAGCTCTTTGATGGTGCACAAAAATATGGGAAGACTGTTCAAATTGCCGGAACATTGTATGTCCAGCGTTCAATTCTTCATTTCATGCCTAATATTTTTTATCATCATTTATATTCTTCTTCTTCATCATCATCTATAACTTCACATATTAATTTGTATGCGCGAAATTGTATATATGCAGAGGATACATGGCACCCGAGTACATGAGAACAGGTGAGTACTCGGACAAATCTGATGTCTATAGTTTCGGAATTATGGTTTTGGAGATTGTGAATGGTCAGCACAACATAAAACTTCACGAATCAAAAGAGAAGGACGACCTCCCAGCTCAGGTAATAAGTTCAAATGCCTATGCATGAGCATGACACATTGAATGCATGTCTTAAAATGAGTGTTAGTGACAATTTTGGTTAAATTGATAGGCATGGAGACTATGGAAAGAAGGGCGTTCAGTTGATCTAGCAAGCCCAGCATTCAAAAACAGTTCGTTGAACAATGACGTGATGCGATGTTTTCAGATTGGATTGCTATGTGTGCAAGCAGATGCAGCGGAAAGACCCACAATGGCATTAGTGGTGTCCATGCTAACTAGCTTTGTCGATCTTCCGTTACCATCTGCACCAGCAATGCCCATCCCTCAATTCAACATGCGAATCGCTTTCAGTGGCCAACAACAAAGTGATACTGATAACTTTTCCACCATGTCTATCACTCAAGCCCCACAAACAAAACCAAGATGATTGGTAGCTTGCATAATTTTACATGATTATTCACTTGTGTGAACACCTACAAAGTTTGCTTCTTGAAATCTTGTTCAACATAAACTGAGTTTCAATGTGTTTGGTTTGGTTCTATGAACTCATTGTACCTTTAATTGTGTGATTTGGAATTACATGGAATTTAATTCGATTTGGAAAAATATTTGCTCTTTTAATTTCAAAAACAGTGAAATGTTTTGCAAAATTGGTAATTTGGTGACAATTGTTGTACATTCCTGTTTTTTGAACTGAAATTGTCTGAACTGAACTGAAGAACATAATAAAGCTGAATTAAACTGAATTGAACTGGATTAAGAGTTAATTTGTAAAGAAAAGAGTTGAACTGACCTGAACTGAACTTAATGGAGTTGAACTAAACTAAACCGAACTAAACTAAATTAAAATGAGCTAAAATTAAGTAAAAAAACAAACAGGGTTTGGTTGAATAAAATGATTTAGTTTGTATTAACAGCTTTATTGGACGGTCTATGCAGGGGATATATGGCGCCTGAGTATTTCATGTGAGGATTTTCCGACAAATCCGATGTCTATAGTTTTGGCATCATACTTTTGGAGATTGTGAGCGGTCTATCAGTTTGGGTTTGGATCAGGTCGATTTAATGGTGGTGGCAAAAAAGAAGTTGACTTCGTTGACTTGATAAAGTTAACCACTTAAATCAATTGGTAAAAGTAAGAGTAAATTAATAATTACTCCCTTGTATGTTTCAGTTTTCTAAAATTACTCCCTTATATGTTTTTTTTTTAGAATTACTCCCTTAAGTTGATCTCAGGTCAAATATTGCTACATATTACGTTTTTCAGTGAAAAATTTATAGAATGGACGAAATTGCCCTTTAGTGTATTTATCCCAACCCATCAAACAAACACCTTTCCTTTTACCCAGTAATTGAAAATCCCAAATCCTAACCCTAATTTGTAATTCAAAACCCAAATTTCTAATTGAAAACCTCAAATTTCGCAAACTAATCACAAATAATCTTAACCCTAACTTAAAGATTTAAGGTGATTGCTAGAAGTAGACAACAACAATGAATTCAAAAAGGAAGAAGGTAAGTTAATTGTTAATTGTTAATGGTTTATGCAAAACAACAACAATATAAATCAGAAAGATAATTACATGAAACAATTTCAGATTCTTTTTCCAGATCAAAGATGGATTCACATACCCAAATCAATTTGAAACCCTAATTTATATTCAATACAATATCAGTTTTGATGAAGATAAAGAACCCTAATTTCAATTCAATTTCTATTCAATACAACAATAAGATTCACATACCCAAATCAAAGATGTCCTTACTTTCAAAAAAATGAAAATTTCAAAACTTGAACAATTAGATTGAGAAATTACTTTTAATTAAGATAGAGATTGGGTAAAATAGTGAGGAATTAGTTTCGATGAAGATATTAGTAAGTTTTGGGCAAAGGCTATAACGAGATACTCAAATACTAAGGGGCATTTTGGTCATAAATTTAGGGAAATGGAGATAAAATTCAAAAATTGACGGAAATACTCATCTGAGCTGAAAAATGGTAGCAATATTTGAGCTGAGATCAACTTAAGGGAGTAATTTTTAAAAAAAAACATATAAGGGAGTAATTTTAGAAAATTGAAACATATAAGGGAGTAATTATTAATTTACTCTAAAAGTAATTAATTAGGTGTTTCGAGTTTAAGTTTTGGAAATACAGCAGTGTTAACATTAATGCCACTTACAATTCCTACCAAACAAGTAGCATAAATACGATCGGACAATACAATTCTCAACGCAATATTCAAGGGCATAAACCCATTGTCGACATATTCTACAGACTATAAGCTAATCATTGTCAAGCTACTGTGCAATTGTCGATATATGTATCCTAGTCCATGTGTATGATCTGAGTTTCCACGGATTACATATATAGTATTCGCTCTAACTCAACGGATTATTTATTTTGATTAAAACACTTCTCGCAAAAGAGTAGATCGTATCAACATGCATTTTCAATATAATACATCGTAGTATCGTACTATTCTATGGTGTTAAACCTGGTCCACGTACTAATTCTCCGAGGAATCAAATCATAATCAACTTAGGTATTCGATGTAGCTCTCGTAACTACTTAGGACAGAAAAGAATGTAATTTATTTCAAGTGTCATTTTTCATACCATAAAGAATACATTTCTGTCTCACATTCGATTCGATAATGACTTTTTCGTCTTAAGCCAACAACTTGAAAAAAATACCTCTAACTACATGTACTATGATTATCATAGGACAAAGTTGGCGTGACGATAACTAACTTGATTGCGTCAATTCTATTTTAATACGTCATATACTGTATGTCCGCAGATATCAACTAGTTTAGTTGATGATAAAGTTATGGGAGGTGGTGCTCATGACCTGAGTTCAAATCCCGTAAATAAGTGAATGAGACGGAAAGAGTATCTGATATCATATTAGAAATCAATTGCTAGCTTAGTTGATAGAGTCATGAGAGCTGGTATTCATGACCTAAGTTCAGATCTCGTAAATAAGTGAATGAGACGGAAAGAGTATCTGATATCATATTAGAAATCAATTGCTAGCTTAATTGACAGAGTCATGAGAGCTGGTGCTCATGACCTGAGTTCAAATCTCGTAAATAAATGAATGAGACGGAAAGAGTATCTGATATCATATTAGAAATCAATTGTCTATATGACATGATCACCTATCTTTGTTTCTCACAAAAGAAACAAAAATTATTTGCAAATTTTATTCCTTTACCATGGGGAAGATTGTCCTTGTTTTGCTATCTCTTTTGATTTGTCAACTTTCCATCACAATTTTTGCACAACAAACACAAAAAACAAACGCAGGTAAAGGTTGTAAGTCATACTAAATGCTTATTGTAATTTGTAAAGTCGATAATGTAAATAACATGTTTTATATTACAGAGTAATAGATTAGTATAAAACCGTCTTAGAAAAACTTATTAATTGTAAAATTACTTTTATCAGATTCGAACCAAACATCATTGAAGACGATAGTAATAGCGATAGGTGGTGGCGTATTGGCCGGATTGCTAGTTTTATCGGTTGTCTTATGGATACGTCTACGTCGTGAAAAGCCGGCCGAGAAAGAGATTACTATAACTAGCGGCAGAATTCCTCCAGGATCACCAAGGGGTTTTTATTATGGTGGTGGTAAGTTACTAAACATATGAACATTTATATACTTATCTTGTGTCCCTTTCGATCAATTAATCAAGTGATTAGTCGATTAATTTCATCGATCGAGTTAAGGCCTGACTGAAATTCTTATGATGAAGCAGTGGGATTCGATGAAGATTGTTTTGGAGATGCAGAGTTTGTTCAATACGATTTCGCAACATTGGAAACTGCGACAAGAGGGTTCTCGACTGGAAACATGCTTGGTGAAGGAGGGTTCGGAATTGTTTACAAGGTACTCCCTACATCGAACCTTTTTTTTTTTGGATAACGAGGCCGGTTTAATCCCCGGGCCCATGCATTCCCGCACCACCACATGGACCATGTAAGCCACCTCCTTCGGGAGCTGCAGTGGCCAAGTGGTCATCGCCCCAGCTGGTAATCGAACCTGAGACCTCTCAACTCCTACATATCTGCAAGCTTTAAGGTTTAACTCAGTTACCACTGGACTAACACAACTTGGTTCCCTACATCGAACCTTTTTTCTTCTTTGGGTACGACAAGTGTACTACGTCATAATACATCCTAACCAATGTGAATCCTCACTTTTATCAAATGTACTATCAACAGGGGAGACTTGAGAATGGAGAGCAACTAGCTATAAAGAGGCTCTCTGGCAACTCGGGACAGGGCACGAAGGAATTCATGGCTGAGGCCAATCTTCTGGCGAAGCTTCAACACAGAAATCTCGTCAAGATTGTTGGATTCTGTTCAGAAGGAGAAGAGAAACTATTGGTTTACGAGTTTTTGCCTAATTCAAGCCTGGATAGCTTCTTGTTTGGTGAGTATTGTTTCACAAGTCCATGTTTAATTCTAGCATTTAGAGATCATGAATGTCGTCTGTTTTCTGGTATCTAACCTATATATATCGTACTTAAAGATTCGAGAAGGAGGCCTCTTTTAGATTGGGTAATGCGATGCAAAATCATTATGGGCATTGCAAGAGGACTTCAGTATCTCCACGAGGATTCTCGACTCACTATCATACATCGTGACCTCAAACCTGGAAACATCTTATTGGACAAGGAAATGAACCCTAAGATAGCTGATTTCGGCTTGGCGCGACTCTTTGGAGGTACCCAAAAGTCCGGTAGCACCTTACAAATTGTGGGAACAAAGTATGTGTGTCCTTCTACCACTAATTAATTTTTCCTTTTTTTTCTATAAACAACTTCAAGCTATTTGAGCCATACGGTAAATGTTCATCAAGTGGTATATTATTGATTCTTCTAACAAAATTTAAAGTCGTGTCAAATTGTTATACGTAGAGGATACATGGCACCAGAGTACATGATGTCAGGGGAATACTCAGACAAAACCGATGTCTATAGTTTTGGGATCGTTCTTCTAGAGATTGTGAGTGGTCAGAAGAACAAAACTTTCGTACGATCATCCCAAAAGGAGGACATTTCAATCTATGTAAGTATTCAATGTCTCTGCAAGTGATTCCACATACAAAAGTTTATAACTACTTAATGACTCATGTATTCAATCAAAGGCATGGAGACTATGGAATGAGGAGCGATCAATCGAATTGACAGATCCGATACTGTTTAAAAAGTGTTCGAGCAACGAAGTGAAGAGGTGCATTCAGATTGCGTTGCTATGTGTGCAAGCAAATGCAGGGCAACGACCAACGATGGCATCCGTGATTTTCATGCTTACTGGGTCAGTCGAACTCCCGCTGCCAACACAACCAGCCATGTTCTCCCATCAAGCCAACATGTCTGCGACTACGAGTAACAGTGGCGGACAACAAAGCGATGCAGATCATTTTACCACCAAGTCGGCCACCTTTGCACTTATTGAGACGCAAGACTTATACCCAAAACCAAGATGATTGCCAAGATGATTGCTTTGCTTTCAGATTCACCAGCTGTCTTCAATTGTGTTTCTTATGTTATAAGCCTATGTCAGATGTGTGCTTTGGAGATACATGAGATGAAATTTAATGAAATTATATTTACTTTTATTTGATTTTGTTGTAACGAATGCATCTCTTTATCCAATAGTTCGTTGTTTTGGTGATAAGAACAATATTAATGAATGGCAAATAAAGTACTCACAACCCCTCTCTTTCTCCTTCTCTCTCTACAAAAAACCTAAACCCTAATTTCAACATCTTGGGGGCTGCCGTCTACCCTTTTTTGGGTGGAGGTAAGCCCAAATTTTCCTTTTTGTTCTTCTTTTTTAAATTTTTACGCTAATAACTTCTTGCCTCTCCTTTATTGGAGACTTGTTCTCACCTTTGTGTGAGTTTTGTTCTCACCTTTGCGCGAATTTTGTCCTCACCTTTTGGTGAGTCTGTTCTCATCTTGTGGTGAGATTTTCCCCTCTATTAGAGAGGTTCAAAGAGTAAGTAGAAGATCGGCGCCTTCATTGTTGATCCTATGGAGATAAAACTACTGTCAGATTGTTCGTTACAAACTTTTTGGTCAAAAGAACTTGATTCTTGTCAATGCTTTAGAAAATTTGGAAACCCTCTTGTAAAAAGCCGTAGAAGGCGATATGTTAGAGGATGTGCAGAAGCGTCTCATGAGCCCATCAAGTTTAGAAATTTTCTGTTGATCGAGAATGTTGTTTATTTGATTTTAATCGTTTGTGTCCTGTCATTCTTGACATATGTTGTAACTACCATGAGACTTTTGATTAATGAAACGATTTTTCCCCTTCAAAAAAAATGAATGGCAAATAAAGTTGATAAACAGATATACGTGGTTCACAAGCAAAATCAGTTGTTACAGTCACTCAAGGAGAGAAAATTTCACTATTTTGAAAATAATAATACAACAATAAACCGATATACACTCTCTCTATATAATACAACAGTAAACCGATTCAATCCGATTCATTGTTAACCCTAATACACGCGATTAAATAATCAAATGGCAATATAGATGAAAAATATTGTTGAGATGTACCTTTCTAATTCCTTGTCAAGTATTGGAACGTCGGAAGAGGGTTTACTCCGTACATGAGAGATATAGCATTAAGTCGATTAATTATTAGTTGGTCATGTAACTGTTCAAATTCAATCCAAAGTAGACGTCGAAGGCTTGGACTAGAAAATATTTTTTTCTACATGACGACTTTCGTTCGTGGTGTTGGTGTTGTAACAAATGCGAGAGAAGATAAAAACAGAACGATAGAGAAAGTAATACGAAACGTAATTTACTAAGGGTATGTTAGCTATGTTTAGAGGCATAACGGAGGAGAATTGTATCGATATGGTGAGAAGTATTATACAGATTTGGATTAGAATGTATGATATGCATAACGGATAGTGTGAGACTTATAGCGTTTATATAATACTCTCTAACACCTAATATTACAGAGTGACGAAGAGAGGCCAACAATAGAGCTCGATCCCAAATTGATTAAGGAATATCGCTTAGGTTTCGTGGTCGTTGCCCCGCGGCACCACTAGGGTGAGATCCCCGTCATAATTGCTCGAAGCGTCGATTAACAAATTTAAGACATAGGTCCAAACTGGTAAAAGTTGGCTTGATTCAAGAAATGGATCCATCATTCATGTTACCCAAAACCCGATATGATAAAATCCAAAAAATTGGTGATGCACAATACCAACACGAATTGAGGTTAAATCAAAAAACTAAAACGAATCAAACCCGGTTTGGTACATAATAAGGACCCAACTCATAAACGACCTAAGAAGAACCAGACCGGTCCTGAGAACCTCTTATCACCCACGCAACCCAATTCGAGATAACCTGACTCAACCTCTTTAACCCGAACTCAAGTGATTTGATTGCTACCACTAGGCTCACCTACTTTCCTTGAAGTAATCAAGTAAGAAAAGTCTTATATTTTAAAATTAGATTATGGAAATAGAAAAATATTATGACAAGGAAATTAAATATTTACATTATTACAAATTGTAGGACATGAATAAGTCAGGCAACTACATAAGGAGCCATTCATAGTACTAAGAGGGAGGCCACAAGGCCGACACGATCCAAATTCATACACCCAGAAGCGATCCTGCCTAGGAACGTATTACATTGGGCGACTATTACATCAGTCGCCAATAAGATATTGGCGACTGATGTTGTTGTTCGAATTTCCTTAGGCGACTGAGGCCGCCTGTGACTGGGTTCTTGTGACCATTTCTAGTCGCCAATATAACTTTGGCGATTTGAACATAGAAGATATTGTCGAGGATATCTCATCGAAAATCGTCTCATACCGACTCACCTACCTACATGTTAATGTTAATAGTCTTGTGTAATATAATAATTCCACTTTTGTGTATTCGCTTTCATTATTGAAACAATGGGATAATGCTTTTGTTATTGTTGTTATTGTCATTGTCGTCCTAAGTCTTGACAAATGACGGATTCTGAGTTACGACATGGCCGTATTAACGTATGTACGCACGAAAATAACCTATTACATATTTATTTTCAAGTATGCGTACTACTCCGTATGATATTTATCATATGACGCATTCCGACCTGATGCTAACATAATTTGATCATTTCAAATACTCCGTATAATTTATTATATAATTAATAAAACAAGTTACTCCATATTATTCCTCTAAAACATTACTCCGTCGATCATTGATCAGAATGCCTATATGACATGAAAATTTAATCTCTATTTCTCGCACAAAAAAAAGACACTTAGCCATTGTTCTCTCGGCATGGCGAGAATTTTGCTTGTATTAGTATCAATTTTGGTTCATCAACTTTTTATTTCAATCGATGCACAAACACAAATAACATACATCGATAAGGGTTGTACGGGTGTAAATTTTAATTACACTCACGGTGATCCGTATGAAGTAAACCTCGAAACCATTTTAATTGAACTCACATCCAAATCATCTTCTCTAAAATTTTCTAATTACACGACCGGTGTTGGTTCCAACAAAGTGTACGGCCTATTTCATTGTCGAAATGACATTAGCCTAGACGTTTGTAACCAATGTGTTAAGGATGCAACTCGAAATTTAGTTCAAAAGTGTCATTCGATTGGTGAAGGTATTGTATGGTACAATGAGTGCATGTTACGGTATGCCAATCGTGACATCTTTTCTAAATCCGAGACATCTCCCTTTGCCTTCAGTCGGAGCACAGAAGAAGAGCTCGAATTTGCTCCAGAGCTAACGAAAGCAATGAACGAGCTTATCAAGAAAGTCTCGGCTGATAAGTTACATTTTGGATCGACCGTGACAAATTTGACATTGTTGGAGCAATTGTATAGCTTTGCACATTGCACCCCTGATATTAGCAATACTGGTTGTAACAATTGTCTTAAAAGTGCTTTATCTCAATTGAATCAATGTTGTAACACAAGTATACGGGCGACCGCTTTTTTGCCCAGTTGTCAACTGAGGTACGACGTGAATCCTTTTTTAAACGACCCACCTCCAGCTCCTCCCCCTGGCCCGACTGTCCATAAAGGTGAGCTACTGTAGTGTATTATATCGTTAACAGGTGAAGTATATGTCAAGAAACCAACTCAACCAAAAACTTAAGCCGATGATTGGAGTTCCTTGATTCGTTTTATATTCTAACACTCCCCCTCACAGTGCAGGCGGGATTCCCTGGTCTGTTCTAATTATCCACTTTAGAATGGAGGGGGTGGGATTCGAACCCGTGACCTTTGGTCACATGGCTCTGATATAATGTCAAGAAACCAACTCAACCTAAAGCTTAAGCTATGGTTGGAGTTGATTGATTCGTTTTATATTCTAACAGTATATGTATAAAACCGTTGTATAATTGACTTTCTAATCGTATATTTATTATTCAGATTCGGAAGCAAGCAAAACAGCATTGAAGCCCGGAATAATTGGAGCGATAGGTGGTGCTTGCGCGGTAGGATTGCTAGTTCTATTTGTTGTTATGTGGATATGTTTTTGCCGCAAAAAACCAGAGGAAGAGATTACTAGCATAACACAAACCGGATCACCAAGGGGTTTTGGTAATGGTACGGGTAAGTCATCAACATAAGAACATTTTTTGTTTCAACGGCCACAAGGTCGTCAATCTCGTGTTATTAGGGAGACTCGAACTTGGAATTTATTATCTCACTGACATAATTTAATGAAAAAATTATTTTTACGATCTTTTTGGCGTTTATGGAGTAAACTTTTTCAATAGTTAGGAGTCCAGGATTGAATCTTGCCTAGGACCGAAAATCCAAAATTATCTCGGTCTATAAGTTAGGCCCTGTTCTTTCTGGCTTAATTTCAGCTCTTTTCAATTTTGCTAGGGTGTATTCCGTTAAGTTTTAATTAAGTTCAATCAATTAAGTTCAATCAATTAAGTTCAATTAATATTTTCACAAAATTAACTTTTAATTCAACTAAATTCACTTCACCTGAATTTCACTCAATTTAGTTTAATTAAGCTCTACTTCAATTAATTCAATTCAGCTCGTTTCAGCCGAAAAGAACAGGGCTTTAGTGTTAAATATCCTCTGCCTCGACTTTTTTGATGCAACAGTAAGAGGTGGTCCAGAGAGTATTGGAGACACGGAATTTATGGAGTACGATTTTGCGACGCTGAAAATTGCAACAAGGGACTTCTCAACTCAAAACATGTTGGGTGAAGGAGGCTTCGGCGTTGTGTATAAGGTACTCTCTATTCATCGATCACATCTTTAGACACCTTCCCCACCTAGTCCGTTCGATTAAGCTTGTATTATCAACAGGGGACTCTTGAGAACGGACAAGAATTAGCCATAAAGAGGCTCTCTGGGGGCTCGGGACAGGGTAATAAGGAATTCATGGCCGAGGCCAGCCTTTTGGCGAAGCTTCAACATAAAAATCTCGTAAAACTTGTTGGATTTTGCTCGGAAGGAGAGGAAAAACTACTTGTTTATGAGTTTATGACTAATGCAGGCTTGGATGGGTTCTTGTTTGGTATATATTTTCTTACAACTTCGAGTTCAATTACCGATAATTATATTGTTGATCTTAAGAATTTAACATCTAACATGTATTTTTTGGTGCTTATTAAGATCCAAGAAAACGTCCTCTTTTAAATTGGGTAATACGCTGCAAAATTATCATGGGAATAGCAAGAGGACTCCAGTATCTCCATGAAGATTCGCGACTCACTATTGTACACCGTGACCTTAAACCGGGAAACATTTTATTGGACAAGGAAATGAACCCAAAGATCGCTGACTTTGGGTTAGCAAAACTCTTTGAAGGTGCACAGAAGTATGGGAACACTTTCCGCGTGGTTGGAACACAGTACGATTAATTTTCCGGTTCATCAAAACTTCTTCAATTCGCATTGATAATTGTGATTGTAATGAAAATCATTATTGTTTATCGGTTTGATTTCTCTGTAGAGGGTATATGGCACCGGAATACATGATGACAGGCGAATACTCCGACAAAACTGATGTCTATAGTTTTGGAATCATGCTTTTAGAGATTGTAAGTGGACAAAAGAACAGAATGTTTCACCAGTCTGCCCAGAAAGAAGACATCGCGAATCACGTAAGTTAGAATGCCTACATCAGTACAATAATGCCAAACTCGATTCCTCTAACAAAATATTTTTTGTTTCGATTGAAAGGCATGGAGACTATGGTACGAAGATCGATCTTTTGATTTAGCAGACCCCGTAATGATGAACAATTGTTCGACCAACGAGGTGAAGAGGTGCATTCAGATTGGATTGCTATGTGTGCAAGCAAATGCAGAGGAAAGACCCACCATGGCATTAGTAGTTTTCATGTTAAGTGGGGCAGTCGATCTCCCAGTGCCATCAACACCGGCCATGTCCACCCATCAAGCGAGCAAGCCTATGACTAACAGTGGCGGGCAAAGTAGCATTATCGATCAGTCTTCTACCAAGTCTGTCACCATGGGAGTCAATGAGACCCAAGACTTGTACCCGAAACCAAGATGATTCGTATTCTAAATATATTTGCAAAATCGGTAATGTGTTGATCAACGCAGCTACAAACTATGTCTTCTATATATGAATTTGACATTGTATTTTTTTCTTCTTTGGGAGCTCAAGTGAGATGTGTGATGTGTGATGTGTAATATGCAATGACAACTAATGAAATTTTTATGAAATTGTTATTTTATTTCGCTTGCACAAAACCTGAATTTCGCTAATAGTTACTCCAATAGTAGTCAAAAATATAACTGGAATTAACACCGCGCCAAAGGGTGTTTGTATTAGGATATTGGGCCTATACTAGGTAAGCCCATATATCATTAGGGTTTTTAAATCTTAGGGTTTTATTAAGTGACGATGTAACATATCAATGTAAAACATCACAACTCAATAATACAATTATCTTCCCTTTATATTATCTATCAGTTTGACTCATAATGCGACCTTAACTACGAGAATGTCATAACTAAATATTTTCCCAGACGCTCTGGTACGCTTAATAATACCAAACCTCCAAGACGATTTGGGCCTTTCGTTATCGGGTATAAAGTCTTCTCAATCTAAATAAAATTTATTGTGAGTTCATAATTTTAAAATTTAAGTTCAAATCAGAGTTATATCACTTCTTCAAAGGAAGACTTGAGACCAACTAGGCATTTGTTTGTTTTAAAATCGTCTACTTGCCCATGTGTACAAACAGAGTATAGTCAACGTACGTAAGTATATTCTTCCGTTTCAATCATTTACTTAGCTTCGAATATAATACTCTCAGAAAAGAAATATGTTATCAAAATAATTGAGATGGAGTATATTAAACTATTGACATGACCATATTCATTTCTCCGTATTATATATCTATGTATTCGTCGAAAAACACGAATATAACTCAATAACCTTAGTATTCAAGGAACTCTTTTTCACATGTGTATTATCCACTCTTCAAATCCACATCTTTCGCATTCAACTCTTGTCCTCGTAATTTTACTTCTTGGCTATATATCGAGCATCTCGAGTTATTAGGCCACATATATGTTAGATACTGATATGCACGAAACAGAAATTGACAATTGTTAACCACACCGAATCGTCTTTGCTTTCTTAATAGAATATTTCGACCCTTAATCGATGTCTGGGTTACTCCGAAATCTCCACTGAGATAATTAAGACGGTGTCTCTCTGGATTTGGCACAAAAACGGAGAAGTAAATTCAGAAATATTTTGTGAAGTTTGTTAATGATTTTTAGATGCAAAGAAGATAAAGTTTTTCCGTAAAAAATCTCATAAGAGTTTCATTCATATTTATATGCAGGGTAAGATTATGGAAACGAATTTGCCAAACAATGCAATTCTTGGATTTCCGTTTAATTGCATTCCTTTAATATTCCATAATAAATCATTATTATTGCATGAATTTAAATTTCCGTAATTTCGTAAATAATTTAATAAGCATACACTCCGTACTTCCTGAACTTATTTTATATTATTTAGGAAATCACCCATCTAAAACAATCTTAATTACGCAAAAACGAACCGGTAATTACACCTAAATCACCAACAATATATATACTCGATTAGCTTAAAAAATGATCAACTAGCTCTTATTTAGACAGAGTATATAACATGTAAATCAATTATTGTTCTATTTTGCCAGAGTATATGTTGACTTAATTACAGAATTATTGTACAGAGTACAATAATGTTTACACATGAAAAAAATCGATCGTATAGTAGCTAATTGATCTATCTGTCATTATTCATTAATCACGGTATTTCTCCGAAAATCAAAACTAAAAAAACAGAGCATTTGGCATCATTTCCTAGCCATATGGAGAACATTCTGCTTGTTTTAGTATCGCTTTTCGTTTGCCAATTCTCGATCCCAGTCGATGCACAGATAAAGTACGTGGGTAGTCGTTGTCGTAGTAGTAGTTTGAACTACACTAACGACAGTTCGTATGAAAAAAATCTTGATTTTGTTTTCAGCAAACTCGCCTCGGCCTCCTCGTCTCTCATGTTCTACAATTACACAATCGGTAATGGTTCTAACCAAGTCTATGGCTTATATCAATGTCGATATGACCTTAGCCTCCGCGTTTGTAGTCAATGTGTTAAGGATGCAACTGGAACAATAACCAAGGATTGTCCTTCATCTGGGGAAGCTATTGTATGGTATGACGAGTGTACTTTCCGGTATGCTAACCGTAATATCTTCTCTTTGTCCGAGACATTATCTGCGCGGTATGAGCAGAGTTATAAGCAGGTGTCGAACTATACAGAATTTGTTCCGATACTAGCAAGTACAATGAACAAGTTGATAAAAAATGCTTCGTCTACTTTTCCACATTTTGCTTCAGGGGAAACCAATTTGACATCGGAGTACGATAAATTGTATAGTTTTGCGCAATGCACGGCTGATCTTGACACTTCTGGTTGCAATGATTGTCTCAAAACTGCTTTGTCGAAATTTTCGACACGCTTTAATGCTAGTACAGGGGCTTGGGCCTTCCTCCCTAGTTGTTTGTTGTGGTATGATAGGAGTCCCTTTTTGAAAGATATACCGTCTCCGCCTCCGCCTCCGCCTCCCCCAGTCATCCGTCAAGGTGAATTCTTGATCGTTGTTCCGTATTTGACATGATCTATTCCACATAATGGCTGATTGTGATTGTATTTTATTCGGTTTCAGAAACAAGCAAGACTACATTGTTCAACACCGGGATTATTGCAGCAATAGTAACTTCCATATCAGTTGGATTGCTTTTCCTATTTGTGGTTATCGGGATATGTTTTTGTCGTAAGGAGCCTGATGAAGCGAGAAGCGATGAAGCGAGAAGCGATGAAGCTCCGAGATCACCATTACGTGATGATAAGCGTAAGTCATTGAACCTGTGAACAAGTTTTCCATTAACCTGAATTGAATCGAATTGAAATTGAACCAGATTCGGCATAAAGTTAAATTGATGTAATCGTAAATCGATTTGGTAATTGGCGATGCAGAGGAGGGTCTTGGAGATACAGAATTCGAGCAGTATAAATTCAAAACTTTGCAAATCGCAACACGGGACTTCTCCGAAGAAAACATGCTGGGTAAAGGAGGCTTCGGTATTGTTTACAAGGTATGTAGTCCCTTCAACATTATGCTTAATTCGTTCATATCGCATCTCGAATCTTCTTTATTAATGGTTACCTGTTCTGTTCAATATTTAAACAGGGGACATATAAGAATGGAAACGAAGTAGCCATTAAGAGGCTATCACAAGGCACTTCAGGACAAGGTACAAAAGAATTCATGACCGAGGCCCGGCTTTTGGCAAAGCTTCAACATCGAAA
Organism: Silene conica; assembly: GCA_029255685.2. NCBI lineage: Eukaryota > Viridiplantae > Streptophyta > Magnoliopsida > Caryophyllales > Caryophyllaceae > Silene > Silene conica. The sequence goes on from CM055314.2 coordinate 87,821,936, forward strand.
TCTAGTTAAACTCTTGGGATTTTGCTCCGAGAGGGAGGAGAAATTGCTCGTCTATGAGTTTATGCCAAATTCAAGTTTAGACGTGTTCTTGTTTGGTAATTATTCATTCTCTACTTCATCTTTAATTCAATCTGTTATAGATATCATTACATGAACGATTATCACGATTTTAATTGAGCTCTCGTATCATAGTAGTACTTCAAAGCGGCCGCGATTTATTGTCAAGAATGAACTATTTTTTTTCTCTTTTTGGGTATTTGCTAATATTGACTGCTCTGTATGGTACTTATTAAGATCCAACAAAGCGGCCGCTCTTAGATTGGGTGACAAGGACCAAAATTATAACCGGGATTGCAAGAGGTCTCCAGTATCTCCACGAAGATTCTCGCCTTACTGTTATACATCGTGACCTTAAACCCAGTAACATTTTATTGGACATGAATATGAACCCCAAGATAGCTGACTTTGGCTTAGCGAAACTCTCTGAAAATGAGGAAAAGTTTGGCAACACAGATCGCATTGCCGGAACACGGTATGTTCTAAACATATACTTTAATTCTTCATTCTCTAGGTAACATATACAATTATTTTAGAGAAAGAGTTAATTGTTTCCTATTTTTGAAATATGATAATAGAGGATATATGGCACCCGAGTACCTAATGGCCGGGGACTACTCCGACAAAACCGATGTCTATAGTTTTGGAATCATGGTTTTGGAGATTTTAGGTGGTCGGAAAAACAGAATTATTAGCAAGAGTAGCGCTCCACAACAAGAAGACTTCTCAATTCAGGCAAGTTTAGATAACAATAATTCAATGATCTAACACATTAAAAGTCAACAACTAATTAGTAACTCTTTTGTAAGGCTTGGAGACTATGGAACGAGGAACGATCTTTCGAGATAATAGATTCGTTATTATTGAACAATTGTCCAAACAACGAGGTTTTGAGGTGCATTCGGATAGCTTTATTATGCATTCAAGCAAATGCAGAGGAAAGACCCACAATGACGACATTGGTTTTCATGCTTACTTGTGCTGTTGATCTTCCGTTGCCATCAGCACCAATGATGACCTCAAATCAATACAGTGACGGGCAACAAAGTGACGTTGATCGATCATCGATCAAGTCTATTACCATGACAGCCGACATTACAGATGAATCATACTCAATACCAAGATGATTGATCCCATGCTCTCTACAATGTACGCGTCACTGCTTCCCTAAGTTACAAACCTTCTACGTGTAAATTGAACATTCCATCGCATTCGCTCATATTGTTTTTATTCATATTTTTTAGTATCCTCGAATCCTCGATACAAATATTAACTCGGTCGCCTTTAGAATCAACTATAATAGGACTTTCAATACTTAATCAAACAACCATTAATGTTTTGAGACATAAGGGAAGGTTAACTTCATATTCCTCCTATTTGTTCATCCTTCTTTTACATTAGTTAACCCCAATCACATAAGATGAGACAGATACAATAAAACGAAGCAAGTACCGTATTACATCAATCCAATTGATCAATTGAGTGATTTGAGTACATTGTTAAGTCTGTATTAAGGTATAAGTACCAATTATCGCGCTTCAACCATCTGCTTAAGACGATGAATTGTATACCTTAGTAGTCTTTACTACCGGGAATGTTGATTACAGTAACATTTTGAACCCTTATTAGACGACTCTAACTGTCCGTACTATTCTGATTTTTCCAGTGTTACATTGTATATCTCCGACAATTTTCTTAAAAAATCCGTCAAAAATCTTATTATAAGTGGTATGCGACTACTGAAGCGATACTTCGTTTCTGATTTAGTCTCCTTTGCTTTATGATTAAATAAATATGTTTGCAGTTGTTCAAAGGCTTAATCTTCTTTAGCCAGCTACTGCTAATCTTTCGAAACTAAGAAATTCGACGTGATATATACTAACTAATTGTATCTTGATATCGTCAATTACATATTATACATTTCCCCTGTATGAACAGAATCAGAAAGAATCACATTTCTACAAGCCATAACCGGCTTTTTTACTCGTAAAAAAACCGAAACTAAAACAAAAATAAAACCATTTGTCGTAAATTCCAAGCTACGTACGTCCATGGCGAAAATTGTGCTTGTTTTAGCATCCCTTTTCGTCTACCAATTTTCTATCACAGTCGATGCAGAGTTGAAGTATGTGACTACTCTTTGTGATGATAGTAAATTGAATTACACTGTCGACAGTTCATATAAACAAAATCTCGATTTTGTTTTCGAGAATCTCATCACTTCTTCAACCGATTATAAGTTCAGTAATCACACGATTGGTGATGCTCCCGACCAAGTCTATGGCCTATATCAATGTCGATATGACCTTAACAATCGCGCTTGTAGTGAATGTGTTAAGGAGGCCACTAGTACCATTGTCGAGAAATGTCCTTCAGCTGGTGAAGCTATTATATATTATGACGAGTGCACGTTACGATATTCTACCCGTAGTGTCTTCTCTTTGCCCGAGACATTAAAGTCGTACTATACTCAGAGTTCTATTGAGGTATCAAACTATACGTTATTTGCCCCGATTCTAGCAAGGGAAATGGAACGGTTGATAAAAAATGCTTCGCTTTCTTTTCCACATTTTGCTTCCGGGGAAGCCAATGTGACATCGGAGTTTGATAAATTGTATAGTTTTGCGCAATGCACAGCTGATCTCGATGCTTCTGATTGCAGTAATTGTCTCAAAACCGCTTTATCTAAGGTTCCGACATGTTGTAATGATAGCGCTAGTACAGGAGCGTGGGTCTTCCTCCCCAGCTGTCTCTTGTGGTATTTTGACAAACCGTTTTTGAAAGATACGACATTTTCTGCCTCTCCCTCGACCATCCAGAAAGGTGAATTCTTTCGTCGCTACTCCGTATAGGCATGTTCTATTAACAGACATAGTTGCTAATTTTATGAATTTCTCGTTTCCTTCAGGTTCGGAAGCAAGCAAGACAACATCATTAAGTCCGAGAATTGTTGCAGCAATAGGAGGTTCCATAGCAGTTGGATTGCTTATTCTACTGGTGGTTATCGGGATATGTTTTTGTCGTAAAAGACCCAAGGAACAGAGTAGCGATGATGGTCCGAGAGGTACCTTAGTCTCAATCGTTTATTTACTTTTGATTAATATATAACCCACAGACCCACGCGCGGTTAAAATAAAGAAGGTAACAAATGATTAGTGAATGATCTCCTTAGAGGCTTAGATCGAACATTGATCTCGCTCAAACCCGTACCAAGTACCAACCCATACGATAAAAATGAACCTGAACTTAATCAAACTAGAATCAATTTAAAAACAAACGAACTTTAAATTATCGATTGTCATTTGCCATGGGTTGTCTGACTAAAATTCTTATGACGACACAGTAAAAAGTGACGAAGAGGGTCTCGGAGAAGCAGAGTTTGAGCAATATAAATTCGAAACTTTGAAAATCGCAACACGAAACTTCTCAGATGAAATCATTCTAGGTGAAGGAGGCTTTGGTATCGTTTACAAGGTATGTATGTAGTTCCGTTCCTCCAACATTAAGCTTAATTCATTCATATTGCTCGTCTCGAATCATTTTGGTTAATCGTTATCTATTCCGTTCAATATTATTTCAACAGGGGACGCATACGAATGGACAAACATTAGCCATTAAGAGGCTCTCCGATAGCGCCTCAGGACAGGGTGCAGCATTCAGGGCCGAGGCCCGGGTTTTAGCAAAGCTTCAACACCGAAATCTGGTTAAACTCTTGGGATTTTGCTCCGAAAGAGATGAGAAATTGCTCGTCTATGAGTTTATGCCTAATTCAAGTTTGGATGGATTCTTGTTTGGTAATTATTCTTTCTCAACTTTCTTTTGAATTTAATCATGATAGATCATTATATGAACGATTGGCAAACATGGTCGATCCGGATGACCTGCCCAAACCCGAGCAAATTCGACCTGATAGGGCCGGATAATTTTGAGAGTCGAAACCAACTTGACCCGATGACGGCCTGTAATCTGACGGAACCGATCATCTGTGACCCAAATCCGACTCAATTCGATTCGATTTTGACCCGACCCGATTTTGACCTAACAATTATTAAGCTCAATATTGATAAAAATGATAGTGTTTAAGTTAATGTGTTTGACTGAAATGATGTAACTAAACTAAATAACGATTAAAACCAAAAATTAATGGCCAAAAATTCAAGTAATACGATAAAGTAACCGAACTTGATAATAGGCGATCCAAACCCAGCCCGATCCGATAAATCATTTGACCAAAAATGACCGAACTCGGCTCGAACCCAACCCGACTCAAAAGAATATACTGACCCGATCTAACCCGACCCTGATTTGTTCCATTCCGACTTAACCCGACCCAAATCCGACCCGACTAATCCGATTACCACCTATGTTAGTATTTTATAGGAGGCAATGATTGTGGAGGATACTTTTTGCCTTTCCGTTTTAATGGTGTTCATTTTAGTCTTTTTATTTCAACCATAGGCTTAATTTCTCTCTTCACTACTCTTATAGACCATGGTCTCTGAACTGATGATTGAGGCCTACTCAACGTTCTTTTATCTCAATACTTACCTTAGGCATTATTTGCAAACCGGCGAATTACTTTCAATATAAGCAGATAACAAAAGTAAAATTATAAAGGACGAGCTTTATTAAAAAAAATTGTCCAACATATTTTGGTTAGCATAATTAGTAAAAATATTTGGTAGTTAACAAATTAAGATTAATAGATTGTTAATTTTGGTATTTTTGAATATAGCAATAAATATGTTTAGGTAAATAACATGTTGTAAAATAACGCATCCTTAAGTATAATATATTAATATGTTGTTTACCAAACATTAAAATTGGCTTATTATTAAGTAATCAAATGTGCTAAAAGTTTCGAATATGCTAAAAATATTTCAACATGTCATTTAAGAAACAACCCCTTAACAACTGCGATTATTTTTAGCTGAGAGCCCGTTGTTTAACCAGAGTTTGTTCATATCTAACGGCTCTAGCTTTATGCTTCTAAAGATCCCACAAAAGCGCAACTGCGATTATTTTAAGCTGGGAGCCCGTTGTTTAACCAGAGTTTGTTCATATCTAACGGCTCTTTATGTTTCTAAAGATCCCACAAAGCGCTCCCTGTTAGATTGGGCAACAAGGAGCAAAATCATAATAGGGATTGCAAAAGATCTCCAATATCTCCACGAAGATTCTTGTCTTACTATTATACATCTTGACCTTAAACCCGATAACATTTTATTGGACAAGTTTATGAATGCCAAGATAGTTTACCTTGGCTTAGCGAGACTCTATGTGGGTGAGGGGGAGCTTGGGAACACACTTCGCATTGCTGGAACACGGTATGTATTTAAAACCGGGGAAGTGATGATTGTCGCCACTCTAAAGTTATTAGGATTTATTTTACAATGATACAAAGTTAGGAGGGTCAATCATCACCACTACTTTCCCGTATCTAAAACATAAAAATTGTAATTTTTTCTTTTTTTATTAGAGTTAAATATTTAACATTCTTCAAATTTGTACTATGATAGAGGATATATGGCACCTGAGTACCTCAGGGATGGAGACTACTCCAACAAAACCGATGTCTACAGTTTTGGAATCATACTCTTGGAGATTGTATGTGGTCAAAAGAGCAAAATTAATCGCCAAATATCACAAGAAGACCTCTCAATTCAGGCAAGTTTAGATAACAAAGACTCGTTAAATATCATGGATGTAAAAAATTACCCCCATAATTTTTGTATTATTTGCAAATTAATTTCCTAAGCTTCACTTGTAATACATTATCATTATAAGTTTTCAAAAATGTGCAATTAAGCACAAATTAGGCTTTTTACCATTTTTTACAACTAAAGCCTATTATTTTCTATTATAAAAACTATTTAAAATATATGTAATAAAACCATATAAAATATTTACATATAACGAAAAATGTGAACCAAATTTTATATACAAAAAAATTTTGCCACATAATTTTTAATTATAACTTCACTAAAAATTCTCATATTATAAATGGTTTTCACCAAAATGAATAAAAAAAAATATTTGTACATGCATTCTAATAATTAGGATTTTAGAATTAATATTTTATCAATAATTCTAATTTTCAATAATAGCAAAATATTTAATTTAATATATTCATTCTTAAAAAAATAATACATGGTTAATCGCACACTGAGATAAACTTATAAGACCAAATTGCCACATTTATAAATAAAGGGGCTTATTGCACATATTATAACACTTATGGGGGTAATTGTTATATTTTCGCATGGAATATCTACAACTAATTAACTATAAACCTTAACAAGAAACATCGTTTTTAAATTGAAAGGCATGGAGACTATGGAACGAGGAGCGATCGTTTGAGATAATAGATCCGATATTGTTGGGCAATTGTCCAAACAACGAGGTGATAAGGTGTATCCAGATTGGATTGTTATGTGTGCAAGAAAATCCGACGGAAAGACCCACAATGACAGAGGTGGTTCTCATGCTTACTTCCTCCATTGATCTTCGAATTCCTTTGCCATCAACACCAATTATAAACTCAAATCAAAAGAGCATACCTATGAATTACAGTAGTCGGCGACAAAGTGAAACAGACCGACCTTCGACTATGTCTACTACCATGTCAGCCGATGTTACGGATGACTATACTACCATGACAGTCGATGTTACAGATGCGTCATACTCAATACCAAGATGATTGCTGGTAGTGTATTTTCTACAATTTTTGGATCATTACTTTTGTAATCGACAACCCTTTTACGTCTACAAAATCAATACAAATCTTAATGCAAATGTGAAACAATTTGCTCAAGGTACACCGATTAGCTCATTTGTTTTACACGGTCATTCCGCACAAACCTATTCCATTCATCCATTTATACAAATAATGGCAGAGTAGGAGCAACTCGGGGTTCTGTTATCCATGTTGTGATCAAAATATTTGGATCTATCTAGCATGTGAATCATCATAGATTATACATATCAGAAGTCATATAAACAAAACAGGTAAAATATGAACACGCCTTATGTGAAGAACATAAAAGAAGTCAACTATACAAAGAGTCAACAACACCATGGTTATATTACCGTCCATCATATCGATACTAAGTGGCTTGCATCTTATCCCAACTGCTCAATAAGATCGACGGACAAACCACAATACAATATAATAACCATATCATGCACAATGGCTCCAATACAACACCCAAGATTTACGAGTTCTACATTTGACAATGTTATTATAGAACACACTAATACCGTGGCCAATCGTTATTCAACTCCTTAGTAGGGTTTTAGTAGGGTTATGCCATTGCACAATGCCCTAATGTAAGATTGGTCAGACCCATGGATAATAATTTAACCTGATTCGGCATCAAGTTTTCCCTCGATCCCAGAATCAAGTCATACGGCTTCTCCCAGCCAAGACGAGACCATCAACCAAATCCCAAGGAGAGAGGCGGCTCATGTCATACGTTATCCAACCATGAGAAGCCCATCACCCAAGTGTTCAAGGGAGAGGCAGCTCTCGTCATTCAGTGTTCTAACATGACGAACCTGTAACCCAAATTTCCAAGTGTGTGGCGGGACCTAGCAAGGCCCCTGTAAATAAAATGGACTATTAATGTCAAGAACAACAACTTGGTTGAGTAATCGAGACATATATAACATCCATTTTAAACATAATCAAGCATAACAAATCAATGTATCGAGACAGTTGAGTACTACGGTAGATACTTGCGCTAGTGGTATACTTATATTAACATGTCCAAGGTATGTACCGTGTGCAAGTGCCTGTCTTAGACGTATTCTAACATGTCTGAGACACTAGTTACAAGTACCTAGCTTCAGGGTATCTTAACATGATTGATACACTACTCAAACTCACCAATCAACCCGACACCCATGGTACAGTAAAACGGAATAAGGCGTTGTGTGCTTGGACTGAAACTGTTTGAAATGGCCTAATGTAAACTTAATGAAGCTGAACTAAACCGAACTTAATTTAACTGACAAAAGTAAGAGTTAATTTGTGAATAAAAGAGTTAAATTAAACTGAATAAAACGAAAGTGAACTAAACTCAATAGAGCTGAACAGAACTAAAATAAGTTGAGGTTAGTGCAAAAGAACATGACCTAAGTACCTTATTACCTGAACCAAATTCAATTGAGCCCATTGTTGCTAAGTCTTGATTCTAAAAGGCTCCTTATCAGTGAATCAATCAATCAATATCAATACTATATACATATTTCAGAAACAAGATATTTCAATCTAATTAAATAATTTATACAAATTAATTATACTATATGATTTTTAATCTATACGTGATGTGATAGGGCTGATCAAGAGATTTCAACGTAAATATTATATAGCTTTGGTTGAGGTATAAATTTAGAGAATACCATAATATAGATTTTCCTTCAAAATAAACGTGCTCACTTATGATATTAACTAGTATAAAGATGTTAAATATCTAACATATACAGATATAATATAAATATGCTATATTTTGTAATCTATTAAAAGGTTATTAAATCAAAGTAGATTTCTAAAAACACATAATATTCAATAATAATTTTGATCTTATTTGATGCATATATATTTATATAGATATATAAGCCTTCTTAAAATTGCATGTCTAACTAGTAAAATTAATTTTGTTATTAATGAAAAAAACAACATATTTCCATCTAACACAATTCTACAAACTTCACACATAACTGATTGAAGCCTTTATTATTGGAAATCTTGAGTCCGATAACATTACGAACCCTTATTAATAATAAATGGTTATTTTTTTCTCCTATAAAGTGGCGATAATTTTCTCGTCTATCTGAAGTTAAAATTGTCTGAAATTACTCGACAATATATGATCAAATTCTTACAAGTTGACATTTAAATAAATATATTTTGAAGTTTGACGAAGGCCTGTTCTTCCTTAGCCAGAATACATGTTGAAATAGTTTTAATATTACTCTAAACTAATGTTTCCATTCGACGAAATTCAACGTGAAACTAACTAAGTTTTTCTTCATTGAGGTCGTCGATCAAAGATAATAGATTCGTTGTGCAGAAATTTTCCATAACATTCCCTTGCATATACCGAACAAGAAGCAATTACATTCTAATTACAAGCCATAATTCTTCGTTTTCCTCGAAAAAAACAAAAAAATTTGGCATAAATTCCGAGCTTCATGGCAAAAATTGTGCTGGTTTTAGTATTGTTTTTCGTTTGCCAAGTTTTTGTCACAGTTGATGCAGAGTTAAAGCATGCGAAAACTCGTTGTGTTGATAAAGATTTGAATTACACAGTCGGGAGTTCGTATGACAAAAATCTCGATTTTGTTCTCGACAAACTCATCACGTCTTCCTCGAGTTTCTGGTTCTACAATTACACGATTGGTGAAAAACTCGACAAAGTATATGGCCTGTATCAATGTCGATATGACCTTAACAATCGCGTTTGTAGTGAATGTGTTAAGGATGCGACTGTAACCATAGTTGAGGATTGTCCTTCAGCTGGTGAAGCTATTATATATTATGATGAGTGCACGTTACGATATTCTAACCGCGACATCTTCTCTTTGCCCGAGACATTAGAGTCGCACAATCCTCAGAGTTCAATTGAGGTATCAAACTATACAGTATTCGCGCTGATAGCTTTAAAATAGCCTCGCAAGTGCACGATAAATCGTAGCAAATAATCGAGGGTCGATCCTCAGGGAGTAGTTGTTGAGTACCTATTGTTCTACCTTTATGCTTAGCTAAGTCGAGCAAATATTGAGTTTGTTTGAGATTAAGGAACTAAGACTAATGACTAAAAGTAAACAAAAGTTAAGGAAAACAAACTAGATTAAGAATAAAACGGTTTACTCAAATTAAGAAGGGACTAGGAGGTGATTCAACCATTTCACATGTGACTTCCTTTAATAGATGCTTGTTCGGTTGTTTTAGGTAACGGGGTTGAGAGGTGACTCCTCTAATTCGTACCAAGACTCCCTCTCGGGCTCACTAGGTATCACTAGAAATGCCTCCCCATACCTCTCTCGGGTTCATGAGTCGGACTACTCCGGGTTCTAGGATTAAGATGACTAAGGTTGGCCAAACCCCAACCCCCTCTTTCCTAGGCCAAAGGATCAAAACAAGCCAAATCCCGGTCTTCCCACTTCCTCTCTCAAGGACCGCTTTCCAACCGAATATCAAGGGTACCCAACCCAAATTCCCCCTCTCGGGTTCAATCTAGGTCGATAACTAGCCTAACTAGGGTGGTCAACTTCTAACCTAATCAATTCTCATTGATGGTCAAGGGTTAAAGGTCTCCCGATTCAAAAAAACCAAGTCAAACATTAAACAAGTCAAACCCCTTGATAAACCTCAACTCCTTCACCTTTTACAACCCAACACAACACCCATCTTAAGAAGTCAACATGCTTAAAATCAAATCACCCCCTAGAAGAGGGTCTACTCACTAATCATAATTAATCTAACACAAAACACATTAAATACTATACTAAACATAATGCTAGCTAGAACAAATGAGATTTTAACTTTAATCTAATTTAGTGACTAAACATAAATAAACTACATTAAAATTATCTAAACAATAAAACACAATTAAAAACAATAATAAAGAGTAAGGTTGAGAAATTGATACCAACAAATGAGAGAAAAATACATAAATTAGGTAGATCTTGTCTTACATACCCAAAAGATTAGAACTTGACCCTAATTAATCTACAACTAAATTAATTTAAGAGAGTAATTTTTTTGGAGAAAAATAAAAGAAGAACCCTAAAAATCTAAATCTAAAAAAATGGGACTCCTTTTCTTCGTGCCCCCTGTCCCAGCCAAATCCCCCAAATTATATATGGGCCCATCAAAAATCACCATCATCCCAATTTATATGGGCCAATCAAAATCACCATAATCCCTTGCTAATGGCTAATCTTGACGCAACACGTGACAAACATCAACTAATTAGATGATCAATACACCGGCCGTGTGGGATTTACACCGGACGGGAGGGAGTTACGCCCGACTTCTCTTTTTTGTCTTTTTCTTCATTTTTCTTGGGTGTAACTTGGGCAAGTTAGGTGTAGGAACACCCCACTGTCCGAGTTACGCCTGACTTTGATTTCTTGGTGGGTGTAGGAACACCCCACTGCCCGAGTTACACCCGAATTTGGGCTAGGAACACCCAGAAAGGTTTAAAACTCGGTTTCTCGACTTGTAGGCTTCCCGCCACTTCCGTAAAGACCCCGAAACACCTATAACAACGCAACAATGCTACAAAAACATAGAATTCGCATGAAAATAGCATGTAACGTTAATTAAGGATAAAAAAGGGATAAATACGGGAGAAACGATATGAAAACTAGACAAAGTAGAGGGAAATAGCTATGAGAAATAGGTCGATAACGTAGTTATCAAATCTCCCCACACTAAACCCTTACTCGTCCTCGAGTAAGCACTAGTCCAAGCTAAGAAAAAAAACAATGAAGGGAACTACAAGAACGAAACAAAAACAAATAAGAAAACTAATCAAGTAAACGTAATACTACTAAATTAACTAGCCGCATGAGTATTAGCGCACTCAACGCCTCTTCAACTCACGTAATTGTGCTCATGAGGTAAAGCACAACTCGCAAGGCAAGTAGGGTCTTGCACAAAATTGTGATGCATCCTAAGCTAAAACGCAAGGTAGAAAAAGGATGCACCGATCAAAAGGAAATGCCACCTTCCTCATCAAGGTGACGGTCACTACCTAGTGGAAAATCAAGCAAAAACACATACTCCTTACAAATATAAATTCGACAAGTGACTAGGTTTACAAGGATAGCTACAAAACACCCCCTAAAATAGTGCAAGTCTAGGCTACTTTCACATGCATTTTCCTACTACTTTGTCAAAGGCGATCGGATGAAAATGGAAGGGAATCCCCAATATGCTTAGAAGTGAAAAATTAGACGGTCTAGACTCTTGTCAAGCAAGAGTCGTGGTTCGTTCCAAGTTCATCTAGAGGGGATGGCAAAAGTAAAAAGAATCGTGAAGTAAAATGCTCAACTCATTTTATAAAGGTTAGGAAAACTCGAAATTTTTACCTCTTATTACAATTTTTTTCTTTTTTTTTTTTTTTTTTTTTTTTTTTTCCTCTCAAATAGTTCGGATAGGGCTGTCCGACGCGTGCTAACACCCTTTGTTTTCGCCAATCGCTTATTAGGCAACCGGTTAAACTCTAAATGTTAGCTTGTCGGAGGACATCCACTCTGTCTTCGGGTAGGTCGATTTCATGACCAAGCGGGAAACCAAGGTATTGGCATTCCCCCCAAAGCACATCGAAGTGTTAGCCTTCAACCAAACTAAGAGACTTTAATCAAACACACATTTTTTTTAGAGGTTTCTTTCTCTTTTTTTTTTTTTCAAAACCAAGATTTCCAAAACCAAAATAAGTGAAATGAGCATAAAAAAAATCAAAAACTTTTTAGGATTTGCCATCCGACCTAGACTACCAAGGTCACCAAGATCACATAATCGACCCTCCTTAACAAAATGGGGTTGAACAAGGTGACTCACATGCAAACCTTTGACTTAGTAGCGGAAAATGTCATGAAAGATACTAGAGGGGCACTAAATAGGGTGATTCAAAACTATTCTAGGTAAACAAAGTTACAAGCCGAAAGAAAATTTGCATAGTCCTAGGTGTTTTTTGCCAAAATTCTCCCTTAGGGGTTTTTTTCAAAAACAAAACTAGCTAAAAGAAACTACATGCCATGAATGCAAACTACATATTCACATGTTACAATGCATATGCCAAAATAAAACTAAATGCCTACTCTAAACTAAATGCAAGGTATCCTACCAACACATAGATTGCACACAACCAAATCCAAAACGGTTCCCCAAAGGAACACCCATCATCACATAATCCCATCCTCCTCCCTATATAAATATGAAAAATGAAAAGGAAGGAAAAAGAAGAATGAGTAGGAGGAATTTTACCAACTTCTTCTCCGATGCATTCTTGTGCGCGACCTACGAACATGGTTAGGACAAACAAAACACAGAATATGTACAATGCAATATTTTTGGATTTTTCAAATTTTTCAATTTTTTTGTATTTTCTGAAATTTCCTCAAGAAAAAAAAAATATACAAAGAATATATTTCCCCTCCCCACACTAAAATCTCATCGTCCTCGATGAGACAAGTGCATGGAAGAAAAATACAAAAATAAGCAAAATATTTTTGGTATTTTCGATTTTTTTTGAAAAAGAAGAACATGTTTTTGGTTTTTTTTTTTAGGCCTCCTCTCTATATTTATTTATTTACAATATATAGGGAGGAGGCTAAAGGAAAACAAACAAAATAAAAGAAAATGCAATCAAACTATTAATTAACTAACAAAAGAAAAGTTAGAGCAAAATAAAACAAAAGAGTTTGGATAAGAGGGAGGATCAAGGTGCACTTTGGATTTTCAAACGGATCGGAAGCAAGAACCTACACACTTGATTAAAAAGATTAGAGACACAATGACTTAGGCTAAACTAAGATCTAACAAAGAGATATCAATCCGTTACTCCCCGGCAACGGCGCCAAAAACTTGATAGCTTTAAAATAGCCTCGCAAGTGCACGATTGGTCGTAGCAAATAATCGAGGGTCGATCCTCAGGGAGTAGTTGTTGAGTACCTATTGTTCTACCTTTATGCTTAGCTAAGTCGAGCAAATATTGAGTTTGTTTGAGATTAAGGAACTAAGACTAATGACTAAAAGTAAACAAAAGTTAAGGAAAACAAACTAGATTAAGAATAAAACGGTTTACTCAAATTAAGAAGGGACTAGGAGGTGATTCAACCATTTCACATGTGACTTCCTTTAATAGATGCTTGTTCGGTTGTTTTAGGTAACGGGGTTGAGAGGTGACTCCTCTAATTCGTACCAAGACTCCCTCTCGGGCTCACTAGGTATCACTAGAAATGCCTCCCCATACCTCTCTCGGGTTCATGAGTCGGACTACTCCGGGTTCTAGGATTAAGATGACTAAGGTTGGCCAAACCCCAACCCCCTCTTTCCTAGGCCAAAGGATCAAAACAAGCCAAATCCCGGTCTTCCCACTTCCTCTCTCAAGGACCGCTTTCCAACCGAATATCAAGGGTACCCAACCCAAATTCCCCCTCTCGGGTTCAATCTAGGTCGATAACTAGCCTAACTAGGGTGGTCAACTTCTAACCTAATCAATTCTCATTGATGGTCAAGGGTTAAAGGTCTCCCGATTCAAAAAACCAAGTCAAACATTAAACAAGTCAAACCCCTTGATAAACCTCAACTCCTTCACCTTTTACAACCCAACACAACACCCATCTTAAGAAGTCAACATGCTTAAAATCAAATCACCCCCTAGAAGAGGGTCTACTCACTAATCATAATTAATCTAACACAAAACACATTAAATACTATACTAAACATAATGCTAGCTAGAACAAATGAGATTTTAACTTTAATCTAATTTAGTGACTAAACATAAATAAACTACATTAAAATTATCTAAACAATAAAACACAATTAAAAACAATAATAAAGAGTAAGGTTGAGAAATTGATACCAACAAATGAGAGAAAAATACATAAATTAGGTAGATCTTGTCTTACATACCCAAAAGATTAGAACTTGACCCTAATTAATCTACAACTAAATTAATTTAAGAGAGTAATTTTTTTGGAGAAAAATAAAAGAAGAACCCTAAAAATCTAAATCTAAAAAAATGGGACTCCTTTTCTTCGTGCCCCCTGTCCCAGCCAAATCCCCCAAATTATATATGGGCCCATCAAAAATCACCATCATCCCAATTTATATGGGCCAATCAAAATCACCATAATCCCTTGCTAATGGCTAATCTTGACGCAACACGTGACAAACATCAACTAATTAGATGATCAATACACCGGCCGTGTGGGATTTACACCGGACGGGAGGGAGTTACGCCCGACTTCTCTTTTTTGTCTTTTTCTTCATTTTTCTTGGGTGTAACTTGGGCAAGTTAGGTGTAGGAACACCCCACTGTCCGAGTTACGCCTGACTTTGATTTCTTGGTGGGTGTAGGAACACCCCACTGCCCGAGTTACACCCGAATTTGGGCTAGGAACACCCAGAAAGGTTTAAAACTCGGTTTCTCGACTTGTAGGCTTCCCGCCACTTCCGTAAAGACCCCGAAACACCTATAACAACGCAACAATGCTACAAAAACATAGAATTCGCATGAAAATAGCATGTAACGTTAATTAAGGATAAAAAAGGGATAAATACGGGAGAAACGATATGAAAACTAGACAAAGTAGAGGGAAATAGCTATGGAACGGCTGATAAAAAATGCTTCGTCTTCCTTTCCACATTTTGCTTCCGGAGAAGCCAATGTGACATCGGAGTTTGATAAATTGTATAGTTTTGCGCAATGTACTGCTGATCTAGATGCTTCTGATTGCAATAATTGTCTCAAAACCGCTTTATCTAAGGTTCAGACATGTTGTAATGATAGCGCGAGTACTGGAGCTTGGGTCTTCCTCCCTAGTTGTCTGCTGTGGTATTCTGACAAACCCTTTCTGAAGGACTCACGGTTTCTTACTGTGCCTCCTCCTCTTCCTTCCCCAGCCATCGTTGAAGGTGAATTTCTTCGCCTTTACTCGATATCTGACATGTACTTATTAGGAATATTAATAATAGTTGGACATCAACCATCACCTTAAGGTTTTGGTTGAATTGGTTCATTTATCATGGTATCAGAGCCAGTGTGACCGAAGGTCACGGGTTCGAATCCTGGCAACCTCAAAACCCCTCAAAACCAAGAAGTGGAAACCAGCACACGGTATGGGTGGGTCTGTGCAAACTAACCACTCTTCAAGCCCAATGGACATTTGAGTGAGGGAGCGTATTAGGAATATTAGTAATAGTTGGGCATCAATCATCACCTTAAGGTTTTGGTTGAATTCGTTCATCTATGAGTACTATCGTTGCATATAATTGCTATTTTGCTAATGGTGGATTGATCTTTTCATTCAAATCCAGGAACAAGCAAGCGAATTATTGCAACAATAGCAGCTTCCGTATCAGCTGGATTGCTTTTTCTACTTGTGGTTATCGGAATATGTTTTTGTCGTAAAGGGTCTAAAGAAGCGAGAGGTGATGAAGCTCCGAGATCACCATTTTATGATGGTACTTGTAAGTCGTCGAACCTGAGGCTGTGAACAAGTTTTTGCATTATAACTTAGCTAATGATCTGTGACGAAATTAAACAACACATTTGTGATTTTCCATGAGTAGACGTCGTTTGACTGAAATCGTTAATTGTGAAATACAGCAAAAAGTGATGTCGACGGTCTTGGAGATACAGAATTTGAGCGATATAAATTCAAGACGTTGAAAATCGCAACACGAGACTTCGCTGATGAAAACATGCTAGGTGAAGGAGGCTTTGGTATTGTTTACAAGGTATGTAGTCCCTCGTTGTCGCCCACAAGCTAAATTCATTGACATCGCGTCTCGAACAATCATCGTTTTAAGTATTTTACCTTAAATATTTCAACAGGGGACGCATACCAATGGACAAACATTAGCCATTAAGAGGCTCTCCAAAGGGACCTCTCAGGGTAAAAAGGAATTCATGACCGAGGCCCGGCTTTTGGCAAAGCTTCAACACCGAAATTTAGTTAAACTTCTGGGATTTTGTTCCGAAGGAGACGAGAAATTGCTCGTCTATGAGTTTATGCCTAATTCAAGTTTAGATGGCTTCTTGTTTGGTAATTATTATTCGTTCTCAATATCATTTTTAATTTAATGTGTTAGTCTTATGGTACAGGGTTTAAGAGTTAAGGGTGGCGATCCCGAACCTGACCTAACCTGACCTGACCTGACCTGAAAACACGACTTGAACTCGACATGTAGTTAGCATCTTAGGGGTATAGCGTTAATGTAACCTACTCGTAATACATAGACAACAACTGCAATTATTTTCGACATTGAACTGATTGTACTGTTTTTATGTAAGTGTTTGCTTATATCTGACTCCTCGTAATGGTACTCAAGATCCAACTAAGCGGCCACTCTTAGATTGGGTAACAAGGAACAAGATTATAACGGGGATTGCAAGAGGTCTCCAATATCTCCACGAAGATTCTCGTCTTACCATTATACATCGTGATCTTAAACCCGCTAACATACTATTGGACATGCATATGACCCCCAAGATTGCTGATTTTGGCTTAGCGAAACTTTCTGAGAGTGAGGGAAAGTTTGGGAGCACACTTCGCATTGCCGGGACACGGTATGTATCTGAGCACATCCTTCAATTCTTCCTTCTCTAGCTATCTAAATATATACAACTATTTTTTAGAGTATATCGGTTAATATGTTTACTTTTACTATGATAGAGGATATATGGCACCCGAGTACCTAATGACCGGTGACTACTCCAACAAAACCGATGTTTATAGTTTTGGAATCATGCTTTTAGAGATTGTATGTGGTCGGAAAAACAGAATTAATAGCCAGGCACAACCGGAAGACCTCTCAATTCAGGCAAGTTCAGATAACGAAGCTATATTGAATATCTACAACATTAAACATTGATAACTACCAATTAATTAACCATAAATATTAATAAGAAAACATTTTGTTTACATTAAAAGGCTTGGAGATTATGGAACGAGGAGCGATCCTTAGAGATAATTGATCCGATGCTGTTGGGCAATTGCCCGAACAACATGGCGATACGGTGCATTCAAATAGGATTGTTATGTGTGCAAGCAAATGCAGAGAAAAGACCCACGATGACAGAAGTAGTTCTTATGCTTACTTGCTCCATTGATCTTCAAATTCCAGTTCCGTCAACACCAATTATGACTGCAAATGAAAACAGCATGTCCATGAATTATAGTAGCGGGCAACAAAGTGACATCGACCTATCTTCGACCAAGTCTGCCGATATTAAACATGATTTGTACACGGTACCGAGATAACCTTTGACGCCAGGAAAGTTAACATTGCTTCGCATTCGATCATATTGTATTTTTTCACATTCTTTAGTACCTTCATTTTGAGAAAACTTTCCAAGGGAAAACCTAAACTATTGCTTAAGATCCGTTATATCTTGTGCTAAAATTCAACTTGAAATCATATGAGAAGACTATTCCGGACAAAAGACTAATCCTTCAATTAAATTTCGATTAATGGCTTACCGTATGTGTTAGTGTTGAATCAAATCAGTGAGACTCGTAGGCTTGTTCTTTCTAGTTTAATTTTAGCTCATTTAAGTTTTGTTTAACTGTATTCCGTTAACTTTTAATTTTAACTAAATTCACTTCATCTTAGTTTCACTCATTTGGTTCAATTAAGATGTACTCCATTTAATTCAATTCAGCTCATTTCAGCCGAAAAAAACAAGGCCTTATTCTCATATGTGTATCCATTCTTCAAATCCACCACTTTTTTATGTAATTCTTGTCGTAGTTTTCATACCGGTTGTATATTGGCAATCTCTAGTTATAAAGCCACATACTGATCACCTAGGTAGCACAGACACTTTTCTTAATTACCTGTCCCGCGGTGTCCGACACTCGGACACACGACACTCGTTGGACACATGGCTAAACATATTATAGTTTAGACAAGTAATAAAATTTTAAAAAAGATCGATTAGAAGATGAGTTTTGGCGAAAAAATGAGAATTAATTATATTAAAGGTCAAATTGTACCCTTATTTGTTTAGATTTAGTTTCAAATACATGATAAAAATAAAATTATACATTATTAATAACCACAAAATATATATTTTATAATATTTAAATGTCGTGTCCCGTGTCCTAAATTTCATTGGATGTCGTGTCCCGTGTCCATGTCTTGTTCATGTCCGTGTCCGTTTTGGTGCTACCTAGCTGATCACTATAAGAGGCGGCGAGGCGTTCATGTAATTGTAATGTTGTTGCCTTGTTGAGAAGCCCTGAAACTAGTGGATCGTCTTTAAGCTTTGACATCTCCTCGCTTGCAGGGAGTATACTCCCTTTGTCATACAAGACGCATTTTCGTAATACTACGGCTTATTGAGGCACAAAGACTACGTACTCCATTCTAAACCAATTGACAATAGCAGACCATGATTAACTTCTTTGTGTATTACGAAGTAGTTTATAGAATTATCAAGCTCGCTCTACTTTCGTACTCCAATCACATCATAAGAAGAGTAGGTCAAGTACAACGATACAAAATCGCCTTCAAATCGACAATAAATAATTCAAATGTTTCCTAGTAGGGAATTTCTTAAATCTATTTTTGTTCCATTTTGCAGTTCGACAAAGGCTTTTTCTTCTTGAGACAGAGTCCATGTTGACATTGTTCAAGAATTACTCTACACTATTGTTTCTGTATGACAAAATTCGACGTGACGCTAACTAATCTTAACTTGATGACATCAATTACCGATATCATAATTAGAAAGTAGGTACATGAAATTTCCAATAAAAAACATTTCACTCCAAATACCTAATAAAAAACAATTACATTATCACAAACCATATAATGCGCAATCGACATTGTATAAGACTTTTGGTTGAGTCGTTCGTTTACATGGTATCAGAGTCCGTGTGGAATTTGAGCTCGTAGTATGGGTGGATCTGTGCATTATCCACTCTACAAGACCAATGGCTTCCAAGTGCGAGGGCGCCTTCAACTATCAGCTTAAGGTTTTCCGATAACCTTTTGAACCCTTATTAGACAGACGATTCTAGGTGTCGCTATTGTACCGATTACCCCAATTGTGTATCTTTGACATTGTTTGAAAATGTGTGAATCTTATTATAAGTGGTATGCTACTACTGATGTTGTATTTCGTTTCTGGTCAATTACATACACTTCTTCAAAGGAAGACTTGAGATCTACTGAGTCTTTGTTTGTTTGAAAATATTCTACTTGCGCATTTTAAAGAAAATACCCAAGTCAACATAAAAGAAATCAGCATTCCATGATACTTGTAGGCCTTAATCATCATCTACGGTTTTGTTTGAGACGGTTCTCTTCCACAGTGTTAGAGCCTCCACGACCCTCTCTGTGGTTCCACCATGGTTCTCACGTGTATTATCCACACGCTTCAACTCGACAACTTTCACTACAATTTTTTTGATGACAAGGGGTTGAATCCCCCGGGTCCATACATTCCCGCACCACCACATGGACAATGTAAACTACCCTTTCGGGGCTGCACTGGCCAAGTGGTATCGCCCCGGTAGTCGAACATGGGATCTGCTCTCAACTCCTACATTTCTGCAAGTTTCAAGGTTTAACCCAGTTACCACTGAACTAACACCCCTTGGTTTTTCACTACAATTCTTATCGTAGTAAAGCCACATACTCGATGTACGAGGCTCGATCTCATGTAAATTGTATTGCTGTTTTCTAGTTGAGAAGACTTTAAACAAGTGGGTCTTCTTTAAGCTTTTGACGTCTTCTACCTTAATTATATACTCCATATGTAATGCAACCAGTATTTTCATAATAGTACGACTTATTACTTTGACATAATGCCTAAGACTTGGCCCTTCGGTAGCGTTTCCATGGAATTTTGGCCAATTCGAATATCCGATACGTAAAAAATTACACATAAAACGGGCTTGGGCGACATCTGCAAGCGATATACATAGTTCGCTTCATAAGTTCAACGAGGTTCATCTAATTCAATTTGCGAGAAGCGACTGATTCGTTTGCAAAGTATTCGAATGTCTACTGTTACATCGTAATAAGCGGTCCATAACTACGTCGATACAAATTAAAAATGCCCTCAACTCAACAATTTGCAGGTTGACAAAGACTCGTTCTTCTTTAGACAGAGTACATCGCGCCATGTTGACATTAGTAAAAAATTACTCTGCACTAACTTTTTCATAAGAAGATGTTCGACGTGATGCTAACTAATTTTGATGAAATCGATAATAGATACTCCGTTGTCGATTAGAGTGTAGAAAAGTTCGTAAACGTTCCCTTGTATATAAAAGAAAAATAGATCAAATAAGTCGTGATATACAAAACCGTTTTTGACGAAACAATCACACATTCCTGCAAGCCATAATCCCCTGTTTTTCTTCACAAAATAAGAAACAATCGATCACATTATATTCCTACAAGAGTACAAGCCATAACAATGGCGAAAATTGGGCTGGTTTTAGTTTCCTTTCTAGTTTGCCAAGTTTCGGTCATAGTTCAAGCAGAGGTAAATTATCGAGCTTTATATTGTATTAATCAAGATATGAACGACACCACCACGAGTTCATATTTACTTGAACAAAATCTTTATTTTGTTATCGATCAATTCAATCTGAAAACCTCGTCTCTAAAGTTCTATAATTACACAATCGGCCTAGCCCCCGAGCGAACATATGCCCTGTATCAATGCCGATATGACCTTAGCTTCAAAGTTTGTGGTGAATGTGTTAAGACTGCAACTCAAATGTTAATGGACGACTGTCCTTCAACTCCTGAAGGTATTATATGGTACGAGGAGTGCATGTTTCGGTATGCAAACCATAGTATCGATTATTTTCCCGACACTGATCATATGGTCTATAGCGTGAGTTCTGTGTTAGTGGCGAACTATAAGGAATTTGCAAAAATATTAGCAAGCGAGATGGAAGGGTTGATAAAAAATGCTTCGTCTGCCTTGCCACGTTTTGCTTCAGGGCAAACCAATTTGAGCTCGTTCGAAAATTTGTATAGTTTTGCGCAATGCACCGGCGATCTTGATGAGTCTGATTGCAGTAGTTGTCTGAAAACTGCTTTAAATGAAATGGATAGCTGTTGTAATGCTAGTGTAGCCGTGTGGCTGAACATGCCGAGTTGTGAGTTGAGGTACGATATGAAACCCTTTTTGAAAGATTTGCCACCTCCGCCTCATCCTCGTTCTCCTCCTTCTCGTCCTCCTCCTTCCCCGGCCATTGATAATGGTGAACTCCGTCATTATTACATTTTATCTAACATGAGTTATCTCATTCAAATTATTGGTAATTGTAGATTCATTTTTTCGTTCAGATTCAGGAACAAGCGAGACAACATCATTAAGTTCGGGAATCATTGCAGCGATAGCAACTTCCTCATCAGTCGGATTTCTTGTTCTACTTGTGGTGTTTGGGATATGTTTTTGTTGTAAGAGGTCTAAAGAAGCGAGTACTGATGTACCTCCGACATCACCATTGAATGATGGTACCTGTAAGTCATCGAATCTACGAACCAATATATGTATCTCGACATGTCGTTTTCTGCTCAGAAACATAACTTTGAACGAACGATTAGGGAAAAGCTTAAACATATACATAAAGCAAAAAATATTTGAATTAGGCGGCTCTGCACAAGTATATTGTAAAACAAATCCATTTGGTAAACTACCTGTAATCTAGGTAGCACGGACACTTCTTCTAATGAGTCGTACTGTGTCCGACACCGACACTCCACGGACACACGCCAAAACGTGTCCGACACCTAAACAACCGTGTCTAACTTTCTATATTTATTTGGGCACGTGTCCGTCGCATGTCCATGGTATTTGAGCCGTGTCCACGATATTTGGTTATCATTTGCGGTGAATGATGTTCTTCATACGAGAAATGCGCTATCGAAAGAGATTAATTAGAATATTGATTCGGACGAGGATTGAAAATAATTTATTATCAAGGGCAAGTTTTACTTTCACTTATTTAAAATTAATATCAAATAGTTTTACAAATATAAAATCAAACATTTATAACGATAAAATGTATATTTTATTAAATTTAAATGTCGTGTCCGTGTCGTGTCCGTGTCCATTTTGGTGCTACCTAGCCTGTAATGAGATCCTTTTAATGAAACAGTAAGAAGTGATGCAGAGGGTCTCGGAGATTCGGAACTTGAGCAATATAGTTTCAAAACTTTGAAAATTGCTACACGAGATTTCTCAGACGAAAACATGTTGGGTGAAGGAGGATTTGGTATGGTTTACAAGGTATGTAGTCCCTTCAACATTAAGCTTAATTCGTTCATATCTCGTCTCGAATCACCTTGCAAATTGCTACCTAATTATATTATCATATACTTCAACAGGGAATACATAAGAATGGACAAGAATTGGCCATCAAGAGACTCTCTGGTGGCACCACTGGACAAGGTACCAAGGAATTCATGACAGAGGCTCGTCTTTTGGCGAAGCTTCAACACAGAAATCTCGTTAAGCTCTTGGGATTTTGCTCGGAAGGAGATGAGAAATTGCTCGTCTATGAGTTCATGCCTAATTCAAGTTTGGACGGGTTCTTGTTTGGTAACAATTCTTTATCAATCTATCTTCAAATCAAGAAATGATGTTTGCTAAATCTTAGTGTTAAAATACAACTAATAACACTGTAAAATAGATCATATTAACTTTGAAAACCTTTATATGACAGCTTTGATTCATTTTCATACCTGAAACGGCTTTCGTTATGTATGTGTATGCTAACATCGGACTGCTCTTTATGATATTAAGATCCATCAAAGCGGCCTCTGTTAGATTGGGTAACGAGAAGGCAGATTATAACTGGGATTGCCAGAGGTCTCCAATATCTCCATGAAGATTCTCGTCTAACTATTATACACCGCGACCTTAAACCCGGCAACATTTTGTTGGATATGTATATGATCCCCAAGATAGCCGACTTTGGCTTAGCGAAACTCTCCGAGGGTGCGCAAAAGTTTGGGAACACAGCCCGCGTTGCCGGAACACAGTATGTTTATTCTTCGCACTAATATTGCATTGAACTACTTAAGTACCGACCTTTAAATTACATAAATTCTTCATCCATATCTGAACAATTCTTCAATTTTGTGATAGAGGATACATGGCACCTGAGTACTTGATGACCGGGGACTACTCTGACAAAACCGATGTCTATAGTTTTGGAATCATGCTTCTAGAAATTGTAAGTGGTCGAAGGAATAGAATTAGTCGTCAGACACCACAACAAGAAGACCTCTCAATTCAGGCAAGTTCAAATTGAAATACGAAATTGAATATATATACAATTAAATAACCATAAATACTAAGAAAATCGATGTTTCAATTGAAAGGCGTGGAGACTGTGGAACGAGGAGCGATCCTTTGAGATAACAGATCCAATACTGCTCGACAATTGTCCGAGCAACGAGGTAACAAGGTGCATCCAAATAGGATTGTTATGTGTGCAAGCAAATCCAGAGGAAAGACCAACCACGACCGCCGTTGTTTTCATGCTTACTTGCGCGACTGATATTCCATTGCCATCAACACCTATCATGACGGCAAATCAATGCAACATGCTTATGAATTACAATAGCGGGCAACAAAGTGATGTTGATCGATCTTCAACCAAGTCTATTACCATGACAACCGATGTGACACATGAGTTAAACCCAAAACCAAGATGATTAGTAGTCTACCCTTGACAATTATTGCGTCATTTCTTTCGTAGGCTACAAATATTTATCCCTCCTACAATTTGAACATTCCCTCACATTCAATGTTATTGTATTAATTCATATTGTTTTGCCGACTTTATCGTTCCTAGATAAGTTTAACCTAAGATTCCCCATGACAATGATAATCGTCGCAAATTGCTTGATTAACTAGTTTGTATCACCTTGATGTATTGTGAGTCGCCAATCTCGCCATGGATATAGACCAAGTACAGTTTTGTAACAAATTCTCGAACTTCTGGTCGTCATCAGAGTCGTCTCTCGTCTTGTCGTTTATAAGGTAATCAGCTGAAACATGGACAATTATTTCATAGTAGGAGTTGTTCAACGGTCCGATTCGAGAAATGCCTTCAACTACTCAAAAATAGAATAACATATGTTGACCTATCTAAATAATTACTCTACAATTTGATGGTTTTATATAAAGAAATTCGACGTGAAGATAACTACTTGATGTTGATCACATCAATTACAGCTAATAGATTTTAAAAATAAATGATTTCCGTATTATTCCCGTCTCGTAGACACATTCTTATCGGCCATGAATCCATGATCACTAGTTGTATTACCCGGGAAATTACAAAAATAAATCAAAAATTCGAGCTATTCCGGTGCCATGGAGAAAATTGTGCTAGTCTTATTATCACTTTTGGTCTGCCAATTTTCCATCGAAACGAATGCAGAGGTAACATATCTAATTAGCGGTTGTAGGACTACCGATCTGAAGTACACTAAGGGTGGTGTGTATGAAAAAAACCTCGATCTCGTTCTTAGCAAATTAACCTCCAAATCATCGTCTCTCAAGTTCTATAATTACACAATCGGTGTTACATTCAGCCAAGTGTACGGCCTCTTTCAATGCCGAGATGACCTTAGCCTCGGCAATTGTAATGCTTGTGTTAAGAATGCGACGCTTACCATTGCAGATGAGTGCCCTTCAGCTACTCAAGGTATTGTATGGTACGAAGAGTGTATGTTACGATATGCTAATCGTAACATATTCTCTTTTTACGGGACTTTTCCTCGGGCAAGCAAATGGAACACAACCAACAATGTAACAAACTTTGATGAATTTTCTCCGATTTTTGATAGTACAATGAATGAGTTGATAGAAAATGCATCGTCTACCTCATCTCGTTTTGCGTCTGGGAAGACCAATTTGTCAACATCGGATCAATTGTATAGTTTTGCACAATGCACCCCTGATATTGATACTTATGGTTGCAGTAATTGTCTTAAATCCGCTTTATCACAAATGATTAGTTGTTGTAATGCAAGCTCATATGTAACGATTTTCTTTCCTAGTTGTCAGTTATGGTATGATACGACCGGTCCCTTTTTGAAAGACCAGAACTCATTCGAAGCTCCACTTCAGATCATCAATCAAAGTAATAATTTCTTTCATTATTATTTACTCTATCTCGGTCATTTATTTATCTTTCTTCAAAATCGTCTCACTAAAAATATACTTTCATTCAGGTTCTATAAGCGAGAATAAAACGTCGTTGAAGCCAGCGATCATTGCAGCAATAGCAGCCTGTGTATCAGTTGGATTGCTAGTTGTGTCGATAGTTTTGTGGTTATGTTTTTGTCGTAAGAAGCTCGGAGATATAGATGGCGATGTACCACCAACGTCGCCACTGAACTATGGTGCTGGTAAGATATCAAACATATGAGTTACCGCGATTTATTGTTATGAAAATATTCATAATCAATAATTTTGACGACACAGTAAAAAGCGATGAAGACGGTCTTGGAGACACAGAATTTGCACAATATAACTTCAAAAGTTTGAGAATTGCAACGAGCGACTTTTCAAATGAAAACAGGCTCGGTGAAGGAGGCTTTGGTATTGTTTACAAGGTATGTTCCGTATATAATCCTTTCTACATTAAGTTCAACTCGTTCTGGCCGTGTCTCGGATTACCTTTGCTAGCGTTTTAATTAATTACATTAAGCATTAATATAATATACGTATATCTTGACAGGGGACACTTAAGAATGGAGAACAATTAGCCATTAAGAGGCTCTCACAAGGCACTTCAGGACAGGGTACCAAGGAATTCATGACGGAGGCCGGCCTTTTGGCAAAGCTACAACACCGAAATCTCGTTAAGCTCTTAGGATTCTGTTCTGAAGGAGAGGAGAAACTACTCGTCTATGAGTTTATGTCTAATACAAGTTTGGACGGATTCTTGTTCGGTAAATATTCTCTCTCAACTTCGTCCTCCGTTAATTAACACAATCAATATCGAAAATTGTGGTATTAATCATAATTCATGTCTCGGTCGCTAGGCAATACATAAAACCAAAGACACCGAACTGTATTTGCTAATATTTGATTGGTGTTATGGTACTTTTAGATCCAATAAAGCGACGTCTCTTAGATTGGGGAACGAGGATCAAAATTATAGTCGGAATTGCAAAAGGTCTCAAATATCTCCATGAAGATTCTCGTCTAACTATTATACATCGTGACCTTAAACCTGGTAACATTTTATTGGACAAGGAAATGAACCCGAAAATAGCTGACTTTGGTTTGGCAAAACTCTCCGAAGGTGCACAAAAGTTTGGGAACACGATTCGCGTTGCTGGAACACAGTATGTCGATCATGTTTTTTTCTGATTTTGGTGAAAGAGAATATTTATTATCTACTGAATAATATTACTCCCTCTGTCTCAGTCTTATATATTTGTTATGAAGAGTATTTTAATCAATGGTAAACAAAAAAACGTGACGGAGGGAGTACATGGCTTTTAAATTAACTTAATTGGTCGTTGGTTGAGAAGATTGAAACTTATAACTAATGGAGAAGTTTAATGTATGTAGAGGGTACATGGCCCCTGAGTACCTGATGACAGGGGACTACTCCGACAAATCCGATGTCTATAGTTTCGGAATCATGCTTGTAGAAATTGTTAGTGGTCAGCGGAACAGAATGATTCGACAATCACCTCCAAGAGAGGACCTCTCCATTCAGGTATGGAGACTATGGAACGAGGAGCGATCCTTTGAAATTACAGATCCGATACTATTAGACGATTGCCCAAGCAACGAGGTGACGAGGTGCATCCAAATTGGATTGCTATGTGTACAAGCAAATGCAGATGAAAGACCCACCATGGCGGCAGTGGTTTTCATGCTTACTTGCGCTACTGACCTTCCATTGCCATCAGCACCAATGATGACCTCAAATCAGAACAACATGCCTATGAGTTACAGTAGCGGCCAACAAAGTGATGTCGATCGATCTTCAACCAAGTCGATTACCATGACTTCCGATGTGACGCACGACTTAAAGCCACAACCACGATGATTTGAAGTTCGTCTGGCGGCTATTAGGTGTGCATCTAACCCATTGTTTAGTGTGACAATCTTAACTAGTGCTACGCATTACTCGGCTAAACCCGTGTTTTACCCACGTATGAAGCACCTAACTCTAGCTTTTCAGTTCATTCATAAGCAGGTACAACATAGTCACTTGCATGTTCAACAACTGTATCCGGAGATGACCAACTGGCCGATGTTCTCACCAAACCCTAACCACGGCCTCGTTTTTCACAATTACTCTCGAAGATTGAACTAGCTTTTGGGGTCGTCCATCTTGCGAGAGCGTGTCACGGTGTCAAGACTATTACATAGAATATAATATTATGCCTCATGTAATTATATCGTTTACCCTTTAATTTTAATTAATTGTAGTCTCGAAGGCATTGTAATTGCTGATTGTAGGACTAATTTAGAATTAGGCTTTTTCTTTACCCGTTTTACTAATACAAATCATAAATTCCGGTTTGTTTTACACCAACATTTAGGTCGTCGAATGAATTTGAGAGGCACGGTTTGGAACATTGGTTTAAGTTCGCAAATAATAGGGGAAAAAAACTAAAATTTCGTGTTATATGATTCTCAAACAACTAAACCGTGTGTTGCACTATCGTGACAAGACTAATGTTCGATACTGACCCTTCTACCTCAATTATTTGTTTACGTAATTAGTAGGTCCTAAAAAATTCCGACCTCAATTATGCGAATTAAGTTTAAGTTTTGAATAAACTTTAAGTTTGACCCAGACTTGTTCATCTACTGCCAGAGTATATGTTGACCTATTTAAAAAATTATTCTGATCTACAATAATTATTGTTTTACATAATTATTATGTACGACGTGAAACGAACTACTTAACGTTAATCACGTCGATCAATCACAATCAATCAATCAATCAATTACAACTAATATTTTCGAAATTATAGATCATTAATCAGTTTTTTTATAAACCATGATTACTCGTATTACTCCGAAAATCGAAAAATAAAATTATTGACACTATTTTCTTGTCATGAAGAAAATTTTGATTGTTTTATTTTCAATTTTTATTTGCCAATTTTCTATCACAATTAATGGAGATTTAACATATAATTCTCTAAAGGGTTGTAAGAGTAGTGTTTCGAGTAACACTGGTGAGGAGGATAGTGTATATGAAAAAAATCTCGATCTCCTTTTCGACAAATTCAAGTCTATATCGTCGACTCTCAAGTTCTATAATTACACAATCGGTGATGCTTCGGACAAAGTGTACGGCCTGTTTCAATGTCGAAATGACGTTGGGGTTGGAAATTGTACCGAGTGTGTTAAGAACGCGACTCGGGATATAGTGCTTGAGTGTCCTTCAG
Source organism: Silene conica (assembly GCA_029255685.2). NCBI lineage: Eukaryota > Viridiplantae > Streptophyta > Magnoliopsida > Caryophyllales > Caryophyllaceae > Silene > Silene conica. The sequence goes on from CM055314.2 coordinate 87,851,154, forward strand.
CTGATGAAGGTATTGTATGGTACGAAGAGTGTATGTTACGATATGCTAATCGTAACATCTTCGCGTTGTCCGAGACATCTCTTTTGGCATTTCAAACGAGCAGGGTCAATGTATCGAACTTTGATGATTTTTCTTTGATATTTGGTAGGACGATGAATGGGTTGATAGCAAATGCTTCGTCTGCCTCGAAACATTTCGCTTCAGGGAAAACGAGTTTGACGTTGTCGGATCACTTGTATAGTTTTGCGCAATGTACCCCTGATATTGATACTTTTGGGTGCAATCGATGTCTTAAAACCGCTCTGTCGCGAATGATTAGTTGTTGTAATGCGAGTTCATTTGTGATGATCTTCTATCCCAGTTGTCAGTTGAGGTATGATACGACCGGTCCCTTTTTGATAGATCCGTCTTCTCCGGCTCTTCTTCCGGTCGTCCATCAAGGTAACATCCTAACCATAAACAAAAAATTTCATCAGGACGGAGAGTTGACTCGACTCGTTCAATGAATTATTAATTTCAAAATATATAAACTTTGCATTCAGATTCGCAAACAGAGAAGAAAACGTCATTGAACCCGGTGATAATTGCAGCGATAGTTGCTTGTACATCAGTTGGATTGCTAGTTGTGTCGATTGTTTCATGGATATGTTGTTGTCGTAAAAAGACGGAAGAAGTGAGCGACGGTGTACCACCAACATCACCACTGTATGGCGGAACTGGTAAGTCATCAAACACATGAACATATGTTAACCGTGCTAGTCTAAGAACATTTGATTCTACTCATAGAATTGGATTCGGTTATTTATCGATACGATTTTAATACCGGCTTAGGTTTATATTTCCGTTTATACTCTTAGAGTTAAGGCCTCTTTTAAATCAAATGAAACAGCAAAAAGTGATGCAGAGAGTCTTGGAGACAAAGAATTTGAGCAATATAGCTTCAAAAGTTTAAGAATTGCGACAAACGAGTTCTCGAATGAAAACAAGCTTGGCGAAGGCGGCTTTGGTATTGTCTACAAGGTATATAGTTGCATCTATATCTAAGCTTTATGCATTCATCTCGTCTCTTCGATACATCTACCTTACACAAAAAAAATTTGTACTCGATATATCTCAACAGGGGACACTTAAGAATGGGGAGCAATTAGCCATTAAGAGGCTCTCCCAAGGCACTTCAGGGCAGGGTACCAAAGAGTTTATGACAGAGGCCCGTCTTTTGGCTAAGCTTCAACACCGAAATCTTGTCCGACTCTTGGGATTTTGTTCAGAAGGAGACGAGAAATTACTCGTTTATGAGTTTATGTCTAATGCAAGTCTGGACAGGTTCTTATTTGGTAATTATTCTTTCTCTGAAATTCATCTTTCATTCAATCTGTTATAGATCATCACATGACCGACTCACACAATCGTCATTCAAAAACCAGTAGCCCTGCTGAGAGACCGTCTTGTGGTATCAAATCTTAATTCTATCAACTTTAAAACCCTTGTGCAATAGCTGCTGATATCACCTGAAGTGTCTTAATCTAGTCGTTAAGACAACGCTACCATGGACGATAGATCATTCGTACGAAGCTCTAGCCCCATCCCCTTTTATTGTCTATCACTTGTGACTTATTTGACATCCTTCTTTTTTGCAAAGATCTTACTCCTTTTTATGGTACTTTAGATCCAATAAAGCGACCTCTCTTAAGTTGGGGAACGAGGAGCAAAATTATAATAGGAATTGCAAAAGGTCTCCAGTACCTCCACGATGATTCTCGTCTCACTATTATACATCGCGACCTCAAACCTGGTAACATTTTATTGGACAAGGAAATGAACCCCAAAATAGCTGATTTTGGCTTGGCGAAACTCTCTGAAGGTGCAAACAAATTTGGGAACACGGTTCGCATTGCCGGAACACAGTATGTTTATCTTTAAATTCCACAAATATTTATTTTAAGTTGTTAATTAATAGCATATCATTTACTCTCGATTCGTCTTTTCTATCTGAACGTATAAATTTGTGTAGAGGATACATGGCACCTGAGTACCTAATGACAGGGGAGTACTCCGACAAATCCGATGTCTATAGTTACGGAATCATGCTTTTGGAGATCGTAAGTGGTCAGAGGAATAGAATGAATCGTCAGACACATCCAAGAGAGGACGTCTCAATTCAGGCATGTTCATATCACAATCCCACATTCTATATCTTCCATTAATTAACCATAAATCTTGAAATTTTCTTTTTGAATTGAAAGGCATGGAGACTATGGAACGAGGAGCGATCCTTCGAGATAACAGATCCAATACTATTAGATAATTGTCCACGTAACGAGGTGACAAGATACATCCAAATCGGATTGTTATGTGTGCAAGCAAATGCAGATGAAAGACCCACAATGGCGGCAGTGGTTTTCATGCTTACTTGCGCCACTAACCTTCCACTGCCATCAGCACCAATGATGACCTCAAATCAAAATAACATGCCTATGAATTACAATAGCGAGCAACAAAGTGATGTTGATCAATCTTCGACCAAGTCTATCACCATGACAGACGATGTTACACATAACCCAAAACCAAGGTGATTCGTACGTAGTTCACATTATTTTTCGTGTTGCATTGACAAGATACATCCCGTTTCTTTTTTGGAAATTTCAATGCCTTTCGCAGCGGCTGAAAATTTATGTACTTGTTCATCTCCGAAAGAAATCAAAAATCCATCTTCGAAGCAATCTTAACTAGGAGTATATAACATATTCCTCTACTTATCTAGTTCAAAATTCAATCGCCTTCATTTGCCATATGATATCTTCGAATGGCTCCTAGTCTAATGAGCTAGGATATTGTCAAAACACGACGTATTCGATCTAGAATTAGAGTTATACGATTTTCTTAAGGTAGTTCCTTTAACACGGAATTGATTTCATTTTCATGGATATAATTGTAGAAATCAAAATGTCAGAATTTGCTTACAAATCCAATTTCAAAAATTCGTTTGTACAACATCTAAAATTTAATTCCGAATTTTAATTTCTTAACTTTTTTTAGGAAACCATGAAATTGGAATTGGCTTTGGCTTTGGATCTGGATGGGACAAGTATAGGTCGAAGCCACCAATTATTTTTTATTAGTAAAAAAAATAACGTGAGTCCACGATGGAATATTTTTGCGATTGGAAAAAAAATCATAAATAAAATTGGGCTTTTCTCTTATGTAACCTCGCATCACAAAAAAGTGTAATTAAATAGTTAAGGAATTGAAACGAGTAATATATAATAAGAATTTGAAAGCCTATAATTTTAGCTAAGTTAATTGATAAAGAATTGAGATTCCGAAATATATATTAGACTTGAGAGTTCTAGCGCAAGTGATTGAAATGTCACAATCCGAAATTTAATTTCAATTAAATTCCCAAACATACTATATAAAAGTGCAATATTCGAGTAGTAATATATTATGATGTGATTTCTATGAAAAACTCATATTATAACTTGGCGATATTAGTAAAAGTCGGGTGATAAAAAGAAGTAGCTATCAGAATAAAATAAGTAGATGTTCAAAAACATTCACATAATCCGGCCTATTATATACGTCCTCCGATTCACAAATTTTGTATTTATTACGCAAAAAAAATTAAAAACTAGAATTCAAAATACCGATATACTTTATAAGTGTTTTGTTTAATTTTACAAGAATAAAAAAAGACATTAATAGGTTATTTCCGATCAACAACATCAATGCCTTAATCGATAAACGATTCGCAATCAGTCCACATGAACCATCCTTTAAAAACGAGAATGTAGCTCCATAGAATTTGACTCGGGATCGACTATAAAAAACAATTTGATAATAATACAAAATCAAGTGGATATTATTATCAATATCCACACTATAATTATTTTATGTAAAGAACTCCGACGTGAAGCAAACTAACTAATATGGTATACACCAATTATTGTGATCATTGACTTACAAACATTTGATCATAAATCATAAAACATTATTATTTATTAAATTGATAGATTTATTCACATAAAATCCTTCTAATAATGCTAAAAATTAAGCTAATTTTAGTGTCGTTTTTCGTTTGCCAAGTTTCGATCCGTGGGCAAATAACGTATGAAGGTAAAGGTTGTGATGGTTCGAGATTCAATTACACTCGCGGTAGTGTATTTGAAACGAACCTTAATGACCTTTTCGACGGTCTTACTCCCAAATCCGCGACTCTCAAGTTCTATAATTCCACGGTTGGTACTAGTTCGAACCAAGTGTACGGCCTCTTTCAATGTCGATACGACATTGCCCTCAATGTTTGTCACCAATGTGTTAAAGAAGCGACTGAAAAGATTATCGAAAAGTGTCCTTTAACCGGAGAAGGTATTGTATGGTACGATGAATGTATGTTACGTTATGCAAACCGTAAGATCTTCTCTATCTACGAGACACTTCCCGGGATCAATATACAGAGTATGGTTAATGTAACCAACTATGATGAATTTGGTCCGATATTAGCTAGTTCATTGAATGGGGTCATCAAGAACTCGTCTTCTGCCTCACGACGTTATGCTTCTAGGGAAACGAATTTGACTTTGTTCGAGCAATTGTATAGTTTTGCGCAATGCACCCCTGATATTGATTCTTTCGGGTGTAGTAATTGTCTGAAATTCGCTTTGGCTACGATGGTTCAATGTTGTAATCAAAGTATTTATGTGATGGTTTTCACACCCAGTTGTCAATTGAGGTACGATAGAAGTCCGTTTTTGAAGGATTCATCGTCTCCAGCTCCTCCCCCGGTTATCCATCAAGGTGAAGTAATTATATTTCGTTATTATTTGTGATTTTGAATTAACTCTCACAACTTATTAATTTTGAAAACCGGTTTTTGATTCAGCATCGGCAACAAGTGAGAAAATATTATTGAAGCCGACAATAATTGGAGCAATAGCTGCTTCCGTATTAGTAGGAATGCTAGTTCTTACCGTTTGTTTATTGATATGTCTTAAACGCAATGAGACGGAGGCAGCGACTAGCCATGTAATTCTAACATCACCAACAACGCCACACGATGCTAGTGGTAAGATACAATATCTCGAAACATGAATACTTTGTTGATAATTAGCAGTACAAGAGTTCAATGTGGGACATTTTGATTGCAGGGCGATACTCCAAAGAACCGATCACAATCGATGAAGAGAGCCTTAGAGAGAAAGAATTTAAGCAATATGATTTCAACACTCTGAGAATCGCAACAAGAGACTTCTCAGACGAAACTATGTTAGGTGAAGGCGGGTTTGGCATAGTGTACAAGGTAATAGTTTTATTATCCGCGCATATTTAGTCGTCTTTCCTACCTAATATACGTACTCTGTATATCATTAGGGGATACTTGAGAACGGACAGCAAATAGCGATTAAGAGGCTCTCTAAGGGTACCACGGGACAAGGTACAAAGGAATTCATGACAGAGTCTCGTGTTCTGGCCAAGCTTCAACACCGAAATCTTGTTAAGCTCTTGGGATTCTGCTCTGAAGGCGAAGAGAAACTACTTGTCTATGAGTTTTTGTCTAATTCAAGCTTGGATCGGTTCTTGTTTGGTAACTATTCCTTTACAACTTCGTATTTTGTTAAATTCAACCTACGACCTATTGTCTACACGACATTGATCTAAGTTATGTTATCCTAATTGTACTTGAAGATCCAAAGCAGAGGTCGCATTTAGATTGGACAACGAGGAACAAAATAATAATGGGGATTGCAAGAGGTCTACAATATCTTCATGAGGAGTCTCGGATCATTATTATACATCGCGATCTCAAACCTGGAAATATCTTATTGGATGAAGAAATGAATCCCAAAGTAGCTGACTTCGGCTTGGCAAAACTCTTTGAATGCACAGAGAAGTTTGGAAATACCGTTAGAATTGCCGGAACACAGTATGCCTAACCTTTTCGATTTTTAATTTTCTCTATGCAACGTTGAGAAATGTTGTTGGTTTCTCAGAGAATTAAGTTATCATATCTAACGAAAAAGTTTTATGGAATCGATGTACACAGAGGATACATGGCACCTGAGTACTTAATGTCAGGGGACTATTCAGCCAAGTCCGATGTCTATAGTTTCGGAATCATGCTTTTGGAGATTGTGAGCGGTCAAAAGAGCAGAACATCTAACCGGTCGCAACAAACGGAAGACCTCTCAATTCGAGTAAGTTCACATATCTATGTCTAGGGATGTCATTGGGGTAGGGGGCTGGATATAGGCTTCTCCATACCCGTACCCATAAAGAAACATCGTACTCATCCCCGTCCCACCACCCATGGCGGGTACAAGTTTCCAAAATCATCCCCGCCCTACCTACCTATTAACCCGCTATGCCATAAATTTTTCCGAGTTTTTTTCGTACAAGTTGGTTTAATAACTACTATTAATTTCTATTTTTAAGAGTTTGTTTATATAATTTTAGTTATTTATCAAAGTAGTTGGTAAAATATTTTATAAAATAATTATTTTTAACATTACGTCTTAATTATAACAAAATAATATTTGTAAAATTATCGTAATAATGGTATTAATTTTTATAATAACTGGCAGTTAGGCGGGTATGAAGTGGGTAAAATGAAAAAAACATCCCCGCCCCACTACCCATGGCGGGTACAATTTTCGTACCCGTCCCCGCCCCACCATCCGCCAAAGCTTTACCCATCTCCGCCCCAACTGGGGCTAATGCGGGGCGATATCCACTTATATCCGCCCTAATGACATCCCTATCCATGCCATAACATCACCAACAAATTAATCATACTTCGTAAGTGGAGTATATCTTAGTAATAAACCTTCTTCTTATCTTTAAAGGCGTGGAGGCTGTGGAATGAGGATCGATCCATGGAGATACAAGACCCGGTATTGGTAAACAATTGTCCGAGCAATGAGGTGAATAGGTACATTCATATTGGATTGTTATGCATTCAAGCAAATGCAGGGGAAAGACCCACAATGGGAGCAGTGATGCTAATGCTAACGTGCTCCATCGATCTTCCGTTGCCATCACCGCCAATGATGACTTCCAGCCAATACAGCATGTCTATGAGTTATAGTGCCGATCAGAACTCCACCAAATCTGTTACCGTGAGAACGGATATGGACCAGGATCTATATCCAAAACCAAGATGATTGTTTGTCGAACTGATTCCGCGACAAGCCAATACGCATATGTTAATGATTCAGATCTCGTCATTAGTTTGAATTAAAGTTCAAACTCGATTTTAACAGGCATTTCCGATTGTCGTCTTTCGTTCTAATGGTTCTACGATCGTAAGAGATTTCACTTAGAGTTAGTTGTTGCTTAATTCTATATTACTCCGACTCTTCTAATTTCCTCGCGTACCCGTGTCCGACACTTGACACTCGGACATGGGTATGACACATGGACACCTCATTTAGACCAAAATATGCATATTTTTCAATATAATAGTCGAGTCCGACACTTGGACACGTACCCGTGTCGAGCACTTCTAAACGATTCTAAATAACATAGGCTTAATTGTAATAAGTAATAACATTACTTAGACATATTATTGCTCTCCTACCTACCTAATACTCTGTCCGTATTTTAACTCAAAATAAATAAATGATTAAGACCGAGAGAGTTTGAAGGAAACCTGGACTCTCAAGTAAAGCATAGCCCTCACCGTTATAAATTCGAAGTACCATCACTTAATGACTTAAATGACTTATAATGGGGTTATGGAGTATAACCTTTTTTATGGTGAGGATTAACTATCGCAAAAGTGGCAATTAGAACTCTTAATTTAATTAAACCCCTAGTAGAAGCTCTCTTGTTCTAACGATGAAGTTGGAGGTTTGATTATTCTTACCCGCGACATAGTGCGCTCATTTAACCCCTAAACCCTAAACCCCTAACATTCCTTCGTACAGAGTAACAAGTATTCCCTCCGGTGTACCTAAATGGGAACTAAACATGTCTTTCTCCTCCAAATTTCACTAGAATGTCAATATATTGTCAAAATCTTATCATATTTATTTTATTTTTGTTTTGGGTAATAATGTTTCTTTTTAAATAATCTTATCTTTACTAGATGACAAATAAAATGCATATCGATCATATAATAAGGACTTATTTACTTCGGGTTGAACTATCTGAACTGAGAATGAATTGAGCGGAATAGATATTAGGAACAAAAATGAATAAAACCGAATTTTACGTATAGAAACTAAATTAAATTGAATTTATAATACCTAATTAAACTAAATTAAATTGAACTAATAGTAAAAGTAGTGATATACGACTACTTTAGTGGTACCTCACGTTTCCTCAGTTGAATTTGTTCAACTAGTTTTTGAATGTCAAGTGGGTTTTCTTTAAAATACATTATTGACATATTCTAATAGCCTCTATTATTAGACTTGCTAAATTTGACCCGGTTCAATAACTCGATCCAAATAATCTAATCTGTATCTAATCGATGTCAGAATTGAGTACATGAGTTTGACCTGTAATCTGAATTGACGACTAGATTAAATATGAATGGGACAAATGTTTATTCTTAAACACAGAGCATTTTCCAAAAATAACTCCAAAATAACAGACCAGAAAATGACCCACTAGATTCAACCTAACCCGTATACTTGCAAACCAGAAAGTGACCTAATCCGAACTGGCCATTTAAGCCTATTTGGATCCATTTTTCCGTATTAAATGAATATTGTTATTTTAAACAATAATAATTTGTGCTATATTATCTTCATTTCATTTGTTTTGCCTTCTATTATTATCAACTTCAATCATTAATATATACTTCAATTATATGTCTCACATTTGACTTCTTAAAAAAAATTATTATCATATTATTTTTTTTCAAAAGTATATATGGTATATATTCTATAACGACCAGAAAATATAACGGTCAAATTTAATATTAAGGTGAAAAGTACGGTCAAATTATCGAGAAGGTCTTAGCATAGAGGTATTGTGGATAATCGCTCCAAGGTCTTGACTCTCTTAAGTATCATTATTTTCAAGGATGTTTAACAAGGCTTTGTAATATTTTATAATACATTTAAATCGAAATGAATATTTTTTGTAATTACATCGGCAAATAACGACAATAGTACCGATTTGAATTCGTCATCGTTCATTTTCAATAATACATGTTGACGAAATTTAAAAATTACTCAACATTATGATAGTTTTATATAAGAACCCCAAACGTGATTACATCAACTACTCAATATGAAAATTTCTTTCCATTTTCCCTCAACATGTTCAATAAGTCACAATACGTTACCATGGCGAGATTTTTTCTCGCTTTAGTAACGATTTTGGTTAGTCGATATGGTAACAGAGCTCATGGTTTATCGACTTATGTAAATACGGGTTGTGATGGTACATATTTCAATTACACCGAAGGAAGCACATACGAAAAAAACCTCAACCTCCTCCTAACAACCCTCACCTCTAAATCATCTTCTCTCAAATTCTATAATTACACAATTGGTGATGGTTCCGATAAAGTGTACGGCCTCTTTCAATGTCGATTTGATGTTGGTCTTGTCGATTGTGGCAAATGTTTAAAGGACGCGATTCAGAAGATTGCTCGAGTGTGCCCTTTATATGGCAAGGCTATCATATGGTACTACGAGTGTATGTTACGGTACTCAGACCTTAACATCTTCTCTGTGCTCGACATTTCGTTCATTGCCAATAGAGCAGGCAAAAACGATGTGTCGAACTCTACAGAATTTAGTCCAATTTTAGCAAATACAATGAATGTTTTGATCAATAATGCTTCCTCTGCCTCAGAGCATTTTGTTTCGAGCAAAACCAATTTGACATTGTTCGATCAATTGTATAGTTTTGCGCAGTGTACCCCTGATCTCGACTCATTGGATTGCGTTAATTGTCTTAAAAGAGCTTTATCGAAGATGAGTCAATGTTGTAATGCAAGAGTATACGCGATGGTGTTCTTGCCGAATTGTCAGTTATGGTATGATACCACCGGTCCCTTTCTGAAAGAAGAGTCTTCTCCGTCTCTTAATTCTGGCATCAATGGAGGTAAGATAATTTATTTTTAATTGTTGCATTTATGACATGATTCACAAATCTTCTAATAGTGAAATAACCATTTCAATCAGCTTCCGGAGCAAGCACAAAATCATCGATGCAACCTGCAATCATCGGAGTGATTGTTGCTTGTGTATTCGTTGGATTGCTAATTCTATCCATTGTCCTGTGGATATGTCTGAGATGTAAATTGACAGAGGAATCGGGTAGCGACGTACTTCTGTCATCAGCAGCGCCCCCCGATGGTTCTGGTATGTCATCGACGATATGTATTAGAATATTTTGTTGCGATCTTGGAATGAATAATGTCGTAGTGACTCGATCTATGGATCGAAGTATCCATCCTTTTTTTTATGGAAACCCCGATTTGGGGTTTAATTCATGGCTAATAAACCAGTCTTTTGATTGATGTTGGTCTATGCCTTGAATCTGTTAGTCGCCGGTTCGAATGACTATGCAAGGTATCTTAATTCTGTATTGGGCTAGGGTTTCTGTCTGTGACTTATTAGATTAGGTCAAATCTGTATTGTATTAGGCTAAGAGTACCTCTACCCTAGCAGTATCATACAATATATCGTTCTAAATCTGTAATCTGAAAACTCTTCACATTAATAAAACTCTCTCCCTTCTGCCCTGTGGACGTAGCTAACACACCGTTAGTGAACCACGTAAATCTATGCGTATTGTTCTTTATTGTTTGTTTTCATCTTTCTCTGTGTTTCCATTACAACAATTGCATTTATAGACTACAATGACACCGAAAAAGGCGACAAAAAGAGTTTCGGAGACGCGGATTTTGAACAATATGATTTCAATACTTTGAAAACTGCAACAAGAGACTTCTCTGCTGAAGTAATGCTAGGTGAAGGTGGATTCGGCATTGTTTACAAAGTAATCCTACATTCCGCGACATTAATTAATTAACGTTGTATTTTTAATCACATTACCGATTTAATCCGGACAATTATTTCACCAGGGAACACTTGAGAATGGAGAACAATTAGCAATTAAGAGGCTCAACAAGGACAACTCTAAACAGGGTACCGAGGAATTCATGGCCGAGGCCCGACTTCTTGCCAAGCTCCAACACAGAAATCTTGTGACGCTCGTCGGATTCTGCTCCCAAAGAGATGAGAAGTTACTTGTTTATGAGTTCATGTCTAATGCAAGTTTGGACGGGTTCTTGTTCGGTAACTATTCTTTCACTTACTCGACATAATTGCAGTCACGATCGTTGTATTGAAATTTCTTAATTGTACTACAGATCCAGAGAAACGGTCGCTTTTAGATTGGGCAACGAGGAGTAAAATTATAATGGGTATTGCAAGAGGTCTTAAGTATCTTCATGAAGATTCTCGACTCACTATTATACATCGCGACCTTAAGCCAGCCAATATTCTATTGGATAAGGTAATGGATCCAAAAATAGCTGACTTTGGCTTGGCGAAACTCTTTGAAAGTAAACAGAAGTTCGGAAACACCCATCACATTGCAGGAACACAGTAAGTCATTTAAAATTTTACCGTTCCAAATTACTCGACTAATAATAATGCATACAACATTCTTTCGTTTCATAGTTTCAATAAACGCGAGTAATAAATTCATTTTTCATGGTGTCAATATTCAGTAATCTTTAATTTTAATAAAATCGTTATTATATGATGAGTTTAACAAGCTTTATCAAATTCTTAATACACAGAGGATACATGGCACCGGAATACCTCATATCAGGGGAATATTCCGATAAATCAGATGTCTATAGTTTCGGAATCATGATTTTGGAGATTGTGAGCGGTCAAAGAAATCGAACATCCAGCCGGTCACAACCAAAGGAGGACCTGTCAATTAGAGTAAGTCCATGCCATATTGAATATCCACTACCCCCTTCGTCTTTCTCATCAGTCATTTGTTTACCTTTTAGATGTTTTGTGGGGGTATTTTAATCAAAGCTAAACAATGATTGAGACGTAGAAAGTACTAAATTAAACATATACGAAGTACTGCCATTAGTAACTCACATTTTGTTTCCCTTAAAAGACATGGAGACAATGGTGCGAGGAGCGATCCTTTGAGATAACAGACCCAGTATTGATCAACAATTGTTCGCGTGATGAAGTGACGAGGTGCATTCAGATAGGATTGCTATGTGTGCAAGGAAATGCGGAGCAAAGACCCAATATGACAGTAGTTTTTCGCATGCTGACTGGCTCTGTCGATCTTCCATTGCCATCTCCACCAATGATGACTTTCAATCCATATAACATGCCTATGAATTACAATGGCACACAAGATAGTGATGTTGCTCAGTCTTCCACCACCAAGTCTGCCACCATGACGGGTGATTCGGAGCAAGACCTATTTCCAATCCCGAGATGATTGGGAATCTAAATAATTTTACGACAAACCTCTGCCCTCGATAAACATTCGACATGTCTTCACAACATCGTTGAAACTCAATTTGGACGAGTCGTTCAATTGTGTTTTATACGACTTTTAGATTAGAAATTAGATATCGAAAACCAACAAATCCTTGATTCGTGTAACTAGCTTGCGATTTGAGACAGATAATAATCTGCTCTTGATCGCCTACTTCGTAGTTAGTCCTATAAGCGACACTCGTGTACTGGCGTGGTAAACTTATAACGTAACATCCACCGTTGTACTTTTCCATGCCTAAGAACCTTTGCTTATAGCTCACTAGCATGCACTTTACGTGCATTTCCACGTCTTTATTGCCTATATTGCTCAAAACCCGTCTTTTGGATGCTTGGTTCGGTTTTAGTTGGGTTTCTTCACTTTTGTAGAAGAAATGATGATCCAGCTACATTAGACCACTTAAGGGAGTCCCATAGGCCAAACACATGACCACGATCCCAACCACGAAACGACAAAGATTTGTTCTTCCGACTTGAAGCTAATGTTGATTACATCAATAGTAATTCAAAAATGGAATAGCTACAATATATTCCCATGGAAAGAATTGTGCTTATTTTCGTATCGACATAGATCAAATTAACAATCCGAGTTAGCTTTGTCCATTTTAGTAATAAATAGCGCCAGTAACCGATTAATCTTAAACAATGGTATTTTATGACCCATTTTATTCACTAGTTGTTACTTGATTCTGCTCCATTTAGGCCATGTTCGTTCTGCCTTAATTTCAGTTCCTTTTAATTTAGCTGTATTCCGTTGGATTTTACTTATGTTCAATTAACCTCTTCCCAAAATAAACTTTTGATTCAATTAAATTCACTTCAACTCATTTCCACTCAATTTAGTTGAATTAAACTTTACTCCAGTTGATTCAATTCAGCTCATTTGAGGCGAAAAGAACAGGGCTTAAATAGTACCTGAAGTACAAAAATGCGAGAGCATGCAGTACCAAAATCCCAAGAAATAACTTCATTTAAAACTAATTGGCTAATGTATGATTTAACACAAAAATGGGTCGATTAAGGTAACTCTAATTATTAATTGGATAAAATAAGAGACAAAATTTGAGTTAAAAATCAGTGAAATATATATAATCTTATCAGGCTTTCAGATATTCCATAGAAATGTAGATAAAAAGAAAAAAAAAATTAAAATCAATTGGCTAATGTATGACTATGATTTGTATGTTTTTTTAGCTGATTTCAAATTTCAATTAGCCGGTTTAGCAGGGTTCGACTGCTAATCGTGTTACAATCTGCCACATTCGGAGAGCTTCGTATTGTGTAGAGTTCTTGTCTTAGCTCGACGAAGGTGTGATCCCTTTTCCGGTATTGATTTAGTATACTATAATCGGAAACTAGATTGCGTTCGTTGTAGCTTCAGTCGTTTATTTACTTTTTTATTAGAAATACTCCGCCTGCATAAAGTATATAAAAAGTAAACAAATGACTGAGACGGAAACAACATCTTATAATACGATAGACATTTTCATAGCATTGCCCACTTACTACTTCTCTAGTCTACCTAGTCTTAGGGATTCAGCTTTCGAATATTCGATAGAAATGTCAAAATTGATAACAACATATAGTAAAATAAATTCCAAGTTTATATTTTCATGAATATATTTATTTGTTAGTGTCGAAATTACAAAGACTTCTTCTTTCAATTTGAAGCTAAAGTTGAATTTATCAAATTAGTATTTTGTGGTTGACATATAAGCCATAATCGATCACCATTGTAATTCAAAAATGAAATAGCCACAATACATTCCCATGGCAAGAATTGTGCTTGTTTTCGTGTCGATTTTGGTTTACCAAATTCGAATCACAATTGATGCACAAGCAACTTATGTAGGTAGCGGTTGCGAGGGCACGGATTTCAATTACACGGAAGGTAGTATATATGAAACGAACCTAAATCGTCTTCTCAAGAATTTCACCTCCAAATCGTCTACTTTAAAGTTTTACAAATCCACCATTGGCGCCGCTTCCAATGAAGTACACGGCCTCTTTCAATGTCGAAATGACATTGGCCTCGATTTATGTAACTCGTGTGTTAAGGAAGCAAGTCGAATGGTAATCGAAGAGTGTCCTTTATCTGGCGAAGGTGTTGCCTGGTACAATGAGTGCATGTTACGGTATGCTAACCGTGACATCTCCTTGTACGAGACGTATCCTGGGTATTATCAATGGCATGACAACAATGTTACAAACTACGCTGAATTTGCTCCGATACTAGCAAAAGAAATCAATGGCGTTATCAAGAATGCCTCGTCTGCCTCCCCACATTTCGCTTACAGCGAAACGAATTTGACATTGTTTGAAAATTTATATACTTTTGCACAATGTACCTCAGATATTGATTCTTCTGCGTGTAACAATTGTCTCAAAACCGCTTTATCTGATATGATTCGATGTTGTAATACAAGTATATACACGAAGGTCTTCTTTCCGAGTTGTGAACTGTGGTACGACACGAGTCCCTTTTTGAATGTTCAATCGACTATAGCTCCTCCACAAGCCAATGATCGAGGTTAATTTCTTTTCATTGTTATTATTATTTGCGATTTGTATACGACTATGGTGACCGGTGTGCTGTTTACTGTAAATTCAGAATCTCGTCAAGAATCGGAGACCAAAAAGAAAACAACATTGACACCTCTAATCATTGGAGCGATATCTGTTTCCGCATTGGTCGCAGTCCTAATACTATGGGTGGTTTTGTGGATGTGTCTGTGCCGCAAAAAGACCGAGTATCAGGGAAGCGTTGCACATCTAGCATCACCAAGACGGTTACCCAATGTCCTTGGTAAGTAAG
The DNA here is from genome assembly GCA_029255685.2 of Silene conica. Classification (NCBI taxonomy): domain Eukaryota; kingdom Viridiplantae; phylum Streptophyta; class Magnoliopsida; order Caryophyllales; family Caryophyllaceae; genus Silene; species Silene conica. The sequence goes on from CM055314.2 coordinate 87,866,472, forward strand.
TTATAAAACTATTTGTTTAGAAATATTTCGTTGTGATAGAAAGAGTCGGAATTGAAGGAGCATTCAATTTTTGCAGCGGAGACGCGAGTCGAAGAAAAAGTCAAGAATGAAGAAGACGAGAGCCTTGGAGATTCAGATTTTAAGCAATATGATTTCAACAATCTAAAAATTGCAACAAGAGACTTTTCAGATGAAACTAAGTTGGGTGAAGGCGGGTTTGGTATCGTTTACATGGTAATCTTTTTACATTAAGCTTTGTTTGTTTTGCTAATACCGTGTCATTGATCGTCTTTCCTACCTAATCATCTGAAATATATTATCAGGGAACGTTTAAGAACGGTGAGCAATTAGCTATTAAGAGGCTTTCTATAGGCACCGCTGGACAGGGTACGAAGGAATTCATGACAGAGGCCCAAGTTTTGGCCAAGCTTCAACACAAAAATCTCGTTAAGCTTGTCGGATCCTGCTCAGAAGGAGAGGAGAAACTTCTCGTCTATGAATTTATGCCTAATGCTAGCTTGGACCGGTTCTTATTTGGTAACTATCCTTTCAGAACTTCCTATTCAATCAAATTTGTAAATTTGTTTCTACAAGTTTAAAGGTTGAATTGGTATTAATTAATATCGATTCTGACTGATTAATTCCGAATTGATGATAAAGATCCGAAGAAGAGACTTGTTTTAGATTGGACGAAAAGGAACAAAATTATAATGGGGATTGCGAGAGGTCTTCAATATCTTCATGAAGATTCCCGGCTCACTATTATACATCGTGACCTTAAACCCGCCAACATTTTATTGGACAAAGAAATGATCCCGAAGGTAGCTGATTTTGGTTTAGCCAAACTATTCGGTGGTGCACAAGACTTTGGGAGCACCCTTCGCATTGTCGGAACACAGTATGTTTAACCCTTTAATGCTACAAAATTTTGTGGCTGGAACAAAATAATTCGTTGAGAAATTCTTGGGTGCACCCGGTGTATGTACCACGTCATCGTACACCCTAACCAATGAGAATATTAAAATTGAATAAATTATCCATTAATAATAGAATATAATCTTTTTAAGATAAAAACTAAGATATCTTATTGGTTAGCCCGGGTGTACGATATTCTTGTGCACCCGGTGGACCTTAGAATTTCTGTCGTTATATGGCGGACAGTTTTGTCTAAATTGCTTAGAGACTAAGTAAGATTAGCAATTTTAATGGAAACACCATCGAACTAATGTATGCAGAGGATACATGGCACCGGAGTACCTACTGTCAGGGGAATTTTCTGCAAAGTCCGACGTCTACAGTTTTGGAATTATGCTTTTGGAGATTGTGAGCGGTCAGAAGAATAGAATATCTAACCGGGCACAACAAATTGAGGACCTCTCAATCCGAGTAAGTTCAAATCGATAGAACATCTATCTTAATTAAACTAATTAACAATGTATCGTAGTGATAAAGCTTTTGCTTCTTTTGAAAGGCATGGAGACTATGGAATGAGGATCGCTCCCTGGACATAACAGACCCGGTATTGCTAAACAATTCTCCAAGCAACGAGTTGAAGAGGTGCATTCACATTGGATTGCTATGTATCCAAAGAAATGCAGAGGAAAGACCGACAATGGGAGCTGTTGTTCTAATGCTTACCTGCGCTATCGATCTCCCATTGCCATCACCACCGATGATGACCTCCGCTCAGTACAGCGTGGATATGAGTTATAGTGGTGGGCAACGCAGTTATGCCGATCAGTTCTCCACCAATTCTGTCCCCATGGGAACTGATATGGCCCAGGACCTCTATCCAAGACCCAGATGATTGTTTATCTAAGTGATCTTGCAATTTTTGACATCTGTTTGCTTGGTTTTAGCTCATCTTTCGATTGAATTTTTTGTTTCTTCTTCGAGCCTATGAGAATTTGTGTGTTTTGCATTTACAAGGAAGTAAATTTGATTTAATTTTATTTAGTTTTACTGTTTACTAACTTGAGAGAAACCTAAGAGACTAATACTAGAGGAAAAACCAAAAATTGGCATATTTTCCTATTTTCCATACATTAACCCTGAATTCCGTCAAGTATATGTTAGGAGATTACGGTATAGTGTAAATCGTTGTATTATTGATATTCGTTCGTGCCTCTAACAAATACAATAGTTCACATTTATAATACTCCTAGAGGTCTAAACATAACAACGATAATAGCTCTTAATAATGCTAAATATAAGAATATCAATATTATTCTGATTACGGTATATTGCTCCTAACAGTATATATCGCGGTTGCCATAATCAGTTAATTTGAAGTGCGAAATGATCTGATCGAGGTCACGAGTACCATCACCCAATAACGGATGCATCGGAATTTGACGTGAACGTTATTAGTCAAGCCCATGGGTAATTGAAGACGGTCATTATATGAAGATCGTGTCAACACGAATAAGAGAAATGTCGACCCATATCAACGAATTAAAATTAAAATCTATCCTATACCATTCGACAATAAGTACAGTCCGTACACTAGATTACTATAAACATGACTCGCTCAAATCAATCTTCAAGTAATTTATTAATCTATTTATGTTCTTGATCCTATTCGATGACGACCCTTTCTTCTTCAGCCGGTGTACATATTGTCATATTGATTGACCTCATTAAAAAACTACTCTGTATTATGATAGTTTCATGTACACAACTCCAACGTGTAGTCACGCATTACGAAAAATCGCTTGTACGGTACGTGGTTGACTTGACACAAAAATCGATTCTAACCAATTACCGAGATCATATTCCTTATAAACGATAATCACCTTTGTAATTAGCTACATTACATTCCCATGGCAAAACAAATTCTTGTTTTAGTGTTAATTTCGGTTTGTCAACTACTCGAATATGTCACAGTCGATGCGCAAATAACTTACGCAAATAAGGCTTGTGACGGTACCGATTTCAATTACACGAAGGGTAGTGTATACGAAAAAAACCTCGATCTTCTTTTCACCAATCTTACATCGAAAACGTCTTCTCTTAGATTCTATAATTACACATCCGGAGTTTCTCCCAACAAGGTGTACGGCCTCTATCAATGTCGAAATGACATTAGTTTCGACGTTTGTAGCCAATGTGTTACGGGTGCGACTCAAAAGATAATCGAAGAATGTCCCTTATACGGAGAAGGTAATGTATGGTACTTCGAGTGTATGCTACGGTATGGAAATTTGAACATCTTCTCGTTGTCCGACACGTCTCATATAGCCTCGCAGTTTAAGAGAGACTATGTATCGAATTATGCTGAATTCGGTCCAATACTAGCAAATACGATGAATATTTTGATCAAGAATGCTTCTTCATCCTCGTCTCGTTTTGCTTCAGCTGAAGCCAAGCTGACATTGTTCGAACAATTGTATAGCTTTGCCCAGTGCACCCCTGATATCGATGCTTTTAGCTGCAGTTCTTGTCTCAGACAAGCTTATAATAAAATGTTTCTATGTTGTAATGCAAGTGTATATGTGATGATCTTTTTACCAAGTTGTCAATTGCGGTATGATACTATCAAACCCATTTTGAACGATCGATCATCTCTGACTCCTCCACCGCCACCACCACCACCACCACAACCCGCCAAAGGTCAGTTGTTATTTCAGTCCATAGTTCTAAACTAAATAATTACAATTTTTTATGCTTTTTTGGATTATGTTGATTTTGTTAAATATGCATTTATTTAGATGAATTCTCGGTATAATAATTTTAGCTTCGGAAACAAGCAAGACATCATCAATGAAGCCAACAATTGTAGGAGCGATAGTTGCTTGCGCGTTTGTAGGATTGTTAATTCTATCGATTGCTTTGTGGTTATGTCTTTGCTGCAAAACTTCTGAGGAATCCGGTACTGATGTACTTCTAGCATCATCAAGGGACGGTCCTGGTAAGTTATCAACCATATGATATGATAAAAATATTTAATGACGAAGAGTTGTTCGTGTTATTATGTTCAATATAAATGTTATATGTTCGTGTTCAACATCGAAAAAAGAATTGATGTTTGATTATATATGAACGAACGAGTTAGTCTATTAATTATCAATTGATTTTGCGATGAAATGTCTTATACTCCCTCTATTCCAATCCGCGAGGAGACCATCGCATCCATAGTCGTCTAAACTGATGGTTGAAGCTCTATAATTGGTTCGTATACTTGGCCGTTAGAGTATATGAATGATCCACATTGATAACTATTGAATGGGACGAAGGATTATGATTATCACATTACAGAGAGTTGGTAAATAGTGACCCGACTTGATAATATGATCGACACGAATTCGATAGGAAGTTAGTAAAGAGTTCTCGTCCTATGATTGATATAATTAGTCTTGTTGACTTACCAACTTTTTTTTTGCATAAACAGGCTCCTATGAAGTAGTTGTAAAACGTGAAGTAGAACATCTTGGCGACGAAGAATTTGAGAAATATGATTTCGAAACATTGCAAAATGCAACGCAAGGCTTCTCATCTGAAACAAAGCTGGGTGAAGGCGGGTTTGGTATTGTATACAAGGTACTCTTAAAATCAATTCATGGACTATACTACCTGTTGTATGTACTAGTGGTATGGTAGACTCCGAGCTTTATAATAAAGTATCCGAGTTTTATTCTAAAGAATGTGAGGTTTATTAGACAGTATCTGAGCTCATCCATTTACACGTTAAAATTATGAATTAACTCAGATAATATATATATATATATATATATATATATATATATGTTTAGATACTTATACCTTGGTTGTACAATGCTTATTAATAAAATTTAATAAAAGTAAATTAGATGTGACTTTACATTTAATTTCCCATTATACAAAAAAATGTGATCAATATATAGGGAACACTTGCGAATGGAATTCAACTAGCGATTAAGAGGCTCTCGAAAGGCACCTCGGGACAGGGTACCAAGGAGTTCATGACAGAGGCTGGCGTTTTGGCTAAGCTTCAACACAAAAATCTCGTTAAGCTCCTTGGATTTTGCTCGGAAGGGGAAGAGAAACTACTCGTCTATGAGTTTATGTCAAATGCAAGCTTGGATCGCTTCTTGTTTGGTAAATACTTAAATCCATAAAATAATTATAGAATTGGTTTTTGCAATGGAAGTGTTTATTGTTATCTAACTTCTGTTAATGGTTCTTAAGATGCACGAAAGCGGCTTCCGTTAGATTGGGTAACACGGTTAAAAATTATAATGGGGATCGCAAGAGGTCTTCAGTACCTCCATGAAGATTCTCGACTCACTATTATACATCGTGACCTTAAACCTGGAAATATTTTGTTGGATGAAGAAATGAACGCCAAGATAGCGGACTTTGGCTTAGCGAAACTCTTCGGAGGTCCTGAGAAGTTTGGCAACACCCTTCGCATTGTGGGAACACAGTATGTTTACTTTTTAAGATATGTTTCTTTTAATCGTCGTGTTTTAGAATACTTTCATCGCGGTATGACAACTTATAACTCTCTTTAACCATCTCCAAATGTAAAATCCATCTACTCAATTTTAACGAACGAATATATGCAGAGGATATATGGCGCCAGAGTACCTGATGTCAGGGGAATACTCTGAAAAATCAGACGTCTATAGTTTTGGTATTATGCTCTTGGAGATTGTAAGCGGTCAGAAAAATAGAACGGTTTGCCAATCAACCCAAAAGGAGGACCTATCGATCGAGGCAAGTTCAAAAAAATGCCCATGCTACATTGAATATCTACAACTACTTAAACTATATATCATACTCAATTTTTATTTTTATTTTCGATTTTAAAGACGTGGAGACTATGGAATGAGAAACGGTCCTTCGAAATAACAGATAAGGCAGTGATTGATAATTGTTCAAGCAACGAGGTTGTAAGGTGCATTCAAGTCGGACTGCTATGTGTGCAAGCAAATGGATCACAAAGACCGACTATGACGAAAGTAGTTTTAATGCTAACGGGTTCTGTCGATCTTCCCTCGCCATCACCACCAATGATGTCCGGCATATCCCCCATTCATTCCAGCTTGCCTATTGCTTACAGCAGCGGCCAACAAAGTGACACCGATTTGTCCTCTTCTAAGTCCGTCACTGCGCAATCCGATGAGAGCCAAGACTTATACCCAAGACCAAGATGATAGATGGTTCAACTTGAACACTTTAGTGTTCTATGTATTTTGCGGCTCCCCGACTTTTTGTAAGGACATAGATTACTTATATCATTATTCCATATAAGATAAGTTACAGTCTTATAGATTGTTAGAATGTGACTCGTTTGTCGCATTAATATGTCGGAGTTTTATTACGGTGAGCGATAAACTAGGAAGGGATAAAAAAATAAACCCGGAAATATATATACAACGCTATCAGCGGGGTGCACAATTCTATGGATGACGTCATGATGATGTCATCATTAAATTGGTGCAGCTAACGTGATTAGTTGGCCGTGGGTTTGTTTTATTTAATTAGTTTATTATTTTTGGTAAGTTTGTTTTAGGAATTAGTTTCCTAATTGTATTAGTCTTTGGCAGGGTAGTTTACTATATAAACACTACTCCGTCTTAGCTATTCTTTAAGGAGAGATTTGTGAGGCAAACACTTTAAGAGTTTTTAAGAGGCAGATCTAGAAAAACTCTGTGCTCATCTTTTGTAATTTGTAATTCTCCCGACATAGTGAAATATTTTTCCCTCGCCCTGGTGGATGTAGCTATCGCATTGATAGTGAACCACGTAAATCTTGTGTGTGTCTTATTTTTTGCATCTACTCCGTATCGCTTCCGCACAACAATTGGTATCAGAGCTTTGAGTTTTTTGGATCCAGGGAGGAGAAGATGGCAGGTGACACTATAAGGATTGAGAAGTTCGATGGGAGGAATAGTTTTGCACTATGGCAATTGAAGATGAGGGCTTTGCTAAAGGAGCGGTGCATCTGGAAACCCTTGACGCAGGGTTTCTCTACGAAGGTGACGAAGACTGAAGCTTCGACTGCGGATGCTCAACCTAAGGTGACTGAGACGGAAGATCCTGCCTTGATAACAATGGAGGAGAGGGCTCATTCATCGATCTTGTTAAGTTTGTCAGACGATGTCCTAACTGAGATAGCCGACGAGACGACTGCAGCGGGGTTATGGCTGAAATTGGAGAGTTTGTACATGACAAAGTCGCTCACCAATAAGTTGTTGTTGAAACAACGTCTATTCTCTTTCAAGATGCAAGTAGGTATGTCACTTCGTGATCATCTGGACAAATATAATACTATATTACTAGATCTGCGTAATATAGATGTTAAGATTGAGGATGAAGATGCTGCTTTAATTCTGCTGGTTTCTTTACCTGCGTCGTATGAGAATTTTGTGGATTCTTTTGTTCTTGGTAAAGAAGCATTAACCCTAGAGGAAGTGAAGTCAGCACTTTGCACTAGGGAGTTGCGACAAAAGGCAACTGTTGACTTAGGAGACGGATCAGGGGCAGGTTTAGTTGTTAATGCTAAAAAGGGTGGAGCTCGGAAGAAAAAGGCTAAGGCTAAGAGTCCGGACACCAATACTGCTAGTAGTCCTGTTATCTGTTTTCTATGTAAAGAACCCGGGCATAAAAGACCTAGTTGTCCTAAGTTGAAAGCTAAGTCTAATGCGGCAGTAGTACAAAGTAAGAATGTGGAGTACGATTCTGAGGCGGACTATGCACTTGCAGTAGATTGTGTTCGTCCTATAGATCGTTGGATTCTAGATTCTGGGTGTTCTTATCACATGTGTCCAAACAAACATTGGTTTAGTACTTATGAGTCCTTTAATGGGGGTCACGTTGTTGTTGGTAACAATGCTACTTGTGAGGTAGTGGGTATTGGGTCGATTAATGTGAAGACTGCTGAGGGTAAGAAGTGTACTTTGACTAATGTGAGACATGTTCCAGCCTTGGGGAAAAATCTTATGTCACTTGGTTCATTAAGTGACTTAGGATATGAGTTTCGGGGTAAAGGAAATATTTTGTTCGTCACGAAGGGTTCTCGTTTGGTGCTGAAAGGTGTCAAACAAAATACCTTGTATGTATTTCAAGGTGAAACACTGACTAGTTCTGCAGTTTGTGCATCCGTAAATCACGGAGAGATGACTAAGCTTTGGCATAAGAGGCTTGGTCATATGGGTGAGAGAGGGATGCAACTATTGTCCAAGAGAGATCTTCTTAATAGTGTCAAGGTGGGGAACCTTGAGTTTTGTGAACATTGTGTGTTTGGTAAAAAGCACAGATCTAAATTTAGCAAGGGTGTTCATACAACAAAAGAAGTCCTTGATTATATCCATTCAGATTGTTGGGGGCCTGCTCGTGTTGAAGGTTTGGGAGGTTATTATTATTTTGTTACATTTATTGATGACTATTCCAGATATACATGGCTTAGGTTACTGAAGCATAAGAGTGAAGCTTTCAAAGTCTTTGTGCAATGGAAGACTTTGGTGGAAAATCAGAAAGGTAAGAAGATCAAGAAGCTACGAACGGACAATGGTTTGGAATTCTGTTCAGGAGAATTCGATGAGTTCTGTAAGAATGAGGGTATAGGAAGGCATCATACCATCAGGGGTACACCACAGCAGAACGGTGTAGCAGAACGAATGAACCAGACACTGTTAGAGAGAGTTCGATGCATGCTCTCAAATGCAGGTCTTGCTAGAAGGTACTGGAGTGAAGCTGTTCTTACAGCTTGTTACTTGATCAATCGTGGGCCTCATACGGGAATAGACTGCAAGATTCCTTATGAGTTATGGAGCGGCAATGTACCGAATTATTCTACACTGAGAGTCTTTGGATGTGTAGCTTATTATCATATAAAAGAGGGTAAGTTAGATCCGAGGGCAAGGAAGGGGTGCTTTCTAGGATATGGAGATGGAGTTAAGGGGTTCAAGATTTGGTCTCCGTCAGAGGGTCGTGTTATTATTAGCAGGGATGTTACCTTTGATGAAAATTCCATGTTTATTTCTAAAGAGGTGTCCGAGGGTGTTGAAAAAGATAATAATGCCAAGAAAGGGGTGGAGTTTGAGGTGGCTTCTGCCACTTTATCTATGTTACCACGGGTTGTGATCGAGGAGGATGCCGAACCAGTTACTACTTCTAGTCCTGTGACTACTCATACTCCAATTAATGAGGAAAGTCATCAGGATGAGTCTTCAAGTCAACCAACTGATCTTACTGACTTGCCTAAACGTGTAAGTAAGAAGACTAGTAGGTTAATTGAGGAGATTGAGGGTCGCAAAGTTTGCGGCAATAATTGCTATGTTGAGGAGATGGTTGGTTATGCATTACAGGTAGCTGATGATATTGAGTCTGAAGAACCATCATCTTATAAAGAAGCAATTGTTAGTAGTGAGTCAGTGCAATGGCTTGCTGCTATGGGTGAAGAAATGGAGTCTCTTCACAAGAATAATACTTGGGAACTTGTGCCACCACCAAAAGGGAGGAAATTGATAGGGTGTAAATGGGTGTTCAAGAAAAAGGAGGGAACTTCAGAGGCTGAGACAGTTAGATACAAAGCTAGACTTGTTGCTAAGGGGTTTAGTCAGGTAGAGGGAGTTGATTATGTGGAGATTTTTTCTCCTGTTGTGAGACACACTTCTATTCGTGTGTTACTAGCTATAGTAGCACATCATGATTATGAGCTTGAGCAACTTGATGTCAAGACTACCTTTCTGCACGGTGAGTTGGAGGAAGATATTCTAATGAAGCAGCCAGAGGGGTTCGAAATTCCAGGGAAAGAACATCTTGCCTGTCATTTAAAGAAGTCTTTGTATGGGCTTAAGCAATCTCCAAGACAGTGGTACAAGAGGTTTGACACTTTTATGGTAGAACAGGGTTATGAGAGAAATCCATATGATTGTTGTGTTTATCATAACAAGCTAGAAGATGGGTCTTTGATTTATTTACTCTTATATGTCGATGACATGCTTGTTGCTGCTAAGAAAATGTCAGATGTTGACAATTTGAAGAAGCTACTCAGTTCAGAGTTTGATATGAAGGATTTGGGATCCGCAAAGAAGATATTAGGGATGGAGATTTACAGGGATCGTTCTAAAAGGAAGCTTTTCTTATCTCAGAAAAGCTACATTGAGAAGATACTTGGTCGTTTTGGTATGACTAATGCTAAACCTTTAAATACTCCTTATGCTGTCGGTAAGCTAACTATATCTTCTGCGCCTGAAACTGAAGCTGAGAAGTCTTATATGTCAACGGTTCCCTATGCTAGTGCAGTTGGCAGTTTAATGTATGCTATGGTTTGCACTAGGCCGGATATTGCACATGCTGTTAGTGTTGTTAGCAGGTTTATGGCTCAACCTGGCAAAGAACACTGGCTTGCGGTAAAAAGAATTTTCCGCTACATGAGAGGAACGGCGGATGTTGGTCTTGTTTACGGGAATGATGATGAGTGTTTGGTTGTTGGATATTCTGATTCCGATTATGCTGCAGATATAGACAGCAGGAGGTCCGTAACCGGGTATGTTTTTACTCTTGGTGGTTCTGTTGTTAGTTGGAAGTCAACATTACAATCTTCTGTGACTTTGTCAACCACGGAGACAGAGTATATGGCTTTGACAGCGGCTGCTAAGGAGGCTATATGGTTAAAGGGGCTCGTAAGTAAGCTTGGTCTACATCAAGAGATCGCTTCGTTATATTGTGATAGCTTAAGTGCTATTTGTTTGGCGAAGGATCAAGTGCATCATGATAGAACCAAACATATAGATGTTCGATATCATTTTCTGAGGAACGAGAAACGCATTAAGGTGAAGAAAGTGGGAACAGCTGATAATCCTGCAGATTGCTTTACTAAGCCGGTTCCGTTCAGCAAGTTCAAACATTGCTTGGACTTGTTGAATATAGACAGTTATGTCTAGACCCTTCGGGGTGCTGAGCTTGAGGTGGAGCCTTGAGCGGCCCGGTCCAGGGCTAAATGGACGCAGGCCTTTGTCCAGGGCTAATTGGATGGCAGACCCAGTCCAGGGTATATTGGATGGTTATAGACTCAAGGTGGAGTTTATGGTGTTCTAGTGTGCGCGCTTATTTGCTGGAACATGGCTGATACAAGGTTACTTTGGGGTGACTTGTATATTTTGGATGAGTGGTTTGGAAGTCGTTTGCTAAATGCGACTGTCCGAGTCCAGGTGGAGAATTGTTAGAATGTGACTCGTTTGTCGCATTAATATGTCGGAGTTTTATTACGGTGAGCGATAAACTAGGAAGGGATAAAAAAATAAACCCGGAAATATATATACAACGCTATCAGCGGGGGTGCACAATTCTATGGATGACGTCATGATGATGTCATCATTAAATTGGTGCAGCTAACGTGATTAGTTGGCCGTGGGTTTGTTTTATTTAATTAGTTTATTATTTTTGGTAAGTTTGTTTTAGGAATTAGTTTCCTAATTGTATTAGTCTTTGGCAGGGTAGTTTACTATATAAACATTACTCCGTCTTAGCTATTCTTTAAGGAGAGATTTGTGAGGCAAACACTTTAAGAGTTTTTAAGAGGCAGATCTAGAAAAACTCTGTGCTCATCTTTTGTAATTTGTAATTCTCCCGACATAGTGAAATATTTTTCCCTCGCCCTGGTGGATGTAGCTATCGCAATGATAGTGAACCACGTAAATCTTGTGTGTCTCTTATTTTTTGCATCTACTCCGTATCGCTTCCGCACAACATAGATGATACTGAGTTTCGGTATCTGCTTTCACATGCCCGTATATAGGATCCATCATTTTAGTAGACTGTCTATATATGTTGTATGTGTAAGGGTGGTACTGAGACTCGTTACCACCCAGTGACCCATCTTATTTCCGTAATATATTTAGGAAAAACATATTAGAAATTGTATTTGGAAGCAATTTAGTTATAAGTCATAAACTACATACTATAATTACTCAATAAACAACATTAATAACATTAATAAACACACATAGGATTTGTGTGCTATTTTGGACCATTTTTTCGAATACGTGAATAATCGAGCACAAGAGTAGGCCTAATGAGTCTCGACACGTAGGTAAGACCGAACTCATACCCGTAACCACGGGTAAATTAAACACATTCATACGATATTCCCCTCCTGGATCACTTTATATTATGCTTAATTTCAATTGATCGATAGCAAACAAACACGATTATTAACAACGAACATTTAATTCTTTGCATTTTAGTTTTATTGACGTGTGTACGCGATGTGCCCACAAGACGCGTGCTAGAAAAACCGTTAAACAAACCTTTCGAATAATGTAGTGTATCATTTTTCTGCTCTGATAGCGGGGTTTTGTCACCCTCCCCCGATCAAACAATATTTATATAAAACTCAACTACTAAACTAATGTAGTAGGGTAGTCGAGGTCGATCCACAGGGAGGTCAAGTTTGAGTACTAGTCTTGTAATACCTCGTATTTTACTTTAATTATTATTAGTTATATCGACGTGTTGTTGGTCTATTGAACGTTTATATTCAATAATTTATTTATCGAATACGTGTTTTATAAATTATTTATCGTATACGTGTTTTATAATTTATATGTTATAAGTGTAATATTGGGATTGATTATTTGTTATTAGATCATGTTTTAAGCAAGTGTTTTGGGCCTCGAATTTTGTGCAACCAATATAGCCCAAAACCGAAAATAACACACATTGACACAAACACACTCAGGCCTCACCTCTTCTGTCACATAAAACACTACTCAAAACCCTAGACCTAACCCTATCGAGACCTAGCTCTGCTGTCACGTTTGCAGCCGCCACACTCAGGAATAAGGAGAGGTGTCACACGGTGGGTCTTGGGTGGTTTAGGGTTGCTCGAAATCTGAGAAAAGAAGGTACGTTCACAATCTTCGTGGTTTTTTTACTCTGCTCCTTCAGTTTTGTTCCTCTAGATTCAAGCGTACATCTAGGTTAGTATTTCTGTTTTTGTATGTAATAATAACCTATGAAGTTTAACAACCACGTTGGGACCATAGGGAGGTCGTCGTTGACCGTCGTTGACCGTCGGTACGGTTGAGAAATCACGGCGTCAGAATCGTAGCAAAGTCGTTTCAGGCCTCTGTTGTAGTCGTGTATGTTTGTGTTTAATTCGAATAGTTTCCTGTGTATGTTTAGGATGGGTGTTGAGGGTGTGTTATTAGTGGTTGTCAGTACGGTCATATGGTGGTAGTTGCGGTGGTAAAGGGTGTCGGGTTTGGCATATATAGTGGGGTTCGTTTCCGTTGTTAGTCATGTTAGAACAGGGAGTTGCGGTGGTGTTGAGTTCGTGGTCTGCTGTCGTCGTCTTGGGTGGTTGTCGGCGTCCGCTGATCTTCCCCCTGGAACCACCGTGGCTCAGGGACGAGCCTGGTGGCGCCAGTGGGAACGTTGGAGATGGTGGCTGGTGTTGGGAGCGGTGTTTGTCGGGCTGGTAAGGGTGTTTGTGGGGCTGCTTGTTCGTAATTGTTGTTCGTGTTCATTTGAGCGTGTGATGTTGATCATGAGTTTTGTTTTGGCCATTGAGTGATTGTTATTTTATAATTCATCAATATTATGGTTCTTATTCTTATTATTATTATTATTATTATTATTATTATTATTATTATTATTATTATTATTATTAATGTTGTATTATTGAAAGTTTAGTAGTGCTTTATTATTTTCTTACGGTTTCGGGTCGTGTCATTTAAATATGCGAGTCGGGAATTATTTAAGTCATGGGGACGTCTATATTTGGAAAGTTACTATATTGGGAAAGTTTCTATTTATGGAAACTTTCCACTTATGGAAGGTTGCTATTTATAGTAAGTATGATCGTTAAGGGGTTCGGGAAGGTTGTTAATTCGTTGCGTATATCTGTTTAGGTAGCGAGTTTCGCGTGGAACATTTTTAACAAGCCTCGGATTTGTCTGCGTTCCTGCTAATTCAGGTAGGTGAAAATACTGGTATATGACGAAGTGTAAACTGTTCTTATTTGCTTTAAGCATGTTTGTGATATAATACCATGTGATCGCATATAGTGTTATCTATATTATTTTGTGATATAATACGATGTGAACATAAAGGGTCTGTGATTGGTGCGGAGATAAAGGGTCTGTGTTTGGTGCGGAGATAAAGGGTCTGTGTTTGGTGCGGAGATAAAGGGTCTGTGATATGGTGTGGAGTATATTGGGTCTTGTGATTGGTGCGGAGTTTATTTGGTGTTGGATGGGTGCGGAGTATATTTGGCGTTGGATCGGTGCGGAGCTTATTTGGTGTTGGATCGGTGCGGAGTATATTTGGCGTTGGATCGGTGCGGAGTATTTTATATTGTTGTCTTATTTTTCCTCTACTCAACCTCGTGGTTGACCCTGTGTATTCGTGATCACCTGTGATGAACCAATCTATTGGGGAGCAGATTGACAGGTGGCTGAGACTAAGGGGGAGCTATGGGAGAAAGAGCTTGGATCCGGACCAGACTAGAGTCTAGATCACCTTAGTCAGTTTAGCATGAGTTGTACTTTCTTTATTTTGTTAAGACTTTCGGATATAATTGTAAGAACATGTTATGAGTTTAATTTTAATTAAAGTACTGTTTATCTTTCCTTTGTATCTACTGTCTCGGGAAACCGAGATGGTAACACCTTTATTTATTTGAGGTGTCCTAGTACAGGCCCTTAAATAAATGGGGGTGTTACAAAGTGGTATCAGAGCAAACGATTCTCAGGCCTAAACCAAATGAATAATAATGAACGTAGGAAGAGTCTGATAAAATGAACCCCGAGATGAAACTGTTAGGAGCCCCAAAAAGGAACGGGATGAGTTAGGGGCCCCCTCACACCAACCCTGGGCCCTTTCGGTTCTGTCTCGGGAACCCAATGAGGGTAATTAAAGAGTGGGGTAGACTATATCCTGACCTAGTTATATTGTACTAACATTCTTGCAGAAGAAGAATGAGGTAAGTAATATGTGAGTTACGATTGATGCTGTACGTTAGAAGGATATGTGTAATATGAAATGTGGATCGATATTGATGATTGGATTGAGATTTACAGAGTTTGAAGGTGTATTTGTTAAGCAATAGTTAAGGGTGATGTGATCATATGCTTTTGATATTTCGAAATGTTCATACGATTATCTAGTATTTAAATGACTATCATTATTATACGATGTTGATGTTAACTCCTTGTAAGGATGAATAATTCTGTTGATCTTATCATATGATATGATAACCTATGTCTAGTGACATGCAGAATGTGTTGCCCTAAGCCATAAGTGTATACAATTATGTGTTACATATATCGTATTTAAAATTTATGCCTATTATACACATTTAAATTCCTTATGAAGTTAGTAATCAATAAGGGACCTCATAGTAATTCCTAGTTTATATTCCGTACTTGGATAAGTTGTGGTTGCGCAATAGTAGAAACTAATTTATTAGATACACCGTATAACAATCAAGTTATTTAGCTAATCTTAATTTCAGTTTTGAAATCTTTACGGTGTTCCAGATAACGAGTATCGTTATAATGAGAAATGATGTTAATATGGTACAAAGTGATGTCTATGCACCAAGTTATATGTCAACATGTTTCGGGAGAAGACTGGTTGAGCTTCGAGGTAGCAATGTGAAGTTGTAAAAGAACCTAATTGTTCCAATAAGTTTACTGCATGTTACCTTGTTTGTACGGGATGCCATCTTTAATGTGTCCCATATTTGAGATGAGAATTGGTTACTGGTTTGAGTTATGATTATTAAGCCGTTGGGCCACATTGTGTCTTCGGTCAAGTATGACCTTGATTGTTGAGTCACATACGGAATTTGAAAGCGATATTGAGATGGAAGTATTGGTTTGCGGTTTTATCCCGCCAGTTCACTCACCCCTTGTCTTTGGTCTTAGATGCGACGATGAGTGCGATACTTGGTTACTGGGAGTTAGATTTTATGAGATAAAGTAATGAGTGAGATGGAGTATTGTGTTAGAATGTTTATGGGGTTACGGGGACGTAACCATGTTTTAAGGAGGATATGATTGTAAAATCTTAATGCTTTATGACATGGCTAACTGATATGTCGTGACTATTTGAATATATTTGATGACTCTGCTGCGTATGTTGCACTATGTCATGATTGTTGAAGTATCATGTGTTGCAGTTGTGTGTTAAACTTTGGGGACAAAGTTTTTTTTTTAACGAGGATAGAATGTAACATTTGGTAATTCACAAGGGCCGTTATTAATGTGATGTTATGTGGTGTCACGTTTTGTGTTCGTTACATGCCAAGTGACCAGTTGTTGACTATGGGATGGTGAACTTCGGGACGAAGTTTCTTGTAAGGGGGAAAGACTGTAATACCCTGTATCTTCACAATTCACTTATGATAATTGTCGTATTATGATGTTTTACATTTTCGAAGATTATATGAGCATGTGATGTATGTTGGAGTTGTAAGCACGGTGATATATGTGTGTGGTTGAACTTCGGGACGAAGTTCATTTTAAGGGAGGAAGACTGTAATACCTCGTATTTTATTTTAATTATTATTAGTTATATCGACGTGTTGTTGGTCTATTGAACGTTTATATTCAATAATTTATTTATCGAATACGTGTTTTATAAATTATTTATCGTATACGTGTTTTATAATTTATATGTTATAAGTGTAATATTGGGATTGATTATTTGTTATTAGATCATGTTTTAAGCAAGTGTTTTGGGCCTCGAATTTTGTGCAACCAATATAGCCCAAAACCGAAAATAACACACATTGACACAAACACACTCAGGCCTCACCTCTTCTGTCACATAAAACACTACTCAAAACCCTAGACCTAACCCTATCGAGACCTAGCTCTGCTGTCACGTTTGCAGCCGCCACACTCAGGAATAAGGAGAGGGGTCACACGGTGGGTCTTGGGTGGTTTAGGGTTGCTCGAAATCTGAGAAAAGAAGGTACGTTCACAATCTTCGTGGTTTTTTTACTCTGCTCCTTCAGTTTTGTTCCTCTAGATTCAAGCGTACATCTAGGTTAGTATTTCTGTTTTTGTATGTAATAATAACCTATGAAGTTTAACAACCACGTTGGGACCATAGGGAGGTCGTCGTTGACCGTCGTTGACCGTCGGTACGGTTGAGAAATCACGGCGTCAGAATCGTAGCAAAGTCGTTTCAGGCCTCTGTTGTAGTCGTGTATGTTTGTGTTTAATTCGAATAGTTTCCTGTGTATGTTTAGGATGGGTGTTGAGGGTGTGTTATTAGTGGTTGTCAGTACGGTCATATGGTGGTAGTTGCGGTGGTAAAGGGTGTCGGGTTTGGCATATATAGTGGGGTTCGTTTCCGTTGTTAGTCATGTTAGAACAGGGAGTTGCGGTGGTGTTGAGTTCGTGGTCTGCTGTCGTCGTCTTGGGTGGTTGTCGGCGTCCGCTGATCTTCCCCCTGGAACCACCGTGGCTCAGGGACGAGCCTGGTGGCGCCAGTGGGAACGTCGGAGATGGTGGCTGGTGTTGGGAGCGGTGTTTGTCGGGCTGGTAAGGGTGTTTGTGGGGCTGCTTGTTCGTAATTGTTGTTCGTGTTCATTTGAGCGTGTGATGTTGATCATGAGTTTTGTTTTGGCCATTGAGTGATTGTTATTTTATAATTCATCAATATTATGGTTCTTATTCTTATTATTATTATTATTATTATTATTATTATTATTATTATTATTATTAATGTTGTATTATTGAAAGTTTAGTAGTGCTTTATTATTTTCTTACGGTTTCGGGTCGTGTCATTTAAATATGCGAGTCGGGAATTATTTAAGTCATGGGGACGTCTATATTTGGAAAGTTACTATATTGGGAAAGTTTCTATTTATGGAAACTTTCCACTTATGGAAGGTTGCTATTTATAGTAAGTATGATCGTTAAGGGGTTCGGGAAGGTTGTTAATTCGTTGCGTATATCTGTTTAGGTAGCGAGTTTCGCGTGGAACATTTTTAACAAGCCTCGGATTTGTCTGCGTTCCTGCTAATTCAGGTAGGTGAAAATACTGGTATATGACGAAGTGTAAACTGTTCTTATTTGCTTTAAGCATGTTTGTGATATAATACCATGTGATCGCATATAGTGTTATCTATATTATTTTGTGATATAATACGATGTGAACATAAAGGGTCTGTGATTGGTGCGGAGATAAAGGGTCTGTGTTTGGTGCGGAGATAAAGGGTCTGTGTTTGGTGCGGAGATAAAGGGTCTGTGATATGGTGTGGAGTATATTGGGTCTTGTGATCGGTGCGGAGTTTATTTGGTGTTGGATCGGTGCGGAGTATATTTGGCGTTGGATCGGTGCGGAGCTTATTTGGTGTTGGATCGGTGCGGAGTATATTTGGCGTTGGATCGGTGCGGAGTATTTTATATTGTTGTCTTATTTTTCCTCTACTCAACCTCGTGGTTGACCCTGTGTATTCGTGATCACCTGTGATGAACCAATCTATTGGGGAGCAGATTGACAGGTGGCTGAGACTAAGGGGGAGCTATGGGAGAAAGAGCTTGGATCCGGACCAGACTAGAGTCTAGATCACCTTAGTCAGTTTAGCATGAGTTGTACTTTCTTTATTTTGTTAAGACTTTCGGATACAATTGTAAGAACATGTTATGAGTTTAATTTTAATTAAAGTACTGTTTATCTTTCCTTTGTATCTACTGCCTCGGGAAACCGAGATGGTAACACCTTTATTTATTTGAGGTGTCCTAGTACAGGCCCTTAAATAAATGGGGGTGTTACAAGTCTTGTCTTAGATTATAGTTAGCTACGCGAATCAATAATGAGATAGAAAACAAACTAAACATGTAAACATAAATTAACTATGACTACTAAACTAAAGAAGCAAATAAATAATAGAAAAAGGATAAAAGCAATAAAGAAAGGCCTAAGGCGCGATTTCGACTTCCAACACTTGTAAATTACCGCTTAACTCCTATAACAAGTTGTCAAGGGGAAAGGTTAATGGTGAGATGCCTTTAATTCGCTCATAGACTCCCTCTCGGGCTCACTATGAAACACTAGCTATGTCGACACAACTCCCTCCCGGGCTCATGCATCAAACTCCTTAAGTCAAGGGTTAAAGCTTACCAAAATACGTCTATTTTGACTCCTATTTCCCCAAGATTAAGGCTCTAAGTCCACGCTATACCCCGGTCATCCCACTCCCTCTCCCGAGGGTCGCTTTCAAACCGAAAATTAAGGGCACCCCTCTCAAGTCCTCCCTCCCGGGCTCGACTCAATGAGGCTACTACTCCCAACAAGATGTTCCCGATTCAAGTCTAGCCAACTCTCGTTGACGGACAAGGACTCAAGGTCAAAGTACAAACAAGATAAAGTAATGACAATTAGACCCCCTTAATTAACCCAATAAACTTCCCTCTCGACACCAAGTTGGTGGAATTAGGTTGGTAACCTACACATGTCGGAGTCTAATCGCACCCTAGTGACAAAACTACTCACTAATCATTACTAATAAACCAAAACAAATATAAAAGATGGAAATTTGAAAACTAAACATGTTTAGAAGATAGATTTACACTAATAAACATATAAATGAACAAAGAAGGAAAAGTAAACACTAATTAACCTAACTAATACTAACAAAGTATAAAGGTTAAGAAATTTTCTCATAGACATTTCAACAAACACCTTACATTCATAAAGACAAATAATAAAAAAAGGACAAATAATGAAGAAGGAAGAGTAAACAAATGTAAAGAAATGATAAACAAAGTAAAAGTGAGTAAATTTATACCAACAAAATGTTAAGAAATGAATTTGGAATGAATTGTTGAGGATGAACTTCCTTCAATTTTCCACCCAAAACTAAATATAGATCTTCATACACTATTATAAATTAAGACTATAATTTAATCTAAATTAAAAATAAGGAAGAAAAATGGAATTTATGTTTGATTTTATTATACTACCCTACGCTAAGCTTTCCTCTGCCTCTCGAAAATGTTGCTGCGCGAAACCCCCGAAATGAAGCTCTTTTTCCCTGATTAGAGCCCCACGTGAGTCGTCATTTTTGAGGAAAGCCCAATCCCCTTTCTACACTTGCTTTGGCCCAATATTTATGTTATTCAATGATTTTTCGTCTTTCCTTAATCCGTTTTGACCCGGCTTTTACACCCGAACTTGGTACCTATAAATAAAAAGACGAAAGCAATACCACAACACTAACAAATAATATGAAATAACATTATTTAAAACTAATCGACTAATATATTACTTAACACTAAAATGGGTAAATAAAGACCACTCGGGTTATTATTTCGACAAAATAAGAGATAAAATGAGGGTTAAAAATCGGTAAACTACGGTGTTATCATGCTCCCATTTACATTTTTCATAGACTTGTTCTAGTTAATTAAACCGATACGAAGGAATGCTGAACAATTAATTACGAGACTACGTTGCATTTCGATACTATTATATCAACAACTAGTCACTACAACGTGATGCTAGCGTTGATTGCATCAATTCAATTACATAAAATATCAAACTATGGTGGTTGACTTCGTCGAGAATTGACAAATTCCGTCTCAATCAATTGTCATCGTTACCAATTTGATTTGCCAATCTCATCGATCTAATTATTTTCTTTGAGAAATTACAAACAAAATTGAGAGAGACATTATCATTCTTCGATGGAGAGATTTGTTCTCGTTCTAGTATCGCTTTTGATCTGTCAAATTTCTGCGAAATTGATGCACAAACATATGTAAAAGACGGTTGCGACACGAATGCCAGTTACACCACAGGAAGTATCTTTGAAAAGAACCTCAAACTTCTGCTAACCGGTCTAGACTCAAAATCCTCGGATGCCAAGTTCTATAACTCGACAATTGGTGACGATCCGGACAAAGCGTATGGCCTCTAAAATTGTACAGTTTTGCCCAATGTACCCCTGATATCGATCAACTTGGGTGTAAATATTGTCTCGAAAGTGCTCTAGCTCAAATGGATCAATGTTGTGCTAAGCGTCCCTGGGCGATGATGTTCTTACCCAGTTGTCAGTTGAGATACGATATGACTCCGTTTTTGAAAGATCATTCAAACCTCGATGAAGGTGAGTTACTGAGCTAATTCTTCTTCTTTTACGATTTTTTTTTCATTTTGGAAAGACTAAGACAATTTACTTGTTCTAACACTACCGCCTTTTTATCGAGCTCCACAAGAAGTCGAGAAAAAATCGTTGTCTCTGGCAGTGATTGTAGCGATAGCTGTTGGTGGATTAGTCGGTTTGATAATCCTAGCGATTGTTATGTGTGCAAGCAAATGCAGACAAAAGGCCCACAATGACAGCGGTGGTTCTAATGCTAACGGGTTCTGTCGATCTTCCATTGCCATCTTCACCGGTGATGGCTCCAAGTCAATTAAACCTTCCTATTGCTTACAGCGGTAGCCAACAAAGTTACAACGACTCCATTACTAAGTCTATCACGATACGATCAAATATTGACCTGGACTTGTACCCGAATCCAAGATGATTGCTAGTTCTACTTGAACACTTCTTCTTTTACCAGTAAATGATATATAATGTCGCTAATATAATATTTTTGTAATAATGTTTGATGAAGATGTAAACGAACTTTTTTTTTTTTTTGTAATAATGTTTGATGAAGATGTGTGAGGGTGGTACTAAGACTTGTTACCACCCAGTGACCCCATCTTATTTCCGTAATATATTTAGGTAAAACAGAGAAATTGTATTTAGAAGTAATGTAGTTATAAGTCATATTCTACATACTATAATTACTCAATAAACAACATTAATAACATTAATAAAACAACATTACTCAATGAACATTCAATTGAATTTTCAATTTCCATGTCAAATTGAATTATGCGTCTTCTAGGAAACACATATGATTTGTGTGCTATTTTGGACCATTTTCTCGAATACGATAATAATCGCGCACAAGAGTAGGCCTAATGAGTCTCAACACTTAGGTAAGACCGTACTCATACTCGTAACCACCGGTAATTTAAACACATTCATACAGAATTCGCCTCCTGGATCACTTTATATTATGCTTAATTTCAATTGATTGATAGCAGACAAACACGATTATTAACAACGAACATTTAATTCTTTGCATATTATTTTTATTCACGTGTGTACCTGATGTGCCCGCTAGACGCATGCAAGAAAAACCGATATAACTATACTTCTGAAAAATGTATCGTGTATCATTTTTCCGCTTCCCATTCATATTTTTCATAGACTTGTTCTAGTTAATTAAGCCGATACGAAGGAATGTTGAATAATTAATTAAGAGACTACATTGCATTTCGATACTATTATATCAACAACTAGTCACTACAACGTGATGCTAGCGTTGATTGCATGATTTGCATCAATTCAATTACATAAAATATCAAACTATGGTGGTTGACTTCGTCGAGAATTGACAAATTCCGTCTCAGTTAATTGTCATCGTTACGAATTTGATTTGCCAATCTCATCGATAGAATTATTTTCTTTGAGAAATTACCAACAAAATTGAGATAGACACTATCATTCTTCGATGGAGAGATTTGTTCTCGTTCTAGTATCGCTTTTGATATGTCAAATTTATGAAGAAGTTGATGCACAAACATATGTAAGAGCCAGTTGCGACAATGTTAGTTACACCACAGGAAGTATCTTTGAAACGAACCTCAAACTTCTTCTTACCGGTCTCGACTCAAAATCCTCGGATGTCAAGTTCTATAACTCGACAATTGGTGACGATCCGAACAAAGTGTATGGCCTCTTTCAGTGTCGATACGACCTTGGGCTCGACGATTGCAGCACATGTGTTAAGGACGCGACCAAATTGATAACAGAGAAGTGCCCCTTAAGCGTTGAAGGCTTAATATGGTACTATGAGTGTATGTTATGGTATGCTAACCATAACATTTTCGGTTGGTACGAAATACTTCCCGCTGTCTATTACACGTCCATCAGCAATGTATCTAATTATGCTGAATTTGCTCCGATTCTAGAGAATGCAATGAAAGACCTCGTCAAGAAGGCTTCGTCTTCCTATCCTCATTACGCTTCAAGCACGACCACTTGGACATCGTCTCTAAAATTGTACAGTTTTGCACAATGTACCCCTGACATCGATCAACTTGGGTGTAAATATTGTCTCGGAAGTGCTTTAGCTCAAATGGATCGATGTTGTGCTAAACGTCCCTGGGCGATGATGTTCTTACCCAGTTGTCAATTGAGATACGATATGACTCCGTTTTTGAAAGATCATTCAAACCTCGATGAAGGTGAGTTACGATTTTTTTTCATTTTGGAAAGACCGGCACAATTTACTTGTTCTAACACTACCACCTTTTTTTCTAGCTTCACAAGAAGCCGAGAAAAAATCGTTGTCTCTAGCGGTGATTGTAGCGATAGCTGTTGGTGGATTACTTGGTTTGATAATCCTAGCGATTGTTTTGTGGATATGTTTACGTCGTAGAAGGCCTAAAGAAACTAAAAACGATGGTGCAGCATCATCAATCAGGGCCCATGATGACACCGGTAAGTCATCGATGAAACTTGTAAACAAGAACTTTACCCGTTTAATTTGCGATTAAACTAAGTATGTGTTTGGCCCTGCTTTTCAACTGTTTTTTCAACCAAAGAAATAGAAGCTGGGTCAAAGACTACTTTTTAAAAAACTAAAAACTAATTTTATTAAACAAAAATTTTAAAACTGAGTCCTAGAAACACCTAGAAACAGAAGTAGCAAATTGTTACTTTTGTTTCTCTTTTCACGTTGCTCTTAAGTTATTTGAGCGCCAAAATCTAAAAAAAAATGATAGAAACTAGTTAGGCCAAACACGATAAAACTGATGAAAATAGTTTTTTAAAAATTTTGGCCAAACATGAACAATTTTATCAAGAACTAGTTTTTATAAAAACTCCTTTACAAAAGTAAATTTTTTTTCCATAAACAAGGTCAAACATGCACTAAAGAAGTGATAGTTCTCTTACAGATACAGGATTTATGCAGTATGATTTAAAAACACTTAAAATCGCAACAAGTGATTTTTCGACTGAAAACACGTTGGGTGAAGGAGGGTTCGGACTTGTTTACAAGGGGACACTGGAGAATGGACAAGAAGTAGCCATTAAGAGGCTCTCTCACGGCGCCTCTGGACAAGGTACTAAGGAATTTATGACAGAGGCGCGCTTTCTAGCCAAGCTTCAACACAAAAACCTCGTTAGGCTTGTTGGGATTTGTTCAGAAGAGGATGAAAAACTACTTGTCTACGAGTTTATGCCCAATTCAAGCGTGGATCGGTTCTTGTTTGGTAAATATTCTTCTACAGTTTCGTATAATTATGTCGATAACTAGTAAGGCCCTGTTCTTTCTGGCTTAATTTCAGCTCCTTTCAATTTTGGTTGGTTGTATTCCGTTAAGCTTTATTTACGTTCAATCAATTATTTTCAGTTAATCTCCTCACAAAAGTAACTTTTAATTCAACTAAATTCACTACACCTCAGTTCCACTCAATTTATTTCAATTAAGCTCTACTCCAATTTATTCAATTCAGCTCGTTTCAGCCGAAAAGAACAGGGCCTTAATCTCTGAGATTGTTGGATAGTTGCATTGTATACAAAGCAATTAACGCATTAATGTGGCTGAATTACCATTATTTTATTAATTGAACTGTAATTTGTCATGAAATATTTGTCCTAATTTAGCTATATTGTCTTAATGCTACTATAGATCCGAGATATAGACCGCTTTTAGATTGGGCAACACGATACAAAATTATAATGGGGATCGCAAGAGGTCTTCAGTATCTCCATGAAGATTCCCGGGTCACTATTGTACATCGCGACCTTAAACCTGCAAACATTTTATTGGATGAAGATATGAACGCTAAGATAGCTGACTTTGGGTTGGCGAAGCTCTTTGGCGGTTCACATAAGTTTACAAGCACTGTTCGCATTGTGGGAACACAGTATGTTTGTCCTCTTTAAGTGCAAAATATTTTGTTTTTGGTTTCTTCGATAACTGTCTTGCTTATTGCTAAGATGAATAATATGATTATATATATCCAACGATCATATGCAGAGGATATATGGCGCCAGAGTACATAATGACAGGAGAGTACACCGATAAATCCGATGTCTACAGTTTTGGTATCATGCTTTTGGAGATCGTAAGCGGTCAGAAAAATAGAAAGCCTCGTCAATCACCCCAAGCAGAGGACCTATCAATTGAGGCAAGTCTATAATGCGCTAATTAACTACTCCGTATATAACATACAAAATTAAATTCATCTCGTTCTTTCTGTTCAACTTTTAGTGAATCTAATACTCATTATGTCCCAGTAATTTGCTTACCTTTGTTTAAAATACTTACAGTGAATTTAAAAGGTAAACAAATGATATAAACGGAAATAATAGTACCACATTTTAATCACATTATTGTGAAATTAATTTTTTTTCATTTGAAAGGCTTGGAGACTATGGAACGAGGGGCGATCATTCGAGATAACAGACCAAATGCTAATCGATAATTGTTCAAGAAGCGATGTAATAAGGTGCATTCAGATCGGATTGTTATGTGTGCAAGCAAATGCAGACGAAAGGCCAACAATGACAACGGTGGTTCTAATGCTAACGGGTTCTGTCGATCTTCCATTGCCATCTTCACCGATGATGGCTCCAAGTCAATTAAACATTCCTATTGCTTACAGCGGTAGCCAACAAAGTTACAACGACTCCATTACTAAGTCTGTCACGACACGATCTGATATAGACCTAGACTTGTACCCGAATCCAAGATGATTGCTAGTTCAACTCGAACATTTCTTCTTTTACCAGTAAATGATATATTATGTCGCTATTATAATATTTTTGTAACGTTTGATGAATATGTAAACGAACGTCAACTCTATAATAAGTGGAATGGAACTACTCAAGTGGTACCTTAAATACACATGTATATGAATCAATCCATTAGAATATACAAGAATATTATGAAGAACTTGTATAATATCGAAGATTATACTTTGAGCTTAATAAAAAAAATGGATCAAAGTAAGAACATTTTCTGCTATCAGGTTCGGAGCAACCCTAGCGCCACTCGTTCAACAAGCGTCATAGGTATAGTCTTTGAGCATTCGAATGCATATACGCGACAACTATGTATTTTCATGTAGTTATATGTGTTCCTCGGTCCTAATCATTTATTTGCCTTTAACTAAAATCCTCCTCACAGAAAATAAAAAGGTAAACAAATGGCAGAGACCATCAGACAAAGGAAGTATATGTACGATAAATGACAACACCAACTGAGGCCAAACTCGTGCAATTTAGATGTAACCAAATGATAAACGATTTAAAATATAATAAATTGTTATTTTTGTTTTGTTTTACCAGCTAAACCCTTTAAACTACTATATAAAGAAGAGTAAATTAAATTTTACTCCATTTTGAAAACATAAATTTTAAAATTACTCCCTTTTGAATTTTTTCCAAAAATTAAGTTGCATTTTTTGCTAAAATTACTCCCTTAAGTTGCATTTTTTTCCTAAAATTGCTTCAAAAAACCCGATTTGAGTTGATTTATTTCCTCTACTTTTGAATCCATTTACATTTGTTTACATATTTATACCTTCCGAAGTATAGATTGACTAAGCAACAAACGAAATATTTTCAAAAATAGACGACATAAGTCACCAAAGGTGGAGTTTGAGAGCAATTTAGTAAAAAAATGCAACTTAAGGAAGTAATTTTAGTTAAAAAATTCAAAAGATGGTAATTTTAAAAATTTTGATTTCAAAAGAGAGTAAATCTAATTCACTCTATGAAGAAAAAAAATTTGTCGCTCGAATAGACAAATGTCAATTAGTTTAGCTAATAAAATCACAGATTGAACCAATAATAATGGCTTTTAATCAATTTATGTTAGCATTAAAATTGTCCGATAATTCTATTTACACAACAAAGATTAAAACATCCTCAGATATTATACACTTAGTCAATTATTTTAGAATCCGTGCTTGCACGGGCAGCATACTAGTTTCCTATCAAGGACTTTTGAAAGTCGTTTTCCGTAATACAGTTCTTGATGCATTTTCCACAGGCACTGGACTGTATACTTCCGAGTTCCGAGCTCCACCAACCTCGTCACATAAAGGCGTGATCGAGGCACTCGAGTCATGTTGTTAGGGACCATTTCCTAAGGATATATTCAACTCAAATAATACAGCAAATAAAAGAAAATTTCAGACTAGAATGTATGTATGTTGACCCAATTGAAAAATTACTCTAATACTATGAAATAGTCATGATCATTTGATCAAAGTATTATGATCTATATGCCATGATCATTTTCATTTTCCTTGCAAAATAGAGACAATAATGCTCATATAATTTCCTTCACATGGCGAAATTTTTTCTCTTATTAATTTCGCTTTTGATTATCTCATTTTCGATCAAAGTCGAGGCACAATTAACATACGCGTCACCAGCTTGTACCGGGTTTTATTTCAATTACACTCGTGGTAGTGTATTTGAAAAGAACCTCAAACAAGTATTCAACAATCTCACCCCCAAATCATCTTCTCTCAATTTCTACAATTCCACGGTTGGAACGGGTTCCAACCGTGTATACGGCCTCTATCAATGCCGAGGTGACCTTAGCCTCGCCATTTGTAGCGCGTGTGTTAAGGATGCGACTCAAAGAATAACTCAAGAGTGTCCTTTAAATGGTGAAGGTATCGTATGGTACTACGAGTGTATGTTACGGTATGCTAACCGGAACATATTTTCGTTATCCGAGTTACAAAATTCGTTTGAGCAAAGTACCTCGGCGAATGTATCAAACTACAAAGAGTTTTCTCCAATTTTAGCTACTACGATCGATGAATTGATCAATAAGGCTTCGTCTTCATCACCACATTATGCTTCGAGCAAAAACGGTTGGGCATTGTCTGAAACATTGTATAGTTTTGCGCAATGCACCCCTGATATTGATAGTTTCGGCTGCAATAGTTGTCTGAGATCCGCTTTATCTCACATAACAGAGTATTGTGGTAATAGTTTATCCGCCGTTGGATTCATGCCTAGTTGCCAATTAAGGTACGCGACCAGTGCCTTTCTGAACGATCCAGTGCACACCGGCCAAGGTAAGTTATTCATCAATTTCTTTACTCCCCCTCATACGAAGACCCTTTTTTCTTTTTTTAGGCTTAAAGAGTGTGTTCAGGCGGGATTCACTTGCCTGTTCTGATTATCCACTTTAGAATGGAGGGGGGTGGGATTCGGACCCGTGACCTTTGGTCACGTGGCTCTGATACCATGTCAAGAAACCAACTCAACCAAAAGCTTAAGCCGATGGTTGGAGTTCCTTGATTTGTTTTATATTCTAACATTAAATTTGTCAATTCGACACAACTCTTACAATTTCATTATTGAAAAACCGTCTTTCAATTCTGCTTCGCAGAAAGCAAAAAGGGAAGGTTGACAATGACAATAATCATAGCGATAGCAATTTGTGTATCGATTGGATTAATCGTTATAGGTTTTGTTGCGTGGATATGTGTCCGTCGTAGAAAGCCTAAAGAAGCGAACAGTACACCTTCAACATCATCATTTGCGCTGCCTCCAGCTACGGCATCACCAAATGGGCTACGAGATGGTACCGGTGAGTCGTCTAACAAACACACTATGTCGATTAGCTTGTCTGATTGATTCTACACGACGATGTTGAGACGTGCTTTCCATGTCGTTTTTGTATTGACTTGACAAAGAAAACATACATTAAAGTATACATACAGTAAATTTGAATCGTTGAATGACATTATATATAGGATAGCATATCGTTTAGGTCCACTTACATTCTACTCCCTCCGTCCTAATAATTTAATTACTTTTTTTTATTCTCTGGGACAGATATTTTAATCAAAGGTAAATAAACTATTGGGACACAAAGAGTAGAATAAAAATTAAAATATTTACGGTGGACAAGAGATTGGATGACCGTATGTCTTAGTTTAATGATATAGACAAATTTAAACGGTCCAGAAGTTTTAACTCTTGAGCAAATTAAATACCCTTATTACTTATTAGCTAGGTAGTACCAAAACGGAAACGGATACGTGACACGGCATGTCATTAAATTTAGCACACGGGACACGTTATTTAAATTTAATAAAATATACATTTTATAGTTATAAATGTTTGATTTTATTTTTGTAAAAGTATTTGATATTAATTTTAAACAAGTGAAGGTAAAACTTGCCCTTGATAATAACTCATTTTCATTTCTCATCCGAACCAATATTCTAATTAATCTCTTTCGATAGCTCATTTCTCGTCTGAAAAACATCATTTACCCCAAATGATGACCAAATACTGTGGACACGGGATGGACACGGCTCAAATACCATGGACACGCGTCGGACACGTGCCCAAATAAATGTAGAAAGTTAGACACGGCTTTATAGGTGCCCGACACATTTCGGCTGTGTGTCCGTGGAGTGTCGGTGTCGCCTGTCGGACACGGTACGGCTCATTACGAGAAATGTCCGTGCTAGCTAGCTTATTAGTGCGTTTAGCTTTGATTGAAATACCTATTACAAAGAATAAAAGACGTAAACATTTGATTTGATACGGATGGAGTACTTCTGACATATACTATTAAATATTTTAATTTAGTGTGCTTAGGCAAGATCCTATGGTTATAAAAGAGTGAAATTTTAATGGTGCAGGAAGTAGTTTTGGAGATACCCATTGTTTGCAATATGACTTCAACACACTGAAAATTGCAACAAGTGATTTCTCGGCCGAAAATATGTTAGGTGAAGGCGGGTTTGGAATCGTTTACAAGGGGACGCTTGCAAATGGACAACATTTAGCCATTAAGAGGCTCACAGGTAGCCCTTCTGGGCAGGGCGCTCGGGAATTCATGACTGAAGCCCGACTTCTAGCCAAACTTCAACACAAAAACCTCGTAAGGCTACTCGGATTCTGTTCCGAAGGAGATGAAAAACTACTCGTCTATGAGTTTATGTCTAATGCAAGCGTTGACCGGTTCCTATTTGGTAATAATATTTCCAATATATAGTTTCATGTTTAAGTATTAGTTATTGATCATTAGAAGGCAAATTAGCATTGAATTGACATATTGGAATAACCAAAGGTTGATTCGAAACTGTTCATTCTATCCTAATTTGTCGTGGCGAAATTGCCGTTGCAAATACAGTTTTCAATGAAAGTTCGTGTTGCAAATGTGACACCGAGTTTTAATACCATTTTTCCGACCATTGAACTGATTTATATGGGATTAATTAAAAGCATACTCTGAACTATGGTGTACTGCTCAAAATATTTCAAACTCTATTTTAACTACCAATATAATCAACCAATGCCCTAATTTGCTTTGAATAAAATTTGTTGTTTTGTTAACTTATTTTAGCATGTTTTAATGGTGTGATTAGGTGAATTGATTAACAGAGAAGTAAAAAGAGAATGACGGGTTAAAGAACGGTTAGAAATTTCTTCACTTACGTATTAGCAGGTAGTAGGTCATATATTATAATAAAAGCGAATAAGAGGATTAATCGGTTATATTGATAGTTAAAATAGAGTTTGAAGTATTTTGAGCAGGACAATTTTTATCAATTACTCCTTTTATTTTTGGCATTAGTGCTATTCACTGATGACATCTTCTCTTTGTGGTACTTAACAGATACTAGAAATCATCATCTTTTTGATTGGGCATCACGGTACAAAATTATAATGGGGATAGCAAGAGGTCTACAGTATCTCCATGAAGATTCTCGGCTCACTATTATCCATCGTGACCTAAAACCCGGTAACATATTATTGGATAACGAGATGAACCCCAAAATAACCGACTTTGGCTTGGCAAGACTCTTCGAAGGTGCACAAAAGTCTGCGAACACTGCTCGCATTGTTGGAACTCAGTATGTCAAAACTTTTAGTAGTTTAAAATTTTGGTTGCCTGGACTGCTAATTAAATTGGTTTCAATTCTTTGTTAATCATATCGATATATGCACTAGCTAGATATCGTTTGTGAGTAGGTTAAGGTTACCGTTGGTGTTTGATTATATGAATAAGATTTGTAATTAATGGTAAATCATTGAATTTATGTATGTAGAGGATACATGGCACCAGAGTACTTGATGACGGGGGACTACTCCGACAAATCTGATGTTTATAGTTTCGGAATCATGCTTTTGGAGATTGTGAGTGGTCAAAAGAATCGAATGCCAAAAGAGTTTCCACAAAAAGAGGACCTCTCAATTCTGGTAAGTTCTAGTAGGGTCATTGCACCGAAGGTTAGAGCTGGATAACGTAGCGGTCCGGCCTGGCCCAGACCTGTTACGTGGGCCAATTTTTCTAGCCCACATAGGGCTAAGGCTGGGCCAGCCCAGCTCGTTAGCGAATAAGGCCAGGGCCGGATTTTGTCAGCCCAGCCCTATCCGCAACCCTGTGTAAAATGCAGCCCAACCCACTAATAAAACTAACACAAATACAACCCATAAACACAACTAGCAGCCCTACAGGGCTGGGCCAGGGCTGGCTTTTCCTGGCCCGGCTAACCCCAGCCCAGCTCTATATTATTCTAAGGTCGTGTCAGGGCTGGCTTTCTTCAGCCTGGCCCGCCTCTGGCCCGGCCCGAACCGGCTCCAGCCCATTGTACAACCCTACCGAAGGTCACTGCGAATGTATGCTAGTTAGCTAAAGCGAAGGCTATCTACTCGGTAGCATCTACTCAGTCTCTGATAGACGATCTCAAATTCGATTGACAATCTTAGGCTATGTTTGATTTGGAAACTTAGCCTTTGTAACTCAACATGAGATCATCTGCTAGCCAACATACAAGCATCCTCAGGTGTCATTCTTGCATCGTAGGTACCACATTGAATATCTACACCTACTCCTACTTAAGAAGAAAATCTTTTGCTTGTTTCGATTAATAGGCGTGGAATCTATGGAACGAGGGACGATCCTTTGAGTTAAGTGATCCCATAATGTCCAACAATTGTCCGAGCTATGAAGTGATGAGGTGCATTCAGATTGGATTGTTATGTGTGCAAGGAAATGCTGATGAACGACCCATCATGACAGCAGTCGTTCTCATGCTTACTGGCTCTATCGATCTTCCATTTCCATCCACACCAGCGATGTTAACTCATCAATATAGTACGCGTACTTCTCACAGTGGTCCGCAACCAAGTGATCTTGATCTAGTTTCGACCAAGTCATCGTTCAGCGTGCAAATCAGTTGAACCAAGATATTATGTACACAAAACCAAGATGACATTCGATAAGTTTTTCGTCTTTGAAACAAAAATGGCAAATTTTTTCGAAGCATATTTGGTTGGTCTTGTTTTTTGGATGTGTGATTGAGTATCGAGTGGTTTCCATGAGCCTATGGGAATATGAGGTATTGTGTAAGACGTACTTAGAACAAAATGGCTTAATTCTTTTTATATCGAAATGACTGTCATTCGATGCAATTTACGTCATTGGTCCTTCAAAACCGGCTCAGCTCGGTCAAACGTACACTCGTGTGACCTAGGCTTGGGCTCGAGAGTTAACAACTGAAGTCGAGCTAACATTGATTCAATATAAAAAGCTTGCGAGTGGCTCGACCTTGCGTGATAGACAAGCTACATATACTGCTCACAATTTATATAAAAATATATTGTCATAATTATATGTTTGTATTACAAACATATCAAATGGTCTCATACTCTCATTGATTTTCCAAATATTAAATATAGAACGTTCGAGCATGGTTATTATTTTTTATTACTATTTATTACGATTCTCAACCTATACATACTCTGATTTCCATATGCAAACAACAAAGAGTCTAACGTTAATACAAACTCAAACCATTAAGTTATTCTCTAAAGTCCAATACAAACTTTACTCTTTAAGTTCTATAGAAACTCAATTTACATGATATATAAATACACTATGTACAACATGCACAAATTACACAATTTTGAGGCAAATAAGAAGTGAAGATTAGATACTTACTTTGAAGAGATTAGTTGCAGTGTGCGCATCTACGGCACTGAGCGGATCATCCAGAAGATATATATCATCATCTCTGTACAAATAATAATAGTTACCGTGAAGGATTCAAAAAACAAAAAATTCTGATTATGGCTAATAGGTATCATTGATGGCTTCTATGACTACAATTGTTAATCTTTGTTGTATATTTTGATGCTCTTGATCTCACACAATCTATCCTTTTGTCACGAATTTGTCTACTATTAAGGAATTGAAAGTGAGCTATAATGATAAAGAAAATTCGGACAAAGCTTGGAAAATTAAAGTTAGGGTAGCTCGATTACGTCATGTATATAATCCATATAATAAAAAAGAACTATTTCATGTTTCTATCGAGATACCCTAACTTTAATTTTCCAAGCTTTGTCCGAATTTTCTTTATCATTCAAGCTCACTTTCAATTCCTTAATGGTAGACAAATTCCTGACAAAATGATAAATTATGTGAGATCAAGAGCATCAAAATATAAAACAACGATTACCAATTGTAGTCATATAAGCAATCAATGATATCTATTAGCCATGGTCGGCATTTTTTGTCTTCTGAATCCTTCAAGATAACAATTATTAGCCATGGTCGGAAATTTTTGTCTTCTGAATCCTTCAAGATAACAATTATTATTTGTACAGAGATGCTGATATATATCTTCTGGATCATCCATTCAGTACTGTAGATGCGCACACTACAACTAATCTCTTCGAAGTAAGTATCCAATCTTCACTTCTTATTTGCCTCAAAGTTGTGTGAAGATGCGCTGGATGTGTGCATTGAGAGTGATCGTGTAGGATTCAGAAGATGCGCACACTGCAACTAATGTCTTCAAAGTAAGTACCCAATCTTCACTCCTACAATAACACGAATTGTCGTCCTAAAATTTAAATATGTTACAGAGTGTAACAATCCGACCCACCACGGACCTAACACACCCCAATAAGATGGGAGGTAAGCCTTTGGGCCCATTATTTGTCCTCACTTAAGCTCAAAAGTAAAAGGCCTTGTTACTAAGTGGTGGGTGAAAGTTATTATAAATATATCACAAGCCTCCTCACATTCTACTGATGTGGGACAAATCTCCACACACCCACATTCTACCGATTCTACCGATGTGGGACAAATTTCTCATGAAGTGTTACACAGAGTGATCGTGTAAGTAACCTGGCGCGATATGGTATGGACCAAATTAAATTTAACCGACATCTAGTCAATAGAAGTGACCATACCCGACAATGACTCTACCTAAAGGCTAAATCGAACTCAATGTGAGCATCTTTTGTCTCTATGTAAATGTTCCTTAGAAGGAATCCAAGGGAACATATTTTATGTGGGAAAGGAATAAGGATGTATACCTTACGTTCGACCTAACTGACATTTGGACCCGTGTAACCCGTCAACTAGCATGCAGGTCGGGTTGACTCGGTGTGCCCCATCAACATTGAATAACCAACCATAACGACAAACAACAGATCAATTCAAAGTGATATTATATAATGTCGAGACGCTATCTCATTCTCCATATATATTTTCCGTTTTGACATATCTATTTATTATTTTTTCAGTCCCATTTCCATAGGTTTGTCCAACTTCATCCACTAGAAATTATGTTGACTCAATTAAAATTTTACTTCTTATATCATATAATGCCGTCCGACGTGAGGCCAACGTTCCTTACATCAATATTATTGGTATAACAAAAGTAAATTACCAAATAATTACGTTGACTTAGAAAAAGATAGCTTAACAAATTAGATTCTAAATTATTTTCTTGTAAATATATGATCAAAATTCACCTTTTATTCTTACCAAAAAATAATAAAGAAAAGACATATTATCATTATTTCCTTACCATGGGAAAATTTGTATTTGTATTAATAACAATTTTAATTACACAATTTATTTTATATAATAAAATTAATGCACAAACATATGTAAATTCCGGTTGTGAGGAATATTATTTCAATTATACCCGTGGTAGTACATTTGAAAAAAATCTCAAACTTCTTTTCAACAATCTAATTCCAAAATCAAATTCTATAAAATTCGATAATTCGACAATCGGTGTTGGTTCGAACAAAGTATATGGATTCTTTCAATGTCGATATGACGTTGGCCTCGACGTTTGTAACGCGTGTGTTACCGGTGCAAGTAAGACGTTAATCGAGAAGTGTTCGTTAAAGGGTGAAGGTGTAACATGGTACTACGAATGTATGTTGCGGTATTCTAGCCGGAACATCTTCTCGACATACGAGACGTATCCGGTATACGGAAGAACTAACTCGATGAACGTGTCCGACTACAACGACTATGCTCCAATTCTATCCAAGACGATGAACGAGCTCA